>CM045758.1:49152148-51829648 GCA_025200525.1 Camellia lanceoleosa | reverse complement strand
AAACACATCTCTCAAACACAAACCAAACATACCCGATATTCCTGAGTTGGATTCTCCCCCTGAATATCAATTTTGGGGTAGTAAGGCTAGGTTTCAAAAAATGTCACGTCTATGGAATTGTAGAATTGCCTTGTGACCGGAGAGTAACACTAACACCCTTTTTTATGGGATGAATACCTAATGAAAATGCACTTAAGCGACCTGGGATCAAGTTTACTTCGAAACTGTTGATGGACATGAACAAAGACAAAGCACTCAAAAAATTTTGGTGGGATGGTAGAGATGAAGCGAGTAGTGGGAAAGGATTTCAGGAGAAGTTGACAAGGAGTTTGGAATTGTAGTACCCTAGATGGCATCCTATTGATAAGGTAGGCTGCTGTAAGGACAGCTTCCCCCCAGAATAATTGTGGAACATTTGTGGAAAACATTAGCGATCTAGCCACCTCTAACAAATGCTTATTTTTCCTTTCAGCGATTCCATTTTGTTGTGGAGTGTCAACACATGAACTCAAGTGAACTATCCCTTCTTTTGCTAAAAATTCTCCTCGAATGGAGTTGAAAAAGTCCCTAGCATTATCAGACTTGAGTATTTGTATTTTTGACTGGAATTGGGTCTAAATCATAATGTTAAAATTTTTGAAGATTTGGCTTGTTTTAGATTTTTCTTTCATGAGGAATACCCAGGTTAATCTAGTGTGATCATCTATGAATGAGACAAACCACCTAGTACTAGTGACATTTTTTATTCTTGACGGACCCCAGATATCACTATGAATTGGTGAGAATGGACGAGACGCTTTATAAGATTAAATGGGAAAATGAGACTGGACATGCTTAGAAAATTGACAGATTTCACGCTCAAAAGATTTTGGATTTTTATTAAACAATGAAGGAAATAAATGCTTGAGATACATAATATTAGGATGACCTAAGCGATAGTGCCATGACATAATTGCTCTATCGTTATTTTGACACAAAACCGAAAAAGAACTACTACTAATTACTGTTTGAGGTTATTCTTGTGGATAGTGGCGCTCCTTAAGGATGTAGAGTCTAGAGCATTCCTTAACATTGCCAATTGTCCTCCCCGAATCCAAATCCTGAAAATCACAATAAGTGGAGAAAAAATTAGTAACACACCTCTTTTCCTTAGTGAGTTTACTAATAGACAATAAATTACAATCCAAGTCAGGAACAAGGAAAATAGAGTTGAGAATAAGATTCCTAGACAGCACAACTGAACCTGTACTGGCAACCTTTGATAGTGAACCATCTGCTATTCGGACTATTAAATTATTTGGACATGGGCTATATGTATAAAAAATTGTTGCATCTCCCGTCATATGATCAGATGCTCCTGAGTCCACAATCCAAGGTTTTTTTTTATGTTTCTTACCAACAGTAAAGGCGTTCAAAAAATTACCTTTGTGAGCCAAGGTTCTAGATCCAATGATGTGGTTGGAAGAAAAATCAGATTGTGACTGTAGAAGAGGAGACAGTAGTTTCTTAAGCATCTCTATTTGCTCCTTGTTGAAAGGGCTTGCATCAGGTTGTGGTGATAGTTCATTGGTACCCACATGATTACCTCGATCTTCTTTCTCAAGTAGTTGATGTGGCTTCCAATCTGCAGGCTTTCCATGAATCTTCCAGCAAGTTTCTCTCGAGTGTCCCGGCTTTCGACAATGATCACACCAAGGCCTATCTTCTTTATTTTTCTGACGGTTGTCAACAGGAGCGAATTGAGTCTTAAGAGCCGAGTTTTCTGCCATATTCAGTTGTTGATGGTATCCCATCATGAGTTTTTTCCGACTTTCTTCGCGACAGACTTCAAAGAATGCCTCTCTGAGACTAGGTAGAGGTTTTACTCCCATAATTCTTCTTTTGATTGCATCAAGATTTTTGTTCAATCCTAACAAGAATTTAAACACACGCTTCCCTTCGACAATCTTTTTATACAACAAACCATCAGTAACACAATTCTAGTCATGAACCTCAAATGTATCAAGTTGACGCCATAGACGAGTAAGGGTATTGAAATATTCAGTTACTGTAAGATCGTCTTGACGTAAATCGTGGAGGGAGCTTTCAAGCTAGATGATTTCAGATGTGTTTTCCTTGTTTGAGAACGTTTCTTTTGCCATGTCCTAGATCTCTTTGGAAGTATCAAATGACAGAAAATTTTCACCAACGTCAATGGTCATAGAATTGACGAGCCACGACATGACCATATTATTTTCAGCTATCCATCTTTTGTAGGTTGATGCTGTGGTTTCTGGTGGCACTGAAGCTCCGGTGATGTAGTCATCTTTCTCCTTTCCCCCTATAAACATTAATATGGATTGAGACCATTGCAAATAATTTTGCCCATTCAGTTTATGGGCAGTGATCGGAAGATGATAGGTTTCCATTTGATGAGAGGATGAAGACGATCAGATGATAATATCAGTAGAAGAGGAGGATGAGTTGATAGCCATTCCAAAGGCTGGACCATATTTAGGCATGAAATAGAAGGATATATTCGAATAGAATAGAAAGAAAGAAAGAAAAAAAAAAAAAAAAAAAAAAAACTCAAATACTAACTGAAGAGACAAAGACGATGAGATAGGGTTAAACCTGCTCTGATACCATGAAGAATGAGAAGTCTGAAAATATGGAGGAATACCAGTTTTCATTCATTCTACTATTCTCTCCTCCTTTCAATAATGAAAGATAGTAGAAAATAAATATATTACAGATCAGAGACCATTCTAGAACAGAGCACTATCACTGGACATGATTATTTTCTCATATGGAAAGATAATTGCTACCTAGATGGAATGGAATAATCATACAGCTGGTATAATCATATTCTTCCTAACATTATTCCTTAACCAATTATAATAAAAAGTTGTACATTACACTAATTAAGGAAAGTCAATAGGATGCTAAATATGGAGAGAAACATGCACAGGCATATGGCGTGCATATGGTAACGAGAGCTTGATTTCCAACAATAAGCCTTGAAACTAATTCAATTGTCTTGGACTAAGGAGAGGATACAACTACCAAAAGATTAATGGAACAAAGCATTCATTATCCAACACTGGTAGCAGTAAACACAATCATGACTATAGTTGCAAGGTTTGGATGCTTTAAGAAATTTTGGGTATAATAAAACAAAACAGGGTTCAATAAAAGATGGAGCAATGTAATTTGTATCGAGGTCTCTGTAATTTCATAAAATCGTCCTATACCTTTTACCAGAAGCACCACCAATAAACAAAAGTAACAGGTTGCAGAAAAGCAGTTCCGATATACTTTCGACAATATTAGAGCCTATCACAAGAATAATATACTTATATATATATATATATATATATTATATAATCATGGTGTTAACTCTATAAAACAAATTGTCCATCTTTTCTTTCATCTCAGGCTAAATACAAATGAGAGGAGCTAACACAAGGTTGGTAAAATAAAATGCTGAAACATTCATCTTATTGGTCTTGCATGTAATCATTGGCATTAAAGAAATCAGATTTTGGTATAAATATGGACTAGAAACAATAGATTTTCTAGCTAAAAAACACTTATTTTATTTCTCTCATTAATCCCTTTATATAAATATAAATATATATATATATATATATCTCGCATTTGCTCTCTCTTCATTTATGTTTCAGTTTCAAATGGCTCTCTAGTTTTTGTTCAACCTTTCTTGTTACCTTGTTCCTCTTCTATTGTGTTGTTATTAATCCTTCTTGTATAACTCATAAGTACAACTAAACAATATTTATAAGAGTCTAATATGATGAGAAGAAATAGCACACATTCTGGAAACTCATCAAACTCTAAAATAATTTAAACAAATTAGCAAATAGGAAAAGAAAAAGATTTAGCAACTTTGCAATATCTATTAAGTATAGGAAAATAGGTGCATCCATTTCATGTATGCAAACAGATTGACAGTAGTTAAAGGGGGCATAAATACTAAAGCCCATTTGTGGGAAGACCTAGCCTGTCAAGAAGAAGGCCCACTACAAAATAGGCTAATCTAGGGGTTCGACCCTAGCACCTTTTCCTATGTCGAAGTGGGCGAAGTCATGGACCTAGCCTTAGCCTCGTTTCCCACTCCGAATGGGGCAATGCCATGGGCCTTAGTCCCTTTTCTCACTCCGAAGTGGGCAAGTCCTTGGCAGCGACTTCAAGACTCCTATTCGCTCTGAAGTGAGTTAAGCTGAGTTGAGCTTCTAATAGATCACTCAATGCCATGTGAGTGAAGAGCACATGGCAACCGTGAATAACAGAACGGCTTACTCAAGTATATGGCAAAGTCTTTGCCTTCCTCCAATGAGGAGTGACCTAGCTAAATGACAAAGAGTTCCAGGTGGCAAAGAGAGGTACTTTATGAGCAAATCGAGCCTTTCCTATAAAAAGTAACCTCACCTCCCTTTATAAGGAATCCGAATTCAATTACTCTCTCTCTCTCTCTCTCTCTCTCTCTCTCTATACTTTCGTCTTCTCCGTCTTCTCTTTGGTATGACTTTATCATTGGAGGGGTTTCCGACCAAACTTTGGTTGGGCAGTCTTACCATTTGTTATCTGTGCAGAGCTTCACCTCTCGGAGGAGTGCAGTTTAGCCACAAAGCCCATGTGTTCTTTACATTGCAGAATCACCCTCGCACATTAGTAATATCTAGTTGCTTGCCTAGATCCTTCCTATTATGCCAAACAAATTGAAATGAAGAACATTCCTATTATGCCAAGATCCTTTAATGCTTCCAGTTAATCATGGTCAACCCTAAACCCTTTATTGAAATCCATTGCATACTGTGATCTTACAAGTTTTTGCATATTCCCCCATCAGTCCTCTAGCAAATATTGATCAAGCTTCATTGTTAAATTGAAAAATTAGGATTTCAACTTTCACATGGCCAATAAAATAGCACCTCTCTAAAAAGAATAACAAAATACAAATAGAATTTCTATTCAAAGTGAGGTGGCTTTTTTGTATCGTTCCTTCAATTCCAATAAAAAAACATTTACTATTGTCTTTATAATTTCAAAAAAGTCATTGATAAGTCCTACTCAATGTGTTCTTTTGTACAAATTTTTTGTTTTCAAACTTGTTTTGCATATTATGAAAGCAGCGCACGCCCACTTTATCAAAATCCAATTTGTCTAACTTTCTTACTTTTGAACATTATCATTTAAATCAAATTCTGAACTCGGAATTCTCCAACTCTCAAACTTGAGTTCAAAAACATATTGAATATTTTTTCAAAACATAGTTCCAAATCTCTTATTGCTAAAAACTACTATGTTAAGGCCCATCCAAAGAGGCTGATCATTATCATTAACCTCTAAACGACCACCACTCCACAACAAGGTTTCTCTATTTTTATTCTAGAAGTATTAATAAGCACTCCTAGAACACTAAAGACTCAGACTAAAATTGCTATTGTTAGTGTGTTACAAGGCATCTTGTGTTGTCATTGGAATTTTTACGAACATATGCTAGGCATAATGTGTCTTTTTTTTAAGTGGGTACAAACTATCTATTTTTGTCAAGAATTTTAACATAAAATCAACAACCAAGAGTTACAGAAATAAAATTAATATCTATTCCTCTAAATTATGAACAAAAGTCAGAGAATTAAAATTAATAATCATATGGTTTAATCACAAAAGCTTCACTAGGAGGGCTTTACATATAACACGTGTATACAGAAGATCTAGAATTAATAGAAGAAACGAAATTGAATTGCATTAATTGAAGAACATAAATGATCAGAGATAGAATTTACCTTTCAAAAATATCAAGGGGGCGTAGAATCAATCCATCGATCCAAACCCTATGGCCTCAATTCAAACCCTAGTGGACAGTAAATCAAATGGCAGATTACTCCTTGAACATTAAATAATTTCTCAATTTCTACACAAAAGATGTTTATCAATAAATAAATAAATAAATAAATAAATAGATTATTTAATAAAATTAATATGATTTTTATTCACATGCTCAACAAGCAACTACATCAATTGGATAAACAACCATATCAATGCTTCTTGGTGTGGAAAATAATCAATAAACAACCATATCAATGCTTCTTGGCATGGAAAATAAAAAATAAAAAAATTGATTAGTTTGATACCAATCTGACAGGAAATCAAAACAAAAGGGTTATACTGGCTTCTTTTCGGTACTTGGCTTTTAGTCACTTTTGTGGGTTTGTAGCAAAAGTCAAAAGTTGGATTTTTTGTATTTAAAGACATTTGGGAAGTTGGTTTTTAGCCACTGGTCAAATTACAATTCTATCCCTCATGGGTCAAAATATGTTACATGAGTGAAGTTGAAAATATTTTAAATTGAATGGGGGTAGTTTCGTCATTTTATTGTGATTTGACATCATAAACAAATATTAATTAAAAAAGCCAAAGTAACTTTTTACTAACTTCTTAAATCACTAGTCTAAAAAAGCCAAAAACTTAGTTAAAAGCCAGAAAGTCACTTTTTACTATCTTCCCAAAAAACTTCTATTTTGAATTTGGAAGGATGATGAGGGAATAGGGGATTCCTAAGCTTTAACAAAAATCAAAGCCTCTGTTAGTGATTTAAGCATAAGATTAATGATTTATCCATACAAATTTTTTTCTCAAACCCTCCAAAATGGTGGGGATTTGGGAGGAAAAATTTCCATGGATGAATCATTGCTAATAATGAATTGGTTGATTTACTGCAATCTTGGCCATTGAAATTATTGATTTGATGATAACGTGTCATATTATTATGGAAGACTGGAAGATATTCCAATTCTATGGATATTGGAGAGGCAGTCTTAGTTAAATCATCAACAATCAAAGGTCCGAAACATGTGGAGGTGACCTATTCCAAGACTCTGAAGTTGACATTCAAAGGGAACAAATATGAATTGAGTCATTAAAGTGATACCCAGAAGAAGTTTGTCATGGGTGATGAGCACAGTGGTGGTGCCACTACTTTTAAAGTGGAGCCACATGGTTGAGGATCTTCCCACCACCACCGCCACCACCACAGACAGAATCCAATTATGATCCATCAGAAGCTCCATGGCTAGGGGCATATGCATACACATTTGAGGAGAATATTAACAACTGCAAATTCATGTGAGAGTCACAAGAACTTGTTTTACTTGACTTTCGTTTCTCAATAAATTTAAATTTGCAAGTTTCCTTTCAAGATCAACAATTTTACTCTTTTGTTTTAAGGCAGTTTTAAGTTGTGAATTTTGTTTGGAAGTTCATTATGCCATTTGGCTTCTTTTAGTTAATATGCCTCCTCTGTTAAAAATAAAAACAATAATAATAATAAAAAAAAAAAATTGATATGCCTCCTCATGTTTATGTTTTTTTTTTTTTTTTTCTATTTTGTAATTTTTTTATTTAATAAAATATTATCCTTTTTTCTGATAAAAAAATGATTACATAATACAATATATTTTTCAATGCTAGACCTAGTACATTTAAGTACTAAAAATATTGTAAAGATCAGTGTATACCTTCATAAAAATATGATGACAAAGGGCATTATGTACTCAATAACAATTAAACTCACAAAATAAATAAATAAATAAATAAAAATACTCAATAACTATATATATATATATATATATATATTTGTAACAAACTATATATGATATTTGCAGTGATGACATACTTTGACTGGATTGGCACAAAGCAAAGAAAACTACAATAACATAAAAAAGACACAACACCCAAAATAATCAGAAACAACCAATAGAACAAAAAAAAAAAAAAAAAAAAGACTTACAACTTTGAAACTACAAATACTCATTGTTTTGGCAAAATAACACTCTAAACTAAATAATACTTCTCCTCCTAGCTACAATTGAAATGAAAAGACATAAAATTAGTTTAGCGTTCGAGCAATTCCCACCATTACTATAAATGCCATGCCACATACTATTGCAACATTCATAGCCACCTTCCCAAGTTGGTGTTTAACTCGACCCTTCCTTCGAACTTTACTTCGCCTATGCTCAGTGGTTTTGAAGCCATTACTGCCATTATAAACCGGCTTGCCATTGTCAATGTGTTGAACAATTTGACCAATTTGCTCCTCATTTTCAACATTCTGTTTTTGCAAGCATTAGATTGAACAATGTCTAAGACACTGTATTCAACTTGCTCTTGAATTTCAGAAACAGTGTATTCAAAGTCTTCATTATCAACTGGCTGGCCATTATGTTGTGCTTCACCAATGTCTTCATTATCAACCAGATGCTGTGCATCATTTTCAATAATCTGTTTTTCACCAGTTTTTTCTTCATCCTCAACTTTTTCTTCACCTTCAGCAATTGTGTCATCAACCTCAACCCTTTTTCCTGGAGGGCCTTTTCCATCATGACCATTATTTCCCCTATTGGATCCATATCGACCTCGATGATGATTAGCTTCATCTTCCTCCATTTTCTCTAAAGATTTCTCAAACCAATTGTTAAAGACTATAAGCACAAATGCTCCAAACACATTCAAACCTAATAGATATTGATTGACTTTTCTACGTAATTCAACAGAAAAATGCATGCTCATGTCCAAAAAGATAGTAGGAAATCCTACCACCAAGTCTGGATGTTGGATTTTCGATACAAAAAAAAGTTTGATAGGCTAAACACATGGTGAGTAATATGCCCCAATTGTTAATTAGTTCATTAAACGGTTGATGAAACTCTCTAGGATGTGCAGTAAAAAAGAGTATTAGAGATGTTCCAACTAGAGAAATGAGTTCAATAAAGCTTTTATACAAAAACCTAAATCTCGGGTTGACAGTGAACGGACCCCAATATATGATTGGGCACGAAAGGTAGTTATGCATAAATTGAAGTGCGATCCGAAACATATAACTATCGTATTTCCCAAGTTTATAATCCTTATAGAAAACACATTTGGGAAATATTAGAAAACATACTGCTAGGGAAATAGTTGACAAAAATAAGGCAAACTACTTCACACGTCTTCTAAATTTTTTTGGATCATGTATCTTCTCATCAAGTTTGAGGGGAAGAATGGTCTTCTCATCAAGTTTGATAGGAACAATGGTTTCCAGACGAGGCATGTCAAGCACTATCTTAAGATTTTTATCTTCTTCCACAGGTAATGGACGATTTGGAGGATTTTCAAGGTCCCTAGTAGGATCAACCTCCGTAGCACGCATCGGAGGATTTTCAACATCTGTAGTAGGTGGATCGTGGGTGTCATCCATGCTAAAAGAGTTTCGCTAAAAATCAAAGAAAAAAAATTATGATTGGATATAAAAAATAAAAAATAAAAATGAGTAAAAGAGAATATCCATTAGCTCAACCTAAGATAGTATGCAAACCTTTTTCTGCAAGACTGATGATGGAGCCAATGGCTAGTTCATCTTCCTCATCATCTCTCGCAGTGTGGTATAGTAAATAGATATTCTAGAGAGAGAGACAGAGAGTCTAGTGATTTGAGCCAACGGTTACTTCATCTTGTAGTGTGATATAGCAAATGGGCATGAGAGATGGGGGAAGTACATGCATATAAAGAGTCTGGTATGGAGATGGAGCCCAAGGTTACTTGTCTTCCATACCTTGTACTGTGATATAGCAAATGGATAGTTGAGAGAGAGAGAGAGAGAGAGAGGTGGCAAATATATATATACAAAGAGACGGAGAGAGGAGGCAAATATATATATATATATAGAGACACACACAGGGGTGTTTTGAGAAGGTTAAAAATTGATTTTTTGACTTTTTAAACTTTTTTTATTATTTCACATGAGAAGTGATGTTACTTAAAATGAATTAAAAACTGATTTTTAATTTTTTTATGTAGGTTCCCAAAACACCCAGAGAGAGAAAGAGAGTCTCATGGCTGGCGTCTCTCAAGGCACATATTCATCCGTTCAGAAAATGACAAAATATATATTAGGGTTTTGTATTTATGAGATATTATTTGCTATTTTAGGATAAATCTTCATGCTTTAATCAGTTTCTTAAAAATTGATGTGAACGTAATAATCCTATTTGTATGTAATAAAAAAAAAAAACAAATCAAGACAATATACAGAGTTGTCCTAACATCATACTTGTTTGGTAAACCTTTTCAAACATGATTCCACAATATGATTTGAGTATTTTGTTTATTTATAATTTTAAAAAATTGATTGTATACTTATTTTTCAAAACATGTCTACTCAGTTATCCTTCCGGACGTTCCCCAGTCATCCAGCCGATTGACCAGAACAATGTTCGTATTTTTTTTTTTTTTGACACTTGTTATTTTTATATTTTAAATAAAAATTACTTTGAAATTTTTTAAATTTTTTTTATGAGTTTTGAATAGAATTTTGGATTGTGTGTTTGGCCTCGTTTGGCAAGTGGTGATTTTAGTAAAAAAGTCAATATGTTACTAAAAAAAATAAAATAAAAAAACCAACAACTTGGCCTCGTTTGGCAAGTGCCCCTTTTAGCTAAAAAATCAAAAAGTTACTAAAAAAATCAAAAAGTCAACAATTCATACCAAAAAGTCAAAGATTCCCTTTTCTCTCTACTTTTTGCACAACTTTTCATAAAAAGCCAAAAAATCATCCCAAATACTAGTTTTTTTTTTTCAACATATTTTAACCAAAAAATTACTAAAAAAGCCTGCTCTCAAACGAGACATCATTTTATTGGTTCTATTTAGATAATGTAAATAGTTCATTTCTTAGGACCCTCAACATATAACATTTATAAAAAAAGTTATATTGCTTCGAGAGTTGTAATTTTTATTTTATTTTATTTTATTTTATTACTTTAATCTTCAAAAAAATAAGCAAGTATGTTTTTAAAAATAAATCATTTATCTTTTTAAATAAATATAATAAAATAAAAAGTTATGATTATCAGAATAATTTATTTATTTTTTTCATAAATAATATGCACAAAACACCTTACAAAATATAAAAATTTCGATTTGGATCATCAAAACGAAATTCGTGATCCACAAACCTCTCAAATATGAATTTGATGAAAGCCATAATATAATTCCGCTCGACTTAATCAAATAAATCACTAACAACTCAAATTCAATAAAAATTTTGGAAAAAAAAAAAAAAAATCAGCAGAAAAAACCTACTTTACCATACCCAACATTATTTTATTTTATTTTATTTTTTCTGCCTGATTGTTTTAAGGGTTATTTTGGTAAAAAAGTTAAAAAAATTACTATAAAAAAGTCAAATTTTCTCCCTACTTTTTTGTAGATTCTTTTAGTAATCAAAAAGCCAATTAAAATAATATGTTCTCAAAAAAAAAAAAAAAATTAATATAATTATTTCATTGTCATTTGAATGATAAAATCCGAATCAAAAGCCCAAAACCCATTTGACGTCTCAAGCTCTTGGGTTGGCCCCTAAAATATATCAGGCCTTAGGAACTTTTCATGGCCTTTTATGAACTTTCAAGGCCTGACATCAACTATGCAACTGGTAACTACTGGATTAAAGATGAATACAATTTAGGAAAATGATTTGGAGCCCCAAAAACAGTCCCCCTAATACCCTTAATTTCCAATTTGGGCAACTGTTTCCTTTTTTTTTTTACTTGATATGGAAATTAGAGGGATTAGGGGGGATGTTTTTATGGGGATGTAGCATGACCGTATAATTTAATAGCATGTATTTGTGTATTTAAGTAAATAAAGTTTATGTTTTTAATTTTTCATGATTCAATATTCAATTTTATTTATTGTTATGCACTTCAAAATTTTGTATTATAATTTATTTTAATTTAGTTGAATTTAATTTTTTATTAAAATCTGAATTAAAGCCCAGGTTAGGCTTATATGGGCAAGCTTGCCCTGAAACTCATATTTTTTTAAAACTCATATTTTTAAGCCAATAAGTAGAGTTTGACTTTTAAAAATATAGCATGGGCCGGCTGTGCGAAATTAACAAATCAAGGACATGGGCTTAGGCCTTAACTTTCAGGGCTGAGTCGGGCCAAGCCAGACCATTGGCTAGGCTTAGAGCATAGTCCAGTAATGTCAAACAAAATCATGATGGGTGGTTGTAGTGGAAGAAGTTAATTGACTGCTGTATACTCATATATTGATGGTAAATACCAATTCCAAACCCAACAACAAATATGTGAACTGATTATAAACATCTACAGTTGCTTAATTTACAAACAATATTTTTAATCTACAAACAATATTTTTATTTTTGTTTTTATTGAATAACAAAAAATATAGAGATAATTAAAATTCATCGTATGTTCTTTAATCAAGAAACAATATTTTCACTGATTTGAAATTATAAAGAGTAGAACATGAACATTAATAAATAATTTCACTGATTTGAAATTATTTGTTATCTGTATATTTTAATTATTTTTAATCTACAAACAATATTTTTGTTTTTGTTTTATTGAATAACAAAAAAATATAGAAATAATTAAAATTCAGCGCAAATTCTTTAAAATAATTTCAAATCAATGATAAAGTGATAAACTTTATGAATATTAATAATTAAAATATTAAATTCATTTCTGAATTTGTAATTATTTTGTGAAAAAATAAAAATAAAAATAAAAAAATTGTAATTTCTCCAATATATATATATATATACATATTGATGTAAATTAAGAGTAGAACATGAACATTAATAAATAAATAATCGGCAGTGATTCTCGAATCACTGTGGCTCGAGAGTGGCTCGATTTTTGTTTTTAACAGGAGGAGGAGGAGGAGGAGGGAGGGGAGGGGGCCATAAAAATGGCTGGAGGAGGAGGAGGGAGGGAGGAGGAACAAGAGCGCAGGCCGGCGATCGCTGGTGCTGCGACGATCGGTGGCAGCGAGGCGACGGAGGAGCTGCGACGAGGACGGCAGCGGAGGCGGCGGAAGGCAACGACGGACTGGTGCTGGCGGCGGAGGCGACGAGCTCCCTCTCTCCTCTTCCCTCTGTTCTTCTTCAGGTTTCAACGAAAAAGAAGAAGAAGAAAATGAAGAAAGAAAAGCAAGAAAGAAAAAGAAAAAAAAAAAAAAAAATCGAATGGCAAACGACGTCGTTTTGCCATTCGAGCCGATTTCGGGCCACGATTTTCGAGCTACCATTCATTTTCCATAAATAATAAAACAATAAAAGGGCTTAAAGTGTAATCTACGAACAATACACTCACGTATACAAAGACCAAAATAAATGAAGTTTGAGAAATGGAGGCATACCGATTTAGAGGAGGAGATTTTGAATGAAGACTGATGTAGCGAAGCACCTGCAATGGAAAAAGAAGACAACACTGATCCACTTCTTATAGCTAGTCCGTGAAACCATAAATCATTGAAACAACTACTGTGTCAAACATTAGTTGGAGAGAGTTTGTAACAAAATAGGAGTATTGTCAACGTAGATAAGGAACAAATAGAGACTTGTGTGATATGTTTGTTATCATCCTCTCATGATTTATAAGTTTCAAATACAAATTTAAAATTATTATAATTTTTGTATTGAGAAATAATAAGAGTGACGTTGAAATTATTTATATCTATATAATAAAGTATGACGGTTTTTGAATTTGTCCTACACATATTTGTCCTATTAGGATATTTGAACGGCTCAGATCTGTTCAATTTATAAAATAACGGTTGAGATATATTTTTTAAAAAATATCCTACTTTTACATTTTCTATTTTCCCGCTTCTCTCTCTTACTTTTTCCTTTTATCACTCATCCTTCTATAATCTCATGATCCCACATTCCTCTCTTTTCTTTTTATTTTTTTATTTTCTCCCATTTTTATTTTTCTCTCTATTTGTTTTTTTTTATTTTTTTTTATTTTCTCCTTTTTGTTCACTTATTTTTTTATTCATATTATATGGAAAAGTTTGCGATCTCAGAATTAAGAGCCAGATTTTACTCTGTGTTATGGAGATTAAATTAATGAATTTTACAGTCCACAAATTAAATGAATTTGAACAATTAATTATTATTTTTAAATATATTGAATACATGATATACTTCATAAATTTGGATCATATATGAATTTCAACATCTATATAATAAAGCATGACTATTTTTGAATTTGTCCTATACACATTTGTCCTACTAGGATATTTGAACGGCTCAGATCTATTCAATTTATAAAACAACGGCTGAGATATATTTTCAAAAAATATTCTACATGTACATTTTCTATTTTCTCGCTTCTCTCTCTTACTTTTTCCTTTTCTCACCCATCTTTCTATAATCTCATGATCCTACCTTCCTCTCTCTTTTATTTTTATTTTTTTTATTTTCTCCCATTTTTATTTTTCTCTCTATTTGTTTATTTTTTTTATTTTCTCCTTTTTGTTCACTTATTTTTTATTCATATTATATGGAAAAGTTTGCGATCCCAGAATTAAGATTCAAATTTTACTTTGTGTTGTGGAGATTAAATTAATGAATTTTACTGTTCACAAATTAAATGAATTTGAACAATTAATTATTATTTTTAAATATATTGAATAAATAATAGACTTCATAAATTTAGATCTCATATGAATTTCAACATATTTTAATAAAGTAGGACGGTTTTTGAATTTTCAATATATTTTTGTCCTATCACGACATTTGGATGGCTCAGATCTGTTTAAATTTTAAAACAATGGCTGAGATATATTTTTCAAAAAAATCTCCTACATGTACATTTTCTATTTTCTCTCTTCTCTCTCTTACTTTTTCATTTTCTCACTCATCCTTCCATAATCCCACCTTCCTCCCTCTTTTCATTTTATGTTTTTATTTTCCCCCATTTTTATTTTTTTCTCTAATTTTCTCCTTTTTGTTCAATATATTTTACACATATTTCCATACAATGTATGTATGCCGATAATGCACTAGAACATTACGGGCATACATACAATTTCCATATAATTATATAAGCAAAAGCATTATTGTATGTATATTTGTAAAAATTGTATGTATGTCAGGTACATCTATCTATCTTGTTATATATTGTATAAGGAAAAACGAGTTTTCGTGAGAAGTTTTATGAGGACTCCAAAATTTTATAATAAATTTGTGAATTTATCAAATTAAAAAATAAATTTAAATAGTATTAGGATTACAATTATATTATAATCGTAACATTATTTATACCGTGCCTTCAGGCACGGGCATACGCTAGTATTTATATATTTTACAAAAGAATGCTTTTAAGAAGAGATATTATAAGAGTTTCAAAATCTCACTCAAAATCTATATACTATTATAATTGCAAAATGTTGTCATCTTATTAAAGTTGAAAGTTGCAATTATTTTTTGTATTTTTTTTTTTTGATTTTGTTTAATTTTTGTTAATATGTGTCACAATATGATTGGTCAATAAATTAATTTTATATTCTTAAAATAAAATTTAAAATTTAGATTTTTCCTTAAATTATGTTATCAGAATAAGATCAATATACATTCCTTAATGAAAAATGTTTCATACCACTAATTCAACACCAGTAATGCACCACTAATGACATGGCATCATGTGGACCCCACTATTGATGTGATAGTTTCGGCTCTTTTTTTTTTTTTTTTCTTGCACTTGCCAGTTCATTAGTGGTGTTTCTAAAGCTGCTGATTTAGTACTCTAAATCGGAATTGTTCCTTAATTTATGCATCTTTTATTGAATTATAAAATAAAATTTTAAATTTAAATTCTTTTTAAAATTATGTTACTACAATTAGAATGAAATTAATATTCACATGTGTCATAATATTATTAGCCTAAACATAATATGTTATTAAATACACGTATTCAAATTATTAATCGCTATTAAAAGTTTATATTTTTATTTTTTTTGTCATTTTTTGTTTTAAATTTTATAATTTTTTTTAAATTTCTTTCTAAACTACAAGGACTTAAACAATAAATTATTTTAATACAAATATTTTTTTAATAAAAGACAAAAACATTAAGAAAATGATTGATTTTTTCAACAATTGCCAAACATAATGGATGCTATTAATTAATTTTTTTTTTATCTCAATTGTCAATTAAAAAAATTAAAATAAATTTTTTTTTTTTTTTTGGGGGCTTAAATAGTTAAGAAGCGACTTTTGTTAAAATAAAATAGAAATAAACATTTTTTTTTCTATCAAAAGTGATTGTTGGTGAAATTTATTTATTTTTATATAATAAAAAAAGAAAATGGAAGTTACACGTGATAATTTATTATTTCAGTAATACTACAAACACATACTTTCACCCACAATGATGTGGTAAGGGAGTTAGACCCCATGTCATTGAGTGTATAGCAAATCAAGAGTTGACACATATGATACAACATCATTGTGGGTACAATTGTGGGTCTTAAACATTTTCCTTATTTTTTTTAGACTTTTTTAGCACTTGTGAAACATGGTAGATCCTGTTAATTTTTTTTTTAAAAAATCTCAATTGTCAATTAAACAAACTAAAATAAAAAATGAAATTTTTTTTGCTCAAATTGCAAAAAAGTGACTTTTGTTATAAAAAAAGATGAAGAAATAAATGTTATTTTTCTAATAAAAGTAATGGTTCATGAAATATCTTTTTTTAATTGAAAAAGAATGAGGGTTATAGGTGATAATTTATTACTCATCTAGAATTATTTTAAGATCAAATAAGAATATCATTCTAAATTTTCTTCTTACCTTTTTTTCATTTTTTTAATCCAGATACTTTTATTTTGTAAGAAATTTAATTTAATTTTATTTAAATATTTTATTGTAATTTTTAAATTAAAAATAATTTTTGAAAAATTATATTTAAATTATTTTATGACATTATAAAATGTAATTTGTTTTTAATATCAACTTATTCAATGATCCATTTCTAAAAGGTATATTTGCTTTTGTTTATTAATATTAAAATTTTAATTAATCTTAGTTATTATTAAAAAAAATAAATTATCAAATAATTATATATATTTATATATACAATTTTATTTCGATCGCTCAGGTTATTTGGTGTTTCTGTCCAAATCCATTTAAATTTATTTGAATTTTTGAATTTTATGTAGGTTCTCACTGAATTAAAAATTATGTTGCCCAATTTTTAAAATTTTACAAACTTGAGTCGAGTTGATTGGATTGAATTCGCCCAAATTTACAATTCTAATAAGGGGGTTGAAAGTTAAATAATTGAAATTGTGATAAATTAAAAATTAATACATAAATTGTGATAAAATTGTGAAACTTAAATTATAGATTTTAATATTTTATTATTTTCATAATTTACATATAAAAATCTAATTATTTGTATTATTTTTTATAAATATATTTTATTTATTTTTTCACATCCTGTGCGGGGGACGGGTTACGACTACTAGACGTATAAAAGAAAGATAAACCAAGTGTGTGAGTTTAGAGAGGAGGGGTTAGAGATTGTCTTATGAAAAACTGCCACCTAATTTTTCAAAATTTGAGAATTTATTTATAAGAAAAAAAAAAAAAAAAAAAAGGAATGGGACTTTTGAGATCTCTTAAGTACGCACTGCATTTGTATAAAAATTAGGTGTGCTAATCAATTAAATGTAACAATTACTTATTAAATAATTAGGTAGGATTAGTTTTTTTTTTTTTTTTTTTTTTTTTTTTTTTTTTTTTTGAACTGGATAGGATTAGTAATTGTTTCATGCAATTCTTAGTATTTTGGTAACAACTCCAAGTAATTCGAGCTTGAACATATTTCAATCTATTAGTTACCTAATAAAATAATTTGATAACCGTTCCAAGCAATTTCGAGCATTTGATAACAACCCCAAGCAATTTCAACGTGACACTGTGGCCTTGTTTGGTAAAGCTGTGAGAAAGTACTTATAACTTATGCCTAAACAGCTTATAACTTATAACTATGAACATAAGCTGATTTCTGACTTATAAATTAAGCATCTCCTGCCCCACTCAAAGAATAAGCTGATTTGTGACTTTCAAAAAGTTATAAGCTATAAGTTAAACCAAATACATCAAAATAGCTTAAATTAAGCTGAAAGCTGAAATAAGTAGTTTTTAAGCTGCACCAAATAGGGCTACAAGCTTCTATCTACACTAATTTCAAGATATAACTCATCAATCTAGCATGATAAGATTAGTATAATTATAAGAGTGTTATTGCTACATCATTTGCATTGAATTATGCATGAAATTACGTATGAATATTATTTTCTTTTTTGTTTTTAAAATTTACTGTATAGTTATTTCTTTTTTAAAACTTTTGTGTAGAAAATATTTTTAAATGTTAACAAAACATTATAAAATAAAAATAATTTTTTTTTCAGTCAAAATCATTTTAAATATTGTACGATGAAATAAACATAGTCTAAATTGATTAAGACAAAAAAGAGAAAACTATAATACAAAATAAATTTTATTTATTAAAATACGAAATAGCATCAATACCTCCATTATGTTATTAAATTGCATGCGTCCATTATATATAATATGTATATATATATATATACATATATCCACTAAATTGTATGTTTTTTTGGCCTGCTAATTACTTAATTATACATATATTTTTGTTTTAAGGGAAAATTACTATGTAGTTCTATGTAGGGGATCTATGTAGACGTCCCCGAACGCATCCCGGGGAGAAGGGAGTGCGAGTCCCCCCGTTCTGGTTCGATATTGGGTCACTACAGTTCGAAGGACTTAAATGTCACGGTTCTCAATCTCGAACCGAAGAGTCCAAATCCGACAAATCGTTTTGAAAACATATTTTTTTGAAAGAAGTGCCAAACATGGACTGCTTCGCCAGATACAGAGTCGCCACCTAAATATTTTTTAAATGGGAAATTTAGGAAACCCTAACTCGGTGCCAAAGGCCACGTGTCCGTCATCACCAAAGTTGGCTCGGGAACTTGGGTACGATTGGGGAAGGTCACATCGTGAGCACCCCCGCTCGCCCGGTCAAAGACCGGCCTCTACTAACCATGATATCTGTTTCTGAAAACTTTGTGCGTTCTTATTCCGGTTATTAGCCCAGGTTACTATGTGATGTGCACAGCATACAAGTATAGACTGAATCGCCTGAATTGGAACAAAACATTTCATGCTTGTTTGTTTGAAAATGGTTTGATGGTGCTACTCGCAAGTAGGCTAAGATGTGGATTTACCACCCTCGGGTGGGCTTAGAAAACATGATTTTGCCACTATCTAGTGGGCTTAAAACAAACAGTCAATGAATTGTCCCAATTCAGATAACTCAACCTCCACCCACAGGCATTCAAGGCAGTTATATCATATAAGCAGTTAGCCTCATGGTAAGCATGCTATTCATGGCAACACTCACATGCATGCAAGGATGCTAAAGCATAAAACTCACCGAGTACTCCAAGCCAAAAAACAGAAACTAGTTAGAAATCATGCATGATCCTAGATATACAGAATTGCCTAATGCAACACATGCAAAGATGCAAACTATAGCAGGCTCGGCTATTCTAAATATGACATGTGAAATGCTACAGCTATCAAGTATTCAACTTGGAATTGAAATACAAATGCAGTTTGTATGATGCGCCGAGCCCGGTGCGTGCAAAACAGATGAATGATGCAAACATGCTGTCATACTGTATGCTAATTGAAATATGCCCTATATCTAACCATCGTAAGCGGATAAATAAAAGGGAGAAAGACGTGGGGTTGGAAGACATACATCACACTCACCCACACTTATTACAATTATGCCCTCGCGCAGAGGGTCCGAATGAGTAATAATACAGTCCCAAATGAAAGAATAATACAGTCCGAAATAATACAGATCGAAATAAATACAAATTCCTAATTAATCTACAAATTAACTAAGAAAGCTGTAAACTGGCGCGCAGGCCAGGGGGCTGCCTCGATTCTGATGAATGATGCATGTTGGGCTGTCTTGGCGCTAAAATCCACGACGATGCCCCGATTAGCCTCTGTTTGCACTTTTCCTTGAAATACGTGCCAGACTCCGAAAAGTTGCTGATTCTTCATTTTGCTGCAACAGAGAGCAGGAAAGGGGCATAGCAATGTATTTCACAAATATATGCATGCCTCGATCCTCGTGCCACCAATCACGCATATCGATGCATGATGGCCGAGGAGCCGATTTGCACAACTCAATATAGGATGAATGCACATAAATGCTACAACAAAACCTAACTCCATCATGGGTAATCCGGAGTATCGGTGACTTGGGAATTGAGACCCATTCCGTCACTCGGAGTACGAAACGTGCCTTGTTTCCCGTGCCCGGGTTACTGCCTATCCCGAACACAATGCAATATGCATGATGTGCATGAATGCAACTAAAATGCAATCCTAGCATGCACAATGCTATGAAAATGATATGCCTCGAAATGCGTGCACGCGGGCACGCAAATCGAGGCGATGATCCTAAAGCATGAAATGGTGCTCCAAATGCAAATAGGCATGAATGCGATCTAATATATAATTTAGCATGCACAATGCTATGAAAATGAGATACCTCGAAATACGTGCACACGGGCACGCAAACCGAGGAAATGACACACGCGATGTAATGAGACTAAAATGGCATGACAATGCAAAATGGGCTTATACCAACATGAGAGAGTCTCAGCCACTCTCACATAGGAGGCCAGCGGATGAAAATGAAGTGCCTCGAAATGCGTGCTCACGGGCGCGCAAACCAAGGCGATGGCCCTAAGGCATGAAACGGCCTGAAATATGATATACAATGAGACTAAAATGAGATATACGATGCAATATGGGCTTATACTAACATGAGAGAGCCTCAGCCACACTCACATAAGAGGCCAAGAGATGAAAATGAAGTGCCTCGAAATGCGTGCACACGGGCACGCAAACCGAGGCAATGGCATACACGATGCAACGAGACTAAAATGGCATACAGAATGCAAAATGGACTTACACTAACATGGGTGAGCCTCAGCCACACTCACATAAGAGGCCGTCGGATGAAAAATGAGATGCCTCGAAATGCGTGCACACGGGCACGCAAACCGAGACAATGACATATGGAATGAAATGGCATACACAATGCAAATTGGGCTTACACTAACATGAGAGGGCCTCAGCCACACTCACATAAGAGGCCGTGAGATGAAAAAGATGAGATGCCTCGAAATGCGTGCACACGGGCACGCAAATCGAGGTAATGGCCCTAAGGCATGAAATGGCATGGAATATGAGATGTAAACATGCAAATAAAATTTCAGCACTAAGATGTGGGGGAAAACAGTCCCGAAACATGGCCAAAGTACACCCGAAGCATGGAATGATCCCGAAATGCGATATTAGGCGCCCGAAATGGCCTATAGCTATGCAATGCATGCACAATATGGACATGGAATGAAAATACAGTATCAAGGCAGCCCCAAGACAAGCATTTTTCAGTCACAAAAAGGGTTAAACAGCAAGCACACATAGGATTAAGCAAGAATGCAAAAATGGCTCCGCAAGAGGGATATTGAAGTAAGTAATAAATGCAAAGCTCAAACAAGAAAATATCCTTCTACAACACTGAAGAGGGACTAAAAATATGAACATTTACAGTAGATGACATCCCCCAAATCAGTATGAAAACATGCTAAGAATGCCATGCAAGAACTAGGATACTATAGGCTATAACATGAGGTACCCCAAACATTCATCAAACCAGAAAATACCCTTCATGAAATATGTCAAGAAGATCAAAATATGACTCTTTCCAGACCTGATGAAGGCCGAAAACAGAATCTAGATAGGCTTAACAAAGCATGAAAAAATGGAGGAAAAGAGGGGAACAATGGAACAGATGGTATACGCAATGCTCAAACTGAAAAATACAGTTCTAAAACATTGAAGAGGGACCAAAAATATGCACATTTACAAGAGATTACATGCCCCAATTCAGTATGTAGATATGCTCAAAATAGCATGCAAAATATGAGCCAACAAAGGCTATAACATGAGGTATCAAAAGGATGCACCAAACAGCCTAAGACCCTTAACAAAACATGAAGAATGAGTTATTTTAAGACTCTTTCCAAGCCTGATAAAGGCTCAAAAACAGAAGCATGATGAGCTAGCAAGGCATGCAAAAATAAGGGGGTATAAGAGGGTATAACATGAAGTACCAAAAGTATTCACCAAATAGCATAAGACCCTTAACAAAACATGACAAGAAGGCAAAAATAAGGCTCTTTTCAGGCCTGATGAAGGCTGAAATCAGAAGCCAAACAAGCTTAAAAAAGGCATGCAAAATGGGGCCAAAGAGAGGTACAAAGAGAGGCCATGCATGGAGGCCCCAAACAAGATTGATCCCTTCTACAATGTTGTAGAGGGACCTAAAATAAGCTCAATCTCAATTAATGGCATGCTCAAAATCAGACTTCAAATAGGCTAAAGAAATCATGCAATTTTACGGTAAATTGGAAGAATTACAAAACAAGTGCATGATAGAACCACCAAACATGGTTGAGCCCTTCTTTAATGTTGAAGAGGGGCTCGAAATAAGCCCACTCACAGTTTATATCAGGCTCGAAAATGGATCACTCATAATCCAAACAAAGCAAGCAAAATATTGGCACAAAGAGTGATATTGAAAGAGGTGCATGATAGAGATGCCAAACAAGGTTGAGCCCTTCTACAATGTTGTAGAGGGGCTCAAAATAAGCCTAAAATCAGTAGGGTTTGGAGCCCAAAACAGAGAGCAAGTAAGGTAGAAAATTGAAGCAAAAATATGCTAGAAAAAGGGAAATGAAGACTTACCCTTGAAGACAAGTCTCTTGATGCTTCTTGGCTTGAATTTGCTGGTCCTTAGCCTCTGAAAAACCTTCCTTTGCTTCTGAAATGGAAGTAGTGATGGTGAGGCTTGGTGTTGATGAAGGAACGAGCTAGAGACTTGAAGGTTTTTGAGGTTTTTGGAGATGGAGATGGAATCAAATGGAGATGAAGTCTTGAGAAGAAATTTGCTAACCCTAACAAAGAAGGAGGTCAGCCCCTTAAATGGGCAAGAAAGGGGTGTAAAAGGGAGGGAAATGCATCCAAGCTTTCCCTCCCAAAATATCCCTCGGAGGCAAAAGATATTTGGAAAAACAGCTGGACAACTGTAAAGTGGTCAAAAGCAGGAAGCAGGCCGGCCAGGTGCCTTTCTTGAAGATGGCCGGCCGGCCACCCCACTGGTTGGCCAGCCACTCCCTATGGCCGGCCGGCCATGGCCAAAAATGAAGTGAACAATTAATGGCCGGCCACCATATTTTGGTGTCCTCCCAGGTGTGTAGAACAAGACCCCATGGTTGGAATTTGGCAACTCTGAAACAGGAGGCACAACATTCAACTTGAAAGAGAGGCTCAAAAATAAAAATAACAATTACTGGCCGACCACCACTTTTTAGGGTCCTCCCATGTGTGTAGAACAAGACCCCATGGTTGGAATTTGGCAATTCTGAAACAGGAGGCACAACATTCAACTTGAAAGAGAGGCTCAAAAATGAAAATAAAAATTACTGGCCGACCACCACTTTTTAGGGTCCTCCCATGCCCCCTCATCACAAATATGTAGTCTCGGCTCGAAGAAAATATCCCTAGGGTGTTCAACATTAGCCCGGAAATGAGCAAAACGAACGCCGGAGGAGCGAAACTGGTTTTCTGAGACAATTGCTGTCCTCCCACCCTCCAGTGATCTTCCTGGTGCTAAAACAGAGGTACCTGCCAAAATTGAACAAAAACTAATGCAAAATGAATGCTCGGGGCCCAAATCATGCAGCCGGTCCGAAAAATGGGTATAGCACGAAAGTGGCGTTCGGCCATGAAGTGGGTATCTGAGACCCCAGTGTCCCTCGGTATGATAAAACAGAGGTACTCGCCGAAAATGAACAAAAACCGATGCAAAATGAATGCTCGGGGCCCAAATCACGCAGTTCGGGGTCCCGAAAATGGGCTGTAAGCACCGAAAGTGGCGTTCGACCACGAAGTGGGTATCTGAGACCCCAGTGTCCCTCGGTATGGAGTAAATGAGATGCATGCCAAAAACCAGAGAAATCGGAGATGGTTGGGCGGTCCCGAGCCGAGGCACACGGCCTGACGGCTCCGAAAATCGGGAACCGGGCTCCGAAATGGGCAAAATGGCCTACGGCCACGAAATGTAGCCCACGGCCACCGAGAGATAGCCTACAGGACCACTCCCTTCCCTCAGGAAAGAAAACAGAGAAAACCGAGTCTGGTTCGCAAACCGAGGCAAGGCACAGAAGAGAGTTCGGAAGTCCGGAGGCAGGGCGCACGGCCGCGACTCTGAGACTTCTGAACGAGCACAGTATGCAACATCACCGAGCGCTCAATCGGTGACGTCTGAGTCTTAAGGTCGGTCAAAAATGGGGTGTCTACAATCTATTTCCCTTCTAATCCCAATATATTTTTAATAGACTAATAGATGCACAGTTTTTTAAGTTTTGTACCCAGAGGTCCCGTTTTTTATTTTATTATTTTTTGAATGACTGTATTACCCTTTGTTTTGAGATCTATATATACGTGAAAAATCAAATATTTGCCTCTGCGATCTCGATTTCTCTTCGTTATGACGATCTCTTTGTGCTATGTGGTCGATCTCATTGTGCTGTGAGGTGGATCTGGTTGTGCGATCTGAATCTCTGTGTATAGGCGATCTCTGCGTATGCTCTCTATGTGTGTGTATGTGTCTGTGTGTGTGTATGTCTGTCTGTGTCTCACTCTATGTGTATCTGTGGATACATATATGTATGTATATATAGATAAGCAAATTTGCGTGATATCTGATTTGTGTTCGACAATGTTATTATAGTTCTTTGTTTTGTGATAAATTTTGTTTGTTTGATACTTATTTTGTGATTTTTGAATGTGATATAGTGTAATGATTTTGATTTTACTGATTTTGTTTGTTGTATAGTGTAATGTGTTTTGAAGTTGTAGTTTGGAATTGTGAATTGTGTAGTGTTGGTACTGATATATTGTAACTGTATAATTTTGCAGTTTGGAATCTGTGAACAATTGTTTGCTGGTTTGTGATTTCGTAGTATGGAGGGGTGTTTCATGTTAATGTGCAAATACAGTAATTCTTGTGCTGCTATTAAGATTATGGAGGGATGTGGTTATCATGAAGTTGTTGAGAAAATATCTACGAAGTTCAAGGAGTTAAGTGTTGGTAACTTTTGTTTGTTTTTCTCTATTCTTGGATATTCTAATTGTATTGTTGAATGTGATGATGATTTGGAGAATATACTGTCAATGGTAGGTTGTAGTGGTTCTCATGTTGTTGATGTTGTTGTGGGTGATAAGAGAATTGTGAAGGTTGATGATAATTCTGCTAGGATTGATTCTGTAATTTGTGAGAGTTCTTTGGTTAACGATTGTGATGATTTTGATGGTTTGTTGCCTAGTTTTTATCCAGAACCAAAGAGAGTTTTGTTGTTTGCTAGTTGGAAGGGGATTATACATAGTGTTGGTCAAGAATTTAAAGGTGGAGTGTCGGCGTTCCGCATTGTATTGGCTAAGTATGCAGTTGAGTGTAGTTTTGCAGTGAATTATTTGAAGAACGATGCAACAAAAGTAACTGCTGAATGTATGATAAAGTCGTCTACGGGTTTTAAATGGTTTGTGCATGGAAGGGTGTTGATGAATTCCGGTATTTTTTTTTATTATGAAGTTGGATAATGTGCATTCTTGTGGGGTTGTTGCTCGTAAATCTTGTAGCAAAATGGTTGGTTCTAGACTTCTGTATGATATTGTGCATAATGATATTAGTAATAATCCGTTGACTCGTCCTATTGAAGTTAAAAAAAAAAAGTTGAAGAAGCAATATGGTATATGTAGACGTCCCCGAACGCCCTGAGAGGGTGAGTCCCGTTCTGTTCATTTTGGGGTTCACTACAGTTCGGACTCAAATTGTCACGGTTCTTAATCTGAACCAAAGAGTCCAAATCTGGCAAATCGTTTTGAGAAAACAGATTTTTAGAAAAGAAGTGCCAAACATGGACTGCTTTGCCAGATACAGAGTCGCCACTTAAATATTTTTTTTATGGGAAAATTTAAAAAACCCTGACTCGGTGCCAAAGGCCACGTGTCCGTCATCACCAAAGTTGCCTCGGCTCGGGAACTTGGGTACGATTGGGGAAGGTCACTTCGTGAGCACCCCCGCTCGCCCGATCCGAAGATCGGCCTCTACTAACCATGATATCTCATTTTTGAAAACACATGCATTCTTATTCCGGTTAATTAGCTAGAATTACTATGTGATGCGCACAGCACAACAAGTATAGACTAGATCGCCTAATTTGGAACAAAGTATTGCATATTCGTTTGTTTGGAAAATGTTTGAAATTTGCTACTCGCAAGTAGGCTAAAACGCAGATTTCAATGAATTATCCCAATTCAAGTAATCCAACCTTCACCCACAGGCACTCAGGCAGTTATATCAACTAAGCATTTAGCCATATGGTAAGCATGCTGTCATGTTAACATTCACACTCATGCGAGATGTTAAAGCATAAATACTTACATCGTATTCCGTGCCAAAACAATGAAATCAGTTAGAAATCAATGCATGATCCTAACTATACAGAAATGCCTAATGCAACACATGCAAAATGCAACTATAGCAGGCTCGGCTATTCTAAACATGGCATGTGAAATGCTACAACTAACACATATTCAATTTGAAATTGAAATTCAAATGCAGTTAGTATGATGCGCCGAGCTCGGTGCATGCAAAACAGATGAATGAATGCAAACATGCGATCATACTGTATGCTAATTTAAATATGCCCTAATCTAACCATCATAAGCGGTTAAATAAAAGGGAGAAAGAAAGGGGATTGGAAGACATGCACACACGCACGCACCCTTATTACAACAATTGGTCCTCACTCGGAGGGTCCGAAAGAATAATACAGTCACAAATAAATACAGTCCGAATAAATAATACAAAATCCTAATTAATTAACAAATTAATCTAGGAAAGCAATAAATTGGCATGCAAGCCAGGGACCGCCTCAGCTCTGATCCAGATGATGAATGATGCATATTCAGGTTGCCTTGCGCGGAAATCCACTGCGATGCCCCAATTAGCCTTTGTTTGTAATTGTTCTTGGAATGCGTGCCAAGCTCCGGAAGGCTATTGATTCTTGATTTGCTGCAACAGAGAGCAACAAAGGGGCATGGCAAAGTATTTTCACATATGTATGCATGACTACTCTTCAGGGAGTATAGTCCTCGATCCTCGTGCCACCAATTACGCATATCGATGCATGATGGCCGAGTAGTCGAATTGCACGACTCGATGTGAAATGAATGCACATGTAAAGCAAGTAAAGCCTAGAACTCTATCATGAATCATCAAGAGCTTCGGCGACCGAGAATTGAGACGCATCCCATCACTTGAAGTATGAAATACCCCTCGTTTCCCGTGCTCGGATTAACGTTCAACCCGAACAATGCAACACATAAGCATGGCAAACATGCAATATGGACTAAGTATGCAAACATGCAACTAAACCAAACATGTGACAAGCATATGAACATAATGTGAGGCAACAACCTTGGATAATCATGGCAAAATGCAATGTGAACATGCGAGCATGCGAGGCATGTAAAGCTAAGCAAGTATGCAATGACATACTATGTGTAACAAGCATGCGACAACATGGTAAAATGGGCTTACACCAACATGGATAGCTCTCAACTAGGTCCAAATTAGTAGCCATTAGATGAAAATGAGACACTTAAAATGCGTGCGCACATGCACGCAAACCGAGGACCGAACCTAAGGCACGAATGCCACTCTACCAAAGCATGGTAAGGCATGGAACATGGTATGCAAACATGCAAATTTCAGCACTCAAACATGATGCTAAACAGCCCCGAAACATGGCAACATGGCACCCGATGCATGAGATGAACCCCGAAATGCAAAAATAGGCACATAGAATGACTTACAGCTATGCAAAGCATGCATTATTGGACTATGAAGTCTAAAGCCGGAACTAAGACAGTCCCAAAACATGGACTTTTCCAGTTTAAAGTAAGGCCAAAAAGTGCTAACAAGATGGACTAAATTAGCATGCGAATTTGACTAGCAAACATGGTTTACATGGAAAATATATGATGCAAGTGAGAACTCATCAAACCAGAAAAAATCAGTGAATAAATCATGTGAAAATAGGCCCAAATAACCATGGAAATGCAGCCAATGCATACCAAAATGAGGGGCTCCTTTAGAGGGCCACGCAAGGAGTTATTAGGCACATACAAGATAGACAAGTGGCATGACATATACAACTCTGAAAATCAAATATGGTAGTCCTAAAACTCACAAAATTGGCCCCAAAATCAGTCAACAAAGCATGCAAGATAGGGGCCCTTTAGAAGACCAAAATGGCCATCAAGCAAGTCAAGGTGAGAGGGGGTCACCCCCCTCTGATTTGGAGGCTCAAAATAGGGTCTTAGCCACTGAAGATCCACTGGATTTCAGTGGCTAGAAGGCCAAACAAGGCATGCAACAATAGCTTAGGCTTAAGGCTCAAAACAAGAGGCAATTAAGCATACTAGATAGCATATGACCTCAGATAAGAAAATGCCCTTAATCAAACATGGAGAGGGCCTAAAAAAAAAACTTTTTACAGTGTACAACATGCTTCAAAAATGAACACAAATAGGGCTAATCTATCATGCAAAAATGGCCCTAAAAGTGAGAATAGAGACAAGGGGCAGTATCCGACCCCAAACAGCAAGGGGCCCTTCAACAAAGTTGAATAAGGGCTCAAAATAAGGCACTTCACAGTTTACATCAAACCACAAAAATAAACACAAGTAGGCCTAAACTAGCATGCAAGAAAAGGGCCTAAAAGAGGGGTAAAAAGGAAAGTGGTAGTAAATGACCTCAAACAGAGGAGAGCCCTTCAACAAAGTTGAATAAGGGATTAAAAAAAGACACTTTACAGTTTACATCAAAGCTCAAAACAGTTCACAAATAAACCTAAAATACTATGCAAAAATAGGCCTAAAATAAAGTTAAAGAGGCAAGTGATGGAAGGAGGCCTCAAATAGAAAAAGACCCTTAATCAAACATGAAAAGAGACTCAAAATATGATTATTTTCAGTTAGAGTTGGAGCCCAAAAATGCTTGCAAGCAAGGCTTATAAATGAAACAAAAAAAGGCCAATTTAGGGGAAAAGTGTACTTACCCTTGAAGAACAAGTCTTTAGCAGCCTTTTGGTCCAAAAATCTAAGCTTCTAGCCTCTGAAGATCAGCCTCAAGGTGTTTGAATGGAGGATGGAGGTCTTGTGCTATGAGGTGTAGTGCAAAAATGCAAAGAAATCTAATTTCCAAGCTCTAACCACAAGCAATATAGAGAGAGAGATGGATTTTTGCCCTCCAAAATCTCAGAACCTGGTGTAAGGAAGAAGCCCCTTGCTTATATAGAGCAATGCAAGGCTAAAGCTTCTTGAACAAGCTTCCAAAGGCTTTGATCCCTCCATATACGTGTATGGAGGGCAGATATGAGGAATCCAGCCGGTACAAAATATCTGCCCGGAAACTAGCTGAGAAAGGAGGAGGTGCCGCCATCAAGAATGGTCGGTTACATGCCCGATGGCGGTGTTCACCGATGGCAAGGGCAAAGCCATGGCCGACAGTGCCATGCCTATGGCCGGCAGTGCACTAGGAGGGCCACTCTGACAGGACCTAGTCAGGGTCCAAAAATGAGGCAGAAAGAATACAGGTCCTAAACTCGAATCGATGACGTTCACGCAGACAAATCTTTGGGCGAGCAATCGAACCAGTTGTTGGGTGTACCTACAAGCACAACCAAGTCTTGAGGACGGTCAAAAATGGGGTGTCTACAGTATAAATGTTTCTTATCGGGTTGCATGGTTAAGAGTTGATAAGGCAAGAGGTGGGTTGTTTGGTGATTTTGCAACTTCTTTTGACCAACTTCGATGGTACCTTGAGAGGGGTATGAGAACGAATCCGAAAAGTGTGTTTGAATTAGATGTGGATGAAAGTAGTGGGTGTTTTCAGAGGTTGTTTATGACATTTCATGGATGTTTGTATGGCTTTCAATTTTGTCGTCCGTTGTTGCTTGTTGATGGTACATTCTTGAAGGAGCGTTGTAACGCCCTCAAAAAAATACATAAAACCCATCACTTTAGACATGCATTGATATAAGAGAAATCAACCATTTCTATTCATCAGAGTAGTTCTTACAACAGTATTACATGTTAACAACAAAAGCAAATGCCCTACGGGCTTACAGCTTTCCAAGTTAACACTTGGTTACACAAAAGAAGAGTACTAAGTCTATACAAAATAAGCCCTTGGCTTGATAAACATGTAATACAATCAATTAAACAAAAAGAGTCTTCAGCTCTCATCATCATCCAAGCTATGTCCTTGGAGGTGGCATGCTACCTGTACCTGAAAATAATGTCCCATATAGGGTGAGCCAACGTCCAGTAGAGATATGCTAAACACAGTATGAGCAATAACTAAGACCTTATCAATTGATAAATGTTTAATTCCCATAAATCAATTCATAATCCATTCCCATTACATGACCACTATGTCCATGTTTCCTTTCATTTTCCATTTCTTATCATGTTCACAATTCATAACAATGGCTCAAAACCTGGCCAACAACTAACATGAGATTTAGACTTGTCTTTAAAACACTTTCGAAATTCATGATGGATACACATTGTAATGTTGTATTGATAACACATAAACCATTTCCACACTTTACGAAAGATACACACTTTACGAAAGATACAAGGTTCTAGAGAGAGAGGCTCAACAATGGAGTTTTGGAAAAGTAAGAGAGAGAAAAGGATGTGAAAAAGTGATTGAAAAAGTGAAATCCCGAAGTTATATAAAAATCGTCCCGCTCAAGCGTGAAAACTCCCGCTCGAGCGGAGAATACACACTCCCAGAACTTTTTACTGAACCAGGTCCCCGCTCGAGCTTAAAACTCCCCGCTCGAGCGTCACACACAAACTCACGCTCGAGCGTCAAAACGCCCGCTCGAGCGTCCAACACTGCAGAAGAAATACTAGAAGATGGAAAATTACGCTCGAGTGTCCCGCTCGAGCGGAGAAGCAACAACGAAGGGCCCGCTCGAGCGTCAAAAGCTCCGCTCGAGCGTGAAGGCAAAAATCTGGGCAACTACACTTGGTTTCTAAGTTCAACCAACCTGAAACAAACCTGCCCAACACATCCTATAACTCAAATACAAGGTACGAAAGGATGCAAACAAGATATACGCAACTACTAACATCCATGGAAACAAGTCCGGATCACTGTCCACAAGAAGTAAAACCCGGGATCGCTATAGGCGTTACAAGAGGCATTTGCTTGCAGCAATATCAAATGATGGTAATCAAGGTATATATTTATTTGCAGTTAGTATAGTTTTGGTTTGTCAATGTGTTATTGTATTGTGAGTCTGCTAATTTTTGCAGTTTCATGTTATTTTGTTTTCAGGCCTGTTTCCTTTGGCTTTTGCGATTGTTGACGCTGAAAATCAAGATAATTGGATGTGGTTCTTAAGTCAGTTGTTAAAGGCTGTTGGTTTAGGCCGGAGATTGACCTTTGTGTCTGACCGTCAACATGGATTGCTAGACGTTCTTTCAATGGTTTTTCCTAATGCACATCATGCATATTGCTTGAATCATTTCAAGAGAAATTTGATTGACAAATTGGTGGGACTTCGTACTAACTAAAAGCTAACTTTGATGAAAATATTAATTAAATGTGCTTATGCGCTAACTGTTGCTTCTTCCAACATTATATGGAGAAATTGAGGTGTATTGCTGGTAATGGTAGAGTTGATAGTATGTTGGATGGCTTGCAAAATGATAAGTGGGCCAATACATTTTTTAGAGGGAAACGATATGGTGAGATGTCATCTAATGCTACAGAGTCTTACAATAATTGGATTGGTGGTGCCCGTGAGTTGCGTATTACTTGTATGGTTGATATGATTAGGGTTCAAATCATGACTTAATTGTCTAATAGAAGAGCTGAATCTAAAAGATGGACTACGAAATTGTGTCCAGTTATGGAAAAGAAGTTGGTGGACTCTTTGAAGCTAGCTAAGTCTTGGGATGTGATTGTTGCTAGTGATACTGTGCTTGAGGTTCATTCTTCTATCTCTTTTTATGTTGATATTGGTAGACAGACTTGTTCTTGCCATGAATGGCAATTGAATGGTTTTCCTTGTTATCATGCTGTGCATGCTTTACGTAGTAGTGGTAGAGATGTGTATGATTTCATTGATCCTTTTTTTTCATGTAGATTGTTTTAGAGAGTTATACAAGGAATCTGTTTATCCAGCGCCTTCAGGTGAGAGATTTGACTTTGATAGTGCCAGTAGTTCGATTATCAAACCTCCTATAACGAGGAAGCAGCTCGGGCGGAACAAGAAGAAGAAGATACCTTCTAGGGGTGTGAATGTGAAGCAAATCAAATGTGGGAGGTGCTTGAAATATGGGAATCACAATAAGAAGACGTGCAAGGCTGCTATTTGAGGCCATAGTCTATTATTTTGGATTTGTATTTGAATTTGAGGAATTACGATAATAAAAAATGTGATACTTGGTATTATGGAAGTAATGAATAAAATTGGTTGCATTGTTTTTTCTTTTTTAATGTGTTCTTTAGTTATTGAAGTTGTTTTGTAACAGTTTTGTTTTTTTTTGTTTTTTTTTTTTTTTTTGTTTTCTTTTTTTTTTTTTTTGTAGATTTGGTTGGTTTTATTTTTATGGAATGCTGAGAAAGTTGTTGAAAATTTCTTATTGAAATTGTATAATATTGAAATGCAGTTTTACTACATGATATATTTATTTCATATTTCGTAGTGACAAAACTGTACAATTTTGCAGTTTTATTTTCAATTTTGAAATGCAGTTCATCTATTTGTTGAGTCATGAAATTGGATGCATAATTGTGTTGCATAATTTTTGTTTAAGTAATGAAACTGCATAATTTTTCAATTTTAAGAATTATGAAAAACAACCTGATAAAACTGCATAATTTTGCAGTTTTAAGAATTATTAGAAACAACCTGATGAAACTGTATATTTTTGCAGTTTGAAGAATTATTAGAAATAACTTTTACTGTATGAAAATATATGCAACCACAAATGTGACGACAATAATAAGCAGAAGAACACAAACAAGTATAATAAGCACAAGAAGAACAACAACAATAATAATAACAAAAAGAAGAGTAAGAACATCAATGACAACAATCATTTTCACCGTAATAACCAGAAGAAGATCAATTCCCAAAAGCATATAAAGTACTTGTCACATGTCACATGTTAAAACAAAAAGAGTACAAAAATATGTTCACTTGAATATTTGTATTGTTAAGAAGTTTGTTCATTGTTTCTATGGTTTGGTATGTTTTGTCAACATTTGGTAGTGCTCGAGTTTCCAAGATCGGTTCTTACCATTGAGGAATTGACTGATGATTTCTGCTCGAAATTTGACCCACTCTGTTGGTCGAAATGATTTCTGCACAGGTTGCCAATTGATATATTGGTTGATAACATTGTAAAAGGTGATTGCATAATCATTCATGCAAAGTTTTAGATGAAGTTAATTAGTTAGTTATAACTGCAAAATTTAGCATATTGGAACATTAGTTTATTGATTTTGTATCTTACCAGTGTAGGGTTTGTTGTGGGCATTCCTCAATTGACGCAATTACTGTCTCGCACTCTTGAGATGATAAGATGTTTCTTTGATTGCTGAATACTGCTTTATTCCATCTCAGTTGATGCTGTTGCTACAAAATAGTTAGTGGGTGTTTTTGTTAGTTATAGTGATGTGTTGAGATGTTTTGAAAGGAATGGAACGAAGTAGGAGATTTTATTTAACTTACAATTTCCTTTGCAATTTCAAAGTGTTTGTTGTGGCAATCTTTTGCTGGTCTCAAAGAGTCATAGTGCCTCCATATCCCATCAGCATTGTCAAAAACCACAATTGTCCAATGGTTGTCATGGTTGATTGGGAAATGGATATATCTATTTTTCATTGCTTCTGGAAAATAGATGTCCATCATTTTTTCTCTCAGTGCTTGATCTTGGTTTTGTAGTGGAGTCTGTAATTTATATATATGTTTGAAATATGTTATAAAACTATATAATAAGACATGTTAAGAAAGTAGAAAATTTTGCAGTTTGAATAATATTGAAAGGTATGTTAAGTTTTGCTTACATTGATGAGTGTTGAGAAAACGTAAGATCTTCCCGCATATGGATTTTTTGCAAAGGCTAGATCATGTTTCTCAAATTCTTCAATGGATGGTTGGAGTGCCAATTTCATTTCTGAGAAGGCATCAATGACCTGAAACATGTTATATATGAGAATGTGTTAGGTTTGTGGAATAGGTTATTGAATATGAACAGAAACTGTAAAATTGTGTAATTGGAGACCTACATTCCCATATAAGGCTTCCTTGTTGGTCAATCTGCATATATCTGAAAGTATATGCAATTTTCATCTTCGCTGCCAAACTAGACACAAGAACTTGATTGTGTGTTGTTGATGAGTTGAATTTGGTCTTGGTCTTTTTTGGATAGGCTATGCCAAACCTTGTTTGTTTTGCGGCATGAAATGGCGAGTGGCTTGCTTTGGATTAATTTTTCCTTGAAATCATCATCACTTTCCAATACTTGAACTTGTGTCTTCTCTTGATTGGCATCCTTTTTTGGGTTAGTTTCAGCAGCACCTTCTTTTTCTTGGCCAATATCTTCTTGCATCTTTTCTTTCTACTGCTGTTTTGCTTCATGAGCACCCTCTTTTTGCTCGGGTTCAGTAGCAAGTTCTTTTTCTATTTCGATTTCTTCTTTTTTCTTTTCATTATTCTTTTCTTTTTCTTCATTGGTACCCTCTGTTGGTTTGGATACATCAGCAGCAGTTTCTATCTTGTTCCTTGTATCTTCTTTGGCTTTTGTCATTGGTTGGTATTCAAAATCTGGGTCATGTGCTTGTTTTTTTGACTTTTGTTTGATTCTCTTGACTATTGATCTTTGTTGGGGACTACTAGTTTTTTTGGCAGACATTTCCTTCAATTGATCTTCTTTTCTACGCAATTTAGTCATGAATTTTTGTTCCATTTCTTGCATTTGTGCTCTTATGGCTGCTATGAGCTTGTCCTTGTCATCCTTTTTGTTTGATGTTTGTGCTTGGTCATGACCTATAAAAATGTTGGATTGTGTTTTGGTTAGTTTAATTAAATTTTGCAGTTTGCTTCAGTATTAGACAAGAGGTTACCTTGTGCATGAAATGTGTCAGATTTTTCTTAGAGTTCTTCTTGTTGTTCTGTCATTTGTTCTTCTTGTTGTTTTGCTTGTTCTCTTTTTTTTTTTTCATATTGTTGTTGTTGGTCTGTCAGTTATTGTTCATTGACTTCTTGTTGTTGGTTTGTTTGTTGTTCTTCTTGTTCTTGTTGTTGGCCTTCTTTATTAGTGTCTTCTTGTTGATCATCTTTTTCTTCTTCATCATTGTCTTGTTGTTCATCAGTTTCTTCTTCTTCTTCTTCTTCTTTAGTCACTTGTGTTTTTTCATTATCACTCTTTTCTTCTTGTTTATCACTTTCTGGTTCTTCTTGTGGTTTTTCCTTTTTTTTTTTTTTTGTTGTTGTTCTTCTTCTTCTGATTCTGATTTTGATTGATGTTCTTCTTCGAGAAAGTTATCCTCATCACTGTCTAGAAGTCCTTTTTTTTTTTTGTTGCTTTTGTTTGTTTTTTTTTTGTTTATTGTCCTTTTTGTAGTCATGTTTCTTTGCTGAAAAGTCTGTTGATGTGCTTTGATTGATATGCAATAACTATATTTCTTGTTCAGTTGGGGTTAAAGCACTTTGGTCAACCGGCATTGGAACAATGTGGCATAAACCAGTAATACTGTAAAATTGGTTAGTTTTATAATATGAGTTGTACTGTGAGTAATGTGAGTAAGTGTTGAAATATGTTGTTTGAAACTGAAAATTTTTATAGTTTCATAACATGAGTGATGTTAAATAGATTTGTGCGTTTAAACTGTAAACTTTTGCAATTTCATAACATGAGTGATGTTAAATAGGTGTGTGCTTTGAAACTGCAAACTTTTACAGTTTCATAATATGATTTGTACTGTGAATAATGTGAGTTAAGTGTTGAATATATGTTGTTTGAAACTGAAGAATTTTACAGTTTCATAACATGATTTTTACTATAATAACTGTGAAAGAGTGTTGAATAGATTTGTGCTATGAGAGTATAGAAGAGTTTGAATACCTTTTCAAAGTCAGCAAGACTGATGTGTTTCCACTTGGAGTACATTTTGCCAAGGTTCCACTTCATATACCTTGGGACGCCTTCTTTGTTGGATGGTCGGAGGAGTTTACTGCGCTCACAGTACCAGTACTATAAATTTTTTTTGAAATATGTTAGATAGTTCGAATTAGGTGGATGTTTGATATTTTTGTGTGAAGTAGTTAAGTAGTGTGTTTACCAAGAGTAACATGACACATCCAGTGACATTGTCACGCCCCACTTTTTATTACTCGGATTACTATTAACAAGCCTTTATTATACATTTAATTTCAGAGTTAGCATACAGAGCTCATAATATTCTCAAGGAATATATATACAGAATTCTCCCAGTCGGATAAAAATGAATGCAACCTGAATATACAATTAAAGAAGTTGCCCATAGGCTTACATCATTAAAAAAAATCAAAAAGAAGGGTGTAACCCTCTTACATCAATGGCATTCCGCCTACACATAAAGAGGCTCCGTGACCAACAAATAAAGAAGATCTGAAATCTTGTAGCACATCCTGATTATCACCTAAAAAGATTCAACAACGTGGGATGAACATATAGTCCAGTAGGGATCTCAACATGATCCTCAACAATAACAACTTACAGATAGCTATGATCATGAATGCTAATCTCATACCATATAAATAATGTGACATTTTATAACCAAAGTATATATATATATATATGCACTATTCTCAAAATCATTCAGTTATTTAACAACATCAATTTCCACTTTTACTACCCTTTTCCCCAATGAACAACTCTTACCCATTTCCATGTTTCCATTTGTGACAAATACCCATAATACTCACTTTATATTTTTGAAACACGTTCACCAAAACCAATGCCTTCATATATTTATCAATTCAAAATAAAAACCCAGGTGTGACTCCACACATTCATTGCTTCTCAACCTTACGTTCAAGTAAAAGAGATATTATCAATAATTCATTTTTGGTAGGCAACTCCCTTAACCACTCTCAACACGTCCAAACATGCTCAAACGCATCTACATTACATATAAGACAATTCCTTCTCACTGAATCATGATCATCACAACACATAATACACATAACTAAGTAAGACAACAATAACAACAGTTCTCCGCTCTACTTGCCTTAAGCACAGTAAGCCAATGGTTTCACCTCTCAACAATAACATGCCAATTTACCAGACACAGCTGGAAGGGAATGGTACCTCTGCTCCATTTTACCAGGCGCTAGCTGGAAGGGTATGGTACCTCTGATTCTCAACGCAGCCAATTCTCCAGGCGCTAGCTGGAAGGTAATGGTACCTCTGATTCTCAGCGCATTACACCCCTTTCAATCATCACAACACGACAAGGTACAACCAACAAATGCAATGCATACACGCAACCACAACAGAGTGCAACCAACTCAAGCATAAAACATACACGTAACCATTCCACACAACAATGTCATCCTCCACCGATGACCAAGGACAAAACCTCTATGTGTTTGTTTTTCAACGCATGTGTTTTTGCAATTCAATTCTCATGAGGTTTTAAGCCTAACAATCAATAACAAAGAAGTAAAACATTAGTGATCCAAACTCAAGTAAGTCTCCGGGACTCATATTATGTTAACGTTTCCTTCCATCCATTACAAAACCAATTAGCTTTTTCTTCTGCAATAATATTTTCCACCTTATGCCTTAAATCCAATTTTACTTCATTTCACAAAAATATGACCAATTCACTTTCCATCATTTTAAATAGGAGATTTCTATCATGGCACTACTACAAAAATAGTTAAAGATTACACTTTGACAAAAAAAAAAGATCTCACTTTTATTGGAAGTGTGATAAAAAAAATTAGATTGATATTTTAATCACACTTTAATTGATTGAGTGTGATAATACTTATTTTTTATGTCACTTTTCAATTAAGTGTGATTATATATATATATATATATATTTGTAATCACACCTTCTAATTAAAGTGTGATTATATATACACTACTACTTTTTAATCACACTTTTTAAACAAGTGTGATTATATATATATTGTTTAATCACACATTCTAATTAAAGTGTGATTATTTATATATTTTTTAATCACACATTCTAATTAAAGTGTGATTATATATACATTACTACTTTTTAATCACACTTTTTAAACAAGCGTGATTATATATATACTTTTTAATCACACATTCTAATTAAAGTGTGATTATTGATATATTTTTAATCACACCTTCTAATTAAAATGTGATTATATATGCATTACTACTTTTTAATCACACTTTTTAAATAAGTGTGATTATATATATATAATTTTAATCACACATTCTAATTAAAGTGTGATTATTTATATATTTTTTAATCACACTTTCTAATTAAAGTGTGATTATATATACACTACTACTTTTTAATCACACTTTTTGAATAAGTGTGATTATATATATACTTTGGGTGCTGCTTAAGTGTGCAACCCCCTTAAGGTTGCACACCATATGCAACCCAATTGTTAGCCGTTAGATTACAATAATTGATCAAAGACCATTAAATTGTTTAATCGTGAAAAAGTTGAAACCGGGGCAGCCGGTTAATGCTTGTATTTGCATGATTGCATCCCAGTCACTCTCTGTATTTCGTTTCTATCTCTCTCTGTTCTCCTCTCTGTGTAAGGTTGAGTCAGTGTAACTGTTGATTTCCATTAATAGGGAGAAGCCCTTGTTGGGTTCGTTCCATTGACGAAGCTCTGTAGGGAACAGTATAACGGGCGATTTCCAACAACAACGTAACTACAAGGCTGTGTTGGTTCCATTGCTGAAGTGAACCCCTTATCTGGAACTAGATATGAGGTATGGAGCTGTCTCCCTCTCTCTGTCTCCCTCTCTGTCTCTCTGGCCCGTTCACTTCAGCTATTTTCCTTCAACTAAACCCCCATCCTAACTTCAACCGCTCTACGCTTCGCTCCAACGGAAACCCCTCCATTGGCAACTAACCTTTCTCTTTCTCTTTCTCAAGCGAGTGTTTGTGTTTGCACAAACAGCTAAACCGTGTGAAAATGTCATGTTTGTGTTTGTGTTAACAATTTTCGGTCATCAAGTAATTGTTTGTAGTAATGTCATGTGCAGTATGGCCCCAGCGGAAGTTAAAAGGGAAGGTGATGATTATGACATTCCAAATGAAGCAGATGACATTCGTTTGATGAATGAAAGTCGGGCAGAACCTGATCATGGTTGCGAAGGTGGTCCGAGCAAAGAAGAAGCAACCAACATGAACGGTGAACATGGCGGAGCCGACGTGAAAAAAGAAATGGTTGACGATGCTCATCGCAATGACATGGTTGGTGATGTTGAACGTGCTATTCTGGAACAGAAATTTGATTCGGTCGAAGATGGAGAAGATTTCTACAATGCGTATGCTAAAGCGAAGGGATTTAGTATACAAAAATCCAGATTTAACACAAATAAAGAGGGAAAGGTCGTTAGTAGGCTGTGGTTGTGTTCAAGGGAGGGTCAGAGATTACCAAAATACTTGGACCGTGTTACTGAGAAGAGTAGAGCTCCCAAGGCACTAACAAGAGTAGGTTGCAAGGCCCAATTTCGCATACGGTACGATACGGATGCTGGTGAAGGGGGAAAGTATGTTGTGACTCACTTCGTCGCAGACCACAACCATGAATTGGCGGAACAACACTGTGTGATGTATCTGAGGTCACATCGCAGTTTAAACAGCGCTGACAAAGCTCAATCAATGGCTATGCGCAATGTCGGCGTGAAGACTAGCCAAATCATGGACTATATGGTAAATCAATCCGGGTCTTATGAGAATGTTGGTTTCATCCGTACGGATCTGCACAACCATATTCAAGCCGAACGTAGAGCAGAAGTTGAGGATGGTGATGCGCAGGGTGCGTTGGTTTACCTATGTGCAAAACTTGATGTTGATGCACCTTTTTTTTACAAGTATGATGTGTGTAACGATAACAAGTTACAAAATCTGTTCTGGGCAGATTCAAAATCACGGGCCGACTACGCAAAGTTTGGTGATGTGTTGATATTTGACTCAACTTACAGAACCAATGCATACAAGAAACCTTTTGTCATGTTGGCTGGTGTGACTAGCCACTTTAGGACCACGATATTTGCATGTGTTTTGCTAGCTAATGAGACAATTGAGACATACACATGGGTTTTGGAAACATTTATGGAGGCGATGGGCAATAAAGCACCTGTGTCCGTACTGACAGATGGGGATAAGGCGATGCGAGAGGCAATCAGAAGAGTATTTCCAGACGCAAGACATCGATTATGTAATTGGCATCTTGGGAAAAATGCTGTTTCAAATGTTCACATAAGTGGCTTTGCACATGCTTTCAAGCAGTGCATGGACATGGAAACGGATGAGACAAAGTTTGAGCATGGCTGGACGACAATGGTCGAAAAATTTGGACTTCAAACCAACAGTTGGGTGTTGGAGACATATGAGAAGCGTCATATGTGGGCTGAGGCATATATGCGTGGACATTTCTTTGCTGGGATGAAGAGCACTCAGCGCTCGGAGTGTATGAATGCTTATTTCAATCCCTTCCTCCAACACAAATTGAAGCTATATGAATTTGTTAGGCACTATGATCGGGCTCTTGCAAGGATAAGGTATAACGAGGCTGGAGATGATGTTGAAACAAATAACACTTTTCCGGTATTGATTACTCCATTGCGAGATATAGAGAGACATGGAGCTGAGCTATTCACCCGAAATATATTTAGAATGTTCCGTGATGAAATCTTAGAAGAGGGGAAGTTGAATGTGAAGGACGTGTTCCCTTTGCCGGATGGTCAGAAATGCTACTATATTCATAAGTACAAAGTGAAGGACAGATCATGGATAGTAACACACAGTCCAGTGGATGCTGCAATGAGATGTTCTTGCATGAAGTTTGAGTCGTTGGGGCTACCTTGCTGCCACATGATATGTGTTATGAAAGCCAAAAATTTCACGCAAATTCCCCCAACTTGTGTGCTGCATAGATGGACAAGGGCTGCAAGCAAGGATGGCCAGCAATGGCCTCAACCCTCAATTGATAGCACTACAACACAGACGGCCCGGTATGGGATATTGAGTTCTTCCTACAACGAAATGTGTTTATATGCCTCGCAATCAACGGAAGGTTTCAAAGAGGCTAGGGATGCATGTCTTCCGATGACGAGCTGGATGAAGGAGTTATATGAGAGGAATTTGAACGGTGGGAATGGAGACAGAGGGAAACATTCATTCCGTCGACAATTTGGAGTAGAAGATCCTGATGTTGTGAAGACAAAAGGGAACCCAGGACGGGCATCGTCCAACTGTCGAAGACCAAGAAAATGTGGGAATTGCAAATGCATTGGGCACACAAAGCGAACTTGTCCTAAGGTTCGGTTTAGACGAACAGTGGGTACTAACTCAGATGTAGATACACCCCACATAACTGACCGTGAGTACAATGCGGAGTCATTGCCCGTTCGCTGCAAAACTGGGTTGGTGGATCCAAGTACACCGCACATTAAGCAACAGCGACTATTTTTCGATGTTTCTCCTGATTCCAAGCAGCCTGTGGGGCAATACGGTAGTGTTGAAGCAGCAGTGTGAAAAAATGATTCGAACACAATTGATGAGGTGAATCAGGTAATTGTATAATTTGGAGAAAGTAACCCAACGAACTCGTTACTTTATCTCCATGCCGATTGGTATATGAATTACGAGTTACGAACAGGAGTTGTGAAATTATTTCATGTTTACTATGGAAGTATGGGTTTATTGTTAGTAAAATTATGGTGGGCCTATATCGACAGCAACGAAGCAGTAATTTTAAGTTGACAAGTTGAAGAAGAAAATCAAGCAATTGTGGTATTGGTTTGAATGCCTGAAAAGGATGAAGACTTCTTTCGATGAACTGATGGTAACAAAGTAGAAAGTAGAAAGTAGAAAGTTGTTGTGTTGTTGTGTTGTCTATAACAAAGTAGAAAGTAGAAGGAAAAACTACACGTGGTTACAATGTAGAAAGTAAGTTGTGTTGTTGTTCATGTCCTCTCTCTCTGCAAACATTCTGCCCTTTATAGCTATAAAATTCCCACGACCCCATGATCTCAATTTCGCAATCGCTTCGCGGTAACTTTTGTAATCGCATTTCGTGTATTGAAACCACATAAAAGCTTCAGTTGTACCGCCGGCGCATATAATTGAAGTTGCCACTGTGCCCAGATCCTTTAGCCTTTCCTCGTGAATCTGAGACTCCCAATTCGTTCATGTTTCCTCTTAGAGGGTGGCCACTAAATCCATGAGCACTGCCAGTAACTGCTCCAGCGTGTAAGTCAGGTGGTATGCAAGATTCAATGTTAGTTGAATGGAGCAGCTGTTGGGAGGATGTGGGAAAAATAGGTGCAAAGAGGAATTTTTAATCTAATATCCAATCATAATTTAGCTGAAAATATGAGCGAACTTTTTTTTTTTTAAAAAGTAGTTCCCATTTTTTTGATTATAAACCCGAGATGTATATTTTGTTTTTGATATAAATAAGTTGTGTATTTTCGTTACGTAAAATGTAGGACAACAATTGTGTTTAAGTCATTACAATACAGAACATTGAACATATTTTTATTAAATTACAGGGGAAATTCATATTTGGCAGAGTGTGATGATTCATAGTCAGAGGCAGTAACAGTGAGTGGCCTAGTGTTGTGGTTCAGTGGCCCAGTTTGCAAGGATTGTGGTTGTGTTTAGTGGACAATATTCTGTCGATTTTTGTCTCATAATGATGAGGGACATGGCCCACAATGGTGAAAAGGAAGGTCGACAGGGAAGCGTCAACATTTGGCAGAGTGGACTTGAAGATTCAAGTCAAAGGCGATTCTGATCGCAGTTATGGTGTAGACGTGTGGGATCATGCAATGCTGGGCCACAAAAACAGTATACGGATAGCGAAACGAACGATCTCCGTTCTAGGCATTCCAAGTATACTAAACCTCCACTTCTGTCTGTCGATCTCCCTTTTCTTGTGTTTATTTCATGGCCACCAACTGTTTGAAACTTCTGTTGACAGAGCAAAGCTCCTGCTTTGTCTCATGCTTCCTCCTGAAAGTATGCCCACTAACTCATAATGATGAGGGACATGCCCCACAATGGTGAAAAGGAAGGTCGACGGGGAACAGTCAATATTTGGCAGAGGGGACTTGAAGATTCAAGTCGGGTGGCGCTATGGTGTAGACGCGTGGGATCATGCAATGATGGGCCACAAAAACAGTATACGGATATCAATACTAAACCTCCACTTCTATCTGAGGAGCTCCCTTTTCTTGTGTTTATTTCATGGCCACCAACTGTTTTAAACTTCTGTCGACAGAGCAAGGCTCCTGCTTTGTCTCATGCTTCCTCGTGAAAGTGTGCCCACTAACTCCATGACTGGTGGTAAAAACTTCCCCTATCACTTCTAGGTGACCTACATGCAGAGAGCCCACTTTCAGGTGGTGGACATTTTTGGCCACATGCCCTCGATTAAGTGGACCATCTGTCGACAGAGACTGGCAAAACTTGGTGCAAACAATAGCCCCCATGTTCAAGCTAAATATTGCGGAAGTGATTGACACCCCCTCCAATCACCACCTGCACCACCACCAATTCCCCCCACACACACACACGCGGGGGCTGCTGATTGGAGAAGGAAAAAAAAAAGAAGAAATTTAAAAAAAAATAAATAAATAAAGTGGCCAATCAGAGAGAGAGGGGGTCATGGGGGTCCCCCCTTGTGGGGGTCCAAGTCATATGATATTTAACTTTAACGAGGGGGCCATTGTTTGGGCCCAATAGCAAATTTGTTAATACGGGCCCCAAACAAACATAAACTAGAGCCCAATATAAGAGCTTTTAAATATACTGGCCCCATCATAAGCTATAAAAGACCCACCCTTTCAACTGAAAACCACTTCGTTTCCCTCTGATTCGAACTCCCCAGACTGTACTCCTCCTTCTCAACCATTGTCGTTCAAAACCAGAGCACCACAAAACCCTAAGCCATGGCGCCGAAAAAATGTCAACCATCTCCATCTGAGGAGAACAATGAAGACCTACTCCGCTTCCCAAACCCTATCAGAGCACGTATCGCTCCTCTAAAATTTGGTGCAACCCTATTGCCCAGCACAAGCTCTGTCGCTAAGGCTACTCTAGGCCCTACCTTCGCGTCTTACTACCCAGACGAGCTAGCTCCATACTATCCCCGTGGTAATGGTGAGAACCTTCTTCTCAACCAACCTGGACTGAAGTGGACTAACTGGAATGTCAGCAAAAACCCACTCAGAGGGTGGAGGTCACCAGACTCTGATTGGCGAAGCTGGGCCAGGAGAATTGAAGGTCACGACGCTGAAGTATGGAAGCACCAGGGCATTGGTGAAGCAATTAGACTGTCGACTAAAATTTATGACGCGGACAAGGGGCTGATTGCTGCTGCTGCATGCTTTTGGTCGCAGTCTAGTAACTCCCTACTCCTCAATTTTGGTATGATTTCCCCTACCATCTTAGATGTAGCTCACTTGACTGGTCTCCCAATCTTGGGCAATCCAATTCATGCTCTCCTTGAGCCTCCAAAAGTGACATTTACTTTAAACACTGACATGTGCTATACAGATTTTGCCAAAAAATACCAAGGCAAGCCTGGTTCCCCTGTCGATGACAAAGAAAGAACTGCTTTTTACTTACTTCGGCTTTGTGAGTTCCTTTTTTGTGTCATTGGGTACAAGATCACGAAAGAATACCTCCCCCTTGCCTTGTGTATGCAAGATGGCCAACTTATGGCTTTAGCCCCTTATCTTCTTGCCACCCTTTACAAGGCTCTATTTTCCTTTGTCGACAAGAAGATTTCTGGCAACCTGTGGCCCTTCTGCTCTTCCAGTTCGGGTTGTATGCCTATTTCCCTGAGGCACGACCCCCACCACCTAACACCTTGAAACCTGTTTGCTACTCCTATGCTGAGCAACTGCTCACTTATAACAGCCAACCCATCCTCACTTTCACAAATCATCTGACCATGTTTTACAACCTTCCTTCGCAGAGACCTTCCCACCTGTACATGCCATTTCAAAACTTTGAATTCTCCTCCAGTAGACTTCGCTTCCTCTTCACAGACCCATCTGATTTACACAATGACCAAGTCCAAGAACAAAATGAGAGTTGGAGACACATTCTCACCTCTAGACATGTCTTGGTTGGCTGTTCCGTATCCTCCGCCAAGCTATCCAGCTGCAGTTTTGAGACATACTGTCCGAATCAATGGTCCAGGCAATTTGGTCTTTCCCAGGCTATCCCTTATCCTTATTTCCACCCAACCATCCATGAGGAGATTGGGTCCAGAATCCACTTCAAAGATCCTACACAAGTCGAATCCATTCTCACAGAGAACACCAAACTTTTCCAAGATTTTGGCCCTTCTTCTTCAAACCCGCTTTGACCGCTTTTGACCATTGGTAGGGACTTATGTCCGCCATTATTTTCTACAAGCCACTTGAAAGTCAGCTTAACGATACTTGTCATATTCAGTACGCATATCCTCGCCTTCCAAGCTTAAGGCTACAGTATCCTTCCTTCATATACTTCGATCCTCGATCGTGTCATGCAATTTGTTTTGTTTTTTCTCTAAAACACTAACTTGTTTAACCTTTGACACCAAAATTGGGCTCATCTTGAACCATTGGTTAGGGACCAACATAAAGGCAAGGCTCCAATGGATGCAACTACTCGCACAAACACCCCTTCGCCCAAATTAATGCCGACTCTTTTGCGGTACCAGCAGTGTATACAGAGAGGAACTACCACTGCATTCTCGCCGAGACAGAGGTCACGACGAAGAAGAGAGAAGAGCCTTCCACTGCTCCTGCTCTAAGCACAGACCTAAGTGAGTGGGATATCCCTCTCAGCCAAATGCTTGGCCAAACTACATCAAATCCTTCAGGGCAGCTCTACGAAGTAAGCCTTCACTTTACATTTTTACATCATCTCAATTTCCATTCACGCCCGATTGATCACTTACTTTTGTGCAGAGAAAAAGACGGAGATTACTCCTTGCTGCTGCTGATGATGACGATGTTTCCACTTCTCCTCAACACATTCATCAAATTCCCAGTCCCATCAGCAATGTACCCATATAATAAAAATAGTCGAAAATATAAAATGTTCACAAATATTAATGTGAGAACTCATATTTAATTATTTTTATAAATGCATTATAATATATGAATAATAAATTAATTTATCTATACACTATTTAATAATAATGAATTTATTAATCTACAAATTAGTTAAAAACTATTAGAATTTAGTCTCTAACAAGAATATTGCTAAAAATAAATAATTTTTTGAATATTCAATGTTTTTCACTAGTTAGTATTTTTTACGAAGATTCAACTAATAATTATCTTTTACTAAATACTTTAGTTGAAAATTTTAATTAATTGATTTTTAAGAAACTCACACAAATACAAAATTATGTAAATTTATTATTCAATTCAAAAAAAAAAAAAATGTATTAGGTGGCCTATGGGGTGAGACAACCTCACCACTTGTGCTTTTGGATGCAAAGTTAGGAGTAGAGTGATGATTAATCTTAACCAAGAGAAATTCTAATGGGATATGTCTCGAGCATGATGATTGCAAACTTGGCTGCTCAAACTCTGTATATAGGAGTGTTTAGTCTTCTTTCGCTTCACATGGCCGATCAAGTAGAACCAAAGAAAAAAAATAAAAAATAATATGAAAAAAACAAAAGGTGAAGAACGCCATAGTTTTTCTACCATTTCACCCTCAAACCCTCCTTGGAGTTGTGTTTTCAGGTCACATTGCGCCATTCGGAGGAAAGCAAACTTGATCACAAGGAATACCCGTGCGACGTATATTTCTTACTCGTACAGTTGCTATTCGAATTAAAAAAAAAAAAAATTTACCTCTGCGCCGACCATGCCATTGCAACCATCATGACCAATGTCGCACCACAAACTATTCCAATATTGAGAGCAACTTCGAGTGTTCCTTTTCCATTGCCCCAACCTTTTTTTTTTTTTCCCTTTGCATAAATTCATCCCCATTCACAACCTTCAACATGATGTTTTTATTTTCATTACTGTGTTGAACCTTGTATTGGCAAACTACTGTTATTCTGACATCATCATTCTCTCCAACATTGACCTCTCCGTCATCAACTTTGTCTCCCCTCCCCCCCTCCAATTGCATCCATTGCCCTCTTCGTTATCATCATTCTTCTACCCTCAATTGCCTCCATTATCCTTTCCATCATCATCAATCTCTCACTTACCATTGTCCCAATTCCCAACTCCATTATCATCATTCTCTCTTCTTTTATTGCCTTTATTGCCCCCTCTACCATCATCATTACTCTCTCCCACTCCATTGCCCCTATTTCTCCCATTATACTCTTCTATCATATTCTCTTCCCAATTTTTCCCAATTAGAAGAATAAATGCAAAAAACAAATCTATCCATACTAAACCCCCCCTCCCCCCTTTTCCATAACTCAATAGAGAAATGCATACTCATGTGTAACAATATCATAGGCAAATCTATCTCAAAATATGGATGAAAAATTCTAGAGATGAAATAAACATAATAGGCTGAGGCAAGGATAACTTCTCCACTATACGCATCCACAAGATCGCCAAATTGTTTGTAAAACTCTCTAGGGTTGGCCACTAGATAAAGTATAATAGTTGTCCCAATAAGACAAAATAATTTTTTAGATATTTAACCAAAGTATTTAGTAAGAATAATTATTATGTTGAATTTTCATCAAAAATAATTACTAATGAAAAACATTGAATACCTACAAAATTATTTATTTTTAGTAATATTCTTGTTAGGGATTAGATTCGAATATTTTTAACTAATATATATTAATAAATTTATTATTATTAAATAGTCTTTACATAAATTAATTTATTATTAATATCTTGTAATGCATTTATAAAAATAATTAAATATGGGTTCTCACATCAATATTTGTAAATATTTTATATTTTCAACTATTTTTATTATATGGGATTTAATTAGGTAGATAAAAAATTATTTGTCAAAAGACTACTGTGGTTTTGGATAGCGATGTCGACGGTAGCCTTTTCTATTTTCTTAATTTTGTTCATGAATTGTGTTTTCTACCAAGATTTCAAACTCGACAAATATGATACAACTCGGTTTCGGACAGTATTTTATGTCGTGCATACTAGACTCTTAACATTGTTTATATACCATGATCCATACAATATCAAAGTCAGATTTGGTTTGTTTATAGAAGTATCACTGAATTATTTTGTCTAGTTGGGACTGCTGTTATACTTTATCTGGTGGCCCACCCTCGAGAGTTCCACAAACAATTTGGTGATCTTGTGGATGCGTATAGTGTAGGAGTTACCGTTGCCTTAGCCTATTATGCTTATTTCATCTCTATAATTTTTTGTCCATATTTTGAGATAGATTTGGCTACGATATTCTTAGATATGAGTATGCATTCCTCTATTGAGTTATGGAAAAAAAAAATAAAGGGGGAAAAATGTTTATTATGGATAGATTTTTTTTTCGCATTTATTATTCTAATTGGGAAGAACTTGGTAGAGAACATGAAAGAAGAGTATAATGGAGGAATAGGGACAATGGAGGAGGAGAGAACAATGGTGATGGAAAAGGGGGCAATAAAGGCAATAGAGGAAGAGAGAATGATGATGATGGACGTGGCAATAGAGACAATGGTAGATGAGAGATTGATGATGATGGAAGGGATAATGGAGGCAATGGAGGGTAAGAGAATTATGATGATGGAGGGTGCAATGGATGCAATGGAGGGAGAGACAAAGTTGATGGAGAGGTCAATGGTAGAGAGAATGATGATGTTGGAATAGAAGTAGTTGCCAATACAACGTTCAACATTGTAGTGAAAGTGAAAACATCATGTTAAAGGTTGTGAATGGGGATGAATCTATGCAAAAGAAAAAGAAAGGTTGGGGAAATGGAAAAGGAACACTTGAAGTTGCTCTCAATATTGGAATAGTTTGTGATGCGGCATTGGTTATGATTGTTGCAATGGCATGGTCGGCACAAAGGTAATTTGTTTTTTTTATTTGAATTGTAACTATACGAGTAAGAAATATACCTCGCTCAGATATTCCTTATGATCAAGTTTGTTCTCCTCCGAATGGTGCAATGTGACCTGAAAATACAACTCCAATGAGGGTTTGAGGGTGAAATAGTAGAAAAACTTTAGCCTTCTTCTCCCTTGTTGCACTTTGTTGTTTTTAGATTATTTTTTATTTTTTTTTCTTTGGTTCAACCCAATCAGCAATGTAAAGCGAAAAAAGAATAAACACTCTCATATAGAGTTTGAGCAGCCAAGTTTGCAATCATCATGCGCGGGACATATCCCATTAGAATGTCTCTTGGTCAAGATTAATCATAACTCTACTCCTAACTTCGCTTCTAAAAGCACAATTGGAGGGGTGTCTCATCCCCATAGGCCACCTAATACAAAATTTTTTTTTTAATCGAATAATAAATTATTTATATAATTTTGCATTTGTGTGAGTTTCTTAAAAATCAATTAAATAAAATTTTCAACCGAAGTATTTAAATCAAAACAAACTGTGAGGGAGTGGAGTGAAGTTAATGAATCAAAACTAAAATCAATAGTACAATGAACCTGAGAATGAATATTGGAAAAAAAAAAAAAAAAAAAAAACAACAACAACAACAATAACAACAACAACAACTTACCAATGAAGAATCCAGTCAACAATGGTTGTGGAGGCTGTGTTTGGTTCGCTGGTTTATTGGTGCTTCGTTCTTTCCTTCGATCGTCTATGGAGGATTGGAGATTTAAGGACCTAGGGCTTGGAGTTTGAGTGAGATATGTAAGTGCGGTGAGAATCGTCACAACTACTGTTGCCCTCCTCAAACGTCTCTTTGTTCTTGCTCTTGGTTGGGTTAGGGTTCTCAACTGAGAGAAAAGAAGAAAAAAAAAAAAAAACCACCGTTGTTTTGGCACCCCGCAGGAAGCCCCGGCAGAGGATCCAGACTCTTGGAAGTTGTCCAACCAAGCACAATGAACAACTACCGATAAAACCTACCAAATGAAATTAGTATCCAACTACAAATTAAACAAGTTGAAGCTGTCACACAACCAAAGTGAACAAGTGACAACTCAGAAAATTTATCTTCATGTCTAAGAAATAAATCAGGAACAACAAGATGTAGTGTACTAGAGAGAGAGAGAGAGAGAGAGAGAGAGAGAGAGAACCTGGGTTATATTGGGAAGATCAAAGAATTTCCTGTCCTTGTGCAATGCTTGGATCAATTATTCTCTTTCTTCAAGGTATTCTATACACATCACCTACCACCGCCCAGCGCAGCGTAGGCAAATTCACAAAACCAACTTTAGTTAGAACAATGTAGGATATTCATTGCTTCCACAAATCCGTTAAGTAGTGAAAGTCAGATATTAAGCACAGATATCAAAATATATGATAAAACTCACTAATGGACACCATCTGGAGCTTTATAACACGAACACAAACAATAATTACACAAACGAAAGGTAAATCTTATAATAGAGTGAGTTAATGAGAAGCAAATAGATAAAAATTGGATAGATACCAATACAGTGGATTCAAATATTATGCAACCATATTTGATTAGACAGAGCACAACGACCATAAATACACATAGAGACTAGACTGGTACTACTTCCTCAAAAAGCATAAAATTTGGGAAGAAGACAAAGAAGCATCATTATGGACAAGGAAAATAGACAAACAACCACATAGTAAAACAAGATTTGAGACTATATGAACACTTAAGAGTTAAAGAAAAAAGGGTGGCCCCAGTCTTTGTAGGAAAAACTAATAAATTAGAAGTAACAACAGATTCCATGGGTTTGAGTGTTCGTAACTGCAACAGAAGTTCGCATTTAAGTTTTGCATACTTTAAGTGGTATATAGTGCTCTCACGTATAAAGTCTAACCAAATACTTTCATCAAAAAAAATTAAACTAAATTAAATTGTCACAAACACCCCCACTCCTCCCAAAAAAATCTGTTGTCACTTCCCCCTATATTCACTTTCATGACATAACTAAGGCAATGAAACTTAAATTTAGACTAGCCTAACTAAATAGGCCCCTATTTAAGATGCATACCTAGCAAGATTCCAGATAAGGGCTGCAACTTTAAATACAAACAGTGATGCTTAAGGTGTCAGATATATCATACATTATCATAATCATAAACCTTAAAACTAATTCAATTGTCACGGACTAAGAAGAGGATACAAGTACCAAAAGATTAAGGGAACAATACACTCATTATCCAACACTAGTAGCCAACACAATCATGACTATAGTTGCAAGGTTTGGATGCTTTAGCAAGTTTTGGGTATAAAACAAAATAGGGTTCAAGAAAAGATGGAGCAATGTAATTTGTAACGAGGTCTCTGTAATTTCAAAAAATCATCCTATACCTTTTACCAAAAGCACCACTGAGAAACAAAAGTAGCAGGTTGCTGGGGAAAAAAGAGAAAAGCAGTTTCGATATCCTTTCGACAAAAATAGAGCCTATCACAAGAATAATATATATATATATATAATATAATATAATCAGGGTGTTAACTCTATAAGACAGATTGTCCATCTTTTCTTTCATCTCAGGCTAAATACAAATGAGAGCAACTAATACAAAGTTAGGTAAAATAAAATGCTAAAACATTCATCTTATTGGTCTTGCATGTAATCTTTGGCATTAAAGAAATCAGCTTTTGGTATAAATATGGACTAGAAACAATAGATATTCTAGCTAAACACTTATTTTATTTCTCTCATTAATCCCTTTATCTATATATATATCTAGCATTTTCTCTCTCTTCATTTATGTTTCAGTTTCAAATGGCTCTCTGGTTTTTGTTCAACCTTTCTTGTTACCTTGTTCCTCTTCTAATTGTGTTGTTATTATTTCTTCTAAAAAAAAACCTCTTGTATAACTCATAAGTAGAACTAAACAATATTTATAAGAGTCTAATGTGATGAGAAGAAATAGCACACGTTCTGGAAACTCATCAAACTCTGAATCCGTTGAAACAACTTAGCAAATAGGAAAGTAAAAAGATTTAACAACTTTGCAATATCTATTTAGTATAGGAAAATAGGTGCATCCATTTCATGTATGCAAATAGACTGACATTAGTTGAAGGCGGCATAATTACTCAAGCCCATTTGTGCGAAGACCTAGCCTATTGAGGAGAAGGCCCACTACAAAATGGGCTGAGCTAGGGGTTTGGCCCTAGCACCCTTCCATGCGCCGAAGGAGGCGAAGTCATGGGCCTAGCCCTAGCCTTGTTCCCCACTCTGAAGTGGACCGATCTAGGGGATCAGCCCTAGCACCCTTCTCCACTCCGAAGTGGGCGAAGTCATGGGCCTAGCCCTAGCCTCATTCCCCGATTCGAAGTGGGCCTAGCTAGGTATATGGCCCTGGGCCCTTCCCCACTCCGAATGGGGCAATGCCATAGGCCTAAGCCTTAATCCCTTTCCCCACTCCAAAGTGGGCAAGTCCATGACAGTGACTTCAAGACTCATATTCGCTCTAAAGTGAGTTAAGTTGAGTTGAGCTTCTAACAGATCAGTCAATGCCATGTGAGTGGAGAGCACATGGCAACAACGAATAACAGAACAACTTACTCAAATGCATGGCAAAGTCTCTACCTTCCTCCAATGAGGAGCGACCTAGTTGAGGAGTGACTTAACTAAATGACAAAGAGTGCTAGGTGGCAGAGAGAGGTATACTTTATGAGCAAGTCAGGCCTTCCCTATAAAAGGTAACCTCACCTCCCTTCATAGGGGATCCGAATTCAATTACTCTCTCTCTCTATACTCTTGTCTTCTCCATGCCCTTTCTGGTCTAACTTTATCATCAGAGGGGTTTCCAACCAAACCTTGGTCGGGTAGCCTCACCGTTTGTAATCTATGCAAACCTTCAGCTCCCAAAGCAGTGCAGTTTGACCACAAAGTCCATGTATTCTCTACATTGCAGAATCACCCCTGCACATTAGTAATATCTAGTTGCCTACCAAGATCCCTCCTATTATGCCAAACAAACTGAAATGAAGAACATTCCTATTATGCCAAGATCCTTTAATGCTACTAGTTAATCATGGTCAACCCTAAACCCTTTACTGAAATCCATGCATACCGTGATCTTATAAGTTTTTGCATATTTCCCCATCAGTCCTCTAGCAAATATTGATCAAGTTTAATTATGAAATTGAAAAATTAGGATTTCAACTTTCACATGGCCAATAAAATAGCACCTCTCTAAGAATAATAATGAAATGCAAATAGAATTTCTATTCAAAATGAGGTGGCTTTTTTTATCATTCCTTCAATTCCAATAAATACAAAAAAAAAAAAAAAAACACTTAATATTGTCTTTATAATTCACAAATGTCATTGATAAGTCATTCTCGATGTGTTTTTTGTACAAATTTTTTGTTTGCAAACTTGTTTTCCTTTGAGAATGAACCCTATAAACATTGCATATTATGAAAGCAGCACAAGGCCACTTTATCAAAATCCAATGTCTAACTTTCTTACTTTTGAACATTATCATTTAATCAGATTTTGAACTCAAAACTCTCCAACTCTAATGCTTGAGTTCAAAAACATATTGAATATTTTTTCAAAACATAGTTCCAAATCTCCTATTGCTAAAAACTACCCACCCAAAGAGGCTGATCATTACCAATAACCTTAAAACAATCACCACTCCGTAACAAGGTTTCTCTATTTGTATTCTAGAAGTATTAATAAGCACTCCTAGAACACTAAAGACTCAGACTAAAATTGCTATTGTTAGTGTGTTACAAGGCATCCTGTGTTGTCATTGGAATTTTTACAAACATGTGCCAGGCATAATGTGTCATTTTTTTTAGTGAGTACAAACTATCTACTTTTGTCAATAATTTTAACATAAATCAACAACCAAGAGTTTGAGAAATAAAATTAATATCTATTCCTATAAAGTATGAACAAGAGTTAGAGAATTAAAATTACTAATCATATGGCTTAATCACAAAAGCTTCACTAGCAGCTTTACATATAACACGTGTATATAGAAGATCTAGAACTAATAGAAGAAACGAAATTGAATTGCATTAATCGAAGAACAGAAATTATTAGAGATAGAATTCACCCTTCAAAAATCTCAAGGGAATGTAGTATCAATCCATCAATCCAAACCCTATGGCCTCAATTCAAGCCCTAGGAGACGGTAAATCAAATGGAAGATTACTCCTTGAGCATTAAATAATTTCTCAATTTCTACATGGAAGATATTTACAATAAAAATAAATAAATAAAAAGAACAGATTCATTTAATAAAATTAATATGATTTTTATGCACTTGATCAACAAGCAACTACATCAATTGGATAAGCAACCATATCAATGCTTCTTGGTGTGGAAAACAAAAAAAAAAAAAAAAATTTGTTTAGTTTGATACCAATTTGACAGGAAATCAAAGCAAAAAGGGTTATACTATTGTGCCTTATGTTTTGAATATGGAAGGATGATAAGGGAATAGGGGATTCTAAAGCTTAACAAAAATCAGAGCCTTGTTAGTGATTTAGCATAAGATTAATGATTTATCCATACAAATTTTCCCCCCGAACTCTCCGAATCCATTTGGGGATTTGAGAGTGAAAATTTGTGTGGATGAATCATTGTTAATAATGAATTAGTTGATTTACTACAATCTTGGCCATTGAAGTTATTGATTTGATGTTGAGGTGTCGTGTTATTATGGAAGATTGGAAGATGTTCCAATTCTATGGATATTAGAGAGGCAGTCTTAGCTAAATCATTAGCAATCAAAGGTCCAAAACATGTGGAGGTGACCTATTCCAAGACTCTAAAGTTGGCATTCATTAGCAAAGGTCAAATGACATTTTTACCCCTCTTTTTTGTTTTTTGTTTTTTTTTTAAATTTATATCCGAACGGCTGCTTTATGTCAAAACCTGCATATAGTTGTACTGTATCACATAGTGTAGGTGAAGAGTAGTACTTTTTTAGAAAGAACTGTTTTTGTACATGTATGTACAAAGTACAATATTTGTAACAAAATATATTACAAAATAATTACACAACACAAAAATTGTACACATTGATTAACATTTTTTTTATTTTTGCTATTTAATTTTGTGAAGATTCTTTTCACAAATATTCTATTTTTTTAGTGTTTTTTTTTTTGTTAGATGTATCTAATACTTAAATAAATTCCTTAGAAATTGAATAATAATTCAACGCAACAAAAAATATGGAATATTTCAAATACTAATTTTCTGATAAGTGAATCATGAAAAACCAAACCAAACAACCTGATTACATTTCACAAATCATAACATAACATTTTCTTAAATTAAAATTTTTTTTTATGAGAAGTTTTTTCAGAATACCAAATTGGTGAAGTCCAATATTTGATTTCTTTTTATATATTTTTGGAAAAAATAGAGTTTTGCAAAGAATTTGGTATTGATGTGTTCATTTAATTTTAATGTTCATTTGCAAAGAGTTTGGACATATGTACGATTACCTAGGTAGTTGTGAAAATTGTTTCGTAATGAGTTTTGAAAAGATTTTTTGAAAAGAAATTTAATTCAATCAATTTTTTTCAAAAATTATAACGAAATATTTTCGTTAATCAAATTGCAACTTGTCATTTTTTTTGTGACTATTTTTCCAAATTACAAAATTTGTAAAGTCTAATTTGTACATTTTTTTTAACAAAAATATTAAAATTAGTGAAGTCCATCCATACTAATATTATGTGGCAACAATCCCTATTTCCCATGCATATAGCTGACATGCTAAGCCCTCTGGTGCATCACTTCACCTCACAGCATGTCAGGTGAAGTCACATGGTCACACAGTAACTTTTGAAGGGCAAAAATGTCATTTTACTCATTTTTAGTTTATTTATATTATTTTGTTTCACTTCTTTTCGTAAAAAGTTAAAAAGTTCTTCCCAAACATATTAGTTTTTTTAACATTATATTTTAGTAAAAAAAATCAAAAAGTTACTAAAAAAGTATAAACCACTTCTTTATTCTCTCCTAGGTGTTTGGAAAGGAAAAGTTTTAACTTTTTAAGTTAAAATAATATTAAAAAAATAAAATAATTAATAAAATGAAATATCACATTAAATTTATAATTATTAAGGAAATTACCGAGCAGTGAGCACCATGTCACGGATTGGGCCCTTGTCATTTTCCCGAGAAGTCGGCTCCATAAGTGGTACTGCATACCCCCGTGTAATAAGCCCAAGGACCAACCCAAGAGATGCGATAGGAATCTATCATGTATGCCTTGCTACTCACAAACTAATGCGCTTGCAAGGTGCTTTGTGTAGAACTCGCACCCCCAATGAGTCGATACGTGACATGCTACCACCGTTAACCCCTGATGCCCTCGTGAGGGGGACATTACCCTGCCTACCTCCATGCTTGTCTATTTTCCTACCTATGGGAAACCCCGTCCCACTTGGACACCATCCATGGTGTGGATCCCACAATGGAGGTACTTGGTGTAAGTCCCACGTACCGTCCCCATCATGACAGGCTCGGCCCTGAGATTTCTAGGGCCCAAAACCGATAATCAACTAATAAATTTCTGGGACCCTTCATAATTTTTTTCATTGAATGAAAAAAAAAAAGAAAAAAAAATTGAAGGTAAAGGACAAAAGATTTGTGTCAAAATCACAAAAAATACTTAGCATTACATTACAACAACTAATAAGTATTGTTTGATTCTCGCTCTTCTTGCATTTTTAGAAGCAAATAAATCAATCATACTTGCATAATCTAGTGTTTTTTTGCAAAATCATTTTCGATGGATAACAACGCTAATTATTTTAAATAGGCTTTTCAATTCTTTTAATGAGTCAATTTATTTTAAATTAGTTTGGGCCTTTCTTAATTTTTTTTGGACTTAAAACATACCTAACATATTATACTAAACTATAATAGGAAGAGGGGCCTTTTTTGAGTCTATTGTCAATGGATAACAATGCTAATTTTTTTGAATGGACCTTTCAATTTTTGAATGGGTCAATTTATTTTATGTTACTTTGGGCCTTCTTCAATTTTTTTTAGACTTAAAACATACCTAATATATTACACTAAATTATAATAGGAAGGAGCCCCTTTTTTGGTCTTTTTTGATGGGCCCTAGGCCATGGCCTAGTGGGCCTATGTCTAGGGCCGGCCCTGTATCACAGTGCCCCTAACCTGGCTCTGATACCACATGTCATGGCCTTGATAATTTCCAAGCACTCCGTGTGGCACTTAGACAATCTCAAGCCTTACTTGATGATGCTAAGTCAGCTTAACTCACAAACTTGCAAAAAAGACAAGTAAGAAGATAATGAGAGTTTGAGAGAACGCCTTTTGTATTTACTTTGAGAATGCTTTGAAACTCTTGGATTGATTGAAGCAAATGAGCTCCCCTCCTATTTATAGGCTCCCTAGGAGCATTCTTGAACTCTCAAGAAAATGTCATGTAAAAGCTTCCTATGGAAGCCTTCTTTACAAGCTACGAGAATGTTCTAGAATGCCTTCTAGAACTATCTATACAAATAGCTAATTATATGTACAAGTGTATAGGTTCTTGAATTCCCTAGATCTTTCTAGAATCCATAGTCTTCATAGGTTCTAAAGTTTGCTAGGGAGTTCTAGATTCTTCAATTAGCCTCTCTTTCTTGCATGCTCTGTTCTAGATATTTTGGAGAATTCCATAGGGGCGTGACAGTTGGGACAAACAAATGTTTTTTTTTTTTTTCTTCTGATAGTGGATATATTTTTGAAATTACAATAGTAGTGGCAAGTACAAAATTAATTACAAGGACATGGTTTTTTTTGGTTAATGGACCAATATACCCCTCATTTGGCTTTTCTTCCTTACTTTTTCCCTCTTTTTCCTCACATCCTTACGGGAAATTATAGAATGTTTATGGAGTATCACGTGTCCATACTCTTAACCAATCATCATTCAATATGCCCCCTCATGTTCTCCAATCATTCAACATAATACCTTACCTACTTACCTTCTTCACTAATTATAATACTATAAAATACCACGTGTCTATATTTCAAAATTAGTGAATAATTATCCCCTCGCGTACTGCCACTGCCCCGTCTCTCTCTCCCCACGCCTGCCACGTCACTCTCTCTCCCTCTCCCTCTCCCTCTCTTCTCACTAACTCACACACACTCTCATCTTTCTTCTTTTTTACTTTATTTTATTTTATTTTATTTAGATAAAATATGTATATCTTGTCAAATATAAATTTAATTTTTATAAAATTATTATGATTGAGAATAAATTATTTCTTTCAACTGAGACTACTATCAAATATGTTTAGTAAAAAAAATTTAAACATAAATTAAAATGACTTTAAAAAATTCATTATTTTAAAATATTTAAGCAATTAAAATAAAATGTATTAGGGTTCGTACAAATGTAAATAATAAATTATTTAAATAGAATATATTCTTTTCACTTTTCCATTGAAAAAAATGTAGATAGAGATGTGTAGAGGTAAATTTTACCTTTGTCCGACACGATTATTTTCTATACAGGGTGCAAGTTTAACATATGTTCAATACAAGTGTGATTTCTATTAATATTTTAAATTGAAAAACTTTTATAATTATATTGAGATGTATAGTTCAAATTAATATAAATAATAAAATTATCTCAAATTAATTTTTACTTTAAAAAAAATACTATTTTTAGTCTCCAAATTAAGATGTAAACCCTAATAGTCAATCCGTTTGATTAAGCTTTCAAATAATTTTTTTCAAAAATTATAACTTAGGTTGATGAAAACAAACACAAATTTTAATTGAAAGTATATAAATAAAAAATAATAATACTATTCAATTATAAAAATAAAAGATAATAATATTCAAATTATACAAATATTAATTGAAACTTTATCAATAAAAAAATATAATATTCAAACTATACAATATTAACTGAAACCATACGAACAAAAACAATAATATTCAACCATATAAATAGTAGTTAAACTAAACAATAAAAACAATAATTTTCCATAAAAATATTGTTTTTTATTTTTATTAACTCAAATTAAGCGATAAAAATTAATACAAATATCTGCTCAAGCCAAACAAATAAAAAAGGTCACTAAAAAAATTGTTATATATATTTTAGCATTAAAAATAGTTTACAAAATAGGATATGAGAACTTCAATTCACCATATTTGGTTAAATTTTGTTTTCTATTTTTCTATATAAAAAAAAAAAAACACTAGTTTGGTAAAACAAAATGGGTCTTGCTAACAAGTACTCTAAGGCACCCAAAAAAAAAAAAAAAAAAAAAGGATCACAAGATACATTTTACTAAATTCAACGATTTTTTATTGAAATTAATGTACTTTTTAACATGTTTACATATTTTCAATACACTTTTTTCAATATCAATTTCATATGAATCTAATTTTTTTGGGGTAAAAATTCAAGTTGTGTAGGGTGCAAGTTAGATCTATGCAACATGCTAGTCAAGTGTAGAGTGCAAGTCAACCTATGTATGGGTGCAAGTCCAATATGTGCAGGATGGAAGTTTGATCTGTCTACAGTGTAAGTTTGACCTATGTTAGGTGCAAGTTCAATTTGTGTGGAAAGCAAGTCCAACATATGTAAGGTGCAAGTCTGTAACGACCCCGACCTGTGATTAGCCTGTAATCCTTGATTAAGAATGCATAACAAGTAATTAAGATGAACTCCTAAGCTAATTGCATGTGTCATGTGTTATTTGTATTTATATCTATCTGAAATTCTTATTCGGTACTCGAATTGAAGGTCTTATTGACATCTGAACACAAAATTGACTACATTTATGTGTTATTTAGAATTTTTAGAATTTTCTGGTAAGTTTAATTAGATTTTGATTCGGAGTCAAATAATTAGAATAAATTAATTAAACCAACCTAAGGCTAATCAAATTAATTCGTGTAAGTTAAGTAGGCCTATATAAGGCCCATGTTGATCAAGAACCCACTCATATGTACACTCTATCCTCATTTCTTGACCTCAAAAAAAAAAGGTGAGAGAGAGAGAGAGAGAGAGAGAGAGAGAGAGAGAGATTGAATTCAAGCTAGGAGAAGAGGAATTTGGAAGAAAATTGGAGAATTCACTTGCTAGCTCAAGAATTAACTTCTAAGAGTCCAATTGAAGAGTGTAGGTAAGGATCATACTCTTAAACTTGGTATTTAAGACATTGGTGTTTGAATTCAAGAGGTTTAAGTGTTTAAACATGAGAATCTAACTTAGATGAAAGAATTTGAGATTAAATCATGCATGCATGCATGGTTCATTAAGTTTTGAGTTTATTCTCCAAGAATTCTTACATGAATGGGCATATACTTGCATGATTTTGAAAATTCAACATGATTCTTCTCTTCTTGCTTCATTTGAACATGTTTTGGAACCAAAGATTTTGAGTTAGTGCATGCATGTATATATATATATATATATATAAAGTTTCAAGTTTGATTATGAACAATTGACTTACTTTTGGGCCTTCATTTTGTAAAATGGCTTTCAATGCATGAAGTTCTACCAGTTTTCAAGAGTTTTCTTAAGGTTTGGCCCAGTAGAATGGACTTTGAAGCTTTGGAATTTGATTTTTGAACTTGGAATAACAATCTGGAAATTTCAAAATTTGGTCACATCGCTAAAGCGACCAAACCGTCGCTCGAGCGTAAAATTCAAGCTCCTAGTAGTTTTGCAGACAATTGCACGGTGGGTCAAGCGACCAATTGTGCGCTCGAGTGAACATTTTTTTTTTCTCAGTACTTGGCTCAGCGACTGTCAAGCGTGAAAATCGAGCATCCAGTACTTTTGTAGACTTTGCAAATCGCTCGAGCAACCAAAGTTGTGCTCGAGCGAACTGCCCTATTTTTGAAATTTTACAAAATGTTTTCAAAGTACATTTTTGCATCCTCATAATATCTCAGGCATTCTTAGGCCATGATTAAGTTGCAATAATGAGGATAAGATTTAGAAACACACGCTAGGAAAGAAGAATGATAAGTTACGGACTTTGGGGCGTGTGTTCAATGTGTATCTGTCACATGTTATCACCTGCCTGATCAGTCCGTTCTATCCAAGTAATCTGTTTTGCTACTGGAGCTATCTATGAGTATCAACTTTGTAAAGTTATGTTTGATTATAAGTATTTTCTAATTGAATTGATATGATATGATATGATATGTTTTCTGAAATGCAATTTTGTTAACCATGAATGATTGTCCAACTTTTTGAAATGTAATCGTGGCATCTTTAGCATCATGTGATATGTTATATGTTACTTGGTAGTAGGGTTCAAGTGGCTTCCATTTATAGGACTGGTTATGCATAGCCGCTTATCTGATTTGCACGTGGGTCTTTTATGACCAAATCTCATGTGAATAAGGGTCTTTATGACCATCTCAAGTGAATATGGGTCTTTATGATCACCTCACGTGCACGTGGGTCTTTATGACTAATCTGATATGTAGCTAATGGATGTACCACGTAAGATTATTAGTGAAATATGTAAAAGCATATGAATCTGAATCTATTTCTAATTTGAAATATGTTTTCTAAATCTGTTTTGGACATCATTCATAAACCCTTTACTTTGTTGTTATTCACCGAGCTCCAACTCACTGTATTATTTACATATGTAGGTGATCAGGCACGAGACCAGGCCTAAGATGCCAGCTTGGAATTCTATTTGTCAAGCCAACCACCGTGCCTCCCGAGGAGGTTCCTAAGTGTTTCAGTGTTCAAGTCAAGTGCATGTGATGTCTGTCTCTATCTTTTTCTTTCTTTTGTTAAACAAGACTGTTGTACTCTGTAAATAGGGTTAAATCCCTTTTTGTTTATCTGTACATGGGATGACGTGTGTATGACGTCTATATGAATATAAGTTTAAATTTTCAATCCCATGTAAGTCTACACAGCTCTATGGACATTGTCTTTTGTATATTTGCTTTCACTAGCCCTAATTATTTGATTACTATTAAGAGGCCTTCAATAATCTACAGATTACTGGCCGATTACGATGCTGAACCTATAGGGACGGGTTTGGGTCGTGACAAAATCCAACCTGTGCATGGGTATAAGTTCATTGTTAAAATAATGAGTTCTTTTTTCGATTTATTCATTAAACAACTTATTAATTTTTTGGGAGAAAAAAAAAAGAAATTGAAAACTAATCCAGATTGTGCCTAAATAATTAAAATAATTTGTATATATATACATATAATAAAAATAATTAAGTGAGATATGTGAAATTATTTAAAAAATAATATAAAAAAAAAACCTACAAACTAGACTTGCACCCCACAGAGGTCGAACTTGCATCCCACACGGAATTCAATGAAATATAAAAATAATCATTACAAATTACACTTGCACCCGCACAGATCGAACTCACACCTCGCATAGGTCAAACTTGCACCCCGCATAAAATTTAACCAAATATTGTGGAGTGTAAATGTGACCTGTGCGAGCTGCAAGTCCAACTTGTGTGGGGAGCAAGTCTAATTTGTAGTGATTATATTTTTTTAATTTTAGTAATTTTTTTTTCTTTTTTTTATAATTTATAGTATCTCAATTAATTATTCTTATTTTATTTTTATAGTAATCATTTAAATTTTTTAGGCACAATTTAGATTATTTTTCAATTTATTTTTTTTTTCAAAAAATTAAAAACTAGTTTGGTGAATAAATTGAAAAAAAGAACTTATCATTTTACACATGCACAGATTATACTTGCACTCCACACAAATTGAACTTGCACCTAGCAGAGATCGAACTTACACCGCGCGTAGATTGAACTTGCTCCTTGCACATGTTGGACTTGCACCTTGCACTCCACACAAGTTGAACTTGCACCTAACACAATTTGAATATGCACCCCAAAAAAGTTAGAACCATATGAAATTGATATTTTGTTTTACGAAACTAGATTTTTTTTTTTTAAAAAAAAAAAATACAAGACAAAATTCAACGAAATATGATAAAATAAAATAGTATTTTTTTTAGTAAAACTTAATTTGAGATAATTTTATTATTTATATTAATTTGAACTATAAATCTCATTATAATTATAAAAGTTTTTCAATTTAAAAGATTAGTATTGTGGAGGAAAAAAATATGAGTCCAAACCCAAATCCAATCACGCTAGCCTAAAACAAAAAGTGATAAGTCCAGACCCATCCCTTAAAGCCCACGAAGGACATCTGGACATCTGGCAACAACTTGGCATTCAATCAAGACGCGGGGGATAAACAAATATAAAAGATAATCTTCTAGAAAACAAATTTGTAAAATAAAGAAGAGGTGTCGGATTAGGTTTCATCCAACAGTGACAAGTGTAGAACAAACAAGACTAAGGCATAGGCTAGACCTAGTAAGAAACAGAGCCATCCAATCAATTTAATCCTACGTACGTAATGCTCGGTGAGCTAGCCACTAATATTTGACATCATCCAAGCCGTCAATGTGCCAGAGATCTAACGATCAAGGATAAGACACACTTGGCAAGTTGCCCGACCAAAGTTAGGTATGGACAAAACCCTTTGATCAAAACAAGATCCAACGAATGAGATTTAAGCCAAAATAGCTATAAATGGATAAGCTAACAAAGCACAAGAAAATAGGTGAGTAAATCCTATTTAAGCCTATTATACTCAATCTTAGTCAATTCTTGCTCTAGACATCTGTCCTTTTTATATTATATGGCCGATCAGTGTACTGACTTAATCATCAGAGAGTCCTCTCGACCAACCCTGATCGAAAGTGATCGCTAACGTTTAATTTCTCTTCGCAAAATGCAAAGCATTAGACATATCATCTCCCTTTCTCCGTGGAGATAATCTCACATTCCACAAGTATAAATCACACTTGTATCGAACACATGTTGAACTTGCACCGTATATAGAAAACAATCGTGCCAGACAAATGTTAAACTTACACCCAAACATCTCTATGTATTCGTTTAACAAAAAAAAAAAAAGAAAAGAAGAAGACATCTCTATGTATATTTTTTTTTCAATTGAAAAGTAAAAATTATATATTCTGTTCAAGTAATTTTAAATAATTTTATTATTTATATTTGTACAAGCTTTAATACATTTTATTTTAATTGTTTAAATATTTTAAAAGAATGAATTTTTTTAGTTATTTTATTTTTTTAATTTTTTTATTAAATGTATTTAATAGTAGTCTCCGTTGAAAGAAATAATTCTCAATCATAATAATTTTATAAAAATTAAATTTATGTTTTATAAGATATACATATTTTATCTAAATAAAATAAAATAAAGTAAAAAAAAAAGAAGAGAGAGAGTGTGTGTGTGTGTGAGTTAGTGAGGAGAGATGGAGGGAGAGAGAGAGAGAGGAAGCAGGACAAGGGTGCCTGCTGTGCATACCAAACGACACAGTTTTGACTCTTTGTTTGTTGTTGTTGTTTTTTTTTTTTTTTTCCTTTTTTTTAAGAGAGAAAGTTGTTGGTTTGAAATAAAATAAAATAAAACCTTACAAATTTTCAAAGGCATTTATTGTAGTAAGGAAAAATATGTACTGACGTGTTTTTTATTTTATTTTTGAAAATTCACATGAGTTGAAATTTAATGTATATTTATTGATTATTATATATATATATATATTTTAAAATCAAACTAGTTATATTTCTTTTGACATTGATATTTATTAGACTATAGTTAGTTATATTCTATTAGTCACAGATAAATATAAGTTATCTATTATATATTTAGTATCTGGGTTAACTTGTACTCACTTCGAATAATCTCAAGACTTTGAAGTTAATTGGGGAGACCCAAATTAATTGATTGATTTTTCAACAAATCAATAAATAATATGTAATAATACATATAGTTGCAAAGTAAATTAACAATAATATTTTAAGTGTTTTATAATTTTTTTTAATTGATTTGCCTAAATGAGAACAATATTGATGTTATTATTATTATTATTATTATTTGAAACAATTAAAAAAAATTATAGTTTGACTCTTGTAACAAAATAAATCAATAATTTTTAATTTTATCAATTTAAACGTTACTATTTTGATTTATTTTCAATCCCAATCATTCGGTCATTTTTGTTAGGTAAAATTAACAAAAAAAATATTTTAGTTATTAAACTTAATGTAAATATACATAAAATATTCAAAATATTATTTTTGCTTAAATTTACTTAACTAAAATAGGTCAATGATTTAAATTAAAAATAAATCAAAATATTTAAATTTATTTAGATAAAATAAAATAAAAAACTCAAAATTTATTATATTACAAAAACCAAATTTTGATATTTTTTTAAAAATAATTTCCCCTCATATTTTTGTTAATTTTGCTTAAAGCAATCTAAAGAATGCAACACCTGCACACATATCAACCTATTTAAAAATAAAATAAAATAAAATAAAAAGCACCAAAGTATGTCCTTTTGGGGGCACAGCACTAGGAAGAGCAATTTAAACCCGGCTCGACGAGGACCTGATCCCCCGACCCCGATTAGAATGGTTTTTTTTCTGAAAAATACCTCCATGGAGACAGGGATGGAATTTGAAATTAAATCCCCAATCAGTTTTTGGCCGGGGACGGTGATCAGTGTTCAAACCTCGGCCCATCCCCATCCCCGTCCCCGGCCCCGGCCTCGTCCCCGAATTTCCTCGAAGTAAAATTACCATTTTATCCCTTTATATATATAGACCAATCCTTTCACTCACACAGTACTGTGCACCTCAAACTCACTCATTACTGCCTCTCTCTCTCTCTCTCTCTCTCTCTCTGTGTGTAAAACCTTCTGCCGATCTCCATCCTCCCATCACCGCCAATCTCCCTTCTCCCATCACCGCCGGGATCTGAGTTCATTTTCCCCGACCTCCGTCACTATCTCTGACCGCCGATTGAGCCACCACAACTCCATCCCGAAGTGATATATATATATGCTTTCTGATGTTCTTTCTCTTTCATTTCATATTTCTTTCATTATATATATATATATATATATATATGTGTGTGTGCTTTCTGATGGTTTTTTTCACTCTTTTATATATATATATATATATATATTTTTCATTTTATAGTTGCAGGACTACTTCGTAAGATCTCGGTGATAAAGATGGTGAAGCATCCCAACATTGCCCTGATTAAGATCTACTCTGCCATAGAGACCAAGATCTACTTCTACTTTTCCATGGTTCCAAGACTTTTTTGAACAGATCTATGTGTGTGGATTCAGATTTGGGTTTTTTTTTTTTTTTTTAAACATATCTAAATTTTCTAATTTTTTTTTTTTTTTTTTTGGATTCAGATCTTCATTCTCTGATAATCTGGATCTTTAGATATATATATATATATATGGATTCAAATCAGATCTGATTTTGTTTTTTTTTTTTAACATGTCTAAATTTTCTGATTTTTTTTTTTGGATTCAAATCTTCATTCTTTGATTCAGATCTTTATTCTCTGATTATTATTATTTTTTTTGGCCGGGGAATTTTCGGGGTCGGGGGAACCCCGATCCCCGTTAGGGGACGAGGGTGGGGACGGTGATAGGTTCCCCGTCGGGGATCTAGGATGGGGACGGGGACGAGGGGTGTGATCCACGGCCTCGCCCTACCTCGTTGCCATTTCTACACAGCACTCTTGTTCTACAGCAGGGACCTTTTCCCAACGAAGAAGTAGGGTAGTGGGTGACATGAGGAAAAAGCAGTCATGTTAGAGACCTCTAATTTGGTAGCTCTAACCCACCACTAATGAGGTGGAAAAGGAGAAAAAAAAAAAACAAAAAAACAAACAAACAGACACAACACACACTGTGGCAGTGGGCCCACTGTCACATCATTAGTTATGGCACTAATTAGTACTCTCACTCATTTTCCAAGAAAAAGAGGGAAAAGTAAGGAAGAAAAAGACAAAAGGGGGTATATTAGTGCTCATTTGGAAAGTGATTACGGGACTAAAATAGGACAAAATAAATTAAAAAATTAATAAAAAAAATATCATATTTAAATTATAATTATTTTATTTTTTTATAAAAATTAACAAAGTTAAAAAAATTCATCTTAAGCGAAATTTTTTAATCCTAGAATAAAATAATTAAAAAATCAACTCATATCTCAAACGAACCCTTAGTTCGTTAACCAAAAAAAATCATGCCCTTGTAATTAATTTTGTAATTGCCACTGCAGTTATAATTTTAGAAATTTCTCTAGATTAAAAAAAAAAATGTTATAAATTTTAAATTTTCTACTAAATAAATGATCAAATGTCTTATATGGTTGTGACGTTTACAAAATTGCAACTCCACACCCATGTGAGATATTTAATTATTTATTTGATAAAAAAAAATTGATATTCCTAATATTATTCGATTAAAAAATCTTTGTCTGTTTCACTGCTCCATAATTGTCTCTTATTTTTACTGTCATAAATATCATATCTAAATATAAAAAAATTTAATTCTCTTCTTAAATATAATTATTTTAACTTATTAAAATAAGAAAAATGTTTGGGACCACGAATGGTTGGGCCTCGAATGTCTCAAATTCCTCTTCTTTTTCTTTTCTTTTTTTTTTTTTCTTTTAGAGGGGGGCTGTGTTGATTTGTTTTTTTTTTTAATTTTTTATTTGTTGGGTTGTGGTTGTTTGTTTTATGCTTTTTTTGAAAGGGTGATTATGTACAAGAGTGTGCCAAAAACTAGACATTCCGTACCCACTCAGATGAGTTAGGCTGAACTGGTTGAATGATAAAATTGACTGATCAATTAAGAATAAAAATATAGCAGGGACTTATACAAAATTATATTTAATTAATAAATTTTAACTAGCAGCCTAACTGATCAGTTAATTTTATCACTTAATCAGTCAAACTCAAGCTGAGTTGATGCGAGATGTCCACCCTACCCTTCCAAAAAAAACGAAAAAAAAAAAATCAAACTAACACAGCTTAATAAGTAAAAATAAAAATAAAAAACACAACCCAATAAATAGAAAATAAATACATAAATAAAACAAAACGATGAGAGAGGAATTATCAAAGCACTCGTGGCCCTAGCTAGGGCTGCAAACGAATCGAGCCGAGCCGAGCTTTGCTGAGCTCGAACTCAACTCGTTTACTTATCGAGCTCATTTATTGAGCTCGAGCTTGGCTCGATAAGGAGCTGGGCTCGAGCTCGGCTCGGCTCGTTAATTTTAATGAAACTCGAGCTCGGCTCGGCTCGGCTCGATAATTTTTTTTAATATTATTTATATTATTTAAATATAAATATTTAAATAAAAAATATTATTTATGTTATTTAATATATAAAAAATGTATTTATATTATTATTTATATATTATTTAATATATAAATAATATATTTATTATATAATTTAAATAAAGATAAACGAGCCGAGCTTATGCGAGCTCGAGCTCGACTCGTTTATTAAACGAGCCTAATATTCGAGCTCGAGCTCGGCTCGTTTAGTAAACGAGCCGAGCCGAGCTTATTCATGAACAACTCGGTTCATTTGCAACCCTAACCCTAGCACTCTCATTAAAATAATCCAAAATTAAAATAATTTATTAAAATAATCAAATTTCTAAACACCCATCAGTCTCTCCCTCTCTTCAATACGACCATACTCTCTCTCACGTTCTCTCTCTATGCTCTCTCTCTGCTTTTTTTTTTTTTTTTAATAATATGTCCTTTCTTCTATCACCACCACCACCACCCCCACCCCCCCTCCCCTCCCCTCCCCTCCCCTCCCCTCCTGTTTTTTTTTTTATTTTTTTTTTGTTTCTTCGGATATTTATTTCTACTCTCTAAGTGCTAGTAGTAGGCAGTGATATAGAGTAGAAAAATATTTAAGAACACTAATTTAGGAGTTTTAGAAGAACTCTAATTGATAGTACTCACTTTTTGATGGGATGTTTTATTTTGTGTTTTTTTTTTTCTTGCCAGCTCATTAGAGCTGACAGTAATAATCTTAAATTAGTGGTCTGTATCATCACTGATAACTTTTTTTTTACAATGAATTCCATGCATATATATTCAAAATTATTTTATGTGATTAATTAGTTTCTGTGTCTTAGATTTATTATTTAAGGGGTGAATTATACTAACAGTCTCTATAGTTTGGGGCTTGTGTCACTTTAGTCCCTAACTTTTCAATTGTCACACATTTGACCATGAATTTTGAATTTTGTTCCAAATAAAGACAATTGAAGATACCAGTGCTCAATTTCAAAGGTAAAGTCGTCAATTTGATAAAATATAAACTAATTTGACAAAAATAAATGTCAAAAAAATATTTTTGCTTTTTTAAAAATTATTTCAACCGATCAAAGATAAAATTATGTAAAATTAATAAATATTTTAAACATTTATTTATTTTTTGTACTAAATTAAGTTTTATTATGTGTTTGTATGATAATCATGTAATGGGTAGTTGCTAGATTTTTAATGTGTAATCGATATATTTAATATATGAAATGTTTTTAGTTTTGAATTTTTTTGATTTAATGAATTGGTTTAATAATAATATCAAAATTATAGCCATGTTTGACTTTTGAAAAAATAGAAACTAATTTAATGAAAATAAAAACAATCACCCAATACATGATCATCATCCAAACATATAATAAAAATTAATTTGTTAAAAAAAAATAAATGTGTAAAAGATTTATCAATTTTAATAATTTTATCATTGGTGGGTAGAAACAATTTTTAAAAATTTAAAAATATTTTTTGATATTTATTTTTATCAAATTAGTTTATATTTTATCAAATTGACAACTTTACCCTTGAAATTGATTAATGATATATTCAATTGTCCTTATTTAGAACAAGATTCAAAATTCAAGATTAAATATATCACAATTAAAAAATTAAAGACCAAAATCACACAAGCTCTAAATTATACAGACCTTAGGTTGTTTGGGATGACCTAAATAAGTGCACTTTTTGTCTTTTTATGAAAAGATATGCAGAAAAGTAGAAAGGTGATGTGATGAAAAAAAGATAAAAAGATAAATTATTTTGCAATTGCCAAACTTGGCCAGTCTAATTCACCCTTATTTAAATGTTTTTTGTTTTTTAATGCAGGTGCGACATTATCCGACTCGTAACCGAGACTCTCATGACCGAGCGAGGAGCCGGAACATCCGAAAAACACTTCCCCTCGCGAATCTCTCTACAGCTCACTCCTAAACCAACGTTCTATCCGTATCAGTAACCAAGTCCTCAGGCAACCCAACAGGGGAAATCGGCCTAGAAAAAACCCTTGAAGGCTCGTTCAATCCACCAAACTCACTGGGACTCAAGATTTCAGCTGTAGAAACCATGGCAACTACCTTAAAACCATGGAAATTTGAGCAATCCGTGTACGGTGACACAGCAAACCTAAACTGGTTTCTCTATGACAGTGTCGATGGAAGAGAAGTGTTTTCATCAAAGCCTTCGAAGATGGCATTGATACAGCCCAAGGCATGGTTTAGGAACCGGTACTCGAGTGTGTACGGGCCTTTTACGAGGCAAGGAGGGGGGTTGTGTTTGCGAACGATGAGTATGGAGAGACTGTGGGGTGGAAGGTGGAGAGGAGTGAGTTGGGGAAGGTGATGGAGTGGGAAATGAGAGGGTGGATTTGGTTAACTTATTGGCCTAATAAGCATAGGAGTTTTTATAGTGAAACTAGGAGGTTGGAGTTTAGAGAAATTCTTCAACTTACACTTTCTTAGATATACTACTATGGAATATATATTTGCATGGGAATTAACTTGTAGTTTGTGTTTTATGTTTGCTGAATAAATGTCTTGATCATACCTAGAGAGAGTTTCGCATTGCATTTCTTGTGAGTTTTTGATTTCAAATATGCTATGGACCATGACATATCTACTCAAATTTTTTCTAAATAGGGTGTATGTATGGTGAAAATTGAATTAATATAGTGTAGAATCCACATATAAAATGATTATGAGTCATTAATGTGAAATTTTAGATAATTCTGAATTTTTATATATAGGTTTGTAACATTACTGTTTCGATTTTTTAAAATTTAAGGTCACTGAGTTAAGAAATTATTAAAAAAAAATTATATTTTTTTATAAGTAAAAAAGTTGATATTTTAACTTTTTTTAGTTGATAATAAATTGAATTTTTGATTTATTTATAGCCAAATAAGCCCAAAAAAATTAACTTATTTAACTCACTCCAAATGAAGCCTGATATTTATATGAGTAATAATGTATAAATTGAAATTTTATATATTAATTTTTATGTAAAATGATGTGATTAATTTTAACTTTAAAATAAAATACCTATGAAGATAATTTTTCTTTATAAAAATGACATTTGATTCTTGTGGTAAATGCAAACCATGGACAACTTTATTTAAACAAACTCAGACCTCACGGTGCGCTCACTTCAACTTGTGCCTGACTTCTCAAATTATTTTAATTTATTTGCTTTTAAGAACTATTTACCAAGTGATCAAAGAACCAAAATTCTGGTCGGGTGGCCTATTTTGAACCTGGCTTACAGCCAGTTTTTTTTAGCTTTTTTAAGTTACATTATCTATATATTTTTATATGTTTTTTTCATAAAAAATTAAAAAGAGCAAAAAAATTAATTTTTAACCAATTTTCTAAAATAAGGCAATAATTTCTTGAAAAATTAAAATAAATAGATTAGTGATAATTCAGATACAATGTAGATAGAGGAGAGGACAAACCTGTCTGTAACACAAAATCAATCTAGAAGGGTCATCAACACATTTACAATATAATTAGGTCTCTTTTGGTAAAGAAGTTAAAAATATTTTTTTGACTTTTAACCTCTTTTAAGTCACATCTTCTCTCTACTTTTTTACACGTTTTTTCAAAAAAAATCAAAAAGCTATTATTTTTAAATTCTAAGTAAATTTGATTTGATCCCTTCAAAATGTAAATAATTTTTTTGCTATTCCTTGAAATCTCCTCTGAACTTTTTACTTATTCCAATATTTTCAACTGCTCTTTATAACCAAAGGGCAGTGTCAGATATCAAGAATTTAGACACAAAAAGTACCAAGAAAAAAATAATGTGGCCGAGATTAAATTTATGTATGGTGGGAATTCACACATTATTTTTGTTGATACTTTTCAATATCTTAATTATTCGTCTTTTACATTATTGCACAACTTATATCATCATTTTTATTTACTTTATACATATTTTTATACTTTTTATTAGATCATCATTTTCATTCATTTCTCACCTCTTAAGTGAGAGCGATAATAAAGACTTTACAATAAACATTCATTTTATATTATTATAATCACATATTTCATTAATATCAATTCTAATTTATAATTTTTTAAAAAATAATAAAATTATACATGAATAATCATAATTTAACAATATTATATAATTAACATCATAAATATTATAAGTTTCAAATTCGAGTAAAAATAATCAAAACAAAAATATTAAATAATATGCAACGTGATGAAATATATACATTAATTAGACTATTGAAATTGTACTATTATAAAAAAATATATGAAGAAAAATATATATTTTAGCCCCTTAATTAAAAATCCTAGTTTTGTCCCGGGTATTTGTTGGAATTATGGTTTTATAGGCTTATTTTGGACAAAATTTGAACCCAAAATTGAGTGGGTCCCCCACGTCTTTTGGGATGGATCCAAAGAGGTGACATGTTTCTTACCTCATGGCAAGTCACATGGTGAAGACGGTTCGTCAAAACCATTTATGAGTGAATGAGAAGTTGACATCGTTTTTGGGTTTGTGAAATAGGAAATTAAAGAAGTAAAATGTGGATTTCCTTGAAATGGTTATCCTACATTGGAACTTAATAGAGCATATGTATGTATATAAGTTATAGGTGGCAACACTTGGGTTGGGCCTCAAGGGGCACTCCAAGTTTGGAGAAGGGAGGAGTTATAGACAAAATGAACCTTGGCTCAATCCACCATACACGCGCGTTGGCACCACCGCCACCGACAAAGCATGGGTGTAGGTTATTTGAATTTCAGAATGAAATTAATTTAATTTTTGCGCCAAAATTTTTCTGAGCCTCCACCGATCCAATTTCCAACAGATTTGAAACTGCACAGTTGGGACAGATTCATACAGTTCCAGTAGTTCGGACAGATCAAACAATTCCAGTAAATCTGTTGAAATTTGAACTGCACCTGTTCATTTAAAAAACACACCTGTTCGGTTTGAACATCAAACCTATTCATTCCTATAAATACCAAGGCATTCTAGCAGATTTTAACATTCCAAAAATATGTTTTCTTCCCTTCTTTTGTGCTCTTTTGCATATATATTCTACATATTATTTTAGGAGAAATTTCTGAGAGTATAGAACACAAGTTTTTTGTTCGCCGTACAAATTATTTGCAGTGCTATTACAATTTGTAAAGATCATTGTATCTTGGGAGATAGACGTCATTTATCCGTAAGCACCGTAGCGGGGTGAATCTATCTTAAGGACAAAGTGTCACACACTCGACTTGATCTTTTTGTGCTTTTACATTTCGGTAAAATAAATTCTGTAAGTAATTTATTTTTATTTGTTTGATTTGTTTCAAGTTATTTATTTTACATAGAAGATTGTTCCAACAAATTTAAGACAGATTCGAATTATTCTGTTTAAACAGAATTTTTCGTTTGTTTCCTTTTCTCTTTCTTCTTCTTACAAAAATTATTTTATGTGGTTTTACAAATAAATATTCTGGTTAAAAAAATAAATAGTAATATACTGTTTGACAATAATTGTAATATACTGTTTATTTTCTTTGACAACTAGTAGTAATATACTGGTATCATTAACAATTCAGAATATTTATTAGTGAAGTTTGTCAAAAATTAATTTTGGTTTTCAGAAATAGTTTTAGAAGTTTCATTAATTAAAATTATGTTTCAGTATTTTAATTATTGAAGTGTTACAGAAATTTAATTTTCTGTGTGGAATTAATTTGTTCAAATAAAATTTTATTTTATTTTCAAATTAATTGAAAATAAAAGTTACAATTCTTATTTCTTTTATTTTTACAGAATTTAATTCTGTAGTTTTGGTTTAATTTTCTGTGTAGTATAAAATTCTAATTATAATTTTGTTTTATAATTTAGAATTCATGGCTACTGAAACTGGTCAAACTAATGGTCAAAGAAGTACTAATATGGTGGCCGCAATTACGCTAACCCCTGTAGACGTCCCCGAACGCATCCCGGGGGCGAAGGAAGTGCGAGTCCCCCCCCGTTCTGGTTCGATATTGGGTCACTACAGTTCGGAGGACTCAAATGTCACGGTTCTTAATCTTGAACCAAAGAGTCCAAATCCGGCAAATCGTTTTTGAGAAAAAAAATAGATTTTTTGAAAGAAGTGCCAAACATGGACTGCTTTGTCAGATAACAGAGTCGCCACCTAAATATTTTTTAAATGAGAAATTTAGGAAACCCTAACTCGGTGCCAAAGACCACGTGTCCGTCATCACCAAAGTTGGCTCGGGAACTTGGGTACGATTGGGGAAGGTCACATCGTGAGCACCCCTGCTCGCCCGGTCAAAGACCGGCCTCTACTAACCATGATATCTGTTTTTGAAAACTTTGTGCGTTCTTATTCCGGTTATTAGCCTAGGTTACTATGTGATGCGCACAGCATACTAGTATAGACTGAATCGCCTAAATTGGAACAAGACACTTCATGTTTGTTTGTTTGAAAATGGTTTGATGGTGCTACTCGCAAGTAGGCTAAGACGTGGATTTGCCACTCTCGGGTGGGCTTAAGAAAACATGATTTTGCCACTATCTAGTGGGCTTAAAACAGACATTTGATGAATTGTCCCAATTCAGATAACTCAACCTCTACCCACAGGCATTCAAGGCAGTTATGTCACATAAGCATTTAGCCTCATGGTAAGTATGCTATTCATGGCAACACTCACACGCATGCAAGGATGCTAAAGCATAAAACTCACCAAGTACTCCAAGCTAAAACAGAAAACTGATTAGGAATCATGCATGGTCCTACATATACAGAATTGCCTAATGCAACACATGCAAAGATGCAACTATAGCAGGCTCGGCTATTCTAAACATGGCATATGAAATGCTACAGCTATCAAGTATTCAACTTGGAATTGAAATACAAATGCAGTTTGTATGATGCGCCGAGCCCGGTGCATGCAAAACAGATGAATGAATGCAAACATGCTATCATACTGTATGCTAATTGAAATATGCCCTATATCTAACCATCATAAGCGGATAAATAAAAGGGAGAAAGAAGTGGGGGTTGGAAGACATACATCACACTCACCCACACTTATTACAATTATGCCCTTGCGCAGAGGGTCCGAATAAATAATAATACAGTCCGAAATGAAAGAATAATACGGTCCGAAATAATACAGATTCCTAATTAATTGACAAATTAACTAAGAAAAACTGTAAACTAGCATGCAAGCCAGGGACTGCCTCGATTCTGATGAATGATGCATGTTGGGCTGCCTTGGCGCGGAAATCCACTGGGATGCCCTAATTAGCCTCTGTTTGTGATGTGTCTCGAAATGCGTGCCCAACTCCGGAAAGTTGCTGATTCTTCATTTTGCTGCAACAGAGAGCAAGAAAAGGGCATAGCAGTGTATTTCACAAATATACGCATGCCTCGATCCTCGTGCCACCAATCACGCATCTCGATGCATGATGGCTGAGGAACCGAATTGCACAATTCAATATAGGATGAATGCACATGAATGCTACAACAAAACCTAACTCCATCATGGGTAATCCGGAGTATCGGTGACTTGGGAATTGAGACCCCTGCTCACTCGAGTAATGCAAGCGTGCCTCGTTCCGTGCCAACTCGCCTATCCCGAACACGATGCAATATGCATGATATGCATGAAATGCAGCTAATATGCAATCCTAGCATGCACAATGCTATGAAAATGAGATGCCTCGAAATACGTGCACGCGGGCACGCGAACCGAGGTGATGACATAAAAGCATGAAATGACATGAAATATGATATACAATGAGACTAAAATGAAATGCCTCGAAATGCGTGCCCACGGGCACGCGAACCGAGGAAATGGCATACGGAATGCAACAGATCTAAAATGGCATACACGATGCAAGATGGGCTTATACTAACATGGGAGAGCCTCAGCCGCACCCACATAAGAGGCCATGAGATGAAAAAGATGCGCCTCGAAATGCGTGCACACGGGCACGCGAACCGAGGCAATGATATAAAGACATGAAAATGCAAAATCGGACTTACACTAACATGAGAGGACCTCAGCCGCACTCACATAAGACGCCGTCGGATAAAAAAGAAGTACCTCGAAATGCGTGCACCCGGGCACGCAAACCGAAGCGGTGGCATACGCAATGCGAATGACATGGAAAATGCAAATTGGGCTTACACTAACATGAGAGGGCCTCAGCCACACTCACATAAGAGGCCTAGAGATGAAAATGAGATGCCTCGAAATGCGTGCACACGGGCATGCAAACCGAGTCAATGGCCCTAAGGCATGAAATGACACTGAAAATGCAATGAGGACTTACACTAACATGAGAGAGCCTCAGCCACACTCACATAGGATGCCGACAGATAAAAAGATGAGGCGCCTCGAAATGCGTGCCTGCGGGCATGCAAACCGAGGCATGGCCCGAAGGCATGAAATGATGTACGAAATGAGACGTGGCAAATGACACATGGAAAATGAAAATTTCAGCAGCTAAAATGATGCAAAACAGCCCCCGAATTATAGCAAAATCACACCCGATGCCCGAAATGCTATGCTATGCGCCCAAAATGACTTGCAGCTATGTCAAATATGCAGAATATGGACATGAAGTGTAAAGACAGATGCTAGGCAGTCCCTAAACTAGCATTTTTCCAGTACAAAGAATGGCCAAATAACAATCACAAGTATGGCAAAAATAGCATGCAAAAATGGGAAAAAAGTGGAGGATTATGAAGCAAGTGGTATATACAATGCCCAAACTGAAAAACACAGTTCTAAAACAGTGAAGAGGGTCCAAAAATATGAACATTTACAGCTTATGGAAGCCCTCAAAACAGTGTACAAATATGGCAAACATAGCATGCAAAATATGAGCCAAAAGAGGGCTATAAAGAGAAGTACACCAAGAATTCACCAAACAGCCAAAGACCCTTAACAAAACATGAAGAATGGGTCATTTTAAGACTATTTCCAGACCTGATGATGGCCAAAAACAGAAGCAAGAATGGCCTAAAAAATCATGCAAGATATGGACCAAATAGGGGATATAAAGATAGGTCATGCATGGAAGCATCAAACAAGGTTTAGCCCTTCTACAATGTTGTAGAGGGGTTCAAAATGAGCCTAATCACAGTTTATGGCATGCTCAAAATCAGACTTCAAATAGACCGAATAAACCATGCAATTTTACGGGAAATATGGAAAATTACAAAGCAAGTGCATGATAGAGAGGCCAAACATGGTTGAGCCCTTCTTCAATGTTGAAGAGGGGCTCAAAATAGGCCCACTCAAAGTTTATTGAATGCTCGGAAATGGATCATTCATAAGCTAAACAAAGCATGCAAAATATTGGCATAAAAGATGATTTTGAAGGAAGAGCATCATAGAGGTGCCAAACAAGGTTGAGCCCTTCTTCAATGTTGAAGAGGGGCTCAAAATAGGCCTAAAACCAGTAGGGGTCAGAGCCCAAAACCACAAGAAAATAGGGTAAAGAAATGAAGCAAAAATATGTTAGAAAAAGGGAAATAGAGACTTACCCTTGAAGACAAGTCTTTGGATGCTTCTTGGCTTGAATTTGTTGCTTCTTAGCCTCTGGAAAAACTCCCTTTGCTGCTGGAATGGAAGTGATGATGGTGAGGCTTAGGGTTGATGAAGAAATGGGCTAGAGACTTGAAGGTTTTTCAAGGTTTTGGAGATGAAAATGGAGGCAAATGGCTAAGTGTTCTTGAGGAGAATTTTTCTAACCCTAGCAAAGAAGGAGGTCAGCCCCTTAAATGGGCAAGAAAGGGGTGTAAAAGGGGAGGGAAATGCACCCAAGCTTTCCCTCCCAAAATATCCCCTGGAGGATAGGATATTTGGAAGAAACAGCCGGACAGCTGTAAAGTGCTCAAAAGCAAAAAGCAAGCCGGCCAGGTGTTTTTTTTTTTGAAGATGGCCTGCCGGCCACCCCACTGGTCGGCCAGCCACTCCCCATGGCCGGCCGGCCATGGCCAAAAATGAAGTGAACAATTACTGGCCGGCCACCATTTTTTGGTGTCCTCCCAGGTGTGTAGAACAAGGCTCCATGGTTGGAATTTGGCAAATCTGAAACAAGAGACACAACATTGCATTTTAAAGAGAGGCTCAAAAATGAAAATCACAATTACTGGCCGACCACCACTTTTTAGGGTCCTCCCATGTCCCCTCATCACAAATATGTAGTCTCGGCTCGAAGAAAATACCCCTAGGGTGTTCAACATTAGCCCGGAAGTGAGAAAAACGGGCGCCGGAGGAGCGAAATTGGTTTTCTGAAACAATTGCTGGCCTCCCACCCTCCAATGATCTTCCTGGTGCTAAAACAGAGGTACCTGCCAAAATTGAACAAAAACTAATGCAAAACGAAAGCTCAGGGACCAAAACCGCGCGATTCGGGGTCCCGAAAATGGGCTGCAGGCACCGAAAGTGGTGTTCGGCCACGAAGTGGGTATCAGAGGCCCCAGTGTCCCTCGTTATGATAAAACAGAGGTACCTGCCAAAACTGAACAAAAATTGATGCAAAATGAATGCTCGGGACCCAAATCACGCAGTTCGGGGTCCCGAAAATAGGCCGTGAGCACCAAAAGTGGTGTTCGGCCACGAAGTGGGTATTAGAGGCCCTAGTGTCCCTCGGAATGATAAAACAGAGGCACTTGCCAAAAATCAGAGAAATCGGAGATGGTTGGGCGGTCCCGAACCGAGGCACACGGCCTGACGGTCCCGAAAACCGGGAACCGGGCTCTGAAATGGGAAAAATGGCCTACGGCCACGAAAAGTAGCCCACGGCCACTGAGAGATAGTCTACGGGACCACTCCCTCCCCTCAGGAAAGAAAACAGAGAAAATCGAGTCTGGTTCGCAAACCGAGGCAGGGCACGAAAGAGAGTTCGGAAGTCCGGAGGCAGGGCGCACGGCCGTGACTCTGAGGCTTCTGAACGAGCACAGTATGCAACATCACCAAGCGCTCAATCGGTGACATCTGAGTCTTAAGGTCGGTCAAAAATGGGGGGTCTACAACCCCTCATTCTGTTGTGACTGTGCCTGTGCCTGTCAATCATGGTGAGAAGCCAAAGAAGTTTTCAAGAACTGATTTTAAAAGATAGCAGCAGAAAATGCTGTTCTATTTTACTACTTTAAACCTGGTGCATTTTCTCCATGAGAATGCTCATACTCTAAACGAGAATGAAACTGACCGGCAAGTGGCTGCTGCAGTCGATACTTGGAAACATGCTGATTTCCTTTACAAGAACTACATCTTGAACGGCTTGATAACACATTATACAATGTCTACAGTCCTATCAAAACGGCAAAGGAACTTTGGGAGTTTTTGGAGAAAAAGTACAAGATAGAAGATGCTGGCTCTAAGAAATTTGTAGTTGGAAAATTCCTGGATTTTGTGATAGTTGATTCTAAGACTATGATCAACCAAGTTCAAGATCTCCAACTCATTCTGCATAACATTCATGCAAAAAGCATGTCTCTCAGTGAATCTTTTCAAGTTGTTGCCTTAATTGAAAAATTACTACAAGGCTGGAAGGAATTCAAGAACTATCTCAAACACAAGTACAAAGAAATGTCTTTAGAGGAATTGATTGTGCGTTTGAGGATTAAGGAGGACAATCGCAAATCAGAGAAGCGAGTTGGTAAGCATCCAATAGAGTCTAAAGCAAATGTGGTGGAACATGCTCTAAAAGCAAAGAAACGGAAGTTTTCTGGAAAAAAGTTTCTCACAAGGCTCTAAATAAGGGTAAACTAAGAAGTACAAGTTTAATGACAAATGTTACATTTGTGACAAAGAGGGACATCGAGTCAAAAATTGCAGTAGCAAACGCAAAGGCAAAGGAAGATCAAGCAAGAAGCCTGCTCAAACCAATATGACTAAAGTGGACAAAATTTCCAATGGTGTAGATGACATAAATCTTTCTATAGTTGTTTCTAAGGAAAACCTTGTCGGAAATCTTAAAGAATGATGGGTGGACACTGGTGTTACTCGCCACATATGTGTCAACAAAAAGATATTTACATCTTATTCTATAGTGGACAACGGTGAATAACTTTTTATAGGCAACTCCTTGACTTCTAAAGTTAAAGGACAATAAACGATTATTCTGATGATGACAACTAGAAAGGAACTCACTCTCAACAATATGCTGCATGTACCGGACATTCGCAAGAATCTTGTTTCCGGATCTTTGTTAAGTAAAAATGGGTTTAGGTTAGTTTTTGAAAGTGACAAGGTTGTACTTACCAAAAACGAAATGTATGTAGGAAAATGTTACATGTCTGATGGCCTTTTTCAAAATAAATGTAATGACTGTTGTACCTTCTGTTATTAATAAAAATACATCTTCTTCTTACTTGCTTAAGTCTTCAAATTTATGGCATGGTAGATTTGGACATGTTAATTATGGATCTTTGCGTAGATTAATTAATGTAGAATGTTTACCTAAATTTGACATTGATTTAAATCATAAATGTGAAATTTGTGTTGAGACAAAATTATTCAAAACTCATTTTCATTCAATTGAAAGAAATACAAAACCACTTGAATTAATTCATAGTGACATTTGTGATTTTAAATCAATTCAAACTAGAGGTAAGAAAAAATATTTTATCACTTTCATAGATGACTATACTAGATATAGTTATGTTTATTTAATTCGAACCAAGGATGAAATTTTGGAAACTTTCATTCAATATAAGAATGAAGCTAAAAATCAACTTGATAAGAAAATTAAGAAACTTAGAAGTGATAGAGGTAGTGAATATGAATCACATTTTGGTGAATTTTGTAAAGAACATGGAATAATTCATCAAACCACTGCTCCTTACTCATCTTAGCAAAATGGAATTGCTGAAAGGAAAAATAAGACTTTAAAAGAAATAATGAATGTCATGTTAATAAATTCTGAATTACCTCAGAACTTGTAGGGAGAAACAATACTTTCTGCTAATTATATACTTGATAAAGTATTTCGAAAGAAAGTGAATCAAACACCTTATAAAATATGGCATGGGAGAGTACCATCCTACAAATACATAAAAGTGTGTAGGTGTTTAACTAAAGTAGCTACTCCTAGTCCTAAAAAGACTAAGATAGTTCCTAAAACCGTTGATTGCATTTTCATTGGTTATGCCAAGAATTGTAGTGCATATCGATTTTTGATTCATGAGTCAGAACATTCCGAAATGCATGTAAATATTATTAGTGAATCTCGGAATGCGTCTTTCTTTGAACATGTGTTTCCAAAAACTAAACAAGAGACTAATACTAACAAAAGATCTCATGATGCTATTACTAGTCAAGATCAAGAACATGATCAAGAATAAGAGCAAGAAATAGATCAAAATGAGGAAGAGGAACCTAGGCGTAGTAAATGTGCTAGAACCTCAAAATCTTTTGGTCTAGATTTTCTAACTTTTTTGTTAGAAAATGAGCCTTTAACTTTTAAAGAAACTACGTCCAGTCCTGAGGCTCTTTTATGGAAAGAGGCTGTCAATAGTGAAGTTGAATCTATCTTACAAAATCACACTTGGGAATTAGTGGACTTACTACCAGGTTGTAAACCTCTTGGATACACGTGGATTTTCAAAAGAAAAATGAAAGCGGATGAATCAATTAACAAATACAAGGCAAGACTTGTGGTCAAAGGTTTTAGACAAAAAAAAGGTCTTGATTACTTTAACACATACTCATCGGTTACTAGAATAACATCCATTAGAATGTTAATTGCTATTGCATCGTTATACAATCTAGAAATTCATCAAATGGATGTAAAAATCGCTTTCTTAAATGGTGAGTTAGATGAAGAAATTTACATGGAACAACCAGAAGGATTTCCTGTTCCAGGAAAAGAAAATAAAGTGTGTAAATTGGTTAAATCATTATATAGTTTAAAGCAAGCACCAAAACAATGGCATGAGAAATTTGACAAGACAATGATGTCAAATGATTTTAAAATTAATGAATGTGACAAATGTATTTATATTAAAAACACAAACAACGGTTATGTTATAGTATGTCTTTATGTGGATGATATGCTCATCATTGGTTGTAATAATGACATGATTAAAACTACCAAAAAAATGTTGAATAAACATTTTGACATGAAGGACATGAGGATTGCTGATGTAATTCTTGGTATGAAAATTACGAAAACATCAGAAGGTTATCCTTTGTCACAATCACATTACATTGAGAAAATATTTGACAAATTTAGCAAAGATGATGATCATCTTGCTAGAACACCTGTGGATGTCAATCCGTTTCTTTCTAAAAATGTACAGGAAAATATTTCTCAATTAGAGTATGCCCAAATTATTGGAAGTTTAATGTACTTAATGAACTGCACTCGCCTAGATTTAGCCTATGCAGTAAGTAAATTAAATAGATATACGAGTAATTCGGGAGTAGAACATTGGAAAGCTATTATAAGGGTTCTAAGATATCTCTGATTTACTCGTAACATTGGGTTAAATTATACTAGATATCCAACAGTACTTGAAGAATACTGTGATGCAAACTGGATATCAGATACTGGAGACTCGAAATCCACTAGTGAGTATGTTTTTATTCTTAGTGGAGTGGCTGTATCTTGGAAATCTTCTAAACAGACTTGCATTGCTAGATCTACTATGGAATCAGAATTCATAGCTTTAGAAAAAGATGGGGAAGAAGTAGAATGTCTTCACCACTTCCTTGAAGATATTCTAATGTGGCCATAACCCGTGCCTGCTATATGCATACATTGTGATAGTCAATCAACAATAGGTAGAGTACAGAGTCATATGTATAATGGTAAGTCACGACACATTCATCGTCAACATAACACCGTAAGACAACTACTCTCTAATGGAATTATTTCCATTGAATATGTGAAGTCTAAAGACAACATAGCGAATCCGCTAACCAAAGGGTTAGCAAGAGAGTTAGTTGAGAATTCATCAAGGGAAATGGGAATTAAGCCTATTAAATAAGAGTTACTACAATAGCAACCCAACCTAGTTGACTGGAGATCCCAAGATCTAGGTTCAAAGAGACAACCGAGTTGTGTATGACTCATAAGGATCACTGGAGAGTCGAACTCCTATCCATTTCTATGATAAAATAGTGATGTCTACAGTGTTTTAGGTTAAGTAATTTTAATGATTCTTATATCTAGGTATACCTAATGGAGTATGACAAGATACTCTTCATAAGAATCACCTATATGAGTGTGAACTGGGCCAGTTCTATGAGATTTATGAAGGGCTACAATTCTTTAGAGCGCTCATGAAACACCAGGTTGTTCAAGGCCAAAATGAACACAATAGTGAAAACTAAACTGTGTCTGGTAATATACTGTGTGAGTTCTATTGTCTTGGTTTACAAAAACGGCTGAACAGTTCAAGACATCATGTTCACTTGTTAGTTAGTAAATTCAATAATGTCTCACAGAGGAAGGTTCAAAGCCAAAAGCTACCTATCATTTGCAAAATATTTTCAATTTCTGTACTCTCTGTAATTAGATCATGTTGTTGTATTTTCTCTTCGTCAAATTCCATTCATGTGGGGGTTGTTGGAATTATGGTTTTATAGGCTTATTTTGGGCAAACTTTGAGCCCAAAATTGAGTGGGTCCCACACGTCATTTGGGGTGGGTCCAAGAGGTGACGTGTTCCTTGCCGCATGACAAGTCACACGGTAAAGAAGGTTCGTCAAAACCATTTATGAGTGAATGGGAATTTGACGTCATTTTCGGATTCATGGAATAGGAAATTGAAGAAGTAAAATGTGAATTTCTTTGAAATGATTATCCCACATTGGAAACTTAAGAGAACTTATCTGTATATAAGTTCTAGGTGACAACACTTAGGTTGAGCCCCAATGGGCACCCCAAGTTTGTAGAAGGAATGAGTGATGGACAAAGTAAACCTTGGTTCAAACCACTACACATGCGCACACGTGCCGCTAGCCGAGCCGTACCAAGTACAGGTGTGGGTTGTGGGTCGGGTCGGTTCTAATATTAATTTTTTGGACAAAATTTATTTAAATTTCAGAATGAAATTAATTTATTTTTTGCGCCAAAATTTTTTTGAGCCTCTACGGGTCCAATTTCCAATAGATTTGAAATTGCACAATTCGGACAGATTCATACAATTCCAGCAGTTCGAACAGATCAAAAAATTCTAGTAGATCTGTTGAAATTTGAACTACACCTGTTCATTTCAAAAACACACCTGTTCAGTTTGAAGATCAAACTTGTTCAGTCCTATAAATACCAAGGCATTCCAGCAGATTTCAACATTTCGAAAATATGTTTTCTTCCATTTCTTTGTGCTCTTTTGCATATGTATTCTACATATTATTTTAGGAGAAATTTCTGAGAGTATAGAACACAGGTTTTTGTTCGCCGTATAAATTGTTTGGAGTGCTACTACAATTTGTGAAGATCATTGTATCTTGGGAGATAGATGCCATTTATCCGTAAGCACCGTAGCGGAGCGAATCTGTCTTAAAGATAGAGTGTCACAAACTCGACTTAATCTTTTTGTACTTTTACATTTCGGTAAAATAAATTCTGTAAGTAATTTATTTTTATGTATTTGATTTGTTTCAAGTTATTTATTTTATATAGAAGATTGTTCCAACAGTATCAGAGGCTGCATCTTCTATACCAATCCTCTTGATTCTCTCTCAAATCACTTTTATACAAATGTTGAGAGAGGCTGAGGATTCTCCGTCAGTTAGTCCTTCAATCTTTTTGCCCCAAGTTATTGAAAATTTTGTATTTTAATTCAACAGTGAAAAAATAATTCCATTTTAATGTTGGTACAAATCTTTTATATGTATAGTGTAAGTCTTTTTGTGTGTGTGAGATTAGTACCAAAAACGTTTTTTGCAATTATTTTAAGATTGTCTTACTTAATTGAAATTTTTTCAAAATTATTTGATAGTCGTAGAACATGATTTTTATAGTTACAGGAGTTAGACTTGATACTTTTACATTAGTTTTTGGAAGACAAATGTTGGGATGGTGTGGATCTTGATAAATACATGACTCAAAATTCAGTAAGTTCATTATAAGGAGGCAAAGAATGATTAATTAATTAAATTACAAAATTAAAACGTATAATCAAATTATTTATTTAATTACTACAAAACATGAGATTTTATCTTGAACCTTAGTTAGCTACTCGTCACTGAATGAATAATCGAAACCATAAAAAGATTAATCATTGAAATAGAACTTAGATGTTTTAATGTGCAGTGTAATCAGTTTGCATGCATTCAGGTTCAAACTAACACGAAACGGTGGCAGTACATACACCAATTAGTATACTAATTAGTGTACCAATACTAATTATGATGTTATTATTGACTCTACTCATTAATCACATTACAAATACCAAAAATCTCTTAAATTATACCATATTATCAAGTGATATACTAGTTAGTACACTAATTAGTGCATATAGCATTATTCGACACGAAATTTGAGAGATGTACTCTCTTGACCCTATATTAAATGTTTTAATATTAATATAGTGTTATTTATTCGTTTGAAAATATTTTGGTGAATTGAGAATTTCAATCCACGAAATGTCTCATTTCGCATGAACGAGGGCTGATCCAGCTTGAGATTCAAGAGATGATGAATTCTCTAGACCCAATAATTATAATTTATGTATATTTGACAACCTGTAAATTTTGTGATTTAATTATACAAAAAAAAGTACTTTTAAGTGTTATATAAGTGTGAAAAATTTGTGTTTCATTTCTTTCTTTAGACTCACAATGTGATAAAACATTCCTAAAAAGACTTCACAACCATCCATTATCTTGTCAATAATGTTTTAGAGCTCTAAATTGGGAGCACTAGAACATCACTAATGATGTGGCACAAGGGGTCCCACCAAAATGATGTGATGTTTTGGCTTGAGTTTGTTTTTTTTTTTTTTTTGTTTTTTTTTTTTTTTATAATTCATTAGTGTTATTAGTGATCCAATAATTAGTGGGATGAATCACCACCCTGCTACTTTTAGACCTTTTGTATCCATTTTCTTAATAACTTGTATATTTATATAAATTTGACCTGTTTATATATTTATATAAATAACTTGTTTCAACCATTTATATAAATTTAATAACTTGTTTCATAGTAGTGCTATTTTTCAACTTTATTACAGGCTTTTTTTTAGTTCAACCACATAAAATTAGCACAATTCAGAAAAAAAAAAAAAAAAAATGAAAAAGAAGAAGATATAATGGCGTTTCTCAAAATGCCACTATATTGCCAACGGTTAGATTTTTAAAATGACAAAAAAAGAAGCTATGGCAATGTTTTGAAAACGTCGCTAAATATCTTCATGACGTCATTTTACCATTACATACAACATTTAGCGGCGAATGCCGCTTATAATAATATAACGACGTTTCTCAAGTACCACAAAATTACAGTGACAGCCGCGACTGCGGCGTTTGGTGCCAAGCGTCACAAAAGGTATAAGCACCGTTTTGGAGACCCATAGCAACGTTTTTTTAACGCATTTAAAAGGCGAATTTCTTGCAGTAACGCACAGAGAGAATTTTTGTAATTTAAATACAAATATTTTTACAGTATCAAATTAATTTATTTTAATATTTTAAGCTGTATGTAGATATTTCTATAAAATAAAAATTATACATCAATTTTGAACTATTGTTAAAGAAAAACCTGAAAAGAACAAAAATAAATAAGAAATAGAAATTTTCAATTCAAAATATTAAAATCTTACTATCAAATTTTAATATAATGATTTCATTTATTTATTATTCCTACTAAAAGTTATACTGGTTTATGCTTGATGATTTTTTGAATTGTCATATTTTAAAATTATGATTTTTATATTAGTCCTATTAAAGGTTATCTATCCTATATATAAAGTGAACACTTATGGTGGTATCCTGAAGTCTTGGCAAATGGATTTATTAAATTTTTTTTATTTATTATTATATAAAAAAGGATAAAAAAGATAGTGAAACTCTAATAAAAAATACTATTACCACTTAAGTAGCACACAAGATGTAATATTTTTCTTTTTGTTTTATTTGTACTTATTTGAATTGCACAAATATCGTGCGTGCACTACAATATAAAAGACTTTTGACAACCAATTATTTTGGTCCCTAAAACCATTAATTTGGTCTCTAAATAGTTTTTGTGAAAAAAATTAAATTCGTCACTAAAAAAGTCGCTAGAAGTGTGTCTAGAAAAGTCTTTAGCAACGAATTTTTGAAAATGTAGCTAAAAATGACAATTAGCAACCAATTTTATATTGTTACAAAATGTTTGATTTTACAAGACTAAACATTTGATCACTAATACTTTGTCATGAAATGTCCCAATCTAGTCAACCAATTTTATATTGTCACAAAATGTTTGATTTTACAAGACTAAACATTTGGTCGCTAATACTTTGTCTTGAAATGTCCCAATTTGGTCGCGAAAAAACAAAATAATGACATTTTTAACGACAATGATATTTGGTCGCAAAAAGACAAATAACTTTTCCTACAGCACTTTTTCGTTGCTAAAAATCAAAGTTGGGATAGCTAAAAATGCACAAAAATTAAATGTCATCCAATCATAATAAAAATAAAAATTGACATCTACACATCAAAGATTACCAAATCATAATGAGTACATAGCTCCGAGTATATTCAAAGTTTCCAAACTCAAAGCTTTCAAAATGCTTTGAAAAAGTTTCCAAAAATTGACATATCAAGTAATTCTCAATCAACTGATGATCGTTGCTATCATGAGGAAACAGAGCAATGTAACAGCGAAGCTTCTTATACTTTCCATCAAGGGACTCCTGTCAGCATCACAAACACCAAAGCTCCCTAAGGTAGAAAGGGGCACAATTATTTAAAACCAAAATTTCCTCTTCCTGCCCAATATGCTCCTGCCTGGCATTCCTTCATCTTCATTGACACTAGAGAAGAAAAATGTGATAAACATTAGAGAGTTACCTAGTCATGAAGAGCTCTACTGCGTAATACTCATCACAATTTGTCAATCGCTTAGTAAAATCTCAATATTATCATGCATCTATTCTGGCTACAATGATTTCAAGGCTTCATCTCAATACTCATTTATATAGGTGACTAAAAGTAAAAATGGTACATAATCGGTGAGACTAGTTTTTTCATATGAAAAGAAGTTTTTCAAAGAAAGATAACGAAAAGAAAAAGAAAAATATTAGCCTCAATATACCTGAATAGGTCCTAAGTTTCTTTAGGAGCTCTGAGGTGGATGCAACAAGTTTATTGAATACCAAGCAAAACATCTGCAAGAACAAATTGAAAGCAACCTCAACTGTAAGTTAGAATTGGCCAAGCTTTTAAATTCCAATTGCAGTAGAGACAATGGGAAATGAAATCGTAAATTAAAAGCTGATTAAACATGGATGTTCAGAACCCACAAAAAGGATTTAAATGTAAAATTGAAACTGAATGTTGAAGAATTGTTCTAAAACTTCATGCTAACTATTTTATAGCTTTGGTTATATGATGTTTGTTGTATATGTACTATTCAATCTAGCTCTGTTTAACCAGTTTTCTGAAATTTTATTTTAGTTGTTCTAGCAAAAACAACCTAAGGTATAAGTTAGGTTTGGCCAAGCTTTTAAATTCCAATCCAATGAGACAATGGAAATGGCAACCCAAGGCCCTGATGAATATGTATGTTCAAAACCTAGAAAAGGGATTTAGATTTGGAAAGGAAGCTAATTAATAATGAAGAAAGAAGGGGAATCAAACCTTAATTGCACTTGGATCTTTCAAAAACCTAACAATGTAACCACAGTATGTTAGAGAGAGAGAGTTTTAATATAAGTACTCGCATAAGGAGCAAAGACAAGGTCCAAAAAAAAAAAAACATATGGAGCAAAGACATTCAACATATAGATTAGAATCATAAATTATAATTCTAAGATTGGAACTTAATAATTGATTATGCACTGAATTGTTAACCTACTAACAGATTTCCAGGCATAACCAAGAAAGACAAAGAGAATGCATTCCATTCTGCCAATCAATCAAAACAACTGTTAGGTATATGTCTGTCAAAGGATCAAAAGCATCGAACAATAATTAATTGTAAGGATCTGGATCAGCAAGCCAGGTCAGGATTACAATGTTAAAATATCAAACTAAAATGAAAAGGAAGACCAATTTGTGTGTGCATGCATTGTAGCAGGGAAGAGGGAAACAATTAAGACACTCTTAGAAGTTTGCAAACTAAACCAAACCATAAAATGAATCATGTTTTTAAAATTATGAATCAATGTTTTTATATGACCCTATAGCGATCCCGGTTTTCTCTCCTTTGGTTGTTGTATTCCGGACTTGGTTCCGTGGATGTCAATTGTTGTATATGTTGCTTTTCAGTCCTTTAATTCCTTGTATTTGAGTTTTAGGATGTGTTGGGCAGGTTTGTAACAGGTTGGTTGTGTTTGGGAACAAATGGTTGCTGCCCAGATTTTGGTGTCTTCGCTCGAGCGAGGCTTTTGTCGCTTGAGCGAGCTCTGTGTTTTAGTTCCTTCGCTCGAGCGAGAGTTGGGTGATGTGTCTGGTGGCTCGAGCGAGATGTCTTGCGCTCGAGCTTGCGTCTGCGTCTCTTTTTGACCTGAAGGTTGCATTTCTTAGCTCGAGCGAGCTTTGCTTCGCTCGAGCGAGCTAGCTGTATGTTTTGGATTTCTTCACTCGAGCGAGCTTTTCTTCGCTCGAGCGTGCTTTTAGGTTGCAGATCTGAAGCTTTGAATTGTTGGCTCGAGCGAGGCTTTTTACGCTCAAGTAAGGTTTCTTTGTGTCTGGTCGCTCGAGCGACCACTCCTTCGCTCGAGCGAGCCTCAATTATATCAGTTGGCAGCAACAGTCTCCTTCATCACTTTTTGATACACTTTGCATCTCAAACCCTAGATCCAACTCCCTCTCTCTCTACACACACCTTCTCTCTAGGGTTTGATCTAGTTCTTGAGTGTTTCTACCCTAATCTCTTTGTAAGAAAGATAGAGGGTGGCGTGGGCTTCACTTTAATCTGAACAATCTTGGATTTGGAGCACTTTGGGTTTTCACCATCTTCTCCATTTGGTCTCTTCATTTCGAGGTAGGGGATAATGTACTCTATTCTATGAGTTTTAATATAAATTTTAGTCATTTTGATTAGTTGGTGTTGTTGGGAAAAGTTAGGGTTTGTTGTGTAATTTGTAAAAGAGGGGTTTTATGTTTTAAAGCTCCATGTGTATTTAAAGCCTTGGAAATGTGGGCTTGAGAGTTAAATTGGTGAAATTTGGCCTTAGGGGCAGTAGTTGAGAAAAAGGGGAAATGCCCTAATTGTTGTAATAAATTAATTTGTATAATTAATTTGGAAAAATTGTGGAAATATGAAATTGAGTTGAGGATAATGAAATTGGGAAATTATGGGATTGAATGGTGTAGTTGGATTAATTAATCGCCCACCTAAGTAAATGTTGATGTTATATCTGTTTGATGCATTTATTATCTGTTTAGAAATAACTGCTTTGGGCTATCGGTGGAGAATAGTCTTGATTGTTGTAGACACTGTATGTTGATTAGGGAAAACTGAAACTAATCATGTGGAATATGTAAATTCAAGCCAAGGGCTTAAAGTGTATTTGAGTTAGTACTCTCTTTTGTGGAACCAAGTGTTGGCTTGGAAAGTTGTAAGCCTGTAGGGCATTTACTTTTGTTGTCAATATGTAATACTTCTGTAATGAATACTCTGATAAATGAAATTATGCTTTATTATCTTATGTCTATGCATGTCAAGATTGTTGGGTTTTATGTATTTTTTTTGAGGGTGTTACAGACCCTATCACCTGTATTGTTTACAAAGTTACATAACAAAATAGCCATATCCATGGTCAGTTTGAACTATATTTAGTACCAACTAACAGAACATTTACCACAGGACACTCGCGAGAAAGCTTAACCACATAATTCTGATAGAAACAGAGGAAATAGAGTTCTTGAAACTTATAAATGCTTTAAATGCAGGCTTATGAGAAGTCATTTCATATATACAGCATCCTGATAATACAAGCATAAGATATGTAAGTGTACATTCAGCTAGATAAACTACAAAATATGCTAAGTTACAACTTGCATTCATGATTACACGTGCTTATCACTTATATATGTATTCATGATATTTGTGTTTCTAAATGATTCCTCATTCATTAAATAGGACTCCGATAGTTAGTATAGTTAGTATCCAAGCTCATTTCCATCCTTGTCTCGCTGTCAAAACCTTTATAGTTAGTATCCAAGCTCCTTTCCATCCTATGGAGTACATACATGTCACTTATTGCACATTCAGATACAAGGCTCTTCACCTCACAAGTGCCGTCTAATATGTATAGCAATGTTGATTTGGCATGAACTACTGGTGGATTAAATGAACTTTTATGAAGTTTCCAACTTAGGCTGTTCGTAATGAATTGTAAATAAAGGATTTACTTGTTCGTAATGAATTGTAAATAGAGGATTTACTATGTAGTAGCTTTGCTTCCTGCTTGGTATTGGAAAATAGTTATGGCTACATATGTCAATAACAATGTTTTTGCATCTAGTCCTTAAAAAAGTTCTTCTTCTGATTGAATGAAATGCTCATATAGTTTTTTGGAATCCAAATAAAGGATTATCCCAGCACTTTTGGTCATTAATTTTAGCTACAAAAATGTTTATTGCCAATCTTGGCATATGTGTTCAACAGAATGCCTTAAATGAAATTTTTTGTTTATGGTTTCTAGCATTATCCATGCTCCATCTATGGGATGTCATATCTTAGTCCTAGTTGTAGATCTTCTCAAATTCAGACATCTCTCGGATCTAATTATATAGCCTATTGCTGCTTTACTCAATAAAACTAAGCCACCGAGTTAGCCAACAGAATGGTACTGTTGGGGTGCCAACCAATATGTGCCATTTGATATATACGATCGCTTTGTTGGTTCCTATGTCATGAATCAAGAGTGCCATTTTTGGAGGATGTTAGAGGTCTACTTTCTTGTTTGTCAGTTGCAACAGCTCTATTTCATGTTATATTAGAGTTTGGCATTACTTTTATTTATTTATTTATTTATTGTTTGGGGGGTAATCAGATACTTGTCAAGGATCTTCACCTCTCTCCCAGGATGTTCTAGCCAACACAGAACAGGGAACATCTATGGTCTAGTTCCCTTAACAAACCTGAGTTAAATTAAAATTCACATCAAAAGGATCGAGAAATACCTATAATTAAAATTCACATCAAAAGGATGAAGTAAACAAAAATCAAACATAATGAGTTAAACTAATTTTATTAATTCAACATTAAAACTAATTTTTGGCTACAATATGTATTAAAAACTCAATACTACTTGAAAGATCGAGAAATACCTTGATAGAGAGTGAATTAACCAATCGATGTCTTCAAAGTAGCAGAAATCTACAAAAAAATGAAGAATCAACCTATAGAAAAACTGCATCCATGACAATGTGCAGGCCAATCGAAAAAAAATGTGAACTACTTATAGTGTTCTTCATAGATCTACAATATATATATATATATATATATGTATATATGTATAGAGAAAAGTTAGGGATCATGAATAATTTTTCATGAAAATGATCATGAAAGAGTTATGATCTTTGGATTACCTTGATTAGTGTGTGGTGCTTTATTCTAAGTGTAATCTAAGGGTCACAAAACTTTCATGATTATTTTCATGACAAAATTTTCACGATACCTAGCATTGCTGATATGTATATATGTATATGTATAAAAGCCAAATCTGAAAAAATAACAATTCTACTCCACAATCCATTTCTGGTTCATCAAACTGCACTTGCCTTGAGCATAGCCCATAAGAAAGTAACAGGAGCATTTTTGCTTAGTACATAAGGATAGGTATTTTTTGGTAATGAATGGATATAAAAGTAAAATGTCATAACATCTGTTGTACTATGCATGGTACAACCAACAAGAATGTGATGTATTATTTACCTCATGTAATAAATTGCTGCCCTCACTTGACTTGTAGAACACCCTCTTTATTCTTGGAGGAAGTGTTGGAGTTGAAGAGCTTACCTATCCATAAGAATCCAGAAGTTCAGGGAATAACAAATTTGGAATGTGACTGCCAAAAACATTTCATCTATAACATTTTTATTAGACTCAATAGTTGCATGATATTTTCCATTATGTTATCATGAAAATACTGAACTAACGGATCATTTTACTTTCTTTTAGTAGCTGACAATTCCCATCCTTTCACATACAAGTAGGAAAAAAAAATAAAAATACTCTGATCATCGATGAATGAGCATGACTTTCTGGTCACCATCAGAGCAGAGATACAGCAACAGCAGATCAATGGCCATAGCGTCGAAGGTCAAGGTACCACTCATATGGCTCAAGAGGCAGCCCCATCTCCAGTATCCTGCAATATAAGTGATTAAAAATTCCACTCATATGGCTCAAGAGGTACCACTTGTTAGAAATGGTTGGGAAAATTCTAGGTAAAACCAGAATTTTTTCCTAAGTTTGGTCTATTTTTGAGGTGGGCTTCGTGCGTCGATTTTCGCGGGTGAAAGTGGTAACGCGTTTTATGCCGTGTTGTGATTCACGTGGTATATTTGGTTGCTCAAAACCATTATCGAGTGAATGGGAACTTGAAGCCAAAGTGAGCTCCATGGAAATGGAGTTTTGGTGGAAATTCCTTAAGGTTGGAAAATGGCTTGTCCCACATTGATTTGGTGGGAAGTTTTGAATGGGTTTATAAGGCATGGGATTGGAACTTGAGGTGTGCCCCAAGGGGTACCCAAGTTTTTTAAAGACGGAGATTATGGACAAAATAGGCTTGACCCATTGGACCCAAAAATCACTACACGCGCGCCGTCCGTCTCGTCGGGTTGGGCTTGGGTGCGGGCGGGTGGTGTATGGTTGGGCTTGTTCGGCCCAATACTAATCTTTTTGGGCCAGAAACATTTGGATTTAATTTAATTTTTTGAAATAAAATCTGTCCAATTGTCCAGAATTCAAATTAATTCCGGAATTAATCTGTTCCGATTTTTCTCTACACCCAAACAGGTCCTTTTCGCTTTTATCTGTTTGAATTTTGAACCCAACAGATTTAAATCTGTTTAATTCAAAACCAAACAGGTTTCATACATGTTCAAACAAGTTAGCACCTGTTTAATTCAAAACCTGCAGCCACCAATACATCTATAAATAGGACAGCCCTCATTTGATGTTTCATTCATAAATTTCGTACTTCTCCTTTGCAAATTTATTCTTCATTTTGCTGCATTTAATTTTTGTGAGAAAGAGTGTAAACACTTAGTGTGTTCGTTGAACAAATAAATTATAGTGCTGCATTTATTTGTAGTTGATCATTTCATCCTGGGAGATAGACGTCCATATTCTGAAAGCATCGTGGAGAGGACGAATCTGTCTTAAGGAGACAGTGTCAAACACTGGACTTGATCAGAATAATATTCAAGATATTAATCAAGTAAGTTATTTATTTATTTTCTGTTTTATTATTTATTTAAATCAGATTTTAATTTTGTTTTTGTAACAAAATAAAATCGGTTTTTATTTATTTAATTCTATTTCTAGTTTGATTTTTGTAATCAAACTTTCTCTCTCCTTTCCTATTTTTCTTTTATATTTTGTTTGTCGCTTAGTACCTAAACAGAATTAATTAATTTAATTACAGTAAAGATTGTTCAATACCACTCAATGAAAAAATAGCCATTAAAATTTCTTCATCAGTTCATAAGTCATTTATTGTTCAATTCTCAACTCCAAGACCGAGTCTATGCAAACCAATTGTCAGTCCAAAAATAAACTTCAGTAACAAAAGATCACGAGGACAGCCATAATTTTTGTGAAACATGCATCTTTACATATAAATTATAATAGAGAGAATCAAAATTGAGAATAATAGCTTTTCCTACCTTTCATTGATGACTTCATAACGCTCCTCCGATCTAAACTGGATAGTACAAACTGTTTTACGTAGCAAAAAACATTTATCAAAGATTAAAATCATATCTCACATAAAAATCACTTAGCATTTCAATTCAAAATCCAGCATGGTAATTATAATTTTGTTTATGAAAATTTAATTGTCTAAACTTTCTTACAAACAGTACTCAGCCGGATTCTATACAAGGCTGCTTCTCTTATTGCATTCTAATATAAGCTTATAAATTCATATCCAAGAGAAAGAGCGTATGATCCTGGTGGTGGAATGCACGCAATTTCTAGCATAAAAATAGCAACATAGAATACAGAGGAATATAGAATTAGTTTATGGAATTTTGTTCATATTATTTTGTGGTCGAGTTTTAACTCATTGAGTTCATTTCACTTTGCTGAATGAATGCAAGGAAGGAGGAGCAATGTTGGTGAGTTTGCTCCAGTGCAATCTGATCTAATTAACGGACTCTACTTGATTTCTAGAATTTTATTTCAAGTGTAAAATGTTCTAATATCATGCAACTATTGAGTCTAATAAAAATGTTATAGATGAAATGTCTTTGTTATATCAATATTTGCAAAATTGTCTCTTGTTGTGCATCAAGATGAAGATCTGAGGAGTCATGAAAATCATTAATTTACCTTCCGATTGAAGCCACAGAACTCAGATCTTCAACGATCGATTCGGATTGAAGCTAAGATCAGTAGCTGAGATTTTAATCGACTCGGATTACAGTTACAATAGGTAAGATCAATTGAAGCTGAGATCAGTACAAAGATTGATTCGGATTGAAATAAAGATCCATTCTGATATGAGGCGGCACAAAGATTGATTCGGATTAAAGCTAAAGATTGATCGAAGTTGAAGATCGATTGAGTCCTAGATAGAGGAAATAGCTGAGATCGAGTTGATATCGCGTATTTGCCATAGCTGAGATCGATTTTTGGCTATCGCAACTTTGATCTTAGCTACTTCGATTATGATATCGCGTATTTTACAACGTGGTGGCTGGGAAGTTGTTATTTTAGTAGGAGGTTAAAATTTTTGTATTTGAGAAGATAGTTGGAATTTTTTTATAATTGTATGTGATGTTTGTGAAAGAAAAGTAAAATGATTATGGATTTGATGTGACATTTTATCTGAATTTTTTTTTTTAAACTAATTTTGTCTTTTAGTATTTATTTTAGCAAAAAAAAAAAAAAAAAAAACACTTCCCAAACACCACCAACCTTTAGCAAAGAGGAAATAGTTGATATCGATTCAGCTGAGATCGATACGGATATCGTGTATTTGACAACCTTTAGCAACCAAATTAATTGGTCTCCATCTTTTACCTACCTCACACACGCGAGTTTAAGAGTATATTTGATTTGGCTTTGTAGAGTGATTTTGAGAAATTTAAAAAAAAAAAACTTGTTTGGTTTATAATTTTTCCAAAATAATTTTCAAAATCACTTTCTCTTTCTTACACATCAATCAATCAATTTTTCTTTCTCTCCTTTCATTCTCAATCATTTTTTCTCTCACATACATCTACTCAATTATAACAAAATATCAAATTATGCCAAACTCCCAAACTCTAAAACTACTTTCAAAATACACAACTATACAAACTAAAAAAATTTCTAAATTCTCTCTCCCAAAACAATTTTTAAAAACTACTCTTTCAAAATTAAACCAAACATACCCTAAGTGTCCAAATGAGCGTACGTGTTAATTTTTTTGTCTCTAAAAGTCTAAATAATTTTTTTTTTGCCTATTTTAAAGGAATATGGTGTGTTTGTATAATTTTCTCTTAAAATTTATTTTTGTTCCTAAATGATAGGTTTTAGAGACTAAATTCAATTGGTCCCTAAATATTAGTCTCTAAACCACTATTTTCTTGTAGTGGTGCCGACCGCTACTATTGGTTGAAGTGAATTAGTTATTGGGCATATATGCTAATACATATATGTCTATCACTTAAAATTGAAAATTTTACCTAAAAATGATTTGAATTTTTAGTTTATCTATGACTTATGATCAATTGTATAATATTTCAATACTTACAATAATGAGATTTTCTTATTCAATCTTAAGTGAAAATTTTTATTTGAATATTTTAACATTAAAAATTAATTGAGTATCAATCATTTTAAGTAATATTCACTTAATACATTCATTTCTAGTTTTATCAAGATTTTTAAGTTTAATCACCAACTTATTTTAAAAATAGAAATTGTTTATTTTCTTAAATTTTAACAAATTTTGTTTAGATAATTTTTTTTACTATACTATTGTTCATAGGTGAAGTGAAATCATAGTTGTTTTATTTTAAAATAATTGAAATTTTAATTTTTTTTTTTTTTTTTTTTTTTTTTTTTTTTTTTTTTTTGGTATAAAAATGGGCCGAATTCAGGTCATACTTATACAAAAACTCTCGTGCCCAATCTCGGGCCGCCTAACTTAGGGCCCAAAAGTCTTTTCCATACTCAGCTCTAAAATGTCATTTTTGGTATGACTTCTTTTTTTTTTTTTTTTTTTAAATAATATAAGTGGGTGGAACTTAAAAAAAAAAAAAAAAAAAAAAAAAAATTAGCAAAATATTTCTTTTTTGGAAATTTTTTGTTTCATCAGCCATTAATAGGCTTGAATTGGAAAATTAAAAAAAAATAATAAATGTAAGTCATAAAAACTTATTTTGATCTTTTAGAATTTTTTTGTTTATAATTTGTAATAGTACAAATAAAGAGTTAAGGAACAAAAATACTCTAAGACATTATTTGGACCAGTAATTTATGTAGAGAGAAGAAAAGTGGGAGAGAGTAGCCTATTAAATTATATTGAAAAGTTACATGCAATTTTTTTTAGAAATAATCACATTATATACATAAAAATTAAACATGTATTAGAATTTTGACTTGATCGTCATTTTTCTATTTAAGTGATTGTTTTCTATATTTCGTATAAAATATTATATATACTTTTTGAAAATAATTGAAATTTTATTTTAATGGATAAATGAGAGTCAACTAATATGAAAATTTTAAATTATTTAAAAATAAAAAAATTAAGAAATTTAGAATTAAGTTTTAGAGCTTTCATGGCTCTTATTTCAAGATTAATCTTGATCTTTGGATGTAATTTGAGTTAAAGCTTGACCTAAGGTTAAACATGCTAGCATTTAATATGAGATAAATTAATTTCTCTCTCTTCACGCTCCTTTTGGCCAAACCCTTCCCCTTTCTCTCTCTTTTTCTATTTTTTCACCATTAATACATATTTAAAGTCTTAATTTTGTTCATCATTTGTAAGGTTTAATGAATGAGTAATGCTAGAAATTTTAAAAGTTCTATCAAAATTTCTATTAAATGTTTCACATGGATATGAGAATAATATTATCAGTTTAGGTATATTCTTGTGAATATTATTTCCTATTAAGTATTGGTTTAGGTTTATAGATTTATTCATGTTTCCTATTTAGGATTAGGTCTAAAATTGCTATATATATCAGATGTACACATTGTATTGAAATATAATTGAATATACGAGTTTATTCAGAAATTCTTACATGGTATTAGAGCCGCCTCTAAGCCCAAACCTTAGATGTTGTCTTTGAATCATCTTCCTCATCAGATTCTCACTGAGTCGTGATCATAAGTCATCTCCTTTGTCTCTCTCAGAAAACAGCCCTCTAGTTTCATCTCTCTCTGAGTCGCAAGTCGTAACTCCCTCTATCTTTGTTTGGATCGATTGAAGGTCACGAGTATCTTGCGTGATTCAATTGGTTCCTCATTTGTTTCGAAAAGACGACTTCGTGCTTTGTCTTCACTGGTTCAAGGAGTGTCACATTGGCCTTGTCTCTCTAGGTTGAGTTCGACGTGACCTTCCTTTGGATTTCTCTGGTTCGTGATCATTTGACCTCTCTGTCTGGTCTTTGTCTGTGTTTCTGTTTCTATTTCAGTCGAAGAACTAGGTTGCCCTACGAACCAGGTCGCTGGTTGTTGTATCGTCACTCTCTCACTATCGTCGCTATTCGAATCCCTAGAAAACTATGTTGCCTATCTCTGTTTCTGCTTCAGTCTTTCTTTCTTTCTGTGATTCTAGCTGACTAGGAATATTTGTGGGTTGGGTCATGACTCTGGTTATTAGAAAGTGACCCACCTGGTCATTATATATTTCATTCAAGACCTTGTCAAATTTGTGGGTTTGTTGGATAACTTTTTTGCTTATTACTGTTTGATCTCTCTAGTTTTGATTTTGGGTTCTTACACTTGAACCCCTTAGCTTTTTGGTTATTATGATGTCCCTAGCTTCAGATAAGTGTGCCTTTTGCCATCAGAAGGGCGATTGGAATTATCACTGTCCTAAGAAGGAATGTCTGTCTGGCTCGTATTCTCAGTAGTTTTGGACCTAGTTTTGCCCTTCTTTTCCGAGTAATTTTCAGGCTCCTCGTCGGTTCTACTACATCTGCTCTAGTTCCTGATCTTGACTTAGCTTCCTTGAGTGCTCAGATTAGCCAGCTTCAGCATACACTGTCTACCACCTAGCCATTACCGTCTGCCTCTATTGTTTCCTATTTTCATTCAGGTTTGCTTGGGTCTTCTTCAGGTATCTCTTCGTCTGTCTGGATTTTTGACTCTGGTGCCTCTCATCATATGAATCCCCATCTATTCTTACTTCAAAATTGTACTCCCCTTCCTTTTCCTATTACTGTTAATGTTGCTAATGGATCTGGTATGTCTATTATATCTGTTGGGTCTATTTTACCGTCTGCTATGTCTACTGTCTCTATTCTATCTGTCTTTTATGTTTCTCAATTATTTGTCAGTTTATTATCTATCAGTCAGCTTGATGCCTTCGATTTTGATGTTATTTTTTCTTCTTCTATCTATTTTGTGCAAAATCAAATGTCCAAGCAGCAGATTGGGACTAGCTGTAGAGTTGGAGACCTCTATGTGGTGGAGAGTTTGCATCTACCTATAACAACTTCTCTAACTGCTTTTTCTTCTTTTTAGTTAGATTCTCTGTACAATCCTTTCTACTTGTGGCAGTCTAGATTAGGGTATTTGTCTGCTGACCGCTTACGGTTTTTAGCTCAATCAGGTATATTGGATAAAGTTTCTTCTAGTGAACTTACTGAATGTTGTGGGTGTAAATTTGCCAAAATGATAGCTTTACATTTTTGTAAAACTACTTCTATATCTGATACATCATTTTCTTTAGTTCATACTAATGTTTGAGGCCCTTCTCTTGTTCTCACCAAAGGGGGTTATGCATACTATGTATGTTTTGTAGATGACTGCACTCGTTATACTTGGGTTTATCTTATGACTTATAAGTCTGATTTCTATCAGATATACTGTACCTTTCAGTCTATGATTATTACTCAGTTTGAGTCTATAATTAAAGTGTTACGGTCTGACTTGGGTGGGAAATATTTTAAAAATTAGTTTTGTGAGTATTTGGCCAATTTGAGTACCATTCACCAAACTTTCTGTATAGATACACCTGTCCAAAATGGTCGAACCGAGCGAAAACACCGTCATGTCTTTGAGACAACTAGGTCTCTTTTTCTCTCTGTCTCATTTCTAGCTCTATTCTGGAGAGAGACAGTTCTTACTGCTGCTTTTCTTTTCAACCACATGCTTACTCCTCTTCTTTCTGGTCGGTCTCCTTATGAGGCTTTGTTCTCCCAAATTCATAACTACTCATTCCTTCGTGTGTTTGGATCTGCCTGTTTTGTCCTTCTTCCCTGCAAAGATAGGACAAACTTAGTACCTGGTCTGTCCTCTGTGTCTTTTTAGGTTATAGTCCTACTCAAAAAGGCTACCAGTGTTACGACCCTGTTTCCCGTCGTCTTTATGTCTCCCGTCATATTTCTTTTCTCGAACGTCTATTTTTCTTTTAGCTTCCTCCTCTCATCGCCCCAGTTTCCAAAGAGGATTTGGTTCATATTGATCCGTTTCCTTTTGAGGTCTCATTTGATGAGTACATCTCCACAGTTCCTCTTGAGCTTGTTCCATCTTCTCGTCCTGCTTCACCTCTAGCTGCTTCTCCTCATTCGTTGTTAGTTTACTCTCGTCGCAAGGCTCCTCCTTCACTGGTTGTCTCTGCCCCTGCTACTAATCTTCCTATTTCTAGCGACTCTGATCCTGCTGTACACCGATATCCTACTCGAGTTTGTCATCTTCCAAACAGGTTGGGTTGGTCTAATATATATTTTTCTACTTTCCATCGTACTTTTTTGTCTACTATTCACTCTTTTTCAGAACCTCAGTCTTGCAAGGAGGCCTGTTAGGATCCTCATTGGATTCAAGCTATGGAGGATGAGTTGTCTGCTTTACACAAAACTAGTACTTCGGAGTTGGTTCTTTTGCCTGTTGGTAAGAATCTGGTTGGTTGCAAATGGGTCTATAAAGTCAAGACTCATTTTGATGGTTCTCTTGAGCGCTACAAAGCTCGTCTGGTTGCCAAAGGTTTTCATAGGAGTATGGTATTGATTATGAGGAAACCTTTACTCCTGTTGCCAAGATGATTACTGTTCGTATTTTGATATCTGTCGCTGCTGTTTGTTCTTGACCTCTTTATCAGATGGATGTTAAGAATGCTTTTCTTAATGGCCATCTCACTGAGGAGGTTTACATGTGTGCTTCCCTTAGCCTTCACCATTCCTCTGGATAGGTTTGTCGCCTTCAGCATACTCTGTATGGTCTGAAGCAGTCTCCTCGTGCTTGGTATGATCGTTTTCAGACTGCTACTACTAAGCTTGGGTTTCATCCTTGTGCCCAAGATTCTGCTTTGTTAATTATATGCAAGATAATTCATCCGTAAAAACAAATCTGGAAAAACGGGCTTTTTTGCAATGAAATTAGATATGAATAAGGTCTATGATAGAGTCAATTGAGATTTCTTAGTTAAAGTTATGGAGGGCATGGGTTTTGGTCCTAAGTAGATTAGGCTTATTTCATAATATATTTCCACAGTTTCGTTCTCAATTTTGATTAATTCTCAAAGAACGGGCTGCTTTCAACATAGGTGTGGGCTACGCCAAGGCGATCCTCTTTCTCCTTATTTATTTATTTTTGTTGTCCAAGCTCTCTCTTCTGGTCTTGTGGGAATGGTCTCTCAAGGGATTTGTCACGGTATATTTATTTGTCGACAACATCCATGCATTTCTCATCTGCTTTTTGCTGATGATCGTTTAATTTTTATGCCTTTTATAAAGGAGGAGGCGTGGTGTTTATGTAACAACCCTCACTTTAATCTAGTCATACTTGCATACATTCATGCATGATCTTGTCCTGTTATACTGTTTTGCAAAGTTTTGCCTTGTTTTGTTTGAGACTTGCCTCGTTTTGCTTAAGTGTTGCTTGAATGATTTTGTTTCTTGCTCGGTGTGTGGCCGAGGTCATCATGAGCTTAGTTCGTCTTTGAACTTTTGCACTTAGAACTATTTTGGAACCCCGGTTGACCTCCACCTTCACCCCGGCATGTTTGCCGAGATGTCACTCTTCGGGCCGATGTGTTTAGAGCCTAGGCCGAGATGTTTTGTACTAGTGATCCTTGTCCTTGGGCAGGTATGGCCTAGACCGAGATGTGGCACACCCAGGCCAAGGTGTGGCACAGCTTAGTCAAGTGTCGTCCTCCCTAGCCGATGTCTTTGTTGACCTGTTGCCGAAGCTTTGTCTTTAGCCGATGTCGTTACTTGCCGATGTGTCTTGCCATCAAGCTTATTGAATACGCTTTGTCAGGGATTTGTCTAATCAATCAGTCACCTTTTTGAGTTGAACCAACCCGGTAATGCCACGTGTCCGAGCTGAAGGTTAAGACAGCCGGCAAACTTAGAAACAAATCATTTTGTCTCAAATCTTTGTCTTAGAGAGAGAGAAGCTCTAGAAGTAGAAGGAAGGAGTTTTAGAGTGAGAAGTAGAGTTTCGAGCTTGATCCTTGTGGATCGAACCGTTGGATTTGAGTTTTGAGGTTAGATTCTTGCTCTACTCTGATTGTTCTTATTGATTACCGAGCTGCATTGCATGATCGCATTTTTTTTGCATGCCATGCATTGGTTCGAAGTTGGTTTTTGGAAGAGAAAATGATGTTTATGTGTTCTTGAAGGAAAGCCTCGTTTTGATCCGAAAGTTTGGAACAAGAATCATGTTTTCGTGTTTATTCTTGCATGGGTACCCAGGTCCATGTTTCGAACTCATGGCATGAAATCTTGGACTTCGTATCAAGTTAAGGTCTTTGCATTCATCTCCTTCATGATCATGTTCGTCATGTTCTTCATGTTTTTCAAAGGGAAACCCAGGTTTTCCTGACTCTGCCTTTGGATGTGGCCATCGGGACCACACCTCATCAAGACCTGGATGGTACCCAGTGTGTTTCCATGAGGTGGAAGACAGTGTTTTAGCTCCCAGCATGTTTTGCTTTGTTATTGACTTGGATTTGGTGAGAATGCCGAGGTCATTCGCATGCATGTAAAGCTTATTTTAAGAATGTGATTTGCCATGTGATTGTCAGGGCTTTGATCTTTGCTTTGAGCCGACACCTGAGAAGAACTAGGTGAGTGGTGCTTTTAATAAAGCTATGTTCTACTGTTTTGATAAAACTTGCCTTGCTTTGTTTTGATGAAAGTATTTGTTAAGCATGAATGATTAGCCTGTTCCGATATATCAAGTATAAGCCTTGTCTTGATGTTATCTTGAAAAGTCCCTTGGTTGGAGGACTATAAACTTTCGCAGCACTAAGCGTAAAAGTCCCTTGGCTGGAGGACTCTAAACTTTCGCAGCACTAAGTACAAAGGGATACGGTCCTTTCTCGGAACACAAGTCCCTCGTGCTGGAGGACTCTAAACTTTCGCAGCACTAATTGTCAAAAAGGGCTGCGGGCCTAAGTGACACCAGTCTCTTGTATTAAAAAGATACGGTCCTTTCCTTGGTAGAGCCATTGTGTTAAAAGGGGGCTACGGGCCTAAGTAACACAAGTCCCTCGTGCTGGAGGACTCTAAACTTTTGCAGTACCATTTTGTCTAAACCGATTACAGATCGTACAGTCCTTTGTTTTGCCACTAATGGATTACTACACGGACTATTTGTTTGGAAAGCTTTTGGCTATGTTTTGCCGATGTCAGTGAACATCCCTGGAAACTTGTAAGACTTGATAGATGAATACAGTTCATCCCTTGATTCGAAAAATCTCGATTTGTGTTTTGCCGATGTCAGTGAACATCCCTGGGAACTTGTAAGACTTGATAGATGAATACGGTTCATCCCTTGGCTTGGTAAAGTTTTGTTGTGTTTTGCTTGGAAAAGATCTCGACTGATATTTGTATGGTTTGGCATGCTTTGTTTTGTAAAAACTTCGGCTATATTCATGCAAAACCTTTATTATTAGTACCATTCACTGAGTTCCATACTCACCCTCTCTATATATATGTAGGTGATGAGCAGGACGGCGGTAACGCCTAGATATATTTGCAAGCTTGTTTTGGATTTCTGATTTACGTCGGCCTTGTTTTGCATTCTTGTCGGCGATGCTGCTTTACACCGGCATTTTGTGTTTATGTCGGCTTTTGTACTTATGTCGGCCAACCTTGAAAATCATGCTTCTTGGCTTGTATTTCCTGTATTTTGTACATGCCGGCTTAGAAGCCTTTTGATCAAGATGTGACTTGTATTTTGTTATTTATGGACTGGTTGTAAGATCATACTGTATATGTCTTCTCATTTGATTTACGCACAGCTCTTATGGACCACTTGTATTTTGATTTATTGCTTCTGCATTTGTAAGCCCCTGTGTGTACTCTGTTATGTGTGTGGATTTTGATAAGTTGGCCTTCGGTAATCACGGATTACTGGCCATCACGGCACCATCCTACTAGGGGCGGGTTGGGGTTGTGACAGTTTAGGTGGCTTTTAGATGCTTTTTGTCATCAGTCCGAGCTAAGGATTAATTTCCATAAGTCAAATTTGATGGTTAGTCCCAATCTTGAATCCTGTTTTTGGGAGTTTTTGAGGGATTGTTTTGGCATTTGAGAGATGGCTAAGCCTGGCATTTATTTAGGAGCATCTATGGATGTTTCGGGGAAGAAAGGGAATGTGTTTAGTTCCATTATTCATAAATTCAAGACTAAACTTCAAGGGTAGAAAAGAGGATTATTGACCTTTGCAAGTAGGTGTGTTTTAGCCAAACACCCATTCAGCCATCCCGGTATATTTGCTTTCGGTTTTTAAGGCCCCTGAATATTTTTATTAAACAATGGGGAGTCCCTTTAGGTCGTGCGATGTTTCCACCAGAAATGGTTAATCATATTCTTCATATTTACCTTCCTTCTAGAAGTGTTTCGGATCGAATTATTTGGAAAACTACTACGAGTGGTGAATTTTCAGTAAAATTTGGTTACCTTTCTGCTGTGGGGATCGAGACCAGTCAAAATAGTGTGGGTGCAGAAGTTTGGGTTGCATTTTGGAAGCATCTCTAGAAACTTGACATTCCACCCAAGTGGCCTCTTTTTGTATGGAAACTAATCTATAGAATTCTGCTCCTAAGAGCATTACTGTTAAGAAGAGGAATAATTCTGCAAGCTATGTGTCCTTTTTGTAAAAAGACTGAAGAATCTCTAGAACATTTTTGTTTTCAATGCCCAATATCCAAATATGTTTGGCGAGGATCAAAGTTAGGATAGGATTTTGATGTAGGGGAGGAGTTGCTGGTTCAAGAGTGGTTTATACGTTGGTTCAACATTACACCTGATGAGACAGCTATTATTGAGGCTATTCAGGTATTATGGAGCCTACGGCTTTTCTGAAATAGAGCTTGTTTTTGTTGGGATACCTCCTTATTGGAGTGTGGGACCCAATTGGTTTTGGAAAAAGAGTTTTAATTGGGCTTGGTTTAGTATAATATATTTTTATATATTATATTTGTGGAGGCCCAATCCAATTTGGATACAATTAGGGTTTGATTACAAAACCCTAGATTTATAATATAATATTGTTTGGTGTATTATTTGTCCCTAAGAAAAGTGGCGGCTACTACTAGTTGTATTGGAGAAAAAAATCAACTTGGTGTTTTTTGGTTATTCTTGATTTGACTTGGTCAATCAAGAATTGGTGCTTTGATTTGTGAAGAAGTTTGGTTCGTTATTTTGGGTCGTCTTCAACTCTGGTTCTGAAGATTTTGATTCTTCTGTTTGGTGAGGTCTTTCCTCTTTGTTTATTTGTGATTATTTGGAATTTACCTTAGGGTGGTTTTGTGAGACCATTAGTATCTCGTTTGTAATCGTTTGGAACTTATTTGGTTGATAGTGGAATCGGATTTCGATCCCGTGGACGTACCTCACATTGAGGGAACCACGTAAAAATTCTTGTGTTGTCTTTGATTTAATTTTTCCGCATTAGTTTATATTCCCATTGATTGATTTACTTGTGGGGATTCATCGATTTTCCCTAACAACTGGTATCAGAGCTTACGGTTTATTTGGATTTATTTATTTGTGTAAATCAATGGAGGGGAATGTGGGTCGTATGTCTAGCTTCAATGGAAGCAATTGAGTAACTTGGAAAACTAAAATGGAGGACCTATTATTTTGTAAAGATTTATATAGACCCATTGAGGGTGATAGTAACAAATCAAAAGATGGTTCTTTTTCAAAGAAAGACGTTGAGTGTTATTATTGTCATGAGAAAGGGCACATGAAACGAGAATGCCGAAAGCTCAAGAATAAAGAGAACAGGCGTGACAAAAGTGTGGATAAGAAGCAAGAAGACACAACAGCAGTTATTACCGATGATATCATGGTCGTTTGTGAAGATGATTGTATCAATTTTGTGGGCCAAGAGAGTCATTGGGTAATTAATTCTGGTGCTTCTTTTCATGTGACTTCTCGAGTTGATTTCTTCACTACCTACACTGCAGGAGATTATGGTTCTGTTCGAATGGGTAATGAAGGTTTGTCCAAGATTATCGGCATGGGTGATGTTTGCTTGGAAACAAATTTGGGCTGCAAATTGTTGCTTAAAGATGTGAGGCATGTTCCCGACATTCGTCTTAATTTAATCTCTACTGGGAAGCTAGATGATGAAGGCTTCAACAACAAATTTGGTGATGGAATATGGAAGCTCACAAAGGGTTCTTTGGTGGTGGCTAAGTGCAAGAAGACTCATACACTTTATTCGATGCAAGGAAAAATTTGTAAAGGTGTTGTCAATGCACTTGAAGATGATACTTCTACCGAATTGTGGCACAAGCGGCTTGGCCACATGAGTGAAAAAGGGCTGCAAGTATTGTTCACGAAAAAGCTTCTACCCGGTTTGAAAGGTACACATCTTAAAACTTGTGTTCATTATTTGGCGGGTAAACAACATAGAGTTTCTTTTCATAAAAATGTTGCTTCTAGAAAAGAAAATGTGTTGGAGTTAATTCATTCGGATGTTTGTGGTCCTTTAAAAGTTAGAACACATGGTGGTGCACTTTATTTTGTTACTTTCATTGATGATTATTCAAGGAAAGTTTGGGCTTATCTACTAAAAACTAAAGATCAAGTTCTAGAAGTATTTAAGCATTTTCAGGCCATGGTTGAAAGAGAAACAGGGCAGAAATTGAAGTGCATCCGAACAGACAATGATGGTGAATACATTGGGCCTTTTGATGAGTATTGTCGCAACCAAGGTATTCGGCATCAAAAACGATTAAGAAGACTCTCAACAAAATGGCGTTGAGAGGATGAACCGCACCATTGTGGAAAGAACAAGGTGTTTGCTTTCACAAGCTAAATTGCCAAGACCCTTTTGGGGTGAGGCAATGAGTACAGCGGTTGACTTGATCAATTTATCTCCTTGCTATCCTTTGAATGGTGATGTTCCTGAAAAAGTTTGGACTGGCAAAGATGTGTCTTATGAGCACTTGAGAGTGTTTGGTTGCCGAGCCTTTGTTCACATTCCAAAGGATGAGAGGTCCAAGCTTGATAGTAAGTCAAGACAATGTATTTTTCTTGGCTATAGGCGTGATGAATTCGGGTATAGATTATGGGATCCGGTCGACAAGAAAGTTATTCGAAACCGTGATGTTGTGTTTCTTGAAGACCAAACAATTGAAGACTTTGGTAAAGGTGATCAACCGGAGCCAAAAACTAGTGATCTCATTGACATGGATCCATCTCCTTCATCTTCAGTTGATAATGAAAATGGGGGAGATGTGCAGCCACCTATTGAAGATGTGCAGGATGATGCTAATCCTAATGAAGTTGAGCCAGAAATTGAGGAAGAGCATCCAACTCAAGAACCGCCACCACAACTTGAGTTGAGGAAATCTACAAGGGACCGACAACCTTCAAGAAAGTATCCTCCTAATGAATTTGTGTTGATTTCTGATCAAGGGGAGCCGGAGAGCTACCAAGAAGCAATTGAGCATGCAAAGAAAGATGATTGGAAAAAGGCTATGGAAGAGGAGATGAATTCCTTACTTGAAAATCACACTTATGATTTAGTGAAGTTGCCTAAAGGGAGGAAAATTCTGGAAAATAAGTGGGTTTTCAAATTGAAGAATGATGGCAAGAATTTGAGGTACAAAGCGCGTCTTGTTGTGAAAGGCTTTGGGCAAAAGAAAGGCATTGACTTTGACGAGATTTTCTCGCCGGTTGTGAAGATGTCTTCTATTCGGGTTGTACTTGGCATGGCTGCAAGTATGAATCTTGAAGTTGAGCAACTTGATGTAAAGACCGCATTTCTTCACGGTGATCTTGAAGAAGAAATTTACATGGAACAACCGGAAGGTTTTGTAGAGAAAGGGAAAGAGAAATTTGTTTGCAAATTGAAGAAAAGTTTGTATGGCCTCAAGCAAGCTCCACGGTAATGGTACAAAAAATTTGACTCTTTCATGATGAATAATGGTTTTTCTAAAACCACTTCGGACCATTGTGTGTTTGTGAAAAATTTCCCGGATGGCAAATTTATTATTCTTTTGCTTTATGTTGATGACATGTTAATTGTGGGTCAAGATTCTACCATGATTAACAAGTTGAAGTTGGAGTTGAGCAAATCTTTTGCTATGAAAGATTTGGGGCCGGCAAAGCAAATACTTGGTATGAAAATTATTCGTGATCGCAAAGAGGGACTGATTTGGTTGTCTCAAGAAAGTTACATTGAGAAAGTTCTTGAGAGGTTCAACATGAATAAAGCAAAGCCGGTTGGTTGTCCACTTGCAGGTCACTTCAAACTTAGTTCGAATCAATGTCCTACAAGTGAGAAAGACAAAGAAGAGATGTTGAAAGTTCCTTATGCTTCAAAGCTTGGTTCTTTGATGTACGCCATGGTTTGTACAAGGCGGATATTGCTCACGCCGTTGGTGTGGTGAGTCGTTTTCTCTAATCCGGTAAAGAACATTGGGCGTGTAAAATGGATTCTAAGATATCTTCGAGAGACTTCGAAGGTGTGTTTGTGTTTTGGGGATGGTAAACCGATGCTTGATGGGTTCACAGATTCTGACATGGCTGGTGATGTTGATTCTAGGAAATCTACTTCGGGGTATTTGATGACTTTTGCAGGGGGAGCTGTGGCATGGCAATCTAAATTACAAAAATGTGTTGCTCTCTCAACTACCGAAGCTGAATTTATTGCCATTACAGAAGCTTGCAAAGAAGAGTTATGGTTGAAGAAATTTTTGCAAGAGTTGGGTTTAAAGCAAGAAAGGTATGTGCTTTATTGTGATAGTCAAAGTGCTATTCACTTGAGTAAAAATTCTACCTTTCATTCGAGATCGAAACACATTGATGTGAGATACCATTGGATTCGTGATGTGTTAGATTCGAAATTGTTGCAACTCGAAAAGGTTCACACAGATGATAATATCTCGGATATGCTGACTAAGACTTTGTCGAGGGACAAACATTTAAAGTGTCGAACTTTGGCGGGTATGGTTGATGTCTCCACCTAAGTCGGTAGGGGGAGAATTGTTGGGTATACCTCCTTATTGGAGTGTGGGACCCAATTGGTTTTGGAAAAAGAGTTTTAATTGGGCTTGGTTTAGTATAATATATTTTTATATATTATATTTGTGGAGGCCCAATCCAATTTGGATACAATTAGGGTTTGATTACAAAACCCTAGATTTATAATATAATATTGTTTGGTGTATTATTTGTCCCTAAGAAAAGTGGCGGCTACTACTAGTTGTATTGGAGAAAAAAATCAACTTGGTGTTTTTTGGTTATTCTTGATTTGACTTGGTCAATCAAGAATTGGTGCTTTGATTTGTGAAGAAGTTTGGTTCGTTATTTTGGGTCGTCTTCAACTCTGGTTCTGAAGATTTTGATTCTTCTGTTTGGTGAGGTCTTTCCTCTTTGTTTATTTGTGATTATTTGGAATTTACCTTAGGGTGGTTTTGTGAGACCATTAGTGTCTCGTTTGTAATCGTTTGGAACTTATTTGGTTGATAGTGGAATCGGATTTCGATCCCGTGGACGTACCTCACATTGAGGGAACCACGTAAAAATTCTTGTGTTGTCTTTGATTTAATTTTTCCGCATTAGTTTATATTCCCATTGATTGATTTACTTGTGGAGATTCATCGATTTTCCCTAACAGTTTTGATGGGGTGATGGTTCACCCTTTTGCAATTATAGATTTTATACCGACCCTTAATTACAATCTTAAAAGGTCTATCTAGCAACCTTCGGAATGTGAAAATTGGGGCGACATGATCGATTCTAGTAATCAACGAACCAAGCAAGGAGTCAATTGTTTTGTTGTTTCTAATCAATCTCAATGATGTGCAGATGGAATTTTTGACAGATTGCTTATTGATGGAGCTTGGCAGAAACAATCTTTGCAAGCAGGTGCAGCATGGGTTGGATTGGATGATAAGGGTAATCCAATTGTTAATTCCGGCTGTCCTTTTTAGCACCTTCCCCACTTAATGCGGAAACTTGAGCATGTTTAGAAGCGCTAAAATGATACTGCCATAGTCATATCAAAGTCATTTATGTTCTCACTGATAGCCAGGAATTGGTACGCCAATTAAATTCAGAGGTTTTGGTGGATTGAAATTTACAAGTATTATTAGATTATATTATGCACATAAGTAAGTCTTTTGATTATGTCTGTATATGTAAGGTGTCTAGATCAGAAGTAAATCTAGCCCATATGGAAGCTCGCAGAGCCGCTCTCTGCATAAGCATGCTTTTGTGATCTTGATACTTTGCTTTTGTATGTTTTGTTTTGTATTAATGATATCTGCAGTTTCTTTGTCCTCAAAAAAATAACACCAAGGAAACAAATAAATAAAATGAAAAAGTCTCATGTAAAAATTCACGTAATTTTATAAATTTCAAAACTTGTATAAATAAATTTATATTCAATTTCCAAATTTTATGAACTCTTGCATGATTTTATAAATGAGGTTGCATAACCAAATACTTCCCGAATATAAAAATGTCTGCTGCCAATGCATTAGTGGTTTGAAAGATCACATCAACAGTACTATGAAAAGAGTGTGTTTAGAAAGTTGGTTATTTTAGTAAGTTATTTTAATTTTTAGTTATTTTGACAGGCTAAGATAATTATGTTTGGAAAATTAGTTGGATTTTTTTATAATTGAATGTGATGTTTGTGGGGGAAAAAAAAAATGATTATGAATTTGATGTAATATTTTTTTATTAACTATTTTAATTTATTTTATTTTTAATATTATTTTAATCCAAAAAAACCTAAAAAATCTCTTCACAAACACTGCCTTCGATGGTTTGCCTCATGCTCTAGAAAAGTTGAGCCATTTCTGTTGTTTTTATATTAATTTGTGAAATATAGTTTGAATAATATTATTATTTAATTAATTTGTGAAATTTTTTATTTGAATTTGAAATAAATATTAAATATTTTGGTTGAAATTATGAAAATTATTAAATTGTATCTTTGCTCATGATTTTTTTATTAGGTATTTCCAAACTGATCTATTTACCAGTTTAATTTTGTATGGGTGTTAACTATATGTAAGTTATGATATTTGTACAATTAATTATCACAAATGTCATAATTGAATCTTTTTAAGTCATAATTAAAAAAAAAATTATCATAACCAAACACTGCATAAAGTATAATTAATTTATTATTATTATTTTTTATAACTAATACCACAATATATATGACCAAATTATAATTAATACTATCCTAAGTTAAAACCAAAGATCACAAATGTGGTAATTCCAAAAAAGATGATATATCATAGAATTTGTTTATAAAAATAAGAAAAAAAAAATTACAAATCAGATGTAATTTTCAAGAATAATTACTTGAAAAAGTTTATAATTTTAACAATTAAAATTTATAAATTTTATCATAAGTCTGAATTTTATTTTCAACCCCTATATTGATTTGTTGTTTCCCCTAAAAATAATTACAATTTTTAACTCAAATATTTAATCAAAATTTCATTGGAATAAACTTGTGCATTGTTTATTTTAAATACCGTAAATTGAAATAACAAAGGCCTTGTTTGAAAAGTTAACTATTTTAGTAGGTTATTTTAATTTTTAGCTATTTTAATATGCTAAAATAGTTGTGTTTGGAAATATGGTTGAATTTTTTGATAGTTGGATGTGATATTTGTAGAAAAAAAAGTGAAATAATTATAAATTTGATGTGACATTTTGTCTTATTAATTATTTTAACATATTTTATCTTTTAGGAGGTGTTTGGCATGTGCTAAAATAACACAAACTATTTTAGCACATCTTATTTGTGTCACAATCATCTTATTTGGGTCACATTACCTCTCTACTACATCACTTTAAATTTAACTCATATTTCACATTTTTTTTATAAAAAATAAAAATTTATACTTATTTAAATTATTTCAAATACACTCTTAGTGCTATTTTAGCCTAAAAAATAAAAAATAAAAAATCTTCCCAAACACCCAAAAAAACATACACCAAAAAACTGTTTAAAAAAAAAAGTAAATAAGGCTTCGTTTGGCATAAATAGTTTGGGCTAAAATAGTTACAAAAAGATAAAATAAGTTAAAAAATTAATAAAATAAAATGTCACACTTAAACCATAATCATTTTATTTTTTTTTCACAAAAGTCAAAAAAGCCAAAAAAAAACTCATCCCAAACGAAATTTTTTAGTCCCAAACGAAATTTTTTAGTCCCAAACAAAATAATTAAAAAGTTAGAAAACCAAAAAACTAATCTACTCCCCAAACGAAGGCTAAATAAAAGAGCTTGAATTGTCGTTTGGTATCGACTTTTTTAGGTTGAGAGATTAAAAAGTTTGTTTGGTTTGATTTTTTTTATTTTATTTTTTTGTTTTTATGAAAGAACAAGTGAAATAATAATAGTTTAGATGTGATATTTCGTCTTATTAATTTATTTAACTTAGGGAAAATTATACAAATAGTCCCTATAGTTTGGGCCTTGTGTCACTTTGGTCTCTGACTTTTCAATTGTGACACATTTGATCCTGAATTTTGAATTTTGTTCCAAATAAGGACAATTAAAGATATCATTAGATTTTTCAAGGGTAAAATTGTCAATTTGATAAAATATAAACTAATTTGACAAAAATAAATGGCAAACAAATATTTTTGAATTTTTAAAAATTATTTCTACCCACTAAAAATAAAATTATATAAAATTGATAAATCTTTTAGACATTTATTTATTTTTTTTACCAAATTAATTTTTATTATGTGTTTGGATGATGATCATGTAAAATTAATTTTAAAAAATTAATTATGTAATTTTTATTAATTTTGTCATTGGTGGATAAAAATAATTTTTAAAAAATTAAAAATATTTTTTTGACATTTATTTTTGTCAAATTAGTTTATATTTTATCAAATTAACTATTTTACCCTTGAAAAATCTAATGATATTTTCAATTGTCCTTATTTGGAACAAGATTCAAAATTCAGGATCAAATGTGTCACAATTGAAAAGTCAGGAATCAAAGTAACACAAATCTCAAACTATAGGGACTATTAGTATAATTAACCCTTTAACTTATTTTATTTTTTATACTTTTTTTAGTCTAACTAAGCTAACCAAATGAAGGCTGAAATAATCACGTCTAACTCATAATCATTACATTTAACTCATAATCATTATATTTTTTCTCTCACAAAAAGTCAAAAAAATTAAAAAGTCATTCCCAAACGAAACTTTTTAACCCCATACTAAAATAGTCAAAAAAAAATTAAAAAGTCAACTCACTCCCCAAATCAACTCTAGCTAACCAAATGAAGGCTGAAATAATTCATTATGGAAGCTGTGTTTGCAAAGTGATTTTAATTCACTGAAGATCATTATACAAAAGTTATTTAACTAAAATTATTCCTCTATATGTGTCGTCATTTTATTTTTAATAATGAAATTAGACATTCAATAATAAATTATTTTTCTTTTGCTGCTGAATTTTTGTATCATTCACTTCCTCTACATCCTTGTCCTCTACTTGTAACTGCAACCACATCTCCTGTTATCTATTTTGTCTCTAACATCTACCACTCTGCTTGTTACTGTCACCCCTTCAAAACCTTCAACTCCCACCCACGTCACCCTTTGAAACCCTAATTCAGTGATGAATGGCACGGAAGAGAGGAGGAATGAGAGAGAAGAATTGAGATTAGGGATGTGGGTCAATTTGAAATATGGGTGAATTACTCAACAGTGAGATAGAAAAAAAAAAAAAATTACAAAAATATTAGGAATATAAGTGATTCTATGATGAGGTAAAAGTGAAAAATTGTGAGGGTAGAAATGATGTTTGGATATGTTTTTTTTTTTTTTTTTTTTTTTTTTAACTGATAAATAGTTCCCCTTGAAATATTTGGGTCATAAAGATTAAAAAAATAATAATTTCAAATTTTTATATGAGTGCTAAAAAAAAAAAAGATTGAAAAGAAATAATCGTCAAAATAATAAGTCTAGGGCCTTGTTTGGGATAGGCTAAATTGGCTAAATCTAATATAAATAAAACAGGTTAATTTAGTCGATAAAATAAAATGTTACATCTAAATAATAATCATTTCATCTTACACCCATCAAATCAATTACAAAAAAGCTAAAATTTATCCCAAACATTATTTTTTTAGGCAAGCTAAAATTGTCACAAACTCAAAAAGTCAAGCTAAATTAACTCACTTCAAATGAGGGCTAAGAGTCGAAAATTTTCTGCAAAAATACTAAAATTTTACCCAAGGGAAAGATTTTGGTATACACCCCTCAAAGCGTGTAAAATTTTCCAAAAAATGGAAACACTATGGTACATTTTCAAATGGTGTATACTGTATACATCTTATAATTAAAAAACAAAATGAAATAATTTTATACTTTTTGAGTCATAACTAAAAAAAAAAAAAAAAGAAGTCATAGTAACACGTGATGCATAATTAAAGATCTCATGAGTTATAATTAAAATAAAATCATAACCAAAGAAAACAATTAATTATAATTAAAGAAGAAAATAATATAACTTCCGGATGCACAGGGGGTTTATAATAGAATTTTCCAAAAAGAAGGAATACATAAACGGATTGAATTATTATTATTATTATTATTATTATTATTATTATTATTATTATATTATTATTATTATTATTATTATTTTGAACAAAGAAAAAAAAAGATGTTCTGAGGTGTCATCATTACATATGTGGCCCTAGGCTCCATAGTAATCAGTTGTCGGCCTGATTTGACTTAATTCATAAGAAGGGACCTACAACTGAGGCACTAACGGAACTCAACCACACGTCACAGATGAGTTCAGGTTTCAAATAGCGTACAAGATGAGGTCTCCAAAAAAAACCAGTTGCAAAGCAGCAAATTCACCCTTCAAATTCAAACTTGTGTGAAAAAAGATGCCTTCTCTACTAAGTTACCATCTCTGATGATAAACGGATTGAAATTTGACTCTTATATAATATAATAAAATGAATAATTAAAACCAAATTCTATACACTAAAATAGAATTAGTGAAAATTCGTTTTTGAATTATGTTGTTTTCATTTCCCCCCTCAAAGAAATCAACGTAACTTATGTTATCTACGTTTACCATCACGTCAACCCACTTCTCTCGAACAATCACTTTGTAATTCAATTGAATCACCCCCTCAAGCTGGTGATAGTTCAAAGAGAACCACAATCGCTCGTCAGGAGAAGGATTGGTCGATTTCTCAACATCCATGGCAATCACAGGACAATACAGTTGAACTTTCCACAACCCAACATTCGAAACTCCGTACGAAAACAAAGGCGATGGAGTTTTGATGCTATGATTGAGCATGGCTTGAAGCTCCACAATCCAATTCGTGATCGCGAGATTCACCGATCTCATTCACTGCTCTTCCAAACTCGACCCCACGAGTCTCGCCAATAACTTCGTCGTCTTAGGGAAGAAAGAAGAAAAAGAAGATGAAGAAGCCATGGAAGCAGAGGTTTGAGCTTTCTCTGATTCTTTAGTGTGGGAGCCGAATATCAGGGGACGCAGATAGGCCGAGTAAACATTTAGAAAATCAAGATAAATATTGTATTCGGCCCTATCTCGTACGTTCTAGGTGCCAAGTATCCTAATCGGCCATGAAGCTAGTTGAGTCGAAACCTTAAGCCGTTTTGTTTGTTAGTCTATTGAATTTTCATGCACCTTTACAAATGATTAACTGCTAATTCTGTTAGCTATTCGGCTAAATAGCAAAGTGGCAGAGGATGTTTAATTGATTCGATTAGCTTATTGGATATATTATTTACTCATATAGCAAACAGAAAAGCATAAGAAATTGTCATCAATGAATTAAAGACAGATACTATATGCAGTAAACTTGAAGAGCATAGAAAATTTTCCTTAATAAATTAAGCGCTAATAGCAGTCATTTTACACATGAAAATTAGCTTACATTTAAAGAAATGAAAATTTACTAACAAAAACTATGCATCTAAGATGCCTACCAAAAACCGAAATATGCCTTAATCAATCTTCAGGGTCAGACGCCAGTGGCTCAATGTCCACTTGCTCGTACAGAATCGGCTGTGCCAATTTCACATTCGCAGTAGTGAGGGCTTTGACCCAGCCGTGTTTGAAGCCCTGATTCTTGAACTTTGGCACTTCTTCCACGTAGTTTTCCAAGGCGGCATCCTTCCCAGCTTGGAACGCTTTGGAAATCTCAGAGTCGGCTATTTCCTTTGCCTTCTTCAATTCTTCCAAGTCGGCTTCCAGCTTGGCGATCACCTCCTTGGCTAACTTGAGCGCATCTTCGCTCGCCTTTCCCCTCTCCTCGGCGGCAAGTCTTAATTGGTCGGAATTCCTCGCTCGCTCGACATCGGCGTCGGCTCTCGCTCGTTGCTCCGCCGCCTACGCCACCTCATAATTGGCCCTTTGAGAGGCTACCACAGCCACATTCTTTTCATTATCAATTTGGGCTTTCAAGAAGCCGATCTGTTCAATGGCGTCATGTTGACGACAACCGATCTTGGCTATCCTGCCCACCGTCTACAAAACAAGGAAATAGAGTTACAACAAACAAATAATAAGGATAATATTTATATATAAATACATGTATTTAGAAGGAAGATTGCAGATAAGGCAAGTAATATACCGATAAGGCCGACTGAGCGACCAAAGCAATTAGCATTAGATCTGGCTTCGCCTGAAATGCGGCTCGGTCAACCGGCAGGGATATTGAGGAGGCCATACTCAAGGCCACAGCTGGGTCCTTCAAAGCCGACACATCAGAGGCAATCGACATATTCCTTATCCTTGGTTGAACAGTGAATGGAACAACCAAGTCCGATTCCTCAATGCACGGCCGTTTGTCGCTTTGGTCCTCATCGTGCACGGCTTCTTGCTCAGCGGGGTGCTTTTCCCCCCTTTGCTCAGCCTCATCTACCCGTCCTAACTGCTCCATCTCGGTCGATTTGGTCTGGGTTGTTTCTTTCGCAATAACAGGTAGAGAAGACTCAACGACCGTGGCGGGTGGAGTTTCCGATCGGACGGCCTCGACTCTCCTCCTTGCGGCCATTCTTTCGGCGTTTTTCCTTCAGGCAAGTTGCGTAAGCGATTCCCCAGCCATATTCTCAGGATAAGCGCCGGGGAGGTCTCCTAAGTTTGTAAAAATGTCTTTGAAAGAGACGTCCGCCTGGCCTGATGTGGATGGGGGGTCGGACGAATTGAGTCCGGCTTTCTCAAAGGCCGAGTTGAGAGCTTCGTCAACCTCGGCTTCCAACTGGTTCGGGTCCTCGGCGACCGATTTGGGTGCTTGTTTTACCACGTGTTCCGAATCGGAGGCTTCTAAACCAATCTGGCTTAGATTTCTGAAGTTGGGAAAGATAAGGGCTGTAAGATGCTCTTCGCCTCTCGGAATTGAAATGTGGTCTGCCGCAAAAAACGTTGCGTAAGTTAGCTCGTATCGCAAGAGAATGTGGGCCGCCCTCCCTTGCTTCTGAAGGCAACTGTAGTGCGATTTTAATTTCCACAAGTACAGTGTCGTCGACTGAAGCTAAGACTTTCTTCAAATCGTTTCCTGCATAAACAAAACAGTAAGTACATGGAAGGAGAGCTGAATACATATAAGATAATAAAAGAAACGAAAATGAGCTATACGGCCACCTAGTTCACCTTTTCGCCTTGAGACGGGATCTAGGTGATCTTCACCCTCGTCGAATTCCCAGTTGCCTCAGACAACGACCATCACATCGTCAACATGCTTGCCAGAACTGTTAAGCATAGTCACTAAGTAATGATTGGTATCCTTGGCCTTGAGAAAATAGCGTCCCAGCCGGCCAGTAGACTTGGTTAAGGCATAACAATGCCGAATTGCAAGTATACCTAGGTTAATCCCAAGACGTTGGTTTAACTCTATAATCCCCATTATGATGTAGAAAAAATTTACATTAGGTTGGGAGGGAATTATACCCCAGTGTCGAAGGACGGCCCTTAGAAATGTGTGAAGAGGAAAACAGACTCTGCCCTCAGCAATCGATAGGAGAGGAAAAATGATTGTACTCTCATCAGTTCTCTCCATATTAGTGGTGCTGTCTGCTACGAGTGACAGATGGACGTCGTCGGGGATGGAATAATGAGGTCGGAAGTTGGAAATTCAGTCTGCAGAAAGGAGCTCTTTCAAATGCTTTGCCATCTTAACCAGCCTAAGGATTATGCAAAACTAAAAGTAAACAGGGAAATGGGATTGGAAGTGAAAAAGAAGAAAACTTACAAAGAGCAGAAGAGATAATGAGAAACAAGAAGAGGTTGCAGAGGTCTTGAAGTGAAAGAGTCGTACTAAAAGGCAAACCAAAAACCAAGTAATCAAAACATACATTCAAAGAGACAAAGTTTTAAAATCACATTAAATGTTGGAAGCATACGAAGGGGCGGGAAATTGTAATGATGACCAAAAAGCGTGTGCGTTCTGACACACGTTGGAATAAGGTTAACCGCCAAATTTTTGAATTTTCAAGTTTGAAACCAAACACGCCGACTAACTGGTGTTAGTGGGGTGTTTGGAGGGCAATTGTGGGAGCCGAATATCAGGGGACGCAGATAGGCCGAGTAAACATTTAGAAAATCAGGATAAATATTGTATTCGGCCCCATCTCATACATTCTAGGTGCCGAGTATCCTAATCGACCATGAAGCTAATTGAGCGAGGAGCCGAGTGAAATTGGGATACGACAAAACGAGGGCCGAATGAATAATTACACGACGGATTGAGAGTGGGCCCTACCCTGAGGGCCAAGAACGTATATAAATAGAGGAACAACAACCAAAGCAGGGTACATGAGAACAAGTAAGTTTAACTTAAGATATAAGCAACCAAGAGAGTATACACTGACTTATCCGTCGGAGTGTTAATTCCAGCACCCTCGACCGGAGTGTTCATTCCTTTTCAGGTGACTAGCTGAGACTCTCGAGCGTCCCATTGGATCAGAAGAATATTTCCGAACCACTTCTCCACATTTAGGCATTTGAAGGTGACGATCATATTTAAAGGGAGAATTCTATTACACACACCAACATATGGACCCTCTTTTACGCTATTTTCCTCACCCATTTTTTTCAAATATATTTTTTAATTATAATATTTTTTTATATATTTTATTACGACTTTTTATATTTGATTATGACATTTTTTAATTTTTTTTTTTAGTTATGCTGGTGCATATAATCTTCCCCTATTTAAAGACTCTTTTTTTGGATATGTATATATGAAGCTAAACTTTTTATTTTGGAAAACTTAAGTTTCATTTGGCATTTGATTTTTGGTTAAAAAAGTACAAAAAGATAAAATTGGCCACATAAGTCAATAAAATAAAATATCATATCCAATCCATAATCATTATACTTTTTCTCTTATAAAAGTCAAAAAAGCTAAACCAAATGAGGCTAAAAAAGCCCCAACACAAAAAAGCCAACTAAACCAATTAAAAAAGCCAATGTTAAACGAAGATTTAATAGAATCTACCGGTTGGTAGATGCGATGTGTGTAATTTAATAAAATAAAATATTTATTATATATTGTATGCAATAGTATTTAAGTGGTAAGAATTTTTTTAATAGATTCAAAGTTCAAATTTTATTCCTCTTATTTATTTAATTTTTGTAAATAAAAAAAAAACGAGATATATGACATAGGGAAGCAAACTAAACTTATAGATAGATAAATCTTCTCTTTGATTTTGAGAAAGGAAAATACAATTGGATAAGAAAGTAATTATAGTTTTTTGCATGATCAGAAATAAAAATAAAAATATTTTTTCTTGAATTTTTTAATAATTAGATTTTTTTTAAAAAAATTAAATTATTTTTACCTCATAAACAAATTATACCAAAAACTTTGATGCATAGTAAAATAAAAATAAATAGCTTTTATGAGCTGTGACTCTATGAGTAAGGGTGATAAACGAACCAAACAATTTGAGCTCGACTCAGTGTTTGGCTTATTAAAGGTTCGTTTGAGTTTGATTCGTTAAATAAACAAACCAACCTTGAACATATTTTAGAACTTGTTAATGTTTTCAAACCAAGCTTGAATAGCCAATTGCTTGTTCGACTCAGTTTAATAAGTCTAAAATTATATAAAATATCAAATTACTCGAGGTTAGTTTGGTAAAAGTTCATTTGATATTGGCTCAAAAATTTAATGAATCAAGCTTGAACAAATTTCAAAACTTATTAAAGTTATCAAATTAAGCTGGAGCAATTAATTGTTCGGCTCGTTCACCCCTAACTATGAGTGTTTGAGGTTTGCTTGTTTTATGACTTTTATTTTTTGGTGTGCTTATTTTTATCTTGAGAACTGATTCGCACCTCGAATCCGGGCGCCCCTAATCCCCCGAACCACGAAACGACGTCGTTTCGTGGTTTTAATTTTTTTTTTTTTTTTTTCAGCAGAACCAGACGGCGGAGGAGGAGGGGAAGTGGGAGAGGGAGGAGGAGGAGGGGGAGGGGGAGGGGAGGGGGCCCAATTATTAGGGCTGGAGGCGGAGGCGGGGGGCGGGGGCGTTGCGCCGGAGGCACGATCGGCGGAGCTGCGAGCTCGGAGGCGGCGGTCGGAGGCTCGGCTGGGCCGATGACCGACGACTGGGCCGACGAGCTCTTCTCTCTCTCTCTCTCTTTCTCTCCCTCTCCCTCTCCCTCTTCTCCCTCTTCTCCCTCAACAATGGCGGAAAAAAAGAAAAAAAAAATTCAAAATCACTGAAACGACATCGTTTCAGTGATTCGGGGGATTCGGGGGCAAATTTTTCGAGGTGCAAAACATTTTCCTTTTATCTTTAATGAATTTTGTTTTATATTTTTTAAAAGTTTTAAGCTTTTAGGTGCAGCTTGACGAGACGAACTAGAAAACTAAAAGATTTTTAATCTTTTTTTTTTTTTTAAAGTCTAGAAAATACAAAAATATGCAAAAAGAAAAAAAAATAGTGGACCTTTTTAATAATAATAAAAAAAAACTTATTTTGGTTTTTTCAATTCTTTCGAAAATTTTCAAAATAAAATTTAATTTTTAGACTCATCTACACGGAAATAATTTAACAAAATTTTGACAAAAAGTCATTAAAGGCAAAAATTTGCCAAAAAAAAGTGTAGCTTGTTTAGGTGTTGCCAAACACGTGCGCCATGTTTGGTTTGTATTTGTAGAATAATTTGGAAAAATAATTTTTTAGAAAGAGTATACAAAATTCAAAAATTTGTTTGGTTGTATATTTTGAAAATAGTTTTGGAGTTTGAAATGATTTAATTTAATTTTTTTTTCTAGTTGAATAGATGAGTGTGAGAGAAGAAATGATTGATTGATATGTAGAATATGAGAGAAAGAGATGGAGAGAGAAAAATTATTGATTGATGTATAATACAGAGTAAAGTAATTTAATTCTTTTTTTGAAAATCTTTTGTCCAAACAAATTTTGAGATTTTTTTTTTTCTTCTCAAAAATTGTACCTCTAAATACAAACCAAAGGAGGCCATGGCATCTGGCGGTATGATTGGACCCTCTGAAGAATTTTTTTTTTAATTTTTTTTTATTCTATTTTTAAAATTTTGGAGAAGAAAGTTAATAAGATTAAGAATTGGATAAGAAGTTTTAGTAATTATGTTAATTGAGGAGGATAAGAACCGTTTCCATGAAGAAATGTGTTGACATAAATAAAATAAATTGAAATTGACCTCATATTATGTTTATCAGGGTTGTATAAATGTTAAGCATAATCCACTCTGATTAATAGTAATTAGCAATAATTTATTAAGGGCAAATTATATCAGTAATGCCTATATTTTGTCACTTATATCATTTTGATCCTATAATTTTTATTAGCTTGATTTTGATTTCGTTAATTTTAGATTTTATCTCAATTTGGTCTAATTGAAAATACCGATTAAGATTTTTGAAGGAAAATAGTCATTGAATTAGTTAAGATTAACCCATTGAGTTGGACAAATTTATCATTTTAACTATCAAAATAATAACACTTGTCGTTTATATGCGCATTTTCTATGAAAAAAATACTAATAATTGTAATCAGTTGGACTAAATTGAGATAAAATCATAAATGTATAATCAAAATCAAATTAATTAAAATTATGAGAACAATAATTATACAAATACCAAAATATAAAAATCACCGGTGTAATATGTCTATTTATTAATTAACTACCCACTTCATGGAGTGAACCTGAGCTTATGAACACTCGTGCTCTCCTTCATTAATTGAACTGATTCCCCCTCCACCTTACCCACCACCTCATATAATAGTATACTTTGTTTGGTTATATTTTAATTTTTTGAAAATATAAAAAAAAAATCGAAAAATTGTTTTCAAAAACTATTTTGGGGAAAAAGCCGCCACTTAGAAAAAATTTAAAAATTATTTTTACACAAAAATAAAATAATAGATGTTTTCAAACTTTCTATTATTATTATTATTATTTTCAAAACTCAAAATCAGAAATATATAATTTTTATTGTAGCAAGTGTGCAACACAAGCAAGGGATTTTCTTGGGCATTTTATATCTCAGATGATTAATTTCATGCTTCAAACTTCAGTGAAATTGGTTCTAGGGTTTCTAGGAGTCTTAAACTATAAGAAACATGTGGTATCAAAACCTCTCTCATCTTTTTCAACCTTTTTTTTTTATACTCTAATTAGGCAGCAGAATTAAGTGTATTATATAGATATACACATGCGTTTTATAATTTTTGCTAAATGATCTCTCTTAAAGAAGCTAACATAAAGCTTGCACAAAATGCTCTAGCTATATATTGGTAGCTCCTAACGGTATCAAAGGTAGTACTAACTACCATGCGCATCTGATTCGTTTCAAAGCATAAAGTTTAGGCTAATTTGAGAAGGAAATATGGAAAAGGGAAGGTCAAAAGATTTGAATCAACCAATACCAATCTGGGGTCATGCTATTATATACATTTTGGGTATATTATATGTAATTTATAATATTTACAAATATCATAATTAAATCACTTTATAACTAAAAAAATTACAATTGGTCATATTCCTATTGAAGACTTCATAAGATAATTGATAAATATTAAGGGTTCGTTTATTTTGACGTGAAATATTTTCTGTTGTTTGGTTGAATAAAACGTAAGTAAAACATTTTTTAAGGAAAATATTTTTGCCTCATTTTTCAAAAAATGACTTACTTTTAAAAATTTCGCAAGTCAATTTTTGTAAATTTGAATTTCACTCACTATTTTTTCAACATATTTAATCTTTTCAAATAAATATCTTACCTCATTAAAGAATCATAAATAACACTTTATTGAATCAAAAGTTCTCTTTTAAGCAATAAAATATTTTTATTTCAAATGTTAAACAAATGCCGAAAATATATATATATATATATATATATATTTTTGTGTAAAATCAATATAGCAATCCCGGTTTTCCCTACAGTGTTTATTGTATTTCGGACTCGGTTCTGTGGATGTGTGTTGTGTCTTTATCGCATCTCTGTCCTTTAATTCTTTATATTTGAGTTTGGGATGTATTGGGCCTGTTTGAAACAGATTGGTTGTGTTTAGAAACTAAGAGTTAATGCCCAGATTTTGGCCTTCACGCTCGAGCGGGGCTTTTGACGCTCGAGCGGGCCCTTTGCTTTTGTTCCTCCGCTCGAACGGGGAGTTTGACGCTCGAGCAGGATTATTCAACCCTCAGTACTTTTTTCGTACAGGTCATCAGACGCTCGAGCGTTCACTTTCATGCTCGAGCGGCGACCTTCGTTTGTAGAACTTCTGAAAGTGTGCATTCGATGCTCGAGTGGGAGTCTGTGTCAGACGCTCGAGCGGGGCGTTCAACGCTTGGGCGGACTGTGTTGTATATCAGTCCGAGTTGTCTAATTTTGAATCACTTTTTCGGGCCATTCTCTCTCTCTAGCTTTCCAAAACCCTATTTTGAGAGCTCCTCTCTCTAGAACTCTCTCTCTCTCTACATTTTGATCTTGGTTTAGTGAGATCCAACCCTTGTGTCTTCATTAAAGTGTTAGAGCTCTCCAAGACCTCCATTTTGATCCGAAAATTTGTGGGTTTGGAGCACCTTCGAGTTTGTTTATCATCTCCTTTGGGTCTCTTCATTTGAGGTAGGGATAACTACTCATTTTTATGGTCTTTGACATAAATATGTGGCCTTTTTGATTAAATGTTGAAGTTAGGAAATTCGGGATGTTAGGGTTTCAAAACTTAAAATATATAAAGAGGGGTTTTGGTCCTTTTGAATTATACATGTGTATATGGGTCTAAAAATGAGGTTATTGATGTTTATTGATGATATTTGGACTTTGGGTCAATGTTGAGAAAAAGGGGGAAAGTGCCCTAAGTGTGTTGAATAATTAATTTGGGAAAATATGAAATTGAGTGGGAAATCATGAAATTGGGGAATTATGAGATTGAATGGTGTAGTTGGATAAATTAATCACTCACCTATGAAAATGTTCATGTTTTATCTGTTTGATAAATTTATTATCTATTTAGAGATAACTGCTTTGGGCTATCGGTGGAGGATAGTCTTGATTATTGTAGACACTGCATGATGATTAGGTAAATTAAAACTAATCAACTGAGTATGTCATTGAATATGACGGATGGAATGACACATTGAAAATGTGTTTTGCTTGATCATTGTATATGATAAGTGTTTAAGTACATTGCATATGTATGTTGTTTGGGAGGAGATAGAGGATGTACTCCAAGGTTTGAGAGGAGATAGGAGATGTACTCTCAAACTTGTTTGGGAGGAGATAGGGGATGAATTCCAATGATAATTAAGTTGACCGGAGTGTCCAGGGTGAAAGACCCAAAATTTTGATTACGTTTGCATAACGTAGATAAATTGAAGTGTTGAAGTATTATTGATATGAGTTGAAATCTCATTTTGAATTGAAGTATGGAAATGTTAATGATGTGAGTTACAGTCTCTTTATAAACTGTATGGATGAATTGAGAATCATATCTATGAATTGGTTTGAATAATGAAATGAAAAGAAGATATACATATATATGTATATATTGGTGAATATGGGTTGATTAAGAAAGAGATATACGTTTGTTCTTTTGGTTTAAACATTTATCAAAAGCTAATGTTTTAGTTATTGTTCATATTATGTTTAACATATCTGTACTCGGCGTTGGCTCACCCTATATGAGACATCATTTTCAAGTGCAGGTGATATGCCATCTCCAAGGACGTAGCTTGTGAGGCTTAGAGGCTGAAGGACCTTTGTTGTTGTTGTTGTTTTTTTTTTTTTTTTTTTTTTTTTTTGGGTATTACATGTAATTCAAGCCTAGGGCTTAATCTGCTGAGAGTTAGAACTTTCTTTTGTGGAAACTAAGTGTTGACTTGGAAAGTTTGTAAGCCAGTAGGCATTTACTTTTGTTGTCAACATGTAATATTTTTGTAAAGAATACTCTGATGTTTGTAATATAATGCTTCTTTTCTACTTTATGGATATTGACAGGGATAGGCCCACAAGGACCACGGCCCACCGTGAGTAAACCCAAGCCCACCATTTAGACCCCATTGCACAACCCGGTCAGTAAAACCCAATACAGCTGGAGGCCAACTGAGCAGGAACGGCCAATGATGCTCGGACACGTGGCAGGTGCAGAACAGGCCACGTCGGCAGACAAAAATCTGCAAAGTTATTGCCACAGCACATCACCATTAATGCAACCCATCACAGCATTTATTGCGACAACACCTCTCAGCCGGAATCGCACCCCCTCACCCTGAACAAGACGAACCACGGCGTAAGCTTTCGGCGGGAAGGTTAGAACGGCTGAGACAGCGAAATGATTACCAAAGGATATAAGCAAAACTTGAAGACAAGAAGAAGGTTAAGTTTTCCTATCTCCCTCTCTCTCTCTCTCTCTCTCTACATTTTGTCTATCACCTTTTCTAATTCACACACCGGAGGGTTCGCCGGGGGACTACCCCGTTCCCCGATTGAACTTGCTTGCAGGTTATCCAGTGGGCTTGAGGAGCTTGGATCGGTCTAGCCCATTCACCAGGACGAACTGTATCATCAGTTGGCGCCGTCTGTGGGAACCGGTTTGTCTGTGCGCCAGTTGCGTTCATTGCTGCCGGAGACCCTGTTCCAGTAACCTTTTCACCTCATCCGTCATGTGTATGGTAACGACTAAATCCATGGCTTCCCACCATAATGCTGCCGATCACCAAACCGACCCTCCCAATCCAAACAACCCACCACAGTACTTCATCGAGCTCATCAACAGCATCAACCGTATGGCCGAACAAAACCAGGCCTTAATCAATGCTCTGCTCCAACAGAACCTCCCTATTCCTCCATCACCTCCAGATATTCCACCCCATCCAGAACAAGTTCCAGGCCATACTGTCCCACAACCCAATCCTCCCAACTCGGGGGCCTTGCAACCCCCTCACCCACATATACATCCACCTCCTCCACCCCCACGTCCATCAGTCATAGCTCCAGCTCTCTAGGGAGAAGCCAGCAGCGTCTAACATCTGTCTCCCTCTGGCGGTGACAACATTCCCCTTTGGGACGCTGAACTCCGAGCCATGAAACTCCAACTCCAAGGGGTTATGCAGAATATCCAACATAAGCCCTCCACCACAGCAAACTCCCCGTTTGTCGCCTCCATCCGAGACAAACCCCTACCCCCCAAGTTCAAAATGCCTACCATCGACCCCTTTGACGGAACGACCGACCCCGTCGACCACCTGGAGACCTACCGTACCCTCATGATCCTCCATGCTTTCCCTGACGAAATCATGTGCCGAGCCTTTCCGTGACCTTTGAAGGGGGTCACGGCTATGGTTCAGCCAGTTGCCACCAGATTCGGTCTCCACATTTCAACACCTCAGTGACTCCTTCCTGAGCCACTTCATCGGAGCCCAACGCCAGCGACGCCCGGTGACCCAACTCCTCAACATCCGTCAGACCGAGGGGGAGTCACTACGCAGCTTTGTCACTTGCTTCAACACCGAAGCCTTGCAATTTGCTGAAAATGACGATAAAGTCATCCTTACAGCCTTCATGGCCGGTCTGCGGTCATCCGATTTCCTCTTCTCCCTCTCTAAGAACCCCCCGACATCCATGGCAACCTTTCTCTCCAAAGCCCAAAAGTACATGAATGCCGAGGATTCTCTAGCCGCTCGACAGGACTCAACAACTAAATATCTGACCCCCAGAGAAAAGAGAAAAGACCAAGAACCCAGTAACACCCGGCATCATAATCAAACATCCCACTATGCCGACCGACCCCCTCGTGCTGACCGGTCGGCACCAGTAAGACCGCCCGGTCAGTTCGAGCGATATACACCCTTCAATTCTCCCATGGAACAAGTTCTTAACCAGATCCAACGGGACTACTCCCTCAAGTGGCCTCTTCCTCCACGGAACCCTTCCAACCGTAAAGACCATTCCAAATATTGCCGTTTCCACCAGGACCATGGCCATAACACCGACGACTGCATCAGCCTCAAGGATCAAGTGGAGACCCTCATTCGCCAGGGGCGTCTAAGTCGATTCACAAACACCCGCCCTCAGCAGAGGCAAAGGACCGAGCCCCACAGAGACAATCACAGGCACACCCCTCCACGGCGACCAGCTCAACTAGACCAGGGACATGATCGACCCCCCCAACAACCTCGGCCTCAAGGTAATCCACCTCCGCCAGTTGGTGAAATTAGAGTCATTTCAGGTGGTCTTGTTTGTGGGGGACCATCTCGCCACCAGAGGGCGAATTAGAAAAAATGACGGTGGCTCGAGACAAGGCGTCGCCACTAGAGACCGACCCCCCAAGCAACCCAAGCAGTGGACAGAGCCCATTACCTTCACGGACGCCGACTGTACAGGCATCCGTTATCCTCACGATGATCCTTTTGTCATCTCCACCGTCTTCTCCAATTATAAGGTCAGACGAGTTTTCATCGACAATGGCAGCTCGTCGGACATCATCTTCCTCAACTGCTTCTGCCAACTGAAGATCGGGGAAGAAAGCCTGTCCCCACTCCAAACTCCTCTGGTTGGTTTCACCGGCGACCGGGTGACCTCTATCGGCTCTATTGATCTCCCCATCACCATTGGAGAGTACCCACGGCAGACCACGAAGTTGCTTACTTTCCTTGTTGTCGACTGCCCCTCTGCTTACAATATCATCCTCGGCCGCACCGCCCTCAATGCCTTCCAAGCCATCACATCCACCTATCATCTTGCCTCCAAGTTCCCTACCAATCTCGGGGTCGGAACAATCAGGGGAGAACAGACCGTGGCTAGGGAATGTTATGTGGCCTCACTTAAAGAAGTCAAACTGAAGGAGGCGATGATCATTGAAGGGCTTGATGTCCGGGATGAGGACGAGCTGATCAGAGGCGAACCTGTGGAAGAACTCGTTGAAGTTAACATCGATCCTACCAACCCACTCAAAACTGCCAAAATCGGCAGTCAATTACCTCCCCAAACCAAGGCCGACCTTACCGCTCTCCTGACCGAGCATAGAGACGTCTTTGCCTGGACTCATACAGACATGCCAGGCATCGACCCCTCTTTCATAACTCACCGCCTCAGTATCGAACCTCATTTCCGACCTTACCGACAAAGGCAGCGTATTTTTCACCCAGAGCGCAACAATCTCATAGCTGCAGAGGTTGACAAACTCCTCGAGGCCCAGTTTATCCGAAATGTGGATTATCCTAAGTGGCTGTCCAATGTGGTCCTAGTTTGCAAGAACAATGGCAAGTGGCGTCTCTGCGTTGACTACTCCAACTTGAACCGAGCTTGCCCCAAAGATAGCTATCCCCTCCCCCGCATTGATCTACTAGTCGACGCCACGGCCGGTCATCAAATGCTCAGCTTCATGGATGCTTTTTCCGGGTACAACCAAATCGTGATGCACTCATCCGACCAGGAACACACATCCTTCATCATCGACAGGGGCACCTACCATTACCGCGTCATGCCGTTCGGACTAAAGAATGCTGGGGCCACTTACCAACGTTTAGTCAATGCAGTCTTCCACCATCAGATCGGACGGAACATGGAAGTGTATGTGGATGACATGCTAGTTAAGAGCAAACTCTCCGCTGACCACCTCACCGACCTACGAGAGGCTTTTGCCACCCTTCGCAAATATCAGATGAAGCTCAACCCAGAGAAGTGTACCTTTGGCGTAGGATCTGGCAAGTTCCTGGGTTTTATGGTCACAACATGACATCGAGGCCAACCCTGAGAAGATCAAGGCTTTGATTGAGATGCAGTCACCCAAAACCGTTAAAGAGGTTCAAAGACTCACCGGCAGAGTGGCAGCCCTCAACCGTTTCATCTCCCGCGCAACGGATAAGTGCCTACCATTTTTCAAAGTCCTTCGGCAGACTTTTGAATGGACAGCTGAATCGGAAGAAGCCTTTCAACAGTTAAAACAGTGCATGGCCAATCATCCCCTTCTCTCACAGGCAATCACGGGTGAGCCCCTCTTCCTCTACTTAGCAGTATCAAGCACCGCAGTCAGTGCAGCCCTCATCAGAGAGGACGGCTCAGTCCAACGGCCGGTCTATTACATCAGTCGGACTCTCAGGGGAGCGGAGCAGAACTACCCCTATTAGAAAAGCTGTCCCTGGCCTTGGTCACCGCCTCCAGACGACTCTGCCCCTACTTCCAAGCTCATGCCATAGTGGTCCTTACCGACCAGCCCCTAAAAAAGGTCATGTAGCAACCAGAGCTCTCAGGAAGACTAATGCAGTGGTCAGTAGAACTAAGCCAGTTCGACATCTCTTATCGCCCTCGGACAGCAATCAAGGGGCATGCTGTAGCCGACTTCATCTTGGAATTCACCAATCCAGCCCCAACCGCTAACCTTCCACCCCCACCAACTCCACCAGAGCCTGAAGACCCTCATTGTTGGATACTCAATGTTGACGGCTCATCTCGCAGGGAAGGAAGTAGGGCTGGCCTCATCCTCACATCCCCCGAAGGGGGTTATTTCAAATGTGCTCTCCGCCTCTTGTTTGCGGCCAGCAACAATGAGGCCGAATACGAAGCATTAATAGCAGGGCTTCGTCTGGCCAAAGACATTGGTGTTAGCCACATCCGCGTGTTCAGTGACTCCCAACTTATCGTCGGCCAGATCACGGGAGAATTCGATGCCAAGGATACCACAATGCGGGCTTACAGGGGCATGGCACTCACCCTTGTTCGCCTCTTCAACACTTTCCAGATCAGACACATACCTAGGGATGAAAACTCCAAAGTAGATGAGATGGCCCAGCTGGCCTCCGCCGACCAATCCGACCTTAGCCATGGAGTTCGCCTCGAATACCTAACTCACCCGGCCATCTCACCCGACCTGCAAGAAGTGCAATTCCTCCAGACGGAACCCATCCCTTGGGCATCCGACATCTTCCTCTTCATGACCACTGGAGAACTCCCAGACGACCAACAGCAGGCTGCCAAGGTCAGAGCCCGGTCGGCTAACTACATTCTGGTCGACGGCGTCCTTTACAAGCGCGGTTTCTCACGACCGGACCTGCGATGTCTCAGCCCTGCCCAAGCAACCTATGTAATGCAAGAGATCCATGAAGGAATCTGTGGCAATCATTCGGGTGGTAGATCTCTCGCACACAAAGTACTCCGTACAGGCTACTTCTGGCCGACCTTCAACAAAGATGCCTCTGATTTCGTGCTTAAATGCGACAAGTGTCAGCGCTTCGCCAACATCCCCCATGCTCCTCCCACTGAGCTGATCACTCTCTGCAGCCCTTACCCGTTCGCCAAATGGGGTATCGACTTGGTTGGTCCACTTCCCACTGGTCGAGGCCAGACCAAGTTCGCAATTGTTGCCATTGATTACTTCACCAAGTGGGTCGAGGCAGAACCCCTCGCCATAATCACCGAGCGGAACACCACCAAGTTTATCTGGCAATCGATTGTCTGCAGATTTGGCATCCCTCAGGCCATCGTCTCCGACAACGGCAAACAGTTCGACAATGCTAAATACAGGAAATTTTGTGCAGATCTCCAAATTCAACCATGCTTCTTTTCCCCCGGTCATCCCCAAGCAAATGGCCAAGTTGAGGTCACCAACCGTTCTCTCCTAAAGATCATCAAAACTAAGCTCGAAGCTGCTAAAGGCCTCTGGGCTGAGGAACTACCACATGTACTCTGGGCTTACCGAACCACTGCCCGGACTCTCTTGGGAAACCCTTTTAAGCAACATATGGCGCTGAGGTGGTCATTCCGGTAGAAGTCGGTCTGCCCACCCCCAGGGTCTTACATTCGGATCTCGCCTCAACCGAAGAACTCTGTCGAATAGACTTGGACCTCATCGAAGAGCTCAGAGAGACTGCTGCTGTCAGAATGGCTTCGTACCAGCAGAAAATGAGAACACACTACAACCGCAGAGTCCGACCACGGGAGTTTTCGGTAGGGGACCTTGTCTTGAGAGAAGCAACTCTTGCCACCAAGAATCCGACCGAGGGCAAACTAGCAGCCAAGTGGGAGGGACCTTACGTTGTGAAGACCATACGGCCGAGCACTTACCGACTTCAAGACATGGATGGCGAGACCTTCCCCATCCTCGAATCTTTGAACATCTGAAGCGTTACTATCAATGAATCCTTACTTTTGTATTGTCAAACTTGTTGTATTTTCCTTTTTCAATACATAATACAAATATCGACTGGAGTTCCAACCTTCTATAATTCAACTGTCTGAATGTCGCTTCCATGAAACTTTCATTTGCAGCACTCAAAGCCTCAGTCTAGCCTGAGCACTTACAAAAGCCTCAGTCCAACCTGAGCACTTACAAAAGCCTCGGCCAGACCGAACACTTTCAAAAGCCTCAGTCTGACCTGAGCACTTTCAAAAGCCTCAGTCCAACCTGAGCACTTACAAAAGCCTCGGCTAGACCGAGCACTTTCAAAAGCCTCAGCCCGACCTGAGCACTTTCAAAAGCCTCAGTCTGACCTGAGCACTTACAAAAGCCTCAGTCCGACCTGAGCACTTACAAAAGCCTCGGCCAGACCGAGCACTTTCAAAAGCCTCAGCCCGACCTGAGCACTTTCAAAAGCCTCAGTCCGATCTGAGCACTTACAAAAGCCTCAGTCCGACCTGAGCACTTACAAAAGCCTCGGCCAGACCGAGCACTTTCAAAAGCCTCAGTCCGACTTGAGCACTTTCAAAAGCCTCAGTCCAACCTGAGCACTTACAAAAGCCTCAGTCCAACCTGAGCACTTTCAAAAGCCTCAATCCGACCGAGCACTTTCGAACATCAGAAGACCCAGCGAAACAAGTACCAGCATAGCCTTGGGAGAACACTTAGTCACAAGTTGGGGTCACACAATTTTACAACATCTCTACCTAGTCCAATTCCAACGGTGTTCCCCAATTTCTCCCCTACAGGTTTACTATTGGCCCCTTTAGTTACAATTTAAAACCTACTTTCCTGCCCTCATTCATTGAATTTTTACACAAGTCCAATCTCACTCTGCATGAAGGAATTTTATCAGTTCACTCTTACTCTGCGTGATGGAATTTTTAATTTAACAAGTTCGAGTTCACAAGTTCAAATTCAAATTCAAATTCACAAGTTCATCCTCTTCAACTTATCAGTCCAATTTTATCAGTCCAATCTCCCAAGTTCAAATTCACTTAGCTCAAGTTCACTCTGTCATGAAGTTGAATTTTTTCATAAGTTCATTACTCGTTTTTATTACAAGCATTTCTCCATTTCCAACCCACCAAACAAATAAACACAGTTAATTACAAGACATAAATGGCATTTTATTCATTCGCAAAATGTGTACATCAGTTTATTACAATACTTCAAAAACAAAACAAAACAAAAATGTGTATACAAGGACGAAACAAAAACTCCTAAGTACACCTATCCTTCATATCACTCCTCCTCCTCACTGGAGATAAGATCTACTTCTTCTATACCCTTGTCCAGGGGGGTCTAGGCCACATCATCCTCTCCAATTGTCACCCTGCTAAAGTCAAGCTCTGGGAACAGCTCTTCAGCCTTGCGCTTGAACATTTTCCACCCGCTGTCCCAGAACTCTGCCATTTCATGCTTATAAAAGTTTGACTGTTGGAAGCTCTCAATGACTTCAGACTCAGGTCTTCCTTCAGCCGTCGTCCGTGATGGGCCAAATCCAGACTCCTCCCTTGCAGTGCTGCGCCCATCAAGCATCAATGGCCATCTGAAATTCAGGCGATCCCTTGAATTGTTCAACTGCTGCCACGTACAGATCGGGGTAGGCTGCCTTTTCAGAGGCTGCCTTCGCCCTTTCCTCGTCCAGCTCTCTTTGAAGGATCGCCTTCTCAAAGGACGCTTTGGCTCTTTCTGCCTCCAACTCTTCACGCAGAGCATCAACCGCAGTGGCTCCCTTCCTCCTCTCTTCCTCCACCTTCTTCTTTAGGCTCTCCTTCTCCGCCCTCACCTTCTCTATCTCTGCTTCCAACTCCCTCCTAAGCCTCCCTCTCTCCTCCTCTGACTTGGCAAGCTCGTCCTCCAACTCCTTTTGCAGAGCCTTAACCTTAGCATCTGCCTCATCTTTCTGCTTCACCAGCTCTTCGTTGCTGTTCATGGCCTCTTCATGCCGATCGTTGGCAATGGCACAGGCTCGTTGGGACTCTTCTAGCTTCTTCTGCTCGCCGACCAGCTAGAACTCAAGTGACACAACCCTGCGGCGTGTATCCTCCAATCGGCTTATTTGCTTAACTTCGGCACAGGCATTCCTCCAAGTTGCCTTCTCGACCTTCAGTTTTTCCAGCTGTGCCTCAGCCTTTTCTGCCTTGAGCCTGGCTCCCCCCGCCTTCCTTAGAAGAGCCCCTGCCAGGGTAGTTACCTCCATCTGAGCGGAGCATAACCCCCTCAGCAGGTCAGCCTCATTGAATCTGGAGGCCGCGCGCAGGTCTGACCCTTCCATAATTTTCAACAGACGGTCAGCCCCTGCCCTAGCTGGTCCCTCTTCCCCTTCCACCCTTCCAGCCACCGCGCGAGCATGGTAGAAGGCGGTGTTCAGACCCACTCCTCATTCCTGGGGTGCAGGACCCCTTTGGGTCTGTTGCCCCCCACTTGGCTCAGCACTGCCTACGCCCACTGCCACTTGAATTGCTGGGGCGACCTCCACAGCCCCCAGTGCTGGGATGACCCTTGCTACTTCTGGGGTATCCTTCACCACAGGGGTCTCCACCTCAGCTGGGGCTTCCTTCACCTTCTTGCACCCAGGCTCCCCTACAGCCTCTACAGGGGCACTTCTCTTCTTCCTCTTCCTTTTCAGAGCCCCCTCCCCATCTCTGGCCCTCTCCTTCACAGGATCCACAGGGAGCTTTCGTGGTTCAAACTTACTTAAGTCCTTCTCCCCCAACGGCTTCGGGCGAGGCCTGATCCTCTCCTTCGCAATCGGTTGTGAAGGTCGGTCGTCCCGTGCCTTCTTGAACATGGTGGCTTTGGCAAGAATGGCTTGATCCTCAGCCTCCTGAGCCTCTCTTCTTGCCTCCAGCTCTGCTCGGTCAAGATCCTCACCGATTGGCTGAGGACCCAGCCCTGCCTCAAATAGTGCAGAGGGCTGCACGATGTCTTCCCATCTCGCTTTCTCTTTCTCCTTCCACTCTTTCACCCTCTTCACCCTCTCCCCTGCCGCGGGCCCCAGTCTTGACTCCACCGTCCTGATTGGCACTTTCTAGATGGTGCGCACGCCAGACCCCCCGTTAGCAGAAACGTAGAACCACCGTGCTCGCCATCCCTTGATCGACGTAGGCAGACCAGCCACCAACCCCTTTCCCACAACTGCCTGCAGGGTGACCCACGTCTCCTGTTGCCCTGAGGCCTTGTAACAGGCAAAGAACTCCTCCACCGCCATCGACTCCTCCTCATTTGCCTTTGGCCACGCACTTGCACAAGCCAGCAGGATCTTCCAGGCATTGGGCATCAGCTGGCCCGGGGCTACTTCTAGGTGGTTGAGCACGTCCACCACTATTTGAGGCATTGGCAACCTCAACCCCCCATTCAGAGCCTCCTTGTACAGGGAAAACCCTCCTAGCCTGGCGTCCGATGGCCTTTCTGTCGACGTTGGCAACCACAACTCCACTCCCTCCGGAATTTGGTACTTCTCGCGGATTGCCCTCAACTCTGCCTCTGTTATCGTCGATTTGTCCGCCTTTGTGTGCCAATGATCTGGCTCTGCCTCACTGATCGGCGTCGGAGCTGCCACCAAGGTGGAACCATGGAAACGTATCGTTGGTTCCCCCACCCTCTCCGTTCTGTACTGTGCAGCTAATTCCTCTGCATCGTCGTCTCCCAGAGGATCCACCCTCACATTCACGTTTTCTTCCTGCGCCATTTCTAAAGTATGTCTGCGGATCGCTTCTGAGGCAGGCACTAAGAAGTCGAAGAAATGCTCCAATGGTGTGTCGCGCGCAACAAATGGTGCTCCAATGGTGTGTCGCGCGCAACAAATGGTGTAATACTTGGAATGTTTTGGGTTCTTGAAAACAGGTAAGTAAATCGAATAATACCAAACGCCCACGGTTTACCTGTATTCCAAGGATCCAAATTAATTTTCGCCAGTTTGAAAACTTTTCAAATCATCCGCCAAAACTGCCTCCCCATTGCCCATAATAATGCCCTGACGTTTTACTTCTGATCTAACGCTTGACCTTTCTCCTCCCTCGCAATTCTACCACGTGTATGGCCTTGATGCGCTGACTTCTGCCCTTACCTTGTCTTTTCCACTTCAAATCATCACGTGACGCGCCGCCTCTTGAGCCCCGTGCCCTCCCGCTCGGCCGCCTTCACGCTCGGCCACCCTCACAGTCGACCTCTCCCGCTCAGTCGGCTGCCCTCACGCTCGGCCACCCTCACAGTCGACCTCTTTCGCTCGGTCGGCCCCCACTCGCTTGGCCGCCCTCACGCTCGGCCAACCTCACGGTCGACCTCTCCCGCTCGGCTGCCTTCACGCTCGGCCAACCTCACGGTCGACCTCTCCCGCTCGGCCGCCTTCACGCTCGGCCAACCTCACGGTCGACCTCTCCCGCTCGGCCGCCCTCACACTTGGCCACCCTCACACTCGGCCGCCCTCACGGTCGACCTCTCCCGCTCGGCCGACCTCTCCTGCTCGGCCGCCCTCACGGTCGGTATCCCCCGCTCAGCCGCCCTCACGGTCGGCCTCCCCCCACCGGGCGGACCCATCTTCCTTGTCATTATTCCCTTCGTTGGACTAAAGCTGCACTCGGAAATGGGGGACTACTGACAGGGATAGGCCCACAAAGACCACGGTCCACCGTGAGTAAACCCAAGCCCACCATTTAGACCCCATTGCACAACCCGGTCAGTAAAACCCAGTACAGCTGGAGGCCAACTGAGTAGGAAAGGCCAATGATGCTCGGACACGTGGCAGGTGCAGAACAGGCCACGTCGGCAGACAAAGATCTGCAAAGTTATTGCCACAGCACATCACCATTACTGCAACCCATCACAGCATTTATTGTGACAACACCTCTCAGCCGGAATGGCACCCCCTCACCTTGAACAAGACGAACCACGACGTAAGCTTTTGGCGGGGAGGTCAGAACGGCTGAGACAGCGAAATGATTACCAAAGGATATAAGCAAAACTTGAAGACAAGAAGAAGGTTAAGTTTTCCTATCTCCCTCTCCCTCTCTCTCTCTCTCTACATTTTGTCTATCACCTTTTCTAATTCACACACCGGAGGGTTCGCCGGGGGACTATCTCGTTCCCCGATTGAACTTGCTTGCAGGTTATCCAGTGGGCTTGAGGAGCTTGGATCGGTCTAGCCCATTCACCAGGACGAACTGTATCATCAGATATCATGAATGATTGGTTTATGTCTATTATTTTGAGGGCGTTACAATCAATTTACAATAAAAAAATATTTTTCTCATAAAATATTTTACATTAAAACAATCAGGGCCTAAGGAGTTGTTTATGATGATCTAAATAAGTATACTTTTTGATTTTTACAAAAAGATATGTAAAAAACAGAGAAGCGATGTGACCAAAATAAATGTACTTTTTTAATTTATGCCAAATAGTGCCTAAATGTGTATTATTGCCTTTATTTAATTTTGTTTTCCTCTTTTATAACTGTATATTTGGATGGGAATGGAAACAGTTGAAAATTTTAGTCTATTCATTTTTTAAAAAGAAAACTTACCATATTTATTACTAGAATATTTAATGAAATTTGAAGAAAATAACAAAAAGTTAAAAAGAACCAATAGTATAATTACAAATATATTTTTCTTATTTAAAAAGTCAAAAATCATAAAAAAAATTGAATTAGTTGATAAAATTATAGAAAATCATATATATATATATATATATATATATTAAAAGTAGTTTTTTTTCTAATACTTAAGTGGCACATTATAAGTGTTTTCTTTTTTCTAAGAGAGTCACGTTAGTATATATTTTCTTAATTACATATAGAGTTCTGCATAAACCCAAATCTAATTTAAATTTTACTAATTTTACCCATTTTATATGAATCTATTTGACAAATATTTCTTTTCCATATATATTTTTATTGTAAATTGAGATAATTCACAAACCCAATACCAATTTTACGTTTTACGTTTTTCTTCTTAATTCTTTTGAGGGTATTAGGTTTATTTTTATTTTTATTTTTTTCATACATTATTCTATACCCAATGTTAAGGATCACAGCTTAAGAGCTTAGGCCACATTAGACCATAGCCCAGTTGAGCCCAGGCCGCTACCTAACCTCAGCTACTTTACAATCCATATTAGTCCATGGCTCATAGTTAGTTAGGAGGTTACAAATTTGTTAAGATGGTTTGATAGTTTGTTATTAGTCTGTTATATCTTTGTGTATAAATATAGATGTAATACTTGCCAAGTAATAAAAAAGATGATTTGTTCATAGCTTTTCTACATGGTATCAGAGCTCCTGCTCTAACGAGCAACTGATCCATGGCATCTCCCTCACCTTTATCTTCATCTTCTCTACCTTCATCACTTCCTTCGAATTTAACTCTGTTAATCTCTAATTTTTCATCATTTGTGATAGTCAAGCTTGATGGATCGAATTTCATCATTTGGAAGACTGAACTCTCTAATATTCTTAGAGTAACAAACTTTCTTGGTTATGTTGGTGGATCAACTCCATGTCCTTCTATAATCATAGATTCAATAGGTACTGAAGGACCTATTCCAGATTATCTTCAATGGAACATGATTGATGCACACTTGCTAAGTTGCATCACTGCTACACTCACACCTTCAATCTGTTCCACTGTGCTTCAATGCTATCATTGGTCTGAAGTTTGACTTCACTTCAGAAGCGTTTTACATCTCTATCTAGATCACATATTCATCAATTAAAGAACAAATTGAATAGTGTTGCCAAGAAACCTGATGCAATGGAGGAGTATCTCTTGAAGATTAATATGATGCTTTTACTACTGCAATTCGTGCTAGATTAGACACCATCACCACGGATGATCTCTCCTCTTTATTGTGTTCTGAAGCCATTCATTTAGAATCTAAGCATAAGAAAATTACAGAACCAACTGTAGCCTTTTCTACAGTTAAAGAATTTGCAAATTCATTTAACACCTCTTCAAGAACTCAAAATTTTGGTCAATCTCGAGGTCGATTTTATTCTAGAGGTGTACTAGGAGGACGAAATTCAAGATCTTATAGAGGCTCGATTTGGTCCATCTCGAGACAGAGGGTGATTCTCTAATCAAATTTGCCAAATTTGTGGAGGCTTTAATCATTCAGCAATGGAGTGTTGGCATCGCATGGATCCACAGTTTCAATCTCAAAATCAATCTAGCTTTTTATCATATCAGACACAGAATCACAGTCAATAGCAACAACCAAGGCCTTTTGTCACTTCTTCATCAGTTTCCATGGCTTCTTCTTCTCCTTAGTACTTGGATTCTGCAACAACAGACTACATGACTAATGATCTTAGTCAGCTTAGTTGCTATCAGCCTTACCAAGGCTCCGATCAGATTACTATAGGTGAAGACAACTCTATTCCAATTCAAAATACTAGTAAAGGTCTCCTCCTTACTCCTCATCAAAGTTTCAAACTTAACAATGTAATTCATACAGATTCAATAGCTTCTCATCTTGTCTATATTATATATTAAAGAAAATGGGGTTTCTAATAAGAAGAGCCTTATGAAACTCAAACATTTATACTATTTTTTTTTTAAATTCTTATTTTTTAAATAATTAAAAAAATCTTCTATTAGCTAACTTTTATTGAATTATTAAAAAAAAAAATTATTATGCCTTAATTTACACATTTCAAAAGAAAAGTTAATTAATTCATTTATAAATTTAAATTTAGAAATTTGAAAGGAAAGTTAACAAATAAGTTTTAAATTTTTTAAAAAAAATCTTCTAACTTTTATTGAATTATTTTTTTAAAAAAATCTTATTATTCCTTGATTTATATATTTAAAAAAAAAAGAGTTAATTAATTCATTTAAAAATCTAAATTTAAAAATTTGAAAAGGATCACTTTTGAAATTGAGATTTTTGTACCATTAAAATATAGATTTTAAACCATATGTAGAATGACGTGTATTTTTAAATTTTATAAATTCAAAAAATTGAGGAAAATAGGTTGGGATTTCAATCCTTAAAGGGGCCACAACGTTTTTACTTATATAATAGTAGATAGATGACTAAAATATTTTTTTCTATTAGTTTTATTGATTGAAAATAGGTGAATTTAAATTGACAAAATTAAAAAATTAAGGTTTATTTTGTTATAAAGCTTAAATCTTGATTTTTTTAATTTATTTTATTTTTTTTTAATTTTTCCTAAAAACGATACTATTAAATAAAAAATATAGCAGGCCGACAAGTTAAAGGTCCAAATTTGCAGCCCATAAACATCTGTAATTGGAGCATTTTAAGGCCTTAATTATTAGTCCATAAAATTTCTCCATTTATACTTTAAATGGCCCAATATATAGCTCTAAATTACAGCCTAATTTCTTTGCTCTCTTGACCTACAAATTGCAACCCATTTGACTACTAAAGATTGCTTCAAAGGCTTTAAAGTTTAAGTCCGACTTTAGCCCAAAAGACTTTAAAGAATCAGTTTCATGATATAAAAACCTTTTGTTGAGCTCTAAGAGGACCTCTAGTGGAATGATTAAAAAAAGGGCAATGCTCCAGACCCCCCAGTGGGGGCACCCCCACCCTCACCCCCACGTGGGGGTCCAGGAGAGGAGGGGAGAAAAAAAAAAATATTGAGCCAATCACAAATTACTGGGGGTGGTGGGGGTCACCCCCAGTTGGCGGTCTAAATCATTTTGCTTAAAAAAATTTGCTTATATGACAAAAAGTGAAAAAGTGGGGCTCAATTGAGCGTATTAAGTGTTGGTTAGTTTGGAATGTAGATATGTGATTCAATAGTGTAGTTAAAGTGCGCGTTAAATATATATTGGGTAAGTGTAAGGTCTACTCAAATATATATAAAATAATATTGTTAAATTCTTAGATAAAATAATACTATTAAAAAACAAAGGAAAGCACTACAACGAAATCAGGGTGTAAATCTGGCCTGGCCTGGCCTGGCCCGGTCCAGGCCAGCCTGGCCCAGGCCTTGCGGGCTTTTGCCAAAATTCGGGCCGGGTCGGGCCATGGGCCAAAAAATTAAGCCTAGGCCAAGGGTGGGCCGGGCCGGGCCATGGGCCAAAATTTGGGCCTTGGGCGGGCCGGCCTAATGGGCTTGGGCTTAGGCTCAGGCTTGGGCTTGGGTTGGCCTAACAATTTTTTATTGTTTTTTTAAATTTTTTTTATCAAAATTTTATTATTTTTCATTAAAAAATACACCGGGCTTCTGACGGGGTCTTAAGTGGGCCTTAGGCGGGCCCACGAGCCAGGCCAAACGGGTCAGGCCCACGGGCCGGGCTTCAAAACGATGGCCCAGGCCTTAGCCTAGGGACTCAGGCCTGGGCCCAAGCAGGCCTAAACGGGTCGGTCCCATCTTGGGCCGCGAGCAGGCCACGGACTATTTTTACATCCCTACAACGAAAGTACTAAAATAATCCCACAGCTCACTCCTTTGCACCTCTCTCTCTTACGTTGCTTTGCTTTGCTTTGCTAAACCCATGGGTACAGTTAGCTACACTTCTAGCTAGCATTCAACTTAACATCAAAGTTAACAATTGCATTGGAGCCAAAAAAAAAAAAAAAAAAAGTGTGCTAACTATCTTACACAAAAGTGACACTAGCGGGTTTAACAAATGAATAAAGTTATATGGACCAATTAATACATTAATTAGTATATTAATTGATAATGTGATATAATTTAAGAGATTTTTTATATTTGTAATTTGTATAATGAGTGGAGTCAATAATAATATTATAACTAGTGTTGGTACACTAGTTAGTACACTATTTGGTGCATGTAGCATATAGCAATCCCGATTTTCTTCCATTGTTTATTATATTCCGGACTCTGTTTCAAGCAACGTGATTCAACATCACTTTTTCATCCCCATTTCTCTCCAAACCCTAGATCCAACTCTCTCTCTCTCTCTATACCCTCTCTCTCTCTACAAATACACCTTGTTCTTGGGTCTCTCTACCCTAGTCTCTTTGTAATAAAGTTTGAGCTTTGCGTGGGCTACGTTTTGATTCGAAAAAGTGTGGATTTGGAGCACTTTCAAGTTTCTTCTTCTTCTCCTTTGGGTTCCTAACTTCGAGGTAGGGATAATCTACTCCTTACTATGGGTTTTGACATAAATATTGGTCATTTTGTATAGATGGTAGTGTTTGGGAGTTTTTGGCAAAGTTAGGGCTTGATTTGAAATTATAAAGGAGGGGTTTTATATTTTGGGGCTCCATGTGCCTATGAGACCTTGATAATGGGTTAATTGTCTATTATGAGTGAAATTTGGCCTTGAGTGCAATATTTGAGGAAAGGGGAAGATTTTCCCTAATTGGGATTAAATAAGTTATTTAGTGGAAATATGAAATTGGGTTGGAAATTATGAAATTGGGAAAAATGGTGATGTAATAGTGTAGTCGGATTGATAAATCACTCACCATGAAAAAGTTGATAAATTATCTGTTTGATAAATTTATTTATTTGTTTAGAGATAACTGTTTTGGGCTATCAGTGGAGGATAGCCATGATTGTTGTAGAACTGCATGATGATTAGGTAAATTGAAACTAATCAACTGAATTATGTCATTGAATATGACGGTTGGATTAACACATTGAATATGTGCTTTAATTGATCATTGTATATGATAACGTGTTTAAATACATTGCATATGTATTATTGTTTGAGAGGAGATAGGGGATGTACTCCATTGTTTGGGAGGAGATATGGGATGTACTCCATTGTTTGGGAGGAGATAGGGGATGGACTACATTGATAATTAAGTTGGCCGGAGTATTCAGGGTGAAAGTCCCGAAATCTTATATACGTTTGAATAACGTTGATGATTGAAGTATGGATAATATGAGTTGTAGTCTCATTTTGAAATGTTGATAATTGAAGTGTTAATAATATGAGTTGTAGTCTCATTTTGAAATGTTGATGATTGAAGTGTTAATTATATGAGTTGTAGTCTCATTATGAATTGTTGATAATTGAAATGTTAATAAAATGAGTTGTAGTCTCATTTAAATCGTTTGGATAGATAATGAACCATGTCTATGAATTGATTTGGGTAAATGAATGGATGTGGGATGTAATTGTTGTTGGGCTATGGAAAGGGTATGAGTTGATTTACAAGTGTTAACCATTTGCTAAATGCTAATGTTTTAGTTGTTTCTCATATTTGGTTTAGCATATCTCTACTAGGCTTTGGCTCACCCTTCTGGGGACACCATTTTCAGGTACAGGTGACATGCCGCCTCCAAGATCTTAGCTTGGAAGGTTTAGGAGTTGAAGACTCTGCTTTTGTTATTTTTGTTTTGGTGATTACTTGTAAATTCAACCCGAGGGCTTTATATGTAAAGAGTTAGCACTCTTCTTTTATTGTAACCAAGTTATTACTTGGAAAGATGAAACACCCTTTTGTAATATTAACTCTGATGTATGTATGGAAATGTGATTTATCTATCATGTATATAGAAGTGTTAGATGATGGGATTATGTATTATTTTGAGGGCGTTACATGGCACCACCATTAACAAATCTATTGGATGCTCTAGTTTATTAGTTACGGGTCTTATTAACAAATGTCCTAGGGTACAAATAAAAGATAAAATATTTATGAAATATAATATATTTTTTATTAATTTTAATGTATTTTTATTAAAATCAATACACTTTTTAATATTTTTACATATTTTGAAGACACTTTTTACACATTTCTCAACATTAAACCATACCTAACACTATAAAAAATTAAGGTTTTAGAGACTAAAATTTATGGACAAAATTATTTTTTAGTGACCAAATATTTTTGTTGTAAAAAGCATCGTTATTATATTTATAGCAAGGAAAATTGGACATTAGTGATGAATTATTATCCTTTTAGAACCAAATTTTTTGTCTAAAAAAATAAACCATTTTGAGGCCAAATTATTTCGTCCCTAAAATTCTATTTATTAGTGACATTTTCAAAATTTTGTCGCTAAAAGCCTTATTTTTGACTTTTCAGGACGATATTTTAGTGACTATTCTTATGACAATAAAAATTGGTCCCTAAATATCTTTTGCAACAAAATTTTCAATTTTAGAGACCAAAATATTTAGTCTCTAAAACTCTTATATGTTGTACTGGAAAGAGCATTTGTTAACATTTGCCATTAATTAAAACTATTTTGGCTGATAAATGTTCTTTATGAAGACCCAAAAATTCATGCCAGAAGTCATGTCTAAAAAAACTAGAGCTAAGCATTGTTTGATTTGGTTTAGTTTTGAAATAAATCAAGATCAAACTACTATCTATGGTTCTATAAAATTTGGAATCAAATCAAACTATGAAAATCTTGGAATCAGACCAAATTGAACTATGAAAATGCGATGCGGTTCGGTTTGGTTCGGTTCAATTCAATTTGGAACTACTATTTTGAAGAATTTTCTTATCATTCACAATATAATCACAATTTGCTCAAATATTAAGTAATACATCATCGTTTTACAAATTAAATTGTTTAAATAATTGTTTAGAACTAAATCTACTATCATACAAGAATACACTTATAAGCAAAAAGTTAACAGCTTATGAATATATATATGATGCTAATAAAAAATTTGTGTGTCTACTATAAATAATGAATTTTATATATATATATATATATAAGAAACCTAGTTCGGTTCTAAACTGGAACCATAACTATAAAAATACGGATCAAATTGTAAAGTATGATTCATCTATTTTAAGAACTAAGACCGAATCATGCATTGAGAATATAGCATTCCTGGTTTAAATCTGACCCATTTGATTTTTGGATTCAGGTTTCTTTCCTTATATAGTTGTTCTTGCTTTGTTTTCCGCTATTCTCTCTTTGAATTGAGCTATTGGGTTGTGTTGGTTGTGTTTGGAATAGGTTGGTAGCTTGTTTTTCAAACTTTTGTTCCCCAAATTTTTGTTTATTCGCTCGAGCGAAGCTTCTTGCGTTCGAACGGTCTTTGTGAACATCCAGTATTTTTTGCAGGTCTGCAAAATTACTGGGGATTTGTATTCTTCGCTCGAGCGAAGCTTCCTGCGCTTAAGCGACGACCTCTATCTGCAAAACTTCTGGAAGTGTGTAATCTACGCTCGAGCGAAGCTTCTTGCGCTTGAGCGAAACGACTTATTGAGTCTGGTCACTCGAGCGACAACTCTTGTGCTCGAGCGAGCTGTGCGTATATCAGTTCATAAATAACCCATTTTAAGTCACTTTTTCATATCTTTCTCTCTCTAAACATTTCAAAACCCTATTCTCTCTCTCTCTCTCTCTCTCTCTCTCTCTCTCTCTCTCTTTCTCTCTCTAAAACTCAGATATTACCCTCAAATACACCTAGATTTGTCGATCTTTTCACTTATGAGACTTTGTTAAAAAGATAGAGCTCAACATGGGTTTCGTTCTAACCGGAGCAAAGTTGGTTTTTGGCATCTTTGGGTTTCCCTCACCCTCTCTCTTTCTTGTGCTCTAGCTTGAGGTAGGGATACTTTCCACACTCTTTATGAGTTTTAAGTTAGTTATTTGTATTTCTAAGCAATACTGAGATTTTTTTTTTAAGATTTGGAACAATCTAGGGTTTTTGGTGAAAATCTAAAAGACGGTTTTTTTTTTTTTTTTCTTCTTTTCAAATGGATCCTTGAAAATGATTTTGACATGGAAAATGATGTTGAGTTGGGGTTTAAATTGTGGATTTGCATGTTGGAGTTGATTTTGGGAAGAAAATAGATTTTGCCCTAAATACCTCAAATATTAATTTTGTATAAATTTTGAGATTTATATTGAAATAATGAAATTGATTGGTGTTGATGAGGATGGTGGAGTTAGATGTATATTATCATTCACCTCTTGAAATTTGGGAAGTTTATCTGTTTGACATATAAACTACTTGTTTAGAAATATCTATTTTGGGCTATCGGTGGAGGATAGCTATGATTGTTGTAGAAATTACATGTGAACTAGGAGAATTGAAATTAGTTTCTCATTCATTTGCATTGAGTATTACTTCACAGTTACACATTGAAAATGTTTATCGTTTTGAAAAAAAATGGTGAATCTGAGAAACATGAATTGTATTGTTGAACTAAGTTAGCTTGAGTGTCCTGGGTGAAAGTGCCGAAAATGGCGCGTATACATGGGTGCTGATCCCGTGGAAAAAATTTCTATGAAATGGCAATAGTAGTGCTTGTATAGCCTACATTTATATGGATCTCGGCTTACGGTTTCCTCCGAACGAAATTTCTGGGAAATGTTGTATTGTTTTGAAATTCTCAAAGTGTGAATCACCACCCTATCTTCTATTGTAATGGAAATGATTTGTAAATCAAGATATTAACTTGGCACTGCATAGTTTTGAAAAGAGATATAAATATGTTTGGCAGGAACATGGCATGTGCATTTATCTTATAGCTTTGTTAAGATTTATACATTGTGTTGGATTATTTCTATTGGGCTTTGGCTCACCCTAAGTGGGAAAAAACATTTCAAGTGCTGATGATATGCCTTTACCAAGGCAGTAGCTTAGGAGGATATGGACCAAGAGCTTCTTTTGTTGTACTCGTTTTTGTATAGCCAAGGGCTTTAACTGTATTAGACTTAAGTCCACTTTTGTTGTAACCAACCCTCGTCTTGGAAATATGTAAGCTCTCAGGGCATTTTTATCTCCTTATCTTCCATTCTTTCTTTTAACTTGCAACATATGCTATAGATTTCGGGCTAGGCATTGTGAATGTATACTACATATGTTTCTCTTTTGTAAATCACATAAGGCTTAATGGAAGATATCTCTCTTATTATTGTTGTCATTATTGGATATTGTGGATGGTTTATTGTAATAATTCCGGGGCGTTACAGAGAAAACCAAACTAAACAGTACGATTTTGTCTGAATCAGATCAGATCGGTTTGTGATTTTTTTGCTTAGTCCTATCAAAAGCACAACTTCTGTTAAAGCTCAAACTTTGATTTGGAGCCATTATGTTCTGTTTTGATTTTAGGAATATGGTTAATAAAATATATTAGTGAGAATTACAAATCATTACTTTAACGATAGTTTTTTTATTTAGGATAATTACCTACTAGTCCTATTAAATAGGCTTAAATATTACTAAGTCATATTGACTTTTTGAATACACCAATAACTTCTAATACCTATACTGATCAAGTTCTTTCATTTCTCTTTTCTTTCTCTATATTTCTCTTTTTCCACTATTTTTCTAAAAGTTTCACACCACCATTGTTTACTACCACCGCCACCGTCGCGGCCACCGTTACCATGCACCCACCACCACTGTTGTTGTTTGGATGCCGCCACCGTTCACCAATTATATCCACCATCATCACAGATCTACACTCTACCATCGCCGATCTACATTTTATCGTCGTATATCTACACTCCACCGTCATCGATCTACACAATTGCCATATCACCACCATCTCCTTTGTTTTAGATTATTTTTTAGTGATAAATTTATCAGTCTTTCTTATTCTTGTGTATGTGGAAGATGATGGAGTATTCTTGTAAGTGAGTGAATGAATACAAGTAAGAATGGTGGATATTAATAAATAAATTTACAGTGATAAATTTATCAATCATTTTAAGTAAATAAGTATAGTTAATAGAATCGACTCATAAGTCCCCCTTTTTATTTTTACCCTTCTACTTTTTTTAATTTCTACTCTTTATTTTCATACACTACTATCAATCACCGCCTACCACCACCATCAGCAACCTAAGAATCTCTCTTCACATATTTTGCCAATTTCTAGAGAATGAAATTTAGGAGTTTATTCAACAAAATTATTAACAAGAAAAAAAAAGATGAACCTTCAAAGAAACACAATCCATTTGAAAAGTTACACTTAAACACATCAAAGTTTATCAGTTTGTAGTTTTTGATTAAAACTCATTATATTTTTCTTTCATTTTGACTTTGAAATTGATAACAACAAATTTTGGATATGACACATTAAAATAACTTAAGGAAATTGAATTAAACAGATACTATACAGTTTCTATTTTAAAATGGGAAATTTGGCCATAAATGCCTCAAGAGACACTCATCTTGTCAAAAGGACAAGAATTATATGAGTACTTTAAAAAATCCCTAGTATTTTAAAACGCATTCTTCTTATCACTCTTATAGTTACTGTTTGTCTCCACTATCTCATATGAGATTGATGACCTCAGATCTGAAAATCGACAGTTTGTTCTCTCTCTCTCTCTCTCTCTCTCTCTCTCTCTCTCTCTCTCTCTCTCTCATTCTCTTGTAAACCCCTATTTTTTGTTCGTTCTCCTTTTGACAAGAAGTGAAAGGTCTGAGGGACTTATGGCTAAATCTCTCTTTTAAAATAGAAACAAAAATAGTTTTGATGATGATAACAACCATTTCTATCACGTTAAATAAAAAATAAAAAATATGAGATTACACATTAAAAAATAAAAAAAATAAAAAATAGAAGATTATATGTTGAAACAATTAAAGGAAATTCAATTATTGTTGGAAATTTTAAAATAAAAAATAAAAAAATATTGGAGAAAAAGAAGGAATAAGTGGGAGATTACACATTAAAATAATCAAAGAGAATTTAATTAAATAGATACTATAGAGTTTTTATTTTAAAATAGAAATGAAACTAGTTTTGATAATGATAATATTCATCCATATCACTTTAGGTAAAAATTGATGATATGATTAGATTGGAGAAAAAAAAATTATTTGATTACCTTTATTTTCACTTGACTTTTTTATTTGCAAAATTCTAAGAATTTAAGAATGAGCATTGTACAAAATCTTCCATAACATTTTACAAAGTTAAGAGAATCTAGAACACTCCGAAAATTTCACAACATTTTACAAAGTTGGGAGAACTTAGAAGACTCCGGAAAATTTGAAAAGGTTTTAAAACATCCTAAAAGAATTAATGTGAGAAGTTTGGACAAATATGGAAGGTTTTAAAATATTTTGGAGAAGTGTAGAAAATTTCACTACGTACTATAGTAAATTAGAAAATTATAGAATATAGTAGAAGGAAAGTGCCCTAGTGTATTTTAATATTGGCCTTTGGATTAATTTGATCATAACCTTCTGTTAAGGAGTTGAAAAACTATATAAAGGTAAAATACCTTACTAATGCAACAAATTTCATAATATTGTGTTGAACGTTGTATTGGCAAACTACTTCGATTTTGACATCATTTCTCTTTACTACTGACCTCTCCATCTTCATATTTGTCTCCCCCTCAATTGCCCCCTCCATAATCATCATTTTCTTACCCTCCATCACCTCCGTTATCTCTTCCATCTTCATCAATCTCTTACCTTCCATTGTCCCCATTGCCCCCAGCATCATCATCATTCTCTTTCCCTCTATTGCCTCCATTACCCCTTCCTCCATCATCATTATTCTCTCCCCCTCCATTGCTTCTATTTTTCCCTTTATGCTCTTATTTCATGTTCTCTACCCAATTCTACCAAATTAGAAGAATAAATGCAAAAAACAAATCTATCCATACTAAACATTTTTTCACTTTTTTTTTTTCATCACTCAATAGAGAAATGCATACTCATATTTAAAAATATTGTAGGCAAAGCTATCTCACAATATGAATGAAAATTTTTAGAGATGAAATAAGCATAATAGGCTAAGGCAGGGATAACTCCTACACTATACACATTCACAAGATTACTAAATTGTTTGTGAAACTCTCTAGGGTGGGCCACCAGATAAACTATAATAGCAGTTCTAACTAGACAAACTAATTCAGTGATACTTCTATATACAAACCAAATCTGACTATGATATTGTATGGACTATGGTATATGAACAATGTCAAGAGTATGGTATGCACGACATAAAATGCAGTCTGAAACCGAGTTGTATCATATTTGTCGAGTTTGAAATCTTGGTAGAAAACACCATTTGGGAACAGAACTAAGAAAATACAAAGGGCTACAGTCGACATCGCTAGCCAAAACCACAATAGTCCTTTGACAAACAATTTTCTATCCACCCAATCAAATCCCATATAATAAAAGTTGTCACACTTGTATGTTTGAAGGTTATCTATATATTAGTAGTATTAAAATCATGATATAATCTTGGATTTGGGATTACATTTGTAATTTGTGACATTAAATAATCGATTGAAGATTTTGTTTGGTTTGTTCTTATGGTTCTTAAATCTGTAAGAATTTTGTACGAATTTTTAGACAATTTTATACTAAAAATTTCAAGATGCTTTCTTCTACAAAGTTGTTGATAATGATGCCTAGTTCATCTAGAAATTTTGTATCACTTATTCTAATTTTGCACAAATTTGTATGAAATTTTAATTAAATTTGAAGTTTTTAACAAATTCTGCTTCATGTTTGAAAAATAACTAAAAAATCTTATATTAGACTAAATTTGGTATTTTCTGAGTTAAAAATGAAATTTGAGAAATATAGTTTCATCTTCGATTTTTACATTATGGATTTGATTTATAAATTTCAGTGTGGAATTATTTTAAGAAAATGTGAGGAATCTGTGTCATGTAATGTTTTCTAATTTTTGAAAATTATTTATAATTTATTTTTGAGAAATTATTTCTAAAAAATGACCATAACATGTTTGTTAAACATTCTTGAAAATTGCAAGATTTTTAGAATTTTTAAAATAATTTATTTGTAATTTTAATTACAAAAATTATGTTATGAAAATTCTAGATAGAATATTAATGAATCGAGATTACCATTTCAATTATTTGTTAGAACTTAAAAATAAGTGTTGTACTAATCTATTTAATTAGATCTTGTAAATTAGTATGCATGCGTGTTGTTGCGATTTATTTTATTATTTAAAATTTATTATTTCACACTATGGCTTGATTTAGCTGTTTATAATAATTTGTACATTGGTTGATTATTGCAGAACGTATGTGTTAATATTTTCTATTGAAAATTGTAATAAAATGGTATAACATCAATGTTGATTTAATTATTTGTAATTACTATGGAAATTAAGGAAAATAATCAACGGAGTGTACGAAATTAACAATTGACGATTGATACCGGTTGTTAAGGGTGAGCCTTGATTTTAAGAATTCATATGTAAATTGCGTCACGAAACCCTAAGATGGCACGGGACTTATCTGACCCATTTTCGGTTTTCGGTTTTGGGATAAGGATGGATGTGCAGATGACACACAAGGAGATTATGTACTTCTGGTAGACTGTTTCCTTTGGGGCAGACCACAGATGCCACTACTTGAGTATGTAACTCTAGACGTGGGCATCCCTAGTAGTTACAGTTGGTAACACTTGAATAGTTGACCAAGAGGGGGTTCAAATTAACTGTGGTCATGACTTAGTGGTCAGTAAGTTAAATATCTTTAGTGAGATTTTGAGTGTCACATAATTTATTAAAATTGTTAAAATTATTTTAATGGTTGTAATTTATATTTGCAATTATATTGTTATATCATTTGTATAATCTCGTTATTTTTCTCTTAAAAAGAAAGGTAGGTTTATTGTGTTTTCTTACTGTATTGCGAAACTCATAGCATAGTTTTGTTGCCTTGACGTTTTATGTCAGATTTTTATGAGGAAGAAATGGAAGCTAAAAATGGAGTTGACACTAACATAAAGCCTTGGTTGATTTGAAGTCATGACTGTAGAGGGATAAGATTTTATTATCTTATGTATTAATAATTAAGGACGTTATGATTTGTTTAACGTATTATTTGGACATTTTAAGTTTTTATTAGGTGTTATTGGACTTCTGATTATATGAAAGTTGAAATTTCTAATTAAAATGTCAAGTTTTTAATTTATTAAGTTTTTATTTAATTTCCTTCGATATTCCAAAAATTTGGGGCGTCACAATTAATTTTTTGTAATATTTTTGTTAGTCATAGCATGAATAACAAAGATTTTGATGATTTTGTTTTGATATATGTTTTGATTTATGTTTTGATTTATTTGAAAGAGTTAAATTAATTGAAATATTATAATTAATCTAACAAATAACTCGTCTTCTCTATGTCTAATTTATGTTCTTTGGAGACCACAATTCAACCTTAAACAGGCAAAGAACAAACCAACTAAAGCAGCAGAACACAACAAAAAACATCAGCAAAAAAGGAGGTCAAACCACTAAGGGGTGGTCGACTGGCCGGACATTTGGGGCGAACAACCGGCGGTGGCAAACCTGCATAGTTCGCTTCGGTTTGCTCTAGTTTTGTTCGGGCTGTCAAACAAACAGTATGCTCAACGACCGCATTAGTCATCCTTCACAATTGAGAGTGACTGGACGTTCGAAAGGATATCTGGGGGGACATTCAGGTGGATGACCACCAAGAGAAAATGTTAATTTGGTATATCCGGGTAGATGACCCCTCTCTGTATGAATCAGTTTTGCAACGGCTTTTTTTCAAGTTCAACTTTGCAACGGCTATCTGATTATCTTCCAACGGGAAAAACTCACATGGGTAAAACATAAAGGGTGACATTGATTTGATATATATTATTTCACCATCACCAACCGGAAGAAACCAACGGTAAAAAGAAAGATATAGAGCACTGAACTCTGTATATAACAAAGCTCTATGCAGAAGAGAAAAACAACAAAGGAACAGAGAGAAGAAAACTAAGTGCAAGAAATATTCTTTCATCCTTCATCAATCACACACTCTATCTTCTCCGAGTTATCTGAAGAGTTCTAAATCTCTGTTTCATTCATTCTTCAAAAAATATACACTGAGCCTTAGCCTTAAGCTTATTTGCCTTTGAGAGTTTTTACAAAAAAAATCTAAAAGTTTCATTATTTTATATCTACCTGAGAGAGGTTATCCTTGTCGCTTTCTTTGAAAGCAAAAACGCTCATCTCCAATCTTGTAAGAGGTCACTAGCGAGCTTGTAATGCTAGAAAATTTGTGAAGAATTGCTCCATGTGCATGAGATTGCTAACACCTCAGTGAAGTTAGAAGAATAGTGAAAAATCTCAAGTGAAACTTAAGGAGTGGACGTAGATTTGGTTGAAGTCAAACCACTATAAATCTTATTTGCCTTCTCTTTCCTCGTCTCTTTAAATTGCTTTAAGTGTGATATTCATCTAATATTATTGTGATTATTATATGTTATACCTACTGTACTTATTGTCAAGTTTTTATTGGGTAATTATTAGTTTTAATTTGTAGAAACCCAATTCACCCCCTCTTAGGTTGCCTTTTGGGTAACAAATTTTAAACTAATTATTTCAACTTTTAAGCTTCAACCAAAAATTAGTTACAAAAATTAATTTTTATATTATATTTCAACTATTCCACTCGTACAAATATTAATTCAAATCATACAAATAATATATATATATATATATATATATTCAAACCATACAAATATTAATTGACAAATTGGACTTGCATTGCACTAGCACATATATTCGACTGGCATCCTACACAGGCTGGACTTGCAGCGCCACATATATTCAACTTGCACTCTCACACAGATTCAACTTGCATCTCACACACACTAAACTTGTACCCACACAAACTGAACTTGCACCCTACCTAGACTAGACTTGCAAGGCAATTAAATTGCACCCCGCTCAAATATTTTTAAAGCTGAAAATATATCATGCGAATTATTTTTTTGTGACTATTTTTTGCGACTATTTTTTGCCATCTTTATAAATTTGTATAAAATTGAAATATACTATATGATTAATATTTTTAAACTAATTTTTGTAAATATTTTTAGTATATGATTTGAGTTAATATTTTTATGTTTCAATGTTATTTTTTATTGATAACTATTCTTTTTTGTTGATAATTTTAGAGACTTTTTTATTTTTATTTTTATAAACTATGTATAAATTTTAAAATATAAATCTTATCCTTTTAAAAATTAATAACACTAAGATGATATGGACTATACTTTTAAAACAACAATAATATTAAGAATATTTAATAAAATGTATAAAATAACAATTTAAAAAAAAAAAGTTGCGTTATTTTGAAATATTTGAATAATTAAAATGTGATGAGTGGCAAAGTTGGTAAAAAAAATTACTTTTGATAATTTAAATTTAAAAAAGATGTTTTTAAATTTAAAAAAAACGTAATTTTAAGATTTAAAAAATATCCTCTCTTTTTTTTATCAAACTTATATATAGTTTAAAAAAAAAATAATTTTGAAAATGTAACCAAATAGTGATCATTAGTGTTTAAAGTCTTAAAAATTAAAAATTTATTTTTATTTAAGTAATTTAAGTAGTTTATTGAAAAATGTTTAAGACCCACAAATAGTCTCCCACCATTTGATCTACAATAATGTGGTAAGATACATGTCAACTTTTAATTTATCATATACTCAATTGTATAGGACCTACTTTTCTTGCCACCTTATTGTGGGTACATGTAAGAATCCAAATTGTGGGTCTCCAGCATTATTCATCTCTTTGCTTTTTTGCACATTTCTCGTAAAAATTTTAAAAATCAACTAAAATTTTCAATTCTCAAACGAGCTTAATTTTTTTTTTTTTTGGTATCAATTTTAATTAGACATTTCATTTTAATCAATTAAATAATTTAAAATAATGTAATTTTTAAATTATTATGTTAAATTTATCAAATATATTTAATATTAATCTCATTTTAAACCAATTGTCGATATATTTTTAGCAGTATTAATTTCATAAAAAATTTATTTATATTTTACAAGTTATACAATATTTATCAAAATAAAATAATAATATTATTATTTGTATGGTTTATTATTATTTTTTATTTATACAATCTGAGTTGATATCTATAGGGTTTGAATATTATTATTATTATTTTCTACAATTTGAGTTAATATTTTAATTTTTATTATTCTTTACGTTTTTTAATAAATAAAAATAATATTTTTCTGTTCAAAAATTAATTCTAAATAATTATTATTTACATTAATTTCAAATCATACAAATCATTTTAATTATGTAAGTTTTTTTCAAATATTTTTTGAATTATTAATTTAAGTCTCATTTTAAATATTTCGTTGATATTTTTTGAATAATATTAATTTTATAAAACTTGAATTTATATAGTAAAAATTATATGTATTTTATTAAAATAAAATTTGTTTTGTTTTTTAATTAAAAAAAGTGAGGTGTGTGATGTGATGTGCGCTTTGGAGAGAAAGGGAGGAAGAGGAGGTAAGTGACGTGTTGGGGAGGGGGAGGGGTTTGGATCAGGATCCTCATGGTTTTCTCCAGTAGTGTCCTGCACTTTGATTTTCAGTTTTGTTGACACTTCATAATTTGAGCATTTCTATTCATGTCTTTGGGTATTTCCTTATTTGTATACTTATTAACTTCATTTTTATTTCTTATTTGCCAAATGTTATTAATCTAAAACAGTGGTGATATAACTGGAAGTTTGGAGACAAGTCAACAATTTTGGTGGTGGTTTGAGCAGGTTGCAAGAAGAAGATGATGCCTGATGTTTTGAACTACTAGATTGGTTACTAAGTATTGTTGGATGGGAACTTACAAGGGCAGCCCAGTTGGTTGAGGGTAAGGGACCAAAGACCTAGGAGCATGCTCCTCTCTAGGTCTCGGGTTCGAATCCCACCCCCAGCTGGCTACTGGTGGGCCACTGCATCTTTCCCTGGTCGATCGGCTTAAGACCCCGAGATTAGTTGAAATGCGTCACTCCGAATGGGTGCTGGCCCGGATACTCGACTATATATATAAAAAAAAAGTATTGTTGGATGGGAATTCAATTGAGCTAATAAATTTTGGTTTGTTAGAATTAATGTTTAGGTGGTGCTATTTTTGGTTTGTTTTCCTGTTGTGTATTGTAATTGTTAGGTTGCCTTCTGGCCAATGGTCCTTTCTTCCAATGAAATTTTGGGTGATTTATTTTATTTTATTTTATTTTTTTAATGTATTATTCTCTAAAAAAAATCTGCACTGTTTTATTTACAAAATCAAGTTTATTGCTAGTGGATTGTAGTGGGCAAAGGTCTGGAAATATAGTGTAACAACCCCCACTCCACTCTAGTCATGCTTGCATATATATGTGTTACATGATTTTTGTCCCAATATGTTGCATTACATTTCTTGACTTGTCTTGCATAAGTATTACTTGAATGCCGTGTTCCTTTAGTGGGTGTTTGTGTCCAGCCAAGGTTACCTTAAGCCTAGGTTGTCCCTTTAACCCTCTTACACTTAGAACTACCTTGGGTTTTCTCTTGTTGACCTTTACCTTTGTCCTAGCATATTGGCCGAGATGATTATCATCTGGGCCGAGGTGTGTATCGCCGAGGCTGAGATGTGTATTGTCTAGGCCGAGATGTTATCCTTGCACCGAGGTGATCTTGTCCGGGAGTGGTATGACCTAGACCGAGGTGTGGCACATCTAGGCCAAGGTGTGGCACAGCTTAGTCAAGTGTTGACCTTCCTAGCCGAGATCATTGTTGCTTAACTAGCCGAAGTTTTGCTCTTAGCCGAGGTCATTGTCCCTTGCTGCCGAAGTCTTGTTGTTAGCCGATGTCATTACTTGGAGTCCCTTGCCGCCTAGCTTGTTGAGCACGATTTGTCGAGCCTTGTCTTTTCACTCACCACCTTTTGAATAGAACCAACCAACCATTGCCACGTGTCCGAACAGGGTTAAATCGGCAAACAAGCTTGGAATGTATCATTTGTATCATACCTTGTTCTTGAGGAGAGAGAAGCTCTAGGAAAAGTTCTAGAGTGAGAAAGTAGATTGCAAGCTTGATCTTTGGTGTTGGATCCGTTGAGTTCGTGAACTAAGGTTAGAATCTTCACCTCCTCTTGTTGTTCTTATTGATTATCTAGCTACATTGCATGATTGATTATGTTTTGCATGCCATGCATCGATTTCAAGTTGGTTTTAGAAAGAGAAGGCTAAAGTTCATGAGTTCTCGAAGAAAAGCCTCATTTGATCCGAAAGTTTGCAACAAGTTATATGCATTTGTGTTTGTTTCATCAAGATCTTCTAGCATGGGTACCCAGGTCCATGTTTTTTTAAACTCATGGCATGAAACCTTAGATTTTATAAACGTAAGTTATGATCCTTGCATTCATTCCTTCATAATCTTCATGTTTGTGTTCTTGATGTTCTTGAGCAGAGGGGAACCCAGATTTTCCCCGACCTCATTTGTTCTTGAATGTGGCCCTCGGGACCACACCTCGGCGAGAGAGTGTGGAACCTCGGCCAAGACCTGGTTAGGTGCCCAGCATGATTTTCAAAGTAAGAAACAGTGTTTGATACGACTTGACTAAGTTTTGGGCGTTAGCCGAGATCATTCGCATGCATAAGAACCTTGTTTAAAAGTGTATTCAATAGACTTGTCATGTGATTGTAGGACTTGGACTTGCCTTGACGTCCGAAGAACTATGTGAGTGGCATTTTGATAAAGCTATGTTACAGTGTTTTGATAAAAGCCTTGTTTTATCTTTGTTTGGTAAAGTATTTGTAAGCATGAATGATTATCCCTATTTGCAAAAGTACTATATCTTGTTTTGATGACATTCTTGGGAGTCCGTGCGTGCCAGGGGACTTTAAGCATTTGTGGCACTAGTCCGTACGTGCTAGGGGACTATAAGCACTTGTAGCACAAAGTTTGGGAGTCCGTGCGTGCCAGGGGACTTTAAGCATTTGTGGCACCAGTCCGTACGTGCTAGGGGACTATAAGCACTTGTAGCACAAGTCCTTAGTGTTCGGGGACTATAATGCAACGACACCCTTGTTAGAGATCTCTCTTGTCTTGTCTTGTCTTGCCTTGCCACTGACGGTTTTACCGCGTGGGCTTGTTTGTCTGAGATGTCATCGCTTGTATTATATTGATGTTAGTAAACATCCCTTGAAACTTGAAAGATTTGATAAATGGACTTGTTGCACTCTTTGTATTGTTTTGTCAAAGACCTCGGGTATCATTCATGTAAACCCTTTATTATTTATGCCATTCACTGAGTATCCAAGCTCACCCTCTCTATATATATGTAGGTGATGAGCAGGTCGGCGACGACGCCTAGTTATACTTGCCGATGTGTTTTTGCTGGTTGCATTTGCCGACGTGTTTTGTACATGCATGCTGCCGATGTATTTGAACTTATGTTTACAACATCTTGAAGATCATGCTTCTTGGTTATTTTATTGTATTTTGTATTGACGGCTGAGAAGCCTTTTGGTCAGGATGTAAATTTTGTACTACATATTTTGTACTAAAGCTACTATAAGATGTATGTCATTCCATTCAACCTAAGCACTGCTCTTATGGACCACTTGTATGTTAATTTATTGCTTCCGCATCTTGTAAGCCCCATATGTTTACTCTGATTTGTGTGTGAATTTTGATAAGAGGCCTTTGGTAATCTCGGATTACTGGCCATCTCGGCGCCGACTTTCTAGGGGCGAGTTGGGGTCGTGACATATAGAGGAAACAAAATAAAACGAAATGAAACCACAACTACACCATCATATACCAAATGAAACAAAACGTATTCTTAGGCATTCTGAAGTACCAAACGTATTATTAACCATATACCAACACAACTGCAACCATCTTTATTTGTATTCTCAAGTATGAAATGTACTGCTACAACCATTACACTGAATTACATCATACAAGTACCAAATGAAACAAAATGTAACCCAAAAAAAAAAAAAACAAACAAACAAACAAACAAACAAACAAACAAAAAAGCAAGTTTTTTTAAATCCCTCGCAATTCTTTTAAAGCAAGTGTTTAAATCCCTTGAATTGTAGAGGTCATAATCCTCCTCATCTTTGTCTAGAAACTTGTAAAAATTGCAACAAATCTGCTCTGTTGTTATCCTCTTGAAATTATCCATGTTTTTATGGAAATGTCTTTTATAACATTCTTCCAGCTTGACATTTGTTGAAATGTCGAAAGGTGTTGAATGATGCACTATGTCTAAGATGTTTGAAGGAGGAGGAGACGTTATAACATTTGTTTTTTAAATGTCCTGATTCACTTAGGATTTGGCGATGCAGTCAGTTAGCCTTGGATTTTTTTAATTGGAAAGCCTGTTTTATTTTTTGCATGGCTGGATAATTGGAAGTAGCAATCTTCGGATATGAATTTTATTTGCCAACTTGTTGCTGTGCTTTGGGCCATTTGGAAGAAAAGAAATAGTGTTATTTTTAATGAGAATATGTTGTCTTGTGAGCAGGCCATTAATTTAGCTAATAATCTGTTTGGATCATTGTCTATAAGATATGATGAATCAGAGTTTGTAGGATGCTCGAGAGAGGAAATTGACACTACGATCTTCCGAATCTAAACAACGTCCAATTAGGACACATTAATGTGTGTTTGGGAGAGGAAAGATTGGGTATACACCTCACCTTTAGCATAGTGCACAAAATGGTTGTCTCGTGACTTGAATCCATAACCTCAATGTTATTAGGCTAAGGTTTTTACCATTGAACCAATAATCACCCCTAAAACAACACCCAATTAGTTCACATTAATGTGTGTTTGGGACGGGAAAGATTGAGTACATACCTAACTTTTGGCATAATGCACAAAGTGGTGGTCTCAAGACTTGCACTCATAACCTCAAGGTTGTTAGGCCAAGACATACCATTGAACCAATGGTCAGCTCTTGTTCTAATGTTTGTTTACAAGAATACAAAGTGCCAGTGGATGGCTCCTGGAGACAAGTGTTAGGGAAAATCGATGTGATTCCCCACAAGTAAATCAATCAATCGGAATAAAAATTAATGCGGAAAAATTAAATCAAAAGCAACACAAGAATTTTTACGTGGTTCCCTCAATGTGAGGTACGTCCACGGGATCGAAATTCGATTCCACTATCAACCAAATAAGTTCCAAACGATTACAAATGAGACACTAATGGTCTCACAAAACCACCCTTAGGTGAATTCCAAATAATCACAAATAAACAAGAGGAAAGACCTCACCAAATTGATGAACCAAAATCTTCAGAATCAGAATTGAAAAAGATCCAAAATAATTAACCCAAATCAAAACCTTCAATGTAGACCTTCAAAGCAGAACCGAAACAGAGTTGCAAAGCAAAACACAAATTCTTGAATTTGATGGCACCAATTCTTGGATTGACCAAGTCAAACAGGGCAACAATCAATACCAATTGAAGCCCAACAAATTACCAAGCACTCTCACCAATCAATTTGATCAAAAACGCTGCGGCTTCTATATACCAAGAAAGGCAAAACAATATTTGTATATTGTTAATTCTAGGGTTTGTTTATCAAACCTTAGTTGTTTCCAAATTACATTGAGTCTCCTCAAATTAAATATAATATATAAAAATATATTATAATTAATACTAAACCAAATTAAACTCTTTTTTCAAAACCAATTGGGTCCCACACTCCAATAAGGAGGTATACTTTCTTGAAGGTTGTCAGTCCCTTGTAGATTTTCTTAACTCAAGTTGTGGTGGCGGTTCTTGAGTTGGATGCTCTTCCTCAATTTCTGGCTCAACTTCATTAGGATTAGCATCATTCTCTACATCTTCAATAGGTGGTTGCACATCTCCCCCATTTTCATCATCAACTGAAGATGAAGGAGATGGATCCATATCAATAAGATCACTAGTTTTTGGCTCCGGTTGATCACCTTTGCCAAAGTCTTCAATTGTTTGGTCTTCAAGAAACACAACATCACGACTTCGAATGATTTTCTTGTCGACCGGATCCCACAATCTATACCCGAACTCATCATGCCTATAGCCAAGAAAAATACATTGTCTTGACTTACTATCAAGCTTGGACCTCTCATCCTTTGGAATGTGAACAAAAGCTCGGCAACCAAACACTTTCAAGTGCTCATAAGACACATCTTTGCTAGTCCAAACTCTTTCAGGAACATCACCATTCAAAGGATAGCAAGGAGACAAATTGACCACGTCAACCGCTGTACTCATTGTCTCACCCCAAAAAGATCTTGGCAATTTAGCTTGTGAAAGCAAACACCTTGTTCTTTCTACAATGGTGCGATTCATCCTCTCGGCAACGCCATTTTGTTGAGGAGTCTTCTTAACTGTCTTTTGGTGCCGAATACCTTAGCTGCGACAATACTCATCAAATAGCCCAATGTATTCACCACCATTGTCTGATCGGATGCACTTCAATTTCTGCCCTGTTTCTCTTTCAATCATGGCCTGAAAATGCTTAAATACTTCTAGAACTTGATCTTTAGATTTTAGTAGAAAAGTCCAAACTTTCCTTGAATAATCATCAATGAAAGTAACAAAATAAAGTGCACCACCATGTGTTCTAACTTTTAAAGGACCACAAACATCCGAATGAATCAACTCCAAAACCTTTTCTTTTCTAGAAGCAACATTTTATGAAAAGAAACTCTATGTTATTTACCCGCCAAACAATGAACACAAGTTTTAAGATGTGTACCTTTCAAACCGGGTAGAAGCTCTTTCTTGAACAAAACTTGTAGCCCCTTTTCACTCATATGCCCAAGTCGCCTGTGCCACAATTCAGTAGAAGTATCATCTTCAAGTGCATTGACAACACCTTTACAAATTTTTCCTTGCATCGAATAAAGTGTATGAGTCTTCTTGCACTTAGCCACCACCAAAGAACCTTTTGTGAGCTTCCATATTCCATCACCAAATTTGTTGTTGAAGCCTTCATCATCTAGCTTCCCAGTAGAGATCAAATTGAGGCGAATGTCGGGAACATGCCTCACATCTTTAAGCAACAACCTGCAGCCCAAATTTGTTTCCAAACAAACATCACCCATGCCGATAATCTTGCACAAACCTTCATTACCCATTCGAACAGAACCATAATCTCCTGTAGTGTAGGTAGTGAAGAAATCAACTCGAGAAGTCACATGAAAAGAAGCACCAGAATCAATCACCCAATGACTCTCTTGGTCCACAAAATTGATACAATCATCTTCACAAACGACCATGAGATCATCGGTAGTAACTGCCGTTGTGTCTTCTTGTTTCTTATCCACACTTTTGTCATGCCTTTTCTCCTTGTTCTTGAGCTTTCAGCATTCCCGCTTCATGTGCCCTTTCTCATGGCAATAGTAGCACTCAACGTCTTTCTTTGAAAAAAAACCATCTTTTTGATTTGTCACAGCTTTGATCACGACCATGAGGAGTCTTACTCCTCCCCCTTGTTTTGCTTCGGCCTCTCACAACAAATGCTTCCGAATGAGAGGAACCCGCTGATTTTCTTCTGGTTTCTTCATTCAACAGACTACTGGTGACTTGGCCCATTGTGACAACTCCATCGGGCGCCGAATTACTAACTGTCACAACTAAAGTCTCCCAACTTTCGGGCAAAGAACTAAGTAGCATCAAAGCCTACAACTCATCATCAAAAACAATTTTCATAGAAGCAAGTTGGTTAATAATACTATTTATTTCATTCAGATGTTCCGGAATAGGGCTGCCATCTTTATATTTTAAATTAACCAACTTACAAAACAGAAATGCTTTATTTGTGGCTGATTTTCTATCATAAAGACTCTCTAATTTTTTTCCATAAATCATGTGCTGAAGTTTCAGTAGCAACATGATGAAACACACTGTCATCGATCCATTGACGGATAACACCAATGGCTTTTCGATTAAGCCTCTTCCACTCATCATCTTTCATATCAGCAGGTTTGCCACTATCACCCTCAATGGGTCCATACAAGTCTTTACAAAATAATAGGTCTTCCCTTTTAGTTTTCCAAGTTACCCAATTGCTTCTGTTGAAGCTAGACATACGACCCACATTCCCCTCCATTGATTTACACAAATAATTAAACCCCAATAAACCGTAAGCTCTGATACCAGTTGTTAGGGAAAATCGATGTGATTTCCCACAAGTAAATCAATCAATGAGAATAAAAACTAATGCGAAAAAATTAAATCAAAAGCAACAAAAGAATTTTTACGTGGTTCCCTCAATGTGAGGTACGTCCACGGGATCGAAATTCGATTCCACTATCAACCAAATAAGTTCCAAACGATTACAAACGAGACACTAATGGTCTCACAAAACCACCCTTAGGTGAATTCCAAATAATCACAAATAAACAAGAGGAAAGACCTCACCAAATTGATGAACCAAAATCTTCAGAATCAGAGTTGAAAAAGATCCAAAATAATTAACCCAAATCAAAACCTTCAATGTAGACCTTCAAAGCAGAACCGAAACAGAGTTGCAAAGCAAAGGACAAATTCTTGAATTTGATGGCACCAATTCTTGGATTGACCAAGTCAAACAGGGCAACAATCAATACCAATTGAAGCCCAACAAATTACCAAGCACTCTCACCAATCAATTTGATCAAAAATGTTGCTGCTTCTATATACCGAGAAAGGCAAAACAATATTTGTATATTGTTAATTCTAGGGTTTGTTTATCAAACCTTAGTTGTTTCCAAATTACATTGGGTCTCCTCAAATTAAATATAATATATAAAAATATATTATAATTAATACTAAACCAAATTAAACTCTTTTTCTAAAACCAATTGGGTCCCACACTCCAATAAGAAGGTATACCCAACAACAAGCAGATGGTAGTGCTGGTGTTGCATGGCTTTGTTATAACACCAATGGTGAGCCAGTAGCACAACGAGCTTTTCAACGAGCTTTTCATTCTCAGCTCATGTTAGCGCTTGAGGCGGAAGTGTTGGCTTGTCATAGGGCGATTCAATGGGCGAAGGATCAAAGTATGCGAAAATCAGAATTGTGGACGGGCTCACAACTTTTGGTAGATGTTTTATGTAATAGAGTTAGACTCGTCTGGTCTTCTTCCACTTTAATTGTAGATATCAGTGCATTTAATAAATATTTTGATTATCTGGTTGTATGTAAGGTTGAGCGGAAGGAGGTTAAACAAACACATGACTTACCTCGCTCTGTAAATCATTTCCCAACTTAATATAATTCTAGCTGGTTTGTTTTGTTTTCTCAATAAAAAATTATAATAAATAATCATCTATCAACCACGTCACAGTTTCACCAAAATACAATAAAAGCAAGTCTTGGTGAAAGTTGCAGTATCATTGTGTGCATGATCCATTGATGGTGTTTTTAATTAATCTTATTCAAAGTTGCATTTTGAACTGTTCTCTTCTTGACAAACTGATCTTTGAAGTACATTACAAGATATGAAGGCCCAATTTGGTGTTGTGGTGAGATCACATTAGAAGATTTTTATGGTTGCTTGAAGTGGTTGATGGTTTCATTAGTTGTATCTATGAAGTAATTTGATTTTTAGTGGTATGGCACAAAAAGTACTCTTCAATGAAGCAGTAGTGAGATGCTTTGGCGAGGAAGAGGAAATCAAGCTCTTTTTGAACTGTGTAACCAAACAGTACATACTTCTTTATTGCAACCTCTTATCTGCGTAGTTTTTAATTGAAAAGCACCTCACTAGCACCACCAAATGGGGCCAAACTCTTTGCTAATGATGGTGTTAACAATGTCCTGTAGTGGTTTAAGAAATCTTATTATGTTGGTGTTAGGTTTTTATTCTTGGCATTCCCGTTTGACAAAATTCCTTTCAGTTGTAATTTTATTCGATCTTTTATTTCAGTGGGGCTATGAGTATTTAGATGTGAATCCAACCCGAATTGTGCCTATGCAGAGGAGTTTATGATCTTGAATCCTATCATGTTTGCCACTTTGCTGACTATGTCGGGGATCGAGCTGCATGGTCAGCTCGTGGGGTCGAGGGGGCAGTGCCTCTTGGCGGGTCTGGGGCAGTGCCTCTTGGCGGGTCCGGGGCAGCGCCCCTGAAGCCAGAAACAAAAATGCAATTGAAGTTGCTTGTTCACTCCAGCAGAGAATCTTTGGTTCCAGAAGTTTGAATTGTTTGCAAAAGTACTAGAAGTTGTGTTTTTGCGCTCGAGCGTCAGTCTTCTTGAGTGGCCATTCTTGCGCTCGAGCGGAGATCGCGGATCAGTTTTCTATAAATATATGGTTTCATCTGTTTTTAAGGTTACGGCTTCCAAATCTTCTTCTTGGATATTAGAGTTTATATCTGGAGCTTCTTTGCTAGTTTCTTTGTTGTTTGTTTGAGTTTAAATCTGGTTTGAAAAGTATATATCAAAGGATTGTTTGTTTCATTCAATACAAAAAAGAGTGTTATTCTTCGGTGGATTCCGTAGAATTCGAGCCTGAAGCTTTGGTGGATTCTGGAGTGGCTCATCGTCGTGACTCGACATCGGTGTTGTAGATTCAACGTTGGACAAGACAATTCTGAGGTAAAGATGGGGCTGGAAGAGGCACACAGGGATCGGTTTGATTCATGTGTAGATTCGTTAGGTAATTTGAGAGTATACTTGTGTAATTCCTTTATGTCTTCTTAGTAGATTGTTTTGTGACTTTTGCCCGTGGTTTTTTTTTTATCATAATTAGAGGCGCTCCAATTGTGGTTTTTCCACGTTTAATCATTGTGTTGATTTGTCTTTGATTATTTGATTGTGATTGCTATTTACTCATTAAAATTGATACATAATCACAAATCAATATCTAGGGGATTTCTAGATTTTTCAGTTGGAAATCTCTTTTTAGGAAAATCAGAACAAAACCCAATTTTTATTTTTATTTTATTTTATTTTATTTTAGTTTAAAAAAAGAGAATCAAAATAGAACCTTTGTTTTTTTAAAAAGGAACATCATAACAAAACCCAATTTTTTTAGAAAATCATAACTAAAACTGAAATCAACCTCCATTGTAAACAAAATCCTAATTTTTTAAATTTTTTTTATTTATTATTTTTTTTTAATGAAGTCAAAACAAGCTGAGGTAGTGGAGTGAAGTGAATGAATCAAAACAAAAATCAATAGTGCAATGAACTTGAGTATGAATGTTGGAATGAATCAAAACAAAAAATAAAAAAGAAAAAAAAAAGAAAAAAAAAAGAAACAAACTTACCATTGAAGAATCCAGTTGGCAATAGCGGTGGAGGTTGTGTTACTGTAACAAAAGTTCCTATGGGGACATAATTTTAGGGTCGTGTAACGTGGCCGAGGTGCCACGTAGGGAGCTAGATTGCCAAGGTGATTTGGTATTGCCGAGATATGGTGCAGTAATATCAGAATTCGAGATATTTAGTTAGAAGATAAGAGTCCTAAATAAGTGAGGCACTTAGTTCGGATAGGGATGAGACTCTTGAGGAGTTCATCCATATCTGACTAAGAGTCCGAAATAAGTGTTGTGCTTGAGTCCTACGAAGTGAGACTTTTAGGAGATGAGAGCATTGCTGGCTACAAAAGTGAGGCACCCGATGGGTCTAAGATATGCTCTTACTTGTGCACTGTTTATTGAGTTGATATCTTTGATAGATAAGTAATTGACTTGATCGTTGGAGTGTCCCCAGGTGAACGAACCACCATGGTTTCTCTTTATTTTCTTGTGTGCAGGTGTTTGGTTTAATCTATTTTGCCACGTACTTTCTAACTAAGTTTCCTGTTTGATTGTGAAGTCGGAAATCAACACCCACAATTCCCATTTAAGTCTGTAATTGCAGACTTTAAGTGATATATATAGTGCTCTCACGTATAAAGTCTAACCAAATACTTTCATAAAATTGAAGAACAAAATTCAATTACAGAACTTAACCAGAAAAAAAGAAGAAGAAGAGTATTTAGTCTCAAAGATGATGGAGGTAATTCCAAAAAAGAACATTTGACACAACAAATCCCAGCTTTGACCATGATTATGGAGAAAAATAAATAAATCGAAATCAAAATTAGAAGATAGTGATTCAAATCTGAATCAATTTTCCAGTTTTAAATCGTAAAGCCCATTAGATTCAATATTATTAATTAATCCTTGGTTGCAGCTAGTGTGAAAAAATCTCGCACACCAAATAGGTTTGCTTATCTGAACTATGAAAAATTAAATTGTCACAAGCACCCCCACTCCTCCCAAAAAATCTGTTGGCACTTCTCCCTATATTCACTTTCATGACATAACCAAGGCAATAAAACTTAAATTCAGACTTGCCTAACTAAATAGGCCTCTAATTAAGATGCATAACTAGCAAGATTCCAAATATGGGTTACAACTTTAAATACAAACAGTGATGCTTAAGGTGTCAGATATATCATACATTATCATAATCATAAGCCTTAAAACTAGTTCAATTGTCTTGGACTAAGGAGAGGATACAACTACCAAAAGATTAAGGGAACAAAGCATTCACTATCCAACACTAGTAGCAACCAACATAATCATGACTATAGTTGCAAGGTTTGGATGCTTTAAGAAATTTTTGGTATAAAACAAAACAGGGTTCAATAAAAGATGGATCAATGTAATTTGTAACCAGGTCTTTGTAATTTCATAAAATCGTCCTATACCTTTTACCAAAAGCACCATCGAGAAACAAAAGTAGCAGGTTACCGGGGAAAAAAGAGAAAAGCAATTTCGATATACTTTCGACAATAATAGAGCCTATCGCAAGAATAATATATTTATATATATATATATATATTATATAATCACGGTGCTAACTCTATAAAACAAATTGTCCATCTTTTCTTTCATCTCAGGCTAAATACAAATGAGAGGAGCTAACACAAGGTTAGGAAAATAAAATGCTGAAACATTCATCTTATTGGTCTCGCATGTAATCATTGGCATTAAAGAAATCAGATTTTGGTATATGGACTAGAAACAATAGATTTTCTAGCTAAACACTTATTTTATTTCTCTCATTAATCCCTTTATATATATATATATATATATCTAGCATTTGCTCTCTATGCATTTATGTTTCAGTTTCAAATGGCTCTCTGGTTTTTGTTCAACCTTTCTTGTTACCTTGTTCCTCTTCTATTGTGTTGTTATTCATCCTTCTTGTATAACTCATAAGTACAACTAAACAATATTTATAAGAGTCTAATATGATGAGAAGAAATAACACACGTTCTGGAAACTCATCAAACTCTGAAATAATTTAAACAAATTAACAAATAGGAAAAGAAAAAGATTTAACAACTTTGCAGCATCTATTAAGTATAGGAAAATAGGTGCATCCATTTCATGTATGCAAACAGACTAACATTAGTTAAAGGGGGCATAAATACTAAAGCCCATTTGTGGGAAGACTTAGCCTGTCAAGGAGAAGGCCTACTACGAAATAGGCTAATCTAGGGGTGAAGTCATGGGCCTAGCCCTAGCCTCGTTCCCCACTCCGAATGGGGCAATGCCGTGGGCCTAAGCCTTAGTCTCTTTTCCCACTCCGAAGTGGGGAAGTCCTTGGCAGCGACTTCAAGACTCCTATTCACTCTGAAGTGAGTTAAGCTGAGTTGAGCTTCTAATAGATCACTCAATGCCATGTGAGTGAAGAGTACATGGCAACCGCGAATAACAGAATGGCTTACTGAAGTGTATGGCAAAGTCTCTACCTTCCTCCAATGAGGAGTGACGTAGCTAAATGACAAAGAGTGCCAGGTGGCAGAGAGAGGTACTTTATGAGCAAATCGAGCCTTTCCTATAAAAAGTAACCTTACCTCCCTTCACAAGGGATCCGAATTCAATTACTCTCTCTCTCTCTCTACTCTCGTCTTCTCCGTGTTCTCTTTGGTATGACTTTATCATTGGTGGGGTTTCCGACCAAACCTTGGTTGGGAAGTCTCACCATTTGTTATCTGTGCAGACCTTCACCTCTCGGAGGAGCACAGTTCAGCCACACAGCCCATGTGTTCTATACATTACAGAATCACCCCTGCACATTAGAAATATCTAGTTGCTGTTAGGGAAAATTGATGATTCCCCACAAGTAAATCAATCAATGGGAATAAAAACTAATGTGGAAAAATTAAATCAAAGGCAATACAAGAATTTTACGTGGTTCCCTCAATGTGAGGTACATCCACGGGATCGAAATCCGATTCCACTATCAACCAAATAAGTTCCAAACGATTACAAACGAGACACGAATGGTCTCACAAAACCACCCTTAGGTGAATTCCAAAATAATCACAAATAAACAAGAGGAAAGACCTCACCAAATAGATGAACCAAAATCTTCAGAACCTGAGTTGAAGAAGACCCAAAATAACGAACCAAACTTCTTCACAAATCAAAGCACCAATTCTTGATTGACCAAGTCAAATCAAGAATAACCAAACAACACCAAGTTGATTTTTTCTCCAATACAACTTGTAGTAGCCGCCACTTTTTTTCTTGGGAAGAATAATATCAATCATTATGTATTATGAATCTAGGGTTTTGTAATCAAACCCTAATTGTATCCAAATTGGATTGGGCCTCCACAAATATAATATGGAAAAATATTATACCTAAACCAAGCCAAATTAAAACTCTTTTTCCAAAACCAATTGGGTCCCACGCTCCAATAAGGAGGTATACCCAACAATTCTCCCCCTACCGACTTAGGTGGAGACATCAACCATACCCGCCAAAGTTCGACACTTTAAATGTTTCTCCCTCGACAAAGTCTTAGTCAGCATATCTGAAATATTATCATCTGTGTGAACCTTTTCAAGTTGCAACAATTTCGAATCTAACACATCACGAATCCAATGGTATCTCACATCAATGTGTTTCGATCTCGAATGAAAGGTAGAATTTTTACTCAAGTGAATAGCACTTTGACTATCACAATAAAGCACATACCTTTCTTGCTTCAAACCCAACTCTTGCAAAAATTTCTTCAACCATAACTCTTCTTTGCAAGCTTCTGTAATGACAATAAATTCAGCTTCGGTAGTTGAGAGAGCAACACATTTTTGTAATTTAGATTGCCATGCCACAGCTCCCCCTGCAAAAGTCATCAAATACCCCGAAGTAGATTTCCTAGAATCAACATCACCAGCCATGTCAGAATCTGTGAACCCATCAAGCATCGGTTTACCATCCCCAAAACACAAACACACCTTCGAAGTCCCTCGAAGATATCTTAGAATCCATTTTACCTTTGCCCAATGTTCTTTACCCGGATTAGAGAGAAAACGACTCACCACACCAATGGCGTGAGCAATATCCGGCCTTGTACAAACCATGGCGTACATCAAAGAACCAACTGCTGAAGCATAAGGAACTGTCAACATCTCTTCTTTGTCTTTCTCACTTGTAGGACATTGATTCGAACTAAGTTTGAAGTGACCTGCAAGTGGACAACCAACCGGCTTTGCTTTATCCATGTTGAATCTCTCAAGAACTTTCTCAATGTAGCTCTCTTGAGACAACCAAATCAGTCCCTCTTTGCGATCACGAACAATTTTCATACCAAGTATTTGCTTTGCCGGTCCCAAATCTTTCATAGCAAAAGATTTACTCAACTCCAATTTCAACTTGTTAATCATGGTAGAATCTTGACCCACAATTAACATGTCATCAACATAAAGCAAAAGAATAATAAATTTTCCATCCGGGAAATTTTTCACAAACACACAATGGTCCGAAGTGGTTTTAGAAAAGCCATTATTCATCATGAAAGAGTCAAATTTTTTGTATCATTGCCGCGGAGCTTGCTTGAGGCCATACAAACTTTTCTTCAATTTGCAAACAAATTTCTCTTTCCCTTTCTCCACAAAACCTTCCGGTTGTTCCATGTAAATTTCTTCTTCAAGATCACCGTGAAGAAATGCGGTCTTTACATCAAGTTGCTCAACTTTAAGGTTCATACTTGCAGCCATGCCAAGTATAACCCGAATAGAAGACATCTTCACAACCGGCGAGAAAATCTCATCAAAGTCAATACCTTTCTTTTGCCCAAAGCCATTCACAACAAGACGCGCTTTGTACCTCAGATTCTTCCTATCATTCTTCAATTTGAAGACCCACTTATTTTTCAGAATTTTCCTCCCTTTAGGCAACTTCACTAAATCATAAGTGTGATTTTCAAGTAAGGAATTCATCTCTTCTTCCATAGCCTTTTTCCAATCATCTTTCTTTGCATGCTCAATTGCTTCTTGGTAGCTCTCCAGCTCCCCTTGATCAGAAATCAACACAAATTCATTGGGAGGATACTTTCTTGAAGGTTGTCGGTCCCTTGTAGATTTTCTTAACTCAAGTTGTGGTGGCGGTTCTTGAGTTGGATGCTCTTCCTCAATTTCTGGCTCAACTTCATTAGGATTAGCATCATCCTCCACATCTTCAATAGGTGGCTGCACATCTCCCCCATTTTCATCATCAACTGGAGATGAAGGAGATGGATCCATGTCAATGAGATCACTAGTTTTTGGCTCCTGTTGATCACCTTTACCAAAGTCTTCAATTGTTTGGTCTTCAAGAAACACAACATCACGGCTTCGAATAACTTTCTTGTCGACCGGATCCCATAATCTATACCCGAATTCATCACGCCTATAGCCAAGAAAAATACATTGTCTTGACTTACTATCAAGCTTGGACCTCTCATCCTTTGGAATGTGAACAAAAGCTCGGAAACCAAACACTCTCAAGTGCTCATAAGACACATCTTTGCCAGTCCAAACTCTTTCAGAAACATCACCATTCAAAGGATAGCAAGGAGATAAATTGATCAAGTCAACCGCTGTACTCATTGCCTCACCCCAAAAGGATCTTGGCAATTTAGCTTGTGAAAGCAAACACCTTGTTCTTTCCACAATGGTGCGGTTCATCCTCTCGGCAACGCCATTTTGTTGAGAAGTCTTCTTAATCGTTTTTGATGCGAATACCTTGGCTGCGACAATACTCATCAAATGGCCCAATGTATTCACCACCATTATGCTTCGATGCACTTCAATTTTACGCCTGTTTTTTTCAACCATGGCACGAAAATGCTTAAATACTTCTAGAACTTGATCTTTAGTTTTTAGTAGATAAGTCCAAACTTTCCTTGAATAATCATCAATGAAAGTAACAAAATAAAGTGCACCACCATGTGTTCTAACTTTTAAAGGACCACAAACATCCGAATGAATTAACTCCAATACATTTTCTTTTCTAGAAGCAACATTTTTATGAAAAGAAACTCTATGTTGTTTACCCGCCAAACAATGAACACAAGTTTTAAGATGTGTACCTTTCAAACCGGGTAGAAGCTCTTTCTTGAACAATACTTGCAGCCCCTTTTCACTCATGTGGCCAAGCCGCTTGTGCCACAATTCGGTAGAAGTATCATCTTCAAGTGCATTGACAACACCTTTACAAATTTTTCCTTGCATCGAATAAAGTGTATGAGTCTTCTTGCACTTAGCCACCACCAAAAAACCCTTTGTGAGCTTCCATATTCCATCATCAAATTTGTTGTTGAAACCTTCATCATCTAGCTTCCCAGTAGAGATTAAATTAAGGCGAATGTCGGGAACATGCCTTACATCTTTAAGCAACAACTTGCAGCCCAAATTTGTTTCCAAGCAAACATCACCCATACCGATAATCTTGGACAAACCTTCATTACCCATTCGAACAGAACCATAATCTCCTGCAGTGTAGGTAGTGAAGAAATCAACTCGAGAAGTCACATGAAAAGAAGCAACAGAATCAATCACCCAATGACTCTCTTGGCCCACAAAATTGATACAATCATCTTCACAAACGACCATGATATCATCGGTAGTAACTGCTGTTGTGTCTTCTTGCTTCTTATCCACACTTTTGTCATGCCTTTTCTCTTTATTCTTGAGCTTTCGGCATTCTCGCTTCATGTGCCCTTTCTCATGGCAATAATAACACTCAACGTCTTTCTTTGAAAAAAAACTATCTCTTGACTTGTCATGGCTTTGATCACGACCATGAGGAGTCTTACTTCTCCCCCTTGTTTTACTTCGGCCTCTCACAACAAATGCTTCCGAATGAGAGGTACCGGCTGATTTTCTTCTAGTTTCTTCATTCAACAAGCTACTAGTGACTTGACCCATAGTGACAACTCTATCGGGCGCCGAATTACTAACTATCACAACCAAAGTCTCCCAACTTTCGGGTAAGGAACTAAGTAGCATCAAAGCCTGCAACTCATCATCAAAAATAATTTTCATAGAAGCAAGTTGGTTAACGATACTCTTTATTTCATTCAGATATTCCGGAATAGGGCTGCCCTCTTTATATTTTAAATTAACCAACTTACGAAACAGAAAGGCTTTATTTGTGGCTGATTTTCTATCATAAAGACTCTCTAATTTTTTTCATAAATCATGTGCTGAAGTTTCAGTAGCAACATGATGAAACACACTGTCATCAATCCATTGACGGATAACACCAACGGCTTTCTGATTAAGCCTCTTCCACTCATCATCTTTCATATCAGCAGGTTTGCCACTATCACCCTCAATGGGTCCATACAAGTCTTTACAAAATAATAGGTCCTCCATTTTAGTTTTCCAAGTTACCCAATTGCTTCCATTGAAGCTAGATATACGACCCACATTCCCCTCCATTGATTTACACAAATAAATAAATCCAAATAAACCGTAAGCTCTGATACCAGTTGTTAGGGAAAATTGATGATTCCCCACAAGTAAATCAATCAATGGGAATAAAAACTAATGCGGAAAAATTAAATTAAAGGCAACACAAGAATTTTACGTGGTTCCCTCAATGTGAGGTACATCCACGGGATTGAAATTCGATTCCACTATCAACCAAATAAGTTCCAAACGATTATAAACGAGACACGAATGGTCTCACAAAACCACCCTTAGGTGAATTCCAAAATAATCACAAATAAACAAGAGGAAAGACCTCACCAAATAGATGAACCAAAATCTTCAGAACCTGAGTTGAAGAAGACCCAAAATAACGAACCAAACTTCTTCACAAATCAAAGCACCAATTCTTGATTGACCAAGTCAAATCAAGAATAACCAAACAACACCAAGTTGATTTTTTCTCCAATACAACTTGTAGTAGCCGCCACTTTTTTTCTTGGGAAGAATAATATCAATCATTATGTATTATGAATCTAGGGTTTTGTAATCAAACCCTAATTGTATCCAAATTGGATTGGGCCTCCACAAATATAATATGGAAAAATATTATACCTAAACCAAGCCAAATTAAAACTCTTTTTCCAAAACCAATTGGGTCCCACGCTCCAATAAGGAGGTATACCCAACAGTTGCCTGCCTAGATCCTTTCTATTATGCCAAGATCCTTTAATGCTACCAGTTAATCATGGTTAACCCTGAACCCTTTACTGAAATCCATTGCATACTGTGATGTTACAAGTTTTTGCATATTCCCCCATCAGTCCTCTAGCAAATATTGATCAAGCTTCATTGTTAAATTGAAAAATTAGGATTTCAACCTTCACATGGCCAATAAAATAGCACCTCTCTAAGAAGAATAACAAAATACAAATAGAATTTCTATTCAAAATAAGGTGGCTTTTTTGTATCATTCCTTCAATTCCAATAAAAAAACACGTACTATTGTCTTTATAATTTCAAAAATGTCATTGATAAGTCATTCTCGATGTGTTCTTTTGTACAAATTTTTTGTTTGCAAACTTGTTTTGCATATTATGAAAGCAGCACATGCCCACTTTATCAAAATCCAATTTGTCTAACTTTCTTACTTTTGAACATTATCATTTAAATCAAATTCTGAACTCAGAACTCTCAAACTCTCAAACTTGAGTTCAAAAACATATTGAATATTTTTTCAAAACATAGTCCCAAATCTCCTATTGCTAAAAACTACTCTGTTAAGACCCACCCAAAGAGGCTAATCATTATCAATAACCTCTAAACAACCACCACTTCACAACAAGGTTTCTCTATTTGTATTCTAGAAGTATTAATAAGCATTCCTAGAACACCAAAGACTCAAACTAAAATTGCTATTGTTAGTGTGTTACAAGCTATGAAGCATGGGTACTTCAAAAAACATGTCGTACCCGTACCAGGTACTTACTAGCGTATAGTGCCTCGTATGGTACTTCTGCATACGTACCAGGTACACGAAACCCGTATCCAAATTTTTTCTTCTTAATTTTTGGCATACCCAGACGTACCTAGTATATACGCAAGCCATACCTTATCTTAGTTGAAATAATATTTTCTTCTACTACAGAGATAAAACTCCTTTCACTAGACTTCTTTTTTATTTTTAGTTTTTTATGCTTAGGATGATTTTAAAATTATACTATAGTTTGTAAGTTATTTAATATATTGACATTTAATTTTAATTATATCTTTACTTTTGGCATTATATGTTAATTATAGGTTAGATCTTAACAAATTAAACCATTTAATTAATTTTTGCATTATTCTAAATTAAAAATAAATATTTTTTTTACAAGCGTACCCAACCGTACCCGTACCTTACTTTTTTTAGATTTTACTGTATTGACGTACCCATATCGTACTCGTACTGGTACTCGTGCCCGTACCAATGCTTCATAGGTTACAAGGCATCCTGTGTTGTCATTGGAATTTTTACGAATATGTGCCACGCATAATGTGTTGTTTTTTTTAGTGGGTACAAACTATCTATTTTTGTCAACAATTTTAACCTAAAATCAACAACCAAGAGTTAGAGAAATAAAATTAATATCTATTCCTCTAAATTATGAACAAGAGTTAGAGAATTAAAATTAATAGTCATATGGTTTAATCTCAAAAGCTCTACCAGGGGGCCTTTACATATAACACGTGCATACAGAAGATCTAGAATTAACAGAAGAAATGAAATTGAATTGCATTAATCGAAGAATAGAAATGATCAGAGATAGAATTTACCTTTCAAAAATATCAAGGGGGCATAGAATCAATCCATCGATCCAAACCCTAGTAGATAGTAAATCGAATGGAAGATTACTCCTTGAGCATTAAATAATTTCTCAATTTCTACACAAAAGATATTTATAAAAAAAAAATAAATAAATAGATTCATTTAATAAAATTAATATGATTTTTATTCACATGCTCAACAAGCAACTACGACAATTGGATAAACAACCATATCAATGCTTCTTGGTGTGGAAAATAATCAATAAACAACCATATCAATGCTTCTTGGCATGGAAAATTAAAAAAAAAAAAATTATTAGTTTGATACCAATTTGACAAGAAATCAAAACAAAAGGGTTATACCGGCCTCTTTTCGCTACTTGGCTTTTAGTCACTTTGTGGGTTTGTAACAAAAGTCAAAAGTTGGCTTTTTCGTATTTAAAGACATTTGGGAAGTTGGTTTTTAGACACTGGTGAAATTACAATTCTATCTCTCATGGGTCAAAATGTGCTATATGAGTGAAGTTGTAAATATTTTAAATTGAATGGGGATAGTTTGGTCATTTTATTGTGATTTGACATTATAAACAAATATTAATTAAAAAAGCCAAAGTAACTTTTTACCAACTTCTTAAATCACTTGTCTAAAAAAGCTAAAAGCTTAGTTAAAAGTCAAAAAGTCACTTTTTACCATCTTTCCAAAAAACTTCTATTATAAATTTGAACGATGATGAGGGAATAGGGGATTCCTAACCTTTAACAAAAATCAAAGCCTCTGTTACTGATTTAAGCATAAGATTAATGATTTATCCATACAAATTTTTTTCCCAAACCCTCCAAAATGGTGGGGATTTGGGAGGAAAAATTTCCATGGATGAATCATTGCTAATAATGAATTGGTTGATTTATTGCAATCCTGGCTATTGAAATTATTGATTTGATGCTAACGTGTCGTATTATTATGGAAGACTAGAAGATGTTCCAATTCTATGGATATTGGAGAGGCAGTCTTAGTTAAATCATCAACAATCAAAGATCTGAAACATGTGGAGGTGACCTATTCCAAGACTCTGAAGTTGACATTCAAAGGGAACAAATATGAATTGAGTCATTAAAGTGATACCCACAAGAAGTTTGTCGTGGGTGAAGAGCACAGTGGTGGTGCCGCTATTTCTGAGGTGGAGCCACATGGTTGAGGATTTTCCCACCACCACCACCATCGCCGCCACCACAGACATAATCCAATTATGATCCATCAGAAGCTCCATGGCCAGGGGCATATGTATACACATTTGAGGAAAATATTCCAAACAATTGCGAATTCATGTGAGAGTCACAAGAACTTGTTTTACTTGACTTTCGTTTCTCAATAAATTTAAATTTGCAAGTTTCCTTTCAAGATCAACAATTTTACTCTTTTGTTTTAAGGCAGTTGTAAGTTGTGAATTTTGTTTATAAGTTCATTATGCCATTTGGCTTCTTTTAGTTGATATGCCTCCTTTGTTAAAAATAAAAACAATAATAAAAAAAAAAAAATTGATATGCCTCCTCATGCTTTTTTTTTTTTTTTGTTTTTTTCTATTTTATAATTTTTTTATTTAATAAAATATTATCTTTTTTTCTGATAAAAAAATGGTTACATAATACAATATATTTTTCAATGCCAGACCTAGTACATTTAAGTACTAAAAATATTGTAAAGGTCAGTGTATACCTTCATAAAAATAGGGAAGTGATTGAGACCCTCTCCAATCACCACCCCCACTACCCGCACACACACGTGGGGGTTGGTGATTGGAGGAGAAGAAGAAAAAAAAAAAAACTGGCCAATCAGAGAGAGAGGGGGTCGTGGGGGTGCCTCCCTTGTGGGGTCCAAGTCATTTTTTTTTTCTGATGACAAAGGGCATTATGTACTCAATAACAATTAAACTCACAAAATAAATAAATAAATAAATAAAAATACTCAATAACTATATATATATATTTTTGTAACAAACTATATATGATATTTGCAGTGATGACATACATTGACTGGATTGGCACAAAGCAAAGAAAGTGACTACAATAACATAAAAAAGACACAACACCCAAAATAATCAGAAACAACCAATAGAACATAATTAACTTATAAAATAAAAAATAAAAAAAACTTACAACTTTGAAACTACAAATACTCATTGTTTTGGCAAAATAACACTCTAAACTAAATAATACTTTTCCTCCTAGCTACAATTGAAATGAAAAGACATAAAATTAGTTTAGCGATCAAGCAATTCCCACCATTACTATAAATGCCATGCCACATACTATGGCAACATTCATAGCCACCTTCCCAGGTTGGTGATTAACTCAACCCTTCCTTCGAACTTTACTTCGCCTATGCTCAGTGGTTTTGAAGCCATTACTGCCATTATAAACTGGCTCGCCATTGTCAATGTGTTGAACAATTTGACCAATTTGCTCCTCATTTTCAACATTCTATTTTTTGCAAGCATTAGATTGAATAGTGTCTAAGACACTGTATTCAACTTGCTTTTGAATTTCAGAAATAGTGTATTCAAAGTCTTCATTATCAACCGGCATGCCATTATGTTGTGCTTCACTAATGCCTTCATTATCAACCAGATGTTGTGCTTCACTTTCAATATTCTGTTTTTCACTAGTTTTTTCTTCATTGTCAACTTTTTCTTCACCCTCAGCAGTTGTGTCATCAACCTCAACCCTTTCGCCTGGAGGGCCTTTTCCATCATGACCATTTTTTCCTCTAATGGATCCATCTCTACCTCGATGACGATTAGCTTCATCTTTCTCCATTTTCTCTAAACATTTCTCAAACCAATTGTTAAACACTATAAGCACAAATGCTCCAAACACATCCAAACCTAATAGATATTGATTGACTTTTTTGCATAATTCAACAGAAAAATGCATGCTCATGTCCAAAAAGACAGTAGGAAATCCTACCATTAAGTCCGGATGTTGGATTTTGCATACAAAAAAAAGTATGATAGGCTAAACACTTGGTGAGCAATATGCTCCAATTGTCAATTAGTTCATTAAACGGTTGATTAAACTCTCTGGGATGTGCAATAAAATAGAGTATCAGAGATGTTCCAACTAGACAAATGAGTTCAATAAAACTTTTATACAAAAACCTAAATCTCGAGTTGATAGTGAACGGACCCCAATATATGATTGGGCACAAAAGGTAGTTATGCATAAATTGAAGTGCGATCCGAAACATATAACTATCGTATTTCCCAAGTTTATAATCCTTATAGAAAACACATTTGGGAAATATTAGAAAGCATAGTGCTAGGGAAATAGTTGACAAAAATAAGGCAAACCACTTCACACGTCTTCTAATTTTTTTTTGGATCGTGTATCTTTTCATCAAGTTTGAGGGGAACAATGGTTTTTTTTGTCAAGTTTGATAGGAACAATGGTTTCCAAACGAGGCATGTCAGGCTCTATCTCAAGATTTTTATCTTCTTCCACAAGTAATGGACGATTTGGAGGATTTTCAAGGTCCCTAGTAGGATCAACCTCCATAGCACGCATTGGAGGATTTTCAACATCCTAGTAGGTGGATCGTGAGTGTCATCCATGCTAAAAGAGTTTTGCTGAAAATCAAAGAAAAAAATTATTATTAGATATAAAAAGAAAGAGTTAAAGAGAGTATCCATTAGCTTAGCCTAAGATAGTATGCAAACCTTTTTCTTCGGCAAGACTGAGGATGCAAACCTTCTTCTGCAAGACTGAAGATGGAGCCAATGGCTAGTTCATCTTCCTCATCATTTCTCGCAGTGTGATATAGTAAATAGATATTCTAGAGAGAGAGGCAGAGAGTCTGGTGATTTGAGCCAATAGTTACTTCGTCTCGTAGTGTGATATAGCAAATAGACATGAGAGAGAGGGGAGGCACATGCATATAAAGAGTCTAGTGTGGCGATGGAGCCAAAGGCTACTTGTCTTCCATACCTTGTAGTGTGATATAGAAAATGGATAGTTGAGAGAGAGAGAGAGAGAGAGAGAGAGAGAGAGAGAGAGAGAGAGACGGAGAGAACAGGCAAATATATATATATATAGGGGTGTTTTGAGAAGATGGTTAAAAATTGACTTTTTGATTTTTTAAACTTTTTTTACTATTTCATGTGAGAGGTGATGTGACTTAAAATGAATTAAAACTGATTTTTAGTTTTTTTATTTAGGTTCCCAAAACACCCTAGAGAGAGAAAGAGAGTCTTATGGCTGGCGTCTCTTAAGGCACATATTCATCCTTTCAGAAAATGACAAAATATATATTGAGGTTTTGTATTTATGAGATATTATTTGGTATTTTAGGATAAATCTTCATGCTTTAATCAGTTTCTTAAAAATTGATGTGAACGTAATAATCCTATTTGTATGTAATAATAATAATAAAAAAAAACAAATCAAGACAATATATAGAGTTGCCCTAACATCATACTTGTTTGGTGAAACTTTTCAAACATGATTTCACAATATGATTTGAGTATTTCGTTTATTTATAATTTTTAAAAATTGATTATATACTTATTTTTCAAAACACGTCTATCCAGTCATCCTTCCGGACGTTTCCCGGACATCTGGCTGATTGACTAGAACAATGTTCGTGTTTTTTTTTTTTTTTTTTTTTTTTTTTTTTACACCTGTTATTTTTATATTTTAAATAAAAATTATTTTGAAATTTTTTTATGAGTTTTGAATAGAATTTTGGGTTGTGTGTTTGGTCTCGTTTGGCAAGTGGTCATTTCAGTTAAAAAGCCAAAAAGTTACTAAAAAAAATCAAAAAAACCAACTTATACCAAAAAGTCAAATTTTTTTCTCATTACTTTTTGCACATCTTTTTGTAAAAAACTAAAACGTCATCTCAAACATATTAGTTTTTTTTTTTTTTATATCATATTTTAGCCAAAAAATTATTAAAAAAGCCTGTTCCCAAACAAGGTCTCAATTCAAGGATGTATATAGCATTAAGTTTTGTGATTAATATGTTTTAATTTTAAGGATATGGTTAGTAAAATATATTAATGAGAATTACGAATTATTGTTTTAAAAGATATTTTTTTTAATATTTTTGCTATTGCACTTTTTTAATTTATTTCCTTTCTATTCTTATACACTCCTATCAATTGTCACTCACTACCACAATGACAACATGCTGAAAAAGTCACTCATACTGAAAAAGTCATCACCGTAAAAAGAAAAAAGAAAAAGAAAAGCCTTTGGTAACACATTTTAAAAAGAAAAAGAAAAAAAAAATCAAGCTTCACATACTTAGCAAACTCCTAAATTATGAAAATTTAACAGTCTATTCAATAAAATTACTTGGAAGAAAAAGAAAAATGAACCTTGAAAGAAACATAATGTACTTGAAAAGTTTCACTTGAAACACATCAAACCTAATTAGGCTGGAATAAGTAATTGTTGATGCAGTTGTGAAACCCCACAATAACCTTTGGCATTGGAACCTTTGGCTTTGGTATTGATATTAGTAGTAGTAGTAATGGATTTTGGATAGGACCAATACCTAGTATCACTACAAAAAATTCAAGTTTTTGCGACGGCATTTTACTCCTAATGCCATCTCAAAAAACTTTTAGCGGTAGCAAATGACTTTTAGCGACGGCAAAAAGGGGGTCACAACAGAGGGTGTTGCAAAAACTTTTTAGCGACGGCATCATGTCGTCGTCTTTTTTTTTTGCGACGACAATTGTTCCTTTTTGCGACGGCACTTTACTGTTGCCAATAATATGTAAAAAAGTGAACTTTTGCGACGGTACTGTTTTACCGTCACTGAAAGTCTTATTTTAGATGGCAAGTAATGCTGTCGCGAATTGTGTGTGTGTGTTTTTTTTTTTTTTTCATGCCCAAAAAAAATAAAAAACAAAACTGCAACATAATTATTAAAAATATTAAAATTACCTGTATTAAATGAAAAATAATTGAAAAAGAAATAAATAATTGCATACTAATATAAAAATTTCTGTATAGAAATAATAATTTCTTCATAATAAAAACATTCTTGCATACATAACTACACATCAATAAAATTACCCCACTACATAATGTTCCATAATACATATATAATGTTTAAATACATAAAGTTGTTCATAATTCAAAATAACATCAACCAAAATTAAAATTTTTCCTCATCATTCTCCGTGCGTAACAAAAACAAAAGTTAGTCGCCTTTTTCACAGGCATGCATTCCACAAGAAGCAAACGCCTACTCGGAAAATATCTGAAAACAAAAAGTAAAAATAATTAGTGACAATATAATTATGTGTTAATATGTTAATTACAAAAAAATATAAAAATTTAACTACTATACAACTATAAAGATAATTAAGTAAAGAATTTTGCCTATGTCGAAATCCGACTCTAACTCCCAAATGGAGAGTGCGATTTGAGTCTCGCCCTCTCCCACAAGTCTCTCGTGCCTAGGCGGTCGTGTGTTCCAAGTTTCGTACTAATCCGACGGCATTTGGTGATTTTGGGGCGTCAACACCTTGAATTCTAAGTTTCTTAAGGAACTATTTTGCCTAGCGTGAAATCCGGCTCTAACTCCCAAACTGGGAACCCGATTCGAGTCTCGTCTTCTCCCACAAGTCTCTCGTACCTAGGTAGTCGTGTGTGCCAAGTTTTGCGCTACTCTGATGTCGTTTGGTGATTTTGGGGCGTTAATACCTCGAATTCTAATTTTCTTAAGAAACTAGTTTGCCTAGAGTGAAATCCGGGTCTAACTCCCAAACCGGGAACCCGATTCAAGTCCCGTCTTCTCCTACAAGTCTCTCAGTATGCCAAGTTTCGTGCTAATCTGACGCCGTTTGGTGATTTTGTGGCGTCAACACCTCAAATTCTAAGTTTCTTAAGAAACTAGTTTGCCAAGAGTAAAATCCGGCTCTAACTCTTAAACCGAAAATCCGATTTGAGTCTCGTCTTCTCCCACAAGTCTCTCGTGCCTAGGCAGTCGTGTGTGCCAAGTTTCGTGCTACTCCAATGCCGTTTGGTGATTTTGGGGCGTTAACACCTCGAATTCTAAGTTTCTTAAGAAACTAGTTTGTCTAGAGTGAAATCCGGCTCTAACTCCTAAACCTAGAACCCGATTCGAGTCTCATCTTCTCCCACAAGTCTCTCGTGCGTAGGCTGTCGTGTGAAAAGTTTCATGCTACTCTGATGCCATTTGGTAATTTTAAGGCGTTAACACCTCGAATTCTAAGTTTCTTAAGCAACTAGTTTGTCTAGAGTGAAATCCGGTTCTAACTCTCAAACCGGGAACCCGATTCGAGTCCTGTCTTCTCCCCCAAGTCTCTCGTGCCTAGGCGGTCGTGTGTACCAAGTTTCGTGATAATCCGACACCGTTTGGTGATTTTGGGGCATCAATGCCTCAAATTCTAAGTTTCTTAAGAAACTAGTTTGCCTAGAGTAAAATCCAACTCTAACTCCCAAACCGGAAACCCGATTCGAGTCCTATCTTCTCCCACAAGTCTCTCGTGCCTAGGTGCTCGTGTGTGCCAAGTTTCATGTTACTCCGACGCCGTTTGGTGATTTTGGGGTGTTAACATCTCAAATTCTAAGTTTCTTAAGAAACTAGTTTGTCTATAGTGAAATCCAGCTCTAACTTCCAAACCTGGAACTCGATTCGAGTCCCGTCTTCTCCCACAAGTCTCTTATGCCTAGGCTGTCGTGTGTGAAAAGCTTCGTGCTACTCTGACGCCATTTGATGATTTTAGGGCGTTAACAGCTCGAATTCTAAGTTTCTTAAGCAACTAGTTTGTCTAGAGTGAAATCCGACTTTAACTGCCAAACCGGGAACCCAATTTGAGTCCCGTCTTCTCCCACAAGTCTCTCGGGCCAAGGCAGTTGTGTGTGCCAAGTTTCGTGCTAATCCAATACCGTTTGGTGATTTTGCGGTGTCAACACCTCGAATTCTAAGTTTCTTAAGAAACTAGTTTTCCTAGAGTGAAATCCGGCTCTAACTCCCAAACTGGGAACCCGATTCGAGTTTCATCTTCTCCCACAAGTCTCTCGTGCCTCGGCATCCGTGTGTGCCAAGTTTCGTGCTACTCTGACGCCATTTGGTGATTTTGGGGCATTAACACCTCGAATTTTAGGTTTATTAAGAAACTAGCACTATAACAAAAAAAAATTTTACAGCACCAAATGCACGCTGTGGATATGATTCTACGACGTGCAAGGTAAAGTTGAATTATGACTAGTCATGAAAAGTCATTTACTTTCAACGGCATGCTGTAGTACGCCGTTAAAAACCCTTTAACAGCGGATTTTGTATAGAATGCAAACCATCACAATAACTCAGTAATTATATAAATTGAACAAAGAATGATAAATGTGACAACAATTTGCTAGAATCTAATGATAATCATAAAATCATTAAAAATTAGACAAAGTGATAATTGTAGAACCAGAATAAATACGTAGTTTTTTTTATTTTCTTTTTTCTTTTTTTCTTTTTTTTTTGTTTTCCAATAAAATTATATGCATACACATGTATACATATTTTGATAAGTATAAGTTGCCAATAAAATGAGAAAACTTACCTTGTGTGTGCAAAGATTTGTTGCCAATTGGTCCATGATGAACCAAAAACAGAAGTTGCGGGGACAACTTGACAAAACATGAGAATTTAGCATGTCAACATATGCAAGGTACAATAGCCAACAATCAAATGAACTTGCAAGGTGACTTAGAAGTAGATGTCTACATGTTATATTAAGATATATTTGCAACTAATAAAATAATTGATCTCACATACTTTCCTTTCAAAATCAAATAAACTATTAGACTTACTCCTCATCAACCGACATACCACCACAATTGCTATATACACCTGCAAGTAAAAAAAAAACCAAAGTAACATATAACATTTAGGTGCTTGACAACACAATAAATCCAAACATATGATATGCTAGTTTAATAATAGGTGTTCTGTTTTTCACCTTTGTTTAAAATTTTATTGGTTGAAAAAGTTTTCTCAGCTTTGTTCTCAACAAAACAACAGAATAGCAGAACTATAGCTGGCTATCATCATTGTAGCATATCAACACCAGCACTAGTAGCATAAACAGCAAACCAGAACCAGCAACACAGAAGACCAGCAGCACAGCAACTAGCACCAACAACATAAAGCCAACAGCACAAATAGCACAGCACAAACAATAACCTTACAATAGGCTATAAGAACCAGTCTACCTAGCCAAGACAATATGTAGAAATTGCACTACAAGGTTCTATTCAAACTCCACATACCAAAGACCATGAGGGGGAGGGATTGAACAAAACAGGTGCAAACAAATACAATTACTTAGCACTCAACACTCCAAACAGTATATGAGCTAATTCACACTCAACACATAACAAAGACTTCCCTAACAAGAGTTCCAGCTTTACAATCTGCAGAAGAAACAGTTAGAGAAAAGGTATATGGCTCACATCCCTCATCACACAAACAGCAGAACCCATATGTAGAACCTCACCAAACTTAACCCTCCTCCCTACTAAGAAACCAGCTTGACAACCTGCAAAGGACAAGATTAGAACACAAATATATAATAGATTTATGATCTCACATCACTCAACCCTCATATATTAGCTCACCATGCAACTCAATCCTCAATGCTCACCACACTCCACTCTAAAAGACAATCACAAGCCACCCTAACTGCAGTAGCTCACAACACTCAACCCACAACATCTCTAAATAAGTACCAGCACAACCTGCAAGTAAAACATAGAGGTAACATGGTGCAGCTCCAAAGATAGTCCAGGAGACCTGCATCAGGGAAACTAACACACAGAGGAAGCATTAGAAAATCTAATAGACAAAGTAAAACATATCAGGGAGAATAGATCCTTAACACTATATGAGGGATGTGCCATGAACTCAAAAACCAATCATTGGCTCCATCTTCCTTTAAGGTTGTGTTCTTGTCAACAAGATGGAAGGAAAACTAACTACTCACCATTTTAGTCTATTTTATTACCCATTGGTTAAAGTTGTAACACTAAATTTAAATCCAAATTGTGTTGTAGAAAGATGAGAAGGTCAGGCCTAAAAGCTGAACTAAACTCTCCATCCAATCTATTCTAACTGAACTTGTGCATAATTTAAACCAAGGCGATTCTAAACTCCATCACTACTATTGAGTTAAAGGTTTAGAAAGGAACATGTATAGAAACGCAGAGTGTGTGTGCGAGCTGTGTCTTCCTAGATTTGAATCAAACTGTTGATAAACCAAACCATTAGAAGTTTAGAACCAAAATTAATAAATTTAAAGCTAAAAATAGAAGAAATGACTTAAAAACCTAAAACGTAATAAAGGTTTGAACATGAGGAAGGGTGTGGTTCTCACCAAACTTCCCCAAAAGTTTCTGTAATTGCCATAGTTTCAATCCTACCTTAACCAATTTAAAAACATTATTGTCATGTACAATAATGACAGCTAGTGTACCCATCAACAAATAACATATAATTAATATTGAAAATTACCACTGAAGAGTTCATCTAGAGCCTGGCTTCCAATTGTGATGCGAACCATCAATTTTCTCTGTAAACAAAACAAGAGCAATTAATAAGGTTACTTAACTCAATCAAACAGCTCGTGAAAGTTACCGACATGCACCCATTGTTTTGATCCTCAAAACTAGTTGTATAAATTTTACAATGTTGGTAACCTCCAAACAATGTCTTTTCATTTTTTTTCCTCATTACATAATAATGAAATCTGAATATGCAGGAAGACATAGAGACATGGACCAACCCCTCATTTGTTCAGTAATAGTTCCATAGTTTTTTTTAACTTAATATTGTCCCTTATGTATAGCCTACTTGTATTTTCATTGTTTTGAAATTCCAACACATGGCCTTTTTACATACCAGGGCATAGAAAAGGGATGAATTCTTCCACATGTATTCTGTATTAAACAAGATATCATAACAATTGAGATCGTCTTAAGCTCCTTATGTCTATAGACTTCCTATTAGGAGTATCAATGCATTTACTCCTTGAAGTACTTTTACATATTTCTAGTAAGCAAACAGTTTGGTAAGCAATGTGTATGTAAACATGCATTAAATTGTCTGAATCTTATACTGAACTCATTCTGGCTCTAACATCTTCCATAAATACTTTAATAATAAATCATGAATATTCATAGCTACAAGTACTTGAAGAAATTGTTCATACACGAAAGAAGAAATTGTTCCAACAAACACACCATTCAGTTAATTAAACAAACACATAAAGTGCACAGTTAAGACTAGTACCAGTAACCTAAGAAACCCACACTGAAGACGACTATATCATACTTACATTTGAACAGAAATGGAGAGAAAAATTAGGGCAAAGATGAACTGTCCATATTCTGATTTTGTTTCTGACGCATTCATGTGCCTCGCCGCCTGATCTTTCTTATCGTAATCAGCCTGTTCGAGATCGTCGTTTTGACGAGTCCGACGGTAGTCCTTTGTAGACAAAGGTTCTGAAACAGTTGAGCGGAGTGTAGGGTCAAAAAGATCGGTGAAGAGAATAGGAGAAGAGAGAGAGAGGGCGGCGAGGGAGGAGGTGTGGCAGCGGCAATGGTGGTCGCCGGTGGCGGCACCAGAGGCGACGATGTAGATGGAAGAGATAAAGAGAGAGGAGAGTGAAAGAGAGTGAGAGAGAGTGTTAGGTTAGGGATTGGGGATTGAGATCGTGAGAAACAAAAGGGGGAATTGGATAGAAATTGTGGGAAAATGAAAAGTTCATTTTTTTGGTTAAAATAATAAATTTTTTTTTTTTTTTTTTTTTTTGTAGTTAATGAATTTTTTTTTTTGATTTTTTTTAGTTAATGAATTATTTTTTTTTTGATTTTTCATTTTTTTGATTTCTAATTTTTCGTTAAAAAATTATTTATTTCATTTTTATTTTAATGAAAAAAATTATTATTATTATTTTATTTGGTAGAAGTTTGGGGTAATATTTTAATGAAAAATATTTTTTGTTAAAATAAAGTTAATTTTTTGTGGTCAATGAAAAATATTTTTTTGCGGCCCATTTTTTTTGGTTACTATAAATTAGGAATTAATTTTTTGTGGTAGAGGAGAGGGAGTGGCAGTAGTGGTGAAGGTGGTAGATAAGAGGTGATGGTGGTGGTGGTGATGGCGAAGGAGATTAGTGGTGAAGTTGTGGTAGTGGTAGAGGAGATGGAGTGGCGGTGGTGGAGGAGAGGTAATGGTAGTAGTAGTGGCAGTAGTGGTGGTGGTGGTAGTGGAGTGGTGGCGATGGTGGTAGTAATGGTAGTTGTAGAGGTGGAGTGACAACAGTGGTAGCAGTGGTGGTAGTGGAATGACATTTGCAGTAGTGGTGAAGGTGGTAGAGGAGATGGGTGGTGAGAGAGAGAGATAAGTGGGAGACAGATAGAGAAGAGAGATAGAGAGACAGACAGAAACAGAGACAGAGTGATGAGTGAAAGAGAGAGAGAGAGAGAGAGGGAGAGAGAGAGAGAGATAGAATGGTCGCTAAAAGTGAATTTTCTTATAGTGGATCGATAAATTGAGAGAGAGCTCGATAAATAGAGAAGATGTGAGAGAGAATGTGAACAAGGTGAACACAGTGGAGGAGAGAGACATACAGATAGACAAACAGATAGGAAAACACAGAGAGAGAGAGAGACAAAAAAAGAGAGAAACAAAAGATGAACGAGAGATAGACAAAGATAAAGGGAAAGAGAGCGAAAAGAGATAAACGAGAGAGAGACAAAAAGAGATGAGCGAGAGAGTGAGAGAGATAGAGAGAAGAGAGATGAACGAGACAGATAGAGAGAAAAGAGATGAGTGAGAGACACAAAGAGAGAGAGAGAGAGAGAGAGAGAAAGAGAAGAGAGACAGAGAGACAGGAAGATGAAAAAATGGGTGAAAAGAGAAATATTATATCAAAAGAGTAAGACGACATCATTTTTTTAATTTTTTTTGTGACAGAAAAATACCGTTGCATTTATTTAAACCATTTTGTGACTATATATATATGAAGTCGCCTCAAAACCACAATTTTTTTTTAAAACTTTTTTTTGCAACAATACCTATTACAGTCGCAAAAAACTCACTTTTTTTTTTTTTTGCGACTGTAGCTGGTGCCATCGTAAAGACTCTATTTTTTTGTGACAGTAATCTCCATTGTCGCAAACACTCTCCTTTTTTTTATGACAGTAATTTCTGCCGTCGCAAATACTCTCATTTTTCGCGATAGCATTTTCTGCCGTCACTTTTTGTGACGGCAAGTGTGCCGTTGCAAATGCTTCCGTCTTTTAAGCCCACTTTTCTTGTAGTGTATAGATAACCCCAAAACATATTGTAAGCTTTGTGACCTAGGCACATACGTTGTCTTTTGGATAAAGAACAACAATTTCCATGAAAACCACCAAGAACACATCCAAGAAGCTATAGTCCCAACAATCATAATGGAGTTGCCTAAAAGCATGAGATCCAAGGAAAAATGATATCCATGAAAAACAATAGATATCCACCGTACATTGTCTCAAAATCAAAGCAATGTATATAACGAACACATCGATTGCAGACTTTGCAAAGGGTCCAAGCTTCTTCTACATTAAAGGGTTATATGAACCAGTGGCAATTTTATATCCTACAACATGTGCTTGTGCATATAAGGCAACGAATGCACCCATACCAATAATATTCTAATGACACTATCTCGATCTCCATTAGAGTCCACGCCATCCATTTCCAAAAATTCATACCAGATGAGGATGCCAAATTGCAAGCCTATGGCCCTGTTTGGTAGAGCTTATTTCTAGCTTATTTCAGCTTTTAGCTTAATTTAAGCTATTTTGATGTGTTTGGTTCAACTTAACAATACAGCTTATAACTTTTTGTAAGTCAAAAATCAACTATTCTTTGAGTGGGGGAGGAGAAGCTTAATTTATAAGTCAAAAATTAGCTTATGTTCACAACTATAAGCTGTTAGGCTATAAGTTATAATCACTTTCCCACAGCTCTACCAAACAAGGCCTATATAACCATACCAAGCCTAGGGAAAGACTTCGTATCCTACATAAAATATACAGTTGATGGTTAGTTTATAGAGAAATCTTTGTGTTGGAACCAATGGTTCTTTTATAGGCTTTTTGGGGCCAACTTTCAGCCCAATTTTGACTAGGCCCCAAAGGTCTTTTGGGGTGGGTCCGAAAAGGTGACATGTTCCTTGCCGCATGGCAAGTCACAAGGTGAAGACGGTTTGTCAAAACCATTTATGAGTGTATGGGAACTTGACGTCATTTTCGGGTTTGTGGAATGGACAATTAAAAAATTTAATGTGGGTTTCCTAGTAAGGCTTGTTCCACATTGAAACTTGAAGAGAACTTATATGTGTATATAAGTTCTAGGTGACAACACTTGGGTTGGGCCCCGAGGGGCACCCCAAGTTTATAAAAGGGAGGAGTTATGGACAAAGTGAACCTTAGCCCAAACCACCACACACGCCGCTGCCGGCCGTACTGAGCGCAGGTGTGGGTTGTGGGTCGGGTCGGTTCTAACATTAATTTTTTCAAAAAAAATTATTACAAGAAATTAGTTCAAATTTTGCACCAAATTTAAATTTAAATTTTTCTATCTAATGTTGCCTCCTCAAGTCCAAATTCCACAACAGTTTAAGCAGTCCAAATAGGTTGCCAATCTGTTGAACCCCGGATAGATTCAGTTTCTGCCTAGATAGATTCAAATCTGTTGTAGTTTTCCAACAGATAGAAATTGCCCAGCAGTTATCTGTTGGCACCTGTTTATTTCAAAAACAGATCTGTTCGGACACCCATAGATATACTGCTATGAATGAAATTCACTAGAGAACCGATTGATTCCAGTTACATAACAGGATGTAACTGTTACATAAGTAACAACAAGACAATACTTACCGATTCGGGCCGATACTAGAAAGAAAGTGTTGAAAAACCTATAAAAATGGTTAAGAAATTTCACAACCGCGACACCTGATTCCCGATATGTACTGACTGATACTATTGATACTGATACTTCTCAATTGTTACCGTTACATTATCTGATACCACAATTTAGAACCATAGGTGGGATACATAGAATTATTCAGTAAGTAATAACAACAAAGAGATAGTATATCTATGACGCCCTAACCCATTGTAGCATGTTTGATGAGTAAAATTAATAGTGAGAAGATTAATAATCTATGAGATTAGTATATGATTGGTTAACTAATAGGATTAGTGAGATACATAATTTTCTCTCATCTATGTTTGTTTTGCAATAGATATGGAAATATAAAATCACAATTATATTTATATTTTGCATTATTAGTTGTAAGATTGAAAAGTCTATCAATTTTGTTGAATAGCTTTGCCATTAAAATCTAATTTGAATAATAAAATTTACAACAAAATAATAGAATGTAAGTCTAATGAATTAATAGATTCAATGTGATGCTATAATTCATCCAATCAAATAAGCTCTTGAGTAATCAGCATCCACTCTACCCTATGCAAGAGCCAGGTTTGGATATGACTATATAAATCATACTATTCATGTTTAAAATTATTTGTCTGGTACAAAAAATAACTACTTAAAAATAATGTATTTTTATGTATATTTTATTTTATTTTTAAAAATTGAAATATTTTAATTGGTATTTTTTTTTTTGAAAATTTCAATGCAAGGATACATTTATTTTTAAGTTTTTATTTTTCGTGCCAAATAAATAATTTAGCAAAGTGATCATTGTAATTTCAATTAGTTTCATTTTTAACTATTAATTTTAAATTTTATATTAATTTGGCCCAATTGATAACTAGGATTTTTGAAGGAAAATAATTACTGAATTGATTGATGTTAACAAATTTATAATTTTATCTATAAAAATATAACATATGCCATAAATATACACATTTTCTATCCAAAAAAACAATGATAATTAATTAGATTAAATTAAGACAAAATCATAATATCAATGTTAAATCAAGCTAATTAAAATTACAAAAACTATATAGAATTACCGATATAATTTCAATTCATGACATTTCATGATTCAAATACTTTTGTGTTTGCTCAACAAAGTTTAATTCTTTGATAGAAGAAAAAAAAAAACACAAAAACATTGCAAGGAGAATAATAATAGGAAAATTTATCTATAAATCTCATATGGGGGATGTTGAGTCATTTAGTTCTAAGAGTTTTCTTATAAACCAACTAGTCTTTTTTGTTTTGAAAAGTTGTATTTATTTGATTTAGTGCCACTTGAATTTAAATGAATGCCCTTTTGTGATTCATTTTTCCAATTTTGTGATTTGTTTTTGGGATTGGAATGGAAATGTGAGGTGTGGAAGATTTTTTTGGAGGGGATTGATGGCTGAAGTGTTGATTGTCGAGAGTAAAAATGTACATTTCTGTTAGTGTGGTTTTCTAATATTACATTGAATTGTTACACTAGAGCGATACATTTGAAAAAAGTACACCAAGAAATTTTTGTGTGTTATATTGATTGGAGTGTTACGTTTAGGAAAAATACGTTAAAGAGTTTTTTTTTTTTAATGTTATATTGTTACGTTTGAAAAAAGTACACTAATAAGTTTTTTAGTGTTACATTAGAGTGTTACGTTTGGAAGAAGTACATTAAAGAGTTTTTGTGTGTAACATTGATTGGAGTGTTACGTTTGAGAAAAGTATATTGAGGAGTTTTTTTTTTTGAATGTTATGTTGTTACATTTGATAAAAGTACACTAAAGAATTTTTTAGTGTGTTACATTAGGGTGTTACGTTTTGAAAAAACACACTAAGGAGTTTTTGGGTGCTACATTGATTGGAATGTTACGTTTGAAAAAACACACTAATGAGTTTTTTGTGTGTTATATTGATTGGAGTGTTAAGTTAAAAAAAACACACTAATAAATTTTTTTGAAATGTTATGTTTAAGAAAAATACACTGAGGAGTTTTGTAGTATATTACATTGGAGTGTTACGTTTGGAAAAAGTACACTAAGGAGTTTTTTTTTGAAGTGTTTCGTTTAGCAATTTCAACATTACGAGAAAACTCATTGTTAGGTTTTTGTTATTGGCAATCCCGTTTGACAAAACTCTTTTCAATTGTAATTTTATTTGTTCTTTTATTTCAGTGAGGCTTTGAGTAATTAGATGCGAATCCAACCCGAATTGTGCCTATGCATAAAAGTTTGTGTTCTTAATCCGTTCATGTTTGTCACTTTGTTGACTATGTCGAGAATCGAGCTAGGAGTTGTGTTTTTGTGCTCAAGCGGCATTTCCTGCACTCGAGCACGCAAGCATAGATCTGTGTTTTGAAACACGCGTTTTAGTAAGTCTGCTTGAGTGGCCATTCCTGAGCTTGAGCGGAGATTGCAATTCAATTTTCTATAAATCTGCGATTAATTCGTTTTCTAGGGTACGGCTTCCAGATCTTCCTCTTGGGCGTTAGGGTTTCATCTAAAGCTTCTTTGCTTGTTTCCTTTGATATCTGTGAGAGATTATATCATGAATTGAGTGGATTATATCAAAGGGTTTTTTTTATTTTGTTTTATTCATAAAAGAGAGAATTATTCTTCGGTGGATTCCGTGGAATTTGGGTCTGAAACTTTGGTGGATTCTGGAGTAGCTCATCGTCGTGGATTCGACATCGGCGTTGTGGATTCAACATTGGACAAGACAATTTCGAGGTGAAGACGGGGCTAGAAGAGACACATAGGGGTCGGTTTGATTCGGGATTGGATTCGCTAGGTAATTGAGAGTACACTTGTGTAATTCTTTTATGTCTTCTTAGTGGAATATTTTGTGGCTTTTGCCTGTAGTTTTTTTATCACAATTGGAGACGTTCTAATTGTGGTTTTTCCACATTAAATCATTGTGTTGATTTGTCTTTGATTGTTTGATTGGGATTGCTATTTATTGTTTAAAATTGATACATAATCACAAATCAATATCTTGGGGTTTTTAGATTTTTCACTCATATTTGTCCCTCAACACATGGCACACGCTTATGCTGGGCTCTCTATGTAATTTACACTAGAATAAGACCTTTGGGTCTATAAAAAAAAAAAGAGGGAACCAAACAGTTCATAAGATCACTATTTAAGATTTATTGGTACTTCACCCATAATAATAATAATATGGATAAATACACTTTTCCTCCATGTAATTTCATTCAAATTTTAATTTGGTTTCCATAGTTTCAATTTAAATAATCTAATCCTTACACTTTCAGATTAATTTTAATCTAGTCCTTACATTTTAATTTTTGTTCATTTTTTATGTGTACACCTTAAGATATTGAAAAGTATCACAAATTTATTAATTTTAACCTCTAATTTTGATAGAAATATTAAATTGAAGTTGGACTTAAAATATAGAGACCAAATTATTCAAATTAAAATTACAAAAATTCAATTAAAGATGAAAAGTGTATTTTACCCTAATAATAATTATTGTAATTTCCTACGAAAATCTTGGTCAAAATACTCTAATTGTTTTGACGAGTAAAATAAATTTAAAAACAAAGAGTTTAAAGAGTAAGATGCATAAGTCCATTATCGTTGAATTTTTATCAATAAAATCTATGGAATGAAATTCAAAGGGATTGGTTGAGCGGTAAAGATTTAAAAATAAGATCCAAGGTATCGGCTTTGAGTTACCCAAATAGACATTGGAGGTTTATCCGATCATTAACTTTAGGATCCTCGAATTAGTTGAGTTGCACGCAAATTCGCTATACATTATTAAATAAAATAAAATAAAATAAATCCATGGAATGAATTTGTTGTCTTTTGACAGTTGAGAAATCTAAATTTAAAATTTTATATTCGATTTGTATTTAAAATTTTGATGAGAAAAGAAACAAAATGGAAAAAATAAATAAATAGAAGTTTTATCAAAGAAATGATGAAAAAATGAAACCCCTTCAAATTCATGATTTGTTTCTCCTGAGATTTGATAAAATTAAAAATTACTTCTTATACAAAAATTATAATACTTAAATTACCCATCTTAATTAAAAAAAAATAAAAAAAATACACGTCCTCTTTTATTTATTATTCATCCAAATAAAATGATGAAAAATTATAATTATTCCTTTTCTTTTTCAGTAGACGAGTGTGGAGAGGCGGTTTGGAAATACTCTTAGATCCTGAAGGACGTTCCTGATCCTCTGATTGCCACCTGAAAAAGGGATTAACACTCCGGTCGGGGGTGCTGGAATTAGCACTCCGACGGACAAGTTAGTATATGTCTTTCATTTGCTTGTGTCTTAAGTTTCTTTAGTCTGTTCTCACATGCCTCTCTTTGGTTGATGCTCCTCTCTTTTATACTCGTCCCTAGTCTCGGGGTTCCGGCCCACTTTTAATCCAGCGTGTAACTGCTCACTCAGTCATTTTGTCGTGTGCCTATTCTCACTCGGCATCTTATACATCTGATTCTATGGCCGATTTGACTATTCAGCTTCCAGGTCCCCCAAGACGGAGCCGAATAGTATATATACTGATTTTCTTCAGTTTCATTTAGTTTTCCTACATATACTGATATTCGGCTCCCACAATTGCCCCCCGAACATCCTACTAATGCCAGTTAGTCGGCATGTTTGGTCTTGAATTTGGAGAGTGAAAAATACGACTGCTTCCCTCATTCCAACACAAGTGTCAGAACATTTAGGAATCATTATAATTTCCCGCCCCTTCATACGCTTCATCTATTTATTGCGATTTGAAACCGTGTTGTCCCTTTGAATGTATTTTTGAATACGCAAAGCTTTTTGGTTGCCTGCCAGTTTGCCTTCTTCATTTCACGACCTCTGCAACTTCTTTTCGTTTCTCACTGTCTTCCCTACTTCTTGTAAGTTCTTCTCTTCTCCATTTCAACTCCCGTTTCCTTGTTTGTTTTTTAGTTTAGTGTACTTCCTATACTGGCTAGGATGGTGAAACATCTGAAAGCCTTTCTTTCTGCAAATCGAGTTTCTGGTTTCCGACGCCATTTTTCCATTCCTAACGACGTCCATCCATCACTCGTGGCAGAGAGCGTAATTGACATGGAGAGGACCGATAAGAGTACAATATTCTTTTCTCTCCTATCAATCGTTGAGGGTGGAGTCTGTTTCTCCCTTCACCCATTTTGGAGGGCTGTCCTTCGTCACTGGGGTCTAATCCCTTCTCAGCCTAACGTAAACTTCTACCGAATCGTAATGGAAATTGTAGAATTAAACCGACGCCTTAGGCTAAATCTAGGAACCCCTCCTATTCAGCATTGCTATGCCTTGGCCAAATCCTCTGGCCGGCAGGGGCGCTACTTTGTCAGGGCCAAGGACACTGACCATTATTTGGTGACTATGCTTGCCAGCTCTGGCAAGCGTGTTAACGATGTCATGGTCGTTGTTCGAGGCAACTGGGAATTTGGCGAGGGTGAAGATCGCCCAGATCCTGTGCCTAGACGAAAAGGCGAACAAGGTGGCCGCATAGTCCTCCATGTGTATTCGTTATATATTTACCTGGCTTAGATTCCATGTACTTACCATTTTATTTACGCAGGTAACGATTTGAAGAAAGTTTTGGTCTCAGCCGACGACGCTGTACTTGCGCAAATCAAAACCACGCTCCAGTTCTTCGGCTGTCCAAACCTCCAAAAGCAAGGGAGGGCAGCCCACATATTTCTGAGATACAAGCCAACTTACGCTACATTTTCGGCTGTAGATAACATTCTAATTCCAAGAGGCGAGCAACAGCTTTTGGCGCTTATTTTCCCGAACTTCAAAAATCTTAGGGAGATTGGTCTTGAAGCCTCAGATTTAGAGCCGGCGAATGAACAAATAGCCGAAGAAGTCGCTAAGCAGCCGAATCAGTCCACATTGGACAGATCCGATAGTCTCAGAGAGAAGGTTGACGTGGCTCTAAATTTGGCTTTTGAGGAAGCCGTCCTCAATCCATCCAACCCTCCATCCACTTCAGGCCGAGTAGACGTCTCCTTTGAAGATATTTTTACCAACTTAGGGGACCTTCCCGACGCATATCCTGAGAACATGCCTAGGGAGTCGCTCACACAGATGGCTAGGAGGAAAAACGCCGAGAGGATGGCCGCCTGGAGGAAAGCCGAAGCCAACCGATCTGAACCTCTACCTGTTGTCGAGGCTGAGTCTTCTCTGCCTGCTCTAGTGGAAGAAACGGCTTAGATTGATATGGCCAAAATAGAGCACATTGTCGATCAACTGGGCAATCACAAGGCTGAGCATAGGGGGGAAAAAAGTCCTACTGAGCACGATGTCGACTCTGCAAAAAACCTAACTGATAAACGGCCGCGCATAGAAGAGTCAGACTTGGTTGTGCCGTTTATCGTACAACCGAGGATAAAGAACGTGCTGATTATTTCTGATGCATCGGCTGTGAAAGACCCTGCTGTGGCCTTGAGCATGGCCTCTTCAATTTCCTGTCGGTTGACAAAGCAACCTTTCGGGTAAAGCTGGATTTGCTGTCAATAGCATTAGCCGCTCAATCAAACATATTGGTACATGACTTGAGCCTTGTCTATAGTCTTGTGCCTATATTTTTTATTTTTTATTTAACTCTAATTCCTTGTTTTACAGACGGCGGGTAGGATAGCTGAGATTTGTCACCGTCAACATGATGCTATCAAACAAATCGGCTTTCTCATAGCCGAAGTTGAAAATGAAAAGAGCATGGCTGTGGAGGCCTCTCAAAGCTGAGTTCGAGGTGATGAAAGTGGCGGAAGAACATGCGAGGGCTGACGCCGAGACAGAAAAGGCCAAAAGTTCTGACCAACTCAGGTTGGTTGCCGAAGAGAGGGCGAATGCGAGCGATGATGCGCTCAAGTTAGCCAAGGAGGTGATTGCCAAACTGGAGGCTAATTTGGAAGCATCGAAGAAGGCAAAGGAAATAACCGACTCTGAGATTTCCAAAGCATTCCAAGCTGGGAAGGACGCCGCCTTGGAAAATTACGTGGAAGAAGTAGCCAAGTTCAAGAATTGGGGCTTCAAACACGGCTGGCTCAAAGCCCTCGCTGCCACTAATGTGACATTGGCACAACTGATTCCATACGAGCAGGTGGACCTTGAGCTGTTGGAGTTTGACACTGAAGATTGACTAGGGAGTAATTTTGATTTTTTGTTAGGCATCTTGTGTGCGTAGTTTTTGTAGATTTTTGTTTGTTTATTTCGGTTAGTAGTTGAATGTAGGGTAATTTTCATGTGTAAAATGACTACTGTTTGTACTCAATTTATTAATGAAAATCTCCTTTGCCTTTCTCTGTCTACTGCATGTGCTAGTTAACGGCTAAGAGGATGTAAGATCATGAAATGAGTAAATTAATTCGGCGATAAAATAACTGCATATCTTTGCGATTTAGCCGAATATATTAATGAATCTACCCTTGCCCCAGCTAATGAATGAACTGGGCACATCTACTTAGCAGCGCAAAGCTTTGAAATGTCGCCGAATGGATTGATGAATCTGCTCTTGCCCCAGCTAATGAATGAACTGGATTGCCAAATATCGGTAGTTCATGGATTAGCTGGGGCACATCTACTTAGCGTCGCAAAGCCTTGAAATGTAGCTGAATAGATTAATGAATTGCCCTTGCCCCAGCTAATGAATGAACTGGGCATATCCACTTAGCGGCGCAAAGCTTTGAAATTTAGCTGAATGGATTGATGAGTCTACCCTTTGTCCCAACTAATGAATGAACTGGATTGCAGAATATTGATAGTTTATGGATTGGCTAGGGCACATCCACTTAACGACACGAAGCTGTGAAACGTAGCTGAATAGATTGATGAATCTGGCCTTGCCCCAGCTAATGAATGAATTGGACTGCCGAATATCGGTAGTTCATGGATTGGATGGGGCACATCCACTTAACGGCGCAAAGCTTTGAAATGTAGCCGAATAGATTGATGAATCTGCCCTTGCCCCAACTAATGAATGAACTGGGCACATCCACTTAGCGGCGCAAAGCTTTGAAATGTAGCCGAATGGATTGATGAATCTGCCCTTGCCCCAGCTAATGAATGAACTGGATCGTCGAATATCGGTAGTTCATGGATTGGTTGGGGCACATCCACTTAGCGGCGCAAAGCTTTGAAATATAGCCGAATAGATTGATGAATCTGCTCTTGCCCCAACTAGTGAATGAACTGGACCGCCAAATATCAATGGTTCATGGATTGGCTGGGGCACATATACTTAGCGACGCAAAGCTTTGAGGTTTTGGCACAGAGTATTGAAGAGATCGCCTGGGAAATGCTGCACCCAAAATTAATAAATGTGGCGGGAGCTACGTGCGCGTAGGTGCCATTTTTGCGTTCAAATCCAACAAATTTTGAGAGAGGAAAAAGCATTGTGTCGAAGCAAGCTGGATGACTTTGGATGGCAAGAAGACTATTCTTCAACAGCAGAGGGGAGGATAGGACACTGGTGGAACTGGACGTAGAGATGAATCGAGGTGGCGAGCCTACGTGCACAGGGAGTAGGATGTCATGACCCAAACCCGCCCCTATGGGTTAAGGGCATAACCGGCCAGTAATCAAGAGATTTCCTACGGCCTCAAACCAGACAAGACATAACTCATCAGAGTAAAGGGGCCAAACAGAAGCAACTTACAAATAGTCCATAGAGCTGTGCTTACACGGCACATCATAATAGTCCATATATATATATATATATATATCTGTTAATAACTCACACTAAAGGGATAACAACACAAAGTTCTGTACATTCACAGGATCATTCAAGTCTTAGTCAGCCTAACCAAAACTTATATACAAAAGTAATCCAACATTCTCGCCAACACAACAAAATGTAACAAAATAGCAAAAGGGCGAAGACAAGTCTCGTGTGTGAGACGTATGGGCTGACTCTTCAAAACCTTGACGGTTTCTCACATATTTCACCGAGGTTGGGTTTGGGCGTCCCTTGGCTCACCTACATAGACATGAATGAGCGTGAGCGAAAGCCCAGTGAATAATATCAAATAAGGAAGATACATGAACAATCTTTGAAACAGTTACATCAGATGGCCTTGGGCCCAATTCATGTTTCTATTTAATGTATCAATCGACTAAAGTTCTAGACGTATCAAATGGCCTCGGGTGCAATTAACTCATACCCAACGGCCTTTGGCCCATCCATTCATGTCTAACGGCCTTTTGGCCCAATCGTTCGTTAAATATCAAGCGGTAGTTGGCCCAATTGTTATTGAATCAAGCGGCCTTCAAATTGTCGTTCATACCAAACTATCATTCATGTCAGACGGCCTTTGGCCCGATCATTCATATGTCAGACTATCATTCATGTCAGATGGCCTTTGGCCTAATCATTCATATGTCAGACTATTATTCGTGTCAGACTATCATTCATTCATGTCATACGGCCTCTGGCCCATTCATTTGTGTCATACGGCCTCTGGCCCATTCATTCGTGTCATACGGCCTCTGGCCCATTCATTCGTGTCATACGGCCTTTGGCCTATTCATTCATCTCATACGGCCTCTGACCCATTCATTCATGTCATACGGCCTTTGGCACATTCATTCGTGTCATATGAATATTTGTCCCCCAATTCAATGTAATAAACTTATAAGACTTATGTAGAAATAAGCAATTGGACAAATAACATACTTCAGATATCTTTATTAAGATATTACTCATAGTGATTTGCTGGTGGATTCACCTTGGAGCTCGACCCTACACATTACATAACACATATGGGTCACAATCAATTCAGTCCGTTCTTAATTCATACATCCCTCTTGGGCTTCTTTCTTATTGTTTTAATTCATTCATAATGCTCAATGCATACCTAAGAGTACTTGAAAGTGAAAGAGAACGGAAAATGAAACATAGAACACTTTTATAAAATTTTTGAAACAGGGATCCCCGCTCGAGCATGGGTTCCGCCACTCGAGCGGACCCTCATGGTCTGCAAAAGTACTGGTTGCCTCATTTTTATGCTCGAGCGTGAACTCGTACGCTCGAGCTGAAAGTCTCACTATATGGCTCCCCGCTCGAGCGTGAATATCCCCGCTTGAGCGGACACCCATGTCTACAAAACTTCTGGGAGCTCGCATTTCCTGCTCGAGCGGCGCTTTCCCCGCTTGAGCGAACATGCCAAATTCTAGAAAATCTAGAATTGTTCTTGAGGCTCAAACTTGATATTCAAAGGCTCTAAAGCTAGAATTAAGGTACCAAAAATATGGAAACACATTATATATCATGAGTATACATACAACATGAGGCCAATTGCTCAAAATCATGGTCCAATCTTCAAAATTAATCAACATTTCTTTTGTATAAGCAAGGCTCATGCATTCAACCCTCATATAAGCTCCATATCTTTCACAATCAAACATGCATGTCAATTTTTGACTTCATTTCTATTTCACATCATACAAATGACACTTATTATAATGAAACCCATGAAAATTATGCATGCATGTGAAGATTGGTGCCCAATTCTCCATGTTCAACATTATTCATGTTAGCTTATGTAATTTCATGGCAATTCGTGGTGATTCATAGTAATTTCATGCATGCATGTGCATTCTAACCTCATATTCAGCTCAATCTTTGCCATGAGCTACAATACCACTTGAATTCACAAAATTACATATTCAACTCATAAATTAAGCGTTGATTACTCACCTAAGAGCTTCAACTCCTCCAAAATTATGGTTAATTCTTGAGTTGGTCTTCAAATTATTGAAGCTTCAAGATCAAAACTTCAATTTCCTTCACACACTCTCTCTCTAGCCGACCCTCTCTCACTCTAAGGTGTAAAATCTAATTCTTGAGTCCAAACCAATGAATATAAGTGCACATTGGTCCCCTTTTAAAAAGCTCCCTTGATCACATTTATCAATATTAAATAATTGAGCACTATATCATTCAGTTTAATCTAATTATTCTAATTTGAATCAATTTCCAATTAAATTTCACCATAGGCTCTAAAAATTATGCCAATCACAATGGCATAGTCAATTTCGGTTTCTGTGGCCGATAGGGCCTTCAATTTAAATTCTAAAGCAGAAAATCAAACAGATTTTCCTACGGTGAACAGATAGAAATTCAAAACCACATATATTCATATAAATGGCACTCAAAATCATATCAAACACATAATCACATTCGTAATTAAGATTAACTAGCATAATATGGAGCAAGGTTATCACAGAGGACGTCGGGGAAGCGTGAGAGGCGTCACTCCCCACGTCGTCGAAGTAGGTCACCTAGGAAGGAGAAGCAGCAACAAGGTAACTCCCCTCGTTCGAGAGGAGAAACCAATGGGCCACCACGCCCGTTGAGCTTTTCAGTATTTGTTGGAAACAAACCAATGACGGAAGCGGATTCGATTATCCGCGACCCAAATGTGGCAGTCGAGCTCGCTCGACAGATTTTTTTGCCAGAAGTCCAACAGTCGATGGTTGCCCGGGCTGGTTATGAAGTTTTTCGAGAGGGCATCCATGGAGCAGTAAAGGGGTTATATACATCCTATGAAATTGGCATGCGTCTTCGTGCTGCGCGAAGAGAGATAGAGCAAAAGGACTGTCGCATTCAGAGCTTGTAAGCTCGCGCAAAGAAGGCCAAAAATGAGCTGAAGAAAGCTAACACCCCTGAAACTCAGTTAGCGAGTCAAGTGAACCCGGTTGTCGCAGAATAAGTAAACCGGTGAATTTTGGATCACGCGATTGCTGACCGAAATATGGCGAGCATGTTCACAATAGAAGCTGCGAAGACCAGGTCCTATGAACAAGGCTTCTATGACGGCTGAAAAATTGGAATAGACAAGACAAAGGAAAACTAGTCGAGGAAGTCTGTCGATGCGAAAATCGTGGATTTAAGCATGGAGGGATCAAGGCTCTCCAGGCTGCGGGTGTTGATTTGGCATCGCCTTTATATCAGTGTTATACTTTTCTGTTTGAGGCTTTCGACGCCGAGAAGACTGATGACGAAGATGCAGCCGAATAATAATTTTATTTTTTTATTTTATTTTATTTTGTTTTACATTGTTTCGTTTTTATGTAAATCATGTATTCACGATCTATTTAATGAAACATTTTAGTTTGAATGTCTGTATATTGGTTCAATCAATATTTGTGAATTTAGTCATGATCTTCGTCTATTACTTTGTCAATTGCGCTTGTGCTGGCCCATTGTGATATCCACGAAGGGCGCTCCGAATTCGGAGGCTTATTCGGCCCAAACGTGTCATTCACGGATGGGGCTTCGAATTCGGAGGCTTTTCTTTTTTGGCCAATTGTGGTATCCACGAAGGGCGCTCCGAATTCGAAGGCTTTTCTTTTTGTTGGCCAATCGTGATATCCACGAAGGGCACTCCAAATTCGGAGGCTTATTCGGCCCAAATGTGTCATTCACGGATAGGGCTCCGAATTTGGAGGCTTTTTTTTTTTGTTGCCCAGTCATGGTATCCATGAAGGGCGCTCCAAATTCGGAGGCTTTTCTTTTTGTTGGCCAATCGTGATATCCACAAAGGGCGCTCCAAATTTGGAGGCTTATTCAGCCCAAACGTGTCATTTATGGATGGGGCTCCGAATTTGGAGGATTTTTCTTTTTTGGCGAACTGTGATATCCACGAAGGGCGCTCCGAATTCGGAGGCTTATTCGGTCCAAACGTGTCATTCACGGATGGGGCTCCGAATTCGGAGACTTTTCTTTTTGTTGGCCAATCGTGATAACGAAGGATGCTCTGAATTCGGAGGCTTATTGTTTCAATATAACTCACAAGACAAGAAAGAAAGGCATTGCATTGGAAAAATGAAAGATATATACGGTTAAAATTCAAAACAAGCTGTCATGACGTACAAGTTTGCTTAATGATAAAATTTGCGCAAGTGTGTGGAATTCTAGGGATGCGGCAAACTTCTCCCATCCATGTCTTTGAGCTGATATGCCCCTGTTCCTGCGATTGAGTCAATCTGATAGGGGCCATCCCAGTTAGGACCCGGCTTTCTGTTAGTGGGATTCCTAGTAGCGGGAAGCACTTTCTTGAGGACCAATTCTCCTGGTGTATAACGACGTAGCTGTACATGCTGATTATATAATTTAGCGAGCTGTTGCTGGTATCTTGCCATGGAAGCAAAGGCATAGTCTCGGCGCTCTTCAATCAGAGTCAAGTCCAAGGCCAATATCATATCATTTCGACCCATGTCAAAAACCTTCGATTTCAAAGTTGGAAGGCGGATCTCTAGGGGGATGATTGCCTGGGTTTCGAAGCATAGAGAAAACGACGTTTCCCTAGTGGACCACCTTGGAGTAGTGCGATAAGCCCACAGCATGCTGGGTAGCTCTTCGACCCATCTGCCCTTAGCTTTCTCCAGTTTTTTCTTGATGCTGTCCAGAATGACTTTGTTGGTGGCCTCCGCTTGACCGTTGCTTTGTAGGTAAGTCGGCAAGGAAAAGTAAGGCCGTATACCATACGTGTTGCATAATTCTCGATACACGCCACAATCAAACTGGGTATCGTTGTCGAAAACAAGCGCTCTTGGTATGCCAAATCTCATTATGATGTTTTTCCATACAAAACGCTTAACGTCGGCATCTCGAATATGTGTTAGTGCCTCCACTTCGACCCATTTTGTAAAATAATTTGTCGCGGCAATTAAGAATCGCTTGTTCCTTGGAGCCCATGGTAATGGTCCGACGATATCAAGCCCCCATTGAGCGAACGACCAAGGACTAGTGATAGAGTTTAACTCCTTGGCAGGTAGATGAGTTAAGGCGGAAAACTTCTGGCATTGTTCACATTTCTTGACATAACACTCGGTATTGGTTCGCATGGTCGGCCAATAGTACCCTTGCGTTACGGTTCGATGAGCCAGAGAACGTCCACCCGAATGGGCACCACAACTGCCTTCATGTATTTCAGACAAGAGTTCCTTGACTTTATCCAGGTGAACACATTCTAAGTACGACCTAGAGAGAGATTTTTTGTAGAGCTTCCCTTGTAGATCCAAGTAGTATTGGAGGGCTTTGTTTCGCAGTTTGTGTGCCTCTTTCTTATCTATCGAGAGCTGCTTTGAGAATAGAAATGCAGCGATAGGGTCCATCCAACTTGGACCTGGTTCAATAACGTTGATCTAAACTGATTCTGAAAAGGCAATGCTCGGCTCAGGGATGAACCCTACTTCGATTGTTCGCTTAATTTTTGAGTTGATGGCAAAGGCTAGGCAAGCCAGGGCATTCGCATGCATGTTCTGATCTTGGGTTATTTGATTCAGTTCGTTGTGATTAAATTTCGCGAGCAAAGAATTCGTCATTTTCATATAGGCTACCATGCGATCATTTTTGGCTGCATATTCTCCTTTCAACTGGTTGATTACTAGCTTTGAGTCACAGAAGACAAGCAGACACCGCGCACCGAGGTGAAGTGCATTCCATAGGCCGGTTAACAATACTTCGTATTCAGCCTCATTGTTTAATACATTGAAGCCCAGTTTGACAGCCTGTTCTATTATCGCCCCTTCGGGGCTCATGATTGCTACGCCAGCCCCATTGCCACGTTGGTTGGATGACCTATCACAATACATCTGCCAAACGTCTCCAACATACATTCTCCAGTTGGGCTTAGGTTGCACTTGATCAGACTTAAAGTCGGTGAGCGAACCTGTGAATTCGGCTACAAAGTTGGCGAGCACTTGCCCTTTGATGGAAGTTCTAGGTAGAAATTAGATATCATACTGGCCAAGTTCGAGAGCCCATTTCGAAACACACCCCGATGCTTCCGCGCTACGGAGCACTGACCGGAGGGGATAGTCTGTTAGTACCCCAATGGTATGCCTCTGAAAGTAATGCATCAGTTTTCTTGCAGCCATGACGAGAGCAAGGATAAATTTTTCCAATGGAAGGTAACCTATTTCGGCGTCGGCCATTGCTTTACTCAAGTTGGTCGCTGCTCCTCAAGTTCTTCCCTTAACAATACGACGCTTACCGCCCAGTCGGATACTGCCAAATACAAAATGAACGGATCGCCTACCGTAGGTGTTGCCAAGAGTGGTACTGATCGGAGATAAGACTTGAAGCTATTCAAAGCGGCCTGGCACTCGGGGGTCCATTCAAATGCTCTGCCTTGCCAAAGTGTATGATAGAATTATCGGTAGCGATCTGTGGAGTAACTAATAAACTTGTTGAGTGCGGCGGCCATTCCCATCAGCTTCTGAACCACTTTGACTGACCGAGGGGGTTCAAGCTCTAGAATTTCTGTTATTTGCCTCAGGTTGGCTTTGATTCCGTGGTGGTTAACGATGTAGCCAAGGAATTTACCAGATCCGATGCTAAATGCACACTTCGAGGCGTTCAATTTCATCTTATACTTTCGAAGGATGTCGAATGTCTCTGCCAAATCGACTAGATGGGCGTGCTTTTCCTTAGATTTGACCACCATATCGTCGATGTATACTTCCATGGTACGGCCGAGTTGTTCCTTGAACATGGTAGTCACTAGTCTTTGCTAAATTGCCCCTGCATTCTTTAGCTCGAAAGGCATAACCTTGTAGCAATAGGTTCTTCTTGGGGTGAGGAATGCGGTTTTTTCTTGGTCCTCCAGATGCATGGCGATTTGATAGTAGCCCTTGTAGGCATCCAAGAAGCTCATGCGTTGATGATGTCGTTGCATCTACGAGTTGGTCTATTCTAGGCAAGGGAAAACAGTCATTGGGACAAGCCTTGTTTAAGTCCACGAAATCCACACAAACGTGAATGACCTGCAATGCCACGCTTCAAAATCCATATCTTTGTTCTTTTGAAACCACATGCAATGCTCATTTCAAAAATTCATTATTTTAGTAAATTTAAAATGTACAAACAGGGTTGTAAATACAACTCAGGTAATCCCTAGGCTGATGTCTGCAAGTAGGCATATCAAGCACTATCAATCCCCACTTTATCGGCTCCTAACTGGAAGACATGTGGTACCTACTCCGCGCGTATTTTCGATTTTTTACCCTGAACACTTAGGACAACTTAAACAATACTAATCCATACCCTCTATCGAAACTTGCCAAACGTATTTACCTCAAAACATCTTTCAGATCATCAATTGTTTTCTCAAAATAATAAATCAATTTTCAAAACATAGCCATAATAATCAATATTCAAAACTATGCAAATGTAATTATACAATTCCCATGTTCATCAATATGTCCTTAATACAATACAATCTTCAACATCTCTCAATGTTCTCAATTTAAAAATCAATAACCATAACTATGTGAATATGACACAATCCATATTCACAATGCTATACAATTTTCTAATTTTTCATGATCCAAGTATTGTCATTATACTATCCATGGCAATTTCTCAACAAAAATCTGTCATTTCATAGATGATTTAATAACATAATAACATATGATTTTTATTCATCATTCTCAACATAATCTCATGATCCCATAAGTTTTTCTTCAATAATTCCAACTTTTCCCCAAATTTCAAAATCTAGGGTTTTTACCCAAAATGAATTCTTTCATTTTTAAGAAGTGTTCTTGCCAATGGACTTCCAAGAATCACGCATTTCATAAATAAGAATCAATTTTATGAGAGGGAAGAGAAATACCAGTTTTTAAACACATTCAAAACCTTTACTCAAACTCTAACTCATAACTCAAAGATTTCATCAAGAATTGACTAAGACATACCAAAAATCATATATATAACTCAAAGAAACTCCTTACCTCAAGATTTGGAGGAGAAAGATGAGAAAAGCTCCAAAATCAAAGATGTCGAAATTCGATCTCCACCGTACAAAATGTAGTCCTTGATGAGCTCTCCCAAATTTATGAAGGAAGTTGGGTTAAATCTCTAATAAATTTGAAAAAATAAAGATTTTATAGTGGTGGTTGGGTGTTTGTAGAGAGAAGGGACAAGAAATATGTTTTTTGATATGTATATATGTATAGTGATCCGGGTTTCCATTTCCTTTATTTATCGTATCCGGACTCGGTTCCGTGGAGTTGGTTGTTGGGTATATCTTGTTTACATCCTTTACTCTTTGTATTTGAGTCTTGGGTTGTGTCGGGCAGGTTTGAAACAGGTTGGTTGAGCTTAGAAACCAAAGCTAGTTGCCTAGATTTTGGCCGGTCCGCTCGAGCGGATCTTTTTGCGCTCGAGTGGGGCCTTTGTTGTTGCTTCTCCGCTCGAGTGTGGGTTTTGGCGCTCGAGCTGGATAATCACCCATCCAGTTTTTCCCCTGCAGTGGTGGACGCTCGAGCGGGATTTTGGGCCTTCGGCGGGAGTTCAGGTGTGGCCTTTCGGCGGGGTATAGAACGCCGGCGAGGATCTAATAGTGACGCTCGAGCGGGGCTTTTGCCGCTCGAGCGGGAGGGCTTTTATATAAAGCCGAGATCTGACCTTTTGGTTCACTTTTTAACATCCTTTCTCTCTCTTACTTTTCCAAAAAGCTATTTTGAGAGTTTCTCTCACTAAAACCCTAACTTCTCTCTTAGGATTGATCTAGTAGGAGTTATTTTCTCACCTTGGGCCTTTACAAAAGTTGTGTTGATCGTCGAGGGCTATCTTTTAATCTGAAAATTTCGGGATTTGGAGCATTTCCGTTTTCTTCATCTCCTTCGTTGGGTCCCATCATTCAAGGTAGGGATAACCTACTCCATCTTATGAGCTTTGTCTTGAATTTTAGTATTTTGATATGTTGGGGGTTGTTGGGTAATTTTCTAGAAAGTTTGGGCCTTTATGTAATTTTACAAGAGTTGGGGTTTTAATTATATAAACCTATATGCAAGTTAGGCATAGAGAAATGAAATTAATGTTGGAACATTGATGGAAATGGAACCTTAGGGTTGTTTTGTGAATTATGGTAAGTTGCCCTAATTGGTTTAATTAATTAATGTATGTAATTAATTAAAGAAGATGAGGAATTGAATTGAGAATGTTGAAATTGGGAATGTATGGGACTAAAGGGTGTAGTTGAATCATTTATTGCTCACCCAGTTGAAATGTTAATGTATTATCCATTTGTGCATTTATTTCCTGTTTAGAAATAATTGCTTTGGACTACCGGTGGAGGGTAGTATTGATTGTTGTAGACAATGCATGATGATTAGGCAAACTAAAACTAATCAAGTGGTTGTGTCATAGAGTATGACGGTTGATAGAATACATTAATTTCATGTATTGATAAATTGTGCATATGACCAATGTGTTTATGTGCATTATGTGTAGACGGTTGATAGAATACATTAACTTTATGTATTGATTGATTGCGTATATCATTCTGTGTTTATATGCATTGCTTGTGTATGGGAGGAGATGGGGGATGTACTCCACGGTTTAGGGGAAGATGAGGGATGTACCTCTAAGCCGGTTAATGGTTAAGGGAAGATGGGGGATGGACCCAGGGATGCAGCTCATATGCTCTCCCATTGGAGTGATGATACAGCTCATATGCTTATCTATTGAAGTGTTGATATAGCTCTTATGCTTATCTATTGGAGTGATGATACAGCTCATATGCTTATCTATGGTAGTAGTGATATAGCTCATATGCTTATCTATTGAGATGTTTGTTTAATTTGATATAGCACTAAAATGTATATCATTTATGAAGTATGGAAGTGGTTTATGTGTTACTGATACAACACCAAAGTATGTATCCACCTTGGATTTCGAAAGTGTTCTAGTGATGAACTATAATCTCGTCAAAGGTTTTGGCCAGAGTACTGAGCCTTGTTTTCAAACTCAATGTTGAATAAGAAATGGAAAGTGAATTATAACATAGACTTGCTTGTCATGGAATTGTAATAAGATGTAAATGAATGTATAAGTGTTGACCATCTATTAACTGCTAATCTTTTAGTCATTGTTTATAGTTGGTTTAGTGTATTTCTACCGGGCTGTGGCTCACCCTATATGGGACACCATTTTCAGGTATATGAAGCATGCCACCTCCAAGGACATCGCTTGGAAGGCTAGAGGCAGGCAGACGTTTGTGGTTTTGGTTACCTTTTGTTGTATTACATGTAATTTCAAGCCAAGGGCTTAATGTGTATTTGAGTTAGTATTCTCCTCTTTGTAACCAAGTGTTAGCTTGGAAAGCTGTAAGCCCATAGGGCATTTGATTCTGTTGTTAACATGTAATGCTTCTTGTAAAGAATTACTCTGTGGAATAGAATAAGACTTGTCTCTTATATTAACGCATGTCTAAATTGATGGGTTTAATGTTATTATTTTGAGGGTGTGACAATATGAGTGAAAATGAGATACACTCAGCCCAAGGAGCAAAAAAGAAAAAAAATTCGAACAATCAGCATTGCCCGCATGTGTGGAGTGTACTCTTCCGCACATGCGGCACTCACCATTGCACCTGTAGTTATTTAGAAGAAAAACACTCTTAGAAACCCTAGCTCACCGCACATGCAGCGTCCATTCCCGCACGTGCCCTCTGCTCCTGCAGTTATTTCTGGCTCCAACCCTCACAAACACTCCCTCATCGTACATCCAGCACACGTTTCCGCACGTGCAGCTCCAATCCCTGCATGTGCGGTTTTTCTACCACTCTAGATTTTGCAAGCTCATGATGATTTCCACCAATCCCGACTCCACCTATGCTCATGAAACAAGAAAACTCAAATCCAGAAACCAAAAATGGAGATGTAAATTCGAAAAAGATTTCAAGAGTGATGAACTTATACGGCCGACAAGGCTTTGAATTAGTTTTGACATCCCGAACACAAGAAATTAAACACAATTAAGAAAGGTATAAAATAGGTTATATACCTGGGACATCAAAAAAAACCACCTTCAACTACTATCTTAGGTAGCCTACCGACCACCATCTCCTACCATTAGTAATCATTTTCGGCCATCACTTCTCGTGGCCAACAACTACCTTGCCAACTACCTCTCACTGATGGCAACCACCTTCAACCACTACCTCCCATGGCCAACAACCACTTCCGACTATCATTTTCAATCATCGACAACCACCTTCCACAACCATTTCTTTTCACTTGTTTTCAAAACAAATTAAAATATTTTGTACCAAACAAACTATACTTTTTAATTTCGTTTTTAACCAAAATAAACATAAACATGTTTATTGTTTTTTGTAAACTAAAAATAGTAAACTATAAATGTTGTCAAACAACTCTTGGATGTTTGAAAAGTCCAACTTCTAGTTAAACCCTAAACTTTGGTTTGAAGAAATCTGAGGTAGATTTTATTAAAAAAATGGCCAGAGGTTCAATTTTATGGGTCTATATGATATTATGTCTAGTGATTGATCTGTTATGATTTTAAGAATATGATTAATAAAATATATTAGTAAGAAGTACAAGAATATGGTTAATAAAATATATTTGTGTGATTCTGTTTAAAAGAAAAAAAGAAATATATTAGTGAGAAGTACAAATCATATATTATTTGTAAGTCACTAGTGTTGGAAAAGTCATTGTAGTAACAAAAAAAAAAAAAAAAAAGTCTTTGACAGATAAGTGGAGAGGTGAATAAATAAGTTGACAAGTGGAAATATATTAGACTTTTGAATACTTGGTTTAGGAACAGACTATTTTAATATTTTTTTTGACTTTTTATGAGAAGATGTGCAAAAAAGTAGAGTGATGTCACTACTTATAGTATTTTTTTGACTTTTTGACTAAACATTTAAGTTGCCAAACATTGCAGGTAGAACTAAGAATAGTGTAAATTCAAAATTATGTGTTACTTTCTATTCTGAATCCCAATAACAAACAACAAAAGTCATAAGCAATCATGAATTTGAATAAAAGAGATACTCTTTCTTGAAATATATTAATTCTCAATAATAAATTGATTTATTCTAAGACTTACAAGGCTTATTTATAGAAAAGCTAACCCTAATTGCAATAAGAAATAAGTTAGGAAAAAAAATAAAGCTTGCTAATCAAGTCTAAATTAAAGACAATACGAAATTTATTAAAAATAGAAAGATTACTAAAATCAAAATTAAATAGTCTGAAAAAAAAAATCTAACCACAAACGAATTCTCCAAGACCAAGTAATTAACAAAAGAAATATTTTAAAAAACGACAAAAACGTGTGTTTAACGGCCTAAACACATCAAACCTAATCAATCTATAGTCAGCAGTTGTTGATTCAACTGTGAAACTCCATAACTAACAAAATCTTCATCTTTTATTCGTTTTGACTTTAGTAGTGGTATTAGTAGTAATAGCGGATTTGGATATGACCAATGCCTATAATAGATAATCCCAAAACATATTGTCAGCTTTGTGACGCAAACACATACGTTGTTGTTTTTTTGATAAACAAAAATAATTTCCATGAAAACCACCAAGAAGACATCCAAGAAGCTAAAGTTGAAATAACCGTAACGTAGTTTCCTAAATGAATGATATCCAACTACAAAAATCTCCCATAAACTATGTCAAAATCATAGCATTGCATATAGTGACCACATCCATTGGAGACTTAGCAAAGTGTCCAAGTCAACAATGATGCTTCGCCATGGACATTGATCATTATATTGACTGGTGTCATGTCCATAGATTAGAAGAGATACTAGTGCAAATAAGGCTATCGAATTCGTTATGACCAGAAATATTTCGATGAGATTATCTCAAATATAGTGGTTGTGATGTGTTTTACAAACATAATCATTCCAGATGAAGATGATGTGTGTGAAAAAAAATAAAGCCAAAATAATCCAATGTAACCCAGGGATTAGACTTTTATTGTGCATAAAATATGTGATTGAGATAGTTCATAAAAGACATTCTTATGTACAATAACAATAATAGTAACAAAATGGACAAATTATACATATATTTTGATTCTTATGTCATTTTGATCATATAGTTTTAATTAACTCAATTTTGATCATAAATTTATAATTTTGTCTCAATTTGATTAAATGTTTTACAAAAAATACACACATGAGTGGCATGTGTCATATTTTTAGAGGCAAAATTATAAATTTGATCAACTCAGTGAAATTTTTTTGTCAAAAATCCCAACAATATTATCCATTGGACCAAATTGACAGAAAATATAAAATTAGATAAAAAAATTGAACCAATTGAAAGTGTAGAGATCAAAATTACACAAAAGGCAAAATATAAAGACTACTAGTGTAACGCCCTCAAAAAAATACATATTAACCAATCATTCTTGATACACATAGACATAGGGGAAATAAACATATATTCATCCATTAGAGTATTCATTATAAAAAGTATTACATGTTGACAACAAAAGTAAATGCCCTGCGGGCTTACAACTTTCCAAGTCAACACTTGGTCTCAACAAAAGAGAGTTCTAACTCTTAACACATTAAGCCCTTGGCTTGGATTACATGTAATACAAAAGAAAACTACAAAAATAGGCCTTCAACATATAAACCTCCCAAGCTACATCCTTGGAGGCGACATATCACCTGTACCTGAAAATGATGTCCCATATAGGGTGAGCTAAATCCCAGTAGAAATGTACTAAACCAAATATGAGAAATAACTAAAACATTAGCATTTAATAAATGTTTAACTCATATAAACCAACATACATCTCTTCCATAACCAATTCATATTCACAACCACATTTTAGTCCCTTTCCGTTTCATTATCCAAATCAATTCATAGATATGGTTCATTGTTTATCTGAACAGCTCGAAATGAGACAACAACTCATACTACTAAGATTTTGGGACTTTCACCCTGGACACTCTAGCCAACTTAATTATCAACGGAGTCCATCCCCTATCTCCTCCCAAATAGGTTTGAGAGTACATCCCTTATCTCCTCCCAAACCATGGAGTACATCCCCTATCTCCTACCAAACAAGATACATATGCAATGTATTTAAACGCTTTATCATATACAATGATCAATCTAGGCACATATTCAATGTGTTAATTCAACAGTCATATTCAATGACATAACTCAGTTGATTAGTTTTAATTCACCTAATCATGATGTAGTGTCTACAACAATCAAGACTATCCTCCACCGATAGCCCAAAGTAGTTATTTCTAAATAGATAAATAAATAGATCAAACAGATAAATTATCAATATTTTCATAGGTGAGTGATTAATCAATCCAACTACACCATTCATTCTCATAACTTCGCAATTTCATAACTTTCAACTCAACTTCATATTTCCATAACTTTCCCAAATTAATTATACAAATTAATTATTCAATTTCAATTAAGGCTTTAATCCCCCTATTCTCAAACATTGCCCCCCAAGGCCAATTTCACTCATATTACATAAACAACCCCAATTTCAAGTCTTACATATATGTAAGTCCAAACATAGAAAACCCCTTTTTTCAATAATTCAAGTTTTAACCCTAACTTCCCAAAACTCCCATATTTTACCATTTATACAAAATAACCAATGTTTATGTCAAAACTCATAAGAAGGAGTAGACCATCCCTACCTCAAATTTAGAAGCTCAAAGGAGAAAGAGGAAGAAACTCAAAGTGCTCCAAAGCTCAACTTTTTAGGATCAAAATAAAGCCCACACCAAGCTCTACCCTTTCTTCAAAGAGACTAGGATAGAGACACCTAAGAACCAAGTGTATTTGTAAAGAGAAGACGTATGTAGAGAGAGAGTGTGCCAGATCTAGGGTTTGAAGAAAGAATAGAGTGAAAAAGTGTGCAAAAACACGCTGTTGTGAACTGATATACTCGAGGCTCGCTCAGGCGAAGGAGTGGTCGCTCGAGTGAACAGACACAAAAGAACCTCGCTCGAGCGCAAGAGTGCTCAGTCGAGCGAAGAAACTCAAAACATAGTCCTCGCTCACTTGAGCGAAGGAAAGCTTGCTTGAGCGAAGAAACACAACCTTCAGGTCAAAAAGAGACGCAAACGCACACTCGAGCGCAAGAGTGCTCGCTCGAGCCAAGAGACACACCACTCAAAGCTCGCTCGAGTGAAGGAACCCTGGTTTGAGTGAAGGAACTAAAACCCAAAGCTCGCTCGAGCGACAAAAGCCTCGCTCGAGTGAAGAAACCAAAATCTGGGCAGCAACTATTTATTTCAAATCACATCCAACCTATTTCAAACCTGCCCAACACATCCCAAAACTCAAATACAAAGAATTTAAAGGACAGAAACAAGATAAAGACAACAACAACCATGACGGAACCCAAGTCCGGAATACAATAAACAATGGAGGAAAAACCGGGATCACTATAACATGTATAATTTGCCCTAATAAAATTATTTTTATAGCTATCCATCTATCTATATTATTATATATGTGAACACTTACTTTCGTGTCTTGAAACTTTTGTTCTCTATCTTTATGTTAAGTGTCCAATTTTCAATTCAATTCAATTCAGTTTAAAAAAAGGAAAAAAAAAGGATAGAGAAGAAGGTAAGACTTGAATTTTTTTTTTATTAGCAAAGAAAATCTTTATTGATGAATGCATGCACAAGACGATACAAAACATCATTAAAGAGGAGCTTGGAGCTAACATAAGCTCCAAGCTCCAGTTGGTGAGAAGCCAACAAACAACAGGAAAATAGAAAAAAAGCATTCTCAGGTACACTACCACTGCAGACCAAGGTACATCACCCAATTGCAATGATGAGCATAACAAAAACTAACAGACCTAAACAGAACCTCCATAGCAGACCAAACTTCACCCAGACTGATATGCTGAGCAACACCTAACCAGAAGGAAGTCTCCCACACTAGGCAACCACAGATAGGACCAGCATCAAACACAGATAGGAAATCTCCCACACTGCTCAACAGATCAGAACAGCACACACCAACTAGACAACCATAGCAGAACAACATACACCAACTACACCAACAGAGCAGTACATCAAACACAATAACAGAACAACACACAACACCAGAGTCCATCACACCATAACAACCCAGCATACTAATCAACACTAAGTAAGTGTAGCAGACCCTCCCAAGCACTTCCTGATTTGCCTCAAATTAAAAACAAAATCCTGAACTGAAAATTAATGTCACTGAGAATTGGTTTTAACCAAAAAGCAATCCTATATTTAATTAAGTCACATAGATCCACCAGATTTAGGGGAGTTGCTCTAAACACACACTCATTCCTGCACTTCCAAACAGACCACATCACAGCCAATGGAATCACCCTCCAAATCTTCATTTCTTTCTTCTTTAACTTCCCCCCTGCCCACCACAGCGGTAGACTCTCCACAGATCTTGGAATAACAACTTGGACATCCCACCAATCCAGCATTTCAGCCCAAACCATCCACACAAAGGGACACCAAATTAATACATGGTTCACTGATTCACTGCCACTGCCACAAAACATACAAGCTATGGAAGCAATTAGGTTGATCACCCCAACTTTTTGTAGAAATTCCTTAGTCTTAATTCTTTTTTTCCACGCAAACCAACCAAAAACCTGCACCTTAGGAGGGATGTACTTAAGCGAAATCAATTTGGTAACACTCATGGTGGCATCTGCATTATCCACACCCCACCTATATAAATCTGCTACTGATAGTACCCCAGAAGATGATGCTAACCATGTAGGCTGATCAATACACTCTGGACACACTGCAGGAGCCCCCAGCAGATAATCAATAAGTCTAGCCAGCTCCTGCTCCTCCCACTCATATGACCCCCTTCTAAATTCAAAGGACTAGCCGCTCACTGTACTTTTCTTATCAGCCAAAATTCTTAAGGATTCCTTTTTGTCCAAAGACAACCTATACAAGATTGGAAATTCATCCTTCAAACAAACAGACTGACACCAAGTATCAGACCAAAACCTAATCCTCTTCCCATCCCCAACCTTCAACTAAAAATTATTCAAATAAAACTCCTTTAGGCTACTGCACTGTTCAGCTATAGAAATAATCCGTTTCCATACTGCCGAGTGGCTGCTAGATGAAATTAGAGATGGAATCCAACCATCAACCTCCATCTTATATCTGCTACAAATTACTCTCTTCCACAAAGCATCCTTTTCACTACCAAACCTCCACCACCATTTAATTAACAAACACTTGTTCACATTCCCTATTTTCCTGATACCCAAACCACCTTTCTCCACTCTTTTAGACAAGTCCTCCCACTTGATTATATGGATTTTCTTTACCAGTTCAGACCCACCCCATAAGAATGTAGCTTGAATCTTCTCCAACCCTCTGGCTACCCCTTCAGGTATCTTAAACATAGATAAGTAGTACACTGGCAATGCTAAAGTTACCGATTTGACAAGTGTTAACCTCCCTACGAAGGACAACAACTTCCTCTTTCAACCAGCCAACTTGCTTTTAACTTTATCCATAACTGGTTTCCATGTAGCTTTCTTTCTTGGATTAGCTCCTAATGGCATCCGAAGATACTTTAGAGGTAATGACTTAGTTTTGCAGTTCAAAACTACAGCAAAACCATCTAACATCTCCTTAGAAACACCCACACTGCATACAACACTCTTATGAAAGTTTATTTTCAGGCCAGACATAACTTCAAAGCACCTTAGCACCGTTTTCAACTTCCTCACTTCATCCACCTCGGCTTCACAGAATAATAATGAATCGTCTGCAAACTGGAGATGAGTTAACAACACACCATCATGGCCTACCTTAACACCTTTAATTAAATCTAACTAAGAGGCTCGGCTCAATAACATATGTAGACCTTCAGTTTCTAGATTAAACAGAAAAGGGGACAGAGAATCCCCTTGTCTTAGACCTCTTTGTGGGCTGAACTCTTCTGTAGGAGTTCCATTAACAAGCACTGAGAGCCTTGCAGTTGTTATGCACTCTTTAATCCACTTGATCCACTTATCTCCAAACCCAAAATTAGAGAACATTGAAAACAGAAAACCCCAATTAATAGAATCATATGCTTTCTCAAAGTCCAACTGAATAAGTATCCCCTTCTTTTTGGCTTTCTTCCATCCGTCAACAACCTCATTAGCTATTAACACCCCATCTAGAATATTTCTTCCACTCAAGAACGCAGACTGAGACTCACTTATGATATGAGGCATTACAGATTTCAATCTATTAGCCAGCAATTTTGCTATGATCTTGTAGATAGAGCCCACCAAGCTTATAGGTCTATAATCAGATAGCCCTATTGGATTCCCCTTCTTGGGTATAAGGGTTATGAAAGAACTATTTATACCCTTGACCAACTTACCATTGTTTTGAAAGACTTGAACTTACAACTCTATAGGTTTGATAAAGAAGATTCTTACCATTTGAGTTACATACAACATAAAGCAAAAATGTATATATATATATATGTATTTTTTAATTTTATTTATTTGGTTTGCACACGCATCGTGTATACCAACCACTAGTATAAAAAGATTTTTGGTTAATCACATTTTTTTGTTCCTAAAATATAAGGTTTGTGTCATTTTGGTCTCCCAATATTTAAATTGTGTTATTTTAATCCCCAATTTATAACAATGTTTCAATTTAGTCCGCAAATAAATTGAAATACTTTTATAGATTAGAGATGAAATTGATAGAATTTAAATATTAGGGATCAAAATGATACAAAAATCGTACTTTGAAGACTAAAAAAGTAATTAATCCAAAAATGATAATATTTAAACTACCCATCTTGATCAAAGTAAGGGCTAATTGAGAAACACGAATACGGACACGGACACGGATGCGAAAAAAAAAGGGGGGACATGGATATGACGTAGACACAACAATAAAAATATATTTTCATATATTTTTTATTTGCTATCTAGATTAATATTACATCCATAAACAATCAATATTAATAAAAATTAACTCTAATTCTATTTTTTTTTAATAAAAAAAAAACACTTTTAAATTAATACTTACAATTTGTATATTTTTTTTATGGATGATCTATGAAGTGTTAAAATCTAAGAAAAAAATAATAAACATTCAACATTCATAAAAAAAAACTAAATAAAATGGAGAAAAAGACAACTTGACATGTCCCTAGTGTGTCCCTTGAAAATAAATTAATTAAATAAGGGGATACGCCATGTGGTGTGTCTCATATGTGTTCCCAAAGTGTCCGCATGTCCCTGAAGAGTCCGTGTGTCTTGTTGAGTATACCTCTTTAGTGGAGTATGATACCCAATTAATTTATTAAAATATTTAATTGGTTTGGTGTTGGTTATAATATATTTTTAATATATTATATCTAACTTTCGAAGGCCCAACAGATATTTAATATTTAGTTCGGTAGCAATTAAGGTTTTGATAAAAAGCCCAAGATTCAATAATATATATAAATATTGTCTTTGTTTTTCCCGAAGGAGGTAGCAGCTGTCATAAATCAATTTGGTGGGTGTGCTTGTGATACATAAGCGTGTTGTGTGAGTGCTTTTGTGTAAGGTCAATTGGTGGGTTCAATCTTGGTTGTTAGGTGGCCGTGTGTATTTGCTTTGGAGCTTCACTTTTCTATTTTCATCCGAAAAAGGTTTTGCTATGGAGATTGATTTGGGTTATTATTTTGGATCTTCTATAATTCTAGTTTGAAGACTTTTGTTCATCTATTTAGTGAGGTCTTTTCTCTTAATTATTTGTGATTATTTGGAATTCACCTAAGGATGATTTTGTGAGACTACTCGTGTCTCATTTGTAATTGTTTGGAAACTCTTTGGTTGATAGTGGAATCAGATTTCAATCCCGTGGACGCACCTTACATTGAGGGAACCGCGTAAAAATTCTTGTGTCGTTATTGATTTAATTTTTTCGCATTAGTTTTTATTCTCATTGATTCATTTACTTGTGGGAAATCATATATTTTCCCTAACAACTGGTATCCGAGCTTGCAGTTTATTTGGGTTTATTTATTTGTGTAAATCAATGGAGGGGAATGTGGGTTGTATGTCTAGCTTCAATGGAAGCAAATGGGTAACTTGGAAAACTAAAATGGAGGACCTATTATTTTGTAAAGATTTGTATATATCCATTGAGGGTGATAGTGGCAAACCCGAGGGTATGGAAGATGATGAATGGAAGAGGTTTAATCGAAAAGCCGTTAGTGTTATCCGTCAATGAATTGATGACAGTGTGTTTCATTATGTTGCTACTGAAACTTCGGCACGTGATTTATAGAAAAAATTAGAAAGTCTTTATGATAGAAAATTAGCCACAAATAAAGCTTTTCTGTTTTGAAAGTTGGTTAATTTAAAATATAATGATGGCAGCCCAATTCTAGAACATTTGAATGAAATAAAGACTATTGTTAACAATGAGCCAAGTTGTTAACAAGAGTATTATTTTTGATGATGACTTGTAGGCTTTGATACTACTTTTACCCGAAAGTGGTTGTAATAGTTAGTAATTTGGGGCCCGATAGAGTTGTCACAATGAGCCAAGTCACTAGTAGCTTGTTGAATGAAGAAACTAGAAAAAATTCGCAGGTTCCTTTCATTTAGAAGCATTTGTTGTGAGAGGCCGAAGAAAAACAAGGGGGAGGAGTAAGACTTCTCATGGTCGTGATTAAAGCCGTAACAAATCAAGAGATGGTTCTTTTTTAAAGAAAGAGATTGAGTGCCATTATTGCCATAAGAAAGGGCACATAAAGCAAGATTACTGAAAGCTCAAGAACAAGGAGAAAATGTGTGACAAAAGTATGGATAAAAAGTAAGAAGACACAATGGCGGTTACTACTGATGATCTCATGGTCATTTGTGAAGATGATTGTATCATTTTGTGGGTCAAGAGAGTAATTGGGTGATTGATTATGATGCTTCTTTTCATGTGACTTCTCGAGTTGATTTCTTCAGTGCCTACACCAAATGAGATTATAGGTGTGTGCGAATGGGTAATGAAGGTTTGTCCAAGATTATTGGCATGGGTGATGTTTGATTGGAAACAAATTTGGGCTGCAAGTTGTTGCTTAAAGATGTGAGGCATGTTCTCGACATTCGCCTCAATTTGATCTCTACCAGGAAGCTACATAATGAAGGCTACTGCAACAAATTTGGTGATGGAATATGGAAGCTCACAAAGCGTTCTTTGGTGGTGGCTAAGTGCAAGAAGACTCATAACTTTATTTGATGCAAGGAAAAATTTGTAAAGATGTTGTTAACGCACTTGAAGATGATACTTCTATCGAATTGTGGCACAAGTGGCTTGGGCACATGAATGAAAAAGGACTGCAAGTTTTGTTCAAGAAAGAGATTTTACCTAGTTTAAAAGGTACTGTAGGCACCCCATTTTTGACCAACCTTAAGACTCAGACGTCATCAATTGAGTGCTCGGTGATTGCGCATGTTGTGCTCGTTTCAAGGTTTTGCAGTTCTCGGTTGAGAGCCTCACCTTCGGACCTCTTGACTCTTTGTACTTTGACTCGGTCTGTGGACTAAGTCTTGTTTTCTCTTCCCGGAGGGAGGGAGAGATCTTGTAGGCCATCTCTCTGTGGTCGTAGACTACTTTTCGTGGTCGTAGGCCACTGTTCCCGTTTGGAGACTAGTTTTCGATTTTCAGAGCCGTCGGCCGTGCGCCTTTGTTCGGGACCGCTTAACATTCTCCGTTTGGCACATTTTTTTGAACACACCTTGTTTCCTCTGTCTAGAGGGACACTGTGGTCCAGAAGACCACTTTTGTGGTCATACGCCACTTTTTGTGCTCAACAGCCAGTTTTCGAAGCCCCCGGCCGTGCGTCTTGCCTCCCGAACTCTTGTTTTACATCCGTGTTGGTTCGTTCTTGGCACGAACCTTGTTTTCCTTGTTTGGAAGGTGGTACAAGGGTGGGAGACCAGATTTCTCCTTGGAAACCACTTTTCTCCCTGCCAGCCAGTTTTCTGGTCGGGAAACTAGTTTTCTTACTCTTTGGGCCACATTTTCTGGTTTCCCACCCCACCATTGGCTTGCTTTCAGTGTGGAGACCACCAATTACCCTGGCTGACCACTTTTTTTTTTTTTTTTGGAAAACCACTTTGGGTGGTCGGCTGACCACTAAAAGTAGCAGGCCGACCACCTTTTTTGGTCGGCAGGTTTCCTCATGTTTTGTCTGACTGAATGGATGCCAGCTGTGTCAGCTGGAGGGCACAGACTGTATCCTCCATACACGTGTATGGAGGGATTGCATCCATGTTTAGCTTCTCCAAGAAGCTTGAATCCTTTGTTTCTTCTATAAGAGAGACTCTTCCTCTCCTTGAACCAGGTTCAGAAAATTTCCTAATGCACAAACACATATCTCCCTTTATATCTCTATATTTTGAGCCAAAAGTGTGTATTGTTCTTGACCTTTAACACCCCAACTCTTAGCCATACATCCTTACCATTGAACTGAGGTTCCCAGAGGTTATTTTTGGAGGTTAAACGGGCAGTTTTTGGCTGAGGAACTTGCTGGTTTTGCTGAGCTTCAAGGGTAATCTCTTTTCTCTCTTTTTAAGCTTTGTCTTGATCACTCTCTTAGCCATACTTGTATGCTTATTTGAGCTTTGTTGTCAACTGAAAAAAGCTTCATATTTAAGTGTTTTTCATGTTTTTTTAAGGACCTTTTGGTGTTAAGGGTCATCTTCCCTCTTGTATGCCCTATTTGGCCTTGTTTTTTGCCATGCCATAAGGCCTTTGAGTTAATCCTTGCATGGACTTTTAGCCACTGAAATCCAGTGGATTTTTAGTGGTTGACATGTGGTTTTGAGGCCCTAAATCAGAGAGGGGTGACCGTCTCTCTTTTGGTCTTGTTCGCTTGCATTTTTGGCCTATCAAAGGAGCATATGTTTTCATACTTTCAAGGCTCAATTCAGACACTTTTTGGTGACTTTTAGGGCCTCCCTTCACTCTGTCTATGGCTGTTTTGGTCACCTTGGGTTTGCCTCTTGCATGTGTAGAGTAATCCCTTTTGTGGCTTATCAAAGTAGCATGTCATTCTTGCATGTATTGGTCATATTTCAGTGGGTTTTTGGTCATCATTTGGCATGCCATGACTCTATTTTCAGCTGGTTTGGTGGCCTTCACATGCTTCATATGCTTGTAGTGTAAATCATGTTTACTAGCTTAGAATGCATGATGTTTTCGCCCTCTATTCTAGCATATTTTGGCCATGCTCCAACCTGGTTTTGTTCATATTTTGGGCTGCCTTAGTTCTGTTTTGAGGCCTCTTGGTCGAAAGATGCTTTCCATGCATGCTTGTAGTGTAATAGCCTTGACTAGCTTCGAGTTTGAAGTCCCTTGCATGCTTAACTTGAGGTATTTTCATGTTTTGGTATCATTGAGCATGATATTTCAGAGCATATAGGGTTGTCATACTTCCATGTTTTCGAATCTTTAAGTGCCCTTGAGAGTTGTGCTTTTATACCCTATTTTGTGAGCCATTGCATGAGCTTCATTTTTGTGCCTTTCAAGCCATCATCCCAAATCATTTTGCTATTGTTTTGGGCCTGCATAGGGTCTGTTTGGAGTTGGTTTGGCCATTTGAGCATTGCCTTGCATGCCTATAGTGTAATACACTTCACTAGTTTCGATGCTTGAGCCATTCAACATGCATTACATGAGTTGTTTGCATAATTTGAAGTCATTTTGTATGCCATTTCAGAGCTGAAACATGTGTCATTTCACTCCATATTTCATCCTTTCAATGCGTTTGGAAAGTTGTGTTTTGTGCCTTAGACTTGGGGCCGTTGCATTGTGCATGATCGTATGTGTTTTGATGCCTTATTTCCATAATCTACTGGCCACTGATTTGGGTGTGGCTGAGGCCCATCCATTTTGGTTTAAGTCCATTTTACATTGAGTATGCCATTGTAGTTCATAGCATTGAGTATGCCATGTTGCCGCATGATTGATCATTGCATTGTGCATGCCTTGTTCATCTCGTTGTGTATGTTAGTTTCTACGTGCATTGTGTATGCTAAGTGTCATGTGCATTGAATATGCCATTGTTAGTTCATAGCATTATGTATGCTAGTTGCATGTTATCTCTTGCATGTTTGCATGACTTAGTTGCATTGCATTAAGATTGCATGCTAGAGTTGCATTGGTGCATGCCTTGTTTGTTGCGTTGTGTTTGGAATAGGGGTTAGTCTGAATACGGGGAACGAGGGACGTTTCATGTTTGAAATGATGAAACATGCCTCGATTCCCAGTCACCGACACTCTTGACTACCCATGACGGAGTTGTTGGCTTTAGGTGCTTGTATGTGCATTCATTTCATATTGAGTCGTGCAATTCGACTCCTCGGCCATCATGCATCGAGATGCGTGATTGGTGGCCTGAGGTTCAAGGACTACACTCCCTTGAGCTTATGCAATAATGGGGAGAGTGGTCATGCACACATGTGTTGCGAATACTTTGCCATCTCTCTTTCTTGCCTTCTGTTTAAGAAAACTAGAAACTAGGGGCAGAAACTGGTCGGTTGACCAGATTTAGTGGCTGGCCGACCACTTTTTCTGGTTTTTCACCACAAAAGTGGTCGGCAAGTGGTCTCCAAGGCCAATAGCTAGTCGGCAACCTTCCTATAGATTCCTAGGGTGGAGTTTCAGCCTTCTAGAGCTTTGTGCAGTGTTCTGAGGTCAATTGTAAACAGAGGCAAGTCGGGGCGTCGCGAGGGATTTCTGAACAAGGCAATTCAAGCATGCATACATCCTTTGTCATTCAAAGCAGAGTTGGGGCAGCCCACATTCATTTAGTTTGCATGCTCATTTAGATTGCTTACTTAGTTAATGTTGTGTAATAAGTAGTTATAACTTGTTATTCCTTTCGTCGTGTAATAACTAATTTAATTAGATTAGCTAGCTGGTTTTGTATTATTTATTCGGACCCTCCGTCGAGAGGGCAAATTTTGTAATAAGTATGCGTGTGTGTGATGCATGTCTTCCAAACCCCATTTCTTTCTCCCTTTTATTTACTAGCTTACGATGGTTAGTTTTAGGGCATGTTTCAATTAGCATCCTTATGCTCGCATGTTTGCATCCATTCATTTGTCTTGCATGCACCGGGCTCGGTGCATCATACTAACTGCATTGTATTTCAATTCCTGTTTGAATACATGTATCAAATTGCATTTCACATGACATTTTAGAATAGCCGAGCCTATCTTAGTTGCATTTTGTATGTGTTGCATTAGGCATTCTTGACATAGCTAGGATCATGCATTGATTTCTAACATAGCTTTTGTTTTGGCTCGGAGTACTCGGTAAGTGTTTATGCTTTAGCATCCTTGCATGTGTGCGACTGCCATGATAGCGTGCTCGCCATGAGGCTATTTGCTTATGTGATATAACTGCCTGAATGCCTGTGGGTGAAGGTTGGATTACTTGAATTGGAACAATTCATTGATTACGAGTTTTAAGCCCACTTGAGAGTGGCAAAACACCATGTTTTCTAAGCCCACTTGAGGGTGGCAAAATCCGCATTTTAGCCTACTTGCGAGTAGCAAACTGCTTTAAAAAACAAACATGAGATGTTTTGTTCCAACTCAGGTGATCCAGTCTATACTTGTATGCTGTGCGCATCACATAGTAATTCTAGGTTAATAACCGGAATAAGAGTACATGTGTTTTCAAAAACAAGATATCATTTTAGTAAAGGCCGATATTTGATTGGGCGAACAGGGGTGCTCATTGCATGACCTTCCCCTCTTGTACCCAAGTTCCCGAGCCGAGGCAACTTTGCTGATGACGGACACGTGGCCTTAGGCACGAGTCAGGGTTTCTTAAATTTTCCAAAAATAAAATATTTAGGTGGCGACTCTGTATCTAGCAAAGTAGTCCATGTTTGGCACTTCTTTCTAAAAAATCAGTTTTTCAAAACGATTTGCCGGATTTGGACTCTTTTGTGATTTATCAATCTCGCAATTGCACTTTGCAAGATCAGATTAAGAACCGTGACATTGAGTCCGAACTGTAGTGAGCCCAATGAACAAAACGGGATTTTCTTGGGACGTTTGGGCGTGTCTGTAGTTTTTGGCGACTTCGCTGGGGATTTAGAGAACTTGACTCGAACTCATGATATCTTATTTTGATTACACTTATGTGTTTCTTTGCATTGCATTTGCATTGGTGCGCCTAGGACACCGTGTTTGCCATCTGCTATTCCTAAACGGTTTGCTGGAGGCTCGCTTTGAGAAGCGTGCCATAAGGCTGACCGGTGATGGGCTTTGCCACGATAGAAACACAAACCCCGGTTTCATCGGGGCACCCGTTTTGACCATTCGACCTAGTGCATATTCGGAATCCATAGTGACCATTCCAAGCTAGGACAGGTTGTTTACCTGATTGTAGGTTGTTTGAAACCGTTGCGTGCATAGTGAAACCCTAGCTCCTGACAAAATAGGACAGGGAACCCCTACCCCAACATAGGGGTGTTTTTGGCTCTCACTTGCTTGCTATGTGCTTTTAGAGTGCGTCTCTACAGAAATGCATGCATCAGTTTGCAAGTCTGGGCATCAGGCTTGCGGGCATCAGCATCAGTCTTTTGAGAATCAATTATATCTGTGGGTATCAGATTCAGATTTGGGGTAGTGATTTGGAAACAATGATCAGTAGTTGAGAACAGTATATTCAGCTTACAAATGCCAACTGTGTGTTGTCATACTGACTGTGTGTTGTGTTTATTTAAGCCGTTATGCTGTTTGTCTTCTAGTTGTTTATTTCCTTATTATGCTTTATTTATCTTTTTGCTAGATAGTTTAGCACATTTGCTTCCGACCAAGCAGATATTCCCCAAGCACTCTGGACTAGAGGTCACAGACTCCATCGATCTGAGGATCTGGTAGACGGACAACCAGTGTTCCATTCTTTACCCCCGGTTACTAGACGTAGGGCAGTTAGGCAGAGGATATTAGTTCAGTAGTCAGTTTAGAGGGCTTTGTCTACCCCACCCGAGTATAGTAGGGATTAGAGTTCTATTTCTCCCGCAGAGACGGAACATATACCGGTAGTTCAGCTAGATCAGGGCAGTATGGCAGGAATGGAAGAAATGATGCGTCAGCTCCAGGAGAGCATGAAAACCATGTAGCAAGACGCTGCTCGTCAAGTAGAATTTGCCAAATAGCAGGCTGAGATCATGGCCCAACAGGCAAAGCTAATCACCAGACTACAGCAGCAAGCCGGGGCATTCGCTTCACACCAAGCTCCTCCCCTACCAAGGGTTCCAATACCCGGGGAGACACCAAATGTCCAGGAAGATACGGACATTCCGACAGGGCCGGCTCCGTCCCTAATCCTACCCCAGCTATCCAAAACACCTACCAACCTACCGGATTAGGGACGGAGCCTTTGTAGCTGTTCGAGGTGGACCCCACAGTTCGAGGTGGACCCCACAGTATTAAAAGTGAACAAGCTTGAAAAGCTGTTCAAGAACTCTCAGGGTGTCAAGTCCATTCCAGATATCAAAGATGGGTACACCGATGCGGCCGTGACGTTGCTAGATCAGTTTAAGATGCCACACATTGACCGTTTTGATACATCTAGTGATCCTATGGTACATTTGCGGTTGTTTTCGTACATACTAAGGCCGATGGGCCTCACCAAATTATAGAAGCTTTCTTTATTTGACCGAACCCTGTCGGGTGTAGCAGCCATCTGGTACGTAAAACTAGAAGATTCCGTCAAGAGGAACTGGGAGGAGATGGTCGAGGCCTTTGTAGCTCAATACTCCTATAATTCACAGATCGAGATCACAACTCGTGATCTTGAGACGACTAGACAGGAGCTGAAGGAGAGCTTTTAACTTCGTAACCCGCTGGAGGGCCAAGGCCTCAATGATGACCATTAGGCCGACTGACAAAGATCAAATACGGATGGTTGTGCGCAACCTTCAGCCCAAGCTCATGTAGAGAATGATCGTCCTCCCTCACCCCACTTTTGAAGATCTACATGAGATTGGGGTGTAGATCGAGGACGCTTTGAAGTAGGGTCTGATTGATAATGACAGAGAACAGCCCAGGAGGACCTTCAACCGTAACGCAAATGCAGGCACAAGCAGTGCTGCAACTGCCAGAGCCTCAGAAGTAAGCATGGTCACCATCACTCCCCCAAGAGCCCTTGCATTTACACCATTCACCGGTGTGTCTGGAAGCAACCCACAAACAACCAAGTACCAACCTCGTGGCCAAGAACCTTCACTCCATTATACATGCCCCTGTCCAAAGCTGTGGGGGTTTTAATCAGGAAAGGGCACTTGAAGCCCCTGGAGCTGTGACCATTGCCAGAAACACTTCCCCCCTCCCATAACCCAACCAAATACTGCGCCTTTCACTAGTAGCATGGTCACGACACCGACCATTGCTTTAGATTGCGTCACGAGATTCAAGATCTCGTTGACAACAGGGTGATCGTGCCTCCGGAGAAACCGAATGTCACAACCAACCCTCTCCTACCACACAACCAAGCTCCACCTCCTAAACACATAACCTCAATCCAAACTGGGGTTATATTGTACGACCCTAGCATATATATCACCCCGTCCCACCTACCTAAGCCGGAGGTGTTCGTTCCTGATAGCACTGACTTGTGCATGTTGAACATCTCCCGAACCCAACCCGAACCAATGGTGGTGACTATCGAAGACTACACAGGGATGACTTTGAGGAAAGTGGGACTAGTGATTCAGGGTCTGAGGAATTTGGGAGCTCTGTTGAGGAGGTATAAAATCCGGGTGGCTGCATTACGTCAGTGGGCCAGGTTAGGCCAAATGTGGAATTGCCAATGGGGGCAAAGATTTGTGTAGTACGTGGGGATGGGCTTGATCAGAGGGTAGATGACTTAGCAGCTCTGGAAGGAGACATTACTAACCTTCAGCTTTTCAACGAACAAGATCCAGGAGACATGATAGCCAACTGGTTTGATTTTGATGGGTTAGCAGAGGTTACAGGATGGCTTGACGACCAACCAGATATTGTTGAAGAATCTCAGCCGGAACAGGGCCTGTTAGGGAGAAGAACATCAGCTGTGGTCTGAAGGGCTGAAAATCAAAATGCATCGCCGGAGAGCGCTAGTGCGAAGAATTTCTCTCGGGATTTGGGCATTTTGAATATAGGATATGTTGAACAACAGGCTGCACTGACGCAGTTGGAAAGGGAAGGGATCAAAGATTTTGAGAGAGCCAGAAAGGCTAAGGCCCTTGTGGGGACTGAACGTGCTGTGTGCACAAGAACAGAGCATGCTGCGAGCACATGGACGGAAGGTGCTGTGGGTACAAGGACAGCTGTAACAGAGCTGGACAGATGTTTATCGGCTGCCAATGGAATGTGGTAGGAAGACGATGACCTATGTCTCGCCCACACTGATGAGGACGGGGGGAGCAATCAACCGGATGATAAGTGGTATATTGGTGAAGTTGACCATATGACTAGGAGTGGGCGGTATTTCAAGCCCCCGCACCTAGATCAACCAGAGGCGTTCGGGTAGGACAAGGAGTCAGAGAAACAGAAAGAGAAGCTACATGAAGAAGAGGCCATGCTGAAGCAGTTGAAAAAGATACAAGCAGACATCTCCATCTGGCGACTGCTTATGGCTTCACGTGTTCATAGACAAGCTGTCCTATCGGCAATGGACAAGGCCAAACTCTCAATAGACACCATGCCTGAACAGCTAGTGGGATTGTTTTTTCCGGAAGGGGCTTCTCCGATGCTGACCTTTTCCGACAAAGAACTACCGCCTGAGGGCGCGAATCATAACAAACCGCTCTACATCTTTGTGGAATGTAGAAGCAAATGGATACCGGTGGTTCTTGTCGACACAGGATCCACTATTAACGTGTGCCCATCAAGGACGGCATATGCAATCGGGTTGAAGCCCGCAGACATTGTGCCAACAGCCCAGGTGATAAGGGCATATGATAACATAAGCAGAGAGGTGATGGGGACTGTGAAAATTCAAACTCAGGTTGGTCCAGGACAACACGAGATTGACTTTCATGTCTTGGACATTCCCACAACCTTCAATCTACTCCTGGGGAGAGCGTGGCTGCACCAGGTGAAGGCAGTCTCTTCCACACTGCATCAGATGTTGAAATACACTCACGGGAAGGGGGTGGCTATAGTTTTTGGGAATTCGTCAATCCATCCGCCGCCAAAAGTGTCTACACCGGTTTTGGAAATCGAGCATGGCACGGAGGATGTGTTCCTATCGAGTTTTACCCTAGCCGAGGCCCGGGTCGTACAGAATATCTTAGCTGTTGATGAAGGGTTGTACGTTAGTGCTCAGTCAGTATACCTCATGAACAAACTCCAGCACATCCCTGGGATGGGACTAGGAAGAAGTGGTCGGAAGGGCATTACAGTATTGGCTGAAGTGTCGCACAACCCACATACCTTTGGTTTGGGTTATCTGCCCACCAAAGAGGACTGGGTGAGGAAAGGCAAGGAGATGGCTGGGAGAGCCAGAGCAAAGCAGGCGGGGAAACCTTATGAGTTAATGCACCGACCTATCATGGGTACCCTAAACGGATGCTTTGTCCGGGGGGGGGGGGGGGGATTTTCCATTCTGCGGCTTCCCAGAGCCATGGTTGAACGCAGAGAAGCGTTGCCTACTAGGGTTTGAGATCTTCTTTAACCTACAGTTATTCGGGGATGATGTTGCCGATGAGCAGACAGATCCATCAGCTGAAGTTGAGCAGTGTGGAAAAGTGGATTCTGAGAACACCGAGATTGAAATAGGGGTAGCACTGGCTTGTCTACTTTCAAATCCTCCGATCCTACATAAGTGCTTGGGAGATAACTTCTCGGTGTCCATGATCAGGAATGAAATGGCTGCGAGCCCACCTTTAAACATTTTGGATGCATCCATCGAACCCCCCCTCATCTGGCAGTATGAGGAGGGATTTTTATCAAGCAGCACCAGGTCAGGTAGTGAGTCAGAATCTGATTCCACTGAGTTTGTGGAGTTGGAATCAGGTTCCAGCTCGTTTGAGTCTGAGTTCGGTATTCCTGGGGGCGACAACCCGGATGCCACAGTCCTGTCTAGGTCATCTTTTTCTTTCTCTTTTGAGTCTGTTGTAACAGAGGAATCGGACGATTTGGAAGTGATTAATGAGAATGGAATGGTTGTGGTTTCTGAGTACTTTTCTGTGCCTTTGATTTATTGTATTAATCAGGACTTTCAAAATTTTGATGAAAATGACGAGGAAGAAATTCCACCAGTTTTACAACGATTGATTGATCAAGAGCAGGATAGATTTGTTAAACCCTTGGTTGATGAAATGACTACAGTTAATGTTGGTACTGAGAAGAACCCGTGGCTGGTCCAAATTGGGTCCACGTTGTCTTCGGAGGAGCGTGAGCGCCTAGTCGCTTTATTAAAAGATTTCAAAGATGTTTTCGCGTGGTCCTATGAAGACATGCCTGGAATTGATCTTGAGATTGTACAACACTGAATCCCTCTTGACCTAGAGGCCCGACCCGTTAAACAGAAACTCAGAAGGATCCGCCCGGACTGGGCTCTCAAGATTAAAGAAGAGGTCACCAAGCAAATTGACGCAGGATTCCTACTGGTATCTGAGTACCCAACTTGGTTGGCCAACATAGTTCCGGTGCCGAAGAAGGACGGCAGAATTCGGGTATGTGTGGACTTCAGGGATTTGAACAAAGCCAGTCCGAAGGACGATTTTCCTCTACCGCATATCGACGAGTTAGTGGATTTTACTGCTGGGCATGCGTTGCTCTCAGTCATGGATGGGTTTTCAGGCTACAATTAGATATTGATGGCACCCGAAGATCGAGAGAAGACTGCTTTTACCACCCCATGGGAGACATATTGCTATAGGGTGATGCCATTTGGGTTGAAGAATGTTGGAGCTACATATCAATGGGCCGCGACCACGATATTACATGACATGATCCACAAAGAGGTTGAGGTGTACGTGGACGACATGATTGTCAAGTCCAAAGAAAGAGAGGGCCACTACACCGCCTTGCAAAAGTTCTACCAAAGGATCAGAGAATTTCGGTTGTGACTGAATCCTCAGAAATGTACATTTGGTGTTACAGCAGGGAAAATGCTGGGGTTCTTGATTACACAGAGAGGTATCGAGGTCGACCCTTCCAAAAACAAGGTCATCTTAGAAATGCCATCACCAAGGACTGAAAAGGAGGTGCGAGGCTTTCTAGGTAAAGTGCAATTCATAAGACGATTTATTGGTAAATTAACCATGACTTGTGAACCACTCTTTGGTCTCTTGAAGAAATGAATGAAGTTCCAATGGGATGGCTGATGCCAAACTACTTTTGAACAGATCAAGCAATACTTACAGAACCCACCTGTGTTGTCACCACCTGAGCCGGGGAAACCGTTGATTTTGTGCCTTTTAGTGACTGAAACTACAATGGGCTGCATGCTCGCATAGGAGTCCGAGGACAAAGTGGAAAAAGCTATCTACTACCTGAGCAAGAAGATGTTGGATTACGAGACCCGCTACACTCCACTCGAGAAGGCTTGTTTGGCCTTGGTATAGGCTACCAAGAAGCTGTGGCACTACCTGTTAGCTCACTCTGTAATGTTGGTTTCAAGATTAGACCCCATCAAATATCTCTTCGAGAAACCAGCACTTACGGGTAGGCTAGCCCGTTGGTTGCTTCTGCTTTCCGAATTCGATCTGAAGTATGTCACTCGCAAGTCAGTAAAGGGGAGAGCGGTAGTGGAGTTCCTAGCCGATCACCCAGTTGAAGGGATGAAGCAGTTAAGTACTTATTCCCAGACGAGGCTATTTTGCATATCAAAGATGAAACTTGGACGATGTACTTTGTCGGAGCATCAAACCAATACGGGTATGGGATAGGGGTGTTGCTGATAGCACCTGACAATTCCCGTATCTCTCTAGCATTTAAACTCAGGTTCAAAGTCTCAAACAATGAAGCAGAGTATGAAGCATGCATTGCTGGTTTAGAAGCCACCCTAAAACTAGGGGCAAAACGGTTGGACATCATCAGGGACTCGAACCTGGTTGTATCTCAAGCTAAAGGAGACTGGAAAGTCAAAGAAGAAAAGATGAGAATTTATCATCAGACCTTGGACTTGTTGATTCCTCGGTTTGAGAAGCTGAACTTCGCTCATCTATTAAGAGAGAACAATAGGTTCGCAGATTCATTATCAACTCTATCTTCCATGATAGACATCCCTTTTGGAGTCCGGATGCGTCCGATCATCATTGACCAGAAATTTGTGCCGGCTTATGAGCTGATTGCTGCCATAGATGAGGTTCAAGATGAGAATCCCTGGTATCACGATGTATGGTACTTCCTGGAGAAAGAAGCATATCCAGCAGGGGCAAATGCCAAGGATAAAAGGGCAATCAGAAGAATGGCTGCTCAGTTCATCATCTGCGAAGGTAAACTGTATAAGAGAGGTTATCTGCGAATGCATAAACTGTGTGTTGATGCCGAAGAATCGAAGCGCCTAATGGAGGCCATCCATGGAGGAGAGTGCGAAGTGCACATGAACGGGGTAATGCTAGCCCGGAAGATCCTTAGACAAGGTTACTACTGGTCCACCATGGAGGAGGATTGTATCGGCTTTGTTTGGTGATGCCACAAATGTCAGATCCATGTAAATTGCATGAACATCCCGCCGTTGAAGCTGTACAATATGACTTCACCATGGCCATTTTCAGTTTGGGGAATCGATGTGATCAGGGCTGTCACTCCGAAGGGGTCTAATGGGCATGAGTTCATTCTGGTCGTGATAGACTATTTTACAAAGTGGCTTGAGGCCCAATCTTACACGGTGTTGAAGGCTTCACATGTTGCGAAGTTCATCAGGAACAACATCATCTGTCGCTACGGGGTCTTGAACGAGATTATTTCAGATAATGGTTCCCATTTCAAGAAGGAAGTGATTGACTTGTTGGAAAAATACAACGTGGCTTTTCATAAGTCATCCACATATCGGCCGCAGACCAACGGAGTAGTTGAGGCCGCCAACAAGAACATCAAACACATTTTGCAGAAGATGGTGGAAACCTACCGGGACTGGCCAGATAAGTTGCTATTTGATTTGTGGGGCTACCGGACTTCAATTAGAACTTCTACTATGGCGACTCCGTATTCATTGGTTTATAGGTTGGAGGCCGTTCTACCTATCGAAATTGAGGTTCCGTCATTACGAGTACTGGCTTAGTGCTAGACAGCTGAGGCAGATTAGCAGCAGAGTAGGTTTGAAGAACTCATACTCTTTGACGAGCGAAGGCTGAAAGCACTGTACCATTTTCAGGGTTATCAACAAAGAATCGCCAGGGCTTTCAACAAGAAGGTTAAGTCCAGAAATTTGAAGGAAGGAGATTTGGTGCTCAAAGACAACCGAGCTCTCATCCATGACCCTAGGGGCAAGTTCAGACCCAATTGGACTGGTCTCTACATCATTAAGTCTATTTGGTCGGGTGGAGCTGTCGTTCTGATGGACCTAGATGGCCTAGAGTTCTCACAACCAATCAACATGGACAAATTGAAGAAATATTATCCCTGAGAGGCTCGCTAGGCCGAAAACCCGAAAGGGCAACCTAGGCAAAAGTTAGAGCACAGAAAATTTGAAATTATAAAAACTGAGCTCTCAAGGTTGAAAACCCGCAAAGGGCGGCCTTGGCAAAAGTTAGAGCGTAAAAGGTGAGGGTTAATACATGAGTGAACCTGAGCTGAACTACGTAAGGCTTGATTCCCATCTTTGGGATACGTAGGCAACTTCATCTTGAAGTCCAGCCATAAACATTTCGCCGATCAACTTTGTCCATGTGATCATGTTTGGTCATCCTTGTCTGTTCCACATTCGAGAGCTTCGGTTATGATCTCCAGTACAGCGCTATTTAGACTAGAGGCAACTTTCCAGTTGCCAGGATCCAGGGTTGTACATCTTAGTGACAGATCTTAGGCGTGTTCAGTTCTGATCCATATCGAAAATGGTTTTGAAAAGTTTTAATAAAAGTTGATTTTACTCAAATTAATGTTTTTACGACTTAGACCATTTTTGGACCAAACGGAAAATTTTCAGTACCCACAACCTTCAATTACGTTGATTTCAGTACAGAGTTCTCCTACTCTTGAATATAAATTGAAGTTGCTTTTTATTACATTCATAAAGAAAACTTGAAAGTTCTGATTAAAGCAAATAAATCCGGGCATAGTCAGGTTTTCCTACGCCTCCTCCCAGAGCTGGTTGAAGCCTCCAGTGCCAAAGTAGGCCCCACCTGTGGCTCTTCATTAAGCCAATCTATGCACTCATCAGAGAGGGTGCAACTGAAAGTGGAAGCGGGGGCCAGAAGCTCTCTAGTCCTCTATGCCGTGGCATACCGAGCTAGCTATGCACCTCGGATCAGAAATACAGCAGAGTACTCTATCCCCTCTGCTGGGCTGGTCTAATCATGTCCGAATTGGCGCTGGAATCGAAATGGAAAGTAAAAGACACATTGTGTCAGGCCGATCAACTGAATCCCAGGCTGGCGGGACATACTGTAGCTTATTGCCGATAGATTGAGCCAAAGACAACGCCAGGCAATACGGTCTTCGGACAAACTGCACATCTAGTCGAACCACCATCCCTCATCAAGGGCATTGACTAGACGTCACCGGAAGAAATAGCCGCGAGCTGAGTATGCTAGGCAAGAGTCCACGACCTGCAACTTGTCCATCAACCACACCTGGGGAGGGATGGAAAATGAGAGAATAAAGAATAGAGAGGTGTAAGTTGAGAGAAAAGTGAGAAAAGGGTTTTGTGAGAAAAAGAACCGAGCCTAAGGGCCGAGTGATGTGAGCAATATATGTGAGGAAGGGTGGGAACATTACCTGCAGCAGTAGTGGACTCCCCGCAAATCTGGTTGTTTTCCGACGATGGAAAGCATCCAAGCCCATCAATGTCTCGGCCAATGTCATGGAAATATAGCTCTTTCCCTCTTTCAAGCCTTGGGCAACTTCGATCAAACGAACGCTAGGCCCACTAAAGCCTGAGGCAAGCAAAAAGTGAGACAACATGCACAAGCAAAGGGCATGTCGCCAAAAACCTTGCTAGTGGTGATCACCGCGGTCATCAGCATTGGAAAAACGATGAATTAGGCTGAGGATGTCCAATTCTCTGTCACGGATCAAAGACCGAGCGTTGTGCATAGTGAGCCCATACATTCATCCTAAGGCTTGGGCGTGGCCGAAGCGAAGCCGGGGCAAGATTTCTTCATTGTGCTCGGATTCCATCAAAGCTTGGAAGTCTTCGAAGGTAGGATACATCTCTTGCCCACCAAAACTAAAGACATATGTTATCGGGTTCCAAAACCTTGCCGCGACATGGAGAAACGGAAGGTGCAGCGGAGTGCGACTCAACGTGAATAGTGCATTTATGCCGAAGCCTCGGAAGTTCAACTTTTCTGAGCCGTCTAAGGTAGCAATCCAAGTTGTGAGATTTTGGATGAGAAATGCCTCCATTTTGATGTAAAACTGAGATGGAATGAGAGAACCATGAAGCTGGGACTTTTATAGAGGATAAGACACTGTTTGGAGGACAAGTGTAAAAAATCTGGAGGTCACCATGCCAACTGGTCGGCCGACCACTTTTTCTGGTCGATAAGCCAGTTTTTCTGGTCGGCCGAGCACATAACTGGTTTACTGAGCAAAAAATTTGTCGGCCAGCCACTTTTGGTGGTCGGCCATGGAGAAAAACTGGTTTTTGGCCTTTTCCTAGTCTCTACAAGGGAGCTCCTAGCATTTCCATGTGTTGGGAGTGTTGAAGGTCCGAGTTTACCTCTGTTTCAGATGCGTTCCATCGCCTTGTGTAGACACCCCATTTTTGACCGTCCTCAAGACTTGGACGTCATCACTTGAACACCTTGTGTTCGTTTTGAGTTCCCGGAGGTCTCGGCTACACGCCTTGCCTTAGGACCTCTCGACTTGACTTGTTTTGTGTCTAGTTTTGCACCAAACACTTGTGTTTTGCCTTGGAGGGGTAGGGAATGGCTTGTGGGCCATCCTCACACTCCACCGGCCATGGCTTGAGGCCATCAACTGTGTTTTATTGCCACCGGCCAAATGTTTGGCCGACCGGCACTGTAGATGGCCGGCCGGCTATCTTTTTTTGGTCAATTGCATTTTTGGCCAGCCGACTACTGTGCATCTGCTTTTGCAGATATTTTGTGCTAGCTGGCATGCATTTTGCTCCCCTCCATATACGTGTATGGAGAGATTTCCCTCTTGGCTAGCTTGTCTTGTAAGCTTGCAAGATTGAATCTCCTATAAGAGGCAGCCTTTCCTTCCTCCATTAGGGTTACCAAAAAAAGACAACATTTTCTAAGAGAGCTCTGGTTTTAGGGTTTGAGTTGTGTCTCTATCCTATATCTATACCTTCCTCTCTTTTGTATTTGTGTGTGTTTAAACCTTAGTATTGCACACAAACACCCACCATCACACCTTACCTTGATTGCTGAGGCATTAGGGGCTTGTTTTTGAAATTTTTAGACTGGTTTGGAGCCAAAGAAGTAGCTGGAGAGCTATTCTTGAAAGAGGTCTTCAAGGGTAAGGACTTTACCTTTAAATACCCCATTTTTGCATAGTGTTTTTACCTATCTTGCATCTGTTTTGAGCTTAGCATATAACATATAAAACTCTTGTTTTTGCTTACTCTAAATAGTTGTATAAGGGTGTTTTGTTGTTTGAGGTTGTTTGACCTCTCTCAAGGCTTGTTTGGCCCTCATTTTGTGCCATTTTGGTGAGCTTCGGGACCATTGTGTTTGGGCCTCCTCACCACTGAAATCTTGAGGGATTTTAGTGGTGAGGATGGTGCCTTGAGGTCTCAAGAAGGAGAGGGTCACCCCCTCCCCTTGTTGTCCTTGAAAAGGGCCATTTTTACCTCATTAATGAGCACCATGTTTAAGTGTATGTTGACCATGCCTTAGCTTGCATTAGATGCTCCTTCAATGTGTTAAAAGGTTGTTGCCTTATGCTCCATGAATGTGCTTCTTTGTATTCTTGCATATTTAGACCACTTAGATGCCATCTAAGTGCATCCTTAGCTTCGCTTAGGTCTGCATTGGACTTGTTTTAAGTCCCCTTAGCCTTGTGAGGCTTAGTTGACTTAGCCTTGGTTTAAGTCCCCTTGGGCTTGCCTTGAATCTTGGACCATTATTGCATGCTTTGCTTGCTTTGATTAGTTGGTTTGGCATCATCATTAACATGATTTTCAGAGCTTTCCATGCGTGGTAATTGTCTATGTTTAGTCTCTTTAAGTGTGCTTAAAAGTTGCTTGTTTTATGCTTAAGTGTTGGCCCATTTGCATGTATGTTTGTGTGCACATTAGGCTTCATTTCCTTGGCATTTGGCCACTGTTTTAGGCTTGTTTGAGGGCTACCTAAATTAGTCAAAGTCAGTCCTCCAGGTGTTATAGCATGCTTGTTTACCTTGCATGATTATTTGTTTAGGTTGCGTGCCTAAATACATATTGCATTGCTCATGTTGCATGCCTAGTTAACATACTTAGGTTGTATTACGTTTGCATGGATCTTTCACCTCTTGATCAAGCCATGATAGAGGTTGAAAGCCCCTTTGTTTGTTTATTTGGTTTGTATTGCATTTGAAATTAAAATGCACACTTGGTTACTTGGGCCATCACGCATTGAAATGCGCGATTGGTGGTTCGAGAATCAAGACCTATACTCCTTTGAGTCATAAACATGATAAGGAGTATGATGGTCATTCTCTTTGGCCGGTGGCCAATCCCCTCAGCCGGTGGTGTTCCACAGCATTCAGAGAAGCAACCCTGGGACTTGTGCAGTCTTCAGAGGAGCAGAACAGTCAAAGTAGAGGCATTTTGTGCATGGCAGTGACTTTCCGAGCGGAACCGAGCGCACATTGCATTGGGCCCTCTTCCCGAGGCTGTTTATTGCTTTTATTAGATTAGTTAATTTGTTAATTAATTAATTGGTCTGTAATAATTAATTAGCTTGTAGGTTAATTAATTGTATTATTCTTTCGGTCCCTCTGAGCGAGGGCAAATTTGTAATAAGTGTGGGTGCGTGTGTGCATGCCTTCCAACCCCCACTTCTTTCTCCCTTTTACTTACCTGCTTTTGATGGTTAGTATTAGGTCATATTTAAATTAGCATCCTTATGCTATGCATGCGTGCATTCATTCATTTGTATTGCATGCACTGGGCTCGGCGTATCATGCTAACTGCATAAAGTATTTCAAATTTCAAATTGAATACGTGTTATTTGTAGCATCTCACATGCCATCCTAGGATTTAGCCGAGCCTATTCTAGTGACATTCTGTATGCGACGCATTAGCCATTTTAACATGAACTAGGATCACGCATGATTACTAACTAGTTTATTGTTTTGGCACGGAGTACGATGTAAGTATTTATGTTTTAGCATCTCGCATGAGTGTGAATGCTAACATGACAACATGCTGACCATGTGGCTAGTTGTTTATGTGATATTACTGCCTGAATGCCTGTGGGTGAAGGTTGGATTGTTTGAGTTGGAAAAACTCGTTGAAATCCGTATTTTAGCCTACTTGCGAGTAGCAAAATTTCAAACCATTTCCTAAACAAAACGGGTATGCAATGCTTTGTTCCAAATTAGGTGATCTAGTCTATACTTTTGTGTTGTGCGCATCACATAGTAATTCTAGCTAATTAACGGGAATAAGAATACATAACGTTTTCAAAGTCGGATATCATGGTTAGTAGAGGCCGATCTTCGAATCGGGCGAGAGGGGGTGCTCATAGCTGACCTTCCCCAATCATACCCAAGTTCCCAAGCCGAGGCAACTTTGGTGATGACGGACACGTGGCCTTTGGCACCGAGTCAGGGTTTCCTAAATTCCCCCATTAAAAAAATATTTAGGTGGCGACTCTGTATCTGGCAAAACAGTCCATGTTTGGCATTTCTTTCAAAATCTGTTTTCTCAAAACGATTTACCGGATTTGGACTCTTTGGTTTAGATTAAGAACCATGACACAAATTGAGTCCGAACTGTAGTGAGGCCCAAGGGCGCGTCTACAGTTTCTGGCGACTCCCCTGGGGATTTAGAGAGCATGACTCGAACTTGTGATATCTTGTTTTGACTACACTTATGTGTTTCTTTGCATTGCATGTGCATTGGTGCGCCTAGGTCACCGTGTTTACCATCTGCTATTCCTGAGCGATTTGGCGGAGGCTCGCTTCGAGAAGCGTGCCATAAGGCTGACCGGTTACGGGCTCTTCCAGTATGGGAACACAAACCCCGATTTTTCCGGGGCACCCTTTTGACTATTCGACCTAGTGCATGTCAGAATCCATAGTGACCATTCCAAGCTAAGACAGGTTGCTTACCCGATATAGGTTGTTTGAAACCGTTGCGTGCGTAGTGAAACCCTAGTTCCTGACAAAATAGGACAGGGAAACCCTACCCCAACATAGGGGTGTTTTGGCTATCTTACTTGTTATGTGCTTTTAGAGTGTATCTCTACAGGAACGCGCATATTAGTTTGCAAGCTTAAGTATCAGGCCTGAGGGCACCGGTATCAGTTTGTGAGAATCAGTTATATCTATGGGTATCTGATTCAGTATTTTGGGGCAGTGATTTTGAGGAACAGTAATCAGTAGTAGAGTACCGTTGTTCGCCATTTCGTGTTTGATCCGTTTGAAATGAAATCGCTTGTTTTCCTTCGATTCGGTGAGTTGATACAGAATAGCCAGTGTTCCCCCTTGCTGAGGCAAGACAGATATCTGATCTGTCAGTCACCGTTCAGTACAACGAACTTATGATGATGCAGAATTCGGAGGATATTGTGGTTATGACAGCCGCATTAGATGAAGGAATCACTCTGCAAAGTGAGACCAATGTTGATGTACTGCATTCACCCAGGTCGCCTGTTGCGCACCCAGTCTAGACCCTCCAGTTGTACCAGGCTCATGAGCCCACCACGTTTGAATTGATGGGAATGATAGGTGACCTCCAGAGGTCCGTGGCGGATCTCGTTTACGGAATGTCGGCTTCACCATCAACTACACTATATGCCAGGAATTTTGTACCACAGGAGCCCCCGCTATTAGGACGAATTGTGAACGAGCTTAGCCAACCTGAGGTTGTCTCTAGATATAGCAATGACGTGTCAACATCAACCCAAGCCCTCGATCAGGCTGAAGCCAGAGGTAAGAACAAAATGGAGGCAGATGCCGATCCCATTGAACAACTGCTGTGGGCAGTTGAGGCTTTGAAAGCCGATGGGATGAGTAAACAGCTAGTATCCTCAATTGTGACCAAGGTTGTGGATGATGTTTTTTCCACTCCAACCGAAGGCAGTTCGAGCCAGGTAGAAAACCGGGATAGGCCCCGTCATGCCAGAACAGTTCCTTTCACTCCCAACCCTGCACCTAGGAAAGATCAGAAGGTCAAGGCAGTGCCTGCCGACCCTTTCGCTAGTGCGTCTAGCAAGAACACTCAAACTTCAAAGTACCTGCCCTGAGGGCGCAGGGTCTTCCATGCTCTCTACATGCCTTTGTCTAAGGCACTCCAGATCCTGGCCGAAAGAGGGAATCTTAAGCCCTTGGAGCCTCGGCCTCTTCCAAAGAATCTCCCTCTCACACATGATGCCGCTTTGTACTGCGCATACCACCACCAAACCGGTCATGCTACCGATAATTGTTTCCGCCTCCGTCACGAGGTGCAAGATTTGATCGACAATGAGGTTATCCTTCCACCCACCTCAGCCAAGTCTGTTACTAGCTAGCTATTGGACTTCGAAGATACCGCAAGTATGTGATCGGTGTTGGGACCACCTGTGGGTGGCGCTCGGTGTATTTTGGATGTGGCATCTGGCACGCATTTTTGAGCATCTGCGAATGCTAGTTTTGTAAATCTAGCTTGGGTGTCGAGTCAGTCTTTTGTTTTGTTTTAAGTTTGTCTCTTCGTCTTGAGTCAGTTCTTTTGTTTTAAGGGTCTGTCTTGTTGTAGCGAGTCGGTCCCCTTGTATAGAATGTCTGGTAGTTCCGGGGTTGTTGCCTTGAACACCGTTTTGTTTTGTAATTACCCTTTTGTTCTCTTTTTTTTGAGTCTGTCTCTACTGTGGAGCTAGTTGCAACCAGGAAATATGAATGAAACAGCTGCGGCTATCATGTTTCCGTGCTTATTACTATTTTGAGCTAGTTGTGCCAGAGGATTTGAATGGAACGACAGTACATTCCACCTGCTCTTTTGTGTCCTGAAAATCATTGTAATGACCTAAGTTTTTCAAAACCTTTTAAACACTGTGGTGCTAAAAATGAAGAGGAAGGGATTCCTCGAGTTTTGCAAAACTTTGATCAATTTGAGAGAAAGATAGGCATGCTAAGCCTTTAACGAATGAAATCATGCTTGTTAGTGTGAGTACTGAGAAGGACCTTGGCTTGATCCAGATTGGTTCCACACTATCTTCAGTGCGAGCGATATGTCGCTTTCGTAAAAACTTTCAAAAACAAAATGTTTTGCGCAGTGCTGTGAAGACCTGTGCGGAATCGCTCTTGAGATTGTGCAGCCTAGAATCGCTCTCAGTCTCAAGATTCAATCCGTTTGTTTTCGAGCCTTGACCGCAATTCAGAACGTTCAACGATCAACCATCAAGAGAGGCCTGTGTGGCCGGGTTTGGAGCAGCCCTCAAACAAGAGGCACCAAAGTCAGATTAAGAAGTCAGACGTCGTCAACAAAAGCTTGTGAAGCTAGAACAGAAGCACCCCTCAAACTAGGGGCAAAAATGTCCGATATGCTCAAAGAGCCAAAGATAAGCTTTCTGTAAATCAACACAACATCCTCTCTCCTGGATACGAAGGGCTTCAATCTCAAAACCATTTGGCATGGACTTGTTACACTTTTCCCCTTTGAGAGGCTCGCTGGGTCGAAAACCCGAAAAGGCGACCCAGGCAAAAGTTAGAGCAAGGAAAAATAAAAATACCAAAGAAACAAAATACAAAAGAAAAAAGGAGAAAAAAAGAGAAGAAAAAAAATGCAGAAAAGATATATAAAAAAGGAAAAGCAAAAATTTTTGAAAAGAAGAAAGAAGCTCTCAAGGTCGAAAACCCGCATCGGGCACCTTGGCAAAAGTTAGAGCCTAAAAAGTGAAGGTTAAAATACCCGAGTATACCTTACCCAGAACTACGTAGGCTTGATTCCCATGTTTGGGATACGTAGGCAACTTCATCCTAAAGTCCAGCCACCAACGCTCTCAAAGTGACTGTGTCCATATATTGGTTCTGACCATCTTCGTCTTCTCCATGTCCGAGAGTTCGGTCGTGATCATTGCTAATGAGGACTGACTACAATATGCTGCGGCATCATCCAGACAAGGGGCAACTTTTCGTTGCCATGAGTCGCCATGAGTTGCCATCCAAACCAGGGGCAACTTTTTGTTGTCGTGCAACCCTTTCAAGCAAGGGGCAATTTTCCATTGCTTCCGATCCGAGGTTGCGCATCTGAAGAGTAGGTTCTATGCTCGTTGAGCAGTGGCCATTTGCAAAAATAGTTTTTGAGAATTTTTACTAAAGTTGACTAATTCTCTTGAAAATTATTCCATTTTTCTAAAACTGGACCTTTTCTTGGACCCAAAAAGGGAAAATTTTCAGTGCTCATAGCCTGACTTGCATGATTTTAAATCAAAAATCGAACAAGTATGTTAATCTAACTCTCACCTTGGTCAAAACTGTTTTAGTAGAAAACCAAAACAAAAATGGTCAAAGTGATGCACTAGGGGCACATTCGAGTCAGGTGTTCTGTCTTTCCCCCGTCGTCAACATACTTGCCAAAAGGGCACTCTATTCGCCAGAAAAGGCACAACTGAAGCTGTCAGTGCAAGGGCTGAAATCTCCCAACATCCTCCAAACAACGAGGTATCAAACCAAGTGCGAAGCACGAATTGGAGTGGATCAAGATACTCCATTCCTCATCTAGAAAATCGACTAAACGTCGCTGGAAGAACTAGCCGCGAGCCAATAATGTTGGGCGTGAACTCACAACTTCCTATTCATCCATCAATCACCCTGGGGATGAAAAATGAGAGAATAAAGAATAGATAGGTGTGCGTTAAGAGAAAAGTGAGAAAAAGGGTTTTGAGAGAAAAACCTAGCCTGAGGGCCGAGTGATGTGAGGATCACAAATAAGAAAGGGTGGGAAACATGCCCGGAGGAATTAGTTCCTCGAGATTTGAGGTCTCTCATTTTTGTAAACACGTCCGTGTGTCGTGTCTTTTGTTTTGTTTAGCCCAATTCTTGTTTTGAGTCTTTTCCGAGCTTATCTCGTTGTGTTTAGGTCGTGTACCTTTTGTTTGAGTCTTTTTTGCTGTGTTCAGTTATAGGCTCGATACCCTACCTGAAAAATCCTTTTTCAATTTCAAAAATCGTTTATGCTCAGAGTGCTGTGCCATTCTCTATATTTATGCAAAGCAAAAGAAGAAAAGGGAAAATTTTGGGGCATCTGAGTGTGTTTCAACTTCAACCGGTTTCACCTTCGTATTCCGTCTTGTCAGATTGGGCTGTTTGTCCAGGGTTTGCCGTGTGCAGAATGAACTGAGTGCTGTGTTATGGGCTGTATGCAGATTAATCCTCAGCAGAGTATGGACTGTGTGTTCAGGTTAAGCAGTGGTTTGTATGGGTTGTTTTGCTGATTAACTAGTTCATTATCTGGTTATTACAATACAAGTGCTCAAATTATAATACAAGTGCTCAATTTTCAGACAACAGATCAATCTCCTTTGCATTGAGGTGTAATATGATGTAATGTGATGCAATGTATAGATGTACAAATGTGACACTTTTTCAGACAAAAAAGGGTTTGTTTCATTTCATCATCTTTTTCAAGCACAAGTACATAGTTTTGGAAACAAAAATCTGCCTGCAGCAGTACAAGGTACTCTAGCTACCAGCAAAAAGGAAAAAAGTACAAAAAAGATGAAAAACAGCAAAAATCTGTATCAATGTCCAAAAGGGCTCAAGCCTAGGGGTCCGTCCTCATCCTCTTCCTGGATGAAGGTCCAAGAGCAGTGTCATTAGCGTCATCATCTGAGTCTGAGCCCGAGCCATCTCCGGTCTCCTCCTCGGACGACTCTGCCTCCGCCTCAGCCTCGGACTCATCGTCATCATCAGGGACTGGAGCCCATGAGCTACTCCCTACATGGGTGCGCCCCGCTTTGGTGCGGGGGTATACTCTGCCATCTCGGGTAGAAACGGAAGGTCCGGCCGGAGCACCTCCCACAGGAGGAATCTAGAAGGGATGCTGAAAAGTACAAAAGGCAAATGCATCGGCCATCGTGAGCGGTTTATCGAGAATCTGATGTATGGATGCGAATGTGAATCGTGAGTAGTTTATCAATGAAGAATGCAGTGTATGAGTACAATCTGTGAATACAGTGAATTAGTGCAGAATGTCGTGTATGAATGCAGTATATCAGATGCCGTGAGGGCCGTGTGTCGGGTGTTGTGTTGACAATATGATGCATCAGATTGTGTAGATTTTGAGACTGCGGTTGAAGAACATATCGGGATGCCATAGATGGCTAGAAGATCAAGACTCCGCTGAAACATCCCCATCATAGAGGCGGTTAGCTCCAGGGACTGGTGGGTATACTCGGAAGAAGCCTGCAAAAGTATTAAATGCATCAGTATTCTGCAGAATATCAAATAAGCTGAAATGAAATGACAATGCAAGATGCAAGATGAAGTAGTACATATAGGAGGTAAGTCGTAGAACCCGACTAACTCATGATCAGCCGAAGGGGGAGCAACGGGGATCTGATAAGTCTCCCTACCCTGCCCTCGGTATGTTATCGTAGTGGGCAGTACTGGCCAACTAGTCCCCCGTCCCCTCCGGGCTCCACCCCTGCCACGGACTTGAGCTGTCGTCGAAGTCCCTGCCCCTGCTCCTGCCCTAACTGTCACGTCCCAAGCCCGCCCCTAAAAGTTTGGGCATGACCCATTCGAAAACGAACACTTAACCTATTGTAAATAACATACGGGGCCTCATCGGAAGCATAAAGTAAGAAAATAACTATACATATAAATTCCATTGAGCTACATCTACATGCCAGGACCTCTTATACATCACATTCATCATGGAAAATAGATAAAGCTCCAAACCATATTTTGTAGCATCGGTGATAAACAAACATACGTATAGACCCAGCCCCATCATTGGGTTTATACAAAAATCATTGAAGTTCTACGTCTTCAACCTTAAATGGGTAATCAAAATTAAGCCAACATTTCAATGGACTTTACAAAAATAAATGGCTTCGTGCAGTGCCTGAACCCACGAAGGTTGACAAAAGAAAACGGTTGCCATGACTAAGACTGACCACCTGGTTGGTTACCTACAGAAACAGACATTAAACAGAGTGAGCCAAGCTCAGTGAATAGTAATACATAAATAAAACGATGCTTAACTTGAAACATAACACATGGCAATGCATATAAAGATGTAGAGTTCACATAGTTAGTCTGATTCTGTACTAAGTACATAACGGCCTTAGGTTCAATCTTGCAACATAAACATGGTGGCTATAAGCTCTTGAAACATGGTGGCTATAAGCTCTTGAAACTTGTGGTATAAAGCCCTTGTAACATATGGCACTAAGGCCCTTGAAACATGTGGCATAAAGCCCTTGTAACATATGGCACTAAGGCCCTTGAAACATATGGCATTAAAGCCCATGAAACGTGTGGCATGAAAGCCCTTGAAACATAAGGCATGAAAGCCCTTGAAAAGTTGGCATGAAGCCCTTGAAAGATTGGCATTAAGCCCTTGAAAAGTTGGCATAAAGCCCTTGATACAAAGAACTTGTAACATCCTTGAACTTGTAACATACGTGAACTTGTAACAGACTTAAACTTGTAACATACATAAACTTGTAACAACATAAACTCGTAACATACATAAGCTTGTAACAGACTTAAACTTGTAACATATACTTGAAACATACCTGAACATACTTGAACTTGTAACATACTGGAAATATGCCTGAAACATACTTGAACATCATTCATTAATTCAAACGGAACATATCATAACTAGAGCATTTCTTGTTGTATCATGTCATTATCGTACGCTTAACAATGAGAGACTAATTCACATTCTCATGAGGGTCACACAATGATGCTAAACTTTGCACTTATATCGTAGATTCTGGATAACTTCAATTCATAAGCAACATAGCAAAATAACTTCAATTCATCTGGATACACATAGCTACTCTTATATTTACTCAGAATCCATTCTTCAAGAATGAACATAAATTCTTTTAGGTAAATGACTTACTTTACGTGCTCTATCAATCAATAGCATACACCTTTGTTTAATCATTCGTATATGTTAACATAGTTGCCTTGCCTTGTAATTAACAGAGTCCTAATGGTAACCGTTACATCATTCCCATGAGTTGACATAATTAAAGTAAAGTTAACAGGACATTCCTGATAATTAGTAACGGAAAGTAAGCACATTTTCATTAGATTACAGATGACTTTATCGGTTTCATAATTTCACAAGTTCGGCCCTTGGCCTCATAGGTTTGATCTTCACAAATGGCCCTTGGTCACATAACTTCATATTTCACAAATGGCCCTTGGCCACATAGATTCATAATTCACAAATGGCCCTTGGCCAGATAACTTCATAATTCACAAATATTCATAATTTCACAAATCTTTTGATGTTCCCATAACTTCACAATGTTTCTCACATAGCATACATAACATACATGTCAACATAATTCTTACGACGAAGATCATAACGTCAATAACAATAATTATTAACGGTTAAAGGTACATCGAAGTACTACTACTCACAGTGATCGGCTCCCGGTAGTAATGGGATGATGTCCTCGTCTCGACCTACAAGTACATTGCACAACACATTATATGAGATTATACTCGATCTTTTACTTATTCTCTTTGATCATTCAATCAATTAGCCATGGTGGTACCAAGCTCATTATTCTTCAATAAGTTATAATTCATGTCTCAGAAAACAGGAGAAATTGATGGGAAAAAGGTTTAGGTGAAGAAATGGTACAAAACTGATTGACTGAAAGTGAACAGTCGTCACTAATTTGGGCATAACTATTTCTGTATTTATAATTTTGGCGTGAGACCACCGCCATTAGAAACTAGACTTCCGGGGCTTGATTTTAGGCTCAAGAATCACTCAAAACGGAGTCCGGATGCAAAAGATATGCTTGTTCAAAGTTGGCTGAACAGAGCTGTCTCCGCACGTGCGGGGGAACAGTGCCGCACGTGCGGCCTGGACAGATTGCAGTCCGAAAGTGGCTGAAAAATTGGGGTTTCTCATCTCCAAAATCAAACCTTGATTACATGTAAATCAAAGCCCAAACCCTTTAATATAAGATGAATTTCACATTCTTAGCTTCCATTCCAATTCATAACTCTACAATACAACTCAATTCCCAATCACAAGAACAAGATTACAAATTAAAACACAAAAGCATAAGGTAACCATGATTTGGGGTTTAAAACTCATTCCCATGGTGAATCCTCTCTAGCTTCTTTAAGAGCCATAAAATCCTTACAAGAAGTTAAGTTGTAACATAAATTCATGCTATGTATAAAGATTCATCATTTCCTTGCTTGAATAAACCAAACCCTTACATACAATTATAGATAACCCAAGAACTCATTATTTAGCTTGTGATCTTCAAGTGTTGAAAGGGAGAGTCTTACCTTAAGCCCTTATCATCACTTGTTCTTGCATAATCATGATGTATTCAAGCCAATTCTTTGATGTCTTCTTCCATTTCTACTCTTTCTTCCTTCTTCTCTTTGAGTTCTCTCCAAAACTCTCTCCCTTCTCTTTCTCATGTGTCTCTCCCCCTTTCTCTAGATATTTTTTGGGTTCAAAATGTTGAGTTCCTCATCATATATATAAATAAACACACATACAAGGCTTAGCACATTAGGGAGAGCCAAACGTGGCCTTACGAATCGCGCAAAATCAAATTTCAATTAAAGTTCCCAGGTGACTCTAAAAATTGTGCTGATCATAAATATGTCCCCTGTTCTGGTTTCTAAAGTCTCTAGGGTCTTCAATTTGCAGTACAAAATTAACCACCCAAACGTGCATTAACGAATCAAACAAATTAGATTTCCAATTAATTTTCCCCAATGGTTCTAAAAATTCCCATTAACATACCCAAGTACTCAATTTTAATTTCTGAACCCATAAAGGTCGGTAATTTAAATTTTAGTCCGTAACTCAACAGATAATGCTTCAATTTTAATAGCTATAATTAAATTAAAACACATCCTCTCATGGGTAAATAAAGATGATTTCTTATACGCATTTTGGGGTCATTACACTAACTGTCGCTGGCGTTACAGGCCTCTCTCGCTCAGCTCGGCGGCCATCGCTCAGAGGCCGCATAATGAAGGTCCGGATGTACTTTGAGTAGTCACCCTCGCCCCTGAAACCATCTGCCTCCCAGCCGATCGTATAGTCAGTCATCTGCTCGGGAGTAAACCTCTCCGCCTCCCTCATGTGCTCAGGAGGGTGAACCGGGACTATCTGCTCCGGTAAACCTAGGGTCTGGCGTAGGAAACGCTCACCTAGGTACCAAGCCCAACAGACCGGGCACTCTAGCAAAATCCTGAAACGCGAGGTCTCCTCAGCACCGATGAACCGCGCCCGCATCGTCGCTGGCAAAGGAGCCCAAGGCTGCCAGGTGATCTGAAAATGAAATGCAGTTTGTTATCTACTATTATTGAAAATACAGTGTAAAGCGAAGCTTAAATGAACTGCAACTTGAACATACCTCCGCGGGAGTGATGGTGTCAAAGTAGCGACGAAAAAAGATAAACGTCTCCTGGGGCCTCTGCACGCACCTCACGTCAAACTGGCACGAGAACGGGACGACGAGATGGGTCTCCACATCTGGCACAGGCGCAAGTCTCGGGAAGTAGGCGTAGACCCATAATGCAGAGCAAATACCAGTATGCTTATCAGATAAAACAGGATACAGAATAAAGCAGAAATCACAGAGCCGTGTATTATGAGGTGTATTGTGCAAAGTGTACAATGTGAAGCGATGTAAGTGTAAACGATAGATATGTGTTCCGGTGTATCTGATACAACAGGAAGCGAGAGTAATGCAGTGTGTACGAGTGAAAAATGTAGAGCAGAAATAAAAAATAAGAGAAGAAAATGTACCTCCCAAGCTCGCCAGTAGCCCCCGAGTAACTGTCTGCTGCAACGGGAGTTTGAGCTCATGTACCCGTACAGAGTGGCCAAGGCAGCGCCACCCCAGTCATAGCGCAAGATCCGGGTGACCTCCACGAGAGCGCTGAGCAGGCAGAGAGGCACGGTGTTCAGCCGGTCGGCGAAAATAGTAGTCCCCAACAGGAACATGAGGAAGCCGCGCGCATATCGCTCCACCGCCTCCTGGGTCATTGGAGCCTCCTCAACTAAGGCTGGCTGAACTCTGAACTGGACCTCGAACCATGAATATCGGACAAAGCCAGGACGCACGAGAGGCGGCACCTCGCCGAGTAAGTAAATCTAAGCGGCCTCCCACTCGTTCATGTCGGTATCAAAGGGGATCGGATCACCCCCTATCCCGATGCCGGTGAGCATCGACAAGTCATAGGGAGTCATCATCATGTCTCCCGTAGCAGAAAAGTGGAAGGAGTCGGTGGTGTCCCACCACCTCTCCGCTAAAGCAGTAAGGAGAGGCCTGCTCGTGGTGAGTCTGGAAAGTCCTCTGCAGAAGGCACCGAAGCCGGCCTGGTCCACGATGTGGTGAACCGCATCAGGTAGCTCTGTGTACCAATCTCGAGCGGTAATGTTCCCATACCCCCGAACGGCATGGGAATCTTCCTGTTTTCAAGCAAACAATTGCGAAGCAATACTAAATATACAGTTTTGAAAAGCATTCAGAATTGGTGCAGATACAGCGTGTGTGCACGTTTTTAGATTCAAACAGATACCGGGTGCCGGTGTGCTCACAGTGAGCTACAACATGCGACGTGTCAGTGTGTTTGGGTGGTTCAGTGTAGATACAGCGTGTGTGCATGTTTTCAGATTCAAACAAATACCGGGTGCCGGTGTGCTTACAGTGAACTACAACATGCGACGTGTCAGCGTGTTTAGGTGGTTCAGTGCAGATAGAGCGTGTGTGCATGTTTTCATATTCAAACAGATACCGGGTGTCGGTGTGCTTACAGTGAACTACAACATGCGACGTGACAGCGTGTTTGGGTGGTTCAGTGCAGTTACAGCGTGTGTGCACGTTTTCATATTCAAATAGATACCGGGTGCCGGTGTGCTTACAGTGAACTACAACATGCGACGTGTCAGCGTGTTTAGGTGGTTCAGTGCAGATAGAGCGTGTGTGCACGTTTTCAGATTCAAACAGATACCGGGTGCCGGTGTGCTTACAGTGAACTACAACATGCGACGTGTCAGCATGTTTGGGTGGTTCAGTGCAGATAGAGCGTGTGTGCACGTTTTCAGATTCAAATAGATACCGGGTACCGGTGTGCTTACAGTGAACTACAACATGCGACGTGTCAGCGTGTTTTGGTTGTTCAGTGCAGATAGAGTGTGTGTGCACGTTTTCAGATTCAAACAGATACCGGGTGCCGGTGTGCTTACAGTGAACTATGACATGTGATATGTCAGCGTGTTTGAATGGTTAAGAGCAAATACAGTATGTGTGTGCACATTTTCAGTTCAAACTGCTATCTGTTACGACTGTGTTCACAGTCAACTATAGTAGACAGTGTATCGGTGTATCTGGGCTAAGCAGTTAAAGAACATAATCACCTATGGCAGTTAAGTGTTCGACATTGCGGAAAATAAAACAGAGGGAAGAATGTACCTCGGAAGCGCCGAAGGACAGATGAGACGTCGGCTCGCGCAAGAGAAGCTCTGGAGGCACCGCCCTATCAAAGCTCCTGAACTGACGGAGTTCGTCGGGGGGCAGGACGTGGATCGCCGGCCGGTAGGTCGTCGGGTCGAACGGGCAAACACTCAAAGGTAGAAGCTCGGCCCCAGGATCCATCTCATGATCGGGAGGAGTCCTGCCCCGTGGAATATCGTTCGCCATGTCAAAGGTAGTGTGAAAATAGCCGGAAGAGGGAAAACCGGACGAGAATGTGAAAGGTCAACCGAAAAGTCAACCCCGAGGGGGCGGAAAATGGCCGTAAAAGCCGAAGTGTGGAAAAGACACAGAAATCAAGAAAAACTCGAGGGAAACACGGCCCGAGTGGTGGAAATCGCAAAAGAGACACCGAAATGAAGTTTCGTTCGGTTCAAAACATTCGAAACGCGAAAATATTCGCGAATCGAACGATGAAACGGGCGTGAAACACAAGAAAACGGGAGAATGAAAGGAGAAAAATGCCCTAGAGAGAGAGAGGGTAAAATTTCGGCCAAGGAAAATGAATAGAATAGGGTTTGAAACCTTATTTTAAAAGACCCAAGCCAAAAGGACAAAACTCCCCCGATTCAGGCATTTTTGGCCGGTCGGCTACATATTTGGCCAGTGATATGTTTTGATGGCCGGTGGATGGCTGGTGACCTCCCCCTATATCCGGTGAGTCTCCTACAACCTTGTTTGAGTTAGATGTATAGTTTGGGGCCTTCATTGCTCAAGATAGTGCAAGAAAAGTGCATTTCCGAAGCTCAACCGGCCACCGTTTTGACCTCGGACCGTGTCTTCTGTGCATAGCACTTGAATATGTGCAAGGTGTATCCTTTTGGTATCCTTTTATCTCTTACGAGATTCGAAAGTTGCCCCACATGCATACATCACAACGTTTTGTCGTGAAACACGTGTTGGTTATACGTCACTTCACTTGCATCGTTATGCATACATCTCGCATTGTCATGAGCATGCCATACTTGTATTATTATGCACCTACGTCGGTCTAGGAGACCTTAAATCCTCTGAAGGTGCAAGTCCTTCGGTGATTGCCGTGCCCGAACGACTTTTGGTAAGTTGCATTGTCATGCATCTCAAGCGACACACGTTGTCGTGTATTTGAGTTCACATGCATTATCATACATTTCAAGCGACGTGCGCGGTCGCGCATTCGAGATAGTGTGCATTGTCATGCATATCGAAAGACGTGCGTTATCATGCATCAACAATCATGCATCATCATTTCAAAAAAAGAAGAAAGAAAAAAACAACAAAAACAACATGCATCATTTGCATTTAAAAAAAAAAAAAAAACAACAAACAAAAACACCGAAAATGCATCATCATGCATCTTCCCTTCAATATAGTCCATATGTCATGCATCACTGTAGATAATGCATATGTCATGCATCATTTTAGTATTGCATATGTCATGCATTTCCATTGTATATATTGCATATGTCATGCATTCCACTGTAAATAGTGCATATGTCATGCATCATTTTAGTATTGCATATGTCATGCATTTCATTGTAGATAGCGCATACGTCATGCATCATTTTAGTATTGCATATGTCATGCATTCCATTATATTAACTCCATATGTCATGCATCCACTGTAAATAGTCCATCTATTGCATATTATATATATTGCATTGTAGCTTGCATGCATCCATTGCATCACCTCCGCCTACGGCTTGCGCCTTTCCAGGTTGAGCTTGGTCTGGTATGTGTCCATACTCTTCACGTTGAAACATAGATCTGAGACTTTTATGTACGCGCCTATTCCACGCTGGTATGTTGGTTTGAGGGTTGCGGCACTGTTTCTGTGTTAAACGTTGGTTTGTATGTGTACATGCCTTTCCTAGGCAAGATTTGGTTTGGCCCACGTGCCTTATCCATTGTATCCTATTCCATCTATTGCATATTATATATATTGCATTGTAGTTTGCATGCATCCATTGCATCACCTCCGCCTACAGTTTGCGCCTTTCTAGGTTGAGCTTGGTCTGGTATGTGTTCGTACTCTTCACGTTGAAACACAAATCTGAGACTTTTGTGTACGCGCCTATTCCACGCTGGTATGTTGGTTTGAGGGTTGTGGCACCGTTTCTGTGTTAAACGTTGGTTTGTATGTGTACATGCCTTTCCTAGGCAAGATTTGGTTTGGCCCGCGTGCCTTATCCATTGTATCCTATTCCATCCATTGCATATTGTAAATATTGCATTGTAGATTGCATGCATTCACTGCATCACCTCCTCCATTTATGGCTTAAGCCTTTCCATGTTGAGCTTGGTCTGGTATGCACTCATACCTTTCACGTCGAAGCACAGTTATGATATTATGTGTACGCACCTATTCCACATTGGTATGTTGGCTTGACGGTGACGGCACTATATCTGTGTTAGACGTGGTTTGTATGTGTCCATGCCTTTCCTAGGCAAAATACGGTTTGGCCCGCGCGCCATATCCATCGTATATATTACATTGTAGTGTAGTTTTTGCATCCAGCATTTGGATCATTGTTCTTTCTTCAGCGGGTCGTTTCCCCACTTATGTCATTCCACCCAATTACTTGTTCTTGTGCCCGTCTACATCACTCATAGTTCTGCATGTGTACGCGCTTTGAGGGTTGCGACACCTTTTCTATGGTAGACGGACTTGTTACATCCATCAATCTATTTAACATTTGTGTGGTTTTGAATCGCTCATGATTGGATCATGATTCGATTGCATTGCATTTCCTTTTTCTTTATTATACATAGTTTTGTATATATTGCATATCATTTTGCATTCATTTTGTATACTATGCATGTTGCTAACGATATCGTACTTGTTAAGTTGCTTTCTTTTGCAGGCATGATATTGTATGTACGGTTCATTTGGAGCTGGTGCAACCAGACGAACCGCACAGGTATTGTATCCTCCGAGTGAGACGTATCGAGAATTGCATAATTCTCTTACATCCTTTCTGCATTGTAATGTAGTCGGATTTGTGTTTGCTAGCTTAAAACTGTCGCATGTTATGCTTCGTTACAGCTTTCTTTACATGATCATGAGTTATACTCGGCTTCTTGCATTTTCAATTGCATTTTGCCCCCGCCTTCGGGCACATATCTTGTTTGTCTTGCATGGTTTGTCTAAGTCTTCGGCCTTGTCAAAAATGGGTCGCCTCTGGGCTTTGACATTCACTCCCGTCATTGTTATGACTTTCGAGTTCTGATAAAGAGGGGCAACTGTAGACACCCCATTTTTGACCGTCCTCAAGACTTGGATGTCACCGCTTGAATACCCGGTGATCATCCTTGTTTGTGTTCGTTTTGAGTTCCCGGAGGTCTCGGCTACGCGCCTTGCCTCAGGACCTCTCGACTCGACTTGTTTTGTGTCTGGTTTTGCACCAAACACTTGTGTTTTGCCTTGGAGGGGCAGGGAATGGCTTGTGGGCCATCCCCACACTCCACCGGCCATGGCTTGAGGCCACCGGCTGTGTTTTATTGCCACCGGCCAAATGTTTGGCCGACCGGCATTGTAGATGGCCGGCCGGCTATCTTTTTTTGGTCAATTACATTTTTGGTTGGCCGACTACTGTGCATTTGCTTTTGCAGATATTTTGTGCTAGCTGGCATGCATTTTGCTCCCCCCCATACACGTGTATGGAGGGATTTCCCTCTTGGCTAGCTTGTCTTGTAAGCTTGCAAGATTGAATCTCCTATAAGAGGGAGCCTCTCCTTCCTCCATTAGGGTTATCAAAAAAAGACAACATTTCCTAAGAGAGCTCTGGTTTTAGGGTTTGAGTTGTGTCTCTATCCTATATCTATACCTTCCTCTCTCTTGTATTTGTGTGTGTTTAAACCTTAGTATTGCACACAAACACCCACCATCACACCTTACCTTGATTGCTAAGGCATTAGGGGCTTGTTTTTGAAGTTTTTAGACTTGTTTGGAGCCAAAGAAGCAACTGGAGTGCTGTTCTTGAAAGAGGTCTTCAAGGGCAAGGACTTTACCTTTAAATACCCCATTTTTTCATAGTGTTTTTACCTATCTTGCATATGTTTTGAGCTTAGCATATAACATATAAAAGTCTTATTTTTGCTTACTCTAAATAGTTGTATAAGGGTGTTTTGTTGCTTGAGGTTGTTTGACCTCTCCTAAGGCTTGCTTGGCTCTCATTTTGTGCCATTTTGGTGAGCTCCGGGACCATTGTGTTTGGGCCTCCTCACCACTAAAATCTTGAGGGATTTTAGTGGTGAGGATGGTGCCTTGAGGTCCCAAGAAGGAGAGGGCCACCCCCTCTCCTTATTGTCCTTGAAAAGGGCCATTTTTACCTCATTAATGAGCACCATGTTTATGTGTATGTTGACCATGCCTTAGCTGTTTTTGTGCTTATCTTGCCATGTTTTAGCACTGTTGTGAGTTGGTTTGGGTACACCATGCTTGCTTAGCATACATGCCTTGTAATGCCATGTTTAGGCCTTGACATGCTTTAGGTTTTGATCCTTGTTTTAGCATGATTTTGGCCAAGCTTTGTAAAGCTTTTGTGTTTGTTTTAGCATGCCTAAGTTCTGTTTTTGGTTGTTTTGGTCGACCATGGCATGCTTAGTATAGCCACCTTGCATTTTGGCTTGTTAGCCTTTGGTGTGTGAGTGTGTAGCATGCATTACTTGCATTATTCTAGTGGTTTGGAACCACTTACCATGTTATTTCAGTCCTTATAACATGCCTATATGCTTGCATTTGATGCTCCTTCCATATGTTAAAAGGTTGTTGCCTTATGCTCCATGAATGTGCTTCTTTGTATGCTTGCATATTTAGACCACTTAGATGCCATCTAAGTGCATCCTTAGCTTCGCTTAGGTCTGCATTGGACCTGTTTTAAGTCCCCTTAGCCTTGTGAGGCTTGGTTGACTTAGCCTTGGTTTAAGTCCCCTTGGGCTTGCCTTGAATCTTGGACCATTATTGCATGCTTTGCTTGCTTTGATTAGTTGGTTTGTGTAGACACCCCATTTTTGACCTTCCTCGGGACTTGGATGTCACCGCTTGAACACTCGGTGATTATCCATGTTTGTGTTCGTCTCGAGTTCCCGGAGGTCTCGGCTGCGCGCCTTGCCTCAGGACCTCCTGACTCGACTGCTTCGTGTATGGTTTTGACACCAAGCACCTGTGTTTTTGCCTTAAAGGGCAGGGAATGGCTTGTTGGCCATCCCCACACCCCACCGGCCCTCCCATACCATCATCGGCTGCATATGTGTGCCACCGGCCATGATTTCTTAAAAACAATGGCCGGTCGGCACTATGTTTGGCCGACCGGCACTTTATTGTGCCGATGACCTATTTGGTTGGCCGATGACCCTTCTGCACCCCTTGGGGCATGGTGCATGCCAGCTGTGCCAGCTGGAATGCACCAACACCACTCCCCATGCACGGGGATGACTCTTGTGAGCCTTTGAACCCCCTAACCTTCTAGAAGGTTGACCCCTTTTGGCCAAGCTTCTTGGGGAAGCTTGGCCAGCTGTCTTAGCTTCTCCAAGAAGCCAAGACCCTTTTGCACCCCTTGACCCTTTCTCTTTAGCTTAGCCATTAAGTTTCTTGGCTTTGTTTTGCCTATATAAACATCATGCCTCTCCCTTTGCAAGGGGTTAGCCATTTTTGAGCAAAAAACTAGAGCTTATATCTATATATCTGTTAGATACATCCTCTCTCCATATTCCTCTCTCTCTTCTCTTTTGTGTGTGTTCCTAGGCCTAAAAGTGTATTTCTACCTTACTTTTGCACTAATACACACACTATCACACCTTAGCTCGAGTTTGGGAGGCTTGGAGGGTTGATTCTTGAGCTTTTGGACTGATTTTGATCGATAGAAGATGGCTGGATCATCTGTTCTTGAGGTGTTCTTCAAGGGTAAGCATTTCACTTTAGTTTCCCCAAACTTGCACTAGATTTCTACCTGTCTTGTATGCTGATTTGGGTCTTGTGTATAACATGAAAAAGTCTTATATTTTTGTGCTTAAGAACTTCCATTTAGGTCATTTTGTGGTTTGAGTTCAAACTCACCCTCTTAGGCCTTATTTGGCCTTTTTGGTGCTTCCTTTGTGAGACTTTATTTGCTTGAGTGTTTGGTTCCTTTTACCACTGAAATCCAGTGGATTTTTAGTGGTAAAGGAGAGGGTTTGAAGTTTTGTATAGGGGAGGGACACCCCTTTCCCCATTGTCCCTCTTTACCTTGGTTTTTGGCTTTAAAAAGGCAACATGTATGCATGGTTGTTTTGGGTACCATTTCAGAATTTTTTTGGGTGTTTTAGGTCATATTATATCTCTGTCCTTGGTTGGATTTGTAACCCTTAGCATGCATATTATACTTGCTTTGCATTCCTCTATTTGGCATAGAAATGCATCTTGTGTTTAGGCTATGATTCTTGTATGTATTAGCCTAGCTTCATGAAGGTATTAGTGTTGTTTTGTCATGTTTTAGGTCTGTTGGCCATTGATTTTGCCATGTTTGGCATGCTTGATGAAGTTGCTTTGCATTATGGCTTGTAAGCCTTGAGCATGTGATCCATGAACATGCATTGGTTAGGCTATTTAGATGATTTGGAATCATTCAACATGCTATTTCAGTCCCCATGCCATGCTTATATGTCTCCATTTGTCATGTCTTTCATGCTATGAAATATTGGTCTTTTGTGCTTTGAAATGGACATTGTGCATGCTTGCATGTTTAAGGCATTTGGGCTGCCATATCAGGGGTTTTGGGGGTTGTTTTGCATGCTAAACATCTTCTTTTTTGGTTTCTTGGTTCATGCCATGGGTGGTCTTGTTAGCGGTAGTGGAGTACCCTCTTTTGTGCCTTAGCTTTAGGCCCATTAACTTGCATGCTTATTGAGCGTTTTGTCCATTGTTTTAGGCACTTTTGGCCACTGTTTTGGGGTGGATTGAGGTCTGCCCCTTTACGGTTTAAGCCCACTATTGCATGCTTGTCTCATGTTCCTTGCATGATTGCTTCACTAGGTGTTGTAGCATGATGATCCTACTTCTTGGATTGTCCTTGTTTGCATTGCATTTGCATCTTGCATGTTTAGCATTACATACTTGCCATGATAGGTTGCATTGCATTTGGCATGCCTTGCCTCTTAGCCTTAGGATGCATTGTTGAGCCATGTTTGCATAACATGCATTGCATTACATGGTTTAGGGTGTCAAACCAAGTGTGAGAGATGAGAGGTGTTTGTATTTTAAGTGACAAAACACATCTCAATTCTCATGTCACCGAGGCCCTTGACTTTGACATGATAGGGTCTTGGTCCCCATTTGTGTGTTGCATACATTTCTTTTGAATTGCAATCTTGGTCTCTTAGGCCATCATGCATCAAAATGCATAATTGGTGGCCCAAGGACCAAGGGCCATGCTTCCTTGAGTCCCATACATGATAGGAAACATGGCCATGCTTACATATGCCCAAAATTCCATGCCATACACTGTCTATCCTTGTTGCTGTCAAAAACTGTCTTCTCTGAGAATTTTTCACGCCCCGGCATAGATAGAGTGCCGACTGGCCATTGGTGTGTGGCCGATGACCTCATGAGCAGCCGATGGACATTTTACATGGCCGGTGGCCATTTCATCCAGCCGATGGTGTGAAGCAGTGTGCATAGAAGGTATCCTGGGACTTTGGCAGTCTTTGGAGAGGCATGACAGTGAAAACAGAGGCGGCAATGGTATGGTGCGGGTTTTCCGGGCAAGACGGACTGAGCATGCATCATTCGCGCATCCCGAGGCAGGGCTGAGGCCTCCCTTCTTTTTACATTTGATTTAATTTGATAAATAGAATTCTTTGTAATAATTTATTCTGTACTTGGACTGTGCTATTCAGGACTATATATTCTTTTAATCCCTCCGTGTGAGGGCGTATTTGTAATAAGTGTGCGTGAGTGTGTGCATGTCTTCCAATCCCACGTCTTTCTCCCCTTTTATTTACCTGCTTACAATGGTAGATTAGGGCACATTTAAATTAGCATACCTTATGCAATGTATGCGTGCATCCATGCATTTGTTTACATGCACCGGGCTCGGTACATCACGCTAACTACATTATATTTCAATTTCCAAATTGAATACGTGCTACTTGTAGCATTTCACATGCCATGTTCAGGATAGCCGAGCCTATTCTAGTTGCGTCTTGCATGTGTTACATTAGCCATCTTAACATGAGCTAGGATCACGCATGATTACTAACTAGTTTCTGTTTTGGCACGGAGTACTAGGTAAGCTTTTATGCTTTAGCATCCTTACATGCGTGTGAGTGTTGCCATGACAGCATGATTACCATGAGGCTAGTTGCTTATGTGATATAATTGCTTGAATGCCTGTGGGTGGAGGTCGAATTGTTTAAATTGGGATAATGCATTAAAACTGTGAGTTTTAAGCCCACTAGACAGTGGCAAAACCATTTTTTCTAAAAGCCCACTTGAGGGTGGCAAAATCTGCATTTTAGCCTACTTGCGAGTAGCAAACCATTTTTAAAACAAACATGCTATGTTTTGTTCCAATTTAGGCGATTTGGTCTATACTTGTTTGCTGTGCGCATAACATAGTAATTCTAGGCTAATAACCGGAATAAGAACACATAACGTTTTCAAAATTGGATATCATGGTTAGTAGAGGACAATCTTCGGATCGGGCGAGAGGGGGTGCTCATAGCTGACCTTCCCCGATTGTACCCAAGTTCCCGAGCCGAGGCAACTTTGGTGATGACGGACACGTGGCCTTTGGCACCGAGTCAGGCTTTCCTAAATTTCCCCCAAAATAAAATATTTAGGTGGCGACTCTGTATCTGGCAAAGTAGTCCATGTTTGGCACTTCTTTTCAAAAATCTGTTTCTCAAAACGATTTGCCAGATTTGGACTCTTTGGTTCAGATTAAGAACCGTGACAATTTGAGTTCGAACTGTAGTGAGCCCACAAAAGAACAGAACGGGGAGTCCTCCCCCCGGGACGTTCGTGGACGTCTACAGTTTGGCACCATCATTAACATGATTTTCAGAGCTTTCCATGCATGCTAATTGTCAATATTTAGTCTCTTTAAGTGTGCTTAAAAGTTGCTTGTTTTATGCTTAAGTGTTGGCCCATTTGCATGCATGTTTGTGTGCACATTAGCCTTCATTTCCTTGGCATTTGGCCACTGTTTTCGGCTTGTTTGAGGGCTGCCTAAATTAGTCTAAGTCCGTCCTCCAGGTGTTATAGCATGCTTGTTTACCTTGCATGATTATTTGTTTAGGTTGCGTGCCTAAATACATATTGCATTGCTCATGTTGCATGCCTAGTTAACATACTTAGGTTGCATTGTGTTTGCATGCATCTTTCGCCTCTTGATCAAGCCATGATATAGGTTGAAAGCCCCTTTGTTTGTTTATTTGGTTTGCATTGCATTTGAAATTAAAATGCACACTTGGTTACTTGGGCCATCACGCATTGAAATGCGCGATTGGTGGTCTGAGAATCGAGACCTATACTCCTTTGAGTCATAAACATGATAAAGAGTATGATTGGTGCATACATTGCTTGAAATGCATTGCCATGCTATGTTTTTCCCTCTGCTGCTGTCAAAATCAGTTTCTGCAGGAAGATTTGGTCGGCCGGCCATCTTTAGTGCCGACCGGCCATCCATCAGTGGCCGATATCTCAATTAGTGGCCGGTGGTCATTCTCCATGGCTGGTGGCCAATCCCCTTACCCGGTGGTGTTCCACAGCATTCAAAGAAGCAACCCTGGGACTTGTGCAGTCTTCAGAGGAGCAGAACAGTCAAAGCAGAGGCATCTTGTGCATGGCAGTGACTGTCCGAGCGCACATTGCATTGGGCCCTCTTCCCGAGGCTGTTTATTGCTTTCATTAGATTAGTTAATTTGTTAATTAATTAATTGGTCTGTAATAATTAATTAGCTTGCAGGTTAATTAATTGTATTATTCTTTCGGTCCCTCCGAGCGAGGGCAAATTTGTAATAAGTGTGGGTGTGTGTGTGCATGCCTTCCAACCCCCACTTCTTTTTCTCTTTTACTTACCTGCTTTTGATGGTTAGTATTAGGTCATATTTAAATTAGCATCCTTATGCTATGCATGCGTGCATTCATTCATTTGTATTGCATGCACTGGCTCGGCGCATCATGCTCACTGCGTAAAGTATTTCAAATTCCAAATTGAATACGTGTTATTTGTAGCATCTCACATGCCATCCTAGGATTAGCCGAGCCTATTCTAGTGATATTCTGTATGTGACGCATTAGCCATTTTAACATGAACTAGGATCACGAATGATTACTAACTAGTTTATTGTTTTGGCACGGAGTACGATGTAAGTATTTATGTTTTAGCATCTCGCATGAGTGTGAATGCTAACATGACAGCATGCTTACCATGTGGCTAGTTGTTTATGTGATATTACTGCCTGAATGCTTGTGGGTGAAGGTTGGATTGTTTGAGTTGGAACAACTCGTTGAAATCCGTATGTTAGCCTACTTGCGAGTAGCAAATCTCAAACCATTTCCTAAACAAAACGGGTATGCAATGCTTTGTTCCAAATTAGGCGATTTAGTCTATACTTTTGTGTTGTGCGCATCACATAGTAATTCTAGCTAATTAACAGGAATAAGAATACATAACGTTTTGAAAGTCGGATATCATGGTTAGTAGAGGCCGATCTTTGGATCGGGCGAGAGGGGGTGCTCATAGCTGACCTTCCCCAATCGTACCCAAGTTCCCGAGCCGAGGCAACTTTGGTGATGACGAACACGTGGCCTTTGGCACCGAGTCAGGGTTTCCTAAATTCCCCCATTAAAAAAAATATTTAGGTGGCGACTCTGTATCTGGCAAAGCAGTCCATGTTTGGCACTTCTTTCAAAATCTGTTTTCTCAAAACGATTTGCCAAATTTGGACTCTTTGGTTCAGATTAAGAACCGTGACACAAATTGAGTACGAATTGTAATGAGGCCCAAGGGCGCGTCTACACCTCGTTTGTCCGAAATGCATTTGCTTATAGAGTTGTTAAGTTTTGCTTATCGAGTTGTTAAGTTTTGTTGTTAATTTTTACAGAGTTGTCGAGTTTTGTTCATCGAATTGTTGCCCTTTGTTTATCAACAATTGTCGAAGTTTGCTTATCGAGTTGTAAACTTGCTAAGGTTTTGTTGTTTCTTAGTGAGTTAAGCTGTTTAGTTTGCTATGTTGGCTCATTACCTGACTTGGCAATGTACAATGCTCGATTTCCATTCAATCTCATTTTTTTTTTGTGTGCAAAATAATGCGATGCGATGCTAAGAATGCAAAATACAACACTTTTTGAACAAAAAGCTGTTTCATTCCATCATAGCTTCTTTTGTTACAACATTTTACAACAGGATACAAGTTTTAAAGAAAATAAAACTGCCTAAAGCTAATGTGCTACAATTACCAGTAAACAAAAAAAAGAAAATAAAGCAAGAACATCTGCATCGGTGCTGTCCGGCTCAAGATCGGGAGGCTCTCTTCATCCTCTTCGACTAAGCAACCTCTGCACCACCTCCACCTGCACCACCATCCGAATTGGAGCTGCCGTCCTCGGAACCCTCCCCGACATCACCTCTACTCTCAAAACCGGAGCCAGAGTCCTCCTCTTTGCCTGCGGATGTCTCTGACTGAGGATTCGCAAACTCCTCCTCCTCGCTGGACTCCTTATCATCTCTGATAGGTGCTCTATGCCTGCCTCGGCTACGAGTTGAGTCCCCTCTCCCAGCCCCTCGAGAAGGTCTGGATGGCCCACCCTGTAGTGGTGGGAGCTGAAAAAAAGAAAAAAAAAAGGGCATTTTGAATACATCAGTCAAAGTATGTATATCAGATGCAGATGCGGGAATGTTGCGTAGAGTGTGTGCTTGTAGATGTAGTATGTGAATGTGGTGTGTCAGATGTGCTCTACACATGCAGTCAACCAATGTAATGGAATGTTCAATTTCAGTATGTCATCAGAAGTATGATAAATGCAAGGAAATTGAAAAGTACCGAGACGCCAGCAATGAACAACTGTTTCTCCCTCCGCAAGACCATGCTCTCGAGTGAGGCCACCACTCCGAGTAACCCCTCAGTATACTCTCTGGGAGGCTACAGATGTAAGTGCAAGTCATTAGTGAATAAATGAATGTCTAAATATCTGAGTGATAAATCAAAACTGTAAAGCATACCGGTGGTGAGTTAGGGTCACTGACGTATCGATGATCAGGCAATGGAGGCTCCAATGGAATCGGGTAGGATGTCCCATACCGCCAGCCTGTCAGCTCGATCGAAAGATCTGGCCACCCAACATACTAATAAGTCGGGGGGATCTCTCTAGCCCTACTCTTCGATGTGCCAGCCCTGCTAGTCGAAGGAGTATCTGCAGCCTGGACTCGACTAGATGATTGCATGCCAGCTGCCCTCCTCGTGGGAGTACAGACACCTATCAGTGGAGGCATCAAGTATGTATGGTGGTAGGTCGCGTAATCTCCCTCCTCCAGCAACAGAACTGCATCAGTACCCAACATGAGCTCCTTGACCTCCCGGGGAGTGAGTCTCTCAGTGGACCGCATGTCCTCTGGAGGTGCTGAGGGGATACCCTGATCAGGGTTGCCCATCGTCTGACGTATGAAGCGATCCCCCAGAAACCAGACCCTGCCAACGGGCCCCTCAAATAAAATCCTGTATTGAGAAGCGGCCCACGCCCCAAGGAATCGGAACCGGGCATCTCCTGACAAGGGTGCCCAGGGCTGCCAAGTGATCTACGGATAACAAGTGCATAAACTGATTAGATGTCGTAAATATGCAAGATGAACCAAAGCTGAAAACATGATGAACTGAGAGTTTTGGATTACCTCCATCGGTCGTACAGTATCGAAGAACTATCAGAGATAGGGCAAAGTCTCCCGAGTCTTCGGCCAGCATCGACCCTCAAATCTGCGAAAGAAGGGGATCTCCAGAGGTACCTCAACCTCGAGCTCAGAAGCCAGCATCGGAAAGTAGGCATAAACCCATAGCTGTGAAAAAAAACAAAGGCGTTGTCGGAATATAGAATGTCTGAGAAAATGCGAATCTTGAGTCGAGAATCTATATCTGAGAATGTAATGTGTGCGTGTGCGATGTCTGAGATAATCAAAAGCGAATCAGAAGTCAAGAGGGTAGAATGTACCTCCCAGGCTCTCCAGTAGCCACCTACTATGTTCGCCCACCTGCGGGAGGTCGCACTCATATAACAGTAAAGAGTAGCGAGGCCGGCGCCACCCCAGTCATACTGGCTGACCTGTGATAGGTCTACCAAAACACTGAGCAAATAAAGTCCAACTGTGTTCCCCCTATCGGAGAACAGAGTGGTCTCAATGAGGAACATCAAAAACCCCCAGGCATACTGCTCTATCTCCTCGACAGTCTTAGGCATAGTCCTCTTGAACCGTTCGGAGAACCAAGTGTACCTGGCTCTACCTGATGATCTGTCTATCGGCGGGCGGGCTCTCAGCAAATAAATCCAAGTCGCCTCCCACTCGCCCATGTCTGCATCATAAGGGACCAGTCGGCTGACCACGTCGAGGTCCGTCAACATAGAGAAGTCATACGGGGTCATCGTCTTGTCCCCAGTAGCTAAAAAGTGGAACGAGTTGGTGGTGTTCCACCATCTCTCCACAAGGGCCCCCATGAGGGTCCTACTCGTCGGATAATGTGATATCCCTGTGCAAAAAGGTCCAAATCCCACCTCATCCACGATGTGACGTACAGCAACTGGGAGCTCCGTATATCACTCCCTAGCAAGGATCGATCCATAACCCCGTGTGGAATGGGAAGATACCTGCATTCAAAATGAACAGATGTATTCAGTTTCAAAATAGAATGTATGAGCTGCGTGCAAATGAAGTAAATAAACTGTGTGTTCAGAAAGGAAATGAATGAGCTGTGTGTTCACAAATGAAAGTATATGAGCAGCGTGTTCAGAATTGAAATGTGTGAGCTGTGTGTTTAAAATGAGCTGTGTGTTCACAAATGAAAGTGTATGAGCTGCGTGTTCAGAATTAGAACGAGTTGTGTGCCCGAAAAAAATGAGCTGTGTGCCCGAAGAACGAGCTGTGTGCTCGAAAAGTGAGCTGTGTGTCCGAAAAAAATGAGCTGTGTGCCCGAAGAATGAGCTGTGTGCCTGAAAAGTGAGCTGTGTGCCTGAAGAACGAGCTGTGTGCTCGAAAAGTGAGCTGTGTGCCCGAAGGTAATGAGCTGTGTGCCCAAAGAATGAGCTGTGCGCCCGAAGAATGAGCTGTGTGAAGCCCCTGAAATATGTATTCACTTTTAAGACCCTAATGTTGAATTATTTTCTTAAAGCCCTCTATTACTTGAATTAATTCAAATATTGTCGGTTAGCATTTTTTATTTCTTTTATTAATTCAAATATAGTATTCAATTTATTATCAAGTTCTTATGTTAAAAATACTCAGATTTGAGTATTGATTCCATCTCTCTTGTATTTTCTCCATTTTGGCGCAAAACCATTTTCTTTTTGTACCAATCTCTCAACTTTTCAAGAGCACTCTTTCAAACAAATATTCTGAGTTAAATATGTGATAGTTAGAATATTTTCTTCACAAAAGAAATGAAACTTTCCCCTGGTGGAACACCCTTTTCATAGATCTTCTTGTTTTGAGCAACTTACCTTAGAACCTGTTTTTTTTAGCCCACTTTCAAAAATTTCGGAAAAATGTATAAAACTATTCTGAACCCCTATTTTATGTCAAAATCTTCCTGGAGAAGTTAGCTTTCTACTAAAATTGGTTTCATCGAAAAACATTGAGTGGTTTGCAAGAAAATCAAGTTTTCGTAACAGTCAACGGATCTGGACAGATTCTGGGCAGATTCTGGACAGCGTTGAAATATTTTCTAAATAACTTAGAATCTGGAAGAGCAACCCCAATTCCGAAAATTGTTCTAGAAACTAGATTAAATCCTCTACAAACCATAGGAAGGCCAAGCCCGGTAAAGGATCTAAAATAGCTCTTTCATTTTAATCTTTATACGATACTAAATTTGGAAACTTGGATGGGTGTGGATGTTTTGTACCTTGAGCTCATGAGAATGTTTGTAGCTTATAATCATATCTTGACCTGATAATATATGTGTTGTGGTTATGTTATTTACCTTTCTCATCTTAAGAATAGATGCTTATATGGATATCACTGTTTTATAAGTTGAACTAACCTTGTCTTAAAACACTTAATTCAACGGGAAACCTAATTGGGAGGGTATTGGGTTTTCGAACACTTGAGTAATGAAAAGATGAAAAAAATGTGATATATGAATTGTTGGGATGCATTCCCTATTTGGAAGTTAAAGTCTTGCGCAAGTGGTTTTCGGAACCCTTGAACGGAGCGGTTGTATTCGGACCCTAGGTGGTTTGGTGTAAGGAGGGATTTGGGCAAGGCCCTATTTTTACCATCTCTTTTGAGGCTCTGCGGTTGGCGCTACACGGTATATAACCGTTGGTAGGCATCCGAGGTTAGTTCTGCAACAAAGCAGCAAAAGAAGGGGTATACTGAATAATCCGCGTCCGATTCTTGTGGTTGGGAGTATGGAATCTGTTTGGAGGATTCCTAGTTTACTGACATCTAACTTAATCATTTATGTATCTATCATGCTTTACTACCTAGTGCCATAATTGTGATTGTGTATTGGACTGGGAAAAATAGGTGGGGTGTGTGTGTGTTTACTGGGCATTCAAAGCTCACGGCGTATCATGCCAGGTGCCGAAGAGGAGTTTATAGCTAGAGACGACGAGCCTGAAACCTTCGAAGACCTTTTGCTATCTTAGGAAAGTTAGATGTTGTTTTGATATTTTGTAAGACTCATGTGAAGATTTAAACTCTTTTTTGGGATGTAATGTAATGGAACAAGCTTTTGAGATTAAGGATATTCATGGTTGTTATGTACTTATACTTTAATATTTACATGTATGAACCTTATCGTTGCTTATGAGACCTTGTGTCAATACCTTTTAAGATCTGTCAAAAGGGTAGTGCGCTGCCTAAGAAAGATGGACTTAGAAGGGAGGCTAATTTGACTCCTCCGGCGATCTAGGATCTTACTGGTTATTGACAATAGGACTCATTAGTGACTCTCCCTTGACTGCAACCAATGTTGTAGAATCGGGGCGTCACAAGCTGTGTGCCCGAAAAGTGAGCTGTGTGCCTGAAGAACAAGTTGTGTGCACGAAAAATGAGCTGTATGCCCGAAAAGTGAGCTATATGCCCGAAAAATGAGCTATGTGCCCGAAAATGTGCTATGTGCCTGAGATAAACTGTGTGGTCAGGATGAACTGTGTGTTCAGAGTGAGGTGTATGCCAAATTAACAGAATATTGTGCTGTGAGCTGTGTGCCAAGTCAGTATTATATCATAAATAAGCTGCGTGTCAAATCAATATCGTGCTATGTGCGAGTCGTATGCCAGAATAAGCAGAAGTACTGTGCATATGAATGTGTTCAAAACGAGTAAATAAAATACATTGCGAAAGGCATGAAATGTGCAGGAAATGCAGAATACATTGTAGAGGATGTAAAAGGAAATACGTACTTCTCGCGCCTGGTGAGATATATGAGACTTTGGCTCCCGTAGCAGTAGGTCCGCGGGTTCTCGCTGTGCGAAGTCAGTAAAGTGATAGAAGGTGGTAGGAGGTAGGACATGCTCCTGAGGGTAGTACCTCTCCGGGTCGAAAGGCCGAACCCTCAGAGGCAATGACATGATGTCTGGCTCGTCCCCGGCATGTGGAGAACCTCCGTCGTGATGAAAGTGTTCTGACATCCAAAAAAATGAGCAAAAATGAGCGAAATGAGCCAAAATCGCAAAAAGTCAACAAAAGTCAATTCTCGGGAAAGGAAAAAGTCAACAAAAGTCAACTCCTAAGAAAATGTGCCAAAGTTCGACACAAACACACCTCAAGTGTCGAAAATGGAGAAAGAAGCTCCGAAATCAAATTTTAATCGATTCAAAGTGAAGAAAATCAAAAGTTTTCGCGAAACAACTTCACGTGGGGCGTTGGAAAACGCATATAAAGCGTAGATATGAGGGAGAAAATGGTCTAGGAAGGAAGAGGGGTGTATTTTGGCCTTAGAGATGTGAGCAAGAATGATTTGGATGTGTGAACTTAAAGGGCCGAACATCAAAAGACAAAATTGCCCCAATTTTTGTAAACTGGTCAGCCGACCAGTTTTTCTGGCTGGCCGACCACTTTTTGGGCAACAACTGGTTGGTAGCTTTGATAAGTGGTCAGTGGCCCTCCTGGGTGGTCTCCAAGGCCCCTTTGTTCTCCCTGTGTATTATGGTGATGATTGGAGTCCTCGGCTCTCGAGAAAGTACAAGAAAAGTGCACTTTTTGGCGCGAAATGTCTTTGCGGGAACGTCAATTCAAGTCTTCGACATGTGGCTCGTCATCACTCGCCAAGAGCAAGGTGTATCCTTTTTGAGTACGTTGCGACCCCTCCGAGAGGTAAATCGGAGGTCGCGTTTGAGTTACCCTCTTTAAGGCTTGTACTTCTCTACTCCGCATTTTGTTTCAAACATGCTTTTGAAGTTACACTTATCCCATATTGTTATGCACACCACTTGCATTGTTTTGCACGTTTCATTGGTATTATCATGCATCCATACTTTACTTGCGTCTTCATGCACGTTTCACTTGCATTGCTATCGACGTCATACGTATCCGCGGTCGATATGGCGTTGAACATGTATTGCTAACTATGTTGTACTTGTTAAGTTTGCTTCTTTTGTAGGCATGATATTGTATGTACAGTTCATTCGAGGCTGGTGCGACCAGACGATATTGTATGTACAATTCATTCAAGGCTGGTGCGACCAGACGATATTGTATGTACGGTTCATTTGAAGGTGGTGCAACCAGATGAACCGGACGGTATTGTATTCTCCGTGTGAGACATAGCGAGAATTGTATAATTTTTTTACATCCTTTTTGCACGTGATGTAGTTTGGTCTGTATACGCTTGCTTAAATTGTTGCATTTATTGTGTATATTTGCTACATTACAGCTTCTTTGCATGATCATAGGTTATGTTTGGCATTGTGCATGTCCTTTGCATTTTGCCCCTGCCTGTGGGCACATCTCTTTGATTATCTCGTCTGTTTGTCTAAGTCTTCGGCCTTGTCAAAAATGGGTCGTCTTTGGGCTTTGACATTCACTCCCATCACTTATGACTTTCGAGTTCTGTCAAAGGGGGGCAACTGTAGACACCCCATTTTTGACCGACCTTAAGACTAATACGTCATCGATTGAGCGCTCGGTGATTGCGCATGTTGTGCTCGTTTCGAGGTTTCGAAGTTCTTGGCTGAGAGCCTCACCTCCGGACCTCGGGACTCTTTGTACTTTGACTCGGTCTTTGGACTAAGTCTTGTTTTCTCTTCCCAGAGGGAGGGAGAGGTCTTGTAGACCATCTCTCAATGGTCGTAGACTACTTTTCGTGGTCATAGGCCACTGTTCTCGTTTGGAGACTAGTTTCTGGTTTTCGGAGTCGTCGTCCATGCGCCTCGGTTCGGGACCGCTTAACATTCTCTATTTGGCATGTTTTTTTGAACACACCTTGTTTCCTCTGTCTAGAGGGACATTGTGGTCCGGGAGACCACTTTTGTGGTCATACGCCACTTTTTGTGCTCAACAGCCAGTTTTCGAGGCCCCCGGCCGCGCGTCTTGCCTCCCGAACTCTCGTTTTGCATCCGTGTTGGTTCATTCTTGGCACAAACCTTGTTTTCCTTGTTTGGAAGGTGGTACATGGGTGGGAGACCAGCTTTCTCCTTGGAAACCACTTTTCTCCCCGCCAACCGATTTTCTGGTTGGGAAACTGGTTTTCTTGGTCTTTGGGCCACATTTTCTAGTTTCCCACCCCACCATTGGCTTGCTTTCAGTGTGGAGACCACCAATTACCCTGGCCAACCACTTTTTTTTTTGGGAAACCACTTTGGGTGGTCGGCTGACCACTAAAAGTAGTAGGCCGAACACCTTTTCTGGTCGGCAAGTTTCCTCCTGTTTTGTCTGACTGAATGGATGCCAGCTGTGCCAGCTGGAGGGCACAGACCGTATCCTCCATACACGTGTATGGAGGGATTGCATCCAAGTTTAGCTTCTCCAAAAAGCTTGAACCCTTTGTTTCTTCTATAAGAGAGACTCTCTCTCTCCTTGAACCAGGTTCAGAAAATTTCCTAAGGCACAAACACATATCTCTCTCTATATCTCTATATTTTGAGCCAAAAGTGTGTATTGTTCTTGACCTTTAACACCCCAACTCTTAGCCATACATCCTTACCATTGAACTAAGGTTCCTAGAGGTTATTTTTGGAGGTTAAAAGGGCAGTTTTTGGCTGAGGAACTTGCTGGTTTTGCTGAGCTTCAAGGGTAATCTCTTTTCTCTCTTTTTAAGCTTTGTCTTGATCACTCTCTTAGCCATACTTGCATGCTTATTTGAGCTTTGTTGTTAACTGAAAAAAGCTCTATATATAAGTGGTTTTAATGTTTGTTTAAGGCCCTTTTGGTGCTGAGGGTCATCTTCCCCCTTGCATGCCCTATTTGGCCTTGTTTTGTGCCATGCCATAAGGCCTTTGAGTTAATCCTTGCATGGCCTTTTAGCCACTGAAATCTAGTGGATTTTCAGTGGTTGGCATGTGGTTTTGAGGCCCTAAATCAGAGAGGGGTGACCGTCTCTCTTTTGGTCTTGTTTGCTTGCATTTTTGGCCTATCAAAGGAGCATATGTTTTCATACTTTCAAGGCTCGGTTCAGGCACTTTTTGGTGACTTTTAGGGCCTGCCTTGACTTTGTCTATGGCTGGTTTGGTCACCTTGGGTTTGCCTCTTACATGTGTAGAGTAATCCCTTTTGTGGCTTATCAAAGTGTCATGTCACTCTTGCATGTGTAAAGTAATATCTTTTGTGGCTTATCAAAGTAGCATGTCATTCTTGCATGTATTGGTCATATTTCAGTAGGTTTTTGGTCATCATTTGGCATGCCATGACTCTGTTTTCAGCTGGTTTGGTATCCTCTCACATGCTTCATATGCTTGTAGTGTAAATCATGTTTACTAGCTTAGAATGCATGATGTTTTCGCCCTCTATTCTAGCATATTTGGCCATGCTCCAACCTGGTTTTGTTCATATTTTGGGCTGCCTTAGTTCTGTTTTGAGGCCTCTTTATCGAAAGATGCTTGCCATGCATGCTTGTAGTGTAATAGCCTTGACTAGCTTCGAGTTTTGAAGTCCCTTGCATGCTTAACTTGAGGTATTTTCATGTTTTGTCATCATTGAGCATGATATTTCAGAGCATATAGGGTTGTCATACTTCCATGTTTTCCACTCTTTAAGTGCCCTTGAGAGTTGTGCTTTTATACCCTATTTTGTGAGCCATTGCATGAGCTTCATTTTTGTGCCTTTCAAGCCATCATCCCAACTCATTTTGCTACTGTTTTGGGCCTACATAGGGTCAGTTTGGTGTTGGTTTGGCCATTTGAGCATTGCCTTGCATGCCTATAGTGTAATACACTTCACTAGTTTCGATGCTTGAGCCATTCAACATGCATTACATGAGTTGTTTGCATAATTCGAAGTCATTTTGTATGCCATTTCAGAGCTGAAACATGTGTAATTGCACTCCATATTTCATCCTTTCAATGCGTTTGGAAAGTTGTGTTTTGTGCCTTAGACTTGGGGCCATTGCATTGTGCATGATCGTATGTGTTTTGATGCCTTATTTCCATCATCTAATGACCACTGATTTGGGTGTGGCCGAGGCCCATCCATTTTGGTTTAAGTCCATTTTGCATTGAGTATACCATTGTAGTTCATAGCATTGAGTATGCCATGTTGTCGCATGATTGATCATTGTATTGTGCATGCCTTGTTCATCTCGTTGTGTATGTTAGTTTCTACGTGCATTGAGTATGCCGTTGTTAGTTCATAGCATTGTGTATGCTAGTTGCATGTTTGCATGTTATCCCTTGCATGTTTGCATGACTTAGTTGCATTGCATTAAGATTGCATGCTAGAGTTGCATTGGTGCATGCCTTGTTTGTTGCGTTGTGTTTGGAATAAGGGTTAGTCCGAACATGGGGAACGAGGGACGTTTCATGCTTGAAATGATGAAACATGCCTCGATTCCCAGTCGCCGACACTCTTGACTACCCATGACGGAGTTGTTGGCTTTAGGTGCTTGTATGTGCATTCATTTCACATTAAGTCGTGCAATTCGACTCCTCGGCCATCATGCATCGAGATGCATGATTGGTGGCCTGAGGGTCAAGGACTACACTCCCTTGAGCTTATGCAATGATGGGGAGAGTGGTCGTGCACACATGTGTTGCGAATACTTTGCCATCTCTCTCTTTTGCCTTGTGTTGCAAAAAACCAGAAACTCGGGGCAGAAACTGGTCGACCGACCAGATTTAGTGGCTGGCTGACCACTTTTTCTGGTTTTTCACCACAAAAGTGGTCGGCATGTGGTCTCCAAGGCCAATAGCTGATCGGCAGCCTTCCCACAAATTCCCAGGGTAGAGTTTCAGCCTTATAGAGCTTTGTGCAGTGTTCTGAGGTCAATTGCAAACAGAGGCAAGTCGGGGCGTCGCGAGGGATTTCCGAACAAGGCAATTCAAGCATGCACGCATCCTTTGTCATTCAAAGCAGAGCTGGGGCAGCCCACATTCATTTAGTTTGCATGCTCATTTAGATTGCTTACTTAGTTAATGTTGTGTAATAAGTAGTTGTAACTTGTTATTCCTTTCGTCGTGTAATAACTAGTTTAATTAGATTAGCTTAGATTAGCTAGCTGGTTCTGTATTATTTATTCGGACCCTCTGTCGAGAGGGCAAATTTTGTAATAAGTGTGCATGTGTGTGATGCATGTCTTCCAACCCCCATTTCTTTCTCCCTTTTATTTACTAGCTTACGATGGTTAGTTTTAGAGCATGTTTCAATTAGCATCCTTATGCTCTCATGTTTGCATCCATTTATCTGTCTTGCATGCACCGGGCTCGGTGCATCATACTAACTGCATTGTATTTCAATTCCTGTTTGAATATATGTATCAAATTGCATTTCACATGACATTTTAGAATAGCCGAGCCTATCTTAGTTGCATTTTGTATGTGTTGCATTAGGCATTCTTGACATAGCTAGGATCATGCATTGATTTCTAACATAGCTTTTGTTTTGGCCTGGAGTACTCGATAAGTGTTTATGCTTTAGCATCCTTGCATGTGTGCGAATGACTACCATGACAGCATGCTTGCTATGAAGCTATCTGCTTATGTGATATAACTGCCTGAATGCCTGTGGGTGAAGGTTGGATTACTTGAATTGGAACAATTCATTGATTGCGAGTTTTAAGCCCACTTGAGAGTGGCAAAACACCATGTTTTCTAAGCCCACTTGAGGGTGGCAAAATCCGCATTTTAGCCTACTTGCGAGTAGCAAACCGCTTTAAAAAACAAACATGAGATGTTTTGTTCCAACTCAGGCGATCCAGTCTATACTTGTATACTGTGCGCATCACATAGTAATTCTAGGTTAATAACCGGAATAAGAGCACATGTGTTTTCAAAAACAAGATATCATTTTAGTAAAGGCCGATCTTTGATCGGGTGAGCGGGGGTGCTCATTGCATGAGCTCCACCTCTCATACCCAAGTTCTCGAGCCGAGGCAACTTTGGTGATGACAGACATGTGGCCTTAGGCACGAGTCAGGATTTCCTAAATTTTTCAAAAATAAAATATTTAGGTGGCGACTCTGTATCTGGCAAAACAGTCCATGTTTGGCACTTCTTTCTAAAAAATCGATTTTTCAAAATGATTTTCCGGATTTGGACCCTTTGGTGATTTATCAATCTCGTATTGCACTTTGCAAGATCAGATTAAGAACCATGACATTGAGTCCAAACTGTAGTGAGCCCAATGAACAAAACGGGATTTTCCCGCGACGTTCGGGCACATCTACAGGTACACATTTTAAAACTTGTGTTCATTATTTGGCGGGTAAACAATATAGAGTTTTTTTTTCATAAAAATGTTGTTTCTAGAAAAAAAAAAATGTTTTGGAGTTGATTCATTCGGATGTTTATGGTCCTTTAAAAGTTAGAACACATAGTGGTGTACTTTATTTTGTTCCTTTCATTGATAATTATTCAAGAAAAGTTTGAGCTTTTCTACTAAAAACTAAAGATCAAGTTCTAGATGTATTTAAGCATTTTTAGGCCATGGTTGAAAAAGAAACAGGGCAGAAATTGGAGTGCATCCGATCAGACAATGGTGGTGAATATATTGGGCCATTTGATGAGTATTGTCGCAGCTAAAGTGTTTGGCACCAAAAGGCAGTTAAGAAGACTCATCAACAAAATGGTGTCGTCGAGAGGATGAACCACTGTAACAAGCCCGTGGGGGGCCTCGCTACAGTTCGGACTCAATTTTTGTTTGTTGCGGTTCGTAATCTGAACCAAAGAGTCCAAATCTGGCAAATCGTTTCAGAAAATAGATTTTTGAAAAAGAAGTGCCAAACATGGACTGCTTTGCCAGATACAGAGTCGCCACCTAAATATTTTTTTAATGGGGAAATTTAGGAAACCCTGACTCGGTGCCAAAGGCCACGTGTCCGTCATCACCAAAGTTGCCTCGGCTCGGGAACTTGGGTACGATTGGGGAAGGTCAACTATGAGCACCCCCTCTCGCCCGATCCAAAGATCGGCCTCTACTAACCATGATATCCAATTTTGAAAACGTTATGTGTTCTTGTTCCCGTTATTAGCCTAGAATTACTATGTTATGCGCACAACAAACAAGTATAGACCAAATCGCCTAAATTGGAACAAGACATTATGCGTTCGTTTTGAAAAATGGTTTGCTACACATAGGTAGGCTAAAATACAGGTTTTGCCACCCTCGAATGGGCTTTTAGAAAGGATGGTTTTGCCACTAACTAGTGGACTTAAAACTCACAGTTTTAATGCATTATCTCAATTTAAGCAACTTGACCTCCACCCACAGGCATTTAAGCAGCTATATCACATAAGCAGCTAGCCTCATGGTAATCATGCTATTATGGCAACACTCACACGCATGCGGTATGCTAACGCATAACAGTTCACCTAGTACTCGAAGCCAAAACAGAAACCAGTTAGTAATCAAATTCATGATCCTAGTTCATGTTAAGTGGCTAATGCAACATAGGCAAAGATGCAACCTAGACTGGCTCGACTATCCTAAACATGGCATGTGAAATACACAGGTAGCATGTATTCAATTTGGAATTGAAAATACGATGCAATTAGTATGATGCGCCGAGCCCGGTGCATGTCAACGAATGTATGGATGCACGCATGCTATCATACTATTATGCTAACTTAAATATGCCCTAATCTACCATCATAAGCAGGTAAATAAAAGGGAGAAAGAAGTGGGGTTGGAAGACATGCACACACTCACCCACACTTATTACACAATTGTGTCTTCACTCGGAGGGACTAAAAGAATATACAGTCCCAAATAGTACAATCCAAGTGTAGAATAAATTATTACAAAGATTCTAATTATCAAATTAAATCAAGTGTAAAAAGAAGGGGGCCTCAGCCCTGCCTCGGGATGCGCGAATGATGCATGCTCGATCCATCTTGCCCAGAAATCCCGTACCATACCACTGCCGCCTTTGTTTTCACTGTCCTGCTTTTCCAAGGATTGCCAAAGTCCCAGGATACCTCGTATGCATACTTCTTCACACCATCGGCTGGATGAAATGGCCATCGGCCATGCAAAATATCTGTCGGCTGCCTATGAGGTTGTCAGCCACCAATACATTGCCGGTCGGCAAACAATTCCTGCAGAATCTGGTTTTTGACAGTAACAAGAACAGACAGTGTATGGTATGGAATTTTGGGCACATGTAAGCATGGCCATGCCCCCTATCATGTATGGGACTCAAGGAAGCATGGCCCTTGGTCCTTGGGCCGCCAACTATGCATTTTGATGCATGATGGCCTAAGGGACCAAGATTGCATTTCAATGAATTATGCATGCAACATGTAAATGAAGACCAAGATCCTTTCATGTCCAAGTCAAGGGCCTTAGTGACATGAGAATTGAGACGTGTTTTGTCACTTAAAGTACAAACACCTCTCATCTCTCACACTTGGCTTGACACCCCAAACCAAGTAATGCAATGCATGTTATGCAAACATGGCCTAACAATGCAACATAATACTAAAATGCAAGGCATGCCAAATGCTATGCAACATCATGTTAAGTATACAAAATGCTAGAGCACACGAGATGCAAATGCAATGCAAACAAGGACAAATCATGTAATAGAACTATCATGCTACCACACTTAATGAAGCAAGTATGCAAAGAACATGAGACAAACATGCAAAAGTGGGCTTAAACCATAAAGGGGCAGACCTCAATCCACCCCAAAATATTGGCCAAAAATGCCTAACACCATGGACAAAATGTTCAACAAGCATACAAATTAATGGGCCTAAAGCTAAGGCACCAAAGAGGGTACTCCACTACCATTAGCAAGACCACCCATGGCATGAACCAAGCAACCAAAAACAGATGTCTAGCATGTAAAACAACCCCCAAAGCCCCTGATATGGCAGCCCAAATGCCTTAAATATACAAGCATGCACAATGTCCATTTCAAAGCACAAAAGACCAATGTTTCAAAGCTTGAAAGGCATGACAAATGGAGACATATAAGCATGGCATGGGGACTGAAATAGCATGTTGAAGGACTCCAAATTACCTAAATAGCCTAACCAATACATGTTCAAGGATCACATACTCAAGGGTTACAAGCCAAAATGCAAAGCAACCATGCCAAGCATGCCAAATATGGCAAAATCAGTGACTAACAAACCTAAAGCATGACAAATCATGGCCAAAAGCTTTAATAATCCAAGCTAAAACATGAGGATATACAAGACTAAACACATGGCACATTTCTAGGCAAAGTAGAGCATTTCAAAGCAAGTATAAGATGCATGCTAAGGGCTACAAATCCGACAAAAAATAGAGATATAACATATCATATGAACACCAAATAAGCTCTAAAATGAGACCAAAACAAACCAAATATGCATGCTCCCTTATGAGCCAAAAGCAAAGGCAAAAGAGGGACAAAGGGGAGAGGGGTGTCCCTCCCCTATACAAGACTTCAAACCACCTTCATCACCACTGAAAATCCATTGGATTTCAGTGGTGAGAAGAATAACACAACAACATAAGCAAGACTTAAGGAAAAGGGACCAAAAGAGGCCAAACAAGGCCTAAGAGTGAGATTTCGACCCCCAACCACAAAACACCCTTAATGAAAGTTCTTAAGCATAAAAATATAAGACTTTTTTCATGTTAAACACAAAGCCTAAATCAGCAAGCAAGACAGGTAAAAACTTGTTGCAAAAATGGGGAATCTAAAGCAAAGTGCTCACCCTTGAAGAAGCCTTGAAGAGCAGTTGGTCCAGCCACCCTCTATTGATCAAAATCAGTCCAAATGCTCAAGAAACAACCCTCCAAGCCTCACAATCTCAAGCTAAGGTGTGATAGTGTGTGTGTAAGTGCAAAAATAAGGTAAAACTACACTTTTAGGCCTAAAAACACACACACAAGAGGAGAGAGAGGGAAAATCTAGAGAGAGGAGATATATGGCAGATATATAGATACACAAGCTCTGGTTTTTTTGTTAAAAAATGGTTATCCTCTCACAAAGGGAGAGATATGATGCTTATATAGGCAAAAACAAACCAAGAAGCTTAGTGGCTAAGCAAAGGAGAAAGGGTCAAGAGGTGCAAAGGGGTCTTGGCTTCTTGGAGAAGCTAAGACAGCTGGCCAAGCTTCTCCAAGAAGCTTGGCTAAAGGGGTCAACCTTCTAGAAGGTTTAGGGGTTCAAAGGTGCAAAGGGGTCACTCCCATGCACGGGGATGAGTGATGGTGCATTCCAGCTGGCACAGCTGGTATGCACCATGCCTCAGGGGTGCAAAGGGTGCACGCCGGCCACCAAAAGGGGTCACCGGCCAAGAGAAATGCCGGTCGGCAAAATATAGTGCCGACCGGCCAAAGGTTTTAGGAAAACACTGCCGGTGGCACAAATGTGCAGCCGGTGATGGTAGGGGAAGGCCGGTGGGGTGTGGGGATGGCCAACAAGCCATTCCCTGCCCTTCAAGGCAAACACACAGGTGTTTGGTGCCAAAACCAAACACGAAGCAGTTGAGTTAGGAGGTCCTGAGGCAAGGCGCACAACCGAGACCTCCGGGAACTCGAGACGAACACAAACATGGATAATCACTGAGTGTTCAAACGGTGACGTCCAAGTCTTGAGGACGGTCAAAAATGGGGTGTCTACCGTTGCCCCTGTTTGACAGAACTCGAAAGTCATAACAATGACGGGAGTGAATATCAAAGCCCAGAGACGACCCATTTTTGACAAGGCCGAAGACTTGGACAAACATGCAAGACAAACAAGGTATGCGCCCGAATGCAGGGGCAAAATGCAAGACAATGCAAGAAACCGAGCATAACTTATGATCATGCAAAGAAAACTGTGATGAAGCACGCATGCGACAGTTTTAAGCTAGCATACACCAGACTACACTACAATGCAGAAAGGATGTAAGAGAATTATGTAATCCTCGATACGTCTCACGCAGAGGATACAATACCTGTCCGGTTTGTCCGGTTGCACCGGCCTCAAATGAACCGTACATACAATATCGTGCCTGTAAAGAAAACAAACTTAACAGGTACAATGTCGTTAGTAACATGCATGACAAAGCAATTGAAAGTGCGTGGCAATGCATGCAATGTGTATAGAAAAATAGCGGGATTGAACACATGTGAGTAAAGCAATGCACGCATGCAAGCAATGTGTACACAAAGAAACCTGGAATTGAACATATGCAAGTAAAGCAAGCGGTCAACGCGAGTAATGTGTATGGAAAGGGAATTCGAACACATGTAAGTAGAGCAATGCACGCATGCACGCAATGTGTATATAAAAGGAACTTGAACACATGTAAGTAAAGCAATGCACGCATGCACGCAATGTGTATATAAAAGGAACTTGAACACATGTAAGTAGAGCAATGCACGCAATGTATATATAAAAGGAACTTGAACACATGTAAGTAAAGCAATGCACGCATGCATGCAATGTGTATATAAAAGGAACTTGAACACATGTAAGTAAAGCAATGCATGCCTGCACGCAATGTGTATATAAAAGGAACTTGAACACATGTAAGTAAAGCAATGCACGCATGCACGCAATGTGTATATAAAAGGAACTTGAACACATGTAAGTAAAGCAATGCACGCATGCACGCAATGTGTATATAAAAGGAAACTTGAAATTGAACGTGGTAAAACAAATTTCCCATGATGCTGGAATGTAATGTGTTACAACACGGTATGATTGAAATGATTCGAGGAATCACAAGATATATAAAAAGGATACGGAAAGGGACGTTCTTCGTACGTACCGAGCATCGCTCACAAAAGTCAGGGCTTGAGGTCAACTCTAAGATCCACTTACGTTCCCGAAAATGCATTTTCTTGTATTGCCTTGAATGATGAAGGTGTCAAACCTCACAATTAACCCGAACAAGGGCGTGGAAGGTACAATGACCCTAAGGGGAGGTTACTGGTATCAAACCCAGTACTCTACTACCTTGTCATTCTCCTACTTTACTTTCCTTTTTATTAGGAGTTTAAACACATTGCATTGCCTCAGGCAGGTTCTACCCTTTTTTTGAAATTGCATATTTTTACAAAAATACATGACGGAAATGAAACAACTATTTGTTCAAAAGGTGTTGCACTTGCACGTTCTATGCATCGCATCGCAAGGCATCACATAACAATGTGAATCAAATTGACACTGTGTTTTGAAAACGAAGCATCGCATCGTAATAATCAGGTAGTAAACCAATTACAACTCGATAAGCAAAGCAAAGGGTCTCGTTTCAACCAGGTGCGAATACAACTCGATAAACAGCACAAAGACTTAAAGAGAGTGAAATACAACTCGATAAGCAAATGGGCGCGCCCTCGTGAGAATAGATCACTGGAGGGTATTGGAGGGTGGTGGGATTCCCCAATCCTTAGCATGGAAAGCTCAGGGGACAAAGGGGGAGGACTACCGGCCCAGCAAAAAGTCCATCGGCTGTGACAAATGACCATCAGCTGGGAAATTGATCCATCGGCCAAAACTGATGGTCGGTCGGCAATATATTTGGCCGGTCGGCCAAGAATGGGAGGAACTAGCAGAATGCTGACACCTGTCCTCCATTCAACCTTATCCCCTACAAAAGACCCCAACTTCATAGTTTTCCTCATTTCCACACTGATTTACTCCAAATGGAAGAATTTCTTGCCCAGAATCTCGCAACTTGGATTAACAACCTAGATGGCTCAGAAAAGCTGAATTTCCGGGCCTTCGGCATAAACGCACTATTCACTTTGCGCCGTACCCCGCTGCATTTTCCATTTCTTCGTGCCGCGGCAAGGTTTTGGAATCCGGTGACACACGTCTTCAGCTTTAGCGGGCAAGAGGTGTGTCCTACCTTCGAAGATTTCCAAACTCTAATGGAGTGCGAGCGTGACGAGGAAATTTTGCCCCAACTCAATTTCGGCCTTGCCCAAGCCTTAGGACGGATGTGTGGCCTTACCATGTACGATGCTCGATTCCTGATTCATGACGAAATGCTGGATATTCCTAGCTTGGTTTATCGGTTTTCTGATGCCGGTGACCGCAGTGACCATCATTGGCAAGGCTTTCGACGACATGCCCTCTGCTTGTGCGTGTTATCTCATTTCCTGTTCGTTTCAGGCTCTGGAGGATCTAGCGCTCGATTAATTGAGGTTGTCCAAGGCTTGAGGGAGGGCAAGAGCTGCATTGCCATGACTCTGGCTGAGACGCTGATGGGCTTGGATGCCTTTTATCGCCGAGAGACAACCAGGTTTGCGGGGAGTCCGCTACTACTACAGGTAATGCTTCCCACCCGATCTCGCATATATATGCTCACGTCACTCGGCTCTCAAGCTTGGTTTTTCTCAAAAAACCCTTTTCTCACTTTTTCTCTCATTATACATCTCTCTATTCTTTATTCTCTCATTTTTCATCCCTCCCCAGGTATGGTTGATGGATAAACTGCAGGTCGTGGACTCTTGTCCGGCATATTCAGCTTGCGGCTACTTCTTTCGGCAATGCCTAGTTGATGCCCTTGATGAGGGTTGGTGGTTCGAATGAATGTGCAGCTTGTCCGCAGACCACATTGCTTGGCGATGCCTTTGGCTCAATCTCCCGGTGATGAGTTACAATATGTCTCGGTAGACCGGAATTCGATTGATTAGCTTGAATCAGTGCGTGTTCTATTTTCCATTTCGTATCCGGTGCCAGTTCGGCCATGATCAGACTTGTCCGCCGGAGGGGATGGAGTATCCGGCTACATTTCCGGTCTGAGGTGCGCAGCTTATCTGACAGGCTGCCGCGTGGAGGACTAGAGAACTCCTCACGCCCGCTCGCTCCCACTTTCAATTGCACTTTGTCTGATGAGTGCTTGGATTGGCTTAATGAAGAGGCACAAGAAGGGCCAACTTTGGCATCAGAGGCTTCGACCAGCTCTAGGAGGGGGCGCAGGAGCACCTGACTTAACTATGCCCCTGATTTATTGCTTTATTAGTACTTTCAAGTTTTCTTTATGAATGTAATAAAAAGCAACTTCAATTGTATGCAAGAGTAGGAGAATTCTGTATTGAAATCAATGAAATTGAAGGTTGTGGTACTGAAAATTTTCCGCTTTGGTCCAAAAATGGTCTTAGTTGTAAAACGATTAATTTGAACAAAGTCACCTTTATTAAAACTTTTCAAAACTATTTTCGGTATGGATCAAAACTGGACATGCCCGAAATTTGTCACTGAGATGCACAACCCCGGATCCTAGCAACTGGAAAGTTGCCCCTTGTTTGAACGGTAATCACAGCATCAGACAAAGAACGGAAAGTTGCCCCTAGTCTGAATAGCACTGTACCGGAGATCGCGATAGACGCTGATGGACAAAGATGACCGAGATGATCAAATGGACAAAGTTGATCGGGGAAAAGTTTATGGCTGAACTTCAGGATGAAGCTGTCTACGTATCCCAAAGATGGGAATTAAGCCTTACGTAGTTCAGGCTTGGGTTCACTCGAGTATTTTCACTCTCCTTTTGCGCTCTAACTTTTGCCAAGGCCGCCCTTTGCGGGTTTTCAACCTTGCGAGCTCAGTTTTTATACTTTTTAATTTTTTTGTGCTCTGAATTTTGCCTAGGTCACGCTTTCGTGTTTTCGGCCTAGCAAGCCTCTCAGGGGTAATATTTCTTCAACTTGTCCATGTTGATCGATTGGGAGAACTCTAGGCCATCTAGGTCCATCAGAACCACAGCTCCACCTGACCAGATGGACTTGATGATATAGGGACCAGTCCAATTGGGTCTGAACTTGCCCCTTGGGTCATGGATGGGAGCTCGGTTGTCCTTGAGCACCAAGTCTCCTTCCTTCAAATTCCTGGACTTAACCTTCTTGTTGAAAGCCCGGGCAATTCTACGCTGATATCCTTAGACGTGGTACAGTGCTTTCAATCTTCTCTCATCAAAGAGCATGAGTTCCTCGAATCTGCTCTGCTGCCAATCTGCCTCGGCTATTTGACACTCAGCCAATACTCGTAAAGACGAAACCTCAATCTCTATAGGTAGAACAGCCTCCATCCCATAAACCAAGGAATACGGAGTCGCCCCGGTAGAAGTTCTAATTGAAGTTCGGTAGCCTCACAGAGCAGACGGCAACTTATCTGGCCAATCCCGGTAGGTTTCCACCATCTTCTGCAATATGTGTTTGATGTTTTTGTTGGCGGCCTCAACTGCTCCGTTGGTCTGCGGCCGATATGTGGACGACTTATCAATCACCTCCTTCTTGAAGTGGGAACCATTGTCTGAAATGATCTCATTCGGGACTCCATAATGGCAGATGATGTTGTTTTTGATGAACTTTGCGACATGCGAAGCCTTCAACACCACATAAGATTGGGGCTCGACCCACTTCGTAAAGTAATCTATTGCTACCAAGATAAACTCATGCCCATTCGACCCCTTCGGGGTAACAGCCCCAATCACATCAATTCCCCAAACTGAAAATGGCCACGGCGAAGTCATGTTGTACAGCTTTGACGGCGGGATGTTCATGCGATTTGCGTGAATCTGGCATTTGTGGCATCGCCGAACAAAGCCGATACAATCCTCTTCCATGGTAGACCAGTAGTAGCCCTGTCTGAGGATCTTCCGTGCCAGCATCACCCCATTCATATGTGCCCCACATTCTCCTCCGTGGATGGCCTCCATCAGGCGCTTCGACTCTTCAGCTTCTACACACAGCTTGTGCATTCCCAGATGACCTCTCTTGTACAATTTACCCCCGCAGATAATAAACTGAACAGCCATTCTTCTGATTGCCCTTTTGTCCTTGGCATTTGCCCCTAGTGGATACGCCTCATTCTCCAAGAAGTTCCATATGTCGTAATACCAAGGGTTGTTGTCCTGCACTTCGTCTACGGCAGAGATTGACTCGTAGGCAGGTGCAAATTTCTGGTCAATAATGACTGGACGCATCCGAACTCCAGACGGGATGTCTATCATGGAAGATAGAGTTGCCAACGAATCTGCGAACCTGTTGTTCTCTCTTACTAGGTGGGTGAAATTTAGCTTCTCAAACCGAGGAATTAACAAATCCAAGGTCTGGTGGTAAATTATCATCTTTTCCTCCTTGACTTTCCAGTCTCCTTTTGCCTGCGACACAACAAGGTTCGAATCCCCAATGACGTCCAACCGTCTTGCCCCTAATTCTAGGGCAGCTTCTAGACCGGCAATACATGCCTCATATTCTGCCTCATTGTTCGAGACTTTGAACCGGAGCTTGAATGCTAAAGGGATACGGGAATCGTCAGGCGCTATCAGCAACACCCCTATCCCATACCCGTATTGATTTGACGCTCCGTCAAAGTACATCGTCCAAGTTTCATCTTCGATGTGCAAAATGGCTTCATCTGGGAATAGGTACTCAACCGCTTCATCCCCTTCAACCGGGTGGTCGGCAAGGAACTCTGCTACCGCTCTCCCTTTTACCGACTTGCGCATCACATACTTGAGATCAAATTCGGAGAGCAACAGCAGCTAACGAGCTAGCCTACCCGTAAGTGCTGGTTTCTCGAAAAGATATTTGATGGGATCGAGTCGTGAAACCAACATTATAGAGTGAGCTAACAGGTAGTGCCGCAGCTTCCTGGTAGCCCATACCAAGGCCAAACAAGCCTTCTCCAGCGGAGTGTAGCGGGTCTCGTAATCCAACATCTTCTTGCTCAGATAGTAGATGGCCTTTTCCACTTTATCTTCCGACTCTTGTGCGAGTATGCAGCCTATTGTAGTCTCGGTTACTGACAGGTACAATATCAACGGTTTTCCCAGCTTTGGTGGTGACAACACGGGCGGGTTCTGTAAATATTCCTTGATCTGTTCAAAAGCTGCTTGGCATCGGCCGTCCCATTGGAACTTCTTTCCTTTCTTCAAGAGACCAAAAAGTGGTTCACAAGTTAAGGTTAGTTTTGAGATAAACCGCCTTATGAATTGCACTTTACCCAGAAAGCCTCGCACCTCCTTTTCAGTCATTGGTGGTGGCATTTCTAAGATGGCCTTGATTTTGGAAGGGTCGACTTCGATGCCCCTTTGTGTAATCAGAAATCCCAGCATTTTTCCCGCTGTAACACCAAACGTACACTTCTGAGGATTCAACCGCAGCCGAAATTCTCTGATCCTTTGGAAAAACTTTTGCAAGGCGGTGTAGTGGCCCTCTCTTTCTTTGGACTTGACAATCATATCGTCCACGTACACCTCGACCTCTTTATGGATCATGTCATGTAATATTGTAGTTGCAGCCCGTTGATATGTAGCCCCAGCGTTCTTCAGCCCAAATGGCATCACTCTGTAGCAATATGTACCCCACGGGGTGGTAAAAGCAGTCTTTTCCCGGTCTTCGGGTGCCATTACTATCTGATTATATCCTGAGAAGCCATCCATAAACGAAAGCAAAGCATGCCCCGCTGTGAAATCTACCAACTCGTCGATATGCGGTAAGGGAAAGTCATCCTTCGGACTGGCTCTGTTCAAATCCCTGAAATCCACACATACCCGGATTCTGCCATCCTTCTTCGGCACTGGAACAATATTGGCCAACCAAGTCGGGTATTCGGACACCAGCAGGAAGCCTGCGTCAATCTGCTTGGTGACCTCTTCCTTGATCTTAATGGCCCAATCAGGGCGGATCCTCCTGAGTTTCTGTTTGACAGGTCGGGCCTCGGGGTCAAGAGGGATCCTGTCTGCATAATCTCGTGATCGATTCGGGCATGTCTTCGTAGGACCACGCAAAAACATCTTCGAAATCTTTTAATAAAGCGACTAAGCGCTCGCGTTCCTTCGAAGACAACGTGGACCTGATCTGGACCAGCTGCGGGTCCTTTTCAATACCAATGTTCACGGTAGTGATTTCATCAATTAAGGGTTTAACAAACCTCTCCTGCTCTTGTTCAATTAGTCGTTGCAAAACCGGAGGAATTTCGTCCTCATCATTTTCATCAAAATTTTGAAAGTCCTGATTTAAGCAATAAATCAAAGGCACAGAAAAGTACTCGGAAACCACATTCACCTCATTCTCATTATGTACTTCCAAACCGTCCAATTCTTCTGTTACAACAGACTCAAAAGAGAACAAAAAAGACGACCTGGACAGGACTGTGGCATCCGGGTTATCACCTCCAGGAATACCGGACTCAGACTCAGACGAGCTGGAACTTGATTTCGACTCACAAGACTCGGTGGAATCAGATTCCGGTTCATTACCTGACCCGGTGCTGCTTGACAAAAACCCCTCCTCGTACTGCCAGGTGAGGGAGGGTGCAATGGATACATCCAAAATAGCTGCTGGTAGGCCCGCAGCCGTTTCATCTCCGATCATGGACACCGAGGAGTTATCCCCCAAGCACAACTGGTCGATCGAAGGATCTGAAAGTAGACATGCCAGTGCTACCGCCATTTCAAACCCTGTGTCCGCTGACTCCAATTCTTTGCTATGCTCAACCTCGACCGTTGGGTCTGTCCGCTCTTCGGCAACATCATCCCCAAGTAACTGCAGGTCAAAGAAAATTTTGAACCCTGGTATGCGCTTCTTCTCTGCGTTCAACCACGGCTCCGGAAAACCACAGGATGGAAAATCTTCCCCCTCCCGGACGAAGCATCCGTTTAGGGTACCCCGAATAGGCCGATGCATCAATTCAAAGGGTTTCCCCATCTGTTTTGCTTTGGCTCTTCCAGCCATCTCTTTTCCTTTTCTTACCCAATCTTCTTTGGTGGGCAGATAACCCAAGCCGAAGGTATGAGGGTTGTGCGGCACTTCGGCCAATGCTGCAATGCCCTTACGGCCGCTCTTTCCTAATCCCATCCCGGGGATGTATTGGAGCTTGTTCATGAGATACACTGCTTGGGCACTAACATATATCCCCTCGTTAGCAGCCATGATATTCTGTATGACCTGAGCCTCGGCCAAGGTAAAACCTAATATAAAGACATCCTCCATGCTATGCTCGATTTCTAGAACAGGCGTGGATACCTCCGGTGGTGGGTGGATTGATGAATTCCCAAAGACAATGGCTACTCCCTTCCTATAGGGGTATTTCACCATTTGATGCAAAGTAGATGACACTGCTTTCACGTGATGCAGCCACGGTCGCCCTAAAAGCAAATTGAAAGCTGCGGGAACTTCTAGGACATGGAAATCTATCTCGTGCTGCCCCGGCCCAACCTTTGTCTGAACTTTAACTGTTCCCATTACTTCTCTACTCGTATTGTCGTATGCCCGGATGACCTGGGTTGTTGGTACGAAATCTGCGATTTCAAGCCAATCGCATACGCCGTCCTTGCTGGGCAGACGTTGATGGCAGACCCAGTATCAACAAGTACCACCGGTATCCACTTATCTCTACATTCCACAGAGATGTAGAGGGGTTTATTGTGATTTATGCCCTCGGGAGGAAGTTCTTTGTCTGAAAAAGTTAATGCCGGGGGACCTCCTTCCGGAAAAACCAGCCCAACCAGCTGCTCTGGTGTAGTCTCTATAGAGAGTTTGGCCTTATCCATGGCCGTCAGGACAGCCTGCCTATGTACTCGTGAGGCCATGAGCACTCCCCAGATGGAGATGTCTACTTGTATCCTTTTTAGCTGTTTGAGTACAGCTTCCTCTTCAAGCTGCTTCTCTTTTTGCTTCTCAGCTTCTCTATCCTTTCCCGAGGCCTCTGGTTGATCTAAGTGTGGGCGTTTGATATATCGCCGACTCCGCGTCATGTGGTCGACCTCTCCAAGGTACCAGGTGTCATCAGGCCGGCTGTTTCCCCAATCTTCGTCCGTATGGGCAAGACATAAATCCTCATCTTCCCACCACATTCCATCAGCGGCCGACAGACACCTGTCCGGCTCTGATATGGCTGTTTTTGCGCTCGCAGCACCTTCCATCCACATGCCCTCGGTTCCTGTGCACTCAGCAGTTTCAGCTCCCACATGGGCCTTTGCCTTTCTGATTCTCTCGGAATCTTCAAAACTTGCTTGTTCTGACACAACTGACTGTTCAATAATCCCCGTACTCAAAATACTCCAATCTCGGGCGAAATTCTTAACACCGGCGCTCTCCGGCGATGTACTCTGTTCTTCGACCCTCCCGGCTGTTACTGATATTCTCGCCCCTGCTGGGCCCTGCTCTGCCTAAAATTCTCCTACTACATCGGGTTGATCGTCCAACCACCCAATAATTTCTGCTGAATTCTCATAATCGAACCACGCTACTGCCGCATCTTCCGGGTCTTGGTCACTGTAAAACTGGAGATCGGCAAGGTCCTCCCCCACAGCTGTTACATCATCTGCTCCCTGTCCCAGACTATCTCCTTTGATTACACACAGTTCTCCTCCTGCTAGAAGTTCCACAACTGGCGCATCCTGGCCTATCGATAAAATGTAGTCACCCGGACTATATGTTTTCTTAACACAAATTCCAGATCCCGCAGACTCTGGCCCAACAATCCTCTTTTCCTTTGGGATATCCTCTCTCCTGTTCTCGGTGGTAATCATCGCTGGCTTAAGTTGGATTATGGAGATGTCCATCATGCACAAGTCGGTGAAATCGGGAAGGAACACCTCTGGCTTGGGTAGGTGGGAAGGTGTGATATAGATACTAGGATCGTAGGACACAATCCCAGTTTGGATGAAATTGAGTCTTTTGGGTGGTGGAGCTTGGTTATGTGTGGGGAGAGGGTTTGTAGTAACATTGGGTTTCTCGGGAGGCAGAATCACCCCGTTATCAATGAGATCTTGAATCTCATGACGTAACCGGAAGCACTGATCGGTGTCGTGACCGTGCTGTTGGTGGAATGAAAAATATTCGGCTGGGTTATGGGTAGGTGGAGTTTCTCTGGTAAGGGCCGCGGCTCTAGGGGCTTGAAGTGCCCTTTTTTGATTAGCACCCCCAAAGCCTTGGACAGGGGCATGTAAAGTGGGGAGAAGGTTCTGGTGTTCTTGGGTGGGTATTTGGTCACAGGGTTACTTCCTGACGACCAAGAATGGTGCAACCCAGATTTCTTGGAGGGGGGTTAGTGGTGACCATGCTCACTTCGGAGGCTCTCGTAGTTGTAGTGCCGCTCGGGCCTGCATTGCTACCACGATTGAAAGTTCGTTGGGCTTGCTCCCGGTCGTTATCAATCAAGCCTTGCTTCAAGGCATCCTCAATCTGTACCCCCATTTCGTGTAGGTCAGAAAAAGTAGGAAAGGGAAGAACAATCATCTTTTGCATCAACTTCGGCTGAAGATTGCGCACAATCATCCGAATCTGGTCTTTGTCTGTAGGCCTCAAGGTCATCATCGAAGCCTTGGCCCTCCATCTGGTTACGAACTCTGAAAAACTCTCCTTAGGCTCTTGCCTAGTCGTCTCGAGATCACGGGTCGTAATCTCAATCTGTGTATTGTATGAGTACTGCGCGATGAAGGCCTCAGCCATTTCGTCCCAATTTCTCTTGACGTTATCTTCTAGCTTGGCATACCATATGGCCGCCACACCTGACAGGGTCCGGCCAAATAAAGACAACTTCTGAAGCCTACTGAGGCCCATTGGCCTTAGGATATCTGAAAACAGTCTCAAGTGCACCATGGGGTCCCCGGACCCATCAAATCGATCAATATGAGGCATTTTGAATCTGTCGGGCAGCGTTACAGCTGTGTCAGTGTAGCCATCTTTAATGTCGGGGATGGTCTTGACTCCCTAAGATATCTTGAACAGCTTTTCAAGCTTGCTTAACTTTAGTGCTGTGGGATCAGTCTCGAACTCAAAGGGAGCGTCCGGTAGTTGGTGGGTGTTTTTGATAGCTGAGGTTGGATTTGAGGTAGGGTTGGAGGTGGGGGTGGTCTTGTGGGAAGTTCTGTATCATTCTGAACATTGGCTGTCTTCCCGAGGTTTGGAACTCCTGGTAGGGGAGGAGCTTGATGCGAAGCAGATGCTCCAGTCTGCTGCTCTAGCCTGGCAATTGTCTCTGCCTTTTCCTTCACAACTGTGGCCTATTGCCTGGCGAATTCTGCCTGACAGACGGCATCCTGCTGCATTGTTTTCATGCTCTCTTGGAGGTGGCGCACCATCTCCTCTAAACTAGCCATACTATCCTGCTCTGGTTGAATTACCGGTATATATTCTCTCTCTGTTGGTGACACGGAACCCTGATCCCTACTGAACACAAGTGGGGTAGATAAGGCCCTCTGAACTGACTGATGTACTGATGTCCTCTGCCTGGCTGTTCTCCGTCTAGTAACCGGTGGTATAGAGTAGTACACTGGTTGTCCGTCTACCAGATCCTCAGATCGATGGAGTCGACGAGCTCTAGTCCAGAGTGCTTGGGGAATATCTACTGGGTCAGAAGCAATCATGCTCAACTACCTAGTAAAAAGATAAATAAAGAGTATAAATAAACAGACAATCGGACAGCATAACGACGCAAAATAAACATACAACACACGGTTGGATATCATAACACACTGCTAGCGAACTGGATACACTGTTCCCCAAATACTAATCACTGTTTCTGAATCATTGCCCCCAAGTCTGAATCTGGTACCCACAGATAACTGATTCCCCAAAATACTGTTACTGGTGCCCTCAGGCCTGATACCAAAATGCAAACTGATATGCGCATTCCTGTAGAGATACATTCTAAAAGCACATAACAAGTAAGGAGAGCAAAAACACCCCTATGTTGGGGTAGGGTTTCCCTGTCCTATTTTGTTAGGAGCTAGGCTTTCACTACGCACGCAGCGGTTTCACACAACCTAACATCGAGTAAGCAACCTGTCCTAGTTTGGAATGGTCACTATGGTTTTCGAATATGCACTAGGTCGAATGGTCAAAAGGGTGCCCCGGTAAAACCGGGGTTTATATTCCCATGCTGTCAGAGCCCATAACCGGTCAGCCTTATGGTCATGCCTTGACAAGGCAAGCCTCCGGCAAACCGTTCAGGAATGGCAGATGGCAAACACGGTGTCCTAGGCGCACCAATGCACATGCAATGCAAAGAAACACATAAATGAAATCAAAACAGGATATCACGAGTTCGAGTCAAGCTCTCTAAATCCCCAGCAGAGTCGCCAGAAACTGTAACAAGCCCGCGGGGGGCCTCGCTACAGTTCGGACTTAATTTTTGTTTGTTGCGGTTCGTAATCTGAACCAAAGAGTCCAAATCTGGCAAATCGTTTCAGAAAATAGATTATAGAAAAAGAAGTGCCAAACATGGACTGCTTTGCCAGATACAGAGTCGCCACCTAAATATTTTTTTAATGGGGAAATTTAGGAAACCCTGACTCGGTGCCAAAGGCCACGTGTCCGTCATCACCAAAGTTGCCTCGGCTCGGGAACTTGGGTACGATTGGGGAAGGTCAGCTATGAGCACCCCCTCTCGCCCGATCTGAAGATCGGCCTCTACTAACCATGATATCCAATTTTGAAAACGTTATGTGTTCTTGTTCCGGTTATTAGCCTAGAATTACTATGTTATGCGCACAACAAACAAGTATAGACCAAATCGCCTAAATTGGAACAAGACATTATGCGTTCGTTTTGAAAAATGGTTTGCTACCCATAGGTAGGCTAAAATAAAGGTTTTGCCACCCTCGAATGGGCTTTTAGAAAGGATGGTTTTGCCACTAACTAGTGGACTTAAAACTCACAGTTTTAATGCATTATCTCAATTTAAGCAACTTGACCTCCACCCACAGGCATTCAAGCAGTTATATCACATAAGCAGCTAGCCTCATGGTAATCATGTTATTATGGCAACACTCACACACATGCGGTATACTAACGCATAACAGTTCGCCTAGTACTCCAAGCCAAAACAGAAACAAGTTAGTAATCAAATGCATGATCCTAGTTCATGTTAAGTGGCTAATGCAACGCAGGCAAAGATGCAACCTAGACTGGCTCGACTATCCTAAACATGGCATGTGAAATACACAGGTAGCATGTATTCAATTTGGAATTGAAAATACGATGCAGTTAGTATGATGCGCCGAGCCCGGTGCATGTAACCGAATGTATGGATGCACGCATGCTATCATACTATTATGCTAACTTAAATATGCCCTAATCTACCATCATAAGCAGGTAAATAAAAGGGAGAAAGAAGTGGGGTTGGAAGACATGCACACACTCACCCACACTTATTACACAATTGCGTCCTCACTCGGAGGGACTAAAACAATATACAGTCCCAAATAGTACAATCCAAGTACAGAATAAATTATTACAAAGATTCTAATTATCAAATTAAATCAAGTGTAAAAAGAAGGGGGCCTCAGCCCTGCCTCGGGATGCGCGAATGATGCATGCTCGATCCATCTTGCCCGGAAATCCCGTACCATACCACTGCCGCCTCTGTTTTCACTGTCCTGCCTCTCCAAGGACTGCCAAAGTCCCAGGATACCTCGTATGCATACTTCTTCACACCATCGGCTGGATGAAATGGCCATCGGCCATGCAAAATATCTGTCGGCTGCTTATGAGGTTGTCGACCACCAATACATTGCCGGTCGGCACTCTGTACTGCCGGTCGGCAAACAATTCCTGCAGAATCTGGTTTTTGACAGTAACAAGAACAGACAGTGTATGGTATGGAATTTTGGGCACATGTAAGCATGGCCATGCCCCCTATCATGTATGGGACTCAAGGAAGCATGGCCCTTGGTCCTTGGGCCGCCAACTATGCATTTTGATGCATGATGGCCTAAGGGACCAAGATTGCATTTCAATGAATTATGCATGCAACATGTAAATGAAGACCAAGATCCTTTCATGTCCAAGTCAAGGGCCTTAGTGACATGAGAATTGAGACGTGTTTTTTCACTTAAAGTACAAAAACCTCTCATCTCTCACACTTGGCTTGACACCCCAAACCAAGTAATGCAATGCATGTTATGCAAACATGGCCTAACAATGCAACATGATACTAAAATGCAAGACATGCCAAATGCTATGCAACATCATGTTAAGTATACAAAATGCTAGAGCACACGAGATGCAAATGCAATGCAAACAAGGACAAATCATGTAATAGAACTATCATGCTACCACACTTAATGAAGCAAGTATGCAAAGAACATGAGACAAACATGCAAAAGTGGGCTTAAACCATAAAGGGGCAGACCTCAATCCACCCCAAAATAGTGGCCAAAAATGCCTAAAACCATGGACAAAATGTTCAACAAGCATACAAATTAATGGGCCTAAAGCTAAGGCACCAAAGAGGGTACTCCACTACCATTAGCAAGACCACCCATGGCATGAACCAAGCAACCAAAAACATATGTCTAGCATGTAAAACAACCCCCAAAGCCCCTGATATGGCAGCCCAAATGCCTTAAATATGCAAGCATGCACAATGTCCATTTCAAAGCACAAAAGACCAATGTTTCAAAGCATGAAAGGCATGACAAATGGAGACATATAAGCATGGCATGGGGATTGAAATAGCATGTTGAATGACTCCAAATTACCTAAATAGCCTAACCAATACATGTTCAAGGATCACATACTCAAGGGTTACAAGCCAAAATGCAAAGCAACCATGCCAAGCATGCCAAATATGGCAAAATCAGTGACTAACAAACCTAAAGCATGACAAATCATGGCCAAAAGCTTTAATAATCCAAGCTAAAACATGAGGATATACAAGACTAAACACATGGCACATTTCTAGGCAAAGTAGAGCATTTCAAAGCAAGTATAAGATGCATGCTAAGGGCTACAAATCCGACCAAAAATAGAGATATAACATATCATATGAACACCAAATAAGCTCTAAAATGAGACCAAAACAAACCAAATATGCATGCTCCCTTATGAGCCAAAAGCAAAGGCAAAAGAGGGACAAAGGGGAGAGGGGTGTCCCTCCCCTATACAAGACTTCAAACCACCTTCATCACCACTGAAAATCCACTAGATTTCAGTGGTGAGAAGATCAACACAACAACATAAGCAAGACTTAAGGAAAAGGGACCAAAAGAGGCCAAACAAGGCCTAAGAGGGAGATTTCGACCCCCAACCACAAAACACCCTTAATGAAAGTTCTTAAGCATAAAAATATAAGACTTTTTCATGTTAAACACAAAGCCTAAATCAGCAACAAAGATAGGTAAAAACTTGTTGCAAAAATGGGGAATCTAAAGTAAAGTGCTCACCCTTGAAGAAGCCTTGAAGAGCAGTTAGTCCAGCCACCCTCTATTGATCAAAATCAGTCCAAATGCTCAAGAAACAACCCTCCAAGCCTCCCAATCTCGAGCTAAGGTGTGATAGTGTGTGTGTGAGTGCAAAAGTAAGGTAAAACTACACTTTTAGGCCTAAAAACACACACACAAGAGGAGAGAGAGGGAAAATCTAGAGAGAGGAGATATATGGCAGATATATAGATACACAAGCTTTGGTTTTTTTGTTCAAAAATGGCTAACCTCTCACAAAGGGAGAGATATGATGCTTATATAGGCAAAAACAAACCAAGAAGCTTAGTGGCTAAGCAAAGGAGAAAGGGTCAAGAGGTGCAAAGGGGTCTTGGCTTCTTGGAGAAGCTAAGACAGCTGGCCAAGCTTCTCCAAGAAGCTTGGCCAAAGGGGTCAACCTTCTAGAAGGTTTAGGGGTTCAAAGGTGCAAAGGGGTCACTCTCATGCACGGGGATGAGTGATGGTGCATTCCAGCTGGCACAGCTGGCATGCACCATGCCTCAGGGGTGCAAAGGGTGCACGCCGGCCACCAAAAGGGGTCACCGGCCAAGAGAAATGCCGGTCGGCAAAATATAGTGCCAACCGGCCAAAGGTTTTAAGAAAACACTGCCGGTAGCACAAATGTGCAGCCGGTGATGGTAAGGGAAGGCCGGTGAGGTGTGGGGATGGCCAACAAGCCATTCCCTGCCCTTCAAGACAAACACACAGGTGTTTGGTGCCAAAACAAAACACGAAGCAATCGAGTTAGGAGGTCCTGAGGCAAGGCGTGCAGCCGAGACCTCCGGGAACTCGAGACGAACACAAACATGGATAATCACCGAGTGTTCAAACGGTGACGTCTAAGTCTTGAGGATGGTCAAAAATGGGGTGTCTACAACCACACCATTGTGGAAAGAACAAGGTGTCTGCTTTCACATGCTAAATTGCCAAGATCCTTTTGGGATGAGGCAATGAGAACAATGGCTGACGTGATTAATTTATCTTCTTCATATCCTTTGAATGATGATGTCCCAGAAAGAGTTTTGACTGGTTGCCGAACTTTTGTTCACATTCCAAAAGATGAGAGGTCCAAGCTTAATAGCAAGTCAAAATAATGAATTTTTCTTGGCTATGGGTGTGATGAATTTGGTTATAGATTGTGGGATCCGGTCAACAAGAAAGTCATTCAAAGCCTTGATGTTGTGTTTCTTGAAGACCAAACAATTGAAGACTTTGGCAAATGTGATAAACCGGAGCCAAAAAGTAGTGATCTCATTGACATGGATCTATCTCCTTCATTTTTGATAGATGATGAAAATTGGGGGAGATGTGCAACCACCTATTGAAGATGTAGAGGATGATACTAATCCTAATGAACTTGAGCTTAAAATTGAGGAAGAACATCCAACTCAAGAATCACCACCACAACTTGAGTTGAGGAAATCTACAAGGGACCAGCAACCTTCAAGAAAGTATCCTCCCAATGAATTTGTGTTGATTTCCAATCAAGAGGAGCCTGAGAGCTACCAAGAAGCAATTGAGCAGGCAAAGAAAGATGATTGGAAAAAGGCTATGGAAGAAGAGATGATTTCCTTACTTGAAAATCACACTTATGATTTAGTGAAGTTGCCTAATGGGAGCAAAATTCTAAAAAATAAGTAGGTCTTCAAATTGAAGAATGATGGCAAGAATCTGAGGTACAAAGCGCGTCTTGTTATGAAAGGCTTTGGGCAAAAGAAATGTATTGACTTTGATAAGATTTTCTCGCCGGTTGTAAAGATGTCTTCTATTCGGGTTATACTTGGCATGGCCACAAGTATGAACCTTAAAGTTAAACAACTTGATGTGAAGACTGCATTTTTTCATGGTGACCTTGAAGAAGAAATTTACATAGAGCAATTGAAAGGTTTTGTAGAGAAAGGGAAAGAGAAATTCATTTGCAAATTGAAGAAAAATTTGTCTGGCCTCAAGAAAGCCATATGGCAATGGTACAAAAAAAATGACTTTTTTATGATGAATAGTGATTTTTCTAAAACCACTTCGGACCATTGTGTGTTTGTGAAAAATTTCCCGGATGATAAATTTATTATTATTTTGCTTTATGTTAATGACATGTTAATTGTGAGTCAAGATTACACTATGATTAATAGGTTGAAATTGGAGTTGAGCAAGTCATTTGCTTTGAAAGATTTGGGGCCAGCAAAGAAAATACGTAGTATGAAAATTGTTTGTGATCGTAAAAAGTGGCTGATTTGGTAGTCTCAAGAAAGCTATATTGAAAAGGTTCTTGAGAGGTTCAACATGGATAAGGCAAAGTTGGTTAGTTGTCCACTTGCTGTCACTTCAAGCTTAGTTCGAATCAATGTCCAACAAGTGAGAAAGACAAGGAAGAGATGCTGAAAATTCCTTATGCTTCAGCGGTTGGTTCCTTGATGTATGTCGTGGTTTTGTACAAGGCCAGATATTGCTCACTTCGTTGGTGTGGTGAGTCATTTTCTCTCTAATCTGGGTAAAGAAGATTGGGCAGCGGTAAAATGGATTCTGAGGTATCTTCGAGGGACTTCGAAGGTGTGTTTGTGTTTTGGGAATGGTAAGCCAATGCTTGATGGGTTCACAGATTCCGACATGGCCGGTAATGTTGATTCTAGAAAATCTACTTCGGGGTATTTGATGCCATTTGCAAGGGGAGCTGTAGCATGGCAATCTAAATTACAAAAATGTGTTGCTCTCTCAACTAATGAAGCTGAATTTATTGCCATTACAGAAGCTTGCAAAGAAGAATTATGGTTGAAGAAATTTTTGCAAGAATTGGGTTTGAAGCAAAAAAGGTATGTGCTTTATTGTGATACTCAAAGTGCTATTCATTTGAGCAAAAATTCTACTTTTCATTTGAGATCAAAACACATTGATGTGAGATACCATTGGATTCGTGATGTGTTAGATTTGAAATTGTTACAACTCGAAAAAGTTCACACAGATGAAAATATTTTGGATATGTTGACTAAGACTTTGTCGAGGGACAAACATTTAAAGTGTTGAACTTTGACGGGTATGGTTGATGTCTCCACCTAAGTCGGTAGGGAAAGAATTGTTGGGTATACCTCATTGGTGGAGTATGGGACCCAATTGGTTTATTAAAATATTTAATTGGTTGGGTGTTGGTTATAATGTATTTTTTGTATATTATTTCTAACTTTTAGAGGCCCAATGGATATTTAATATTCAGTTTGGTAGCAGCTAAAGTTTTGATAAAAAGCCCAAGATTCAATAATATATATAAATATTGTTTTGTTTTTCCCGAAGGAGAGAGCAGCCGTCATAAATCAATTTGGTAGGTGTGCTTGTGATACATAAGCGTGCTATGTGAGTGCTTTTGTGTAAGGTCAATTGGTAGGTTCAATCTTGGCTATTAGGTGGCTGTGTGTATTTGCTTTGGAGCTTCACTTTGCTATTTTCATCCAAAAAAGGTTTTGCGATGGAGACTGATTTGGGTTATTATTTTGGATCTTCTACAACTCTAGTTCGAAAATTTTTGTTCATTTATTTGGTGAGGTCTTTCCTCTTCATTGTTTGGAATTCACCTAAGGGTGATTTTGTAAACCATTCGTGTCTCTTTTGTAATCATTTAGAAACTCTTTGGTTGATAGTGGAATCGGATTTCGATCTCGTGGACGTATCTTATATTGAGGGAACCACGTAAAAATTTTTGTGTTGTTATTGATTTAATTTTTCTGCATTATTTTTTATTCTCATTGATTGTTTTACTTATGGGAAATCATATATTTTCCCTAACATGTCTGACACTGATATAACACTTGTTTTGAAGTGTCGGTGCTTCATAGAGGACTAATTTCATTATTGGTCCTAAAAATATGAGTCTTGCGTCATTTTGAATCTTAACATTTAAATTGTGTCAATTTATTTCCCAATATATAAAAACATTTCAATTTTGTCCCAAATGTCTAAATTGTGTCATTCAAATAAAATGATGAAAAATCATAATTATTTATGGTTCATCCAAGTAGAATGATAAAATATCATTATTATTTCTTTCTTTCTTTTTTTATCACAGAAAATATAATTTTGTCATTTCTTTTCCCAACCACCACACTAAATGGACCACAACATAGAGGGGATAAGGTGCTATTTAGTGGTAATTAAGAGAATAAAAGAGTAATTAACCCTGAACTCAACAAAGAAAGAAATACTTGAAAATTTACTTACCGCCACCCATTTTGTTCTTTTTTTTTTTTACCCCAAGAGTTTTACTCGCAAGAGAAGTCAAACCTGAGATCTTAAAGAGAGCAAACCCCCAAATCTCAAGCTTCATCAACGAGGCCAAGCCCTGGGAATTACTGTCACCCATTTGTGATAATCAATAAACCTATGAAACCATAAAACAAAGCAAAACAACATTGATCAAAGCAAGATCCTCAAATATCCATAGAATACATACATTTATCTAGAGAGAGAACTAATGTATGAGTTATGGGCTTTCTCAAGTTAAAATTCAAATTTGAAAGAATTTGAGGAGGTTGTAGGGTTCATTACAAGTCTTATTTTGATAATTCTAATGGTTCATTTTCTAGGACGCTCATTATGTAACATTCGTGAAAAAAGTTAGATCGATTTGATAATTGTAATATTATTATTTTATCACATTTATCTCAAAAAAAGTAAACAAGTATATTTTTAAAGATATACCATCTATTTTTTACACAAATATAATACAAATAAAAATGTTATGATTATTAGGTTACATTAATTTTTTTCATGGATAATATGCATAAAATGCCATACAAAATGAACGATTTCGATCATCAAAAAAGAACTCATGATGGATCCAATAGGCCTCTAAAATTCTCTCATGTTTAGATTTGAACTTGATGTTGGAAAATGGCTTTGAAAATCCTTATTTTTTGCTAACTTTGAGTATTAAATAAGGTGGGACCCAAGTGTTATTTTTAACATTTTTCATTGGGTTTATGTTTAATGTCGTGTAGTGAATAAAACCATGTATTTGGTTGCTCAAAACAATTTTTGGATGAATGAGAATTCAACGCGCATTTTCGGGTTCGTGGAAATAAGTTTAGGTGGGTTTCTTACACATTTGTGAAATGTGCTTGTCCCATATTGAAAAGGATTGAGATTTTGAATGGGTTTATATACTCTAACTTGGGATACTTGGGATGGACCCCAAGGGGTACCCAAGTTTGTAGAAGGGTGAGGTTATGAGTAAAGTGGGCTAAACCCATTGGACCTAAACCACACACGCGCGCCGTCTGTCTGTCCGTCCAGTCAGTTAGGTTGGGCTTATTCTGCTAAATACTTATCTTTTTGGGCCAAAAACATCTGTAATTTATTTATTTATTTTTAAATTTTGATTTCAAAATTCCAAATAAATTGGTCCAAAATTTTTCCTTCACCCGAACAGGTATGAACTTGTTGAATCCTTTCCCGAATAGATCTGTATCTGTCCAAACAATTCAAACAGGTTTTTTCCTGTTTTGAATCTGTTCGAGCAGTTGCTTATTTGTTGGCACCTGTTTAAACAACCATCTTTCCTTCTATAAAAAGCCAGCCTTGCAGCAATTCAGAACATCAATTTTTCTCTTAGAATTTCGTCATTCTCTTTATGTTCTTCTTTGTGTTTCTGCATCTATTCTACATTTACTTTTTAGGAAGAAAGAGAAAGAGTTACAACATAATTTGATTTGCAAGACTTGATTTTGCAGTGCTGCAAATCAAGTAGTAGCCGTTGCTTCCTGGGAAATAGACGCCGTTAAAACTCGAAACACCGGAGCGAGGGCAAAATCTACTTTAAGGAGATTGTATCCAACATAAGCCTCGAATTTAATTTCTATAAGTATTTAATTCAAAATTCAATTTATATAATTATTTTCTAAATTATTTTATTTTTGTTGTTTATTTTATTTACACATTTAATTTACACACACACACACCACTGGGTGTAACAATCTTAAAGTAAATTTTCATTTTTATTTATTTCTGTGTTAGACAGACGAATATTTTGTTTCGAAAAATTAAATAGTCGTCATATACTGTTTAATTTCTTAAATAATAGTAATATGCTGTTTGATGATTTCTTTGATAACATAGTAATAATATACTGTTTATCATTGGAATTTTGTTACAAAATATTATTCTGTATATTTTGTGTATAAATTCTTTTGTATATAAATTTGTAATTGATGTATTATGATTTTGTTAGAATTATGACAACTAAAATAAATAGTACTGAGATTGTTATTACTCATACGCCCACACCTGTTGTGCCGGTGATGACCCCAGCAGTACCGGTAAATCATGGGGAGAAGCCAGAAAAATTCAATGGAAATGATTTTAAAAGATTGCAAAAAAAAATGATTTGAATTTGGCTTGCTTCACCCATGAAAAAGCTCTGGCGTTGAATGAGGGACAAACTAACCGGCAAGTAGTTGCCGCAATAGATGCATAAAACATGGTGATTTTCTGTGTCAAAATTATATCCTTAATGGGTTGGACAATGCACTGTACAATGTGTACAGTGTCAAAAGTACTGCTAAAGAACTGTGGGAATCTCTAGATCATAAATATAAGACATAGGATACTGGTACAAAGAAATTTGTTGTCGACCATTTTCTAGATTTTAAAATGATAGATTCCAAGACGGTTATTAGTTAGGTTGAAGATCTCCAATTAATTCTCCATAACATACATGCAGAAGGGATGGTTTTCAGTGAATCTTTCCAAGCAGCGGCAATCATTGGAAAATTGCCACTATCTTGGAAAGAATTCAAGAATTATCTAAAGCATAAGCGCAAGGAGATGAAATTGGAAGAACTGATAGTGCGGCTCAGAATTGAGGAAGACAACCGTGGTTCCGACAAAAAGTCAAGAAACCATGTCATGTAGGCTAAAGCAAATGTTGTGGAACATGAACATGGGTCAAAGTTCAACAACAAGAAGCAGAAGCATGATGGCAATGGTCCCAAACAAGAATCCACTAGTAAGATCAAAGGGATTAACAACGGATTCAACAAAGAGGTTCAAAGGCAAGTTTTTGTGTGTGGCAAAGATAGACATCGCGCTAAGGATTGTCACGTTTGGAAGAATGGATGAAGTTCAAGCAAAAAGCCAGCACAAGCCAACATAGCTGAGGATTTTTATCTTTCCAATGGAGTGGCAGACATGAACCTTGCAACAGTAGTCTCTGAAGCAAATTTGGTGGGCAATTCTAAGAAGTGGTGGGTGGATACTAGAGCAACTCGCTATATCTGTGTAGATAAGATGTTCATAACCTACAAAGTGGTGGAAAGTGGGGAACAACTTTTTATGGGAAACTCCTCCACTTCAACTGTGGAAGGGCAAGGAAAGATCGTGCTGAAAATGACCTCACGGAAAGAACTCACGCTCAACAATGTACTCTATGTGCTAGAAATTCACGAAAAATTTGATTTCTGGGTCATTGTTGATCAAGAATGGGTTTAAATTAGTCTTTGAATCTGACAAGGTTGTACTCTCCAAGAGTGGCATGTATGTGGGGCAAGGTTATATGAGTGATGGGCTTTTTAAGCTCAATGTAAATACTGTTGTACCTAATTTGGCTATTAATAATAAGAACACATCTTCTGTTTATATTGCTGAGTCTTCTTTTTTATGGCATGGTAGATTAGGATATGTAAATTTTAATTCTTTGCATAGACTTGTTGCTTTAGAATGTTTACCAAACTTAGAGTTTGATCTTAATCATAAATGTAAGATTTGTGTTGAGGCAAAACTCACTAAGGCACCATTTAATAAAGTAGAAAAAAGTGATTTAAAATTTGTTCAAACTAGAGGAGGTAAAAAAGTACTTTATTACTTTTATTGATGATTGCACTAGATATTGTTATGTTTACTTATTGAGAAGTATACCCTAGAAGCTTTTAAGCACTATAAACTTGAGGTTGGAAATCAACTTGGCAAAACTATTAAGATAGTGAGAAGTGATAGAGGTGGCAAGTATGATGCACCATTTAAGGAATTTTGTTCTAAACATAATATTATTCACCAAACCACTACACCCTATTCTCCTCAGTCAAATTGTCATGGCCCGAACTCGCCCCAAGGGTTAAGGATATAACCGGCCAGTAATCATGAGATTACCTACGGCCTCATACCAAACCAAATGTATTTTAACAGAGTTAATGGGGGCCAAACAGAAGCAATTTAAAACTTTGTCCATAGAGCTGTGCTTACATGGCACATCATAACAAACCATACATATACACATTAATAACTCACATCAAAATATGTACTACACAAAGCTCTGTACATACAGGATCATATAGGTCTAAGTCAGCCGAACAAGACTATATACAACATATCCAAAGACTTCGCCCATATGACAAAATAAAACAGAATGACAAAAGGCGAAGACGGGTCTCGTGCATGAGACGCAAGGGCTGACTCTTCAAAACCTCTGTTGTTCCTCTCAGACTTCACTGGGGCTGGGTTTGGACTTCTCTCGGCTCACCTACAAACACATGAATGAGCGTGAGCGACAGCCCAGTGAATAATATCAAATAAAGAAGTTATACAAATGATATGTGGAACAACATGCTTCAAACGGCCTTGGGCCCAATTCATATTTTGATTTAACATGTATATACGCAATTTAAGTCAAGTGACTGTGGTTTCGAACATACTGGCCTTTGGCCTATTTATCTTCCATTTGTCAAACCGGCCTTTGGCCCATTCAAACTTTCATGTCAAACTGGCCTTTGACCTATTCAAACTTTCATTCATGTCAGACTAGCCTCTGGCCCATTCATTCATGTCAAACTGGCCTTTGGCCCATTTAAACTTTCATTCATGTCAGACTGGCCTCTGGCCCATTCATTCATATTAAACTGGCCTCTGGCCCATTCATTCATGTCAAACTAGCCTCTGGCCCATTCATTCATTCGTTTATGTCAGACTGGCCTTCGGCCCATTCAGCTATTCATATCAAACATTTGTCCATAATTCAAAAAGCAAACTTATAAGGCTTATAAGGAAATAAGCAGTTGGACAAATGACAAGCTTCAAAATATCGATATTACTCACAGTGATCGGTTGGTTGGTTTGCCCTGGAGCTTGACCCTACACATCACATAACACATATGGGTCACAAATAATTCAATCCGTTCCTTAATTCACATATTCCTCTTTAGGCTTCATTCTTATCTCTTTAATTCATTTACAATGCTTAATGCATGCCTAAGAGTGCTTACAAGTGAAAGAGGACGGAAAACGAAACACGGAATGCATAAACAAAATTTCAAAAAACAGGATCCTCGCTCGAGTGTGGATTTCCCCGCTTGAGCGGACCCAAGAGGCCTGCAAAAGTACTAACTATGTCAAATTTACGCTCGATCGTGCACTCTGGCACTCAAGCGGAAGGCCTCTTTACATGGCTCCTTGCTCGAGCGTGAACTCCCCCGCTTGAGCGGATACCATGTCTGCAAAAAGTTCTGGGAGCATGTATTTCACGCTCGAGTGGCAAGTTCCCCGCTCGAGCGAATATCAAAATTCTAGAAAACCCAGAATTGTTCTTTGAGCTCAAATTCAACATTCCAATCAACATTTCATGCATATTATAGCTCAAACTTCAAATATACTTGTGCTAACATGATACAAACACCAAATTTCATCATTATGAAGCTCAATTTCATGAATCAAACACATGCATGTCCCAATTTACACCAAACTTGCTATTATGATAACAATTCCATGTATTTTCAACTCATTTCTCATAAATTGTACATGCATGTGGGATATCACTCCCATTTCAACTTACATGGTGCAAATGGTGATTACAAACATGAGCTTTAACCAACATTCTACATAGATCATGTATTTTGTGTCCACACGTGCAAATTTCAAAGCAATTACACACATGCATGAACATATGGACTTTCAATTCAACAAAATCAACTTAATTCTTTGCCATGAGCTACCATATCACTTGAATTCACAACATTACAACTTAAACTCATGAATTTACTTACCTAGAGGCTCAAACTTTTCAATCTAAAGCAATTTCTTGAGTAATCTTCCAAAATCTCCAAGCCTTAAGACCAAAACCCCAATCTCGTACACTTTCTCTCTCTAGTTCGGCTCTCTCACACCCAAGAGCCCAAAATCAGCCAAAAAAATGGACCAAAAAGAGAGAGGTTGAGTGTATATAGCCCTTTATATAAAGCCCCACTAATTCCAATTTAATAATAATAAATAGTTGGGCCCTAATTTATCAATTTAATCTGGTTCGAATCAAATTTTCAATTAAACTTCACCGTAGGCTCTAAAAATTATGCCACTCACAATGGCGCGACCAATTTCGATTTTGGTGGCCGATAGGGCCTTCAATTTAATTTCCAAAACAAACAATCAAATAGATATTCCTACGGTGAACAGATAGAAATTCAAAACCACATAATTTCACATAATGGCACACAAAATCATGTTAAACACATAATCACATTTATGTTAAGGACCAATTAACATATTACAGAACAGGGATATCACACAAATGGAGTTGCTGAGAGAAAGAACCGAACTCTGAAATAGATGATGAATGCTATGTTGATTAGTTTAGGGTTACCTTAGAACTTATGGGGGGAGGCGATTTTGTCTACTAACTTTATCCTTAACAGGCTACCCCACAAGAAACTCTATCAAACACTTTATGAATTATGGAAATGTCGATGACCTACCTACAATTACCTTAAAGTGTGGGGTGTTTGGCCAAGGTGGCAGTTCCTAGTCCCAAAAATGACTAAGATAGGATCAAAAACTATTGATTGTGTATTCATTGGTTATGAAAATAATAGTAGTGCATATAGGTTTTTAGTTCATAGATCTGAAAATCCGAATATGCATGTAAACACTATAATTGAGTCAAGGAATGTGTTGTTTTTTGAACACATTTTTCCTAGTAAAGAAACTGAAGAGACAAGTTCAAATAAAAGAACTTTTAATACTGCTATGGGTAGCAGTGAAGACAACAATGATAATGAAGCAGATGAACCTAGATGTAGCAAGAGGGCTAGGATCTCTAAATCATTTGGTCCAGATTTTTTGACATACTTGTTAGAAAATAAGCCTCAAAACTTCAAGGAAACAATGTCAAGTCTTGAAGCTCCATTGTGGAGAGAGGCTGTGAATAGTGAAATTGAATCAATACTGCAAAATCATGCTTGGAAACTGGTGGATCTTCCACCAGGGTGTAAACCTCTTGGATATTAGTGGATATTCAAGAGAAAAATGAAAACAAATGGTTCAATAGATAAATACAAGGCTAGGCTTGTTGTTAAGGTATACAGGCATATAAGGAAGGCCTTGATTATTTTGACACCTATTCACGAGTGACAAAAATAACATCTATTCACATGTTGATTGTGATTGAAGCTGTGTATAATCTAGAAATATATCAAATGGATGTTAAAACAACTTTTTTAAATGGTGAGTTAGATGAAGAAATCTATATGGAACAAGCGGAAGGGTTTCAAGTTCCCGACTAAGAGAAAAATGTTTGTAAACTTGTCAAATCCCTTTACGAATTAAAACAAGCTCTGAAATAATGGCATGGAAAATTTGATCATGCTATGCTTTCAAATGGTTTTAGGATAAACGAATGTGACAAATGTGTCTATGTTAAAAGCACAGACAAAGGCTATGTCATAGTTTGTCTTTATGTGGATGACATGCTCATTATTAGAAGCAATAATGACATGATTAAATCCACAAAGAAAATGTTAAACAAAAAGTTTGACATGAAAGATCTGGGAATAACAGATGTAATTCTAGGAATAAAAATTACTAGAACATCTGAAGGATATGCTTTATCTCAGTCTCATTATGTTGAGAAGATTCTGGAGAAATTTGGAAAGCATGACGACCATCCTGCTAAAACACTTGTTGACATTAGTCTTCATTTGTCAAAAAATACAGGTGCAGGCATATCACAATTAGAGTACTCTTGGATAATCGGAAGCTTGATGTACTTAATGAATTGCTCTAGGCTAGATATAGCCTATGTTGTAAGCAAATTGAGTAGGTACACAAGTAATCCAAGGTCCAATAATTGGAAAGCAATAATTAGGCTACTTAGGTATCTAACACATATCCGGAATTATGGCTTACATTATACCAAATATCCAGCAGTACTCGAGGAGTACAACGATGCAAATTGGATATCGGATACTAAAGACTCAAAATCCACTAGTGGATACGTCTTTACCATAGCAGGTGCTGCAGTCTCTTGGAAATGTTCCAAACAGACATGCATAGCTAGGTCGACAATGGAATCTGAGTTTATTGCATTAGATAAAACAGGAGAAGAAACAGAATGGCTTCGTAATTTCTTAGAAGACATTCCAATGTAGCCTAAACCTGTGCTAGCTATATGCATTCACTGTGATAGTGGAACAGCAATAGGACAGGCACAGAATCATATGTATAACAATAAGTCTCGACACATTCGTCGAAGACATAATACCGTTAGGCATTTTCTCTAACATAGAATAATTTCCATAGAATATGTAAAGTCAAAGCAGAATATTGCGGATCCATTGACTAAAGGGCTAGCTAGAGAGCAAGTGTACCATTTATCAAGGGGAATGGGATTAAAGCCTATTACTTAAAAGTCGCCATAATGGCAACCTAATCTACTTGACTGGAAATCCCAAGATCTAGGTTCAAAGGGATAACCGAATTATGGATGACTTCACGTATCACTAAGGAGGTTTACTCTTATCCATTTCTATAATAAGAAGAGTGATACCTATAGTGTTAGTAGGATAAGCTTTGCTTTTAATGATTCTTATAGCTTGGACATCCAAGTGGGGTATAGTAGGATACTCTTAATAAGAAGCCACCTATATGAGTGTGAATTGGGCTGGGTCTGTGAGAATTGAGAAGGCTAAATTCTCTAGAGCACTCATGAATTACCAGGCGTTGTTTAGGGCCAAAATACATAACCGTAAGAACCAAATTATGTCTACGGATACACTATGTGTAGTCTATTGTCTTGGCTTACACAAACAGTTGAATAGTTCAAGGCATCGAGTTAACTGGTTAGCCAGTAAGTTTGATAGGCTTTCACTAGAGGAGGTTCAAAGCCAAAAGCTACTTATCTCGATATGGTATATCTTCTTAATCTACTCTTTCTTTGCCTGCATCTTGTTGCATGTTCGTTATCATGAATTCCATTCATGTGGGGGATTGTTGGAAAATGGCTTTGAAAATCCTTATTTTTTGCTAACTTAGAGCATTAATTAAGGTGGGACCCAAGCGTTACTTTTAATGTTTTTCATTGACTTCATGTTTAATTTCGCATAGTGAATAAAACCGTGTATTTGGTTGCTTAAAACCATTTCCGGATGAATGAAAATTCAACGCACATTTTCAGATTCGTGGAAATAGGTTTAGCTGGGATTCTTACACATTTGTGAAATGTGCTTGTCCCACATTGGAAAGGCTAGAGATTTTGAATGGGTTTATATACTCTAACTTGGGATACTTGGAATAGGCCCCAAGGGGTACTTAAGTTTGTGGAAAGGTGAGGTTATGAGTAAAGTGGGCTAGACCCATTGGACCTAAAACAAAAAACCAATGCGCGCGCCACCGCCGTCTGTCCGTCCGGTTGGTCGGGCGAGCTGGTCTTGGGCGCGGGTGCGTGGTGTGAGGTTGGGTTGGGCTTATTCTGCCCAATACTTATCTGTTTGGGTCAAAAACATTTGTAATTTATTTATATATTTTTAAATTTTGATTTCAAAATTCCAAATAAATTGGTCCAAAATTTTTCCTTCACCCAAACCGATCCTAACCCACCCGAACAAGTATGAACCTGTTAAATTCTTTCTCGGACAAATCTGTATCTGTCTAAACAGTTCAAATAGGTTTTTTCTTATTTTGAATTTGTCTGAATAGTTGCCTATCTGTTGGCACCTGTTCGAACACCTTCCCTCTTATAAAAAGCAGCCTTCCAGCAATTCAGAAGATCAATTTTCCCCTCAAAATTTCGTTCTTCTCTTTCTGTTCTTCTTTGTGTTTCTGCATCTGCTCTGCATTTACTTTTTAGGAAGAAAGAGAAAGAGTTACAACATAATTTGGTTCGCAAGACTTGATTTTGTAGTGCCGCAAATCAAGTAGTAGTCGTTGCATCCTGAGAAGTAGACACCGTTAAAACTCAAAGCACCGGAGCAAGGGCGAAATCTACTTTAAGGAGATTGTGTCCAACACAAGCCTCAATTTTAATTTTCGTAAGCATTTAATTTGGAATTTAATTTATATAATTATTTTTTGAATTATTTTATTTTTGTTGTTTATTTTATTTACACATTTAATTTACACACACACCGCTAGGTGGAACACTTGATAAAAGCCATAAAATAATTTAGTTCAAGTTTAATCACATAAATCACTAATAGTTGAATTTCAACTAATTCAATAAACAATTGTAAAAGGAAAAAAAAATTATTATAAAAAATCTACTTTAGTGTACTCAACAGTTTTTTTTGGGAATCAACTAATTTTTTTATTTTTTTGTACGTCTCTTATTCAAAAGTCAAAAATTCAACTAAAATAATCAATTCTTAAAATTATTTCATTGTCAATTGAATGATAAAATCTGAATCAAAAGCGCAAAACCTATTTAATGTCTCAAGCTCTGCCTGAGAATGGGCCAGCCCCTAAAATGGATTTTCGGACTGAGACCGCTTGATTTAAATAATTTTTTATTTTTTATTTTAGGATGTAATATTTTTATTTGGGTAAGGATGGAATTGCTGAAAAAAATAATTTTATATATTTTGTAGTCTATACGGTAGCTAGCTATGTAAATATATTCCTTAAAATAGCTAGCATCCTCATAAATTCAAAATTTAAGGTGATACACGTTATTATTCATACATGATATCACCAATCAATAATATAATAACACTTAAATAATAAATTTTATAATTAAAAAATAACTAACAATCTAATAATTACAATCAAAATGATAAGATATATGATACTTACATGATAAACTGTTATTGTATCGTGACACTATGTGGTTTGACTGAAATTTTTTTCCTTTTACGGATGTTGTTGGTGAATATAAAACCTCTTCCTTTTTTTGTGTCTCCATTCTATTGTTCCATATCATCACTATTGATGACATATTAATATGGGATTGGACTGCCTCCCGTTTGTAATCGGAATGGACAATCTAGTCCAGCCGAATGGGCTTATTTTTGGACCATGTTTTGAAAATTTGAACCATTCATATTTTAAAATTCGTTGAGTATATTATCACTTCAAGAATCAAATCGATCGGATAACGAAAACCATGTATTCGAATCAATTTTTTATGAACCGTTTATTTTTTTACTGTCCATTTTTTCTATACAAAACTGATCTAAACATATAATTTTCGTTATCCGATCGACTTGATTTTTTGTAGGAATGATATACTTGATGAACTTTAAAATGTGAATAGTTTAAATTATCAAAATGAGGTCCAAAAATAGGCTCACAAAACCCAACAGCACCTCTCTAGTACACTCTAGAGAGAAGCCATGGCCCTTTTTTTTTTTTTTTTTTTTTTTGGGTACATCAGAAAGTAAACAAAGCTAGGCTCTTTCTCTAGAAAGGCCTATCATATCAGCTACCAGGTAGCTTCGAATCTCGGCTGGTGGATCATTCACCATCAGAATATTTTTAGGTTTCTTAGCTCCAAGTTTAGCCAAAGCATCAACTCACAGGTTCCCTTCCTTGATTACATGTTGTATGGTGCATTCACAACCCCTGAAGATGATCTAGGCATCTTCCAGCAACCCTTTAAATGAAAATTTATCTGCTACATCTTCTTCCATTAGTTGCACCACCTACTGTGCATTAGTTTCGATGACCACTCTATGCATCTCTTTCTGTAGTATCACTGTTAGTCCCTTGTAAAGAGCCCACAGCTCTGTCTCCAAACTGGTGCTACTGTCCATCTTACCATAGCAACCACAAACCCAACTGCCTATTCCATCTCTAAAGACTCCACCAAATCCTTCTCTACCTACAAGTCTTCTACTGCCATCCACATTAAGTTTGAGTTTGCCTACAGGAGGTAATACCCAGTGAATCAATTTAAATGCAGGCCTTGGATTAATAATAGAAGCTTTAAAAGCCCAGTCAATATCTCTTGAAAAATCAAGAATGAATTTTAGATTGTCATTACAATTAGGAGAGATATTATGAAAAACAAAAGAGTTCATGCTTTGCAAATTTTCCATAATGTGGCAATGAACATAGAAGACCAAGTGGCACGATCATTAAAGTTACTTTTATTTTTAGAGTTTGAAAGAAGCCACACTTGCCAAGTCTGCCTGGTCATACCTATATACCAGATTCTACCACATAAAGCCAACCATACATATCTTCCACCCCACAACAATGATGACAGATAAGATCAGGGCATAATCCCATTTTCATCCTCATTTGGTTAGTTAACAATTTTCCATGTAAGACTAGCCACATGAAACTTTTAAGTTTCTATGGAAGCCTCAATTTCTAGATCCAACTCCAATTTGCCTCACCCCTTTGAGGACCAATGATTAGATCATAGGCAGAGGCCACAGAGAATTCACCACATTAAGTTCCTCTCCAATTAAGGCTATCCAATAGAGAGTTAACAGGAGGTTGAGTGTTCAGGACAACAATGGCAATTTTGGGAGGTAGCATCAAACTGATTTTTGCCTCATCCCATCCTCCTTGACCATTCAAATACTCAACCATTGAACCAAGGCTTGCAGCAGATGTATGGATGTATTGGGGTGGATTGGGCATGTCATCCTCAAAGGATTTATCCTCACACCACCAATCTTTCGAAATATATACCAAAGCACCATTGCCAACATTTCACTTCACCCATTTTCTAAGAATATGCCTGGTTTGAAGAATGCTTCTCCACACAAATGAAGCATTCTTCTTTGTAGGCCAATTATAAAAGGGGGTTGTTTCTCAAGTACTTGTTTCCAAGAACAGTACAACATAGGCTATCCTTTTTATTCAAGAGTTTCCAACCAAGTTTAGCCAGCAAGGCCAAATTTTGGTGTCTAGCTTTCTTTAAACCAAGCCCACCCTCATTCTTAGACTTACAAACCATATCCCACTTAACCAAGTGGACTTTCCTTCTGTCTAGGGTATCACCTCATAAGAAATTTCTATTGAGTCTATTAATCTCATCACACATTTTCTTTGGGACAGCATTAGTTTGCATAGTATATGCAGGGATGGTAGAGTTCACATCTTGAATAAGAGTAGTTCTACCAGCTAGAGAAAGCACTTTAGCTTTCCACCCAGCTAAGTTCTTTTGCATTTTCTCAAGAATATGGGTGAAATGCCCTCTAGTAACTCTCCCATGCTGAAGAGGGACTCCTAGATGCTTCTCTAAATCAGAAGTTAAGGGAATGACACACTTAGCACTCAAATCTCTGGCAACTATTCTATCAATATTAGAAGGCACAAACACCTTGGATTTGTGGGCATTGATTTTAAGCCCAGAAATCTCACAAAATTCCTCCAAAGTGGTTATGATTGTATTGCAATTTCTCATATCCGCTTTTCCAAACAGCATTAAATCATCAACAAAAAAGAGATGGGTTAGGCATGGGCCCCTTCGAGAGGGTTTAATGCCTTTCCATGTATTTTTTGCAGCTTTAACACTAATCATGTTAGACAACCGCTCCATGCACAACACAAACAAATAGGGAGAAAGAGGATCTCCCTACCTTAACCCCTTCTTAGGTTTAAATTCCTCCAAAAGTTCACCATTCCACAAAATAGCTGTGCTCACAGTAGTTACACAACACATAATCATATCAATGAGGTTCTTATCAAACCCAAACTCATCAAGGGTTTGATTCAAGAAAGCCCATGAGATATTGTCATAAACTTTTTCCAAGTCGATTTTGAATTTCCCCTTTGTTAGACTTTAAAGTATGGATAATTTCTTGAGAGATAATAATGTTACCAGTTGTGGATCGGCCAGGAACAAAGCTACTTTGGTTAGGTCTCACAAGATTGCAAAGAAGAGGTCTAATTGTACTAACCAAAATTTTTTCTATGATCTTGTAGGTCACATTGCACAAACTGATGGGCTGAAATTGTTTAATAGTCTCATTTAGGAATAAGCACAACCAGGGTTCTATTAATGGTAGAAGAAATGAAGTGGTTGTCAAAACAGTTTTTGATGAATTCAAACATAAAGGGACCAAGCACATGCCAATAAGTGTGATAGAAAATAGCCTGGAAGCCATCTCTACCTGGGGCTTTAAAAGCATTAATATTCTTCACTGCCCTCCAAACTTCCTCAATGGTGACAGTATTTAGCAACACCTTATTCTCATCACTACTAACAGTATGAGTGGCTAGATTATTCCAGTGATGCAACATGGTGGTATTACTCTAAGTAAATAAATTAGTAAAGTAATTAGACACCATCAGTTTCAGAGCAGCAGGATTTTCAACCCAAACACCATTCTTACCTTTCAACACATCAATTTTTCTTTTTCTCCTTTTAGTTAAAGGTGAGGAGATGAAATTTTTTTGTGTTTCTATCCCCTTGGGTAATCCACTTAGATCTAGATTTCTGAAACCAGAGAATTTCCTCTTGGTACAGAACTTTATTATACTAATCAATGAGATCCATTTCCAACACATGAAGGTTGTGGGAATAGATATTTGCTTGGGATTTCTGGATCCCTTCAATCCTCCCATGCAACCATCTTTTCCTACGAATGATATTGCCAAAAACCTCTTTATTCCAAATGCTGGCTTTGTGAGCAAAATTATCTAACTTAGATAAAAGAGAACCTTGGTAATTATACCAATTTTTCTCTACCACTGCTTGGAATTCTTTATGACAGATCCAAGTAGCCTCAAACTTAAAAGGTTTACAAGAAGGGGTGTAAGGGGACTTACCTTGGGTAAATATCATCATTGGTGAGTGATTAGAGTAGGTTCATGGAAGGTTTCGAACCAGTCCTTCGAGAAAGCTGGTTCTCCAGGTCAACCGCGGTCCAAAACATCCCATATCCATAAGATTGCACTGATTCATCCTATCAGCAAAAGTTTTGGTTCTCCTTTGGTCTTGGCTACTAAGACAAGTACTTGCAAGGCATCTCTTTTCATCCTGGCTAACAAAGTCCTTAAAATCTCCAGCTACCATCCAAGGCTCAGTATTATGCTTTGCAATATGGTCCAGACTTTCCCACAAATCCTCTCTCTTACTGCTCATCTACCGCGGAGAGAAGCCATTCAGGGTAATCTTGTTTGGCTATCTTGGCCGTGATAAGTTGTGAGCTTGCCTCAGTTACTCTAACATTAACAGAAGTTGGGTTCCAGATTATCCAAATACCCCCACTCTAGCCTATAGGATCAACATGAGCTGAAGTTATAGCTCTATCTAGTTGAAAAACATACCCATTGAAGCTAGCTCTACCTTTGTCTCTATAAGAACCAACATATCTAGTTTGTGAATTTGGACTAACTCTCGCAAGCTGCGTTTAAACTTTTTGTTCCTTGCACCTCTATGATTCCAGATGAGCAAATCCATATGGGTAGTGATATGGTTAGGTAAAGGGTTCTGGTCATCAATCCACAGATGCCCCTTTGCTGTCTTGAGGTTATTCTCCTTCGATTGCGTGGCCACAATCAGTATCGTGTGCCTTTCCTGTCCCACTTTGATCTGTCTCCATGGTTATATTTTTCATTTTGATTTCCTCGATCCAGTCTTTTGAGTCAATGCGGTGAAATGTGAAGACCCACCCCGAGGGCCTGATGCTACAGTTTGGACTCAAATTGTCATGGTTCTGAATCTAGCCTTGCAAAGTGCAATGTAAGACCGATAAATCACCAAAGAGTCCAAATTCGGCAAATCGTTTTGAAAAACTAATTTTTGTAAAGAAGTGCCAAACATGGACTGCTTTGCCAGATACAGAGTCGCCACCTAAATATTTTATTTTGGGGAAATTTAGGAAACCTTGACTCTTGCCTAAGGCCACGTGTCCATCATCACTAAAGTTGCCTCGGCTCGGGAACTTGGGTACAATTGGGGAAGGTCATCTATGAGCACCCCCGCTCACCCGATCCAAAGATCGGCCTGTACTAAGCATGATATCGAGTTTTTAAAAACACGTGCGTTCTTATTCCAATTAATTAGCTAGAATTACTATGTGATGCGCACAATACAGAAGTATAGACTAGATCGCCTAATTTGGAACAAAGTATCGCATATCCGTTTGTTTGGAAGTGGTTTGAAGTTTGCTACTCGCAAATAGGCTAAAATACGAATTTTAATGAATCGTCCCAATTCAAGCAACCCAACATTCACCCACAGGCATTCAGGCAGTTATATCGCATAAGCAAATAGCCTCATGGCAAGCATGCTATCATGGCAACACTCACACTCATGCAATATGCTAAAGCATAAAAGCTTACCTAGTACTCCGAGCCAAAACAATAACTAGTTAGTAATCAATGCATGATCCTAGTTCATGTTAAGATGGCTAATGCAACGCATGCAAAATGTAACTAGAAATAGGCTCGGCTATTCTAAAATGGCATATGAGATGCAACTTGATAATCATGTATTCAAATCGGTATTGAAATACAATGCAGTTAGTATGATGCGCCAAGCCCGGTGTATGCAATACAAATGAATCAATGCAAACATGCGGAGCATAAGTATGCTAATTGAAACATGCCCTAAACTAACCATCAAAAGTAGGTAAGTAAAAGGAAGAAAGACGTGGGGTTGGAAGACATTCACACACTCACGCACACTTATTACAAAATTCGCCCTCTCGACGGAGGGTCCGAAAGAATAATACAAATTAACTAACTAACAAGCTAATTAATTATTACACAACACTTAACTAATTAAACAAATTAATTAACTACTAAAGCAGTATAACATCCACGGGAAGAGAGATTCATGCATGCTCAGTCGGCTTCGCTCGGAAATCCAGTGCCATGTCATGTTACCTCTGTTTGCACTGCTCTGCACCTCTGAAAACTGCACAAGTCTCAAGGATACTTCTAAACTACCTTGGGGACATGCTGAGAGTCCATCGACCAAGAGGCAAGGCCATCGGCCAAGGAGAACTGGTAATCGACCAAAAATAGGGCTCTTGACCAATAATTTGTAGCTGACCGGCACTTCAGATGGCCGACCGGCCATCTATTCCTACAGAATGCTGTTTTGTTGCAGCAGAGGACAAACAGAGCATGGCAATATATTTACAAGACAATGTCTGCACAACTACACCCCTTATCATGTTTAAGACTCAAAGGTGTGTAGTTCTCAACCCTCGGACCACCAATCACGCATTTCAATGCATGATGGCCAAAGGAGCCAAGTGTGCAATTCAATATCAAATGAAATGCACAAAAACACATAAGGGGGCCTTAACCTCTATCATGCTTGATCAAGAGGCAAGGCAATGCACACACAATGCAATGCAACCTAAGTTTGCAAGCAAGCATGCAAACAACTCAAGCATGCAACAACATGCAACAATATCATGCAATGCAACTAATATGCAATAGGCATACAACCTAAACATGTAAAGATGCATGGCATGCAACAACATGCAAAATGAAATAAGCATGCAACAATATGCAAAAACATACCAGGCATGTGAAATACAACCTAAGCATGCAAACATGCAAGGTATGTAACAATATGCAAGGATGGGCAAGCATGCAATAACATGTAGTGCGACAAGCATGCAACAACACACAAACCGCATGAGCCATGGACTTATACTGAAAATGGGTAGGCCTCAGCCATGCAAAGAATAGTGGCCAAAATGATGAAATGGAGACTCCAAGGACTAGCCAAGCATGCATACATGTTAATGCAAGATTATGGCACAAGACACAGCTCTCCAAAGGCATTGAAAGGATGAAACATGAAGTATAATGGCATATGTTCCAGAACTGAAATGTCATGCTATATGACTTAAAATCATGCAAATAACTCATGTGATGCATGTTGCAAGTCTTAAGCATCAAAACTAGTGAAGTGTATTACACTAGAGGCACGCAAGACAATGCTCAAATGGCCCAAACCAGCCCCAAACAGACCTTATGTAGGTCAAAACAATAGCCAAAATGGACTGGGATGATGGCATGAAAGGCAAGAAAATGAGGCTCATGCAATGGCTCACAAACAAGGCATAAAGGTGCAACTCTTAAACACATTGAAAGAGTGATAAACATGAGAGTATGGCAAATATATAATTTCTGAAATATCATTTCAAATAATGCCAAGGCATGCAAACATCACAAGTATAGCATGGTAGGTGCCTCAAAACTCAAGACCAGTGAGCTAAAATGCACTATGGCTATAGAAAGCATGGCGTGCATGACCACAACAACATAAATAAGATCTTAATCATGCTAAAACATGACCAAAAGCTTCTTGGAGTTAAGCCAAAATCACACTAGAATGATGGTCTAAAGCATGATGCATGTTGGGCTAGTGTGCAAATTTACACTACAAGTGTATGGAGCATGCAAGCAACAACCAAACCAGATTAAAATAGAGTTAGAGAAGGCCCAAAAAGTCACAAAAACATGCTTGAAAAGAGCTAACATAAGCCACAAAAAGATGCTACTTTATTGAGCTAACAAGGCATGGCATGGGGAGACAAGGAGGGGAGGCTATCCCCTCCCATTTGGGACCTCAAAACAAGCTTTTTACCACTAAAAATCCTCTGGATTTCAGTGTTTCTAAGGCCACAAAATTTTTTTTTCAAAGGCCTTAGAAGATGGCTCAAAAGCTATATAAGTCAAGGAGCAAAAAGGAGGAAACACCTCCTAGCCAAACAAGGCACAAACCAAGACTTTTAGGACTGAAAAACAGAGGGAAAATAGAGTTTTTTGTAGTTCAAAACCACCCCAAAAAAAGCCCCAAAGTAGTGTGAAAAGATGGCCAAGCAAATGTGTAAAACAAAGCTTAAAGGGAGAGAGATGTTACCCTTGATGCACAGCTGCAAAACCAACCCAAAATCTGAGCGAAAACACCTTTTGGAGCTCCAACAAAGTCCCAAGTAAGCTTCTAGCAACCTCCTCCCAAAGATGGACCACCTTCACCAAGGATGTCTAGGCAAAAGAGAGGTATTTCTCTACTTGCATGCACAAAAGGGAAGAGGGAGACGCTTTAGAGAGAGAGGGAGTTTTAGTGAGAGGAGCTCTCAAAACTTGCTCAAGAAGTTCTACCCTTTGAAAATGAGAGACAGAGCCTCATAAGGGTCGAAAATATCTGATTATAGGACAGCAGGAGCTTGCTGGAAATAGCTAGAGGAGAAATATCTGTCAAAAATCTGAGTTTTGGACACTTCTGGCCGACCGGCCATCTTTGGTGCCGACCAGCCATCATTTTTGGCCGATAAGGTTCACGTTTGGCAGACTCATAGCTGCTGAGGTCAAATTGTGGCCGATGGACCTCCATAGAAGCCGATGGAAAAAATTAACCCTAGTCCCTGACTTGAAGCAAGCCTAATTCCTTCATCTGGACTCCTTTTCAGGTCATTCTTGAGCCTAAACTGTATCCCCGGAAGTCTTCTTTCCAAATTTGGCAGCCTCACCTCAAAATTCCATGTGTACTAAGAGATATCCCTCTTTTAGTGAAGGCTGCTCAGTTTCAGTCCAACCGAAATGATGCCCAACTTCAACCAATCATATCTCCCCCATCCGGACTCGGCTTTAGGAGATTCTTCAGTGAACAATGAAGGCCCATAAGTAAGATTTCCAATGGTTGTGGCCTCATAGCTGAAATCCAAGTATTCAAAAGGATAGGCCTGATTTAGCGAGGGTTGCTCGACTCCCTCTTAACGGTTCATGCCCATCTTTTTCCTCAACTAGGTTTCTTCCCTCTTCTCCTCTTTTCTTCAACTCCAAACCCCTAAGCAAGGTGTTTTGAAAGATTTTTTCAAAGAGTTCATCTCTCTTTCATCCATTTCCACTTTGTCCTTGCTCGATTTACCCAAAAACGCAACATTTGACAAAATGCGAGCGCCGGAACATCGTAGGAACTTCATTTCAAAAATATTTTGAAAGAGAGGGTTTTAAGGTCTAAAAACCATCCAAAATAGCTTTGGTCCAAAATGGGGCGTGAGGTTAGGATTTAACTCTCCTCTTGCCGAAGAAATCGAACCTTTACCCTGCATACCTTTCACTACCAAGTAAACCATCAGTAGCGTCCAAGTCTTAAGGGCGGTCAAAAATGGGGTGTCTACAAAATGCTTCTTTCTCTAGAGTGAGATACACTATGACTTTGTGTTGCTTCACTGTGTGATATTCCATTGGGTAATTCTCGCCTTCGTCTTCCATCTTTGTTTGGGGGGGTCTCTGGTTTTGGTATAGGAGTGAAGATGAGTCAAAGGTGTGGTTGTGTTTGTAAGAGAGAGAGCCATTGGTAAGAGAACCACATCAGTACTGTCTGCCCTCTGATGGCGTGTCTCAAGGTGTTGATTTTGAATCCCTTTTTTTCTCATACTAATGTCTTCTTTCTTTTTGTCCTTAGCTATTGCAGCTGACCTACTTGGGATACTCAGCTACTCTTTTGGGCTTGCATTGGTCTTGTACTTAAAGCCCACCTCTTCCTTGTTGTGGCTTGTTTGGCCTTGATCCATAGTATTGTGGGTTTGGTTTGCTGGTTGTTCTTTATTGTCTCTGAGGATTTCATATCTATTACCCTAATGGGCTTTGTTGCCTCTATTAGTCACCTGGGCTTTGGGCTTCCTTCTGTGGTTTATAACTTTCATCCAAGGTTCATATTTGGATTGGCCTACTTCAGTCTCTACCATTACTTGATCTGGGCTTGGGTCATTGCTGGTTTGGCCCATCAGTTTCTCTATTTCTTCTCCAATCTGATTCTGAGTCTATGTCTCCACCGGCAGTAGAGGACGATCATTACAGATCTCTTTCTGATGACCTACCCTGCCACAAGAAAAGCAAAGCAAGTGTAGGTGTTCATACTTAACTCCATACGTATACTTACCAATGGTAAAGTGGGAAACTAAAGGTTTCTGAAGATCTATTGTAACACACACTCGAGCCTATTTCCCTTGAGCAGCCATAGTAGTGTTAATGCCAACCTTCAGAGGAACTCCCAGTGACTTGGCTATATGGTATGAGACTTTATCATTATAGTATTCTATGGGTAGATTGGGAAATCTAACCAAAATCGCAGTAGTATCTTCCTCAGCATCATCATATTTAAAGTCTTGTTGCCACTTCCTCACTGTCACATAATGATCCATTACAATCCAAGGACCACCTGTATAAACTCTGTTATAATCATCCATCATATCAAATTTCTCTATAAAAAACCCATTTCCAATGTCTCGTGCTTCAAAATCCGCTTGTAAGCTCCACAATTTTGTCATTTTCACCATGAATAATTTGTACCCTATATTTTTTCCAAGTAATCGCACAATCAAACACTTCCTCCATGGTTCTCTAATTTTTTTCAACAGTGCTGAAGGGAGTCTGATAACAGGGATTCCTCTCTTGTTAGCATTTTCCTCTTGCATTTCCTCTACCATTGTGGTGTCTCTGGTGTTATCCTCCTCATCAGAGGAAACCTCTTCCATATCATAATCAAAATTCTTTTCGTTTCCAGTCTCATTAAACCTAGATCGCATTAGGGCTTGTTTGAAGGAGAGATTGCCTTGACTTTTCAGGTTAGGATCCATACACACTGGGTTTGTTTCGTCTTTCTGAATACTGTTGTGAGCCGCTAGATCTTCTTTGGAGCAGACTAGGTTTGAGGATTTAGTACCATACTCTTTTGGTTCTGAGTTTGGCTCAGCCATTGTTTCATCGCTTGGATCCGAGGTACTCTTGATTTATTTTGTGCTTCGGATTAGGTGATCTTCCTCCTCCATTGAGCATCCATTCTCCAGTTGTTGCTCACTGGAGTGCGAGATCTCAACAACGGTCATATTCAAAAGAAAAAGTTCAAGACGATTATTAGGCAAAAGAGCTAAAAAGTCAACTATTGAGCACCAATCCCCATGGCCTATTAATAAGTACTTTATTTATATAAAGTAATTTTTTACAAATTTTAATATAGTTGTCGGAGCTTTTACTAGTGAGATTAGTTTTCTTTCTATCTCTTTCTATCTTTACATGGTAATGGATCTCCATCAATCCGTTAGTAAAAAATTGGTAACACCAGATCTGTTTTCTATAAATCTAAATACATTTATTAGTGAATACAGTTACAGCGATAAATTTATCAATCTTTTCTTTTTCTTTCTTTTGTGTGTATGCGTGCACGCGCGTGCATGCAAGTATGTGGGTATTTTTCTATGAATGATAAATGAGTGTAAATGTGAGAGTAACAAAGAATAATTAATTAAGTGGTCTCATAAATATTGATAAATAGCATCAATGATAAATTTATCACAGATAACATCGGTGATAACTTTAGTGATAAATTTATCACTGTTTGATTTTCATTCTCCTATCTTACTTTCTCTTGTTATTACCAGATCTCAGGAAGTGGTGGAAGTAGTGACATGGTGGAGATGGACATTTTTCCTAAACAAATGGTTGAAAAATTATTACAAAACATTGTTGGAAAAAATATCACCGGAGATCGGAAGTGGTTGTCGGCGGTCGGAGACGACTATCGAAAGTGGTCACTCACTGGCAACTGAAGACGGTGGCTAGAGGTCATTGATTGGGGATGGGAAGGAGTCATGGTAGTGTTGATAATAGAAATAAAGAAGATAATAGGCGAAAAAAAGAACAAGACTTATAGGTAAATAAATCTGATCAACATGATCGACCTATAAGTGCCCCATTAGAATATTTGTCATGTTGTCTCCCAAAAAAAGACATAAAAATAGTGAGTTGTACGAATTTAGTATAATAAAATTCAAATTAAGACATCACCTATATTTATCCTTGGAGCAAAATATAATTTTGCTTCAATGATAATTTTCATTTTCATTCTCAATTGACATATTCATCCTAAAATTTTAGAAGTCTAAAAGACCAACACTAAATATTTAGAGAAACTATCATTTTTATCCTTATACTTTGCCTTGATGATCAATTGCACCCCTAGACATCAAATAATTTCAATTTTACCCTCAAAGTTTTTGAAATATTATCAATTTGCCCCCTGTTGTCACATTTGAAACGGAAAAAGTTAAACAAATGATATTTTCTTCATCTTTTGTGTGTGTATCTATCTATGTATCTCATCCTTTTTTCAGGTACTGTGTGAGAGAAGCAGAGAGGCTTGTAGAGATAGAAAATGAGGAGGAACACGAGAAGATAAAAGAGTTTAGGAATTTTTGTGTGGTGTGGTGAGGTGAGGACGAGATATATGAGTCTGGTCCAGATCATTTTTTGTTGCCGTTGCCGTTGCCGTCGCCTGGCCTCGCTATCATTGCTGTGGTATATGGGTTAGGGTCAAATTGCCTAGGATCATGAGAGGTAGAATAATGGTAGGGTTGTAATTTTAGAGACTTATTAGGGTGTTTTGATCTGAAAAAAATCTCATATTCACTACAACTCTCAATAGATATGGTGAATTACGCTTTTAGTTAGTTTTGACAGAAATTGTAACTGTGCACTTTAATCCAGCAACTACGGAGAGGTATAATCTATACCCGACCCGCCCAAACTGTAGAGAGGTAAAGTGAGGTTTGCCCAAAATAGAAACATATTAGTCAAATCCTGTAAAGTATTAATAAAAGAAACAAACTATTAAGTAGAGCCAAGTAACGAAAACACAATGATGTGGAGTAACCAATCCTCTCGTCAGTGTAGATCTCATTTCCTCGATTCCCTAGTAGCCAAAAAACAAAAATAAAAAATACAATCAAGAAACAAACACTCATCATTTCATGAGAATAACTCTTTGATTCTTCCAGAAACAAGCTAGGACAAGAATAATGCAATAAATTTCACCTAATAAGATTTCTGACTAAATGAGCACTACAATCAAAAAGGGAATGAACAATGCCTAGGTTGACAAGTAACAAATCAATGCCTAAAGTGCACCCCAAACAAGTGCAAAGTGAAATAATGGAAATCTCAAGCCTTGGTTATCATAGGAGATAAACAAATGGTAAAGAAAAAGAGGATTTTTTGGAATGCCAATACCACATGATGCTCAAATTAAATGTTTAACTTAATCAAACATATTTTCAAAGAAAATGTTATAGGTCTCAAATTTTCTACCAAATGAATGACCAAATATCTCACATAGGTGTGGGGTAACCAAATGTCTCACATGGGTGTGCGGTAGAAAATTTGGTATTCCTACCATTACCCTATTTCCAATGTCAAATGATTTCCTACTTTGCTCTGTCCATGCGAAACCAATGGGCAAAACAGTGTTGCTGCTTTAATGCCCAGCATCACTAGTTGCATGTCAATACTAAACACATAAACAAGTAATGGTTCAAATATTTTTGGACAACAATAGCTACAAAATGAAACCACAATTTGCGACTTCTAAATGATGCAGCTCAAAGTTCATTCTATTTGGTGGACACACATTTTAAAAAAGTGATAACTTTAAATAAAATAACTTAAGATTAAATGATAAAAGTAAAACAATTTAGAACTATACCTATTAATTCATACTCTATGAACTTTAAAATTTTGTGTTATGCTATATATATATTTTTTAAAACTATGAATGCAATATTCATATATATGACATAATAAACATATAAACCATATATTTTGCAAGTGTTCCCAATGTATCATCTCCTCCATTTTTGAAAACAATCATGTTGGTATGTCCATATCTGTGTTTCTTAACTAATATAAACTAAACCCATAAACTCAAGGTGTTGAAAGCGGTTGCGGTGACGAGATAGTGGTTGCGAGGTGTAAATGCCGTAGCATAACGATTGCGGTAACCGGAACCATGATTTTTTTTTTCTGCACAATTTGAAAAAACTTACCGATACTCATAGTTTTTTTTTTTCAAAATCAAATTTATTGGGATTTAAAATAAATTTTGATCAATTTTTGCTAATGTTTAAGTATGATCCAATATATTTCATATTTTCAAATCACTATAAGAGGAATTTTTTTACCTTTTATTTCAACAGTTAATGACTTTAAGAATAATTGATTTTAAATGTCTGCAAATTATTTTTTACTAATACTTAAACTAATTGAATAAAAAATATTCACAATTATTAAATGAAAAGATTATAAAATAAAACTTGTGCCACAAATTAAAAATATATATATATATATATTATATAGGAAAAAAATTCATATAAGATTTTTTCTTTGAGCTTGGATCACTTGAGTATTTGTTCTTTTTTTGTAAGCATTTTTTTTTTTTTTTTTTGGGAAAAGGAAGCTATTCAGAATATTATAAAAGAGTGTAACAATATCTAACAAACCATTACGTCCGTTATGGTACCTCTACGGCCATTATGTAACACCAAAACAGCTGTTACACATGTGAATTTTCGTCACACCATTATAGTGGCCATAACGGGTGGCGGTAGCCACCACAACCGTTACATAATGACGTTACGTAATAGTTGCAGCTACTTTTTAAAACCTTACATAAACCAAATCCCTAGCAATTGAACACAATGAAATCATGAAACATCCCAATACCATTAACTAATGACAAGAAGAAAACATTACATTCAACACAAACTTATCCAAAGTATATGTTCAGGACAAATTAATAAATATAATTCCAAGAAGAGAGCATTGAACAATTAAAATGACATGAAAGTAAAGGAAAAGCAATTACCTCGGAGTAACTCCTATTTCCAGTGTGAACCAGCTTTCCGGCATCCTTTTCAATATGAACCTTGGTAATGCCAAGCCTCCTATGCCCACCACCAAACTCAACCAAAAGATCTAAATCAATGAAACCCCTGATTGCAATTGGGACATCAAACTAAGATATTTGGTAGCACTTTCTAGTAGTAGGAGAAGCTACAAAATAGGCAGCTCACACTCGCGGACAGAAAGATTGACCATTGGAGGGAGCACTTATCATCCCTTGCATACTTTATCGACATCCAAATACTCTTACCCAACCAGATCAGAGGATCTAAGGACAGTTTTTTATGAAAGGGAACGTTTGAGAAAAACCTAGAGGGTACCAACTTTGCAGAGGTTGGCCACCTAGGATGCATGGCAGTGTGGAGTTAGTAATGGCAGCACCACGCATTGTTGTTCATATACCAGCTGATAGAGAACCAGCAAGGTTACAGAGTTCGCCATTCTCTCCAGAAATAGAGAATGCGCCTCTTTCCGTTGGCTTTCATCAGCCAAAATTTATTATCTATGAAGGGAAAATAGACCTATACATGCTCATTAGCCATTTTTCGGCAACTCATGGCTATTCACTGACAAAATGATGCCTTGATGTGCATCTTATTTCCCTAAAGTCTGGTCGAATTAGGCTTGAAATGGTTTGAAAGGCTTCCAGAGAGGAGCATCGAGAGCTGGTCACAATTAGCAGAGGCGTTTGTTACCAAATTCAAGACAAATGCAAAAATGCCAAAGGAATTCGATCATCTCATGGGAGGTGAACATAGAGCAAGGTAAGTCATTGAAGGCTTACAATGCTAGGTACTGGGAGACATTCAATGAAATGAATGAATGCCGCACTAAATTAGCCATTGCCCAGTACAAGCGAGGTTTGCCCGGTCAGAATAGGCTGGGGGACTCATTGGTAATGACTACCTTTGACTATGGAAGCATTGATGGACAGAATTAACCAACATATAAGGTGCAGCTCGCCTTCTTTGCGCCCCCTTTCGGAAGGTTAGAAAGAAAGCCCTATAGTTCAAACTCCCGTGATTCTGAATCTAATTTCACAAGTGCAATGTGAAATTGATAATCACCAAAGAGTCCAAATCTGGCAAATCGTTTGGAAAATTGATTTTGAATAAAAAATGCCAAAATTGGACTGCTTTGCCAGATACAGAGTCGCCACGTAAATATTTTTTTTTTTTTGAGAAAATTTAGGAAACCCATGACTCGTGCGGAAGGCCATGTGTCCGTCATCACCGAAGTTGTCTCGGCTCAGGAACTTAAGTACGAGAGTAGAAGGTCATGAATTGAGCACCCCTGCTCGCCCGATCAAAGATCGGCCTCTACTAATCATGATATGAGTTTTATCAACATTATGTGCTCTTGTTCCAGTTATTAAGCTAGCTTTACTATGTGATGCGCACAAGCAAGTATAGATTAGTTTGCTCAATTTGGAATGATTCAATTTCATGTTTGTTTGCAAAAAGGGTTTGAATTTGCCACCAAACACAGTGGGCTTAAAATTGATTTGCCACTCAACAAAGTGGGCTTAAAACGTATATTCGTTGAATTGTTCCAATTCAAACAACAAGCCTTCATCCACACGCTTGGATCAGTTGGAAAGGGTGATGTTTTCTACGTTGTGAATATCGTATGAAGGATGACTAATGATCATTGCCTATATACACTTGTGTCTCTTCTTGTGTGTATTATAATCCTTTGATATATAGATCATGGTGAGGACAAGAATGGATGATATGGACGACTCTACCTCCACACAGCTAGATCGGTTGGAAAGGATGATTACGGACGTGGCAGAAACTATGAGACAACAACAGGAACAGCAACAGTAGTAACCACCACCAGCACCAGTGCTTGTACCACCACCAGTGGTGCAAGACCATCAAGCTGAGGACCGAACCATTGCATTGACAAAAGAATTTAAGAAGATGAAGCCACCATTGTTCAAAGGGGCCATTGAGTCAATGAAAGCTGAGGTGTGGGTACTGGGTATAGAGAAGTTATTTAAGGTCTTTCTGTGCACATAAGCACAAAAGGTACAGCTTGCTACTTTTACCCTTGAAGACGAAGCACGGAGGTGGTGGATGCTCACTAGAAATGAACATCAAGGTTTGACTTGGGCTCAATTTTTGGAGCTCTTTTATGATAAGTATTTCCCACAGTGCATATGGGATAAGAAGGTGACAGAATTTGAGATGTTGAGGCAAGGAAACAACACGGTGGCAAAATATAAAGCACAATTTTCGGAGTTAGCTCGTTACGCACCACACATGGTGGATACGGACTACAAAAAAGCAAGAAAGTTTGAAGGACTTCAGAACTCGATTCTGGATAAGATTAATGTGTTGAAATTGCCTATTTATGTCGATGTGTTGGAAAGGGTGATAGTGGCTGAAGGTAATATAGCTGCTCAAAATCGAGTTTTTAAGTAGAGGGGGAAGAGGCAGAATGCGCAAGCACCAAGGGGATCAATAGCGTCACAGAACAAGAAGCTAAACTTGGGAACTTCTAGTTCTTCCGCCTCTACTCGTGAATTAGCACCAACTTGTCCAGATTGTGGGAAGAGGCACCGTGGGACTTGTTATCGAGTAACTGGGGCTTGCTTCAAGTGTGAAAAGACGAGACATTTAGCAAGAGATTGCCCTCATAGGGACTGGCAAAATGGGAATAGAACTACTACAAGTTCAGCCGGCTCAACTCCAGCTCCAACTACAAAGACTACTGCAAAATCCACCATTACCAGAGACAATGCTAGGCAGGGGAGAGTATTTGCTCTTATTCCTGGTGATATGCAGAATACTGAGGTTGTGGTGTCAGGTACATTTCCTATTGATGGTCACTTTGCTCATGTAATATTTGATTTGGGTTGTACCCATTCTTTTGTGTCAGAAACCTTTGCTAGTAAATTGAATAGACCTAAGGAATCATTACATTATGTGCTATGTGTTTCTTCATCATCGGGGGGCTCTATGTTGTGTACATTCATTTATCCTACTTGTAAGATCGTTGTTGGGGATGTTCAGTTATCTGCTGATTTGTTGCCGCTTGACATGGCTTATTTTGATATAATTTTGGGGATGGATTGGATAAGTAAATACCATGTGACTATTGAGTGTATGTCTAAACAAGTCATATTTTGACCCTCGGGGCAATCCGAATTTATGATTATGGAACATAGGGTGATTCCCCCGCCGTACTTAATCTCCGCCATGAAAGCGTGTAAGATATTACAAAAGGGTTGCCGAGGGTATTTATGTAGCATTTTGAATGGACAACCAGCAGAGGTGTGTGTTGATAACATTCCAATGGTACGTGAATTTTCGGACGTTTTTCCAGAAGAGTTGTCAGGAGAGTTAGTGGACCGTAAGATTGAATTTGTGATTGATATAGTACCGGGAACCCAACCAATTGCAAAAGCCCCTTATAGAAGATCACTGGCGAAAATGAAAGAGTTAAAGATACAGCTGCAAGACTTGCTTGATAAAGGATACATTCGTCTGAGCACTTCTCCTTGGAGCGCACCGGTTCTTTTTGTTAAGAAGAAAAATGGGACATTCCAGTTATGTGTTGACTACCAAGAGCTCAATAAGGTAACTATAAAGAACAAGGATCCCTTATCTAGGATCGATGATCTATTCGATCCACTTCAAGGTGCACAAGTCTTTTCGAAAATAGATTTGCGATCTGGATACCATCAGTTAAAGGTGAAAGCCGAAAACATTGAGAAGACTGCTTTCCGCACCCGATGCGGGCATTATGAATTTCTGGTTATGCCGTTTGGGGTTACTAATGCACCGGCGGCCTTCATGGATTTAATGAACCGTGTTTTTAAGTCGTACCTAGATGACTTCGTAGTTGTGTTTATTTATGACATTCTCATTTATTTGACAAATACGGAAACGCATGAGAACCATTTACGGATAATTCTACAGACACTTCGAGATAAGAGGCTATATGTGAAATTGAAGAAGTGTGAGTTTTGGCTACATGAAGTGGTGTTTTGGGGGCATGTAATTAATAAAGAAGGTGTTTCTGTTGACCTACACAAGATAGAAGCCATTGTGAATTGGCCAACTTCTATGAATGTAACAGAGGTGCGTAGTTTCATGGGCTTAGCAGGGTACTACTGGAGATTTGTACAAGACTTCTCTAAGATTACAACACCGCTTACCTAACTGACCCAAAAAGGGGTTACGTTTGAGTAGACAAAACAAAGGGAAATATCCTTGCAGGAGTTGAAGACAAGGTTAACTATAGCACTAGTTCTTCCCTTACCATCTGGTACCGAGGGGTTTGTGATTTACAGCAGCGCTTCTTACAAAGGGTTAGGCTATGTACTCATGTAGCATGGAAGGGTCATCACATATGCTTCTCGCCAAGTCAAGCTGCATGAAAAGAATTATCCTATACACCTCTTAGAGCTAGCTGCAGTGGTCTTTGCTCTGAAAATATGACATCACTATTTGTATGGTACGACATGTGAGGTTTACACGGACCATAAGAGCTTAAATTATTTCTTTACCCAAAGTGAGTTAAATACGAGACAAAGACGGTGGTTAGAGCTTATCAAACCTGCAAATCCATTACTACCTAGGCAAAGCTAATACAGTTGCAGATGCTCTTAGCCGAAAAGGTATGGGGACTTTGGCAAGTTTCCTCACTGGACAACAAGAGTTGTTACTTGATTTGGAAAGAATGGATGTAGAACTTGTGTTACATGGTCAAGACACAGTATTAGCAGCAATGTTACTACAACCGGCTCTTATTGAAGAAATTAAGCAACGACAAGTAGAAGATGAGTTTCTGAAGAAAATTTGTGTCGAGATAGAAACAAAGCCAAGGCTCAGGTTCATTCTTGAAAATTTGGTGTTGAAGTTTAAAGACAGATTGTGTGTCCCAAATGTTTCAGAAATTAAGAGGAATTATGGAGGAAGCACATATGTCTAAATTTTCCTTACATCTCGATAATACAAAAATGTACCAAGATTTGAAGCAAAATTTTTGGTGGCCAAGCATGAAGAAAGAAATTGTAGAATTTGTTTCGAAATGTTTGTAATGTCAATAAGTAAAAGCGGAGCACCAAAAACTAGAGGGTTCACTTCAACCTCTCCCAATTCCGGAGTGGAAATGGGAACATCTGACGATGGATTTTATTATGGGTTTGCCCCGAACACCCTGAGGTATGAATTCCACATGGGTTATTGTTGATAGATTAACTAAATCTAACCATTTCTGTATGTGAAAACTCAATATAATGCGGATAAACTTGCTACTGTATATATGAATGAAATTATCCAACTACGTGGTGTTCCTGTTTCAATTGTATCCGATAGAGATCCGAAATTTGTATCCAGATTTTGGCAGAGTTTACAGAATGCCATGGGAACAGAGTTGAAATTCAGTACAACATTCCACCCTCAAACAGATGGCCAATCAAAGAGAACAATACAAACGTTGGAGGATATGCTTCGGATGTGTGCCTTGGATTTCCAAGGGAGTTGGGAAACGTACCTACCATCGGTAGAGTTTGCATACAACAACAGTTTTCACTTAAGCATAGGGATGGCACCATATGAAGCTTTGTATGAAAGAAAATGCAGCTCCCCAATGTGTTGGGCTAAAGTTCATGATAGATCATTGTTTGGGCCTGAAATTGTACAAATGACAACGGAGAAAATCAAAGTCAATCAGGAAAGATTGAAAATTGCTCAAAGCAGGAAAAAGAGTGGATCATCGACGAAGGGATTTGGAATTTAAGGTGGGCAATTATGTTTTTGTGAAAGTCACTCCGATGAAAGAACACACAAGATTTGGAAAGAAGGGTAAATTAGCACCCTGGTATGTAGGTCCGCTTCAAATTCTGGAAAAAGTGGGTCCAGTGGCTTATCGTATTGCATTTCCATCGAGTATGGGCCAAGTACATAACATCTTTCATGTATCCATGTTACGGGGTTACGTCCAAGATCCTCCCCATATTATAGATTACCATGAACTTACTTTGGATGACAATTTGATCTATGAGGCGAAACCAATTCAAATTATGGATTGTCAAGTGAAACAATTGCAAAACAAAACAATTTCGATGGTAAGAGTTGAATGGCAAGAACACTACGGGAAGGAAGCCACTTGGGAGAGAGAGGAGGAAATGAAACAACAGTATCCAGAGTTATTCTCAACTTGAGGTAAAATAAGTTTGAGGGACCAAACTTTTTTAAGGAGGGAAGAGTGTAATAACCCGACCCTCTTACATGCTTAAATCTCTCATTAGATGAGTGATTATATACGTGTTTATATGTATTGGGCCCGAGGCCATTCTGTTATTATTGGGTCCGAGGCCGTTCTGTTATTATGATTGGGCCTGAGGCCATTTTGTTACTATGATGGGGCCCGAGGCCGTTTTGAAATGTATTGATATAAAGGACATGCATGTGTTACGTACACGTTTTACGTTTTGCAAGACACATGCTCATTTATATGCTTTATTACATTATTAATATTCAGTGAGCCTAGCTCATTCCGTATTCATGTATGTTTTGTAGGTAGTCAGCTTAGAGGCCAGCCCTAAGTCAGCTCCAGGCGCCTTTTTCTGGAAATTTTTGGTTAAGCCCAAGTGGAGTCTTTTTTGTTTCTTATGCAGTTTAGTGCCACATTTTTGTAATATTTTTGGTGGCTTTGTTGAACATTTTATGGTCATATAACTTTGGGGTTACTAACTATTTGTACATGCCTTGGACTGTATTTATATCTGAACAACGCATGTGAACTTATCCGTTTAAGGGAAGTTATGTAATGATCCTGGCACATATGCGTGGCTCGATGGACATTGTATTATTTAATTGCTTTCATTTTAGGCTCCTTTATTGAATAAATTATATTCTTCAATTTTGATTTGAGGCCTAAGTACAGGTGGGTCATGTCCTAAACTTTTAGGGGCAGATTTGGGTTGTGACAATAAGTATTTTCAGAATGATACGATATAATCTGTTTTGTGAAATGCTAGTTTGAAAAGCATGAATGATTGTCCAGTTTTTGTTTTTTTTGAAATGTATTTGTGGTATCCTAAGCATCAAGTGTTCGTGTAACTTGGTACTAAGGTTTCAAGTGGGTTCCATCCATGGAACTGGTTATGCATAACCGCTTATATGATCTGCACATGGGTCTTTATGGCCATCCCAAGTGAAAGTGGGTCTTTATGACCATTCCAAGTGAAAGTGGGTCTTTATGACCATTCTAAGTAAAAGTAGGTCTTTATGACCAAGTGATTTGTCAGCTAATGGATGTACCATGTATAACTGTTCATGGAATCTGTATAAATATGTGAATCTGAATCTATATTGATCTGAATTTTGATTTTTTTAATCTATTTTGGACATCATTCATAAACTCTTACTCTGTTGTTATTCACTAGGCTCCTGTTCATTGTATTAGTTATGCATGTAGGGGATCAAGCGCGAGACCAGGCCTAAATTGCTAGCCTGAAGTTCTGTTTTGTCAAGCCAACCGACGTGCCTCCCGAGGAGGTTTCTAAGTGTTTCAAATGTTCAAGTCAATCACACGTGGTGTCTATTTTTGTCTTCCTTTTCTTTTGTTTAATCTGTATTTAAGGCCAAGTCCCTTTCTGTTTGTTTCAAAGTAGGTGACGTAAGATAATGATGTATATGTATATAAGATGTCACTATCTATGTGAATATAAGTTTAAAGATTTTATGTCCCATATACTTTTGCACAGCTCTATGGATATTGTATTTTATATATTTGCTTCTGCTAGCCCCTAATGATTTGATTACTGTTATGAGGCCTTTGGTAATCTACGGATTACTAGCCAGTTAACATGCTAAACCCATAGGGGCGGGTTTAGGTTGTGACACCTTGGTTAAAATTTAATTATCTTTTTTGAATGGAATTTGCTTGATGTAAATAGTTGGTGACTTGTTCAACTTTGAGAAAACCCTAATTATGTAGTGGAGCACAAACCATGGGCAATTGATACAGCTTGGATCATTGCTTTGCCTTTGTAGGTTAAGGCAGAAGCCCAGATATTTTTTGGAAAGGGGGAAACTGTAAGGTCAATCTCAGAAGCTTGATATTTGCCTATGTTTGCACGACTATAGAGTGGATATGCTTCTGCCTGGTGCATGGTGAATTTTAGAAGCCTTGCACAGTTTGTGATTCGCTCAAAGGTGAAATGTTGAAAGTGTGCCTAGTCAAACCTAGTTCATATTCTACACGGTTGAAGATTGGGCTTGGTTATGTTTCGAAGCCCAAGTTTTGAAAGGGAGGTTGCTGTTGAGCAATCTAAAAGGCAATGGAATGTTAGCCCAGCAAATCAATAATCAGGTTTGGTCATATTGGACTCTAGAATTTTTGCTCAGAGTTTAAGAAGTGTAATCCCAGTCATGCTTAAAGCAACATATGGAATTAAGGAGCAATTGAGAGGGACATTTCTACCGAACTGGTGAGTCAAGCAAAGCCCATCAAGGCTTGACTCTAGTGACCTTGCAAATGGACTTTTCTAGGCTTAACTCTGGCATCCTTGCAAATGGACTTTGTTAGGTTTAACTCTGGCGACCTTGCAAACGGACCTTGGTAGGCTTGACTCTTACGACCCTGCAAACAGACTTTGCTAGGCTTAACTCTAGCAACCTTGCAAACAGACCTTGCAAATGGATTTTGCTAGGTTTAACAAGTTGGACTGGGCAAACGGTGCTTGGATGTTGCCCGAGCAAATGGAGCTTGGATGTCAACCTTGCGAATAGCATGCGAGTGTCAACCGGACAAAGGATGCATGATGTTGATTGTGCAGAAAGGCATGCTAAGTTCTAGACCAGATTGGAAGGTAATGCTAAATCTTTGACTGGTATGTTTAGCTTGACAAATGTTTGTTGAGTAAGGTTTGCACAGTGTAATGTTTTGCTCAGCGTTCTTACTTGGAATTAGTAAGGTTCAACCTATGTGGTTGTGCAATTGACGTGCAACAGGGCTAATGGTTTGTTTAGCTCGGTTATCGATCTAGGAGTTAGGTCATTTCATTGGGACTTTGGTGATAAAGGTGTTAAAGGATGGGCCTAATCCTTTAAGAGATGGACTCCTGATAAGACTCTACAGAGAGAAATTAGAATGCTACTATGATTCTACCATGCAGAACAAATAAAAGCTCAAAGACAACCTAGAACGAGCTAACGCAACTTTACTCACAGAATACTTGAGAGTTATCACCATATTGATCTTAAGAGTCCTAACTTAAATATCGGAGGGGTTTTCCGGCACACGCCCGTCGGTAAGCTCATCGGAGTTGCATTTTCACATCACATTATGCCATTCGGAGGAGAGCAAGCTTGAGCATAAGGAATACACGTGCAAGGTATATTTGTTACTCGTATAGTAGTTATTCAAATAAAAAAACAGATTACCTTTGCGCCGACCGTGCCATTGCAACCATCATAACCAATGCCGCACCACAAACTATTCCAATATTAAGAGCAACTTCGACTGCTCCTTTTCCATTGCCCCAACCTTTCTTTTTCATTTGCCAAATTTCATCCCCATTCACAACCGTCAACTTGATGTGTTCACTTTCACAACTTGTTAAACGTTATATTCGCAAACTACTTCTATTCTAGCATCATCATTCTCTCTACCATTGACCTCTCAATCATCATCTTTGTCTCCCCCTCTATAGCCTCTATTGCCCCCTCCATTATCATCATTCTTTTACTCTCCATTGCCTCTATTGTCTATTCCATCATCATCAATCTCTCCCCCTCCATTGCCCTTTCCATCATCATCATTATCTACCCTACCATTGTCCCCTCCATCATAATCATTCTCTCTCTATCTATTGCCTCCTCCTCTATCATCGTTATTCTCTCCCCCTCCATTGCCCTTATTTCCCCGTTTATGCTCTTCTTCCATATTCTTTACCGAATTCTTCCCAATTAGAAGAATAAATGTAAAAAACAAATCTATCCATACTAAACCTTTTTCCCTCCCCCTTTTTTTTTTCTCCATAACTCAATAAAGAAATGCATACTCATATCTACGAATATCATACACAAATCTATCTCAAAATATGGACGAAAAATTCTATAGATGAAATAAGCATTATATGATAAGGCAAGGATAACTCCTACACTATACGCATCCACAAGATCACCAAATATTCTCTAGGGTAGGCCACCAAATAAAGTATAACAGCAATCCCAACTAGAGAAAGTAATTTAGCGATACTCCTATACACAAACCAACTCTGACTCTGATATTGTATGGACCATGGTATATGAACAATGTCAAGAATTTGGTATGCACGACATAAAATACAATTTGAAACCAAGTTATATCATATCTGTTGAGTTTGAAATCTTGGTAGAAAATATAATTTGGGAATAGAACTAAGAAAATACAAAGGGTTACCATCGACACTGCTAGCCAAAATCACAGGAGGCCTTTGCCAAATAATTTTCTATCCACCCAATCAAATCCCATATAAAAAAAAAAGTTGAAAATATAAAATGTTTACAAATATTAATGTGAGAAACAGTATTTAATTATTTTCATAAATGCATTATAAGATATGAACAATAAATTAATTTATCTAAAGACAATTTAATAATAATAAATTTGTTAATGTATAAATTAGTTAAAAATATTCGAATTTAGTCTCTAACAAGAATATTACTTAGAATAAATAATTTTGTGGGTATTCAATATTTTTCATTCGTAACTATTTTTGACAAAGATTCAACCTAATAATTATCCTTACTAAATACATTAGTTGAAAATTTTATTTAATTGATTTTTATGAAACCCATACAAATACACAATTAAATAAATTTATTATTAAATTCAAAACAAAAAATTGTATTAGGTGGCCTATGGGGTTGAGTCACCCTATCACTTGTACCATTACATTCAAAGTTAGAAGTAGAGTGATGAGTAATCTTGGGTAAAAAAAATTCTGATAGGATATGTCCCATGCATGATGATTGCACACTTGGCTACTCAAACTCTCTATGTAGGAGTGTTTAGTATTCTTTCCCTTTACTTGGCAGATTGGGTAGAACCAAAGAAACTAAAAAATAAAAAATAACCTGACAACGAAGTGCTACAAGGAAGAAGAATGATAGAGGAAGAAAAAAGCCAAAATTTTTCAACCATTTCATCCTCAAACCCTCATTAAAGTTGTGTTTTCAGGTCACATTACAGCAGTCAGAGGAGAGAAGGGTTGATCACAAGGAATACTCATGCAAGGTGTATTTCTTACTCATACAGTTGCTATTCACATAAAAAAATAGATTACCTTCACCGCGATCATGCCATTGCAACCATCATGACCAATGTTGCACCACAAACTATTCCAATATTGAGAGCAACTTCAAAAGTTCCATTTCCATTGCCCCAACATTTCTTTTTCCTTTACCCGGTTTCATCCCCATTCACAACCTTCAACTTCACGTGTTCACTTTCACAACTGTGTTGAATGTTGTATTAGCAAACTACTTTTATTCCGGCATCATCTTTCTCTCCACCATTGTGTAGACACCCTATGTTGAAGACTTGGACGTCGTCATTAGAGCCTCTAATCTTGAGTCTCTGAAGATTGTGCTCGCTCGTATTCGTTTTGAGTCTCTGAAGGTCTCATCTGAGCGCCTTGCCTTAGAGCCTCTAATCTTGTCTTTTGTGTGCTTGGTTGTGGACCAAGAGCTTGTTGCTTTGAATCTGAAGGAGAGGGTGGCTTGTCGGACACTCCTAATGTCCATCAGTCATGGCTTGTGCCTGCCGGCCATCAGTGGTGGCCGGTCGGCCACACTAATGGCCGGTCGGCTACATTTATGGCCAGTCAGCCACTAATGATGGCCGACGGCCATTTTTCTCCTTTTTCAGATATTTATTTGCTAGTTGTGCTAGCTGTTGATCACTAATGCTCATCTCCATATATGTGTATAGAGGGATGAAGGCAAGCTTTTGGCTTGTTTTTCTATATAATGGGGGGTCTCTCCCCCATTTGAGGGGTTCCAAAAATTTGTGAGCAAATTTTCTCTCTCTCTCCCTATTTTGTGCTTGAAAGTGGGAATTCTCTACATATTTGCATACAACCCCTTAACCAAACACCTTCATCTTGGAGCTGAGGTTCTTGGAGGCCTTGTTTGAGCTTCTAAGGTTGGTTGTAGCTCAAAATTTTGGCTGTTTGTTGCTGTGCTTCAAATGTATAAGGCTTACCTCTTTAAAGCTTTGTTTTAATCAATTGCTTGGCCATCTTTTTACACTGTTTTGACCTGGTTTTTCAACCATAGAAAACTCTATTTTTAAGGTTCCAAAATGATGGTTTAAGCCTTGTTGAGTTAGGGGGGTTGTCTCCTCTTTTTCTCTTTGGCTTGTGAAGCCTTTTGTGCCTTTTTTCAAGCTTTTAAAACAACCTTTTTTTGGCCTTTTAACCACTAAATTCCAGGAGAATTTTAGTGGTAAAAACTTGGTTTTGAGGTCCAAAATAGGAGGGGGTGGCCTCCCCTCCTCGTGTCTTGTTTGCAAGTGTAAATTGCCTAACATGTGAGCATGTTTTTCTACCCTTTTGTGACTTGATCTCAATATGTTTTAGCTACTGATTTGGCATGCTTTAGCTCTGTTTTAAGCTATCTTGACCATATGAGCCATGTTTTGTATGTCTATAGTGCAAATGCCTTCACTAGCTTAGTGGTTCAAGGCCTTTAACATGTTGTGCATGTGTTGATTGCATGTTGTAGCATCATTTTACATATGATTTCAGTGCATATAGCTCTATCATACTCTCACTTATTTCACTCTTTCATTGCTTTTGAGAGTTGTGCCTTGAGCCTTGTTTGTAACCTAATATGTGAGCATGTTTTTCTTGCCTTCTATGCTTCAATCTCAACATATTTTAGCCTCTGATTTGGCATGTTTTAGCTTTGTTTTGAGCTGGTTTGGTCATTTGAGCTTGATATTGCATGCCTCTAGTGTAGTGCTCACTAATTTAATGTTTTTGGCTTTTAAACATGTTGTGCATGTGTTGCTTCCATGATTTAGTGACATTTTTCATGCCATTTCAGCACTGAAAAGTCTGCAACCTCCCTCTATTCTTCACTTTTTAATTTGTTTTGAAAGTGGTCTTAAGCCTCTTGTTGGCTTGAGTGTGAACTTGAGGCTCTCATGCCTAATGGTTTTAACCCCCTCTTGAGGGTTCCTCCTAACCAACAACATGAGGCCTCTTTCATGCTCAAGGCACTTGTGGCTTAGACTATCTTTCCAATTAGAGGACTTCCACATTGGACTTAATTGGTTAAAGGATTACTCGGTCATGTAAATTGTGTAAACAAAATGAGCAAAGTAAAACATGAACAAGATAAGCATTTGTGTTGCATTGCATGTGTTTGGATCGGACGTTAATCCAAACACAAGAAATGTGAGATGTTTCATACTCAAAGTGATGAAACGTGTGACGTTTCTTGGTCGCCATCACCCTTGATCATGCATGATAGGGTGGGGGTACTTAGAGTTTTATTTGTGCATTCATTGACTTTGTACAAGCTTGACTCTTTGGCCATCATGCATTGAAAATGCTTGGTTGGTGGCTTGAGACCCAAGAATTACACTTCTTTGAGCTTAAGAAATGATAATGAGGATAATAGTACATATATTGTTTGAGAATACACTGCTTTGCCTCTGTTTGCTCTCCATTGCAGCAAAAAGAATAATTCTAGGGAAAGGGTGGCCGACAACCACCTATGGTAGCCGACCGACCATCAATGGAAAAGTTGTTCAAAGTATTCCCAAGGTGGAGCAGAAGTAGTTTGGAATTTGGTGTAATGTTCAGAGATCAAAGCAAAGTGCAAATTGAGGCATCCAAAGGCAAGGCGGTGGATTTTCGGAAGGAAGCCAACTGAGCATGCATGCGTCCCTCACCCTCGAGGCTGTTTAATTGTTTCAATTAGTTAGCGTAGCTAATTATTTGTTTTAATCGTTGTAATATTTTAATTAGATTAGCATAGCTAGTTATTCATTGTGTTGTAATAATTAATTAGCTTAGAATAGTTAATTAGTTTTGTTTTGTAATAATTAGCTTAGCTTAGTCTAGCTTAGCTTATTTATTCGAACCCTCCTTCGCGAGGGCACAATGTTGTCATAAGCGTGCGTGTGTGCGTGCATGTCTTCCAACCCCACGTCTTTCTCCCTTTTACTTAACTGCTTTCGATGGTTAGTTTAGGGACATTTTCAATTAGCATACCTTATGCTTTGCATGTTTGCATCCATTCATTTGTCTTGCATGCACCGAGGCTCAGCACATCATTTAAACTGCATCGTATTTCAATACTTATTTGAATACGTGTATCAAATCATTGCATTCATATGCCATCTTAGATAGCCAAGCCCATTAATTGCATTATCGCATGTGTTGCATTAGGCATTTTGTATAGTTAGAATCATGCATATTTCTAACTAGTTTTTTTTTTTTTTTGGCTTGGAGTACACTGTAAGTTTTATGCTTTAGCATACTTGCACGAGTGTGAGTGTTGCCTTGATAACATGCTTGCTATGAGGCTATTTGCTTAAATGCTAAACTGCATGAATGCCTGTAGATGAAGGTTTTGTTGCTTGAATTGGAACAATTCAATGATTGTGAGTTTTAAGCCCACTTTGCGAAGTGGCAAATCGTGTTTTAAGCCCACCTGAGTGTGGCAAATACGCATTTTAATCCACTTGAGAGTGGCACCTTCAAACCATTTTTGAACAAACATGAGTTGAATTCGTTCCAAATCTCGCGACTTAGTCTATACTTGTCTATGTGCGTCACATGGTAAAGTTAGATTAATAACCAGATAAGAACACATGAGGTTTATAAAACAACATATCATGCTCAGTAGAAGCCGATCCTTTGATTGGGCGAGCGAGGGTGCTCATTTCATGACTTTCCCCTCTCGTACCCAAGTTCCCAAGCTGAGACAACTTTGGTGATGATGGACACGTGGCCTTTGGCATGAGTTAGGGTTTCCTAAATTTCCCAAAAATAAAATATTTAGGTGGCGACTCTGTAATCTAGAAAAACAGTCTAGTTTTGGCATTATTTGATTCAAAATCTGATTTTCCAAAATGATTTGCCAAATTAGACTCTTTGGTGTTTATCAGTCTCACATTGCACTCTGTGAGATTAGATTCAGAACCGTGACGGGAGTCCGAACTGTAGGACCAATTCAAGCTCTCTGAAAGGGGGCGCGAAGAAAGTTGAGCTACACATTGGCCTCTCCATCATCATCTTTGTCTATCCATCTATTGCCTCCATTGCCTACTCCATCATTACCATTCTCTTACCCTCCATTGCCTCCATTGTCCCTTCCATCATCATCAATCTCTCCCCTTCCATTGCCCTCTCCTTCATCATCATTCTCTTCCCTAGCATCGTCCTCATTGCCCCTTCCATCATCATCATTCTCTCTCCCTCTATTACCTCCATTGCCTCCTTCTCTATCTTCATTGTTCTCTCCTCATCCATTGCCCCTATTTCCCCCTTTATGCTCTTCTTCCATATTCTCTACCAAATTCTTCCCAATTAGAAGAATAAATGCAAAAAAATAAATCTATTCAAATGAAACCGTTTCCCTATTTTTTCCATAACTCAATAGAGAAATATATACTCATATCTAAAATATTGTAGGCAAATCAACCTCAAAATATGGAATGAAAATTCTAGAGATGAAATATGCATAATAGGCTCAGGCAAGGGTAACTCTTACATTATACACATCCACAAGGTCACCAAATTGTTTGTGAAACTCTCTAGGGTGGGCAACCAGATAAAGTATAACAACAGTCCCAACTAGACAAAGTAATTTAGCGATACTTTTATATAGAAATCCAAATTTGACTACAATAATGTATGTGCTACCTAGGTAGGCAACCCAAAAGGGGGGTGAATTGGGTTTAAAAAGTTTTAAATGCAGAATATTGAATCTAATAAATCAAGTAAATAAATTTCAGCAAGTAATCAATAATACTGAAAATAAAATAGATATGAAGAAGTGCTCAAACACAAGCATTTGTAGTGGTTCGACACACCGAGCCAACTTCCACTCCTCAAGGTTCCTCCTCGAGATTTTCTTCACTCTAAATAAGATCAATACACCACCACAGCCTCACCAAGCTTGTGGATTTTTTTTACAAGGCTTGCTTTATCTGTTGAGGACATCTCAACTAAATGCCTCACTTTACAAGATTTCACTCAGAATAAAGGGAATAAAAACAACAGTTACAACTGTCCTATTTTACAAGATTTCTCTCTCAAAAGATGTATATATAAGTGTAAGAGCATATGGAATTTTGAGATATAGTTAGAATAAACTCAAATATGAAAGTGAAAGTATAAGAGTAATATTTAGCAGAGATTGATTAGGAATAGTTCTTGAATGCTTAGAGTAGTTCACCTTTTCAGATCTGGAGAAGTACTGCCTTTATAGACTTCAATGACTTCTAGTCATTGGAGACAAGCATGGGTGTGTCTTCTAGCCGTTGGAGCAGAGCATGGGTGATGTCTTCAAGCTATCAAAGCAAAGCATGGGCATGTATAGGCTTGTCAACAAGTCTTTGGAGATGGAGCCTCCTCAAAAGATGCAATTTCCATTAATACAAATCTTGATAGGTGAAGATAAGATATGTTTCCGTAATAATGGTAGCAAAGTCTGCTCAAGGTCTGCTCATAATGATGACTGCAAAGTCTGCTTATAGATCAGAACATGGCGGCTAGGTTTTAAAACCCAGACATAAGGGTGTTGACCCTTGTAGATTGGGTGTCGACCTTTTGTTCTCTTTTCTTCTCTACTTTGACTGCCAGGTGTTCTTGCTATCGACCCTCTTGTAACTAGGTGTCGACCCTTTGTTTGCTGGAACCCTTTTCTCTGTCTTTTAGTGTCGACCCTTGTGTAGCTGGGTTTTTGTGCTCCTTTCAGATATGATTAGCCTTACAGTTCAGACTCCCGTGATTCTGAATCTGATTTCACAAATGCAAGGTGAAACAATGAAAACACAAAAAGAGTTTAAATCTAGCAATTCTTTTGGAAAATTGATTTGGATCAAAAATGCCAAAAATGGACTGCATTGCTAGATTTTAGAGTCGCAGCCTAAATATTTTTAGGAAATTTAGGAAACCCGGGACTCGTGCCAAAAGCCACTTATCCGTCATCACCAAAGTGTCTCGGCTCGGGAACTTAGGTATGAGAGGGGAAGGTCTTGAATTGAGCACCCCACTCACTCGACCAAAGAACGGACTCTACTAATCATGATATGATCCTTATTTACATTATATGCTCTTGTTCCAATTTATTAGGCTAATTTACTATGTGACGCACACAAGTATAGACTAATTTGCAAAAGTTGGAACATTTGATTTCATGTTTGTTTGAAAAAGTGTTTTGAATACGCATCACTTGAAAAAGTGAGCTTGTATGTGCATTAATCAATTTATTCTAAGTCAAGCAATTAGCCTTCATCCACCGGCATTCAAATAGATATATCACTAAAGCACTTAGCCTCATGGAATCATGCTTTGATGACATGGAAACAATCACACGCATATGGTATGCTAAAGCAATTAAATGCTCACCTAGTACTCCAAGGCAAGCCAAAAAGAGCAAAATAATTAGAAAACGTGTATGCTCCTAACTTATGCAAAATGACTAATGTGACACATACAATCATGCAAGAAAATACTCTCGGCTACTAGCACGGTATATGATTCCGTTCAAGACATGTGATAAATCACGTATTCAAGCAATGAATTTGAAATCGACATTGCTTAGTATGATAAGCCGAACCCAAATGTACATGAAACAACTGTATGCGAACATGGGAATGCTAGGTAAATATGATGCTGTATGCTACCATCATAAGTGGGTAAACAAAGGGAGAAAGAAATGGGGGTTGGAAGACATACATGCTTATTACATAGTTTTGCTTTCGCTCAAGAGGGTCCGAATGAGTGTCCGAATAAACTACTTATTACAAGTCCAACCGAATGAATAATAAATAAATAACTAGCTAACTAATTTATTACAACAAGGATAACAATAATATTGCAACATTTAATATGAACTAAAGATGCACAGTTTTCAAAAGCTGCTCTGTCTGCCTTGCTGGGAAACTGCCCTGTGTTCACCCTCAGCCACTGTTTTGTTTTTCTCAAAACTGCTTTGTGTACCATACATTGAGGCCTGGCCGGCTCCAAATGCAACTCAGACGAGTCCAAACAAGGCTGGTCGTGCCCTAATTTCTTGCAAAAATCTATTTTTGTGCTCTGGGGTGAAAACAGTGCAGACAAAGCAACTTTAAGCCATGTGTGTCCCTTCTGCTCTCCCCTATCATGAAACTTACGAGAAGAGTGAATTCGAGTCCGAAACCATCAATAGACACAAGTTGATGGCTTGATAATTTCGAACATGATTTGGAAAAAACAATTAATAAATACAATGAAGACAACCACCTCTGCCTCTCATCATGCAGGCTCAAAGAGGGAGATAGACACGCTTCAAGTTTCGTCAAAATATCATGGATTAATAAGTGACAATTCCCGAAGCGATGGACTCGGCATAACGTCTGGCCGAATCCAACCAATTTTATTCATCATCTTTATGTTGGTTTCATTCATTTTAAACCAATTTTAGCTTTTTTGACTTACCTTTCCATTACTTAGTCAATTTGTCCAAGGTGGTATTTAAGTCCACTAAATGAAGAGATATATCAAACAAGAAGTGATCCATAGCATGAAAGAGAGACTATACATTGACGATAAACCTCCGTAGAGATGAAGCCATTGAGCATAGATCTCTTTCTCATACCTTGAATAACAAGCACTTGTTTGAAATAGTTCTCGAACAAAATAAAAGAAAAAAGGAGGGAGGATGCAGAAATGATTATGCAAAGTTGATTATTTAAAATGAAACTCTTCACATGAAAACTAAGTAAATAAAGCTATCAACTCAAATGACTCAGTGTCTAAGGCCTAAACAACCGAAACCATGAGGACTTACAACACAACAAGTATGATATTCAAAGCATAAACTATTTAAATGAATTAAACAGCCCATAACAACCCCTAAAATGTAAAAAATAGTAGCTAAAAGCAAGAGAAAGTAAGTAAAAATAGTAGTAAAAAAGCTATCGAAGAAAGCCTAAGGAGGGGTGGCTAACCCCTTCACTTTTTGCAATTTTAAATCACATATTTCAGCCTCAAAACATTCGAAGAACAGTTCCAAAACAGCCCAAAAATAGTGGCTAAAAGTGTGTTTAAAGAGCACACAAGATAAACAAAAGCAAGAGATATAAAGCTAGTGAGCAAAATCAAAGAGAGGTGGCTAACCCCTCCACTTTTAAGACTTTTAAACCATGTTTTCAGCCTTTTTAAAATCTGAAAATTAGTATGAAAACCAAAGAAAATAGTGCAAAAACAAAGGGTATGAGCTATGAGATAAGGTGTAAGAAAGGGTGTTAAGCCTCTCTACCTTTGGTAGCTCTTCAACCCCAAGTTCCAATACTTGAAATACGTCCAAAATAGTAGGAAAACACAAGAAAAAGGTTGAAATGAAAGCAAGAAAAAAGGTGACAAGCTTATACCTCTTGAAAAGAGCAAACTTCGGTTGTTGATTAAACTTGATTCCAAACACCCTCAGGTTTATGAAATATGGTTTGAAACTCTAGCAAAAAGCTCCAAGAACAAGCTCTAATGGTGTATATATTGTGTATGTATTGTTCAAGAATGTTTGAAGATCAAAGGAAGCAAGGAGAATGGTTTTAGCTCTCAATCTCCCCCAAAGCCTTTAGGAAAATCTTCTAACCTTAAAATCTGAATGCAGGGGGTCTATTTAAAGAATTTGAGCCAAATTGGTCAAAAATATCTTCAAAAAATAACAGCTGACGAATTCCCGCCAACTATCCTGTTTCTCGCCATTGAGACCTGGCGGAACCCCAAAACACACGGCTGGGCCTAAAAAGAAACTCTGGAGAAATTTTCATTGAGACCTGGCCGGGTCTAAATAAGGCACAGTCGGTTTTAAATGGACCCAGCCGGATCCAAAAATCTACATTTCAAGCTCGACTTCAAATGGGCACATCTCCCTCATTCGGACTTAGTTTTAGGTGATTCTTGACTCTAAATTGAAGCCCCAGAAGTCTATTTTCCAATAGTGGCTGCCTCACATCTAAATTCTGAGTTTGCAAAGAGATATTCCTAATTTAGTGAAGGCTACTCATTCTTTCTCAACGGTTTGATACTCAACTTCTTTCTAAACTAGTTTTCTTCCCTCCCCTCCTATTTCCTTAAACTCCAAACCTATAAATGAGATGTTTTAAATATTTTTCAAAGAGTTCACCTCCCTTCCCTTTATTTTCACTTTGTCCTTACTCGATTTATCGAAAAGTGCAATGTTTTAAACGAAATGCGAGCCTCGGAACATCCTAGAAGCATTTGGAAAAATATTTTGAAAAGACAGTTTTAAGGTCTAAAATAGTTTGGCGAAAATGGGGCATAAGGTTTGGGATTAGATCTTGAATCCAAATCTCTTCGCTGAGAATTCAAAAGATTGAACAGTGTAACTTTCATCATCAGGTGCTCAGAATGAAGCGCCCAAGTCTTAAGGGAGGTAAAAAATGGGGTGTCTAAACCCTGTCATGTGCTGGAGTCGACCCTTAGCTCACTGAAATTTGGTGTCGACCCTTTCATATCTTGGTGTCGACCCTTTGTTGCTGAATTGTCTGAGCCTCGTATATTGAAATATAATGTCGACCCTCTTCATTCTTGGTGTTGACCTTGGCAAGACTTGGTGTCAACCTTTGGTTGCTGCAACATTTAGGCATTGTGTACTGCTTTCTTATGTCGACCCTTGGACCTATTTTACGCAAAAATAGCCTTTTGTACAAATTCAATGTTTTGACGTGCCAATTTTTATGAGATAATGACAAATTTGTAGCATTCAATTTTTTTGAAACAATGAAAAACAACAATATAATATAATTTTGAAAACTTTGAAAATTTTAAATGAGTTCAAAATATTTCTCGATTATCAAAATCAATAAGAATTTAAATGTGAATAACCTTGGGGCTAACAATCTGCTTCTTTTTTATGATGACAAATTTATATGAAAAAATTTCAAAATAGGAATTTCAAAACAAGGTTTTAAGGGGTAGTTTCCAAAGAGTTTTGTGAATAATGAATTTAAAAAACGTGATCAAAAACTCCACCTATAAAACAGGCTTTATGGCCAAAACATTTTCAATTCAAAACTCAATATAAATGCATAAGAATTTGCACAAATAATATAGCTTAAGTATGGCAATTCTCCCCCTGTCAATATGCACTGGATCAATAGCAAATGTGAACACTTATCACCTTAATTTCATTAAATAAAATCATAAGCTTTTATACCAACAAAACAATTTCAATTCTCAAGCTTATCAAATAAACATCAAGCAATGTGTGTGTTGTTGATAGTATATAAAGAACAGTCATAAACAAAAACCATTGTATTAGTATTTCTTCAAAATCATTCACAATTGTTTATCATCCATCTAATCAAAAATAACTATTGTGCTTCCAAAATAATTAATCAAAACATAACATTCTTTTCCCCTTGTGTTAAATAAATTAACAGATTATCATGTGCAAAACTATTAGTCATAAACATCAAAACAATAAAACAACATCTAAAATTCTTCTCCCCCTTTGTCATCAGCAAAAAAAGAGGTAGAGGCTAGCTAAACGGTGGAGGATTGTGAGGCTAATGGGGAGCTGCTTCGTGCCATTCTTGAGCAAAACAGAGCATGAACTTGCGAATTTGCTGTCCGAAGTCTTCATCTTATCCCTACTAGAAAATCTGTCAAAATTCTAAGTTTGTGTGCTTGAGCCCATAAACAGCAATGACCATGCTCTCAACACTCATTTTGGCTGCTTTAATGGCCTGAGACTGTTGAATCTTCATTCAGTTGATGTCATGCTGCATATCTGTCTGTCGAGATAGAAGTTGTTGAACCATGGAGGCCAACTGATCAACTTTTTAAGCCAAGTCAGGTGAGAATGAAATAAAGGCAGAGTGGGAGGATGATGGAATATCTAAAGCTTGTGTGGATTGTTGATTGAGATTGAGGTTGTCAAGCCTCGAGTTTAACTCAGCGATTCAAACTAACAAAGGACCTTGAACCAAGGAATCAAGGTGATCAATTTTGTGTGTGTGTGCGTGCGTGTGTGTGTATGTGAGAGAGAGAGAGAGAGAGAGAGAGAGAGAGAGAGAGAGAGAGAGAGAGAGAGAGAGAGAGAGGAAAGATCAGGTGGTGGTGCAGCAGAAGAAGAAAAGGGACCAGGGGTGGAGAATTACAAAGAGAAGGGGCTAGAAAGGGTGGAGAGAGATAGACCAGGAGTAGGTGGTGTAGGAGAAGAGACAGCCTTTTTGGTTTTGGTCCATACCCTATCAATTAAAGAATAGCCCATATGGCTTAGGTTTCAGAACCATAACAGGCTGGGTCACGAAAGACTTTGTCTTCACAATTCAGATTAATTTTGAAATGTTTAAAATTTTTGGTGAAGATCATCCTGTATGGAAGGGCTTGGTTATGTCTTTTGTGTGCATCAATGATGACGTGACACGCCAAATTGCCAAAATCAGTAAAATAGCCAGTGGATAAGGCCCAAATAAGAAAGGTGTGGCCAATGATAACAGCGTGAAAACGGCCAGAACAAGGAATGATGTTATGAGTAATAATGTGATGCAAGAGTCTCATCTCAAGAGAGATATCTTTGCCAGAAACAGTGATGTGGCGATCTAGGGTATGGTTATTTGTAAGGAATTTCAAGCCAATAAGATAAGTGTAGCAGGGTGGGTTAATGCCTAAAGATGGAGAGGCTTTTTGACCATCATTGGAGGTTTTCAAAATAGAGTTTACAACAGAGGGTTTTAAAGTAAAAAGCACACCCCTTACAAAACAATCTAAAGAACCAAGGGCATATTCTTCATTGTAAGAAAGACTTGCAAAAAATTCTTTAACAATATAGAGGTAGACATCATAGTCAAGTTTAAGAAAAGAGGACCACTTTTGGTTTTCAAACCAAGTTTTAACAGGGATGTTTTGGTCCTCAAAGAAATTATTATCAATGGTGTGCCCAGAGAGTACCTTTCGTAGGTTGAAGTCTTTGTTAAAGGCGACCTTGGCTTTGTTTGACACAATGGAGGACTTGATGGAACAGGGGCAACGGTAGAAGTGATGGATAAGCGAGGTCGTTTCCTTGAAGGGGCCGAAGGGGAGGCTTAAGGATCCATGGAGATTAAACGTGAGAGTATGTGAGAGAAGAGGATGGAGATTGGAAGGGAAAACGATGGTTGAGTCGCCAAAAAAGTGAAAGGGGTTACGGCTTTGAGTGGTGTCGCAAAGGAATAAGAAAGGGTCACTAGGTATATATACCCTTAAGAAAGTGTCGACCCTCGCGAAGAGAGGTGTCGACCCTAAAAAACAATATGCCAAAAACATCCTGGTGTCGACACTCGCGAAGGGAGGTGTTGACCCTTATAAATAAAAGCACAAAAAGGGTCCACACGGTGTCGACCCTATATAGCAGGGGGTCAACCCTTAAAGATTCGGACAGAGTACAAGCAGAGTTTTTCAAGACAAATTTCACACGAAAGCATATAAATCTTAATTAAACCATCACATAGGAATAATCATCATGCCAAGCTCAGTTCGAATAAAGTAAAATTGTTCCTCATTGAGAGGCTTAGTAAAAATATCCGCCAATTGGCGGTTTGTAGGCACAAATTCGAGTTCAATGTCACCTTTAAGTACATGATCTTATAGAAAATGATGTCTTATTTCAATGTGTTTATTGTGTGAGTGCTGAATAGGATTTTTTTGAAAGATTAATGGCACTAATGTCGTCACATTTTATAGAAATGTGATCAAAATGAAGTCCAAAATCGTGAAGTTGATTTTTCATCCAAAGAATTTTTGCACAACAACTTGCGGTGGCAATGTATTCTACTTCAACAATTAACAAAGCTACTGAATTTTGTTTTTTACAAAACCATGATGTGAGAGAGACTTCAAAAAAATGACGAGTGTCACTAGTACTTTTTCGATCAAATCTACATCCCGCAAAGTCGGCATCCGAGTAACCATAAAGGTCAAAAACATTACTTTTAAGATACCACAAACCCAAATTTGGAGTGCCAACTAGACATCGAAAAATACATTTAACTGCGATGACGTATGATTCTTTTGGAGCAGATTGAAAACATACACACATACAAACACTAAACATTATGTCGAGTTTACTAGCAGTTAGATAAAGTAAGGAACCAATCATACCTTGATATGTCTTTTCATCTATCGGTTTACCTTACTCATCTTTGTTGATTTGAATCAATGTGCTCATTGGAGTTGTTGCTAGCTTTGATAAATCCATTTCAAATCTTTTGAGGAGATCTTTGATATGTTTAGCTTGACTTAGATAGATTTCATCTTTGGTTTGTTTTATTTGCAGTCCGAGGAAGTAAGTTAACTCCCCCATCATACTCATTTCAAATTTGCCCTGCATATCCTTAGCAAATTCCATACTCAAATTTTCATTAATAGCATCAAATATAATATCATCGATATAAATTTGAACAATGAGAATGTCTTCCTTCTATTTTTTTTTTTATGAAGAGAGTGGTATCTATTTTACCACGAGAAACACCTTTATTAAGATGAAAATTACTCAGTCGTTCATATCATGCTCAAGGTGCTTGTTTTAAACCATATAAAGCTTTTGAAAGTTTAAAAACATGGTCTGGGTATTTGTGGTTTTCAAAATCAAGAGGTTGTCCAACATAAACTTCCTCCGAAATGTATCCATTTAAAAAAGCACTTTTCACATCCATTTGATAAAGCTTAAAACTTTAAAACATGCAAATGCAAGCAACATACAGATGGCTTCAAGATGAGCAACGGGTGCAAAGTCTCATCAAAATCAATGCTCTCTTCTTGATTATAACCTTGAGCTACTAATTTAGCTTTGTTTCGAGTAACAACACCGGATTCATCCATTTTGTTTCGAAAAACTCATTTTGTTCCAATAACAAAATGATCTTAGGTCGAGGAGTTAAAAACCAAAATTTATTTCTTTCAAAATGCTTAATTCTTCTTGCATAGCAAAAATCCAATTTTTATCATGTTCAACTTCAGAAAAAGTTTTTGGCTCAGTTTGGGAAACAGAAGCTAAGTTACCACAAACATTCTGAATAGATGAACGAGTCCTTACACCTTGTGTTGCATCTCCTATGATGAGATCCTTTGGATGTCCATAAGCATATTTCCATTTTTTAGGTAGATCATTTTCCTTATCTGAATGAGTGTATTCTTTTTAAAGATCTTCCATAGAGACTCCATCATTAGGTTTCGAAGAATGATTTTCCTTATTTTCTGATATGTAAATGTTGTCCATTCTTGGACTAAATTCTACAACATCTTCACTTTCAACATTCTTTGAAACAAAGGAGTTAGATTCATCAAAAGCAACGTGTACAAATTCTTAAACAAGTAAAGTTCTTTCATTAAATACACGACAAGCTTTACTAGAATTAGAGTAGCCAAGAAACATAGCTTCATCAGATTTTGCATCAAATTTTCCTAAATTATCTTTATTATTATTGAGCACAAAACATTTACAACCAAAGGCACACAAATGACTAATATTGGGTTTTCTACCTTTCAAGAGTTCATATGGGGTTTTCTTGAGAATAGGTCTAATCATGGCACAATTTACAACATAGCATGCAGTATTAACGGCTTCAGTCCAAAAATATCTAAGCAAATCATTTTCACAAAACATAGTGCGAGCCATTTCTTCGAGAGTTCTATTTTTTCTTTCAACAACACCATTTTGTTGAGGAGTTCTAGGAGTAGAAAAATTATGATCAATACCATACTCATTACAAAATAGAATAAAGTTATCATTATCAAATTCTTTACTATGATTACTTCTAATACAACAAATAGCAAGATTAATCATATTCTGGATACGTTTACACAACGCAGAGAAAGTTTCACTTTTATATGCCAAGAATAACACCCATATAAATCTAGTATAATTATCCACACAAACAAGACAACATGATTTTCCACCCAGACTTAAAGTCCTAGATGGTCCAAACAAATCAATATGCACCAATTGAAGAGGTCTAGATGTAAAAATAATATTTTCGGATTTAACAGAAACTTTTATTTGTTTACCTTGTTGACAAGCATCACAAAGCCTGTCCTTTTCAAAAGCAATTTTTGATAAACCAACAACTAACTCATATTGTAAAAGCTTTGAAAGCAAATCCATATGAGCTTGTCTCAATCTTCTATGCCATAACCAACCCGATTCATTTATAGCAGATAAGCACTTAACATCATAATTGGAAGATAAACTATGCAAATCAAACACATACACATTTTCATGTCTGACCTACAAAAAGCACTTTGTTTTCAATAATGCAATGGGATTTTTCGAAAGTAACTCCATTACCTTTATCACACAATTAACTAATACTAAGCAAGTAATGTTTCAAACATTCAACAAGTAACACTACTAAAAAAAGCACTTTTAGCAACCACTACAAGCCATCGCAAATAATAAAAATATAGTCGCAAAAAACCTTTTGCGACGGTCCATGCGATGGTAAATGAGGGTTGTGAATGTGGGGGTTGCAGATACTTTTTGCGACAGCAAAGCAACGGTCGCAAATTATGTGCGACTACTATTTTGCCATCACAAAAAAACAAAGAAAAATGCTAACATGTTTTTTAGCAACCACCTTGTTACCGTCACCAAAAATAAATAAATAAATAAATAATAATACTAAAAATAAAAATAAAAAACATAAAAGTGTAACGTTAAGCATTCTAGGAATATCAATGACAAGAATTCAGACAGTATAACATTGTAGTTTAATCAAGCATTCCATTTGAGTCTCAAAATTGGAGCCATATGTAAAAGTTATTACAATTAAAAACCTGGAAAAAAGTTCTTTTATGACAAAACCACAATCTAGATAAAATGTTAGTAAAGCCAAAATCTACAATGCTAATGTTCACCATTGTACAAGGTACTGATCGAGTTTCAATTTGTTACCAACGTCATTGTTGGTCCTATGAGTCTCTCACCACAATGATAGAAAACATGAAAACTGGTGCATAACCCCAAACTCTGAAAAGAATAGCACAAGAGGTATAGAATTAAAAATTATTCAAAGTACCAAGAAAAAACTATATCCTGTTTTAAGAAAGATATTGCATGTTTAGAACCATCTTCATATTAAAAGCTAGAATAGAAACTACATGCAATTTAATGATAATCAACTCAACAATTGCTCACCAATACAAGAAGTTAAGTTTAAAAAGGATAGGCCAAACTCTGGTCAAGTAAAAGTGCAATATACATTAACAGAGCTAAACAAAAGCATACGAGTAATCTACCTGCCTAGCCTCATTTACAACAACATTCAAAGCATTAGATGAATGTGGTGTATTAGTCTTGTGATTGATAAAAATATTTCAAAGTTCATAGGTGTTTAATTTCAGTCCCCACTACAACTGTAGAGGATTCATAAAACTATTATCCACAATCTAAGTGCAGGTTTAATATTTAAGGACCAAGCGATGTGGGGTATTAACCATTCTACGATATTTCTTCACCAGATATACAACATGAACCCTGAAAAGCAAGCAATGTAAATATGAAAATTCACCTACTAGATATTCCAGCAAAACAATGAACCATCGCACCGCCATGCATTCTTTTAGCTCCATCGATGAAATTGAAACACTCATCAAAATACTGTGCTATATTTATAATGCTTTGTCTGGGACTACATCAATCCAAAAACAATGACATAGATTATTAAGAACTTTGGTCATAAAGCTCAAGGTGTCTTCAACCATTAAACAACATCATAAATTCTATATGACTAGAACATGAGAAACTCTGCATAAACAGTAACAATATAACCATAAATTGCAATAAATTGAAGAAGAAAAGCAAACTAGCAAAACAAAATTTATGAAAGTGAAACTAAAACAACTTTAAGGAAACATATGGTTGAACCCCAGCTTCCTAGTGAGATTGAATATGAGATGAAGGACTTCCTCAAAAGTAATTTAAACATGCAATGTAGATATAACTTAACAACTAATTTCAGTAAGAAAAAATGATTCATTATATTCAAGGATCATATATCTTAAGAAGATGTCAGTTCAAAAGAACACTAATCCACAGATCAATCTCAAAACTTCCCTACTATTTATCCTTGGAAAAGAGAACCAAAAAACCAAAAATGCTTACTACTAACTAGTTTGTATACGAAGTCATGAGGATGAGCACATCATAATGCATTGGCCACAGTGAAAATGTAAGTAACATTCAAGCTTTTCAATGCAAAAAATTAACTGTAGCTCCAATTCGATTCATTGCTACTAAGGAAACTTTACAAATACATCTTCTTTTGAAGCTTGTTGGATCAATTTCATCAATTCAAGTTCTACAATAGTAAAATACATGTTCATCTTCTTTTGAAGTTTTTTAGTTTGTATGGTTTGTTTATTCGATTCAAACCGTCACAAAACGAACCAGCCAGATTGCGAACAATATTTATTCACAACGGTATATGAAGAAGTATCTATATCGTAAGGCCAAAATACAAGTACAAATCAGCCAATAATCATAACCATGGTATGGACCCTAGATAATAACTTTTGCTTCAACTCTTATATGGGATCTAAAGAGCTCTTAGAAATTTATGAACAACATTCTTACTATCATTCAAGTGACCTATTATGCGGGATCAGCAAGGCTCTATTCAGCTACCCAAATTTATAATACACAAGTCCCATGTAATAATAAAAAGCCATGAAATTAATATAAATAAATTAAAAATTGGACCACGCAATAGAAAGGGTGAGTTTTCCACCAAATATTTACAAATCAAGGTAACAAGAAGATCATCACCTACACATACCTTATATGTAAGAAATTTCAGTTTGATCATCAAATTTGCATCTTCATCTACCAAATCATCTTTTGCTAATGTTCCATTGCTACTGTTGACATTTTTAAGCAAATCATTGGTGTTTTTTTTGCAGTTTGAGCAGCTTTTTTCCTTGAATAAATTTATGTTAACATAAAATCCTGGCAAAAACAAAAAGAAAAAGAAAAGAAGCATCACCAACTGATTTATGCCAATCTGCCGTATCTTTTGGCAGAGATTGTGCATGCACGTATGCATCAAAATTTTGCATAAAAATACTTCCAAATATGTCATTCTTACAGTAGGAAGTGTTATTATATTTTCTAGTATCACTACCTAACACATTGGTTTAGCCTTCATTTCTCAACAACATATACTCCTCATTATCCTAATTCCTTACATGGTTGTAAGAGTACCAAACCATTGTCAATGTCACTTGCAACAGTTCCAAATCTTTTTACCACAGCTATGTAAAGGATCTGAATCTTTTAATCCCTATTGCCACTATCAAGTCTCACCACATTATGGAGAAGTAATTTGATTACAGAAGTAGCCATATAGACATGGAGAAATATGTGGCAGACAACATTCAGTTATGGTCGAACGTTAAATATCTTCCTTTGAGGTGGTTGGGGGTAAATAAATGTCCTTAAGGCCATCCAGAAGGGACAAATTCTTTGGGTTGTAAAATTTAAACTCTTAAATAGGAACTAAAACAAGATTAACAAGAAAATTCAAGGAACATGCATAATAAAAAAATGACAAGGAATAACATAAACCATAATATACGTCGACCAAAGTACCAGATGAATCACTACATTACAAGCTTAAGTTTAAATAGGACCTCATCTCTTTCTGATATCGTCGAAATGCTGAATCGCTGTGGACATGGATGACCATTTTGAAGAACAGGTTGTCACTAGATACAGAACCAATTTTGTGAAAGTTATGGTACCACTTAAAAGCAGCAGGAAAACACCTCTCTCTCATCAAATGAATCATTTCCTGGCTTTAACAAAAAAATTAAGGTTAATATTAAAGGAAAGGAAGAATTCTAAGTCAGAAACAAATTCTACAATATTAGATGCATCATACCCAAAGACAACCACAAAATATACAAACACCAAATGCAAATATTAGACATCAATCAAATATTAAAAGCAATATTAAATAATAATGTCTGATAAGCTCAATAAAATTGTTATAACTCAACAGACAATCACTTCAAGAACCAACGAACCAAATAACAGATAACATTACAAAGCCATAAAGATCAAGCAGTTTATGAAACAGATATAAATTATCTAAGCAGATTATGAAACTATTATAGGAGAAGTAAATTCATACTTCAGAAAAATCTGCAAAAAGTATGGCCTGACCTGCAATTTAGTGGTAGAAAAATCAGCAGGATGTGCTTGTAAAAATTTTGAAAGAACGGATTGATCAGCATTTCTGGAATGTGAATCAGTTGCACCATTTCCAAACCAGTCTAAATAATTAGGGCAGAAAGAAGTCATGTACACCTACCTATAAGCTCCACCTAAGAAGAACCTTTCAAGGGCCTTCAATTATCAAGATACTTCTCACTTTCCCTTTCTAGGGCCTTCAATTATTAAGATACTACTCAGTTTCAATTATTATTTTTGCTTGTTATGTTTTCAACACAATTAAGCATTGTCATTTTACTTGATCAAAACTCTAGGCAAACAAACAGCTAATCAACTCTCCATGATCACAAGAGAGAAGACCTAGATTTTAGTATTACATCATCTCTACACAACTATGAACATACTTGACATTATTTTATTATTCACGTGAACGGATACAAAGAGAGGTAAACCGAACTAAATATCAGCTTGAGACCAAATCAAACTATAGCGGTAAATTTTACCTAGCAGAAGAAATTGATCCAAATCGAAAGTCGGTCTGCTGAGTGCGGAGGGAAGGACAGAGAAGAGTGCAAAGCCCTCACGAATGTATCAACTGAGATAAGAAAACACAAGCCAATATTGCTCCAGTTAAAACACTAATGAACAAATTAAAAAAATTTAAAAGATTTGCGTATTAGACATATGCACCAAAAACTACACAGGAACATAACAGTTAATCAAATTCAATTGTATTTTGAAAGCCCGTGTAACAAAAACATGAAAGATCACAAAAAGGTGTAGATAGTTCAGTTTTTTCATCATGGTGACCTGACAAGAAGTCAAAGTCTTAATCAACTAAGCCTAATATATAAGAAATTAAAAGCAGCAAGGAAATGTAAGAATCGGTGTTTTATTTTATTTTCTCATTTGTTAGTTTTCTTAGCACCTAAACAATGAACATGAAAAAGAAAAAAAAGAAAAGAAAAGCAGTATGAATATAACCTGAAATTGTCAATATCCAATTAACAAAACTGACTATATAATACGCAATCAAATTTATCAAAATCTAAAGATCAATAATAGAAAGGAAAAAAATAATTTGAAACAGTTTAGGGAAATGGAAATACAGAGAAACATGTGAGAAATTAAGTCGAGAGAATAAGATAAATTCTCAGAAAAATGAGAATAAATACCTAAATTAGATCAAAATTTGGTAGAATATAGAGGGTTTGAAGAGAAAGAGGATGAGCGAAATCGGTGAGGATAGAGAAAGCGAACTGAGAAACACTACAAGTGCACAAAAGAGAGAGGCTCCATAGTCGGCTCTGCCGAGAAACATCATCCACATACAATAGAAATGGAAAAATCAGATACCAGTAAAAGTAAGATATTGAATAAAATAACAGCACCTTTGATGAGGAGAGAAAATTTCCAGCAATTGATGGTGTTTCTTCCTTCAAAATTTCTCTTCCCATTGCTGATGGAGTTCTGAATTCAACATAATCTTTAGATGAAGATGTCCAAGAAGGACGTGCCTGCATATACCATTTGGCCATATCCACTGGTGAGCCCAATCCACCTTTAGTAACCTGCATTGAGAAATATTTAGTATTGCAACACAAGCAACTTGGTAGGGCTGCTGGGTCGGGTTTCGGGGCTGGACCTAAGGTAGAAAAACAAAGAAATACTATGCCCAAGCCCATACTAGCCCGACATCAAGCCAAATTTTACATCGATAATTTTGTATTTTCCTCTTAAGTGTATTTTCTTTATTTTAAACCAAAATAAAACTAAATAAATCATATGCATACAATTAATATAACAAGAATCTAACATACCAATAAATCATCAAAACCTGGTACACCATACAGAGGATATGTGACAAGCATATATAGTAATGAAGGTCTAGCAGAAAAGATCATATAAAAGAAAACACAAACCTTGTCCATTTGCTTTGCTCAACAGGACTCCAACCTCTAGGTTTGGCAATTTTACAAGGCCCTACAATTACCTGCAATAAATCAGAACCCACCACATATAAAACCATCATTTTCATTAGCTCCACATGCAAAACAAATCCTTCAAACAATACAAACAAATAAATCATATAAATAAATTTTTCAACACCAAATCCAAAATGGCATATAAATAAACATCACCCAACGCCCACCAATTTTCAATATCAGTCTTAGAATCAGTCTTAGCCGTGTAATTTTATCATTTAAACCTACTGGTAGAGAGCGTAGAGAAGCAAAGCAACTTCGTTGGAGAACTTGGAGCTGACGTCTCTGGAGGAGGAGTCTGGAGATCCATCAAAGCCCACATACGAGGTAGCCGCGTAGAACCTCTCTGGGTACGCTAGGCCAGCCCTCGCCTTTTTTTTAGGTTTTGCAGATTGGATCAATGTGAATCAAGCTATTTAGAGAGGAAGAAGAATTGAAATGGAGATTTTGAATTGAAATTTTGGGCTAATTGGGTTATTTATATATGAACGTGAGTTTGTACTGGTGAGAGAGTGGTGCGTAGACTCTGTTAATATCAAAGACTAAAATCGCATTACCAATAGTTTCTTGACGAGAGTCACAGTTCCATTGAGAATCTTCGAGAAGGCGTTGCGAGACCTCCACTTTGCACCAAAAATTCAGATCGTTGCAATCGAGCACAGATTTCAAATAATTTCAATTTTAATATACAATTGAAATTGAAAACTACAGAGAGAGCTTGAAACCAGAATTAAACAGAGCAATATAGAAATCAACTACGACTAATGAAGTAGATAATAAACAGCAATACAAAAACAAACACAACGCATTAGAAAATCAAATCAGACTATCAATCACGAAGCCTCTTTAACAGAAAATATAGCAAATTAGAATGTTTGAATCAATTCAGAAAACAAAGTTACATGAGTCACATTGAACTTCATGCGACTCAAAATGAAATTCAAAATGCAATGCACCAGAGCTTCATTAGAAGTGAACTAATTGGTACATATATATATATATATATAGAGAGAGAGAGAGCGAGAGAGCTTCATTAGCATTTGCATCTGCTATTACTAATAATACTACTTGATTCGCCCTTTTCTCACAAGCAATCCGAAATCATCAATTGAAAACCCTAGAATTCGATCAATGGTTAAATCCAAGCAACAGAGAGAGATGAGAATGATACAAATCTCAAGAATTTGAAAATAAATACTCTATTAAACTCTAGAAAAATTGGAGGTATCCATAGTCGGCTCTGGCGAGAAAGAGAAAGAGAAGCATCCATGACGAAGAGGAGGCACAGCAAAGGGGATAGAGAGAGAGAGAGCTGAATTCATTCATAGAAATTAGGCTTACCGATTATGAATCGATCGAAATCTTCATAAAAAATCAATCAAAATCTTCAAATCTTCGTCAACAATTGATCGAAATCTTCAAATGAACAATAAAATTAAGAGTGGAGAATCCAAAAAGAGAGTCGAGCGAGAGAGAGTGAAGAGTGAGATTTTGAGAGAGAGAGAGAGAGAGAGAGAGAGAGAGAGAGAGAGAGAGACATACCGTCTTCTTCAGCCGAAGAGAGCGCGAAATGGAGACAAAATTGGCAATTATAGTGAAACATGTTTGGAGTTTAGTAAAATTATATTTTGATGGAAAAAAATGATTTTTTGCAATTGTTAAACAATCAATCGCAAAAAAAAAAAAAAAATGCAAAATGTCAAATTTCTAGTAGTGTAAGACATTCTTGATAATGGGCGAAGAAGTTTTAATAATACTTCCTACACCAATGATCTTTCATTTCCTATTATTTTCGAAGGTTACATGACCTGCTTATTTGGATTTAAGTGATGAAAACATTGTTTTATCACTGGTCATGTACTTTGAGCACGCACTGTCGAGATACCATCGATTGTTATTGGATTTTGTCCTAAAGCACACTTGCAAAAATTGGATTTTTGTTGGCCTTTTGGTACCCATTTTTTCTTGGGTCCATGAGAGTTGGGATTTGAAGTGTTTTTGAGAACCCACTCCTTTTTCATTCTAGCAAAAGAATTTCTCTTAACAGAACATGAAGAAGAGATGTGACATTTTCTTCCACAAAAATGACATGTGAGATGAGAATGATAGATAATGCATGAACAAACATCTTTTTGAGATTTTTTACTTTTGAAAAAGGTTGGTATACAATCCTAACTCTTCCAAAGGTTTGAGTTTGACTTTTAAGAATTTTGTCTAAGGTATCTCTACCTTAGGTAAATTTTGAAAGGACATTTTTTAAATCTTCTATGTTTTCATTTAAAACAATTTTCTCCTTTTTCAAAACCTCATTTTCTTTTTGTAAATCATCTACTTTCTTTTCAAAAATGGAAGACTCTTTCAAAGTTAAGACTTCATTTTCTAAATCATTTATCTAAGTCAAGGATTCATTTTCTTGTGATAAACTTGAAATCATTTTCTTTTGACAACTGCTTTTCAAACTCAGTTTTTAAAATTCGGCATGTAATTCATCAAATGTAATAGGTTAGCAACCTCATTTTTGTAAGTGTTAGTTTCTGAGTCGCTTTTATCACTATCTTCTCCCTGTGCTACAATCATGGCTTTCTTCTTGTCATTCTTGAATTGTTTGTTGAGCTCTAGACATTCTGATTTGTAGTGTCTTGACTTGTTGCATACATAGCAAATGACTTTAGATTTTTTGTGATTTTCTCCTTTTTTGAAAATATCTGTTGTTGAAATCTTTTCTGAAGAACTTTCTTACACCTTGTTTTATTCTTCACAAACCTTTTGAACCTCTTGGTGATGAATGCCATTTCTTCATCATATTCCTCCGAATCATCTTCTTCATCTTCTTGAAATTTCGAGGTGAACTTAAAAACTATTTCTTTCTTCTTGTTCTTGCATCTTCTTCCTTTCCTTCTTACATTATTATCTCATAAGTTAAGAGAGATCCCATCAACTCATCAAAACTTAGTGTTGATAAGTCTCAGGCTTCTGTCACAGCGACAACCTTATTCTCCCAGCTCTTTGGCAATGACCTGAGAACTTTTCTCACAACCTTAGCATTAGTATAAGTTTTACCAAGAGATTTCAAGCTGTTTCTAATATCGATAAAATGAGTAAACATTTGGGAAATGTTTTCATCAGATTTCATCTTGAAGAGCTCATAGCTATGAACAAGCAAACTCACTCTAGACTCTTTAACTTGAGTTGTTCCCTCATGAGTTACAATAAGTTTATCCCAAATTTCTTTCGTTGTTGTACAAGTAGAAATCCAATTGAACTTGGTAGTATCAAGTGCACAATACAACATATTGACAGCTTTGGCATTGGCTTGAATATCTTTATAATCAACACTAGGCCGTTCACTCTCAAGTTTGGGAAGCTTTAGGTCGTCTATGGTTTTGGTGGGCACTTTGGGACCATCACAAATGATTTTCCATTACTCATAGTCAGTGGATTAAATATGCATAATCATACCGGTTTTCCAATAATTGAAATTTGTGCCACTGAAAAAGGTGGTCTATTTGAGGCTTGACCTTCAGAAAGAGAGGAGCTAGAGATTGCCATAAATCAATCTAAGGCGGTTAAGTCACAAAAGTAGAAATGAGGCTCTAATAATAATTGTTACCCAGGCAAGAAACCCAAGAGGGGGTGACTTGGGTTTAAAAAATTTTAAATGCAGAATATTGAATATAATAAATCAAGTAAATAAATTTTTGCAATCAATCAATAATACTGAAAATAAAAGAGAAAGGAAGGAGAGCTCAAATACAAGGATTTATAGTTGTTCGGCACACCAGGCCTACATCCATTCATCAATGTTCCTCCTCAAGATTTTCTTCCCTATGAATCAAATCAATACACCACCACAACCTCACCAAGCTTGTGGATTTTTTTATAGGGCTTACTTTATCTGTTGAGGACCTCACAACTAAATGCCTCACTTTACAAGATTTCACTTAGAATAAAGGGAATAAGAACAAGAGGTGCAACTATTCTCTTTTACAAGATTTCTCTCTCAAAAGATGTTTATGAAAGTGTAAGAGTAGAAGAAATTTTGAGATACACTTAGAATAGACTCAAATATGAAAGTGAAAGTACAAGAGTAATATTCAGCAAAGATTGATTAGGAATAGTTCTTGAATGCTCAGAGTAGTTCACATTTTCAGATCTGGAGAAGTGCTGCCTTTATAGACTTCAATGACTTCTAGCCGTTGGAGAGAAGCACATCTTCTAGCCGTTGGAGCAGAGCATGGGTGATGTCTTCCAACTATCAGAGCAAAGCAAGGGTGTGTATAGGCTTGTCAACAAGCCTTTGGAGATGAAGCCTCCTCAAAAGATGCAATGTCCATTAATACAAATCTTGGTAGGTGAAGATAAGATATATTTCCATAATAATGAAAGCAAATTCTAATCAACGTCAGCCCATAATCATGTCCTGGTGTCGACCCTAAGCTCAATGAAATTTGGTGTCAACCCTTTCGTATCTTAGTGTCGACCCTTTGCTGCTGAACTGTCTGAGCCTTGTGTATTGAAATATAGTGTCAACCCTCTTCATTCTTGGTGTCGACCCTTGGTATACAGAAATTTGGTGTCGACCCTGGTAAGACTTGGTCTCGACCATTGGTCGCTGAAACACTTAGGCATTGTGTACTACTTTCTGATGTCGATCCTTGTTGTTTTGGTGTCGACCTTGAACCTGTTTTAAGCAAAAATAACCTTTTGCACACTTGTACAAATTCAATGTTTTAAGGTGCCAATTTTTATAAGATAATGACAAATTTGAAGCATTCAATTTTTTTAAGCAATGAAAAACAACAATATAATATAATTTTGAAAACTTTGAAAATTTTAAATGACTTCAAAATATTTGTCGATTAAGAAAATCAATAAGAATTTAAATGTGAATAACCTTAGAGCTAACAATATGGACAATCGTATATGAACAATGTCAAGAATCTGATATGCATGACATAAAATGCAGTCCGAAAAAGAATTATATCATCTTTGTCGAGTTTGAAATCTTGGTAGAAAACACAATTCGGTAACAGAACAAAGAAAATACGGAGGGCTACCGTAGACATTGCTAGCCAAAGCCACAGTTGTCCTTTGCCAAACAATTTTCTATTCATCCAATCAAATCCCATATAACAAAAGTAGTCAAAAATATAAAATGTTTACAAATATTAATGTGAGAACCCGTATTTAATTATTTTTGTAAATGCATTCTTGTGGACCGCCCGAACTTCCTCCGCGCGCCGCCCTTTTCGGAGAGGGCGCGGATTTGGGTTCATAGCTACTACAGTTCGAACTCATGTCACAGTTCTGAATCTAATCTCACAAAGTGCAATGTAAGACTAATAAATCACCAAAGAGTCCAAATCCGACAAATCGTTTTGGAAAATTGATTTTAATCAAAAAGCGCCAAACATGGACTACTTTGCCAGATTTCAGAGTTGCCACCTAAATATTTTATTTGGCAAATTTAGGAAACCCTGACTCGTGCCTAAAGTCACGTGTCCGTCATCACCAAAGTTGCCTTGGCTCGGGAACTTGGGTACAAGAGGGGAAGGTCCTGAAATGAGCACGCCCGCTCGCCCGATCAAAGATCGGCCTCTACTAACATGATATGTTGTTTTTGAAAACATATGTGTTCTTATTCTGATTTGTTAGCTAACTTACTATGTGATGCGCTCAGCATACAAGTATAGACTAAATCACTCGATTTGGAACAAAACATTTCATGTTTGTTTTTTTCAAAAATGGTTTGAAGTTGCTACCCTCAAGTAGGCTAAAGCACAGATTTGCCACCCTCAAGTGGGCTTGAAACAACATGATTTGCCACGCTCAAGTGGGCTTAAAACTCACATTTGATGAATTGTTTCAATTCAAGCAATAAAGCCTTTGTCCACAAGCATTCATGCAATTTATCAATTAAGCAAATAGCCTCATGGCAAGCATGCTATCATGGCAGTCACTTACACACATGCAAGGATGCTAAAGCAAAAACACTTACAATGTACTCCGAGCCAAAACAGAAAACTAGTTAGAAATCAATGTATGAGCTATGTTAAGATGCCTAATGCAACACATGCAAAATGCAACTAAATAGGCTCGGTTACCTAAGATGGCATATGAATGCAACATTTTGATACATGTATTCAAATAGGTATTGAAATACAATGCAGTTGGAATGATGAGCCGAGCCCGGTGCATGCAATACAAATGAATGATGCACGCATGCTAGCATAAGGTATGCTACTTGAAAATGATCCCTAAACTAACCATCAAAAGGTGATAAGTAAAAGGGAGAAAGACGTGGGGTTGGAAGACATGCACACATACACGCACACTTATTACAACATTTGTGCCCTCTCGACAGATGGTCCGAATAAATAAGCTAGCTAAGCTAAGCTACTTATTACAAATCAACTAATCAACAAACTATTATAGCTAATTAATTACAAGCCGAATGAAAACTAGCTATGCTAAGCTAATTAGAATATTACAAAGATGAATTGAATTAGCTAAACACATTGACTAATTAATTACAGAAAATTGGCAAATTAACTAACTAAGTAAAGTAGTCAAAATGGCCTCGAGGAGAGGGAAACATGCATGCTCGGTTTGCTTCGCCCGGAAATGCATTATTTTGCCATGAGTTGTCTCTGTTTGCACTCACAGTGACCTCAGAGCATCAAACACACTTTCAGGTTGCATCTGCCCCAAAACAGGAATATTTCAGAAAATTTTGCTGCAAGTGGCTGGCGGGCCACCTTAACTGGTCGGTAGGCTACCTCAACTGCCCGGCCGGCCAATACAAGTGGTCGGCAGGCCACTTCCCTTTCCAGAATCCCAACTTTGCTGCAACAGAGATCAACAAAGGCACAACAATGCATTTACAAGGAAATGTGTGTGCAACTACTCTCCTTATCATTTCTCAAGCTCAAAGGAGCATAGTACTCGGCTCCCAAGCCATCAATCACGCATCTCAATGCATGATGGCCAAAGAGCTGAGCTTGCACAATGTTTTGAATGCACAAACAAGACTCGAAGTGTCGTCACCCTATCATGCATGATCAAGGGTGACAACGACCAAGAAACGCAACACGTTTCATCACTTTGAGTATGAAATGTGCCACATCCCTTGTGTTCGGATTAACGTCCGATCCAAACACAATGCAATGCAAACAACATGCTTATCTTTCAATGCTAAAGTGGCATGCACAGGACTCTATCATGTAATGCAATGCAAGCAAGACATGTTAAGGGGCCAAGAGCATTAAGGCTAGTAAAGAGTGTTACATAGGAGGCATGCATTATCAATCTCAAATGGTCAAACCAGCTATGGACAGACCTTATGCATGCCAAAACAATGGCCAAAACGCACTAAAACTTGGGCACAACAAAGCAACAAAATCCTTGCTCATTCGTTTGCTCGCAAGCAAGGCACGAAGCTTAACTTTCAAACACATTGAAAGAATGACATATATGAGAGCATAACAGAAGTGCAAGCATTGAAATCATATGCAAAATGATGACATATCATGCAAACAACACAAGTATAGCATGTTAAGGGTCCTTAAACATTGAAACTAGTAAAGGACACAACACAAGGACCATGCAATACAATGTTCAATGGACTAAACTAGCCCTAAACAGACCTCATGCATGCTAAGACAATGGCCAAAATGATTTGAAATGATAACATGAAAGGAAAGATAATGATGTTCATGCATTGGCTCATCAATAAGGCATGAGGCACAACTCTTAAACACAATTAAAGGGTGATATTCATAAGAGTATGACAAGGCTATATGCTCAGAAATTATGTGTTAAATGATGTCATATCACATAAGCATCACAAATAAGGCATGCTAGAACGCCTAAAGCACAAGGCTAGTAAAGGGCACCACACAAGAGGCATGCAATACATAGCCTAAACAACCAAACCAGCTCTGGACATAGCTCAATTAGGCCAAAACATGCTGAAATGGAAGCCCAAAAGCTTAGACAAGCATGCATGCATATTGGCTCACGAACAAGGCATAAGGCACAACTCACAAAAGCTATGAAAGAGGGGAATATGTGAGAGTGTGACTATGCCATATACACTGAAATCGTGTGAGAAATGAGGCTAAGGCATGCAATCATCACAAGTAAAGCATGCAAGAGGCTTTGAAACTCAAAGCTAGTCAAGGCCTTTACACTACAACCATGCACAACAAGTCTCACATGGCCAAGACCACCCAAAACAGAGCTAAGGCATGCTAAAATAATAGCAAATACATGCTGAGATAGAGCTAACACAAGCTAGGATTCGAGGCATAAAGCCTGATGCATGTTTCGCCCACAAGTAGGATTGCACTACAAGTACAAAAACCAAGCAAGAGGTGACCCCACCAACCAAAATCAGAGTTAAATCATGTTAAATAAAGGCCAAAAACATGCTGGGGTGGATCATACACATGCTAGAATGAGAGGCATGAAGCATGAAGCATGTTAGGCCAACAAGTAGGATTGCACTACAAGTGTAAGATGCAAGAAACCAATGACCAAACCAACCAAAAATAGAGTTATGGAAGGTCCAAAAAGTCACAAAAACATGCTTGGACTAAGCTTCAAAAAAGGAGAAACACATGCTCATGTATTAGGCCACCAATACTAGCAAACAAGAATACGAGGGGATCACCCTCTCCTATTTTGGACCACAAGAACAACTTTTTACCACTGAAATTCCTCTGATTTTCAGTGGTTAAAATGCCAAGCAAAGGTCAACACAAAAGCTATGGAAGATGGCTCAAAAAGCTTAACAAGCCAAAGAGCAAAAGAAGGGAACCACCCCCCCCTAATTACACAAGGCTCAAACCACTACTTTAAAGCCTTAAAAATAGAGTTTGTAAGAGGCTAAAATCAGACTCAAAGTAGCATGCAAAGGTGACAAAGCTCTTAATCAAAACAAAGCTTAAAAGGGACAAGTGTATCACCCTTGAAGAACAACAACAAGACAGCAACTTCAGCAACAATTCTGAGCCAAAACCAAGTCTAAGACCTCAAAACAAGCTCCAATGGACTTCAGCTCCAAAGTGAAGGTGCTTAACTCGGTGTCTTAGTGCAAAAGTGTGAAGAAAACTCACTTTTAGACTCAATATAGCACAAATATAGATAAAGAGGGATATTTTAGCTCTCAAAATTCTGAACCCTTAATTAGGGGGAGGAAGCTCCCCTTATATAGAGCAAACAAGCCAAAAGGCTTGCTCCATCCCTTCATACACGTGTATGGAGGATGAGTTCAGTGAGCCACAGTTAGCTCAAAAGATCTGAAAATATCTAAAAAGGAGAAAAAGTGGCTGCCGGCCAGTTAAGGTGGTCGGCCGGCCACCTCCCTTAGCCGGCCGACTAGTCCAAGTGGCCTACAAGGGAGAAAAGTGGCCGGAAGCCCTTCCCCTTCCTCAAGCAAAGGGGCAACAAGGTTTGGCCCAAAAACCAAGGCCAAAACACAAAGTGTTAAAAGGCTCAAAGACAAGGCATTCTGCCGAGACCTTCGGGTGCTCGAAACAAGCACAAACATGCGCAATCATCGCGTGCACAAACGATGACGCCTAAGTCTTAAGGTCGGTCAAAAATAGGGTGTCTACAATTATAAGGTATGAATAATAAATTAATTTATCGAGACAATATTTAATAAATTTATTAATGTATAAATTAGTTAAAACCTATTCGAATTTAGTCTCTAACAGGAATATAGCTAAAAATAAATAATTTTGTAGATATTCAATGTTTTTCACTAGTTAATATTTTTTACGAATATTCAACCTGATAATTATCTTTCTTAAATAAATAAAAAAAAAAATTGGGATCTTGTTTACAATGGAGGTTGATTACAATTTTAGTTATGATTTTCTAAAAAAATTGGGTTTTGTTTGGATTTTCCCTTTTAAAAAAGGTAAGGTTCTGTTTTGATTCTCTTTGAAAAAAAGAAAAGAAAAGGGTTTTGTTCTGATTTTCCTAAAATGAGATTTCCAACATAATAAGATTTCTTAAACCACTAGAGGACATTGTTAACACCATCATTGGCAAAGAGTTTGGCCCCATTTGGTGGTGCTAGTGAGGTGCTTTTCAAACAATTTTCTACCCATACAATCAAATCCCATACAATAAAAAAAAGTCGAAAATATAAAAAGTTTACAAATATTAATGTGAGAACCCATATTTAATTAGTTTTATAAATGCATTATAATATATGAATAATAAATTAATTTATGTAGAGACTATTTAATAATAATAAATTTATTAATATATAAATTAGTTAAAAACTATTCAAATTTTGTCTTCAACAAGAATATTGCCAAGAATAAATAATTTTGTGAAAAATCAATGTTTTTCGCTAGCCAGTACTTTTGACGAAGATTCAACCTAATAATTGTCTTTACTAAATACTCTGGTTGAAAACTTTATTTAATTGATTTTTAAGAAACTAACACAAATACATAATTATATAAATTTATTATTCAATTAAAAAAAAATGGTATTAGGTAGCCAGTACTTTTGTGCTTTTGATGCAAAGTTAGGAGTAGAGTGATGATTAATCTTGACCAACAGATTCTAATGGGATATCTCCCATGTATGATAATTGCAAACTTGGCTTCTCAAACTTTCTATATAAGAGTGTTTAGTCTTCTTTACCTTTACTGGGTTGATTGGGTAAAGAAAAAAAATAAAAAATAATCCGAAAGCAACGAAGTGCTACAAGGAAGAAGAAGGATAGAGAAAGAAGAAGGCCACATTTTTTTTACTATTTCACCCTCAAACCCTCATTAGGGTTGTGTTTTCAGGTCTTATTGTGCCATTCGGAGTAAAGCAAGCTTCATCACAAGGAATACCCATGTGAGGTATATTTCTTATTCATATAATTGTTATTCAAATAAATAAAAAAAATAGATTACCTTGACGTTGATAGTGACATTGCAACCATCATGACCAATGTCACACCCCGAACTATTCCAATATTGAGAGCAACTTCGAGTGTTCTTTTTCCATTATCCCGTCCATTCTTTTTTGTTTGCCTAGTTTTATACCCATTCACAACCTTCAACTTGATGTTTTCACTTTCACTACAATGTTGAACGTTGTATTGGCAAGCTACTTTTATTCCGACATCATCTTTGTCTCCCCTTCCATTGCCTCCATTGCCCTTTTCATCATCGTCATTCTTTTACCCTCCATTGTTTCCATTATCCCTTCCATTGTCATCAATCTCTCACCTACCATTGTCCCCATTGCCCCCTCCATCATCATCATTCTCTCTCTCTATTGCCTTCATTGCCCTCTTCTCTATCATCAATATTCTCTCCGCGTCCACTGCCCATATTTCCCTATTTATGCTCATCTTTCATATTCTCTACCCAATTCTTCCCAATTAGAAAAATAAATGTAACAAACAAATCTATCCATATTAAACAATTTTCCCCCTTTGTTTTCCACAACTCAATAGAGAAATGCATACTAATATCTAACAATATCGTAGGCAAATCTATCTCAAAATATGAACGGAAAATTCTAAAGATGAAATAAGCATAATAGGCTAAGGCAAGGTTAACTCCTACACTATATGCATCCATAAGATCACCAAATTGTTTATGAAACTCTCTAAGGTGAGCCACCAGATAAAGTATGATAGAAGTCTTAAGTAGACAGTAATTCAGCAATACTTCTATAAACAAACCAAATCTGACTCTGATATTGTATGGACCATGGTATATGAACAATGTCAAGAGTCTGGTATGCACGACATAAAATGCTATCCGAAATCAAGTTGTATCATATATTATCGAGTTTGAAATCTTGGTAGAAAATACAATTCGGGAACAGAACTAAGAAAATATGGAGGGCTATCGTTGAATTAGATTTGGTTGAATATCTACAAAATTATTTATTTTTAGCAATATTCTTGTTGAAGACAAAATTTGAATAGTTTTAACTAATTTATAAATTAATAAATTTATTACTATTAAATAGTCTCCACATAAATTAATTTATTATTCATATATTATAATGCATTCATAAAACTAATTAAATACGGGTTCTAAAATTAATATTCATAAACATTTTATATTTTTGAATATTTTTATTATATGGGATTTGATTGGATGGGTAGAAAATTGTTTGTCAAAAGACTACTGTGGTTTTGGCTAGTGATGCCGACTGTAGCCCTTCGTATTTTCTTAGATCTGTTATTGAATTGTGTTTTCTACCAAGATTTCAAACTCGGCAAATATGATACAACTCAATTTCGGACAACATTTTATGTCATCCATACAAGACTCTTGACATTGTTCATATACCATGATCCACACAATACAGAGTCAGATTTGGTTTGTGTATTGAAGTATCGCTGAATTATTTTGTCTTGTTAGGACAACTATTATACTTTATCTAGTAGCCAACCCTAGAGAGTTTTACAAACAATTTGGTGATCTTGTGGATGCGTATAGTGGAGAAGTTATCCTTGCCTCAGCCTATTATGTTTATTTCATCTCTTGAATTTTTTGTCCATATTTTGAGATAGATTTCCCTACGATATTCTTCGATATGAGTATGCATTTATCTATTGAGTTATGGAAAAAGGGGGGTTGGAAGGTTTAGTATGAATAGATTTGTTTTTTGCATTTATTCTTCTAATTAGGAAAAATTGGAAGAGAATATGATAGAAAAGTATAATGGGAGAAATTGGGGCAATGGAGTGGTAGAGAATAATGATAACGAAAGAGGGGGCAATAAAGGCAATAGAGGAAGAGAGAATGATGATGATAGAGGTAGGAATGGGGACAATGGTAGATGAGAGATTGATGATGATGGAAGAGATAATGGAAGCAGTGGAGGGTAACTGAATGATGATAACGGAGGAGGCAATGGACGCAATTGGGGGGGGGAGACAAAGTTGATGATGGAGAGGTCAATGGTGGAGAGACTGACAATGTCATAATAGAAGTAGTTTGCCAATGCAACGATTAGCACAGTAATGAAAGTGAAAATATCATGTTGAAGGTTGTGAATGGGATGAATCTATGCAAAGGAAAAAGAAAGGTTGGGGAAATGGAAAAGGAACAGTCGAAGTTGCTCTCAGTATTGGAATAGTTTGTGGTGCGACATTGATCATGATGGCTGCATTGGCTTGGTCGGCGCAAAGGCAATTTTTTTTTTTTTTTAATTTATTTGAATAGCAACTATACGAGTAAGAAATATGCGTCGCATGAGTATTCCTTGTGATCAAGTTTGCTTTCCTCCGACTGGCACAATATGACCTGAAAACACAACTCAAATGAGGGTTGGAGGGTGAAATGGTAGAAAAACTTTGGCGTTCTTCACCCTTGTAGTGCATCATTGTTTTCAGATTATTTTTTATTATTTTTCTTTAGTTCTACCCGATTAGCCGTGTAAAGCGAAAGAAGACTAAACACTCCTATATAGAGAGTTTGAGCAACCAAGTTTGTAATCATCATGCACGGGACATATCCCATTAGAATTTCTCTTGGTCAAGATTAATCATCACTCTACTCCTTACTTTGCATCCAAAAGCACAAGTGGTGGCGTGTCTCACCCCATAGGCCACCTAGTACAATTATTTATTTTTTTTTTTTTGAGTTGAACAATAAATTTACATAATTTTGTAATTGTGTGAGTTTCTTAAAAATCAATTAAATAAAATTTTCAACCAAAGTATTTAGTAAAGATAATTATTAGTTGAATCTTCGTAAAAAATACTAACTAGCGAAAAACAATGAATATCCAAAAAATTATTTATTTTTAACAATATTCTTGTTAGAGACTAAATTCTAATAGTTTTTAACTAATTTGTACATTAATAAATTTATTATTATTAAATAGTGTCTAGATAAATTAATTTATTATTCAGATATTATAATGCAATTATAAAAATAATTAAATACAAGTTCTCACATTAATATTTTAAACATTTTATATTTTCAACTATTTTTATTATATGGGCTTTGATTGGGTGGGTAGAAAATCTTTTGTCAAAAGACTACTATGATTTTGGCTAACGATACCGACGGTAGCCCTCCGTATTTTTTTAGTTCTGTTACCAAATTGTGTTTTCTACCAAGATTTCAAACTTGGCAAATATGATACAACTCGGTTTCGAACAGCATTTTATGTCGTGCATACTAGACTCCTGACATTGTTCAAATACCATGGTCCATATAATATCAGAGTCAGATTTGGTTTGTGTATTGAAGTATCGCTGAATTATTTTGTCTTGTTAGGACAACTGTTATACTTTATCTGGTGGGCCACCCTAGAGAGTTCTACAAACAATTTGGTGATCTTGTGGATGCGTATAGTGTTGTTACCCTTGCCTGAGCCTATTATGTTTATTTCATCTCTATAATTTTTCGTTCATATTTTAAGATAAATAATAGGCATCCACAGGATCACCAAATAGGCTCAAACAAGGGTAACTCCTCCACTATACGCATCCACAAGATCACCAAATTGTTTGTAGAGCTCTCCAAGGTGGCCCACCAGATAAAGTATAACATCTAACCCAGCAAGATAAAATAATTCAGCGATACTTCAATACACAAGCCAAATCTGACTCTGATATTGTATGTACCATGGTATATGAACAATGTCAAGAGTCTAGTATGCATGACATAAAATGCAGTTCGAAATCGAGTTGTACCATATTTGCCGAGTTTGAAATCTGGGTAGAAACTACAATTCAATAACAAAACTAAAAAAATATGAAGGGCTACCGTTGGCATCGCTAGCCAAAACCACAGTCGTTCTTTAATAAAAAAAATTTCTTCCCACCCAACCAAATCCCATATAATTAAAATAGTCGAAAATATAAAATGTTTACAAATATTAATATGATAACTCGTATGTTATTATTTTTATAAATCCATTATAATATATGAATAATAAATTAATTTATCTAGACACTATTTAATAATAATAAATTTATTAATGTACAAATTAGTTAAAAACTATTAGAATTTAGTCTCTAACAAGAATATAGCTAAAAATAAATAATTTTTGGATATTCAATGTTTTTCATTAGTTAGTATTTTTTACAAAGATTCAACTAATAATTATCTTTACTAAATACTTTGGTTGAAAACTTTATTTAATTGATTTTTAAGAAACTCACACAAATACAAAATAATGTAAATTTATTATTCAATTCAAAAAACAAAATTGTATTAGGTGGCCTATGGGGTGAGACACCCCACCATTTGTGCTTTTGGATGCAAAGTTAGGAGCAGAGTGATGATTAATCTTGACCAAGAGAAATTCTAATGTGATATGTCCTGCGCATGATAATTGTAAACTTGGCTGCTCAAACTCTCTATGTAGGAGTGTTTAGTCTTCTTTCGCTTTACATGGCCGATCAGGTTGAACCAAAGAAAAATAAATAAAAAATAATCTATAAAAAATGAAGTGCTACAAGGGTGAGGAACGCCAAAGTTTTTCTACCATTTCACCCTCAAACCCTCATTGGAGTTGTGTTTTTAGGTCATATTGCGCCATTCGGAGGAAAGCAAACTTGATCACAAGGAATACCCGTGCGATGTATATTTCTTACTGCATCGTTGATATTCAATAAAAATGCAGTTACCTTTGCAACTGCCATTCCAATATTGAGAGCAACTTCGAGTGTTCCTTTTCCATTGCCCCAACCTTTCTTTTTCCTTTGCATAGATTCATCCACATTCACAACCTTCACATGATGTTTTCACTTTCATTACTATGTTGAACCTGGTATTGGAAAACTACTTCTATTCTAACATCATCATTCTCTCCATCATCAACTTTGTCTCCCCCCCAATTGCGTCCACTGCCCCCTCCATTATCACCATTCTTCTACCCTCCATTACCTCCTTTATCCCTTCTATCATCATCAATCTCTCACCTACCGTTGTCTCCATTTCCACCTCTGTCATCATCATTCTCTCTTCCTCTATTGCTATTCTTTCCCACTCCATTGCCCTATTTCCCCCATTATACTCTTCTATCATATTCTCTTCCCACTTTTTCCCAATTTGAAGAATAAATGCAAAAAAACAAATCTATACATACTAAACCTCCCCCCCCCCCTTTTTTTTTCAATAACTCAATAGAGAAATGCATACTCATATCTAAGAATATTGTAGGCAAATCTATATCAAAATATGGACAAAAAATTCTAAAGATGAAATAAACATAATAAGTTGAGGCAAGGATAACTTCTCCACTAAACGCATCTACAAGATCACCAAATTGTTTATAAAACTCTCTAGGGTTGGCCACCAGATAAAGTATAATAGTTGTCCCAACAAGACAAAATAATTCAGCGATACTTCAATACACAAACCAATCTGACTTTGATATTGTATGGACCATGGTGTGAACAATGTCAAGAGTCTTGTATGCACGACATAAAATGCAGTCCGAAACCGAGTTGTATCATATTTGCCGAGTTTGAAATCTTGGTAGAAAACACAATTCGGTAACAGATCTAAGCAAATACGGAGGGGTACTGTTGGCATCGCTAGCCAAAACCACAGTAGTCATTTGACAAACAATTTTCTACCCATCCAATCAAATCCCATATAATAAAAATAGTTGAAAATATAAAATGTTTACAAATATTAATGTGAGAACCCGTATTTAATTAGTTTTATAAATGCATTATAATATATGAATAATAAATTAATTTATGTAAAGACTATTTAATAATAAATAATTTATTAATGTATAAACTTGTTAAAAACTATTCGAATTTTGTCTTCAACAATAATATTGCTAAAAATAAATAACTTTGTAGATATTCAACCAAAGTATTTAGTAAGGATAATTATTACATTGAATTTTCATAAAAAAATAATTACTAATGAAAAACATTGAATAGCTACAAAATTATTTATTTTTAGCAATATTCTTGTTAGGGACTAAATTCGAATATGTTTAACTAATTTATATATTAATAAATTTATTATTATTAAATAGTTTCTGTATAAATTAATTTATTATTAATATCTTATAATGCATTTATAAAAATAATTAAATATGAGTTCTCACATTAATATTTGTAAATATTTTATATTTTCAACTATTTTTATTATATGGGATTTGATTAGGTGGATAGAAAATTATTTGTCAAAAGATTACTATGGTTTTGGATAGCGATGTCGACGGTAGCCTTCTCTATTTTCTTAATTTTGTTCTAAATTGTGTTTTCTACTAAGATTTCAAACTCGACAAATATGATACAACTCGGTTTCAGACAACATTTTATGTCGTGCATACCAAACTCATGACATTGTTTATATAATATGATCCATACAACATCAAAGTCAGATTTGCTTTGTATATAGAAGCATCACTGAATTACTTTGTCTAGTTGGGACTACTGTTATACTTTATCCGGTGGCCCACCCTCGAGAGTTCCACAAACAATTTGGTGATCATGTGAATGCGTATAGTGTAGGAGTTACCCTTGCCTTAGCCTATTATGCTTATTTTATCTCTAGAATTTTTCGTCCATATTTTGAGATAGATTTGGCTACGATATTCTTAGATATGAATATGCATTTCTCTATTGAGTTATGGAAAAAAAAAATAAAGGAGGAAAAAGGTTTATTATGCATAAATTTGTTTTTCGCATTTATTCTTCTAATTGGAAGAATTTGGCAGAGAATATAAAAGAAGAGTATAATGGGGGAAATAGGGGCAATGGAGGGGGAGAGAATAATGATGATGGAAGAGGGGGCAATAAAGGCAATAGAGGAAGAGAGAATGATGATGATGGATGTGCAATGGGGACAATGGTAGATGAGAGATTGATGATGATGGAAGGGATAATGGAGGCAATGGAAGGTAAGAGAATGATAATGATGGAGGGTGCAATGGAGGGAGAGACAAAGTTGATGGAGAGGTCAATTGTAGAGAGAATGGTGATGTCAGAATAGAAGTAGTTACCAATACAACATTCAACATTGTAATGAAAGTGAAAACATCATGTTGAAGGTTGTGAATGGGGATGAATCTATGCAAAGGAAAAAGAAAGGTTGGGGAAATGGAAAAGGAACACTTGAAGTTGCTCTCAATATTGGAATAGTTTGTGATGTGGCATTGGTCATGATTGTTGCAATGGCGTGGTCGGCGCAAAGGTAATCTGTTTTTTTATTTATTTGAATTACAATTGTACGAGTAAGAAATATACCTCACTCGGGTATTCCTTGTGATCAAGTTTGTTCTCCTCCAAAAAACACAACTCCAATGAGGGTGAAATGGTAGAACAAGTTTGGCCTTCTTCTCCCTTGTTGCACTTCATTGTTTTCAGATTATTATTTTTTTTCTTTGGTTCTACTCGATCAACAATGTAAAGCGAAAGAAGTTTAAACTCTCCTATATAGAGTTTAAGCAGCCAAGTTTGCAATCATCATGCGTGGGACACATCCCATTAGAATTTCTCTTGGTCAAGATTAATCATAACTCCTAACTTTGCATCCAAAAGCACAAGTTGAGGTGTGTCTCACCCCCATAGGCCACCTAATACAATTTTTATTTTTATTTTTTTGAATTGAATAATAAATTTATATAATTTTGTATTTGTGTGAGTTTCGTAGAATTAAATAAATTTTTCAACCAAAGTATTTAAATCAAAACAAACTGTGAGGAGTGGAGTGGAGTGGAGTGAAGTGAATGAATCAAAACAAAAACCAATAGTACAATGAACTTGAGAATGAATGTTGGAATGAATCCCAAAAAAAAAAAAAAAAAAAAAAAAACTTACCAGTGAAGAATCCAGTCAATAATGGCTGTGGAGGCTATGTTTGGTTCTCTGGTTTATTAGTGCTTCGTTCTTCCCTTCAGTCGTCTATGGAGGATCGGAGATTTAGGGACCTAGGGCATGGAGTTGGAGTGAGATATGTGAGTGGGGTGAGAATCGTCGCTGCTGCCGCCCTCCTCAAACGTCTCTTTGTTCTTGCTCTTGGTTGGGTTAGGGTTCTCAACTGAAAGAGAAAAGAAACGGGAGGAAAGCAAAAAGAAAAAAACCACCATCGTTTTGGCACCCCGCAGGAAGCCCCGGCAAAGGATCCAGATTCTTGGAAGTTGTCCAACCAAGCACAATGAACAACTACCAATAAAAGCTACCAAATGAAATTAGTATCCAACTACAAATTAAATTAGTATCCAACTACCAAATGATAGAGTATCCTGGGATATAATATGATGGATGTTAGAGAAGAAAGGGGTGACAAAAGGTTACATTGACGTGATTAGGGACATATATGAAGGGGTGGTGACCACTATTAGATCGCCTACTGGAGAGACAAATCAATTTCCTATCACTGTAGGGTTACACCAATGATCTACCTTAAGTCCTTATCTTTTTGTTTTAGTTTTGGATGAGTTGACGAGAAATATTCAGGATGACGTGCCATGGTGTATGCTTTTTACAGACGATATCTTGCTAGTGGATGAGACTAAAGAAGAAGTTAACACGAAGTTGGAGATTTGGAGAAAAGCTCTTGAATCTAAAAGATTCTAGATAAGTAGAACTAAGACAGAGTACACAGAGTGTAAATTTAATAACAGTAACAATGAAAGCAAAGGAGAAGTGAAGATTGAGAACCAAGAACTGCCTAAGAGTGAACATTTCCATTTATTTAGGATTGATTATCACAACAGCGGAGGAATTGATGCGAATATGGCCCATAGGATTAAGGCGAGATGGTGTAAGTGGAGAAATACATCTGGAGTATTGTGTGATAAATGAATACCCACTAGACTAAAAGGTAAGTCCTATAGAACGGCTATTAGACCAGTGATATTGTATGGGACAGAGTATTGGACAACCAAGAAACAACATGTAGATAAGATGAGTGTGGCTAAGATGAGGATGCTAAGGTGAATGTGTGGCAACACTAGACAAGACAGAATTATAAATGAGTGTATTCGGGAATAGGTAGAAGTAGCACCGATAAAAGATAAGTTGAGAGAGAATTGATTAAGATGGTTTGGTCATATTCAATGGAGACCAACAGAGGCAGTAGTGAAGAAATACGATGCTGTAATGGTAAATGGAAGTGTTAGGGGATGGGGTAGGCCTAAATTAACATTGGTTAGCGTTGTAAATAGAGATATGGATCTACTTGATTTTACTAACGAAATGGCCTTTGATAAGGCGCTTGGAGAAGAAGGATTTATGTAACCGACCAATCCCATTTGATGGGAATTAAGGCTTGGTTTGATTTGGATTTGAAAGCTGTTACACAACCAAAGTGAATAAGTGATAGCTCAGAAAATTTATCTTCACGTCTAAGAAATAAAACAGGAGCAACAAGATGTAGTGTACTATAGAGAGAGAGAGAGAGAAAGAGAGAGAGAGAGAGAGAGAGAGAGAGAGAGAGAGAGAGAGAGAGAGAGAGAGAGAGAGAGAACCTGCGTCATGTTGGGAAGATCAAAGAATTTCCTATCCTTGTGCAATGCTTGGATAAATTCTTCTCTTTCTTCAAGGTATTCTGTACACATCACTTGCCACCACCCAGCGCAGTGCAGCCAAATTTACAAAACCAACTTCAGTTAGAACAATGTATGATATTCATTGCTTCTACAAATCTGTTAACTAGTGAAAGTCAGATATCAAGCAGAGATATCAAAATATCTGATAAAACTCACTCTGAGATGGACACCATCTGGAGCTTTATAACATGAACACAAACAACAATTACAAAAACAAAAAGTAAATCTTATAATAGAGTGATTTAATGAGAAGCAAATAGATAAAAATTGGATAGATACCAATATAGGGTATTCAAATATTATGCAACAATATCTAGTTAGATAGAGCACAAGGACCATAAATACACATTGATATTAGACTAGTACTACTTCCTCAAAAAGCATAAAATTTAGGAAGAAAACAAAGAAGCATCATTATGGACAAGGAAAATAGACAAACAACCACAGAGTAAAGCAAGATTTGAGATTATATGAACACTCAAGAGTTAAAGAAAAAGGGGCGGCCCCAATCTTTGCAAGAAAAACTAATAAATTGGAAGTAACAACAGATTCCATTGGTTTCTATGTGCGTAACTGCAACAAAAGTTCCCATTTAAGTTTTGCATACTTTAAGTGGTATATAGTGCTCTCATATATAAAGTCTAACCAAATACTTTCATCAAATTGTAGAACAAACATTCAATCACAGAACTTAACCAAAAAAAAAAAAATTAATTAATTAAATTGTCACAAACACCCCCACTCCTTCCAAAAAATCTGTTGTCACTTCCCCTTATATTCACTTTCATGACATAACTAAGGCAATAAAACTTAAATTCATACAAGCCTAATTAAATAGGCCCCTATTTAAGATGTATAACTAGCAAGATTCCAGATAAGGGCTGCAACTTTAAATACAAACAGTGATGCTTAAGGTGTCAGATATATCATACAGTATCATAATCATAAACCTTAAAACTAATTCAATTGTCATGGACTAAGGAGAGGATACAACTACCAAAAGATTAAGGGAACAAAGCACTCATTATCCAACACTAGCAGCCATCACAATCAAGACTATAGTTGCAAGGTTTGGATGCTTCAACAAATTTTGGGTATAAAACAAAACAGGGTTCAAGAAAAGATGGAGCAATGTAATTTGTAACGAGGTCTCTGTAATTTCATAAAATCACCCTATATCATTTACCAAGAACACCACTGAGAAACAAAAGTAGTAGGTTGTCGAGGAAAAAAGAGAAAAGCAGTTTCGATATCCTTTCGACAAAAATAGAGCCTATTACAAGAATAATATATATTATATAATCAGGGTGTTAACTCTATAAGACAGATTGTCCATCTTTTCTTTCATCTCAGGCTAAATACAAATGAGAGCAGCTAACACAAACTCAGGTAAAATAAAATGCTAAAACATTCATCTTATTGGTCTAGCATGTAATTTTTGGCATTAAAGAAATTAGATTTTGGTATAAATATGGACTAAAAACAATAGATATTCTAGCTAAACACTTATTTTTTCTCTCTCATTAATCCCTTTATATATATATATAGATATATCTAGCATTTGCTCTCTCTTCATTTATGTTTCAGTTTCAAATGGCACTCTGGTTTTTGTTCAACCTTTCTTGTTACCTTGTTCCTCTTCTCATTGTGTTGTTATTAATCCTTCTTAAAAAAAAAAAAAAAAACTCTTGTATAACTCGTAAGTACAACTAAACAATATTTATAAGAGTCTAATGTGATGAGAAGAAATAGCACACGTTCTGGAAACTCATCAAACTCTGAATTCATTGAAACAACTTAGCAAATAGGAAAGGAAAAAGATTTAACAATTTTGCAAAAGATTTAACAACTTTGCAATATTTATTTAGTATAGGAAAATAGGTGCATCCATTTCATGTATGCAAACAGACTGACATTAGCTGAAGGAGACATAATTACTCAAGCCCATTTGTGAGAAGACCTAGCCTATCGAGGAGAAGGCCCACTTACAAAATGGACCGAGCTAGGGGTTCGGCCCTAGCACCGTTCCACACGCCGAAGGGGCCGAAATCATGGGCCTAGCCCTAGCCTCGTTCCCCACTCTGAAGTGGACAGATCAAGGGGATTAGCCCTAGCACCCTTCTCCACTCCGAAGTGGGCGAGTTATGGGCCTAGACCTAGCCTCACTCCCTAGTCCGAAGTGGGTTGAGCTAAGTGCACGGTCCTGGGCCCTTCCTTACTACGAATGGGGCAATGCCATGGACCTAAGCCTTAATCCATTTCCCCACTCCAAAGTGGACAAGTCCATGACAGTGACTTCAAGACTCATATTCGCTATGAAGTGAGTTAAGCTGAGTTGAGCTCTAACAGATCACTGAATGCCATGTGAGTAGAGAGCACATGGCAACCGCAAATAATGGAACAACTTACTCAAGTGCATAGCAAAGAATCTACCTTCCTCCAATGAGAAATGACCTAGCTGAGGAGCGACCTAGCTAAATGACAAAAAGTGCTAGGTGGCAAAGAGAAGTAAACTTTATGAGCAAGTCAGGCCTTTCCTATAAAAGGTAACCTCACCTCCCTTCACAAGGGATCTGAATTCAATTACTCTCTTTCCATACCTTTTCCATGCTCTCTCTGGTCTAACTTTATCATCAGAGGGGTTTCCGACCAAACCCTGGTCGGGTAGTCTCACCATTTGTTATCTATGCAAACCTTCAACTCCCGGAGCAGTGCAGTTTGGCCACAAAGTCCATGTATTCTCTATATTGCAGAATCACCCCTGCACATTAGTAATATCTAGTTGCCTACCAAGATCCCTCCTATTATGCCAAACAAACTAAAATGAAGAACATTCCTATTATGCCAAGATCCTTTAATGCTACTAGTTAATCATGGTCAACCCTGAACCCTTTACTGAATTCCATTGCATACTATGATCTTATAAGTTTTTGCATATTCCCCCATCAGTCCTCTAGCAAATATTGATCAAGCTTCATTATTAAATTGAAAAATTAGGATTTCAACTTTCACATGGCCAATAAAATAGCACCTCTCCAAGAAGAATAATGAGATACAAACAGAATTTCTATTCAAAATGAGGTGGCTTTTTTTATCGTTCCTTCAATTAGAATAAAAAAAATTAAAAATAAATAAATAAATAACACTTAATATTGTCTTTATAATTCACAAATGTCATTGATAAGTCATTCTCGATGTGTGTTTTTTTTTTTTTTTTTGTATAAATTTTTTGCTTCCAAACTTGTTTCCCTTTGAGAATGAACCCTATAAACATTGCATATTATGAAAGCAGCACACGACCACTTTATCAAAATCCAATGTCTTTCTTACTTTTGAAAATTATTATTTAAATCAGATTCTGAACTCAGAACTCTCCAACTCTCAAACTTGAGTTCTAAAACATATTGAATATTTTTTCAAAACATAGTTCCAAATCTCCTATTGCTAAAAACTACCCATCCAAAGAGGCTGATCATTATCAATAACCTCTAAACAATCACCACTCCACATCAAGGTTTCTCTATTTGTATTCTAGAAGTATTAATAAGCACTCCTAGAACACTAAAGACTCAGACTAAAATTGCTATTGTTAGTGTGTTACAAGGCATCCTGTGTTGTCGTTGGAATTTTTACAAACATGTGCCAGGCATAATGTGTCATTTTTTTCAGTGAGTACAAACTATCTATTTTTGTCAACAATTTTAACATAAAATCAACAACCAAGAGTTCGAGAAATAAATTTAATATCTATTCCTATAAAGTATAAACAAGAGTTAGAGAATTAAAATTAATAATCATATGGTTTAATCACAAAAGCTCCACTAGGGGCTTTACATATAACACGTGTATACAGAAGATCTAGAACTAACAGAAGAAACGAAATTGAATTACATTAATCGAAGAACAGAAATTATCAGAGATAGAATTCACCCTTCAAAAATCTCAAGGGAATGTAGAATCAATCCATCGATCCAAACCCTATGGCCTCAATTCAAACCCTAGGAGATGGTAAATCGAATGGAAGACTACTCCTTGAGCACTAAATAATTTATCAATTTCTACACAAAAGATATTTATAATAAAAAAATAAAATAAAATAAAAAGAACAGGTTTAATAAAATTAATATGATTATTATGCACATGCTCAACAAGCAACTACATCAATTGAATAAACAACCATATCAATGCTTCTTGGTGTGGAAAACCAAAAAAAAAAAAAAAAAAATTTAGTTTGATACCAATCTGACAGGAAATCAAAACAAAAGGGGTTATACTATTGTACCTTCTGTTTTGAATTTGGAAGGATGATAAGGGAATAGGGGATTCCGAAGCTTAACGAAAATCATAGCGTTGTTAGTGATTTAGGCATAAGATTAATGATTTATCCATACAAATTTTTTCCCCGAACCTTTCCGAATCCATTCGGGGATTTGAGAGGGAAAATTTGTGTGGATGAATCAATGCTAATAATGAATTAGTTAACTTACTACAATCTTGGCCATTGAAATTATGGATTTGATGCTGAGGTGTCGTATTATTATAGAAGACTGGAAGATGTTCCAATTCTATGGATATTAGAAAGGTAGTCTTAGTTAAATCATTAGCAATCAAAGGTCCGAAACATGTGGAGGTGACCTATTCCAAGACTCTGAAGTTGACATTCAAAGGGAACAAATATGATTTGAGTCATTAAAGTGATACCCACAAGAAGATTGTCATGGGTGATGAGCACGGTGGTGGTGCCACTACTTCTGAGGTGGAGCCACCATGGGTGAGAAATTTCCTGCCACCACAAACAGAATCCAATTATGATCCATCGAAAGCTCCATGGCCTGGGGCACATGCATACATATTTGAGGAAAATATTCTAAATAGCTGCAAATTCATATGAGAGCCAAAGAACTTGTTTTACTTGACTTTTGTTTCTCAATCAATTTAAATTTACAAGTTTCCTTTCAAGATCAACAATTTTACTCTTTTTTTTTTTTTAAGGCAGTTTTAAGTTGAGAATTTTGTTTATAAGTTCATTATACTATATTGGTTCTCAAACTCTTGTTTCTTGTTAACTATTTCACCAACATAAACTAGTCATTGGCTCCATCTTCAGTCTTGCAAAAGAAGGTTTGCATCCTCAATCTTGCAGAAGAAGGTTTGCATACTCTCTTAGGCTGAGCTAATGGATACTCTCTTTTTCTCATTTTTATATCTAATCACAATTTTTTTTCTTTGATTTTCAGTGAAACTCTTTTAGCATGGATGATAATCACAATCCCCTTACTACCGATGTCGAAAATCCTCCGATGCACGCTACGAAGGTTGATCCCACTAGGGACCTTGAAAATCCTCTGATGAGAATGCCTACTGTTAACGCTTCAAATCATCCATTACCTGTGGAAGAAGTCGAAAATCTTAAGGTAAACCCTGACATACCTTATCTGGAAACCATATTGTTCCTCTCAATATGGGATATGGATCTACTTAATTTGACTAACGAAATGGCCTTTGATAGGGCCACATAGAGATGAAGGATTCATGTAGCCGACCCCATTTGATGGGACTTAAGGCTTGGTTTGGTTTGGTTAAACTTGATGAGAAGGTACATGATCCCAAAAAAGTTAGAAAATATCTAAAGTGGATTGCCTTATTGGCGTCAAATATTTTCCTAGTGTCATGCTTTCTAATATTTCCCAGATATGTTTTCTATAAGGACTATAAACTCAAGAAATACGATAGCTATAAGTTTCGAATTGTAGTTCAATTTATGCATAACTTCATTTTGTGCCCCAATCATATATTAAGGTCTGTTCACTGTCAACACGAGATTTTGGTTTTTGTATAAAAGCTTTATTGAGCTCATTTGTCTAATTGGAACATCTCTGATACTCTATTTTATTGCACATCCGAGAGAGTTTCATCAACCGTTTAATGAACTAATTGACAATTGGAGCATATTACTCACCATGTGTTTAGCCTATCATACTTTTCTTGTATCCAAAATCTTACATTTAGATTTAGAGGTAGGATTTCCTACTTTTTTTTAGATATGAGCATGCACTTTTCTGTTGAATTATGCAGAAAAGTCAATTGCCATCTATTAGGTTTGGATGTGTTTGGAACATTTGTGCTTACAGTCTTTAATAATTTGTTAGAGGAAATGGAGGAAGATGAAGCTAATCGTCATCATGGTAAAGGTGGATCTAATGAGGGAAACAATGGTCATGATGGAAAAGGCCCTCCATATGAAAAGGTTGGGGTTGATGCTAGTAATGATGGTTCAGTTGGAACTGAAAGTGATTACACAACTGTTGAAAGTGGAGACCTTGATTACGCAACTGTTGAAAGTGAAGACCTTGATTACACAACTGCTGAAGGTAAAGACCTTAAACACACTGTTTCTGAAATTGAAGAGCAAGTTGAATACAGTGTCTCAGACACTGTTCAATCTAATGTTGAGGATGAAGAAAAAGTTGGCGAAAAACAAGATATTGAACATGAAGAGCAAAATGGTCAAATTGTTCAACATACTAGTAAAACACAGCAGTTAGTTGATAATGGCGAGCAAGTTGGTAATGGCAGTAATGGCTACAAAACCGAACATAGGCAAAGGAAAGTTCAAAGGAAGGGTAGAGTTAATCGAAAACAACTAGAGAAAGTGGCTATGATCACTCTGTTTTTGTCTGCCAGTCTTATGTTGGCACTATTGTCTTGATTGTTTATGTGGATGACATTATCCTCTCTGGTAGTGACTGTTCTGGGATTGCCGATTTAAAGCACTATTTAAATCAGCACTTTCACACTATGGATTTGGGTCATCTTCGTTATTTTCTTGGCATTGAAGTTGCTCACTCTTCCCAAGGTATTTTCCCTTCCCAACGAAAGTACGTCCTTGATCTTCTCTCTGAGACCAGTTTCTTAGGTCCCCGTCCAGTTGATACCCCTATGGATTCTTCAGTTAAATTGGATGGTAAGCATGGGGACTTCTTTTCTGGTGTTGGCCGCTACTATTGCTTGATTGGGAAGTTGATTTATCTTACTATTACTCATCCTAATATCACTTATGTTGTGGGTTTGGTTAGTCAGTTTATGCATGCTCCTCGTTATCCTTACTTTGATGTTATATGTCGTATTTTACGTTATCTGAAGGTGCACCAAGCCGTGGTCTACTTTATCGCCCTTTTACTTCCTTGGCTATCATCGGGTTTAGTGACGTTGATTGGGCTGGTAGTCATTGTAGACGTCCCCGAACGCCCCGGGAGGATGAATCCCGTTCTGTTCATTTGGGTTTACTATAGTTCGGACTCAATTTGTCACGGTTCTAAATTTGAACCAAAGAGTCCAAATCCGGCAAAATCGTTTTGAGAAAAAAAATAGATTTTTAGAAAAAAAGTGCCAAACATGGACTGCTTTGCCAGATACAGAGTCGCCACCTAAATATTTTATAATGGGGAAATTTAGGAAACCCTGACTCGGTGCCAAAGGCCACGTGTCCGTCATCACCAAAGTTGCCTCTGCTCGGGAACTTGGGTACGATTGGGGAAGGTCAGCTATGAGCACCCCCTCTCGCCCGATCCGAAGATCGGCCTCTACTAACCGTGATATCTCGTTTTGAAAACATTATGTGTTCTTATTCCGATTAATTAGCTAGAATTACTATGTGATGCACACAGCAAAACAAGTATAGACTAGATCGCTTAATTTGGAACAAAGTATTGCATATCCGTTTGTTTGGAAAATGGTTGAAATTGGCTACTCGCAAGTAGGCTAAAACACGGATTTCAATGAGTTGTTCCAACTCAAATAATCCAACCTTCACCCACAGGCATTCACACAGTTATATCAACTAAGCATTTAGCCACATGTTAAGCATGCTGTCATGTTAACATTTACACTCATGCGAGATGCTAAAGCATAAATACTTACATCGTACTCCGTGCCAAAACAATGAAGCTAGTTAGCAAAACATGCATGACCCTAGTCCATGTTAAGTTGCTAATGCATCACATACAAAATGCAATCTAGAATAGGCTTGGCTAATCCTAGGATGGCATGTGGAATGTGACAAGTAACACGTATTTCAAGTTAGATTTGGAATACTTATGCAGTTAGTATGATGCGTCAAGCCCGGTGTATGCAATACAAATGCATGAATGCAAACATGCGAAGCATAAGAATGCTAATTGAGATATGCCCTAAATCTAACCATTGTAAGCGGTTAAATAAAATGGAAGAAAGAAAGGGGATTGGAAGACATGCACACACGCACACACCCTTATTACAACATTATGCCCTCACTCGGAGGGTCCGAATAAAAGAGTCTGAATGTCCAAAATAGGTACAGTCCAAAGCAAAATAAACAACTAGCTAATCTAAGCTAATTACTTATTACATCACAAACTAATTTAATTAACTATCTAAGCTAATTAAATAATTAGAAAACAAACGAGCCAATTAAAAAATTAACTAACTTCAACTGAGCATGCATCTAGCTAGCTACTGAAGCTAATTAATCTAAGTTATTACATAATTAGAAACCTCGGGACACGAGGGATGCACATGCTCGCTTCGGTTCCTCGCCTTGGAATGCCTTCCGGTTGCTCTTTAAAGGCTCTGTTTGCAGGGTGTCCTCCAGTTCTGGGTGCTGAAACTTACCAAAACACTGCAGGGGAAGCTCCTAGTGGCCTGCCGGCCAGAGATGGACCACTGCCGGCCAAAGGTGGCACACTGCCGGCCATCAATGGCAGGCTGCCGGCCATTGGTGTGCTGTGACACCAAACTGCAACGAAGCACAAAATAGAGAAAAATGAGGGTTTCCCTAGGACATGTATGCACCATGGCACTCCAAATCACCTCAAAACATCAAGGGAGAGGCCAAGTTGGATCCACGACCATCAATCACGCATCCCAATGCATGATGGCCAAAGATCCAACTTGTGCAAATCAATATAGAAATGAATGCACAAATACAACAAATAAAGCCTAGAACTCTATAGTGAATCATCAAGAGCTTCGGCAACCAAGAATTGAGACACATTCCATTACTTGAAGTATGAAATGCCCCTCATTCCTCGTGCTCAGATTAATACTTAATCCAAGCAATGCAACACATAAGCATGGCAAACATGCAACATGACCTAAGTATGCAAACGTGCAACTAAACCAAACATGCGACAAGCATATGAACATAATGTGAGGCAACAACCTTGGACAAAATGCAATATGAACATATGAACATGCAAGGCATGTAAAACTAAGCAAGTATGCAACAACATACTACATGTAACGAGCATGCGACAACATGGCAAAATGGGCTTACACCAAAGATGGACAACTCTCAACTAGGTCCAAATTAGTAGCCAAAGGCAATGAATTGATGGCACGAAAAGCATGAAATGTCAAGATAAGCATGCATGCCAAATGGCTCAAGTAGTAGGGCACAAAGAGGACAACTCTTAAGCACACTTGAGGAGCAACAAACATGGATACATGGCAATGGGATAAGCTCTGAAATACCATGTAAATTGATGCCAAATCAACTCAACAATGCAAACATAGCATGTTAGGATGCTCAAAGCTCAAAGTAAGCAAAGGGACATAAGCCATGGCCACACAAGGCAAGCCTCAAAGGACTAAGGGGACCTAAAACAGTCCTAGGGCAGGTCTAAGCAAGACCAAAACCAAGCTCGAAGCTAGCCAACACGGGCTAGAACACAAAGCTAAACACAAGGAGCATGCAAGGCATTAATGAGGCAATGCACTACACCTATTGAAATCAAACATGGCAAGACTTGGACAACCAAAACAGAGTTACATCATGGTATATTAGGACCCAAAATGCATTGAAATGATGAGCCAAAGGCTTAGGCTTAATGGCATGCACAAAAGTCCATTCTTAAGGCGTAAAGCACGAGCTATACAAAGCATTCAAGGCATGTCAAATGCAAGTGAATGACAATATTTCATGGACTGAAATAGCATGTAGAATGAGGGCAAGGCATGCAAACATCACATGTATGGCATGGTAGGGGCCTCAAAACCCAAGACTAGCCTAAGCATTTACACTATAGCTATACAAAGCATGAGTGATATGGCCATGGCAGCCCAAAAAAGTCCTAGAACACTTCAAAATAAGCATAAAATCATGTTTAAACAAAGCCAAAATATGCTAGTATGATGAATCAAAACATCATGCACAAAAGGCTAGTAAACAAGATTTGGTCTACACCTATATGGAGCATGCAAAGGATGATCAAACCAACTATGGATAGGGTCATATCATGCCAAATGATGACCAAATACATGCTGAGATGTAAACTAAACAAGCTAAAATGGCATGGCATGGCATGGCATGGAGCATATGAAGCTAATTTAGGGAATTTACACTACAAGTGCATCATGCAAGCATGGAGTAATAAAACCAACCCAAAACAGATTCATGGCATGGTAAAACATCACCAAAAATGGACTGAAATGGACTCAGCAAAGACTATGCACGCATTCTACTTTGATGAGCTATTAATGGAGTTACACTACACATGCTAGATGCAAGCAAGGCATGACCAAACCAGCCTTGGACAGGGCCAAAGTAGGTCCTAGAAGTCACAAAAAAGGGGCCTGAACCAAGCCTCAAAAATGCATAGAGGGATGGTCCTTTGGAAGGCCAAAAATGCAAGTAAAGAGAAATACAAAGAGAGAGGACTACCCCCTCTGATTTAGGACCTCAAAACCACACCTCTACCACTAAAATCCCATTGGATTTCAGTGGTAGGAAGACCAAACCAAGGCTAGCTCGGAGGTCTCCAAATATGGCTTAAAACAAAGCCAAACAAAGCATGCAACGGGGCTACACACCCCAAACAGCAAAATGACCTTAACCAAACTTAAAAAGCACTCAAAAAAAAGACTTTTTTCAGTTATAAGCAAAGCCCAAATCAATATGCAAGGAGGTCTAAAGTCAGGTACAAGAAAGTGCAAAAATGGGGAAAATACTCACCCTTGAAGACCCTCTTCGAAACCAGCAACTTCAGGGGGTGGAAACCAGTTTTCAGACCTCAAGAATCCCTCCCAAGAAGGTTAGTCCAATGGGGGTGGTGTATATCTATATGTTGTAGTGTAAAAGTGCAAGAAAAATCAAGTTTAAGGCACAATTTAGCAACAATATAGAGAGAGGGAGTTTTTTGCTCTTCAAAATATCAGAACACCTGTCAAAGAGGATGGCCTCTTGCTTATATAGAAGGAGGCAATGCAAAGCTTCTTCAAGAAGCTTTAGCAAGAGCTACATCCCTCCATACACGTGTATGGAGGGGAGATAACAAAAATCCAACTGGCTCAAAAGATCTGCCTGGAAACCAGCTAAGATAGGGGGTGCCGCCATCAAGATGGTTGCCTGTGATGGCAGCGATGGCTTCATCGATGGCTCGGGGGCAAAGCCATGGCTGGCAGTGCCATGCCATGGCCGGCAGTGCACTATGAGGGCCACTCTAACAGGACCCAGTCAGGGTCCAAAAATGAGGCAGAAAGGATACAAGGTCCGGGAAACTCGAACCGGTGCCGTTCCGCCGCGACAGTCGAATGCTGGGCAAGCAATCGAACCAGTTGTTGGGTGTACCTACAAGCACAACCAAGTCTTGAGGACGGTCAAAAATGGAGTGTCTACAGTCGTACTGACCGTCTTTCTACTTCTAGCTATTGTACTTTTGTTGGTGATAACCCGGTTACTGGGCGGAGTAAGAAACAGAATGTTGTGGCATGTTCTAGTGCTGAGGCTAAGTACCATGCTATGGCACATACAGCTTCGGAAATGTTATGGGTTCACTCCCTTCGACATGATTTTGGTGTTTCTATTCCCACTCCTATGCCTATGTGTTGTGATTATCAGGTAGCTATTTTCATTGCCAACAATCTTGTGTTCCATGAACGTACCAAACACATTGATGTTGATTGTCACTTCATTCATGATTTGTTACTCCAGAAACAATTGATGACTCCTTATGTTCGCTCTGACAACCAATTGGGTGACATCCTTACCAAGTCTTTACCTCATGCTTTATTTCAACGGTTGTCCGCCAAGCTAGGCATGTTCGACCTCTACACTTTAGCTTGAGGGGGCATGTTAGATTTATTATGTTATTTTATTTTATATTGAGGGTATTATTGTCATAGTAACATTAATGTTTCTAATATAAATATGTGTTGGGTGAGGGTTTTTCATTATGACCCAATAACCTATTCTCTATATTATTTATTCTTCTCTTCTTTCTCTTTTCTCTCCAACCCTAACCCTAATTTCTTGAACTTTATACTTCTGACTATTGTCATAATATGTGGCACAACATTTGTAGTAATGGTAGGAATTTCCTGATCGCGAAACTAATGTCATGTCTTTTCATTTGTGTTGTACCTAGGAGGAAAACTTCATAATTATGTAGTCTAGGTCTCATTTGGGGACTAAACATTTTAGTCAAAAAGTTACTATAAGGTGTCACATTATTGTCCTTATTTTTTTGCACATCTTTTCGTAAAAAGCCAAAAAGTGACTTTAAAATGTGCAAAAAGTTACTAAAATAGTCTATTGCCAAACAAGGCCAAGATGTGCAAAAAAGTAGAGACAATGATGTGACAACTTATAATGACTTTTTGACTAAAATATTTTGTCCCCAAATGAGGCCTAAACTACATAATTCTAAAGTTTTCCTCCTTGTTACAATACAAATGAAAAGAAATGACATTAGCTTCACGATCAAGCAATTCCTACCATTACTACAAATGTTGTGCAACATACTATGACAACATTTATAGTCACTTTCCCTAGTTGTTTTCAATTAACTCTACCCTTCCTTTGAACTTTCTTTTGCCTATGTTCGATTTTGTAGCCATTACCGCCATTACCAACTTGCTAACCATTATCAACCGACTGTTGTGTTTTACCAGTATGTTGAACAATTTAATCATTTTGCTCTTCATTTTCAACATCCTATTTTTCGCCAACTTTTTTTCCATCCTCAACATTAGATTGAACAGTGTCTAAGACACTGTATTCAACTTACTCTTCAATTTCAAAAACAATGTATTTAAGGTCTTCACCTTCAGCAGTTGTGCAATTAAGGTCTTCACTTTCAACAGTTGTGTAATCAAGGTCTCCACTTTCAACAGTTGTGTAATCACTTTCAGCTCCAACTGAACCATCATTACAATCATCAACCCCAACCTTTTCACCTAGAGGGCCTTTTCCATCATGACCATTGTTTCTCCCATTGGATCCACCTCTACCACGATGACGATTAGCTTCATCGTCCTCCATTTCCTCTAACCATTTCTCTAAGAAATTGTTAAAGACTATAAGCACAAATGTTCCAAACACATCCAAACCTAATAGATGGTGATTGACTTTTCTGCATAATTCAACAAAAAAGTGCATGGTCATATCTAAAAAAATAGTAGGAAATCTTACCTCCAAATCTGGATGTAAAATTTTAGATACAAGAAAAGTATAATAGGCTAAACACATGGTGAGTAATATGCTCCAATTGTTAATCAATTCATTGAACAGTTGATGAAACTCTCTAGAATGTGCAATAAAATAGAGTATCAGACATGTTCTAATTAGACAAATGAGTTCAATAAAGCTTTTATATAAAAACCAAAATCTTGAGTTGACAGTAAACGGACCCCAATATATGATCAGGCACAAAACGAAGTTATGCATAAATTGAACTACAATCCGAAACTTATAGCTATCGTATTTCTCAAGTTTATAATTCTTATAGAAAACATATTTGGCAAATATTAGAAAGCATGCCACTAGAAAATATTTGGCGCCAATAAGGCAATCCACTTCAGATATTTTCTAACTTTTTTGGGATCATGTACCTTCTCATCAAGTTTGAAAGGAACAATATGGTTTCCAGATAAGGTATGCCAGGGTATACCTCAAGATTTTTGACTTTTTCCACAGGTAATGGACGATTTGGAGTGTTAACAGTAGGCATTCTCATCAGAGCCTTTTCAAGGTCCCTAGTAGGATCAACCTTCATAGCATGCATCGAAGGATTTTCAACATTGGCAGTAAGTGGATCGTGACTGTCATCCATGTTAAAAGAGTTTTTCTAAAAATCAAAGAAAAACAATTTGTATTAACTCAGCCTAAGAGAGTATGCAAACCTTTTTCTGCAAGCCTAAGGATGCAAACCTTCTTCTACAAGACTGAAGATGGAACCAATGGCTAGTTCATCTTCCTCATCATCTCGCGCAATGTGATATAGTAAATAGTTATTCTAGAGAGAGAGGGGCACATGTATATAAAGAGAGTCTTGCGATTTGAGCCAACAGTTACTTCTTGTCTCGACTACTTTAATCTTAATCTTCCTTACCCTATCTCTCCCAGTGTGATATAGCAAATGGACATGAGAGAGAGAGAGAGAGAGAGAGAGAGAGAGAGAGAGAGAGGAAGAGGAGGCACATGCATAAAAAGAGTTTGGTGTGGTGATGGAGCCAATGACTACTTGTCTTCCACACCTTGTAGTGTGATATATAGCAAATGGAGAGTTGAGAGAGAGAAGAGGCAAATAGCTATATATATATATATATATTTTTTTTAAGAGAGAGAAGAGACAAATTAATAGTTGAGATAGAGAAGAGGCAAATGGATAGGTAGAGTCTGATGGCTGGCATATCTTAGAGCATCTACAATGTTTGTAATTGGAGTTACCAAAGCTATAACATAGTAGCTTTGCACCAAAATGGTTCTCCAATGGCTGAAGATGGCAACTGCTAAATTTGGTAAATGCTAAAGTATGTGCCAAATTGGACACAAGTTTTGGCAAATGCCAAATGTGCCAACTCACACAAAACCAACCATTCCCTCCCTCCTTCCCTCTCTCATCCTTCACAGCAAAATAGAGATTAGGTGAAACAAGCATTTTTCTTGAATTTTTCGTAAAACTAAATTCACCAACTTTTTTTTTTAAAGAGAAATTCTTATAACATAATTTTTTTTTAAAACAAAAATTGGGTGAAACAATCAAACTGTTCAAAAAAAAAATTAAAAAACATTTCACAAAAAAAAAAAAAAAAAAACATAATCAAACAACAACAACAACAATCAAGCAATTTCAACCCCATCAAGAAATTTCAAACAATTTCAAATGAATTTTAAACAATAAATACCTGGATCTTTGTGATCTGCGATCTGCGAAATGGGGGAGGATGATCAATGTTCTTGGTTTCCATCTTTTTTTTCAGTGTTCAAACTTTCCAAAAGTGGAGAGATTAGGAGAGAAAAGAAATCAACAGATTCTTATATTTTCATAATACCAATTTTGCCCCTATAAAAATAAAAGAAATAAAATGATTGAAAAATATAAAAAAATGTTATTTTGGTAATATAACATAAAATAGTTTATTTTCTTTTCTCTTATGAAATCTAACTAAACAAGAAGGAGAGAAATCACAATCTTTTCTTTTCTTTTACTTCTTACTTATCCAAACAATGAGAGAAATCACAATCATTTTTTTTCTTTTCTTTTTTTTTTTCTCTCCTAAGTTTCCAAACATAGTGTTAGACAATCTCAAGCCTTACTTGATGATGCTAAGTCAGCCTAACTCACAAACTTGCAAGAAAGACAAGTAAGAAGATAATGAGAGCTTGAGAGAATGCCTTTTGTATTTACTTTGAGAAAGCTTTACAACTCTTGGATGGATTGGAGCAAATGAGCTCCCCTCCTATTTATAGGCTCCCTAGGAGCAATCTAGAACTCTCATGAAAATGTCATGTAAAAGCTTCCCATAGAAGCCTTCTTTACAAGGTACAAGAATGTTCTAGAATGCCTTCTAGAACTATCTATACAAATATCTAATTATATGTACAAGTGTATAGGTTCTTGAATTCCCTAGGTCTTTCTAGAATCCATAGTCTTCATAGTTTCTAAAGTTTGCTACGGAGTTCTAGATTCTTCCATTAGCCTCTATTTCTTGCATGCTCCCTTCTAGATATTTTGGAGAATTCCGTAGGGGCGTGACAACTGGGACAAACAAAAGTTTTTTTTTTTTTTTGTTTTTCTAACAGTGGATACATTTCTGAAATTACAACAGTAGTGGAAAGTACAAAATTAATTACAAGGACATGGCTTTTTGGTTAATGGACCAATATACCCCTATTTTGGCTTTTCTTCCTTACTTTTTCCTTCTTTTTCCTCACATCCTTACGGGAAATTATAGAATGTTTCTGGAGTATCACATGTCCACACTCGTAACCAATCATCATTCAATATACCCCATCACGTTCTCCAATCACCCAACACAATACCTTATCTACTCACCTTCTTCACCAATTATAATACTATGAAATACCACATGTCTATATTTCAAAATTAGTGAATAATTATCCCATCGCGTATTGCCACTGCTTCGTCTCTCTCCCCACGTCACACTCTCTCCCCCTCCCTCTCTCCTCACTAACTCACACACACTCTTTTCTTTATTCTTTTTTACTTTATTTTATTTTATTTTATTTAGATAAAATATGTACATCTTGTAAAATATAAATTTAATTTTTATAAAATTATTATGATTGAGAATAAATTATTTCTTTCAACTGAGACTACTATTAAATACGTTTAGTAAAAAAATTTTAAAAGCAAATTAAAATGACTTTAAAAAATTCATTATTTTAAAATATTTAAACAATTAAAATAGAATGTATAAGAGTTTGTACAAATGAAAATAATAAAATTATTTAAATAGAATATTTTTTTTCACTTTTCCATTAAAAAAAAATGTAGATAGAGATGTGTAGGGGTAATAACCTTTGTCCAACACAATTATTTTCTGTATAGGGTGCAGGTTTGACATATATGTTCGATAACTGTGATTTCAATTAATATTTTAAATTGAAAAACTTTTATAATTATATTCAGATGTATAGTTCAAATTAATATAAATAATAAAATTATCTCAAATTAATTTTTACTTAAAAAATACTATTTTTAGTGTCCAAATTAAGATGTAAACCCTAATAATTAATCTGTTTGATTAAGATTTCAAATTTTTTTTTTTTCAAAAATTATAAATTAGTTTGATGAAAACAAACACAAATATTAATTGAAACTATATAAATAAAATATAATAATAGTATTCAATTATAAAAATAAAAGATAATAATATTCAAATTATACAAATATTAATTGAAACTTTATAAATAAAAAATATAATATTCAAACTGTACAATATTAACTGAAACCATACAAACAAAAACTATAATATTCAACCATATAATTAGTAGTTAAACTAAACAATAAAATAATAATTAAACCATGAAAATATTATTTTTTGTTTTTGTTAACTCAAATTAGGCCATAAAAATTAATAAAAATATTAACTCAAACCAAATAAATAAAAAGGTCACTAAAAAAAATCGTTATATATATTTTAGCATTAAAAATAGTTTAAAAAATAGGATATAGAAATTCAATTCACCATATTTCCTTAAATTTTGTTTTCTATTTTTCTATATAAAAAAAAAAAACAAAACAAAACACTAGTTTGGTAAAACAAAATGCGTCTTGCTAACAAGTACCCTAAGGCACAAGTAAAAAGACAAAAAAAAAATTGAAGATCACAAGACACATTTTACTAAATTCAACAAATTTTTATTGAAATTAATGTACCCTTTAACATTTTTATATATTTTCAATACACTTTTTTCAATATCAATTTCATAAGGATCTAATTTTTTTAGGGTACAAATTCAAGTTGTGTAGGGTGCAAGTTAGAGCTATGCAAGATGCTAGTCAAGTGTAGAGTGCAAGTCAACCTATGTATGGCTGCAAGTCCAATGTGTGCAGGGTGCAAGACTAATATGTCTGCAGTGTAAGTCTGATCTATGCTAGGTGCAAGTTCAATTTGTGTGGAAAGCAAGTCCAACATATGTGAGGTGCAAGTCTGTAACGACCCCGACTTGTGATTAGTCTGTAATCTTTGATTAAGAATGCGTAACAAGTAATTAAGATGAACTCCTAAGTTAATTGCATGTGTCATGTGTTATTCGTGTTTAAATCTGTCTAAAATTCTATTTCGGTATACGAATTGAAGGCCTTATCGGCATCTGAACACAAAATTGACTACGTTTATGTATTATTTCGAATTTTTAGAATTTTCTGGTAAGCTTAATTAGATTTTGATTTGGAGTCAAATAATTAGAATAAATTAATTAAACTAAACTACGGCTAATCAAATTAATTAGTGTACGTTAAGTAGGCCTATATAATGCCCATGTTGATCAAGAATCCACTCATATGTACACTCCATCCTAATTTCTTGACATCAAAAAAAAAACCAAAAAACAAAAAAAAAAAAGTGAGAGAGAGAGAAATTGAATTTAAGCTAGGAGAAGAGGAATTTGGAAGAAAATTGGAGAATTGACTTGCTAGCTCAAGAATTAACTTCTAAAAGGCCCATTGAAGAGTGTAGGTAAGGATCATACTCTTAAACTTGGTATTTAAGACATTGGTGTTTGAATTCAAGAGGTTTAAGTGTTTAAACATGAGAATCTAACTTAGCAGATGGAATTTGAGATTAAATCATGCATGCATGCATGGTTCATCAAGTTTTGAGTTTATTCTAAAAGAATTCTTACATGCATGGGCATATACTTGCATTTTGAAAATTCAACATGATTCTTCTCTTTTTGCTTCATTTGAACATGTTTTGGAACCAAAGATTTTGAGTTAGTGCATGCATGTATATATATATAAGTTTGATTGTGAACAATTGACTTACTTTGGGCCTTGATTTTGTGAAATGGCTTTCAATTCATGAAGTTCTATGAGTTTTCAAGAGTTTTCTTAAGTTTTGGCCCAAAAGAATGAGCTTTGAAGCTTTGGAATTTGATTTTTGAACTTGGAATAACAATTTGGAAATTTCAGAATTTGGTCACATCGCTTGAACGTAAAATTCAAGCTCCCAGTAGTTTTACAGACAATTACACGGTGGAATTGTCGAGCGTGAAAATTGATCATCCAGTACTTTTGCAAACTTTGCAAACCGCTCGAGCGACCAAAGTTGCGCTCGAGTGAACTGCTCTATTTCTGAAATTTTACAAAATGTTTTCAAAGTACATTTTTGCATCCTCATTACATCTCAGGCATTCCTAGGTCATGATTAAGCTACAATAATGAGGATAAGAGTTAGACACATACGCCAATAAAGAAGAATGATAAGTTACGCACGTTGGGGCATGTGTTCAATGTGTATCTATCACGTGTTATCGTCTGCCTGATCTGTCATGCCCCAATTTTTAATTACTCAGAAATATTACCAAAAGCCTTTAATTTAGGTCCAATTATATATATATATATATATATCCATTACCCTTGAATAATAGAAGCATAAAAATACATGTTCTTTCTCTCAATGAATTCAACAAGGGAAATAATACATGTCAAGCTTCTGCTGCAAGCTACAAATATAAAAGATACATTATTCATTCCATTTACATCTATGATAAAATTATACATAAAAGATACACAGACCCCATAACTCTTCAACTAATGGGTCAGAATTTCTCTTCTTGAAAAAGAAAGAGCATTTATGCCCATTAGGAATCTCATAGTTCTACAACAATAGCTAACACGTAGATAGAAATGATCATACATGTAAGGTGATACCATGTAGTAAGGTGACATTTTTAAGTTTCCAAAATATTATACATAAAGTACCATTTTCTCAAAATGTATTTGAATGTTTCAAAGAAACCTTTCATCTTTAAAAATTATTCTTCATCATCCAAAAAAAAAAAAAAACACCATAATTCCTCTTTTCAAACAAATGTGCCTAAGGAACAACATTATTTTAAATTTATTAACCCAATTTCAAAATATTCTTCATTCATTTCCATTTTAACATTCCTCTTTTCATTCCCTTCTATAATTCACAAATATTATAACGCCCTAAAAAAAAAACAACATTAAACCCATCAATATAGACATGCATTGATATATAAAAGATCCACATTCTTCTATTCATCAGAGTTTCATTACAAAAGGTATTACATGTTAACAACAAAAGCAAATGCCCTAAGGGCTTACAGCTTTCTAAGTTAACACTTGGTTACAAAAAGGAGAGTACCAACTCATCTACACCTTAAGCCCTTGGCTTGAATTTACATGTAATACATCAAAAGAAGATAGACAACAAAAAGTCCGTCCGCCTCAAGCCTCCCAAGCTATGTCCTTGGAGGTGGCATGCTACATGTACCTGAAAATGATGTTCCCATATAGGGTGAGCCACAGCCCAGTAGAAATACACTAAACCTACTATGAACAATGACTAAAAGATTAGCAGTCGATAGATGGCCAACACTGATACATCTACTTATATCATCTTGCAGTCTCATGACATACAAGTCCATGTTATAATTCATTTTCCATTTCTTTTCAATTCTCAATTCATAATCATGGCTCAGAACCTGGCCAAACAACTCGTATGAGACTGTAACTCATATTAAACATCTTCCCATTCAAATAAAAGATAATCATACTAGCTATATCAACACATTAACAGATAAGCATATGAGCTATATCAACACTTCCATAGATATGCCTAAGCGCAATATCACACTTCCAAAGACAAGCGTATGAGCTGTGTCAACACATTACTAGATAAGCATATGAGCTATATCCATGAAGTCCATCCCCTATCTTCTCCCAAACAACACCTGGTTTAGAGGTCCATCCCCTATCATCCCCTAAACCGTGGAGTACATCCCCTATCTCCTCCAACACAACACAATGCATATAAACAACTAGTATACACGTCATCAATCAATACATAAAATTAATGTATTCTTTCAACTGTCATACTCAATGACACATTTCAATGATTAGTTTTAGTTTGCCTAATCATCATGCATTGTCTACAACAATCAAGACTATCCTCCACCGATAGCCCAAAGCAGTTATTTCTATACAGAATATAAATACAACAAATGGATATATAATCAACATTTCAATTCGGTGAGTGATACGTAATTCAACTACACCTTTTAATCCCATACACTCTCAATCTCAACATTTCCACTTCAATTCCTCATTTCTCACAATTAATTATCCCAATTAATTAATCAATGTAATTAGGGCAATTTCCATAATTAACATTAATACCCTTAGGTTCCATTTTTATCAATGTTTCAACATTTATTCCATGTCTCTATACCAAACATGTCTCTAGGTTCATTATAAATAAAACCCCAACTTTTGTAAAATTACACAAAAACCCCAAACCTTCCCAAAATTACACAACAACCCCCAACATCTCAAAATACCAAAATTTAAAGACAAAGCTCATAAAGAGGAGTAGGTTATCCCTACCTCAAAGTTTGAGTTCCAACGGAGATGAAGACCAAAACCAAAGTGCTCCAAATCCCGAAATTTTCAGATTAAAATGTAGCTCTCGACGATCAATACAACTTTTGCAAAGGCCAAAAGGGAGCAAACAACTCATACTAGATCAAATCTAAGAGAGAATGGCTGGTTTTAGAGTGAGAAGCTCTGAAAATGGCTTTTTGGAAAAGTAAGAGAGAGAAAAGATTTTGAAAAAGTGATCAAAAAGTCGGATTCCGGATTTAAATAAGAGTCGCCCTGCTCGAGCGTGGAAACCCCCGCTCGAGCGCCACTCATAGACTCCCGCTTGAGCGGCGGATGCACACTCCCAGAATCTCGACATACCAGGTCCCCACTCGAGCGCCCGAATCCCCCGCTCGAGCGTCACTCACAACCTCCCGCTCAAGCGGCCAATTCCCCGCTCGAGCGCCTAACACTACACAGGAAATACTGGATGGGTGCATTCCCCGCTCGAGCGCCAAAACCCCCGCTCGAGCGGACAAGCAACAACAAGGTCCCCGCTCGAGCGTCGAAAGCTCCGATCGAGCGGACAGGCAAAAATCTGGGCAACTAATTTTGGTTCCTAAGCTCAACCAACCTGTAACAAATCTGCCCAGCACAACCTATAACTCAGATACAAAGTAGGAAAGGATGTAAACCAGATAATAATCAACTACTAACATCCACGGACACATGTCCGGATCACTGTACAGCAAGAGGTAAACCCGGGATCGCTATAAATATTATATCTTCATAACCTCAACCTCAAAGTTCAAGTTCCCTTAATACTCAAAAACACCCCTCATACACTCCATTCTCGCTTGTCCATCCATTATTTCTATAACTCCGTAATGTAAAAATCCAAATCTCCTTTTTATTCAATAACAATTCTCCTACACTCAACTCCTACTTGTCTAACAACTACATCACATCCACATTTGCATTATTAATTATAACTCAACATAACACAAGAATAATAAACCCATTTAATTGAATTTCTCAATTAATTACAAATACAATACTTCTAATCTTTCCTTATAGGTACAAACAACCCGGTGAGTTCATTATCACCAATCCCTTATCCAATTACCATTTCATTATCCGTTCTTTTCAAATAATTACCATATGCATTTCCCCTCCGTATCAAAGTACACATCGAATTGTAATCTCATAAATTCATCACAATTCACACATACTATCACCGACTCAACACATTTCTCAACACATTCCACCTTTTGCCGACTTGATACGACGGGAAAGCAGGCACCCAACTCATAACACCTTTCACCTTTTGCTGGCTATTATACGGCGAGAAGTGAACTCCCAAAAACCATTTTCAACTTTAAAAACCATCCCCACATTTGCCGGCTATTATACGGCAGGAAGTGAGCACCCAAAAACATTTTCAAAACCATCAATTTTTCCATTTTTGCTGGCTATTATATAGCAGGACTATGTGGACACCCAAAAATCATTTTTTCACTTTTGCCGGCTATTATATGGCGGGACTGTGTGGACACCCAAAAATCATTTTTCCCACATTCGTCCAGCGATAAGCCTAGACAGGGCATTTGGGCACCTTTAATTCAAAACCACCCCCATATTTGCCAACTATTATACGGCGAGACGTGGGCCCCCAAGAACCTTTTTCAATTCCCCGCATGGGTACCAACACAACACCACCCAACACAACTCAACCCAAACTCAACTTAACACAACTCAACATGATTCAACACAATTCAACATAGTTCAACACAATTCAACATAATTCAACACAATTCAATTCAACATTATTCAACACAATTCAATTCAACACCACTAAATGTAATTCAACATAATTCAAGGTGAACTCTTAAATCTCCATTTCATCATTTCATCCCGAGGCTCATGTCATCCATATCATTACTAATTCTTACCCCCAATTTGGTTTCATACTATAACATGATTTATAAGGTACACAACAAGAGTTCAATCACAAATTTTATATAATTTCCAAACACTTTCAAAATTCAATGAAACTTGTATATGTGCAATTCAATACCTCAATTTCATGATTCTACTTTCATTTTAGGCAAAACCATTAATAGTCTTCATGTACCAAGCTAGGGTTTTAAGAGAAATTAAAGTTTGTCACCCAAACACTTTTTATTCCAACACTCCTATTAATTATACACCCAATTTCATAAGCCCATAATCATAACCCAAAAATTAAGCCCCAACATTTCAAACCCTAAATCCCTAATCTGATGATTTATCATAATATGCTCAAAAATACAAATTTTGTATTTATATAAGAAAATACCACAAATCTATCTAAAAATGAGAGTATTGAAGGAGAACTACAAACCTCTACCTCAAAGAGGAAGCAAAGAAGCTAGATCAAGAGCATCCTTTCGAAAATCCAAAATCCAATTGGTTGAAAAGTAAGATCTTCTAGCCTTCTTCACTTTTTGGTAAGAGATCTTGGCCAAAACTTTAGGGAATGGAAGGTAATTGGGTCAAAAATCTAGGGTTTTCGGACCTAGGGTGAGAGGAAGGAAGAAGAAAAAGAAAAGTGCCAAGAATGATCTAGAAAATCACTTTTTAAGTTACTGAATTCGTGTAGTCCGCTCGAGCGCCGCTTTTCCCACTCGAGCATACCTGCTTCCAGCACAGAAACTAAAACTTCAAACGGGTATAACTCTCCCATCCGGACTCCGTTTTAGGTCGTTCTTGGGACCAAATCGAAGCCCCAGAAGCAAGATTTCCAATGGTTCTAGCCTTACACCCAAATTCAAAGTGTGTTAAAAGAAAAGAGAAAAAGAGTGACGGTTGTTCGTAGAAAAATTATCCGAATTAAAGTTTTAGGTCCAATCTTACTTTACCATCATGTTACCACTTCGACCAACGTTCCAAAATAAAACGAGGGGGCTCCAAACACAATAAAGAAAATGTCAAGAGCAATCCCACTAGTCCTAAAAATTTAGACTTAACCAGGCAAACTGCTTGAGCGTCCAATCTTACGCTCGAGCAAACAGACCAACAAAGCCGACCCGCTAGAGCAACCACTCTTGCACTCGAGTGGAAATTGACAACTCTCAGAATCTTAGACAGACTGCAAAAGTACTAGGAACCTCACAAGTCCACTCGAGCGTCAACTCTTATGCTCAAGCAGATGGAAAATTTTTTGGAGTGTTACATGATCAGTCCATTCTGTCCAAGTGATCTGTTCTGTTACTAGAGCTATCTATGAGTAACAACTCTGTAAAACTATGTTTGATTATAAATATTTTCTGACTGATATGATATGATCTATTTTCTGATATGCTAGTTTATGAACCATGAATGATTATCCAACTTTCTGAAATATAATCGTGGCATCCTTAGCATCATGTGATATGTAATATGTTACCTGGTACCAAGGTTCACGTGGGTTCCATTTATGAGACTAGTTATGCATAACTGCTTATCTGATTTGCACGTGAGTCTTTTATGACCAAATCTCATGTGAATAAGGGTCTTCATGACCACCTTATGTGCACATAGGTCTTTATGACCAATCTGATCTGTAGCTAGTGGATGTTCCACATAAGATTATTAATGAAATATGTAAAAGCATGTGAATCTGAATTTATTCCTAATTTGAAATATGTTTTCTGAATCTATTTTGACATCATTCGTAAACCCTTTACTCTGTTGTTATTCACTAGGCTCCAACTTATTGTATTATTTATGTATGTAGGGGATCAAGTGCGGGACTAGGCCTAAGATATCAACCTGGAGTTCTATTTGTCAAGCCAACCACCGTGCCTTCCGAGGAGGTTCCCAAGTGTTTTAGTGTTCAATTCAAGTGCACATGATGTCTATCTTTATCTTTTTATTTCTTTTGTTAAACAAGACTGTTGAATACTTTGTAAATAGGGTTAAGTCTCTTTTTGTTTATCTGTACATGGGATGATGTGTGTATGACGTCCATATGAATATAAGTTTAAATTTTATGTCTCATGTAAGTCTACACAGCTTTATGGACATTGTATTTTGTATATTTGCTTCTGCTAGCCCCTAATTATTTGATTACTGTTAAGAGGCCTTCGATAATCTACGGGTTACTGGCCTGTTACGATGCTGAACCTATAGGGGTGGGTTTGAGTCGTGACAAAGTCCAACCTGTGCATGGGTCCAAGTTCATTATTAAAATAATGAGTTCTTTTTTTGATTTATTCATTAAACTAGCTATTAACTAATCCAGATTGTGCCTAAAAAACTAAAATAATTCATATTTATATACATATAATAAAAATAATTAAGTGAGATACAAGAAATTATAAAAAAAAAAAAAAATACTACAAAATAGACTTGTACCCCACATAGGTCGAATTTCCACCCCGTACAAAAATCAACGAAATATAAAAATAATCATTACAAATTACACTTACACCCAACACAAATTGAACTCGCACCCCGCATAAAATTCAACCAAATATTGTGGGGTGTAAATGCGACATGTGCGGGGTGCAAGTCCAACTTGTGTGGGGAGCAAGTCTAATTTGTAGTGATTATATTTTTTTAATTTTATTAATTTGCTCCATGCACATGTTGGACTTGCACCTTGCACCCCACACAAGTTGAACTTGCACATTATTTGAATATGCATCCCAAAAAAGTTAGAACCATATGAAATTGATATTTTGTTTTACCAAACTAGATTTTTTCTTTTTTCAAAAAAAATAGGAGACATAATTCAACCAAATATGATAAAATAAAATAGTATTTTTTTAGTAAAACTTAATTTGAGATAATTTTATTATTTATATTAATTTGAACTATAAATCTCATTATAATTATAAAAGTTTTTCAATTTAAAAGATTAGTATTATGGAGGAAAAAAATATGAGTCCAAACCCAAATCCAATCACGCTAGCCTAAAACAAAAAAGTGGTAAGTCTAAACCCATCCCTTGAAGCCCCCAAAGGACATCTGGACATCTGGCAACAACTTGGCATTCAATCAAGGCGAATGAGGGGACAAACAAATATAAAAGATAATCTTCTAGAAAAAAATTTGTAAAATAAAGGAGAGGCGTCGGATTAGGTTTCATCCAACAGTGATGAGTGTAGAATAGACAATACTAAGGCATAGGCTAGACCTAGTAAGAAACAGAGCCATCCAATCAATTTAATCCTATGGACGTAATGCTCGGTGAGCTAGCCACTAATATTTGACATCATTCAAGCCGTCCATGTGATAGAGATCTAATAATCAACGATAAGACACACTTGGCAAGTTGCCCGACCAAAGCTAGGTATGGGCAGAACCCTTTGATCAAAACAAGATTCGACGAATGAGATTTGAGCCAAAATAGCTATAAATGGGTAAGCTAACAAAGCACAAAAAGATAAGTGAGTAAATCCTATTTAAGCCTATTATACTCAATCTTCGTCAATTCTTGCTCTACACATATTTCCTTTTTATATTATATCGCCGATTAGTGTACTGACTTGATCATCGGAGAGTCCTCCAGACCAACCCTGGTCGAAAGTGATCACTAACGTTTTATTTCTCTTCGCAAAGTGCAAAGCATTAGACACATCATCTCGCTTTCCCTGTTGAAATAATCTCACCTTCCACAAGTATGAATCACACTTGTATCGAACACATGTTGAACTTGCACCCTATATAGAAAACAATCGTGCCAGACAAATGTTAAACTTACACCCAGACATCTCTATGTATATTTTTTTCAATTGAAAAGTAAAAATAATATATTCTATTCAAGTAATTTTAAATAATTTTATTATTTATATTTGTACAAGCTTTAATACATTTTATTTTAAATATTTTAAAAGAATGAATTTTTTAGTTATTTTAAGTTTTTAAATTTTTTTATTAAATGTATTTGATAGTAGTCTCAGTTGAAAGAAATAATTTAAAAATTAAATTTATATTTTACAAGATATGCATATTTTATCTAAATAAAATAATATAAAGTAAAAAAGAAGAGAGAGAGAGAGTGTGAGTTTAGTGAGGAGAGAGAGAGAGAGAGAGAGAGAGAGAGAGAGAGAGATGAAGCAGGAGAAGGGTGCTTTGCTGTGCATACAAAACGACACAGTTTTCACTCTTTGTTTGTTTATTTATTTTATTTTTTTTTAAGAGAGAAAGTTATTGGATTGAAATAAAATAAAATAAAACCTTACAAATTTTTAAAGGCGTTTATTGTAGTAAAGAGAAATATGTACTGACGTGTTTTTTTATTTTATTTTTGAAAATTCACATGAGTTGAAATTTAATTTATATTTATTGATTATTATTATATATATATATATTTTAAAAATCAAACTAGTTATATTTCTTTTGACATTGATATTTGTTAGACTATAGTTAGTTATATTCTATTATTCATAGATAAATATAAGTTATCTACTATATATTTAGTATCTGGGTCACCTTGTGCTCACTTCGAATAATCTCTAGATTTTGAAGTTAATTGGGGAGACTCAAATTAACTGATTGATTTTTCAACAAATCAACAAATAATATGTAATAATACATATAGTTGCAAGTAAACTAACGATAATATTTTAAGTGTTCAATAACTTTTTTAATTGATTTGCCTAAATGAGAACAATATTGATGTTATTATTATTTGAAAAAATTTTAAAAAAATTATGGTTTGACTCTTATAACAAAATAAATCATTAATTTTTAATTTTATCAATTTAAACGCTACTATTTTTGATTTATTTTCAATCTCAATCATTCGCTCATTTTTGTTAGGTAAAATTAACGAAAAAAATATTTCAGTTATTAAACTCAATGTAAATATACATAAAATATTCAAGATATTATTTTTGCTTAAATTTACTTAACTAAAATAGGTCAATGATTTAAATTAAAAATAAATCAAAATATTTAAATTTAAATAGATAAAATAAAATAAAAAACTCAGAATTTATTTTATTACAAAAAATAAATTTTGATATTTTTTTAAAAATAATTTTCCCTCATTATTTTTGTTAATTTTTCTTAAAGCAATGTAAAGAAACCAACAGCAGCACACATATCAACGCATTTGGGCGCTGCTGTGCACCCAGCACAACAGGTATTGTCGTGCAGTTCTATGGGCTTATTTTTTGGTCTGTTTTAGTAATCTGAACCATTCACATTTTAGAATACATTGAGTAGAATGTACTTGTAAAAAATGAAGTTAATCGAATATGGTTAATCCTTTTATCCATTCACATTTGTATCTTAAAAAATAAATGACATTGTGATTTAAAGTAATAAAATGAATACAAATGTGAGTGGATGAAAGAGTTGACGATATCCGATTAACTTAATTTTTTACAGATATATTTTACTCGATGTACTTTAAAATGTGAAAAATTCAAATTATCAGAACAGACTCTGAAATATGCCCATAAGACTGCACAATAGTGCCTGTTGTGTTGGGTGCACAGCAGCCACCCCAATTCCTATATCAACGTATTTATAAAAAAGAACACCAAAGTATGTCCTTTTGGGGCACATCACTCTTGTTGTGCAGCAGGACCCTTTTCCCAACGACGAAGCAAGGTAGTGGGTATAGCAATCCCGGGTTTTACCCCTTGTGTACGGTGATCCGGACTTGTTTCCGTAGATATTAGTAGTTCTTTATATCTTGTTTAAATCCTTTCGTACTTTGCATTTGAGTTATAGGATGTGTTGGGTAGGTTTGTTACAGGTTGGTTGAACTTAGAAACCAAGAGTAATTGCCCAGATTTTTGCCTTCACGCTCGAGTGGAGCTTTTGACGCTCGAGCGGGCCCTTCGTTGTTGCTTCTCCGCTCGAGCGGGAGTTTTGACGCTCGAGCGTGATTTTCCATCTCCCAGTATTTTCCTCTGCAGTGTTGGATGCTCGAGCAAGCGTTTTGACGCTCGAGCGTGAGTTTGTGTGTGACGCTCGAGCGGGGAGTGTTGCGCTCGAGCAGGGACCTGGTTCAGCAAAAAGTTCTGGAAGTGTGTATCCGCCGCTCGAGTGGGATTTTTGACACTCGAGCGGGAGTCTGTGAGTGACGCTCGAGTGGGGGTTTCCACGCTCAGGCGACTTTTATATAAAGCCGAGATCCGACTTTTTGGATCACTTTTTCACATCCTCTTCTCTCTCTTACTTTTCCAAAACTCCATTGTTGAACACCTCACTCTAAAACCTAACTTCTCTCTTAGGATTGATCTAGCTAGAGTGATTTCCTCACCTTGGGCCTTTGTAAAAGTTGTGTGGATCGTCGAGGGCTATCTTCTAATCTAAAAATTTTGGGATTTGGAGCATCTTCATTTCGTCATCTTCTTCCCTTGGGCTCCGAATTTGAGGTAGGGATTCCTACTCACTCTTATGGTCTTTGACATAGATTTGTGGTTGTTTTGATGAAGTGTTGAAGTTGGGTGGTTTTGGGACTTAGGGTTTCAAATTGTTAAAAAGAGGGCTTTGTTATTTTGATTCTAAAAGTGTGTTTTGGGTTCAAAATAATGGTATTGTTGTTGGTTGTTGATATTTAGACCATTGGGTCAATATTGGGAAATGGAGTAGAAAACCCTAATTTGTTGTATGAATTAATTGGTATAATTAATTTGGAAAGTTGGGGATTTATGGAATTGAGTGGGAAATAATGAAATTGGTTCATTATATTGTAAAATAGTGGAGTTGGATTTATTTAATCGTTCACTTTTGAAAACATCGATATCTTATATGTTGGAGCTTTTATTATCTATTTAGAAATAACTGCTTGGGCTACCGGTGGAGAGTAGTTTTTATTGTTGTAGACAATGCATGATGATTAGGCAAACTAAAACTAATCGATTGGATATGTCATGGAGTATGACGGTTGATAGAATACATTAACGTTATATATTGATTGATTGTGTATACGATTATATGTGTATATGTTGTGTGTGTGAGGGAGGAAATAGGGGATGTACTCCACGGTTTAGGGGAAGCTAGGGGATGAACCTCTAAACCGGATGTTACTTGGGAGGAGATAGGGGATGGACTCCACTGATACAGCTCATATGTTTGTCAGTTAACGTATTGATATAGCTTATATGCTTATCTATGGAAGTGTTGATACAGCTCATATGCTTATCTTTGGAAGTGTTGATATAGCTAATATGGTTATCTGTTGAAATGTGGATACAGCTTGTATGCTTATCTGTTGAGATGTTGATACAACTAGTATGTTTATCTATTGTAAAATAGGAAGCGTTTAATATGAGTCACTGTCTCTTATAAGTGGTTGGCCAGGTTCTGAGCCGTTGATGTAAATTGAGAAAACGATGAGAAATGGAAACTGAAATGAAATATGAACATTGTGGTCATGTAATGGAAATGTGTTACGAATTGGTTTATGGTAATTGAACATTTATCAATAGCTAATGTCTTAGTTATTGCTCATACTGTGTTTAGCATATCTCTACTGGGCGTTGGCACACCCTTTATGGGACATCATTTTCAGGTACAGGTAGCATGCCACCTCCAAGGACATAGCTTGGATGATGTTGAGAGTGGAGGACTTTTTTTGGGTTTATTTTGTTTGTATTACATGTATATCAAGCCGAGGGCTTATTTTGTATAGAGTTAGTGCTCTTCTTTTGTGTAACCAAGTGTTGACTTGGAAAGTTGTAAGCCCATAGGGCATTTGCTTTTGTTGTTAACATGTAATACAGTTGTAAGAACTACTCTGATGAATGAAATTGGTTGATTTCTCTTATATCAATGCATGTCTAAAGTAATGGGTTTTATGTATTATTTTGAGGGCATTACAACTTGGTATCAAAGCGTACCGGGTTCGAATACTTTGGGTAAGTGGGAAGTGATTAGTATCACAATGGGTTTGTCTCATTTATTAAGAAACTTAGATGTAATGTTATATGCTTATGTGACTATATGGGTATGGGATTTGATTTCTGGGATATCGATTGGATCCTTGGGTTTCTGTGAGTCTTGTTGGAAAAGCACTTGATCAATGTTGTTTCTAACCGGAACTCTAGTAACACCTTGGGACTGTCATTATCAGGGAATGAAATTCGTAAGTGCTTATGTGTTTATGTGCTTACGTGGAGTGAATTACAGTTGTCCATGTATTAGGACGCGGGTGTTTAGTTTCAGCACATTTATGAATGTGCTAACGTCTTTGTTACTTTTAATAGGATGTCAGGACGAGATGGTAGGCGTGGTAGGCCTACGAGGCAGGAGGTGCGTTTACCGGATGACGTTCCGGCAATGCAGGAGGGAGTTGGTCAGGCCAATGTGGCTGAGCCAGTGGGTCAACAGGCTATGGGTGCCTTGGCCTGAAAGATAGCGGGAGCTTTGGGTATCCTCAGAGCTGAGCATCAGGTTGCAGAGGCAGGACCTTCTTTCTTGAAGAGGGAATTTTTCAGGTCCAATCCGGACGAATTTGTTGGAGATCCGAAAGAGCCACTTAAAGCTGATGAGTGGCTGGAATAGATGGAGAAGACGTTCGAGATACTTGGCATCGAGGACGGGGGTTTAAAGGTGACCTTGGCATCCTTCCAATTGAAGGGAGATGCGGGTCAATGGTGGAAGTACGAGAAGGGCCGCGTTGGTGGTATATGGGGGTCTTTTGTAGATGCCTTCTAGGAGAAGTTCTTGTCTTCAGCTGCCAAGGAGAAGCTGAGGAAACAGTTTTGCCAGCTAAAACAGCAGGGCTTGTCAGTGGCCGAGTTTGAAGCCACCTTTACCAGTCTGTCCAGGTTTGCACCTGAACTTGTGGTGTCCGAGGAACGCCGTTGCTTTGAGTTTGAGCAGAAGTTGAGGAGTGGACTCAAGTTGAGGGTTGGAGGGCCGTTTATCTAGGAGTATAGACGTTTGGTGGATGCTGTAGCTCATATAGAGCTTATGATGCAGAAGGAAGATGAGGAGAAGCATAGAGGCTCCAAGAGGAGCCAAGATGGCTAGAGTGATGGCAGGAGACAGATGGGTTTTAACCCTTAGTAGTCTCAGGGTGGTTTGGCTAGATCGACCTTTCCAGTGCTGAGTGCAAGCTCCGGAAGAGGTAGTCAGGGAGGCTTGACTTGTTTTACATGTGGCCAGTTGGGTCACAAGTCTTGATTTGTTGCCCAAGGAGGAGTCGGTCACTTTTTTTCGCTTAGACCTCGGGGCGGAAGTTAGGCAGGGCGGCCTTTGTCTTGTTATCAGTGTGGACAGCCGGGTCACCTGAAGAGGCTTTGCCCACAGTTGAGTGCCACTTCAGGAGCGTCTGGTTCTAGGCAGACGCAGAGTTATCAGCCAGTTCAGTCTGTGCAGGCCTCGAGGCCCAATCCGGGAGCTTCGTCATCCCAATCTGTGCAGCAGTCTTTCGCTCCTAGAGGTGAGCAGGTGGATCAGGGGCCTACAGGGCGCGTGTATGCTGTCACCGTGCAGGACCTGGTACCGGCTCCATCAGTAGTGAGAGGTACCTTTTTGTTTTGCAACTCGGTTGCTAATGTGTTGATTGATACAGGTGCATCTCATTCTTTTGTGTCTGTTGCATTTACATCTGTGTTGGAGTTGGAGTTAGCACTATTAGCATCTCCTGTATGTGTTATATCGCCAGTTGGGGGCAAATTGATTTTGAAACAAGGATGTAGAGGTTGTGATATAGAGGTCGCTGACCGTAGGCTTCCTTTTCCCTTTGTTGTTATGCTAATGAAAGGTTTTGATGTCATTTTGGGTATGGACTGGCTATCGTCATACTAGGCAGTTATTGATTGCTACCGCCAGAGGGTTACCGTTTGTACCTTGAGCGGGGAGTGTTTCCATTTCTTGGGGGATCGAGTTGGTAGTGTGTTGCCACCAGTGTATGATCCGCGAGGGCGGAATGAGCTTAGTGGTCTACTTGCTAGCTTTTTGAGTGGTGAGTGTGACGAGATCCAGATTGTATTGCCGAGGGTGGTTTGTGAGTATTTGGATGTTTTTCCCGAGGATCTCGTTGGTTTGCCACCTCACCGTGAGATTGAGTTCTCCATTGATTTAGTGCCCGGCACGGCGCCGATTTCTATGGCACCTTACCGTTTTTCCCAGCCAAGTTGAGTGACTTGAAGATTCAGCTCCAGGAGTTACTGGATAAGGGCTTTGTTCGCCCTAGTGTTTCGCCGTGGGGAGCACCGGCCCTCTTTGCTAAAAAGAAAGATGGTGCCTTGAGATTGTGTATCGATTACCGAAAGTTGAATCGGGCTACAGTCAAGAATAAGTACCCTATGCCCCATATAGATGATCTGTTCGACCAGTTGAAGGGTTCCCGTTGTTTCTCTAAGATAGACTTGAGATCGGGTGTAACAAGCCCGCGGCGGAACTCGCAGGTTACAGCTCAGACTCCCCTTTTTGTTTGTGGTTCTAAATCTGAACCAAAGAGTCCAACTCTGGTAAATCGTTTTGAAGAAAAACAGATTTTTTGAAAAGTAGTGCCAAACATGGACTGCTTTGCCAGATTACAGAGTCGCCACCTAAATATTTTTAAATGGGAAATTTAGGAAACCCTGACTCGGTGCCCAAGGCCACGTGTCCGTCATCACCAAAGTAGTCTTGGCTCGGGAGCTTGGGTACGATCGGGGAAGGTCAGCTATGAGCACCCCCTTTCGCCCGGTCCGAAGACCGGCCTCTACTAACCGTGATATCCGATTTTGAAAACATTACATGCTCTTATTCCAATTATTAGCCTAGAATTACTATGTTATGACAAAGAAACAAGTATAGACTAGATCGCCTAATTTGGAAACAAACATTGCATATCCGTTCGTTTTGAAAACGCTTTGGAATTTGCTACTCGCAAGTAGGCTAAAACACGGATTTCAATGAGTTTTCCCAACTCAAGCAATCCAACCTCCACCCACAGGCATTCAAACAGTTTATCTCATATAAGCACTTAGCCGCATGGTAAGCATACTGTTATGTTAACATCCACACGCATGCGATATGCTGAAGCATAAATACTTACGTCGTACTCCGTGCCAAAACAAGAAATTAGTTAGCAAACATGCATGACCTAGTTCATGTTAAATGGCTAATGCAACACAGGCGAAGATGCAATTTAGAGTAGGCTCGGCTAACCCTAAGGATGGCATGTGAAATGCACTTTATTCGATGCACGTATTCAATTTGGAATTGAAAATACAATGCAGTTTGTATGATGTACCGAGCCCGATGCATGTCAACAAATGCATGGATGCACGCATGCATAGCATAAGGTATGCTAAAATAAACGTGCCCTAATACTAACCATTAAAAGCAGGTAAGTAAAAGGGAGAAAGAAGTGGGGGTTGGAAGACATACACACCAGTCACCCACACTTATTACAGATATGCCCTCGCTCGGAGAGACCGAAAGAATAATACAAATAACTAACTACGCAAGCTAATTAAATATTACAAATAGCCTAATTAGTTGACGAACCAACTAAACTAAGAAAAACAGTAAACCGCCTCGGGAGGAGAGCCAAATGCAGCACGTGCTCGGGTCTTGCTCGGAATTGCACTGCCATGCCTAGACTGCCTCTGTTTTCCCTGCTCTACCTTTCTGAAAACTGCCAAAGTTTCAGAACTACTCCTCAAGGCACTGAGGGATACCACCGGCTGAGGGGAAACACCACCGGCTGAAGTATGTGGCCACGGGCACAAAATGAACTCATCGGCTGATAATTTAATGCCGGCCGGCACTAAATGTTGCCGATCGGCACTGAATGTCTGCAGAACTTGCAACTCACAGCAGCAGAGGGCAAAATCTTGCATGGCAATGTTATTCAAGCAATGTATGCACCAAACACACTCCTTATCATGTTTGTGACTCAAAGGGGCATGTGCCTCGATTCTCGGGCCACCAATCACGCATTCCCATGCATGATGGCCCAAAGGATCAAATGTGCACTTTCAATCTCAAATGCATGCAAACCAAACAAACCAAAATCCCAATCCCTATCACCAAATCAAGGGACAAGGAATGCATGTTGATGCAATGCAACCTAGTCATGTTAGCTATCATGCAATATGAACAATGCCATGTACTTATGCAAAGCATACAAGCAAACATGAGGTAAGCATGCAAGCAAGCAAATGATGGTCTTAAACATGACTTAGGCAACTCTAAATATGCCTAAAATCAGTGGCCAAAGTGCTCCAAAATGAAGGCTAATCACGCATGCACACATGCACATGTTAAGGTACCAACTTAAGCATCAAGTGAGCAAGCTTTAAGCACACTTAAAGGAAGCTAAACATGGACAATTAGCATACATAGAAAGCTCCGAAAATTATGCAAAACATGGTGCCAAACCAAGCAACAAAATAGACTAAGCATGCAACAAATGGCCCAAGCATCCAAGGCAAGCCAAAGGAGACCTAAACCATGGCTAAGCCAACCAAGCCTCACAAGGCCAAGAAGGCTTAAAACAGGTCTAAGGCAGCCTTAGACCATACAAATGGGACCTCCTAGATGGCATCTAAGTGGCTCTAGAGCAAGGCATACACAAAGGTCAAGGCATGAGGCATACAACATATGCATTCAAAGCTTCAAAGAGGCATGCAAGGCAATCAAACAAGCATGTCTAAGGGACTGAAATTGCATGCTAAATGGTTCCAAACCATTGAAAATAATGCAAACAAGGCATGCTACACATTTATGCACTTAAGGCCAACGAGCCAAACATGCAAAGAGGCTATACAATGCAAGCTAGGGTCGATCAAAATAACTATGGACAGACCTCATTCATGGCAAAATAAGCATACAATCTTCACAAATGTAAGCCTAAAACATGCTAGAAACAAAGGCACACAACCTAAGACATGTTAAGGGATCACAAGGCATTACATGGCAACTATGCTAAGCATGCATAAGGGACCAAAACCAACTCTTAGCAATGTTATATCATGGCATAATAAACATAAAATGCAGCCTAGACATGCTCAACACACACACCAACAAAGGCTTCCTCAAGAGGCCAAAACTTGTCCTTTTCAAGGACAACAAGGAAAGGGGGTGGCCCTCTCCTTCTTGGGACTTCAAGGCATCATCTACACCACTGAAATCCCTCAAGATTTCAGTGGTGAAGAGACCCGAACACCAAAATCCCGGAGCTCAACAAAATAGCACAAAAATGAGGCCTTTCAAGGCCTAAGAGGGGCCAAACTTCCCCAAAGCACAAAGAACCCTTAATAAACTATCAAGAGGACTAAAAAACAGAACTTTTTTGTATTAAACACCAAGCACAAAAATAGTTCAAAGATAGGTAAAAATGGAGTGCAAGAATGGGGTATATAAAGCAAGTTTCTCACCCTTGTTGACCTTCTTCACAAGTGTTGATGTTGTTGCTTCCTTGGGCTCAAATCCAGCCAAGAACACCAAGAACAACCTCTTGGAACCTCAGTAGCCAAGGGAAGGTGAAACACTAGGTGCTTGTGTGCAATAATGTGAACTAAAGCACCTAGTGTACAAACAAGAGAGAAAAAGAGAGATAGGATAGATATAGAACTCAAACCCTAAAACCAGAGCTTCTCTGAGGTCTTTTCTCTCCAAAATGTCTAACTCCCCAACCCTTGAGCCAAGAGGAGGAAGGGTTCTCTTATAGGCAACCAAACTTACAAGTTAAGCCACCAAGAAGCTCATCCCTCCATACACGTGTGTGGAGAGAAAGAAGATGCAAGACAGCCTTAAAATATCTCAAAAAGTAACTGAACAGTAGTCGGCTGGGCAAAAATGTCATTTTGCCAAAAAAGAGTGCCGACCGGCAATATACATTGCCGGTGGCAACACAAAACCAGCCGGTGGCCTCTAGCCACTGCCGGTGGTGCAAGGGGATGTCTCACAAGGCATCCTCTGCCTTTCCAAGGCAAAACACAAGTGTTTGGTGTAAAACCAGACACAAACAGTCGAGTTCGGAGATCCTGAGGCAAGGCGCGTAGCCGAGAACTCCGGGAACTCCAAACGAACACAAACATGGATGATCACCGGGTGTTCAAACGGTGACGTCCAGGTCTTGGGAACGGTCAAAAATGGGGTCTCTACATCGGGTTACCACCAGTTGAGGGTCAGGGAGGAGGATATTCTGAAGACAGCATTTCGTACGCGGTATGGCCATTACGAGTTTCTGGTGATGCCATTTGGGCTCACTAATGCACCGGCAGTTTTTATGGATTTGATGAACCGGATATTCCGGGAATTCTTAGATCGTTTTGTAGTCGTCTTCATAGACGACATTCTTATCTATTCACCTTCTGAGGAGGAGCACGAGGAACACTTGAGAGTGGTGCTTGAGTTGCTTAGAGCCCATAAGCTGTATGCCAAGTTCGGGAAGTGTGAGTTTTGGCTAGGAGAAGTCAAGTTCTTAGGCCATGTATTATCCGGGGAAGGAGTGTCTGTTGATACATCCAAGATTGAGGCAGTGCAGGATTGGGCACAGCCTAAGAGCGTTTTTGAGATCCGCAGTTTTTTGGGATTAGCTGGGTATTACCACCAGTTTGTGAAGGATTTCTCCAGGTTAGCTTCATCGTTGACTAGACTGACTCGGAAGGGAGTCAAATTCGTATGGAGTGAGACTTGTGAAAAGTCGTTTCAAGAGCTGAAAGTTAGATTGACCACCGCTCCGGTCTTGATTATTCCAGAGAGAGGGTTAGGTTATGCAGTTTATTGTGATGCCTCACGAGAGGGTTTGGGTTGTGTGTTGATGCAAGAGGGGAAAGTGGTAGCTTATGGCTCACGTCAGTTGAAAATACACGAGAAGAATTACCCTACACATGACCTAGAACTAGCAGCGGTGATCTTTGCCTTGAAAATCTGGAGGCATTACCTATATGGTGAGAAGTTCGAGGTGTTCTCGAACCACAAGAGTTTGATGTATCTGTTTACACAGAAAGACTTGAACTTGAGGCAGAGGAGGTGGATGGAGTTTATTGAGGATTACGACTTCGAGTTGCACTATCACCCGGAAAGGGCCAATGTTGTGGCCAATGCATTTAGTAGAAAGTCCATTAGTGATGTGGCTTGTATAGCCATCAGGGAATGGGAGATGTTGGGGGCGCTTGGTGAGTTTGATTTGCTTCTGGGCGAATTCGTTGAGGCTGTGGCCTTGTTTTCTGTTGCTGCGTAGCCTACACTTGTGACTAGAGTGTTGGAGGCACAGAGAGGCTACCTTTAGGTAGAATCCCTCCGAGAGAAGATCTTGAGTGGGAAGGTTGAGAAGGGTTTGTCTGAGTATCCCGACCAGAGTGTGAGATACCGAGACCAATTGTTCGTGCCGGAGTCCCGCCGAGAGGAAGTACTCTGAGAGTTTCATCATTCACGCCTTGCGGTATATCCGGGAGGCACCAAGATGTATCGCGATTTGGGGCGCCAGTTTTGGTGGAGGGGTATGAAGAGAGATGTGGCGGTTTTCGTTTCTAAGTGCCTTACTTGTTAGCAAGTGAAGGCCGAGCATCAGAGGCCAGCGGGTTTGTTGCAACCCTTGCTTATTGCCGAGTAGAAGTGGGAGCATGTCACTATGGACTTCGTTGTAGGTCTTCCGAGGACTCAGCGGGGTAGTGATGCTATTTGGGTGGTTGTAGACCGGTTGACTAAGTCAGCGCACTTTATTCCTATGCGCGTGAGAGATTCGGTAGATCACCTTGCCGATTTGTATATTCGGGACATAGTGAGACTGCACGGGGTCCCAGTGATGATAGTCTCAGATAGAGATCCTCGTTTTACTGCTAGGTTGTGGCAGAGTTTGCAGAGTGCCTTGGGTACTAAGTTGACCTTTAGCACGGCTTATCATCCTCAGACTGACGGACAGTCCGAGCGTACTATTCAGATCCTTGAGGATATGCTTCGAGGTTGTGTCCTTGACTTTAGTGGGACGTGGGAAAGGCACTTGCCATTGGTGGAGTTTGCCTACAACAATAGTTTCCAGTCTAGTATCAGTATGGTACCGTTTGAGGCCTTGTATGGCCGACCATGTAGGTCTCCGGTTTGTTGGGCCGAGGTGGGTGATGCACCATTGTTGGGTCCAGAGTTGGTTAGGGAGACGATGGAGAAAGTTGAGCTTATCCGTAGAAGGCTTGTTACAGCGCAGAGTCGTCAGAAATCTTATGCTAACCGTAGGAGGCGACCTTTGGTGTTTGAGGTGGGTGATCATGTTTTCTTGAAAATATCACCTAGGCGAGGTTTGATGAGGTTCGGGAAGAGTGGGAAGTTATCCCCTCGGTTTATTGGTTCCTTTGAGATCCTTGAGAGGATTGGGGAAGTTGCTTATCGTTTGACTTTGCCACCGCAGTTGTCCGGGGTGCATGAAGTATTTCATGTAAGTATGCTTCGAAAATATGAGCCAGACCCATCACATGTATTGGATTGGACTGACCTAGAGGTAGATGAGGACACCTCGTATGAGGAGAGACCGGTTCGGGTCTTGGATAGGCGGGATCAAGTCTTGCAAGGCAAGTCCATTCCCTTGGTAAAAGTTTTGTGGAAACATCACGGAGTGGAGGAAGCCACCACTTGGGAACGTGAGGTGGAGGTCCGAGAGAAATATCCGGATCTATTTGTGGATGTTTGAACATATATTGCATATTTTTTGTATTGTGAACCTTAAGAGTATTGAATATATCTTAGGTTGTAAAACATGGTTTATGTTTTGGTTTAATGAAAGAAATTTAAAACTTGCCTCAAAATGGAAGTTTGATATAACATCGCATATGTTGAGTATTGTAGAATTGGAAATGTATCATGAACGTTAGTTATGATATGAAATTGTGGAAAATGAGTTGAAGTTGGTAAATTCCAAAGGAATGCATGTTAAAAATGCAGGTTGTTATTTACGATGTGAATTGCCTCTTGATAAGAGATGAGATTAACTGGTAATGGGTCGGAATGTTTAAAATTATGTTGTAATATTGTTGGAAATGGAGAAAAACATGTTTTTGAAAACTTGTGTTTAATTTCGGGGACGAAATTCTTTAAGGGGGGGAGGTTATAGCGATCCCGGGCTTTACCCCTTGTGTACGGTGATCCGGACTTGTTTCTGTAGATATTAGTAGTTCTTTATATCTTGTTTACATCCTTTTCGTACTTTGTATTTGAGTTATAGGATGTGTTGCGCAGGTTTGTTACAGGTTGGTTGAACTTAGAAACCAAGAGTAGTTGCCTAGATTTTTTCCTTCACGCTCGAGCAGAGCTTTTGACGCTCGAGCGGGCCCTTCGTTGTTACTTCTCCACTCGAGCGGGAGTTTTGACGCTCGAGCGTGATTTTCCATCTCCCAGTATTTTCCTCTGCAGTGTTGGACGCTTGAGCGGGCGTTTTGATGCTCGAGCGTGAGTTTGTGTGTGACGCTCAAGCGGGGAGTGTTGCGCTCGAGCAGGGACCTGGTTCAGCAAAAAGTTCTGGAAGTGAGTATCCACTCGAGCGAGATTTTTGACGCTCGAGCGGGAGTCTGTGAGTGACACTCGAGCGGGGCGACTTTTATATAAAGCCGAGATCCGACTTTTTGGATCACTTTTTCACATCCTCTTCTCTCTCTTACTTTTCCAAAACTCCATTGTTGAACACCTCACTCTAAAACCTAACTTCTCTCTTAGGATTGATCTAGCTAGAGTGATTTCCTCACCATGGGCCTTTGTAAAAGTTGTGTGGATCGTCGAGGGCTATCTTCTAATCTGAAAATTTTGGGATTTGGAGCATCTTCATTTCGTCATCTTCTTCCCTTGGGCTCCGAATTTGAGGTAGGGATTCCTACTCACTCTTATGGTCTTTGACATAGATTTGTGGTTGTTTTGATGAAGTGTTGAAGTTGGGTGGTTTTGGGACTTAGGGTTTCAAATTGTTAAAAAGTGGGCTTTGTTATTTTGATTCTAAAAGTGTGTTTTGGGTTCAAAATAATGGTATTGTTGTTGGTTGTTGATATTTAGACCATTGGGTCAATATTGGGAAATGGAGTAGAAAACCCTAATTTGTTGTATGAATTAATTGGTATAATTAATTTGGAAAGTTGGGGATTTATGGAATTGAGTGGGAAATAATGAAATTGGTTCATTATATTGTAAAATGGTGGAGTTGGATTTATTTAATCGTTCACTTTCGAAAACATCGATATCTTATCTGTTAGAGCTTTTATTATCTGTTTAGAAATAACTGCTTGGGCTACTGGTGGAGGGTAGTTTTGATTGTTGTAGACAATGCATGATGATTAGGCAAACTAAAACTAATCGATTGGATATGTCATGGAGTATGACGGTTGATAGAATACATTAACGTTATATATTGATTGATTGTGTATACGACTTATATGTGTATATGTTGTGTGTGTGAGGGAGGAAATAGGGGATGTACTCCACGGTTTAGAGGAAGATAGGGGATGGACCTCTAAACCAGATGGTACTTGGAAGGAGATAGAGGATGGACTACACTGATACAGCTCATATGCTTGTCAATTAACGTGTTGATATAGCTTATATGCTTATCTATGGAAGTGTTGATACAACTCATATGCTTATTTTTGGAAGTGTTGATACAGCTAATATGCTTTTCTGTTGAAATGTGGATACAGCTTGTATGCTTATCTGTTGAGATGTTGATACAACTAGTATGTTTATCTATTGTAAAACGAGAAGCGTTTAATATGAGTCACTGTCTCTTATAAGTGGTTGGCCAGGTTCTAAGCCGTTGATGTAAATTGAGAAAACGATGAGAAATGGAAACTGAAATGAAATATGAACATTGTGGTCATGTAATGGAAATGTGTTACGAATTGGTTTATGGTAATTGAACATTTATCAATAGCTAATGTCTTAGTTATTGCTTATACTTTGTTTAGCATATCTCTACTGGGCGTTGGCTCACCCTTTATGGGACATCATTTTCAGGTACAGGTAGCATGCCACCTCCAAGGACATAGCTTGGATGATGTTGAGAGTTGAGGACTTTTTTTGGGTTTATTTTGTTTGTATTACATGTATATCAAGCCGAGGACTTATTTTGTATAGAGTTAGTACTCTTCTTTTGTGTAACCAAGTATTGACTTGGAAAGCTGTAAGCCCATAGGGCATTTGCTTTTGTTGTTAACATGTAATACAGTTGTAAGAACTACTCTGATGAATGAAATTGGTTGATTTCTCTTATATCAATGCATGTCTAAAGTAATGGGTTTTATGTATTATTTTGAGGGCGTTACAGTGGGTGATGTGAGAAAAAAGAGGGAAAAGTAATGCAGAAAAAGACAAAAGAGGGGTATATTAGCGCTCGTTTGGGAAGTGGTCATGGGACTAAGATAGGATAAAATAGAATAATTCTAGGTAATTCGAAATGCACTGGCTTGAATTGGTTCCAAACACAACACGACGTCATTTTGGGTTTCCTTTTTTTTGTTTTCCCTCTTTTTCTTGCTTTCGAATAGAGAGAGACAGGAAAAAAAAAAGGAGAAGAAAAGAAAAGGAAGAGAGAAAAGGCGAGAGAGAGGAGGAGAAGAAAAGAAAGAGAGAAGGAGAAAAGACAGTGATGGCAGAGAAGAAGACGGTGATAGAAGAGAAGGAAGATCTGTGTATGTATACACAAATCTGTGTATACACACACAGCAGACGGTGATGGTGGCGAATCTGCCGGTCGGTCGCTCACCTCTATTCTTTCTACTTTTTTTTTTTTGTTCTTTTCTAGTAGATTTGGATCTGAAGATGAAGATGTTGATGATTTGTTGATGATTGTTGTTGTTAATGATGATGTTGTGTTGTTGGATTTTTTTTTTCTTCCAGATTTGACAATTTATTATTATTATTTTTTTTTTCAGATTCGACAAAAATTATGATGTTGTGTTGTTGATGAATGTGTTATTGTTGTTGTTGTGTTGATGAATGTGTTGTTGTTGTTGTTGTTGTTGTTGTTGTTGTTGTTGTTGTATTGATGAATGCTCTGTTTCTCCTCTTTTCAGAGAGCAAAGAGAAAGAAAGAAAGAAAGAAAGAAAGAAAAATTCAAAACGGTGTCGTTTTGGACTCGAGCCATTCGAGCCGTCTTGGTTTCGAGCTACCAAATGGGACTGGATAAGATAAATTAAAATTTTAATTAGGAAAAATATCATATTTAAATTGTAATTATTTTATTTTTTTTTTATAAAAATTTTAAAAGTAAAAAAATTTATCTTAAACAAGATTTTTTAATTTCAGACTAAAATAATAAAAAGTCAAAAAATCAATCTACATCCCAAATGAATCCCTAGTCCATTAACCAAAAAAAATCATGCCCTTGTAATTAATTTTGTACTTTCCACTGCAGTCGTAATTTCATAATTTTTTTTCAAATTAAATAAGAAAATATTATAAGTCTCAAATTTTCTACTAAACAAATAATCAAATGTTTCATATAGATCTGGGATTTACAAAATTGCAACCCCATACCCACGTGAGATATTTGGTCATTTGTTTGGTAGAAAATTTGATATTCCTAACATTACCCGATTAAAAAATCTTTGTTTGTTCCACTGCTCTATAATTGTCCCTTATTTTTACTGTCATAAATATCATATTTAATTTTAAAAAATTTAATTATTTTCTTGAATATAATTATTTTAACTTATTAAAATAAGGAAAATGTTTAGGGCCTCGAATGATTAAGGCTCGAATGCCTTGAATTTCTATTTTTTGGGAGGGCTATGTTGGTTTGGTTTGGTTTGGTTTTTTTATTTTTAGTTTTTTATTTTCTATTTGTTGGGTCGTGTTGGTTTTCTTTTTTTTTAAATTTTTTATTTGTTGGGCTATGGCTGTTTTTTTTTTTTTTTTTTTTTTTGGAAGGGTGGTTATGTATAAGGGTGTGTCAAAAAATTAGACATACTGCATCCACTCAACCTGTGTGGTTTGATAAGGTGAGTGAGTTAGGTTGAACTGGTTGGATGATGAAATTGATTAATCAATTAGGAATAAAAATATAGTAGAGACTCATACAAAATTATATGAAATTAATAAATTTTAACCATGAGCTTAACTGATCAGTTAATTTTATCACTTAATCAATTCAACCTAAACTGAGTTGGTGCAGGATGTCCACCCTACCCTTCCAAAAACAAAAAAATCAAATCAAATCAAATCAAACCAACGCAGCCCAATAAATAAAAATAAAAATAAAAAGCACAGTGCAATAAATAGAAATAAGTAAATAAACATTAAAAAAATGAAGAGAGGAATTATCAAGACATTCGTGGCCCTAGCACTGTCGTTAAAATAATCCGAAATTAAAATAATTTACTAAAATAATCAAATTTCTAAACACCCATTAGTCTCTCTCTCTCTCTCTCTCTCTCTCTTCAATACGACCAAACTCTCTCTTACATTCTCTCTCTATGTTCTCTCTCTGTCCTTTCTTTCTTTCTTTTTCTTTTTTTTTTTGGTCTCTTTCTTCGGATATTTATTTCTACTCTATGGGCATGTTTGATTGTATGGATTAGAGCATGGGATTGGGATTATTAATCCGTGGGCCCAACTATCCTATGTTTGTTTTAATATTTTGGTTTAGGATTATTAATCCAAGGGATAATTAATCCAACAAATATGTGGGATTATTAGTAATGGGGTAGGGGTGGGATTATATATCCTGAATTGGGAAATAAAGTAAAAAGACTTTTTTACCCTCACTATATACACAGAAATGTAAGCCAAATCATATCATTTCTACCCAGCAAAGACTCAACAGCTTTGCTGAGAGAAGATCTCCACCTTCGTGAAGATCTCCATCTCGGTGTGCCGATTTCAACCTTCGTTCGCCGGAAAATTCACCGTCGGCACTAAAAAACTCTCATTACCAGTGAGATTATCATCTTCGCCATTTATTTTTCCAGATTTTTATCAATTTCAACAATTAATTTTACATGTTTGGTTCAAAATTTATGATAAATCATCATTGTCAGAATTTATGAGATGTATTTGTATATATATATACATAGATCTATGTAGTTGTAACAATGTTTTGATGGTTTTGGTATATTATATACTAGATCTGTGTTTGATTCTATTGTTACAATTCTGCCCACCATGTGTTTGACTCTATGTTCAACTGAGAACTCATCATAAACAATTGGAACATGCTTATGAAAATTGTTGTGATCCATTAAATGCTTACTGGTGAGGAAAAAAAAAGGAGTAAGTAGATCATTGTTAAGGTGGATATTTGTGAATGTTCTTCTTGTAGCAAGTAAAAATGTTCAAATGGATCTGCTTACCAGAACATATAATATTTACATTTCAGTCATTTTTTTTTATTGAAACTATGAAATCCTTTTATTGTGATTGATTTGTCTTTGAGTTTTTAAATGTAAGGATGTTCACTGTTTCGTTAAGAAAATCAATTTTCCCTTTAAAATTCAGATTTTTGGGTGGAATTCCGATGTCAGAACAGAGCAAAGTACTAAACTAGCCAATTGAGAATCTCTTTCTATTTGATCGTGGAGTGTATTTGTGGAGGTGACAAAAATGAAATCTATTAGCGCGTGTTGTCCCAAATAGTTTAAGGGCCCAAGACATAATATAGAAGAAATCAAATCTTGAATCCAACTACTCAACTACAACCTCATGGTAATAACATTCCCAGATCTTATTAGTTTCTTTAGAACTATCATTACATTCTATGAGCAATACTGATTGATTTATGAGCCATCTATAATTATTTCGTTTTTGACCGAGGAACCTTGGCCTGTTTTTCTGACTACATTGCTAGCATGCTCGACAACGTAACAACATTGACTACATTGCCATCTTATCTTGGATTTGGTTGCTACTTGCTGTCTATATTCATAATTCTAGTTGTGTTGGATTAATTTGTGGTTGATTAAGTTTTGTTTTTCACTTAGTTCTGAATTATGAATGAAAGGGACACCAAACATATTGCTTTCCTTTTGGTTTGATAGCCAAGTTGTCTTTAGAGTATACTATACATTGTCTAAGATTTAAATCCTCGATACTACATTTTCTTGGCCTTAGAAGAGCTGTGTTTGGTCTGCTTGTATGACATTTCAATGAAAATTTGTCCTATTCTATCCATTGTTTTGAACAATCAAGAAAACAATAAAAGCAGCCCCGGCTAGGACCGTTCACAGAATAGAAATTATAATTTGTTTTTGAAACATTTATAAAATAAAAAATAAAAAAAAGTACTCATTCAAGTCCCATGGACAAAATTATATGGACTCATTCAATTTTCATGTATGGATGGGGATGGGGATTGGGGGTGTCCTTAATAATACCCAGTTAATGGTGAGTCAAAGTTAACCAGTAGGAGTAGGTAACAGGTGGGTACAATTAACTACACATTTATTAGTGAATCCTTAATTGTCAAGGACAGGTTCTTTTTTCACATACAACAAACCCCCTGCATTCTTTGCTTAAATTTTAATTAATTTTGTTGATATGGTCCTTCCACTTCCTTATTTTAAAAATAAAGGCCTCTTTAATTTTCTTGAGCAAACACAGCCATTCCCATTAATAATGTTAATAACACCATGTAATGTAGTGTATATATATAAATTGTAATCATATTTAATGTGTTTAAATTGTAGATGGACAATAATGAATGCTCGGACAGTACGATTGACCTATTTGAAGCATTTGTAGCACTCCAAGAAGTTGTGTCATCTATTAACTATGTATGTGGTGTGTACATTATTGTACTACAAGTTGCCTTGGAGAGGTACCAATCTAGGTTGGATATTAAAAGGTCACCACATCCCTTCCAAGCACAATTAGACTATTTGAATAGATTGGTGAAGGATAGCGATATTGATTGTCATGAACAACTTAGAGTGAATAGGCATACCTTCATATGTCTTTGTACACTTGTTCGAAGTGTGGGATTATCTGATTCCAAATATGTCCTCTTAGAGGAGAAAGTTGCAATGTTCTTAAATATGATTGCACACGACTATAAGAATCGCAACATCAAGTTCAATTTCATGCGGTCTGTGCAAACAGTTAGTCAGTACTTTAACGATGTCCTGAAGGCTATTTTACGCCTACAAGGTGTCTTACTTAAGACACCAGAGCCAATAACTGCAAATTGCACAGATGATAGATGGAGGTGTTTTCAGGTATTACATAGTTTAATTTCATTTAGATTTTGGGCAAACACTAACATATTTAAAATGAATAACCTTATTTTATTTTGATCTTTGGTAGAATTGTCTTGGAGCGCTAGATGGAACTTATGTTAGGGTTCGTGTTCCTGCAATAGATAAGCCAAGATATAGAACACGGAAGGGTGAAATTGCTACTAATGTCTTGGGTGTTTGTTCCCAAGACATGCAATTCATTTATGTGTTGCCTGGATGGGAAGGGTTAGCTTCAGATTCTAGGGTACTTAGAGATGCTGTGAATAGACCAAATGATTTGAAGGTGCCGACGGGTAAGAATCTATATAGTTAATTGCCCAATTTTTAAGTACTTATACATATGAAACCCATACTTGTTTTCAGGTTTCTGCTATCTTGTAGATGCGGGTTACACTAATGGAGAGGTTTCTTAGCACCGTATAGAGGGCAACGCTATCACCTCTCTACATGGAGAGAAGGGGGTATCCCAGTGAATCCTGAGGAGTTCTTCAACATGAAGCACTCTGCTGCTCGTAACGTTATTGAGAGGTGTTTTGGGTTACTCAAGATTAGGTGGGCAATACTGAGAACTGCTTCGTACTACCCAATCAAGACCCAGGGTCGTATTATTACTGCATGTTGCCTTCTCCACAACCTCATCGGACGTGAAATGCCAGTGGATCCATTTGAGTTCGAGTTAAATAACACTCATATACCTCAACCTGATTTAGGAGAAGAGTTCATCAATACAGTAGAGCCATCAAATCAATGGAGTGATTGGAGGGATACATTGGCAAACATAATGTTTAATGAATGGCAAGCAAATAGAGGAGTTGGTGGAAATCCTCCGCAGTTGAGATAGTTTATTTAAATATTTTATTTGTAATGATGAGAATCTTGTCTATTTTCATAATTGAAAAATATGTAATGAGAATCTTACGTAGTTGAGATGGATTTATTTTTCAAAGCTAATCAATTTTATTTGTTTTAATCTTTATTTCATGGAGAACCATTTGTTGATTTCATGATTGCATAATAATATCTATATTTTAGGTAGATTGAGTAGTTGTTTAATATCAAGAGTGCTTATATATATATATATATAGTTCATGCACACTTTTCAATCATATTTTTACATTGTCTTCCATACTTGTATTTTGTAAATTAGAATGAGCTATTAAATCAATAATATGTGTTGTACATCATTATTATAGGCATGGATAGTGTTGCTACCAGTCGTTCTCGAAAGAAAAGTAAAGGGAAGGCAGATGCTAGTTCAATTAGGAGTCGTAGGATTTGGACGAAGATGGAGGAGTTGTTTCTCATAAGTGCAATGAGAGATTTGTGTAATAATCCTAAATGGAAGGTTGACAATGGGCAATTTAAGTCGGGGTTTTATGGCGAACTTGAGAAGAGAATTGTCATGGCTTTTCCTGGAAGTGACCTTCGTGCTTGTCCTCACATTGAGTCAAAGATAAAAATTTGGAGGAAACACTATGGCCTTTTGTATGAAATGACTAAGCTTAGCGGATTTGGATGGAATGACACTGAGAAGATGGTTCTTGTTGACAGTGATGATGTTTGGGAAAACTTTGTTCGGGTAAGTTTTATTCTTCCATTTTTTAGTGTTCATCTCATCATAATTACTAGATATCCTATTCATCTTCATTTCAATTTTATCTCATTTAGCATACTTGAATGTCCTTTCTTTCTTTTGAACTTGTGTAGAGACAACCAAGTGCGAGTTCTATGCGAAACAAGTCATTTCCATATTATGAAGATTGGCTTGTTCTCTTTGGCAAAGACAGAGCCACTGGTGAGTTAGCTGAAGATCCTGCAGATGCAATTGAAGCAATTGCTATGGAGGAAGCCATGGGGGAGAAGGGTGATGGTTCTCCAACTAAGCAATTCAATGTTGCTGACTTCGAGTGTTCAATGTCTACAAATGGAAATGCATCCAACTCTTCTACCTTTAGCAAGGGAGGAACAAAAAGAGCCAGGATTACTGAAGGAATCGCAAGTAATATAGCTACAATGACAGAGACACTTGGCTCTTTTTTGGACAAAACGGACACTAGATTGGGTGAGATTGTTAAAAGGATTGGATATCAACATGACTTATCCCAAGCTAGGAGGAGTGTCGATGCTGAACTTCTGAAGCTCCCCCTTACATCAACTCAAAGGTTGACAGCAAGTTCTCTCATTGTCAAAGATGCTCAGTGAGTTGACTTCTTTTTCAGTCTCTCCGATGCCGACAAATTAGAGTGGGTATGTCTTTTGTTGGGAGGGCACGTATGAGTACACATGTTGGGGATCGTGGTTTATTCGACATAATAGAATATATAATAGTATTTGATAATGTGGGAATTTAGTTGTGTAGAAGATAATGGAGATGCTATAATTCTAGCTTACACACATCACTGTTTTACAAACTATTGTGAACATTGCTTTTCTTAGTTTAATATTGAACTTGAGTTGATTGGTGGATCAAAAAAACAAAAAACATAATCTATTACATGTGGTCTTGATGGGTGAATCAAACATAATCTGTGTTTAGACAAATCTATGTTCAAACATAATTTTGCATGTGTACTTTTAGGCCATGTGTAACGCCCCGACCCTTTACACGTCATCAATATTGTCCGCTTTGGGCCACGCCCGCACAGATTTGTTCTTCCCAGTGGGTCACCCATCCTAGAACTACTCCAGCCTAAGCACGCTTAACTGGGGAGTTCTAATAGGGATTTCACCAATTGGGAAAAGGCCTCGATGCTATATAAGGGTCCAGGTTTTTACTTTTATAGCCCAGGAACTCCCCCTCCATTCCCAATGTGGGACACCGGGGCCTTACAATCCACCCCCCATAAGGCTGCACGTCCCCGTGCAGTAGCCTGCCAACTCGCAAGCCCACCCACATGCACCGAGAGACACCAGGGGCCCACACTCGGTACTCTGGAGAGTCGGCTCTGATACCATTTGTAACGCCCCGACCCTTTACACGTCATCGATATTGTCCGCTTTGGGCCACACCCGCACGGATTTGTTCTTCCCAGTGGGTCATCCATCCTAGAACTACTCCAGCCCAAGCACGCTTAACTGGGGAGTTCTAATAGGGATTTCACCAATTGGGAAAAGGCCTCGATACTATATAAGGGTCCATGTTTTTACTTTTATAGCCCAGGAACTCCCCCTCCATTCCCGATGTGGGACACCGGGGCCTTACACATGTTTGCATCTGTTTAATTACCATTTTGTGTATGTGTGTGTGCGCACATGTTTGCATGTGTTTAATTACCATTTTGTGTGGGTGGGTGGGTGGGTGGGTTGGTGGTGGTGGTCATGTTTGGTTTGGTTTTTATGAATTTGTTTTAAAATTAATTTGGTGAAAGAAATTTAAAAAAAAAAATTAAAACACTTATTATTAAATCTATATAATTTTATATTTTAGAAGGCCGAAAATAATTTTTATAATTTTTATAAATTTTAAAATATTTTTTTATATTTATTTTATCAAATTAGTTTATATATTTTTAAAAAAAAATTAAAAAAAACAAACCAAACATGGCCTTTGTATTTTGTATTTTAATTTTGCTTTTATTTATTTATTTATAATTTTTTTTCAAAATCATATTTATGAAGAAATTTTGATAAAGTAAAAATTATGAAGAAACATTGATGGAGGGTAAGATTGGAAAAGAAAATAAATATAGTTGTAATCCTACATTCATAAGTTTCTTATCCCATGCAAATCAAACAATAGGCAAGAGGATAATTTATCCTACTAATCCAATTGGATAATTAATACCACACTAATTTAATAGAATTATTAATACTTCACTATTAGTTTTGTGAAATCAAACACGGCCTATAGGTGCTGTTAGTAGGCAATGATATAGAGTATAGAAAATTGTTTGGAAATTCTAAAAAAAAGCTCTAAAGATATTTATTTCTACTCTATAGGTGCTGTTAGTAGGCAGGGACATAGAGTATAGAAAATTGTTTGGAAATTCTAAAAAAAAAACTCTAATAACTTTAATATGTGTGTGGACCTCATTTGATCTGATATTTTAGTCTTATATTTTTATTTTATTTTTTATACTCTTGTCACATTACTAAAACTTTTTTTAAAACTCTCTATTATTATTGATAGAGTATAATAATCTTCAATCAAATAAAATTACTTTGTAAACACAGCTTCCAAAATGAATTATTTCAGCCTTTGTTTGGTTAGTTTAGTTGGATTAAAAAAAGTATGAAAAACAAAATAAATTAACTAAATTAATAAAAACGAAATATCACATTTAAATTATAATTATTTCATTTGTTCTCTTACAAAAATAAAAAATAAAAAGTCAAAAAATCAAACCAGACAAACTTTTTAATCTCAATCTAAAGAAGTCCCTACTTGAAAAAATCAACTAAAAAAATTAATGCCAAACGGCAACTCAGGCTCTTTTATTTAGCTTTCGTTTGGGGAGTAAGTTAGTTTTTTGGCTTTTTAATTATTTTGTTCGAGACTAAAAAATTTCATTTGGGATGGGTTTTTTGAATTTTTTGAGAGAAAAATAAAATAATTATGATTTGAATGTGAAGTGCTTTTTTTTTTTTTAGCTTTTTTGGCTATCTTATTAATTTTTTAACCTATTTTATCTTTTGATAACTATTTTAGCTCAAACTATTTATACCAAACGAAGCCTTATTTCTATTTTTAAAATGGCAAATCTATCTTTTTAAGAGTTTTTTGGTGTATGTTTTTTTGGGTGTTTGGGAAAATTTTTTATTTTTTATTTTTTGGGCTACAATAGCACTAAGAGAGTATTTGAAATGATTTAAATAAGTATATATTTTTATTTTTTTTATAAAAAAATGTAAAATATGAGCTAAATTTAAAGTAATGTGGTAGAAATAATGTGACCCAAATAAGATGATTGTGATGCAAATAAGATTTTTTAAAATAGTATATGCTATTTTAGCACATGCCAAACACCTCCTAAAAGATAAAATAGGTTAAAATAATTAATAAAATAAAATCTCACATTAAATTCATAATTATTTTACTTTTTTTTTCTACAAATATCACATCCAACTATCAAAAAATTCAACCATTTTTCCAAACACAACTATTTTAGCCTATTAAAATGGCCAAACATTAAAATAACCTACTAAAATAGTCAACTTTCCAAACAATACCTTTGTTATTTTAATTTGCTGTATTTAAAATAAACAATGCACAAGCTTATTCCAATAAAATTTTGGTTAAATATTTGAGTTAAAATTTGTAATTATTTTTAGGGGAAACAACAAATCAATATAGGGGTTGAAAATAAAATTCAGACTTATGATAAAATTTATAAATTTTAATTGTTAAAATTATAAACTTTTTCAAGTAATTATTCTTGACAATTACATCTGATTTGTAAATTTTTTTTTCTTATTTTTATAAACAAATTCTATGATGTATCATATTTTTTAGAATTACCACATTTGTGATCTTTGATTTTAACTTAGGATAGTACTAATGATGATTTGGTCATATATATTGTGGTATTAGTTATAATAAAAATAATAATAATTATACTTTTTGTAGTGTTTGGTTATGATAATTTTTTTTTTTAATTTTAATTATGACTTGTAAAGATTCAATTATGACATTTGTAATAATTAATGGTACAAATATCATAACTTACATATAGTACATATCCATACAAAATTAAGTTGGTAAATAGATCACTTTGAAAATACCTAATAAAAAAATCATGAGTAAAGACACAATTTAATATTTTACATAATTTCAACCAAAATATTTAATATTTATTTCAAATTCAAATAAAAAGTTTCACAAATTAATTAAATGATAATATTATTCAAGCTGTATTTCACAAATTAATATAAAACACAATAGATATGGCTCAACTTTTCTAGAGCATGAGGCAAACCATCGAAGGGAGGGTTTGTGAAGAGAGTTTTTAGGTTTTTTTTTTTTTTTTTTTTTTTTTTTTTTTTTTTTTTTTGGGGGGGGGGGATTAAAATAGTATTAAAAGATAAAATAGATTAAAATAGTTAATAAAAAAAATATCACATCAAATTCATAATCATTTTATTTTATTTTTTTTCACAAATATCACATTCAATTAGAAAAAAATCCAACCAATTTCCCAAACATAATTATCTTAGCCTATCAAAATAACCAAAAATTAAAATAACTTACCAAAATAGCCAAGTTTCTATACATACTCTGTGACAACCCGTATTTTTGCATATTAAATTATTTTGGTAATTATATTTAGCCACTTAAATTTTGTAATCAACATCTATAATCCAATTCCATAAAAACATTTTGTGACAAAATTCTATAATTAACCTTTAATTATTTAATTAGTGCAATTTTTATCTTCATAGTATTATTATTATTATTGTTGTTGTTGTCATCGTCATTGTCGTCACTTTTATGACTGCACAAATCTAATTCTTAATATATATTATTCTGTATAATTATTATGTATAAAGTTTTACATTAATAATTTGTATACAAGAAAATTAACCCATGAAAATTAATTGGTTCAATCTCAAGTCTTTTAATTACATATAATAATATTATAATATAAGGTCAATTAATAGTGATTATTAAACTATTAAATTATAATGTTAATAACATCATAACTAATACCAATATTGAACTTCTTTAAATAAATTTATTTATCTTTATGTGATTAAATTTTTGTACCTAAATACAGTTGTAGAAACTAAATGATTTAAACAAATAATAATTAAGTTAGTTAGAGGATAGTAGGAAGCAAAACATCTAGTGACTATGTTATATATATATATACATTGATTTTCATAATGTAAAAAAAAAAAAAAATGAAATCAGAATTTCTTGGCCAGGGAAATTTGGCCCCTCCTTTCCAAGACGGCTGCTGTAGGACTGCTGGAGCCATGTCAATGCATGCTAAGGCATGCATACTTCTACACACTCTAGGCCTACCTTGTAGGTAATATTTCCTAAGGCAAAAGGAATAAAAAAAAATAAAAATAAGCCTCCAAACTCCTACAAATAGAACACCATTTTAGCCCAGCCATTCTACTTCTTCAGCTGAGCAAGGAGAGAGAGAGAGAGAGAGGATGCTTGGTGGTCACCATTTCAAAACAAATTTTTTAGAATAGTTTGTAAGAAGCTCTTAAAGTAAAAATACTCAACCCCTATCCTCCCTTACATGTTTTTCTTAACTAAATCTATACATTAAAAATATGCAAGAGTGTGTATTGATAATACACAAATGCTCAATGCATGTTACATTTAGATAGAATGATAATCTTAGGATTATGTGATTTCGGTCCTTCTTGAAAGTATGGATTAGATGGTTTAACTACTGATTTTGCTCCTTATGTGTTCAAATATTCTCCATTGTTGAATTAATCTTGCATGCTTATGAATTTGTGTTTACTCTTCATAAATATTATTTTCTATTACCACTAATGAAAGTAAATATGAAGGATTAGAGTTTCAAGTGGGAATAATAGTAAGAAACATTTTCTTTGTCTTGCATGTGATTCGTGGTGAATACAAAGTGTGTTTTTCACAAACTAATAAACTTCCAACAAAACAGATTTTTAATCCATTTCAAATAAATCCAAATAAACCCATGGGAACACTTTCATAGAATCTGTATAGCGACCCCGGTCTTTTCCCATTTGATTATTGTATCCGGACTTGGGTTCCGTAGATCCTGTCATTATATAATTGTTGTTGTCCTTTAAATCCCTATTCTTAAGTTATGGGTTGTGTTGGGCAGGTTTGTTACAGGTTGGTTGGGTCCGGAAACCAAGTGTTGCTGTTCAGTTTTTGGGTTGGTCGCTCGAGCGAGGGTTGAGTTTTGTCTCTGGTGGCTCAAGCCAGGGTTTCTTCACTCGAGCGAGCGATTGCGTCTAGTATAGACCTGAGAGCAGTGTTTCTTCGCTCGAGCTAGCTTTTCTTTGCTCGAGCGAGCGAGGTGTATGTTTTCGAGTTCTTCGCTCGAGCGAGCATTCTGTCGCTCGAGCATGCTTCTGGGTTGCAGACCTGAAGCATTGCATTCTTGGCTCGAGCGAGTATTTCTTGTGTCTGGTCGCTCGAGCGACCATGTCTTCGCTCGAGCGAGCCTATCCAGTTTAAATAGACAGCAGCGGGAATTTAATCAGTTTTTCATCCTCTTTTTGATTCTAAACCCTAGTTCTGAGTTCTCTCTCTCTCTCAACTCACCTTTTCTCTTAGGTTTGATCTATTTAGAGTGTGTTTCTACCCTAGTTGCTTTATTAAAAAGGTAGTGTGGGTCGAGGGCTTCGGTTTAATCTGAACAATTTTGGAGTTGGAGCACTTTGAGTTTGGGTCATTTCTTCGTCTTCTCTTTTTGGGTTATTTCTTCGAGGTAGGGATTTCCTACTCCAATGTATACGTTTTGTTCTAAGTTCTGGCATTTTAATATGTTGGGGGTATTTTGGTAATTTTGGGAAAAACCCTAGTTGTTTAAATAAATTGAATTGTATATTTAATTTGAGGAACATTGGGTAAATTAGTTAAATTCTTGAGATTGAAGAATTTATTGATTAAATGGGGTAGTTGGTTAATTGAAATCACTCGTCTATTTAATTGTTGAATTATTTATTTCCAAGTCTAGAAATAACTGTTTTGGGCTATCGGTGGAAGATAGTCATGATTGTTGTAGACATTGCATGTGGATTAGGGATAACTGAAACTAATCACATTGGCTAAGTCATTAATTTTATTTGTTGAATTATCTGAGACATTATGTGTATTGATTGTTTGTTGTATATGTTATGTGCTTACATACATGTATTGGTTGAGCATTGCATATGCATATTGTGTGGGAGGAGATAGGGGATGTACTCCACGGTTTAGGGAAAGATAGGGGATGGACCTCTAAACCGGATTTTGTTTGGGAGGAGATAGGGGATGGACTCCATTAGCATCACTTTTATGTGTGCTTATTTATATTGAAGTGTTTTATTGATACATCACTAAAATGTGTATCAAACTGGAAGTATGAAGTGTTTTGATGTGAGCCTGAGTCTCATTTATTCTGTTGAGATTGGAAGTAATGTACTGTGACATACAAATTCACCGTTATAGTTTGGCCAGGTTCTGAGCCATATTGGTAAAAAGGAAAAGTTGAATAATTAATGGAAAGTGAAACTGATAATTTGTATTAACCATCTATTGAATGCTATTGCTTTATTCAATGCTTATATTTGGTTTAGTATATTTCTACTGGGCTGTGGCTCACCCTATATGGGAACATTATTTTCAGGTCCAGGTGATTCACTACCTCTAAGGACTTAGCTTGGAAGGATTTGGACAATGAAGCCTTGTCTTTAGTTATTTGTTTTTATTTGAATTACATGTAAACATTCAAGCCTAGGGCTTTATTTGTATTTGAGTTAGAACTCATGTTTTTGTGTCTAAGTGTTGGCTTGGCAGGATGTAAGCCTGTAGGGCATTTATTTTGGATGTTATATGTAATGTCTTTATTTAGGATACTCTGATGAATGAATTATGATTTATTTTCTTAAGTAATGCATCGTATTATTGTGTATGTTATGGGTTATATTTTGAGGGCGTTACAATCTGAAACTACTGGAGTCAGTTTAACATGTTTTCATGGTACTAGGATATTGAAAAAAAAATTTATTTGACAACGTTTTGTGGTCAAAACATATTTTTAACGTCATTGTTGTCTGGAGGAAGTAGCAATGCTGACTTTACCAGGTCACTGTTTATTCTACAGAATGAGTTTTCAAGTGATTCAAATTGGAAAAGTTATATTTTTAAGTTAAATTTCAAATGCCGCTGGTTTCATAAATTTTTATTAAGTATTGACAGAGAAACGCCAATTTTTTCAAAATGTGACAGAATCTGTCCAGTTTTCTTATAAAAATTATTTGATCATCTTTCACTGGTTTTCAGTCTTCACACCCTTCTGGAAATATGTTCTAAACTAAAAAATTTAGCAAACCATTCTAACCATGCCTCTTTTCGACACCGTTTAAGGTCTCTTTTTATTTTTCGAACACAGAACACCTATGCTGGAGGCTAATGTAACTCACTGTCCCAGAAAACCAGTTTTCTGCCAAAAATTATTTCTCCATTTTAAAATCTTTTTTAGCCCTGGTATTCTCTTGACATATTTTCCTAACTTGATGAACTAACACCAGTTAAAATATTGTAATGGTTGAATGTAACGCCCTCAAAATAATACATAAACCCATTACTTTAAACATGCATTTATATAGAAGAAAGCAATCTATTTCATTCATCAGAGTCGTTCTTTCAAAAGTATTACATGTTAACAACAAAAGCAAATGCCCTACGGGCTTACAGCTTTCCAAGTTAACACTTGGTTACACAGAAGAAGAGTACTAACTCTATACAAAAGAAGCCCTTGGCTTGATGTACATGTAATACAAACATAATACACAAAAAGAGTCTTCAACTCTCGTCATCATCCAAGCTATGTCCTTGGAGGTGGCATGCTACCTGTACCTGAAAATAGTGTCCCATAAAGGGTGAGCCAACGCCTAGTAGAGATATGCTAAACACAACATGAGTAATAACTAAGACATCGGCAATTGATAAATGTCTAACTCACATAAATCAATTTATAATTCCATTTCCATTACATGACAACCGTATTCATATCTCATTTCAGTTTCCATTTCTCATCATTTTCTCAAATTACATCAACGGCTCAGAACCTGGCCACCCACTTATAAGGGACAGTGACTCATGCTAGACACTTCCCATTTTACAATAGATAAACATACTAGTTGTATCAACATCTCAACAGATAAGCACACAAGCTGTATCTACATTTCAACAGATAAGCATATTAGCTATATCAACACCTCCAAGGATAAGCATATAAGCCGTATCCACACTTCTATAGATAAGCATATTAGCTATATCAACACATTAACTGACAAGCATATAAGCTGTATCAGTGGAGTCCATCCCCTATCTCCTCCCAATCAACATCCGGTTTAGAGGTCCATCCCCTATCTTCCCCTAAACCGTGGAGTACATCCCCTATCTCCACTCACACACACTGTATACACACAAAAGTCATATACACAATCAATCAATACATAACGTTAATGTATTCTACCAACCGTCATGCTCTATGACATAACCAATCGACTAGTTTTAATTTGCCTAATCATCATGCATTGTCTACAACAATCAAAACTACCCTCCACCGGTAGCCCAAGCAGTTATTTCTACACAGAAAATAAGAGCTCCAACAGATAAAATATCAACGTTTTCGAAAATGAGCGATTTATAAATCCAACTCCACCATTCCACAATATAATGAACCAATTCTGTTACTTACAACTCAATTCCAAGTAACAACAACTTTCCCAACTTTATTATGGCAATTAACTTGTATAACAAATTAGGGCTTTCACCCCCATTCCTCATTATTCACCCCAAGGTTCAATAACCAACAACCAACCACTAGAACATCATTTTGAAACCCAAATTTACATTTTTAAGAATCAAAATCACAAACCCTCATTCATGCTTTTTGAAACCCTAAGTCCCAAATCAAACCATTTAAACAATAGACTCGAAATCTATGTTAAAACCCATAAGAGTGAGTAGGAATCCCTACCTCAAGAGATGATACCTAAAGGAGAATACGACGAAAACGAAGTTGCTCCAAATCACAAGTTTTACGGATCAAAATGTAGCCGTCGACAATCAACAACTTTTTTGTAAAGGCCAAAGATGAGCAAATCACTCCTACTAGATCAATACCTAGAGAGAAGGTAGAGTTCTAGAGTGAGAAGCTCAACAGTGGTGTTTTTGGAAAAGTAGGAGAGAGAAGAGAATGTGAAAAACTGATTTAAAATGTCAAAACACAGAGCTTTAACCCAGTCGCCCCGCTCGAGCGTCCAAACCCCCGCTCGAGTGGCACTCACAGACTCCCGCTCGAGCGGCCAATCCCCCGCTCGAGCGTCGGATGCACACTCTCAGCACTTCTGCAGACAGGTTCCCGCCGGCGCCAACTCCCGCCGAGCGGCACACACAAACTCCTCGCCGAAAGGCCCAACACTACACAGGAAAAAACTTTGATGGGTGTGTTCCCCGTTCGAGCGCCCGAATCCCCGCTCGAGCGGACAAGTCCAAACCTGGGCCGCTAGACTTGGCTCCTAAGCTCAACCAACCCATTCCCAAACTTTCCCAACACAACCCAAGACTCGAATATAAAGAGTAAAGGATGTAGACAAGATATACACAACAACCGATTCCACGGAGCCTAAGTCCGGATACAACAAATAAAGAAAGGGAAAACCAGGATCGTTATATTGAACTTCGTTTGCTATGGGTTTTTTTTTTTTTTTTTTTTTGTCTGACCATACAGTGTTGAAAGAAGAAGTTTGTGAATTCCTAAGAAACTTTGTGATGAGTCCTAAGAAATTCTATCATATTTATTTTGGTTTCCATATATGATTGTGTTGTTCTATATAAACATTATGACACTATGGTTTTCAAACTAAAACTCGCACACGCATCAAAATGTGAATTCAACGAAGTAAAGAAACGCGAAATTGAACCGATGATACATTAAAAATTTAAAAGTGATGGGGTGAACCCGGTTTAGAAGCTTGCGCCAGTGAGTTGCGAACCCTAACATGGCACGGGAAGGTATTTCGGCTCTTATCGATGTAGGCGATATAAGGTTGGTGGTGCTAGTGTCACAACATAGACCGTTCCCTTGGGACAAACCGTGATGTCACGACTCAGGTACGTAACCTTGGTGCGTGGGCATCATTGGTAGTTACAGCAAGTAACATTTAAATATTTGACCAAGGAGGAGTCAGAATTGCCCGTGGCCATTGTTTAACGGTTGAGTGGAAATAGTGCTCCGCGGGGAGTTACTTAAACTTATCTGATAAACTAAATCTATGAGAATTTAAAAAGAAAAGTGGGAATTTTCTTTATGATGAAATACTGCTTCTGTTTGTCTTTTTTTTATTTATTATCTATTGTTATTATTTCAACTGATGGCATTCATCTTATGCTTATTAAATGTTACCTGTTATTCTGTTACTACGCATTATTCATTAATTGTGAGTATTATTATCGGGGTGGGTATTTTCAGGTTGTAGTATATTATTGAGCTTATCACTCATTGGCATTCTTGTTGCCCTGGGATTTCATGCCAGATACCGAAGAAACCGAAGGAAACACCGAGGTGTTGGAAGGCAACATTCAGCCTTGATTAGCTTAAAACGTGTCAAAGTTCTATGAACCATTTTTCTGAGTTTTCTAGTTTTTCTCTAGTTTCTTTTTATATTTGTATACTAAGACAAAGTTTTAAGTTTGACTGGAGTTGTAATTTAAGAACTTTTGGTTTTTGTATTGTTAATTAATGGATGATGGTAAATTTGGTGGCAACATTGATGAGGATTCTTAATTAAAAAAATTGATTTTAAGTTTTAAACCTTATTAGGATGTCCTCAAATTTTGAGGCGTCACACACTCCTCTAATAGTAGGGTAAATCTTAGGTGTGCCTTGCATACCATATGCAAGGCACTTACACCTTTTATATTTTGCACTTACATGTTTTCTGTATTGGGTTATACCAAATTCTTTTCAAACTTACACATTGGTAAGCAAGTCATTTTTCAGGTAAATTAATAAAACAATATATTATATGACTAAAGGTGCAAATTATCAAAAAAAAGGCGTAAATAATTTCACAAGAAGGCGTAAGTTTTTACAAAATGCGTAAATTTTCACAAAAGACGTAATTAATTTCAGAAAAAGTGTAAGTAATTTCTAGAAAACTTACACCTTTTGTGAAAATTTACGTTTTTTTGGAAAATTACTTACACCTTTTTTGAAAACTTATGTTTTTTTGTGAAATTATTTACACCTTTTGTGAAAACTTATGCTTTTTTGTGAAATTACTTACACCTTTTGTGACAACTTACGGCTTTTTGTGAAATTACTTACACCTTTTGTGAACACTTCTTTTGTGAAATTACTTACAAAAGGTGTAACTTTTGACAACTTTTACATATTACTTACACCTTTTGTAAAGTAACTTACATCTTTTGTGAAAAAACACACACTTTTTCTAAAAGGTTACACCTTTTGTGAAATAATTTCTTTCATAAAATTTGCACATTTTGTTCAAACTTACACTTTTTGTGAAAACTTACAATTTTTCATGAAAATACTTACACATTTTGTCAAAAGTTACACCTTTTGTGAAATACTTTTTCTAATAAAATTTACAAATCTTGTTAGAACTTACACCATTTGTGAAAACGAAACTTACACCTTTTGTGAAATAACTTACATATTTTGTGAAACAACTTACACATTTTCTAAAAAGTTACACCTTTTGTGAAAAAAAATTTTTCATAAAATTTACACATTTTGTTAAAACTTACACATTTTTCTAAAAACTTACACCTTCTCGTGAAAATACTTACACCTTTTGTCAAAAGTTACACCTTTTGTGAAATATTTTTTTCATAAAATTTACACCTTTTATTGGAACTTACACCTTTTGTGAAAACAAAACTTATACCTTTTTGTGAAATTAATTACATCTTTCGTCAAAAACTTATACATTTTCTTAAAAGTTACACCTTTTGTGAAATAATTTCTTTAATAAAATTTATAGCTTTTATTAAAATTTACACATTTTCTGAAAACTTACATATTTTCGTGAAAATACTTACACCTTTTGTCAAATATTTTTTTTTTCTAAAATTTATACCTTTTGTTAGAACTTACACTTTTTGTGAAAACGAAACTTACGCATTTTGTGAAGTTACTTACATCTTTTGTGAAAAAACTTACACCTTTTGTAAAAAAATTTCTTCCATAAAATTTACATATTTTGTTAAAACTTACACCTTTTCATGAAAATACTTACACCTTTTGTGAAATATTTTTTTTCCAAAAAATTTACACCTTTTGTCAAAATAAAACTTACATCTTTTGTGAAGTTAGTTATATCTTTTGTGAAAAAACTTACACATTTTCTAAAAAGTTACACTTTTTGTGAAAAAATTTCTTTCATAAAATTTAAACATTTTATTAAAACCTACAACTTTTGTGAAAACTTACACATTTTCGTGAAAATACTTACACCTTTTGTTTTCAGAAAAGGTGTAAGTTTTTTCACAAAAGGTGTAAGTTTTGTTTTCACAAAAGGTGTAACTTCCAACAAAGTGTGTAAATTTTATGAAATAAATCATTTCACAAAAGGTGTAAGTATTTTCACGAAAAGGTGAAAGTTTTAAAAAAATGTGTAAGTTTTAACAAAATGTGTAAATTTTATGAAGGAAAATTTTTCACAAAAGGTGTAACGTTTCAGAAAAGGTGTGAGTTTTTTCACAAAAGGTGCAAGTAATTTCACAAAAGGTGTAAGTTTTGTTTTCACAAAATGTGTAAGTTCCAAAAAAAAAAGTATAAATTTTATGAAATAAATTATTTCACAAAAGGTATAACTTTTCACAAAAGGTATAAGTTTTAACAAAATGTGTAAATTTTACGAAAGAAAATTTTTCACAAAAGGTGTAATGTTTCAGAAAATGTGTAACTTTTTTCACAAAAGGTGTAAGTTCTGTTTTCACAAAAGGCGTAACTTCCAACAAAAGGTGTAAATTTCATAAAATAAATTATTTCACAAAAGGTGTATGTATTTTCACAAAAAGGTGTAAGTTTTTACAAAATGTGTAAGTTTTAACAAAAAATATAAATTTAATGAAAGAAAATTTTTCACAAATGGTGTAACGTTTCAGAAAAGGTGTAAGTTTTTTCGCAAAAGGTGTAAATAATTTCACAAAAGGTGTAATTTCTGTTTTCACAAAAGGTGTAAATTTTATGAAATAAATTATTTCACAAAAGGTGTAAATATTTTCACGAAAAGGTGTAAGTTTTCACAAAAGGTGTAAATTTAATGAAGGAAAATTTTTCACAAAAAGTGTAACGTTTTAGAAAATGTGTAAGTTTTTTCACAAAATGTGTAAGCAATTTCATAAAAGGTGTAAGTTCTGTTTTCACAAAAGGTGTAAATTTTATGAAATAAATTATTTCACAAAAGATGTAACTCTTGACAAAATGTGTAAGTATTTTCACGGGAAGGTGTGTAGACATCCCATTTTTTACCAACCTTCAGACTTAGACGTCATCGTTTGTGCACGCGATGATTGCACATGTTTGTGCTTGTTTCGAGCACCCGAAGGTCTCGACTGAGTGCCTTGTCTTTGAGCCTCTTAACACTTTGTGGTTTGGCCTTGTTTTTTGTGCCAACCCTTGTTGCCTCTTGCCTTGGGGAGAGGAGGGCCTTGCCGGCCACTTTCCTCCCTTGTAGGCCACTTTAAGTGGCCGGCCGACTAGAGGAAGTGGCCGGTCGGCCACTTAACTGGCCGGCAACCACTTTTTCTCCTTTTTAAATATTTGTAGATCTTTTGAGCCAGCTGTGGCTCACTGAGTTCATCCTCCATACACGTGTATGTGCTTGGCATACATAAGGGAAGCTTCCTCCCCCTTGAGAGGGGTTCTGATTTTTTAGAGCTAAAAATATCCCCTCTCTAGAAGTCTCTCTCTCTCTCTCTCTATATATATATTATGTTATTGTGCTTAGAAGTGTTATTTCTTCACACTTTTACACACAAACACCCAGTCAAATACCCTAACTTTGGAGCCGAGGTACCTTGGAGTTTATTTTGAGGTCTTAGCATTGGTTTTGGTCCAGAATTGTTGTTGAAGTTGCTACCTTCTTGTTGTGCTACAAGGGTAAGCTTCTTCTCCTCTTAAGCTTGTTTGTTGTATATTAGTTTAAGCCACCGTTGCATGCTTACTTTGGCCTAGTTGTCAACTACAAAAAAACTCTATTTTTAAGTGTTAAAGATGGTTGTTTAAGGCTTTGTGGGAGTTGGGGGGTGTTTCACCCCCTTGTATGCCTTATTTGCTAAGCTTTTGAGCCATTCTCTCTAAGCTTTTGATTCTTCCCTTGCATGGCCTTTCTACCACTAAAACTTAGAGGAATTTCAGTGGTAAAAAATTGCTCTTGTGGTCCAAAATAGGAGGGGGTGGTCCCCATCTCCTTTTGTCTTGCTTGTATGCTTTGTTGGCCTCATACTTGAGCATGCTCTTTTACTCTTTTGTGACCTAGCTCAAGCTTGTTTTTGTGGCTTGTTGGACCTGCCATAGCTCTGTTGTTGGTTGGTTTGGCCATTGGTTTCTTGCTTCTTACACTTGTAGTGTAATTCTTACAAATTAGCCTTGTATGCTTAATGCTTTGGTTCATTATTCTAGCATGAATTGGCTCCACTCTAACATGTTTTTGGTCATTATTTAACATGCCTTAACTTTGATTTTGGTTGGTGGAGTTACCTCTTGCTTGGTTTTTGTACTTGTAGTGCAATTCTCTTTGTAGGCCTAACATGCATCATGCATTATGCCTCTAATCGTAGCTTGTGTTAGCTCTATCTCAACATGTATTTGCTATTATTTTGGTATACCTTAGCTCTATTTTGAGTGGTCTTGGCCATGTGAGACTTGTTTTGCATGGTTGTAGTTTAAGTGGCCTTGACTAGCTTTGAGTTTCAAAGCCTTTTGCATGCTTTACTTGTGGTGATTGCATGCCTTAGCCTCATTTCTCACATGATTTTAGTGTGTATAGCATAGTCACATTCTCACATATTCCACTCTTTCATAGCTTTTGTGAGTTGTGCCTTATGCCTCGTTTATGAGCCAATACGTATGCATGCTTGTCTAGGCTTTTGGGCTACCATTTCAGCATGTTTTGGTCTTTGTTTTGTCCTAATTGAGCTCTGTCCATAGCTGGTTTAATCATTTGTTCCATGTATTGCATGCCTCTTATGTAGTGCCCCTTACTGGCCTTGTGCCTTGGGCCTCATAGCATGCCTTATTTGTGATGTTTATGTGATATGGCATCATTAAACACATAATTTCAGAGCATATAGCCTTGTTAAACTCTCATGTTTATCACTCTTTAATTGTGTTTAAGAGTTGTGCCCTTATGCCTTGTTGATGAGTCATTGCATGAACACCATTTGCTTTCCTTTCATGCTATCATTTCAGAGCATTTTGGGCATTGTCTTGGCATGCATGAGGTCTGTTTAGGGCTGGTTTAGTCCATTGAGCATTGTATTGTGTAGCTCTAGCGTTGTGTACTTCACTAGCTTTAATGCTTCAAGACCCTAACATGCTATACCTGTGTTGTTTGTATTATATGTCATCATTTGGCATATGATTTCAGTGCTTGTACATCTGTCATGCTCTCATATATGTCACTCTTTCAATGTGTTTGAAAATTAAGTTTTGTGCCTTGCTTGCGAGCAAACGAATGAGCATGCGTTCCTTGCTTTTTGTGCCTAAATCTTAGTGTGTATTGGCCACTGTTTTGGAGCATCTTAGGTCTGTCCATATGTGGTTTGATCACTTGAGGATTGTAGTGCTTGCCTCATGTGTAATGTACTTCATTAGCTTTGATGCCTTAGCTTCTAAACACGTCTTGCATGCATTGCTTGGATGATAGAATCTTGTGCATGCCACTTTAGTATTGATAGATAGACATGTTGTATGCATCGCATTCTGTTTGGATTGGATGTTAATCCAAACACAAGGAATGTGGCATGTTTCATACTCAAAGTGGTGAAACGTGTTGCGTTGCTTGGTCGCCAACCCTCTTGATTATGCATGATAGAGACGGAGGCTCTTATGTGTTGTTTCTGCATTCACTAATATTGTGCGAGCTTGGCTCTTTGGCCATCATGCATTGAGACACGTGATTGGTGGCTTGAGAGTCGAGTACTGCACTCCTTTGAGCTTGAGAAATGATAAGGAGAGTGGTTGCACACACATTTCCTTGTAAATGCATTGTTGTGTCTTTGTTGATCTCTGTTGCTGTAAAATTAAGGTTCTGGAAAAGGAAGTGGCTGGCCGACCACTTGCACTAGCCTACCAGCCAGTTGTAGTGGCCTGCCGACCAGTTGTAGTAGCCTGCCGACCAGTTGAAGTGGCCGACTGGCCACTTGCAGCAAATTTTTCCAAAATGCTCATGTTTTGAGGCAGATGCAACTTGAAAGTGTGTTCGATGCTTCGAGGTCACCGCAAGTGCAAATAGAGACAACTTATGGCAAGGCGATGCATTTCCGGGTGAAGTAAACTGAGCATGCATATCTTCCTCCCCTCGAGGCCATTTTAACTGCTTTATTTAGTTAGTTAGTTTGTCGTTTTTGTAATTAATTAGTTGATGTATTTAGCTAATTTAATTTATTATTGTAATATTCTAATTAGCTTAGCATAGCTAGTTTCAATTTGGTTTGTAATTAATTAGCTTAGCATAGTTAATTAATCGATCTGTAATAAGTAGCTTAGCTTAGCTCTTATTTATTCAGACCCTCTGTACAGAGGGCAAATGTTGTAATAAGTGTGCGTGTGTGTGAATGTCTTCCAACCCTACGTTTTTCTCCCTTTTACTTAACTACTTTCGATGGTTAGTTTTAGGGCATATTTCAATTAGCATCCTTATGCTTGCATGCGTGCATCATTCATTTGTCAGGCATGCACCGGGCTCGGCGTATCATTCAAACTACATCATATTTCAATACACTTTCTTGAATACGTGTTTAACAGCATGTTATCAATTGTTGCATTCATATGTCATGACTAGGTAGCCGAGCCTATTTAGTTGCATTTTGCATGTGTTGCATTAGGCATCTTAACATAGCTAGGATCATGCGTTGATTTCTAACTAGCTTCTATTTTGGCTCGGAGTACACTTGTCATGGCCCGAACCCGCCCCTATGGGTTAGGGACATAACCAGCCAGTAATCCTGAGATTACCTACGGCCTCAAACCTTAATAAACATAACTCATCAAAGTAAAGAGGCCAAACGGAAGCAAAAATTTAAAACTTTGTCCATAGAGCCGTGCTTATATGCACTCAAAACAAACCATGCACATATACGTTAATAACCCACAACAAGTACAGTATCACAAAATCCTTTAAAGACAGGATCATCCAAACTGAGTCAACCCATATCAAACTATATACAGATGTACACAAAGTCCTTGCCAACAAGACAAAATATAAATACATAACCAAATGGCAAGGATGGGTCTCCTATGTGAGATACAAGGCTGACTCTCCAAAACTCATGTTGTTACTGGCAGACTTCACTGGGCTAGGATTGGACTTCCCTCGGCTCACCTACTAACACATGAATGAGCGTGAGCGATAGCCCAGTGAATAATATCGAATACATAAGTTACATAAGCAATATGAAGAACAACATGCTCCGAACGGCCTTAGGCCCAATGCATATTTTTGTTTGACATATAAACACTTATACAAAATTCAGATCAAATGACTGTAGTTCCAAACATACTGGTCTTTAGCCCAATCAGATTTCCATTCATGTCAAAATGGCCTTCGGTCCATTCATTTATGTCAGAACGGCCTTCGGTCCATTCATTTTTGTCAAAACGGCCATCGGCCCATTCATTTACGTCAAAACGGCCTTCGGCCCATACATTCGTGTCAAAAGGACCTTAGGTCCATTCATTTATGTCAAAACGGCCTTCGGCCCACTCATTCTTGTCAAAACGACCATCGGTCCATTTATTTATATCAAAATGACCTTCGGTCCATTCATTTCTATCAAGACAACCTTCGGTCCATTCATTTCTATCAAAACGACCTTTGGTCCATTCATTTCTATCAAAACGACCTTCGGTCCATTCATTTCTATCAAAACGACCTTTGGTCCATTCATTTCTATCATGTCAAACTTTTGTCCACAATCCCAATTAGCAACTCATAAAGCTTATAAGGGAAATAAACACTTGGACATTGACAAGCTTCCAAATATCGATATTACTCATAGTGATCAGCTTGTGGATTCGCCCTGGAGCTTGTCCCTACACATTTCATGAACACAAAAGGGGTCACTAATAGTTCAATCCGTTCTTTGATTCACATAATCCTCTTTAGGCTTTATTCTTATCTCATTAACTCATTTATAATGCTTAACATATGCCTAAGAGTGCTTACAAGTGAAAGAGAACGGAAAACAAAACATAGAACGAGCATACAAAGCTTCAGAGAACAGGGTCCCCGCTCGAGCGTCAACTTCCCCGCTCGAGCGGACCCTTAAGGCCTGCAAAAGTATTGGTTGCATGAAAAATACGCTCGAGCGTGGAATAGAGCGCTCGAGCGGAAGGCCTGTCTACAAAAACTCCTCGCTCGAGCGGACTTCCAACTCTGCAAAAAGTGCTGGGATCACGATTTTCCCGCTCGAGCGGCTCTTCTCTCGCTCGAGCGGACATAAAAAATCTGGCTTTTCCAGATTAAGTTCTTGAGCTTCAATTTGAATTTCAACCAACAAAACATGCATGTTATGGCTAAAATCTCAAATATGGTTATGCTAACATGCCATAAACCCCAAAACACATTACAATGGAGCCCAATTCACAATTAATTCCCATGCATGCCCCAATCTCCCATCAACTCATTCTAATACAAACAAAATCATACATTCAAAGCTCATATCTTAATTATTCAAACATGCATGCTAATCTTGATTTCATTTCCATCCCAAACAATGCAAATGGTGTTCATTCTCATGGAATACAATAAAAGCATGCTTGCATGTAAGATTTAACACCTTTATTTCCATGTTCAACTCAATACATGCTAGATTATGCATTTCCACAACAATTATATACATGGATGCCTTCATTGATCTTCAATTGAACACAAGCAACTCAATTCCCTTACATTCAAACTAATTCATGCTCTTGACCATCTATTAAACTTGAATTCACAAGATGATGACTATAAATGCATGAATCACTCACCAAGGAGCTTTAATCTTCCCAATTTAGCAACACTTGAGCTTAATCTCCAAAAGGTCCAAGTCTTGAACCACAAATGCACAATTCTCTCCTCTCTCTCTCTAACAGCCAGCTCTCACTCCGTTTCTTAAGTTTTGATCAGCCAAAATGGGGTCATAGGAGAGAATGAGATGTGTAGTGCTCAAATACAACAAACCCCACTAGCCACAATTAAAAATATTAACAATTTGAGCACAATGCCATTAAATAAATCAATTTAATCTGACCCGAATCAATTTTCAATTAAATTTTACCGTAAGCTCTAAAAATTACGTTAATCACAATGGCGTAATCGATTTCGAGTTCCATGGCCGATAAGGCCCTCAATTTAATTTCCAAAGAAGATTATTCAAACAGGTATTCCTACGGTGAACAGATAGAATTCCAAAATCACATATATTCACATAATGGCACACAAAATCATATCAAAACATGTAATCACATACGTATTAGGGACCAATTAACATAATACAGAACAGGGATATCATAACACTGTGAGTGTTTATGCTTTAGCATCCTTGCATGCGTGTAAGTGATTGCCATGACAACATGCTTGCCATAAGGCTATCTGCTTAAGTGTTTAACTGTCTGAATGCCTGTGGATGAAGGCTTCATTACTTGAATTGGAACAATTCATCAAAATGTGCGTTGTAAGCCCACTTGAAGTGGCAAAATCATGTTGTTTTAAGCCCACTTGAGGGTGGCAAATCCACATTTTCGCCTACTTCAGGGTAGCAACTTCAAACCATTTTCACAAAATAAACACGAGATGTTTTGTTCCAACTTGAGTAATTGAGTCTATACTTGTATGCTGTGCGCATCACATAGTAATATAGCTAATAACTGGAATAAGGACACATGTGTTTTCAAAACAACATATAATGTTTAGTAGAGGCCAATCCTGTGATCGGGTGAGTAGGAGTGCTCATTTCATGACCTTCCCCTCTCGTACCCAAGTTCCCAAGCCGAGGCAACTTTGGTGATGACGGACACATGGCCTTAGGCACGAGTCAGGGTTTCCTAAATTTTCCAAAATAAAATATTTAGGTGGCGACTCTGAAATTTGGCAAAACAGTCCATGTTTGGCGCTTTTTTTTATTAAAATCAATTTTCTAAAACGATTTGCCAGATTTGGACTCTTTAGTGATTTATTAGTCTTACATTACACTTTGTGAAATTTGATTTAGAACCATGACAGGAGTCCGAACTGTAGTAGCTGGAACCCAATCTGTGCCTTCTCCAAAAAGGGGGGCGCGCGAAGAGAGTTCGGGCGGTCTACAAGGTGTAAGTTTTCACAAAATGTCTAAGTTTTAACAAAAGGTGTAAATTTAATGAAAGAAAATGTAACACCCTCAAAAATTTATATAAATCAACCATTCATAAGAATCATAGATGTAATAGAAATGTTACAATTTCATTCATCAGAGTTTATATTACAAAAGATAGTACATGTAGTTTCAAAATGTTAACAACAGAATAAGTGCCCTACGGGCTTACATCTTTCCAAGTGATCACTTGGTTACAACAAAAGAAGAGTCCTAACTCTTTTACATATAAAGCCCTTGGCTTGAATTTACACTTAGCGCAAAACAAAATAGCAAAAATGGAGCCTTCAGCTCCTTGACTATAGCGATCCCGGGTTTTACCCCTTGTGTACAGTGATCCGGACTTGTTTCTGTGGATGTTAGTAGATGATTATATTTTGTTTGCATCCTTTCGTACTTTGTATTTGAGTTGTAGGATGTGTTGGGCAGATTTATTACAGGTTGGTTAGACATAGAAACCAAAGGTAGTTGTCCAGATTTTTGCCTTTACGCTCGAGCGGGAACCTGGTTCAGCAAAAAGTTCTGGGAGTGTGTATCCGCCGCTCGAGCGGGATTTTTGACGCTTGAGCGGGAGTATGTGAGTGACGCTCGAGCAGGGCTTTCCACGCTCGAGCGGGGTGATTTTTATATGAACTTCGGGATTCCACTTTTTGAATTGATTTCCTTTCTCTCTCTTACTTTTTCAAAGAAGCCATTGGAGAGAACCTCACTCTAAAACCTAACTTCTCTCTTAGGATTGATCTAGCTAGAGTGTTTTCCTAACCTTTGGCCTTTACAAAAAAGTTATTGATCATCGAGGGCTATCTTTTGATCCAAGAATCTCGGGATTTGGAGCATTTCCGTTTTCTTCATCTTTTTCGTTGGGTGTCAACTTTTGAGGTAGGGATTCCTATTCACTACTATGGGTTTTGACCTCGATTTTTGGGCATTTTGTTAAATGGTTGATTTTGAGAAGTTAGGGTTTGAAAATGTTGAAAGGCAGTTTTTGTTATTTTGATTCTAAAATGTGTATTTTGAGTTTCAAAAATAATGATATTGTTGTTGGTTGTTGATTTATGGACCATTGGGTTGTTATTGGAAAATGGGGTAAAAAACCCTAAGTTGTTATATAAGTTAATTGGTATAATTAATTTGGGAAAAATTGTTGTTATTTGGAATTGAGTTGGAAATAATGAAATTGGCTCATTATATTATAAAATGGTGGAGTTGGACTTATTAATCGCTCACTTTTGAAAACATTGATATTTTATCCGTTGGAGCTTTTATTATCTGTTTAGAAATAATTGCTCGGGCTACCGGTGGAGGGTAGTTTTGATTGTTGTAGACAATGCATGATGATTAGGCAAATTAAAACTAATCAATTGGATGTGTCATTGAGTATGCCGGTTGAAAGAATACATTAACTGTATGTATTGATTGATCATGTATATGACCTATGTGTATATATGTTGTGTGTGTGGGAGAAGATATGGGATGTACTCCGCGATTTAGGGGAAGATAGGGGATAGACCTCTAAACCGGATGTTGTTTGGGAGGAGATAGGGGATGGACTCCGCTGCTACAGCTCATATGCTTGTCGGTTAATGTATTGATACAGCTCATATGCTTATCTATGGAAGTGTTGATATAGCTCGTATGCTTATCTGTTGTAGTGTAGATATAGCTTGTATGCTTATCTGTTGAGATGTTGATATAGCTAGTAGGCATATCTAATGTAAAATGGAAATGTTTACTATGAGTCACTGTCTCATGTAAGTTGTTGGTCAGGTTCTGAACCGTTGTTATGAATTGTGAATTTGATAAGAAACAGAAAATGGAATGAAACATGGACATAGTGGTCATGTAATGGAAATGAGATATGAATTGATTTATGGGAATTAAACATTTATCAATTGCTAATGTCTTAGTTACTGCTCATACTGTGTTTAGCATATCTCTACTGGGCGTTGGCTCACCCTATATGGGACATTATTTTCAGGTACAGGTAGCATGCCACCTCCAAGGTCATAGCTTGGATAATGATGTGAGTTGAAGACTCTTTTTTGTTTATTTGTTTGTATTACATGTATATCAAGCCAAGGGCTTCTTTTGTATAGAGTTAGTACCCTTCTTTTGTGTAACCAAGTGTTGACTTGGAAAGCTGTAAGCCCGTAGGGCATTTGCTTTTGTTGTTCACATGTAATACTGTTGTAAGGACTACTCTGATGAATAGAAATGGTAGATTTCTCTTATGTTAATGCATGTCTATAGTGATGGGTTTTATGTTTTTTTTTTTAGGGCGTTACAACTTGGTATCAGAGCTTACCGGGTTCGAATACTTTGGGTACGTGGGAAGTGATTAGTATCACAATGGGTTTGTCTCACTTGTTAGAGACTTAAGTGTAATGTAATGTGTTTATGTGATAACATATTTATGTGACTATTTGGGTATGGGATTTAGTTTCTAGGATGTTAATTGGATTCTTGGGTTTCTGTGAGTCTTGTTGGAAAAGCACTTGATCAATTCTATTTCTAACCGGAACTCTTGCAACGCCTCGGGACTATCATTATCCAGAAATGAGATTCGTAGGTGCTTATGTGTTTATGTGCTTACGTGGAGTGAATTACAGTTGTCCATGCATTAGGACGCGAGTGTTATAGCTTCGGCACATTTGTGAATGTGCTAACGTTCTCTATTACCTTTATTAGGATGTCAGGATGAGGACGAGGTGGTAGGCGAGGTAGGCCTAGGAGGCAGGAGATGCCTCTATCGGATGATATTCTGGTGCAGCAGGAGGGGGTTCGCCAGGCCAATGTGGCCGAGCCAGCAGGTCAAGAGGCTATAGGCGCTTTAGCCCGAGGGATAGCCGATGCTTTGAGGGAGTCTATGGGTATTCTCAGAGCTGAGAATCCAGTTCAGGCTCTAGTGCAGGCCCAGGTTACTGAGGCAGGGCCTTCCTTCTTGAAGAGGGAGTTCTTCCGGTCTAATCCGGATGAGTTTGTTAGGGATCCAAAGGAGCCACTGAAGGCGGATGAGTGGTTGGAGTAGATGAGTAAGACGTTCGAGATGCTTGGCATTGAGGACGGAGCATTGAAAGTGACCTTGGCGTCTTTCCAAGTGAAGGGGGATGCGGGTCAGTGGTGGAAATTCGTGAAGGGTCGTTTGGATGGCACTTGGGAGGCTTTTGTGGGTGCTTTCCAAGAGAAGTTCTTATCTCCAGCAGTCAGAGAGAAGCTGAGAGATCAGTTCTACCAGCTTTTGCAGTTGAGTTCTTCAGTGGCCGAGTATGAGGCTGCTTTTACTAGCTTGTCCAGGTTTGCACTTGAACTTGTGGCGTCCGAGGAACGCCGCTGTATCGAGTTCGAGAAGAGGTTGAGGCGTGACCTCAAGATGAGAGTTGGTGGGTCTATGATCCGAGACTATGGGCGCTTGGTTGATGCTGCAGCCCATATGGAGATCATGATGTAGGAGGAAGAGGGACAGAGGGGCTCCAAGAGGAGCTAGGATGGTCAGGGTGATGGCAGGAGACAGAGGGGTGCTAACCCTCAGCAGTCTCAGGGTGGTGCTGCTAGATCGACCTTTCCAATGCCAAGTGCAGGCTCGGGAAAAGACAATCAGGGAGACTTCACATGTTACAAGTGTGGTCAGCTGGGCCACAAGGCTTCAGTTTGCCACAGAGGGGAGGAGGTCGAAGAGCTGCTACATCTTCAGCTAGACCGCAGAGCTAGAGTCAGGGCAGGGGTCAGCCACTGTCTTGTTATCAGTGTGGTCAGGCAAGGCACCTGAAGAGGTTTTGCTTGCAGTTGAGTGGCACATCTGGTGCATCTGGGCAGAGGCAGAGTCTTCAGCCAGCTTAGTCAGTGCAGGCCTCGAGGGCCAATCAGGGGGGCTTCATCATCCCAATCTGTATAACAGTCGTATGCTCCGAGGGGTGAGCAGATAGATCGTGGCCCATCGAAGCGTGTATGTCGTTATCACAGAGGACCCTGGTACCGGTTCCATCGCCAGAGAAGTACCTTTCTATTTTGCAACTCGATTGCTAATGTATTGATTGATACGGGTGCGTCTCATTCTTTTGTATCTGCTGCATTTGCATCTGTATTGGAATTGGAGTTGGCACAATTAGCATCTCCTATATGTGTTGTATCACCTGTTGGGGGTGGATTGATTTTGAAGCACGGATGTAGAGGTTGTAATATAGAGGTCACCGATCATTGGCTTCCGTTCACTTTTGTAGTTATGCCCATGAAGGGTTTTGATGTTATTTTGGGTATGGACTGGTTATTGTCATACCGGGCTGTTATTGATTGCTACCGCCAGAGGGTCACAGTTTGTACCTTGAGCGAGGAGTGTTTCCATTTCTTGGGAGATCGGGTTGGTAGTGTGTTGCCATCGGTGTATGATCCGCGAGGGTGGAGTGAGCTTAGTGGTCTACTTGCTAGCTTTTTGAGTGGTGAGTGTGATGAGACCCAGATTGTTTTTCCGAGGGTGGTTTGTGAGTATTCGGATGTTTTTCCCGAGGATCTCGTTGGTTTGCCACCTCACCGTGAGATTGAGTTCTCCATTGATTTAGTACCCGGCACGGCACCAATTTCTATGGCACCTTACAGTTTTGCCCCAGCTGAGTTGAGTGAGTTGAAGATTCAGCTCCAGGAGTTATTGGATAAGGGCTTTGTTCGCCCTAGTGTTTCGCCGTGGGGAGCACTAGCCCTCTTTGCTAAAAAGAAAGATGGTGCCTTGAGACTTTGTATCGACTACCGGAAGTTGAATCGGGCTACGGTCAAGAATAAGTACCCTATGCCCCGTATAGATGATCTGTTTGACCAGTTAAAGGGTTCCCGTTGTTTCTCTAAGATAGACTTGAGATCGGGTTACCACCAGTTGAGGGTCAGAGAGGAGGATATTCTGAAGACGGCATTCCGTACGCGGTATGGCCATTATGAGTTTCTGGTGATGCCATTTGGGCTCACCAATGCACCGGCTGTCTTTATGGATTTGATGAACCGGATCTTCCGGGAATTCTTAGATCGTTTTGTAGTCGTTTTCGTGGACGACATTCTTATCTTTTCGCCTTCGGAGGAGGAGCACGAGGAACACTTGAGAGTGGAGCTTGAGTTGCTTAGAGCTCATAGGCTGTATGTCAAGTTTGGGAAGTGTGAGTTCTGGCTAGGAGAAGTCAAGTTCTTAGGCCATGTAGTATCCGGGGAAGGGGTGTCTGTTGATACATCCAAGATAGGGGCAGTGCAAGATTGGGCACAGCCTAACAGTGTGTTTGAGATCCGCAGTTTTCTGGGATTAGCTGGGTATTACCGCCAGTTTGTGAAGGATTTCTCTAGGTTAGCTTCACCGTTGACTAGACTGACTCGGAAGGGAGTCAAATTCGTATGGAGTGAGACTTGTGAAAAGTCGTTTCAAGAGCTGAAAGTTAGATTGACCATCGCTCCGGTCTTGATTATTCCAGAGAGAGGGTTGGGTTATGCGGTTTATTGTGATGCCTCACGAGAGGGTTTGGGTTGTGTGTTGATGCAAGAGGGGAAAGTGGTTGCCTATGGCTCACGTCAGTTGAAAATTCACGAGAAGAATTACCCTACACATGACCTAGAGCTAGCAGCAGTGATCTTTGCCTTGAAAATCTGGAGGCATTACCTATATGGTGAGAAGTTTGAGGTGTTCTTGGACCATAGGAGTTTAAAGTATTTGTTTACATAGTAGGACTTGAACTTGAGGCAGAGAAGGTGGATGGAGTTCATTGAGGACTACGATTTTGAGTTGCACTATCACCCGGGAAAAGCCAATGTTGTGGCCGATGCACTTAGTAGAAAATCCATTAGTGATGTAGCTTGTATAGCCATCAGGGAATAGGAGATGTTGGGGGCGCTTGGCGAGTTTGATTTGCTTCTAGGCGAATCCATTGAGGCTGCAGCCTTGTTTTCAGTTGTTGCGTAGCCTACACTTGTGACTAGAGTGTTAGAGGCACAGAGAGGTGACCTTGAGGTAGAATCCCTTCGAGAGAAAATCTCTAGTGGGAAGGTTGAGAAAGGTTTGACGGTGTATCCCGAACTGAGTGTGAGATACCGAGACCGTTTGTTTGTGCTGGAGTCTTGATTGAGAGGAGGTAGTCTGAGAGTTTCACCATTCACGCCTTGCGGTGCATCCGGGAGGCACCAAGATGTATCGTGATTTGGGGCGCCAGTTTTGGTGGAGGGGCATGAAGAGAGATGTGGCGGTTTTCGTATCGAAATGCCTTACTTGTCAGCAAGTGAAGGCCGAGCATCAGAGGCCAACGGGCTTGTTGCAACCCTTGCCTATTGCCGAGTGGAAGTGGGAGCATGTCACTCTGGACTTCGTTGTAGGTCTTCCGAGGACTCAGCGGGGTAGTGATGCTATTTGGGTGGTTGTAGACCGGTTGACTAAGTCGGCACACTTTATCCCTATACGCGTTAGAGATCCGGTAGATCACCTTGCCGATTTGTATATTCGGGACATAGTGAGATTGCACGGGGTCCCAGTGACGATCGTCTCAGATAGAGATCCTCGTTTTATTGCCAGGTTGTGGTAGAGTTTGCAGAGTGCCTTGGGTACTAAGTTGACCTTTAGCACGGCCTATCATCCTCAGACTAACGGGCAGTCTGAGCGTACTATTCAGATCCTTGAGGATATGCTTCGAGGTTGTGTCCTTGATTTTAGTGAGACATGGGAGAGGCACTTACCCTTGGTGGAGTTTGCCTGTAACAACAGCTTTCATTCTAGTATCGGTATGGCACCGTTCGAGGCCTTGTATGGCCGACCGTGTAGGTCTCCAGTTTGTTGGGCTGAGATGGGTGATGTACCTTTGTTGGGTTCGGAGTTGGTCAAGGAGACGATGGAGAAAGTTGAGCTTATCCGTAGGAGACTTGTTACAGCCCAGAGTCGCCAAAAGAGTTATGTTGACCATAGGAGGAGGCCTTTGGCGTTTGAGGTAGGTGATCATGTTTTGTTGAAAATATCACCCAGGTAAGGTTTGATGAGGTTTGGGAAGAGTGGGAAGTTATCCCCTCGGTTTATTGGTCCCTTTGAGATCCTTGAGAGGATTGGGGAAGTTGTTTATCGTTTGGCTTTCCCACCGCAGTTGTCCGGGGTGCATGACGTATTTCATGTGAGTATGCTTCGGAAGTATGAGCCAGATCTGTCGCATGTATTGGATTAGACCGACCTAGAGGTTGACGGGGATACCTCGTATGAGGAGAGACCGGTTCGGGTCTTGGATAGACAGGATCAAGTCTTGCGGGGCAAGACCATTCCCTTGGTAAAAGTTTTGTGGAAGCATCATGGAGTGGAAGAAGCCACTTGGGAACGTGAGCTAGAAGTCCGTGAGAAATATCCGAACATGTTTATTGATGTGCAATCATGTAATGAAATTTTGTAATAATATTGAACTTTAAGAACATTGTGTGTGTCTTAAGTTGTAAAACATTGTAAATGTTTTGGTATATGGAAAAGTTGCAGAACTTGCCTTGAAATGGAAGTTGATTTAACATTGTGTATGCTATGTAAATTGTGGAAATGCAAGCATGATATTAATGTTGCATGTGTTATGAAGTTGTGGAAAATGAGTGGAAATTGATAAATTTTAAAGGAATGCATGTTGATAATGCAGGTTGTTATATATGATGTGAATTGCCTCTTGACAAGAGATGAGATTGACCGGTAATGGGTCGGAATGTTTAATATTATGTTGTAATATTGTTGGAAATAGAGAAAAACCTGTTTTTGAAAAACTTGTGTTTAATTTCGGGGACGAAATTCTTTAAGGGGGGGAGGTTATAGGGATCCCGGGTTTTACCCCTTGTGTACAGTGATCCGGACTTGTTTCCGTGGATGTTAGTAGATGATTATATTTTGTTTGCATCCTTTCGTATTTTGTATTTGAGTTGTAGGATGTGTAGGGAAGATTTATTACAGGTTGGTTGGACTTAGAAACCAAAGGTAGTTGTCTAGATTTTTGCCTTCATGCTCGAGCGAAGCTTTCGACGCTCGAGTGGTACCTTCGTTTTTGCTTCTCCGCTCGAGCAGGAGTATTGACGCTCGAGCGTGATTTTCCATCTCCCAGTATTTCCTCTGCAGTGTTGGACGCTCGAGCTGGCGTTTTGACGCTCGAGTGTGAGTTTGTGTGTGACGCTCGAGCGAGGTGTTTTACGCTCGAGTGGGGACCTGGTTCAAAAGTTCTGGGAGTGTGTATCCGCCGCTCGAGCGGGATTTTTGACGCTCGAGCGGGAGTCTGTGAGTGACGCTCGAGCGGGGTTTTCCACGCTCGAGCGGGGCGATTTTTATATCAACTTCGGGATTCCACTTTTTGAATCACTTTTTGATTTCCTTTCTCTCTCCTACCTTTCCGAAGAAGCCATTGGAGAGCACCTCACTCTAAAACCTAACTTCTCTCTTAAGATTGATTTAGCTATAGTGTTTTCCTAACCTTTGGCCTTTAAAAAAAAGTTATTGATCGTCGAGGGCTATCTTTTGATCCAAGAATCTCGGGATTTGGAGCATTTCTGTTTTCTTCATCTTCTTCGTTGGGTGTCAACTTTTGAGGTAGGGATTCCTACTCACTACTATGGGTTTTGACCTCGATTTTTGGGCATTTTGTTAAATGGTTGATTTTGAGAAGTTAGGGTTTGAAAATGTTGAAAGGCAATTTTTGTTATTTTGATTCTAAAATGTGTATTTTGAGTTTCAAAAATAATGATATTGTTGTTGGTTGTTGATTTATGGACCATTGGGTTGTTATTGGAAAATGAAGTAGAAAACCCTAAGTTGTTGTATAAATTAATTGGTATAATTAATTTGGGAAAAATTGTTGTTAGTTGGAATTGAGTTGGAAATAATGAAATTGGCTCATTATATTGTAAAATGGTGGAGTTGGACTTATTAATCGCTCACTTTTGAAAACATTGATATTTTATCTGTTGGAGCTTTTATTCTCTATTTAGAAATAATTGCTCGGGCTACCGGTGGAGGGTAGTTTTGATTGTTGTAGACAATGCATGATGATTAGGCAAATTAAAACTAATCAATTGGATGTGTCATTGAGTATGACGGTTGAAAGAATACATTAACTGTATATATTGATTGATTATGTATATGACCTATGTGTATGTACGTTGTGTGTGTGGGAGGAGATAGGGGATGTACTCCACGGTTTAGGGGAAGATAAGGGATTGATCTCTAAACCGGATGTTGTTTGGGAGGAGATAGGGGATAGACTCCGCTGATACAGCTCATATGCTTGTCGGTTAATGTATTGATACAGCTCATATACTTATCTATGGAAGTGTTGATATAGCTTGTATGCTTATCTGTTGAAGTGTAGATATAGCTTGTATGCTTATCTGTTGAGATTTTGATATAGCTAGTAGGCATATCTAATGTAAAATGGGAAACGTTTACTATGAGTCATTGTCTCATGTAAGTTGTTGGTTAGGTTCTGAGCCGTTGTTATGAATTGTGAATTTGATAAGAAACGGAAAATGGAATGAAACATGGACATAGTGGTCATGTCATGGAAATGAGATATAAATTGATTTATGGGAATTAAACATTTATCAATTGCTAATGTCTTAGTTACTGCTCATACTGTGTTTAGCATATCTCTATTGGGCGTTGGCTCACCCTATATGGGACATTATTTTCAGGTACATGTAGCATGCCACCTCCAAGGTCATAGCTTGGATGATGATGAGAGTTGAAGACTCTTTTTTGTTTATTTGTTTGTATTACATGTATATCAAGCCAAGGACTTCTTTTGTATAGAGTTAGTACCCTTCTTTTGTGTAACCAAGTGTTAACTTGGAAAGCTGTAAGCCCGTAGGGCATTTGCTTTTGTTGTTAACATGTAATACTGTTGTAAGAACTGCTCTGATGAATAGAAATTGTTGATTTCTCTTATGTCAATGCATGTCTATAGTGATGGGTTTTATGTTTTTTTTTTTAGGGCGTTGCATTGAATATCCAAGCTATGCCCTTGGAGTCGGCATGTTGCCTGTACCTAAAAATGGTGTCCCAAGTAGGGTGAGCCAAAGCCCAGTAAAAATATGCTACACAATATATGAGAAATAACTAAGGCATAAGCATCAGATAAATGTGGGATATTTCTTGACCGACACATTATTTCCGTGATCATTCAATATACATAACCATGACTCAATTTATTTCCAATCATCTATTTCGGGTAGATCTATTTACCAAATTTATAATAATCAAAACAACCAAAATGAGATTTCAATTCAATGGTTCACAATTCAATGCATTCATCAATTCAACACTTCTATTGCTTGCCATTTTACGGAATCACATCCGAGGGAACTGGCACCCATAAATATAGAAGGTTTCGGGACTTTCACCCTGGACACTCCGGCCAACTTAATTATCAATGGAGTCCATCCCTATCTCCTCCAAAACAATGGAGTCTATCCCCTATCTCCTCCAAAACAATGGAGTACATCCCCTGTCTCATCTCATTCAAAGATACATATACAATGTATTTAAACACGTTGTCATATACAATGACTCATCAATTCACATATTCAATGGTTTACTCAAACAGTCATATTCAATGACGTAATACAATTGATTAGTTTCGATTTTCCTAATCCTCATGCATTTTCTACAACAATTATAGCTATCATCCACCAATAGCCCAAAACAGATATTTCTGAACAGATAAATAAATTTATCAACAGATAATTTATCAAATTTTCTATAGGTGAGTGATTTACTAATCCAACTACACCATTTAATCACATTTCCCCCAATTTCATAATTCCCAAACCAATTTCATTTTTCTACATTGATTTTACTATTTATACAAAATAGTTTATTTAATTCAAACTAGGGCATTTTTCCCGTTCCCAAATGTTACACCCAAGGCTAAATTTCACCCATTATACACAAATAACCCCATTTCCAAGACCTCACATATACATATGGAACCCCAAATACAAAACCCCCTCTTTCACAAACCAAAACCCAACCCTAACCTCACACAAACTCCCCAACTCCACCATTTATGCAAAAATGACAAATGTCTAGGTCAAAACTCATATTAAAGAGTAGATTATCCCTACCTCAAATGGAAAAGCTCAAAGAGAAAGAAAGAGAAACTTGAAGATGCTCCAAACTTGAACTTTTTTGGATCAAAAGTAAGCCCATGCGATACTCTACCCTTTTTACAAAGGAAGTAGGGTAGAAGAATTCTAGATCAAGGAGTATTTGTAGAAAGATAGAGTGTTTTAGAGAGAGAGGCAGCCGATCTAGCGTTTTGAGTGAAGAAGGGACCAAAAAGTGATATAAAACCACGCTGATGCGAACTGATATATGCGAGGCTTGCTTGAGCAAAGAAGTTGTCGCTCAAGCGACCAGACACAACAAGTGGCCTTGTTCGAGCGCAAGAAACGTCGCTTATAATGCAAAGCTTCAGGTCTGCCACCAACGCAAATGTACGCTCGAGCGCACGAGTTCTCGCTCGAGCGAAGGAACAAATAACACGCGTCTCGCTAGAGCGCAAAAGTTCTCGCTCGAGCGAAAGCTGTGTCTAAGAAAGAAACCTGAGGACTCTCAATCCTCGCTCGAGCGAAGAAGCAAATACCCAAGGCTCGCTCGAGCGCAAAAAGCCTCGCTCGAGCGAAGAAGCCAAAATCTGGGTGACAACCATTTGCACCAATAGATAACCAACCTATTCCAAACTCGCCCAACCAGTCCCAAAACTCAAATTTAAAGAATTAAAGGGAGGAAACAAGACATAGACAACAACAAACAATTACGGAACCCGAGTCCGAAATACAATAAAGGCCAGGGTAAAACCGGGATCGCTATAGAATTTTTTTCACAAAAAGTGTAACGTTTTAGAAAATGTGTAAGTTTTTTCACAAAAGGTGTAAGTAATTTCACAAAAAGTGTAATTTCCAACAAAATGTGTAAATTTTATGAAATAAATTATTTCACAAAAGGTGTAAGTATTTTCACGAAAAGGCATAAGTTTTCACAAAAGGTGTGACGTTTCAGAAAATGTGTAAATTTTTTTGCAAAATGTGTAAGTAATTTCACAACAGGTGTAAGTTCCAACAAAAGGTGTAAATTTTAGGGTAAACTACCAATAGGTCCTAATAGTTGGACTTAATTCCCATCAAGTCCTATTGAAAATAAGTCTAGGTAAAATTGTCACTAAAAATAATTTTTTTGTGACTATTTTTTATATATGTCGCTAAAAATTGACAATTAGTGACTTTTTTTGTCATGGTTTTTATAAATTATCGCTAAAACTTACAATTAGTGACTTTCTTTTATGACAAATTTTTTCTATAAGACCTATTAGATAATAAGTCCATTTATTAGGACCTACACGTAAGTATCGCTAAATTTTATGAAATAAATTATTTCACAAATTGTGTAACTTTTCACAAAAGGTGTAAGTATTTTCATGATAATGTGTAAGTTTTCACAAAAGGTGTAAGTTTTAACAAAGGTGTAAATTTTATGAAAGAAAATTTTTCACAAAAGGTGTAACATTTTAGAAAAGGTGTAAGTTTTTTCACAAAAGATGTAAGTTTTGTTTTCACAAAAGGTGTAACTTCCAACAAAAGGTGTAAATTTTATGAAATAAATTATTTCACAAAAGGTGTAACTTTTCACAATTGGTGTAAGTATTTTCACGAAAAGGCGTAAGTTTTCAGAAAAGGTGTAAGTTTTAACAAAATGTGTAAATTTAATGAAAGAAAATTTTTCACAAAAGGGGTAAAGTTTCAGAAAAGGTGTAAGTTTTTTCATAAAAGGTGTAAGTTCTGTTTTCACAAAAGGTATAAGTTCTAACAAAAGGTGTAAATTCTATGAAAGAAATTATTTTACAAAAGGTGTAAGTAATTTCACACATTAAACTTTTGGCGACCAAAAGAAATTTAGTTGCCAAAAGTTATATTTTTGGTGACTAAAAAATATATCAGTTGGCATTGGTTGAATGTTTTGTTACTATATTATTTTAGTCTATATAAATTATTTATTGGCGACTAAAAAATGAATTTAGTCGCTACATATGATGTAAATAGGCAACTAAAAAAAATTTAGTTAGCGTAAGTCTAAATTTTAGGCTACTAATTCTTATTTTAGTCGTCGTATACAATTATTTTCCAACAAAAAGAAGTTAAGTTGCTAAATAACAAGTTTATGTTTCGATTACTCTTTATTGACCAAATAATTTTGTCGACAAATATAAATTTTTGGTGACTAAAAAAATTTAGTCGTTGTATGTTTAATTTTTGCCAACGACAAAAAAATTTCATAGCCAAATTATACTTTTAGATACATAAGATTAGTTATTAGTGATTAATATTTATCAAAAAATAATAGTTTAGTCGCTAAAGGTTGAAAATTTTATTACCACTGGTGTCTCTCTTCTCTATTTCATCCCAACACTTTCTCTGTTCTCTTTCACACACACAGAGAACAGTCACCACCAAACCTTACCCCCACTCACCACCCAACCGTGGCTGGCCATCGTTGCTCGCCACCGTCACACATCGCCACCGCCACTGCCGCAAATCACAGGTTTTTTTGTCACTCTCTCTCTATCAATCTTGGTCTATCTCTGTTGATCTCGGTCTCTTCTCTGTCGATCTCTGTCGATCTCGATCTCTCTCTCTATCGATCTCAGTCTCTCTCTATCAATCTCGGTCTCTCTCTCTCTCTCTCTCTCTCTCTCTCTCTCTCTCTCTCTCTCTCTCTCCCTTCTTCTATATTAAAAACCGATGCTCTTTTACATTGAGATACTTGGTTGGATTTGGACTTGGACTGGTTATTCCAAGCCCTCTCAAACACCTCATCTCTCTCTGGAATTCTAGAGAGAAAAACACCAAGCCCTCTCAAATGCCTCTTATCACTCACATTGCCATTATTTGAACAACACAAATACAATTTGATTCGATTTTAGGAGCTCTTCACAATTTTTGCTCCTCTCTCTCTACCCGAAAGCATCAACAGATTTGGACTTGGGTAACTTTTTGGCTCCAATTCGATTAGGTTTGATATCTTCTTCTCTCTTTTAGATCTAGGTTTGCTTCAATTTCAAATTGTGGTTATTGATCAATTGTTTTAGATCTGGGTTTGATAAAGCAAGATGCCTCACAATGTTCTAAAACCTGGAACCCCCTTTACAAAATTTTCGAAAGTAAGACCAAACGTTTCAGTTGAAACATAACTAAACCAAACCAAGAGGGTGGTAGCCTTGCAAAATATGGAGTTCAAACCACATTGATGTTAGTTGAAGCAATGACAATGCAAACCACAAGGACCAAACAGTTTTTTGGAGAGTAGCATTTTTCAATTGTACTGTGATTGACACCTATATGAACATTATCATGTCCTCCCTGTATCACAATAATAAATGACAATGCAACCAATGCAACTTCCTACAAATGGAAACTAATAACTAAGGACATTACAAATTGTATATGAATGAAACTACATATAAAATTGTTACTAGTTTAGCAAAAACCCTAAAAATAAAATTATGATTCCTAGATACTACATTAATTAATTAATGTTAACCCTATCAACAAAAATAGTATAAAGTTTTTACCAATTTTGGCAAAAACCCTAGAGTGCTTGACCAAAAAGTAATTTGTAGTTTGACTAACTCTTGCTCAAAATTCTGAGATAATCCAAAGAACTAGAGTGCCTAACCAAAAATATCTTTTTCTTCTTTTTCTTTTTTTTGGCGTGTAAGTGTGCAATTGCACAATATTTAATTGTTTTCCCTTTAATCCATGAAGCACCCTCATAAACCAATCTAGCCACTATCTGACATAATACAAAGGGAATAGCAAAACCTATAAGAAGACTCAAATGGAGGGAAAACTTTGAAAAAATTGCCATGTTTTCCTACTAAGTCTACAATTTTTAAAACACTTACCACAAGTGCACGAGTCTATTCCCAGAAATACATTTCTTAATTATGCTTTATAAAATTAGTAAGATAATCAAGTACTCTAAAACCTCTAACACTCTACCTTTTGCTAAATTTGAATTTTGATGCAAAAGGTGAGTCCTAACCTTAACTGACAGTTGTGATCTTAACGAATCAATTCCCAAAACCTTGACTCTGAAATAGACATGAACCTATCATTCAAGAACCACTACTTCCTTAGAAAATTTATTTGTAATAGACATCCCTCATTCATACCTCTTCATTTTATTGGAAACCCATCAAACCCATTTCATAAAAACCCATCTATATAGTTAGACAAAGAAATTCATAGAATCATTTAATAGAAAGAGACCCATTTCATTTCATAGAAATCCATTTCAAAACCATTTCGCATAAATCAAAACTATTTGACAAGAGTCATCGTGCCTATTATTTGAAGAGTGCTCTAGGAGAAAGGCCATACTAGTACCTTTAATAAAAAAAGAAAAAGAAAAAGGCCACTATACAAAACAAAAGGACAAAACACATCTTCACATACATGTGCCTAACTGCGAATTCTTCAAATTTGGTTTTTGCATAAGTCACATAATTGGTGTTTTGTTTTGGTTTAAAGCTGGTAAGTGGCTGCTAATTTAAGGTTATGTTCATAGTATATGTCACAATTAAAGAATGTTACTTAGTATCTAAATTATTATTTTTTAAGAACCATCTAAGTACGCAGTGCAGGTTTCTTTCATAATGTTGATCATCAAAATCTACTTACTATAGCGATCTCGGTTTTTCCCAAATTTATTTTGTTCCGGACTTGGGTTTCATCGTGGTTGTTGTTGTCTATATTTTGTTTCCATCCTTTAGACCCTTTGTATTTGAGTTTTGGGACTTGTTGGGTGAGTTTGGTACAGGTTGGGGGTGAGTTGGAACAAATGGTTGCTATCCAGAATTTGGCATCTTCGCTCGAGCGAGGCTTTTTGCGCTCGAGCGAGCCTTGGGTTTTTGCTCCTTCACTTGAGCGAAGGTTCTTGCACTCAAGAGAGCTTTCTTTGATGTGTCTTTTGGCTTGAGCGAACACACTTGCGCTTGAGTGAGTGTCTGCGTCTTTGAAAAACCTAAAGGTTGGTATTCTTCGCTCGAGCGAGGATTTTGTCGCTCGAGCGAGCAAGCTGTATGTTTTGTGTTCCTTCACTCGGGCGAGCACTTTTGCGCTCGAGCGTGCGTCTGGGTTGCAGACCTAAAGCTTTGAATTGTGCACTTGAGCGAGGCTTCTTGCGCTCAAGCGAGGTGTTTGTTGTGTCTGGTCACTCGAGTGACCACTTCTTCGCTCGAGCGAGCTTTGCATATATCAGATCGCAACAGCAGTTCCCTCATTCACCTTTTGATATCTTTTTATCTCCAAACTCTAGTTTCGGCTGCCTCTCTCTCTAAACTCTCTCTCTCTCTCTTTGTCCACAAATACGCCTTGTTCTTGGGTCTTTCTACCCTAGTCTCTTTGTTGGAGCTTCACATGGGCTACATATTGATCCGAAAATCCTTGGATTTGGAGCATCTTGAGTTTTCTTCATCATCTCCTTTGAGTCTCTTCATTTGAGGTAGGGATAACCTACTTCTCTTTATGAGCTTTAACCAAAATGTTAGTCATTTTGTATAAATGGTGTGAGGTTGGAAATTTGGGAAGTTGGGGTTTGAGATTTGTAATATTTAAGAGAGGGGTTTTGTGTTTTTAAGCTCAATATGTATATGAGGTCTTGAGAATGTGGTTTTGTGGGTTTGATAGGTGAAATTGGGTCTTAGGATCAATGTTTGAGAAAAAGGAAAAAATGCCCTAATTGAATTTAAACAATTAATTTGTATAATTAATTTGGTAATTGTGGAAAAATGAAACTAATTTGGAAATCATGAAATTGGATGGAATTGGAACTAATTAGTGTAGTTGGATTGATGAATCACTCACCGATGGAAAATGTAATAAATTATTTGTTTGGTAAATTTACTTATTTGTTTAGAAATAACTGTGTTGGGCTATCGGTGGAGGACAGCCATGATTGTTGTAGAATTTCATGATGATTAGGTAAACCAAAACTAATCAACTGAGATATGTCATTGAATACAACAGTTGGAATAACACATTGAATATGTGCATTAATTGATCAATGTATGTGATGAAGTGTTTAAATACATTGCATATGTATATTTGTTTGGGAGGAGAAATGGGATATACTCCATTGTATGGGAGGAGATAGGGGATGTACTCTATTATTTGGGAGGAGATAGGAGATGGACGCCATTGATAATTAAGTTAGCCGGAGTGTCCAGGGTGAAAGTCCCGAAATCTTATATACGTTTGAATAACGTTGATGATTGAAGTGTTAATAACATGAGTTGTGGTCTCATTTTGAATTGTCGATGAATTGAAGTGTGGTTATTTCTATGAGTTGTAGTCTCATTTGAATTACTCAGATAAATGAGCCATGTTAATAAAGTGAATTGGAAATAGAAATGAAACTGGGTTGAAAGATGAATATCAATGTTGATGGGTTATAGAAATGATATTAATCAATGTACATGTGTCGAACATTTATCAGATGCTAATGTTTTAGTTATTTCTCATATTTAGTTTAGTAAATCTCTACTGGGCTTTGGCTCACCCTACTTGGGACACTATTTTACAGGTGCAAGTGATATGCTGCCTCCAAGATAGCTTGGGAGGTTTAGGAGTTGGAGACTCCCTTTTTTTATTTTGTTGATGTTATATGTAATTCCAGGCCAAGGGCTTAAGATGTAAAGAGTTAGAACTTTCTTTTGTGGTAACCAAGTGTTGACTTGGAAAGTTTGTAAGCCCGTAGGGCATTTACTTTTGTTGTCAACGTGTAGCACTTTTTGTAAAGAATACTCTGATGAATGAATATATTTTGTTTTCATATGTCTATGGTTGTTATGAATGACTGATTTATGCATTTATTCTTTAGGGCATTACGACTTGGTATCAGAGCGTACTGGGTTTGAATACTTTGGGTATGTGGGAAGTGGTTAGTACCACAATGGGTTTGTCTCGCTTGTTAGAGACTTATATATGATGTTATGTGCTTATGTGATAACATGTTTATGTGACTATATGGGTATGGGATTTAGTTTCTTGGATGTTGATTGGATCCTTGGGTTTTTGGGAGTCATGTTGAAAAGGCACTTGATCACTACCGTTTCTAACTGGAACTCTAGCAACGCCATGGGACGGTCATTATCCGGAAATGAAATTCGTAAGTGCTTATGTGATTATGTGCTTATGTGGAGTGACTTACAGCTGTCCAATGTTTTAGGACACGAGTGAAATGGCTTCGGCACACCTGTGAATGTGCTAATCCTTTTATTACCTTTATTAGGATGTCAGGACGAGGACGTGGTGGTAGGCGTAGTAGGCCTAAGAGGCAGGAGATGCCTATACCGGATGACATTCTGGCACAGGAGGAGGGAGTTGGTCAGGCCAACGTGGCCGAACCGGTAGGTCAGCAGGCCAAGGGTGCCTTGGCCCGTGAAATGGCCTGAGCATTGAGGGAATCCATGGACATTCTTAGGGCTGAGAATCAAGTCCAGGCCCTTGTAGCTGAGGCAAGGCCTTCCTTTCTGAAGAGGGAGTTCTTCCGGTCGAATCCGGACGAGTTTTTGGGTGATCCAAAAGAGCTACTTAAGGCTAACGAGTGGCAAGAGTAGATAACGAAGACGTTTGAGATTCTTGGCATCAAAGATGGAGGTTTGCGGGTGACCTTGGCGTCCTTCCAGTTGAAGGGAGACGCGGGTCAGTGGTGGAAGTTTGTATGAGGGCATATTGGAAGGACTTGGGAGGCTTTCGTTGATGCCTTTCAGGAGAAGTTATTGCCTCCTATTGTTAAGGAGAAGTTGAGAGACTAGTTCTGTCGGTTTAAGCAGCTGAATACACCAGTGGCAAAGTTTGAGGCCACCTTTACCAGTTTATCGAGGTTTGCACCAGAGTTGGTGGTGACCGAAGAGCGTAAGTGCTTGGAGTTTGAGAAAAAATTGAGGACCAGACTCATGTTTCGAGTGGCCGAGTCCATGATTAGGGAGTATGAGCGCCTTGTGCAGGCTGCAGCCCATCTTGAAACCATTATGCAGGCAGAGAAGGAAAGGATGAGGGGCTCTAGGAGAAATCAGGAAGGTCAGGGGGACGGTAAGAGGCAGAGGGGTTCTAACCCTCAGCAGTCCCAGGGAGCATATTCTAGATCTATCTTCCCAGTACCGAGTTCAGGTTCTGGGAGAGGCATTCAGGAAGACATCACTTGTTACAAATGTGGTTAGTTGGGCCACAAGTCTCCAGCTTGCTCGCAGAGGGGAGAAGAGCAGAGAGCAGCTTCATCTTCGGCTCGTCCTCAGAGCTAGAGTCAGGGCAGAGGCCAGCCGCTCGCTTGTTATCAGTGTGGGCAGGTGGGGCACCTAAAGAGGTTTTGCCCCCAGTTGAGTGGCATATCTGGTGCGTCTGGTTCGAGACAGACACATAGTCATTAGCTAGCTCAGTCAGTTCAGGCCTCGATGGCCAATTAGGGAGCCTCTTCGGCTCAGTCTATGCGGTAGTCGTATGCTTCGAGAGGTGAGCAGGTAGATCAGAGACCTACAGGGCGCGTGTATGTTGTTACAGCGCCGGATCTTGTACCTGCTTCATCAGTAGTGAGAGGTACCTTTTTGTTTTGCGACTCGATTGCTAATGTGTTAATTGATACGGGTGCATCCCACTCTTTTATATCTTCTGCATTTGCATCTATTTTGGGACTGGAGTCGGCATAGTTAGCATCTCCTATTTGTGCAGTATCACCTATTAGGGGTGAGTTGATTTTGAAACAGGGATGTCGGGGCAGTGATATAGAGGTCGTTGATCGTCGGCTTCCCTTTTCTTTTGTATTGATGGATATGTCGAGTTTTGATGTGATTTTGGGTATGGACTGGCTATCATCATGCCGGGATGTTATAGACTGTTACCGCCAAAGGTTTACTGTGTGTTCCTTAAGCAGAGATTGTTTTCACTTCTTGGGAGATCGGGTTGGTAAAGTATTACCACCGGTATATGATCCGCGAGAGCGGAGTGAGCTTAGTTGTCTTTTCGCTAGCCTTATGAGTAGTGAGTGTGATGAGACCGGGATTGAGTTGCCGAGGGTGGTTTGTGCGTACTCGGATGTCTTTCCCGAGGATCTTGTTAGTTTACCACCCCATCGTGAGATTGAATTCTCTATTAACTTAGTGCCTAGCACGGCACCGATTTCTATGGCACCGTATCGCTTTGCTCCAGCTGAGTTAAGTGAGTTTAAGATTTAACTCTAGGAGTTACTAAATAAGGGCTTTATCCATCCTAGTACTTCGCCGTGGGGAGCACCAGCCTTCTTTTCTAAAAAGAAAGATGTGGCTTTGAGACTTTGCATTGACTATCAAAAGTTCAATCAGGCTACGGTTAAGAACAAGTACCCTATGCCTCGTATAGATGATTTGTTTGACCAGTTGAAAGGATCCCGTTGTTTCTCTAAGATAGACTTGAGATCGAGTTACCATCAGTTGAGGGTTAGGGAGGAAGATATCCCAAAGACGACATTCCGTATGCGATATGGCCACTATGAGTTTCTGATGATGCCTTTTGGGCTCACCAATGCATCGGCTGTGTTTATGGACTTGATGAACCAGATCTTCCGGGAGTTTTTAGATCGTTTTGTGGTCATCTTTGTGGACAACATTCTGATTTATTCACCTTCGGAGGAGGAGCACGAGGAACACGTACGAGTGGTGCTTGAGTTACTTAGAGCCCATAAGCTATATGCTAAGTTTGGGAAGTGTGAGTTCTGGCTAAGAAATGTTAGATTCTTAGGCCATGTGGTATCCGGGAAAGGGGTGACCGTTGATTCATCCAAGATAGAGGCGGTGCAGGACTAGGCACAACCTAAGAGTGGCTTTGAGATCCGCAGTAGTTATTACTGTCGGTTCGTGAAAGATTTTTCTAGGCTAGCTTCGCCTTTGACTAGATTGAGAAAGGGGTAAAGTTTGTGTGGAGTGAGACTTGTGAAAATTCGTTCCAAGAACTTAAAGTTAGACTTACCACCGCTCTAGTCTTGATTATTCTGGAGAGGGGTTTAGGTTATGCAGTGTATTGTGATGCCTCACGAGAGGGTTTGGGTTGTGTACTAATGCAAGAAGGGAAGGTAGTGGCCTATGGTTCACGGCAGTTGAAAATACACGAGAGAAATTACCCTACTCACGACTTAGAGTTAGCAGCTGTGATATTTGCCTTGAAGATTTGGAGGCACTATCTTTATGGTGAGAAATTCGAGGTGTTCTTGGATCATAAGAGTCTGAAGTATCTGTTTACATAGAAAGACTTGAATTTGAGGCAGAGGATATGGATGGAGTTTATAGAGGATTACGACTTCGAATTACATTATCATCCGGGGAAGGCCAATGTTGTGGCCAATGCTCTAAGTAGGAAATCCATTGGGGATGTAGCTTGTATTACTATCCGGGAATGGGAAATGTTAGGTACTCTCGGCAAGTTTGACCTGTTTCTGGGCGAGTCCGTTGAATCAACGGCTTTGTTTTCTGTAGTTGCATAACCTACACTTGTGAATCGAGTGTTAGAGGCACAGAGGGGCGACCTTGAGGTAGAATCCCTCCAGGAAAAGATCTCTAGTGGGAAGGTTGAGAAGGGTCTGACTATGTATCCCGACCTGAGTGTGAGGTATCGAGACCGCTTGTTTTTGCCGGAGTCTTGCCGAGAGGAAGTGCTCCGAGAGTTTCACCATTCACGCCTTGCGGTGCATCCGGGAGGCACAAAGATGTATCATGATCTGAGTCGCCAGTTTTGGTGGAGAGGGATGAAGAAAGACGTGGCAGTTTTTGTATCTAAGTGCCTTACTTGTCAGCAAGTGAAGGCCGAGCATCAGAGACCAGCGAGTTTGTTACAACCCTTGCCTATAGCCAAGTGGAAATGGGAGCATGTCATGATGGACTTCATTGTAGGTCTTCCGAGGACTCAACGGGGTAGTGATGGTATTTGGGTGGTAGTAGACCGGTTGACTAAGTCGGCGCACTTTATTCCTATGCGCGTAAGAGATTCAGTAGATCATCTTGCCGACTTATATATTCAGGACATAGTGAGGTTGCAGGGGGGCCCAGTGTCGATTGTCTCAGATAGAGATCCGTGCTTTATTACTAGGTTGTGGCAGAGTTTGCAGAGTGCCTTGGGCACTAGATTGACTTTTAGCACGGCTTACCATCCTCAGATTGACGGACAGTCGGAGTGCACTATTCAGATCTTTGAGGATATGCTTTGAGGCTGTCCTTGACTTTAAAGGGTTGTGGGAGAGACACTTGCCGTTAGTGGAATTTGCCTACAATAACGGTTTCCAATCGAGTATTGGCATGACACCGCTTGAGGCCTTGTATGGCTGACCGTGTAGATCTCCAGTGTGTTGGGTTGAGGTGGATGATGCACCTTTGTTGGGCCCAGAGTTGGTGCGGGAAACAACGGAGAAAGTTGAACTTATTCGTAAGAGGTTAATTACAGCCCAGAGTCGCCAAAAGAGTTATGCCGATTGTCGGAGGAGGCCTTTGGCATTTGGGGTGGGTGATCACGTCTTTCTAAAAATATCACCTAGGCGGGGTTTGATGAGGTTTTGGAAGAGTGGGAAGTTGTCCCCTCGGTTTATTGGCCTTTTTGAGATCCTTGAGCGGATTGGAGAGGTTGCATGTTGTTTGGCATTGCCTCCGTAGTTATCCGAAGTGCAGGATGTGTTTCATGTTAGTATGCTTCAGAAATACGAGCCGGATCCATCTCATGTATTGGATTGGACCGACTTAGAGGTAGACGAGGATGTTTCATATGAGGAGAGACTGGTGAGGGTCTTGGATAGGCGGGACCAAGTCTTGCGAGGCAAGACGATTCCCTTGATCAAGGTCTTGTGGAAACATCACAGGGTTGAGGAAACAACTTGGGAATGCAAATTGGAGGTCCGAGAGAAATATCCGGATCTATTTGTTGATAATTGATCTTATGTTGAGAATTTTATTTTGTTGATAAACTCTAAGAACATTGTATATGTTTGGATTATGGAAGCATTGAAATTGTTGAATATGTTTTGAAAATGTGAGTTTAATTTAACATTGTATATGTTGAATGTATTGTGAAAATGTAATTATGTTGTTAACATTGAATATATTATGGAGATATGGGATATATGCATTGAAATTAGTTGAATTTCACTAGAATGCATGTTAATAATGGGTATTGAGCTACATTTATAAATTGTTCTCTTGAGAAGAGATTGAATGATCGATAGTGGATCATGTTGGTAAGTGGTGTATTGTAATCATGTTAAGAATTGAAAAGATCATAGTTTTGAAACTTATATTTGTAATTTCGGGGACGAAATTCTTTAAGGGGGGAAGGTTATAGTGATCCCGGTTTTTCCCGCCATTTATTTTGTTCCGAACTTGGGTTTCGTCATGGTTGTTGTTGTCTATATTTTGTTTTCGTCCTTTAGACCCTTTGTATTTGAGTTTTGGGACATGTTGGGTGAGTTTGGTACAGGTTGGTTATGAGTTGGAACAAATGGTTGTTGTCCATAATTTGGCATCTTCGCTCGAGCGAGGCTTTTTGCACTCGAGCGAGCCTTGGGTTTTTGCTTCTTCGCTCGAGCGATGGTTCTTGCGCTCGAGTGATCTTTCTTTGATGTGTCTCTTAGCTCGAGCGAGCACTCTTGCGCTCGAGCGTGTGTCTCCATCTTTGAAAAACCTGAAGGTTGGTATTCTTCGCTCGAGCGAGAATTTTGTCGCTCGAGCGAGCGAGCTCTATGTTTTGTGTTCCTTCGCTCGAGCAAGCACTCCTGTGCTCGAGCGTGCGTCTGGGTTGCAGACCTAAAGCTTTGAATTGTGCGCTCGAGCGAGGCTTCTTGCGCTCGAGCAAAGTGTTTGTTGTGTCTGGTTGCTCGAGCGAGCTTCACATATATCAGATCATAGCAGCAGTTCCCTCCTTCACTTTTTGATATCTTTTTATCTCCAAACTCTAGTTTCGGCTGCCTCTCTCTCTAAACTCTCTCTCTCTATATATAAATACGCCTTGTTCTTGGGTCTCTCTACCCTAGTCTCTTTGTAAGAAAGTTGGAGCTTCACGTGGGCTATATATTGATCCGAAAATCCTTGGTTTTGGAGCATCTTGGGTTTTCTTCATCATCTCCTTTGAGTCTCTTCATTTGAGGTAGGGATAACCTACTCCTCTTTATGAGCTTTAACCTAAATGTTAGTCATTTTGTATAAATGGTGTGAGGTTGGAAATTTGGGAAGTTGGGGTTTGAGATTTGTAATATTTAAGAAAGGGGTTTTGTGTTTTTAAACTCAATATGTATATGAGGTATTGAGAATGTGGTTTTGTGGGTTTGATAGGTGAAATTGGGTCTTAGGATCAATGTTTGAGAAAAAGGGAAAAATGCCCTAATTGAATTTAAACAATTAATTTGTATAATTAATTTGGTAATTGTGGGAAAATGAAATCGATTTGGAAATCATGAAATTGGATGGAATTGGAACTAATTAGTGCAATTGGATTGATGAATCACTCACCAATGGAAAATGTAATAAATTATTTGTTTGGTAAATTTACTTATCTGTTTAGAAATAATTGTGTTGGGCTATCGGTGGAGGATAGCCATGATTGTTGTAGAATTGCATGATGATTAGGTAAACCGAAACTAATCAATTGAGATATGTCATTAAATATGACAGTTGGAATAACACATTGAATATGTGCATTAATTGATCATTGTGTGTGATGAGGTGTTTAAATACATTGCATATGTATATTTGTTTGGGAGGAGAAAGGGGATATACTCCATTGTATGGGAGGAGATGGGGGATGTACTCCATTGTTTGGAAGGAGATAAGGGATGGACTCCATTGATAATTAAGTTAGCCGGAGTGTCCAGGGTGAAAGTCCCAAAATCTTATATACGTTTGAATAACGTTGATGATTGAAGTGTTAATAACATGAGTTGTGGCCTCATTTTGAATTGTCGATGAATTGAAGTGTGGTTATTTCTATGAGTTGTAGTCTCATTTGAATTACTCGGATAAATGAGCCATGTTAATAAAGTAAATTGGAAATAGAAATGAAACCAGGTTGAAAGATGAATATCAATGTTGATGGGTTATAGAAATGATGTTAATCAATGTACATGTGTCAAACATTTATCAGATGCTAATGTTTTAGTTATTTTTCATATTTGGTTTAGTATATCTCTACTGGGCTTTGGCTCATCCTACTTGGGACACTATTTTATAGGTGCAGGTGATATGCCGCCTCCAAGATAGCTTGGAAGGTTTAGGAGTTGAAGACTCCCTTTTGTTATTTTGTTGATGTTATATGTAATTCCAGGCCAAGCGCTTAAGATGTAAAGAGATAGAACTCTCTTTTGTGGTAACCAAGTATTGACTTGGAAGCTTGTAAGCCCGTAGGGCATTTACTTTTGTTGTCAACATGTAGCACTTTTTATAAAGAATACTCTGATGAATGAATATATTTTATTTTCCTATGTCTATGGATGTTATGAATGACTAATTTATGCATTTATTTTTAAGGGCGTTACACTTACTATTTTGTTGCTTATATTTTCTTGAGAATATGTTGCACTCAATCAAACATTGCAAAAGTAGCTCCAAAAAAAATTTATTTAGAGTCGAAGTTTCCATATACTAATTATCCAAAATGGATCCCTAAGCGAACTCTAATTTTTTCAACCCACCAATAGTTATTGGCCTCCTTCAAGCCTATCGAGCACTTCAAATGGTTTATTCGATTTTTTGTCATGAAGCCCATATTCCAAGTTCTTTCATTGGAAACCCATTGACACAACCAAAGCCAACTTTCCTACGATAAAAATCAACTTTGTTGGCTAGTCAAGATTTCCACTCTTTTAACACCAATCAATTCACCCCATGACTAATACAAGAAGATATAACTACATTATTATCATTTAAGATAGTCACATTAACACATAACAAAAAAAAAAACCAATTTGAAATCAAGAGAAAAATAACAACCCTCAATCGACATAATTATTATAGAAAAAAAGCTTGCGGTGAAAGTTTTTTTTCTTTACCTTAGTTCATATCCTCATGGCTTCAATTTTTGTTCATTTGTTTGTGAGTGCACGCGTGTGTATTGAAGTTCACTATCTTCTCAAGAGAAGGAAAAAAATGTAGCTATTTCATTGTGCATAAAAATTAGAAGAAAAAAGAAAAGGAAAAATTAAGCTTTAGTTTATATATTTCTTCTTGTTCAAAAAGATTGAAGCAAAACTATGGTTCCACAATACAACAAATGTATACATGCCAATATATGAACATATCCACAAATTATTTCATTACAAGAAAGCAATCAAAACTTCTTTATCGCTCTAAAAGTTCACTCGAAATTGATAAGCAGAGGAAACCAAATAATCTCATCAAAGAAAATCACAAATAATGAGCGATTAATAAGTGGTGTTGATTTTCCTAACTATAATTTAATATTTGAAGCATCCATGTGACAATTGCGGAAAAGGGAGAAAAAAAAAGTCCAAGAAAGAAAGGAGCAAAGGATTTCATTATTACAAAATATAATTTCTAGACAAATCTAAATCTCACTAGTTTTAAATAGAAATCCTGGAGAATTTCATGTTTTCCTTGAGTACTTAAGTAGACATTAACAAGTTAATTAATAATAGTCCATAGTAATGACACATAGTAGTAGAGTGAGTGACCACATAAACATCTTCTCTAACATCAGAAAATTGCTTAATTCCCAAGTAAATAATTATATATATATATATATATATGTTGTGTTAGATTGCAAAGAAAATATGAGAAAAGCACAAAAGTTCAAGTTTAGAATATGAAAAATTTAACAAAAAAATAAAAAAATAATAAATAAATAAAATCTGCTCAAGTAAGCATATTGCAACTCAGCAAACGAAAGTATGGAAACTTGGATATGTTCTTTTCTTCGTATTAGGTTTTCCAAGTAGCCAAAAATGAAGGGTTAGTGAACATTATAATAAATAGGTGGTATGGGTTTCACCCCCACAAACAATGAACTTAAAAAGAAGCAAAAATCAGCAACTGAAGTTCAGATAATGCAAGTAAAGAAAGAGAGAATATATGGGCAAAAGAATATGAAGGTACTTCAACTTGTATATATTAACACAAGCACAACTAGAATAAGGCTCACAAAATGGACCAAAATATCTACTAGATTTTAGGAGAGAGAGAGAGAGAGAGAGAGAGAGAGAGAGAGAGTTGTGACCTAGGGCTTTGACAGGCAAAGTCCAAGGGATTCTGCGCCAAGAACGAATGCAGCAAAATCTTGCGCCAAGAGGATGGTAGCCTTGCAAAATATGGAGTTCAAACCAAACTAGTGTTAGTTCAAGCAATGACAACGCAACCACAAGGACCAAATCCAAACAGATATTTTCAATTTTACTATGATTGACACCTATATGAACATTACCATGTCCTCCTTGTATCAGGGTAATCAATGACAATGCAACCAATGCAGCTTCCTACAAATGGCAACTAACTACTATGGATATTACAAATTGCATATGAATGAAACTAATATTTCAAAACTTAAATTAAAAATGTAATACCTAATAACCAGACACACTTGAAAATATAGTGTAATTGCCACCCATGTGTTTCACATTTCAAAACAATGTATAATTAGAGGCAACGCTAGAATTTTTTTATTTTATTTTTTTCCAATGGGTATAAACTAGATCAAAGAACACACTTCATTCAAATAACTAAAAAAACACACATGCAAGACTACACTTTAAACCACATTATGACCACACATTCAATCGCATCATCAAGAAGTGTAAAATTTTCATTAAGTCTACATAGACAAAATTTAATAACATAAAATTATATAAAAATATGCACATCAAGACAATAGAGTATACCTGTGATATCCTCATTCACTTGATATCCTTATTATTTTCACAAAAGTAATTTTTTTGTAATTTAATTCTAAATATATATTTTTTGATATGTTAATTCTAGTTATGTGAGATTTAATTTTATTGAATTTTACACCATGTTTGGGACTCACAACATGGTGTCAAAGTCCCAAGCATGGCATAAACCAAATAAATTCACACCTCAATAGAGTATGACTGAAAATAATATTACACTTTAGAGCATCTCCAATCCTTAACTATCATCAATTGCAAACAAAAAAAGCATCACACCGGGAAATGCCCTATTATCAACTAAAAGAAAACAAATAAATTAGCACATCTGCTAGTGTCCTGTTATCAATTAAAAGCAAATAAAAAAAAAAAATAGCACACCCGCCAGTGCCATGCTATCATTTAAAAGCAAACAAATATCATTTTGCGCATATGCTTTTATATTAACAAACCACATAAGCAATACAAGAGATGAAACTTTTAATTCATTTGTTTGAATTATCAATAGCCATTACATAAAGGCTTAGAGTAATGTACCAAAACCAACACTTTGAGCAATTAAAATAAATAAATAAATAAATCCAATAGTTCGGTAGAATATTATATGCAACCCTTAAAGGGTAGCATATTGATACGGATTCTTTTTTCTCATGGATTTTTCAAAACGTGAATGGATATAACTCTTGAGTCTAGCCATTAGTGTGGAAACTTACGTCAAAGTGTATAGTGATCCCGGTTTTTACCCAACTCTTGTGATGTTCCAGGCTCAGGTTTAATGCTTGTATATTGTTGTCTATCTCTTTCCTCCCTTGTATACCTTTGAAATTGATCTTTAGGGTTGTGGTTGTGTTTGGGACAGGTTGGTTACTTAGTTTTCAAACTTTGTGTTGCCCAGATTTTTGGTCTTACGGTCGAGCGATCATTCTTGCACTCGAGCGGGCTATGTAAATTTTAATCCTTCGCCCGAGTGGCCTTTCTTGCACTCGAGAGGGAGTTGCAAACTCTCAGTACTCTGCACTTCTGCAAAATTGCTAGAGAAATGTTTTTTACGCTCGAGCGGCGTTTCCTACGCTCGAGTGGCTGTTGTTGTGCTTGAGGGGTTGGTTTGTTGTCTGGAAAGTTCTGGAGGTGTGTATTCTATGCTCGAGCTGGCCTCTTCTGGCGCTCGAGCGGAACAATCTTTTTGTCTGACATTCGAGCATGAAACCCTCCGCTCGAGCAGACTACGTGTATATCAGATCGCGAAAAGCACTTTTTACATCACTTTTTCATATCTTTTCAACCAAAACCCTAAAGTTGAGAGCCTCTCTCTCTAAAATACTCTCTCTCTCTCCCTCTCTCTCTCTCTCTCTACATTTTGGCCTAGATCCTTTGATCTCTCCACCCTACTCCCTTTGATAAAGAGGTGGAACTTCTCAAGATCTTCTCTTTGAACCGATTAGAGTTAGATTTCGGCACTTTTGGGGTTTTTCTCTTGCTTGGCTCATCTTCCCTCTTTGAGGTAGGGATATTCTATACTGTAGTATGAGTTTTAACCTAGTTATTTGTGATTATGTATAAATGGTGAAGATTTAGGAGTTTTTGGGTAGACTTAGGGTTTGGTCTCAAATTGAAAGAGGGGTTTTTACATTGTGTAACATAGATGATTATGGGGTTTTGAGATAGAGGATATCTTGTGTTAGAATGGTGAATCTTAGCCTTTGGGTTAATATTGGAATAAGGGAGAGATTTACCCTAAATGTGTCTTGAATATTATTTTGTATAAATAATGAAATTGATGTGAGAAATGTGAAATTAGGAAAAGGTGTAAATGAATGGTGTAGTTGGATTTGTTTAATCACTCATTCATGGAAATTTGATAAATTATATGTTATAAAGATTGTATATCTGTTTAAAAATATCTGTATTGGACTATCAGTGGAGGATAGCTATGATTGTTGTAGAAATTGCATGATGATTAGGTGAATTGAAACTAATCATTTAAGTTTGTCATTGAATATGACGGTATGATTAAGGCACTGAATATGTGTTATGGCTAGTCAGTGTATATGACGATGAATGTAAATACATTGTATATCTATAATATTTTGGAAGAAGAAAGTGGATGTACTCCATTGTTTGGGGGGAGATAGGGGATGGATTACATTGAGAATTAAGTTGGCCGGAGTGTCTAAGGTGAAAGTCTCAAAATCTTGTGTATACATGGGTACCAATCCCGCGGATGAAATTTTCGTAAAATGGTAAGGTTGAAGTGTTTGTATGTGGATAAGAAACCACTGAGTTATAGTCTTAGTTGGATCATGTAGAGAATTAAGTATGTTTATCGTATGACTTGAAATGAAATGAATTAATCTGAAATGAATAAGGGAGAATGGATTGAGATAGGAATATCAATATTGAATGGTTATGGGAAGAATGTAAGTTGATCATGAATATTGAAAATTTATCTGACACTTATTTCTTTGTTAAACTTCATGCATTGTATTGGACTGTCTCTACTAGGCTTTGGCTCATCCTACTTAGGAAACCATTTTCAGGTCTTACTGAGATGCTTCCTCCAAGAACATTGCTTGGGAGAACCTAGGAGCTGGAGGCTCCATTTTGTTTTGTTTATTCAAGCCAAGGGCTTTACATGTATTGAGTTTAGATCTCTTTTGTTGTAACCAAGTGAAATCTTGGGAAGATATAAGCCCATAGGACACTTACTTTTTTGTTATTAACTAATGTTACATGTTATAGATTCAGGATGAGCATTTATGAATGTATAATGCATGTAATATCTTTGGTATTATGAACTCTGATGAATGAAAGAATATTAATTCTATTATGTTCTCTTATCTTATGAATTAGTTTATCTATATTATTTTGGGGGCATGACAACTTGGTATCAGAGCGTATCAGGTTTGAATACTTTGGTACGTGGGAAGTGGTTAGTACCACAATGGGTTTGTCTCGTTTGTTAGAGACTTAAAGTATAGACGATATGTGCTCACATGATAACATGCTTATGTTATTATATGGGTATGTGATTTAGTTTCTAGGAAGATCGAATCCATGGGTTTCTGGGAATCTTGTTAGAAGGCACTTGATCACTACTATTTCGAACTGGGACTCTAGCAACGCCGCGGAACGGTCATTATCTGGAAATAAAATTCGTAGATGTTTACGTGATTACGTGTTTATATGGAGTGATTTACAGTTGTCCATCGCATTAGGACATGAGTGAATCAGCTTCAGCACATTTATAAATGTGCTAATGTCTATCGTTACCTTTATTCAGATGTCAGGACGTGGACATGGTGGTAGTAGGCATGGTAGGCGTGGTAGGCGCGAGATGCCTATACTGGATGAAATCCTGGCACAGATGGAGGGAGTTGGTTAGGCCAATGTGGCCGAGCCGGTTGGTCAACAGGCCATGGGCGCCTTAGCTCGTGAAATGGCCGGAGCATTGCGGAAGTCCATGGACATTATCAGGGCTAAGAATCCAGTCTAAGCCCAAGTAGCTAAAGCAGGGCCATCATTCTTGAAGAGAGAGTTCTTCCTGTTGAATCTGGACGAGTTTTTGGGTGATCCGAATGAGCCACTGAAGGCTGATGAGTGGCTAAAGCAAATGATAAAGACATTTGAGATGCTCGACATCGAAGACGGGGGTTTAAGAGTGACCTTGGCGTCCTTCCAGTTGAAGGGAGACACAGGTCAGTGGTGGAAGTATGAGCGAGGGCGCATTGGAGGGACTTGGGAGGCCTTTGTTTACGCCTTCCAGGACAAGTACTTACCTGCAACAGTAAGGGAGAAGTTGAGGGATCAGTTTTCTCAGCTCAAGCAGTTGAACACACTAGTGGCTGAGTCTGAAGCCACATTCACTAGCTTGTCTAGGTTTGCACTGGAGTTGGTGGCGACTGAGGAACGCCGTTGTCTGGAGTTTGAGAAGCCGTTAAGGACCAGGCTCATGTTCAGAGTGGCTAGATTAATGATTAGAGACTATGGACGCCTTGTGGAGGCTGCAGTCCATCTTAAAACTATCATGCATGTAGAGGAGGAGAGGATACAGGGCTCTAGGAGGAGTCAGGATAATCAGGGGGACAGTAAGAGACAGAGGGGTTCTAATCCTCATCAGTCTTAGGGAGCGTATTTAAGGTCTACCTTTCTAGTGCCAAGTTCAAGTTCTGGGAGAGGTGGTCAGGAAGACATCACTTGTTTCAAATGTGGTCAGTTGGGCCACAAGTCTCCAGCTTGCCCACAGAGGGAAGGAGGGCAGCGAGCAACTTCATCTTTAGCTCGTCCATAGGGCCAAGGCCAAAGGATAGGCCTACCGCTCACTTGTTATCACTATGGGCAAGCAGGGCACTTGAAGTGGTTTTGCCCACAGTTCGGTGGCACACCTGGTGCGTCTAGTTCAAGACAGACATAGAGTCACCAGCCTATACAGTCGGCACAGGCCTCAAGAGCCAATCAGGGAGCTTCTTTGGCTCAATCCGTGCAGCAGGGCTATGTTCCGAGGGGTGAGCAAGTAGATCAGAGGCCAACAGGGCATGTGTATGCTGTTACCATGCTAGAGTTTATACTGGCTTCATCTGTCGTAAGATATACCTTCTTGTTTTGCAATTCAATTGCTAGGGTGTTGATTGATACGGGTGCATCCTATTCATGTATTTCGTCTGCATTTGCATCGATTTTGGGGTTGGAGTTGGCATAGTTAGCATCTCCTATTTGTGTACAGTCACCTATTGGTGGTGAAGTTCTTCTGAAACAGAGGTGTCAGGGTTGTGACATAGAGGTCGCCGGTCATCGACTTCCATTTGCATTTGTTTTGTTTGATATGATTGGTTTTGATGTTATTTTGGATATGGACTGGTTATCATCATACCAGTCTGTTATAGATTACTACCGTCAGAGGGTTACTATATGTACCTTAAGCGGGGATTTTTTTTATTTCTTGGGGGACCGGGTGGATAGAGTCTTATCCCCGGTATATGATCCGCGTGAGCAGAGTGAGCTTAGTTATCTTTTTGCTAACTTTTAGAGTAGTGAGTGTGATTAAGTCCAAATGGAGTTGCCAAGGATGGTCTGTGAGTATCTAGATATCTTTCCCAAGAATCTTACTAGTTTACCATCTCACTGAGAGATCGAATTCTCTATTGATCTAGTGCCTAGCACGACACTAATTTCTATGGCACCGTATCAGTTTGCGTTTGCTAAGTTTAGTGAGTTGAAGATTCAACTCCAGGAATTGTTAGATAAGGGTTTTATCCACCCTAGTATATCACTTTGGAGAGCATCGGTTCTCTTTGCTGAGAAGAAAGATGCAGCGTTGCGACTTTGCATAGATTATCGAAAGTTGAACCGAGTTACGATTAAGAAAAAATATTCGATGCCTCGTATAGATGACCTATTTGATCAGTTGAAAAGCTCTTGTTGTTTCTCTAAGATAGACCTAAGATCGGGTTATCATTAGTTGAGAGTAAAGGAGGAAGATATCCCAAAGACAGCATTCCATACGCGATATGGCCATCACGAGTTATTAGTGATGCCTTTTGGGCTAACCAATGCACCGGGTGTGTTTATGAATTTGATGAATTGGATCTTCCGTGAGTTTCTAGACCATTTTGTGGTCCTCTTTGTGGACAACATTTTGATTTACTCATCCTTTGAGGAGGAGCACGAGGGACACTTGTGAGTGGTGCTTGAGTTGCTTAGAGCGCATAAGCTGTATGCTAAGTTTGGGAAGTGTGAGTTCTGGCTGAAAGAGGTTAAGTTCTTAGGTCATGTGGTATCCAGGGAAGGGGTGACCGTAGATTCATTCAAGATAGAGGCAGTGCAAGATTGGGTACAGCCTAAGAACGTCTTTGAGATCTATAGTTTCCTAGGGTTGGCCGGATATTACCGTCAGTTTGTGAAGGATTTCTCTAAGCTAGCTACACCTTTGACTAGGTTGATGAGGAAAGGAGTTAAATTTGTGTGGGATGAGAGTTATGAGAAGTCGTTCCAGGAACTTAAAGTTAGACTTACCACTGCTCCAGTTTTGATTATTCCAGAGAGGGGTTTGGGCTATTTAGTATATTATGATGCCTCACAAGAAGGCTTGGGATGTGTTTTAATGCAAGAGGGAAATGTAGTAGCTTATGGCTCGCGGTAGTTGAAAACTCACAAGAGGAACTACCCTACTTATGACTTAGAGCTAACAGCGGTGATTTTTGCCTTGAAGATTTAGAGGCACTATTTATATGGAGAAGAATTTAAGGTGTTTTTCTAATCACAAGAGTCTGAAGTATCTGTTTACTCAGAAAGACTTAAATTTGAGGCAGAGATGGTGGATGGAGTTTATAAAGGATTATGATTTTGAGTTACATTATCATCCTGGGAAGACTAAAGTTGTAGCGGATGCCTTGAGCTGGAAATCTATTAGCAGTGTGGCTTGCATCGCCATTTGAGAATGGGAGATGTTGGGTACTCTTGGTGAGTTTGACTTGTATCTTGGTGAGTCCGTTGAATCTGCGGCCTTGTTTACGGTAGTTGCCCAACCTACACTTGTGAATCGAGTGTTAGAAACGCAGATGAGTGATCTTGAAGTGGAAACGATCAGGGAAAAGATTTTCAATGGGAAATTAGAGAAGGGCTTGAATGTGTATCCAGACCTGAGTGTGAGATATCATGACCGGTTGTTTGTGCCGGAGTCTTACCGAAAGGAAGTACTCTGAGAGTTTCATCATTCACACCTTGCGGTGCATTCGGAAGGCACAAAGATGTATCACGACCTGAGTTGCTAGTTTTGATGGAGGGGTATGAAGGAAGATATAGCCGTGTTTGTATCGAAGTGCCTTACTTGTCAACAAGTGAAGGCCGGGCACCAGAGGCTTGCGGGTTTGTTGCAACCCTTGCCTATAGTTGAGATCATGTCATGATGGGTTTTGTTGTGGGCCTTCTGAGGACTCAACAGGACAGTGATGCCATTTGGGTGGTAGTTGACCGATTAACCAAGTCGGCGCATTTTATTCCTATGCCAGTTAGTGATTCGGTAGACTATCTTGCTGACTTGTCTATTAGGGACATAGTGAGGTTGCACAGGGTTCCTGTGCTGATTGTTTCGGATAAGGATCCGCGTTTCATAGCTCGGTTGTGGCAGAGCTTGTAGAGTGCTTTGGGCACTAGATTCACCTTTAGCACTGTGTATCATCCTCAAACTGACGGGCAGTCCGAGCGTACTATCCAGATCCTTGAGGATATGCTTCGGGGCTATGTCCTTAACATTAAGGAGTCGTGGGAGAGGCACTTACCCTTGGTAGAGTTGTCTTATAATAACAGCTTCCAATCAATTATTAGTGTGGCACCATTCGAGGCCTTGTATAGCCGACCGTGTAGATCTCTAGTGTGTTGGGCCAAGGTTGTAACACCTATATCCTTCAAAGCTTTTGGGGAAGTGTATTCTAATCCTTTATTTTTTATTTTGGAAGTCTTTGGTGTTGTGTATGTTGGTTTTGAAGGAGTACAATCCGATTTAAACTTGTTGGGTTTGGTTGTTTGCACTTATTCTTGTCAAAAGTTCCTTAGAGACTTAGAAATTCTATTCTAGGGTTGACACCAGCCTTCCTAAGGGTCGACTCTTACCTGTTGATAAAGTCTCTGGAAGTGTTACTGGAAAATAGGGTAGACACCAGACTGGGGAGGGTCGACCCTCTTATGTTTGTGTGTTAGTTGCTGGAAAATAGGATTAACCCCCTCTTGTCTAAGGGTCGACCCCTCCTTGCTTGTGCAGATTGTCTTTTCTACCTAAAGGGTCGACCCCTGCGTGTTTTTTTTTTCTTCAGATTTTTAAGGTCCTAATGGGCCTATCTAAGGGGGTTTTGGGGCCTATTATTTTATTTGGCCTTAGGGCTATTCTTTACTACTATAAATAGGCCCAAACCATTTTTCTCTTATGATTTTTCTCCCATTTTTCCTCTTAAACTGTGATTTCTCTCCTCTCTCTAAAAGTCAACCTTTTTCACTTAAATCTCTAGATCTACTCACCTAGAGTGATCTTTTCACCTTGCTCATTTGAGATTAAGTGTAGAGCTTGTCAAGGGCTTCATTTTGATCGGGGCAAAACGTGGTTTCGTCACCACTGATTTTTGAGCTTTCTCTCTTCTCTCTCATCTCAGCTTGAGGTAGGGATGTTCTAGTCTTTAATATGGGTTTTAACCTAGTTTTTGTCATTTTGTATAAATTGTGGGATTTGGGAAGTTTGGGTGAAGTTAGGGTTTGGCTTTGAATTTTTGAAAGAGGGGTTTTCTATTTGGGGCTCCATATGTGTATGTGAGGTCTTGAAAATGGGGTTATTTGTATATAAATGATGAAATTGAATCTTGGAGGTTGATGTTTGTAAAGGGGAAGATTTGCCGTAATATGAGTTAAATAAATTATTGGTATAAATAATGAAATTGTTATGAGAAATATGAAATTGGAAGAATGCACGAGTGAGTTGTGTAGTTGGATTTAATAAATCACTCATCTATGGAAAATATGATAAATTATCTGTTTGGTAGATTTATTTATCTGTTTAGAAAAATCTGCTTTGGGCTATCAGTGGAGGATAGCTACGATTGTTGTAGAAACTACATGAGGATTAGGTGAATTGAAACTGATCGATTGGATTATGTCATTGAATATGACGGTTGGATTAAACCATTGAATATGTGATTTGGTTGGTCATTGTGTATGACAACGTGTTTAAATACATTGTATATCTATCTTTGTTTGGGAGGAGATAGGGGATGGACTCCATTAATAATTAACTTGGCCGGAGTTTCCAGGGTGAAAGTCCTAAAATCTTATATATTTATGGGTGCCGGTTCCCTTGGACGTGGTTCCATAAAATGGCAAGAAATAGAAGTGTTGGATTTGATGAATGTATTGAATTGTGAACCATTGAGTTCATGTCTCATATTGGTTGCTTGATAATAATGAATTTGGCTAATTGATTTACTCGAAATGGTAAAATGGAATTAAATTGAGATATTGGTTATCTATATTGAATGACCTTGAAAAGAATATGTGTTGGTTAAGAATGTTGCACGTTTATCTGATGCTCTTATCTTAGTTAATTCTCATATATGGTTTAGCATATCTCTACTAGGCTTTGGCTCACCCTACTTGGGAAACCATTTTCAGGTACGGGTGACATGCCACCTCCAAGGACATAGCTTGGGAGGCTTAGGGGCTGAAGGCTCCACTTTTGTGATTTTGTTTTGAGTTGAATGTTTATTCAAGTCGAGGGCTTTACTTGTATAAAGACTAAACTCTTCTTTTGTTGTAACCAAGCGAAGTCTTCGAAAGATGTAAGCCCTTAAGGCATTTATTTTGTTGTTCTAAACTAGAGTTACATGCTATAGTTTCAAGTTGAACATTTATGAAAGTGTAATGTATGTGATATCTTTTTTAATATTAACTCTATTGAATGAAAATATAACATTTCTATTATGTCTCTAGATCTTATGAATGGTTGATTTGTATAATATTTTGAGGGCATTACAGAGGTGGGTGATGCACATTTGTTGGGCCCAGAATTGGTTAGGAAAACGACCGAGAAAGTTGCACTTATTCGTAAGAGACTAGTTACAGCCCAGAGTCGCCAGAAAAGTTATGCCGACCGTATAAGGAGACCCTTGTCTTTTGAAGTGGGTGATCATGTCTTTTTGAAAATATCACCTAGGTGGGGTTTGATGAGATTCTGGAAAAGTGAGAAGTTATCCCCTCGGTTTATTAGCCCTTTTGAGATCCTTGAGCGGATTGGGGAAGTTGCCTATCATTTGGCATTGCCACCATAACTTTCCAGAGTGCATGACGTGTTTCATATTAGTATGCTTCGGAGGTATGAGCCGGATCCATCACACGTGTTGGATTGGACCAACTTAGAGGTAGATGAGGATGCCTCGTATGAGGAGAGACCGGTGAGAGTCTTGGATAGATGGGATCAAGTCTTGTGAGGCAAGACAATTCCCTTAGTCAAAGTGTTGTGGAAACATCACGGGGTTGAGAAAGTAACTTGGGAGCGTGACTTGGAAGTTCGCAAGAAATATCCGGACTTATTTGTTGATGTTTGATTATATATTGAGATTTTAGTTTGTGTATGAACTATAAAGACATTGTATATATTGAATGTGTTTTGAAAATGCAAGTTTAATTTGAACGTTGTATATGTTGTTTAAATTTCAGAAATGCAAATATATTATAATCATTGAATATGTTTTGGAAATATGAGATATATGTAATGAAATTGGTTAAATTTCGAGAGATGTATATTGTAGAATTGTTCATTTTGTGAAGGGATTGAATGACCGGTAAATGGGTCATGGTGTTGAGTATTGATTTGTAATCATTTTGAAAGTTGGCTAAACTTGATTTTGAAACTTAAATTGTAAATTTCGGGGACGAAATTCTTTAAGGGGGGAGGTTATAACGATCCTAGTTTTTACCCAACTCTTGTGATGTTCCGGGCTCGGGTTTAATGCTTTCATATTGTTGTCTATCTCTTTCCTCCCTTGTATACCTTTGAAATTGAACTTTGGGTTGTTGTGGTTGTGTTTGGGACATGGTGGTTACTTAGTTTTCAAACTTTGTGTTGTCCAGATTTTTGGTCTTACGCTCGAGCGGACATTCTTGCGCTCGAGCAGGCTATGTAAATTTTGGTCCTCCGCTCGAGCGACCTTTCTTGCGCTCGAGTAGGAGTTGCAAACTCTCAGTACTCTGCACTTCTGCAAAAGTGTTGAGGGAATGTTTTTCATGCTCGAGCGGCGTTTCCTACGCTCGAGCGGCTGTTGTTGTGCTCGAGCGGTTGGTGTGTTGTCTGGAAAGTTCTGAAGGTGTGTATTTTGCACTCGAACGGGCCTCTTCTGGCACTCGAGCGGAACAAATCTTTGTGTCTAATGCTCGAGCGTGAAACCCTTCGCTCGAGCGGACTGCGACTATATCAGATCACAAAAAGCACTTTTAACATCACTTTTTCATATCTTTTCAACCAAAAAGCCTCTCTCTCTAAATACTCTCTCTCTCTCTCTCTCTCTCTCTCTCTCTCTCTCTCTCTACATTTTGGCCTAGATCCTTTGATCTCTCCACCCTACTCCCTTTGATAAAGAGGTGGAGCTTCTCAAGATCTTCTCTTTGAACCGATTGGAATTGGATTTTGGCACTTTTGGGGTTTTTCTCTTGCTTGGCTCATCTTTCCTCTTTGAGGTAGGGATATTCTATACTTTAGTATGAGTTTTAACTTAGTTATTTGTGGTTATGTATAAATAGTGAAGATTTGGGAGTTTTTGGGTAAACTTAGGGTTTGGTCTCAAATTGAAAGAGGGGTTTTTACATTGTGTTACATAGATGATTATGGGGTTTTGAGAATGAGGATATCTTGTGTTAGAATGATGAATTTTAGCCTTTGGGTTAATATTAGAATAAGGGGATATTTACCCTAATTGTGTTTTGAATATTATTTTGTATAAATAATGAAATTGATGTGAGAAATGTGAAATCGGGAAAAGGTGTAAATGAATGGTGTAGTTGGATTTGTTTAATCACTCATTCATGGAAATTTGATAAATTATCTATTATAAAGATTGTATATCTATTTAGAAATATCTGTATTAGACTATCGGTGGAGGACAGCTATGAATGTTGTAGAAATTGCATGGTGATTAGGTGAATTGAAACTAATCATTTAAGTTTGTCGTTGAATATGACGGTATGATTAAGGCATTGAATATGTGTTATGGATAGTCATTGTATATGGCGATGAATGTAAATACATTGTATATCTATAATGTTTTGGAAGAAGAAATGGAATGTACTCCATTGTTTGGGAGGAGATAGAGGATAGACTCCATTGAGAATTAAGTTGGCCGGAGTGTCTATGGTGAAAGTCCCGAAATCTTGTGTATACATGGGTGCCGATCCCCCAGACGAAATTTTCATAAAATGGCAAGGTTGAAGTGTTTGTATGATAGCTATGTGGATAGGGAACAACTCAGTTGTAGGCTCAGTTAGATTATGTGCAAAATTAAGTATGTTTATCGTATGACTTGAAATGAAATGAATTAATCTGAAATGAATAAGGGAGAATGGATTGAGATATGAATATCAGTATTGAATGGTTATAGGAAGAATGTAAGTTGATCATGAATATTGAACATTTATCTGACACTTATTTCTTAGTTAAACTTCATACATTGTATTAGACTTGCTCTATTGGGCTTTGGCTCACCCTACTTGGAAAACCATTTTTAGGTACTGGTAAGATGCTTACTGCAAGAACATAGCTTAGGAGGACCTAGGAGCTGGAGGCTCCATTTTGTTTTGTAAATGTTTATTCAAGCCAAGGGCTTTACATGTATTGAGTTTAGATCTATTTTGTTGTAACCAAGTGAAATCTTGGAAAGATGTAAGCCCGTAGGGCACTTATTTTGTTATTATTAACTAATGTTACATGTTATAGATTCAGGATGAGCATTTATGAATGTATAATGCATGTAATATCTTTGGTATTATCAACTCTGATGAATCAAGGGATATTAATTCTATTATGTTATCTTATCTTATGAATTGGTTTATCTGTATTATTTTGGGGGCATGACAAAGTGGGGGACATAAGCTCTAAGTCTCAAGCAATTTTTGTATAGATTTTTATGCACAAGTCAAAACATTTAGATACCAAATAATCAATCTTGACAAATCTCACATTCTTTATCATTTTACTTGTTCGTTCAACCATTTAATAATTTATAGAAATACATAACACAAATATTCTCTCTTTTATTCTTTGTTTTTAAAAGTTTGATACATATTCCTTCATGATTTTTCCTTCTTCTTTTTTTTCGGTCATTAGAGTGTCAGGCCTTACTCGAACTAATTTCTTGGGTACCTATAATTCTCCCGCTCCATACATATCATGTAATTATCAGGCCAAAACATTGGGAGTAGATCATCACCACCTTGCATAGTTTGGACTTGTATCTTTTAACAATAGTGAAGACAGAGATGGTGCAGAGTAAAGATAGTGAGGGACCAGAGGAGTTTGGGGGGTTCCGATGGCTTGGGTTTTGGTTTGGGTTTGGGTTGATTAGGGTGTTAGCTTGGATGGGGTTACAAGGGGCTTGTGTAGAAGAGCTAGACGAGAGTAGCGTGAGGAAGTGATGGGAATGGGTGGGGAGGGGTTTCAAGTGGTGGAGGAAGGAAGGGACAGGTGGGTGAGGGGTTGGTGGTGGCAGGCAAAGTGTTAGGATTGGTCAAGAAGGGAGGAAATTGGTTGTATGGAACTTAGTGACCAAATTTCCAGAGCAAAAGAAAGGAAAAAAGGAAGAAGAGGAGGATATTTTGGTAAATCAAATAGCCGATTGCCACCTCTTTATATTTACTTTTCACCTTCTTATTTTAGTTGTAATTATAAAAAAAAATTTCTCATTGATTTATTAATTGCAGCCCTAATGTCCTTGGGATATAATTCCCCAAATTGAAATTACTAAATTACACTATCCTAATGATATTCATCCCTCCTCTTAGGCATATATATATATAAACAATCCAACTGAAACCAATCATCTGATATACTTATCCCAAAAAATATAGCATTTATAAGATAAATTTTACAAGTATATAATATATATATATATATATATAAAGGAAATGTTACTATGGACATCCCTTATCATAAGAACGTTGCTCGAAAAACAAAGTACAATTCGTTAGGTCAAAATTAACCAAGTGTAAAAAGCTGCATGTTTAGATAGGAAATCAAAAGTGACAAAATAGTGAAAAAAAAAAAAAAAACATTCTTTGTTTTTTACAAGAAACATTTATGTATATTTTACAAGAAATTGAAAAGCAACTTACCTTGTTGCTATGGATTGTATACAAAATTTAACAATCTTACATTTTCCAACATCATGATAAATTTATCATGTAAACAAACAAGGGAAGAATAATTCAAAATGTTTCCTTTCTCACACTACCCACTACTTCAATTCTAAAGTTTCGCACTAATCTTTTATGGTTGCTAGGAAAGCCTCCACGCTTAGAGGGAAAATAATAATTCATGGATTCTCTTAGCATCAATATACTTTCAAAAAAGGATGTGAAAATTCATTTTATTAAGCATAAGCTTCACGTCGACTACCTTTTAGCTAAAATTTAAAATCATATACTTCAATTCTTTTTAGCTTTTCAAAGTTATTTTGTTGGTTAGAGTCACTTTCTCATTATCTTGTCAACTGTTCATGCTTAAAAAAAGGATACAAGTGAAGTTCAAGCATTATTTTGATTAGCATTTTTGGAAGTATTTCTATTGTATGTGAACTACGTTTGCGTTTGAATACATATATATATATATATATTTAAAAACCAATCAAACAAAAGATTTAATTCAGATGGCTATTTAATTCAACTAGAACAATAAGTACTACACATTAACAAAAACACTTGGAATAACTATTTGCCTTAACTTACAAATTGGGAGGTCCCAACCACAAGTTATAGCTGCTTTATGTGAATATCACTAAATATGTTTTGGGATAAATCTTCAGAGAACATGTTAAATCAATCACAAGTTTTCAACATCTAAATGCAATGAAAATATAGTTCCAAAATATTTTTGTTTAAATTGCTAACAAACTAGGCATTTTTACAAACATCTTAAATGCAATCAACATTCAAATAACATAATTAGCACTATAATTTTAATGCCAAAATAAGATGAAATATTTTGCAACAAATCAAGAACAAGTCGGGGAAGCAACAAAATGGTTACAAAATACTATATCAATTAATGTAAAAAAAGATTATTTCATTACAAATGTCAACCGAGATATATAAATAGCAAAATAGAATAAAATCCTCACAAAGCCTTGCTTCATTTGTACAAATTTCGAATCAGTGTGAGCCAGGAGAGACTGGAATACAAATTCTGAGAGAGAAAATAGAGTAAAAAATGGGGAAGAAAAGAGTTTTAGAAGAGGGAGGGTTTTAGAAATAATTAGAGAGAGGCATACCTTGTTGATTGTTCTTCCAAAAAAAATTCTTTATTTTCTTAGAAACCAAATAGAGGCTCATTGGGTTAGATTAGGGTTTTAAACAGAACAACCACTTTGGCCTGCATTCAGTCGAGCCAGAGGAAGAGAGAGGAATGAGTGTAGTAGAGAGAGAAGAGAGCGAGAGAAGCAGGGGAAGAGATGGAAGGAAGGTGTCACGACCCAAACCTGCCCCTATGGGTTAAAGCCATAACCGGCCAGTAATCACGAGATTACCTACGGTCTCAAACCAAATAAGACAAAACTCATCAGAGTAAAGGAGCCAAACGAAAGCAATTTAAAACTTTGTCCATAGAGCCATGCTTATATGAACATCATAACATTCCATACATACATATGTTAATAACTCACAACAGAAAGTATAGTAACATAAAGTTCTATACAGACAGGATCATTCACAACTAAGTCAACCCATGAGAACTATATACAGACATGTTCAAAGACTTCGCCAACATGACAACATAAAACAAAATGACAAAAGGCGAAGACGAGTCTCGTGCGTGAGACGCAGGGGCTGACTCTCCAAAACCTTTGTTGTTCCACACAGACTTCACTGGGGCTAGGTTTGAACTTCTCTTGGCTCACCTACAAACACATGAATGAGCGTGAGCGATAGCCCAGTGAATAATATCAAATAAAGAAGTTATGCAAACGATATGTAGAACAACATACTTAAAACGGCCTTGGGCGCAGTTCATATTTCTATTTAGCATATATATGCACAATTTAAGTCAAGTGACTATGGTTTCAAACATACTGGCCTTTGGTCCATTCATCTTTCTTTTGTCAAACCGGCCTTTGGCCCATTCAGACTTTCATTTGTCAAATTGGCCTTTGGCCCATTCATACTTTCATGTCAAACTGGCATCCGGCCCATTCATTCATGTCAGACTGGCCTCTGCCCATTCATTCATGTCAAACTGGCCTCTAGCCCATTTATTCATGTCAAACTAGCCTTCAGCCCATTCAAACTTTCAATCATGTCAGACTGGCCTTCGGCCCACTCATTCGTTCGTATCAAGCTAGCTAGCCTTTGGCCCATTTATACTTTCGTATCAAACTGGCCTTTGGCCCATTTATACTTTCATGTCAAAATGGCATCTGGCCCATACATTTGGCATAGCAGACATTGTCCACCAATCGAATCCACGAACTTATAAAACTTACATAGAAGCAAGCAATTAGACAACAACATATTTCAGATATCTTTGTCGAGATATTACTCATAGTGATCCGTTGGTTGGTTTGCCCTGGAGCTCGACCCTACACATTCCATGAACACAAAAGGGTGACAACAATTCAATCTGTTCCTTAATTCACATATTCCTCTTTAAGCTTCATTCTTATCTCTTTAACTCATTTTCAATGCTCAATGCATGCCTAAGAGTGCTTACAAGTGAAAGAGGACGGAAAACGAAACACACAACGCATAAACAAAATTTCTAAAAATAGGGTCCCCGCTCGAGCATGGACTTCCCCGCTCAAGCGGACCCAGGAGGCCTACAAAAGTACTGGATACATCGAATTTACGCTCGAGCGTGAGTTCTGGCGCTCGAGCGGAAGGCCTCTCTACATGGCTCCCCGCTCGAGCGTGAACTTCTCCGCTCGAACGGGAGTCATATCTGCAAAATATGCTAGGAGCCCGTATTTCACGCTCGAGCGGCGGTTTCCCTGCTCGAGCGGGCACCAAATTTTCTGGGTTTTCCAACTACGTTCTTGAGCTTCAACCTAACATTCCAACCCACATTTCTTGCATATAATAGCTCAAACTTCAAATATACTTGTGCTAACATGGTACCAACATTAAATTACAACACAATGAAGCTCAATTTCTTGTATTACTTACATGCATGTCCCAAATTAACCCGAATTCATCACCAACACATCAAATTCAAACATACAAAGCTTACACTTTCATGATTTACACTTGCATGTGGGAGATACATATTATTCTCAACTTAATTGGTGAAGAGATGATCAAACACATGGATTTCAAACAAGATTCAACATGAATTACACACTTTATGCCGAAACATGGGAATTTATAGCAATTTCCTACATGCATGCATCTATTGGCTTCAAATGCAACAAAATCAACTCAATTTCCTCATAATCAATTTAATCCATGCTCTTAACCATTATTCAAACTTGAATTCACAAGATTACAAACTAGGATCCATAAATTACTTACCTAGAGGCTTAATTATCCCAATCTATAGCAAAATCTTAAGTTTAATCTTCAAGAGGTTCAAGTCTTGAACCAAAATTGCACAATTCTCCCCTTTTTCTTCTATAGCCGACCCTCTCCCCCTTTCTTAGAGTTCTTCTCAGCCAAATGAGAATTAAAGAGAGAATTTGAGTGAAAGTGGCCTACTATAAACCCCTACTCAACACAATATTTTAATATAAGGTATTTGGGCACTTAATCCATTAATTTAATCAATATAATTTGATCCGAATCAATTTTCAATCAAATTTCACCGTAGGCTCTGAAAATTATGCCAATCACAATAGCGCAGTCAATTTTGATTTTTGTGGCCGATAGGGCCTTCAATTTAATTCCCAAAGCAGATAATCAAACAGATATTCTTACGGCGAACAGATAGAAATTCAAAACCACATATTTTCACATAATGGCACACAAAATCATTATTAAACACATAATCATATTCGTATTAAGGGCCAATTAGCATAATAGGGAACAGGATTATCACAGTCTTCCCCTCTTTAGGAAGTTTGGTCCTCCAAATTTATTTCACCTTTAGTCGAACACAATTTAGAACACTTTTCATTCAACAGTTCCAATCCTTTTTGATGGTCGTTTACTTCATTTCAAAATCAAGCAACACTTTGTTCTCAATCAGTCAGAGACTTAAGCAACACTCTGTTCTCAATCAGTCAGAGACTTACCTTTTCCTCCATACCAGGCTTGTATGGTGTCACACCCAAACTAGTGTGTAAGCTGTGGTTGTAAGCAAGGTCTGCCAATAGTGGGTAAATCTTCCAAATTCCCTAAAAACTCTACTGCATATATTTGGAGTATTTCTCTCAAAAGTTCTTTCTGATTATACATCAATTTGCGGATGGAAGGTAGCGCTGAATCACAATTCAGTTCCCATTGCCTCTTGAAGGCTTGTCAGAATTCAAACACATTTCATGATTCTTGTCTAAACAATAGATACTGGGACTTCATGTAAACGAGCAATCTTATTGATATAACAGTGGCTAGCCTACAAACATCATACGAAAATTTTACAGGGGGGGAAATGGGCAAACTTAGTAATTCTTCATACAATAACCCAAACGGGACTTATACCTTGGGTGCTCAAGGTAGCCCCACAATGAAATTCATAGCCACACATTCTTATTTCCATTCCAAAATAGAGAAAGGTTGAAGTAGTTCCGCCACTGTCTGATATTCGACTTTGACTTGTTGGTACCGAAAATATTTTGACACAAATTCAACAATTTCCTTTTTCACAATAAATCACGACATACTTATTTCAGATGTCAGCTAACTTTACCATAGAAGTTCGGTCTATTCCCTTGTCACAAAAGTTCAATTCATTCTTCAATAACTCCGCAATTCATAATCCGATTCGATATTTAGTTCAGTGACTCATCACAGTTATCCAAGGTCAATCAAAAGTCTACAAGAATTTAAAGCGGATCTAGACACTAATTCCCGAGTCAACAAGGATAACAACGAAGCAATCAACCACACGACATACGTAACTCACATATCCCTATAGTATCGGTTATAAGGTACAATAACATCAAAACAGTCAATTTCTAAATCATACACGTGCTATCAATTCATTCAACAGTTTACACTTCAGTTCAATGCTCAATTCTCTATTCCATTGAGTCTCCCCACATTATCTGATAGTCACCAAAAACATAAGGCAATTCATATACTAATCTCCATGGCGTCAAAGGTAATATTAAAACAGTCAATCACATGTTAAACACAATTTACACATCCTCAGAGCCCCAATTGCAAAATATAATGGCACTGAGCGGTTATTTACACAAGGCGTACTGAATTCACACATTTTCGGACAATCAGGGTTTTTCAAAGCTTCTTGGATGTCAACAACATCTACATAATACCAAAGGGTGACATTTCGGACAAAACAAAGGAATAATCGTCTCGGAACCAAAGCACACCCGTTTACGACTGTCGGTGGCCGGCCTGAGATCGATTAGGCAAACCCACCCGTACGAGACCGTCGGTGGCAAAAGAGATATCTCAACAAAGGTGCTACATAGACTTAACGTCCTCTAGCACGAAAGGACATCTCAAGAATGTCATCAAAACAAGCACAATACCACTCACCATAACCTGATTTCCCAAAATCCGATAACACTGAAGCAGACAAACGAAACATATTCTGATTAGTCGAGGATAAATATTCAGTACTGTTTACAATCAAATCATTCTGTTGTCATCGGCTTCCGTAGTGTCAAATAAGCAAGAATATGGTAATTCAGAAGCATCGTTCCTTAAGACACCCAATCACGGGATTTTTACAATTCTATTCATTTATAACACATATGTCCCAATAGTTGAAGGTCGGTTCTCAATGGTGTTCATGGTTAGATCAATCTGTTGATAGCCCACAAAAAGTCTTTCAAATAAGTCAAGTATTCCAAACGAATTCAAGTTTTGTGTCAATCAGTTTTTCTGCCAAGAATAATCTGGCTATTTATTTACTAGCAATCCTTAATCCTCATCTACAAAATCAAATTAGATAGAGGGTTTTACTAAATCGATCCAGGCAATACCAGACAAAGGTCCTATCGGATCGAATCAGATAAAAGTTTTCTCAAATAGGGTACATTTGGTTCTGTAAGGCATACTCTGTTTCCTTAGGTACATGGTTGATAGTTTCACAATTGTCCTAAGTTCATCAGTTCTCAAAGTCATATCGAAGTCATTCATCACAACTATTCATATCAAAGTATTTCAAGTTATGTACAATATGGCATTGTCCACATAAGTTCCGGTGTAGTTACATATGCGTGCAATTATTCATATCAGGAGGTATATATCATAACCAATACGGCAGTTCCCAAATAAGTCTTACATGCAAGCACATGGTGCACAGTAACACATTAAACAAAGTTCCTCGGTTGTACATAAGATAGGGTCTGTTACACAAAAGTTCCAAATTAGTCACAAAACGTAGGTTTATGAGTCGGGCCCAGTATAGTCACATAATCCAGTCAATTCTCTACCAATCAAAATGCATGGTCTCATAATTATCGAGTTCATCATTTAGGGTGCTCAACTCGGTCATACAATCACAGAGTCATAATTCCAGCAGTTTAGCCATTGAAGACAGTAATATAATAGATCACCCTGAGCATGGGTTTAGATGTACATGTGCATGTGCATGTGCAGAGTTAATCGATATCCCAATACGTATTTCACAAATTTCCCAAATGAAGTATATACATTTAAGGGATACGGTCTCGATCTTGTGGGTCTAACCAATCTAAATACACATGCAGCAGATACGAAAAAAATATGCTAATCCGAATTAAACAATATCCCAAGCAAAAATGTACATACGTACTAATTCAGAATCAGTCAACACATAGGCATTCGTTTATAATAGTATAATTACCTGGGATAACGGTTGTAATATTCTGAGTGCTTTCTGGGACGAGTGCAATTCTCTATCCTGATTAGTAGTTCCCGCCGCTGGTACGAATCCAGCTGAGACCACGGGTCTATTCACGTTTTGCTCAGTCCGGGGACAGTTCCTTACCATGTGGTCCATTTTACCACACCATAACAAGCCCCAGAAATTCGATAACAAACTCCTCGGTGTTTCTTACCACATTCACTACATGTCGGTGCTGTATTCCTTGTAGAGTTTGAAGTGCGCGATAATCCTGTATTTTGCTTTTTAAATAACCTCTTCTTTGAGAAAAAGCCTTGTCTCTTGCTTTTCCATTCAGAAGATCGGTTCACGTTAGCTTCAATCATCAGTGTTTGGTCTGGCACCTCAACATATTTTGTGACTTCCAACTCATTCACTTGGTGCTCTTGCACTGGTGGTGGCAGAGGTTCTTGCCGTAACGGTAACTGATACTGTTGTCTTAAGATCTTTGTCATTTCTTGTACTGTTCTTTCCAGTCTATCAAGTCGGGCTGTGGAAGAGTCTGCTAACTCGTATGCCCTTACCTTCTCCATGATCTACACAAATTCTTTTTAAGCCATGCCAAATAAGGAATGCCCAATACATAAATAAACACAGATACACATGGGTGCATTCGCACATAGGTATGTCGTTATATTCTCATTTCACGTATCATCAAGGCACAATTAATCACATACGTAACAGATGATTGCATAATTATCAGATATCGCATGCTAAACATTTACTCAGTAATTATATACTCAAATCATATTCCACATAAACAGCCATTTGCATAATCGAATGCACATATGCAACTTTTCACGATTCGTATCTCATATAATTACATGTTCTCACCATCTGATCAAGCTTGCATTATACTTTATACAAAAGATTCACATGTATGCATATACTAAAGAGCATATGTATTCAAATAATCACAAACTTATAACACATAATCGTTCACAATTAACATTTAAACGTGTTATGGATGCTTTCAGATTCATACTTATTACATGAATGCATCCTAGATCTCTTCTAGACGCTTATTGCTCTTTTGGACCAGTGTGTGAGTCATTAACTCATGCTCTGATACCACTCTATCATGACCCGAACCCAGGCCCTATGAGTTAAGGCCATAACTGGCCAGTAATCACGAGATTACCTACGGTCTCAAACCAAATAAGACAAAACTCATCAGAGTAAAGGGGCCAAATGGAAGCAATTTAAAACTTTGTCCATAGAGCCGTGCTTATATGCACATCATAACATTCCATACATACGTATGTTAATAACTCACAACAGAAAGTATAGTAACATAAAGTTCTATACAGACAGGATCATTCACAACTAAGTCAACCCATGAGAACTATATACAGACATGTTCAAAGACTTCGCCAACATGACAACATAAAACAAAATGACAAAAGGCGAAGATAAGTCTCGTGTGTGAGACGCAAGGGCTGACTCTCCAAAACCTTTGTTGTTCCACACAGACTTCACTAGGGCTGGGTTTGAACTTCTCTTGACTCACCTACAAACACATGAATGAGTGTGAGTGATAGCCCAGTGAATAATATCAAATAAAGAATTTATGCAAACGATATGTAGAACAACATACTTCAAACGGCCTTGGGCCCAGTTCATATTTCTATTTAACATATATATACACAATTTAAGTCAAGTGACTGTGGTTTCAAACATACTGGCCTTTGGCCCATTCATCTTTCATTTGTCAAACCGGCCTTTGGCCTATTCAGACTTTCATTTGTCAAACTGGCCTTTGGCCCATTCAGACTTTCATGTCAAACTAGCCTCCGGCCTATTCATTCATGTCAGACTGGCCTCTGGCCCATTCATTCATGTCAAACTGGCCTCTGGCCCATTCATTCATGTCAAACTAGCCTTCGGCCCATTCAAACTTTCAATCATGTCAGACTGGCCTTCGGCCCACTCATTCATTCGTATCAAGCTAGCTGGCCTTTGGCCCATTTATACTTTCGTATCAAACTGGCCTTTGGCCCATTTATACTTTCATGTCAAAACGGCCTCTAGCCCATACATTTGGCATAGCAAACATTGTCCACCAATCGAATCCACGAACTTATAAAACTTATATAGAAGCAAGCAATTGGACAATAACATATTTCAGATATCTTTGTCGAGATATTACTCACAGTGATCCGTTGGTTGCTTTGCCCTGGAGCTCGACCCTACACATTCCATGAACACAAAAGGGTCACAACAATTCAATCTGTTCCTTAATTCACATATTCCTCTTTAGGCTTCATTCTTATCTCTTTAACTCATTTTCAATGCTGAATGCATGCCTAAGAGTGCTTACAAGTGAAAGAGGACGGAAAAAAAGACACAACGCATAAACAAAATTTTTAAAAACAGGGTCCCCGCTCGAGCATGGAGTTCCCCGCTCGAGCGGACCCAAGAGGCCTGCAAAAGTACTGGATGCATCGAATTTATGCTCGAGCGTGAGTTCTGGCACTCGAGCGGAAGGCCTCTCTACATGGCTCTCCGCTCGAGCGTGAACTTTCCCGCTCGAGCGGGAGTCATGTTTGCAAAATATGCTGGAAGCCCGTATTTATCGCTTGAGCAGGCACCAAATTTTCTGGGCTTTCCAGCTAAGTTCTTGAGCTTCAACCTGACATTCCAACCCATATTTCTTGCATATAATAGCTCAAACTTCAAATATACTTGTGCTAACATGGTACCAACATTAAATTACAACACAATGAAGCTCAATTTCTTGTATTACTTACATGCATGTCCCAAATTAACCCAAATTCATCACCAACACATCAAATTCAAACATACAAAGCTTACACTTTCATGATTTACACTTGCATGTGGGAGATACATATTATTCTCAACTTAATTGGTGAAGAGATGATCAAACACATGGATTTCAAACAAGATTCAACATGAATTACACACTTTATGCCCAAACATGGGAATTTATAGCAATTTCCTACATGCATGCATCTATTGGCTTCAAATACAACAAAATCAACTCAATTTCCTCATAATCAATTTAATCCATGCTCTTGACCATTATTCAAACTTGAATTCACAAGATTACAAACTAGGATCCATAAATTACTCACCTAGAGGCTTAATTCTCCCAATCTATAGCAAAATCTTAAGTTTAATCTTCAAGAGGTTCAAGTCTTGAACCAAAATTGAACAATTCTCTCATTTCTCTTCTATAGCCGACCCTCTCCCCCTTTCTTAGAGTTCTTCTCAGCCAAATGAGAATTAAAGAGAGAATTTGAGTGAAAGTGGCCCACTATAAACCCCTACTCAACACAATATTTTAATATAAGGTATTTGGGCACTTAATTCATTAATTTAATCAATTTAATCTTATCCGAATCAATTTTCAATCAAATTTCACCATAGGCTCTAAAAATTATGCCAATCACAATGGCGCAGTCAATTTCGGTTTTTGTGGCCGATAGGGCCTTCAATTTAATTCCCAAAGCAGATAATCGAACAGATATTTCTACGGTGAATAGATAGAAATTCAAAACCACATATTTTCACATAATGGCACACAAAATCATATCAAACACACAATCATATTCGTATTAAGGGCCAATTAGCATAATAGGGGACATGGTTATCACAGAAGGGGTAGCAAAGAGAGAGAGAGAGAGAGAGAGAGAGAGAGAGAGAGAGAGAGAGAGACGACAGAGAGAGAGAAAGAGACGAAAATGAAAGTAAAGAGAATACACTATGCAAGGAGAGAGTATAGATCAGTAAACCAGTTGCTCCGGTGTCCAATTTTTCAAAATTAAATAATTCAATGGTCGGGATCAACTTGTGTAATCCGATGGCCAGTAATGAAAGTGCATATGTTGTGCAACTCTTTAAGGGTTGCACACTACAAAAGGACCCCTGATAGTATTGTTGATGTGATCTTTCAAACCACGAATGCATTGGCAGCGGACATTATTACATTGGGAAAGAATTTGGTTATGCAACCTCATGCACAATTTATAAAATCATGCAAGAGTTCATAAAAATTTTGAAATTTATAAAATTACGTGAGTTTTTACGTGAGAATTTTTCATTTTATTTATTTATTTCCTTGGTTTTTTTTTTTTTAGGACAAAGAAATTGCAGATATCATTAATACAATACAAAACATACAAAGGCAAAGTATCAAGATTACAAAAGCATGCTTCTGCAGAGAGAAGCTCTGTGGGCATCCATATGGGCAAGATTTACTTCTAATTTAGGCACCTTACATACACAGACATAATCAAAAGACTTAAATATATGCTTAATATCATCTAATAATACTTGTAAATTTCAATCCACCAAAAACCTCTGAATTTAATTAGCGTACTAACTCCTACTTATCAGTGAGAACATAAATGACTTTGATATGACTACGGCAGTACCATTTTAGCGCTTCTAAACATGCTCGAGTTTCCGCAACAAGTAGGGAAGGAGATAAAAAGGACAGCTGGAATTAATAATTGGATTTCCTTTATCATCCAATCCAACTCATGCTGCACCTACTTGCAAAGATTGTTTCTGCCAAGCTCCATCAAAGAGCAATCTGTCAAAAATTCCATCTCCACAACATTGAGATTGATTAGAAACAACAAAACAATTAACTTCTTGCTTGGTTCGTTGATTATTAGAATTGACCATGTTGCCCCAATTTTCACATTCTGAAGGTTGCTGGATAGACTTTTTAAGATTGTAATTAAGGGTGGGTATAAAATCTATAATTGCAAAAGGGTGAACCATCACCCCATCAAAACAAGCTCTATTTCAGAAAAGCCATAGGCTCCATAATACCTGAATAGATCAATAATAGCTACCTCATCAGGTGCAATGTTGAACCAACGTATAAACTACTCTTGAACTAGCAACTCCTCCCCTACATCAAAATCCAATCCTAACTTTGATCCTCGCCAAACATATTTGGATATTAGGCATTGAAAACAAAAAATGTTCTAGAGATTCTTCCGGCTTCTTACAAAAAGGACACATAGCTTGCAGAATTATTCCTCTTCTTAACAGTAATGCTCTTACGAGCAGAATTCCATGGACTAGTTTCCATACAAAAAGAGGCCACTTGGATGGAATGTTAAGTTTCCATAGATGCTTCCAAAATGCAACCCAAACTTCTACACCCACACTATTTTGACTGGTCTCGATCCCTACAGCAGAAAGGTAACCAGATTTTATTGAAAATTCACCACTTGTAGTAGTTTTCCAAATAATTCGATCCAAAACACTTCTAGAAGAAAGGTAAATATGAAGAATATGATTAACCATTTCTGGTGGAAACATCACATGAACTAAAGGGACTATCCATTGTTTAATAAAATATTTAGGGGCCTTAAAAACTAAAAGCAAATATATTGGGATGGCTGAAAGGGTGTGTTTAGCCAAAAGACACCTACTTGCAAAGGTCAATAATCCTCTTTTCTACCCTTGAAGTTTAGTCTTGAATTTATGAATAATGGAACTAAACACATTCCCTTTCTTCCTCGAAACATCCATAGAGGCTCCTAAATAAATGCCAGGCTTAGCCACCTTTCAAATGCCAAAACAATCACTTAAAAACTCCTGAAAACAGGATTCAAGATTGGGACTAACCATCAGATCTAACTTATGGAAATTAATCCTTGGCCCAGATTGATGACAAAAAACATCTAAAAGCCACCTTAAACACAACACCTCCTCCTTTATAAAAGGCATAAAAATTAAACAATCATCAGTAAAAGCAGATGAGAAATGCATGGACCTTGTCGACAAATAGATATACCACGACAAATCCCTTAAGAGGCCATCCCCACAAGACCAGAAGAGAGAGCTTGGATAACAAAAAGAAATAAATAAGGAGAAAAATGATCGCTTTGGTGTAGCCCACACCTAGGTTGAAACTAGTCCGTTCTTTGAGAATTAATCAAAATTGAGAACGAAACTGTGGAAATATATTGTGAAATAAGCCTAATCCACTTAGGACCAAAACCCATGCTCGCCATAACTTTAAGTAAGAATCTTAACTGACTCTATCATAGGCCTTATTCATATCTAATTTCATTGCAAAAAAGACTGACTTTCCAGATTTCTTTTTACGGATGAATTATCTTGCATATAATTAATAAAGCAGAATCTTAGGCACAAGGATAAAACCCAAGCTCAGTAACAGCAGTCTGAAAGCGATTATACCAAGCACGATAAGACTACTTCAGACCATACAGAGCATGCCAAAGGCAACAAACCTGTCCAGAGGAATGGTAAAGGCCAGGGGGAGGACGCATGTAAGCCTTCTCAGTGAGACGACCATTAAGAAAAGCATTCTTAACATCCATCTGATAAAGAGGCCAAGAATGAACAACAACGACAGAGATCAAAGTACGGACAGTAGTCATCTTGGCAACAGAAGTAAAGGTCTCCTTATAATCAATATCATATTCCTGTAAGAAATCTTTGGCAACCTGGCGAGCTTTATAGTGCTCAAGAGAACCATCAGAATAAGTCTGGACTTTGTAGACCCATTTGCAACCAACCAGATTCTTACCAGCAGGCAAAGAAACCAACTCCCAAGTACTAGTTTTCTATAAAGCAGACAACCCATCCTCCATAGCTTGAATCCAATGAGGATCCTGACAGACCTCCTTGTAAGATTGAGGTTCTAAGAAAGAGTGAATAGAAGACAAAAAAGTACGATAAGAAGTAGAAAAACATGTATTAGACCAACCCAACTTGTTTGGAGGATGACGCGCTCAAGTAGGATATCGGTGTACAGCAGGATCAAAGTCGTCAGAAGCAGAAAGATCAGCAGCAAGGACAGAGACAACCGGTTGATGAGGAGCCTTGCGACAAGAGTAAACTAACAATGGAGGATGAGATGAAACTAAAGGAGGAGAAGCAGCTAGACGTGAAGCAGAAGGAGAAGATGGAACAAGCTCAGGAGGAACTGTGAAGATGTACTCATCAAATGGGACCTCAGAAGGAAACGAATCAATATAAACCAAATCCTCTCTGAAAACTGGGGCGATGAGAGGAGGAAGCTGAAAGTAAGGTAGACGTTCGAGAAAAAAAACATGACAGGAGACATAAAGACGACAGAAAACAAGGTCGTAACATCGATAGTCTTTCTGAGTAGGACTATAACCTAAAAAGACACAGATAACAAACTGAGCACTAAGTTTTTCCTATCTTTGCGGGGAAGAAGGACAAAACAAGCAAACCCAAACACACGAATGAAGGAGTAGTTAGGAATTTGGGAGAACAAAGCCTCATAAGGAGACCAACTAGAAAGAAGGGAGTAGGCATGTGGTTGAGAAGAAAAGCAGCAGTAAGAACTGTCTCTCCCCAGAATAGAGCCAGAACTGAGGTAGAGAGAAGAAAAGACGTAGCTGTCTCAAGGAGATGATGGTGTTTATGCTCGGCTCAACCATTTTGAGCAGGTGTATCTGTACAGGAAGTTTGGTGAATGGTACCCAAATTGGCCAAATACTCACAGAACTCATTTTTTAAATATTTCCCACCCAAGTCAGGCCGTAACACTTTAATTGTACACTCAAACTAAGTAGTAATCATAGACTAAAAGGTACGGTATATCTGATACAAATCGGACTCATAAGTCATAAGATAAACCCAAGTATAACAAGTGCAGTCATCAACAAATGACACATAGTATGCAAAACCCCCTTTGGTGAGAACATGAGAAGGGCCCCAAACATCGGTATGAACTAAAGAAAACGGTGTATCAGATATAGAAGTACTTTTATGAAAAGGTAAGGCTGTCATTTTGGCAAGTTTACACCCCCGACATTCAGTAAGTTCACTAGAAGAAACTTTACCTAATATACCTAACTGAGCTAAAGACTGTAAGCAATCAGCAGACAAATGCCCTAATCTAAATTGCCATAAGCAGAAAGGATTGGATAGAGAATCTAATTGAAAAGAAGAAAAAGCACTTAGAGAAGTTGTCATAGGTAGATTCAAGCTCTCCACTACATAGAGGTCTCCAACTTTACAGCCAGTCTCAATCTGCTACTTGGACATCCGATCTTGCACAGAACAGATAGAAGAAGAAAAGAAAAGATAACATCAAAATCGGAGGCATCAAGCTAAGTAATAGATAATAAACGGACAAATAATTGAGGAACATAAAAGACAGATGGAATAGTGACAACAGACATAGCAGACAGTAAGACAGACCCAACAAATATTATAGACATACCGACTCATTAGCAGCATTAACAGTAATAGGAAAAAGAGGGGGAGTACAATTTTGAAGTAAGAAGAGATGAGGAGTCATATGATGAGAGGCACCAGAGTAAAAAATGCAAACAGACGAAGCGATACCTGAAGAAGACCCAAACAAACCTGAATGAAGAGAGGAAACAATAGAGGCAAACGGAGATGGTTGAGAGGTAGACAGTGTATGCTGAAGCTGACTAATCTGACCACTCAAGGAAGCTAAGTCAGAATCAGGAACTAGAGCAGATGCAATAGAACCAGCGGGAGCCTAAAAATTACTCAGAGAAGAATAACAAAACTGGGTTTGAGACTGCTGAGAATACGAGCCAGATAGACATCCCTTCTTGGGACAGTGATACTTCCAATCACCCCTCTGATGACAAAAGGAACACTCATCTGAAGCTAGAGACTTCATAATAACCAGAAAGCTAAGGGGTTCAAGTGTAAGAACCCAAAATCAGAACTACAGGGACCAAACAGTAATAAGCAAAAAAGTTATCGAACAAACCCACAAATTTAACAACGTCTTGAATGAAATACATAATGGCCAGGTGGGTCACTTTATAATAACTAGAGTCATGACCCAGCCCACAAATATTCCTAGTCAGATAGAATCACAGAAAGAAAGAGAGACTGAAGCAGAAACAAAGATCAGCGACGGAGCTTCCTAGGGCTCCGAACAGCGATGACAGTGAGAGTGTGACAACGCAACAACCAAAGACCTGGTTCCTAGGGCAACCTGGTTCTTCAACTGAAACAGAAACAGAAACAGAGGCGGAGACCAGAGAGAGAGGTCTGATGATCACAAACCAGAGAAATCCAAAGGAAGATCACGTCGAACTTGACCTAGAAAGACAAGGCCAACGTGACACTCCTTCAACTAGTGAAGACATAACACAAAGTCATCTTTCCGAAGCAGATGAGGAACCAATTGAATCACGCGAGACACTCATGACCTTCGATCAATCCAAACGAAAACATAGGGAGTTACGACTTGTGACTCAGAGAGAGATGAAACTAGAGGGCTGTTTTCTGAGAGAGACGAAGGAGATGACCTATGATCACGACTCAGTGAGAATCTGATAAGGAAGACGATTCAAAGACTGCATCTAGGGTTTGGGACAGCTTTAATACCATGTAAGAATTTCTAAATAAACTTATATATTCAATTGTATTTCAATACAATGTGTACATCTGATATATATATATATAGCAATTCTAGACCTAATCCTAAATAGGAAAGAAGAATAAACCTATAAACCTAAACCAATTCTTAATATGAAATAATATTCACAAGAATAAACTTATCTGATAATATTATTCTCACACCCATGTGAGACATTTGGTAGAAATTTTGATAGACCTTTTAGAATTTCTAGCATTACTCATACATTAAACCTCACAAATGATGAACAAAATTAAGACTTTAAATATGTATTAATGGTGAAAAAATAGAAAAGGAGAGAGAAAGGGGGAAGGGTTTGGCCAAAAGGAGCGTAAAGAGAGAAATTAATTTATCTCGTATTAAATGCTAGCAAATAACTCTAAAATAACCTCTGTTTAACCTTAGGTCAAGCTTTAACTCAAATTACATCCAAAGATCAAGATTAATCTTGAAATAAGAGGCATGAAAGCTCTAAAACTTAATTCTAAATTTCTTAATTTTTTTATTTTTAAATAATTTAAAATTCCCATATTAGTTGACTCTCATTTATCCATTAAAATAAAATTTCAAAAGTATATATAATATTTTATACGAAATATAAAAAATATTTACTTAAATAGAAATAGAAAAATGACGATCAAGTCAAAATTCTAATACATGTTTAATTTTTATGCATATAATGTGATTCTTTCTAAAATAAATTGCATGTAACTTTTCAGTATAATTTAATAGGCTACTCTCTTCCACTTTTCTTCTCTCTACATAAATTACGGGTCCAAATAATGCGTTAGTGTTTTTTTCCTTAACTCTTTATTTATACTATTACAAATTATAAACAAAAAAATTCTAAAAAATAAAAATAAGTTTTTATGACTTACATTTATTTTTTTTAAAAATTTATGCCTATTAATGGCTGATGAAACAAAAATTTTCAAAACAAAAATATTTTGCTAATTTTTTTTAATTTTTTTTTTAAGAATTCTACCCATTAATATTATTTTTTTTAAAAATGTTATACCAAAAATGACATTTTAGAGCTGAGTATGGAAAAGTCTTTTGGGCCCTAAGTTGGGCGGAACCCGAGATTGGGCACGAGAGTTTTTTGTATAAGTATGCCTGAATGCGGCCCAATTTTACACAAAAATAAATAAATAAATAAATTAAAATTTCAATTATTTTAAAATAAAACAACTATGATTTCACTTCACCTATGAACAATAGTCTGGTAAAAAAAATTATCTAAACAAAATTTGTTAAAATTTAAGAAAATAAACTATTTTTATTTTTAAAATAAGATGGTGATTACACTTAAAAATCTTGATAAAACTAGAAATGAATGTATTAAATGAATATTACTTAAAATGATTGATACTCAATAAATTTTTAATGTTAAAATATTCAAATAAAAATTTTCACTTAAGATTGAATAAGAAAATCTCATTATTATAAGTACTGAAATATTATACAATTGATAATAAGTCGTAGATAAACTAAAAATTCAAATCATTTTTAGATAAAATTTTCAATTTTAAGTGATAGCCATGTATGTATTAGCATATATGCCCAACAACTAATTCACTTCAACCAATACTAGCGGTCAGCACGCACAATATTTGTGCAATTTAAATAAGTACAAATAAACAAAAAAGAAAAATATTACATCTTGTGTGCTACTTAAGTGGTAATAGTATTTTTTATCAGAGTTTCACTATCTTCTTTATCCTTTTTTTATAATAAAAAAAATTAATAAATCCATTTGCCATGAGAAGCCAAGATTTCATGATACCACATAAGTGTTCACTTTATATATAGGATAGATAACCTTTAATAGGACTAATATAAAAATCATAATTTTAAAATATTGACAATTCAAAAAATCATCGAGCATAAACTAATATAAATTTTAGTAGGAATAATAATTTTAAAAAATCATTATTTTAAAATATTGATAGTAAAATTTTAGTATTTTGAATTGAAAATTTGTACTTTTTTATTTTTGTTCTTTTCAGGTTTTCCTTTAACAATAGTTCAAAATTAATGTATAATTTTTATTTTATAGAAATATCTACATACAGCTTAAAATATTAAAATAAATTAATTTGATACTGTAAAAATATTTGTATTTAAAATTACAAAAATTCTCTCTGTGCATTACTGCTAGAAATTCGGCTTTTAAATGCGTTTAAAAAACATCGCTATGGATCTCCAAAACGACGCTTATACCTTTTTGTGGTGCTTAACACCAAATGCCGAAGTTGCGGCCGTCGCTGTAATTTTGTAGTGCTTGAGAAACGTCGTTATATTATTATGGCGGCATTCACCGCTAAATGTTGTACCTAATGGTAAAATGACGCCACGATGATATTTAGCAAAGTTTTCAATACACTTTCATAGCTTTTTTTTTTTTTTTTAAAAAAAAAAAAAATTTAATCGTTGGCAGTATAGTGGCATTTTGAGAAATGCCATTATATCTTTTTTTTTTCTTTTCTGAATTGTGCTAATTTTATGTGGTTGAAATAAAAAAAGGCCTGTAATAATGCTAAAAAATAGCACTAATATGAAACAAGTTATTAAATTTATATAAATGGTTGAAACAACTAATTTATATAAATATATAACCAGGTCAAATTTATATAAATATATAACAAGTCATTAAGAAAATGGATACAAAAGGTCTAAAAGTAGCATGTACTTGAAGTTGAAAAAAAAAACAAATACAAAAATAGTGATTAGTTATAATAATTTAAGGGAAACACGTTAATGGATGGTTGGTAGAATACATTAACGTTATGTATTGATTGATTGGGTATATGACTTTTATGTGTATACAGTGTGTGTGGGAGGAGATAGGGGATGTACTCCACGGTTTAGGGGAAGATAGGGGATGGACCTCTAAACCGGATGTTGATTGGGAGGAGATAGGGGATGGACTCCATCGACATGACTCATATGCTTGTCAGTTAATGTGTTAATATAGCTAATATGCTTATCTATGGAAGTGTGGATACGGCTCATATGCTTATCCTTGGAAGTATTGATATAGCTAATATGCTTATCTGTTGAAATGTAAATACAGCTTGTGTGCTTATCTGTTGAGATGTTGATACAACTGGTATGTTTATCTATTGTAAAATGGGAAGTGTCTAGCATGAGGCACTATCCCTTATAAGTGGGTGGCCAGGTTCTGAGCCGTTGACGTAATTTGAGAAAATGATGAGAAATGGAAACTGAAATGCGATATGAATACGGTTGTCATGTAATGGAAATGGAATTATAAATTGATTTATGTGAGTTAAACATTTATCAATTGCTGATGTCTTAGTTATTACTCATGTTGTGTTTAGCATATCTCTACTAGGCGTTGGCTCACCCTTTATGGGACACCATTTTCAGGTACAGGTAGCATGCCACCAAGGACATAGCTTGGATGACGACGAGAGTTGAAGACTCTTTTTGTGTATTTTGTTTGTATTACATGTACATCAAGCCAAGGGCTTCTTTTGTATAGAGTTAGTACTCTTCTTCGGTGTAACCAAGTATTAACTTGGAAAGCTGTAAGCCCGTAGGGCATTTGCTTTTGTTGTTAACATGTAATACTTTTGTAAGAACGACTCTGATGAATGAAATTGATTGCTTTCTCCAATATCAATGCATGTTTAAAGTAATGGGTTTATGTATTATTTTGAGGGCGTTACAACTTGGTATCAGAGCGTACCAGGTTCGAATACCTTGGGTACGTGGGAAGTGATTAGTATCACAATGGGTTTGTCTCACTTGTTAGAGGCGTAAGTGTAATATAATGTGTTTTTGTGATAGCATGTTTATGTGACTATTTGGGTATGGGATTTAATTTCCAAGATGTTGATTGAATCCTTGGGTTTCTGTGAGTCTTGTTGAAAAGGCACTTGATAAATGCTGTTTCTAACCGGAACTCTAGTAACGTCTTGGGACGATCACTATCTGGAAATGAAATTCGTAAGTGCTTATGTGTTTATGTGCTTACGTGGAGTGAATTACAGTTGTCCATGCATTAGGACGTGAGTATTTAGTTTCGGCACATTTATGAATGTGCTAACGTTCTGTGTTACCTTTATTAGGATGTCAGGACGAGGAAGGGGTGCTAGGCGTGGTAGGCCTGCGAGGCAGGAAGTACCTTTACCGGATGATATTCCAAAGAAGACAGAGGGAGTTGGCCAGCCAATGTGCCGAGCCAATGGTCAAGAGCTATGGGTGCCTTGGCCAGAGAGATAGCAGGAGCTTTGGGTATTCTCAGAGCTGAGCATCAGGTTGCAGAGGCAGGGCCTTCTTTCTTGAAGAGGGAATTTTTTCGGTCTAATCCGGACAAATTTATTGGAGATCTGAAAGAGCCACTTAAGGCTGACGAGTGGTTGGAACAGATGGAGAAGACATTCGAGATGCTTGGCATCGAGGATGGGACTCTAAAGGTGACCTTGGCATCCTTCCAGCTGAAGGGGGATGCGGGTCAATGGTGGAAGTATGAGAAGGCCCGTGTGGGTGGTGCATGGGGGGCTTTTGTAGAGGCTTTCCAAGGGAGGTTTTTATCTGCAGCTGCTAGGGAGAAGCTGAGGATCGGCTTTAAGCAAAGCGGGGTTTGTCAAGAGTCAATTTGAGGCTAATTTTACTAGTTTGTCCAGGTTTGCACCCGAACTAGTGGCGTCCGAGGAACGCCGTTGCTATGAGTTTGAGCGGAAATTGAGGCGGGGCCTCAAGTTGAGAGTTGGTGGGTCTTACATCCGAGAGTATAGACACCTGGTGGATGCGGCTGCTCATATGGAAATTATGATGCAGGAGGAGGATGATGAAAAGCAGCAGGGTTCCAAGAGGAGCCAAGAGGGCCAGGGTGATGGCAGGAGACAAAGGGGTTTTAACCCTCAGCAGTCTCAGGGTGGTTTGGTTAGATCGACTTTTTCGGTACCGAGTGCAGGCTCCGGGAGAGGTAGTCAAGGAGGCTTGACTTGTTTTGCATGTGGCCAGCTGGGTCACAAGTCTTCGGTTTGCCCGTAGAAGGGAGGGGGTCAGCGAGCTGCTTCTTCTTCAGCCAGACCTCAGGGCCAGAGTCAGGGCAGAGGCCAGCCTTTGTCTTGTTATCAGTGTGGACAGCCTGGGCATTTGAAGAGGTTTTGCCCACAGTTGAGTGCCACTTCAGGGGCGTCTGGTTCTAGGCAGACGCAGGGTTTCCAGCCAGCTCAGTCTGTGCAGGCCTCGAGGGCCAACCCGGGAGCTTCGTCATCCCGGTCGTCTGACAAGATCGTATGCTGAGGGGTGAGCAGTGGACCAGTGGTCCCACAGTATGCGTGTATCGTTATCACAGCAGGATCTCGTACCGGCTCCATCAGTAGTGAGAGGTACCTTTCTGTTTTGCAACTCGGTTGCTAGAGTGTTGAATGATACGGGTGCATCTCATTCTTTTGTATCTGCGGCATTTGCATCTGTGTTAGAGTTGGAGTTAGCACTATTAGCATCTCCTATTTGCATTGTGTCACCTGTTGGGGGTGAGTTGATTTTGAAACACGGATGTAGAGGTTGTGATATAGAGGTCGCTGATCATAGGCTTCCGTTTCCTTTTGTAGCTATGCCCATGAAGGGCTTTGATGTTATTTTGGGTATGGACTGGTTATCGTCATACCGAGCAGTTATTGATTGTTACCGCCAGAGGGTCACTTGTTGTACCGTGAGCGGGGAGTGTTTCCATTTCTTGGGAGACCGGGTTGGTAGTGTTGTGTCACCGGGGTATGACCTGCGAGGGCGGAGTGAACTTAGTGGTCTACTTGCTAGCTTCTTGAGTGGTGAGTGTGATGAGACCCAGATTGTATTGCCGAGGGTGGTTTGTGAGTATTCGGATGTCTTTCCCGAGGATCTCGTTAGTTTGCCACCTCACCGAGAGATTGAGTTCTCTATTGATTTAGTGCCCGGCACGGCGCCGATTTCTATGGCACCTTATCGTTTTGCCCCAGCAGAGTTGGTTGAGTTGAAGGTTTAGCTCTAGGAATTGCTAGATAAGGGTTTCATTCGCCCTAGTGTTTCGCCGTAGGGAGCACCGACCCTCTTTGCTAAAAAGAAAGATGGTGCCTTGAGATTGTGTATCGACTACCGGAAGTTGAATCGGGCTACGGTTAAGAATAAGTACCCTATACCCCGTATAGATGATTTATTTGACCAGTTGAAGGGTTCTCGTTGTTTCTCTAAGATAGATTTGAGATCGGGTTACCACCAGTTGAAGGTCAGGGAGGAGGATATTCCGAAGACGGCATTCCGCACGCGGTATGGCCATTATGAGTTTCTAGTGATGCCATTTGGGCTTACCAATGCACTGGCAGTCTTTATGGACTTAATGAACCGGATCTTCCGAGAATTCTTGGATCGTTTTGTAGTCGTCTTCGTGGACGACATCCTGATTTATTTACCTTCAGAGGAGGAGCACGAGGCACACTTGAGAGTGGTGCTTGAGCTACTTAGAGCCCATAGGTTGTATGCTAAATTTGGGAAGTGTGAGTTCTGGCTAGAAGAAGTCAAGTTTTTAGGCCATGGGTTATCCAGGGAAGGGGTGTCTGTTAATACATTGTAGACACCCCATTTTTGACCGACCTTAAGACTCAGACGTCACCGATTGAGTGCTTGGTGATGTTGCATATCGTGCTCGTCTAGAGGTTTCAGAGTCTCGGCCGTGAGCCTTGCCTCCGGACTTCCGGGCTTTTCTGTGCCTTACCTCGGTTTGCGAACCAGGCTCGGTTTTCTCTGTTTCTCTTCCCAAAGGGAGGGAGAGGTCTCATAGATCATCTCTCGGTGGCCACGAGCTACATTTCGTGGTCGTAGGCCATTTCGCCCATTTCGGAGCCCGGTTCTCGATTTTCGGAGCCGTCAGGCCATGCGCCTCGGTTCGGGACTGCCTAACCACCTCCGTTTGCTTCGGTTTTTGGCATGCCTCTTATTTGCTCCCTTTTAAGGGACACTGTGGTCTGAGAGACCAACTTCGTGGTCGAACACCACTCCCGGTGCCTAACAGTCAGTTTTCGGGGCCCCGGGCTGCGCGTTTCGGTCCCCGAACCTTCATTTTGCATCGATTTTCGTTCATTTTTGGCAAGGACCTCTGTTTTATCACCATGAAGGCCGTAGAAGGGTGGGAGGCCAGTAATTGTTTCAGCAACTAGTTATATTCCTTCATCGCCCTCCGACGCCCGTTTTTCTCACTTCAAAGCCAATGTTGACCACCCTTGGGCCATTTTCTTGCATCCTAAACCCCATATTTGTGATGTACACATCTGGGAGGCCACCAATATTTGGTGGCCAGCCAGTAATTCCATTTGAACCTTTTGAACCCCTTTGACAAGTGGGTTGTTCTCTCTCCTAGTTCACAGTTGCCAATTTTTGACCACAGGGTTGTGTTGAGAACACATGGGAGGCCACCAATCTGTGGTGGCCGGCCACTAATTTGACTTGGCCCTTTTGACCCTTGGCCGGCCGGCCATGAGGAGGGCCGGCAGGCCACCTGTAACCTCAATACCTAGCCAACCAACATCCTTACACCTGGCACATCACAGAAATGCACTCTATTTCCCCCCAGATTCTGTATCCGGGGGGGGGCAACTTTTGGAGGGAAACTTGGAGTGATTTCCCTCCCTTTTTTCCCCCTCTTTATCCCCCTCTTTGGCCTATATAACCAGCACCCCAGGTCTGGTTTTGGGGTTGGAAAAATTTGCTTCAAGCTTGCATTACACCCCTCCCCCTATCTTTACACTTCCAAGCTTCAAACCTCTCAAGTCCTACACTCATTTCTTCACCACCACCTAGCACCACACCACCACTCCATTCCAACAGCTGGGGGGTCTTCTCAGAGGCTAGGAGGCAGCTTTTCTTGGTCCAAGAGGCAGCAAAGGATTGGTCTACAAGGCTGAGTGCCATTCCCCCCTTTTTTGAGCTCATTTTGGTATCATTTCTTAGCCCTTCTTGCTTGTACATTTGAGCTCCGTCCATAACTGAAAGAAGTGTTTTTTTGAGCTCTATTTCATCTTTCATTAAGGGCCTCTCACTGTTTGAGGCCCCCATTTTACACTTGCTTCATTATCCCTCTTGTATGCCTGTTTCTTGTGTAGTATTTTAGGCTCATGTGTAATCTGTTTTGAAGCATGTTTTAAACTGTAAATAGGCTTATTTTGAGCCCTTCTTCAACATTGTAGAAGGGCTCATCACTAATTGAGTACTCCATATGCTACTTGCTTTGATATCCATATTTTAGCCCCATTTTTGCATGATTTATTAGCCTATTGAGATTCTATTTTTGGACCTTAGTCTGAACTGAAAATGGTCATTTTTTGACCCCCTCTCCATGTTTCATTAAGGGACCATTGCTGTTTGGAGCATCATTTGTATACTTTGTGTTGTAGCCTCTCTTTTAGGCCATATCTTGCATTGCATTTTGAGCATAGTTGTACACTGTTTTAGGCTCGGCCATCAACCATAAAAAGTCATATTTTTGGCCCCTCTTCAACATTGTTGAAGGGCCCTTAACTGTTTGGGACCAGCATGTATCAGTTGCTTCTTTATCTCCATTTTGGCCCTTATTTTGCATAGCATTTTGAGCATACTTGTACCTGTTTTTGGGGTTTGTCATAAACTGTAAAACATCACATTTTTTTCCCCTCTTCAATATTGTATAAGGGCCCCTTCTCTATTTGGGGCCAACATCTGTGAGTTGCTTCAATATCTTGCTTTCGGGGCCATTTTTGTATGCTAGCTTAGCCCCATTTGTGCTCACTGTTTGGCCTTGCTTTAAACTGTAAACATGCTTGTTTTGGGGCTTCCTTGATTCTGTCTTCACATCCCATCTTCAAATAATGCATGCATTGTATAGTCATAGGCCATTTCGTATGCCTAATTTCATGTTTCGGGACTCGTTCCATGCATCAGGTACCATTTCGCCATGTTTCGGGGCTGTTTTACATCTCATTTTGCCTCTGAAATTTGCATGATAGTATGCCATATTCCACATCTTGCCACGTCTTGTTAGAGTGGCATTCCGTGCCGTAGGTTGGGTCCTCGGTTTGCGTGCACGTGTGCACACATCCCGAGTGTCTCATTTCCACCTAATGGCCTCTTGTGTGAGTGTGGCTGAGGTCCACTCATGTTAGTGTAAGTCCATTATGCATTGCGTATGCCATTTCATTCCATAGTATTGTCTATGCTAGGTTGTATATTAGAGCATTGTGTATGCCATGTTGCATCGTGCACCGTGCACCGTGTATGCCATTTCATAACATTGTGCATGTTAGGATGTATCTTAGTTGCATTTCATGCATGTCATGCATATTGCATTGTGTTCGAGATAGGGGTTAGCCCGAGCACGGGAAACGAGGGGCGTTTCGTACTCCGAGTGACGGAACGTGTCTCAATTCCCAAATCACCGACACTCCGGATCATCCATGATGGAGTTAGGTTTTGTGGTGTTTTCATGTGCATTCATTCCATATTGAATTGTGCAAATCGGCTCCTCGGCCATCATGCATCGAGATGCGTGATTGGTGGCACTAGGATCGAGGCATGCATACATTTGTGAAAATACATTGCTATGCCCCTTTCCTGCTCTCTGTTGTAGCAAAATCAAGAATCAGCAGTCTTCCGAGGCTTGGCGCGCTTTCCAAGAACAATTGCAAAACAGAGGCTAATTGGGGCATCCCAGTGGATTTCCACGCAAGGCAGCCTAAACATACATCATTCTTCAGAATCAAGGCAGTCTCTGGCTTGCATGCCAGTTTATTATTTTCTTAGTTAATTTGTAAATTAATTAGGAATTTGTACACATTTTGGACTGTATTATTTAGACTGTAATATTCTTTTATTCGGGACTGTATATTTATTTGGACCCTCTGTGCGAGGGCATAATTGTAATAAGTGTGGGTGAGTGTGATGTATGTCTTCCAACCCCACGTCTTTCTTTCCTTTTATTTACCTGCTTATGATGGTTAGATTACGACATGTTTCAATTAGCATACAGTATGATAGCATGTTGCATTCATTCATCTGTTTTGCATGCACCGGGCTCGGCGCATCATACTAGCTGCATTTGTATTTTAATTCCAAGTTGAATACATGATAGCTGTTACATCTCATATACCATGTTTAGAATAGCCGAGCCTGCTATAGTTGCATTTTTGCATGTGTTGCATTAGGCATTTCTATATAATTAGGATCATGCATGGATTTCTAATTAGCTTCTTTTTTGGCTTGGAATACTCGGTGAGTTTTATGCTTTAGCATCCTTGCATGCGTGTGAGTGACTGCCATGAATAGCATGCTTACCATAAGGCTAACTGCTTATGTGATATACCTGCTTGGATGCCTGTGGGTAGAGGTTGGGTTATTTGGATTGGAACGATTCATCAAATGTTTGTTTTAAGCCTACTAGACAGTGGCAAAATCATGTTTTCTAAGCCCACCCGAGAGTGGCAAAATCCGTATTTTAAGCCTACTTGCAAGTAGCAAACCATTTCCGCAAACAAACATGAAGTGTTTTGTTCCAATTCAGACGACTCAGTCTATACTTGTATGTTGTGCGCATCACATAGTAACTTAGGCTAATAACCGGAATAAGAACACACAATGTTTTCAAAAATAGATATCATGGTTAGTAGAGGCTGATCTTTGATCGGGCGAGCGGGGGTGCTCACGAAGTGACCTTCCCCAATCGTACCCAAGTTCCCGAGCCGAGGCAACTTTGGTGATGACGGACACGTGGCCTTAGGCAAACGAGTCAGGGTTTCCTAAATTTCCCAAAAATAAAATATTTAGGTGGCGACTCTGTATCTGGCAAAGCAGTCCATGTTTGGCACTTCTTTCAAAAATCTGTTTTCTCAAAACGATTTGCCGGATTTGGACTCTTTGGTTCAGATTAAGAACCATGACACAAATCGAGTCCGAGCTGTAGCGAGGTCCCCCTACGGGCTTGTTACAGTTTCTGGTGACTCCGCTGGGGAATTAGAGAACTTGACTCGAACTCATGATATCCGATTTTGATTACACTTGTATGTTTCTTTGCATTGCATTTGCATTGGTGCGCCTAGGACACCGTGTTTGCCATATGCCATTCCCGAACGATTTGCCGGAGGCTTGTCTTGTCAAGGCATGACCATAAGGCTGATCGGCTGTGGGCTCTGACAGCATGGGAACACAAACCCCGGTTTTACCGGGGCACCCTTTTTGACCATTCGACCTAGTGCATATCGAAATCCGTAGTGACCATTCCAAACTAGGACGGGTTGCTTACCTGATATAGGTTGTTTGAAACCGCTGCGTGCGTAGCGAAACCCTAGTTCCTGACAAAATAGGACAGGGAAACCCTACCCCAACATAGGGGTGTTTTGGCTCTCACTTATCTGTTATGTGCTTTAGAGTGCGTCTCTACAGGAATGCATGTATCAGTTTGCAAGTTTGGGCATCAGGCCTGTAGGCATCAGTCAGTATTTGAGGATCAGTTATCTGCGGGTATCCGATTCAGTCTTTGAGGAACAGTGATTCAGGGACAGTAATCAGTATTTGGAGATAGTTTATTTTCAGCTTCTCAACCGTGTGTTGTATGCCCGACTGTGTGTTGTGTATTTACTTTAAGCTGTCATGCTCTTCATTTATCTGGTTATTTATTTCCTTTTCGCTTTATTTATCTTTTGCTAGGGCAGTTTTAGCACCATTGCTTCCAACCCAGTAGATATTCCCCAAGCACTTTGGACACGAGGTCGCCGACTCAATCGATCTGAGGATCTGGTTGACAGACATCCAGTGTTCTATTCTTTACCCCCCGTTGTCAGGATAAAGCCAAGAAATCGCAGTGTGTCAGAACAGAGGTTGCTAGAACAGTGGGTTACTCCATCAGAGGATAGTAGGATTGAGGTCCCAATTGTTGCTATCGAGATAAATCTACCGGTCAATCAGATGGATCAGCAAAATACGTCAGGGGTAGAAGCCCTAATGCGCCAAATGCAGGAGAGCATGAGACAGATGCAAGAGGACGCTGCCCGCCAAGAAGAGTTCTCCAAGAAACAAGCTGCAATCATGGCCTAGCAAGCCGAGCTAATCACTAGACTGCAACAGCAAAATGCGGCATCGGCTTCACATCAGGTTCCTCCTCCACCAGGGCCCCCATTACCCGAGTAGGCACCTACTGTCCAGAATGCTCTGCCAAACACCCAGAACACCGTGCCAAATGTCCAGAACATCCAAGAGGACACGAATCTTCCAACAGGGCCAGCTCCGCCCCCGCTTCCGCCTCAACTGTCCAAGACCCATACGCACAACCACCTGGACTCTCCCTTTGAGTTCGAAATGGACCATATAGCTCTAAAATTGAGCAAGCTTGAGAAGCTTTTCAAGAAATCACAAGGGGTGAAGGCGATTCCGGACATCGAGGACGGATACACCGACGTGGTCGTGACATTGCCCGATAGGTTCAAGATGCCACAAATTGACCGTTTCGACGGGTCCGGGGACCCCATGGTCCATCTTCGGCTATTCTCAGACATTCTGCGGCCAATGGGCCTAACCCGACCACAAAAGCTTTCTTTGTTTGGCCGAACTTTGTCGGGTGTGGCCGCCATCTAGTACGCGAAGTTGGAAGACGAGGTCAAAAGAAGTTGGGATGAGATGGCTGAGGCCTTTGTTGCACAGTACTCGTACAATACACAGATCGAGATTACAACTCGTGACCTCGAAACAATGAGGCAGGAACCCAAGGAGACTTTTTCAGACTTCGTAACTCGATGGAGGGCGAAGGCATCGATGATGACCTTGAGGCCTACAGACAAAGATCAAATCAGGATGATTGTGCGCAATCTCCAACCAAAGTTGATGCAGAAGATGATTGTACTCCCTTTTCCCACCTTGTCAGATTTACACGAGATGGGGTACAGATTGAGGATGCCATGAAACAAGGTCTGATCGACCAGGATAGGGAGCAACCCAGAAGGACTTTCAACCGTAACAACAACGCAGGCCCGAGTGGTGCTGCAACTGCACGAGCTTCAGAAGTGAGCACGGTCACCACCACTCCCCCTCCCCCAAGACCCATGACAGCCACACCTTTCTTTGGCGCATCTGGGAGCAATACCCAAAACACGAAATATCAACCCAGAGGCCAAAGAACCTTCACGCCCCTATATATGCCTCTGTCCAAAGCTTTGGGGGTACTAATCAGGAAGAAGCATTTGACGCCCCTAGAGCCGAGGCCGCTACCAAATCCACTCCCTCCCTTTCATGACCGGGCAAAATACAGCGCGTATCACCAACAGCATGGTCATGACACCGACCGTTGCTTTAGATTGCGTCATGAGATCCAGGATCTTATTGACAAGTAGGTGATCGCGCCTCCCGAAAAACCCAACGTCACGACAAATTCTCTCCCACCACATAACCAAGCCCCTTCTCCCAACAGAATCAACTTCATCCAAACAGGGGTCGTGTCTTACGATCCTAGTATCTATATCACCCCATCCCACCTACCTAAGCCGGAGGTGATCCTCCCTGTCTACACTGACTTGTGCATGATGGACATCTCCACAACCCAATCTAAGCTAATGGTGGTGACCACCGAAGATGGGACAGGGCAGATTTCAGAGGAAAGGGGAGTTGCTGAGTCTGAGATTGAACAGTCTGGGAATCTTGCTGAAGGAGCTTATGATCCGAGTGAATACATCCAGTCAATGGGCTGATCTGAGCTGAGTGTAGGGCTGCCAGAAAGAGCAGAATTATGTGTGATTCATGGGGACAGATTTGAATGAGGAACGGATGATCTAACAGCTGTGGGGGAAGACCTTGCCAACCTCTAGTTCTTCAGTAACCAAGAATCAGGAGTCGGCAGAAGTTACCGGATGGTTAGATGATCAACCAGACATCGTAGAATATCGACCGGAACAGGGCCCGGCAGGGGCGAGAGTATCAGTGGTGGCCGGAAGGGCCGAGAGTCAGAATACACCGCCGGAGAGCGCCGGCACTAAGAATTTCGCTCAGAATTTGGGCATTGTAAATGCAGGGAGTATTGAACAACCAGCTGTACTGACGCAGTTGGAACAACAAAGATTTGAGGATTCCGAGAGAATCAGAAAAGCTAAGGCCCATGTGGGGGTCGAAAGTGCTGTGTGCACAGGAACAGAAAATGCTGCGGGCATGAGGATTGAAGGTGCTGCAGGTACGAGCATACCGGAGCCGAACAGGTGTCTGTCGGCTGCCGACGGAATGTAGTGGGAAGACGATGACTTATGTCTTGCCCACACAGATGAGGATTGGGGAAGTAACCAACCAGATGATACCTGGTATATTGACGAGGTCGCTCATATGACAAGAAGTGGGCGGTATTTCAAGCCCCAGCACTTAGACCAACCTGAGGCATCCGGGAAAGACAAAGAAGCTGAGAAACAGAAGGAGAAACAGATTGAAGAAGAAGCTGTGCTCAAGCAATTGAAGAAAACATCTCCATCTGGGGACTGCTTATGGCATTGCGAGTACACAGACAGGCTGTCCTATCTGCCATGGACAAGGCCAAACTCTCTATAGATACTACACCAGAGCAGCTGGTTGGGTTGGTCTTTCCGGGAGGAGGTTCCCCGGCATTAACCTTTTCAGACAAAGAACTACCGCCTGAGGGCACAAATCATAACAAACCTCTCTATGTTTCCGTGGAATGTAGAGACAAGTGGATACCGGTGGTACTGGTTGATACCGGGTCCGCCATCAATGTCCGCCCAACCAGAACAGCGTATGTAATCGGGTTGAAGCCCGCGGACTTCGTGCCAACTACTCAGGTGATCAGAGCATATGATAATACCAGCAGGGAAGTGATGGGGACTGTCATAATTCAGACTCAGGTCGGTCCGGGATAACATAACGTTGAATTTCATGTCTTGGACGTTCCCGCAACCTTCAATCTACTCTTGGGCCGGCCGTGGTTGCACCAAGTAAAGGCAGTCTCTTCCACTCTACACCAGATGTTGAAGTACCCTTACGGGAAGGGGGTGGCTATTGTCTTCAGGAATTCATCAATCCATCCGCCGCCAGAAGTGTCCACACCTGTCTTGGAAATCGAGCATGGCACAGAGGATGTTTTCTTATCAGGGTTCACTTTGGCTGAGGCACGGACGGTGCAGAATATTATGACTGTGAATGAGGGAGTGTACGTTAGTGCTCAATCTGTCTACCTCATGAACAAGCTACAGCACATCCCCGGGATGGGATTAGGAAGGAGCAGCCGGAAAGGCGTTGCAGCATTGGGTGAAGTGCCCCACAACCCTCATACCTTTGGCTTGGGTTATCTGCCCACCAAAGAGGACTGGGTGAGGAAAGAAAAAGAAATGGCCGGAAGAGCCAGAGCGAAGTAGGCTGGAAAGCCTTTTGAGTTAATGCATTGGCCCATTCAGGGTACCCTGAACGGACGCTTCGTCCGGGAGGGGGAGGACTTTCCATTTTGCGGCTTCCCAGAGCCATGGCTAAACGTAGAGAAGAAGCGCGTGCCAGGTTTTGAGATCTTCTTCGACCTGCAACTATCCGGGGATGACGTTGCCATAGAGCAGATAGACCCATCAGCTGAGGTTGAGTAGTGTAAGGCAGTGGATCCTGAGGGCACAGAATTTGAAATGGGGGTAGCACTAGCATGTCTACTTTCTGATCCTCCGATCGACCATAAGTGCTTGGGGGATAACTTCTCGGTTTCCATGATTGGGGATGAAACGGCTGTGAGCCTACCAGCGACTATCTTGGATACATCTATCGCACCCTCTCTCACTTGGCAATACGATGAGGGATTTTTGTCCAAAGAAGACCGGTCGTAGTGAACCGAATCGATTCCATCGAAGTCTTATGAGTCGAATCAGTTCCACCGAATGTTCGAATCTGGTAATCCTGGGGATGATAACCCGGATACCACAGTCCTGTCTAGGTCATTTTTTTTCTTTTCATTTGAGTCTGTTGTAAATGAATCGGACGATTTGGATGAGCTTAATGAGAATCAAGTAACTGTGGTTTCTGAGTACTTTTCTGTGCCCTTGATTTATTGCATTAATTCAGACTTTCAAAACTTTGATGAAAACGACGAGGACGAAGTTCCTCCGGTTTTGCAACGTTTAATTGAGCATGAGCAAGAGAGATTTGTCAAACCTTTAATGGATGAAATCACTACCGTGAATATTGGTATTGAGGAGGACCCGCGGCTGGTCCAGATCGGGTCCACGTTGTCTTCGGAGGAACGCGAGCGCTTAGTCGCTTTATTAAAAGATTTCAAAGATGTTTTCGCGTGGTCCTACGAAGACATGCCTGGAATCGATCCTGAGATTGTACAGCATCGGATCCCCTTTGACCCCGAAGCCCGACCTGTCAAACAGAAACTCAAAAGGATCCGCCCGGACTGGGCTCTCAAGATTAAGGAAGAGGTCACCAAGCAAATTGACGCAGGCTTCCTGTTGGTATCAGAATACCCGACTTGGTTAGCCAACATTGTTCCGATGCCGAAGAAAGATGGCAGGATCCGGGTATGTGTGGATTTCAGGGATTTGAACAGAGCTAGTCCGAAGGACGATTTTCCCCTACCGCACATCGATGAGTTGGTGGATTTTACAGCGGGGCATGCCTTGCTCTCATTCATGGATGGCTTCTCAGGCTACAACCAGATAGTGATGGCGCCAGAAGACCGGGAGAAGACTGCATTCACCACCCCGTGGGGGACATACTGCTATAGAGTCATGCCATTTGGGTTGAAGAACACTGGAGCTACTTATCAACGGGCCGCAACCACGATATTACACGACATGATCCACAAAGAGGTTGAGGTGTACGTGGACGACATGATTGTCAAATCCAAAAAAAGAGAGGGCCACTACACCGCCTTGCACAAGTTTTTTCAAAGGATCAGGGAATTCCGGTTGCGGCTAAACCCTCAGAAGTGTACATTTGGTGTTACAGCGGGAAAAATGTTAGGGTTTCTGATTACACAAAGGGGCATCGAGGTCGACCCTTCCAAAATCAAGGCCATCTTAGAAATGCCACCACCAAGGACTGAAAATGAGGTGCGAGGCTTTCTGGGTAAAGTGCAATTCATAAAACGGTTTATCTCAAAATTAACCTTGACTTGTGAACCACTTTTTGGCCTCCTCAAGAAAGGAAAGAAGTTCCAATGGGACGGCCGATGTCAATCTGCATTTGAACAGATTAAAGAATATTTACAGAACCCACCCGTGTTGTCACTGCCAGAACCAGGGAAACCGTTGATTTTGTATCTGTCAGTAACTGAAACTACAACGGGCTGCATGCTTGCACAAGAATCAGAAGACAAGGTGGAGAAAGCCATCTACTATCTAAGCAAGAAGATGCTAGAGTACGAAACCCGCTACACTCCACTGGAAAAGGCTTGCTTAGCCTTGGTATGGGCTACCAGGAAGCTGCGGCACTACCTGTTAGCTCACTCTGTAATGTTGGTTTCACGACTTGATCCTATCAAATATCTTTTCGAGAAACCAGCACTTACGGGTAGGCTAGCTCGTTGGTTGCTGTTGCTCTCCGAATTTGATCTAAAGTATGTAACGCGCAAGTCGGTCAAAGGAAGAGCAGTGGCAGAGTTCTTAGCCGACCATCCAGTGGAAGGGGGTGAAGCAGTCGAGTACTTATTCCTAGATGAGGCCATTTTGCACATCGACGACGAAACTTGGACGATGTACTTTGGCGGAGCGTCAAATCAATACGGGTATGGGATAAGAGTGTTGCTGATAGCACCCGACAATTCCCGTATCCCTCTAGCCTTCAAACTCCGATTCAAAGTCTCGAACAACGAAGTAGAATATGAGGCGTGTATTGCTGGTCTAGAAGCAGCCTTGGAACTAGGGCAAGACGGTTGGACGTCATTGGGGACTCGAACCTTGTTGTGTTTCAAGCTAAAGGAGACTGGAAAGTGAAAGATGAAAAGATGATGATGTATCACCAAACCTTGGACTTGCTGATTCCTCGGTTTGAGAAGCTAAGTTTTACTCATCTACTAAGAGAGAACAACAGGTTCACAGATTCTTTAACAACTCTATCTTCTATGATAGACATCCCGTGTGGAGTCCGGATGCGTCCAGTCATCATCGACCAGAAATTTGCACCTGCCTACGAGTTGATTGCTGCTATAGATGAAGTTCAGGACGAAAACCCCTGGTATTACGACATTTGGAACTTCTTGGAGAAAGAAGCATACCCGCCAGGGGTAAATGCCAAAGACAAAAGGGCAATCAGGAGAATGGCAGTTTAGTTCATCATCTGCAGGGGTAAACTGTATAAAAGGGGTCATCTGGGAATGTATAAACTGTGCGTTGATGCTGAAGAGTCAAAGCGTCTGATGGAAGCCATCTACGGGGGAGAATGTGGTGCGCACATGAATGGGGTAATCCTGGCACGAAAGATCCTCAGACAAAGTTATTACTAGTCCACCATGGAGGAGGATTGTATCGGTTTTGTCCGGAGATGCCACAAATGTCAGATTCATGCAAATCACATGAACATTCCGCCGTTAAAGCTGTACAACATGACTTTGCCATGGCCACTTTCAGTCTGGGGAATTGATATAATTGGAGCTATCACGCCAAAGGGGTCGAATGGGCATGAGATCATCTTAGTAGCGATAGATTATTTCACAAAGTAGGTTGAGGCCCAATCTTATGCGGTGTTGAAGGCTTCGCATGTCACAAAATTTATCAGAAACAACATCATCTGTCGCTACGGGGTCCCAAACGAAATAATTTCAGACAATGGTTCCCACTTCAAGAAGGAGGTGATTGATTTGTTGGAGAAATACAATGTGGCTTTTCATAAGTCGTCTACCTATCGGCCGCATACCAACGGAGCGGTCGAGGCCGCCAACAAAACATCAAGCACATACTGTAGAAGATGGTAGAAACCTACAGGGACTGGCCAGATAAGCTGCCGTTCGCTCTATGGGGCTACCGGACTTCAATCTGAACTTCTACTGGGGCGACTCTGTACTCATTGGTTTATGGGATGGAGGCCGTTCTGCCTATTGAGATTAAGGTCCCGTCATTACGAGTATTGGCTGAGTGCCAGATAGCCGAAGCGGATTGGCAGCAGAGCAGATTTGAGGAACTCATGCTCTTCGATGAAAGAAGGCTGAAAGCACTGTACCATGTCCAAGGTTACCAACGCAAAATTGCCCGGGCTTTCAACAAGAAGGTTAAGTCCAGGAATTTAAAAGAAGGAGATTTGGTGCTCAAAGACAACTGAGCTCCCATCCATGACCCAAGGGGCAAGTTCAGACCCAATTGGACTGGTCCTTACATCATCAAGTCAATCAGGTCAGGTGGAGCTGTGGTTCTAATGGATCTAGATGGCTTGGAATTCTCACAACCGATCAATATGGACAAGTTGAAGAAATATTACCCCCGAGAGGCTCGTTAGGCCGAAAACCCGAAAGGGCGACCTAGGTAAAACTCAGAGCACAAAAAATTTGAAATCATAAAAACTGAGCTCACAAGGTTGAAAACCCGCAAAGGGCGGTCTTGACAAAAGTTAAAGCGCAAAAGGAGAGTAAAAATACCCGAGCGAAGCTGAGCCTGAACTACGTAAGGCTTGATTCCCATCTTTGGGATACGTAGGCAACTTCATCCTGAAGTTCAGCCATAAACTTTTCCCCGATCAACTTGGTCCATTTTGATCATCTCGGTCATCTTTTTTTATCAGCATTCATCGCGATCTTCGGTACAGTGCTATTCAGACTAGGGGCAACTTTCCGTTGCTACACAGTGCTGCAGTATTATTCAGACTAGGGGCAACTTTCCAGTTGCCAGGATCCGGGGTTGTGTATCTTAGTGACAGATCTCAGGCGTGTCCAGTTTCCATCCATATCGAAAATAGTTTTGAAAAGTTTTAATAAAAGTTGACTTTGTTCAAATTAATCTTTTTACAACTAAGACCATTTTTGGACCAAAGCGGAGAATTTTCAGTACCACAACCTTCAATTTCATTGATTTCAATACGGAGTTCTCTTGCTCTTGCATACAATCGAAGTCGCTTTTTATTACACTCATAACGAAAACTTGAAAGTACTAATAAAGCAATAAGTCCAGGGCATAGTCAAGTCAGGTGTCCCTGCGCCCCCTTCTAGAGCTGGTTGAAGCCTCTGATGCCAAGCTAGGCCCAACCTGTGCTTCTTCGTTAAGCCAATCCGAGCACTCATCAAACAAAATGCAATTGAAAGTGGGAGCGGGAGCCAGGAGCTCTCTAATTCTCCACGCTGTGGCCTGCCGGGCCAGTTGTGCGCCTCGAACCGGGAATGTAGCCGAATACTCTATACCCTCTGGTGGGCAAGTTTGATCATGACCAAACTGGCGTAGGATACGGAATGGGAAATAGAACACGCAGTGAGTCAAGCTGATCAATCAAATCCCGATCTGCTGGGACATACTGTAGCTCATTGCCGGGAGATTGAGCTAAGAACAGCGCCAAGCAATGCGATCTGCCGACAAATTGCACATCCAGTCGAACCACCATCCCTCATCAAGGGCATCGACTAGACGTTGTCGAAAGAAGTAGCCACGGGCTGTGTAGGCTGAACAAGAGTCCACAACCTGCAGTTTATCCATCAACCATACCTGGGAAGGGATGAAAAATGAGAGAATAAAGAATAGAGAGATGTGCGATGAGAAAATAGTGAGACAAGGGTCTCGTGAGAAAAACCAAGCCTGAGAGCCGAGTGATGTGTGCAAATACATATGTGAGATCGGGTGGGAAATATTACCTACAATAATAGTGGACTCCCCGCGAATCTGTTCATCTCCCGACAGTGGAAAGCATCCAAGTCCATCAGTGTCTCGGCCAATGTCATGGCAATACAGTTCTTTCCTTCTTTCAAGCCTTGAGCAACCTCAATCAGACGAACGCTAGATCCTCCAAGGCCTGAGGCAAACATAAAATGTGAAAATATGCACAAACAGAGGGCATGCCGCCGGAAGCCTTGCCAATGATGGTCGCTACGGTCACCAGCATTGGAGAATCGGTAAATCAAGCTCGGGATATCCAACATTCCGTCACAAATCAAGGACCGAGCATCATGCGCGGTGAGTCCACACATTCGCCCTAAGGTTTGAGCATGACCAAAATTAAGTTGAGACAAGATCTCTTTCGAACGTTCAGACTCCATCAAAACTTGAAAATCTTCAAAAGTGGGACATACCTCTTGCCCGCCGAAGCTAAAGACATGTGTTACCAGATTCCAAAATCTCACCGCGGTATGGAGAAAAGAAAGGTGTCCGGCTCAGCGTGAATAGTGCATTCAAGCCAAAACCCCAGAAATTCAACTTTTCCGAGCCATCTAAAGAAGAGATCCAAGATGTGATATTTTCTACGAGAAATGCCTCCATTTTTTGTGCAAAGCAGTGATGAAATGAATGAGTCCCGAAGTTGGAGCTTTTAAAGAGAAGAAAACACTATTCAGGGGGACATGTGTCGAAAAGTTGATGGTTGCCAGGATAAGTGGCCGGCCGGCCACCTTTTCTAGCCGGCCGGCCCCAAAAAGTGGCCGGCCATGCTCTGTTGTGTTCCTTTAGTCTTGTTCTACCCCCCGGGAGGAAGTTTCAAGCATTTTCACGCAACGGGTATGTCGAAGGCCTCTGTTTCCCTCTGTCTCGGATGCATTCCGTTGCCCAGATCGTTCGAAGTACACTTTGTCAAGTTGTTTTGCTTATCGAGTTGTTGTTTTGCTTATCGAGTTGTCGCTTTGTTTATCGAGTTGTTTGTCGAGCTGTCGTGTTTTGTGTTTTGTTGTTACTCTTTGCTTAAAGCTTTTCTTTATTTGAGTCTTGTTTATTGAGTCGTCAACACTGTTGTATTTTGCTTATCGAGCTGTAAACTTGCTAAAGTTTTGTTGTATCTTAGTAAGTTAAGGTATTGTGTCGGTTCATTACTTGACTGGGCAAATGCACAATGCACATTTTCATTCAATCTTATTATGGTGCAAAACGATGCGATATGATGCTAAGAGTTTAAAATACAACACCTTTTTCAAAAGTCATTTCATTCCATCATGCTTTATTTTGGCAAACAAAGGGCACAAGTTTTACAACAATATAAAACTGCCTAATAATATACAATGTGCTACAACTACTAGCAAAAAGGTAAATAAAACAGGGAACCGCAGCATCAATGCTCTCGAGAGCGGGAATAAGAGGCCCTTTTCACCCTCTTCTGCGGAATAGCCTCTGCATCCCCATCACCGTCTGAATCAGAGCTGTCATCCTTAGGATCCCTCACTGCCTCCACTCTCGAGCCAAGACCGAGTCTCCTTTCGCCAGATGTCTCTGACTGACGATCTGCAGCATCCTCCTCCTTATCCTCATTAGGCTCCGCCTCTATAATATGTGCCCTGCGTCTGCGAGACGATCCCTCTCCTCGAGCTCCTCGAAAAGGCCTGGATGGCCCAGCTTCTCGAGAAGGCCTAGATGGCCCAGCTCCTCGAAAAGACCCAGATGGTCCACCTCCCCGAGAAGGCCCAAGTGGCCCGCCCTGTGGATGAGCATACACTGGAGGCATCTGAAAATGAAAAGTGCAGTTTGAATACATTAGCCAAAACATGTATATCAGATACAGATGCAAGCAAGCTACACAGAGTAGATGTACACAGGAATAGTGTATAAATGTGGTGTGTGTCAGATGTGTTCTACACAAGTAGCCTATTAATGCAGTAAAACGTCCAAAATCAGCATGTGATCAGAAGATACAGTGCTAGAAAACTAAAGGGTATCTGGAAGCCCATGATGGACAACTGCGCCTCCCTCTGTAGGACCATCCCCTCAAGTGAGGCTACCATCTCGAGCACCTGATCCATGTACTCAACAGGGGGCTGCAGATACAAAGGCAAGGGTACCAGTAAAGAAAGGAACGTTCAAATATTTGAGCGATGAATCAAACTGTAAAACATACCGGTGGTGACTCAGGGTCTTTGACGTAGCGGTGACCAGGTACTGGAGGCTCTATCGGGATCGGGATTGGAATCGGAGAGGTAGTCCCATATTGCCACCCCATCAGCTCAGTCGGCATATCCGGCCATCCAGGATGATGATAAGTCGGGGGAATCGGGGGAATAAATCCGCGCCCGCCTCCAGATGTACCAGCCCTGCTGGTGGAAGGAGCGTCTGCAGCCCGAGCCGGGGCCCAACTCGAAGATGGCATGCCGGCAGACCTCATCGCCGGAGTACGGACTCCCGTCAATGGAGGCATCAGATATATGTGACGGTAAGTGGCATAATCCCCCTCCTCAAGATGAAATAAGGCATCAGTACCCAGCATAGCATTGACAACATCTCGAGAAGAGAGCCTATTAGCAATCTGCATCTCGACCGAGGGTGCTGAGGGAGGGTCCTGAGAAGTATAGCCCCATACCTGGCGCAAGAAGTGCTCCCCTAGAAACCAGGCTCTACAAACTGGCCCCTCGAATAGAATCCTGTACTGAGAGGCACCCCGCCCTCCAGCAAACTGGTATCGGAGACTCTCACCAAAGGTTGCCCAGGGCTCCCATGTAATCTGCGGGTAACCAATCAATCAGAAATCAGGAAGGTACAAGACAAATCAAAGATGAAAGCACAAGGAACTGAGAGTTTTGAAATACCTCCGTCGACCGCACTCGGTCGAATAATCGTCAGAGATAAAGGAGAGACTCTCGAGGTCTCAGCCGGTGCTGGCCCTCAAATACAAGTGAGTACGGGGTCACGAGGGGCCCCTCCACCACCATCTTTGGGGCTAATGTCGAGAAGTATGCATAGACCCATAATTGTGGAAAACAGTGCAGAATGTAAATGCAAAGTACTAAGGGCAAAATACAGTGTGTGCAGGGTATAAGTAATGAGGAGCAGAAATGTAAATCAAGAAGGCAGAAAGTACCTCCCAGGCTCTCCAGTAACTACCAAGTAAATCCCCCCATCCTCGGGAAGTCGCGCTCATGTAGCAAGAAGGGTAGCAGTCGGCGCCACCCCATACCGTCGACTGTGATAGGTCCACCAAGGCGCTCAGCAGATACAATCCAACAGTGTTCCCCCTGTCGGCAAACAGAATGGTCCCGAAGAGGAACATCGAAACCACGGCATATCAAGGCCTTCCTCAGAGTCTTGCTCCATCTCCACCCTCCGGAAATGGGAGGAGAACCAGGTGTATCAGACTCTGTCCGAAGCTTTATCAACAGGTGGGCGAGCCCCCAGCAGATATATCCAAGCGGCCTCCCACTGACCCATATCCTCGTCATAAGGAATAGGCCAACCTCCCACGTCGAGGCCAGTCAACACAGCGAAGTCAAGCAGGGTCATAGTCAAGTCCCCCGTGGCGGAAAAATGAAAGGAGTTGGTGGTGTCCCACCATCTCTCCACCAAAGCTGCCATCAACGTCTTTCTGGCGGGGCAACGGGAAAGCCCAGTACACAAAGGCCCAAACCCTGGCAAATCAACCAAATCCCAGACAGCCTCCGGGAGCTCGACGTACCAATCTCTAGCCACGGTGGAGCTGTATCCCCGCACGGTGCGAGAAGTCACCTGCATTCAGAATGAGTACATGCTTCAGCATAAAATGAATGAGCTGTGTGCAAATAAAATGAACGAGCTGTGTGCAAATAGAATGAATGAGCTGTGTGCAAATAGAATGAACGAGCTGTGTGCGTGTGCAAATAGAATGAACGAGCTGTGTGCAAATAGAATGAACGAGCTGTGTGCAAATAGAATGAATGAGCTGTGTGCAAATAAAATGAACGAGCTATGTGCAAATGAATGGGCTGCGTGCAAAGTAAAGTGAATGAGCCGCGTGTTCAGATTTCAAAGTTTAAGTTGTGTGCTAGAAAATCAGTGTTTGGGCTGCGTGTTCAAATCTCAATTAGTATGTGCCGTGTGTTCACCTTCAATTCGGACTGTGTTCGTTGAAAATCGTTGTTTGGGGTCATGTTCAAATCTCAATCAAGTGTGTGCCGTGTGTTCACCTTCAATTCGGACCTGTTCGTAAAATGCGTGTTCAAAATCTCAATCAGTGTGTGCCGTCTGTTCACCTTCAATTCGGACTGTGTTCAGAAAATTAGTGTTTAGGCTGCGTGTTCAAATCTCAATCAGTGTGCGCCGTGTGTTCACCTTCAATTCAGACTGTGTGTTCAAAAAATCAGTGTTTGGGCTGCGTGTTCAAAATCTCAATCAGTGTGTGCCGTGTGTTCACCTTCAATTTGGACTGTGTGTTCAGAAAATCAGTGTTTGGGCTGCGTGTTCAAATCTCAACCAGTGTGTGCCATGTGTTCACCATCAATTCGGACTGTGTGTTCAGAAAATTAGTGTTTGGGCTGCGTGTTCAAATCTCAACCAGTGTGTGCCGTGTGTTCATCTTCAATTGACCGTGTTCGTAAAATCGGTGTTTGGTCATGGTTCAAATCTCAATCAAGGTGCCGTGTGTTCATCTTCAATTCGAACCGTGTGTTCGTAAAATCGGTTTGGGTGCGTGTTCAAAATCTCAATCAAGCAGGTGCCGTGTGTTCCCTTCAATTCGACCGTGTTCAAAAATTAGTGTTTGGGCGTGTTCAAATCTCAATCGCAGCGCCGTGTGTTCACCTTCAATTCGACCGTGTGTTCAAAAAATCGGTTTGGGCTGCGTGTTCAAAATCTCAATCGCAGTGCCGTGTGTTCACCTTCAATTTGGACCGTGTGTTCGTAAAATCGGTTTGGGTCGTGTTCAAATCTCAACCAGGTGTGCCCTGTGTTCACCTTCAATTCGACTGGTGTTCGTAAAATCGTTGTTTGGGCTGCGTGTTCAAATCTCAACCAGTGTGTGCCGTGTGTTCATCTTCAATTCGGACTGTGTGTTCAGAAAATCAGTGTTTGGGCTGCGTGTTCAAATCTCAATCAGTGTGTGCCGTGTGTTCATCTTCAATTCGAACTGTGTGTTCAGAAAATCAGTGTTTGGGCTGCGTGTTCAAAATCTCAATCAGTGTGTGCCGTGTGTTCACCTTCAATTCGGACTGTGTTCAGAAAATTAGTGTTTGGGCTGCGTGTTCAAATCTCAATCAGTGTGCGCCGTGTGTTCACCTTCAATTCAGACTGTGTGTTCAAAAAATCAGTGTTTGGGCTGCGTGTTCAAAATCTCAATCAGTGTGTGCCGTGTGTTCACCTTCAATTTGGACTGTGTTCGTAAAATCGCTGTTTGGGCTGCGTGTTCAAATCTCAACCAAGGTGTGCCCCTGTGTTCACCTTCAATTCGGACTGTGTTCGTAAAATTAGTGTTTGGGTCATGGTTCAAATCTCAACCAAGCAGGTGCCGTGTGTTCATCTTCAATTCGACTGTGTTTAGAAAATCGGTGTTTGGGTCAAGGCGTGTTCAAAATCTCAATCAAGCAGTGTGCCGGTGTTCACCTTCAATTCGGACTGTTCGTAAAATTAGTGTTTGGGCTGCGTGTTCAAATCTCAATCAAGCAGTGCGCCGTGTGTTCACCTTCAATTCGACCGTGTTCAAAAAATCAGTGTTTGGGCTGCGTGTTCAAAATCTCAATCAGTGTGTGCCGTGTGTTCACCTTCAATTTGGACTGTGTGTTCAGAAAATCAGTGTTTGGGCTGCGTGTTCAAATCTCAACCAGTGTGTGCCCTGTGTTCACCTTCAATTCGGACTGTGTGTTCAGAAAATTAGTGTTTGGGCTGCGTGTTCAAATCTCAACCAGTGTGTGCCGTGTGTTCATCTTCAATTCGGACTGTGTGTTCAGAAAATCAGTGTTTGGGCTGCGTGTTCAAAATCTCAATCAGTGTGTGCCGTGTGTTCACCTTCAATTCGGACTGTGTTCAGAAAATTAGTGTTTGGGCTGCGTGTTCAAATCTCAATCAGTGTGCGCCGTGTGTTCACCTTCAATTCGACCTGTGTTCGTAAAATCGCTGTTTGGCCGCGTGTTCAACTCTCAATCAGTGTGTGTCATGTGTTCACCTTCAATTTGGACTGTGTGTTCAGAAAATCAGTGTTTGGGCTGCGTGTTCAAATCTCAATCAGTGTGTGCCGTGTGTTCACAATCAATTTATGGGCTAAGTGTTCAGGAATTCAGATAATTGAACCATGTATTCAGAATGTAAACAGAATGCACGAAAAATGCAGAATACGTTGCAGAAAAGGTAAAAACGAAGTAAATACCTCTCGTGCCTCATGAGAGAGATGATACTCCGGCTCCCGCAGAAGCAGATCTCCGGGTGCTCGCCCGTCAAAGTCTGTGAAGTGATGGAAAACGGCTCGTGGAAGAATATGTGCTGGCGGGCGTACCTCTCGGGTATGAAGGGTCGAACGCTCAGAGGCAGAGCCATGATATCGGGATCACCTCCATTATCCGCAGGGCCTCCACTGTGAGGAAAATGACCGGCCATTTCAGAAAATCTGCAAAAGGAGCAAAAATGAGCCAAAATTGGAAAAAGTCAACAAAAGTCAACTCTCGAGAAATGAAAAAGTCAACAAAAGTCAACTCCCGAGAAAATCTTCCAAATGTTGAGATAAACTCACCTCAAGTGGCAAAAATGAGAAAAGAAGCACCAAAATCAAAATTTAATCGGTTCAAAGTGCTTAAAACCGAAAGTTTTTGCGAAAACAACTTGCGTGGGGCGTTGGAAAACGCGTATAGAGCTCAGATCTGAGGAGGAAAATGGTTTGGAAGGCTAAAGGAGGTGATTTCAGAGCTGAAGTTGTGAGCTCAAAATGTTTGGCCGAATGGTTTTAAAGAAAATGAGGTGAAAAAACAAAAATGCCCACTGTTTTGAACAAGTGGCCAGCCGGCCATCTTTTCAGGCTGGCCGGCCATCTCCTTTTTGAAAACTGGCCGGTGGCCTCCAATGGGGAAGAAAACTGGCCGGTGGTGATCCCTAGGTGGGTCCTAAGCTCTCTGCAAATTTTGGGGAAGATTGGAGTCCCCGAGACATGAAAAAGTACAAAAAGAGTACACTTTCTGCCGCGGAATCGCTTCGCCGGAACTTCAGCTTCAACTTCCGACATGTGTCTCATCATTACTCATCAAAATCAAAGTGTATCCTTTTATAACCTCTCCGGGAGGTGAACCAGAGGCCGCGATCGAGTCGCCCTCGCCGAAGCGCGCATTTCCTTGCTTGCTGTTTTGTGACAAACACGCGTCCTGATTTGTGATTGTTCTGTATTATTGTGCATCTGCCTTGCATTCTCACGAACATACTTGCATTGTCATGCACGTTTTCTTGATATTACCATGCCTCTGTGCTTAAGCTTATGTTGTCGCGCACATTCCTTTCTCGCATTATGATGCCTTCACCCGCCGGCACCGCGTGTGTCAAGCTTTCGAAATCACATTGAATATATGTTGTTAGTATGATTGTGCTTGTTGAGTTTCTCTCTTTTGCAGGCACGATATTGTATGTACGGTTCATTTGAGGTCAGTGCGACTGCATTTAACCGCAGTGCATCAGATCTTCTCCATGTGAGACGTGGCGAGAATCAAATAATTCTCCACATTCCTAACTGCATGAAATGTAGTTGTTGCTTTGCATCCTTGCTTAAAACTGTTGCATCTGTTTGCGAATATTTGCTTCATTACAGCTTGCTGCACTTGCATGATCATCAAGTTACATCTGGCTTTGTGCGTGTCATTTTGCATTTTGCCCCCCACCTGCGGGCACGCCTGCGGGCATATCTCTGTGTATCTTGTATGATTGTCTAAGTCTTCGGTCTTGTCAAAAATGGGTCGTCTCTGGGCTTTGACATTCACTTCCATCACTTCTTGACTTCCGAGTTCTGTCAAAGAGGGGCAACTGTAGACACCCCATTTTTGAACGATCTTAAGACTCAGACGTCACCAATTGAGCGCTTGGTGATGTTGCATATCGTGCTCGTCCAGAGGTTTCAGAGTCTCGGTCGTGAGCCTTGCCTCTGGACTTCTGGGCTTTTCTGTGCCTTACCTCGGTTTGCGAACTAGGCTCGATTTTCTCTGTTTCTCTTCCCAAAGGAAGGGAGAGGCCTCGTAGATCATCTCTCGGTGGCCGCGAGCTACATTTCGTGGTCGTAGGCCATTTCGCCCATTTCGGAGCTTTCCTGCTTCTTGCTGAGCTGCCAGTCAGGTGCCTCGTTCGATCGCCTAACCACCTCCGTTTGCTCCAGTTTTTGGTATGCCTCTTATTTGCTCCCTTTTAAGGGACACTGTGGTCCGAGAGACCAACTTCGTGGTCAAACAACACTCCTACCGGGGCCCTCAGTCACAGGCTGCCCCGAACCTTCATTTTGCATCGATTTTCGTTCATTTTTGGCAGGGACCTCTATTTCATCACCAGGAAGGCCGTAGAAGGGTGGGAGGCCAGTAATTGTTTCAGCAACCAGTTATATTCCTTCATCGCCCTCCGACGCCCGTTTTTCTCACTTCAAAGCCAATGTTGACCACCCTTGGGCCATTTTCTTGCATCCTAAACCCCATATTTGTGATGTACACATCTGGGAGGCCACCAATATTTGGTGGCCGCCAGTAATTTCATTTGAACCTTTTGAACCCCTTTGAAAAGTGGGTTGTTCTCTCTCCTGGTTCACAGTTGCCAATTTTTGACCACAGGGTTGTGTTGAGAACACATGAGAGGCCACCAATTTGTGGTGGCTGGCCACTAATTTGACTTGGCCCTTTTGACCCTTGGCCGGCCGGCCATGGAGAGGGCCGGCCGGCCACCTGCAACCTCAATACCTGGCCGGCCAGCATCCTTACACCTGGCACATCACAGAAATGCACTTTATTTCCCCCCAGATTCTGTATCCGGGGGGGGCAACTTTTGGAGGGAAACTTGGAGTGATTTCCCTCCCTTTTCTCCCCCTCTTTCTCCCCCTCTTTGGCCTATATAACCAGCACCCCAGGTCTGGTTTTGGGGTTGGAAAAGTTTGCTTCAAGCTTGCATTACACCCCTCCCCCTATCTCTACACTTCCAAGCTTCAAACCTCTCAAGTCCTACACTCATTTCTTCACCACCACCTAGCACCACACCACCACTCCATTCCAGCAGCTGGGGGGGGTCTTCTCAGAGGCTAGGAGGCAGCTTTTCTTGGTCCAAGAGGCAGCAAAGGATTGGTCTACAAGGGTGAGTACCATTCCCCCCTTTTTTTTGAGCTCATTTTGGTATCATTTCTTAGCCCTTCTTGCTTGTACATTTGAGCTCCGGCCATAACTTAAAGTAGTGTTTTTTTGAGCTCTATTTCATCTTTCATTAAGGGCCTCTCACTGTTTGAGGCCCCCATTTTGCACTTGCTTCATTATCCCTCTTGTATGCCTATTTCTTGTGTAGTATTTTAGGCTCATGTGTAATCTGTTTTGAAGCATGTTGTTGTAAACTGTAAATAGGCTTATTTTGAGCCCTTCTTAAACATTGTAGAAAGGCTCATCACTGTTTGAGTCCTCCATGTGCTACTTGCTTTGATATCCATATTTTAGCCCCATTTTTGCATGATTTATTAGCCTATTCAGATTCTATTTTTGGACCTTGGTCCGAACTGAAAATGGCCTTGTTTTGACCCCCTCTCCATGTTTCATTAAGGGTCTATTTCTGTTTGGAGCATCATTTGTATACTTTGTGTTGTAGCCTCTCTTTTAGGCCATATCTTGCATTGCATTTTGAGCATAGTTGTACAGTGTTTTAGGCTCGGCCATCAACCATAAAAAGTCATATTTTTAGCCTCTCTTCAACATTGTTGAAGGGCCCTTACCTGTTTGGGACCAGCATGTATTAGTTGCTTCTTTATCTCCATTTTGGCCCTTATTTTGCATAGCATTTTGAGCATACTTGTACCTGTTTTTGTGGTTTTTCATAAACTGTAAAACATCACATTTTTTTCCCCTCTTCAATATTTTAGAAGGCCCCTTCTCTGTTTGGGGCCAGAATCTGTGAGTTGCTTCAATATCTTGCTTTCGGGGCCATTTTTGTATGCTAGCTTAGCTACATTTGTGCTCACTGTTTGGCCTTGCTTTAAACTGTAAATGTGCTTGTTTTGGGACTTCCTTGATTCTGTCTTCACATCCCATGTTCAAATAATGCATGCATTGTATAGTCATAGGCCATTCCGTATGCCTAATTTCTTGTTTCGGGACTCGTTCCATGCATCGGGTACCATTTCGCCATGTTTTGGGGCTGTTTTACATCTCATTTTGCCTCTGAAATTTGCATGATAGTATACCATATTCCACGTCTTGCCATGTCATGTTAGAGTGCCATTCCGTGTCGTAGGTTCGGTCCTCGGTTTGCGTGCACGTGTGCACGCATTCCGAGTGTCTCATTTCCACCTAATGGCCTCTTGTATGAGTGTGGCTGAGGTCCACTCATGTTAGTGTAAGTCCATTATGCATTGCGTATGCCATTTCATTCCATAGCATTGTGTATGCTAGGTTGTATATTAGAGCATTGTGTATGCCATGTTGCATCGTGCACCGTGTATGCCATTTCATAACATTGTGCATGTTAGGATGTATCTTAGTTGCATTTCATGCATGTCATGCATATTGCATTGTGTTCGGGATAGGGGTTAGCCCGAAACGTGAAACGAGGGCGTTGCATTCGAAAGTGACGGAACGTGTCTCAATTCCCCAGTCACCGATACTCCGGATCATCCATGATGGAGTTAGATTTTGTGGTGTTTTCATGTGCATTCATTCCATATTGAATTGTGCAAATCGGCTCCGCGGCCATCATGCATCGAGATGCGTGATTGGTGGCACGAGGATCGAGGCATGCATACATTTGTGAAAATACATTACTATGCCCCTTTCCTACTCTCTGTTGCAGTAAAATCAAGAATCAGCAGTCTTCCGAGGCTTGGCGCGCTTTCCAAGAACAATTGCAAAACAAAGGCTAATTGGGGCATCCCAGTGGATTTCCACGCAAGGCAGCCTAAACATACATCATTCATCAGAATCAAGGCAGTCCCTGGCTTGCATGCCAGTTTATTATTTTCTTAGTTAATTTGTAAATTAATTAGGAATTTGTACACATTTTGGACTGTATTATTTAGACTGTAATATTCTTTTATTCGGGACTGCATATTTATTTGGACCCTCTGTGCGAGAGCATAATTGTAATAAGTGTGGGTGAGTGTGATGTATGTCTTCTAACCCCACGTCTTTCTTCCCTTTTATTTACCTGCTTATGATGGTTAGATTAGGGCATGTTTCAATTAGCATACAGTATGATAGCATGTTGCATTCATTCATCTGTTTTGCATGCACCGGGCTCGGCGCATCATACTAACTGCATTTGTATTTCAATTCCAAGTTGAATACATGATAGCTGTTGCATCTCATATACCATGTTTAGAATAGCCGAGCCTGCTATAGTTGCATTTTTGCATGTGTTGCATTAGGCATTTCTGTATAATTAGGATCATGCATGGATTTCTAATTAGCTTCTTTTTTGGCTTGGAGTACTCGGTGAGTTTTATGCTTTAGCATCCTTGCATGCGTGTGAGTGACTAGCATGCTTACCATGAGGCTAACTGCTTATGTGATATACTTGCTTGGATGCCTGTGGGTGGAGGTTGGGTTATTTGGATTGGAACGATTCCTCAAATGTTTGTTTTAAGCCTACTAGACAGTGGCAAAATCATGTTTTCTAAGCCCACCCGAGGGTGGTAAAATCCGCATTTTAAGCCTACTTGCGAGTAGCAAACCATTTCCACAAACAAACATGAGGTGTTTTTTTTTCCAATTCAGATGACTCAGTCTATACTTGTATGCTGTACGCATCACATAGTAACCTAGGCTAATAACCGGAATAAGAACACACAATGTTTTCAAAAATAGATATCATGGTTAGTAGAGGCCGATCTTTGATCGGGCGAGCGGGGGTGCTCACGAAGTGACCTTCCCCAATCGTACCCAAGTTCCCGAGCCGAGGCAACTTTGGTGATGACGGACACGTGGCCTTAGGCAAACGAGTCAGGGTTTCCTAAATTTCCCAAAAATAAAATATTTAGGTGGCGACTCTGTATCTGGCAAAGCAGTCCATGTTTGGCACTTCTTTCAAAAATCTGTTTTCTCAAAACGATTTGCCGGATTTGGACTCTTTGGTTCAGATTAAGAACCGTGACACAAATCGAATCCGAGCTGTAGCGAGGTCCCCCCGCGGGCTTGTTACATACATCCAAGACTAAGGCAGTGCAAGATTGGGCACAACCTAAGAGTGTGTTTGAGATCCGCAGTTTTCTGGGATTAGCTGGGTATTATCGCCGGTTTGTGAAAGATTTCTCTGGGTTAGCTTCACCGTTGACTAGACTGACTCGGAAGGGAGTCAAATTCGTATGGAGTGAGACTTGTGAAAAGTCGTTCCAAGAGCTGAAAGTTAGATTGACCACCGCTCCAATTTTGATTATTCCGGAGAGATGGTTAGGTTATGCGGTTTATTGTGATGCCACACGGAAGGGTTTGGATTGTGTATTGATGCAAGAGGGGAAAGTGGTAGCTTATGGCTCACGTCAGTTGAAAATTCATGAGAAGAATTACCCTACCCATGACCTAGAGTAAGCGGCTGTGATCTTCGCCTAGAAAATCTGGAGGCACTACCTTTATAGGGAGAGATTCGAGGTGTTCTCAGATCATAAGAGTATGAAATATCTGTTTACACAAAAAGACTTGAACTTAAGGCAGAGGAGATGGATGGAGTTCATTGAGGATTACGATTTCGAGATGTATTATCATCCAGGGAAGGCCAATGTTGTGGCCGATGCCCTGAGCAGAAAATCCATAGGTGATGTAGCCTGTATAGCCATCTGGGAGTGGGAAATATTGGGGGCACTTGGTGAGTTCGATTTGCATATGAGCGAATCTGTTGAGGCTGCGACCTTGTATTCTGTTGTTGCGCAGCCTACACTTGTGACTCAAGTGTTAGAGGCACAGAGGGGTGACTTTGAGGTAGAGTCCCTCCGAGAGAAGATCTCCAGTGGGAAAGTTGAGAAGGGTTTGAAGGTGTATCCCGACCTGAGTGTGAGATACCGAGACCGTTTGTTTGTGCCAGAGTCTTGCCGAGAGGAGGTACTCCGAGAGTTTCATCATTCAAGCCTTGCAGTGCATCCGGGAGGTACTAAGATGTATCGGGATTTGGGTTGCCAGTTTTGGTGGCGGGGTATGAAGAGAGATGTGGCAGTTTTCGTGTCTAAGTGCCTTAGTTGTCAGCAAGTGAAGGCCGAGCATCAGAGGCCAGCGGGTTTGTTGCAACCCTTACCTATTGCCGAGTGGAAATGGGAGCATGTCACTATGGACTTCGTTGTGGGTCTTCCGATGACTCAGCGGGATAGTGATGCTATTTGGGTGGTTGTAGACCAGTTGACTAAGTCGGCGCACTTCATTCCTATGCGCGTGAGAGATTCGGTAGATCATTTTACCGACTTGTATATTCGGGACGTAGTGAGGTTACACGGGTTCCCAGTGACGATCGTCTCAGATAGAGATCCTCATTTTACTGCTAGGTTGTGGCAGAGTTTGCAGAGTGCCTTGGGTACTAAGTTGACCTTTAGTACAGTTTATAATCCTCAGACTGACGGGCAGTCCGAGCGTACTATTCACATCCTTGAGGATATGCTTCGGGGTTGTGTCCTTGACTTCAGTGGGACGTGGGAGAGGCACTTACCATTGGTGGAATTTGCCTACAACAACAGTTTTCAGTCTAGTATCTGTATGGCACCGTTTGAGGCCTTGTATGGCCGACCTTGTAGGTCTCCGGTTTGTTGGGCCGAGGTGGGTGACGCACCTCTGTTGGGTCCGGAGTTGGTTAGGGAGACGACGAAGAAGAAAGTTGAGCTTATCCGTAGAAGGCTTGTTATAGCCCAGAGTCGTCAGAAATCTTATGCTGACCGTAGGAGGAGACCTTTGATGTTTGAGGTAGGTGATCATGTTTTCTTGAAAATATCACCTAGACGAGGTTTGATGAGGTTTGGGAAAAGTGGGAAGTTGTCTCCTCGGCTTATTGGTCCTTTTGAGATCCTTGAGAGGATTGGCGAGGTTGCTTATCGTTTAGCTTTACCGCCACAGTTGTCCGGAGTCCATGACGTGTTTCATGTGAGTATGCTTCGGAAGTATGAGCCGGATCCGTCCCGTGTTTTAGATTGGACTGACTTAGAGGTAGATGAGGATGCCTCGTATGAAGAGAGACCGGTTCGGGTCTTGGATATGCGAGATCAAGTCTTGCGAGGCAAGACCATTCCTTTAGTGAAAGTCTTGTGGAAACATCACGGAGTGGAAGAAGCCACTTGGGAACGTGAGTTGGAAGTCCGCGAGAAATATCCGGACATGTTTGTTGATATGTAATCATGTATTGAAAATTTGTAATAATATTGAGCTTTAAGAACATTATTTATGTCTTAAATGGTAAAACATTGTGAATGTTTTGAAAAATGAAGGTTTGTTTTAACATTGTATATGTTAAGTATATTGTGGAAATGCGATCATGATATTAATGTTGCATGTGTTGTGGAATTGTGGAAAATAAATTGAAAATTGTAGATTTCAAAGTAAAGCATGTTGATAATGCAGGTTGTTATGCATAATGTGAAATGCCTCTTGAGGAGAGATGGGATTGACCGGTAATGGGTCGGAATGTTTAATATTATGTGGTAATATTGTTGGGAATGGAGGAAACCTGTTTTCGAAAAACTTGTGTTTAATTTCGGGGACGAAATTCTTTAAGGGGGGGGAGGTTATAACGATCCTAGTTTTTCCTTTCTTTATTTGTTGTATCCGGACTTAGGCTCTGTGGAAATCGATTGTTGCGTATATCTTGTCTACATCCTTTACTCTTTATATTTGAGTCTTGGGTTATGTTGGGAAGGCTTGTGAATGGGTTGGTTGAGCTTAGGAGCCAAGTCTAGCTGCCCAGGTTTGGACTTGTCCGCTCGAGCGGGGATTCGGGCGCTCGAGCGGAGAATACACCCATCCAGTATTTTCCCTGTGTAAGGGTTGGACGCTTGAGCGGGAGTTTGTGGGTGTGCCGCTCGAGCGGGGACCTATCTGCAGAAGTGCTGAGAGTGTGCATCCGACGCTCGAGCGGGGGATTGGCCGCTCGAGCGGGAGTCTGTGAGTGGCGCTCGAGCGGGGGTTTGGACGCTCGAGCGGGGCGACTGGGTTAAAGCTCCGTGTTTTGACATTTTAAATCACTTTTTCACATTCTCTTCTCTCTCCTACTTTTCCAAAAACAACATTGTTGAGCTTCTCACTCTAGAACTCTACCTTCTCTCTAGATATTGATCTAGTAGGAGTGATTTGCTCATCTTTGGCCTTTACAAAAAAGTTGTTGATCGTCGAGGGCTACATTTTGATCCGTAAAACTTGTGATTTGGAGCAACTTCGTTTTCGTCGTCTTCTCCATTGGGTATCATCTCTTAAGGTAGGGATTCCTACTCACTCTTATGGGTTTTAACATAGATTTCGAGTCTATTGTTTAAATGGTTTGATTTGGGACTTAGGGTTTCAAAAAGCATGAATGAGGGTTTGTGATTTGATTCTTAAAAATGTAAATTTGGGTTTCAAAATGATGTTCTAGTGGTTTGTTGTTGGTTATTGAACCTTGGGGTGAATAATGAGGAATGCGGGTGAAAGCCCTAATTTGTTATACAAGTTAATTGCCATAATAAAGTTGGGAAAGTTGTTGTTACTTAGAATTGAGTTGTAAGTAACAGAATTGGTTCATTATATTATGGAAAGGTGGAGTTGGATTTATAAATCGCTCATTTTCGAAAACGTTGATATTTTATCTGTTGGAGCTCTTATTTTCTGTGTAGAAATAACTGCTTGGGCTACCGGTGGAGGGTAGTTTTGATTGTTGTAGACAATGCATGATGATTAGATAAATTAAAACTAGTTGATTCGTTATGTCATAGAGCATGACGGTTGGTAGAATACATTAACGTTATGTATTGATTGATTGGGTATATGACTTTTATGTGTATACAGTGTGTGTGGGAGGAGATAGGGGATGTACTCCACGGTTTAGGGGAAGATAGGGAATGGACCTCTAAACCGGATGTTGATTGGGAGGAGATAGGGGATGGACTCCACTGATACAGCTCATATGCTTGTCAGTTAATGTGTTGATATAGCTAATATGCTTATGTATGGAAGTGTGGATACGGCTCATATGCTTATCCTTGGAAATATTGATATAGCTAATATGCTTATCTGTTGAAATGTAGATACAGCTTGTGTGCTTATCTGTTGAGATGTTGATACAACTAGTATGTTTATCTATTGTAAAACGGGATGTGTCTAGCATGAGTCACTGTCCCTTATAAGTGGGTGGCCAGGTTCTGAGCCGTTGACGTAATTTGAGAAAATGATGAGAAATGGAAACTGAAATGAGATATGAGTACGGTTGTCATGTAATGGAAATAGAATTATAAATTGATTTATGTGAGTTAAACATTTATCAATTGCCGATCTCTTAGTTATTACTCATGTTGTGTTTAGCATATCTCTACTGGGCGTTGGCTCACCCTTTATGGGACACCATTTTCAGGTACAGGTAGCATGCCATCTCCAAGGACATAGCTTGGATGACGACGAGAGTTGAAGACTCTTTTTGTGTATTTTGTTTGTATTACATGTACATCAAGCCAAGGGCTTCTTTTGTATAGAGTTAGTACTCTTCTTCTATGTAACCAAGTGTTAACTTGGAAAGCTGTAAGCCGGTAGGGCATTTGCTTTTGTTGTTAACATGTAATACTTTTGTAAGAACGACTCTGATGAATGAAATTGATTGCTTTCTCCTATATCAATGCATGTTTAAAATAATGGGTTTATGTATTATTTTGAGGGCGTTACAACTTGGTATCAGAGCGTACAGGGTTGGAATACCTTGGGTACGTGGGAAGTGATTAGTATCACAATGGGATTGTCTCGCTTGTTAGAAGCGTAAGTGTAATATAATGTGTTTTTGTGATAACATGTTTATGTGACTATTTGGGTATGGCATTTAATTTCCAGGATGTTGATTGAATCCTTGGGTTTCTGTGAGTCTTGTTGGAAAGGCACTTGATCAATGCTGTTTCTAACCAGAACTCTAGTAACGTCTTGGGACGATCACTATCCGGAAATGAAATTCGTAAGTGCTTATGTGTTTATGTGCTTACATGGAGTGAATTACAGTTGTCCATGCATTAGGATGTGAGTATTTAGTTTCGACACATTTATGAATGTGCTAACGTTCTGTGTTACCTTTATTAGGATGTCAGGACGAGAAAGGGGTGCTAGGCGTGGTAGGCCTGCGAGGCAGGAAGTACCTTTACCGGATGATATTCCGGCAGTGCAGGAGGGAGTTGGCCAAGCCAATGTGGCCGAGCCAGCGGGTCAGCAAGCTATGGGTGCCTTGGCCAGAGAGATAGCAGGAGCTTTGGGTATTCTGAGAGCTGAACATCAGGTTGCAGAGGCAGGGCCTTCTTTCTTGAAGAGGGAATTTTTCCGGTCTAATCCGGACGAATTTATTGGAGATCCGAAAGAGCCACTTAAGGCTGACGAGTGGTCGGAACAGATGGAGAAGACATTCGAGATGCTTGGCATCGAGGATGGGACTCTAAAGGTGACCTTGGCATCCTTCCAGCTGAAGGGGGATGCGGGTCAATGGTGGAAGTATGAGAAGGCCCGTTGTAGACACCCCATTTTTGACCGTCCTCAAGACTTGGACGTCACCGTTGGAACACTCGGTGATTATCCATGTTTGTGTTCGTTTGGAGTTCCCGGAGTTCTCGGCTCGCGCGCCGTGCCTCAGGACCTCCGAACTCGACTGTTTGTGCTTGGTTTTGCACCAAACACTTGTGTTTTGCCTTTGAGGGGCAGGGAATGCTTTATGAGGCATCCCCACACACCACCGGCTGGGTCTAGAGGCTACCGGTTGGTCAGAGTTGTAACTGCACTATATTGTGCGGTCGGCACTATTTTGTGCCGTCGGCACTGCTTTTGGGCGAAATGACCATTTTGCCCGCCACCACTGCACTTGCTTGGTGAGATATTTTCTCACAAATTGCTTGCAACTTGTTTCCCCTCCATACACGTGTATGGAGGGATGGGCTTGCTTAGTGGCCAAGCTTGTGAGCTTTTAGCCTATAAGAGGGAAAGCTCTCCCTCTTGGCTCAAGGTTAGCAATTTTCAGAGGGTTAGCCATTGTTAGAGAGCTAGAGCTCTGGTTTTAGGGCTAGAATAGATATAACTTCTATATCTCTCTTTTTCTCTTTGCAAACTAGGTGTTTTGTGCTTAATTTTGCACACTAGCACCTAGTGTCCCACCTTTCTTCTTGGAACTGAGGCTCCAGCAGGTTGTTCTTGGAGTTTTTGGTGATTTTTGAGCTCAAGGAGGCAACACCAACAACCTTTGTGAAGGTAGTCATCAAGGGTGAGAAACTTACACTTTTTACCCCATTCTTGCAACTTGTTTTTACTTAGTTTAAAACAGTTTTTGAGCTTAGTGTTTGGCATATAAAAGTTCTGTTTTTAAGCCCTCTTTATTGTATATTAAGAGTGCTTTGTGGTTTGAGGAACTTTGACCACCTTTAGGCCTTGAAAAGGCCACTTTTTGTGCCATTTTGGAGAGATCCGAGATTTTGGTCTTGGGATCTCTTCACCACTGAAATCTTGAGGGATTTCAGTGGTGAAGAGTATGCCTTGAAGTCTCAAGAAGGAGGGGGTCACCCCCTCTCCTTGTTGTCCTTGAAAAGGGCATGTTTTGCCTCTTGAGAGAGCACCATGTTTGGTTGTTTGTTGAGCATGTCTTAGTTGCATTTTATGTTTATTATGCCCTAATATGACATTGCTATAAGTTGGTTTTGGTCACCAACACATGCTTAGTATGGTCGCTTTGTAATGTCTCTCTTATGCTCTAACATGACTAGCTTGTATGCTCTCATTTCTAGCATGATTTAGGCTTATTTTTGTGAAGCTTGTATGCTCATTTTACTATGTATGAGGTCTGTCCAAGCTTGTATTGGTCGACCATAGCTTGTATTCCATGTCCTCTTTGTGTTTGGCTTGTTGGCCTTAAAGGTACAAGTGTGTAGCATGCCTTGCTTGTTTCATTTTTTAATGATTTAGGACCATCTAGCATGCCATTTCAGTCCCCTAGAAGTGCTTGTATGTTTACATAGCATGCCTCTTTGTGACTTCTAAAATGTGTGTTGAATACTCCATGTTTTGGCCATGTGTGCATGCCTTTGGGTTTGTGTCTCTTGGATGCCATCTAAGTAGCCACTTGGCTTTGTTTTAACATGCTCTAAATCTGTTTTGAGTTGTTAAGTGCATGCCATGAGTGCCTTGCATAGGTGTGGTTCAATGCCCTCTTTGACTTGCCTTAGACTTAGGCCATTTGTATACTTTACTTAGCTTGATTTATTGCATGATTTGGCATCGTGTTTTGCATAAATTTCAGAGCCTAAGTTGCATGCTAGTTAGCCCATGTTTGGCCTCCTTAAGCATGCTTGAATGTTGTTTGTTATGTTTAAATGTAGGCCCATGAATGCTTGCATGTTTGCATGTGTTTGGACCCTCATAACTTAGCACTTCGGCCACTGATTTTAGGCCAATTGGGAGCTGCCCAATTCATATTTTAGTTAACTTCCTTGCTTGGCTTGCATGTCTCCTTGCTTAGGTTGTATGCCTAACATGCTTAGCTTGCTTGCATTGCCATATTGCACGCTAGATGACATGCTTAGGGTTGCATTAACATTGTGCATGTTGGACCTCTTGAAGTGAGTTTGATAGAGGTTTGGCACCTTTGTTTGCATTGCATGCATTTGAAATCAAAGTTGCACTCTTGGTTCTTAGGGCCATCACGCATGGAAATGCGCGATTGGTGGCAGAATCGAGGCACATGCCCTCTTAAGTTCATAGCATGATTTGGGATGTGTTTAGTGCATATATACTTTGAATTGCACTGCCTTGCCTTTTGTTCCTTCCCTCTCACGCTGGCAGGTGTTTTGAAACGTAATTTGTGCCGACCGGCACCTTTTAGTGTTAATCGACCGCCTTTGGCAGCCGATAAGAGAATTCAGTGCCGATGGAAATTATGCTCAGCCGGTGGCCCTCTGTCTGAGCCGATGATGTTTCTCAGTGCTCTGAGAGGCACTCCTGAAGTTTTGGGAATTTTCTGAGCTGAAGAGCAGAGGAAACAGTGGCAACCCGTGCACGGCAGTGTAATTCCGAGCGAATCCCGGGCATGCGCCGCAGTTAGCCCTCATCCCGAGGCATTTAATGCTTAATTAAATTAATTAGTCAGATTAATTAATTTGGTTAATTTGTAATATTTAATTAGCTAGTTTAATTGATTATTTATTTGGTTTTGTATATTTATTCGGTCCCTCCGAGTGAGGGCAAAATTGTAATAAGTGTGCGTGAGTGGGTGTATGTCTTCCAACCCCCACTTCTTTCTAACCCTTTTATTTACCTGCTTATGGTAGATTAGAGCATACTTATTTTAGCATACCTTATGCAATGCATGTGTGCATCCATGCATTTGTTTACATGCACCGGGCTCGGCACATCACGCAAACTGCATCGCGCTTTCGATTTCCAAATTGAATACGTGCTATGTGATAGCATTTCATATGCCATGTTAGGGTTAGCCGAGCCTAGTCTAGATTACATCTATGCCTGTGTCGCATTAGCCACTTAACATGAAACTAGGTCATGCACGTTTGCTAACCGGGTTTTGTTTTTGGCGCGGAGTACGATGTAAGTCTTTATCGCTTTAGCATATCGCATGCGTGTGAATGTTAACATGACAATAGGATTGCCATGCGGCTAAGTGCTTATGTGATATAACTGTTTGTATGCCTGTGGGTGAAGGTTGGATTGCCTGAGTTGGAACAACTCATTGAAATCCGCATTTTAGCCTACTTGCGAGTAGCAAAAGAAAACAACACGTTTTTCGAGACAAAAACAGATACGCAATGTTTATTTCCAAATTAGGCGATCTAGTCTATACTTGTTTGCTGTGCGCATAACGTAGTAATTCTAGGCTAATAACTGGAATAAGAACACATAATGTTTTCAAAAACGGATATCACGGTTAGTAGAGGCCGGTCTTCGGACCGGGCGAAAGGGGGTGCTCATAGCTGACCTTCCCCGATCGTACCCAAGCTCCCGAGCCAAGACCACTTTGGTGATGACGGACATGTGGCCTTCGACCGAGTCGTGGTTTCCTAAATTTCCCATTTTAAAATATTTAGGTGGCGACTCAGAATCCGCAAAGTATCCATGTTTGGCACTACTTTTTCAAAAACTGCTTTTCTCAAACGATTTGGATTTGGACTCTTTGGTTCAGATGAACCGACACAAAAAGGAGTCCGAATCAGAGCCGAGGTCCTCATGACGCATAGCTTCTGGCGATCACTGGGAGATTTTAGAGAGCTTGACTCGAACTCGTGATATCCTATTTTGATTACACTTATGTGTTTCTTTGCATTGCATGTGCATTGGTGCGCCTAGGACACCGTGTTGGCCATCTGCTATTCCTGAGCGGTTTGCCGGAGGCTTGTCTTGTCAAGGCATGTCCATAAGGTCGACTATTCATGCTCTGCCAGTATGGGAACACAAACCCCGGTTTTACCGGGGCACCCTTTTCGACCTTTCGACCTAGTGCATATTCGGAATCCATAGTGACCATTCCAAACTAGGACAGGTTGCTTACCCGATTTAGGTTGTTTGAAACCGCTGCGTGCGTAGTAAAACCCTAGCTCCTGACAAAATAGGACAGGGAAACCCTACCCCAACATAGGGGTGTATTGGCTCTCATTTACTTGCTATATGCTTTTAGAGTGTATCTCTACAGGGAATGCATATACCAGTTTTTGAATCGCGAATCCGCCCGAGGGCATCAAGACGATATTAGGGAATCGTTATATCTGTGGAAATCGCCAGATATGGGACATGGACTTCGGGAACAAGTGTTCAAGAGGGAGTACAGCTTGTTTGACTACACCTGCTTGATCCGATTAGGGCCGAATGTCGCTTGTTTTCCGCTTCGCCAGTTGATTCGTAGAGTTGAGTCGAGCAGCTTAGTGTCTTCTCCTCACGAGACAGACCGAACATGATGCGTAACTCGGAAGAGATTGTGGTCATGACGGCCGAAGTCGAGAACCACCCCACAAGATGAGGCTATGTTGATATGCCACACCCGCCTAGGTCGCCCCGCACACCCAACTGGGCCCTCGCTTCTATCAGCTCATGAGCCTACTACATTCGAGTTAATGGGAATGATAGGCGAGCTCAGAGGTCCGTGGCGGATCTCGCCATGTATCGTCAACCTCGCCACCGGTTGCACCGTATGTTGAAAATTTCAACCCCAGAGCCTCCGACATCGGGCGGATTGTGATCGAGCTCAATCACGGAGATGACCTCCACCCACAACAATGACGCACCAAGATTAACCCAAACCTCTCATCAGCCGGGCCGAGGCAGAGACAAAGTAAAGGCCGAGGCCGATCTCAGGAACAACCGCCGGGCGATCCAGCTTTGAAAACCGGAGGAATGAGCAAACAACAGTATCCGCGATTATAGCCAAAAGCGTGGATGACGTTCCTACTACCGAGGGCGCGCTCGATAATTAGAGAACCGGATAGGCCCCGTCATGTCAAGAAGGTTCTTTCCACTCCCAAAGATCCGAAAGGATCAAAATCCAAGATCGCACCCACGACCCGCTCGATAGTGCATCTAGCAAGAGTCCTCAGATTCCGAGGTACTTGCCCCGAGGGCGCAGGGCCTTCCATCCCCTCTACATGCCTTTGTCTAGGGCACTTCTGATTCTAGCCAAAAAGGGGCATCTCACGCCTCTTGATCCTCGGCCGCCTCAAACCCTTCCAAAGAAAGCCATGATGCCACTCAAGATCAGTCGCGTACCATCAACAGTCTGGCCACACCACTGATAATTGCTTCCGCCTCCGTCATGAGGTACAGGATTTGATTGATAACAAGGTTATCCTCCCACCTACCTCGGCCAAATCAGTCACTACAGAGTTCTTGGATTGTGAGGACACAGATACCGAGGACACCGATACTGCGAGTATGTAATTGGGATTCAACTGCCTGCGGGCAATATCTGGTACATTTTTGGATACGGCGCTTATGCCAAGATTTTGAGCACTGCCGATGCTAGTTTTGTAGAACCCGACTTGGGTGTCGAGTCATTTTTGATTTGTCTTGAGTCCGTCTCATTGTTTTGAGACATCCTTTTGCTTAAGGGTCTCTCTAATTGTAATGAGTCATTTCTCTCTTGTATAAGAATACTAGGTGACTTTGGTTGTTGCCTCGGCGCCGCTTTTGTTTTGTAATTACTTCTTTCTTTTGCTTTCTTTTGATCTGTCTCGCCAGGAGCCGTTTACATCTAGGGAACCCGAATGAAACAATGGCTATTGTGATCGATTATTTATCTTTGGGCTAGTTGTGCCAGAGAATTCGAATGAGGTGACAGTACATTCCACCTGCTCTTTTGTGCTTTAAAGATTATTGTTTTGACCTAAGTTTTTCAAAACCTTCTTTGAACACTGCGATGATAAAAACAAAGAGGAAGCAATTCCTCGGGCTTTGCAAAATTTTGATCAATCTAAGAGGAGGAGAGACATACTAAGCCCTTAATGAATGAAATCATGCTTGTCGGCGTGAGTACTGAGAAGGACCCTAGCTTTGATCCAGATTGGTCCTACGCTGTCTTCGGCGCGAGCGATTTGTCGCTCCCTTAAAATTTTTTTTTTCAAAAATGTTTTGCGCAGTCTTGCGAAGACATGTGTGGAATCACTCTTAAGATTGTGCAGCCTAGGATCGCTCTCAGCCTCGAGGCTCGACCCCTCATTTTCAAACCTTGGATCAGTATCCAGAATGTTCAAAAGATAGCTACCAATGCGACGCCTGTGTGGCCCAGTTCAAAGCAGCCCTCGAGCAAGAGGCATCAGAGTCCGATCAGGAAGATCAAAATCCCACCAAGCAAAGCCCGAGAAGTAACCGTGATGGGCCTTTTCCAAGAATCAAGACAATAGCCGCTTCTCCCGATCTGAGAGGCTTCAATCTCAAAACCATTTGGCATGGGCTTGCTACACTTTTACCCTTTGAGGGGCTCGCTGGGCCGAAAACCCGGAAGGGCGACCCAGGCAAAAGTTAGAGCAAAGAAAAAATACAAAATACAAAAAAAAGAAATACAAAGATACAAAAAATGCAAAAAGAAAAGAAAAGAAAAATGCAAAAAAGAAAAAAAGAGAATGAAAACAAAGAACAAAGCTCGCAAGGTCGAAAACCCGCATTGGGCACCTTGGCAAAAATTAGAGCCTAAAAATAGCGAAGGTTAAAATACCCGAGTGTACCTTAACCGGAACTACGTAAGGCTTGATTCCCATGTTTGGGATACGTAGGCAACTTCGTCTTGAAGTCCAAATTTCAACGCTTCCACGGCGTCTCGTGCCATGTCATGGTTTTGATCACTTTTGCCTCCTCCGAATCCAATGTCTCATTGCGGAACTTGAGCTGCGTGATTAACTTCCTCTCGAAGCCAAACCACCAACACCTTCCAGGTGACTGTGTCCACATATTGATTCAAGCCGTCTTCGACTCCTCCGTGTCCGGGGATCCGACCGTCGTCAACAAAGACTGGCTTACAACGTGCCGCGGCATCATCCAAACAAGGGGCAACTTTCCGTTGCCCTCCATTTCCATAAATTGCCCTAAGTTACCACTCAAACTAGGGGCAACTTTCCGTTGCCATATTCCCCCTTCAAGCAAGGGGCAATTTTCCATTGCCTTCGATCCGAGGTTGCACATCTCGAGGGTAAGTTTCATGCTCGTTGAGCATCGTTTGTTAGCAAGAATAGTTTTTGAAAAGTTTTACTGAGGTCGACTTATTTTCTCGAAAACTGTTTCATCTTTAAAATTAGACCATGTTTGGATCCAACAAAAGGAGAATTTTCAGTGCTTACAGCCCGACTCGCGTAATTTTCAAATCAAAATTGAATAAGTGCGTTAATCTAACTCTCATTTTGGTCAGAACTGTTTTAGAAAACACAACAAAAATGGTCAAAATGACGAACTAGGGGCACGATTGAATCAGGTCCTCTGTCTCCTCCCCATTAACCTGATTGCCCGAGAGGCACTCTGTCCGCCAGAAGGAATAGCCGCGAGCTAACAGCATTGGATGAGAATCCGCAACTTCCTATTCATCTATTAAGCACCCTGGGGAGGGATTGAAAAATGAGAGATTAAAGAATAGAGAGGTGTAAGTCGAGAGAAAAGTGAGAAGAAGGTCTTGTGAGAAAAGCCGAGCTCGAGGGTCGAGCGATGCGAGTATTACAAATCAGAAGGGGTGGGAATTATACCCGGAGGAACTGGCTCCTCGAAATGCGAGGTCTCTCTTTTTGTAAACATGTCTGTGTGTCGTGTCTTTTGATTTGTCGGTCTCAATTTTGGCCTTAAAGTCTTTTCCGAGCGTGTCTCGTTGTGCTAGGTCGTGTGCCTTTTGTTTCTTTGTTTGAGTCTGTCTCGTCGTGTCCTGTGGTAGGCTCGACACCCCGGTTGAAAACCCTTCCTTATTTCAAAGTAATCGCTTGTGCTCAGAATCTTTGTGCCATTCTCTACATCCGCAAAGCAAGAGAAAAAGGAAAATTCGGGACATCCGAATGTGTTTGATTGCAACCGTGTCGACTTTGTGATCTGTCTCATCGATTGGGGCTATCTGTTGTAGTTTCTTTGTGTGCGTAATGAACCAAATCTTTGTGTTATGGGTCAGATGCAAATCGATCCCCAAAGACGATCCCAGTAGAGTATGGGCTGTATGTTCAGATTGAGTAGTGGTTCGTATGAGCTGTTTTGCTGCTTAATTGGTTGGTTATTTGATTATCACAGTGCAAGTGTTCAATTGTCAGATACAAATCAATATCATTTACATTTGAGGTGTAGTACGATGCAATGCGATACAAAGCATGAAATGTGCAGGTATACACAGACATACAGATATAACACTCTTTTAGACAAAAAGTTTGTTTTATATATGATCTTTTCCAGTACATGGTTTTGGAAAGCAAAAACCTGCCTGCGGCAGTACATGGTACTCTATCTACCAAAAAAAGAAGAAAGTACAAGAAAATGCATCCCCGATGCTCAACCGGCCTCCGTTTTGACTTCGGACCGTGTCTTCTGTGCGTGGCACTCAAATTCAAGCAGAAATTGTATCCTTTTGTATCCTTTTGTCATGTCTGATTCAAAGTTGCCCGTGTCGCGTTCGCCCATCCATCGCATTTCCCGGCGTATCGTATCACGCCATCTTGCACGTCCCTTGCGACTTACACCATTTTGCATTATCATATGGCATGCGTGTCATACTGCCTCATTTTGCATTTCATCTTGAGTCCGTGAGGTGTGCTACCTCCGCGCGCCGTTTGCATTTCATGCCCCGGGTCGGCGGGACCGCACGCCTGCAGTCCAGGAGACCTTAAATCCTCGGGAGGTGCAAGACCTTCGGTGCATTAAAGCGTGCCTCGTCACATTCATTTCGCATTTCATTGCATCTCGAGGCACGTACGCCTCGTTTTGCACTTCATTTTCCATCAAATGAGGTACGTATGCCTCATTTCGCATTTCATTGCATCTCGAGGCACGTACGCCTCGTTTTGCACTTCATTTTCCATCAAATGAGGTACGTATGCCTCATTTCGCATTTCATTGCATCTCGAGGCACGTACGCCTCGTTTTGCACTTCATTTTCCATCAAATGAGGTACGTATGCCTCATTTCGCATTTCATTGCATCTCGAGGCACGTACGCCTCGTTTTGCACTTCATTTTCCATCAAATGAGGTACGTATGCCTCATTTCGCATTTCATTGCATCTCGAGGCACGTACGCCTCGTTTTGCACTTCATTTTCCATCAAATGAGGTACGTATGCCTCATTTCGCAGTTCATTGCATCTCGAGGCACGTACGCCTCGTTTCGCACTTCATTCTCCATCCTTTGAGGCACGCGTACCTCATTGCACTCCATTTTCCATCTTTTGAGACACGCGTCTCATGCGTCTCATGCGCGTCTCATTTGCATTGCATGCACTTGAGTACAGTAGCCCAAGAGTTCCGGCGGGACCAAAAACACGCACGGTCCAGGAGACCTTAAATCCTCGGGAGGTGCAAGACCTCCGGTGCATTAAGGTGTGCACCTCATTGCATTTGGCATGCATTCCATCGCATTATTTAGCGCACCTCATCAGTTGCCCCCCCGGTCCGGCGGGACCGTAAACACGCACGGTCTAGGAGACCTTAAATCCTCGGGAGGTGCAAGACCTTCGATGCATTAGAGTTGCCCCTCATTGCATCTTGCATGCATTTCATAGCGTTGTTTTGCGCATTTCATCGTTGCCCCGTCTGGTCTGGCGAGACCTTAAACACACACGGTCTAGGAGACCTTAAATCCTCTGAAGGTGCAATTCCTTTGGTGTTTGTCGTGCCCGAACGACTTTCGGTGGTCTGGTAAAGCCACCCGTCTGTGTTTTCAGTGAGTTCCTAGAAGACCAACTGGGACGGTGAAAACTAGAGTTCGAATGGCTTATGCCTAGAACGCAAAGGTTCGGAATTTCCGAGACTAAAGTCTGGTTTAAATACCCAGGGGGATGCACCCTCGGCTTGAAATCTGTATGGTAGCCCCATAGGTTGAGGCGGTGTGTCTACGCCTCAATTCTGGATACTGAACCAACCTAGTGTATCGCCCGGTTGGTAAGATAGGAAAAGCGCAATCGCGACCATTGCATCACATTGCATTTATCATGCATTTCATTGTAAATACTATTGCATATGTCATGCATTTTCCAAAATTCAAAAAAAATGCATTCCATGCATCATCAATTCTATTGCATTGTCATGCATTGTCATGCATTTTCCAAAAACCATGCATATGTCATGCATCATCCTCGTAGTATAGTGCATATGTCATGCATTTCTGTAAATATCCATTTCTATTGCATTTTAGTTGCATGCATTCACTGCATCATCTTCCACCTGTGGCTTGCGCCTTTCCTTGTTGAGCTTGGTTTGGTATGTGTCCTTACTTTTCACGTGAAACACGCTTACGTATGCGAAGTTACGTACTAGACATGGCTTGTATGCGTACATTCCTTTCCTAGGCAAGGCGGGTTTGGCAGCGTGCCATATCCATTGTATCTATTCCATCGCATGCATTCCATTGCATCATCTTCCATCCATGGCTTGCGCCTTTCCTTGTTGAGCTTGGTCTGGTATGTGCCTATACTTCTCATGTTGAAGCATAGTTCTGCTCGTGTATCGCGCCTACTCCACGTTGGTATGTTGGTTTGAGGTTGCGGCACCCTTTTCTGTGCTAGACATGGCTTGTACGAGTGCATGCCTTTCCTAGGCAAAATACGGTTTGGCCCGCGTGCCATATCCTTTGTATCCATTTCCATTACATTGTATTGTAATTATTGCATTCGGCATTAGGATTATTATCCAATCCCAATGGATCGTTTCCCACTTATGTCAATCCACTCAATATCTGTTCTTGTATCCGTCGTATTACTCATAGATCGGACATCGTTCTATGGGACACGGTGTTCGTCGTATTCCCCATAGATCGACATCGTTCTATGGGACACGGACTTGTTACTTCCATCAATCTACGACATTTGTGTGGTTTCGAACGCCGTGATTGAATCATGATTCAATTGCATTGCATATTACATTGCATAGTATTTGCATTGTATATATTTGTTTTGTAGTTTTGCATATCATTTGCATCACATTTAGATTCAATTGCATATCATTGCATTGTTTTGTGCACTTCATTGCATTGTCATGCATATTGCTAACAATATTGTACCTGTTAAGTTTGCTTTCTTTACAGGCACGATATTGTATGTACGGCTCATTTGAGGGCGGCGCGACCGGACGAGCCGCACAGGTATTGTATCCTCCGTGTGAGACGTCTTGAGAATTGCATAATTCTCTTACATCCTTTCTGCATTGTAGTGTAGAGTGGCGTATGCTAGCTTATAACTGTTGTATGCGTGCTTCATTACAGCTTCCTTTGCATGATCATAAGTTATGCCCGGCTCATTGCATTGTCTTGCATTTTGCCCCTGCCTTCGGGCGCATATCTTATCCTTGGCATGTGTGCCTGTGCTTGAACTACGCTGGTTTGATTCCTAAAGGGATACGTAGGCAGCTTGCGAGTTCAACCATTTGTGCTTTGTATGTTTGTCTGAGTCTTCGGCCTTGTCAAAAATGGGTCGTCTCTGGGCTTTGACATTCACTCCCGTCATTGTTATGACTTTCGAGTTCTGTCAAAGAGGGGCAACTGTAGACACCCCATTTTTGACCGTCCTCAAGACTTGGACGTCACCGTTGGAACACTCGGTGATTATCCATGTTTGTGTTCGTTTGGAGTTCCCGGAGTTCTCGGCTCATGCCGTGCCTCGGGACCTCCGAACTTCATTTGTGCTTGGTTTTGCACCAAACACTTGTGTTTTGCCTTTGAGGGGCAGGGAATGCTTTATGAGGCACCCCCACACACCACCGGCTGGGTCTAGAGGCTACCGGCTGGCTGTAGTTGTCACCGGCACTATATTGTGCCGGTCGGCACTATTTTGTGCCGGTCGGCACTGTTTTGGGCGAAATGACCATTTTGCCTGCCGACTGTGCACTTGCTTGGTGAGATATTTTCTCACATTTGTTTTAACTTGTTTCCTCCATACACGTGTATGGAGGGATGGGCTGCTTAGTGGCCAAGCTTGTGAGCTTTTAGCCTATAAGAGGAAAGCTCTCCTCTTGGCTCAAGGTTAGCAATTTTCGGAGGGTTAGCCATTGTTAGAGAGCTAGAGCTCTGGTTTTAGGGCTAGAATAGATATAACTTCTATATCTCTCTTTTCTCTTTGCAAACTAGGTGTTTTGTGCTTAATTTTGCACACTAGCACCTAGTGTCCCACCTCTTCTTGGGCGAGGCTCCAACAGGTTGTTCTTGGAGTTTTTGGTGATTTTTGAGCTCAAGGAGGCAACACCAACAACCTTTGTGAAGGTAGTCATCAAGGGTGAGAAACTTACACTTTTTACCCCATTCTTGCAACTTGTTTTTACTTAGTTTAAAACAGTTTTTGAGCTTAGTGTTTGGCATATAAAAGTTCTGTTTTTAAGCCCTCTTTATTGTATATTAAGAGTGCTTTGTGGTTTGAGGAACTTTGACCACCTTTAGGCCTTGAAAAGGCCACTTTTTGTGCCATTTTGGAGAGATCCGAGATTTTGGTCTTGGGATCTCTTCACCACTGAAATCTTGAGGGATTTCAGTGGTGAAATGCCTTGAAGTCTCAAGAAGGAGGTCACCCCTCTCCTTGTTGTCCTTGAAAAGGGCATGTTTTGCCTCTTGAGAGAGCACCATGTTTGGTTGTTTGTTGAGCATGTCTTAGTTGCATTTTATGTTTATTATGCCCTAATATGACATTGCTATAAGTTGGTTTTGGTCACCAACACATGCTTAGTATGGTCGCTTTGTAATGTCTCTCTTATGCTCTAACATGACTAGCTTGTATGCTCTCATTTCTAGCATGATTTAGGCTTATTTTGTGAAGCTTGTATGCTCATTTTACTATGTATGAGGTCTGTCCAAGCTTGTATTGGTCGACCATAGCTTGTATTCCATGTCCTCTTTGTGTTTGGCTTGTTGGCCTTAAAGGTACAAGTGTGTAGCATGCCTTGCTTGTTTCATTTTTTAATGATTTAGGACCATCTAGCATGCCATTTCAGTCCCCTAGAAGTGCTTGTATGTTTACATAGCATGCCTCTTTGTGACTTCTAAAATGTGTGTTGAATACTCCATGTTTTGGCCATGTGTGCATGCCTTTGGGTTTGTGTCTCTTGGATGCCATCTAAGTAGCCACTTGGCTTTGTTTTAACATGCTCTAAATCTGTTTTGAGTTGTTAAGTGCATGCCATGAGTGCCTTGCATAGGTGTGGTTCAATGCCCTCTTTGACTTGCCTTAGACTTAGGCCATTTGTATACTTTACTTAGCTTGATTTATTGCATGATTTGGCATCGTGTTTTGCATAAATTTGAGCCTAAGTTGCATGCTAGTTAGCCCATGTTTGGCCTCCTTAAGCATGCTTGAATGTTGTTTGTTATGTTTAAATGTAGGCCCATGAATGCTTGCATGTTTGCATGTGTTTGGACCCTCATAACTTAGCACTTCGGCCACTGATTTTAGGCCAATTGGGAGCTGCCCAATTCATATTTTAGTTCACTTCCTTGCTTGGCTTGCATGTCTCCTTGCTTAGGTTGTATGCCTAACATGCTTAGCTTGCTTGCATTGCCATATTGCACGCTAGATGACATGCTTAGGGTTGCATTAACATTGTGCATGTTGGACCTCTTGAAGTGAGTTTGATAGAGGTTTGGCACCTTTGTTTGCATTGCATGCATTTGAAATCAAAGTTGCACTCTTGGTTCTTAGGGCCATCACGCATGGAAATCTTGCGATTGGTGGCAGGAATCGAGCACATGCCCTCTTAAGTTCATAGCATGATTTGGGATGTGTTTAGTGCATATATACTTTGAATTGCACTGCCTTGCCTTTTGTTCCCTCTGCTTCTTTGTCGATTCGCGGTTTCTTGAAACAATTTGTGCCGACCAAGCACCTTTTAGTCTTAACCGAGCGCCCTTTGGCACCGATAAGAGAATTGATGCCGATGGAAATTATGCTCAGCCGGTGGCCCTCTGTCTGAGCCGGTGATGTTTCTCAGTGCTCTGAGAGGCACTCCTGGAGTTTTGGGAATTTTCTCGTGAAGAAGCGAGAGAAGCGATGGCAACCGTGCAGCGGTGTAATTCGGCGAATCCCGGGCATGCGCCGCAGTTAGCCCTCATCCCGAGGCATTTAATGCTTAATTAAATTAATTAGTCAGATTAATTAATTTGGTTAATTTGTAATATTTAATTAGCTAGTTTAATTGATTATTTATTTGGTTTTGTATATTTATTCGGTCCCTCCGAGTGAGGGCAAAATTGTAATAAGTGTGCGTGAGTGGGTGTATGTCTTCCAACCCCCACTTCTTTCTAACCCTTTTATTTACCTGCTTATGGTAGATTAGAGCATACTTATTTTAGCATACCTTATGCAATGCATGTGTGCATCCATGCATTTGTTTACATGCACCGGGCTCGGCACATCACGCAAACTGCATCGCGCTTTCGATTTCCAAATTGAATACGTGCTATGTGATAGCATTTCATATGCCATGTTAGGGTTAGCCAAGCCTAGTCTAGATTACATCTATGCCTGTGTCGCATTAGCCACTTAACATGAAACTAGGTCATGCACGTTTGCTAACCGGGTTTTGTTTTTGGTAGTCTGATGTAAGTCTTTATCGCTTTAGCATATCGCATGCGTGTGAATGTTAACATGACAATAGGATTGCCATGCGGCTAAGTGCTTATGTGATATAACTGTTTGTATGCCTGTGGGTGAAGGTTGGATTGCCTGAGTTGGAACAACTCATTGAAATCCGCATTTTAGCCTACTTGCAAGTAGCAAAAAAAAACAACACGTTTTTGAGACAAAAGCGGATCATAATGTTTATTTCCAAATTAGGCGATCTAGTCTATACTTGTTTCTTTGTCGCATAACGTAGTAATTCTAGGCTAATAAGGAATAAGAACACATAATGTTTTCAAAAGCGGATATCACGGTTAGTAGAGGCGGTCTTGGACGGGCGAAAGGGGTGCTCATAAATGACCTTCCGATCGTACCCAAGCTCGAGCCAAGACCACTTTGGTGATGGCGGACATGTGGCCTTGACCTTGAGTCGTGGTTTCCTAAATTTCCCATTTTAAAATATTTAGGTGGCGACTCATGTCAGCAAAGCAGTCCATGTTTGGCACTACTTTTTCAAAAATCTGCTTTCTCAAAGCGATTTGCGGATTTGGACTCTTTGGTTCGGTTAGAACCGACACAAAAAGGGAGTCCGGCTGGCGAGGTCCCCATGACGCGCCTTCTACCCGTGTGGGTGGTGCATGGGGGGCTTTTGTAAAGGCTTTCCAAGGGAGGTTTTTATCTGCAGCTGCTAGGGAGAAGCTGAGGGATCAGTTTAGCCGGCTTATGCAGCAGGGTTTGTCAGTGGCCGAATTTGAGGCTACTTTTACTAGTTTGTCCAGGTTTGCACCCGAACTAGTGGCGTCCGAGGAACGCCGTTGCTATGAGTTTGAGCGGAAATTGAGGCGGGGCCTCAAGTTGAGAGTTGGTGGGTCTTACATCCGAGAGTGTAGACACCTGGTGGATGCTCCAGCTCATATGGAAATTATGATGCAGGAGGAGGATGATGAAAAGCAACAGGGTTCCAAGAGGAGCCAAGAGGGCCAGGGTGATGGCAGGAGACAAAGGGGTTTTAACCCTCAGCAAGCTCAGGGTGGTTTGGCTAGATCGACTTTTCCGGTATCGAGTGCAAGCTCCGGGAGAGGTAGTCAGGGAGGCTTAACTTGTTTTGCATGTGGCCAGCTGGGTCACAAGTCTTCGGTTTGCCCACAGAAGGGAGGGCGTCAGCGAGTTGCATCTTCTTCAGCCAGACCTCAGGGCCAGAGTCAGGGCAGAGGCCAGCCTTTGTCTTGTTATCAGTGTGGACAGCCTGGGCATTTGAAGAGGTTTTGCCCACAGTTGAGTGCCACTTCAGGGGCGTCTGGTTCTAAGCGACCTTGAGGTTTCACTAGCTCGATCTGTCTGGCCTCGAGGGCCAACCCGGGAGCTTCGTCATCCCGATCAGACAAAGATCGTATGCTCTGAGGGTGGCAGTGGACGAGTCCCTCTGAGCGTGTATCTTTGTTACAATGAGGATATCGTACCGGCTCCATCAGTAGTGAGAGGTACCTTTCTGTTTTGCAACTCGGTTGCTAGAGTGTTGATTGATACGGGTGCATCTCATTCTTTTGTGTCTGCTACATTTGCATCTGTGTTGGAGTTGGAGTTAGCACTATTAGCATCTCCTATTTGCGTTGTGTCACCTGTTGGGGGTGAGTTGATTTTGAAACACAGATGTAGAGGTTGTGATATAGAGGTCTCCGATCATAGGCTTCCGTTTCCTTTTGTAGTTATGCCCATGAAGGGCTTTGATGTTATTTTGGGTATGGACTGGTTATCGACATACCGGGCAGTTATTGATTGTTACCACCAGAGGGTCACTTGTTGTACCGTGAGCGGGGAGTGTTTCCATTTCTTGGGAGACCGGGTTGGTAGTGTTGTGCCACCGGGGTATGACCCGCGAGGGCGGAGTGAACTTAGTGGTCTACTTTCTAGCTTCTTGAGTGGTGAGTGTGATGAGACCCAGATTGTATTGCCGAGAGTGGTTTGTGAGTATTTGGATATCTTTCCCGAGGATCTCGTTAGTTTGCCACCTCACCGAGAGATTGAGTTCTCTATTGATTTAGTGCCCGGCACAGCGCCGATTTCTATGGCACCTTATCGTTTTGCCCCAGCAGAGTTGGTTGAGTTGAAGGTTCAGCTCTAGGAATTGCTAGATAAGGGTTTCATTCGCCCTAGTGTTTCGCCGTGGGGAGCACCGGTCCTCTTTGCTAAAAAGAAAGATGGTGCCATGAGATTATGTATCGACTACCGGAAGTTGAATCGGGCTACGGTTAAGAATAAGTACCCTATGCCCCGTATAAATGATTTGTTTGACCAGTTGAAGGGTTCCCGTTGTTTCTCTAAGATAGATTTGAGATCGGGTTACCACCAGTTGAGGGTCAAGGAGGAGGATATTCCGAAGACGGCATTCCGCACGCGGTATGGCCATTATGAGTTTCTGGTGATGCCATTTGGGCTTACCAATGCACCGGCAGTCTTTATGGACTTGATGAACCGGATCTTCCGGGAATTCTTGGATCGTTTTGTAGTCGTCTTCGTAGACGACATCCTGATTTATTCACCTTCAGAGGAAGAGCACGAGGCACACTTGAGAGTGGTGCTTGAGTTACTTAGAGCCCATAGGCTGTATGCTAAATTTGGGAAGTGTGAGTTCTGGCTAGAAGAAGTCAAGTTTTTAGGCCATGTGGTATCCAGGGAAGGGGTGTCTGTTGACACATCAAAGACTGAGGCAGTGCAAGATTGGGCACAACCTAAGAGTGTGTTTGAGATCCGCAGTTTTCTGGGATTAGCTAGGTATTATTGCCAGTTTGTGAAAGATTTCTCTAGGTTAGCTTCACCGTTGACTAGACTGACTCGGAAGGGAGTCAAATTTGTATGGAGTGAGACTTGTGAAAAGTCGTTCCAAGAGCTGAAAGTTAGATTGACCATCGCTCCGATTTTGATTATTCCGGAGAGAGGGTTAGGTTATGCGGTTTATTGTGATGCCTCGCGAGAGGGTTTGGGTTATGTATTGATGCAAGAGGGGAAAGCGGTAGCTTATGGCCCACGTCAGTTGAAAATTCATGAGAAGAATTACCCTACCCATGACCTAGAGTTAGCGGCTGTGATCTTCGCCTTGAAAATCTGGAGGCACTACCTTTATGGGGAGAGATTCGAGGTGTTCTCGGATCATAAGAGTCTGAAATATCTGTTTACACAGAAAGACTTGAACTTGAGGCAGAGGAGATGGATGAAGTTCATTGAGGATTACGACTTCGAGTTGCATTATCATCCGGGGAAGGCCAATGTTGTGGCCGATGCCCTTAGCAGAAAATCCATAAGTGATGTAGCCTGTATAACCATCCGGGAGTAGGAAATGTTGGGGGCACTTGGTGAGTTCGATTTGCATATGAGCGAATTTGTTGAGGCTGCGGCCTTGTATTTTGTTGTTGCGCAGCCTACACTTGTGACTCGAGTGTTAGAGGCACAGAGGGGTGACTTTGAGGTAGAGTCCCTCCGAGAGAAGATCTCCAGTGGGAAAGTTGAGAAGGGTTTGACGGTGTATCCCGACCTGAGTGTGAGATACCGAGACGGTTTGTTTGTGCCGGAGTCTTGCCGAGAGGAGGTACTCCGAGAGTTTCATCATTCGCGCCTTGCAGTGCATCCGGGAGGTACTAAGATGTACTGGGATTTGGGTCGCCAGTTTTGGTGGCGGGGTATGAAGAGAGATATGGCAGTTTTCGTGTCTAAGTGCCTTACTTGTCAGCAAGTGAAGGCCGAGCATCAGAGGCCAGCGGGTTTGTTGCAACCCTTACCTATTGCCGAGTGGAAATGGGAGCATGTCTGTAATAACCCACATTCATATATTAGTCATGTTCATGTGCATTTGCATGATTTCGTCTTGTTAAGCTTGGATTTGTAGACTTTGACTCGTTTTTCCTAAGTAAAGGTCCCTGTCTTGTTTTGTACTTATGTGATTTGCCTAAGTGTTGTATGCATGCTTTGTTCCTTCCTTGCTATCTCAAGCCTAAGTCATGCTAAGCCTAGGTCATGCCAGGCCTAAGTCATGTTAAGCCTAGGTCATGCCAAGCCTAAGTCATGTTAAGCCTAAGTCATGTTAAGCCTAGGTCATGCCAAGCCTAGGCCATGCCAAGCCTAGGTCATGCCAAGCCTAAGTCATGTTAAGCCTAGGTCATGCCAAGCCTAAGTCATTCCAAGCCGAGGTCATCTTAAGCCTAGGACCATCTTGGAACCACCTAGGTTGACCTCCACCATCACCTAGGCATATTGGCCGAGATGTTATCACCTAGGCATCTGAGATCCTTAATCCTTGCACCTAGTGATCTTGTTCTGGGAGTGGAATGACCTAGACCGAGGTGTGGCACATCTAGGCCGAGGTGTGGCACAGCTTGGCCAAGTGTTATCCTTTCTAGCCGAGGTCATAGATACCTTACTTGCCGAAGCCTATGTCCTTAGCCGAGATCATTGCTTGCCGGAGTTCCCTTGCCTTAGCTTGTTGCATACGCTTTGTCATAGTCATGTCTTGTCAATCTATCACATTTTTTAGGAGAACCAACCAGCCGTTGCCACGTGTCCGAGCTGAGTGTTAAATCAGCCGGCAGAGGGAGAAACCTATCATTTGTTATACCCTTGTTTTGAAGAGGAGAGAGAAGCTCTAGGAAGAGGAAGAGGAGTTCTAGAGAGAGGTAGATTTCCAAGCTTGATCCCTAGAGATCGAACCGTTAGATCCGTGTTCTAAGGTTAGATTCTTGATCTGCTCATGTTGTTCTTTATGATCATGTTATTGCATTGCATGATTGATTACGATTTTTAAGCCATGCATTGATTTAAAGTTCGGTTTTAGAAAGAGAAAGTGGTATTCATGTGTTCTTCAAGGAAAGTCATGTTTTGATCCAAGAGTTTGCACCAAGATCCATGTTTTCATGTTTGTTTTCATATGATCTTCAAGTATGGGTACCCAGGTCCATGTTTTCGAACTCATGCCATGAAATCCCAGATTTTGTAATAAAGAAGTTATGATTTTAGCATTCATGTTCTTCATGTTCATGTTCTTCATGTTCTTCAAGAGAGGGAAACCCAGATTTCCCAACCTTATTTCCCTAGGTGTGGTCACCGAGACCACTCTTGCCTAGATCACACACCTAGGCCAAGCATCGTATCTCACCTTGGCCTACCTTGCATGATCACTTGCACCTTTAGTTGTCTTGCATGCACCTCGGCAGGCAGCTGTACGCCGAAGCCTAGGTAACCACACCTCGGCTAAGAGGTGTGGGACCTCGGCCAAGACCTCCTGAGTTCACTCAGCTAGGTCATTTTTGCCTAGGCCATTTCCAGCATGTTTTCCCTAGATGTTTTCCAGCATGTTTTCCCTAGGTCATTTCCAGCATGTTTTCCCTAGGTCATTTCCAGCATGTTATCCCTAGATCATTTGCATGCATGTAAAGCTTGTTTTGTGAATGTGATTGCCATGTGTTTGTAGGACTTGGACCTTTGCCTTGATCCCGACGTCCCAAGAACTATGTGAGTGGTATTTTTAATAAAGTTACGTTATAAAGATTTGTTAAAGCTTTACTTTGTTTTAGAAAAGTATTTGATCAAGCATGAATGACTATCCCTATTTTATGTATCAAGTATAAGCTTTGTTTTGATGATATCAAGTTAAGTCCGTACGTGCTAAGGGACTATAAGCGTTTGTAGCACATCAAGTTAAGTCCGTACGTGCTAAGGGACTATAAGCATTTGTAGCACATCAAGTTAAGTCCGTACGTGCTAAGGGACTTTAAGCTTTTGTAGCACACATGTGTTGGAAAAACCAAGATTGATGTACAAGCTATGTTATGTATTGTTTTGATAAAGATCTCGGATGTCATTCATTTAAACCTTTATTACTTGTACCATTCACTGAGTATCCAAGCTCACCCTCTCCTTATATATATGTAGGTGGCAAGCAAGAAGGCGGTGACGCCTAAGATGTTATGTGCAAGATGCTTGATTCATGTTTTGTATCGTCTTGGAGATTATGCTTCTTAGTTGTAATTCATGTCTTTTGTATACTTCGGCTTGAGAAGCCTTTTGATCAAGATGTAACATGTACTTTATTTTATTTGTATCCAAGTTGTAAACTATATTAAGATGTATGTCATTTCATTTGATCTATGCACAGCACTTATGGACTAATTAGATTTATATATATTGCTTCCGCACATGCTAGCCCCATATATAATACTCTGATTGTGTGTGAATTTTGAAAGTTGGCCTTCGGTAATCTCAGATTACTGGCCATCACGGCACCATTCTACTAGGGGCAGAATGGGGTCGTGACAGAATGGTATCAGAGCACGCGTTCCTTATAGTACGTTATTCACACACTTTAAGTCCTAAAGAGCATAGGATCTCCCTTAGACTTGATATTAGGATTGCATCATATTGCTTGCTACTTGATAAGATGTGCATCATCTCGGCATAATCATGTTCACTTGCATACATGTCTATTTGTTCATGTATCATCTCGACATGACCATTTCCACTTGCATACATGTTTATTTGTTCATTTTGTTTTAAGAGTCACACTTTGCATACTCCTAGCATCATGAGAAGAGGTAGACCTCCAGTTGGCCGAGATCATTCCGAGGACAGAATAGGCAGATTAGAAAGGATGGTAGAAGGTTTGGCCGATGAGTTGAGACAAGCAAGACAACAGCACACCAGTACTACATCTACTCAAGCCGAGCAGACAGAGGGCCGACGGGTAGTTCCACCTCCACCTCCTCCAGTTCCGCAAGTGCCTCCGCAGCCAGCTTTGTATGGGGATAGCACATTGACCTTGATCAAAGAATTCAAGAAGATGAACCCACCGAAGTTCCAAGGAGGTATAGAGCCGATGAAGGCAGAAGCGTGGGTTCTTGAGATGGAGAAGCTGTTTGAGGTTTTTCCCAGCACCGATGTTCAGAAGGTGTCATTGGCAGCATTCACATTAGAAGACGACGCCCGTAGGTGGTGGATGATGATCCGAGAAGGTAATACAGACTTGACTTGGGCCAGATTTCTGGAGTTATTTTATGACAAGCACTTTCCCCTTAGTGTCCGAGATCGCAAGAACACAGAATTTCAGATGTTAACACAGGGCAGCAAAACAGTGGCCGAATATGATCGTGCTTTCACCGAGTTAGCAAGGTATGCACCGCACATGGTCGACGACGAATACAGAAAAGCTAGAAAGTTTGAGAGTGGACTTCGGGGACCAATACAAGATCGGGTGAATTTGCTCAACATGCCGACGTATGTTGGAGTGCTAGATAAAGCCATCCTGGCAGAAGCCAACCTAAACAGAAGTCAGAGTTTGGGGGAGAAGCAGAAAAAGTGGCAGACATATGACGATCACCAGGACCCGTGTGATGCCAAGAAAAAGACGAATGTGGACAGTTCCAACAACACGAATCAGGAAAGTTACACCAGGCTGACATGTACAAGTTGCGGGATGCGACATTTTGGAGTTTGTCATCAGGCATCTGGAGCATGTTTTGAATGCGGTGAGATGGGTCATCATATTAAGGATTGTCCCAAGGTAAAGGCTAGAGATGGTAAGAAGGGATGAGAACCCGACATTCGAAATTGTTTTGGGGACAAGGTAAGTTAAGTTTGGGGACCAAACTTCTTTAAGGGGGGAAGGATGTAATAACCCACATTCATATCTTAGTCATGTTCATGTGCATTTGCATGATTTCGTCTTGTTAAGCTTGGATTTGTAGACTTTGACTCGTTTTTCCTAAGTAAAGGTCCCTGTCTTGTTTTGTGCTTATGTGATTTGCCTAAGTGTTGTATGCATGCTTTGTTCCTTCCTTGCTATCTCAAGCCTAAGTCATGCCAAGCCTAAGTCATGTTAAGCCTAGGTCATGCCAAGCCTAAGTCATGGTAAGCCTAGGTCATGCCAAGCCTAGGTCATGCCAAGCCTAGGTCATGCCAAGCCTAAGTCATGTTAAGCCTAGGTCATGCCAAGCCTAAGTCATTCCAAGCCGAGGTCATCTTAAGCCTAGGACCATCTTGGAACCACCTTGGTTGACCTCCACCATCACCTAGGCATATTGGCCGAGATGTTATCACCTAGGCATCCGAGATCCTTAATCCTTGCACCTAGTGATCTTGTTCTGGGAGTGGAATGACCTAGACCGAGGTGTGGCACATCTAGGCCGAGGTGTGGCACAGCTTGGCCAAGTGTTATCCTTCCTAGCCGAGGTCATAGAGACCTTACTCACCGAAGCCTATGTCCTTAGCCGAGATCATTGCTTGCCGGAGTTCCCTTGCCTTAGCTTGTTGCATACGCTTTGTCATAGTCATGTCTTGTCAATCTATCACCTTTTTTAGGAGAACCAACCAGCCATTGCCACGTGTCCGAGCTGAGTGTTAAATCAGCCGACAGAGGGAGAAACCTATCATTTGTTATACCCTTGTTTTGAAGAGGAGAGAGAAGCTCTAGGAAGAGGAAGAGGAGTTCTAGAGAGAGGTAGATTTCCAAGCTTGATCCCAAGAGATCGAACCGTTAGATCCGTGTTCTAAGGTTAGATTCTTGATCTGCTCATGTTGTTCTTTATGATCAAGTTATTGCATTGCATGATTGAATACGATTTGTAAGCCATGCATTGATTTAAAGTTCGGTTTTAGAAAGAGAAAATGGTATTCATGTGTTCTTCAAGGAAAGTCATGTTTTGATCCAAGAGTTTGCACCAAGATCCATGTTTTCATGTTTGTTTTCATATGATCTTCAAGTATGGGTACCCAGGTCCATGTTTTCGAACTCATGCCATGAAATCCCAGATTTTGTAATAAAGAAGTTATGATTTTAGCATTCATGTTCTTCATGTTCTTCAAGAGAGGGAAACCCAGATTTCCCGACCTCATTTCCCTAGGTGTGGTCACCGAGACCACTCTTGCCTAGATCACACACCTAGGCCAAGCATCGTATCTCACCTTGGCCTACCTTGCATGATCACTTGCACCTTTAGTTGTCTTGCATGCACCTCGGCAGGCAGCTGTACGCCGAAGCCTAGGTAACCACACCTCGGCTAAGAGGTGTGGGACCTCGGCCAAGACCTCCTGAGTTCACTCAGCTAGGTCATTTTTGCCTAGGTCATTTCCAGCATGTTTTCCCTAGATGTTTTTCAGCATGTTTTCCCTAGGTCATTGCCAGCATGTTTTCCCTAGGTCATTTCCAGTATGTTTTCCCTAGGTCATTGCCAGCATGTTTTCCCTAGGTCATTTCCAGCTTGTTTTCCCTAGATCATTTGCATGCATGTAAAGCTTGTTTTGAGAATGTGATTGCCATGTGTTTGTAGGACTTGGACCTTTGCCTTGATCCTGACATCCCAAGAACTATGTGAGTGGTATTTTTGATAAAGTTACGTTATAAAGATTTGTTAAAGCTTTACTTTGTTTTAGAAAAGTATTTGATCAAGCATGAATGACTATCCCTATTTTATGTATCAAGTATAAGCTTTGCTTTGATGATATCAAGTTAAGTCCGTACGTGCTAAGGGACTATAAGCGTTTGTAGCACATCAAGTTAAGTCTGTATGTGCTAAGGGACTATAAGCGTTTGTAGCACATCAAGTTAAGTTCGTACGTGCTAAGGGACTTTAAGCTTTTGTAGCACACATGTGTAGGAAAAACCAAGATTGATGTACAAGCTATGTTATGTATTGTTTTGATAAAGATCTCGGATGTCATTCATTTAAACCTTTATTACTTGTACCATTCACTGAGTATCCAAGCTCACCCTCTCCTTATATATATGTAGGTAGCAAGCAAGAAGGCGGTGGCGCCTGAGATGTTATGTGCAAGATGCTTGATTCATGTTTTGTATCATCTTGGAGATTATGCTTCTTAGTTGTAATTCATGTCTTTTGTATACTTCGGCTTGAGAAGCCTTTTGATCAAGATGTAACATGTACTTTATTTTATTTGTATCCAAGTTGTAAACTATATTAAGATGTATGTCATTTCATTTGATCTATGCACAGCTCTTATGGACTAATTAAATTTATATATATTGCTTCCGCACATGCTAGCCCCATATATAATACTCTGATTGTGTGTGAATTTTGAAAGTTGGCCTTCGGTAATCTCGGATTACTGGCCATCACGGCACCATTCTACTAGGGGCGGAATGGGGTCGTGACAATGTCACTATGGACTTCGTTATGGGTCTTCCGAGGACTCAGCGGAGTAGTGATGCTATTTGGGTGGTTGTAGACCGGTTGACTAAGTCGGCGCACTTCATTCCTATGCGCGTGAGAGATTCGGTAAATCATCTTGCCGACTTGTATATTCGGGACATAGTGAGGTTACACGGGGTCCCAGTGACGATCGTCTCAGATAGAGATCTTCGTTTTACTACTAGGTTGTGGCAGAGTTTGCAGAGTGCCTTGGGTACTAAGTTGACCTTTAGTACAGCTTATCATCCTCAGACTGACGGGCAGTCCGAGCGTACTATTCAAATCCTTGAGGATATGCTTCGGGGTTGTGTCCTTCACTTCAGTGGGACGTAGGAGAGGCACTTACCATTGGTGGAGTTTGCCTACAACAACAGTTTTCAGTCTAGTATCGGTATGGCACCGTTTGAGGCCTTGTATGGCCGACCTTGTAGGTCTCCGGTTTGCTGGGCCGAGGTGGGTGACGCACCTCTGTTGGGTCCGGAGTTGGTTAGGGAGACGACGAAGAAAGTTGAGCTTATCCGTAGGAGGCTTGTTACAGCCCAGAGTCGTCAGAAATCTTATGTTGACCGTAGGAGGAGACCTTTGATGTTTGAGGTAGATGATCGTAGGAGGAGACCTTTGATGTTTGAGGTAGATGATCATGTTTTCTTGAAAATATCACCTAGACGAGGTTTGATGAGGTTTGGGAAAAGTGGGAAGTTGTCTCCTCGATTTATTGGTCCTTTTGAGATCCCTGAGAGGATTGGCGAGGTTGCTTATCGTTTAGCTTTATCGCCACAGTTGTTCGGAGTCCATGACGTGTTTCATGTGAGTATGCTTCGGAAGTATGAGCCGGATCCGTCCCGTGTGTTAGATTGGACTGACTTAGAGGTAGATGAGGATGCCTCGTATGAAGAGAGACCGGTTCGGGTCTTGGATAGGCGAGATCAAGTCTTGCGAGGCAAGACCATTCCTTTAGTGAAAGTCTTGTGGAAACATCACGGAGTGGAAGAAGCCACTTGGGAACGTGAGTTGGAAGTCTGCGAGAAATATCCGGACATGTTTGTTGATGTGTAATCATGTATTGAAAATTTGTAAAAATATTGTGCTAAGAACATTATTTATGTCTTAAATGGTAAAACATTGTGAATGTTTTGATAAATGGAGGTTTGTTTTAACATTGTATATGTTAAGTATATTGTGGAAATGCGATCATGATATTAATGTTGCATGTGTTGTGGAATTGTGGAAGATAAATTGAAATTTGTAGATTTCAAAGTAAAACATGTTGATAATGCAGGTTGTTATGCATAATGTGAAATGCCTCTTGAGGAGAGATGGGATTGACCGGTAATGGGTCGGAATGTTTAATATTATGTGGCAATATTGTTAGGAATGGAGGAAACCTGTTTTCAAAAAACTTGTGTTTAATTTCGGGGACGAAATTCTTTAAGGGGGGGAGGTTATAATGATCCTGGTTTTCCCTTTCTTTATTTGTTGTATCTGGACTTAGGCTCTGTGGAAATCGGTTGTTGTGTATATCTTGTCTACATCCTTTACTCTTTATATTTGAGTCTTGGGTTGTGTTGGGAAGGCTTGGGAATGGGTTGGTTGAGCTTGGGACCCAAGTCTAGCTGTCCAGGTTTGGACTTGTCCGCTCGAGCGGGGATTCGGGCGCTCGATCGAAGAATACACCTATCCAGTATTTTCCCTGTGTAAGGGTTGGACGCTCGAGCGGGGAATGGGCCGCTCGAGCGGGAGTTTGTGGGTGTGCCGCTCGAGCGGGGAGTTGGGCGCTCGAGTGGGGAACCTGTCTGCAGAAGTGCTGAGAGTGTGCATCCGACGCTCGAGCGGGGGATTGGCCGCTGGAGCGGGAGTCTGTGAGTGCCGCTCGAACGGGGGTTTGGACGCTCGAGCGGGGCGACTGGGTTAAAGCTCCGTGTTTTGACATTTTAAATCACTTTTTCACATTCTCTTCTCTCTCCTACTTTTCCAAAAACACCATTGTTGAGCTTCTCACTCTAGAACTCTACCTTCTCTCTAGGTATTGATCTAGAAGGAGTGATTTGCTTATCTTTGGCCTTTACAAAAAAGTTGTTAATCGTCGAGGGCTACATTTTGATCTGTAAAACTTGTGATTTGGAGCAACTTCGTTTTCGTCGTCTTCTCCATTGGGTATCATCTCTTAAGGTAGGAATTCCTACACACTCTTATGGGTTTTAACATAGATTTCGAGTCTATTGTTTAAATGGTTTGATTTGGGACTTAGGGTTTCAAAAAGCATGAATGAGGGTTTGTGATTTGATTCTTAAAAATGTAAATTTGGGTTTCAAAATGATGTTCTAGGGGTTTGTTGTTGGTTATTGAACCTTGGGGTGAATAATGAGGAATGCGGGTGAAAGCCCTAATTTGTTATACAAGTTAATTGCCATAATAAAGTTGGGAAAGTTGTTGTTACTTAGAATTGAGTTGTAAGTAACAGAATTGGTTCATTATATTGTGGAAAGGTGGAGTTGGATTTATAAATCGCTCATTTTCGAAATCGTTGATATTTTATCTGTTGGAGCTCTTATTTTCTATGTAGAAATAACTGCTTGGGCTATCGGTGGAGGGTAGTTTTGATTGTTGTAGACAATGCATGATGATTACATAAATTAAAACTAGTTGATTGGTTATGTCATAGAGCATGACGGTTGGTAGAATACATTAACGTTATGTATTGATTGATTGGGTATATGACTTTTATGTGTATACAGTGTGTGTGGGAGGAGATAGGGGATGTACTCCACGGTTTAGGGGAAGATAGGGAATGGACCTCTAAACCGGATGTTGATTGGGAGGAGATAGGGGATGGACTCCACTGATACAGCTCATATGCTTGTCAGTTAATGTGTTTATACAGCTAATATGCTTATCTATGGAAGTGTGGATACGGCTCATATGCTTGTCCTTGGAAGTATTGATATAGCTAATATGCTTATCTATTGAAATGTAGATACAGCTTGTGTGCTTATCTGTTGAGATGTTGATACAACTAGTATGTTTATCTATTCTAAAACGAGATGTGTCTAGCATGAGTCACTGTCCCTTATAAGTGGGTAGCCAGGTTCTGAGCCGTTGACTTAATTTGAGAAAATGATGAGAAATGGAAACTGAAATGAGATATGAATACGGTTGTCATGTAATGGAAATGGAATTATAAATTGATTTATGTGAGTTAAACATTTATCAATTGCTGATGTCTTAGTTATTACTCATGTTGTGTTTAGCATATCTCTACTGGGCGTTGGCTCACCCTTTATGGGACACCATTTTCAAGTACAGGTAGCATGGCACCTCCAAGGACATAGCTTGGATGACGACGAGAGTTGAAGACTCTTTTTGTGTATTTTGTTTGTATTACATGTACATCAAGCCAAGGGCTTCTTTTTTATAGAGTTAGTATTCTCCTTCTATGTAACCAAGTGTTAACTTGGAAAACTGTAAGCCCGTAGGGCATTTGCTTTTGTTGTTAACATGTAATACTTTTGTAAGAACGACTCTGATGAATGAAATTGATTGCTTTCTCCTATATCAATGCATGTTTGAAGTAATGGGTTTATGTATTATTTTGAGGGCGTTACAACTTGGTATCAGAGCGTACAGGGTTGGAATACCTTGGGTACGTGGGAAGTGATTAGTATCACAATGGGATTATCTCGCTTGTTAGAAGCGTAAGTGTAATATAATGTGTTTTTGTGATAGCATGTTTATGTGACTATTTGGGTATGGGATTTAATTTCCAGGATGTTGATTGAATCCTTGGGTTTCTGTGAGTCTTGTTGGAAAGGCACTTGATCAATGCTGTTTCTAACCGGAACTCTAGTAACGTCTCGGGACGATCACTATCCAGAAATGAAATTCGTAAGTGCTTATGTGTTTATGTGCTTACGTGGAGTGAATTACAGTTGTCCATGCATTAGGATGTGAGTATTTAGTTTCGGCACATTTATGAATGTGCTAACATTCTGTGTTACCTTTATTAGGATGTCAGGACGAGGAAGGGGTGCTAGGCGTGGTAGGCCTGCGAGGCAGAAGTACCTTTACCGGATGATATTCTGGCAGTGCAGGAGGGAGTTAGCCAAGCCAATATGGCCGAGCCAGCGGGTCAGCAAGCTATGGGTGCCTTGGCCAGAGAGATAGCAGGAGCTTTGGGTATTCTCAGAGCTGAGCATCAGGTCGCAGAGGCAGGGCCTTCTTTCTTGAAGAGGGAATTTTTCCGGTCTAATCCGGACGAATTTATTAGAGATCCGAAAGAGCCACTTAAGGTTGACGAGTGGTCAGAACAGATGGAGAAGACATTCGAGATGCTTGGCATCGAGGATGGGACTCTAAAGGTGACCTTGGCATCCTTCCAGCTGAAGGGGGATGCGGGTCAATGGTGGAAGTATGAGAAGGCCCGAGTGCGTGGTGCATGGGGGGCTTTTGTAAAGGCTTTCCAAGGGAGGTTTTTATCTGCAGCTGCTAGGGAGAAGCTGAGGTCGGGATTTAGCCATTAAGCAAAGAGGGTTTGTCGTGGAATTTGAGGCTACTTTTACTAGTTTGTCTAGGTTTGCACCCGAACTAGTGGCGTCCAAGGAATGCCGTTGCTATGAGTTTGAGCGGAAATTGAGGCGGGGCCTCAAGTTGAGAGTTGGTGGGTCTTACATCCGAGAGTATAGACACCTGGTGGATGCGGCTGCTCATATGGAAATTATGATGCAGGAGGAGGATGATGAAAAGCAGCAGGGTTCCAAGAGGAGCCAAGAGGGCCAGGGTGATGGCAGGAGACAAAGGGGTTTTAACCCTCAGCAGGCTCAGGGTGGTTTGGCTAGATCGAGTTTTCCCAGATCGAGTCTTGAGCTCGGGAGAGGTAGTCGGGAGGCTTGACTTGTTTTGTTGCATGTGGGTGGGTCACAAGTCTTGATTTGCCCTTGAAGGAGAGGGTCGAGCTGCGTCTTCTTCACCAGACCTCGGGGCAAGTCGAGGCGAGGCCAACCTTTGTCTTGTTATCGATGTGGACTGGGCATTTGAAGAGTTTTGCCCAGTTGAGTGCCACTTGAGCGTCTGGTTCTAAGCGAGCAGAGGTTTCCAACCCAGCTCGATCTGTCTTGGCCTCGAGGGCCAACCCGGAGCCGTCATCCCATCAAGACTGATGTCGTATGCTCAGGGGTGAGTAGGTGGACTGAGGTCCTCAGGCGTGTGTATCTGTTATCATACAGGATCTCGTCACTCTCCATCAGTAGTGAGAGGTACCTTTCTGTTTTGCAACTCGGTTGCTAGAGTGTTGATTGATACGGGTGCATCTCATTCTTTTGTATCTGCTACATTTGCATCTGTGTTGGAGTTGGAGTTAGCACTATTAACATCTCCTATTTGCATTGTGTCACTTGTTGGGGGTGAGTTGATTTTGAAACACGGATGTAGAGGTTGTGATATAGAGGTCGCCGATCATAGGCTTCCGTTTCCTTTTGTAGTTATGCCCATGAAGGGCTTTGATATTATTTTTGGTATGGACTGGTTATCGTCATATCGGGCAGTTATTGATTGTTACCACCAGAGGGTCACTTGTTATACCGTGAGCGGGGAGTGTTTCCATTTCTTGGGAGACCGGGTCGGTAGTGTTGTACCACCAGGGTATGACCCGCAAGGGCGGAGTGAACTTAGTGGTCTACTTGCTAGCTTCTTGAGTGGTGAGTGTGATGAGACCCAGATTGTATTGCCGAGGGTGGTTTGTGAGTATTCGGATGTTTTTCCCAAGGATCTTGTTAGTTTGCCACCTCACCGAGAGATTGCGTTCTCTATTGATTTAGTGTCCGGCACGGCGCCGATTTCTATGGCACCTTATCATTTTGCCCCAGCAAAGTTGGTTGAGTTGAAGGTTCAATTCCAGGACTTGCTAGATAAGGTTTTCATTCGCCCTAGTGTTTCACCGTGGGGAGCACCGGCCCTCTTTGCTAAAAAGAAAGATGGTGCCTTGAGATTGTGTATCGACTACCGGAAGTTGAATCGGGCTACGGTTAAGAATAAGTACCCTATACCCCGTATAGATGATTTATTTGACCAGTTAAAGGGTTCCCTTTGTTTCTCTAAGATAGATTTGAGATCGGGTTACCACCAGTTGAGGGTCAAGGAGGAGGATATTCCGAAGACGGCATTCCGCACGCGGTATGGCCATTATGAGTTTCTGGTGATGCCATTTGGGCTTACCAATGCACCGGCAGTCTTTATGGACTTGATGAACCGGATCTTCCGGGAATTCTTGGATCGTTTTGTAGTCGTCTTCGTAGACGACATCCTGATTTATTCACCTTCAGAGGAGGAGCACGAGGCACACTTGAGAGTGGTGCTTGAGTTACTTAGAGCCCATAGGCTGTATGCTAAATTTGGGAAGTGTGAGTTCTGGCTAGAAGAAGTCAAGTTTTTAGGCCATGTGGTATCCAGGGAAGGGGTGTCTGTTGATACATCCAAGACTGAGGCAGTGCAAGATTGGGCACAACCTAAGAGTGTGTTTGAGGTCCGCAGTTTTCTGGGATTAGCTGGGTATTATCGCCAGTTTGTGAAAGATTTCTCTAGGTTAGCTTCACCGTTGACTAGACTGACTCGGAAGGGAGTCAAATTCGTATGGAGTGAGACTTGTGAAAAGTCGTTCCAAGAGTTGAAAGTTAGATTGACCACCGCTCCGATTTTGATTATTCTGGAGAGAGGGTTAGGTTATGCGGTTTATTGTGATGCCTCACGGGAGGGTTTGGGTTGTGTATTGATGCAAGAGGGGAATATGGTAGCTTATGACTCACGTCAGTTGAAAATTCATGACAAGAATTACCCTACCCATGACCTAGAGTTAGCGGCTGTGATCTTCGCCTTGAAAATCTGGAGGCACTATCTTTATGGGGAGAGATTCGAGGTGTTCTCGAATCATAAGAGTCTGAAATATCTGTTTACACAGAAAGACTTGAACTTGAGGCAGAGGAGATGGATGGAGTTCATTGAGGATTACGACTTCGAGTTGCATTATCATCCGGGGAAGGCCAATGTTGTGGCCGATGCCCTGAGCAGAAAATCCATAGGTGATGTAGCCTGTATAGCCATCCGGGAGTGGGAAATGTTGGGGGCACTTGGTGAGTTCGATTTGCATATGAGCGAATCTGTTGAGGCTGCGGCCTTGTATTTTGTTGTTGCACAGCCTACACTTGTGACTCGAGTGTTAGAGGCACAGAGGGGTGACTTTGAGGTGGAGTCCCTCCGAGAGAAGATCTCCAGTGGGAAAGTTGACAAGGTTTTGACGGTGTATCCCGACCTGAGTGTGAGATATCGAGACCGTTTGTTTGTGCCGGAGTCTTGCCGAGAGGAGGTACTCCGAGAGTTTCATCATTCGCGCCTTGCTGTGCATCCAGGAGGTACTAAGATGTATTGGGATTTGGGTCACCAGTTTTGGTGGCGAGGTATGAAAAGAGATGTGGCAGTTTTCGTGTCTAAGTGCCTTACTTGTCAGCAAGTGAAGGCCGAGCATCAGAGGCCAGCGGGTTTGTTGCAATCCTTACCTATTGCCGAGTGGAAATGGGAGCATGTCACTATGGACTTCGTTGTGGGTCTTCCGAGGACTCTGCGGGGTAGTGATGCTATTTGGGTGGTTGTAGACCGGTTGACTAAGTCGGCGCACTTCATTCCTATGCGCATGAGAGATTTGGTAAATCATCTTGCCGACTTGTATATTCGGGACATAGTGAGGTCACACGGGGCCCCAGTGACGATCGTCTCAGATAGAGATCCTCGTTTTACTGCTAGGTTGTGGCAGAGTTTGCAGAGTGCCTTGGGTACTAAGTTGACCTTTAGTACAGCTTATCATCCACAGACTGACGGGCAGTCCGAGCGTACTATTTAAATCCTTGAGGATATGCTTCGGGGTTGTGTCCTTGACTTCAGTGGGACGTGGGAGAGGCACTTACCATTGGTGGAGTTTGCCTACAACAACAGTTTTCAGTCTAGTATCGGTATGGCACCGTTTGAGGCCTTGTATGGCCGACCTTGTAGGTCTTCGGCTTGTTGGGCCGAGGTGGGTAACGCAACTCTGTTGGGTCCGGAGTTGGTTAGGGAGACGACGGAGAAAGTTGAGCTTATCCGTAGGAGGCTTGTTACAGCCCAGAGTCGTCAAAAATCTTATGTTGACCGTAGGAGGAGACCTTTGATGTTTGAGGTAGTGTAGACGTCCCCGAACGCATCCCGGGGGAAGGGAGTGCGAGTCCCCTCCCCCCCGGTTCTGGTTCGATATTGGGTCACTACAGTTCGAAGGACTCAAATGTCACGGTTCTCCATCTTGAACCGAAGAGTCCAAATCCGGCAAATCGTTTTGAAAACAGATTTTTTTGAAAGAAGTGCCAAACGTGGACTGCTTCGCCAAATACAGAGTCGCCACCTAAATATTTTAAAATGGGAAATTTAGGAAACCCTGACTCGGTGCCAAAGGCCACGTGTCCGTCATCACCAAAGTTTCCTCGGCTCGGGAACTTGGGTACGATTGGGGAAGGTCACTTCGTGAGCACCCCCGCTCACCCGGTCGAAGACCGGCCTCTACTAACCATGATATCTTATTTTGAAAACATTGTGAGTTCTTATTCCGGTTATTAGCCTAGGTTACTATGTGATGCGCACAGCATACAAGTATAGACTGAGCCGCCTGGATTGGAACAAAATATTTCATGTTTGTTTGAAAATGGTTTGATGGTGCTACCCGCAGGTAGGCTAAGACGTGGATTTGCCACCCTCGGGTGGGCTTAGAAAACATGATTTTGCCACTATCTAGTGGGCTTAAAACAAGCATTTGATGAATTGTTCCAATTCAAGTAACCCAACCTCCACCCACAGGCATTCAAGGCAGTTATATCATATAAGCACATAGCCTCATGGTAAGCATGCTATTCATGGCAGCACTCACACGCATGTAAGGATGCTAAAGCATAAAAACTCACCGAGTACTCCAAGCCAAAACCGAAACTCATTAGAAATCATGCATGATCCTAAATATACAGGATTGCCTAATGCAACACATGCAAATATGCAAACTATAGCAGGCTCGGCTATTCTAAACATGGCATATGGAATGCTATAACTAACACGTATTCAATTTGGAATTGAAATACAAATGCAGTTTGTATGATGCGCCGAGCCCGGTGCGTGCAAAACAGATGAATGATGCAAACATGCTGTCATACTGTATGCTAATTGAAACATGCCCTATATCTAACCATCGTAAGCAGGTAAATAAAAGGGAAGAAAGACGTGGGGTTGGAAGACATACATCACACTCACCCACACTTATTACAATTATGCCCTCGCGCAGAGGGTCCGAATAAATAATACAGTCCCAAATGAAAGAATAATACAGTCCGAATATTACAGTCCGAATAATATACAAAAATCCTAATTAATTAACAAATTAACTAAGAAAAACTGTAAACTGGCATGCAAGCCAGGGGGCTGCCTTGATTCTGATGAATGATGTATGCCCGGGTGCCTTGCGCGGAGATCCACTGGGATGCCCCAATTAGCCTCTGTTTGCAATGTTCCTCGAAATGCGTGCCAAATCTCAGAAAGTTATTGATTCTTCATTTTGCTGCAACAGAGAGCAGGAAAGGGGCATAGCAATGTATTTCACAAATATATGCATGCCTCGATCCTCATGCCACCAATCACGCATATCGATGCATGATGGCCGAGGAGCCGAATTGCACAACTCAATATAGGATGAATTCATATGAATACTACAACAAAACCTAACTCCATCACGGGTAATCCGGAGTGTCGGTGACTTAGAAATTGGGACCCGTTCCGTCGCTCGGAGTACGAAACGTGCCTCGTTTCCCGTGCCCGGGCTAACTCCTATCCCGAACACAATGCAATATGCATGATATGCGTGAAATGCAACTAATATGCAATCCTAACATACACAATGTCATGGAATGGCATACACGCTATACGAGGTAACATACAACCGGGCATACACAATGCTACGGATGAAATGGCATACGCAATGCAATAATGGGTTTACACCAACATGAGAGAGCCTCAACCACACTCACATAGGAGGCCGTCAGACGAAAATGAGATGCCACGAAATGCGTGCACACGGGCACGCAAACCGAGAAAATGGCATACGCAATGCAACGAGGCTACAATGGCATATACAATGCAATATGGACTTATACTAACATAAGCGGACCTCGGTCACACTCACATAAGAGGCCATAATGATGAAAACAAGATACCTCGAAGTGCGTGCCCGAGAACGGACCGTCGGGCATCGAAATGCCACTCTAATGAGACACGACAAAAACATGGAATATGATATGAAAACATGCAAAAATCAGTGGCAAAATGAGGGGGAAAATAGCCCCGAATCATGGCGAAATGGAACCCGATGCATGAAATGATCCCGAAATGCGAAATTAGGCACCCGAAATGACTTGTAGCTATGCAATACATGCATAATTGGTACATGATATGAAAAATCAGAAGCAAGGCAGCCCAAAAACTCACATTTTTACAGAACAAAACATGGCCAAATAGCAATCACAAGTAAGGCTAAGATGGCATACAAAAATGGCTCCGTAAGGGAGGCTATGAAGCAAGTAGTAGATGCAAAGGCCAAATGGAAAAATACCCTTCTAAAACACTGAAGAGGGACCAAAAATATGAACATTTACAGTAGATGACAAGCCCCAAATTAGTATGAAAATATGCTCAAAATGCAATGCAAGATTAAGGATAACAAGAGGCTATAACATGAGGTAGGCCAAGAATTTACCAAACAGCCAAAGACCCTTAATGATATATGCCAAGAAGGTCAAAATATGACTATTTTCAGTTCTGATCATGGCCGAAAACAGAAGCTAGATAAGCCTAAAAAAGCATGCAAAAATGGGGGCCAAAGAGGGGTATAATAGTAAGCACAACATGGGGGCCCCCAACAGTGGTGATCCCTTCTACAATGTTGTAGAGGGACTCAAAATAAGCCTACTCACAGTTCATGACACACTCCAAAACAATTTAAATATAGGCCAAACAAATCATGCAAATTTACAGTAAATAGGAGGGATTATGAAGTAAGTGCAAGATAGGGGCCCCAAAAAAGGGTTGAGCCCTTCTTCAATGTTGAAGAGGGGCTCAAAAGAGGCCCACTTATAGTTTACATTATGCTCGAAAACAGATCACACATAGGCTAGAAATTTCATGCAAAAATGTGGCATACCAAGGGGTATTGAAGCAAGTACCAAATGGAGGGCTCAAACAGGGTTCAGCCCTTGAACAAACATGAATAATGGCTCAAAAAAGGCCTAGTTTCAGTTAGGGTCGGAGCCCAAAACAGTAAGAAAATAGGCTAGAAAAATGTTGCAAAAAAATGAGCTAAAAGAGGGGAAATGTGAACTTACCCTTGAAGACTATTCTTTGCTGCCTTTAGGACCAAGGGATGTTGCTTCTAAGCCTCTGAAAAACCTCTCCTTGCTGCTGGAATGGAGTGGTGGTGGTGGTGCTTGGTAGTGATGAAGAAAAGGGGTAGAAACTTAGGGATTTTGAGAAAAAATGAGAGAGAAATGGAGAGAGATGTATGCAAGGCCCTTAGGGAAATTTTTGTAACCCTAAAACCAGTCTTGGGGGTTGGTTATATAGGCAACAGGAGAGGAGAAAAGGTGGAGGGAAATGACACCAAGTTTCCCTCCTAAAGCTTTCCCCCGGATAGAGATATTTTTGGGGAAAAACAGCTATACAGCTGTAAGGCACACCTCTCAAGGATCATGGCCGACTAGGTATTTTTGTTGCAGGTGGACGGCCGGCCACCCCCTATGGCCGGCCGGCCAAGGGAAAAAATGGAAAGTGGATTTTCTGGCCGGCCACCACATATTGGTGGCCTCCCATGTGTGCTCAACAAGGCCCTGTGATTAGAAACTGGCAACTGTAAAACAGGAGAGACAACAAGCCACTTTTAGGAGGGGTTCAAAACTGAAAAAAGGAATTACTGGCCGGCCATGTGATATTAGGGTCCTCTCATGTGTGTACAACACAAATATGTGGTTTAGGCTTGAAGAAAATGGCCCTAGGGTGGTCAACATTGGCTCGAAAGTGAGAAAAACGGGCGTCGGAGGGCGCCGGAGGAGCATAACTGATTGCTAGGACAATTGCTGGCCTTCCACCCTTCAGTGACCTTCCTGGTGATAAAACAGAGGTACCTGCCAAAAATGAAGGAAAACCGATGCAAAACGAACGCTCGGGGGCCAAAACACGCAGTTCGGGGTCCCGAAAATAGGTCATATAATCGAAGTGGCATTCGGCCACGAAGTGGGTCTCTCAGACCTCAGTGTCCCTCAAAAGGGAGTAACTAATAAGTATACCAAAAACCGGAGGAATCGGAGATGGTTAGACGGTCCCGAACCGAGGCACACGGCCTGACGGCTCCGAAAACCGGGAACCAGGCTCCGAAATGGGCAAAATGGCCTACGGCCACGAAATGTAGCCTATGGCCACTGAAAGATGGTCTACAGGACCTCTCCCTCCCTTCAGGAAGAGAAACAGAGAAAACCGAGTCTGGTTCGCAAACCGAGGCAAGGTATAGAAGAGGGTTCGGAAGTGCGGAGGCAGGGCTCACGGCCGCGACTCTGAGACTTCTGAACGAGCACAATATGCAACATCACCGAGCGCTCAATCGGTGACGTTTGAGTCTTGAGGTCGGTCAAAAATGGGGTGTCTACAGTTGCCCCTCTTTGACAGAACTCGGAAGTCACAAGTGACGGGAGTGAATGTCAAAACCCAGAGACGACCCATTTTTGGCAAGGCCGAAGACTTAGACAATCATACAAGATGCACAGAGATATGTGCCCGCTGGAGTGCCCGCAGGCAGGGGCAAAATGCAAAGCGATATGCACGGAGCCAGATGTAACTTAATGATCATGCAAGTGCAGTAAGCTGTAATGAAGCAAGTATTCGCAAATAGATGCAACAGTTTTAAGCAAGAATGCAAAGCAACAACTACATTTCATGCAGTTAGGAATGCAGAGAATTATCCAATTCTCGTCGCGTCTCACACGGAGAAGATACGATACCTGCGCGATTCGTCTGGTCGCACCAGCCTCAAATGAACCGTACATACAATATCGTGCCTGCAAAAGAGAGAAATGCAACAAGAACAATATGCTAACAACATATATTCAATGTGATTCCGAAAGTTTGACACACGCAGTGTCGGCGAGTGAATGCATCGCAATGCGAGAAAGGAACGTGCGTGACAACGCATGCTCGAGCACAGAGGTATGGTACACCAAGAAAACATGCATGACAATGCAAAATGCTCATGAGAATGCAAGTTATATGCATAACAATGCAAAATGAGCATAAATCAGAACGCCCGTTTGTTGCGAAACAACGAGTGAGAAAACGCGCATTTCGGCGAAGGCGGCTTGATCGCAGCCTCTGGTTCACCTCCCGGAGAGGTTATAACATGCTCAAAAAGGATACACTCTGATTTTGATGAGTAACGATGAGACACATGTCAGAAATTGCAAATTGTTCAATTTAAGCCGTAAAGTACGCTTTTCTTGAACTTTTTCAGGTCCCGGGAACTCCGATCTTCCTCAAAATTTGCAGGGAGCTAGGTGAGCATGTGGAGAACACCACCAACCAGGTGGTTGCCCTAAGGGAGGTCACCGGCTAGGAACCAAAAAGCAAATGGCCGGCCAACCAGAAAAGGTGGCCGGCCGGCCACCTGTCCAAAACAGGGGGCAGTTTTGTCTTTTCGCCTCATTTTCTTTATATTCTTATATCCATTCAATCTGAGACCACACCCACAGCTGCGATTTCTTCTCCCCTTGCTTCCCAAACCATTTTTTCCTTCAGATCTGCACTTTATACGCGCTTTTCAACCTCCCACGCAAGTTGTTTTCGCAAAAACATTCGATTTTAAGCACTTTGGACCGATTAAATTTTGATTTCGGAGCTTCTTTTCTCATTTTCACCACTTGAGGTAAGTTTGTCTCAATATTTGGAAGACTTTCTCGGGAGTTGACTTTTGTTGACTTTTCCATTTCCCGAGAATTGACTTTTGTTGACTTTTTCCAATTTTTGCTCATTTTTGCTCCTTTTGCAGATTTTTTGAAATGGCGGGTAACTTCCCTCATGGTGGAGGTCCTCCAGGTGCCAGGGATGATTTTGATATCATGACGCTGCCCCCAAGGGTCCGACCTTTCATCCCCGAGAGATACGCCCCGTCGGTACACGTCCTTCCGCGGGCCATTTTTCGTCATTTTACTAACTTCAATGATCGGGTACCCGGAGATCTACTTTTACGAGAGCCGGAGCATCACCTTTCTTACGACGCACGAGAGGTATTTTACTCCATTTTCTGTATTTTTCGTGCATTTCATACCTTTGCCATGCTTGAACACACAGTTTAACCTATGACATAGTACTTTGCTTGCATTCTGAACATGTGGTTTAAACACTTGAACTTCTGAACACTAGGCTCATCGATTGATTGTGAACGCACGGTACACATTAGTTAAGAATTGAACACACGGCTCAAACACTGAATTGTCGAACACACAGCCCGAATTCAAAGGTGAACACACGGCACACACTGACTAAGAGTAGAACACACAGTCCTAAACTTTGATTTTCTGAACACACAGTCCAAGTCGATGGTGAACACACAGCCCACACTAACTAAGAGTAGAACACACAGTCCCAAACTCTGATTTTCTGAACACGCAGTCCAAGTTGATGGAGAGTAGAACACACAGCCCTAACTCTGATTTTCTGAACACACAGTCCAAGTTGATGGTAAACACACAGCCCACTGAGTGAGAGTAGAACACACAATCCCAAACTCTGATTTTCTGAACACACAGTTCAAGTCGATGGTGAACACACAGCCCACACTGACTAAGAGTAGAACACACAGTCCCAAACTCTGATTTTCTGAACACGCAGTCCAAGTTGATGGTGAACACACAGCCCACTGATTGAGAGTAGAACACGCAGTCCCAAACTCTGATTTTCTGAACACGCAGTCCAAGTCGATGGTGAACACACAGCCCACACTGATGGAGAGTAGAACACACAGTCCTGAACTCTGATTTTCTGAACACACAGTCCAAGTTGATGGTGAACACACAGCCCACACTGATTGAGAGTAGAACACGCAGTCCCAAACTCTGATTTTCTGAACACGCAGTCCAAGTTGATGGTGAACACACAGCCCACACTGATGGAGAGTAGAACACACAGTCCCGAACTCTGATTTTCTGAACACACAGTCCAAGTTGATGGTGAACACACAACCCACACTGATGGAGAGTTGAACACGCAGCCCAAAACACTGATTTTCTGAACACACAGCCCAGATATTTGAGATGAACACACAGCCCATATTTTGATTTTCTGAACACACAACCCAGACCACTGATTTTCTGAACACACAGCCCAGATATTTGAGATGAACACGCAGCCCATATTTTGATTTTCTGAACACACAGCCCAGACCACTGATTTTCTGAACACACAGCCCAGATATTTGAGATGAACACGCAGCCCATATTTTGATTTTACAACACACACCCTGCATTTCGATTTTCGAACACCTGGCCCAGATATTTGAGATGAACACGCAGCTCATATTTTGATTTTCTGAACACACAGCCCAGACCACTGATTTTCTGAACACACAGCCCAGATATTTGAGATGAACACGCAGCCCATATTTTGATTTTCCTCACACCACGGCCCGATTTTTGAACACACGTGAGATATTTGAGATGAACACGCAGCCCATATTTTGATTTTCTGAACACACAGTCCAAGAACTTGCGTTTGCACACAACTCATTCATTTCATTTGCACACAGCTTGTTCATTTCATTTGCACACATGCGTTCATTCTGAATACAGGTTGGCTCTCGTACCGTGTGAGGATACGGCTCCACTGCTGCGAGAGAGTGGTATGCCGAGCTCCCGGAGGCTGTCCGGGATTTGGTTGACCTAGCAGGGTTCGGGGCATTCTGTGTAGGATTATCACATTGTCCTGCCAGTAGGACACTGTCAGCAGCTTTGGTGGAGAGATGGTGGGACACCACCAATTCCTTCCATTTTTCCGCCACCGGGGATTTGACCATGACCCCGCTAGACTTCGCCGTACTCATCAGTCTGGACATAGGAGGTTGGCCCATCCCTTACGACGAGGATATGGGCAAGTGAGAGGCCGCCTGGGTACATCTGTTGGGGGCCCGCCCACCTGTGGACAGAGCTTCTGGGAGAGTCCCAGACACTGTTCTCTTCTGCTGGAGGCCGGAGATGGAGCCCGAGTCTCCTGAGGAGGTTGAGCAGTACACCCACGGTTTCCTTATGTTCCTCTTTGGCACCACTCTGTTTGCCGATAGGGGGAACACTGTTGGGTTGTATCTCTTGAGCGCCCTGGTGGACCTATCACAGGTCAGTCGGTACGACTGGGGTGGTGCCGGCCTGGCTACCCTCTATTGCTACATGAGCGCAGCATCCCATGCAGGGGATTCACTTGGCGATTCTTGGAGAGCCCGAGGTATTTTCTGTCCTCTTGGCTTACATTTCTGCTCCTCATTACTTGTTCATTGCACATACGGCGCACTTTGTATTCTGTATTTTGCCCTCAGCACTTTGTATTTACATTCTGCATTGCTTTTCTCAGCTATGGGTCTACGTATATTTTTCGACGTTAGCCCCAGAGATGGAGGTGGCAGGGCCCCTTATGACCCCGTTTTCACTGGTATTCGAGGGCGAGCACCGACCGAGACCTCGAGAGACTCTCTTCTACCTGCGACAGTATTTTGACACTGTTCGGACGACAGAGGTATTTCAGAACTCTCAGTTCTTTTCATTTTTTCATCTTTGATTTGCCCTGTATATTCCCGATTTCTGATTGATTCATGCACTGGTTATCCGCAGATCACGTGGCAGCCCTGGGCGGTCTTAGGCGATGGTCTCCGATATCAGTATCCTGGAGGATTGGGTAACTCCCAGTACAGGTTCCTGCTTGAAGGACCGGTTGGTAGGGCGTGGTTCCTGGGGGAACATTTTCTACGTTAGGTGTGGGGGTACAATTCTCAAGACCCTCCTGCCGCACCTCCAGCCACTATACGGACTGCCGATAGACTCTCTGCCCAGGAGGTCGTTAGTGCTATGCAGGGCACCAATGCTTTGCTGCACCTTACGGACGGGGACTACGCCACTTATCGTCACACATATTTGATGCCTCCCTTGACGGAAGTGCGTGCTCCGCTACGGAGGCCTGCTGATGTACCATCTTCGAGTCGGGCTCGTGCTACGGATATCCCCTCCTCCAGCAGGGCTGGTACATCTCGAGGTGGGGGTGGGTCGATTCCCCCGATCCCTCCGACTCTTCCTCATCCAGGGTGGCCAGATATGCCGACCGAGTTGACCAGTTGGCGATTTGGGACTCCGTACCAGGTCTCGTTGGAGCCTCCTCTTCCTGACCACAGATATGTCAGAGATCCTGATTCACCCCCGGTATGTTTTACAGCTTTGATTTATCAGTCAGATCACTTGGACATTCATTCCCTCACTGATAGTTTTGCATTTGTATCTGTAGCCTCCAGTTGAGTACACGGACGAGATACTTGGGATGCTGGCCACATTCGAGGGCATGATCCTACGGAGGGAGGCACAGCTGGCCATTATGGGTGTACAAGTACTGTTCATCTTTCCCGTATTTAGCATATTTCTAATGACATACTGGTTTTGAACATTCTCACAGACGATAGGTCGTAGAGCACATCTGACACACACCCCACTCGCATACTGTACTTGCATCTGCTTTTCATATTTGAACTGATGTATTGAACTCTTCATTTTCAGATGCCTCTTGTCTATGCACTGCCGCGGGCCGGGCCACCCAGGCCTTCTCAGAGAAATCGAGGTGCTGGGCCATCTGGGCCCTTTCGAGGAGCTAGGCCATCCAGGCCTTCTCAGGGAGCAGGGCCATCTAGGCCTTCTCGAGAAGCTCGATGAGCGGGGTCGTCTCACAGACGTAGGGAACATGTTATAGAGGCAGAGCCCGATGAGGAGGAGGAGGAGGAGGTCGTAGATCGCGAGTCAGAGACATCTGCTGAGGAGGGGGGCTCCGACCTTGGTTCCTGGAGTAGAGACGAGGCTGAGGGGGATCCTGAGGATGACAGCTCCAACCCGGATGGTGATGATGGTGCAGAAGTTATCCCGCAGAAGAGGATGAGGGGGACTCCTCATTCCCGCTCTCGAGGACATTGATGCTATTTCCTACTTTATTTTACTTTTTGCTAGTAGTTTGTAACACTTTGCATATTGTTAGGCAGTTTTATTTTCTGTAAAACTTGTACCTTTATTTTGTTGTAAAACATGATGGAATGAAACAGCTTTTGAAAAGATGTTGTATTTGAAATTCCTGGCATCGCATCGCATCATTTTGCACAAAAATGGAATTGAACCGGAATGTGCCTTGTGTATTTACCGGGTCAGATAATGAACCGACGCAACAAATCAAACAACTCGACTCACTAAGAAATAACAGAATCTTAGCAAGTTTACAACTCGATAAGCAAAATACAACAATGTTAACGACCCAATAAACAAGACTTAACAAGATTGTGTAAACAAAGAGTAACAACTCAAAACACAAAATGCGACAGCTCGACAAAACTTACAACTCGATAAACAAAGCAACAACTCGATAAGCAAAATACAACAAAGCGTACTTCGGACGGACGATCTGGATGATAGAACGCATCCGAAACTGAGAGAAATGGAGGCCTTTGACATCCCCGATGCATAGAAATGCCTCAAACTTCCTTCCGGAGGGCAAAACAGGACCAATGCATGGCCAGCCACATTTTGCATCTGGAGGTTGAAGGGTGGCCGGCCAGCCACTTTTTGAAACAAATATGGCCGGCCTGCTGGAATAGATGGTCGGCCGGCCACCTGCTCTACAACTCCTAGAATTGTGACACGTGTCCCCGAATAGTGTTTTTCCCCCCTATAAAGCTCCAACTTTGGAACTCTTTCAATTCATCATTGCTTTGCACAAAAATGGAGGCATTTCTCGCAGAAAATCTCACATCTTGGATCTCTTCTTTAGATGGCTCGGAAAAGTTGAACTTCCGGGGTTTCGGCTTGAATGCACTATTCACGCTGGGCTGGACTCCACTGCATCTTCCTTTCCTCCATGCCGCGGCGAGGTTTTGGAACCCAGTGACGCATGTCTTCAGCTTCGGAGGGCAAGAGGTATGTCCCACTTTCGAAGATTTTCAAGTCTTGATGGAGTCTGAACGCTCAGAAGAGATCTTGCCTCAGTCTCGTTTTGGCCACGCCCAAGCTTTAGGGCGGATGTGCGGTCTCAACGCGCATGATGCTCGATCTCTCGACCAGAACGGATGTTGGATATCCCGATTCGATCGATTCTCCGATCTTGGTGACCGCAGCGACCATCATTGGCAAGGTTTCCGACAACATGCGCTCGCTTGTGCATGCTATCTCATTTTCTGTTTGTCTCGCCCGGAGGAGCTAGCATCCGCTTGATTGAAGTCGCCAAGGCTTGAGGGAAGGAAAGAGTCAGACGCCATGACATTGGCCGAGACGCTGCTAGGTTTGGATGCCTTCTATGGCCAAGAGACAACCAGGTTTGCGGGGAGTCCATTACTGCTGCAGGTAATGTTTCCCACCCAAGCTCACATATGTATTTGCTCACATCACTCGGCCCTCAGGCTTGGTTTTTCTCACAAAACCCTTCTCTTACTTTTCTCTCATCGCACATCTCTCTATTCTTTATTCTCTCATTTTTCATCCCTCCCCAGATATGGTTGATGGATAAATTTCAAGTTGTGGACTCTTGCCCTGATTACTCAGCCCGCGGCTATTTCTTTCGACAACGCCTGGTCGATGCCCTTGATGAGGAATGGTGGTTTGAATGGATGTGCAATTTGTCAGCTGAACGCATTGCGTGGCGCTGCCCTTGGCTTAACCTTCCGGCAATGAGCTATAGCATGTTCCAGGATACTGGGATCCGGTTGATTGGTCTGACCCATTGTGTATTCTATTTCCGATTCCGTATTCTGCGTCAATTTGGTCATGATCAGACTTGCCCTCCGGAGGGGATTGAATACCCGGTCACTTTCCCGGTCCGATGTGCACACCTTGCTCGGCAGGCCGCAGCATGGGGAAATAGAGAGCTCCTGGCCCCTGCTCCCACTTTTAGTTGCACTTTGTCTGACGAATGCTGGGATTGGCTCAACGAAGAAGCACAGGTTGGGCCTAGGTTGGCATCAGAGGCTTCAACTAGCTCTGGAAGGGGGCGCAGGGACACCTGACTTGACTATGCCCTGGATTTATTGCTTTATTAGTACTTTCAAGTTTTCATTATGAGTGTAATAAAAAGCAACTTCAATTGTATGCAAGAGCAAGAGAACTCTGTTTTGAAATCAATGAAATTGAAGGTTGTGGTACTGAAGATTCCCCGCTTTGGTCCAAAAATGGTCTTAGTTGTTAAAAGATTAATTTTGAGTAAAGTCAACTTTAATTAAAACTTTTCAAAACTATTTTTGATATGGATCAGAACTGGACACGCCTGAGATCTGTCACTGAGATGCACAACCCCGGATCCTAGCAACTGGAAAGTTGCCCCTAGTCTGGATAATCTGGGCCAACGGCAAAAAGTTGCCCCTAGTCTGAATGGTACCGCAACACTTCATTGCAACAAAAAGTTGCCCCTAGTCTGAATAGCACTGTACCGGAGATCACGATAAATGCTGATGAATTGAGATGACTGAGATGATCAAATGAACAAAGTTGATCGGGGAAAAGATTGTGGCTGAACTTCAGGATGAAGCTGCCTACGTATCCCGAAGATGGGAATCAAGCCTTACGTAGTTCAGGCTTAGGTTCGCTCGGGTATTTTTACTCTCTTTTTGCGCTCTAACTTTTGCCAAGGCCGCCCTTTGCGGGTTTTCAACCTTGCGAGCTCAGTTTTTATAATTTCATATTTTCTATGCTCTGAATTTTGCCTAGGTCGCCCTTTCGGGTTTTTGGCCTAGCGAGCCTCTCAGGGGTGGTATTTCTTCAACTTGTCCATGTTGATCGGTTGAGAAAACTCCAAGCCATCTAGATCCATCAGAACCACAGCTCCACCTGACCAGATTGACTTGATAATGTAGGGACCAGTCCAATTGGGTCTGAACTTGCCCCTTGGGTCGTGAATGGGGGCTCGGTTGTCTTTGAGTACCAAATCTCCTTCTTTCAAATTCCTAGACTTAACCTTCTTGTTAAAAGCCCGGGCGATTCTGCGTTGATAACCTTGGACGTGGTACAGTGCTTTCAACCTTCTTTCATCGAAAAGCATGAGTTCCTCAAATCTATTTTGCTACCAATTCGCTTCGGCTATCTGGCATTCAGCCAATACTCGTAATGACGGGACCTCAATCTCAATAGGCAGAACGGCCTCCATCCCATAAACCAATGAGTACGGAGTCACCCCAGTAGAAGTTCTGATTGAAGTCCTGTAGCCCCACAGAGCAAACGGCAGCTTATCTGGCCAGTCCCGGTAGGTTTCCACCATCTTCTGTAGTATACGCTTGATATTCTTGTTGGCGGCCTCAACTGCTCCATTAGTTTGCGGCCGGTAGGTAGATGACTTATGAAAAGCCACATTGTATTTCTCCAACAAATCAATCACCTCCTTCTTGAAGTGGGAACCATTGTCTGAAACGATTTCATTTGGGACCCCGTAGCGACAGATGATATTGTTCCTGATAAATTTCGCGACGTGCGAAGCCTTCAACACCGCATAAGATTGGGCCTCGACCCACTTTGTGAAATAATCTATCGCTACTAAGATGAACTCATGCCCATTCGACCCCTTTGGCATGACAGCTCTGATTACATCAATTGCCCAGATAGAAAACGGCCATGGCGAAGTCATGTTGTACAGTTTTGACGGCGGGATGTTCATGCGATTTGCATGAATTTGACACTTGTGACATCGCCGGACGAAACCAATACAATCCTCCTCCATGGTGGACCAGTAATAACCTTGTCAGAGAATCTTCCGTGCCAACATTACCCCATTCATGTGTGCACCACATTCTCCCCCGTGGATGGCTTCCATCAGACGCTTTGACTCTTCGGCATCAACGCACAGTTTATGCATTCCCAGATGACCCCGTTTATACAGTTTACCTCCACAGATGATGAACTGGACTGCCATTCTCCTAATTGCCCTTTTGTTTTTGGCATTGACCCTTGGCGGGTATGTTTCTTTCTCCAAGAAGTTCCAGATGTCGTAATACCAGGGGTGTTCGTCCTGAACTTCATCTATGGCTGCGATCGACTCATAGGCAGGTGCAAATTTCTGGTCGATGATGACTGGATGCATTCGGACTCCACACGGGATGTCTATTATAGAAGATAGGGTTGCTAAAGAATCTGCGAACCTATTGTTCTCTCTTAGTAGATGAGTAAAACTTAGCTTCTCAAACCGAGGAATCAGCAAATCCAAGGTTTGGTGATACATCATCATCTTTTCCTCTTTCACTTTCCAGTCTCCTTTAGCTTGAGACACAACAATGTTCGAATCTCCAATGACGTCCAACCGTCTTGCCCCTAGTTCCAGGGCTGCTTCTAGACCAACAATACATACCTCGTATTCTGCTTCATTGTTCGAGACTCTGAATCGGAGTTTGAAGGCTAGAGGGATACGGGAATTGTCGGGTGCTATCAGCAACACTCCTATCCCATACCCATGTTAATTTGACGCTCCGTCAAAGTACATCGTCCAAGTTTCATCGTCGATATGCAGAATTGATTCATCCGAGAATAGGTACTCAACTGCTTCATCCCTCTCAACCGGGTGGTCGGCAAGGAATTCTGCCACTGCTCTTCCTTTCACTGACTTGCGTATCACGTACGTGAGATCAAATTCGGAGAGCAACAGCAACCAACGAGCTAGCCTACCCGTAAACGCTGGTTTCTCAAAGAGATATTTGATGGGATCAAGTCGTGAAACCAACATTACAGAGTGAGCTAACAGGTAGTGCCGCAGCTTCCTGGTAGCCCATACCAGAGCTAAGCAAGCCTTTTCCAGCGGTGTATATCGGGTCTCATACTCCAGCATCTTTTTGCTGAAATAGTAGATGGCTTTCTCCACCTTGTCTTCTGATTCTTGCGCAAGCATGCAGCCCATCGTAGTTTCAGTCACTGACAGATACAAAATCAACGGTTTCCCTGGTTCTGGTGGCAATAAAACGGGTGGGTTCTGTAGATATTCTTTGATCTGCTCAAATGCAGCTTGACATCGGCCGTCCCATTGGAACTTCTTTCCTTTCTTGAGGAGGCCAAAAAGTGGTTCACAAGTCAAGGTTAGTTTTGAAATAAACCGTCTTATGAATTGTACTTTACCCAGAAAGCCTCGCACCTCCTTTTCAGTCCTTGGTGGTGGCATTTCTAAGATGGCCTTAATTTTGGAAGGATCGACCTCGATGCCTCTTTGTGTAATCAGAAACCCCAAAGATTTTTCCAACAGAACACCAAATGTACATTTCTGAGGGTTTAGCCGCAGCCGGAATTCCCTGATCCTTCGGAAAAACTTGTGCAAGGCGGTGTAGTGGCCCTCTCTTTCCTTGGACTTGACAATCATGTCGTCCACATACACCTCAACCTTTTTGTGGATCATATCATGTAGTATTGTGGTCGCGGCCCATTGATAAGTAGCCCCAGCGTTCTTCAACCCAAACGGCATTACCCGGTAGCAGTATGTCCCCCACGGGGTGGTGAATGCAGTCTTTTCCCTATCTTCGGGTGCCATCACTATCTGGTTGTATCCTGAGAAGCCATCCATGAATGAGAGCAATGCATGCCCTACTGTGAAATCTACCAACTCATCGATGTGCAGTAAGGAAAAGTCATCCTTTGGACTAGCTCTGTTCAAATCCCTGAAGTCTACACACACCCGGATCCTGCCATCTTTCTTCGGCACCGGAACAATGTTGGCCAACCAAGTCGGGTATTCAGATACCAGCAGGAAGCCTGCGTCGATTTGCTTGGTGACCTCTTCCTTGATCTTAAGAGCCCAGTCCAGGCGGATCCTTCTGAGTTTCTGCTTGACAGGTCGGGCCTCGGGGTCAAGGGGGATCCAATGCTGTACAATCTCAAGATCGATTCCAGGCATATCTTCGTAGGACCACGCGAAAACATCTTTGAAATCTTTTAATAAAGCAACTAAGCGCTCGCGTTCCTCCGAAGACAACGTGGACCCGATCTGGACCATCCGCGGGTCCTCCTCAGTACCAATGTTCACGGTAATGATTTCATCCATTAATGGTTTGACAAATCTCTCTTGCTCTTGTTCAATTAAACGTTGTAAAACCGGAGGAACTTCGTCCTCGTCGTTTTCATCAAAGTTTTGAAAGTCTGAATTAATTCAATAAATCAAGGGCACAGAAAAATACTCGGAAACCACAGATAATTCATTCTCATTAGGCACATCCAAATCGTCCGATTCATTGGTTACAATAGACTCGAATGAAAAGGAAAAAGACGACCTAGACAGGACTGTGGCATCCGGGTTAGCTTCCCCAGGAGTACCAGACTCAGACTCAGTCGAGCTGGAACCTGATTCTGACTCACAAGACTCGGTGGAATCAGATTCCGGCTCACTACCTGACCCGGTGCTGCTGGACAAAAATCCCTCCTCGTATTGCCAGGTGAGAGAGGGTGCGATTGATGCATCCAAGATAGCTGCTGGTAGGCCCACAGCCGTTCCATCCCCAATCATGGAAACCACGAAGTTGTCCCCCAAGCACTCTTGGTCGATCAGAGGATCAGAGAGGAGACATGCCAGTGCTACCCCCACTTCCAGTTCTGTGCCCTCAGGATCCACTACTTTATTCTGCTCAACCTCAGTTGTGGGGTCTGTCTGCTCTATGGCAACGTCATCCCCGGGTAGTTGCAGGTCGAAGAAGATCTCGCAACCTGGTACGCGCTTCTTCTCCACGTTTAACCATGGCTCCGGGAAGCCGCAAAATGGGAAATCCTCCCCCTCCCGGACGAAGCGTCCGTTCAGGGTACCCTGGATGGGCCTGTGCATTAATTCAAAAGGCTTCCCAGCCTGCTTCGCTCTGGCTCTACCGGCCATTTCTTTTCCTTTCCTCACCCAGTCCTCTTTGGTGGGCAGATAACCCAGTCCAAAGGTATGCGGGTTGTGTGGCACTTCGGCCAATGCTGCGACTCCTTTCCTGCCGCTTCTCCCTAATCCTATCCCAGGGATATGTTGTAGCTTGTTCATGAGGTAGACGGATTGAGCACTGACGTACATACCTTCATTCACAGCCATAATATTCTGCACTACCCGGGCCTCTGCCAAAGTGAACCCCGATAAGAACACATCCTCCGTGCCATGCTCGATTTCCAAAACTGGTGTAGACACTTCCGGCGGCGGATGGATGGATGAATTTTCGAAAACAATAGCTACCCCCTTCCCGTGAGGGTATTTCAACACCTGGTGTAGAGTGGAAGAGACTGCCTTTACTTGGTGCAACCACGGCCGCCCCAAGAGTAAGTTGAAGGTTGCGGGAACGTCCAAGACATGAAATTCAATGTTGTGTTGTCCTGGACCAACCTGGGCCTGAACCTTGACAGTCCCCATCACTTCCCTGCTGGTATTATCGTAAGCTTTGATCACCTGAGTGGTTGGTATGAAGTCCGCGGGTTTCAACCCGATTGCATATGCTGTTCTGACTGGGCAGACATTGATAGCAGACCCGGTATCAACAAGTACCACCGGTATCTACTTATCTCTACATTCCATGGAGATGTAGAGGGGTTTGTTATGATTCACGCCCTCGGGCGGCAGTTCTTTGTCTGAAAAGGTTAATGCCGGGGGAACCTCCTCCCGGAAAAACCAGCCCAACCAGCTGTTCTGGTGTAGTATCAATGGAGAGTTTGGCCTTGTCCATAGCGGATAGGACGGCCTGTCTATATACCCTTGACGCCATGAGCAGTCCCCAGATGGAGATGTCTGCTTGTATCTTCTTTAACTGTCTCAGTACAGCTTCTTCTTCAATTTGCTTCTCTCTGTTTCTCAGCCTCTTTATCTTTCCCAGATGCTTCAGGTTGGTCGAGGTGCGGGGGCTTGAAGTACCGCCCGCTCCTGGTCATGTGGTCCACCTCATCGAGGTACCAAGTATCATCTGGTTGGGCGTCTGCCCAATCTTCATCGGTGTGGGCAAGACATAAGTCATCGTCTTCCCACCACATCCCGCTAGCATTCAACAGACACCTATCTGGTTCTGGCAAGTTTGTACCCTCGGTACTTTCATCCCATATGCTCACAGCATATCCTCGCTTTCGCAAAGACTTTCAATTTCTTCATGGCTCTTGGCTTTCCGGATTCTCTCAGAATCCCACTTCTTCTCTTGCTCCTCCCGTGTTAGTACGGTTTGTTGCTCAATTTTCACAATATCTTGATCCCGAGCGAAATTCTTTGTACTGGCGCTCTCCGGCAATTCATTCTGACTCTCGGTCCTTCCGGCCATCATTGATACCCCTGCCCCTGCCGGGCCTTGCTCTTGCTGAAGTTCCACGACATCTGGCTGATCATCTAACCATCCAATAACTTCTGCCGACTCCTCATATCCAAACCAGTTGACTGTTACATCCCCTGATTCCTGGTCGTTGAAGAACTGGAGGTTGGAAAAATCTTCTTCCACTGTTGTCAGATCATCTGCCCCTTGTTCAAGTTTGTCCCCTCGAATCATGCACAGTTCAACTTTTTCTGGCAGCCCTACACTCAGCTTAGACTGGCCCACTGATAGGATGTATCTGCTCAGATCATAGGCTCTTCCAGCTAGATTCCCAGACTGTTCCATCCCAGACTCAATAATTCTTCCTTCCTCCGAAACCTGCCCCATTCCATCTTCGATGGTCACCACCTTTGGCTCAGATTGGGTTGTGAAGGTGTCCAACATGCACAAGTCAGTGCAGTCAGGAAGGATCACCTCCGGCTTGGGTAGGTGAGAGGGAGTAATATAGATACTAGGATCGTAGGACACGACCTCAGTTTGAATGAAATTGACTGTTTTGGGTAGTGGATCTTGGTTATGTACGGGGAGTGGGTTGGTTGTGACGTTAGGTCTTTCGGGAGGCAGAATAATGTTTTTGTCAACGAGGTCCTGAATCTCGTGACGCAGCCGGAAACATTGGTCTGTATCATGGCCATGCTGCTGGTGGTACGCGCAGTACTTGGCCGGGTTGTGGGAAGAGGGGAGTGGATTTGGTAATGGTCTCGGCTCTAGGGGTTTCAGATGCCCCTTTTTGATTAGAACCCCGAGAGCCTTGGACAAAGGCATGTATAGTGGAGTGAAGGTTCTTTGGCCTCTGGACTAATATCTCGGGGCTTGGGTACTGCTCCCGGATGTACTGGAAAAGGGTGTGGCCGCCACGGGCCTTGGATGGGGAGGGGGAGTAGTGGTGACCATACTGACCTCCGAAGTCCTTGTGTTTGCAGCGCCACTCGGGCCTGCATTGTTATTGCGGTTGAATGTCCTTCGGGGCTACTCCCGGTCCTGGTCGATCAAACCTTGCTTCATTGCATCCTCGATCTGTACTCCCATCTCGTGTAAGTCTGAGAAGGTGGGAAAGGGGAGTACGATCATTCTCTACATCAACTTCGATTGGAGATTGTGCACAATCATTCGGATTTGATCTTTGTCTGTAGGCCTCAAGGTCATCATCGACGCCTTTGCCCTCCATCTAGTTACAAAATCGGAGAAAGACTCCTTGGGTTCCTGCCTCGTCGTTTCGAGATCACATGTTGTAATCCCGATCTGTGTATTGTACGAGTACTGTGCAACGAAGGCCTCAGCCATCTCATCCCAGTTTCTTTTCACATCATCTTCTAACTTGGCGTACCAAATGGCTGCCACACCCGACAAAGTTCGGCCGAACAAGGAAAGCTTTTGTGGTCGGGTTAAGCCCATTGGCCTCAGGATGTCTGAAAATAGCCGGAGATGGACCATAGGATCCCCCGACCCATCAAAACGATCAATCTGTGGCATCTTGAATCTGTCTGGCAATGTCACGGCCACGTCGGTGTATCCATCTTCGATGTCTGGGATGGCCTTCACCCCCTGCGATTTCTTGAAAAGCTTCTCCAACTTACTCAGTTTTAGAGCTGTATGATCTACCTCGAACTCGAATGGAGAGTCCGGGTGGTTGGGTGTAAGATTCTTGGACAGTTGCGGCAGAAGCGGGGGCAGAGTCAGCCCCGTTGGAATATTGGTGTCCTCTTGGATATTCTGGATATTGGGTAGGGTGTTCTGGGTGTTCGGGAGGGTATTCTGAGGATTTTGCAGGGTATTCTGACCAGTAGGTGTCTGCTCGGGTAGTGGAGCCGCTAGTGGAGGAGGAGCCTGATGCGAAGCAGATGCCGCGTTCTGCTGTTGCAGCCTAGTGATCAGCTCGGCCTGCTGGGCCATGACTGCGGCTTGTTGTTTAGAGAATTCCGCTTGGCGGATGGCATCCTCCTGTATCTGTTTCATGCTCTCGTGCATTTGGCGCATCATCACCTCCATCCCTGATGTATTCTGCTGTTCCATTTGAATGACCGGTAAATGTACCTCTATGGCAGACACAGAAATCTCAACCTGACTGCTTACTGTCAAAGTAGCCCTCTATCCCGGTAATCTCTGTTCTGACACACTGCGCCTCCTCGGCCTTCTTCTGATAACTGGGGGTAGAGAGTGGAACACTGGATGTCCGTCAACTAGATCCTCGGATCGATTGAGTCGGCGACCTCGTGTCCAAAGTGCTTGGGGAGTATCTACTGGTTCGGAAGCAATCGTGCTAAAAACTACCCTAGCAAAAAGATAATAAAGCGAAAAGGAAATAAATAACCAGATAAACGGACAGCATAACAGCTTAAATTAAATATACACAACACACAGTCGGGCATTCAACACACAGTTGATAAGCTGAAAATACATTGTCCTCGATCACTGATCACTGATCACTGTTCTTGTATCACTGTTCCCCAAAACTGAATCCGATATCCGCAGACAACCGATTCTCAGATACTGATTGATGCCCAAACTCAACTGATACATACATTCCCTGTAGAGACGCACTCTAACAAGCACATAGCAGATAAGTGAGAGCCAAAAACACCCCTATGTTGGGGTAGGGTTTCCCTGTCCTATTTTGTCAGGAACTAGGGTTTCACTACGCACGCAGCAGTTTCAAACAACCTATAAACGGGTAAGCAACCTGCCCTAGTTTGGAATGGTCACTATGGATCCGAATATGCACTAGGTCGAATGGTCAAAAAGGGTGCCCCGGTAAAACCGAGGTTTGTGTTCCCATACTGGAAAAGCCCGTAACCGGTCAGCCTTATGGACATGCCTTGACAAGACAAGCCTCCGGCAAACCGCTCAGGAATAGCAGATGGAAAACACGGTGTCCTAGGCGCACCAATGCAAATGCAATGCAAAGAAACACACAAGTGTAATCAAAACCAGATATCATGAGTTCGAGTCAAGTTCTCTAAATCCCCAGCAGAGTCGCCAGAAAACTGTATACGTCCCCGAACGCATCCCGGGGGAAAGGAGTGCGAGTCCCCCCCCGTTCTGGTTCGATATTGGGTCACTACAGTTCGAAGGACTCAAATGTCACGGTTCTCCACCTTGAACCGAAGAGTCCAAATCCGGCAAATCGTTTTGAAAACAGATTTTTTTGAAAGAAGTGCCAAACATGGACTGCTTCGCCAGATACAGAGTCGCCACCTAAATATTTTAAAATGGGAAATTTAGGAAACCCTGACTCGGTGCCAAAGGCCACGTGTCCGTCATCACCAAAGTTGCCTCGGCTCGGGAACTTGGGTACGATTGGGGAAGGTCACTTAGTGAGCACCCCCGCTCGCCCGGTCGAAGACCGGCCTCTACTAACCATGATATCTTATTTTGAAAACATTGTGAGTTCTTATTCCGGTTATTAGCCTAGGTTACTATGTGATGCACACAGCATACAAGTATAGACTGAGCCGCCTGGATTGGAACAAAACATTTCATGTTTGTTTGAAAATGGTTTGATGGTGCTACCCGCAGGTAGGCTAAGACGTGGATTTGCCACCCTCGGGTGGGCTTAGAAAGCATGATTTTGCCACTATCTAGTGGGCTTAAAACAAGCATTTGATGAATTGTTCCAATTCAAGTAACCCAACCTCCACTCACAGGCATTCAAGACAGTTATATCATATAAGCACATAGCCTCATGGTAAGCATGCTATTCATGGCAGCACTCACACGCATGTAAGGATGCTAAAGCATAAAAACTCACCGAGTACTCCAAGCCAAAACCGAAACTCGTTAGAAATCATGCATGATCCTAAATATACAGGATTGCCTAATGCAACACATGCAAAGATGCAAACTATAGCAGGCTCGACTATTCTAAACATGGCATATGGAATGCTACAACTAACACGTATTCAATTTGGAATTGAAATACAAATGCAGTTTGTATGATGCGCCGAGCCCGGTGCGTGCAAAACAGATGAATGATGCAAACATGCTGTCATACTGTATGCTAATTGAAACATGCCCTATATCTAACCATCGTAAGCAGGTAAATAAAAGGGAAGAAAGACGTGGGGTTGGAAGACATACATCACACTCACCCACACTTATTACAATTATGCCCTCGCACAGAGGGTCCGAATAAATAATACAGTCCCAAATGAAAGAATAATACAGTCCGAATATTACAGTCCGAATAATATACAAAAATCCTAATTAATTAACAAATTAACTAAGAAAAACTGTAAACTGGCATGCAAGCCAGGGGGCTGCCTTGATTCTGATGAATGATGTATGCCCGGGTGCCTTGCGCGGAGATCCACTGGGATGCCCCAATTAGCCTCTGTTTGCAATGTTCCTCGAAATGCGTGCCAAATCCTGAAAAGTTACCGATTCTTCATTTTGCTGCAACAGAGAGCAGGAAAGGGGCATAGCAATGTATTTCACAAATATATGCATGCCTCGATCCTCGTGCCACCAATCACGCATATCGATGCATGATGGCCGAGGAGCCGAATTGCACAACTCAATATAGGATGAATACATATGAATACTACAACAAAACCTAACTCCATCATGGGTAATCCGGAGTGTCGGTGACTTGGGAATTGGGACCCGTTCCGTCGCTTGGAGTACGAAACGTGCCTCGTTTCCTGTGCCCGGGCTAACTCCTATCCCGAACACGATGCAATATGCATGATATGCGTGAAATGCAACTAATATGCAATCCTAACATACACAATGTCATGGAATGGCATACACGCTATACGAGGTAACATACAACCGGGCATACACAATGCTACGGATGAAATGGCATATGCAATGCAATAATGGGCTTAGACCAACATGAGAGAGCCTCAGCCACACTCACATAGGAGGCCGTCAGACGAAAATGAGATGCCTCGAAATGCGTGCACACGGGCACGCAAACCGAAAAAATGGCATACGCAATGCAACGAGGCTACAATGGCATATACAATGCAATATGGACTTATACTAACATAAGCGAACCTCGGTCACACTCACATAAGAGGCCATAATGATGAAAACAAGATACCTCCGAGAACGGACCCTCGGGCACCGAAATGCCACTCTAATGAGACACGAAAAAAACATGGAATATGATATGCAAACATGAAAAAATCAGTGGCAAAATGAGGGGGAAAACAGCCCTGAATCAGGGCGAAATGGAACCCGATGCATGAAATGATCCCAAAATGCGAAATTAGGCACCCGAAATGACTTGTAGCTATGCAATACATGCATAATTGGTACATGATACGAAAAAGCAGAATCAAGGCAGCCCCAAAACTCACATTTTTACAGAACAAAACATGGCCAAATAGCAATCACAAGTAAGGCTAAGATGGCATACAAAAATGGCTCCGTAAGGGAGGCTATGAAGCAAGTAGTAGATGAAAAGCCCAAATGGAAAAATACCCTTCTACAACACTGAAGAGGGACCAAAATATGAACATTTACACTAGATGACAAGCCCCAAATCAGTATGAAAACATGCTCAAAATGCAATGCAAGATTAAGGATAACAAAAGGCTATAACATGAGGTAGGCCAAGAATTTACCAAACAGCCAAAGACCCTTAATGAGATATGCCAAGAAGGTCAAAATATGGCTATTTTCAGTTCTGATCATGGCCGAAAACAGAAGCTAGATAAGCCTAGAAAAAGCATGCAAAAATGGGGGCCAAAGAGGGGTATAATAGTAAGCACAACATGGGGGCCCCCAACAGTGGTGATCCCTTATACAATGTTGTAGAGGCACTCAAAATAAGCCTACTCACAGTTCATGACACACTCCAAAACAATTTACATATAGGCCAAACAAATCATGCAAATTTACGGTAAATAGGAGGGATTATGAAGTAAGTGCAAGATAGGGGCCCCAAAAAATGGTTGAGCCCTTCTTCAATGTTGAAGAGGGGCTCAAAAGAGGCCCACTTACAGTTTACATTATGCTCGAAAACAGATCACACATAGGCTAGAAATTTCATGCAAAAATGTGACATACCAAGGGGTATTGAAGCAAGTACCAAATGGAGGGCTCAAACAGGGTTCAGCCCTTGAACAAACATGAATAATGGCTCAAAAAAGGCCTAGTTTCAGTTAGGGTCGGAGCCCAACACAGTAAGAAAATAGGCTAGAAAAATGTTGCAAAAAAATGAGCTAAAAGAGGGGAAATGTGAACTTACCCTTGAAGACTATTCTTTGCTGCCTTTAGGACCAAGGGATGTTGCTTCTAAGCCTATGAAAAACCTCTCCTTGCTGCTGGAATGGAGTGGTGGTGGTGGTGCTTGGTAGTGATGAAGAAAAGGGGTAGAAACTTAGGGATTTTGAGAGAAAATGAGAGAGAAATGGAGAGAGATGTATGCAAGGCCCTTAGGGAAATTTTTGTAACCCTAAAACCAGTCTTGGGGGTTGGTTATATAGGCAAGAGGAGAGGAGAAAAGGTGGAGGGAAATGACACCAAGTTTCCCTCCTAAAGCTTTTCCCCGGATAGAGATATTTTTGGGGAAAAACAGCTATACAGGTGTAAGGCACACCTCCCAAGGATCATGGCCGACTAGGTATTTTTGTTGCAGGTGGCCGGCCGGCCACCACATATTGGTGGCCTCCCATATGTGCTCAACAAGGCCCTGTGGTTGGAAACTGGCAACTGTAAAACAAGAGAGACAACAAGCCACTTTTAGGAGGGGTTCAAAAGTGAAAAAAGGAATTACTGGCCGGCCATGTGATATTAGGGTCCTCCCATGTGTGTACAACACAAATATGTGGTTTGGGCTTGAAGAAAATGGCCCTAGGGTGGTCAACATTGGCTCGGAAGTGAGAAAAACGAGCGTCAGAGGGCGCCGGAGGAGCATAACTGATTGCTGAGACAATTGCTGGCCTCCCACCCTTCAGTGACCTTTCTGGCGATAAAACAGAGGTACCTTCCAAAAATGAACAAAAACCGATGCAAAACGAACGCTCGGGGGCCAAAACACGCAGTTCGGGGTCCCGAAAATAGGCTGTTAAGCACCGGAAGTGGCATTCGGCCACGAAGTGGGTCTCTCAGACCTCAGTGTCCCTCAAAAGGGAGTAAATAAGATGTATACCAAAAACCGGAGGAATTGGAGATGGTTAGACTGTCCCGAACCGAGGCACACGGCCTGACGGCTCCGAAAATCGGGAACCGGGCTCTGAAATGGGCAAAATGGCCTACAGCCACGAAATGTAGCCTACGGCCACTGAGAGATGGTCTACAGGACCTCTCCCTCCCTTCAGGAAGAGAAACAGAGAAAACCGAGTCTGGTTCGCAAACCGAGGCAAGGTATAGAAGAGGGTTCGAAAGTCCGGAGGCAAGGCTCACGGCCGCGACTCTGAGACTTCTGAACGAGCACAATATGCAACATCACCGAGCGCTCAATCGGTGACGTCTGAGTCTTGAGGTCGGTCAAAAATGGGGTGTCTACAAGTAGGTGATCATGTTTTCTTGAAAATATCACCTAGACGAGGTTTGATGAGGTTTGGGAAAAGTGGGAAGTTGTCTCCTTGGTTTATTGGTCCTTTTGAGATCCTTGAGAGGATTGGCGAGGTTGCTTATCATTTAGCTTTACCACCATAGTTGTCCGGAGTCCATGACGTGTTTCATGTAAGTATGCTTCGGAAGTATGAGCCGGATTCGTCTCATGTGTTAGATTGGACTGACTTAGAGGTAGATGAGGATGCCTCGTATGAAGAGAGACCGGTTCGGGTCTTGGATAGGCGAGATCAAGTCTTGCGAGGCAAGACCATTCCTTTAGTGAAAGTCTTGTGGAAACATCACGGAGTGGAAGAAGCCACTTGGGAACGTGAGTTGGAAGTCCGCGAGAAATATCTGGACATGTTTGTTGATGTGTAATCATGTATTGAAAATTTGTAATAATATTGAGCTTTAAGAACATTATTTATGTCTTAAATGGTAAAACATTGTGAATGTTTTGATAAATGGAGGTTTGTTTTAACATTGTATATGTTAAGTATATTGTGGAAATGTGATCATGATATTAATGTTGCATGTGTTGTGGAATTGTGGAAAATAAATTGAAATTTGTAGATTTCAAAGTAAAGCATGTTGATAATGCAGGTTGTTATGCATAATGTGAAATGCCTCTTGAGGAGAGATGGGATTGACCGGTAATGGGTCGGAATGTTTAATATTATGTGGTAATATTGTTGGGAATGGAGGAAACCTGTTTTCGAAAAACTTGTGTTTAATTTCGGGGACGAAATTCTTTAAGGGATGGAGGTTATAACGATCCTGATTTTCCCTTTCTTTATTTGTTGTATCCGGACTTAGGCTCTGTAGAAATCGGTTGTTGTGTATATCTTGTCTACATCCTTTACTCTTTATATTTGAGTCTTGGGTTGTGTTGGGAAGGCTTGGGAATGGGTTGGTTGAGCTTAGGAGCCAAGTCTAGCTGCCCAGGTTTGGACTTGTCCGCTCGAGCGGGGATTCGGACGCTCGAGTGGAGAATACACCCATCCAGTATTTTCCCTGTGTAAGGGTTGGGCCTTCGGCGAGGGAAGGGCCGCCGGCGGGAGTTTAGGTGTGCGCTCGGCCGAGCGGAGTTGGGCGCTCAAGCGAGGAACCTGTCTGCAGAAGTGCTGAGAGTGTGCATCCGATGCTCGAACGGGGGATTGGCCGCTCGAGCGGGAGTCTATGAGTGCCGCTCGAGCGGGGGTTTGGACGCTTGAGCGGGGCCACTGGGTTAAAGCTCCGTGTTTTGACATTTTAAATCACTTTTTCACATTCTTTTCTCTCTCCTACTTTTCCAAAAACACCATTGTTGAGCTTCTCACTCTAGAACTCTACCTTCTCACTAGGTATTGATCTAGTAGGAGTGATTTGCTCATCTTTGGCCTTTACAAAAAAGTTGTTGATCGTCGAGGGCTACATTTTGATCCGTAAAACTTGTGATTTGGAGCAACTTCGTTTCCTCGTCTTCTCCATTGGGTTATCATCTCTTAAGGTAGGGATTCATACTCACTCTTATGGGTTTTAACATAGATTTCGAGTCTATTGTTTAAATGGTTTCATTTGGGACTTAGGGTTTCAAAAAGCATGAATGAGGGTTTGTGATTTGATTCTTAAAAATGTAAATTTGGGTTTCAAAATGATGTTCTAGTGGTTGGTTGTTGGTTATTGAACCTTGGGGTGAATAATGAGGAATGGGGGTGAAAGCCCTAATTTGTTATACAAGTTAATTGCCATAATAAAGTTGGGAAAGTTGTTGTTACTTAGAATTGAGTTGTAAGTAACAGAATTGGTTCATTATATTGTGGAAAGGTGGAGTTGGATTTATAAATCGCCCATTTTCGAAAACGTTGATATTTTATCTGTTGGAGCTCTTATTTTCTGTGTAGAAATAACTGCTTGGGCTACCGGTGGAGGGTAGTTTTGATTGTTATAGACAATGCATGATGATTAGGTAAATTAAAACTAGTTGATTGGTTATATCATAGAGCATGACGGTTGGTAGAATACATTAACGTTACGTATTGATTGATTGGGTATATGACTTTTATGTGTATACAGTGTGTGTAGGAGGAGATAGGGGATGTACTCCACGGTTTAGGAGAAGATAGGGGATGAACCTCTAAACCGGATGTTGATTGGGAGGAGATAGGGGATGGACTCCACTAATACAGCTCATATGCTTGTCAGTTAATGTGTTGATATAGCTAATATGCTTATCTATGGAAGTGTGGATACGGCTCATATGCTTATCCTTGGAAGTATTGATATAGCTAATATGCTTATCTGTTGAAATGTAGATACAGCTTGTGTGCTTATCTGTTGAGATGTTGATACAACTAGTATGTTTATCTATTGTAAAACGAGAAGTGTCTAGCATGAGTCACTGTCCCTTATAAGTGGGTGGCCAGGTTCTGAGCCGTTGACGTAATTTCAGAAAATGATGAGAAATGGAAATTGAAATAAGATATGAATACGGTTGTCATGTAATGGAAATGGAATTATAAATTGATTTATGTGAGTTAAACATTTATCAATTGCCGATGTCTTAGTTATTACTCATGTTTTGTTTAGTATATCTCTACTAGGCGTTGGCTCACCCTTTATGGGACACCATTTTTAGGTACAGGTAGCATGCCACCTCCAAGGACATAGCTTGGATGACGACGAGAGTTGAAGACTCTTTTTGTGTATTTTATTTGTATTACATGTACATCAAGCCAAGGGCTTCTTTTTTATAGAGTTAGTACTCTTCTTCTGTGTAACCAAGTGTTAACTTGGAAAGCTGTAAGCCCGTAGGGCATTTGCTTTTGTTGTTAACATGTAATACTTTTGTAAGAACAACTCTGATTAATGAAATTGATTGCTTTCTCCTATATCAATGCATGTTTAAAGTAATGTGTATATGTATTATTTTGAGGGCGTTACAATTGCGAAGTCTTTTTACAAATGTTTCATCACATTGTGAGTCTGAGGGTGTATTTATAATTTATTCTATAATTTAACAGGAACAAGATAATGGATTGTTGTGAAGTCTTTTTGGGAATGTTTTATCAAATTATGAGTCTGAAGATAGAAATGAAACACAAAATTTTCACAATTATACAACACTTAAAAGTACTTTTTTTTGTATAATTAAATCACAAAATTTAAAGGGTTATCAAATTAACATAAATTATAATTATTGGGTCTAGAGAATTCATCATCTCTTGAATCTCAAGCTGGATCAGCACTCGTTCATGCAAAATGAGACATTTCGTGGAGTGAAATTCTTAATTCACCAAAATATTTTCAAACTAATAAATAACACTATATTAATATTAAAACATTTAATACAGGGTCAAGAGAGTCCATCTCTCAAATTTCATGTCGAATAATACTATATGTACCAATTAGTGTACTAACTGGTGTATCAATTGAAGATGTTTTTGGTATTTATAATGTGATTAATGAGTGGAGTCAATAATAATTTCATAACTAGTATTGATACACTAATTAGTCTACTAACTGATGCATGTAGTACCACTGTTTCGTGTCAGTTTGAACCCAAATGCATGGAAACCGATTACGCTACATATTAAAACATCTAAGTTTTATTTTAATGATTAATCTTTCATGGTTTCGATTATTCATTCAATGATGAGTACCTAACTAAGGTTCAAAATAAAACCTCATGTTTTGTAGTAATTAAATAAATAATTTGATTATACGTTTTAATTTTGTAATTTAATTAATTAATCATTCTTTGCCTCCTTATAATTAACTCATTGAATTTTGAGTTATGTATTTATCAAGATTCACACTATCCCAACATTTGTCTTCCAAAAACTAATATAAAAGTATTGAGTCTAACTGTTGTAACTATAAAAATCATGTTCTATGACCATCAAATAATTTTGAAAAAATTTCAATTAAGTGAGACAATCTTAAAATAATTGCAAAAAACGTTTTTGGTACAAATCTCACACACAAAACGACTTACACTATACATATAAAAGATTTGTACCAACATTAAAATGGAATTATTTTTTCAATGTTGAATTAAAATACAAATTTTTCAATAACTTGGGGCAAAAAGATTGAAGGACTAACTAACGGAGAATCCTTAGCCTTTCCCAACATTTGTATAAAGTGATTTTAGAGAGAATGAAGAGGATTGGTATAGAAGATTCGGCCTCTGATACCCGAGGCAAAACTAGGATTTTTAATCGAGAGGCTAAAATATATTTTTCTTGATATATATATTTTATAGGGAGATTTACCAATAAATTCCAAAATTTGAACTTATGAACCAGTTGGTCCCATTTTTATTCTACTAAACCGTTTAGTCCCATTCAATTGTGAAAGACGTAATTACCCTCATTTAACCGTTATTGATAAGGCTGTTATGGAAAAATTGGGTGTGGTGCATGTGTGTCTGACGTGCATAATTAGTGAATGGATGTGTGATGTGTTGCATGTGATACATTGTAAGGGTGTCACAGAATGACAAAGCGCTGTAAGGGGTTTTGTTTTGGGCTGGGTTGGTGTGTTTGGGGGTTCACACAGGCAGACACACGCACATTCACTAAAGACCAAAGGTTTTCAACAACCGCACAAAACAAATCCTCACAGTTACATTACAACGATTCCCACTTGTTCTTCTTCATCATCATCTTCAAGAAGACGACGACTCTGAAACTCTGGGCAATGTCACAGGAAACAGAGGCAAAAGCTGCGGTGGCTCTGATCCTCTCGGCGTCGTAGTTCTGGGCAATGGGTGCAAGTAAAACCCCTTCTCTGCAATCGCTTTCTCTTCCTCCGAAGAAGAAGTCCCAATCGATGGCGAACAAGACTTGTTAAATGGGTCTTCAATCAATGGCATCACAGGACTTAGAACCAGCGATGGAAAATCTAGCATGCTCGGCGATAAGATCTCAGGGTTTCCGATCAAAAACCTAGAACTCTGAATCAAAGGGCTGATCATCTTCAGGCTGTTCCTTCTCTCGTAGAGCTTGAATCCTTACTTTTTTTGTCCTGTTTTGATTGGGGGTGCATAGTTTTTGGAGGACTGTGGTGGTGGATCGGAGGAGGGTTGCGAGGCTTGTTTTGTTGTTTCTGATGATCTGGTCAGCATTTGGACTACTTTTTTGAATGTGGTGGTGTCTGCTTGGACGAACACACCCCCCTCCCCCCCATACACACAGACACACACACAATGATACACACACACAGCACACACAACGCACACAGTACACACGGAATGAGCAACGTTTCCAAAAAAGGAACTGATCCAGCAAACACAATCCCACATTAAATCAAGGGCACTCTCGTCCACATAGTTAAATAAAAATGAAGAAAAAAAAAAAACAAAAACAAAAACAAAAACAAAAAGGACCAAATCAACCCACCAGTAGGACTATTTGGTATAATAGAATAAAAGTGGGACTATTTGGTATAACAGTTTATAAAGTAAGATTTATTGGTAAATAATCCTATTTTATAATAGTAGAATTTCAAAAGTCTAATTAATGTATATATTTCGTCACGTTGCCTATTATTTAATATTTTTGTTTTGATTATTTTTATTCGAATTTGAAACTTATAATATTTATGGTGTTAATTATATAATATTGTTAAATTATGGTTATTCATGTCCTATTAGGAAATACTATAATTTTATTATTTTTTAAAAAATTGTAAATTATAATTGATATTAATGAAATATGTGATTATAATAATATAAAATGAATGTTTATTATAAAGTCTTTATTATCGCTCTCACTTAAGAGGTGAGAAATGAATGAAAATAATGATCTAATAAAAAGTATAAAAATATGTATAAAGTAAATAAAAATGATGATATAAGTTGTGCAATAATGTAAAAGATGAATAATTAAGATATAGAAAAGTATCAACAAAAATAATGTGTGAATCCCCACCATACATAAATTTAATCTCGGCCACATTATTTTTTTCTTGGTACCTTTTGTGTCTAAATTCTTGATATCTAACATTGCCCTTTGGTTATAAAGAGCAGTTGAAAATGTTGGAATAAGTAAAAAATTTAGAAGAGATTTCAAGGAATAGCAAAAAAATTATTTAGATTTTGAAGGGATCAAATCAAATTTACTTAGAATTTAAAAATAATAGCTTTTTGATTTTTTTTTTTTTTAAAAACGTATAAAAAAGTAGAGAGATTATGTGATTTAAAAGAGGTTAAAAGCCAAAAAATTATTTTTAACTTCTTTGTCAAAAGAGGCCTAATTATATTGTAAATATGTTGATGACCCTTCTAGATTGATTTTGTGTTACAGACAGGTTTATCCTCTCCTCTATCTACATTGTATTTGAATTATCACTAATCTATTTATTTTAATTTTTCAAGATATTATTGACTTATTTTAGAAAGTTGGTTAAAAATTAATTTTTTTGCTCTTTTTAACTTTTTATAAAAAATAAAAATATATATATATATATAGATAACGTAACTTAAAAAAGCTAAAAAAACTGGCTGTAAGCCAGGTTCAAAATAGGCCATCCGAACAGAATTTTGGTTCTTTGATCACTTGGTAAATAGTTCTTAAAAGCAAATAAATTAAAATAATTTGAGAAGTCGTACACAAGTTGAAGTGAGCACACTCTGAAGTCTGAGTTTGTTTAAATAAAGTTGGCCATGGTTTGCTTTTAACACAAGAATCAAATGTTATTTTTATAAAGAAAAATTATCTTCATAGGTGTTTTATTTTAAAGGTAAAATTAATCACACACTACTAAAAAAAACACTTTTTGCGACCGCTATAAACCGTCGCAAATAATAAAAAACAGTCGCAAAAAGACTTTTTGCGACGGCCCATGCGACGGCAAATGGGGGTCGCGAATATGGGGGTGGCAAATACTTTTTGCGACGGCAAAGCAACGGTCGCAAATTATTTGCGACCACCTAAACTACTTATGGCGACCGCTATTTTGCCGTCACAAAAAACAAAGAAAAACACTAACATGATCTTTGGCGACCATCTTGTTACCGTCGCAAAAAATTAAAAAAAAAAAATAAAAAATAAATAAATAAATAAATATGACGAGGGGAAAAGCTCCTTCATTTACATGCATTTGTTCTCCATTCCATAGTAAAAAAGAAATACTTAAATCTTGATATGTCTTTATTGATTAATAAAATCTACTAGAATCCAAATATGATTCTTAAACAGAATTTAAACAGAATTTATTAATAAAATCTACTAGAATCTGAATATGATTCTAACTGTTCTACAAAACTGGTCTCTAGCAACAACTAATCAAAAAATATGATTGAAACTAATAGGGTAGAATAAGACTGGCAAGGTGCAAAGAATGTACAGTTAAAAACCAGTTAACCGAAACTAATGAAGAAAGAAAACAAGACAAAGGGAGAGGCTAATCAAGCATCATCAGGATCGCTTCCACCAATCTGAGCTTCCTGATCCATATAGTGACTTCCATCAGAACCCAAAATCTTAAACCTGCTCAACCAAAAAAATTGTGTTTCAAATTGCTTGGCAACAAAATCGTAATCTACAAATAATATTTAGTACCTCTCGAGAATAAATTTCCCTTCCTTGTACTTTTGACTCTTCTCATGAGCAGCCTCCTAAAATTAACAAAAAAAATATATAAACAAAATTACAAAGGGGAGAACAATCAAACGTGAAAGAATTTGAATTATGAACATGAAAAATCCAAAGGATAACAATCAAACAACTGTAGGAAAACTCTAATTTCTATATAAAAGTCAAGAAAACACTTATTGCAACAAAACAAATCGAAAGTCGGGAAGTAGCTATCAAACATTTTTATTGTACATTGAACAAGCAAACTGGAGAAAGTTTGATAAGAATACTTACAAGGTCTACATCTGACTCCAACGCTATAGACATCGAAGAGAACCATTGAGGCAAATCAACTGCAACAAGACACAAAAACCAAAGAAATAAATCAACCACTAAAAATCTCTAGTTCATCATGACTTCTGAAATTACATAGAGATATTAAGATAGAAAAGAGAGCTAAAGAATGAAATAATAAGCATGGTCTTTTGTAGTGCATACACAGACCTGAAACCGCTTTATTGGAGGTCTAACTATTTGCAGCCGAAAGTGAGAGGCAAACCGGGATATACACCAAAAATGACAGTAACATAAAAATCCAATGTTCGCATAAAACATAAAAATGATTAGTTGCAAAAAACAAAAACGAGGAGAACAAAAACACAACCAAACAGGGCTATTTCTAGTTAGATACAAGAATCACCTGGTTGAATCCTTTCTCTTTCTTTGTCTAAAATTTATTTAAAATTATATCCACAATTTTCTACAGAAAGTAAAATTATGGGCCTTTCTCATTGTATGTCCTAATTTAATAGCCTCGCCAGGGGCCAAACCCACTTTGTGGCAAATGATACTAAAGTTAGCCTCGCCAGGGGCCAAACCCAACTGGTATGCTCCTCCCTTATTTTACAGCTATAATCTAGAATGGTTCACATGGTTTGGTCATGTTTAACCATTTGGATGCTTCAACACAAAGTTGGACATGAACATGACACGTTATACAAGGTGTCCACGCTTCATAGCTTCCAATTGTATTTAACATTAAGAATGATAGAAAAGAGTGGCAAACCTTGGTTGAGTGTGACTGATGTTGCTGTCAATCCTCCAATTAACAGAGCTGTTGCTGTCAATCCTGTAATTCCCAATAAATGTAAAGTAAATGAACGGATGAGAATACTACATTTTTACATCTCTAATTTAGTAGGATGGGTTTGACTAAACTTCCATTTCATATCATCTACTTACTGCTCAACAAACAAAAAGAATCAATAGCATTGCTAAACTGATGCAGAAACTTTATAATACAATGAATAAATTACAGGTACAAGTTTCCACTGTCATAAGGATTTTATTTCCATAAAAAAAGGACAAGATTAGATAGAAAATAAACATATGAACCAACCTGAATTCAGACCCGCTGAGAGTACTCCAGATGCTACTGAATTAGCAACATAGTGGGAAGTATCACCTCTTATCTACCAACCAAAAATAAATAAATAAATGATCATTGATTGATTAGGACATCAATAGCAAGCAGACTGTAATCACACCAAGAAGATAAAAGAAAAGCTTAGAGCTTCCTGATTGAAATATAACCCACATAGATTAAACATCCTTCAATAGTAGTAACAAGTAGTCGTGGAAGAAGATTGAAGTGCTTATTGGATTACTGGTATGAATAAAGTCAAGAAACATTCCTCACAGGAAGGGAAGCATTCTATGACGGTTCAAACCAAAAACATAAGACATAAAATGAAATTACAACAATTGGAACAATCATAACGAAACAAAGAAAATAAAACACACCTAGAGAACCTTTGTATGCCAGGGCATTTCTCCTAAACAATTACGAATATATGCTTGTGCAAAAGTCTAATAGTTTTTTAACAAATGAAGTACCAATAGGTACTGCAGACACAATTTCTCATCCACCTCTCCAAGCCCAACCAAATAAGCAGCGTTCACTAAAGTTGTCATAACAATAAGCCATACATCTCCCAAAGAGGTCCATCACAATGCATCATAGTCATTTTAAAAAGGACTAGTGTTTAATAAATGTGGCACGTGTCTAATCCCAAACCAATTTGTCAAGAAAAAATTTTAGTATCAGATTTCATGTTTCTGTTTTGAGAACAAAAAAATAGAAAACAATGTTAAACACAGTATGAGGATTCTTGAATCTCTTTTTTTTTCCTTCTTAAATTCATTCTTCTTTTGATTACAGAAAATTTCATTGTTGTACCATGATGAGGGAGTATGGTAACTTCAAAAAGTATAACAAGGAAAATTTCATTAGTAAGACTGTGTGCTTATAAATTTCTATAAAACCCCACCAAACTAGTTTGCACAATTGGGCTGGACGCGTCCCTGGTTTAGAAAAATGCCCCACCTCACCTCCTCATTATGTGCTTGTCTTTTTCATATATTATTTATTTATTTAAGGTTTTTCTAGACCTATCGGTCGAGTCTACCGGGGAGAATTTTTTTATTACTTCAAGAATCAAGGAGGATGGCTTTCAAGAATAGATTACTATTTTCAACCCTGACTTAAATCTTTTATCAAATTTAAATTTGATAAAAATTTAGTAAAAACGGTATTCTAACTGTTTCATCAACTTTTAGAGAGAGAATGTGCTAAATTTGTCAACATATATCAGTACTCTTTTTTTTTTCTTTTTTCTTTTTTTTCTTTTTTTTGTAAAGAGAAAAATCGTATTACAAGAGTGCCAAACAGTAAATATGAGAAATAATTCAGGGTAAGGAATTTCATGTTATATAAAAGAAAATAAAGAAAGGCGACTCAATGCAGGATGCGTGAGTAACCACATTAAAGTGAGAAGAACCAAAATCACTATTCATCATTGATTACAAAACTGAATTTCACAGCAAAAGCTCACATAATTTATGAAATATGAAAAATCTTTGCAACTGAACATAATCATGTCCTGAAACAAATGAGGCTTGGACTATGGAGTCACAATTGAAATAAAGAAAAACATTGATAAATTTTAAAAATTTTGTTCAGAATATATATACATATATACATATATATACATATATAAATATCAAATATGTATGTATATATAGAGAGAGAGAGATTCATACCACTAGAGTTACGACCATAGCGAGCAAAGAGAGCGAGAGAGAGAGAGAGTGCAAGAGACCTCTTTGTTTATCAATGTCGTGAAAATGAGAGTGAAAGGGGCTTAGGGCACAGGTGAGTGTAACAAAAGGGCAAAATAAATTGGGGTCAGTGAAGGGAATAAAAAATAGGGGTAAAATATGACTTTTGGGGCACAGATCATTTCCAAAAATGTATTCTTTTTGCGACGGCTAGATCATGGGTCGCAAAAAACTAGACGCAAAAAGTCACTTTTTTAGTAGTGGGGGGAAAACGGGGATTTCTATCTCCTATACAGTGTGAGGTTAGAAAATTTTCTTTATCATCAAATTTAAGATACTTATTCTTTGAACATTGTAAAGAAAATTAGAGGATCCAAATGTCTAATTTGGGTATGGGCATTGGACACATATCTCATACCCTTACCCTTATCATATCTTATGGACAACGATACACTTAAATAATAGAAGAGCCCATCTAACATTGGTGGCCGACTATAGATGGTACATAAGAAAAGAAATTGTCAACTGAAATCAAAGACAATTACTGTTTTTTTTCCAGTCATACTGTACCTGAAAATAATTCTTCAACTATATCCTTTGCATTTGAAACATCACACATGCCATATAACAGATCAAGAGCACGTCTCCGAATACTATGGGGGTTAAATCATTGTCAGTAAGGGATGGTGATTTTTAAAACTATGACGTAGAGTACCAACTTCACAGAATATAGATTTATGAAAAACTGCCTAGCACTGCAGATGAAATCACAATTATGACTATCATGTTTTATTTTAATTGTATAATTTTCAATTAATCAACAAGGGGACTTGTGCCCTTGATATAATAGTTGGGAGTCCAACGGGTAACCATCGAGCATAATAAGAGTAATTATGACTACCACTTAGAATAATTAGTGTACTGCTATACTATGGTCTATGAAGAAGAAAAAAAATAGTTGAGATATCCTTAAAATCAGCAATATGGAAACTAGCCTGATTGATGAATCACTGTTTGCTAAAGTGAGCATTTCACAGTGTTGAAACAATATAGTGCAAACTAGGATGCCAGGAAAAGAGATCCAGGTAAAAGGGTAAACACCTACCATGCATGTTAGGCAGAATTTACATATCCAAGATAATCAAGTGAATGCTCAACAAGTCCATGCAGATTTCGTAGCATGTGTACAGTGTAGAATACAAGTTTAATGTTACTGTTGCTTAACATGTAACCAACCATTGTGCCTAGTGATGAAGAACCAAAAAGGCATCTCTCAAAAACTCCATCGCACTTAAAACTAACCTGATGTCTGGATCCTTCAATGTGATGATCACTTCCGCTTAATATCAGACTCCCCAGTACAGTGCAAAAAACAGTACCAGAGAAATGAAATTAAGGCTACCTGATATGCAGCAATTGGCAAGGGGGAGTTATCACGAAGAAGCCTAATGATATCCAAGTAAGGAAGACCTGGTTTTACCTGCAACCCAATTACAATAAACTTCAGCATAAATAAGGTCCCATGACAAAGTGTGCAATCAAAGTTTTTTTTTTTAAAAAAAAAAAGAAAAAGAAAAAAAAGAATAAGCAATGCTAACCAGAAGGATATCAGCTCCTTCGGACTTGTCTTCATGGGCCTCAACCAGAGCCTCCCTATAATTGGCTGGGTTCATCTGATAACTTTTGAATACAAAGCATGGGCGAAAGTGAGCACTAGCAATACTAGAATATAATCTACTAAACAATACCAATTAATAGATTTATCTCTCAACTTTGATGAACCACATACATTTTCTTGTCCCCAAATCGTGGATTTGACTATAGTGCTTCACGGAAGGGACCATAAAACCAACTTGCATACCTATAAGCAACATAATTCAAACTAACACGTAAAATACAGCAACAAACAACGTAGGACCGAACTAAAAGAAGAGAGAAAAATAAATAAGTTAAAGTTAACCAAAAGTACTCAAAAGAACTTCATATACAACAAATATCATAAATACAAAGGAGAAACCAATTACAGCAAATTACCTTAACTTCCTTGAGCCACAACTTCTTCAAGTCTGGATCACCAAGTATAGTTGAAACGATGAGTGCGCCGTGAGCAATTGGATTATCAGATATGGGCTGTCAAGCTGCGCCAGAATCGACTTTTCACGATTCTTGCTTGTTTTTCATCTTCACAGACCACCCTGCACTCAGTCGATAACGGCATCAGAAAAAGATAGTATAAAAATCTCTGCTTTCCGAACAGAATTGACAAAGAACAAGGCTGGCTTGCAAATAAACTATAGAATTTGTCTTCAACCAAGAGAACAATAGAAAATAGTATGTATAATCAACAACAGATGCCACTCCCCATACAGATATCACAAGTGGCATTGCTACAAGCAGCGTTTCTACTTCTCATACCTTGAAAGAATCTTATATATTATGTAATGATACTCTACAGAATGCTGATTATGCACTTCCAGTAGAGCTGTGACTCAAATGGTGAATTAACCCAGAGAACAAGGCACAAAAAATAAAATCCCAATAATCTATCTTGAAATAGAAAACTTGCTAGCATGATCTAGTTATGATTTTTTTTGCCTTGCAAGTTTAAGGTTTCAGATTTACTCTTGAAGCTTCATTTGATTTTCACCCTTGGTGATGGAGTACTATTCTTCACTCTCCTTTCCAATGGATTTAAATCTTCTTCCGCCCAAGTTTCATCAATCCCTCAATCCCTTTTATGACAACAACAATACCACTCATGTCACTATCATCTTTCCTAGTACAAGATTCAAGGGTGCCACAATGATTGGAAGATGAAGCCACATTTATTGGATCTTGCACTAATTTACGTAATCAACACCCCTTTTATATATATATTTCTTTTTTTTTTTTGTATACTTTTTTTTTTCTGAAATAATGCTCAAATTTTTTTACATTTTAGTTTTCTTAATTATTGGGTAGTTTCAGAATTTTATGTGACGTTGTCTACGTAGTACTTCCGATAAATGAGGAACTACAAAACCATATTATATTAGGTATCATTGTCTTATTGGTTAAAAAAATATTCTATAGTCATTGGTTGGAATGAATCGTATACACAATATAACATGATATTCTAGGTACTGATTCATTCTTGTTTAAGGCATTGATGCTGCTATTCTAAAATCAAATTTAGCTGCCATTCTAAAATCAAAACAAAAGTACCAGAAGTGAATATTTTTTTTCTAAAAAAACAGATTATTGGGGAATCACATGCCAAACAACTTGCATGAACCTCGATTCTCAAAGATATACATAGTTAGGAGCAGCAAAATGATTGCAGTCCTTGTATAAACAGAGTTCCATCCATGCCAGTGCTTTGAGAGCCTTCCTAAATATGATGAATTAAAAGTCCTATCCACATCAGAATGAGATTGAGGTTTGAAGAAGTCAAATGACTATAAGAGTAGGGTGGTTTTGGGTTTGCTTATGTAGTGACTTTATGATTTTTTACAAAAAAAAAAAAGTAAAAAAAAGTAAAAAAAATGTACAAAAAGAAGCAATGTGAGAACTTACAGTAAATAAGTGCATGCATTGCCTTAGTAAATAAGTGCATACAAAAAGAGTAGAACACTTCTACTCTTAAAATTAACAAAAACATGGAACGATGTGGTTTGTTTTTTTTTGGTTGTTGTCATGATCCATGAACCAAACTGTAATAAACGGTTCTTAATTTTTTGGAATTGGAACAAATAATTTCCTTTAAAAAAAAAATTAGATTAAATCATTTGGTTTGACCAATTTTTTAACACCCTTGCTTGTGCTTGGCGTGCAGTATTTTCCAATTATCTGCCCACACAGATTGTTTATGACTGGTTGTAGAAGCTCTGCGTAATCAACACAGGACTAAATTTTTTTAGGACAAACACAAGACTAATTGAAATGGCAGTTTATACATATTTTACATGTATGTCTGTTTAGGTCAGAAGAGATGACAGAAGACGAAGGCATTTTAAGTCAATTATCAGTAACAAAAAGTAGCAGTGTAATTTTTAATCCGTAATCCATCATGATTAGACAGTTATTTCCAAATAACAGAAAAATTGCATCTACATCAGCAGCTAACTGGTTATTTTCAATGTATGTATATACACCACTTCAAACCTTCAAATAACAGCTTGTTTACATCACCACTAATGTAAGAAACATGAACTTCTACAACACCCAATTTATCAAATTCCAGACAAAGCTTAGACAAATCAAAACAAAAGTATGAAATTTATCAAATTCCAGACCAAGCAGAGCATTGGTGAAGATTCATCTAAAAAAATGAGTTGTTTCCTACAGCATATTCCACATTTCCAACTAAGTCAAAAAAAATAAATAAATACATAAAATAAAATAAAAATAAATAAGAAAAGAAAAAGAAAACAATTATTGCAGGTTCATTGATTACCAAAATCATCTCATACTAGAGGAATGAATCAAACAACTTGGTCGAGATGGTTTCACAGGCATGATACATGCTACAAACATTGGTTATATTTAATAAGTAAAAACCTATCAATTTATATGAAAAAAATCAGGATATGACCATGAGATTTAGTGATCAAAACTATGGCAGAGATATATCTAGAAATGGATTGCAGATTTGTAGTTTTAGGTGACAGTTTGAATGAGAAAGCATGGGTGAATCAAATGATCACAGTGACAATATGGTATACATAATTTTGGTGTTATTAAAGATCTAGCTTCTAGGTCACATCACATTCACCAATTGAGGGAGATAGACTCCTACTGCAATTACTTGCATATTATTGACTTTCACAATAATGATATCCTGAAAAGTAACCCACAGAACCATGACATGGAGAATATGTAAAATACTGTAAAATATAGTTGAGAAAAGGAAGATATTCTTTGATGCAAGTGCTACACGCTAACCTGTTGATGAATTCGCTTCTTCAGCTGAATAATTTCTGGATTAATAGCGTCATCCTCTCTGAGATATAACAAACCGAAGATAATGTGAATGCTCTCTGATGTTCATTTGTCGATTCATTTCTCTCAAATTAATAGCAGATGAGGAAGGATTTATTCAAACCAAAGCTTGTTTCCAGAATCGGACTACCTGGTGGAAAAATCAATATGAATGAATGATTCGAATTACAGTGAGTTCAGATGAAGAAGTTGAATACGAATTACGGTGAATTCAGTGAGCTCAAGTGATCGAAGTAGAGAGATGAATAAGTTGAAATACGAATGAATGATTCGAAGAGACTCACTGAGAGAGAGAGAGAGAGAGAGAGAGAGAGAGAGAGAGAGATACCGTTGGAGATCTAATTGATCTACAGAGCGAAATCGAGAGAGGGATCTTGATCTAACAATGAACCTGGTTACTCAGACACGATCGAGTGATTTGGGGAAAATGAGAGTCTAGGGCAAGATATAAATCAATGATCGAACGATTTGGAGAAAATGAGAGTCTAGGGCAAGATAGAAAGCGATTTGGGGGAAATGAGTGTTTAATAAAAGAGCAACATATAAATTGGGCTGAGTCCCAACGGTGGGCTCGGAAGTTTTTGTTTGAAAATATAAGTCCCAAATAGTTGCTTCGCCGGCTCTGCCGTAGCAAATAATATTTTTTGCGACGGTAAAATTATCAGTCGCAAAAAAAAAGACGCAAAAAATTATTTTTCTAGTAGTGACATCATTTTACATAAAAATTAATATATAAAATTTCAATTTATACATTATTACTCATATAAATATTACGCTTTATTTGGAGTGAGCTAAATAAGTTAATTTTTTTGGGCTTATTTGGCTATAAATAAATCAAAATTTCAATTTATTATCAACTAAAAAAAGTTAAAATATCAACTTTTTCACTTATAAAAAAATATAATTTTTTTAATAATTTCTTAATGCATTGACCTTCTTACATTTTAAAAAATCGAAACAATAATGTTACAAACCTATATATAAAAATTCAAAATTATCTAAAATTTCACATAAACGATTCAGATTCATTTTATATGTAGATTCTACACTATATTAATTCAATGAGTTCAAAAAAAAAAAAAAAAAAAAAACACTATATTAATTCAATTTTTACCATACATACACCCTACTTAGAAAAATCTGAATAGATATGCAATGGTCTATAGCATATTTGAAATCGAAAACTCACAAGAAATTCAACGTGAAACTCTCTCTAGGTAAGATAAAGACATTTATTCAGCAAACATAAAACACAAACTACAAGTTAATTCCCATGCAAATATATTTTCCATAATAGTATATCTAAGAAAGTCTTAGTTGAAGAATTTCTCTAAACTCCAACCTCCTAGTTTCACTATAAAAACTCCTATGCTTATTAGGCCAATAAGTTAACCAAATCCACCCTCTCATTTCCCATTCCATCACCTTCCCCAACTCACTCCTCTCCACCATCCACCCCACAGTCTCTCCATACTCATCGTTCGCAAACACCACCCCTCCTTGCCTCGTAAAAGGCCTGTACACACTCGAGTACCGGTTCTTAAACCACGCCTTGGGCTGTATCAATGCCATCTTCGAAGGCTTTGATGAAAACACTTCTCTTCCATCGACACTGTCGTGGAGAAACCAGTTTAGGTTTGCTGTGTCACCGTACACGGATTGCTCAAATTTCCATGGCTTTAAGGTAGTTGTCATGGTTTCTACAGCTGAAATCTTGAGTCCCAGTGAGTTTGGTGGATTGAACGAGCCTTCGAGGGTTTTCTCTAGGCCGATTTCCCTTGTTGGGTTGTCTGAGGACTTGGTTACTGATACGGTCAGAACGTTGGTTTGGGGAGTGAGCTGTAGAGAGATTCGTGAGGGGAAGTGTTTTTCGGATGTTCCGGCTCCTCGCTCGGTCATGAGAGTCTCGGTTACAAGTCGGATAATGTCGCACCTGATTGAAAAAACAAAAAACACTTAAATAATAAATCTAAGACACAGAAACCAATTAATCACATAAAATAATTTTGAATATACATATGTGGAATTCATTGTAAAAAAGTTATTTAACTAAAATTATTTCTCTATATGTGTCATCATTTTACTCTTAATAATGAAATTAGATATTCAATAATAAATTATTTTTCTTTTGCTGTTGTATTTTTATATCGTTCACTTCCTCTTCATCCTTGTCCTCTACTTGTAATCGCAACCACGTCTCCTGTTATCTCTCTCGCCTCTAACATCAACCACTTTGCTTGTTACTATCACCCTTTCAAAACCTTCAACTCTCACCCACGTCACCCTTTGAAACCCTAATTTGGTAATGAGTGGCATGGAAGAGAGGAGGAATGAGAGAGAAGAATTGAGATTAGGGATGTGGGTCAATTTGAAATATAGGTGAATTACTCAACAGTGAGACAGAAAAAAAAAAAAAATTATAAAAATATTAGGAATACAAGTGATTCCATTATGAGGTGAAAGTGATAAATTCTGTGGGTACAGACAATGTTTGGATATGTTTTTTTTTTGTTTGTCTAACTAATAAATAATTCCCTCTTGAAATATTGGGGTCGTAAAGACTAAAAAAATAGTAATTTTAAAATTTTATATGAGTGCTAAAAAAAAGATTGAAAAGAAATAATCGTCAAAATAACATGTGTAAGGCCTTGTTTAGGATAGGCCAAATTGGATAAATTCAATAAAGATAAGACAAGTTAATTTAATCAATAGAATAAAATGTTATATCTAAATAATAATCATTTCACTTTACACCCATTAAATCAAATACAAAAAAGTTAAAATTAATCCCAAACATGATTTTTTTAGGCAAGCTAAAATAGTTGCAAACTAAAAAATTTAGGCTAAATTAACCCAAAATGAGGGCTAAGAGAAAAAAATTTACTACAAAAATATTAAAATTTTACCTAAGGAAAAGATTTTAGTACACACCCCCAAAAGGCGTAGAATTTTCCAAAAATGAAAAGACTATGGAACACATTCAAAAGGTGTGTACTGTATGTACCTTAGAAACAAAAAAGAAAATAAAATAATTTTATATTTTTTGAGTTATAATTAAAAAAAAAAGAAAAAAAAGAAAAAAAAAAGTCATAACCAAGTAACATATGAAGCATAATTAAAGATCTCATAAATCATAACTAAAATAGAATCATAAGTAAAGAAAAAAATTAATTATAATTAAAGAAAAGAAATAATATACTTAAGGGTGCATGGGGGTTTATAATAGAATTTTTCAAAAGAAAGAATATATAAACAGATTGAACTTTTTTTTTTTTTTTTAAACAAAGAAAAAAAGGATGTTATGAAGTGTCATTACTGCATCTGGGGCTTGGGTCCCAAGTTAATCGGTTGTCGGCCTAATTTGACCTAATTCATAAGAAGGGACCCACCACCGAAGTACTAGCGGAGCTCAACCACGCGTTATAGATGAGCCTAGGTTGGTTGTCGACCTGATTTGACTAAATTAGTAGGAAGGGACTCACCACCGAGATAACAGCGGAGCTCAAATATACGTCACAGATAAGTCTAAGTTTTGAATGGAAAACATGACGGAATCTCTGAAAAAACCAACTACGCAGTAACAAATTCGCCCCTCAAATTCAAACTTCGGTCTCGCATATGAAGAGTGATATCTTCTCCACTATCCCTGACAAACGAATTAAAATTTGACTCTTATATAATATAATAAAATGTAAACCAAATTTTATACACTAAACTAGAATTAGTGAAAATTCGTTTTTGAATTTTGTTGTTTCCGTTTCCCCCCTCAAAGTAATCAACGTACCTTATGTTATCTACGTTCACCATCACGTCAACCCACTTCTCTCGAACAATCACTTTGTAATTCAATTGAATCACCCCCTCAAGCTGGTGATAGTTCAAAGAGAACCACAATCGCTCATCAGGAGGAGGATTGGTCGATTTCTCAACATCCATGGCAATCACAGGACAATACAGTTGAACTTTCCACAACCCAACATTCGAAACTCCGTACGAAAACAGAGGCGATGGAGTTTTGATGCTATGATTGAGCATTGCTTGAAGCTCCACAATCCAATTCGTGATCGCGAGATTTACCGATCTCATCCACTGCTCTTCCAAACTCGACCCCACGAGTCTGGCCAATAACCGTCGTCTCTCTCTCGATCGCGGCACGCGAGTTGATTCTTCGAGCGTTAAGACTTTCCGACCGGAGATCGGCGGGAGCTTCGTAGATGCAAATCAGAAAGTTAGAGTCGAAACGAGACGTTGAAGATGTCTTTGAAGTTGTTCGATGAATCGATTTGGGGATTCGGAGAACGATGTGGTTCTATTAGGGGAGTAATGGAGGACGCCTCCGATGAAATTGCCGAGGAGATTAGAGATCGTGTGTTCGACTATTGAGTTTGTGAATTTGGAGTTGAGTTTGAATGGTATTGAGGTCCGAGAGAGATTGGAATTTTGAAAAAACTAGCTAGATCAACAAAATCGACTCTCAAATTTAAACTTGTCTTGCATGTGAAAGTGATACCTTCTCCATTAGGTCACCATCTCATGATAACGAATTAAAATTTGACTCTTATATAATATAATAAAATGTAAACCAAATTTTATACACTAAACTAGAATTAGTGAAAATTCGTTTTTGAATTTTGTTGTTTCCGTTTCCCCCCTCAAAGTAATCAACGTACCTTATGTTATCTACGTTCACCATCACGTCAACCCACTTCTCTCGAACAATCACTTTGTAATTCAATTGAATCACCCCCTCAAGCTGGTGATAGTTCAAAGAGAACCACAATCGCTCATCAGGAGGAGGATTGGTCGATTTCTCAACATCCATGGCAATCACAGGACAATACAGTTGAACTTTCCACAACCCAACATTCGAAACTCCGTACGAAAACAGAGGCGATGGAGTTTTGATGCTATGATTGAGCATTGCTTGAAGCTCCACAATCCAATTCGTGATCGCGAGATTTACCGATCTCATCCACTGCTCTTCCAAACTCGACCCCACGAGTCTGGCCAATAGCTTCGTCGTCTCTCTCGATCGCGGGCACGCGAGTTGATTCTTCAGAACGTTAAGACTTTCCGACCGGAGATCAGCGGGAGCTTCGTAGATGCAAATCAGGAAAGTTAGAGTCAGAAACGAGACGTTGAAGATGTCTTTGAAGTTGTTCGATGAATCGATTTGGGGGATTCTGGAGAACGATGTGGTTCTATTAGGGCAGTAATTGAGGACGTCTTCGATGAAATTGGCGAAGAGATTAGAGATGGTTTCTTCGTCGATTGAGTTTGTGAATTTGGAGTTGAGTTTGAATGGTTTTGAGGTCCAGAGAGAGATTGGGAGGTTGTAATCTGCGAGAATTGAGAATGAAGAAGATTGGGGGTTTTTGGATATGGAGAGTTTGAGAGATGGTTGGGATGAGCTTAAACAACATATGCATATGGACATGTCTTTTCTCCATTGAGTGATTGCTGGGAGGTTCTGAATCCATGTCCATACATCTGGGAAGAAAGAAGAAGAAGAAGAAGAAGAAGCCATGGAAGCAGAGGTTTGAGCTTTCTGTGATTCTTCAGGCATTTGAAGGTGATGATCATATTTAAAGGGAGAATTCTATTACACACACTGGACCCTCCTCGCGCTATTTTCTTCACGGAAAAAGGTTGGAACTTTTTTTTTTTTTTTTTTTGAAAAATGTTTGGGAGCACTAATTAGTGCTCCCACTAATTAGGTGGTAGTGGGTCCCGCCAGTAATGATGTGATGTTTTGATCTTGGAGTTGTGTTTTTTTTTTTTTTTTTACTTTTTTAATGCATTAGTGCTATTAGTGGTAGTGTTTTTAGTGGGATGAATCATTGCTCTTTTTTTTTTCACCCCATCATCTCTAATGAATTGAGATTGGCCAATTTTTTTACTGTTTTTTGTTTTGTTTTATTTTGTTTTGTTTTATTTTTTTTTTTTATCACTCATTGACATGTGTCTTTAGAGTTGTAAGGGTTAAGGAAAAAAGAAATTTTTATCGTTTCTGTTTCTGTTTCTTCACCCTTTTTTTTTTTAAATATATTTTTTAATTATAATATTATTTTCAGATATTTAATTATGACTTTTATATTTCATTATGATTTTTTTTTTTTTTAGTTATGCTGATACATATAATCTTCCTCTATTTAAAGATTCTTTTTCTGCCGAGTAATGTTAGGAATTATGAAAATATTTATGAAAAATTTTCTATCTTTAAATTACACATATAATAAAGAGAAAAGTTATGGATCATGAAAATGATCATGAAAGAGTTATGATCCTTGAATTACCTTGATTAGTGTGTGGTGCTTTATTCTAAGTGTAAGAGCATCTTTATCAAAAGAGTCAAATTTTTAGTCAAATTTTAGCTAAAAAGTTACTTTTCTATTTTAGCTAATCACTTTTTTAAATACATCCTCCAACAAACTCTTTATTATTTTTCTATTCTATTTAAATATTTTTATTTTTATTATTTCTTTTTTCTTTTTTCTAACAGTCATATTTTTTTAAACTAATATTTTTCAATAGTTCAACTTTTGATCAAATATTTTTAAACCAACACATTTTCAATGTGTGTTTTTTTACATATCTTTGTAATATAAATAATATCACTTCATCTCTATTTTTTATCCACTTCAATATAACTTTTTTTTTCAATTATTTTTGGTTTTTCAGTATGCTTACAATTTTGTACAAGAAAAACTATTTTGTTCATACACATAACCATTTAAAATATCCCATTAGTTTAAGTAATAAAAGAGTTGGTTGGTTTATACATTTATCAAATATGTGAACAAAATTAAATTTCAAAAAATAGTTGTGTAATGCTAGTATAATATTTTATTATTTAAATATATTTATTGAGGCTTGATGACTAGCTACTTGTGGAGAGGATTTTAGCCTCAACAGATTTGGCAATTGGAAAGGCTAGCTTGATGGAGTATTTGTTTAGTGAATTTTCTTGATAGAATAGCTAAGAAAGGGATTTGATGTGTTTGATGCAGATGCTCTAATCCAAGGGTCATAAAACTTTCATAATTATTTTCATGAAAGATTTTTCATGATAGCTAGCATTGCTGTATAATAAAACACTACACTAATTAAATGATAAAAAATCTTCATGAAATATTTCATGATCCCTAATATTATTCTTTTCTGGATATGTATTTTGATTCAAAAACTTAATAGAATCTATTTGTTGCTAGATGCCATGTGTGTCATTTAATAAAATAAAATATTTATTATATATTGTATGCTATATTATTTAAGTGGTAAGAATTTTTTTTAATAGATTCAAAGTTCAAATTTTATTCCTCTTATTTATTTAATTTTTTTAAATTAAAAAAAAAAAAAAAAAAAGAAGGAGAAGAAGAAGAAGAGATATATGACATAAGGAAGCAAACTAAACTTATAGATAGATAAAGTTCTCTTCTCTTTGATTTTGAGAAAGGAAAATACAAGCATGATCAGAAATAGAAATAAAAATAAAAATAAAAATATTTTTCTTGAATTTTTTAATAATTAGTTTTTTTTAAAAAAAAATTAAATTATTTTTACCTTATAAACAAATTATACCAAAAACTCTGATCCATAGTAAAATAAAAATAAATAGCTTTTATGAGTTTTGACTTTGTGAGTAAGGGTGATAAACGAACTAAATAATTTGAGCTCAACTCGGTGTTTGGCTTATTAAAAGTTCGTTCGAGTTTTGTTCGTTAAATAAACAAATCAAGCTTAAACACATTTTACACCTCTTTAAGGTTTTCAAATCAAGCTTAAATAGCCAATTGCTTATTCAACTCAATTTAATAAGTCTAAAATTATATAAAATATTAAACTATTCAAGGTTGGCTCGATAAAAGTTTGTTTGATATCGGCTTGAAAGTTTAATGAATCAAACTTGAACAAATTTTAAAATTCATTAAAATTATCAAACTAAGCTTGAGCAATTAATTATTCGGCTCATTCACCCCTAGCTGTGAGTGTTTGAGGTTTGCTTGTTTTATGGCTTTTTTTTTTTTTTTTTTTTTTTTTTTTTTTTTTTTGTGTGCGCTTATTTTTTATCTTTAATGAATTTTGTTTTATATTTTTAAAAAGTTTTAGGTTTTTAGATGATTGACGAGACGAACTACAAAACGAAAAGATTTTTAAATTTTTTTTTTTTAAAAAAAAAAAGTCTAGAAAAGACAAAAATATGCAAAAAGAAGAAAATGGCGGACCTTTTTTTAAGGGAAAAAAAAAACTTATTTTGGTTTTTTCAATTCTTTTGAAATTTTTCAAAAAAAAAAAAAAAATAGACTCATCTACACGGAAATAATTTAACAAAATTTTTGAAAAAAAAAGTCATTAAAGGCAAAAGTTTGCAAAAAAAAAAGCCCTTTTAGGTGTTGCCGACGTACGCCATGTTTGGTTTGTATTTGTGGAATAATTTGGAAAAATAATTTTTTAGAAAGAGTTTACAAAATTCAAAATTTTGTTTGGCTATATGTTTTGAGAATAGTTTTGGAATTTCGGATAATTTAATTTAATTTATTTTTTATTTTTTTGTTTTTAGTTGAATAGATTTGTGTGATAGAAAAAATGATTGATTGATATGCAAGATATGCAAGAAAGAGATAGAAGAGGAAAAAATGATTGATCAATGTATAGTACAAAGAAAAGTAATTTAATTAATTTTTTTTTTTTTTGAGATTTTTTTTATCCAAAACAAATTTTAAGATTTTTTTTTTCTCAAAAATTATCTCTAAATACAAACCAAACGAGGCCATAGCATTGGGCGGTATGATTGGACCCTCTGAATCTTGAAAAAATATATATTTTTTATTTTATTCTATTTTTAAAATTTTGGAGAAGAAAGTTAATAAGATTAATAATTGGACAAGAAGTTTTAGTAATTATGTTAATTGAGGAGGATAAGAACTGTTTCCATGAAGAAGTGTGTTGACATAAATAAAATAAATTGAAATTGACCTCATATTATGTTTATCAGGGTTGTATAAATGTTAAACATAATCCACTCTGATTAATAGTAATTAGCAATGATTTATTAAGGGCAAATTATATCAGCAATGCCTATATTTTGTCACTTATATCATTTTGATCCTATAATTTTAATTAGTTTAATTTTGATCGTTAATTTTAGATTTTATCTCAATTTGGTCTAATTGAAAATACCGATTAAGATTTTTGAAGGAAAATAATCATTGAATTGGTTAAGATTAACTCACTGAGTTGAACAAATTTACCATTTTGACTATCTGGGGTGTTTTGGGAAGTTGGTAAAAAGCTGGCTTTTAGCTTTTTACCAAGCTTTTTGGCTTTTTTGAAAGTGATTTGGGAAGTTGGTAAAAAGCTGGCTTTTTTACTTTTTGGTTTAATATTTTTTTAAAGTGTCACATCAATTCAAAATGACTAAAATATCCTCACTTTTTGATTTTTAAATTAATTAATCAAAATTTTCTAGAGGGTAATTTGGTAAATTTATGGGTGGCGCTTTTGGTCTTCCCAAATGGGAATTTGGGGCGTTTTTGGCAACTTGAGTTTTTAACAACACACCAAAAACGTTGGCTTTTTGCCAACTTCCCAAAATGACACATAATAACACTTGTCGTTTATATGCGCATTTTCTATGAAAAAAATATTAATTATTGTAATCAGTTAGATTAAATTGATATAAAATCATAAATGTATAATAAAAATCAAATTAATTGAAATTATGAGAACAATAATTATACAAATACCAAAATATAAAAATTACCGGTGTAATATGTCTATTTATTAATTAACTACCCACTTCATGGAGTGAACTTGAGCTTATGAACGCTCGGTGCTCTCCTTCATTAATTGAACTGATTCCCCCTCCACCTTACCCACCACTTCATATAATAGTATAGTTTGTTTGGTTATATTTTAATTTTTTTAAAATATAAAAAAAAAAATATTCGACAAATTGTTTCCAAAAACTATTTTGGGGAAAAAACAGCCACTTAGAAAAGATTTAAAAATTATTTTTACACAAAAATAAAATAATAGATGTTTTCAAACTTTCTATTATTATTATTTTTTTTTCAAAACTCAAAATCAAAAATATATAATTTATATTGTAGCAAGTGTGCAACACAAGCAAGGGATTTTCTTGGGCATTTTATATCTCAGATGATTAATGCATGCATGTCAATATTCTTTTTTTCCATATTATAAAGCATCTTTCGCCAACCCACCTTTTGATAAGTAAACAATATTTCTACATAAGTTTAGGAATAGAAAAATCAAACACAAAGTTAGACCCAAAAAAATATGTGAATAAATATTGACATGGTGGAAGAATCTATTGGTTAGGATTGGATAGACAGAAGATCAGAATATTTGCTTATACACTTTACCCAAAAGAAAACATTAGGCCATCAACCAATGCATGTAGCCAATTTTAGAATTTTCCATGTGTAGGCCAATATGCTAATTATTTTAATTTGTGAAAAAAATTGAATTGATTGTTGCTTGCTAATCAAGGGATATCAGTGATCCCGTCAAGCGATTAGTTATTAATTTTAAATAAAATTAAAATACACCTTAATCATATCATTTTGGTGACCCCATCAAGCGACTAACTAGTGTTCATAATGCTCCAGCTAGTAGTAGTTCCTAATGCTATCAAAGGTAGTACTAACTACCATGCGCATCTGATTCTAAAGTGCACGCATGTGTTTCAAAGCATAAACTTTAGGCTAATTTGAGAAGGAAAGATGGAAAAGGGAAGGTCAAAAGATTCGAATCAACCAATACCAATGTGGGGTCATGCTATTATATACCTTTCGTGTATATTATATGTAATTTACAATATTTATAAATATTATAATCAAATCACTTTATAACTAAAAAAAATTACAATTGGTCATATTCCTATTGAAGACTTCATAACATAATTGATAAATGTTAAGGGTTCGTTTATTTTGACGTAAAATATTTTTTGTTGTTTGGTTGAATAAAACGTAAGTAAAACATTTTTTAAGGAAAATATTTTTGTATTATTTTTCAAAGGAGATTTTTTTTAAGATCTCTAGTATTAAGATTTTATAACATAAAGGACATTCAATATTTTAATAATGTCTAAGGTCCCTCAAGTTGATTCAAAGAAAATTCACGTCACAGAGAAAATTGGTCTAGAGAAATTTAAATTTCTCTAACCTTTCCTAAACTTCCCATTGTAAATTTCTCTGCCCTCTCCTTTTCCAAATTTCTCTGCCCTCTCCTTCTCCAAATTTCTCTGCCTTCTATATACTTCCCACTCTCCCAGAGAAATTTCTCTGCCTTTCCACAAAATTACTCCAGAGAATTTCTCTGTCCTCCCTGCCTCTCCTAAACTCGACACTCCAGAGAAATTTAAAAATTTTCTCTAACTTCACTGGCCTTTCCATAAAATTACCTCTCCAGAGAAATTTTAAATTTTTCCGGCCTCCTTGGCCTTTCATGGACTCTCCAGAGAAATTCTCTGCCTTCCATATACTTCATATATACTTCCCACTCTCTAGAGAAATTTCTCTGCCTTTCTATAACATTACCTCTCCAGAGAAATTTTGAAATTTCTCTAGCCTTTTCTCTGCCTTTCCACAACATTACCTTTCCAAAAAAATTGTGAAATTTCTTTAGCATCTCTGCCTTTCCTAGACTTTAAGCTATTTTTTATTTGCCAGCAAAAATACCATTCAAGAATTCTGTTGAGGTACAGATACACAAAAAAGAGTAAAATTTTCCCAAAACAGAGTAAACCCACAAATGTAAGATTAAGATAAAAGCCATTTTCTATTTCATTAAGTTATTCAGTCAAATCAAATCCATTTGTTCAAAACAAAGAATGCCAATAAATCTGAAAGAAAAATTCAAGCTTCTTTCTACCAAAACCAGAAAATCTTTTACATCAATCCTAAGCTAGAAAAGTGTATAAAAACCAATTTCTAATACAAATTTTACAAAACTAATACATCAACCTTGAAGAATAGCTATGTCTCCAATCTTAGGAGGTATAGTCCCAGAGAGAATATTCATATCGAGATACAGATCAGTGAGTTCAGTGAGATTCGCTATCTCTTTGGGTATCTCTCCAGTCAAAGAATTATAATGCAAATACAGACCGATTCGGATCCGATGAGTTTTCCAGCGGCATGAAGGTGGTGATAATGATTGATATATTGTGGCGCAGCGGCGTTGACGTTACGGTGGCCTTCGTCGAGAAGCAGCTTTACATCGATGCTTGTCATGGAATGAAGATTGTTGTCGAAGCCCTAATTTCGGATTGTTTTGACACCGTCTTTGATCTTATCTCTCTTCCTGTACTTTCTCTCTCTCTTTCTCTCTCTAAGTGCTTTAAAATTGTTTTTGTTTGTTCTGTTACTTGTATATAATTTTAGCTACGGGAGAGAGAGAGATATAGAGGATGAAATAGATGGGTATGAGATTTATGGACCTTAGACATAAAAAAATAATATTGTGGATCTCTTCCATTACTAAAAATGGGAGAGAGACCTTAAATTAATTTTCCCTTTTTCAAAAAATGACTTACTTTTAAAAATTTCGCAAGTCAATTTTTGTAAATTTGACTCTCACTCACTATTTTTTCAACACATTTGGTCTTTTCAAATAAATATGTTAACTCACTAGAGAATCATAAATAACACTTTATTGAATCAAAAGTTCTCTTTTAAGCAATAAAATATTTTTATTTCAAATGTCAAACAAATGCTGAAAAATAAAAACAAAAAACAAATATATTTTTTTGTGTAAAATCAATTTACAATAAAAATATATTTTTCTAATAAAATATTTTACATGAAAACAATCGGGACCTAAGGGATTGTTTGGGATGATCTAAATAAGTATACTTTTTAATTTTTTACAAAAATATTTATAAAAAATAGAGAAGTGATGTGACCAAAATAAATGTACTTTTTTAATTTATGCCAAATAGTGGCTAAATGTTTATTAATGTCTTTCTTTATTTAATTTTGTTTTCGTCTTTTGTAACTGTATTTTTTGGATGGGAATGGAAAGAGTTGAAAATTTTAGTCTATTCATTTTAAAAAAAAGAAAACTTACCATATTTATTACTAGAATATTTAATGAAATTTGAAGAAAATAACAAAAAGTTAAAAAGGACCAATAGTATAATTACAAATATATTTTTCTTATTTAAAAAATCAAAAATCATAAAAAAATGAATTAGTTGATAAAATTATAGAAAATTATATATATATATATATATATTAAAAGTAGTGTTTTTCTAATGCTTAGGTGACACATTATAAGTGTTTTCTTTTTTCTAAGAGAGCCACGTTAGTATATATTTTCTTAATTACATATAGAAATCTACACAAACCCAAATCTAATTTAAATTTTACTAACTTTACCAATTTTATATGAACTCTATTTGACAAATATTTCTTTTACATATATTTTTTTTATCATAAATTGAGATAATTTACAAATTCAATACCAATTTTACATTTCACGTTTTTCTTCTTAATTTTTTCAAAGGTATTAGGGGCTTTTTTTTTTTTTTGGTACATTATTCTATACTCAATGTTGAGGATCACAGCTTAAGAGCTCAGGCCACATTAGACCATAGCCCAGTTGAGCCCAGGCCGCAACCTACCCTCAGCTTCTTTACAATCCATATTAGTCCATGGCTCATAGTTAGTTAGGAGGTTACAAGTTTGTTAAGATGGTTAGATAGTTTGTTATTAGTCTGTCATATCTTTGTGTATAAATATAGAAGATGTAATACTTGCCAAGTAATGAAAAAGATGATTTGTTCATAGCTTTTCTACATTGTATCAGAGCTCCTGCTCTAATGAGCAACTGATCCATGGCATCTCCCTCGTCTTTATCTTCATCTTCTCTATCTTCATCATTTCCTTCAAATTTAACTATGGCAATCTCTAATCTTTCATCATTTGTGATAGTCAAGCTTGGTGGATCGAATTTCATCATTTGGAAGACTCAACTCTCTAATATTCTTGGAGCAACAAACCTTCTTGGTTATGCTGGTGGATCAACACCATATCCTTCTTCTACAATCATAGATTCAATAGGCACCGAAGGACCTAATCCAGATTATCTTCAATGGAACATGATTGATGCACACTTGCTAAGTTGCATCACTACTACACTCACACCTTCAATCTATTCCACTGTGCTTCAATTCCATCATTGCTCTGAAGTTTGGACTTCACTTTAGAAGCATTTCACATCTCTATCTAGATCGCATATTCATCAATTAAAGAACAAATTGGATAGTGTTGCCAAGAAACCTGATACAATAGAGGAGTATCTCTCGAGGATTAAAGTCTTAGTCAGTCAGTTAGCACTAGCCTATCATTGAAGACGAAGATCTAGCATTAATCAATTTGAATGGTCTTCCTTCTGAATATGATGCTTTTACTATTGCAATTCGTGCTAGATCAGCTATGAAGCACAGGTACGGGTACGAGTAGTGGTACTGGTACGATACGGGTACGTCGATATGGTAAAATTCAAAAAAAATAGGATACGGATACGGCTTGGTACGCTTGTAAAAAAATATTTATTTTTAATTTAAAGTAATGCAAAAATTAATAAAATGATTTAATTTGTTAAGGTCCAACCTATAATTAACATTTAATGCCAAAAGGAAAAGTATAAATTAAAATTAAATATCAATATATTAAATAACTTACAAGCCATAGTTTAATTTTAAAATCATGCTAAGCATAAAACAAAAACTAAAAAAGAAATCTAGTGAAATGAGTTTTATCTCTAGTAGAAGGAAAATATTATTTCAACTGAGGTACGGTACGGCTTGGATATATACTAAGTACGTTTGGGTATATCAAAAATTAAGAAGAAAAAACTTGGGTACGTGTTTCATATACCCGATACGTATGGAGAAGTACCATACGAGGTACGGTACGCCGGTAAGTACCCGGTACAGGTAGAGCATGTTTTTCGAAGTACCCATGCCTCATAGTAGATCAGACACCATCACCATGGATGATCTCTCATATTTATTGTGTTCTAAAGCCATTCATTTAGAATCTAAGCATAAGAAAATTACAGAGCCAACCAGGCCCGGTCTTGAGATTTCCGGGGCCCAAAGCCAATAATCAACTAATAAATTTTTGAGGCCCTTTACATTTTTTTTTTCATTGAATGAAAAAAAATGAAAAAAAAAAATGAAGATAAAAGACAAAATTTGTGTCAAAATTACAAAAAAATACTTAGTATTACATTACAACAATTGATAAGTGTCATTTGATCCTCGCTCTTCTTGCATTTTTAGAAGCAAATAAATTAATCATACTTGCATAATCTATTTTTTTTGCAAAATCATTTTCAATGAATAACAATACTAATTATTTTAAATGGGCCTTTCAATTTTTTAATAGGTCAATTTATTTTAAGTTAGTTTGGGTCTTCCTTAATTTTTTTTTAGATTTAAAATATACCTAATATATTACAATAAACTATAATAGGAGGATCCTTTTTTGGGTCTATTTTTAGTGGATTACAATATTAATTTTTTTGAATGGGCCTTTTAATTTTTTAATGGGTCAATTTATTTTAAGTTAATTTGTATTTTCTCTTTAATTTTTTTTTAACTTAAAACATACCTAATATATTACACTATACAATAATAAAAAGGATCCCTTTTTTAGGTCTATTTTGAGAGGCCCTAGGCCATGGCCTTGTTGGCCAATGCCCAAGGCCGGCACTGGAGCCAACTGTAGCCTTTTCTACAGTTAAAGGATTTTCAAATTCATTTAACATCTCTTCAAGAACTCAAAATTTTGGTCAATCTCAAGGTTGATTTTATTCTAGAGGTGGACTAGGAGGACGAAATTCAGGATCTTATAAAGGCCATGGTCGATTTGGTCTATCTCGAGGCAGAGGGTGATTCTCTAATCAAATTTGCCAAATTTGTGGAGGCTTTAATCATTCAACAATGGAGTGTTGGCATCGCATGAATCCACAGTTTCAATCTCAAAATCAATCTAGCTTTTTATCATATTAGTCACAAAATCACAGTCAATAGCAACAACTAAGGGCTTTTGTCACTTCTTCATCAGTTTCCAAGGCTCCTTCTGCAGGAACTTCCTCAACTCCAGGTCCTTGGTACTTGGATTTTGCAGCAACATACAACATGACTAATGATCTTAGTCATCTTAGTTTCTATTAGCCTTACCAAGGCTCCGATCAGATTACTATAGGTGATGACAACTCTATTCCAATTCAAGATACTAGTAAAGGCCTCCTTCCTACTCCTCATCAAAGTTTCAAACTTAACAATATACTTCATACAGATTCAATAGCTTCTAATCTTGTCTATATTATATATTAAAGAAAATAGAATTTCTAATAAGAAGAGCCTTATGAAGCTCAAACGTTTATACTATTTTTTTTAAAATTCTTATTTTTTAAATAATTAAAAAATCTTCTATCAACTAACTTTTATTGAATTATTAAAAAAAATATTATTATGCCTTTTACACATTTCAAAAGAAAAGTTAATTAATTCATTTATAAATTTGAATTTAAAAATTTGAAAGGAAAGTTAACTAATAAGTTTTAAAATTTTAAAAAAAAAAATCTTCTAACTTTTATTGCATTATTTTAAAAAAAAAAATCTTATTATGCTTTGATTTATATATTTCAAAAAAAAAAAGTTAATTAATTCATTTAAAAATCTAAATTTAAAAATTTGAAAAGGATCACTTTTGAAATTTAGATTTTTGTACCATTAAAATATAAATTTTAAACCATATCTAGAATGACGTGTATTTTAAAATTTTATAAATTCAAAAAATTGAGGAAAATAGGTTGGGATTTCAATCCTTAAAGAGGCCACAACGTTTTTGCTTATATAATAGTAGATAGATGACTAAAATATTTTTTTCTATTAGTTTTATTGATTGAAAATAGGTGAATTTAAATTGACAAAATTAAAAAATTAAGGTTTATTTTGTTATAAAACTTAAATCTTAATTTTTTTTTTTTCCAAAAAACAATAGTATTAAATTAAAAATATAGCAGGCCGACAAGTTAAATGGCCCAATATGGATAGCTCTAAATTACAGCCTAATTTCTTTGCTCTCTTGACCTACAAATTGCAACCCATTTGACTACTAAAGATTGCTTCAAAGGCTTTAAAGTTTAAGTCCGATTTTGGCCCAAAAGACTTTAAAGAATCAGTTTCATGATATTAAGGCCAAGTTTGGAAAGACTAAATAAGTGTACTTTTTGACTTTTTATGAAATATGGATTGGATTTGGGTTGGGTTTGAAGTGATGTGTTAGAGAGGTGATGTGACTTAAATAAGATGATATTGTTAGGTTTTTATTGTTGGCAACTCCGTTTGACAAAAATCCTTTCAGTTGTATTTATTTTCGCACTTTTTATTTCAGTGAGGCTTTGAGTTTATTAGATGTGAATCTAACCTGAATCGAGCTTTGCAGAGAAGTTTTGTAGTATTAATGCTTTCAAGATTGCCACTTCGCTGATTATTACGGGGGTCGAGCTGCCCGGTCAGCTCGCGGCCGAAGCAAAATGCAAAAATGCATTCAAAGTTGCATGTCTGATCATGTTATACTTTTCTAGTTTTTCCAGTTTTGGCCTTCCCGCTCGAGCGGGGAAATGGGCGCTCGAGCGGGGTTTACAAGCTCATAGTATCTCTGCTATGCGTGAAAAAATACTGGATGATGTGATTCGACGCTCGAGCGTGGAGCCTGTATGAAATCACGGAATTTGAAGTCTCCGCTCGAGCGGGAAGACCCACGCTCGAGCGGACCACGGGATCCCAGATTTCCAGATTCGTTAAGGAGTTGGTTTTCTTCTGAAATTAGGATTGCTTTGGTTTTCTATAAATAGTTGGCTTTCTCCAAACACTAAAGGAACTTCTCCAGATCTTCTTTTTGGATCTTAAGGTTTATATCTGGAGATATTTTGCTAGTTTCTTTGACGTCTTTATTGAGTATTCAACTCATGGTTTAAAGAGAGTACATCAAAGGTTTGGTTTGTTTTACACAAAAGAGAGTGTTGTTCTTCGGTGGAGTCTGAAGAATTTGAGCCTGAAGCTTCGGTGGATCCTGGAGTGGCTCTTTGGAAAGACAATTCCGAGGTGAAGATGGGGTTAGAAAAGGCACATAAAGGTTGGTTCAATTAGGCGTTGTGGATTCGCTAGGTAATTGAGAGTATACCTGTGTAATTCCTTTATATCTTCTTAGTGGATTGTCTTGTGGCTGTTGCCCGTGGTTTTTTTATCACAGTTGGAGGTGTCCAATTGTGGTTTTTTCACGTAAAATCGTTGTGTCGATTTGTCTTTGATTGTTTGTTTGGGATTGTTATATTCTGCTTAAAATTGGTACATAATCACAAATCAACATCTAGGGTTTCTAGATTTTTCAGATGTGACTTAAATAGAATAGTGACTTTTTGACTTTTTGAATTTTTTTGAAGATGCCAAACTTAGCCTAAAACCTTTCGTTGAGCGCTAAGAGGACCTCTAATGGAATGATTAAAAAAATTTGCTTATATGACAAAAAGTGAAAAAGTGGGGCTCGTGTTTGTTAGTTTGGAATGTAGATGTGTGATCCAATAGTGTAGTTAAAGTGTGCGTTAAATATATATTGGGTAAGTGTAAGGTCTACTCAAATATATATAAAATAATATTATTAAATTTTTAGATAAAATAATACTATTAAAAAACAAAAGAAAGGACTACAATGAAATAGGGGTATAAATCTGGCCCGACTCGGCCTGGCCCGACTTGGCTTGGCCCGGGTCTTGCGGGCTTCTGTCAAAATTCGGGCCGGGCCGGGCCATGAGCCAAAAAATTAAGACCAGGCTCAGGGGTATTCGGGCCTTGGGCGGGCCGACCTAATGGGCTTGGACCTGGGCGGGCCTAACCATTTTTTTATTATTTTTTTAAATTTTTTCTATCAAAATTTTATTATTTTTCATTAAAAAATACACCGGGTCTCGAGCGGGGCCCTAAGTGCGTTTTAAGCGAGTCCACGGGCCTGGTCAAACGGGTCGGGCCCATAGGCCGGGCCAGGCTTCAAAACAATGGCCCAGGCCCTAGCCTATGGGCTCGGACTTGGGCCCAAGCGGGCCTAAACGGGCCGGACTCATCTCAGGCCGCGGACGGACTTTGGGCTGCCTACGGGCCACGGACTATTTTTACATCCCTACAACGAGAGTACTAAAATAATCCCACAGCTCACTCTCTGCGCCTCTCTCTCTTGCGTTGCTTTGCTTTGCTTTGCTTTGTTTTGCTAAACCCACGGGTACACTTAGCTACACTTCTAGCTAGCATTCAACTAAACATCAAAGTTAACAATTGCATTGGAGCCAAAAACATTAAAAAAAAGAAAAAAGAAAAAAAAAAAAAAGGTGTACTAACTATCTTACACAAAAGTGACACTAGCAGGTTTAACAAACGAATAATGTTTTATGGACCAATTAATACATTAATTAGTGTATTAATTGATAATGTGATATAATTTAAGAGATTTTTAATATTTGTAATTTGTATAATGAGTGGGGTCAATAATAATATTATAACTAGTGTTGGTACACTAGTTAGTATACTATTTGGTACATGTAGCACCACCGTTAACAAATCTATTTGATGCTCTAGTTTATTAATTAAGAGTCTTGTTAACAAATGTCCTAGGTACAAATAAAAGATAAAATATTTATGACATATAATACATTTTTTTTATTAATTTCAATGCATTTTTATTGAAATCAATACACTTTTTAATATTTTTATATATTTTGAAGACACTTTTTACACATTTCTCAACATTAAACCATGCCTAACACTATAAAAAATTAAGGTTTTAGAGACTAAAATTTAGGGACAAAATTATTTTTTAGTGACCAAATATTTTTGTTGTAAAAAGCATCGTTATTATATTTATAGCAAGGAAAATTGGACATTAGTGATGAATTATTATCCTTTTGAGACCAAATTTTTTGTCTAAAAAAATAAACCATTTTGAGGCCAAATTATTTCGTCCCTAAAATTGTATTTATTAGTGACATTTTCAAAATTTTGTCGCTAAAAGCCTTATTTTTGACTTTTCGAGATGATCTTTTAGTGACTATTCTTATGACAATAAAAATTAGTTCCTAAATATCTTGTGAACAAAATTTTTAATTTTAGAGACCAAAATATTTAATTTCTAAAACTCTTATATGTTATACTATAAAGAGCATTTGTTAACATTTGCCATTAATTAAAGCTATTTTGGCGGATAAATGTTCTTTATGACACTGCAAGAAAAAGCAGCAATGGCGACTAAAATTGTGGATTTCGACGCTGAAAGTTGGAGGAATGGCGACTAAAATCGATTTAGTCACCACAAATGAAGCCTTTTCCCGACTAAAATTCATTAGTCGCCGAATACCAGGGTTTTAGCGACTAAACTGTTTTTTGGTCGCCGAATGTAGCAGTTTTAGCGACAAAAGGTTGTTTGGTAGCCAAAAGTGACTGTTTTTGGCGACTAAAACAATTTAGTAGCCAAAAGTGATTCTTTTGGCGACTAAAAACAGGTTTAGTCGCCGATTATAGGCTTTTGCCGACAAAACACAATTTAGTCATTTGAAAGATGAGGGTGTTTGGCTACAAAATGAAATTTAGTAGCTAAAGGTCAATAATTGCCGACTAAAATATACTTTAGTCGCCCAAAGTAGAAGTTTTGGCGACTAAAATTTAATTTAGTCGCCAAATGTGCTATGCTTAGGCCGGCTTTCATTGTTTTAGCGACAGAAAAAGAAATTAGTAGCCAAAAAATAGAGAATTGGCGACTAAAATTCAGGTTTAGTCGCTGAATGTATTATCCTATTTTTTTATAGTATATTTTATTTTTAACATAAAATATATTACATAAAAAAAATTATTTTTATATATACAAATTTTTTTTTGCAATATAGTATATAAATAATATATGTAGCATTAATAATCATGTGATGGCAGAGTGGCGTAGTGGGGGAGCATGTGGTGCTTAAGGTGTTGGACGTTCAAGTGTTGGACGTTCCAAGTTCGAGCCGTGGGAGCACCAGCGGAGGCATTTTTTTTTTTTCTGAAATATAGTATTGGCGACTAAAGTCATTGGTCGCCGAAAGGCATACCTTTTGGCGACGAAAATTTAGTCGGCAACTGTTTAAATAATTAAAAAAAAAATTAGTATTGGCGACTAAATTTTTAGTCGTTGAATGTATAATTTCCAGAATTGTTCTTGCATTTGGCGACAATTTATTTCGTCGCTGAAGACTTGCACATTGCCGACTAACAGAGGTTTAGTCGCCAAAGGAATAGGCGACCATGAATTCGCGACAACAGTGGCGACTAACAGCTTTTGTCGGGGAAACTCAAAACTGGACCTTTTGGCGACTAAAATTCGACCTTTGGCGACTAAAAATTTAGTCGCCAAAGGTGTATTTTCTTGTAGTGTGAAGACCCAAAAATTCATGCCAGAAGTCATGTCTAAAAAAACTAGAGCTAAGCATTGTTTGATTTGGTTTGGTTTTGAAATAAATCAAGATCAAACTACTATCTACAGTTCTATAAAATTTGGAATCAAATCAAACTATGAAAATCTTGGAATCAGACCAAATTGAACTATGAAAATGTGGTTCGGTTCAGTTCGGTTCAGCTCAATTTGAAAATACTATTTTGAAGAATTTTCTTATCATTCACAGTATAATCACAATTTGCTCAAATATTAAAACGTTTGGTAACGTTTACATTTTTGGTTTATGTTTACAAAAACTTTATAAACTGGTTTTGTTTATTTTTAGAAAAACATAAATTACAAACACGTTTAATTTGAACAAAATGTTTTAAAAAATTTAAAAATATAAACTCAAAAATATATTTGTTCAAGCCTAAAATATTTATATTTATTTTTATTATTTATGACAATGGGATCACACACATTATAATTGAAAAAAAAAATTAATTGAAAAAAAAAATATTTGAAAAAAATTAATTGAAAAAAAATTTAATTGGGAAAAAAATATTTGAAATTTGAAAAAAAAAATTAATTGAAAAAAAATTGAAAATAAATTATTTGAAAAAAAAATTTAATTGAAAAAAAAATTGAAAACTGAAAACGTACACTCATTTTTTTAGTTTACGTTTTTTTCCTCAAATTTATAGACTGAGACAACCATTTATAAACCAAAAAAATTATTAAATAAGTTTTTATGACAATTTTTAAAATTTTTGTAAATATAAACTTAAAACTGAAAACAAAATGGTTATCAAACAGGTAATAGATTATCATTTTACAAATAAAATTGTTTAGAACTAAATCTACTATCATACATGAATACACTTATAAGCAAAAAGTTAACAGCTTATGAATATATATATATATATATATATGATGCTAATATAAAATTTGTGTGTCTACTATAAATAATGAATTATATATATATATATATATATCTAGGCAGCTTGGTTCGATTCTAAACTGGAACCATAACTATAAAAATACGGGTCAAATCATAAAGTATGATTCATCTATTTTAAGAACTAAGACCGAATCATGCATTGAGAATATAGCATTCTTGGTTTAAACCTGACCCATTTGACTTTTGGATTCAGGTTTCTTTCCTTATATAGTTGTTTTTGCTTTATTTTCCGCTATTCTCTCTTTGAATTGAGCTATTGGGTTGTGTTGGTTGTGTTTGGAATAGGTTGGTAGTTTGTTTTTCAAACTTTTGTTGCCCAAATTTTTGTCTCTTCGCTTAAGCAAAGCTTCTTGCGTTCGAGCGGTCTTTATGAACATCCAGTATTTTTTGCAGGTCTGCAAAACTGTTAGGGATTTGTATTCTTCGCTCGAGCGAAGCTTCCTGCGCTCAAGCGACGACCTCTATCTGCAAAACTTCTAGAAGTGTGTAATCTGCGCTCGAGCGAAGCTTCTTGTGCTTGAGCGAAACGACTTATTGAGTCTAGTCACTCGAATGACAACCCTTGTGCTCGAGCGAGCTGTATGTATATCAGTTCGTAAATAGCCCATTTTAAGTCACTTTTTCATATCTTTCTTTCTCTAAACATTTCAAAACCCTATTTTCTGTCACACTCTCTCTAAAACTCACATATTTCCCTCAAATACACCTAGATCTGTCGATTTTTTCACCTGTGAGTCTTTGTTAAAAAGATAGAACTCGACATGGGTTTCGTTCTAACCGGAGCAAAGTTGGTTTTTGGCATCTTTGGGTTTCCCTCACTCTCTCTCTCTCTCTCTCTCTCTCTCGCGCTCTAGCTTGAGGTAGGGATACTTTCCACAATCTTTATGAGTTTTAACTTAGTTATTTGTATTTCTAAGCAATACTGAGATTTTTGGAAGATTTGGAACAATCTAGAGTTTTGGGTGAAAATCTAAAAGACGGTTTTTTTTTTCTTTTCAAATGGATCCTTGAAAATGATTTTGACATGGAAAATGATGTTGAGTTGGGGTTTAAATCGTGGATTTGAATGTTGGAGTTGATTTTGGGAAGAAAATAGATTTTGCCATAAATACCTCAAATATTGATTTTGTATAAATTTTGAGATTTATATTGAAATAATAAAATTGATTGGTGTTGATGAGGATGGTGGAGTTGGATATGTATTATCACTCACCTCTTGAAATTTGGGAAGTTTATTTGTTTGAAATATAAACTACTTGTTTAGAAATATCTGTTTTGGGCTATCGGTGGAGGATAACTATGATTGTTGTAAAAATTACATGTGAATTAGGAGAATTGAAACTAATTTCTCATTCATTTGCATTGAGTGTTACTTCACACTTACACATTGAAAATGTTTATCGTTTTGAGAAAAGTGGTGAATCTAAGAAACATGAATTGTATTGTTGAACTAAGTTGGCCTGAGTGTCCTGGGTAAAAGTCCCGAAAATCGCGCGTATACATGGGTGCCGATCCTGTGGACGAAATTTCTGTGAAATGGCAATAGTAGTGCTTGTATAGCCTACGTTTACATGGGTCTTGGCTTACAATTTCCTTCGAACAAAATTTCTGGAAAATGTTGTATTGTTTTGAAATTCTCAAAGTGTGAATCACCACCCTATTTTCTATTGTAATGGAAATGATTTGTAAATCAAGATATTAACTTGGCACTGCATAGTTTTGAAAAGAGATATAAATATGTTTGGCAGGAAATGGCATGTGTATTCACCTTATAGCTTTGTTAAGATTCATATATTGTGTTGGATTATTTCTATTGAGCTTTGGCTCACCCTAAGTGGGAAAAAAACATTTCAGGTGCTGATGATATGCCTCTACCAAGGCTAAGAGAATATGGTGCAAGAGCTTCTTTTGTTGTACTTATTTTTGTATAGCCAAGGGCTTTAACTATATTAGACTTAAGTCCACTTTTGTTGTAACCAACCCTCGTCTTGGAAATATGTAAGCCCTCAGGGCATTTTTATCTACTTATCTTCCATTCTTTCTTTTAACTTGCAACGTATGCTATAGATTCCGGGCTAAGCATTGTGAATGTATACCGCATATGTTTTTCTTTTGTAAATCACATAGGATTTAATGGAAGATATCTCTCTTATTATTGTTGTCATAATTAGATATTGTGGATGGATTATTGTAATAATTTTTGGGCGTTACAGAGAAAATCAAATTAAATAGTATGATTTTGTCTGAATCGGATCGGATCGGATCGGTTTGTGATTTTTTTGCTTAGTCCTATCAAAAGCACAACTTTTGTTAAAGCTCAAACTTTGATTTGGAGCCATTAAGTTCTGTTTTGATTTTAGGAATATGGTTAATAAAATATATTAGTGAGAATTACAAATCATTACTTTAACGATAGTTTTTTTATTTAGGATAATTACCTACTAGTCCTATTAAATAGGCTTAAATATTACCAAGTCATATTGACTTTTTGAATACACCAATAACTTCTAATACCTATGCTGATCAAGTTCTTTCATTTCTCTTTTCTTTCTCTATATTTCTCTTTTTCCACTATTTTTTTGAAAGTTTCACACCACCATTGTTTACCACCATCGCCATCATCGTGGCCACTGTTACCATACGCCCACCACCACTGTTATTATTTGGATGCCGCCACCGTTCACCAATTATGTCCCCCATCGTCGCAGATCTACACTTTACAATCGCCAATCTACATTTTATCGTCGTATATCTACACTCCACCGTCATCGATCTACACAATTGCCATATCACCACCATCTCCTTTGTTTTAGATTATTTTTTAGTGATAAATTTATCGGTCTTTCTTATTCTTGTGTATGTGGAAGATGATGGAGTATTCTTGTAAGTGAGTGAATGAATACAAGTAAGAATGGTGGATATTAATAAATAAATTTATAGTGATAAATTTATCAATCATTTTAAGTAAATAAGTATAGTTAATAGAATCAACTCATAAGTCCCCCTTTTTATTTTTACCCTTTTACTTTTTTTATTTTTACTGTTTCTTTATTTTCATACACAATTATCAATCACCGCCTACCACCACCATCAGCAACTTAAGAATCTCTCTTCACATATTTTGCCAATTTCTAGAGAATGAAATTTAGGAGTTTATTCAACAAAATTATTAAGAAGAAAAAAAAGATGAACCTTCAAAGAAACACAATCCATTTGAAAAGTTACACTTGAACACATCAAAGTTAATCAGTTTGTAGTTTGTAGTTTTTGATTAAAACTCATTATATTTTTCTTTCATTCTGACTTTGAAATTAAAAACAACAAATTTTGGCTATATGTAGACACCCCATTTTTGACCGCCCTTAAGACTTGAGCACTACTGATGGTTTACTTGGTAGTGAAAGGTGTGCAAGGCAAATGTTCAATTTCTTTGGCAAGGAGAGAGTCAAATCCCAACTTCATACCTCTTTTGGACCAAAACAATCTTGATCAAAATATTTTAGATCTTGAAACCCTCTCTTTCAAAATAGTTTTTGAAAAAGTTCATACGATGTTCCGACGCTCGCGTTTTGTTAAATGTTGCGCTTTCCGGTAAACCGAGCAAAGGACAAAGTGGAAATGAATGAAAGAGAGATGAAATCTCTAAAAAAATCTTTCAAAACACCTTGTTTAGGGGTTTGGAGTTGAAGAAAAAAAGAGAAGAGGGAAGAAACCCAGTTGGGGGAGAAAATGGGCATGAACCGTTAAGAGAGAGTCGAGCAGCCCTCACTGAATCGGGCCTATTAATTTGCATACTTGGATTTCAGCTATGAGGCCACCACCGTTGGAAAGCTTACTTCCGGGGCTTCATTTTGCACTCAAGAATCTCCTAAAGCTAGGTCCGGACGGGGGAGATATGGTTGGTTGAAGTAGGGAATCAATCCAGTTAGACCGAAACTGCGCAGCTTCACCAAAACAGGCATACCTTTTTGCACAGTTGGAATTTTGATGCAAGGCTAGCTCCATTGGAAAGCTAACTTCTGGGGCTTCAATTTGGACACTTGTCAGCCACTTTTTGGCCTTGACAGCCACTGGCCGACCACTTTTCATTCTTGCAGACCACTTTTTCCTCTGGAAAACTAGAAAAAGTAGCTGGCCGACCAGTGCAAGTAGCTGGCTGACCACTTCAACTAGTCCGCAGCTTTCCAGCACCTTTTTGGAGTTATTTTCTAGCCAACTGTAACAGCTGGAGGGCATAGAAACCATCCTCCTGTATGGAGGGATGACTTGAAGGCCTAAGCTTGCTCAACAAGCTTAACCTTTGGTTCTCTATAAAAGAGAACCAAACCCCTCATGCCTTAGGTTTAGATTTTGGTGCTTGAGCTATACATATCACTCTATCTCTATAATTCTCCATCTCTTTCATTTTTGTGCCTTAAAGTGCAGTTTCTTCACACTTTTTCACACAAACACATAGTGAAACACCACCCTTTTGTTGCTGAGGTACCTTGAGGTTGGTTTTGGAGTTTTTGGACTGGTTTGGATCCAGAATAGCTGTTGGAGTTGTTTCTCTAAAGTGGTTCTACAAGGGTGAGCTTCTAACCTCTTAATCCCTTGTTCTTGATTAAGCTTTTGGCCCTACTTGCATGTTGTTTTAGGCCTAACTTTCTACTGCAAAAAGGTCTATTTTTTTATGCTTGAAATGTTTGTTTAAGGCCTTGTTGGTGTTGGGGGTGGTCTACCTCCTCTTGAGCCTTGTTTGGCCTTGTTTTGTGCTTTTCTTTTAAGCTATTGGGACCACCTTGTTTTGGCATTCTCACCACTGAAACTTAGAGGAATTTCAGTGGTGGAAATGGTGTTTTGAGATCCCAAATAGGAGAGGGTCATCCCCTCTCCTTGTATCTTGGATGCTTGCTTCATTTGCCTCATGTTTGAGCATGTTTGTTAAGCTTATGTTGGCTCCATCTTAGCATATATTTGGGGTTATTTTGACATGGCATACCACTTTTTTGACTTGGTTTGGTCACCCTATGCATGCCTTATACACTTGTAGTGTAAATTTTGCAAACTAGTTTTGTGTGCCTCATGAAGTAGCATGTCTTTTTAGCATGTTTTGAGTCCATCTCAGTAGGTTTTTGGTGTTGTTTTAACATCCCTTAGGTTTTTGGTTTTTTGTATCATGTACATGATTTGGCATCATTTACCATGTTATTTCAGAGCATATAGGACTGCCATGTTCCCATTTCTTTCACCCTTTGAGTGCCTTTAAGGGTTGTGCATTGTTGTCTTGCTTATGGCCTAGTGTGTATGCATGCATGCTTAGACATTTGAGCCCCCATCTCAGCATGCTTCGGTCTTTGTTTTGACCCATTTGAGCTCTGTCCATTGTTGGTTCATGCATTTATGCCTTGTATTACATGTCCCTTGTATAGTCCTCTTCACTAGCTTTAATGCTTTAAGGACCCTAGCATGCTATGCTTGTATTATTTGAGTGATTTGGCATCATTTCGTACTTGATTTCAGTGCTTATAGTGTTGCCACACTTCCACATTTGTTACTCCTTGTGTACTCTTGAGAGTTGTACTCTTAGGCCTAGTTGGTGGGCCAATGCATGAGTATGCTTTGTCTTGCATTTCATGTCTTCATTTCTTAGCATTATGGCCACTGATTTGGGCATGATTGAGGTCTGTCCATTTTTGGTTTAAGTCCATTGAGCATGTTTGTTTTCATGTTATTTGCATGCTTATGTTGCTTTGCATTAAGTATGCATGACATTAGCATTGATAGGTTGCTTATGTTGCTCTGCATTGAGTATGCATGCCAGTAGTATCGATAGGTTGCTTATGTTACTTTGCATTGAGTATGCATGCCATTAGCGTTGATAGCATGCTCATGTTACATTGCATTGCATTGTGTATGTTATGTTGTTGTTTGCGTTGTGTATGCTATGTTGTTGTTTGCATTGTGTATGCCATGTTACATTGCATTGAGTATGCCATGTTGTTGCATTGCATTGTGTATGCATGCCATTAGGTTCCTCATATTGCATTGCATTGTGAATGCATGCATTACAATGTGTTTAGTATGTTTGAGTTGCATTACATGTTTGCATGCTTGAGTTGCTTTGCATTTGTTTGGATTAGGTGTTAATCCGAACACGAGAAACGAGGGACATTTCATACTTGAAGTGATGAAATGTGCCTCATTTCTCGGTCGTCGACGCTCTTGATCATGCATGATAGAGTTTAAGGCACTTATGTGTTATGTGTGCATTCATTTACATTGAAATGTGCAATCTTGCCTCTTTGGCCATCATGCATCGAGATGCGTAATTGGTGGCCCGAGGGTCGAGAACCGCACTCCCTTGAGCTCATGAAATGATAGGGAGGGTGGTTGTGCACACATATGTTGCAAATACATTGCCATGCCCCTTCTTGTCCTCTGTTGCAGCAAACTGGAAGTGTGGCAGCAAAATTGGTTGGCCGACCAGAAAAACTAGCTGGCCGACCACTTTTTCTGGTCTGCAGCAAAGATAGGTGGTCGGCAAGTAGTCTCCCCCATCAAAAACTAGTCGGCCATGTTCCTACAGGTTCCCATGGTGGAGTTGAAGCTATCTGGAGCTTGGTGCAAGGTTCTGAGAACAATTGCAAACAGAGGCAAGTTGGGGCATCGTGACGGATTTCCGAACGAGGCGACCAAGCATGCATGCACTCTTTTCCCTCTGAGGGCATCTCTTTACTGCTTTACTAGGCAGATTTGATTAGCTAGTTATGCTTTGGTTTTGTACTTAAGTAATTAATGCGTTTAGCTGCTTATTTGTATTGTAATAACTAGTTAGTTAACTTGTTAGTTAATTAGCTTCATTTTGTACTTAATTAGTTAACTTGTTAGTTAATTAGTTTTGTGATGTAATAATTAGTTTAATTAGCTTAGATTAGCTAGTTAGCTTATTATTCGGACCCTCCGTCGAGAGGGCCAACTTTTGTAATAAGCTTGCGTGCGTGCGATGCATGTCTTCCAACCCCCATTTCTTTTTCCCTTTTTACTTAACTGCTTACAATTGTTAGTTTTAGGGCATATTTCAATTAGCATCTTTATGCTTCGCATGCATGCACCCATTCATCTATATTACATGCACCGGGCTCAGCGCATCATACTAACTGCATTGTATTTCAATACATTTACTTGAATACGTATTCAACAGCATGTTATCAAGTTGCATTTCACATGAGATCACTACAACAAAAAAGGGTTTTTACGACGCACAATGCACGTCGTAAAAACCCTTCTACAACGTGCAGGCGCACGTCATATTATGACCAGTCATGGAAAGTCATTCACTTTTAATGACATGTTTTGTACGCCGTTAAAAACTATTTAACGACAGATTCTGTACGTCGTTGTTACTTTTTCTACGACATACTATAGTACGCCGTTAAAAACTATTTAACGGCAGATTTTGTACGTCGTCGTTATTTTTTCAACGACTACTTTTGCACGCCGTTAGTTAGCGAGACAAATAACGACGCTAATTGCGCGTCGTAAAATTTGTCATACAATGACTTATTATGTCTACCATAAAATATGTAGTATTTTTTTTTTCTCAAATTCAACAGGTTCTATTTGACCAATTTTATACAATCTAACAAATATTACAAACAAACATCACAAAACATCAATTAACCACCAAAATATTATTTGAAACATCAAAAAAAAAAACTATATCATTAAATTATAAACATTCGACAATTGCCTATACATTCCAAACATTCGAAGAACCAATCAAAGCTCAAACATATTCTGAAACACAACCTACATTTTAGCTTCAAAGTTCCAAACGCAATCCGTAAAAGAGCTTAAAGCTAGCCTTCAAAAATTACGAGCACTACTGGAATAGTTGTGTAGACATTATTTTTGTCAATTTATCAAAATTCTGCTTCACAATTCTAAAGCTTGAATGTTTCCACCTTTGAGGAGCTTGACGATATAACATGACCAAAATAAAATAAAAGAGAAGAAAAAATCTATGAATGACAGATTTAAGAACATATTTCAAGCATCAGATTCAGAACTTTTATCCTCTTTGGGGGGTGCAAACTGCCTGCTAAGCCGGGATTTCGTCCAGGGATCCAGAGGTGGTCTCTGTGGTGGTTGGAAGGCCAGTGGTTTTGCCTGTCTGAGCTCATTCTCTCTATCTATGAACCTATTACAAATGAAAATACATAATTAAATAACATAACAAGCCTTCTTTTTTTAAAAAAGAACCAAACAAAAATGCTTAGAAAAATATGGACTGATTGTGAGAAAGCAAGGATAGTTGACACAATAAAACTTTCATTTTAACTTTGCAATTTCAATAAAAATCAGTGCACAGAACACTTCTTTGAAACTCCTAAGAGGTGATTAACAATTCTAGCATGTGTGTCTAATTTAAGAAAAAAAATTTAATGTCAGCACAACCATCCCTTCTTGTATGCTTGATTGACATGTACATTCAACACTTTTTCATATCACAACCCCATAAATTTTGTGCTTGCCACAAACAAGAAAATGCATAAATTAAAAAGATAAAATAAAGATGTAATAGATAACACAAATGGCAGACAAATTTCTCAGTTCTATTTCAAAGATTTGCAACAAAATCAAAACAAGAATCTCACTCAATATAGGCCATTGGTGCTGCATCACCAACTCGTATGCGAGTTCGGAGCAATCTTGTGTATCCACCTGCTCTATCTCTACAACACAAAAAAGTTCAGTAAATATTACAACCGTACACCAACAAAGACTGGAAAAGAAAGATGTATGGTGGTTTGATGACCGAGCGAGACAGAAACAGGGTGAGCTTGAAGAGATGTCTCCTGTGAAAACCTCAGAGCTGGCTTACTTCTTCAGGTAGAAATCTTGTCTTTGATGTATTACAAGGTGGAATTGGCTTTGTCTTTGATGTATTACAAGGTGGAATTCATCCAAGGATTGAAAGTTGTCCTAAACTCCAAACAACATCACTTTCATAATTTCAATAGTTAAATCGAAGCAAAATGAAGTGGATTGGCCTATATAAGATAGAAAAAATGCAAAAAATAAAGAGCAGAGGAAAAACAATGAAAGAGTAACAAAGTCTATATAGACCTAAGACTAAGGCCTCGTTTGGCAAGAGGCTAAAATAGCCAATTAGCCAAAAAGTTACCTTTTTAGCCAAAAAGCCAACAACCCATACCAAAAAGTCAAAGATTCCCTTTTCTCTCTACTTTTTGCACGTCGTTTCGTAATTAGCCAAAAAGTTGGCCCAAACATACAGGTTTTTCTTACCAACCTTTTTAGCCAATTAGCCAAAAAGTTACTAAATTAGCCTGTTCCCAAACGAGGCCTAAGATTCCCTATAAGTAATACGTAACAAAGCACAATTTACAACAGAGAGGGAAGGATAAAGTGTAACTAAATTGCAGGTACAATAAGCAGGTGTCTAAATCCAATATTTTATTCAATGGGCTAGTAGATGGAAAAATTATGAGCCCAGATGAGTGAAAACTTTGTTCTCCCCGCATCTGAAATGTTTCTACTAAATGTGTGAGACAAGATGAGATGATTTAACTCATGAGAAATTGTGTTTAATTAGTTGAGTATGCAAAACTAAACGTGGATGGATATTCAATAAGATGATAAATGCTTTCAATTTTGATATTTGAATCAAAAGCTTGCGAAGACAAATTACTGCAAAGGTAAATTACCTAAATACAGCGCAAGTATGGCTGAAAATAGCCATTTATACTTTGATGCTGAAGTACATACCATTACCTTGAGGAATTCTAAACTTTATGATTGCTGCACAGTCCACATGTCAATATCAATTATTTAAAATTAAAAAGGTTTCAGTATATATATATATATATATATATTTTGAAACAGCCAAAGATGAAATTTATTGATAATGATCAAGCAAAAACATTGACAAAATCAATAAAAAGACAGAGAGTAGTTGGTAAGGCACCAACATAGAAGAAAGCAAAGAACACCTAGACTCCCAAAACACCAAACAAGCAGCCCCAAAGAGAACAAAACCAGCAACAGCAACCAGCCCATGACAGCGAAGAACATGACAGAACAGAACCATCCCATGACAGATGGGACCAGCTGTGCCAAACACAGAAGAAAGCATGGAACACCTAGATTTACAACCCCAACTGCATCTCAGCAGTAGGCCAGTGCAACTTTAATGATAAAGGTGAACAACAACCCAGACCAGCAACCCATAACAGAACCCAAAACAGAACCATACCAGATCATTATCAGCAACCCAAAATAGATCTACTCCCCAAACTCGATCTTATTTTCCTCAGATTGGTCAAAAAGTCTTGTACAGAGAAATGAAAGTCCTTGAATCTATGTTTCAGCCACAGTGCAACCCTGGTTTTAATCAACTCACACAGGTCCACTAACTGAGGCGTAGCAGATTCGAAAATGCACTCATTTCTACGCTTCCACAGAGACCATAGGACAGTCAAGGGAATGACCTTCCATATCCATTTCTAAGCTTTCAGTATATAAGTAAATCATATAACAATTTAAATTTTTGTTGCAAGTAATTTGTGCTCATATATTATTTGAATCAATCAACTTCGGAGAACCAATGGCTTTTTTCAGGATGGACTATGATTGTTAAAGTCGTCTAAGGAAGCTACAAAAGCACAGCCAAAATTCACTTGGTTCCGTGAGATTTAAAACTAGATATTACTACCCAAAACCATAACATATTTATGGTTTAGTTTTAGATGAGTTGTAGCTCCATTGAAATTTCTTCTAATCCTTCTTTTCTATTCTTTTATCTATCTATTTTAAAGAAATTTTATGTTTATATTATCTCTTTCCCCTATCTTCTCCTTGATCACTGATGTCCCTTCCACTGCCATGGTCACCTCATTGTCAATTTGTTTTTGAAGACCATGTGAACACCTCAGGAAAAAGAATGAATGATGCAAAAGCACAGGTAGGAAAAAAGGAAAAAAAAAAAGAAAGAAAAGAAGATGAAGAAAAAAAATAGTTCTAAATTTTGTTCTAATAAAATTATGAGCAAAAACCAACGAAAAAGTACCACCACAACACAAATGCATGAATGTATCAAAAAATTAATTGGTTAGCACAATAAAAAGTTGAGATATAGCAACCCAATTGAAATTATATGCAAAACAAATTATGAACACCGTAAAAAAATTAAAAAATAAAAAGAGTGCATGTAACAACAAACATTAGCATTCTTCCTGATGCATAATTAAATGCATGGATGCTTGAGAAAAATATAACCGAAAACCTAAAAAATAGAGGGAAAAAACATGCATGCATGCTCACACAAAACAAATAAACTTTGTGATTATCACCAAAATAAAGAAATACCTCATTTTCAGAAACAACTCTATCAATATACTTTTAAAATAATAAAATAAAATCTAGAAGCATTATTTACCAATTTCTGCATCTCATCAGATTTTTCTAATAAATAATTTACCAAAATTTCCCTTACTTTGTTCCCACCTTGAGGAGCAATGTAGTCCAACATCTGCTACAAAAGGGGAAAATGTTAAATAGCTCAAAGGAATAGATACCTTAAACACAAATACATAAATAGGCACCAAATAAATGTAACAGTTAAGTTCGAAGTCCAATTAAATTTGTTGAAGGCACTCTTATCACAAAACTCGTGAGATACAAATGTAGTTTCAATAATTTTAAAAACAAAGACAAATTTATCACAACCCAAATATGCAAATTGAAACATATGGGGGAAAAAAGATGCAAATATAGGAAAAGTATTCCAAAGAAAACCTAGACAATCTGGGGAAAAAAATAAAATAAACTTGAAGAGACAATGGACTTGATTTGTAAATCAAAATGATGAAGTGGGTCTTCCAATATCTGGAAGGCCCTTGGTGAGAAGAATCATCATCGGTGGGAAATTCACAGCTACCGCTTCCACAAGGCTGGACCATGTTGATGGTGATGTTCTAAAAAAAGTTGCAAAGGGATTTGAACCCCCCAAAAGAACAGCAGAACAGGTACTAAAATATAGCAAAAAATAAGAGAGAAAAAAAATCAACTGAAATAGAAACAATCACCGATGGTTTAGTTTTTGTGGAGACTGGATCTGAAGCCGCCATGGCTGAGATCGCTTCGTGTTGCAGATCTCTGCATGACAGTGGCCTTCGCACCCTGGATGAGATGAAGAGAAAGACGAAACGCGATAGAGGTGGAGGGGGAGGGAGATTGAGGACGACGGTGGTGACGATGGAGGGCGCACAGCGCACAGCTTCGTCCATTCTCTCTCTATCTCTCTCTCTCTCTCTCTCTGTGTCTGTTCTCTATCTAATCTGAAAGATAAAAACACTAATTGAATCAAAATCAAACCCAAGGTTGAATTGAAGAAGACGGAGACATGACCTAGGGTTTTTATACAGCTATACAAATACACGATTATTATAAATAACATAAAATGAAAGGAGGTGAGAGGAGAGGTAAGGTGGTCTCCTCTTCGTCGAGAGAGAATGATGGCAAAAGGAGAGATGGTCGGCGGTCGGCGATCGGCGGCGTCCCAATAGCGGTGGTTGCAAGAGGAGAGAGACGAAAGAGAAGGGGTAAATGAGAGAGAGAGTAGCGTGTATATTTTATTTTTTTTGGGCGAAATGGCGCCACAAAATTTTATTTTAGCGCCTTTATTTTTTAAACATACAATTCATGACATGCATTGTGCGTCATAAAAAGATAATACTTTTAACGACCGGTGATATGTTCGTCGTAAAAAATATAATATTTTTAACGACGGGCATTATGTGCGTCGTGAAAAATATTCACTTTTCACGGCTGGCGTATGTGCATCGTGTATAACTGATGTATTAACGGCACGCCATATGTACGTTGTAGAAAGTTTTATTATTTACGGCGTGCATTGCAAGCCGTAAAAAAATCATCATTATTATCATTCACGGCCTACGCAATAGACACGCCGTGGTTGGAAAAGTATTTACGACGTGCAAAAAAAGTAAGTCGTAGAAGTGAGAAACTACGACATGCATTTATTGTATGCCGTTGATGTGATGCCGTAAAAAGTCATTTTTGTTGTAGTGCATCTTAAAATAGCCGAGCCTATCTAAGTTTCATTTTCGTATGTGTTGCATTAGCCATCTTAAACATGAACTAGGATCATGCATGATTTCTAACTAGTTCTCTGTTTTAGCTCGGAGTACATTGTGAGTGTTTACGCTTTAGCATACTGCATAAGATGTGTATGTTGCCATGTTAGCATGCTTGCCATGAGGCTAACTGCTTAAGTGTTTAACTACTTGAATGCCTGTGGGTAAAGGTTGGATTGTTTGAATTGAAACAATTCATCGAAATGCGAATTTTAAGCCCACTTAAGGGTGGCAAAATCTACGACTTAGCCTACTTGCGAGTAGCAAACTTTAAATCATTTTCACAAACGAACATGCAATGTTTTGTTCCAACTTAGGTGATCTAGTCTATACTTGTATGTTGTGCGCATCACATAGTAATTCTAGGTTAATAAGTCGGAATAAGAACACATGTGTTTTCAAAAACAAAATATCATGTTAGTAAAGGCTGATCCTTTGATCGGGTGAGCGAGGGTGCTCATTGCATGACCTTCCCCTCTCGTACCCAAGTTCTCAAGTCGAGGCAACTTTGGTGATGACAGACACGTGGCCTTAGGCACGAGTCAGGGTTTCCTAAATTTCCCCAAAATAAAACATTTAGGTGGTGACTCTGTATCTGGCAAAGCAGTCCATGTTTGACACTTCTTTATAAAAATCAGTTTTCCAAAACGATTTGCCGGATTTGGACTCTTTGGTGATTTATCGGTCTCACATTGCACTTTGTGATATTAAATTCAGAACCGTGACACGAGTTCGAACTGTAGTAGCTTAAGAACAAAACGATTTCGCGTCATCGTGCGCGGAGCCGGGACGTTCGGGGCGGTCTACAATATGACACATTAAAATAATTTAAGGAAATTGAATTAAACAGATAGTATACGGTTTCTATTTTAAAATGGGAAATTTGGCCATAAATCCCTCAAGAGGCACTCATCTTGTCAAAAGGACAAGAATTATATGAGTACTTTAAAAAATCCCTAGTATTTTAAAAAAACATTCTTCTTATCACTCTTATAGTCACTGTTTGTCTCAACTATCTCATATGAGATTGACGACCTCAGATCTGAAAATCGACAGTTTGTTCTCTCTCTCTCTCTCTCTCTCTCTCCCTCCCTCTCTCTCTCTCTCTTCCTCTCGTTCACTCATTCTCTTGTAAACCCCTATTTTTTTGTTTGTTCTCCTTTTTTTATTCTTTCACAGGCAAAATCTCAAATTTTACTTTGATTCAAAATAAAATTTTATTATGAATCAAAGTAAAAATTTGTCCTCTTAACAAAAATGGGAGCTATGAGGGAGTTTTGCAAGTATTGAAATTTTTTGTCCTTTGGACAAGAAGTGAAAGGTCTGAGGGACTTATGGCTAAATCTCTCTTTTAAAATAGAAACGAAAATAGTTTTGATGATGATAACAACCATTTCTATCACGTTAAATAAAATAAAAAAAATAGGAGATTACACATTAAAAAAAAAAAAAGATGAAATAGGAGATTATATGTTAAAACAATTAAAGGAAATTCAATTATTGCTGGAAATTTTAAAATAAAAAAATATTGGAGAAAAAGAAGGAATAAGTGGGAGATTACACATTAAAATAATCAAAGAGAATTTAATTAAATAGGTACTATAGAGCTTTTATTTTAAAATAGAAATGAAACTAGTTTTGATAATGATAATATTCATCTATATCACTTTAGGTAAAAATTGATGATATGATTAGATTGGAGAAAAAAAATTAATTATTTGATTACCTTTATTTTCACTTGACTTTTTTATTTACAAAATTCTAAGATTTTAAGAATGAGCATTTTACAAAATCTTCCATAACATTTTACAAAGTTAAGAGAATCTAGAACACTCCGAAAATTTCACAACATTTTACAAAGTTAGGAGAACTTAGAAGACTCTAGAAAATTTGAAAAGGTTCTAAAACATCCTAAAACAATTAACATGAGAAGTTTGGACAAATATGGAAGGTTTTAAAATATTCTGGAGAAGTGCAGAAAATTTCACTACGTACTATAGTAAATTAGAAAATTATAGAATATAGTGGAAGGAAAGTGCCCTAGTGTATTTTAATATTGGCCTTTGGATTAATTTGATCATAACCGTTCGTTAACGAGTTGAAAAACTATATAAAGGTAAAATACCTTACTAATGCAACAAATTTCATAATATTGTGTTGAATGTTGTATTGGCAAACTACTTCGATTCCGACATCATTTCTCTCTACTACTAACCTCTCCATCTTCATATTTGTCTCCCCCTCAATTGCCCCCTCCATAATGATCATTTTCTTACCCTCCACTGCCTCCGTTATCTCTTCCATCTTCATCAATCTCTTACCTACCATTGTCCCCATTGCCCCCACCATCATCATCATTCTCTTTCCCTCTATTGCCTCCATTACCCCTTCCTCCATCATCATTATTCTCTCCCCCTCCATTGCCCCTATTTTTCCCTTTATGCTCTTATTTCATGTTCTCTACCCAATTCTACCAAATTAGAAGAATAAATGCAAAAAACAAATCTATCCATACTAAACATTTTTTCACTTTTTTTTTTTTTCATCACTCAATAGAGAAATGCATACTCATATATAAAAATATCGTAGGAAAATCTATCTCACAATATGAATGAAAAATTTTAGAGATGAAATAAGCATAATAGGCTAAGGCAGGGGTAACTCCTACACTATACGCATCCACAAGATCACCAAATTGTTTGTGGAACTCTCTAGGGTGGGCCACCAGATAAACTATAGTAGCAGTTCCAACTAGACAAACTAATTCAGTGATACTTCTATATACAAACCAAATCTGACTATGATATTGTATGGACCATGGTATATGAACAATGTCAAGAGTATGGTATGCACGACATAAAATGCAGTCTGAAACCGAGTTGTATCATATTTGTCGCGTTTGAAACCTTGGTAGAAAACACAATTTGGGAACAGAATTAAGAAAATACAGAGGGCTACCGTCGACATCGCTAGCCAAAACCACAATAGTCCTTTGACAAACAATTTTCTATCCACCCAATCAAATCCCATATAATAAAAGTTGTAACAGTTGTATGTTTGAAGGTTATCTATATATCAGTAGTATTAAAATCATAATATAATCTTGGATTTGAGATTGCATTTGTAATTTGTGATATTAAATAATCGATTGAAGATTTTGTTTGGTTTGATCTTATGGTTCTTAAATCTATAAGAATTTTGTACGAATTTTTAGACAATTTTATACTCAAAATTTCAATATGCTTTCTTCTACAAAGTTGTTGATAATGATGCCTAGTTCATCTAGAAATTTTGTATCAATTATTCTAATTTTGTACAAATTTGTATGAAATTTTAATTAAATTTGAAGTTTTCAACAAATTCTGCTTCATGTTTGAAAAATAACTAAAAAATCTTATATTAGACTAAATTTGGTATTTTCTGAGTTAAAAATGAAATTTGAGAAATATAGTTTCATCTTCGATTTTTACATTATGGATTTGATTTATAAATTTCAGTGTGGAATTATTTTAATAAAATGTGACAAATCTGTGTCATGTAATGTTTTCTAATTTTTAAAAATTATTTATAAATTATTTTTGATAAATTATTTCTAAAATATGACCATAACATGTTTGTTAAACATTCTTGAAAATTACAAGAATTTTAGAAATTTTAAAATAATTTATTTGTAATTTTAATTACAAAAATTATGTTCTGAAAATTCTAGACAGAATATTAATGAATCAAGATTACCATTTCAATTATTTGTTAGAACTAAAAAATAAATGTTTTACTAATCTATTTAATTAGATCTTGTAAATTAGTATGCATGTGTGTTGTTGTGATTTATTTTATTATTTAAAATTTATTATTTCACACTATGGCTTGATTTAGCTGTTTATAATAATTTGTACATTGGTTGATTATTGCAGAATGTATGTGTTAATATTTTCTATTGAAAATTGTAATAAAATGGTATAATATCAATGGTGATTTAATTATTTGTAATTATTATGGAAATTAAGCAAAATAATCAACAAAGTGTACAAAATTAACGGTTGACGATTAATACCAGTTGTTCAGGGTGAGCCTTGATTTTAAGAATTCGTACGTAAATTGTGTCACGAAATCCTAAGATGGCACGGGGCTTATCTGACCCATTTTTGGTTTTCGATTTTGGAATAAGGGTGGATGTGCAGATGACACACAAGGAGATTATGTACTTATGGTAGACCGTTCCCTTGGGGCAGACTACGGATGCCACTACTTGAGTATGTAACTCTGGACGTGGGCATCCCTAGTAGTTACAGTTAGTAACACTTGAATAGTTAACCAAGAAGGGGTTCAAATTAACTGTGGTCATGACTTAGTGGTCGGTAAGTTAAATATCTTTAGTAAGATTTCAAGTGTCACATAATTTATTAAAATTGTTGAAATTATTTTAATGGTTGTCATTTATATTTGCAATTATATTGTTATATCATTTGTATAATCTCGTTATTTTTCTCTTAAAAAGAAAGGTAGGTTTATTGTGGTTTCTTACTGTGTTGCGAAACTCATAGCATAGTTTTGTTGCCTTGACGTTTTATGTCAGATTTTTATGAGGAAGTAATGGAAGCTAAAAATGGAGTTGACACTAACATAAAGCCTTGGTTGACTTGTAGTCATGACTATAGAGGGATAAAATTTTATTATCTTATGTATTAATAATTAAGGACGTTATGATTTATTTAATGTATTATTTGGACATTTTAAGTTTTTATTAGGTGTTGTTGGACTTCTGATTATATGAAAGTTGAAATTTCTAATTAAAATGTCAAGTTTTTAATTTAATAAGTTTTTATTTAATTTCCTTCGATATTCCAAAAATTTGGGGCATCACAATTAATTTTTTGTAATATTTTTGTTAGTCATAGCATGAATAACATAGATTTTGATTTTGTTTTGATTTATGTTTTGATTTATTTGAAAGAGTTAAATTAATTGAAATCTTATAATTAATCTAACAACATAATTCATATTCTCTATGTCTAATTTATGTTCTTTGGAGTTCACAATTGAACTTTAAACAGGCAAAGAACAAAGCAACCTGTAACGACCCCATCACGTATAATGATTAGTACTTGAGTAATTAAGAGGATTTGAGATTTAATTGCCGAGTATTATAATTTATTTGGGATATATGAGAATTGTGGAATCTGACTTGTATATTATTTTATTGAAGGTTTATTTTGGATTGAAGGTTTATTTTGGAATTAGAAATTAAGGGTCCAAATGGCTTAAGGAAGTGAAATCCGGACGTTGAATCAATTTAATTTTGATTACGGACCCATTTTGGAGTTTAATTAAATATTCGTTTTAATTTAGTAAAAATTGAGATTCGATAAATTAGATCCTAATTGAGGTTAATCAAGCTAATTAAATTATGAGGATTGAGGATTGTGATTATTGTGAATTAACTTTAGTTGTGGGGTGTCTAATTTGAATATGTAATTTAATTGACGGAAACTTGGAGTCTGATCAGAAATTGAAGATCTAAATGATTTAAGAAATTAAAATTTATGATGGTAATAAGTTCGATTTATTATTTAGAGCATTTTGGGAGTCTGATTAAAAATCTGATTCGTACCGGTAAATTTAAATATAATTAATTGGACCCTAATGGAAGTCAAATAGATTAATCTAATTATGAGAGATTTATGATTTGTCATAATTAATTTGATCATGTGTTGATTAAGATTTATTAAAATTAAGTGGTACTTAATTAAATTATTCCTAGACATAAGTTAAATTGGACCAACTTAATATTGGGGGTGTAAATGGGTGTGGGTGTAGTGAGAAATCTGTGCATGTGTGTATGTGTTAGAAATCAAGTGTGTGCATGTGTGCACGTGTCCTGTTCTTGGCCGAGAAGCGTGTGTGTGTGTGAATGAATGTGAATGTATAATTTGAAGCTCAAACATAAAAGAAAAAGAAAGAAATGAAACCAAAAAAAAAAGAAAAAGGAGATGCATGTTTGCTGGGCTAAGAAATGCACGGCACAGAGAGAGAGCTGAAAGAGAGAGAGAGGCAGTGAGCTTCTATACCTGCTGGAATTTGTAAAGAAAGAAGAAGACTTAAGGGGAATCATCAATAATCTTTGAAATTAGAGCTTGAGGTATGGATTCATGCTTAATCTTTATAGAATCTTTATGTTATACTTGAAATTAAGGATGGAGTTGGACTCTAAATCATGTAATTAATAGGAATTAGTAAGAAAATGAAGGAAGATTGGTTTAAGTGTAAGATGATGGAAGTTAATTTGGAATTTGATTCTAAACATGAAAAGGATTATATGCATGTGGAATATTATGGAAATAAATTTGAAAATTAATTAGTTGAAGTTTGATTTTACTAAATTTGAGATCCATCCTTGCATGCATGCTAGAATTTCAAAGTTTAGATTTAATTCATGTGTAAAAAGATTTATGAGATTAAATTTGGGTTAGGTATGAAGAAAAATTAATTAAATCTAAATTGGGATAAATCAAGAAATAAATTATGATTTACAATTTGACAATCTAGAGTTGGCTTAATTTTGAAATGAAATTTCATACATGCATTGTGGATTTTCAAGATTTTAGAACTTTAATCCATATTTTAAAGCTTGTGAGTTTGGGATTGAGTTTTGATATTAATTAAAAAGTCAAATTATAATTTGAGCTTGATAATGTAGAATTAGTTGGATTTTTGATGAGTGTTTTATACATGCATTATAGATTACGAAAATTTTGGATTAATTCAATCTCATATTTTGAAGAGAAAAAGGGAATGTTTTATAAACATCAGGTTTATGGAAAATTAGAATTAATCCTAATGTTAGATAAAGTGTTGATGTTATAATTAGATTTTAATCCATACTTATAATTTGAGATTTTATTTAAATAAAACATATTTTGGGATATCTATGGTTTTGAATAAATGATTTTTGAACAAACGATTTAGTAATTCATGACTTTAATAGATGGTTCTTCATGTTTATATACTAAAGTACATGTTTTGAGGCTTTAAATACCAAATTTGAACTTTAATTTCAATTTTAGAATTTCAGAATTTTCGTTGTCCGCTCGAGCGAGGGAAGTCTCGCTCGAGCGTGAAAATCGACCTCCCAGTAGTTTCTCAAATTTTACAGTCCGCTCGAGCGACCAAAGTGGTGCTCGAGCGAAGACCCCATTTTCAGCACATTTTGGAAAGTTGCATTTAGTTCATATTTTTATCCTCATCTCCTTCCAAAACATTCTAGACATGATTTATGACTCAATAAAGATTAATAAGCTACTAATCAACATAGATTAGTTAGTTAAAGATTAAATCATTGATCTTGTGGTAATTGTTTAAGTAGCCAAGTAAAGGATCAATCCATTTGGAAAAGAGGGACTTAGTAATGAAAGAATATGTGAAATAAGAACCCGGTTTATTTAAATGAGAAAGAATAAACGTAGTAGAACTTCGGACTATAAAGACTAGAAAGGACAAGTTTAATCAAGGGAGTAATGTTGTATTTCAATGTGTATATGTTATGTGCTTGTGTAGGTCACGCGCCATTGTCTGCCTGATTGTCCCGATGTGTCCAGTCTGTCTGATTTGCTTCTGCAGCCAACTGTGAGTAATAACTTTGTAAGTAATGTTCGATGTTATGTATTTTCAGTGTACTATGATACGAAATGATTGATTCTTGAAAAGCTAAGATATGTTGGAGATGAATGAATGAATGTCCAGTTTTTCTGAAAAGTATTTGTGGCACCCTTAGTCAATAAGGCCCTCGCTCGAGGGATACAATACCGTGGCATAAGGCCCTCACCCGGGGGATACAATACCGTGGCATAAGGCCCTCGCCCGGGGGATACAATACCGTGGCTACTTGCGCGCAAGATATGGACCTTTATGGTTGTTGGTATCAACTCTGTCTGTGGTCTTTGGACCTATCTGATCTGTTAGCTAATGGGTGTACCACATAAGATCTTATGCAAAATCTGAATATGAATATGAATATGAATATGAATATGAATATGAGCATGTATCTGAACCTATATCTGATTTGAAATCTGATTATGCATAAGACTCTATTTTTGATAAGATTGTGTTTCTGATATAAACTCTGATTTCTAACTTTGTGATGAGCATCATTCATTAAAAACCTTTACTCTGTTATTATTCACTGGGTTTTAGCTTACTGTATTATTTATGTATGTAGGTGATCAGGCGCGTGACTAGGCTTAGAGGCATCTGTCTAGAATCTGTTTTGTCAGCCAACCAATGTGCCTCCCGCGGAGGTTCCGGATGTGTCAAGTGATTATTGCTTAGTAACTTAAAGTTTAAGTTCTGTTTTCTTGTTTGGTTAACCAAGTCCTGGGTATTTTGTAAATAGGGCTAAGTTCCTTTTTGGTCTAATCTATGTATATATGATGACTTAAAGATAATGTGTATATATGTATATAAAAATTTTAAAATTTTTCTGTCTCATATAAGTCTGCACAGCTCAATGGACGTTGTATATTCTTATTTGCTTCCGCAGCCCCTTAATATTATGTTAATCTGTTCAGAGGCCGTAGGTAATCCTCGGATTACTGGCCGGTTACGGTGCCAAACCTATAGGGGCAGGTTTGGGTCGTGAAACAACCGAAGTAGCAGAACACAACAGAAAACATCAGCAAAAGAGGAGATCAAACCACCAAGGGGTGGTCAACTGGCTGGACATCTAGGTGGAGGTCAAACCACCAAGGGGTGGTCGACCAGTCGGACATTTGGGGCGAATAACTGGCGGTGGTAAACCTGCATAGTTCGTTTCGGTCTGCTCCAGTTTTGTTCAGGCTGTCAAACAAACAGTATGCTTGACGACCGCGTCAGTCATCCTTCATAACTGAGAGTGACTGGGTAATGCCCCAAATTTCTAGCCCAAATTATAATACAACAATCATGGCTCTTTCAAGAAAAACAGAATATAAATCTCCAAACTTACATTACATGATACAATAGTTCTTCATGCAACAATACATTAATCCAACAACAAGTAAATAAACAAATAAATACTTCCAAGGGTTTACAAGTTTCCAAGGCTTGAGCCTGGTTATAAAAAACGGTTATTCAAACCCACACACATATAGCCCTTAGCTTAAACACAGAGTCACAGCAAAATGAGAGTCTCGTACTCTCAATACACATTTCCTCGCCTTTAGTTAGGTGACATCACCACATCTTTTCCTGTACAAAAATCCCGTAGGTGAGCATAAAGCCCAGTAGGAAATCCTTAACAAAGTATATACATTTTATATAAGTCTCAAGAGATGAAATGCACATGTTATGCTATGCCTTTTTGAAAGAAAATCACATCTTTATCTTTGAAAACCATCATGCTCAATGATGTCATGCAATTTCAATTCTTCAAAACTTAACAATTCATTTCAAGAGCGGTAAATGCGACTTTGGTAATCCCTAGGTCGGTGTCTACAAGTAGACTATACAAGTATTACCAATTTGTCATTTTTACCAGCATTGACTGGAAGGCTTGACACCTATAATCTATCATTTTTACTAGTATTAACTAGAAGACTCGACACCTATTCAATTTCATCTACACCATCTGTCAAGACTTACCACCGTATTTACCCCAAAACCAATTCATGGAAATTTGTTTCTCAACATTCTTTTCCCAATGCAAGTTTTCAAATCAACTTTCAAAGTTTAATATAATCAAATGAATTGATATGCAAATAACACAAGATGAATATAAATACTTTTATTCCAATTCATCATCCAAGGAATAACACAATTCCTTCTTCTCAAGTATCCTCAACAATTAGTCATTTCAAGACTATTTCAACGTTTTGAATAATAATTTCCAAAATGAACAATAATTCTCATATTCCCTGAAATTCATCATTTATATAAATATAAATAATAAATTTTCCAAACATCCATTTATTTTGGCACACAAAATAAATATAACAATATCATTCATGGATTTTTAGTCTCTTTTAAAAAAATCCCCAATTTCTAGGTTTTCTCACCAAAACTATACAATTCAAATCTTTTGAAAGAAAACTTTCCAAAATCATCTTTTCTTCAATCAACGAAGATCAAAACCCATAAAATCATTTTAAAAGAACAAGAGACAAACCCACTTTCAAAATCGTTCAACTTCTTGAATCAATAACCAATTTTCAAACCTATCGAACGATGATTTCGAAAATCATCTAGATCTTGCAAATATATGTGTATATATATATAACTCTAAGAAAATCCGTACTTCGAGTTTTGAAAAAGAAATGAGATGAAACCCCCAAAATCAACGGTGTCAAAACTCGATCTTCACCGCACACAACGAAGCCCTCGAAAAGTTAGCCAACTTTGATGAAGAACCTATGCAAAACTCTAATGGTTCTTGAGAAATCAAGGTTTTGATCCAATTTGGCATAGGGAAATGTAGAGAGACGGGGGAGGAAAGGGTTTTTAGAGAGAGAGAGAGAGAGACCTAACAAGAGTGAGATACACTCAGCGCAAAGAGAAGAAAATACCAAAATTTCAGACTCACCTACCACCGCACGTGCAGCGCTTCTCCCGCACTTGCACTCCCACACCTACATTTATTGCAGTAGCCAAACATGCCCTCCCCTATTTTCCACATGTGCGGATTTCGAATGCATTTTGTATTTTTGCTTTGGGGGCGCTGCCCCTCGACCCCGCCAAGGCACTACCCTCGGACCATGAGGTCTTGCCCCTGGACCCCACCAAACCTGCCCTCGGACCCGAGTCTTGCCCCTAGACCCATGGCCCGGCCAAAGCGGCTCGATCCACGACTGTCGATCAAAGTGGCAAAACATGAAAGAATGATCGAAACCGGGATCATTACAGACTGGACGTCTGAAAGGACATCTGGGGGGATATTCGGGTGGACGACGACCAAGAGAAAATGTTCATTTGGTACATTCGGGTAGATGACCCCTCTCTGTATGAATCAGTTTTGCAACGGCTTTTTTTCAAGTTCAACTTTGCAACGTGTATCTGATTATCTTCCAACGGGGAAAACTCACATGGCCTAAATATATAGGGTGACATTGATTTGATATATATTATTTTACCATCACCAACTGGAAGAAACCAACGGTAAAAAGAAAGATACAGAGCACTGAACTCTGTATATAACAAAGCTCTATGCAGAAGAGAAAAACAATAGAGGAACAGAGAGAAGAAAACTAAGTGCAAGAAATATTCTTTCATCCTTCATCAATCACACACTCTATCTTCTCCGAGTTATCTAAAGAGTTCTAAATCTCTGTTTCATTCATTCTTCAGAAAATATACACTGAACCTTAGCCTTTAACTTATTTGCCTTTGATAGGTTTTATAAAAAAATATGAAAGTTTCATTATTTTGTATCTACTTGAGAGAGGTTATCCTTGTAGCTTTCTTTGAAAGCAAAAACACTCATCTCCAATCTTATAAGAGGTCACTAGCGAGCTTGTAATGCTAGAAAATCTGTGAAAAATTGCTCCATGTGTATGAGATTGCTAGCACCCCTGTGAAGTTAGAAGAATAGTGAAAAATGTCAAGTGAAACTTGAGGAGTGGATGTAGGTTTGGTTGAAGTCAAACTACTATAAATCTTGTTTGCCTTCTCTTCCCTCATCTCTTCAAATTGCTTTAAGTGCGATATTCATCTAAAATTATTGTGATTATTATATGTTATACCTACTGTACTTATTGTCAAGTTTTTATTGGGTAATTATTAGTTTTAATTTGTAGAAACACAATTCATCCACTCTTAAGTTGCTTTTTGGGTAACAATTTTTAAACTAATTATTTCAACTTTTAAGCTTCAACCAAAAATTAGTTACAAAAATTAATTTTTATATTATATTTCAACTATTCCACCCGTACAAATATTATTTCAAATCATTCAAATAATATATATATATATATATTCAAACCATACAAATATTAATTGACAACTTGGACTTGCATTGCACTAGCACATATATTCTACTTGTATCCCACACACACTGAACTTGCAGCCCCACATATATTCAACTTGTACCCTCACACAGATTCAACTTGCATCCCACACACACTAAACTTGTACCTACACATACTGAACTTGCACCCTATCTAGACTAGACTTGCAAGGCAATTAAATTGCACCTTGCTCAAATATTTTTAAAGTTGAAAATATATCATGCAAATTATTTTTTTGTGACTATTTTTTGCTATCTTTATAACTATGTATAAAATTGAAATATGCTGTATGATTAATATTTTTAAACTAATTTTTGTAACTATTTTTAGTATTTTTAGTATATGATTTGAGTTAATATTTTTATGTTTCAATCTTATTTTTTATTGATAACTATTCTTTTTTTGTTGATAATTTTAGAGACTTTTTTATTTTTATTTTTATTTTATAAACTATGTATAAATTTTAAAATATAAATCTGATCGTTTTAAAAATTAATAACATTGAGATGATATGGACTATACTTTTAAAACAACAATAATATTAAGAGTATTTAATAAAATGTATAAAATAACAATTTAAAAAAAAATAAAAGTTTTGTTATTTTGAAATATTTGAATAATTAAAATGTGATGTGTGGCTAAAGTTGGTAAAAAAAAAATTACTTTTGATAATTTAAATTTAAAAAAGATGTTTTTAAATTTTAAAAAAAAAACATAATTTTAAGATTTAAAAAAAATATCCTTTCTTTTTTTCATCAAACTTATATATAGTTTAAAAAATAATAATTTTGAAAATGTAACCAAATAGTGATCATTAGTGTTTAAAGTCTTAAAAATTAAAATTTTATTTTTATTTAAGTAATTTAAGTAGTTTATAGAAAAATGTTTAAGACCCACAGTCTCCCACAATTTGATCTACAGTAATGTGGTAAGATACATGCTAACTTTTGATTTATCATATACTTAATTGTGTAGGACCTACTTTTCTTGCCACCTTATTGTGGTACATATAGGAATTCAAATTGTGGGTCTCTAGCATTATTCATCTCTTTACTTTTTTGCACATTTCTTGTAAAATTTTTAAAATTCAACTAAAATTTTCAATTCTCAAACGAGCTCAATTTTTGTTTGTATCAATTTTAATCAGACATTTTATTTTAATCATTTAAATAATTTAAAATTATGTAATTTTTAAATTATTATGTTAAATTTATTAAATATATTTAATATTAATCTCATTTTTAACCAATTGTCGATATATTTTTAACAGTATTAATTTTATAAAAAATTTAACAAGTTATACAATATTTATCAAAATAAAATAATATTATTATTATTTGTATGGTTTATTATTATTTTTTATTTATACAATCTTGGTTGATATCTATATTGTTTGAATATTATTATTATTATTTTCTACAATTTGAGTGAATATTTTAATTTTTATTATTCTTTACGTTTTTTTAACAAATAAAAATGATATTTTTCTGTTCAAAAAGTAATTCTAAATAATTATTATTTACATTAATTTCAAATCATACAAATCATTTTAATTATGTAAGTTTTTTTCGTATATTTTTTGAATTATTAATTTAAGTCTCATTTTAAATATTTCAGTGGTGTTTTTTGAATAATATTAATTTTATAAAAATTGAATTTATATAGTAAAAATTATATGTATTTTATTAAAATAATTTTTTTTTGTTTTTTAATTAAAAAAAGTGAGGTGTGTGATGTGATGTGTGCTTTGGAGAGAAAGGGAGGAAGATGAGGAAAGTGACGTGTTGGGGAGGGGAGAGGGGTTTGGATCAGGATCCTCATGGTTCTCTCCAGCAGTGTCTTGCACTTTGATTTTCAGTTTTGTTGACACTTCATAATTTGAGCATTTCTATTCATGTCTTTGGGTATTTCCTTATTTGTATACTTATTAACTTCATTTTTATTTCTTATTTGTCAAATGTTATTAATCTAAAACAATGGTGATATAACTGGAAGTTTGCAGACAAGTCAACAATTTTGGTGGTGGTTTGAGCAGGTTGCAAGAAGAAGATGATGTTCGATGCTTTGAACTACTAGATTGGCTACTAAGTATTGTTGGATGGGAACCTACAAGGGTAGCCCAGTTGGTTGAAGGTAAGGGACCAAAGACTTAGGAGTATGCTCCTCTCTAGGTCTCGGGTTCGAATCCCACCCCCAGCTGGCTACTGGCGGGCCACTGCATCTTTGCCTGGTCGATCGGCTCAGGACTCCGAGATTAGTCAAGGTGAGTCACTCCGAATGAGTCTTGGCTCGGATACTCGGCTATCAAAAAAAAAAAAAGTATTGTTGGATGGGAATTCAACTGAGCTAATTAATTTTTGGTTTGTTAGAATTAATGTTTAGGTGGTGTTATTTTTTATTTGTTTCCTGTTGTGTATTGTAATTGTTAGGTTGCCTTCTGGCCAACGGTCCTTTCTTCCAATGAAATTTTGGGTATTTTTTTTGTTTTATTTTATTTTTGTAATGTTTTATTCTATAAAAAAAAATCTGCACTGTTTTATTTACAAAATCAAGTTTATTGCTAGTGGATTGTAGCAGGCAAAGGTTTGGAAATATAGAGGAAACAAAATAAAATGAAACAAAACCACAACTACACCATTATAAACCAAATGAAACAAAATGTATTCTTAGGCATTCTGAAGTACCAAATGTATTATTAACCATATACCAACACAACTGCAACCATCTTTATTTGTATTCTCAAGTGTGAAATGTACCACTACAACCATTACACTGAATTACATCATACAAGTACCAAATGAAACAAAATGTAACCCACAAAAACAAAAACAAAAAAAAACAAAAACAAACAAACAAACAAAAAAAACAAGTTTTTTAAATCCCTCGAAATTCTTTTAAAGCAAGTTTTTAAATCCCTTGAATTGTAGAGGTCATAATCCTCCTCATCTTTGTCTAGAAACTTGTAATAATTGCAACAAACCTGCTCTGTAGTTATCCTCCTCAAATTATCTATGTTTTTGTGGAAATGTCTTTATAACATTGTAGACACCCCATTTTTGACCGTCCTCAAGACTTGGACGTCACCGTTTGAACACCCGGTGATCATCCATGTTTGTGTTCGTTTGGAGTTCCCAGAGGTCTCGGCTACGCGCCTTGCCTCAGGATCTCCGAACCCGACTGTTTAGTGTCTGGTTTTGCACCAAACACTTGTATTTTGCCTTGGAGGGGCAGGAAATGCCTTGTGAGGCATCCCCACACATCACCGGCCATGGCTAAAGGCCACCGGCTGGTGTTTTGTTTCCATCGGCAATGTATATTGCCGATCGACATTCTTTGTTGCCGGTCAGCAGTCCATTTTGTCAAAATGGCAATTTTGAGCAGCCGACTACTGTTCATCTGCTTTTGCAGATATTTTAATACAGCTGTCTTGCATTTTGTTCCCCTCCATACACGTGTATGGAGGGATGGCCTTCTTTTTAGCTTCCTTGCTAAGCTTTACAAGTTTGGTTTCCCTATAAGAAGAGGACCCCTCTCTTGGCTTTAGGGTTGGAGATTTGGTTAGAAAAGTTCAGAGGGAGCTCTGGTTCTAGGTTTAGGATTTTGTATCTATCCTATATCTATATCTCTCATTCTCTTGTATTTGTGTGTGTTTAGGCTCACTATTGCACACAAACACATTGTGTTACACCTTTTCTTAGTTTTTGAAGGACCAGAGGTCTGTTTTTGAGGTTCTTGGGTGGTTTTAAGCTCAAGGGAGCAGCTGGTCCACCATTGTTGAAGAGGTTCTACAAGGGTAAGAAACTTGCTCCTTTTTACCCCATTCTTGCATACTATTTTTGCCTATCTTAGAACTGTTTTTGAGCTTAGTGTATAATATAAAAAAGTTCTATTTTTGGGCCCTCTAAATAGTTTGTTTAGAGTGTTTTGTGGTTTGGAGGTGTTTGACAACCCTTAAGCCTTGAGGGGCTCCATTTTGTGCTATTTTGAGTGAGCTCCGGGATTTTGGTGTTTGGGCCTCCTCACCATTGAAATCTTGAGGGATTTCAGTGGTAAGGATGGTGCCTTGAAGTCCCAAGAAGGAGAGGGCCACCCCCTCTCCTTATTGTCCTTGAAAAGAGCCATTTTTGCCTCTTTGATGAGCACCTAGCTAAGCCTCATGTGGACCATGCCTTGGCTGTTATTTATGCTTATTTTGCCATGAAATAGCATTGTTGTATGTTGGTTTTGGTACACCGTGTTAGTTTAACATACATGCCATGTAATGCCTTGTTGTTGCCTTAATATGCCTTAGGTTGTAAACCATTGTTCTAGCATGTTTTAGGCTTGGCTTTGTGAAGCTTTTGTGCTTATTTTGCTATGTTTGAGGTCTGTCCTTAGTTGTTTGGGTCGACTTTGGCATGCTTAGTATAGCCCCTTTGCATTTTTGGTTTGTTGGCCTTAAGTGTGTGAATGTATTGCATGCATCCTTGCCTTAATTTAGTGGGTTGGGACCTTTTGCCATGTTATTTCAGTCCCTTTAACATGCTTGTATGCTTGCCTTGGATGCCTCTTTGAAGCTTTGAAAGCTTGTCTTGCATGCTCCATGTTTTGGCCTTTGTGCATACCCTTTATACTTGAGTCACTTAGATGCCATCTAGGTGTTCCTTGGGTGTTGTTTAGGTCTGCATTAGACCTATTTTAAGTCCCCTTGGTCTTGTGAGGCTTGGTTGACTTGGCCTTGGTTTAAGCCTCTTGGCTTGCCTCAAGTTTTGGACCTTGATTGCATGCCATGCTTGTTTTCTTCATTTGGTTTGGCACCATTTTAGCATGATTTCAGAGCTTTCCATTGTATGTTAACGGTCCATGATTATCTCTTTTAAGTGTGCTTAGAAGTTGTTTCAATATGCTTAAGTCTTGAACCATGTATCCATGCATGCTTGTATGTACATTTGCCTTCATGTGCTTAGCATTATGGCCACTGTTTTGGGCCTAATTAGGGCTGCCAAAATCATGTTTAAGTCCATCCTTTGCTTGTTTGCATGCTTACCTTGCATGTTTGCTTGCATGCTTGCATGTATACATTGCATTGTCCATGTTGCATGCTAGTTCATATGCCTAGGTTGCATTGCATCATGCATGTATGCCTTGTTCCTTGATCTAGTGATAGGAATTGGGCCCCTTTGGTTTGTTGGTTTGCATTGCATTTGACATCAAAATGTGCACACTTGGTCCTTTGGGCCATCACGCATGGAAATGCGCGATTGATGGTCCGAGAACCAAGGAGCTTGTCCCTTTGAGTCACTAACATGATAAGGGACATGATTGGTGCATATATGGCTTGAATTGCATTGCCATGCAAAGCTCTGTCCTCTGCTGCTGTCAAACAGGTTCTGCAAGAACTTTTTGCCGATCAAGCTGCGCAGTGCCGACCAAACAAACAATTGGTGGCCGATGGATTCATTCTCAGCCGACGAACATCTCCTACGGCCGGTGGCCATTCTCCCCAGCCAGGGATATTGAACAGTGCTCAGAGAGGCAACCCTGAGGCTTTGGAAGCCTTCGAAGGAATACAAGAGGGAAAACAGAGGCAGCTTGCGCATGGTAGTGCATTTCCGAGCAAGACCGAGCATGCATTGCATCAGGCTCTCCTCCCGAGGCGGTTTACTATTTTCCCTAGATTAGTTAATTTTCTTAGCTAATTAGATGGCCTGTAATATTTTAATTAGCTTGTAGGTTAATTATCTGTATATTCTTTCGAGTCTCTCCGAGTGAGGGCGAATCTGTAATAAGTGTGGGTGAGTGTGTGTATGTTTTCCAACCCCCATTTCTTTCTTCCCTTTTATTTACCCGGTTATGATGGGAGATTAGGGCACGTTTAAATTAGCATACAGTATAACTGCATGCGTGCATCCGTACATTTGTCTTACATGCACCGGGCTCGGCGCATCACGCTAACTGCATTGGTATTTCAAATCTAACTTGAATACATGCATCAAGTGATCGCATTTCACATGCCATGTTTAAGTTAGCCGAGCCTATTCTAATTGCATCCTGTATGTGTTGCATTAGTCAAACTTAACATGAACTAGGACCATGCATGTTTGCTAACTAGTTTACTGTTTTGGCACGGAGTACACTGTGAGTATCTTATGCTTTAGCATCCCACATGAGTGTGAATGTTAACATGACAGCATGCTTACCATGTGGCTAGATGCTTATGTGTTATAAACTGTTTGGATGCCTGTGGGTGAAGGTTGAATTGTTTGAGTTGGAACAACTATTGAAATCCGTGTTTTAGCCTACTTGCGAGTAACAAATCCCAAAGCGTTTTCTAAAACAAACGGATATGCAATGCTTGTTTCCAAATTAGGCGATCTAGTCTATACTTGTATGTTGTGCGCATCACATAGTAATTCTAGGCTAATTAACTGGAATAAGAACACATAACGTTTTCAAAAATGGATATCATGGTTAGTAGAGGCCGGTCTTCGGATCGGGCGAGAGGGGGTGCTCATAGCTGACCTTCCCCAATCGTACCCAAGTTCCCGAGCCGAGGCAACTTTGGTGATGACGAACACGTGGCCTTTGGCACCGAGTCAGGGTTTCCTAAATTTCCCCATTAAAAAATATTTAGGTGGCGACTCAGATCGCAAAGCGATCCATGTTTGGCACTTCTTTTCAAAAATCTGTTTTCTCAAAAGCGATTTGCGGATTTGGACTCTTTGGTTCAGATTAAGAACCGTGACTTCAAATCGAGTCTGTAGCATGTAGCGGGGTCCCTCATGGCGTGTTCTGATTCTGGCGACTTCTTTGGGGAGTTTAGAGAGCTTGACTCGAACTCGTAATATCTTGTTTTGATTTCGCTTATGTGTCTCTTTGCATTGCATGTGCATTGGTGCGCCTAGGACACCATGTTGGCCATCTGCTATTCTTGAGCGGTTTGTCGGAGGCATGACTTTGTCAAAGCATGCCATAAGGCTGACCGATTGCGGGCTCTGCCAGTATGGGAACGCAAACCCCGGTTCTACCGGGGCACCCTTTTCGACCATTCGACCTAGTGCATATCGAAATCCATAGTGACCATTCCAAACTAGGACAGGTTACTTACCCGATATAGGTTGTTTGAAACCGCTGCGTGCGTAGTGAAACCCTAGCTCCTGACAAAATAGGACAAGGAAACCCTACCCCAACATAGGGGTGTTTTGGCTCTCATTTACTTGCTATGTGCTTTTAGCATGTATCTCTACAGGGAATGCATATACCAGTTTGCAAGTTTAAGTATCAGACCCGAGGGCACCAATGTCAGTATTTGACAGAATCAGTTATATCTGAGGGTATCCGATTCAGTGTTTTGGGACAATGATTTCTGGGGAACAGTGATCAGTAGTAGAGTATAGTTGTTCGGCTGCACCTGTGTTTGATCCGTTTGGGCTGAAATGCTGCTTGTTTTTCCTTTCAGGGGGGGTTCAGAGAATTCCAGAATAGTTAGTATTCCCCCTTGCCGAGGCAGGACTTAGCATGACGCAGAATTCGAAAGAGATCGTGGTTATGACAGCCGCGTTGGGTCAAGGAATCACTCTACAAAGTGAGACCAATATTGATATGCCGCATCCACCTAGGTCGCCTGCTGCACACCCGGTTTGGACCCCTCAACTATATCAGGCTCGCGAGCCTACTACATTTGAACTGATGGGGATGATAGGTGATCTCCAGAGGTCCGTGGCGGATCTCGCCTATGGAATGTCCGCTTCGCCACCAGCTGCACCATATGCTGGAGGTTTTGTACCCCAGGAGCCCCCGCTATTGGGACGGATTATGATTGAACTTAGCCAACCGGAGATGGCCTCCAACTGTAACAATGACATGTCAACGTCAACCCAAACCCTTGATCAGGCTGAGGCCAGAGGTAAGGATAAAATGAAGGCGGACGCTGACCCTATCGAACAACTGCTGTGGGCAGTCAAGGCTTTGAAAGCCGCAGGGATGAACAAGCAACAGGTATCTGCAGTTGTGACAAAAGCTGTGAAGGATGCTTTCCCCACCCCACCTGAGGGTAGTTCAAGTCAATCAGAAAGCCGGGATAGGCCCCGTCATGCCAAAACAGCTCCTCCCGTTCCCAACCCTGTACCCGGGAAGGATCAGAAATCCAAGGCGGCACCTGCCGACCCGTTCGCTAGTGCGTCTAGCAAGAATACTCAACCTTCAAAGTACCTGCCCCGAGGGCGCAGGGTCTTCCATGCTCTCTACATGCCGTTGTCCAAGGCACTCCAAATCCTAGCTGAAAGAGGGCATCTTAAACCCTTGGAGCCTTGACCTCTGCCGAAGAATCTCCCTGCTACACATGATGCTGCTCTGTACTGTGCGTACTACCAGCAAACCGGTCATGCTACCGATAATTGTTTCTGCCTCCGTTATGAGGTGCAAGATTTGATTGACAATGAGGTTATCCTCCCGCCCACCTCAGCCAAGTCCGTTACCACCCAGTTATTGGATTTTGAGGACACAGATACTGCGAGTATGTAATCAGAGGGTGAACCACCTGCGGGCGGCGCTTGGTATATTTTTGATGTGGCATCTGGCACGCATTTTTGAGCATCTGCGAATACTAATTTTGTAAATTCTGGCTTGGGTGCCGAGTCAGTCTTTTGTTTTGTTTTGAGTCTGTCTCATTGTCTTGAGTCAATCCTTTTGCTTACGGGTCTGTCCTGTTATAGCGAGTCACCCCCCCTTTTTTTGTATAGAATGCCAGGTGATTCCGGGGTTGTTGCCTCGAACATCGTTTTACTTTGCAATTACCCGTTTTTGTTTTCTTTTGAGTCTGTCTCTGCTGTGGAGCCAGTTGCATCAGCAAATCTGAATGAAACAGCTGTGGCTATCTCGTTTTCGTACTTGCTGTCAGTTTGAGCTAATTGTGCCAGAGGAGGTAAATGGAACGACAGTACGTTCTACCTGCTCTTTTGTACCCTGAAAATTATTACAATGACCTAAGTTTTTCAAAAGCCTTTTTTAAACACTGCGGTGATAAAAACGAAGAGGAAGGAATTCCTCGGGTTTTTTGCAAAATTTGATCATATTTGAGAGAAGAAGAGGCATGCTAAGCCTTTTTATGAATGAAATCATGCCTGTCAGCGTGAGTACTGAGAAGGATCCTGGTTTGATCTAGACTGGTTCCACACTATCTTCAGCGCGAGCGATTTGTCGCTTTCTTAAAAACTTTCAAAAACAAAATGTTTTGTGCGGTCCTGTGAAGACTTGTGTGGAATTGCTCTTGAGATTGTGCAGCCTAGGATCGCTCTCAGCCTCGAGATTCAACCTATCTGTTTCAAACCTGGAATCCATTCAAAACGTTCAACAGTTAACTGCCATGAAAGGCCTGTGCGGCCCGGTTTGAAGCAGCGCTCGAGCGAGAGGCACCAAAACCAGATCAAGAAGATCAGATCTCACCGGAAGAAACTCGTGGAGCAACCGTGATGGATTCTTCTGCAAATCAACACAACAGCCACTCTCCTGGATACGGATGGCTTCAGAACCCTAAACCCATTTGGCATGGACTTGTTACACTTTTACCCTTTGAGAGGCTCGCTGGGCCGAAAACCCAGAAGGGCGGCCCAGGCAAAAGTTATAGCAAGAAAAAAATATATATACAAAAAGAAAAAAAGAAGAAAGGAAAAAAAGAAGAAAAAAGAAAAAAAGAGAAAAAAAATGCAAAGAAAAGAGAAAAAAATTAAAAAAAAAAAAGAGAAGAAAAGAATTGAAAAGAAAAAGAAAAGCAAAGCTCACAAGGCCGAAAACCCGCATCGGGCGCCTTGGAAAAAGTTAGAGCCTAAAAAGTGAAGGTTAAAATACCCGAGTGTACCTTAGCCGGAACTACGTAAGGCTTGATTCCCATCTTTGGGATACGTAGGCAACTTCATCCTGAAGTCCAGCCCCTAACGCTTTCATAGCGCCTCAGTCCATGTAATGGTTTTGATCATCTTTGCCTTCTCTGCATCCGACAGTTCGGTTGTGACAACCGTGAACTACATAGGCTTGATTCCCATGTCTGGGATACGTAGGCAACTTCATCCTGAAGTCCAGCCACCACCGCCTTCACAGTGACTGTGTCCATATATTGGTTCAGACCATCGTCTTCGGAGTTTAGTCATCACTGACAAAGACCGTTTATAAAATGCTGCGGCATCATCCAAATAAGGGGCAACTTTCCGTTGCCATGCATTTCTATGAGTTGCCCCGAGTTGCCGTCCAAAACCAGGGGCAACTTTCCGTTTCCATGTCCCCCCTTCAAGCCAGGGGCAATTTTCCATTGCCTCCGATCCGAGGTTGCGCATCTCGAGGGTAGGTTCCGTGCTCGTTTAGCATTGACCGTTTGCAAAAATAGTTTTTGAAAATTTTTACTAAGGTTGGCTATTTTCTCGAAAACTATTTCATCTTCCAAAACTGGACCATTTTCTTGGATCCAAAAAAAGAGAAGGAAAATTTTCAGTGCTCATGGCCTGACTTGCATGATTTTCAAATCAAAAATTGAACAAGTATGTTAATCCGGCTCTCATTTTGGTCAAAACTGTTTTAGAAAGAAGAAAAAAAAATGGTCAAAGTGATGAACTAGGGGCACAGCTGAGTCAGGTATTCTGTCTTTCCCCCGCCGTCCACATACTTGCCAAAAAGGCACCCTATCCACCGGAAGAGGCTTTCCCTATCAGAGGAATCACAGGCGTCGGAGGCTTTCCCTATCCCCTAATCCCCGACCGTCACGTAAAAGCAGTAAGCTACAATGCGGTGGGTGAACCCACATTTTCTTATTCAGCCATCAATCACCCTGGAGAGGGATGAAAAATGAGAGAATAAAGAATGGAGAGGTGCGAGTTGAGAGAAAAGTAAGAAGAGGGTTTTGAGAGAAAACCGAGCACAGGGCCGAGTGATGTGAGAATCACAAATCAGAAAGGGTGGGAATAATACCCGGAGGAACTGGCTCCTTGAGATCTGAGGTCTTTTGCTTTTACAAACACGTCCGTGTGTCGTGTCTTTTGATTTGTCTATCTCAACTTTTGTTTTGAGTCTTTTCCGAGCGAGTCTCATTATGTTCAGGTCACGCACCTTTTGTTTGAGTCTTTCCCGCTGTGTCCAGTTTTAGGCTCGATACCTCGGTTGCAGAACCTTTCTTAAAAAGTTAAAATCGTTTATGCTCGGAGTGCGGTGCCATTCTTTACATTTTATGCGAAGCAAAAAAAGAAAAGAGAAAATTTGGGGCATCTGAGTGTGTTTCAGTTTCAACCGTTTCAGCTTCCGTAGTCCGTCTTGTTAGATTGAATTTGTTTGTTCGATGTTCTTTGTGTCTTGAGAATGAACCGAGTGCTGTGTTATGGGCCGTATACAGATTAATCCCCAACAGAGTGTGGGCTGTGTGTTCAGGTTAGACAATGAGTTGCTTGATTATTCTGCTATTGGCTGGTTGGTTGTCTGATCATTCCAGTACAAATGTTCAATTTTCAGACAACAGATCGACTTCATTTACATTGAGGTGTAATATGACATAACATAATGCGATGCAATGCATGAGATATACAAATGTAACACTTTTTTTTAGACAAAAAGTTTGTTTCATTTCATCATTTTTTCAAATACATAGTTTTGAAGAAAACAAAAACCTGCCTGCGGCAGTACAAGATACTGGAGCTACTAACTAAAAAAAAAAGTACAAAAAAAAGAAGAAGAAAGCAGCAAAAGTCTGGGTCGTCATCAGCAGTCTCAGGCCTGGGGATCTGTCCTCCCCCTCTTCCTGGACAAAGGTCCAGGAGCATCGTCATCGGCACCATCATCTAAACCTGAGTTTGAACCGTCTCCGGTCTCCTCTTCAGATGATCCCGCCTCTGCCTCTGCCTCTGCCTCTGCCTCGGACTCGGACTCGGACTCGGACTCATCATCCTCATCATCAGGAATGGGTGCCTGAGAGCTACTCCCGACATGAGCACGCCCTGCCTTAGCATGGGGATGTCCAGTGTCTCCACGCCCTCCTCGAGCAGGAATAGAGGGCCCAGCCAGAGCACCACCCACCGGAGGGATCTGGAAAGAAGGCTGAAAAGCATAAAAGGTAAATGCATCGATCTGCCGTGGCGGTGAATCGATCTGAATCTGATGTATGAGTCAGGTGAATGCCGTGTGAATCTGAGTGGTCATGTATGAGTATAGTGTGGCGGTGTATCAATCACGAATCTGATTGTATGAATACTGATGTGTGAACGCCGTGGCGATGTATCGATCGCGAATCACGATGTATGAGTCTGATGTATCAGTCTTAGAAATTTGGGTATCGGTGTTGTGTCGTGCATCAGTTATGCGAATCGGTTATGTATGATTTGAGGCTGCGGTCGAGAAGAACATCTGGAATCTTGTAAAGGGCGGAGGTCGAAGGTCATTGTAGCATCCCCATCATGGAAGCATTCACTCTAGAGGCTAGAGTGTACTCGGAAGACGCCTGCAAAAGTATCAGATGCATCAGTATTCTGCGGAATATCAAATAAACTGAAATGAAATAACAGTACAAGATGCGAAATGAAGTAATACATACCGGAGGCAAGTCAGGGACATCGACCAACTCGTGATCAGTCGGGGGAGGAGCAAAGGGGATCTGGTAGGTCGCCCCACCCTGCCCTCTGCATGTCAGTGAAGTGGGCAGAGCAGGCCAGCCGGTCCCCCGCCCTCTCTGAACTCCGTCCCTGCCATGGACTTGAACCCTCCTCGACGCTCCCGCTCCAGCTGCCGGCGCTGCTGGCCTCTCCCTCTCAGCTCGGCTACCACCACCCAAGGGTCGCATGATGTAGGTCCGGACGTACTCGACATAGTCACCCTCGTCTCTGTGACGCTCCGCGCCCCAGCCAACGGTATACTCTCTCAGGTGCGCGAGGGAAAGCCTCTCTGTATGCCTCATATGTGTCGAAGGCGGACCCGAAACTATCTGCCCCGGTAAACCCAGGGTCTAACGCAAGAAGCGCTCCCCCAGGTACCAAGCCCGACAGACCGGGCCCTCCAACAGAATCCGGAGGCGGGCAGCCTCCTCAGCACTCTCATAGTGGTTTCTCACCACGGCCGGCAACGGAGCCCAAGGTTGCCAGGTGATCTGCGGGTACAAATGCAGTTTGTTATCTATCTGTTATAAAAAATGCAGTGCTATGCGAAGTAAGCTCTAAAGTTGAACATACCTCCGCGGCGGTGATGGTGTCGAAGTAGCGGCGGAAGAAAATAAAAGACTCCCGGGGTCTCCGCACACACCGCACATCAAAGCGATGAGAAAAAGGGACGTCGAGCGGGATCTCCACATCGGGTACTGGGGCAAGTCTGGGAAAGTAGGCGTAGACCCACAACTGCAGAACAGATATCAGTATGACTATCGGATAAAAGCGAAATCTGAGAATGAAGCGAAATGGCGAGCCGTGTGTTGTCGCGATGTATTGTGCAAAGTATACTGATGTGCGATGTACAATCGATTAAAGCAGTATATATATATGTGTGTGCGTGTACGATATATAGTCGATGAAAAGCGGAACCGTGCGATGTCTGAAATCTGAAAATGTAAAGCGAAAGCAATGTAAAAAGGGAAAGAGGATGTACCTCCCAAGCTGCTTGATGTAGCCAAGAAATTTGTCGTGGCGGAAAGAAGAACTCATGTAACCATACAAAGTGGCCAAGCCTGCGCCCCCCCAGTCGTAGTGGCAGATCCGCCTGACATCCACCAGTGCGCTCAACAGGCAAAGAGGCACGGTGTTCGCCCGGTCTTCGAAAAGGGTCGTCCCAAGCAAAAACATGATGAAGCCCCGCACATACTGATCTACCTCCTCTGGGGTCATCTGCGCCTCCTCCGCCAAGGCTGGCTGAGTCCTGAAGTGGCTCTCGAACCACGAGTATCTGACAAACCACGCAGCGAGGGGTGGCGAGTCTTGGCAGTCTGGTGGCGGCGTCCCACTCATCCATATCCCTGTCAAAGGGGATCGGATCACCCCCTACCCCGATGCCGGTAAGCATCGAGAAGTCATAAGGGGTCATCGTCATGTCCCCTGCGACGGAGAAGTGGAAGGAGTTGGTGGTATCCCACCACCTCTCCACTAAAGCAACAAGCAAGGGCCTGCAGGTGGTAAGCTGGGAAAGCCCCTTGCAAAAGATGTCGAAACCCGCCTCGTCGACGATCTGGAGAACCGCGTCTGGCAACTCCATGTACCAGTCTCGGGCGACGACATTCCCATACCCGCGGATGGTATGGGAGTCCCCTTGTAAAAACAACAATTGCGAAGCAATATTCAAGATGCAGTTTTAAGAAACATACGGATATATAGCATGTGTGCATGTTTTTCAGATTCAAACAGGCATTGGGTGTCAGTGTGCTAGCAGTGAACTACGACGTGTGATGTGTCAGTGTGTTTGAGTGGTTCAGAATTAAATGACATGTGTGTATGTTTTTGAAATTCAAGCGAATCTGGTGCGGTGTGCTTCTGATGAAATCTGAGTGTGTTGCGTCAACGTGTTTGAGCAATTTAGAGCTAGCGCAGTGTGGGTGCGCGTGTAAGATTCAAACAGTTATCAGTTGCAAGTGTGTTCACAGTCAACTACAGTGTACAGTGCATCAGTGCATTCGAACTAAGCAGTTAAAGAACGAATAAGTGTTCTACATTGCGAAAAATAAAATCGGGGGAAGAATATACCTCGGAAGCACCGTGTGACAGGTGTGACTCTGGCTCACGGAGTAGTAGCTCGGGTGCTACGCCCCTCTCGAAGCTTCGGAACTGGTGTAATCCATCAGGGAGCATCACGTGAACTGCCGGTCTGTAGGTCTCTAGATCAAATGGCCGGATGCGAAGCGGCAAGGGCTTGGCCTCGGGATCCATCTCGAGCTCTGGAGGAGCCCCACCCTGTGGAAGGTCGTCCGCCATCTCGAAGAGAATGTGAAAATGGCCGAAAGGAGGAAAAATGGGCGAGAATATGAAATGTCAACAAAAAGTCAACCCCGAGAGGGCCGGGAATGGCTGAAAAAGCCGAGGTGCGGAAAAGGCACAGATATCGAGAAAAACTCGATGGAAACAAGCCCCAAGTGGCGGAAATAAAAAATGAGACACCGAAACGAAGTTTCGTTCGGTTGAAAATGTCCGAAATGCGAAGGAGATCGCGAATCGAACAACGAAACGGGAGCTAGAACGCAAGAAAATGAGAGAATCAAGGGAGGAAAATGCCCTAGAGGGGAGGGGGAAGGATTTTCGAGCAAGAGGAAGTGAAGAAAATAGGGTTAGAAACCCTATTTTAAAAGACCCGTGGCCAATTGACAAAACTGCCCCGATACAGGAATTCTTTGCCGGTCGGCCACATTCTTTGCCGGTCGGCAATATGTTGTGCCGATGGAATTGTATGAGGGCCGATGGACGGTGATGCATTTGATGGCGGTGGTTATCCGGTGGTGTCCTGATGGTTTTGAGCCTTCTACATCCTTGTTTGGGTTATATGTGTGGTTCAGGGCCTTCATTGCTCAAAACAGTGCAAGACAGTGCACTTCCGAAGCTCGATCGGCCTCCGTTTTGACCTCGGACCGTGTCTTCTGTGTGTGGCACTCGAATTCATGCAAGGTGTATCCTTTCCGTATCCTTTTGTCTCTTACAAAACTCGAAAGTTGCCCCCATATGCATTTGGCATGCATTCAATTACGCCGTTTAGCGCATTGCACTGTCTTGCGCATCGCATTTCATTCGCATTGTCCAACGCATCACGCCGTTTCGCGCGTCTTACTGTATTTGGCATACACTCATTGTTCGCGCTATTTTGCGCACCTCACTCGCATTGTCATGCGCATGGTCTGGCGAGACCTTAAACACGCACGGTCTGGCGAGACCTTAAATCCGCTCAGTTGCATTGTCTTGCATTTCAAAGGACGTGTGTTGCCACACACTTGCATCAGCGTGCACTGTCATGCATCTCTAAAAACCGCGCTTAGTCGCGCATTTCAAGTTCACTCGCATTGACATGCATTGCCCCAAAATGGGTCCGGCGGGACCGAAAACACGCCACGGTCCGGCGGGACCAAAAACACGTGCGGTCTGGCGAGACCATAAACCCGCTCGGTCGCATTGTCATGCGTCTCAAAAGCCGCGCGTTGTTACACATCTCGAGATCATACATCTTCATGCATTCTCAGTTCATTTGCATTGTCATGCATCTAAAGACGCGCGTCACCGCGCATCAAATTTTCATGCATTGTCATGCATTTCAAGTAAACTTACGTTGTCGCACACTTCAACATCATGCATCATTTGCATTCCAAAAAAAACAAAAACATGCATTGTCATGCATACATTTTGCATCCCGGTCTAGGAGACCTTAAATCCTCTAAAGGTGCAATTCCTTTGGTGTTTGTCGTGCCCGAACGACTTTCGGTGGTCTGGTAAAGCCACCTGCCTGTGTTTGCGGTGAGTTCCTAGAAGACCAACTGGGACGGTGGAAACTAGAGTTCGAACGACTTATGCCGAGAACGCAAAGGTTCGGGAGTTCCGAGACTAAAGTCTGGTTTAAATACCCAGGGGTGTATCCTCGGCTTGAAATCTGTATGGAAGCCCCATAGGTTGAGGCAGCATGTCTGCACCTCAGTTCTGGATACTGAACCAACCTAGTATATCGCCCTGTTGATAAGATAGGGAAAGCTGCAATCATAGCCGTTGCATCCATTGTAAATAGTGCATTGTCATGCATACATGGTAAATATTGCATTGTCATGCATTGTAGAAAATAAACATGCATTGTCATGCATTTCCATTGTAGCTTGCATGCATCCGTTGCATTTTCCCCAGCAGATCGCATCATGCTGCATTGTCATGCATTTTTGTAAATATCCATTCCATTGCATATTTGTAGATATTACATTTTAGATTGCATGCATTCATTGCATCACCTTCCATCTATGGCTTGCGCCTTTCCATGTTGAGCTTGGTCTGGTATGTGCCCATACTTCTCGTGTCAAAGCATAGTTCAGTGGACCGTTCTATGTTAGCCGCGGCTTGTTTGTGTACATGCCTTTCCTAGGCAAGATTTGGTTTGGCCCGCGTGCCATATCCATTGTATCCATTTCCATTGCATTTTAGATTGCATGCATTCATTGCATCACCTTCCGTCTATGGCTTGCGCCTTTCCATGTTGAGCTTGGTCTGGTATGTGCCCATACTTCTCGTGTCAAAGCATAGTTCAGTGGACCGTTCTATGTTAGCCGCGGCTTGTTTGCGTACATGCCTTTCCTAAGCAAGATTTGGTTTGGCTGCATGCCATATCCATTATATATTACATTATAGTGCAATTTTGCATCCGGCATTAGGATCATTGTCCTTTCCCCAGCGGGTCGTTACCCCACTTATGTCATTCCACCCAATACTCGTTCTTGTGTCCGTCTACATTACTCATAGTTCAGTGGACCGTTCTATGGTAGACGGACTTGTTACCTCCATCAATCTATTTGGCATTTGTGTGGTTTCGAACTGCTCATGATTGGATCATGATTCAATTGCTTTGCATGTAGTTCGCATTGTTTCAATTGCATTGCATTTTCATTTGCATTATTTATACATTGTTTTGTATATATTGCATATCATTTTGCATTCATTCTTGCATTGTCATGCTGTAGCTCGGCTTTTCGCGCCCCCTTTCGGAAGAATGAAATAGCCCTTACAGTTCGGACTCTACTTGTGTGTTGGTTCTGAATCTGATTTCACAAGTGCAATGTGAAACAGTGGAAACACAAAAAGAGTCCAAATCCGGCAATTGTTTTTGAAAAATCGATGTTTGAATCAAATGCCAAAAATGGACTGCTTTGATTTCGAGTCGCCACCTAAATATTTTTGGGAAATTTAGGAAACCCGTGACTCGTGCCAAAGGCCATTAGTCCGTCGTTACCAAAGTGTCTTGGTTCGGGAACTTAGGTATGAGAGGGGAAGGTCAATAATTGAACACCCCACTCACCCGATCAAAGATCGGCCTCTACTAATCATGATGTGGTTTTTATATACAATATATGCTCTTATTTTATCTCTAACATACAAGTATAGACTAATTTCACGAACAGTTGGAACGTTTGATTTCATGTTTGTTTTGAAAAAGTGTTTTGAATATGTATCACTTGAAAATGTGATCTCATATATATACATTAATCAAAGTATTCCAATGTCAGTGAATAGCCTTCATCCACAGGCATTCAAACAGTTTATCACTTAAGCAATTAGCCTCATGGTAGTATGCACAGCAATCACACTTATGCAATATGCTAAATCATAAAAACTCACCTCGTACTCCGAGCCAAAAAAGAGAACTAGTTAGGGAAAAATGCATGATCCTAACTATGTATTATGACTAATGCAACACATATAATATGCAATTACTAAGCTCGGCTACTAACATGGCATGTGAGTCAATTCAAGGCATGTAATAGCGCACATATTCAAGTAAAGAGTTTGACTTTGACATTTGCAATAATATGATGAGCCGAACTTTTATGCATGCAGTACAAGTGGATGCAAACATGAGTATGCTAAATTAAACATGATGTCCTTAATCTAACCATCATAAGCAGTGAAATAAAAGGGAGAAAGAATGGGGGTTGGAAGACATACAACTTATTACATATTTGTCCTCACGAAGGAGGGTCCGAATGAACTACTGTGCCCTCACGCAAGAGGGTCCGAATGTCCAAGTGTCTGAATGAATAATTATTACAAAAACCGAATGAATAATAAATGAAAGGGGCTGTCTAATTTATTACAATAATTGATGTAAGGCAAGCCTTGACACAATAAATTCGGTATAACGTCCGACCGAATTCAATTAATCATATTGGTTCTTTATGTTGGTTGTAATCCAATTTTAACCAATTTTATTAGCCTTTTTTATTACCTGTCCATTTCTTTATCTTTTCTCCTGTTTGTGCAAACGTGATATTTACATCCACTAAGTCTGAAATGCAATAAAGGAAAATCAGTGTATTGATTAATTAGTTAGTACTAACAAACTTGATATTTACAACATAAATCGTTGAAATAAATTAAACAGCCCCCCAACTAGCATATAATAAAGTGAGCAAAGTTAAATAGCCGGGGTTACTATTCACCACCGGAAGTACTATTCATCGCCGGGTTACTATTCATCGCCGGAGGTACTATTCATTGTCGGGGTTACTATTCACCGCCGGAGGTACTATTCACCTTCGGAGGTTACTATTCACCGCCGGGATAGATTATTTAAAGTAATAAATTACAACAATTTATATACAATATTTAAATTACAGCAGATATGTAGGTGGTGCAGTGGTGCAGCCATTCCATTAAAGCGATAAAAAAAAGTTATAAAACGAAGTAAATAAAGTATTTAAACAAATTATATCACATTTTTAAATTAAATGATTGTCGGGGTTACTATTCACCGCTGAAGGTTACTATTCACCGCCGGGATAAATTATTTAAAGTAATAAATTACAACAATTTATATACAATATTTAAATTACAACAGATATGTAGGTGGTGCAGTGGTGCAGCCATTCCATTAAAGCGATAAAAAAAAGTTATAAAACGAAGTAAATAAAGTATTTAAACAAATTATATCACATTTTTAAATTAAATGATTGTCGGGGTTACTATTCACCGCTGAAGGTTACTATTCACCGCCGGGATAAATTATTTAAAGGAATAAATTACAACAATTTATATACAATATTGAAATTACAGCAGATATGTAGGTGGTGCAGTGGTGCAGCCATTCCATTAAAGCGATAAAAAAAAGTTATAAAACGAAGTAAATAAAGTATTTAAACAAATTATATCACATTTTGAAATTAAATGATTGTCGGGGTTACTATTTACCGCTGAAGGTTACTATTCACCGCCGGGATAAATTATTTAAAGGAATAAATTACAACAATTTATATACAATATTGAAATTACAGCAGATATGTAGGTGGTGCAGTGGTGTAGCCATCCTATTAAAGCGATAAAAAGAAGTTATAATTAGGTACTATTCACCGCCGGGGTTACTATTCACCACCGGAGGTGCTATTCACCGTCGGAGGTTACTATTCACCGCCGGGATATTTATTTAAAGTATTAATTACAACAATTTATATACAATATTGAAATTACAGCAGATATGTAGGTGGTGCAGTGGTGCAGCCATCCCATTAAAGTGATAAAAAAGTAATAAAACGAGATAAATAAAGTATTTAAACAAATTAGGTACTATTCACCGCCGGATGTGCTATTCACCGCCGGAGGTTACTATTCACCGCCGGGATATTTATTTAAAGTAATAGATTACAACAATTTATATACAATATTTAAATTACAGCAGATATGTAGGTGGTGCAGTGGTGCAGCCATCCCATTAAAGCGATAATAAAACAAAATAAATAAAGTATTTAAACAAATTATATCACATTTGATATTAAATGAAAATTTGTGAAAACTCACCTTTTGGGGAAATGATGAATTTTCTGAGTCACAAACTTTCTTTTGACTACTCTCAAGTCTATGGAATGTGTTCTCAATTCTCAATCTAAAATTTAGAATTATAACTTTAGTGGTTGATTTTTGAATGGTGTATTGATGAAATAGAAATAAAAAATATTAAAGAAAATATTTTATTTCATCCCTCCCGAGCCTCCCTCAGAATTTCTTTCATTCCCCAGAATTCTCCCCCATAATTCCCCTCAGAATTCTCTCTCTGCCCCTTCAGAATTCTTCCCAGAATTTCCTCCCATTTTCTTTCTTTCCTCCCTCCCTTCTGCTCAGCCTCCTTGCCTTATATAGGCAAATGGCATAGTAATAATAATAATAATATAATAATAATAATATAATATAATAATAATATAATAATATAAATATAATAATAAATATAATAATAATACATGCATTTGGTGCGTTTGGTTGAGGTCGGCACCGCCGACTCAACTTTTATTTTTTTATTATTTTTATTTTATAATATATATAATATAATATAATATATATATATAATATAATATATAAAATATCTAAAATATATAATTTATACCAAAATACATAATATATAATATACTAATTTAATTTTATATTAAATACTAAATATATAATATAATAATTTTAAACACATAGAATAATTTGTTTTATTATTTTCTTTTATATAAAATACACCAATAATATGAACAAACACATAAAATTATGAAAAATTACAAAAATACTAAATTAATAAAATATTCAAGATTTTAAAATAATTTGGCCATAATGGTGAAGGTTGGGATTAAAGTTCAAATTCCATTTCGTTTACTGAGAATTCTGCGAGAAACACATTCTAATTGTCATCATCGAGTAATCAAAAGGAAGCGCCCAAGTCTTAGGGCCGGTCAAAATGGGGTGTCTACACATGCATGTTGCTAACAATATCATACCTGTTAAGTTGTTTTCTTTACAGGCACGATATTGTATGTCAGTTCATTGCATTTAAGCGGGACGAACCGAACGGGCATGTATTGTATCCTCCGCGTGAGACGTCTCGAGAATTGCATAATTCTCTTACATCCTTTCTGCATTGTAGTGTAGTTTGGTGTATGCTAGCTTAAAACTGTTGCATGTGTGCTTCGTTACAGTTTTTCTTTGCATGATCATGAGTTATGCTCGGCTTCGTGCATTGTCTTGCATTTTGCCCCTGCCTTCGGGCGCATACCTTGTTTGTCTTGCATGTTTGTCTTAGTCTTCGGCCTTGTCAAAATGGGTTGTCTCTGGGCTTTGACATTCACTCCCGTCATTGTTATGACTTTCGAGTTCTATCAAAGAGGGGCAACTGTAGACACCCCATTTTTGACCGTCCTCAAGACTTGGACGTCACCGTTTGAACACCCAGTGATCATCTATGTTTGTGTTCGTTTGGGGTTCCCGGAGGTCTCGGCTACGCGCCTTGCCTCAGGATCTCTGAACCCGACTGTTTAGTGTCTGGTTTTGCACCAAACACTTGTGTTTTGCCTTGGAGGGGCAGGAAATGCCTTGTGAGGCATCCCCACACATCACCGGCCATGGCTAGAGGCCACCGGCTGGTGTTTTGTTGCCATCGGCAATGTATATTGCCGATTGGCATTCTTTGTTGCCGGTCGGCAGTCCATTTTGTCAAAATGGCAATTTTGAGCAGCCGACTACTGTTCATCTGCTTTTGCAGATATTTTAACACAGCTGTCTTGCATTTTGTTCCCCTCCATACACGTGTATGGAGGGATGGCCTTCTTTTTAGCTTCCTTGATAAGCTTTACAAGTTTGGTTTCCCTATAAGAAGAGGACCCCTCTCTTGGCTTTAGGGTTGGAGATTTGGTTAGAAAAGTTCAGAGGGAGCTCTGGTTCTAGGTTTAGGATTTTGTATCTATCCTATATCTATATCTGTCATTCTCTTGTATTTGTGTGTGTTTAGGCTCACTATTGCACACAAACACATAGTGTTACACCTTTTCTTAGTTTTTGAAGGACCAGAGGTCTGTTTTTGTGGTTCTTGGGTGGTTTTAAGCTCAAGGGAGCAGCTGGTCCACCATTGTTGAAGAGGTTCTACAAGGGTAAGAAACTTGCTCCTTTTTACCCCATTCTTGCATACTATTTTTGCCTATCTTAGAACTGTTTTTGAGCTTAGTGTATAATATAAAAAAGTTCTATTTTTGGGCCCTCTAAATAGTTTGTTTAGAGTGTTTTGTGGTTTGGAGGTGTTTGACCCCTCTTAAGCCTTGAGGGGCTCCATTTTGTGCTATTTTGAGTGAGCTCCGGGACTTTGGTGTTTGGGCCTCCTCACCACTGAAATCTTGAGGGATTTCAGTGGTAAGGATGGTGCCTTGAAGTCCCAAGAAGGAGAGGGCCACCCCCTCTCCTTATTGTCCTTGAAAAGGGCCATTTTTGCCTCTTTGATGAGCACCTAGCTAAGCCTCATGTGGACCATGCCTTGGCTGTTATTTATGCTTATTTTGCCATGAAATATCATTGTTGTATGTTGGTTTTGGTACACCGTGTTAGTTTAACATACATGCCATGTAATGCCTTGTTGTTGCCTTAATATGCCTTAGGTTGTAAACCATTGTTCTAGCATGTTTTAGGCTTGGCTTTGTGAAGCTTTTGTGCTTATTTTGCTATGTTTGAGGTCTGTCCTTAGTTGTTTGGGGCGACTTTGGCATGCTTAGTATAGCCCCTTTGCATTTTTGGTTTGTTGGCCCTAAGTGTGTGAATGTATTGCATGCATCCTTGCCTTAATTTAGTGGGTTGGGACCTTTTGCCATGTTATTTCAGTCCCTTTAACATGCTTGTATGCTTGCCTTGGATGCCTCTTTGAATCTTTGAAAGCTTGTCTTGCATGCTCCATGTTTTGGCCTTTGTGCATACCCTTTATACTTGAGTCACTTAGATGCCATCTAGGTGTTCCTTGGGTGTTGTTTAGGTCTGCATTAGACCTATTTTAAGTCCCCTTGGTCTTGTGAGGCTTGGTTGACTTGGCCTTGGTTTAAGCCTCTTGGCTTGCCTCAAGTTTTGGACCTTGATTGCATGCCATGCTTGTTTTGTTCATTTGGTTTGGTACCATTTTAGCATGATTTCAGAGCTTTCCATTGTATGTTAACGGTCCATGATTATCTCTTTTAAGTGTGCTTAGAAGTTGTTTCAATATGCTTAAGTCTTGAACCATGTATCCATGCATGCTTGTATGTACATTTGCCTTCATGTGCTTAGCATTATGGCCACTATTTTGGGCCTAATTAGGGCTGCCCAAATCATGTTTAAGTCCATCATTTGCTTGTTTGCATGCTTACCTTGCACGTTTGCTTGCATGCTTGCATGTATACATTGCATTGTCCATGTTGCATGCTAGTTCATATGCCTAGGTTGCATTGCATCATGCATGTATGCCTTGTTCCTTGATCTAGTGATAGGAATTGGGCCCCTTTGGTTTGTTGGTTTGCATTGCATTTGACATCAAAATGTGCACACTTGGTCCTTTGGGCCATCACGCATGGAAATGCGCGATTGATGGTCCGAGAACCAAGGAGCTTGTCCCTTTGAGTCACTAACATGATAAGGGACATGATTGGTGCATATATGGCTTGAATTGCATTGCCATGCAAAGCTCTGTCCTCTGCTGCTGTCAAACAGGTTCTGCAAGAACTTTTTGCCGATCAACTGCACAGAGTGCCGACCGGCAAACAATTGGTGGCCGATGGATTCATTCTCAGCCGACGAACATCTCCTACGGCCGGTGGCCATTCTCCCTAGCCAGTGGTACTGAACAGTGCTCAGAGAGGCAACCCTGAGGCTTTGGAAGCCTTCGAAGGAATACAAGAGGGAAAACAGAGGCAACTTGCGCATGGCAGTGCATTTCCGAGCAAGACCGAGCGTGCATTGCATCAGGCTCTCCTCCCGAGGCGGTTTACTGTTTTCCCTAGATTAGTTAATTTGCTTAGCTAATTAGATGGCCTGTAATATTTTAATTAGCTTGTAGGTTAATTATCTGTATATTCTTTCGAGTCTCTCCGAGTGAGGGCGAATCTGTAATAAGTGTGGGTGAGTGTGTGTATGTTTTTCAACCCCCATTTCTTTCTTCCCTTTTATTTACCCGTTTATGATGGGAGATTAGGGCACGTTTAAATTAGCATACAGTATGACTGCATGCGTGCATCCGTACATTTGTCTTACATGCACCGGGTTCGGCGCATCACGCTAACTGCATTGATATTTCAAATCTAACTTGAATACATGCATCAAGTGATCGCATTTCACATGCCGTGTTTAAGTTAGCCGAGCCTATTCTAATTGCATCCTGTATGTGTTGCATTAGTCAAACTTAACATGAACTAGGACCATGCATGTTTGCTAACTAGTTTACTGTTTTGGCACGGAGTACACTGTGAGTATCTTATGCTTTAGCATCCCACATGAGTGTGAATGTTAACATGACAGCATGCTTACCATGTGGCTAGATGCTTATGTGTTATAAACTGTTTGAATGCCTGTGGGTGAAGGTTGAATTGTTTGAGTTGGAACAACTCATTGAAATCCGTGTTTTAGCCTACTTGCAAGTAGCAAATCCCAAAGCGTTTTCTAAAACAAACGGATATGCAATGCTTGTTTCCAAATTAAGCGATCTAGTCTATACTTGTATGTTGTGTGCATCACATAGTAATTCTAGGCTAATTAACTGGAATAAGAACACATAACGTTTTTCAAAAATGGATATCATGATTAGTAGAGGCCGATCTTCGGATCGGGCGAGAGGGGGTGCTCATAGCTGACCTTCTCCAATTGTACCCAAGTTCCCGAGCCGAGGCAACTTTGGTGATGACGGACATGTGGCCTTTGGCACCGAGTCAGGGTTTCCTAAATTTCCCCATTAAAAAATATTTAGGTGGCGACTCTGTATCTGGCAAAGCAGTCCATGTTTGGCACTTCTTTTCAAAAAATCTGTTTTCTCAAAACGATTTCCCGGATTTGGACTCTTTGGTTCAGATTAAGAACCGTGACACAAATTGAGTCCGAACTGTAGCGTGTAGCGCGGGGTCCCTCACGGGCGTGTTACAAACATTCTTCCAGCTAGACATTTGTTGAAACGTCAAAAGGTGTTGAATGATGCACTATGTCTAAGGTGTTTGAAGGAGGAGGAGACGTTAGAACATTTGTTTTTTAAATGTCCTGATTCACGTAGATTTGGCGATGCAATCAGTTAGTCTTGGATTTTTTTAATTGGAAAGCCTGTTTTATTTTTTGCACGGTTGGATAATTGGAAGCAGCAATCTTTGGATATGAATTTTATTTGCCAACTTGTTGCTATGCTTTGGGCCATTTGGAAGCAAAGAAATAGTGTTATTTTTAATGAGAATATGTTGTCTTGTGAGCAAGCCATTAATTTAGCTAATAATCTGTTTGGATCATTGTCTAGAAGATATGATGAATCAGAGTTTGTAGGATGCCTGAGGGAGGAAATCGACACTACGATCTTCTGAATCTAAACAACGTCCAATTAGTACACATTAATGTGTGTTTGGGAGAGGAAAGATTGGGTATACGCCTCATCTTTAGCATATTGCACAAAGTGATTGTCCCATGACTTGAATCCATAATCTCAATGTTATTAGGCTAAGGTTTTTACCATTGAACCAATAATCACCCCTAAAACAACACCCAATTAGTTCACATTAATGTGTGTTTGGGAGCGGAAAGATTGAGTACATACCTAACTTTTGGCATAATGCACAAAGTGGTGGTCTCAAGACTTAAACTCATAACCTCAAGGTTGTTAGGCCAAGACATAACCATTGAACCAATGGTCATCTCTTGTTCTAATATTTGTTTACAAGGATACAAAGTGCTAGTGGATGGCTCTTGGAGACAAGTAGACGGTAATGCTAGTGTTGCGTGGCTTTGTTATAACGCCAATGGTGAGCCGGTAGCACAACGAGCTTTTCATTCTCAGCTCATGTCAGTGTTTGACGAGGAAGTGTTGGCTTGTCATAGGGTGATTCAATGGGCGAAGGATCAAAGTATGCAAAAATTAGAATTGTGGACGGGCTCACCACTTTTGGTGGATGTTTTATGTAATAGAGTTAGACTCGTCTAGTCTTCTTCCACTTTAATTGTAGATATCAAAGCACTTAATAAATATTTTGATTATCTGGTTGTATGTAAGGTTGAGAGGAAGGATGTTAAACCAGCACATGACTTAGCTCGCTTTGTAAATCATTTCCCAACTTAATATAATTCTAGCTGGTTTGTTTTGTTTTCTCAAAAAAAAAAAAAAAAAAAAAAAAAAAAAAATCATTTATTAACCACGTCACAATTTCACCAAAATACAATAAAAGCAAGTCTTGGTGAAAGTTGCAGCATCATGGTGTGCAGGATCCATTGATGGTGTTTTTAATTAATCTTATTCAAAGTTGCATTTTGAACTGTTCTCTTCTTGACAAACTGATCTTTGAAGTACATTACAAGATATGAAGGCCCAATTTGGTGTTGTGGTGAGATCACATTAGAAGATTTTTATGGTTGCTTGAAGTGGTTGATGGTTTCATTAGCTGTATCTATGAAGTAATTTGACTTTTAGTGGTATGGCACAAAAAGTACTCTTCAATGAAGCAGTAATGAGATTCTTTGGCGAGGAAGAGGAAATCAAGCTCTTTTTGAACTGTGTAACCAAACAACACATACTTCTGTACTGCAACCTCTTATCTACATAGTTCTTAATTGAAAAACACCTCACTAGCACCACAAAATGGGGCCAAACTCTTTGCTAATGATGGTGTTAACAATGTCCTTTAGTGGTTTAAGAAATCTTATTATGTTGGTGTTAGGTTTTTATTCTTGGCATTCCCGTTTGACAAAATTCCTTTCAGTTGTAATTTTATTCGATCTTTTATTTCAGTGAGGCTATAAGTATTTAGATGCGAATTCAATCTGAATTGTGCCTATGCAAAGGAGTTTATGATCCTAAATCCTATCATGAGTGGCCATTCTTGCGCTCGAGCGGAGATTGCGGATAAGTTTTCTATGAATATATGGTTTCATCCGTTTTTAAGGTTACGGCTTCCAGATCTTCTTCTTGGATATTAGGGTTTATATCTAGAGCTTCTTTGCTAGTTCCTTTATTGTTTGTTTGAGTTTAAATCTGGTTTGAAAAGTATACATCAAATGATTGTTTGTTTCGTTCAATACAAAAGAGAGTGTTGTTCTTCGATGGATTCCGTGGAATTCGAGCCTGAAACTTTGGTGGATTCTGAAATGGCTCATCGTCATGATTCGACATCGATGTTGTGGATTCAATGTTGGGCAAGACAATTTTGAGGTGAAGATGAGGCCGGAAGAGGCACATAGGGGTCGGTTCGATTCGGGTGTGGATTCGCTAGGTAGTTAAGAGTACACTTGTGTAATTCCTTTATGTCTTCTTAGTGGATTATTTTGTGACTTTTGCTCGTGGTTTTTTATCACAATTAGAGGCGCTCCAATTGTGATTTTTTCACGTTAAATCGTTGTGTTGATTTGTCTTTGATTGTTTGATTGTGATTGCTATTTACTCATTAAAATTGATACATAATCACAAATCAATATCTAGGAGATTTCTAGATTTTTCAGTTGGAAATCACTTTTTAGGAAAATCAGAACAAAACCCAATTTTTTTATTTTATTTTATTTTTTTAAAAAAAAAGAAAGAGAATCAAAATAGAACCTTTGTTTTTTTAAAAAGAAAATTCATAACAAAACCCAATTTGTTTTTAGAAAATCATAACTAAAACTGTAATCAACCTCCATTGTAAACAAAATCCTTTTTTTTTTTTTTTTTTTAAGGAAATCAAAACAAACTGAGGCAGTGGAGTAAAGTGAATGAATCAAAACAAAAATCAATAGTGAAATGAACTTGAGTATGAATGTTGGAATGAATCAAAACAAAAAAGAAATAAGAAATAAAAAAATAAAAAAAACCAAACAAACTTACCATTGAAGAATCCAGTTGGCAATGGTGGCGGAGGCTGTGTTACTATAACAAAAGTTCATGTGGGGACATAATTTTAGGGCCGTGTCACGTGGCCGAGGTGTTGGTCGAGGTGCCACGTGGGGAGCTAGATTGCCGAGGTGATTTGGTATTGCCGAGATATGGTGTGGTAATACCGAAATCCAAGATATTTAGATAAAGGATAAGAGTCCTAAATAAGTGAGGCACTTAGTTCGGATAGGGATGAGACTCTTGAAGAGTTCATCCATATCTGACTAAGAGTCTGAAATAAGTGTAGTGCTTGAGTCCTATGAAGTGAGACTTTTAGGAGACGATAGCATTGCTGGCTATAAAAATGAGGCACCCCGTGGATCTAAGATATGCTCTTACTTGTACACTGTTAATTGAGTTGATATCTTTGATAGATAAGTAACTGACTTGATCGTTGGAGTGTCCCCGGGTGGACGAACCACCGTGGTTTCTCTTTATTTTCTTGTGTGTAGGTGTTTGGTTTAATCTATTTTGCCACGTACTTTCCAGCTAAGTTTCCTGTTTGATTGTGAGGTCGGAAATCAACACCCACAATTCCCATTTAAGTCTGTAATTGCATACTTTAAGTGGTGTATAGTGCTCTCACGTATAAAGTCTAACCAAATACTTTCATAAAATTGAAGAACAAAATTCAATTACAGAACTTAACCAGAAGAAAAAAAAAAGAAGAAGAGTATTTAGTCTCAGAGATGATGGAGGTAATTCCAAAAAAAACATTTGACACAACAAATCCCAGCTTTGACCATGATTTTGGAGAAAATAAATAAATCAAAATCAAAATTAGAAGAGAGTGATTCAAATCTGAATCAATTTTCCAGTTTTAAATCGTAAAGCCCATTAGATTCAATATTATTAATTAACCCTTGGTTGCAGCTAGTGTGTCAAAATCTCACACACCAAACAGGTTCTCTTATCTGAACTATGAAAAATTAAATTGTCACAAACATCCCCACTTTTCATGACATAACTAAGGCAATAAAACTTAAATTCAGACTTGCCTAACTAAATAGGCCCCTATTTAAGATGCATAACTAGCAAGATTCCAGATATGGGCTGCAACTTTAAATACAAACAGTGATGCTTAAGGTGTCAGATATATCATACATTATCATAATCATAAGCCTTCAAACTAATTCAATTGTCTTGGACTAAGGAGAGCATACAACTACCAAAAGATTGAGGGAACAAAGCATTCATTATCCAACACTAGTAGCAGCCAACACAATCATGACTATAGTTGCAAGGTTTGGATGCTTTAAGAAATTTTGGGTATAAAACAAAACAGGGTTCATAAACGATGGAGCAATGTAATTTGTATCGAGGTCTCTGTAATTTCATAAAATCTTCCTATACCTTTTACCAAAAGCACCATCGAGAAACAAAAGTAGCAAGTTGTCGGGGAAAAAAGAGAAAAGCAGTTTCGATATACTTTCGACAATAATAGAGCCTATCACAGGAATAATATATTTATATATTATATAATCAGGGTGTTAACTCTATAAAACAAATTGTCCATCTTTTCTTTCATCTCAGGCTAAATAAAAATGAGAGGAGCTAACACAAGGTTAGGTAAAATAAAATGCTGAAACATTCATCTTATTGGATCTTGCATGTAATCATTGGCATTAAAGAAATTAGCTTTTGGTATAAATATGGACTAGAAACAATAGATTTTCTAGCTAGACACTTATTTTATTTCTCTCATTAATTCCTTTATATAAATATATATATATATATATATATCTAGAATTTGCTCTCTTCATTTATGTTTCAGTTTCAAATGGCTTTCTGGTTTTTGTTCAACCTTTCTTGTTACCTTGTTCCTCTTCTTTTGTGTTGTTATTAATCCTTCTTGTATAACTCATAAGTACAACTAAACAATATTTATAAGCATCTAATATGATGAGAAGAAATAGCACACGTTCTGGAAACTCATCAAACTCTGAAATAATTTAAACAAATTAGCAAATAGGAAAGGAAAAAGATTTAACAACTTTGCAATATCTATTAAGTATAGGAAAATAGGTGTATCCATTTCATGTATGCAAACAGACTGACATTAGTTAAAGGGGGCATAAATACTAAAGCCCATTTGTGGGAAAACCTAGCATGTCGAGGAGAAGGCCCACTACGAAATAGGCTAATCTAGGGGTTCGGCCCTAGCACCTTTCTCCATGTCGAAGTGGGCGAAGTCATGAGCCTAGCCCTAGCCTTGTTCCCCATTCCGAATAAGGCAATGCCATGGGCCTAAGCCTCAATCCATTTTCCCACTCTGAAGTGGGCAAGTCCTTGGTAGCGACTTCAAGACTCCTATTCGCTCTGAAGTGAGTTAAGTTGAGTTGAGCTTCTAATAGATCACTCAATGCCATGTAAGTGAAGAGCACATGGCAACCGCGAATAACAAAACGGCTTACTCAAGTGTATGGAAAAGTCTCTGCCTTCCTCCAATAAGGAGTGACCTAGCTAAATGACAAAGAGTGCCAGGTGGCAGAGAGAGGTACTTTATGAGAAAATCGAGCCTTTCCTATAAAAAGTAACCTCACCTCCCTTCACAAGGGATCCGAATTCAATTACTCTCTCTCTATCTCTCTCTCTCTCTCTCTCTCTCTCTCTCTCTCTCGTCTTCTTCATGTTCTCTTTGGTATGACTTTATCATTGGAGGGGTTTCCGACCAAACCTTGGTTGGGCAGTCTCACCATTTGTTATTTGTGCAGACCTTCACCTCTCGGAGGAGCGCAGTTCAGCCACAAAGCCCATGTGTTCTCTACATTGCAGAATCACTCCCGCACATTAGTATTATCTAGTTGCCTGCCTAGATCCTTCTTATTATGCCAAACAAACTAAAATGAAGAACATTCCTATTATGCCAAGATCCTTTAATGCTACCAATTAATCATGGTCAACCCTAAACCCTTTACTGAAATCCATTGCATACTGTGATCTTACAAGTTTTTGCATATTCCCCCATCAATCTTCTAGCAAATATTGATCAAGCTTCATTGTTAAATTGAAAAATTAGGATTTCAACTTTCACATGGCCAATAAAATAGCACCTCTCTAAGAAGAATAACATAATACGAATAGAATTTCTATTCAAAATGAGGTGGCTTTTCTGTATCGTTCATTCAATTCCAATAAAAAAAAAAACACTTATTATTGTCTTTATAATTTCAAAAATGTCATTGATAAGTCTATCTCGATGTGTTCTTTTGTACAAATTTTTTGTTTGCAAACTTGTTTTGCATATTATGAAAGCAGCACACGCCCACTTTATCAAAATCCAATTGTCTTTCTTACTTTTGAGCATTATCATTTAAATCAAATTTTGAACTCACAACTCTCCAACTCTCAAACTTGAGTTCAAAAATATATTGAATATTTTTTCAAAACATAGTTCCAAATCTCCTATTGCTAAAAACTACTTTGTTAAGACCCACCCAAAGAGGCTGGTCATTATCAATAACCTCTAAACAACCATCACTCCACAACAAGGTTTCTCTATTTGTATACTAGAAGTATTAATAAGCACTCCTAGAACACTAAAGACTCCGACTAAAATTGCTATTGTTAGTGTGTTACAAGGCATCCTATGTTGTCATTGGAATTTTTACGAACATGTGCCAGGCATAATGTGTCATTTTTTTTAGTGGTACAAACTATCTATTTTTGTCAACAATTTTAACATAAAATCAATAGCCAAGAGTTAGAAAAATAAAAGTAATATCTATTCCTCTAAATTATGAACAAGAGTCAGAGAATTAAAATTAATAATCACATGGTTTAATCACAAAAGCTCCATTAGGGGGCTTTACATATAACACGTGTATACAGAAGATCTAGAATTAACAGAAGAAACAAAATTGAATTGCATTAATCGAAGAACAGAAATGATCAGAGATAGAATTTACCTTTCAAAAATATCAAGGGGGCATAGAATCAATCCATCAATCCAAACCCTATGGCCTCAATTCAAACCCTAGTAGACAGTAAATCGAATGGAAGATGTGCAATCGACCAAGGCTATCTGGGCCTTTCGTATCCATTGGGGATAGAGAAGTTGTTGAGCTCTTGGAAGCTGAGTTTTCGGAAAATGAGATTGTAGCTGCAGTTAAGAGTTGTGAAGGTAACAAAGCACCTGGACCTAATGGCTTCAATCTTTTGATGTTTAAAAAGTGTTGGAAGGTGATCAAGGGAGATGTGTTGCAATTCATGCAGGAATTCCATCAAAATGCAAAATTGGTCAAAGGTATTAATAGCTCTTTTGTTGCTTTGATTGCGAAGAATGAGAACCCCTCTGGCTTGAATGATTACCGACCTATCAGTCTCATTGGCTCTTTGTATAAAATTTTGGCAAAAGTATTAGCTAACAAAATCAAAACTGTGATGCCTAGAATTATTAGTGTTGCACAATCAGCATTCATTGGGGGCAGAAACATCTTAGATGGGGTATTGATAGCCAATGAGATTGTGGATGGCTGGAAGAAGAATAGAAAAAGTGGCATTGTCCTAAAGTTGGACTTCAAAAGAGCTTATGACTCAATCAATTGGAATTTCCTATTTTCTATGCTTTCAAATTTTGGTTTTGGGGTTAAATGGATTAGTTGGATGAGGGAGTGTGTCTCAGCAGCCAGAGTTTTTATTTTGGTAAATGGCTCGCCAACCTCAGAATTTAGCCCGCAAAGGGGCCTTAGACAGGGCGACCCTCTATCCCCTTTCCTTTTTAACATTGTGGCTGAGGGTCTGAATATCTTGCTGGAAAGAGCAAAACAGTTGGGTTTGATCAAAGGGGCAGTAGTTGGTTCAAGTGCCTTTAGGATCTCCCATCTGCAATTCGCGGACGATACAATTCTATTCTGTGAAGCTCTTTGGGGGGAGGTCAATAATTTAAAGAGGATTTTGAGATGTTTTGAAGTGTTGTCTAGATTAAAAATTAACTACCTCAAGAGTGTGGCGTGTGGAGTGGGGTTAACAGATGAAGCATCCAAGGCATTTGCTAATAAGTTCAATTGCCTTCATCAAAGTCTGCCTTTAAAGTTCTTAGGCCTCCCTCTAGGTGCAAACCCAAGGAGAAAGAGGACTTGGCAGCTAGTGTTAGTCAAATGCAAACAAAGGCTTGCCTCTTGGAAGAGGAGATTCCTCTCTTTTGCTGGTAGGGTGGCTTTGATTAAATCCGTGTTGTCTAGCTTACCTATTTATTATTTATCTTTGTTCAAAATGCCAGCAGGGGTTGCTAAGGAATTTGTGTCAATTCAATCCAATTTCCTATGGGGTGGGGATGGTTTTAGTAGGAAAATACACTTGGTCAAGTGGAAGGAGATTTCTAAAAGCAAACAGCAGGGGGGTCTAGGGGTTAAAAGGATTAGACTTATGAATGAGTGCCTCTTATTGAAATGGTGGTGGAGGTTTGGGGCTGAACCTAATGCTCTGTGGAAACAGGTGATATATAACAAATACAATCAGGTGGGTGTAGGGTGGTGTCCAGAATCTGTTGATAACCACAGGATCTCTTGTTTATGGGCTGACATATTGGGTGTTGCTAAAACCAGACCTGATCTGGTGGAATTTTTTAAAGAAAACTCTATTCCAGTGATTGGGGATGGAAAAAACACTCTGTTCTAGAGAGGTAATTGGTGTAACAATGTGTGCTTGATGGAAGCTTTCCCTAGGCTCTATTCCTTGTCTTTGGAAAAGTTCGATTCAGTGCATGTGATGCATACCAGAAGCAATAGTGAGATGGAATGGAACCTCAAATTTAGAAGATCACTTTTTCAATGGAAGATGGAGGAGTTGAATAGATTGAATCTGTTGCTGAGTACTACTCCAGTTCTTAGGGAAAATATGGCTGATGTTTTGCATTGGAAAGCAGACCCATCAGGCAACTTCACTGTGTCCTCGGCTTATAAGTGTGAAAACTCCTTAGGTTCAGTGTGTAAGGTTACAGATCTGCTTTGGAACAATGTTTCTTCACCTAGAGCTCAATTCTTTGGTTAGTTGGCATGGAAAGGAAGGCTAAAGACCTCCAGCTTTTTGCAACGAATTAGAGTGCTTTCGGATGAGGCCAATGTGAGTTGCATTTTTTGTAATGAAGAAGTGGAGAGTGTAAATCATGTGCTTCTTCTCTGCCCTTTTATTTGGAAGGTTTGGTCACATATGCTAAAATGGTGGGGTCTGCAGTGGGTTCAACCTGGTACTATGCAGTGTCTTCTAGATTGGTGGGCTGGTTCAAGGATGAAAAAACAAAAGAGGTTGATCTGGAAGGCCATGCCTCTGGCTGTGCTTTGGTCTACCTGGAAATTAAGGAATGATTGTATCTTTAATGGCATTCATCCAAATTTTGAGGAGCTGTATGAGGTCATTAAAGTGCGAGTTGCGATGTGGAGTAAAGATGCTGGCTCTCTCTGCTCAGGTTATTTAGTAACTGATATTGTGAACAATCTGAAACAGGTAAGGTTCTGCATTGGGGGTGTTGGCTGATTTAAAGATTTCTGCTGTTGTTTCTGTCTTCATTAGTGAAGGGTGGTCTGCATATGTACAGCAGTGGAGGGTGGTCTGCATCAGATTTTGGCCTTCAGTTTCTTCGCAAATGGCCTCAGAGGGACTACTGCTCTGCTCTGGTTTGGTTTTGGCCTTCAATTCTGGTCTGTTACTGTGTCTGGTTTCAGCAGTGGAGGGTGGTCTGCATCAGATTTTGGCCTTTAGTTTCTTCGCAAATGGCCTCAGAGGGACTGCTGCTCTGCTCTGGTTTGGTTTTGTATCTTCCGATTGTTTTCTCTTCAACTGTGTGGTGTGATGGTAATTGTATGGGCTTTCCTCGTGGTGCCAACCTAGTTGAGATCGTGAGGCTTGCTTTGTTGCCATTTGCACTTCTTTTTTCCTTTATTTGATGTAATTTCATTTTGATAATTCTCATCAATAAAGGGTGTTTTCTTTTGCTGTTCAAAAAAAAAAATTAAATGGAAGATTACTCTTTGAGCATTAAATAATTTCTCAATTTCTACACAAACAATATTTATAAAATAAATAAATAAATAGATTCATTTAATAAAATTAATATGATTTTTATTCACATGCTCAACAAGCAACTACGTCAATTGGATAAACAACCATATCAATGCTTCTTGGCGTGGAAAATTAAAAAAAAAATTGATTAGTTTGATACCAATCTAACAGGAAATCAAAACAAAAGGGGTTATACTATTGTGCCTTATGTTTTGAATTTGGAAGGATGATGAGGGAATAGGGGATTCCAAAGCTTTAACAAAAATCAGAGCCTCTGTTAGTGATTTAAGCATAAGATTAATGATTTATCCATACAAATTTTTTTTTCGAACCCTCCAGAATGGTGGGGATTTGGGAGGAAAATTTTCCGTGGATGAATCATTGCTAATAATGAATTGGTTGATTTACTGCAATCCTAGCCATTGAAATTATTGATTTGATTCTAACGTGTCGTGTTATTATGGAAGACTGGAAGATGTTCCAATTCTATGGATATTGGAGAGGCAGTCTTAGTTAAATCATCAACAATCAAAGGTCTAAAACATGTGGAGGTGACCTATTCCAAGCCTCTGAAGTTGACATTCAAAGGGAACAAATATGAATTGAGTAATTAAAGTGATACCCACAAGAAGTTTGTCGTGGGTGACGAGCACCACACAAGAAGTTTGTCGTGGGTGATAAGCACAGTGATGGTGCCGCTATACTTCTGAGGTGGAGCCACATGGTTGAGGATCTTCCCACCACCACCGCCGCCACCACAGACAGAATCCAATTACGATCCATCAGAAGCTCCATGGCCAGGGGCATATGCGTACACATTCGAGGAAAATATTCCAAACAACCGCAAATTCACGTGAGAGTCTCAAGAACTTGTTTTACTTTACTTTCATTTCTCAATCAATTTAAATTTGCAAGTTTCCTTTCAGGATCAACAATTTACTCTTTTGTTTCAAGGCAGTTTGAAGTTGTGGATTTTGTTTATAAGTTCATTATGCCATTTGGCTTCTTTCAGTTGATATGTCTCGTCTGTTAAAAAAATAAAAAATAAAAAAATTGATATGCCTCCTCGTGCTTTTTTTTTTTTTTTTTCTATTTTGTAATTTTTTTATTTAATAAAATATTATCCTTTTTTCTTATAAAAAAAAATGGTTACATAATACAATATATTTTTCAATGCCAAACTTAGTACATTTAAGTACTAAAAATATTGTAAAGGTCAGTGTATACCTTAATAAAAATATGATGACAAAGGGCATTATGTACTAACAATTAAACTCACAAAACAAATAAAAATAAATAAATAAAAATACTCAATAACTATATATATTTTTACAAACTATATATGATATTTTGCAGTGATGACATTCATTGACTGGGTTGGCACAAAGCAAAGAAAGTAACTACAATAACATAAACAAGACACAACACTCAAAATAATCAAAAACAACTAATAGAACATAATTAACTTACAAAAAAATAAAATAAAATAACTTGAAACTTTGAAACTACAAATACTCATTGTTTTGACAAAATAACACTCTAAACTAAATAATACTTTCCCTCCTAGCTACAATTGAAATGAAATGACATAAAATTAGTTTCACGATCGAGCAATTCCCACCATTACTATAAATGCTGTGCCACATACTATGGCAGCATTCATAGCCACCTTCCCAGGTTGGTGATTGACTCGATCCTTCCTTCGAACTTCACTTCGCCTATGCTCAGTGGTTTTGAAGCCATTACTGTCATTATAAACCGGCTCGCCATTGTCAATGTGTTGAACAATTTGACAAATTTGATCCTCACTTTCAACATTCTGTTTTTTGCCAGCATTAGATTGAACAGTGTCTAAGACTCTGTATTCAACTTGCTCTTGAATTTCAGAAACGGTGTATCCAAGTTCTTCATTATCAACCGGCTTGTCATTATGTTGTGCTTCACCAGTGTCTTCATTATCAACCAGATGCTGCTGTGCTTCACTTTCAATATTCTGTTTTTCATCAACTTTTTCTTCATCCTCAACTTTTTCTTCACCTTCAACAGCTGTGTCATCAACTTCAACCTTTTCCCGTAGAGGGCCTTCTCCATCATGACCATTATTTCCCCCATTAGGTCCACCTCTACCAGCTTTTTTTTCATCCTCAACTTTTTCTACACCTTCAGCAGTTGTGTCATCAACCTCAACGATTTCGCCTGGAGGGCCTTTTCCATCATGCCCATTGTTTCCCCCATTGGATCCATCTCTACCTCGATGACGGTCAGCTTCGTTTTCTTCTATTTCCTCTAAACATTTCTCTAACAAATTGTTAGAGACTATAAGCACAAATGCTCCAAACATGTCAAAACCTAATAGATACTGATTGACTTTTCTGCATAATTCAATAGAAAAATGCATGCTCATGTCCAAAAAGACAGTAGGAAATCCTACCTCTAAGTCTGGATGTAGGATTTTGGATACAAAAAAAGTATGATAGGCTAAACACATGGTGAGTAATATGCTCCAATTGTCAATCAGTTCATTAAATGGTTGATGAAACTCTCTAGGATGTGCAGTAAAATAGAGTATCAAAGATGTCCCAACTAGACATATAAGTTCAATAAAACTTTTATACAAAAACCTAAATCTTGGGTTGACAGTGAATGGACCCCAATATATGATTGGGCACAAAATAGAGTATCAAAGATGTCCCAACTAGACATATAAGTTCAATAAAACTTTTATACAAAAACCTAAATCTTGGGTTGACAGTGAATGGACCCCAATATATGATTGGGCACAAAAGAAAGTTATGCATAACTTGAAGTGTGATTCGAAACATATGACTATCGTATTTCCCAAGTTTATAATCCTTATAGAAAACACATTTGGGAAATATTAGAAAGCATGCTGCTAGAGAAATATTTGACAAAACTAAGGCAAACCACTTCACACGTTTTCTAAATTTTTTTTGATCATGTATCTTCTCATCAAGTTTGATAGGAACAATTGTTTCCAGAGGAGGCATGTCAGGCTCTATCTCAAGATTTTCATCTTCTCCCACGGATAATGGACGATTTGGAGGATTTTCAAAATCCCTAGTAAGATCAACCTCCGTAGCACGCATCGGAGGATTTTCAACATCCGTAGTAGGTGGGCCGTGAGTGACATCCATGCTAAAAGAGTTTCCCTGAAAATGAAAGAAAAAAAATTATGATTAGATATTAAAGTTTAAAAAAAAAATGAACAAAAGAGAGTATCATTAACTCAGGCTAAGATAGTATGCAAACCTTTTTTTTGGGCAAAACTGAAGATGCAAATCTTCTGCAAGACTGAAGATGGAGCCAATGGCTAGTTCGTCTTCCTCATCATCTCTCGCAGTGTGAATAGCAACTAGATATTCTAGAGAGAGAGGCAGAGAGTCTGGTGATTTAAGCAAACGGTTACTTCGTCTCGCAGTGTGATATAGCAAATGGGCATGAGAAAGAGAGGGGAGGCACATGCATATAAAGAGTGGTGTGGAGATGGAGCCAACGGCTACTTGTCCTCCGTACCTTGTAGTGCGATATAGCAAATGGATAGTTGAGAGAGAGAGAGAGAGAGAGAGAGAGAGGGGGGGGCAAAATATACATAGAGAGAGCGAGAGAGAGAGAGTCTCATGGCTGGCGTCTCTTAAGGCACATCCTTTCAGAAAATGACAAAATATATATTTTAGGGTTTTGTATTTATGAGATATTATTTGGTATTTCAGGATAAATCTTCATGCTTTAATCAGTTTCTTAAAAATTGATGTGAACGTAAAGATCCTATTTGTATGTAATAAAGAAAAAACAAATCAGGACAATATACATAGTTGCTATAATTTTTCTACATAGAGTCTGGTGGTATCTTGAACTCATTTTGTCTGTCTGCAAATTATTTAATATTTTCGAAATATTATACGTATGTATTGCTTAATTAATCAGTATTTAATATTTTTTTATTTTTTTTAATTACTTAACACAATATTTCATCTATTCATATTTTTTATTAATCATAATATTATAAAATATTACATATATAAATTATTAAATAATTAACCCGCTCACTCACCTTCTTTCTGAGCTCAGATCCTCTCCTTGCAGAGCCCTGCTTGCAAGCCTACGGGCAACGGTGTAGATCTGTCCAAACAGATCCAACGGTCATTAAAAAAAAAAAAATTGAAATTTCACTTTCACTTTCACTTTCTTCCCGCCCAAAACAAAACTCAGCTCTCTCTCTCTATATAATAATTACATCGACTCCTCAAATCTCAAATCAAGTGAAAAAATGGCATTTAGAAGACACCCACATCCACCGCCACCGGATCCTTATGGTCCGCCACGGCCGCCTCCGCCACTGAGTTTACTCGGCCCATTGCCATTGCCACATCGTCATCGTCTCGATTATTGGTCTCCTCGCTTCGCCTCCACCGCCACATCACCACCATGGACCACCGGTCCACCACCACCACGTCCCGGTCCACCTCCGCCGCCGTATTTTGATCCATACAGGCCACCCCCACCTTGAAATCGCCCTCCACCGCCTTACTAAGTCTCTGCACACCCACCTAGCTAATATATCCTCATGTGGGTTCATATCATCCGATCATTCTTAGTGGAAGAAAAATAGTTCGTGTGTTTTCTTGATATTCTGCAAATGATTTTCTTGTAGAATATGTGTGAGTGTGATGTTCCACTTTCTTGCTGAGAATTTGGAAGGGAAAAATTAAAAAAAACCAAAGAAACAAGGAAAAACAGAGCAAGTTTTGTATTCCTTCCTCTGTTGTGAGTTGTTCGAACAATCGATTGGATCAATTGGCAGTGTTTGTTTTTTCTTCTAATTCTCCTTGATCACTAATCAAAATGGACAAATTGATTAATGAAGTTCTGTATTTAGTTCTCAATTGTGGAAATGACACTAAATTACAATTTTATTATCAGAGAATGAAGCTTTCGTAACAAAAATTCTCAACTTTATTACAATTTCCAACTCATTTGGTGTATGAAAAACACCATCTCAAAAACATTTCTTCATTCAATTGCCTCACTGAGAGCTGGACATTTCTCCTTCAACACCCTTTCCCTTGCCTTAGTTGCCTGCACCATCATCATATGCAAATGTCAATTTCTATGTTTAGCTTAACAACCCAAGAGATGTTTCACTTATATCACAACATCTCACCATACCATTTTTACTTTCCCAGAAAATACAGCAAAGAAAGAAAAATTTGGAACTTTACAACACCTCTTACACTCACAATTTTTCCTTTTTTTTTTTTTCTTTTTCCTTCCTCTGATGTAAAGAAATGGAGAGAGAGCGAGAGAGAGAGAGAGAGAGAGAGAGAGAGAAGAGATTGAATGAGGAAGACAGAGAAATGTGTATGTATATATATATATATAAGTTAGGTTTGAAATTAGAATTTTTAAACTTCCCTCTATTTTTTAATTTTTTATTTTTATTTTATGGCCAGGACCGTTGGATCTGTTTGGACAGATCTACACCGTTGCCCGTAGGCTTGCAAGCAGGGCTCTGCAAGGAGAGGATCTGAGCTCCTTCTTTCTTCCCTCAGTCTCTCTCACTTCAGTACGACCAAACTCCTCTCACGTTCTCTCTCTATTCTCTCTCTCTCTCTCTCTCTCTCCTTTCTTTTTTTTTCTTTTTTTTTTGAACAAGCTCTCTGCTTTCTTCTCTCACTGCTTTTTTCCCTCTATTTTCTTTTTGTCTTGTCTCTTTCTTCTGATATTTTCTACTCTATAGGTGCTCTTACTAGGCTCTGATATAATGATCTTCAATCAAATCAAATCACTTTGCAAACACAGCTTCCAGAATGAATTATTTCATTTATTTATACCATTTCCAACGCTTCGCTAAATCTGACATTATTTGAAATTTAGTAAAAAAAAACATTTTTTAGAGCTTTAATATTTTTACCAAATTGATATCAAATTAAAAATTTATCAAAAATTTTATCAAAATGAGAACAGGCTCCGCATTTCACTAAAACACTGTGTATGACCGTTGAAAGAGACCAACCGATCAGTTGACCAACCGGTCAACCACCAAAAGGTTCAAACAGTTCCAAAAAAAGGTTCAAACAGTTAAAAAAAAAATTTGCTTTACCGATTGACCACTAAAAGGTTCAAATAATTCAAAAATATATATATATATATTTTTTTGGCTTAACCGGTCAACCAGCCGATCGACCGACCAGTCGACCAACCGGTTGTCCCGGCGCAGATTTGATAAAAATTTGATAAAAATCAACCGTTGGAGCACTCGGTATCAGATTGAGAAAAAAGTCATTTTTTTACTCAGATTTGATGAAAATTTTGGTGAACCGTTAGAGATGCTCTTACGTACAAAAAAAAAAATACGTGCCTTTATTTGTCAACGAAGATCAAATCATCCCAAACTCTTAAATTCTAAAATTATTTTTAAAATATACAATCAAACAAATTACAAAAATTTCTAAACTCTCTAAAATATTTTTTAAAAACTTATCTCTCAAAATTAAACTAAACAAAAAATAAAATAATAAAATAAAATGCTTTGACCAATTTTGAAAAAATAATTATAATCAACTTTTTAATAAAAAAAAATACTTATAAACAGTTTTTTTTTAAGAGAAAAGATAGATTATAATCTAAAAAAAAGTAGATTATAACCATAGTAGTGTAAAAGCTTCTTTTCAGTCTTCTGTTTTTTTGTGTCCTTTGGCCCAAAAAACACTGCATAGGAACTGTACCCCGTCTTTGTTTACTGGTTTGTAGAAAAATGCAAGAGCAAATTACAGATCAGCTCAGATTTTTAAAAATATTTATAAATTTACGAAAAAAATTATAATTTTAATTGGAGTGAATTATACTAACAATTCTTATAATTTGAGACACGTATCACTTTAGTTTTTGACTTATCAATTATGACACATTTAATTTTGAATTTTAAATCTTATTTTAAATAAAAATAATTTCAAATATCGTTACTTAATTTCAAAGGCAGAGTCGTTAATTTAACAAAATATAAACTTTTTTGACAAAAATAAATATTAAAAAAATATTTTTAAATTTTAAAAAATTATTTCTACACATCAAAAATAAATTATGTAAAATTGATAAATCTTTTAGATATTTTTTTTTTTTTTTACTAAATTAACTTTTATTATGTGTTTGAACAATGATTATATAATGGGTGGTTGTTAGGTTTTTAATGTATAATCAATATATTTAATATATGAAATATTTTTAGTTTTGAATTTTTTTAATTTAATAGATTGGTTTAATAATAATATCAAAATTATGGTCATATTTGACATTTAAAAAAATATAAACTAATTTAATAAAAATAAAAACAACCACCCATTACATGATTATCATTCAAACACATAATAAAATTTAATTTAGTAAAAATAAATAAATAAATGTTTAAAAGATTTATCAATTTACATAATTTTATCTTTAGTGGATAGAAATAATTTTTAGGGCAAATTACAGTAACGGTCCCTATAATTTGGGACTTGTGTCACTTTAATTCTTGACTTTTCAATTGTGACATACTTGACCCATATTTTTTAATCTTGTTCCAAATAAGGACAATTGAATATACTATTGCTTAATTTCAATGATAAAATCATCAATTTGATAAAATACAAACTAATTTGACAAAAATAAATGTTAAATTTTTTTTTTGAATATTTAAAATTATTTCTACTCACTAAAGATAAAATTATGTAAAATTGATAAATCTTTTAGATATTTATATATTTATTTATTTATTTATATCAAATTAATTTTTACTATGTGCTTGGATGATGAACATGTAATAGGTAGTTTTTATTTTCATTAAATTAGTTTCTATTTTTTCAAAAGTTAAATATGGCGACAACTTAATATCATTATTAAACCAATCCATCAAATCAAAAATCCAAAATTAAAAACATTTCATATATTAAATATATCAATTATACATTATAATCCTAACAACCACATATTATATGATCATCATCCAAACACATAATAAAAATTAATTTTGTAAAATAAATAAATAAATAAATGTGTAAAAAAAATTTCAATTTTACATGATTTTATCTTTAATGGATAGAAATAAATTTTAAAAATTTTAAAATATTTTTTTGACGTTTATTTTTGTCAAATTAGTTTATATTTTTATCAAAATGAATTTTGCCCTTGAAATTATGCAATGGTATCTTCAATTGTCCTTATTTGGAATAAGATTCAAAATTCAGAATCAAATGTGTCACAATTGAAAAGTCAGTGACCAAACTGACACGAACCTCAAACTATAAGGACTGTTAGTGTAATTCGTCCTAATTTTTAAAAATTTACAAAATATTTTGTTGACATTTATTTTTGTCAAATTAGTTTATATTTTATCAAATTGATGACTTTGCATTTGAAATTAAGCAATGATATATTCAATTATCTTTATTTGAAACAAGATTCAAAATTTAGAGTCAAATATATCACAATTGAAAGTGAATGATCAAAGTGACATAAGATCTAAACTATATGAATCGTTAGTATAATTTGTCATTTTAATTATTAAAATTAATAAACAACATCACTAATTAATTATTTTTTAAAATTGATATTTTGACTTCTTTTTTTTTTTTTCCTTACACTTATTTATCACCTCAGAGCATCTCCAACGGTGAACCAAATTTTTCACTAAATTTGAATAAAGAAAAATTAATTTTCTCAAGCTGATATGACTTGCTCCAACCGTGCATCAAAAGGGAAGGGTCGACCAGCCGGTCAACCGGTAAGGCTAAGTTTTTTTTTCTTTTCACCTGTTTGAACCTTTTTGACCGGTTTGAACCTACCTATTTAAAAGGGAACCGATCGACCGGTAGGTCAACCGGCCGAACATTCGGTTGGTTGACCGGTTGGCCCACCCTAACGGTCAAGCAAAGTGAAATACTGAAATCTAGTACGTGTTCTCAGTTTGATGAAATTTTTGTTCCATTCTCATTTTGATATCAATTTGGTGAAACCATTAGAGTGAAAAAAAAGTGACTTTTTTTATCAAATTTCAAATCTGATGCAAGGTTTGATGAACCATTGGAGATGGCCTCATTAGTGGTGCTTTTAGAGCTTCTAATTTAGTGTTCTACATTGGGACTGTTTTTCCAAAAAAAAATGTTTCATACTACTAATTCAACATCACTAAGCTAATGCATCACTAATTATATGACATCATATAAACCCTATTTTTTGATATGATAGTTTAACTTTTGTTTTATTTTTTTCTTACCCTTATCACTTTATTAGTGGTAATTTTAAAACGGAAAATGTCTCGTAGCTTAAATTTTGTGGTACAAAAGTGGCTCAAATGGCCAAAACGACGTCGTTTTGGCCATTTTATGTTGTTCTGTACTCAAAACGACGTCGTTTTGGCCATTTGAGCCACTTTTGAGCCACAAAATTTGAGCTACGTAGCATTATCGTTTTAAAACTTCTAATTTAGTGCTCTAAATGTGGACGATGTGATGAGGACTATACAGCCTAAAGTCATATTCATTTTCCGCCCTTAAATTATATTTTGTCCTCGTTGGCAAGCGAATTGGGTTTTTTTTTTTATTATTATTAAATTAGTCATAAAAAAAATAAATAAATAAATAAAATAAAATATCATATGTAAATTATAATTGTTTTATTTTTTTATAAAAATTTAAAAAATATTAAAAAGTTCAATTTTGTGGAATATCACCCCATGTGAAAGGGGTGATCTTCATCTTCCATGTGAACACACCAATGAAGGCTATCAACCTTGGTCAACAATGGTGGCCACCAACCACCAACCATACCAACCAAGTCAAGAAGGGAGGCTGCCCAAAGCCATCTACCACCTACTCCTTCACCTATAAATGGAGGTTGAGAGGAGAGAGCAAAATGAGAGAGAGAGAGAGCAAGAGAACTAAAAGAGTGAGAGATGTGAGTTAGAGAAACCGTCTCTCTCGGTGTGAGAGAGGGAGACGGGTGAATGGGTGAGTGAGAATAGTGTGAGCTTCTCCTCTGTAATATTTCTGTAATCCCTCAGTGGTATAATGATAAACGGTTACTCTCCCGTGGACGTAGGTTTTAATGCCGAACCACGTTAAATATTGTGTCTCCTTGTGCATGGCTGTGTTTTTCTGCTTGCATTGATTTCTATAAGGTCTTGGGCGGGATCCCAGATCCCAACAAATTTAAACAGACTTTTTAATCTCAAATTCAAATAATTAAAAAGTTAAAAATTAACTTGCTCTTCAAACGAAACATCCCGTTTATATTTGACAACTTTTTTTTTTAATTTTGATTCTTAAAATTTATTTTTACACTCTTTATATTTTAATTTTTGTCTAATTTACTTTTAAAATTAATTTTTGGTCAAAATTAGATTAAAAAAACATAATAATAATTGTTGTACAACATAAAAATATATTATTATATTAGAATTTAAATTTATGTTAAGAATGTGAGATATATATAATAATTTTTTTTTATACTACGTGATTGTTAATAATATTTTTTTGTCTAATTTTTTATAAAAATTAATTTTAAAAATAGATTAAAAAACTCGAAAAAATTGAAACTATCAAAGGAAAAAAATAAAAAATAAAAAACTTATGATAAGGCCTTGAGGCATAAGTTTTGAGGTATTAGATTCCACTCTTCTTAGGGCAGCCACCTGGCAACAATACATATGATTGGTAGGACGAAACTTTCGGACCTAGGCGAATTGTACTCAGTGTCAGGAGTATAGGTTCGAATTCCCGTCTATGTACAAGTCTGCAACTTACTGCTATATCTCATTGAGTGATCTTGTTATATAGTGTAGGACAATTTTCACTGTATTTAAATAGATTAAATTCTGTTGTGTACTTAACAACAACCAACAACCAGAATATAAAAGAAATAAAAGAAATGAGAGAATTTGTTTGATTACAAAAATCAAACTCGAAATAAAAATAAATAAATAAATAAAAACAGATTTTATTTTGTTACAAAAATAAAATTAAAATATGATTAAATAAACAAATAAAATAGAATAATAAATTAAATAACTTACTTGATTAATTTCTTTGAATAATTATCTGATCAAGTCCAGTGTTTGACACTGTGTCCTTAAGACAGATTCGTCCTCTCCACGGTGCTTTCAGAATACGGACGTCTATCTCCCAAGATGAAATGATCAACTACAAACAATAGCAGCACTACAAATTGTTTGCCTAACAAACACACTAAGTGTTTATACTCTTTCTCACAAAAAATAAAAATGCAGCAAAATGAAGAATTAATTTGTAGATGTGAAATACGAAATTTCTGAATGTTCTCAATGCCTAAAACATCAAATGAGGGCAGTCCTATTTATAGATGTATTGGTGGCTGCAGGATTTGAATTAAACAGGTGCAAACCTGTTTGAACATGTATAGTTTTGAATTTAAACAGATTTGAATCTGTTGGGTTCACAATTCAAACAGATAAAAACGGGAAGGGCCCTATTTGGGTGTACAGTAAAACCGGACCAGTTTATTCTGGATTAATTTGAATTCTGAATTCTGGATTTTATTTTACCAAAAAACAAAATTAAATTCAAATATTTTTGGCCCAAAAAGATTAGTATTGGGCTGAACAAGCCCAACCAACCACACACCACGCACTCGCGCTTGTGTAGTGATTTTTGGGTCCAATGGGTCTAGCCCATTTTACCGATAACCTCTCTCTCTAAAATACTTGGGTACCCCTTAGGGCACACCCCAAGTTCCAATCTCATGCCTTATAAACCCATTCAAAACGTCCCACCAAATCAATGTGGGACAAGTTTTATTCAAACCTTTAAAGATTTCCACCAAAACTCCATTTCCATGGAACATATTTTGGCTTCAATTTCCCATTCACTCGATAATTGTTTTAAGCAACCAAATATACCATGTGAATCACAACGCAGCATAGAACGCGTTACCACTTTGACCCGTGAAAATCGACCCTCGGGTCCCACCTAAATATTAGACCAAAGTTAGGAAAAAGATCTGTTTTAAACCCAGATTTTCCAAACCATTATTTCCAACATATAGCACCACCTAAAAATGACCTTTGCGGCCTTGTCTCTTTAGGGGTCTAACTCCAAAGATCACTCTTTGTGATTAGACCTTTTGACCATGTTTATTTGATGAATTAGGTTGGATGTGATTATTAGTGAAGAAATAATTAGTGAAGAGATTGCTAATATGGGGATTATTAGTGACGAGATTAAATAAAAATCTGTTTATTTTGATGATAGTGTAAGAGATGGTTAATAATGAGATTGTTAAATTATTTTTAAACAAAATAAATTAAAAAATTATTTCTTTTTGAAAAAAAATCTAAAATAAATATTAAAACAAATAGGTGCACTTGGTAAAAAAAATTTGAACTGTTCCGGATGACCGGACAAATGATCGGCGGGACATCTGGGCTGACAATTGGATAGACTTCAATCCACTCACTATTTTTCTAATCTCACCTTTTACTCAACGAAGTTAATTCTCATACTGAAGGAATTACTAAGCCTTTGGACTATTAATTTGCCCCTCCCAATTCACCACCAAATAAGTTGTGGGTGAGACTTACAGCCATGGTAGTCCAGTCTAGCCACCCAAGTCGGTCAACAAACATGACCTTTAAGTAAATCCCAAACCATCTGCAATGAAAATACAATTTAGTTTAATATTTTTCACATAATTAAATTATCTCAGCTTTACAAGGTTAAAGTGTATTTTTTCAAACTGAACAAAGATGAGTATAATTTACCCATTATTTTTATCATAGTTAGTATTTGTTTTATTTATAAACAATTTCTTACTTTAAATAGAAACAATTAAAATATAAAAAAAAACATAAAAGGCTTCATTTTGTTGGTTTGCCTCATGCTCTAGAAAAGTTGAGCCACTTCTATTGTTTTTTATATTAATTAATATTATCATTTAATTTATTTGTGAATTTTTTATTTGAATTTGAAATAAATATTAAATATTTTGGTTGAAATTATGAAAAATATTAAATTGTGTCTTTACTCATGATTTTTTTATTAGGTATTTTCAAACCGATCTTTTTACAAGCTTAATTTTGTATGGATATGTATTATATGCATATTATGATATTTGTATGATTAATTATCACAAATGTCATAATTAAAATTTTGAAATCATAATTAAAAAAAATTGTCATAACCAAATACTATATAAAGTCTAATTAATTAAATTTTTTTTTTTTTTTTTTTTTGTATCATAACTGTCACCATATGTATGAGTCATAACTAATACCACAATGAGTTAAAATCAGAGATCTCAAATGTAGTAATCCCAAAAAAAATAATACATCATAGAATTTGTTTATAAAAATAAGGAAAAATTACAAATCACATTTAATTTTCAAAATTAATTAATTGAAAAAAATTTATAATTTAAATCATTAAAATTTATAAATTTTACCGTAAGTCCGAATTTTATTTTCAACCCTTATATTGATTTGTTCTTTCCCCTAAAAATAATTACAATTTTTAACTCAAATATTTAATCAAAATTTTATTAGAATAAACTCGTGTAATGTATATTTTAAGAGAGATTTATTAGAAAATCTTTTTTCAAGTGTTTGTATTTCAATTAGTATATAAGATATTTTTGTATTTCAATTAGTCCTATTATTTGAATATTTGATCTACCAAATCCTAATTCTCATATTTAAAGTATTTTATGAACATTTCTACCTTTATAAATATTTTTTGAACGGTTAGTAATTTGATGATGTGAACATTCATATTTTACAATGTGAATATTCACATTGACACATTCACATTGATAGTGTGAACATTGACATTCACATTAACGATGCGAATATTCACATCATGGAACATTCACACTGTAAATGTGAATATTATTAGCAGTATTTTAGTAATTATGTCAGTCATAAGATTTATTGAAATTTAAAATAATATTGTGGACTAAATGAAACATAAGTAGGTCAAAAGAGACTTATGAAAAAGTGTCCCATATTTTAAATACGGTAGGTTGAAATTAAAAAAAAAAAAAATAGACGAAAAAACTCTTAAAAGATAGACTTGTCATTAAAAAAAAAAAGTAAATAAATAAAAGGAAATAAAATAAAATAAAATAAAAAACATAGACTAAAAAAACTCTTAAAAGCTAGATTTGTGGTTTATAAAAAAAAGAAGTAAATAAATAAAGGAAAATGAGTGGGACTTTTTTTTGGTACTCGATTCACAGCCACATAATGTGGATCATTTTAAGGATTATAAGATCTTAAAAAATAGGAAAATATTTGATGGCCACAAATTCTGTAGCTCAAATAGCTTAAAAATATCAAAACGATGTCATTTTGGTATTTTCGGAGTTGTAATATACAAAAAAAACTTCTTTGTGTATGTTTATCAAATGTAACACTCTAATATAATACTCCAAAAAAAATTATTTAGTGTAACACTCTAATGTAACATACAAAAACTTAATGTAATACACAAAAACACTCCTTATCGTACTTTTGCCAAGCATAACACTTTAATATAACATTTCAAAAAAATAGCTTAACACTTTAATATAACACAAAAAAAAAACTTCTTTGGTGTATTTTTTCCAAAAATAACGCTCCAATGTAACCAAAAAAAAACTTCTTAAAGTACTTTTTTTAAACATAACACTCCAATGTAATACAATTCTGGTTGGCAATTCGAAATGAGAATGGCTCAAATGGCCCGACACCAAAACAACGTCGTTTTGGTGTGTGTGTGTGTGTGTGTTTTTTTTTTTTTCGTGTTTTTCTGAAGATGAAGAAGAAGAAGGAGCTAGGTCTGCTTCTAGGTTTCATCAACATCAACATCTTCATCTTTATCAACAAATTTTTTTTTTCCTTCATCTTCAGATTTTGAAATCATTGCAACAACATCTTTATCAACATCTTCAGATCCAGATCAACATCATCAACATCTTCATCAACAAATTTTTTTTTTTCCTTCATCTTCAGATTTTGAAATCATTGCAACAACATCTTCATCAACATCATCATCATCTCCAGATCTTCATCATCCGTCTCTTCCCTCTATATTTGAACGCAAGAGAAAGAAAAGAAAAGAAAAAAAAAAAAAAAAACTCCTAAAACGACATCGTTTTGGGTATTCGGGCCAATTTTGAGCTAATAATTTCGAGCAACAAAGTATTATTCAATGTAATATTAAAAAACAAAAAAAAATATGAGATTCTTGAAATCATTCCAAAAGGAGTACAAATATTCCTTGATAAGTTTTGGGCAAATATATAATTTTAAACTATGAGTGTTATGTTTAGAAAAAATATACTAATGAGTTTTTTTAGTGTTTTTGTGTGTTATATTGGAGCATGTTACATTAGAGTATTACGTTTGGAAGTATTCTAATTAAAGTGTTACATTTGAGAAAAGTATACCAAGAATTTTTTTTTCTGTGTTATATTGAAGAGTTACGTTTGGAAAAAGTATACCAATTTTTTTTTTTTTTGAGTATTACATTATTACGTTTAAGAAAAGTACACAAATTTTTTTGATGTGTGTTATATTAAAGTGTTACATTATTAGAGTGTTATATTTTTGTTCATAATATGAGATTTGTTCTAAAATGAAGAAAGATCTAAAGCTTTTATAGTATAAATTATCCAAATATATAATTGGAAAATGAGTAGGAGCACTAATTAGTACTCCCACTAATTAGGTGACAGTGGGTCCCACCAGTAATGATGTGATGTTTTGGTCTTGGAATTGTATTTTTTTTTTTTGTACTTTTTTAATGCATTAGTGCTATTAGTGGTGGTGTTTTTAGTGGATAAATATATAATTTTATATTTTAAGAAACTTATTTTATTTTAAAAAAATTAAATTCAAATATAAAAATCACTATTATTCATAAAATCATATTTTAAAATTGGTTAGTGCTTCCCAAAAAAAAGTGATCGAATATAACGACGACAACAAAGTGTAATTTAAGCGCGGGCAGTCTGAATATGATTTTATTGGAAGTAGGCTGTGTTGTCCCCATCACCCATCAGAGAGGATTGTTTCCACTAACAGTAGTAGCTGCCACGTCTCTCTGCTCATTTTGGCGTCTAGTACTGGCCACTGCATGCCAATACAAAAACTCAAAAAAAAAAAAAAAAAAAAAAAAAATCTTATTTTATACCATTGCCTGTGCATTTTGGGAAAAATTGCAATTCAGTGTACTGGTTTTCAAAAATAAATTTTAAACTAATAATAAATCTTATCAATTTTAATAATTATAATTATAATTATAATTTTTTTTTATAAATTTATAAATATTTTAAACAATCTCAACTGATTTGTAATTTGCTCTTGCATTTTTCTAAAGAGGGGGTACAGTTCTATGCAGTGTTTTTTTTTTTTTTGCCAAAGGACAAAGAAAAAAAAAAAACCTTTTGTCCTCTGCTAATTCGTGGGAAATGTGTGTACCATTCATATAAGATAAAGCGCTTTTTCTTTTGTAGACAGGAAAGGCCAAAGCGATGGGGATGGATGGCTAGCTTAGAAAGTTATGCCTTTTCTTTTGGCTAAAATATATGACAGATTCCTTAATTCATTTGCAAATTGTAGGCTGAGTTAGGGACAGTACATCTGAGAGTGTTTGTTGGACAGAGAAAACGGATAAAAGCAAAGTTGGGGTTGGGGTTGGGGTTGGACAACGGATACTCCACACAAAATGTTAAAAGAATTATCATTTTTATTTCTTTTTATTTACTGTAGTATTTATTTTGTTTTCTGGGCTGCAAAAAATAATAATAAATAATAATAATAATAGCACTAATTAATCTTGATAAACAGTTGTTTTTGAAAAAAATTTAGGGTAATATAATTCGTAGGTAAAAAGTTTTAAATTAATAAGTCCAATTAAAAATCATCCTTGCGTGTTTGGGTTGGACTAAAATAGTCTGTTTCAAGTTAAAATAGTCAATAAAATAAAACACTCCATCACATACTCTCTATTTTTTTACGTGTTTTTTTTTAAATATCAAATAAGTAACTAAAATAAGGATAAATTATAAATACACCCCATGAGGTTTGCTTAAAATACGAATTGCTCCTTGTGATTTGAAAAAATTATATGTCAGAATTTTTTATTTCACAAAATTAATTGAAAATATAAAATTTCTAACTGTTCACCTATAGAATAATAAAATTATCTGAATTATTAATTGAAATAAAATTTTAACATTATTAAATACTGTTAATTAACTTGATGATTTATTAATAAAATGACCCATTTGCTATGAAATTAGAAACCTTAGGAGGGCATAATATAATTTCTAGAACCACAAAGGATAATTTGTAATTTAAGTAAATCTCAGGGGATGTGTTTGTAATTTATCCCTAAAATAATATATTTCCAGAAAGAGTCAAAATATGTTTTGTGGTATTTTTTATTTCCATTTTCATTCCCAATTTACATTTCAATACTAAAAATTTTGTGATGTCCATCAAAACCGTTACTCCATTTTGAATTGTGGCACACAAAACAATTAAGAGCAAATCCAATGGTTTGCCACATTACAAGAAAATTGAGTTTTATAAGCGTTTTTTATTGCAACGGCCCGAAAAATGTTGCTATAAATGGGCTATTGTAACGATTGTTGGCTGTAGTTGAAAAATCAAGTTTTAGTCACATTTTTCCCCAAAAGTGCTATCATATATTTTTTTATAATGACGGTTGTTACTCAACCGCTACAATAAGCCAAGCAAAATAAATGGGCGCCAAGAAAAAAAAAAAAAAAATTTGATTTCGCGCTTATCAAATCTTTTTTTTTTGGTGAATAACATATCAAATTAGTCTAAACAAAAAAAAAAAAAAAAAAAAAAAAAAAAAAAAAAAAAAACCATTCAACTCCTTGAAGCCTCGATTGTATGCCCTAGTCTATTAGCACTTCATCATTGAGCCTTCGTTCATCCTCCACCTGTGTATCGACGATGTCAAACTACAGCACCACTGTGATTTGAAGGTCAGTTTGCTCTCTCTATTTCTCTTTCTCTATCCCTCTCTTTTTTCTGGTTTCTCAGTTTCTCTACCCTTCTCTGCTTTCTTCTAGTCTCTGTTTCCATTCATTGCTTCTAATATATGATCATCTATGATATTCATCAGGTAATGTTGTGGCCTTGTTTACAATACAAAAAAACAAAAGGAAATTTCAAGATTAATTTAACCCACAGATTTTTATGGATTTATAGGTTGAAATTTAAAGCAAATGTGTTTGAATAAGAATATATCACTGCTGAGAATCTAATAGACAGAGATGAAAATATAAATACTAGTATCAAACAACATTACATTTAGTCCATATATTGTTTGCTTGTGATCAACGAAGTCTAACTTCATACTCACCCAATCACCAAATACTATTAGTGAGTAAAACTGACAAAAAGGTCTATGGAATTGGTAATACAGTTACATTGCTTTTAAATTTTATTTTATTTTTGAAACTTGGCTTTTGATTTATTTTGCATTTTGTTCGGTTTGAGTAAGGCTAGAGGTGTATCATCTCTATCTATTATGTATGCTAGGTATTTGATAAAATGCCATAATGGAAAAATAGTTAGTGCCTATCTTCTTCTTTATGGACTTTTCTTAAGTGTGTAACCCTCAAAGGGTTGCACACCAGGTGCCACTTACACAAAAAGTGTAAGTGGAAGGTGAAAACAAAAGCAGGACTGCAAACAGAAAAGGCGTAAGTGTAAGGCGTAAGTTGCACACCATAACAGGACCCTTTCTTTATTGGTTTGTTCTGTTTTTGTTTTGTTTTGTTTTGTTTTGTTTTGTTTTTTTTTTGTTCAAAAAATTGTTGTCCATGAATTTAATGTACAGTTTGTAATATTTTTTTGGCTTAATAATGTAATTAGAGGAAATTCAACATTTATGTACACGCTTTTTTTGTTGAACCTAAAGACATAATTAAAGAACATTTATCATCAACATAAAAACATTGAAACATTCCACCCTTTTAACTAGTTTAGCAATCATAAAGCAAATTCCCCAATAAAATTCAAAACAAAATCTATGGCTATAGCGACAATGTAAAACTGATGAAATAGAATCATAATATTGCAGCGGTTCACAAAACGTCGCAAAAGCGAATGATATAGCAGTAGTCTACCCGTCGCTATAAAGTTATCAAGTAATTGTTAAATTTTAGATATAGCGACATTTATAATCGTCGCTGCATCAACCGTCGCAATAAAGATTATTATACCAGCGTTTGACAAAAACATCACTATAAAGCTATATCGACGGGGCTATTGCGGCGGTTTGGCTGCCGTTATTTCAACCGCGGGTAAAAGTACTCTAGTTTCTAGCAACGCTTTTTCTTGCTTTTAGCAGTAGTTTTGGTCACTACTATAAGTGAATTTTTTTGTTGTGCCATTGGAGTTGCTATTGTTATAATTTGATAGTTAGAGAATAAAATAGTACTCCAATAGTGCTATATGGAAGCAATTAAATTTGGCAAATGTCAAAGCTTATGCCAAATTTGACACAAGTTTTGACAATTGCTATACGTGCTGACTCAAGCAAAACCTCTCTCTCTCCGAGCAAAATAGATAAATTTTTGCAAAACCAAATACAGAAATTGGTGTGTTCGGAACGACTGGTAACTCAATTGAACCTCCCTCTCTCATAACAAAACAGATAAATTTTTGTAAAATCGCCATTTTTGCAGAACCAAATATAGAAAAATAGTGTGTTCAGGATGACCCAATCGTCCCGAACACACCAGTTTCTGTGTTTGATTCTATTAAAATGGCATCTGACCATTGAAGCACCATTGTTATAATTCTATCATTTTCTACTATGCAGTGATCTAGCAAATTATAGCAATGACAATGTTATTATATAAGATTTGTCATTGGAGATGCTTTATCCACTGGCTTCTAGAATGATGTTACTTGGTTGTCCCAAACACACCAGTTTCTGTGTTTGATTATGTTAAAATAGCATTTGACCATTGAAGCACCATTATAATTTTATCATTTTCTACTATTCATTATCAAATTATAGCAATGATAATATTATTATAAGATTTGTCATTAGAGATGCTCTAAGCACTGGCTTTAAGAATGATCTCATTTGGTCTTGTATAAAAACTGCATTTAGTGATTGGATAGGTCTGCTTATAAATAATGGGGATATTACCCTTCAGTGGTACTAGCAAAAACTTGTTACAAAATGATGAAAAAATTTACAAGTTTAATTATTAATATTTATAATTTTTTTTTATTAACTTGTAATTATATTTTCTAAGACCCACTCATTTGATATTTCCCCTAAGATAATTACCTATTTGCCTTGCCCTTAGCTATATATCTCTTTGGCTGTATGTCTGTACCTATTTGTAAATTCAGTAATGCTACATCAATCGAATTTTGTCTTATCCAAATGGCTCGAATTTGTGCATACCGATCATTCGGCTGACCATCCGAGTGGTTGTCCGGTCAATCATCTGGGAGGGAGGACGTCGGTTATCTGGACAGATGTCGGTTGACACATCGAATGATAAGGATGAAAATTACGGTTGACAAAGGTGACGCCAATTGTCTGGATGGTCATCCGACCAATTGTCTGACAAGTCATCTAGCTTAGGTAATTCAGACAATCCAGACAAATTCAAATTCGACGGACCAATCATTTTCTTGTGACTTATATATTTCAATGAATAATGTTTGATTTTTTTTTTTTTTCTATATTTGATAGTATAGTCATTTGTACCTTACATATATTTGACAGGAAATTCTAATATACACTCTTTTAAAAAAGGTGTACCATATACACTCCTAGTTATGTTATTTTCTTATTTAGTTATGATTGGTTTTCTTTTTTAGTTATGACTCATGAGTTCTTTAGTTATGCAACATATTGTGTTTAGTTATGTCAATTTTTTTTTTTTTATAGTTATGACTTAGAAAATTGAAATAATGTTATTTTTCTTTTTAATTATAATGTGCATGTAGTACAGATCATTTGAAAGGTGTGTACTATAGTTATAGCATGTTTGATTTTTGAGTGAATTACAAATGAAGATAAAAAAAAAATTATAAAAAAAAGAAGATATATTTGATAGCATAATCTATAATTTTTTCTACGTAAATAAATCACAACAAAAATTATGCTCTTAATTTTTGGTTAATAATCTCTTCACTAGAAAGAGCATGGATCCTCTCCTTGTTCTCTCTCCTTTTCTCCCGACTTGCTGGGCCACTGGGCCTACTTTCAGGCCTAATTTCCATAATCCGAACTGTTCTTATTTTAAGATTTGTTAAGTCTATCATACCTGTAAAAAATTAAGTTGATTGGATATCAGAAATCATGTATTCGGAAAAACTGTTTATTAATTGTTTTTTAAAAAAATGGTTTTTAGTTCGATGATAGGAATACGTTATTTATGATATCCGATAAATTTGATTTTTTATAAGTATGATATACTCAACGAATTTTAAAATGTGAACAGTTCAGATGATTGAAATTGAGTCCAAAAGTGAGCCCAATAGCTCAGCAAGTAAAGAGGTAAGGAGAGAGAGTAAGAAGAGGATCCTTGCTCCACTATAAATGGCAATAAAGCGGGGACGGGTGGATTTACAATTGTTATCCCGATCTTTAATTTTACCATTTCCATCCCCAACTTCAAACGGGGATTAGTCTTATACTACCACCCTTGTCCCTAACTACGGTTTCATTTTCCCACCCCATTCCCTTATACTGTGTTTAGTTGGAGGATTTAGAAAGGAATTTGGAAAGAGAAAGGGAAAATATATGTGAAATGTGAATAAAATATACTTACATGTCACTTAGTTTCACACACTTTTCCCTTTTCTTTTCCAAATTCCTTCTCAAGTCCCCTAACCAAACACAACATTAGTCCACCAAAATGTTATAGGTGAAGCATCAACAATTTTCAAAATATGATTTTATGAACTGTTTAGTCTTTTATTTTTTCTTATGAACTCATATATTCTATTAAAGTGAAAATTGTATAAAAATGTAATCACTTACATGTTTTGATTTAATTTTCTAAAGATAAAAGTAGATTTTTCTATATGTAAAATTATACATTTGGACAATTCGCATTATAGAGGTTTTGAATTTTTCCTCCTAGAATAAATCCCACATTACGAAAAAAAAATATAATACTCCAATAATATAACACTCTAATGTAACACTAACGTAACATCCAATGAAAAACACGAAACAAAAAAAAAAAATTATTCACCAAAAAAAAAAAAACATTCCAAAAAAAAAAAAAAACTCATTAGGGTACTTTTTCCAAACATAATACTTCAATGTAACACACAAAAAAAACTCCTTTGTGTACTTTTTCCGAACGTAACATTTCAATCAATGTAATTCCAAACGTAACACTCTAATGTAACACACAAAAATACTAAAAAATTTCTTAATGTAATTTTTTTAAACGTAACATTCATAATTTGAAATTATATATTTGCTCAAAACTTACTAAGGAATTTTTGTACTACTTTTGGAATGGTTCGAAGAATCTTACATCATTTTAGAATGGTTTGAAGAATCCCATATGCTTTTTTTGGAGTGTTACATTGAATTATTACGTTTGGAAAAAGTATATTAAGGAGTTTTTTTTGTGTGTTATAATGCAATGTTATACTAAGGATTTTTTTTTGAGTGTTTTATTTGAAAAAAGTATACTAAGAAGTCTTTTTTTTTTTTTTGAATGTTACATTGGAGTGTTACGTTTAAGTGTTCTATTGGAGTATTACAGTTTGAAATTATACATTTATCCAAAGTTTACTAAAAAAATTTTGTACTCTATTTGAAATGTTTGAAAAATCTCACATCCTTTTGAATGTTTGAAGGATCTCATATTTGAAGTCATTTTTGTACTCAATTTAAAATGTTTTCCAAATAAAAAAGATTCTTATATAAAAATTTATCACAAATTTGATTCTCATAAATTGTGTACATTACTTTTCTAGTACAAAAGAAAAAAAGAGAAGGAAGCATAATAGAAATAAGAATATTACTGTGAATTTAATTTCTAAATAATATATTAAATCTATCTTTCCAAAATCAATGAAACTAATTGGTCTATAAAAAAATGTTTGGAGCTAAATGAATTATCATTCCTCAAAATGAGATTTATAGATAAGTAAGAAGGAAAGAAGAAATCAATTAAAAGAAATAACTTTCAAATTATTAAAAAGAGAATAAAAATTAAAATTTAACAAAAAATTTGTAGATTAGACTAGATGAATTTTATATTTTGTACCAAGAATAAGTAATTTAGGTTCCGTTTGTTGCGATATAAATATTTTACACAAAATAATTTTCAAGTAAACTAATTTTGCACAATAAAAAAATTTGTTTTTGCTTTCCGGTTGAAAAAAAAAAATATATATATATATTTCTATTACCAAATAGCAATTTTGGTTCAATGAAGTATTCTTTATGACTCTTTAGTGAGTTAAGATGCATATTTGAAAAGATAAAATGCATTGAAAGAGTCGTGACTGTGGGTAAATTTTATAATTTTTAATGTCAAATTGTTTTGGGGATTAGAATGAAAAATATTTTTACCTTTTTGTTCAACCAAATAATGAAAAATGAATAGATTATTTAAAAAAAAAAACTCTTTTATGTTGAAACAAACGGAACCTTAACAAAAAAAACAGCTCATGATAATGATAATAATAATAATTTACTCTGAATGGGTAAAAATTTCATATGAATTGTTCGTATTTTATTTTATTTTTATATTCTTAAAATTTAATTATAATTTAGTAAATTAGGAAATGCATAACATAAAAGAATATTTTTTTCCCATATTTAGTTACAAATTAGACTACATTGATTTAATTATGAAAATTGAAAGGCTTAAATAGAAAAATTAAAAATATGAGATTTACACTAAAAAAGTTTGAAGAATTAAAAGTTTAATACACCCATTGAGACCTCGTTTGTGAATAGGCTATTTTAGTAATTTTTTGAATTTTTATAAAAATATATATAAAAAAATAAAAAGAATGATATAACAACTTATAATGACTTTTTAATTTTTTAAGTAAAATATATAATTAACAAACGAGACCTGTGAGCAAAATAAAATTGGGAAGCGCTAATTAATATATGTGCCAAGTATACAGATAAAACTAATATATAATAATTATTTTAGAAACCAATCCCAGTAGTTTGTCCTAGTATTGTTGGGTGGCATCTAGGAATGGCAACGGGGCGGGGCGGGGCCGGGGATCACCCTCCCCATCCCCGATCCCCGATGGTGGAAACTCCCTCCGTCCCCGGTCCCGACCCCGACGGGGAGCCTATTACCATCCCCGTCCCCGCCCCCTAACGGGGATCGGAGATCTCCGACCCCGAAGATTCCCCGGTCAAAAAAAAAAAAAATTAACATAGATCTGAAACATTCACACAAATCGCACCCATACATAGATCTGAAATATAGATTTTCATCATCAACATCAACAACAACATTCACAGATCCCACAGATCCAAAGCCCAACAAATCTCACTCACAGATGGAAAATCAAATGTAAAAAATAAACAATAAAAAATAAAAAATCAGAAACATTCACAAAGAGAGAGAAAGGTCAAGAACAAACACAAGCATGACATCGGCGGGGAGAGAGAGAGGAGGAGGGAGATCGGCGGGGTTGCGACAGTGTTTGGAGAGGAGGGAGGGTCTCGTCGAGGACGACGAGCGGCGTCGAGGACGAGGATCGGCGTCGTGGAGAGGATGATCGGTGTTGAGGACGACTCTCGGCATCCCAGACGTAGATCGGAGGGAGGCAGTGACAGAGATCGGGGAGTGAGGGGAGGCTTTTAGAGAGAGAGAGAGAAAGAGAGAGAGAGAGAGTAAACTGATTGCAATACCATCGGGGATCAATATAATATATATATATTATAATATAAACTGACCCTAAACATATAAACATATAATATATATATACGGGGGCGACAGTCGGAGATCAATCGGGGCGGGGCGGGGCCGGGGTTGGGAAATTTATCCCCGTCCCCGGCCCGAAAATCATCAGGGATCAGATTTTTAATACCATTCCCGGTCCTATGGGGATAATTTTCAAGGAAAAACCGTTCCAATCGGGATCGAAGGATCGGATCCCCATCGGACCGGGTTTAAATTGCCATCCCTATGGCATCTTCACCTATCCAATTGGTATGATGAGTTCGAATCGTACCATCTTACATTTACATTGGCTGGACAAAAAGTTTAACTGGCCGGTTTTTGTATTTTAACAAAACCGGGTATTCACCAACCCACTCTGACCCGCGGATGAAAAAATACGGAAAAACCGCTCAAAAGCGGGGCGGGTATTTATAAATTTATTTATTTTTTATTTTATTCATTTCACACAATGAATGTTCTAAATATAACCCTAGCCTAAGATGGCTGATTTGGCATATCTCAAAAAGTTAAAAAATTATTAAAAAAATTAAAAAGTTATTACTATTTACAAAAATAAAAAAATAAAAAAATTAATTTTACACAAAATTATTATAAACAACTCTGATGTCTCCACAGACACATGGCTGACTTTTTTGGAAAAATTGCACAGACGAGTTGCATAAATAACACAGTACTGTTTGGCCCGTGGGGGCCCATCACGGGTCCTGTTCTGATAATTTGAATTGTTTAATGTGTAGAATTCGTTCAGTACTATATGCTTGTAAAAAAATCATGTTGATCAGATATCGCTAACTACATGATCAAATCAGTTTTGTATAAAAAATGGATGGTGTTTTAATTAATGGTCGAAAAAAAACTAATCCGATCAGATAGCTATCAATATCCGACCAACGTGATTTTCTACAAGCATATAGTATTCAACAAGTTCTACACATTGAACCGTTCCGATTAGCAAAATAGGAACCGTGGTGGGCCCCCACGAGCCGAACAGGACCCTTCAATTCAATGCTCGAAAAGAAGGGAACCATCTTCTAACCTATACTCTGCACACGCTGCCCCTTAGAGCATCTCCAACGGTAGTAGGCATTTTACCTATCTAAATATTACTATAAAGTATATATTTTATTTTGCCTATCAACTATTTTATATTTTTACTCCAACTATGCTCTTTATTTTAGTTATTTATCCAAATACTATTAATTTTATAGAATGCCACGTCAACAACAAAGATGGAGGGAAATGATCCTAATGATTGAATATATTTTGCCTAGCATTGAAGGCTAGCTACATGTAGCTAGTGAATATGTGTTGAGCCAAAATGCCTAATCATATGCCTAGTGCATTGGAATTGAAAAAAGTGAATTACACTAGGTATTTTAATTAACAAGTATTATATGCCTAGTGCATTGGAGATGCTCACCGTACTGCCTATTATATCCCAATCTTCACCTATACACTAATTTATACAATTTTTTAATACACATTTTTTCGTGAAAAGTTAAAAAGTTATCCCAAACAACCATCTTTTTTTCTTCAATTTTTTAGTCCAAAAAATTAAAAAGTACACTTATTTAGAATATTCCAAACAACCCCTTATCAATATAAAAACCCAACATGTTATATATATATATACACACCACTCAAAACATAAACTCACACTACAATCTTAAACATAAATCTAAGGGGTTGTTTGGGGTGTCCTAAATAAGTGTACTTTTTGTCTTTTTGGACTAAAAAGTTGAAGGAAAAAATATGGATGTTTGGGTTAACTTTTTGACTTTTTATGGAAAAATGTGTATTAAAAAATTGTATAAATTAGTGTGTAGGGAAAAATTAAGATTGAGAGTTGTGTAGCTGTAATTTTTGAATTTTGATAAATAGTGATAACTTTTTAACTTTTTGATTTTTTTTACACTTCCCAAACTTGGCTTAAATATAACATATACACACAATAAAAGAAGTATCTAAAACACAACATTCTCCCGCATTCTTTAAGTTATATAATTTTTGAAAATTAATAATTTTGAATTATTTTTTTGCAAAAACTAAGTTATTATTTTACTAATTTTATTATTTGTCTATATTGGCTGAGAAAGAAAATAAAAACTATTGGTACTGGTTACCTGAATAAATTTAAAAAATTCGGCAATCAACAACCAATAAAACAATAATTTTTTATTCTATATTTCTATATAAAATATAAATTTTTGACATACAACTATCGAACAAAGGAAAAACGTTCGGCTCCATACTTCCAATTAAATTTATATTTTTGAATCTATATTTCCGAAGTATTTATATATTTTTGGTTTTGTAATTCCAAACTATTCACGAATTTTCAATTATATATTTTCGAATGAGATTTTAATATTTTTTCATCCTCTTTGTTTACATATTTTCGGCTTGATGTGAATTTTTTTGGGGGAAAAAAAAATGTGTACTAAGAATTTCTATGTTAACAAAAGTCTATTGAAAAAATCTAGTTCTAAAATTTGATGTATTTATTGATATCCATATTAGTCATTTTATTTAATGGTAGAACTGTAAAATATATATATATATATAATAATAATTCATTAATTGTTTTCATATAGAGTAAATGGGGTGTGAAAATAAAATTATCCCTATTCTTCACTTCTCACTATTTTATAATTTTTTCATGATTTTTTCTTTCAAAAGTACAAAAAAGAAAAAAAAGGGATAAATTATACTTGTCATGACCTTTATAATTTGACTTAAATTTTATTTTGATTTCTATTCTTTTAATTTGAACAATTTAATTTTTACATTTTAAATTTAGTTGCAATGTGATCCGTCGGTCTAAATTACCGTCAACTTTTTTCATTTGTATACTTGAAGAGACTGATACTTGTCACAAAATTATTAATTTTAACATTCAATTTGAATGTTAAAACTAAATTGAAATTAGATTTAAAAGTGCAGATCATACATAATAAAATACCACACACTAATCAAATGATACAAAATTTTCATGAAACATTTTATGATATTCCTTTCATGATACCTAACATTACTCTTATCAAATGGACATAAAAAAAATCCAAATGAATAGCAACCTGGAGGTGAACATGCATACATTTTTATTTTTTTGGAGCATGCATACGTTCAAATATATGAAGGCCCTGTTTGTTTAGCAGATATAAAAACCGGATATGGGTGTGGTACTGAATATAATATGAGGTGGATCTCATATATTTTTTTGTCTTCCTATATCTCATATTTGGTTGTTCCGGATACAGAAAGTCTAGATAGTATATGATAAACAAGATATGCAATATCACCCGTATCGTTAGATATAACTCATCTTTCATCCAAAGATTAAAAATAATTACTCTCCTTTTATCTATCTTATATCATATCTTAACCAAATATAATATACCATCTTGAAATCGTTATATCCAATCTGGGGCCGAATAGTACAAAAGCTTTTTTCTTTTTTGGTTGCATTTATGTTCTTTTTTTTGTCTTTCGCCAAAACACTGCAGAGGCAAAATAGCACGCTCGCTGTGAGCCTGTGAGTAATGCTTGTGATTGGGGTGGGTCTGTAGAAAAACACAAACAGAAAGGCACTGGGCATAACTTGCTCTGGGATGGAGAAATACAACCAATGCGCACAGAAAATGCCAAAAAAAAACTGCACAACCGAAGAGTACTACGCTCTCTTTGTTCACAGACAGAATGAGGAAAGAAATGCAAGGGGTTACTTAGGTTGGACTTTAGAGAGAGAGAGAGAGAGAGAGAGAGAGAGAGAGAGACTAAATGACAAAGCAGTGAAAGCACTGCAATGCCGGATGGCAACTTCAAAAGTTGCTGTTGCATTTTTTTAAAAATTATTTTCTTTCGTTCTTTTAATTAGCAAAATGGTACAAGGGTTGGTAGCACAGATCCTGAGGCAGCACAGCAGAGATTGTTTTTGGTCTTGTGTGGTGTGGGATAGAGACAAATGGATAAGAGTTTGTGTTGTCGGATTTGCAATGCATGCTCAACACAAAATGCCATAGAATACCATTTTTTTTAGGGTGTGTAAAAAATAAAATAAAATAAAATAAAATAGTACCAATTAACTTTGGTGACCAATTGTTATTTGAAAATTTTTTTTTTTTTTGGATAAAATAATTATGCATTTTGAACTAAAAACTGTTAGGATTAAAGGCACCCATAAATTGATTTACAAACAATCACATATAACTGAGATACAAATATTTATGTGGTTCGGCCCAATGCCTATGTCCAGGGGAAGAGAAAATGAGAATGCACTATAATAGTGTAAAAATTACAAAATAGAGGAGGAGGAGCTCACTCTCTCAACTCAACTCACAAATACACTCTTTACAACTCTTTTTTTCTTCACACTCTGCTATCTCTCTCATTACAATATCAGCTCACAACTCTTCCCATTTACACACAAACGAGAGAGCTTCTTGCCAACAACCAGCTACCAAAAATAAATAGAGAGCCATTAACACAACCACCCCTAGGTTTGAAAATCTTCAGCAACTTTGTAGCCCAGATCTGTAACCTCCATTCTTGATGCATGGTGTGGATATTCAACAATTCTCCCTCTTTACACCGATGGGGAGTAGGATCCTTACTGGAAGTCCACCCCAGCAATGTCCCTGCATACTTTGAGTTTATCTCTCGAGACCACTTTTGTAAGCATGTTGGTTGGATTTTTATCTGGGTGGATCTTCACCAGTTCCAATAACTGCTTTTCCATCACTTTGCATATCCAATGATATTGAACATCAATATGCTTCGTGCGAGAATGGTACATAGAATTCTTGTTCAGGTCTATGGCACTTTGGTTATCACAATGCACCGTGAACTTTTCTTGCTTTAGTCCCAGTTTTTGGAGAAACCGCATCAACCACAACATCTTTTTTTTAGCTTCCGCTGTGACAATATACTCTGCCTCGGTTGTGGATAAAGTAATACACTTCTGCAGCTTGGATTGCCAAGACACAGCTCCCCTTGCAAAAGTAAACATAAATCGTGATGTAGATTTCCTACCGTCAAGATCACCTGCTATATCTGAATCAATATAGCCTTCTAAGATTGGTTTAGCCCCTCCAAAGCACAAACACAGTTTAGATGTACCCTTAAGGTACCTCAGAATCCACTTGACTGCTTCTTAATTCTCTTTCCCTAGATTGGAAAGAAATCTACTCATAACTCCAACAGTGTGAGCAATATCTGGTCGGGTAGATACTATTGCATACATTAAACTCCCTATTGTAGAAGAGTAGGGAATTGCCTCAATCTCTTCTCTTTCTTTTGTAGATGAGGGACAACAACTTTTGCTCAGCTTGAAATGATTATCTAGCGGAGTACTGACGGGCTTAGCATCTTTCATGTTGAACTTTTCAAGCACCCTGTTCAACATACTTTTCCTGTGACAACCACAACTTCTTGGCTTTCCTGTCACGTATAATTTTCATGCCCAAAATTTGTTGTGCAGGGCCTAGGTCCTTCATGTCAAAGGACTGTGATAACCTCTTCTTCCTTGATCTGATTGCTGTGGCATCCTATCCAACAATTAGTATATTATCAACATAGAGCAGGAGTATGATGAAGTTTCCACCGGAAAATTTTTTGACATATACACACTGGTCTGCAACAGTTTTCTTGTACTCATGACCCACCATGAATGAGTCAAACTTCTTGTACCATTGTCTTGGTGCTTGTTTCAGGCCGTAGAGACTCTTCTTCAATTTGCAAACTAAGTTTTCTTTCATTTTTACTTCAAAACCTTCTGGTTGCTCCATGTAAATTTCTTCCTCCAAATTACCATGGAAAAATGCCGTCTTCATATCCATTTATTCAAGTTCCAAATTCAAATTGGCCGCTAGTCCCAAAACTACTCGAATGGATGTCATTTTCACAACTGGCAAGAAGATTTTATCAAAATCAATACCTTTCTTCTGCCCAAAACCTTTGACAACCAATCGAGCCTTATACTTGACTAGTTTTCCACTATCATCTTCTTTCAACTTGAACACCTATTTGTTCTTCAGTGCTTTTCGACCTTGGAGAAGTTTTACCAAATCATAAGTCAGATTTTTCTGCAAGGACTACATCTCTTCTTGCATAGCTTGCTGCTAGCTACTCTTCTCCTTATGATTATGAGTTTCTTGAAAACTTTCTGGCCCCCCCTCATCAGCAAGCAAAATATACTCAGAAGCAGGGTATTTTGATGATGGCTTAGGTTCTCTTGTTGATCTTCGTAACTGTGGACCAACAGTCTCTAGCGGAGAGGGTTGTGTCTCCCCTTACTCAACATCATTTTCTTCTGAATTTTCTTCTTTTAGAAATCCATCCTGCAACTCTACATCATTGACTGCATGCTGTGGTCGCTCTTCTTCATTAGTGGCATGCTGTGATGTGCAGGATTCAGAACAATTTCTGAAACATCATTAACTTTGGGTTTGGCTGGTTGCCTAAAGTTTTCTAAGGTCTGGCCTTCTTAAAATACTACATCTCGACTTTAAATGACCTTCTTATTTTTTGGATCCCACAATCTGTATCCAAATTCTTCATTTCCATAGCCAATAAAAATGCATGGAGTAGCTTTATCATCCTTTTTTTTCTTGTGCTCTTTGGATACATGTGCAAATGCTTTGCAACCGAACACTCTCAAGTGAGGGTAAGAAATCTCCCTTTCAGACCACACTTTTTTTGGAATCTCAAAATTTAGTGGAACTGATGGCGATCTATTTATCAGATAGCAAGCAACACGAACAGCTTTTCCCTAAAATGGCTTTGGCAGCTTTGCCATTTTGAGCATACATCTGACCTTTTCCACAATGGTCTGGTTCATTCTCTCGGCTACACCATTGTGTTGTAGGGTTCCAAGAACAGTTTTCTCATGTCGGGTGTCGCGAATAGCACAGTAGGCTTCAAACTCCTTTGACGTGTACTCGCCTCCATTGTCTGTTCGGAGACACTTCAGCTTCTTTCCGGTCTCCCTTTCCACCATAGCATGGAATGTTTAAAAATGTTGGAACACCTCAGCTTTGGTCTTTAGGACATAAACCCATACCTTTGGTGATGCGTCACCAATAAACGTCAGGAAGTATTTTCTGCCACCCAAAGATTCCACTTCTACGGGACTGCATACATCAAAGTATACTTTACTCAACAACGGTGATTGTCTTCAAGATTATGAGTGAAAGATGACTTTATGATGCTTTCCAAATAAGCAGTTGTCACGAGAATTTAATTTTACATCTTTGGCAAAGGGAATAAGAGTCTTCTTTGCCAGAATCTGCAACCCTTTCTCACTCATGTGACCTAGTCTTTTGTGCCACAAATTTGGTGATGTCTGATCTTCTGTTGCGTTGAGACTATCTGAAATCACATTCACATGAGTCTTGTACAACGTACCAGTTGCTTGTTCTCTGGCTACCACTAGAGATCCCTTCTTCAATTTTCACATGCCTTTGCCCAAGTAGTTATCATAGCTTTGTCGATCTAAGGCTATCCCTGAAATAAGATTCAGGCGTAAATTAGGAACATGACTGACATCTTTCAACACTATCATGCACCCAACTTTGGTTTGGATGCGAACATCACTGATTCCTACAATCTTCAAAAAACTGGAGTTACCCATCTTTACTGCACCAAAATCTCTAGCTTGGTACGTACTGAAGAACTCCTTCCGGGGTGTAATGTGGTAAGAAGCTGATGTATCTACCACCCACTCAGTGTCGTCTGACATATGGAGGAATTCTTCTTCTTCAACAGAGAATAATGCAATATCCTCTGAGATAGTAACTGTAGTGTTCCCATCTTCGGTCTTTAGCTGTCTATTGCCTTGTTTTTGTTCTCCTTTGAAGGCATACCAATATTTCTTTATGTGACCCTCCTGGCCACAATGGTAACACTTGAACCTTGGCCGGCTTGTACCTTCTTTGGACTTCCCTTTGTCTTGAGATCTTCCTCTGCTATGTTATCTACTTTTGCTTCTTCTCCTGCCTCTGCCTCTACCTATATTTTCTGTGATTATGGCATGGGACTCATCTCCACCAATGTCTTTCTTTCTTGCCTCTTCACTAAATAAAGCATCAGTGACCATGTTCGTGGTCAGTCTTCCTTCAGGTGTAGAGTTGCTGAGGGACACCATCAATGTCTCCCAACTATCTGGCAAGGAGTTGAGTAGCAATAGGGCCTGCATTTCATCATCCAACTCCATTTTGATAGTTGCTAGTTGGTTCACCAGATTTTGGAACTCACTGGAGTGTTCTGCAATAGGGACACCGCCTTTCACCTTCAAATTTACGAGCCTTCTCATCAGGAGGGCTTTATTCCAAGAAGCCTTCGATTGGTATATGCCTTCTAATTTTGTCTAAAGAGCATAGGCATTAGTCTCTTGGGCGACATGATGGAAGACACTATGATCGATTCATTGTCTGATCTAACCAATGGTCTTTTGGGTCTTCCGCTTCCAATCTTCATCCTTCTCCGCAACTGGTTTAACTCCATTAAGCTCAATGGGGTCAAACAAATCTCAGTAATACAAGACATCTTCCATTTTGGGCTTCTAAATTGCATAGTTGGAAGCATTTAGCTCGATCATGGATCTCGAAGTCGATATTGACTCCTCCATCAATAATTGTCTTATAGGAAAAATAATCTCTACTTTGAAAAATCAGACTTCGCCGTTGAGTCAGAACTAGTCAAATTAGCCGAAAAAGCACTTTAGATTGCCAAAATAAAGACTGCTAATTTTTGAAATCTGATTTACAAAATCTGACCGTACGGATGTGTTCAAAATATTCTAAATAGTTGAAAAGCATTATTGGATCATAAAAAACGGACTCAGAATGGCTCATATCAAGCCAAAATAGGTTGATCGGTTCAGATCAATGAAATCTGGTATGCCTGAGAAGCATTGGATAATTCCTCCGGTTCGGCTGCGCGTCAGGCTGACATCAGGGACTTGGCAGCTTGGCGGCGTGGCTTGGTCAGTGGCTCGGTCAAAGCCGTTCTGCTCTGGTCAACGACTCCAATCAGTGGCTTGGACGGCTCGGTTTCGGTTCGGCTTGGCTTCGGCTCATCTGTAGTGAATTTTCTAGAAAAAAAAAATGACTTTGTTGCTAAAGAGTTTTGAACTCTTAAATTCCAAGACTTGGGCTTTACCCACTCTACTAACACAAAACTTGTGTCTTATATCTTCACAAATAAGTATTTATTACATTAAAACAGAAGGGTCGTCTTCTTTCCTGGTTTTGCGCATAAAGTACGTGCGGCCAGTCTCTAGCACGTGGGAACGGCGTCAGTAGCGCATGAAGTGCATGCGACCTTCTCCAATCTCTGTTTTTTTATGCAATTTTTTTTCTTGTGTGCTCGTCTTGTCGAGAGCTTTAACCTGGTGTAATAAGAAGTGGATTTCGACCAATTTGATTTTTGGGCAATTCTAAAGAACACACTCTGTTTTTTTGAAAAACACACAATCTGGCTCTGATACCACTTTGTTAAGATTAAACACACCCACAAATTGATCTACAAACAATCACACATAATTGAGACACAAATATTTACGTGGTTCGGCCCAATGCCTACTCAAGTCACAAATACACTCTTTACAACTCTCTTTTTTCTTCACACTTTGATATCTCTCTCATTACAATATCAGCTCATAACTCTTCCCATTTATACACAAACGAGAGAGCTGCTTGCCAACAACCAATTACCAAAAATAAATAGAGAGCCATTAACACAACCACCCCTAGGTTTGAAAATCTTCAGCAAATCTGTAGCCCAGATCTGCAGCCTTCATTCTTGACGCATGGTGTGGATATTCAACAAAAACATATTCAATAATTTATTAAATCTTGGCGACCAATTGTTATGTGACTTTTGTTTTGTTTTGTTTTGTTTTTTTTTTTTTTTTTTTTTTTAAGGGGAATAACATGTCAAGGTTTTTTGAGAAAAAAAAAATTTAATGATAAAATTTATAGATTTTAATTATTAAGGACAAAAAAAATTTCATGTGTTAGTAATTAATTTTTAAAAGTACAACTAATTTGTATTTTTTTTCTTTTTTGGGATAATATAATTCAGCATTTTCAACTAAGAGCATATTCAATAATTTCAAACGTAAAACATTTTTTTAATTGTTTTTAAGTCATTTAAAAACCATAATTGAATACAAATAATTATGTTTTGTGGTAGTTTTCATTTTCATTCTCATTCTCATCCCAATTGACATTTCAATACTTAATTTTTTTTTTGGGCAAATTACAAATAAAAAAAAAAAACTCCAAGGTTTCGCGTGTTTTGTAATTTAAATCCTAAATTTTAATTTTGACAATTAAAACCCTAGAGTTTATTCCGTGTCACAATATAAGCCCGTCCATCTCCGTTTCATGAAGTAATGGAGAAAGCCATTTTTGACACCAAAACCAACCAAAAATGACGCCATTTTTTATTAACCCCATATAAAAGCTCCAAATCTTTAATTTCATTGATTAAGGCTGAAAATTTGCCCCAAATACAAAACTCGTAAAGAGAGAGAGAGAGAGAGAGAGAGAGAGAGAGAGTGTGTGTCTAGGCCTGTGCTGTTCACTACTCTCTGCTTATTCTCTCGTCGTCTTCTTCGTTTAGCTCTGTTTTCGCTCTCTCTCTCTAGTCTCTTTCCGCCTTATACTCTCTCTCTATCTCTCCGCAATGGAGATGTACCGGAAAAATAAAAGAATTAAACAAAAATAAGGTTCAAAAAGCACACAAAAAAGCCAAATGCAATTGACTTTTTGGGCTTATTTTATTTGTTTATTTATTTTATCTTTTAGATTTGTTAATACAAAATAGACCAAAAAGTAAAATAATTTAGCACAATTTTTGCAATATGTCTGCAGAAGCAGCTAATGCTCATAAAAAAAAATCTTCTCTTTAATTGTATTTGACATGAGGCAAAGTAATAAATTTGCCCGATATCCAAGTTGTAGCACTATAATAAAAGGTTGAACAAAAATATAAACATGTTAATGTCACATATAAATTTTTTAACCTAATTTGTGAATCTGCATACCTAAGTTAGTATAAGAAAAAATTTCGTTTATTGGATTTGTTGCCTAATTTATTGGTTGTTGACGGATATGAATATTTGGTCTTTAAATATTAACTTCGTTGTAGGACTTTCACATAGATTTTGTCATGTGTTAGTGAAGGTCGAAGTTTCAACAACTGAGGGAAGCATATTAGATGTACAAGTGGATTGCGAGCAAGGATCAAAGTTGCAGGGCTACAAGTAGTAGATTAGTACTGTGCAAAGTTGAAATGGTTGGTGTTTGCTTTGGTTGCTTACTTGTTTATGAATCTACTAACTTTGTGGCAAACAATGTAAACCTTTGTATGACAAAATGTGAACTTTCTACTTATTTTGTAAGCACGGTAATGGAGATTAACAGAATGCAATGGTAGTGCACCATTCAACATTGTAATGACATTGGTAAATTTATTTTGATGAATGAACAAAAGATTTATTTTGTATCATGACTTTGGGGGACTAATTTTTTTTTTCTCTCTCTCTCTATATATATATCTATGTATATGTGTGTGTGTTAGATTCTTTATTTATTATTTTTTTTAATGTATTTTGAGAAACATGCCCTTCAATAGTGATATAGCAGCAACTGCTTGCAAAGGACACAGATTGATTTGGAGTCACTGCCTAGTCCTTACCAAGAATAAAATGATTTTGTTTCAGAATGCTTTGGTGTTAATCTCTTTTATCAAAGACAAGATAAACATAGTCAACCCTTGGACCTGCAATGCACATAACAACTGCTAATATAAGTAAATAAAAGTTACAGGGCTACCATATCAACCAACAGATTAGTAATTAACACATAAGGTGCTGAGCCTTGAACTCTAGGAAAGCTATAAAGCAATGAAAAAAATCTATAAACCAACTTCACTTTAAACCATTGCAACTTCTCTAAACTTCCAATAAATTTGACTGGACAAAAGTTCAAAAAATTAGAGTTAAAAAAACAGAGTTCACTTCTCTCCAAATAAATGTTTACAACCACCAACAAACCTTCGTATAACCTTAGGGGGATAGCTTTGACATCAATATAACAAAGTTCAAAAAGTAAAAATTCACCAACAACAAAGTTCAAAAACAAAAGATCACAACATCAATAGTTGGTCACCAACAACAATCTTTCACTTGCCTCCAAGATGTTTTGAATATGAAGGATTTGAAGGTATATTGGTGTTCTGACTAATGTTTAGATTGTCAACCTTTGAGAGAAAAAAAAAAAATTAAAAAATTAAAACAAGTTAAAAAATAGATAAGGGCTGAAGAAATTTAGTTCTATAAATATATATCTATCCAAATTTTTATCTACCTGTTCGATTTGTTTAACCAATCTATCTAAATTATTTTAACCTATCTTTCTCAATATTTTAAACATATTTGTTTAATTTTTTAAACCTATCTATCCAAATTATTTTAACATATCTTTTTCAATATTTTTAACCTATTTGTCCAAATTATTTTAACCCAGGTATGTTAATCTGTCCAAATTATTTTAACATATCTGCTCTAATATTTTTAACCAATCTATCCAAATTATTTTAACCTATGTATGCTAATATCTTTATACTTTTAATCTATCTGTCCAAAGTATTTTAATATTTTTAATCTATCTATCCAAATTGTTTTAATCTATCTACCCAAATTGAATCTATTTGTCCTAGTATTTTTGCTTATATCTACAAATTATTTTAACTTATTTGTTCCATGATTTGAAAAGATAGACACGTCAATTTGAATAGATGGTACGTAATATTAATTTTGAATTTGTCCCCATAATTTGAAAAGATAGACAGATAAATACATCAATTTAAACATATTTGAATTTGTCCCATAATTTGGACAGATGGACATGTCAGTTTGGACAGATGGCACATAATATTAATTTTAAATTTGTATTATAATTTGAACGGATAGAAATGTGTGGATCTATGATCATTTAATTTTGCATGATAGTATGCGGCTATCCTTGTGGACCCAAATAAAAGTCACGTGGATCTATGACCTTTTAAGTCCATGAAATGGATTTGTGGACTTGGACCGCTTTATTTAAATGATTTTTTATTTTTTATTTTAGAATGTAATATTTTTATTTGGGCAAGGATGGAGTTGCTAGAAAAAATAATTTTATATATTTTGTAGCTTATACTGTAGTTGGCTATGTAATTATATTCCTTAAAATAGCTAGCATCTTTAGAACTTAAAAAGTAAGGCGATACACGTTATTACTCATACATGACATCATCAATCAATAATATAATAATATTTAAATAGTAAATTTTATAATTAAAAAATAACTAACAATTTAGTAATTACAATCTATATGATAAGATATATTATACTTACATGATAAACTGCTATTGTATGGTGAAACTATATATCAGTGCTGGTGCGATTTGAATGAATTTTTTTTCGTCCTAAGGATGTTGTTGGTGAATGTAAATCCTCCTCTTCTTTTTGTGTCTCTATTCTATTGTTCCATATCGTCACTATGGATGACATATTAATAATTATTTTATTTACATGAAGTAATGTTTTACAAATTTTACTACATTTTTATTATATTATTGAAGTGTGTTTTATTTTGAATTTTTAAGTTTCTTTTGTACATGACACGTTAGTTAATATGAATAAAAGAAAATTAGTAATGCCTCCTCCATTCCAAGTCTATAATAGAGTTCTAACTAGTGGCGGAGCCAAGAAATTGAGTTAGAGGGGGCACTATTAATTATAATTTTTTATTTTAAAAAAAAATCATGATGAACATTAAGATAATAATAATTTTATGAGCTAAATTTAAGCATAAAAAAATTACATATTCATTATTAATAGGAACAAATTAAAATTTTACAATAGTGTATAATAGCTCAGTGCGAGATGGTGATGTAAGTTTGTAATTTTAGCACAAAAAATTATAGATTAAAATTTTTAATTTTAGAAAATAAAAACACATCGTTTATAGCACAAATTATTATAAAATCTATTTAATTTTTATTTCATAGAAAAATATTAAAGAGATGACATTGCTTATAAATGATATGTTTTGAATGAAAATTATTAAACAGTCTTAGAATACCATATAGCATTGCCTACGTGATGCTCAAAGCATGAGAAATCACAAATCACACTAAGCAGTCTGTCAACTGTTTGAAAATAATGAGTTCATTATATTTAATCTATAAGATTTTTCACTATACTATTAGTTTAAGCTATTATATAAATAATATTACACAGTGCTCTTAAAGTATCAAATAATTACTTGTTCTAAACAATACAATAAATTCTTAACCAAAAAACATGTTCAGAAAAAAAAATACATTTTATATATGACAAAAGACAAAAAAAAAAAAAAAAAGAAAAAAAAAATTTCTCAAAACTGAGGGGGGGCACGTGACCCCCCTTGTCCTTTCTTGCCTCCGCCAATGGTTCTAGCAAAAGACACAGTTTATTTAATCTAGGAAGACACAGTTTATTTTCAATGCTTTTTAATTTTTTAAAACTAATTTGCTCTTACTCTCAATTAACTCAATGATTTACCTATTTAACTCAATGATATATGCATATATATCTCTGTACACATAGAGAGAGAGAGAGAGAGAGAGAGAGAGAGAGAGAGAGAGAGAGATGACGATGATGATGAGGAAGAGGAGGAGGTGTCATCAAAGGGTTGGGGGAGGAGGAATGAGAGGGAGAGGGAGAGGGAGATATAGGTGGCGTCGAGGGCCTATGAGGGATGGCAAGGCAGTTACTATTGCGAGTTTGGAATGAAATGAGTGAGGTGATAGCATCGTGATTGTAAGAGAGGTAGGGTGACGCGATGGAGAGAAAGCCCCTAAAAAGAAGAGGGTTTTAACCAAAACCCTAGATCCTAATTGGTCGAGGCCATCTGGGTCGAAATACAGAGGAGTTCGACAGCGAAAATAGGGCAAATAGGCTGCTGAGATTCGAGACTTTTTCACTAGAAAGAGGGCTTGGTTGGGCACTTACAACATTGCCAAAGGAGCGAGGGCTTACGATTTGAAAAAGCTTGAATTCGAATCCATAGCTGCTTCGTCGGAGAAGAGTTACAATTACAATCAAAACCACTCTTCTTTGGTGGCAGAGGACTCTGAAAGCTTGTTGTCTCACACATCCCAATTGTCTGTTATCGAATTGGTTTTTTTAGCTTCAGTTTCGAATTCACATGTCTATGGCGAATTGAATGTAACATTGAATGATTTTGTTGTGGACCACACCATTGTTGCTGATGATCAAAAATGCCCAATCAACAGCGCAACCAACAACAACGGGCAACCAATGATGGTGACACATTTTTTTTTTCTCTCACTCTTATTCTCTCTCTCTCTCTCTCTGTTCTTGTTTCTTTTCCTTTGTTTCTTTTCCTTTGTTCGTCATGGAGATTTGTACATATGGGATTTCAAATTTGGAAATGTGGCTAATTTCTTGTTGTGATTTTTGATCTAGGGTTGAAAATTGGATTTTGTTTTGTAATTTTTTATAGTTATGATGATTTGATGATGTTGGAATTGTTGTTTGACTGTGGTGGCGGCGGCGGCAGCGGAAGGCAAAGTTAAAAATTTAAGGTCAAAATTGAGCAATTTCTTAATTTTCATTTTTAATTGGACCAAAATGATATACAGAGTTCAAAATCGAGCAAATTAAATTAGAGGGACCAAAATAACACAACGTGTAAACTACATAGACCATTTGCATAATTTACCCTAAATTAATTTATAAATTTTTTGAAATTTATAAAATCATGTAAGTTTTACGTGAGACTTTTTCATTTTATTTATTTATTTCCTTGGTGCTTGCATATAATTAACTTGTGAGACTTTTTCATTTTATTTATTTATTTCCTTGGTGCGTGCATATAATTAACTTGTTTTGTATCTGTTAACCTATTTCAGATGTACGTATTTGGCAATGTTGCATTTTATCACCATGGATTGTTGTTTGTTTGTTTTTATTTTTTATTTTTTTGTTATATTAATATTTTTTTTTTCACTAATAAAAAAAAATAGAAGAGTTGAACCGAAAATGAGATGCATATGACTTCCATACCATGACAAATATCAATATGTATTAACTGTTAGAAGACCAACTCACATGAAACTAATAAAGTTCTTTTTCAATGCAGCGAGTTGCAGCAAGTGGCGTTGATAGAATAATGTCTTTCTAAAAAAAATTATTATTTTAAAGTAGAGGAATTTTTTAATTATATTTTGTAGCACTCAATTTAAAATTTTTAATCTTAAAATTGAAATTAGATACTTAAAATTTGTAGACATTGAAATTTTACTATACTCGGTGAAATTTCATTGACGGTGACTAAAGATCAATGAAATTTTGTTAACTAAACTAAGAGAACTTTCATTGTTAGGTAATTGAAAATTTAGTGAAAATTTTATCAAATTCTTCTTTAAGAATTTCATATTCGTTATAATCTTATTTGATAGATCTCAATGAAAGGATTCTAAAAATATTAAATTTATAAATAAATAAATAAATATCTAGATAAAAAAAATTATTGAATTTTAAGTTTTTAAATTATTTCACAACAAAACAACGCTTCCCAGCTTTAGTGTTGGGGAATTTTCGTCTGAGATTAACCTTCACAAATTTAGAAGAATTGACCTAAGAAATATTTTGGGGAATTGCACTTTAGTGGAAGTTTAAAAAAAAAATAATAATAATAAAATCAAATCAATGATAAATTTTATCAATCTTAATAATTAAATTTATAAATTTTTTTTTTTATAAATTTATAAATATTTTGTGAAGATGTCATTAATTTGTAATTTCCCCAAATATTTTTCATGTGTCGTCATATTAGTAAAACTTTTTAATGAGGGAGTTCTAACTAAAATCTCAAGAAAAAGTTAATTTATTGTGATGAAATGGATTTGAAAATACTTTTTCGATCTAGTTAGACTTTCAAAATCCTTGAGATGTCACCTGAAATAGAAAAGAATACTTCGGGCCGTGGTATTGGAATTAACACTCCGACGGACAAGTTAGTATCTGTTTTTCTAGCCCTCTCTTATCTCTTAAGATTTTTATATTTTAGCACACATACATCTTGTTTTAGCCTGCCTTCCCCTTTTATAGTTTCTCTTGCTGTTTCCTTTTTATTTCTTTTGGGTCCACTTCCCTGTATTGGACATCCTGGCTTCAATATAGGCCTGCCGTTTGTTACTATCTGTTAGCTGTATATTATTATTATACTAGTAGTATCATAACTGTATCTCTCTATTTGTCTTTGTATCTCTCTCAATCTCTATCTCCTTACTTATCTAGGTTTTCTTTATCTTTCTGCCTATATATAGAGGCTTCTCTTATTGTATTATTCATTCAATTCAATACAGAGTTTATTCTTTCTCTTCTCTCATTACTTTCATAACATGGTATCAGAGCCAACAATTCTCTCCTAATTTTTTTCAGTTTATACATCACGGTGTTGTTTCTCCTGCCTCTGCGTATTTTGTTCATCCGTATTTTCACGTTTGCACTATACCCGGCTCTTCGTCTCCTCTGACGGCTTATCGCCACCAAAATAACTACCATCGGCCTCTCCACGCGCTCTCTCGCGCTTCAAAGCAGTGGCGCGTCGCTTTCCGCGTTCTCACTCTCACCACGCTCCGTCCGCTACAGCCACGCGGCTTCCGCTTCAACCGTTTCGCCACTCGGCTCGACATCGGCTTCCTTTAATCGCCGCCCTCGGCTCGTCCCACCGATTCTCCATCGGCTTTCGCCCGGCTTCCGTTAGCGCGTCTTTGCCTCCGCCCAGCTTTGACCGTTTACTGCATTCTCATTTCTTGACGTCATCCTGCGACAGCGGCGTCGCCCCTAAAAATAGAAATAAAAAAAAAAAAAAAAAAAACCTCCCTGTCCCTAAGTTTTCCAGTCTTCTGCATCTGTTGGTGACCTTCGTTTTACCACATTATGGATCGTACAGAGCACATCCAATCTGTCTCTGTTATCCTTGATGGGTCCAATTATGTTAGTTGGGCTCAAGCTCTCTCTAGCTTCATTAAAGGGAAACGCCTTTGGCGGATTATTACTGGTACTCTTTCCAAACCCACCAAAAAGGAGGATGAGACTGACTCTGCATTCGATGACCGTCTTGACGATCGAAAGTAAGAATTATCAAATCATCACATGGTTCCGGCTACAGTTCCTTCCATCAACCTTCAATTTGGGCGCTTTCGGGGCGATGACTCCATTGTCTCTCTGCCAAAGCAATTTGGGATTTTTGAAGGAACGTTATCGCACCATCGCCATGCTCATCAATATCAACTATTGCAGACTCTTCATCACATGCGTCAAGCACCCGGTCAGTCTCTCAATGACTTTTTATCCCAGATGTCGTCCGTTTGGGACCGGCTCGCTCTTTCTGAACCTCCATGGGCTCATTCTGATGATGCACAGCTATTTATTACTTATCGGAATCATCAGCGACTATTACAATTTCTTATGGCTCTTCATAACACTTTTGAGCCCGTGCGTGCTTCTTTGCTTCATCGTCTGCCTTTGCCCACTTTAGAGCAAGCCATTACCGAGCTCAAGCTCGCCTTGTCGCCCGAGGATTTAGTCAAGAATATGGGATTGACTATGAGGAAACATTTGCTCCTGTTGCCCGTCTTACTTCAGTTCGCAGCTTACTTGCTGTTGCTGCTGCTCGCCACTGGCATCTTTCTCAAATGGATGTCAAGAATGCTTTTCTCAATGGTGATCTCACTGAGGAAGTATTTTTGCAACCTCCTCCTGGTTCTTCTGTTCCCTCAAACAAGGTTTGCAAACTCCGCCGTGCTTTATATGGTTTGAAACAAGCTCCACGTGCCTGGTTTGCCAAGTTCAGCTCTACCATTCGTGACTTTGGTTTTTCTTCCAGTGCCCATGATTCTGCCTTGTTTATCCGTAAGACGAAGCAGGGTACTATTCTCCTTCTCCTTTATGTGGATGATATGATCATCACTGGAGATGACACAGTGGGTATTTCTAGTCTCAAACAGTTTCTTCATCGCCAGTTTGAGATGAAAGATTTGGGTGCACTTAGCTACTTCCTTGGCTTGGAAATTTCTCAAGATTCCTCTGGTTATTTTCTCACTCAGGCCAAGTATACTTCTGATCTTCTGAGTCGTGCTAACCTTTCCGATTGCAAGACTGTCACTACTCCAGTTGATCCTCAGACTCGTCTTACACCTCTTGACGGCCCCTTATTGTCGATGCAACTTTATATCGTCAATTAGTTGGTAGTCTTGTCTATCTCCACGATTACTCGTCGGACATTGCTTATCTTTGTTCACATTGTCAGTCAATTTATGACTGCTCCTCGCTCTCCACACTATGCTGCCCTGGTTCGCATTTTGCGCTATCTCAAAGGAACTTTGTTTCATGGTCTTCACTATTCCCCTCACTCTTCTCTACAGCTGCATGCTTTTTCTGATGCCGATTGGGCAGGGGATCCTACCGATCGTCGTTCCACTACCGGGTTCTGCTTCTTCTTGGGTACTTCTCTCATTTCCTGGCGTAGCAAGAAGCAAACCCTTGTTGCTCGTTCTAGTACTGAGGCTGAGTATCGTGCTCTTGCAGATACTACTCAGGAGCTTGTGTGGCTTCGTTGGCTTCTTTCTGACATGGGTGTCTCTCATTCCCCTTCCACTAATCTTTATTGTGACAATCAAAGTGCTATTCAGATTGCTCATAACGATGTCTTCCATGATCGCACCAAGCATATTGAGATCGATTGCCACTTCATACGACAGCATGTTGCTAGTGGCCATGTTCGTCTTCTCTTTGTTACCTCTGCTGATCAGACTGCTGACCTCTTCACCAAAGCTCATCTTCCAGGCCGCTTTTCTGATCTCCTCTCCAAGCTCAAATTGATATCTGATTTACCACCTTGAGCTTGAGGGGGGGTGTTAGCTGTATATTATTATTATACTAGTAGTATCATAACTGTATCTCTCTATTTGTCTTTGTATCTCTCTCAATCTCTATCTCCTTACTTATCTAGGTTTTCTTTCTCTTTCTGCCTATATATAGAGGCTTCTCTTATTGTATTATTCATTCAATTCAATACAGAGTTTATTCTTTCTCTTCTCTCATTACTTTCATAACACTATCTATTCAGCACCCATTAGGATTATCCCTGCTTATTCGGCTATGTCTTACGACCTAGCGGATTTTTATAACACTGGGCCGTCGAGCTCTTTATCCACATTTCATCATTTATTCGGCTCCTACAATTGCTCATCGAGTATTCAACTAAAAAACATAGTCGACATTCTCGGCCGTTAAGAGCGTATTTAACTCGGCTCGAGTTGTCAAAACATCATGGAATTCAAGAATACGGCGTACGCACACCGTTTGTTGCTGAGTTGTCAGTGGAGAGGCGATATGAAATGATTGTAGCTTCCCGCCCCTTCGTATCTGCCATTCATTTAATATGATTTGAAAACTCTCCGTCTTTTCATCTTTTGAAAGGTGTCTACCCTTGGTTCATCTCTTGCAACCCTTCATCTTCAAGAATCTGTGCACTTTACTCCATCTTCGTATTTGCCATTCATCTTTCTTTCATTTCATTCTGTAAGTCTTCCATGCCTTCTTTCTTTACTTTTCTCACATAATATCAATCCAACCTTCTTTTATTCGTCTTTGCTTTTGCTGTGGTCTTCCTATTCCGTCATTATGGCAAAGCATTTGAAAGCTTTCCTCTCGGAGGATTGAGTTGCTGCCTTTCGTTGTCATTTTTCGATCCTAGACAACGTCCGATTGGCCCTCGTTGGGGACGACGTGGTTGACGTGGAAAGTGAGGATATGAACACAATCATTTTTCCTTTACTATCAATTGCTGAGGGTGGAGTCCATTTCACCCTCCATCCCTTTCTTTTGCACTATTGGGGTTTAATCTCCTCCCAACCTAACATAAATTTCTATCGAATAATAATGGGTACAGTAGAATTAAACTGCCAAATTCAACTTTACCTAGGAATCCCTGCTGTTCGGCATTTCTATGTCTTGGCCAAATCGTCTGGTCGGCAAGGCTGTTATTTTTTCAGAGCCAAAGACATAGATCACCATTTAGTGACTATGCTTGCCAGTTCTGGCAAGAGGGTTGACGATGTCATGGTCGCCGTCCAGGGTAATTGGGAATTCAGAGAAGGAAAAGATCGCCTAGACCCAGTGCCTAGACGGAAAGGTGAACCAGGTGACCGAATAGATCTTTTGCCGCTTGTGCCAATTCAATTATTGTTTGGCTTAAGTTTTGTAATTTGATCGTCTTTCTTTTGTGCAGGCAACGACCTCAAAAGATTCCTCACTTCGGCTGACGAACTTGTGCTCGCTCAAGTGAAGACTGTCCTTAGTTTCGTGGTCGTCCGAATCTTCAAGGACAAGGGCACGCCGCTCATCTATTATTAAGACACGACCCCACATACGTGACATTTTTGGTGGTTGATCATATTCTAGTTCCAAGAGGTGAACGAAAGCTCACAACTCTAATATTCCTAAGTTTCACCAATCTGAGGGATATTGGACTTGGGGAATCTTCTACCCGTGAACAGGGAGAAAAGTCGGCAACCAAGGTAAAGAAGGGGGTGAACAAGGCATCGAAGAAATTCAACTGGATCTCGCAGACTTAAACGTTCCCGTCGAGTTGGAGGTCCGTTCGGTAGAGGAGCATGAACTAGATAGAGAAACTAGTCGATCCCTTGATCAAGTCAGACTCGAAGAAAGAGTTGGTATTCCATCTTTTTCGGGCCGAGTAGATTTAATATCCCGCAAAGAAGACATCTTTATTAATTTAGAAGACTTGCTTGGGGCCGATTTTGAAAATATGGCAAGAGAATCGCTTGCGCAGTTTTCCAGGAGGAGGAATACCAAGAAGATTGTGACAAGAAGAAGAGCAGAAAGTACTGGGGAAAGTTAAGAAATTCCTTCGCCAGTCATGGTCTACACGGAGACTGTTGTCAAAATCGTACTTGATGATCTAGCTCATCAGCATGAGGAATCAACAGAAACAGTGGCCAAACAAAGAGGGGAGAAGTGCCCCGCCGAATTCGCCAAAGTTATGGCTGAATCATCTGAGGAACTGATCAATAAATGGCCGAGAGTTTTTCCTCTGCCTGATCTTGCTAAGCCGTTTACAATCCAACCGAAGATGAAGGGATCTTTGGTCCCCATTAGAGCATCGACAGTGAAGGATCTTGCCCTAGCGCTAAGTGTGGCATCGGCGATTTCCTTTCCGTTGGATAAGGTGATATTCTGTGCCGAGCCAGGCGTAGTTTTCATTGCCTTGGCCACCCAATCGGCTATCCTGGTGAGCACCGTTTCTTAGTTTTAGCATCATTGCCCTTTACACATGTTCATTACTTTATCGTTTTGGTTTTCCTTCCAAACGGTGGAGCAAATTGCCGAAATTGGCTGCCGTAATTACGAAGCCGTCGAACTAATCAACTTACTCAAAGTAGAGGTTAAAGTCGAGAAAAATAAGGCTAAAGCAGCCACTACCGATTTAGCAGTTGTGACTAAAAAAGCTGAGACCGAGGCGATGAGAGTCGAAGAAGAGCGAGCAAAGGCCTTTGCTGAAGAGAAAAAAACGAAGCATGTTGACTTGCTTGGGAGGGTCGCCGAAGAAAGGGCCAACATTACAGAAACGGCTCTTACGAAGGCAAAAGAGGAAATAGAGAGACTCAAGGTCGATCTCCAGGAGACTGAGAAGGCAAAGGAATGAGCGGAGTCAGAGTCGACCAAAGCTTTTGATGCCGGAGAAACAGCAGCCATGGAAAAATATGTCGATGAAGCCTTGAAGTTTGAAAATGGAGGCTTTAAACGTAGCTGGCTCAAAGCTTTGGCGGCTACAAAGACAACACTTCACGTGCCGATTCTGTATGAACAACAAGAAGTAGAGTCGTTAGAGTCGAATCTTGAGGAACTCTGAAGCTAGGTTGGATGAGGAGCAAAAGTAGAACGTTTTGTATTAGTTTTGTTTTGGCCAAGTATTATAATAGGGCCATTTTCATGTATAAATTGAAACATTTGTAACTGTTCAATTTATTAATGAGAATGATCTTATTGATCAATGAAAATAGTCTTATTGAGTCCTATTATGTATCGAAGTAAATAATGTTGGTTAAATAAGATTGTTCAAATAGTTGTTAACCGGCAGTTGTGTAATGGCTGAAATGTGAGTTCACATTTGATTGTTTATTACTAATGATGCTGAATAGATTACTCGATATTACTAGATTCATGTATTTGCCCCTACCCCAGTTGAGACTACTGTACAGATTACGCCTAATAGGTTCTAAAGGAAAGGCATCACGTGAAAGTTCTCAAGTGGGGTATAGTATGACAATTTGGCTTGATGTTTGACTGCATCACTAAGGATGTCAATGATGTGATGTCGAATAGTAAATGATGCGATGCCGAATAGATTTATATATCTTCCCCTACCTTAGTTGACTTGTTGACAGGCGACGCCGAATAGGTGTGGGGACGGCAGTGTCCATGGTCGCCTTCATGAAGGGTACATTCATAATTAATAGATAGCGCAGCCAGACATTAACAGCCTGGATGTTTTAAATAAATGTTACACAAGCGACAAAGGGTAACATGTTTGGAAGGTGATTATTCGTTTCGTTCATTGAGAGGCTTTCCCTTTCAGCGAGGTGAGTAAGATTGCATGTCTGGAAGGTTATTCTTCAATAGCAAATGAGAAGGAAAGAGTTTGGCAGAATTGGATGCAGAGATGCATCGTGGGGTGAATAGCGAACCTATATGCGCGGGAGATGTGGCGTCGGAGAAGCGAGAGAGATGTTGATCACCTAGGCGTTGAAGTAGGTCACCTAGAAGTGAAACACACAGATCTCCTAGAGACGGGATCCAAAAGAGAGGAAGCATGCGAGCTGCTAGTGCTCAGCCACCGTGGCCCCTAAGCTTTTCAGTCTTCATTGGGAATAAACCCATGACCGAGGTTGACTCGATTGTTCGTGACCTGAATATGGCGGTCGAGTTTACTTGACAGATATTTTTGCCTGAGGTTTAGCAGTGAATGGTTGGTAGAGGTGACTATGAAGTCTTTAGAGAAGGAGTCTATGTGTCCATCAAGGGACTTTATAGTACATATGAGATCAGCATGCGCCTTCGAGTGGCTCAGAAAGATATTGATCACAAGGATGGGCGTATTTAGAATTTAGAGCGTCGATTAGAAGAGGCAAAAGAGCTGGTGGCGAATGAGGCTCGAAAAGCCAAGTTAGCTGATGTCCAGCCAGTGGACGTAATGGATTCGGCTGTGAGAGACGTAGTTACTCGTTGGTTAATAGACCATGCAATAATCGATCATGAGACTGCCAATATTTTTACCAAAGAAGCGATAGAGTCTCGTGCCTATAATAGGGGATTCTTCGAAGAAAAAAAAATTGGCATCTATAAAACGAGGGAAAAATTGGCAGATGATGTTTGTTGATGCGAGAACCATGGTTTCAAACACAGATGGATCAAAGCTCTACAAGCAGCAGAAGTGGATTTGACATCCCCCTTATATCAAAATTTCGCAATGCCGTTCGAAGCCTATGATGCCGAGAAGACAGATGATGAAAAGGAAGCGGCGAACTTAGAGAAAGCCTGAAGGCGTAAAATCCCATGCTTTTTAACTATTTAGAAAGATAGAGTTGTAGTCAGCCGTAGGAGAGTGTTAAATGTAATTTAGTTAAAGTTGTCATGACGTTTTCTTTTAATAAGAAAAAGCAATTCCAACTCTAGGTACTTAACTGTTTGCTTATTTCAAAATTGGAGTCCTTCCTTAAAACGGTCAATCGTGCCAAAGGTGCTCTGAATTCAGGGGCTTTTGATGGCCAATCATGTTGAGCACGAAGGGCACTCCGAATTCGGAGGCTTTTGGCCAATCATGTCGAGCACAAAGGGTGTTCCGAATTAAGAGGCTTTTGGCCAATCGTGCCGAGCATGAACGACGCTCCTAATTCAGAGGCTTTTGGCCAAACATACCGAGTATGAGCGGCACGTAACAAGCTAAATAAAGACAAGTCATTCAAGAAACAAATGATAAAAAGTGATATTATGAGTTGTATTGCTCAAAGATGTTATACATGCAAGTTAGAGTGATGAAACCAAACATACAACTGAGGTAATAAAGACATTGTTAAGGAACATATTAATGGTAAAACTTGCGTAAATGAGTTGAATTCTATGTTCAGGGCAATCTTTTGTCATTTATATCTGAGAGCTGGTATGCCCCTGCATCAGCAACTGAATCAATTTGATAGGGGCCGTCCCAGTTGGGCGAAGTTTACTGTTGGCGGGATTCTTGGCTGCGAGTAGTACCTTCTTGAGGACTAACTCTCCAGGGGTATATCGGCGTAGTAACACTCACTAATTATATGATCTGGAAAGTTATTGCTAATACTGTGCCATAGTAACAAGGGCCCGGTCTTGGTGTTCCTCGAGTAGATTTAGATCCAAGGCCAGCATCATGTCATTTTAGCCTGTATCGAAAGCTTTAGATTTAAGGGCTAGCAAGCCGATTTCCAAAGGGATGATGGCTTTAATGCCAAAACACAAAGTGAATGGTGTCTCTCTGGTGGATCGTCTTGGAGTAGTGCGATGAGCCCATAACACACTTGGTAGTTCCTCAACCCACTTTCCCTTAGCTTTCTCTAAACGCTTCTTAATACCATCTAGGACCACCTTATTAGAGGCCTTTGCCTGGTTGTTGCTCTTTGGATAAGCCAGAGAGGAGAAATAGGGCCGAATACCATACATGTCACACAATTCTCGATATACGCTGCAATCAAACTAGGTGCCGTTATCAGAAAAAAGTGCTCCAAGTATGTCGAACCATGTAATAATACTCTTCTATACAAAGCGTTTAACATCCACGTCTCGTATGTGTGCTAGTGGTTCTACCTTGAGCCACTATGTGAAATAGCTCATTGCCACAATTAGAAACCGTTTATTTCCTTGTGCCCTTGGCAACGGCTCGATAATGCCCAAACCCCATTGAGCGAAAGGCCAAGGACTGATCACCGAATTCAATTCTTCGACAGACAAATAGGTCAGAAGGGAGAACTTTTGGCACTATTCACATTTCTTTGCGTAGGTTTCGGCATCGGTTTGCATAGTCGGCCATCAGTACCCCTGAGTAACGGCTTAATGGGCTAAGGACCGTTATCCAGTATGAGTACCACAACTGTCTTTTGTATTTCGGCTAAGAAATCTTCAACTAGATCGAGATGTACACATTCCAAGTAAGGTCCAGAGAGAGATTTCTTATAAAGTTTGTTGTGGGGGTCCAAATAATATCGCAAAGCTTTATTTCGCAGCTTATGGGCTTTTTTTTGTCCTCAGGTAGCTGTTTTGAAGAGAGAAACGCAATGATTGAATCCATGCAATTCGACTTTCTTTCGATGGCATTCACAACAACAAAATTAGGGATGTTGATACTTGGTTCTGGAACGAAGCCCATTTCAATGGTTCGTTTAAGTTCCGAGTTTACGGCTGAAGCTAAATAGACAAGAGTATCTGCGTGTGTGTTTTGGTCACGGGTGATCTGATTCAGCTCATGGTTGTCAAATTTTATGAGTAAAGAGTTGGCTAGCTTCATATAGGCTGCCTGTGGACACCCCATTTTTGACCGCCCACAGGGCTGAACGCTTTGCTTAGTACACTCAATGATGAAAGTGGTGTGCTGCGTGGTTCGAGGTCTCAATGAAGGGGCCATGTTTAAGCTCCGAAACAATTCTAAACCTCCCATATTCCCACTGATTATACCCAAGAAATCCAGTTTTACACATTGTACTACCCTGTGCTGAGTCTGAAGCAGAAAAATAGGGGAACACATTGAGGGCCAGCCGTGCCTCATTAAGGGCCGGCCATGCCTTGGTAGCGAGAAACACTGTTATGGGCGGGAGCCCACCAGCTGTTCATTTTTGAAGCTATTTATGACCCCTCTTGTTCAAATTCTATAAAAACAACCATATATCTCTGTTTTGAGGGTTGAAGAATTTCTAAAAAGCCTTTACACCTTCTTGAGAGCTCCTTCTTCTCCTTCTTCTTGTACAAACAACCCTTTGAGCAAGCCTATCACCTTGACTCTATATCCATACACCATATACACCTTCACACCTTAGCCTAGGAACCTTGGTTGAGCCTTGAACACCATAATTCAAGCTTGAGAGTGTGTTGAGACTTAGTTTGATTTATAAGCAAAAGCTAACTTCTTTGAGAGGTATAAGCTTGCCATCTTCTCTTTTACTTCTTGTTCTATCTATTGCTATCTAGTTCTTGTAGTTTTGTGTTGTTTTGGTTCTCTTCCAAGTGTCTGAGTTTGGGTTTGGAGAGCTACCAAAAGGGTAGAGAGAGTTTACACTCTTTCTTACACCTTTACCTACAGCTCAAACCCTTACTTTTACACTTTTTTTCTTTGTTTTCTAAATTGATTTTCAGAGTTAAAAAGAGGCTAAAAATCATGCTTTGAAGTCTCAAAAGTGGAGGGGTTAGCCATCTCTTCTTGTTCTTGTTTACTAGCCTTGTTTTCTCTCTTTGTTGATTAGCTTTTTAGGCTCTTTTCATGCACTTTGAGCCACTGTTTTTCATCTCTTAAGGGCTGTTTTGAGGCCGTTCTAGGTTGTTTAAATAGTTCATGCTTTGATTAGCTTGGTTGTTATCTCATAAGTTTGCCTACATAGCTTGTTGTATATTGTTCTTAGCTTTTCTTTAACTAATTTCCATGTTTAAGAACTTCATTTTAATAAATCAACTTGGTATTCATCTCTTTCATTTGAGAGTTGTTTCAATTGGTTGACAGTTATTCAAAATGTGAACTAGCGATTATGCTTAATGGCTTAATTTCTACGAAGGTTCATTGTCAACGACGTAGTCTCTTTTACATATTGAGAATCATCTCCCGTTTAACATATTTCTCACTTAGTGGACATAATCTTTAGTGGATGTAACAACCATCTTGGACTTAATGGATTAAAGAATGGCAAAAACTAATGAATTTGGCTTAAAATGAACCAACCCACATAAAAAAAATGAGTTATATTGCTTGGGGTTCGGCCGGACGTTATGCCGAGTTCATTGTGTCAAGGATTGTCTTACCTCAATTCATGATATTTTGATGAACCTTAAAGCGTCTCTACCTCCCTCTTTGAGTTCACTCCATGATAGGAGGGAGGGGTAGTTATTGTTCCTTTCATTTACTGATTTTTGTCCAAATTGTACCCGAAATCATCAAGCAATCAACTTGCTTATTGATGGTTTTGGAAACAATTCCAACCTTCTTTCGAGGCTTTCCCATGACAGAAAAGTGTGAGAGGGACAAACAGAGTTCAGAACAACTCTGTTTGCATTGTTTTCACTTCAGAGCACAAAATAGAATTTTACATTAAATTGAGGCACGATCGGGCTTCATTGAGGGCCGGCCGGGCTTCAATGATTGGTCAACAGTGTATTTTGCAGAAAATAGAGGGCAGTGGGTGAAGTGAAATAGAGCAGACCTGGGCAGACAGAGCTGTTCTTAGACATTGTGCATGCAACCCTTGTGTATCCTTGCTTACCTTAATGTTGTAGATTAATGCTCCGATTATTAGCGTTGTAATTAATTAATTTATTATTGTTACAATTAGTCTTGTTAATTATTAGTGTTGTAATTATTATTATTGTTTATTTGTAATTGTTATACCTAGTTAGCTTAGATAGTTAGTTTACTTCTTATGATTATCCTTGTTGTAATAGAGTAGTTAGCTAGTTAATTCTTTAATTTATTCATTTTGTTTTGTAATAATTAATTTAATTCAGATTTCGGACTTTGATTTGTACCCTCTTGCACGAGGGCTATTATGTCATAAGCTGTATGCTTTCTAATCCCACGTCTCTCTCCCTTTTACTTACTTACTTACGATGGTTAGTATAGGAACAACATTTTTCAAATTAGCATTCTTATGCGTTGCATTCATTGTCTTGCGTACATCCAAGGTTCGGCTCATCATGCTAACCGAATATCAATGTTCAAATTCATTGCTTGAATACGTGCTTTATCGCATGTTTTGAATGAAATTATATGCCATGTTCATAGCCGAGCCTATTAAAGTACAAAATGTGTGCGTTGCATTAGTCATATTGCATTAATTAGGAGTATGCATATTTTTCTAATTATTCTGTTTTGTTTTGGCTCGGAGTACTAGATGAGTAATTTATGTTTTAGCATCTTGCATCGAATGTTTGTGTTACCATGTCAAAACATACTTCCATGAGGCTAATTGCTTAATTGATATAACTGTTTGAATGCCTGTGGATGAAGACTAGTTGCTTGAATTGGGATGGTTTGATTAAATGTCCATTTTAAGCCCACTTTTTCAAGTGGCAAATTCATAAAATGATTTGAAATAAAACACGAAATCAAATGTTCCAATTCTTGCCAATTAGTCTATATTTGTGTGTGCGTCACATAGTAAAAAATAGCTAATAATCGGAACAAGAGCATATAATGTAAATAAAAATCACATCATGATTAGTAGAGGCCGATCTTTGATCGGGCGAGTGGGGTGCTCAATTCATGACCTTCTCCTCTCGTACCTACGTTCCTGAGCCGAGACACTTTGGTGATGACGAACTAATGGCCTTTGACACGAGTCTTGCGTTTTCTGAATTTCCCAAAAATATTTAGGTGGCGACTCTGAAATCTGGCAAAACATTTGATTCAAATATCAAATTTTCAAAAGAATTACCGGATTTGGACTCTTTTTGTGTTTTCACTGTTTCACATTGCACTTGTGAAATCAGATTCAAAACCACAGGAGTCCGAACTGTGGGGCTATTCGCCTTCTGAAAGAAGCACAAAAAGTCAAGCTACAGTTTCTGGCGACTCTGCTGGGGATTTAGAGAACTTAACTTGAAAGTCATAATGTGAAATTTTATCTTCACTTATATGTTCTTTGCATTGCATTTGCATGATTACTTTAAGTCACTGTGTTTTCCATCTGTTAGTCTTGGATGGTTTGCCGGAGGCTTGCCCAAAAGGCTTGCCAAAAGGCTAACCGGCCATGGGTTTTGCCATGTTGGAAACATAACCCTTGGATCTGGATTACCATTGTACCGCTTGATCCACCTTTCACTTATTGGTGTTAGGTGTGAGAGGTATATTAGGTAATCTTGCTGAGATACCCTTTCGACCATTTGACCTAGTTATATATAGTGAAGCTATAGTGACTATTCCAACTTAGGATAGGATGCCACCTGTTTGCAGGACGTTGTGAAACTCGTTGTTTGAAATAGTGCAGCCTAGATCATGCCAAAAATCTAGGATAGGGTAACCCTACCCCCTCATAGGGGTGTTTTGGTTCTTTTACTTGGTATGTGCTTTTACAGTGAGACTGTACAGGGTGGTTCGTATCAGTATGAGTTTGAGAATAGAGTTCAGTGGGGATTACAGTTCACCTATGTGTTATAACTGTTGTGAATCGAGGCCGAAGTGCTGTCCGATTTTGATTATATTTTTCTTTCTTTTTGCTAGGTAGTATACTATCATAGCTTCAGAAAGACCCGATATTCCCCAAGTTGTGTGGACTCATTTTGGTAGGTTTTGTAAAGCTCAAGACCTTGTTAGTGGTCAGCCCGCATTAGTCTCGTTTCCGCTAGTCACCAGACGAAGAAGTAATAGTCAGTCAGTAGCATCAGTACAAAGCACTCTACAAACACCTATCTGCTCTTATTCAATCATCTCACCAGTATCTAGTTCACCTAGACCAGCAATGGCACAGAATGCAACACAGAACACGAAGGAATTTACTGCCATGATGGTGGCTTTCCAAAGAACCATGGACACTGTAAACCAGAAGATGGCTGCGCAAGATGAAATTATTGCTGATCTATGACGTACATCTAGGGTATCCGCATCAACCGTGCATCCGATCCCGGCTGCTTAGCCAAACCCGGATCTACCCCCACTAGTTGAAAATTTGCTAGTCCCGGATCTTCAGGACATGTTTCCCTCGGCTCCAACTTATCGGCCTCCGCTTTAACCCCCCGCATGAATCTTTCCTTTTGATATCAATGAAATTGATCTATCATTCATCAAGATTGCTAGATTGGAGAAAGCATTGAAGAAATCCTAGGGCTTTAACTCATTCTAGATATCAAAGACGGGTACATTAAGGCTTTGGTCAGATTACCGAAAAATTTAAGATGCCCCACATCGACAAATTCGATATGAGTGGGGATCTGATTGTGCATGTCCAATTGTTTTCAGACATATTGATGCCCATGGGTTTGTCTCGGGCATAGAATCTCTCGTTGTTTGGGAGAACCCTGTCTGATCTGGCGGCCATCTGGTACGCTAAATTGGAGGACTCAACAAAGCGAAATTAGGAGAAGCTACCTGAGGTGTTTGTTAACCAGTATTCGTATAACACCTACATAGAGGTAACCATTAGTGAGCTGGAGGCTACTATTCAGAACCCCAAAGAATCATTCATTGATTTTGTCACCCGGTGGAGAGCCAAGGCAGTTTGAATGATGAATAGACCTGCCGAAAGAGTACAAGTTAGGCTAGTGGTCCAGAACCTTGAGCCAGACATGCTGCAGAGGATGATAGTGGCACTGTTGTCCACATTTGCTTCCTTACATGAGCTGGGGGTCCAGATTGAGAGTGCATTCAAAAAGGGTATTATCCATAGAACAAGCAAACCTACAAGAAGGCCGTTCTCCTAGAGTACCAACGCCAACAGTAGCACTATTCCACGACATGTAGATGTCAATACTGTTGTTTCAATGGCCAAGATGGCTGATCCTTTTGCTACTGCCACAACCTCACAACCTTCACAAAACACTGGCCTACCCTGCAATTGAAGAGTTTTTACTCCCCTCCATAGGTGCCCAACCCACGCCCTCAAGCTGTTAATGCAAAAAGGGCATCTCAAGCCTCTCGATCCTTGTGCACTTCCAGACTTATTGCCACCCAAACATGACCCTACCCAGTATTGTATCTTCCACCTACGAACATGTGCTATCGTTTACATCATGAGATCCAGGATCTCATTAACAACAAAGTCATCACCCCACCTTCCAAACCAAGCGTAACAACCAACCCACTTCTTGCACACAACCAAGTCCCCCTGCCCAGAAACATTAACCACTTCCATACACTATTGCCCACCTTCAACCCTAGCACATACATTACCTCATCCCACCTACCAAAACCAAAGGTGGTCATTCCAAAAGGCACAAACATGTGCATGATGGATCTAACACCACAAACCCCAATCCAAGCCCGTGGTAGTAGAAAATAGGGGTGCAATTAGGATAGGTTCAACCCAAGCAACCTGAATTTTTTTAGGGCTTCGACAAGATATTTTCAAATTTTGTACGGGCTTGGGCAAAAATTCAGAAGCCTGAATTAAATTTGGACGGGCTTGGGCAAAGACATCAAACAACTTGAGCAACCTGAAGCCCAAATTATACATATATAGATATATAAAAATATTAAATATATATAAATTATTAGCCATTACATGATATTAAAGTAATTTAGATTATTAAATCATATTGAATATATATTATACAAATAACATTAAATCTTACTATTTTTTTTATTTTCACTTATAAATTGTAAAGACTACTATAGCGGTATCTCTTTTACATTATATAAATTATTTGTTTTGATGGTATTAACGATTTTCTATATATATATATATATATAAAATGTAAATATAGTCAAATTTTAATAATTTAATAATGTAGCTGCAGCCAAAAAAAAAATAAAAATACAATTTGGGCAATTCGGGCAACTCGAGTTTAACTCGGGTCGGGCTTGGGCAGGCAACCTCGGGTTACAATTCAGGCTTGGATGGGCCTGGGCAAATCTTAGCACAACTTGGGTTGGGCTTGGACAACCTCCCAACCCGACCGAACTTGCCCGAGTTACACCCCTAGTAGAAACGGAGAAAGAGAAGAATGTACTAAAGACAGGGTTGCCTGATACCCGTGTCATAGAGAAGGGGGTCTTGCTCGTAGAGGAGTACGATCCCAGTTTATACATTGTGGCCATCGATCAGCTGGAGTCAGTAATCATACTTCCAGACTTTCTCAGCATCAATGTTATCGGGGAAAGCCAGCTAGGGCAACATCAGAATGATTGGCCTGAACAAGGCCTAAATGACTTGGCTAACTTAGAAGAGGTTTTGGATGATCTAGAGGAGGATTTGGAGGATTTGTACTTCTCCGAAGAAGAGGATACAAGCAGTGTCCAAGTGGGATGGTGGGACCCGAGCCAGCCAGAAACAAGTAATGGATGGTTGAGTGAGGAATAGTCAGATGTGGAGGAACAAATATGAGAGACTAAGATAGAAGAGAAAATCCCTGCTAGTGGCAAGGCTGAGGCTGCACCTCTGACTGAGAAAGAACATGCATTGGAACAATTTCAAAGGGAAATGATAGAAGAGATCCAGGTAAAGATAGCTCTGGAATAGGTCAAAGGAAAAAGAAAAGAAAAACCCGAGATAATGGAGGGTGATGCCCAAACTACTAAAAAGGTCGAATGGGAGCCCAACGACCAGAAAAGGATGTTGAGGAAGCTCAAAAAATATCGAGATTCAGAAGCTAAAACTGTGGTGGAGGAAGAATGGTATGATGATGGGACGCATCATGTTAACATGCTCCAGATAGAACCTGATGCCAGTCTGGCCATGACTGTGGGAGAGTGGTGGGAAGACAGTGACCGGAGTCATACGTACACTGACGAAGGTTGGAAATCTGATACCCCGGATGACACCTAGTATACCGACGAGATCAATCATATGACCTGGAGCAGTCGATACTTCAAACCCGCAGCATTAGACTAGCCAGAGACCTTTGGAAAGGAGGCTGAGGGATCAAATGAAAAGGATATTGAACAAAACTTGGTCTTGAAACAGCTCAAGAAGATTCGGGCTGACATATCAATCTGGGGGCTGATAATGGCTTCTCGGGAGCATAGGCAAGCACTGTTAGAGGCAATGAACCAGACTAAACTGCCTATTGATACCACTGCCGACCAATTGGTATCGTTGGTAACATCTGCGGATGTTATGCCCGTGATATCTTTTACAGATAAGGAGTTACCACCTGAGGGTGCCAACCATAACCATCCCTTATATGTAACTCTGGAAAGTCAAAAAAGTGGATTCCGGTGGTGTTAGTGGATACCGGATTGGCGATCATTGTGTGTCCAGTGAGAACTACCTATGCCATCGGTTTGAGGTCGATTGACTTTACACCCATGACCCAAGCCGTCCGGGCTTATGATAATACAAGCCAGGATGTTATGGAAATGTTCAAAAACCATATCCTAATCGGTCCGTCTGAGCATGAGGTGGAACTCCATGTCATGGATGTTCCGGCCACTTTTAATCTCTTGCCGGGAAGGCCCTGGCTACATCAGATAAGGGTTATGTCATCAACAGTCCATCAATTAGTAAAGTATCCCTTCAAAAGCGGAATTGCCACTGTGTACAGTAACTCTGATCTATCCTCCCCAGGGAACCACTGCTCCCTTATTGGAAATCATACATGGGGAAGAAGACGTGTTCCTTTCTAGCTTCTCTCTGGCAGAAGCCCGATTAGTCCAAACCATCATGGCAGAGGGCAATGGAGACTTCGTGAGTGCATAATCCATTTACATGATGAACAAATAGGGACATATGCCTAGATCAGGACTAGGCCGAAGTGGCAAGTAGGGAGGTCTTGTTGCTAAGGAGATCAGTCACAACCCCCACGCCTTCGGGCTGGGATACAAACCTACTGCTGTAGATTGGCAAAGGAAATGACAAGAGCTGAAAAAAAGGCTGAAAGCAAAGAGCACTGGGCGGCAATACGAGTTAGTCCATAAACCAATACAGGTAATCTTGAACGGACGGTTTGTCCGCCAAGGGGAAGACTTCCCTTTTTGTGGATTCCCAAAGCCCTAGTATGATTGGGAAACAAAAACAAGGTATTCGGGGTTCAAGATCTTTTTCGGACACCAACTACCAGAAGAGGATGATGAACAAGTAGACTTGAGCCATAGCACATATCAAGGTAGGACTGCAAACTTGGACATCGAAGAGGAGGAGCTGTTAGGAAAAGCGCTGGCTGACTTACTGACAAGTTCTACTGCTGGAGTTGAGGCCACCAACTTGGGGGATAGTTTTACTATCTCAATGATCGGGGATAACCTAGTAGTGAATTTCTCCAATCTTATCATAGATGCATCTAAAGCTCCACGACTGGTCTGGAAGTTTGAGCAAAGCGTTATCAACAGTTTTGGATCGGATAGTGAGTCCGAATCTGATTCCACTGAATCTATGGAGTCGGAGTTAGATTCAAGTTCCACTGAGTCTGGTACTTCTAGGAGTGGTAACCCGAATACCAAAGTCCTGTCCAGGTCGTCTTTTAGCTTTTCTTTTGAGTCCACTATAACCGAAGATCTAGGCTTTTTGAATGGGAATACTGTGGACTTTGCCTACTTCTCTATGCCTTTAGTTTGTTGTACTGATCTTAATTTTCAAAATTTTGACAAAAATAAAGAGGAAGAAATTCCTTGGGTTTTGAAAAAATTAGTTGATCATGAGGAGGAAAGGCATGTTAAGCCCTGTACAGATGAAATCGTATCAATTAATGTGGGTACTGAAGAAGATCCTCGCTTGGTCCAGATCGAGTCTATGTTATCTTCAGAGGAACGTGAGGGTTTAATCGCTTTATTAAAAATTTTTAAAGATATTTTCGCGTGGTCCTACGAAGACATACCTGGAATCGATCTTGAGATTGTACAGCGCCGAATCCCTCTTGACCTTGAGGCCTGGCCAATTAAGCAAAAGCTATGTAGAGTTCACCCACATTGGGCTTTGAAGATCAAGGAAGAAGTTACCAAACAGATCAAGGCAGGGATCTTGCTTGTATTTGAGTATCCAGCGTGGTTGGCCAATATTGTTCCAGTCCCAAAGAAGGATAGCAGAATTAGAGTCTGTGTCGACTTCAGGGATTTGAATAAGGCTAGTCCGAAGGATGATTTCCACTGCTGCATATTGATGAGTTGGTAGACTTCACCGCAGGCTATGCATTGCTCTCGTTCATGGATGGGTTTTCTGGGTATAACTAGATTTTGATGGCACCCGAGGATAGGGAAAAGACTGTTTTCACTACTCCGTAGGGCACCTATTGCTACCGAGTCATGCCATTGGGGTTGAAGAATGCTGGGCCACTTATCAAAGGGCTGCAACTACCATTCTACACGACATAATCCATAAAGAGGTTGAGGTGTATGTGGACGATATGATTGTCAAGTCCAAAGATCGAGAGGGCCACTACACTGCCCTGGATAAATTCTTTCAGCAGATCAATGAGTATAGATTGAGGTTGAACCCGCAAAAATGCACATTCGGCGTAACAACAGGGAAAATGCTGGGATTCTTGATCATATAGAGAGGAATTGAGGTAGATCCTTCCAAAATCAAGGCCATCTTAGAAATGCCACCACCAAGGACTGAAAAGAAGGTACGCGGCTTTCTGGGTAAAGTGCAATTCATAAGACGGTTTATTTCAAAACTAACATTGAATTGTGAACCATTATTTGGTCTCCTGAAGAAATGAAAGAAATTCTAACGGGATGATCGCTGTCAGTTCGCTTTTGAACAGGTTAAGCAGTATTTACAGAATCCGTCAGTATTATCACCGCCAGAACCGAGAAAATCGCAGATTTTGTACCTGTCGGTGACAAACTCAACCATGGGGTGCATGTTAACTCAAGAGTCCGAGGCCAAGGTGGAGAAACTCGTTTACTACTTGAGCAAGAAAATGCTAGATTACAAGACTCGTTACACTTCCCTCGAGAAATCTTGTCTAGCCTTGGTATGGGCTACTCGGAAGTTGAGGCACTACTTGTTAGCTCACTCTACAATCTTGGTTTCGAGATTAGATCCCATCAAATATCTCTTTGAGAAACCAACGCTTACGAGTAGGTTGGCCCGTTGGTTGTTTTTTCTCTCCGAATTTGATCTTACATATGTTACATGCAAGTCGGTTAAAAGGAGATCTGTAGCGGAATTCCAGGCAGATCACCCAGTAGAGGGGGGATGAAGCAGTGGAGTACTTTTTCCCAGATAAAGATATTCTACAAATAGAGGAAAAAAATGTGGACGATGTACTTTGACGGAGTAGCCAATCAATACGGTTATGGGATCAGTGTGTTACTGATAGCACCCGATGACTCTCATATACCCTTAGCCTTCAAACTCCGATTCAAAGTATCCAACAACGAATCAGAATATGAAGCGTGTATTACTGGTTTAGAAGTTACGCTAGAACTAGGGGCAAAAAGGTTGGACGTCATTGGAGATTCGAACTTGGTTGTGTCTCAAGCCAACGGAGATTACGGGTAAAAGAAGAGAAAATGAAGGTTTACCATCAGGTCTTGGACATGCTAATTTCGAGGTTTGAAAAGCTAATGTTTACCCATCTGCTAAGGGAGAGCAACCGATTTGCTGATGCACTAACAACTCTATTTTCTATCGTAGACATTCTATTGGGAGTCAGGATGCGTCCGATCATTATTGAACAGAAGTACACGCCGACTTATGAAACCATTGTCGCAATAGATGAGGCTTCAAACAAGAACCCTTGGTATTACGATATTTGGAATTTTCTGGAAAATGAGGTGTATCCGCCAGGAGCAAATGCCAAGGACAAAAGGGAAATACAGCATCTGGCCATCCAATTTATCATCTACGAAGGTAGGTTGTACAAAAGAGGCCATTTGGGAATGCATAAACTGTGTGTTGAGGAAAAGGAATCAAAGCACCTTATGGAGGCCATTCATGGAGGAGAGTGCAGAGCCCACATGAATGGTGTGATGTTTCCCCGAAAAATCCTTAGACAAGGCTACTACTGGTCAACCATGGAAGAGGATTGTAGTGGTTTTGTACGACGCGGCCACAAATGCCATATTCATGCCAATTGCATGAACATTTCGCCGTCGAAGCTCTACAACATGACTTCACCATAGCCATTCTCTGTTTGGGGGTAGATGTTATCGGTGCAGTCATGCCAAAGGGGTCAAACGGACATGAATTCATCTTAGTAGCAATCGACTACTTCATGAAATGGGTAGAGGCCCAGTCCTACTCCATGCTAAAAGCATCGCGTGTGGTTAAATTTATCAAAAACAAGAAAGAGGTGATAGACTTGCTTGAGAAATATAACGTGGCTTTCCATAAGTCATCTACATACAGGCCACAAACCAATGGAGCCGTCGAGGTTGCAAACAAAAATATCAAGAGAATTCTTTAGAAGATGGTGGAAACCTATAAGGATTGGCTAGATAAATTGCCATTTGCGCTCTGGGGCTATAGGACCTTAATCCGAACATCTACAGGGGCGGCACCTTATTCTCTCGTTTACGGGATGAAGGCTGTTTTGTCGATCGAAATTGAAGTGCCCTCACTATGAGTTATGGCTGAGTGTCAGATAGCAGAGGTAGATTGCCAGTAAAGTAGGTTTAAGGAGTTAATGTTGTTTGATGAGAGAATACTAAAAGCATTGCATCATGTCCAGGGCTACCAACGCCGAATTGCCAGGGCTTTTTAACAAGAAAGTTAAGTCCATAAATCTTCAAGCAGGGGACATGATGCTGAAAGACAACCGACCTCCCATTCATGACCCTGGAGGCAAGTTCAAACCCAATTGGATTGGTCCTTACATTATCAAGTCAATCTGGTCAGGAGGGGCAATTATTCTTATGGACTTGGATGGCTTGGAGTTCTCGCAACCGATCAATATGGACAAGTTGAAGAAATACTACTTCTGAGAGGCTCACTAGGCCGAAAACCTGAAAGGGCGAGCTAGGCAAAAGTTAGAGCATGAAAAATTAGAAATAAAGAAAATCTGAGCTCGCAAGGTTGAAAACCCTAAAGGGCGACTTTGGCAAAAGTTAGAGCGCAAAAGGAGAGAGTTAATACTCCAGTGAACCTGAATTGAACTATGTAAGGTCTGATTCCCATTTTTGGGATACGTAGGCAACTTCACCATAAAGTTTGGCGTAACTATCCCCAATTCAACTGTCTTATCCATTTTCTTGATCAAGTCATCTTTCTCCATTATCAGTTAGTTCGGTTGTCGGATCTTTATATTGGTAGAAGAGCTGGTGTGGCTGATGCAATCATGGACAGTTATGATCTTTTGATTCAGGACTGTACATCTTGAGAATCAATTACGTGTGTGTCAGGTGGTGATCATTTCCAAAAATTGTTTTGAAAAGTTTTAATAAAAGTTGCTTTTGTTCAAAATTTTACCCTTTTACAACTTGGACTTTTTTTGGGATTGAAAGGAAAATTTCCAGTACTCGTAACTTTAATATTATTGATTTCAACACAAGTACATTCTCTAACTCTTTGATTTAGATCAAAGTTGCTTTTACATCTTAAAACTTGAAAAGAAAATATCAAAGCAATAAAACTAGGGGCATAGCTAAGTCAGGTGGCTCTATGTCAAAGACGGTCCAACCTCTGCCTCCTCTTCAAGCCAAGCCAAACACTACGTAGACAGGGTGTAACTGAAACTAATGGCAGGGGCCAAAATCTCTCTCGTCCTCCAGACGGGGCAGGTGCGAGGCATGAACCAGAAATAAAGCTGTGTATTCCACTCCCTCATTTGGATGTATCTGATCATGCCCAAATTGGCATCAAAACTAGAGAGGAAGATAGAATACGCAATGTGTGAGGTTAATCAACTTTACACCCGACTGTCGGGACATGCTGTAGCTTATCTCAGCCAAATTAAGCCGGGGGCAATGCTAAGTTATGTCAGCTACGGACCGACTACATATCTAATCACACCATAAACTCTCTGAGGGAAAATCCACCAGCTGTTGGTGAAAGAAATAAGCTCGGGTTGAGTACTCTGGACAAGGGTCCACTACTTGCAGTTTATCCATCAGCCATACCTGGGGAGGGATGAAAAATAAGAGAGATTAAAGAATAGAGAGGTGCACGATGAGAGAAAAGTAAGAAAGGCTATGAGAGAAAAACAGAGAATGAGTGTTGAGTGATGTAAGAATCATAAATTAGAAGGGTGGAAAATAATACCTAGAGAAGTAGTGGACTCCCTGCCAATCAGGTAGTCTCTCATTGACGGAAAGCATCTAAACCTATTAAGGTTTCGGCCAGTGCCAAACCCATGCAACTCTTACCCTCTTTTAGACATTGGGTCACTTCGATCAACCAGATAGTAGCTCCGTCGAAACTAGAGGTAAGGAGAAATTGTGCAAGGAGGCATAAACAGAGATCATGTTGTCGGTGGCCTCGCCAAAGAAGGTCACTCCTGTCTCCAATGGTGGAAAATCGATGAACTAAACTGGAGATGTCTAGCTCTCCATCAGGTGCCAACGATTGAGCCTCGTGTAATGTTAACCCACACATCCGTCCCAAAGCTTGGGAATGGCCAAAATAGGGTTGTGGTAAGATTTCTTCATTGCACCGGGACTCTATTAAAGCTTGAAATTCCTTGATTATCGGACACACCTCTTATGATCCGAATTGAAATACATGAGTGATCGGGTTCCAACATCGAACAGCGGCATGGAGAAATGGAAAGCAAACAGAAGTGCGGCTTAGGGGAAAAAGGGCATTTAGGCCAAAACCGTAAAAATTCACCTTTTTCGAGCCGTCCAAAGTGGCTATCCAGTCTCGGAGCCTATTGTTGCACAGTGTCTCTATCTTGAGAGCAAAATATCAAAAACTTGCTATTCTACCAGAAAAATAGCATGGGAGCATCATTTATAGAGGATGAGAAGGAGCAGTACATGACAGCTGGGCACCACTGACCGACCTCACACTTAGGCCCAGCCGTGCCTCAGTGAAGCCTAGCTGTGCCTATTTAGGCCCGACTGGGTCTAAATGGTGGCTCAGATCAGTGTAGTTGCAAGAAAAGCTGGCCTTCGTCCTGACGTACCGCAACTTTATTTTAAGTTTTGTTTTGTTTGTACCAAGTGTTTTTTTAGTATTTTTGAGTTATTTTCATTTCATTTCCCTGCTATTGAGTTTTATTTTACATTTTGTCCGGTTATGGGTTGCTATCTGACTTAAGAATAAATGCAAGAGCATATATTCATTTGTTTTAAGTCTTGTGTGAAGTTACCATGCAAAAGTTACGCCATTCATCACATTGTGCAAGGAGACCATTCAAAAAACTTGTCTTTTATAAACTAGTAGGTCCAACCCCGATCATTGTTTTATAAGGCAACAAAATAAAAGAAAATCCTTCAAAAAAATAAAAGGGTCTATTTGAAACTATTCTTTAACTACAAAGTAAAAAAAAAAAAAAAACAAAAACAAAAACAAAAACAAAATCGTCCTCCTTATCAGTAACTCGTCCTCGCCCTCTTCCTTCTCGGCTGCGGAGGAGGTGCATCACTGTCATCGTTGGGGCTACCGGATTGCAATTAAACCTCCTCTCCCTCATCCTCGAGGGTTGTAGACCCGTCAAAAGACTTCTTAGAAGGTGAGCGTTGCCTCGCTCAGCCTTTCACTTAATCGGCTCCCCCTCGACCCCTTACTGGGCCCCATCTCCTTCTTCTCCCAGTCGGAAAAGGTCCTTCGGGCACCGCTAGCATTGGCTCAAGTTGAAATGTATGGACTAATAGGAGTATAAACAGTATGGCAACAATAGTGAACTACAGACAGAGTATACCTCAATTCCATGAGTGACTAAAACGGTCTGTCTCCTTTGTACCATAAGGAGCAGTCGGTCGATCGTCTGGAGGAGGTCATTAGCATACGCCCGGGGTATTTGCAAAAGGAATTGTGATGCCCCACTTTCGGGTCGTTAAATACACTAAATAGCCTCAAAAAAATATAAGTTTTGCTCCCAAAAATAATAATTACAAAATTGTCTCCAAATGGTACAATATCCTTCAAATATTCTAATTTGTTCCAAAATAAACAATATTACAACTATCTCCAAATTTAATAATTACAGTGGTGGGTCCCAAATCCATATATTAATAAATCTTTTTAATCTCAATTTTTAGCTCCACTAAAATCTGCTTCGCACCTGAAAAATAAATTAATTCGGGAAGTATACAATACGACAGGAATACAAGGCTCGGATACAGAATAGATTAACAGGAACCCAATAATTTATGACACAAAATCAACGATATGATGATCAAGCAATTTACCAAATTGCACAACAAAGCAACCATAATTTATCTAGACCAAATACCCAATCCTACTCAGTACATGATCAGTGAATAAATTCATTTATTCACCCACCTCACCCAAGCTCCACGCTTATCCGGGCATATTGGTGTAAACAATTAATAAGATTCACTCGATCCATGTACGGAGTATTTCTATGTCATTCAGTCAGATAAATCACCATTTAACACAGAATATTTGTAGAGAATTTTACCAAACGATCAGAATATCAACGATTCAACCACGAATGATTTTACGAAATCTATTAATAACCACATTAATCAAGTGGATTACAAATTGAGGATGATTAAAAATAGAGAACTCTTTACAAAGAGATTTAAATAGAGCATATTGTATACAACCCGAATTTACCTCAAAGTAATTAATTCCATCACCATAAATCTGAAATTGCTCCATGAATCTTCAAAATTAACTTTGATCTTACTTTGATAAAAATATACAACTCTTATATTAAAAACATTAACTCTCACTCGAAACACTACCATCTCTAAACTTAAAATTTTGATCACAAATAAATTAAGAGAGAAAATAATCTGAAGAGAGAGAGAGAGAGATGAAACCAAAGCAAAAAGATTAAAAGATGAAGTTGAGAAAGTTGAGGAACGGAGGAATAGTATGCTTGATTTATAAGTGTAAGTTTGGGGGAACAAATGGGTTTGGTCTGGCTTCATCATTCATAAAGTGAAAGAAAGTAAATAAAGTTAATGAAAAGAATTAAAAAGGCTATGGGGCAATTCAAGGAAACTGTGGGTAGCCCACGGTTTTGTAACCCATGGTTTTGAGTGTTTGTTTCATTTTTTATTTATTTATTTATTTTTTCTTTTTCATGGAGAATTGTGGAGAAAATTAATTTATTATTATATCAGAATAAATAACAATATGATAGATATAAAATGGATGAGATAAATACAAATAAATAATTTAAAATTATATTCTTATCTAAAAATTTCACCACTAAATTATCATAATAAACCACCAATACCATTCACTAAATACTAATACTTCAAAATACGGGGTGTTACAGGAATATAATTTGAGAAAGGTAGATAGAAGTAATAGAGAACAATGAATAGAAGTAGTAGAAAACAAAGCAAGATAGAGTGTAGTGAGTAGAAACATAAAGAAATGTGTACCTACTCGATGCCAGGAGCGAACGCTAGCCTGTGGTCCCTCTCCTCAATATGCTCAAGAGGGATCTGCTCGATCACTTCATCTGAACGCATATACATGATCTTAGTGGGAAACACGGGAAACCCAGGAATAGAAGCAATGGCAGAGGCACCTCCAACAGGGGCATCGCCAGTCGTAACAGCAGCAACATCAGTAGCAGCAACCTCTGAAACAGCGTGAACCATGCCTAGGGTAAGAGGCGCCATCACCTGAGTATGTAAGAAGGTGGTGAAGTCACCGGGCTCATGATGATGATCACCATTCTCTCCCAACTTTGGGAGGTCGATTTGAGGATTGCCCTGAAGCTCATCAACTACCCTCATGATTAGAGGAGGAGGATGTGGAATGTCGGGGTCAGCAACGCCTCGTGTCTGGCAGATGAACCTCTCCCCCAAGTAGTAAGCCTGGCCAAAGGAGCCCTCAAACAGAATCCGCATGGTAAAGGCATGCCATGCCGCGACATAGGTCGCCCTCGATGCCTAGGGAATGCCCACCCAAGGATTCTAGTCAACTTGTTGAAGCAGACGTCAGATGTCAGAAATCTAAGCAGTATGAAAATGACAGTGCAATATGAGAATGATAGTGCAGTGTAGAAGTAATAGTATAAGAATGACTATGTAGTATGGGAAATAGTACAGTATGCTTACAGTATATAAAAGTTAAAGGTTGATATTTTGTTACTTGATTCGCAGTGATCGTGTCAAAGAAGCGGCTAAAGTAGGGGAAGTCTCGGTCTACACGGCGGCGGCGCTTAAATCGGGAGTTGTAGTACCGGGAGCGAGGTACTGACAATTCAATTGGCCTCACTGGGACCGGAGCCAGAGAGGTGAAATATGTGTAAACCTAGAGCTGCAAGCAAAAAAAGATGGACGAAGTAAATGAGTAGAATAAACAGGAGATGCAAAGCAAAGATGAGTAGGAAATGCAAAATTGAACAGAATGTAAAGTTGAATAGAAGAAGTAAATATGAGGAGTACCTCCCAAACTCTCCAGTAGCCGCCGAGTGAATCTGCCTTATGGTGGGATACAGACTCATATAGCAGTATAAGGTGGCCACTCCGGCGCCACCCCAGTCGTACTCTGTCACCTGTGGTAGGTGCATAAGTGCCCCCAAAAGATATAACCCCACGGTATTTTTCCTGCTCGCAAACAGGGTAGTACCGAAGAGATACATAAAGAAGCCATGGGTGTACTGGGCGACCTCGTCTGTAGTAGCGGGTTGGGACTTAGAGAAATGATCAAAGAACCAACTATACCTGACCATCCCGTGACTGGTGGTGTCTGGGATCGCCCTGAGAAGCTGACGCCGTGTGGCTCTCCACTATGTCATGTCAGGATCACATGGGATCGGGCTGCTAACCCCGACGCTCAGGCCAGTAAACATCGAAAAATCGTACAGGGTCAGAGTTAGCTACCCAATTGATGAGAAGTGGAATGAGTCCATAGTGTCCCACAATCTCTCTACCAGGGCCCTGTACAGTAGCGACTTGACCCTCATCTGTATGAGCCTTGAGTAGAACGACCCAAAGCAAAGATTAACGGTCGTGGACCTCTGAGCAATCTCTCATACCAAAGACGGCCGAGGGCGGATATGGATCCGTGACCAATCCTCCTAGCTATCACCTATAAATGAGGAATGTATATAGCATAAACTAGTGGTCTACTTATGAGATTCAACAATGTATCAAAACAAAGGAAAGTTGCTTACCGTGGAAGCATTAGCGGACAAGTGCTCCGCGGGCTCTCGTAGCAGGATGTCCTCATCTATCCTGGGGATGAGGCTCTCAAATCTCAAGATACCGCTTGGGGGCAGAACATGTGTACGTGGTTGGTAAATGGCCATATCGAATGGCCTGTCAATGAGAAGAGGCAATGCCGGAGCGTCCTTGGCCTCCATATCTGTGCTTAAGACGACCCCAATCCCAATGGCGGGGTCCGGGATAGGAACTTTGTCACTAGCCATGGAGAAAAGTGGAGAAAGTGAAGAAAAAGTGAGGGGATGAGTGAAAATAAGTGAAAATCCCAAATTTCAAACCCTAGGAGAGAGAAAGTGAAGAAATTGTGGAAAATCAAAGGGGAATACAAAGAAAGTGTGGGCAAATGTGAGAAAAACCAAAGGGAAACCCCAAAACTCCCCAAAATCAAGTTTGTTTGGTTCAAATTATAGAGGAGGGGAAGGGTTTCAAAGAAAAATGGCGAGGGTTGTTGGGTACTTCAAGAAAAGGGGAAATCTAGAGAGAGAGAGGGACGTTAGAGAGAGAGAGAAGGGAGTTTCGAATGAGAGGGTGTGAGAAAATAAGGGTTTGAGTTTGTTTTAAACAAACATATCGCACGGAATGCCTGAAATTGCCCCTGCCACTATCAAAGCCCGGCTGGCTATCGCGACGCTTGGCCATGCTTCATTGAGGCCCAACCGACTCTTAGTGTAAACTCAATTCAATTTTTTTTCCTTTTATTTTATTTCTTGTATTATGGAGTTTTAATCTAAGAAAAAAAAAAAAGAGAGAAAAGAAAGAGAAAAAGAAAAACAATGAAAGGGAAAAAAAAGAACAAAGGAACAAAGGAAGATAAGAGAAGAAAAAAAATAAGCAGGTAAAATATAAAGAGAGGAATTTTGTCCATTCTATTCCATTTTGTTTTATTGTGTAGATGCATAAGTTGATTACTTGGTTTGATTTACTTGGTCTCATTTGTTTAACTCAAAGTTTAAACTCATAAGTTGATTTGTTTTGTTTCAAAAATTTTAATTTGTTTAAAACTGTTCCGTTAGATTATATATGGTTTTGCCTAAATCGTAGTTCATTTCGTTATTTCGTAAACAAACAATATTGTATGTATGGTTCATTCATAGGAGTTCCAAATAAAATCATTCGTGCCACATTAAAATCATCATTCTTTTTACCATCAAATTGGAAGGCAGTGTGTTGTGTTCAGATTAAAGCCCATTGTTTTAACACATTGGCAAATTGGCTTTCACTTTACTACATCGCTTTGATTGTTTTGATTTTACGTATCTCTGTGTGGAATGCATGTTTCTAATTCACGCTTATGCGATTTGTTTGTTCTTTTAGCAATTCAACATCTCCTCCTTTCATGTGCGATGCGTTAGAATTGTTTACGTCGGTTAAAAACATCAGGTGTGCCCGGTGTTCACATCACCTTTGCTTCTCTCATGTGCGATGCGTTAGGATTGTTTACCTCAGTTAAAAACATTGGGTGCGCCCCGTGTTCACACCACCTCTCCTCCTCTCGCATGCGACGCGTTAGGATTGTTTACCTAGGTTAAAAACATCGGGTACGCCCGGTGTTCACGCCACGTCTCCTCCTTTTGTGTGCGACGTGTTAGGATTGTTTACCTCGGTTAAAAACATTAGGTGTGCCCAGTTTTCACACCACATTTCCTCTTCTCGCGTGCAACGCGTTAGGATTGTACCCTCAGTTAAAAACATTGGGTGGCCCGGTGTTCACACCATCTCTCTTCCTATCGCATGCGACGTGTTAGGATTGTTCAAATCGGTTAAAAACATTGGGTGCACCCGATGTTCACACTACCTCCCCTCCTATCACGTGTGACACATTAGGATTGTTCAAATCAGTTAAAAACATTGGGTGCATCCAATGTTCACACCACCTCTCTTCCTATCGCACGCGACATGTTAGGATTGTTTCCATTCGGTTAAAAACATTGGGCGCGCCCGGTATTTACACCACCTCTCCTCCTCTCACGTGCGACGTGTTAGGATTTTACCCTCGGTTAAAAACAATAGGTGCGCCTGTTTGTTCACACCACCTTTCCTCCTCTTGCGTGCGATACGTTAGGATTGTTTACCCCTGTTAAAAACAATGGGTGCACTCGTTGTTCACACCATCTTTCCTCATTTCACGTGTGACACGTGAGGATTGTTTACCTCGATTAAAAACATCAAGTGTGCCTATTTGTTCATACCACCATTCCTTCTATCGTGTGAGATGCGTTAAGATCTCGATTGAGACCTCAGGTGCGCTCGATAGTTATGTCACCTTTCACACTTTCTACATGAGGCGTAGTTAGGTCTGCTTTTTTTCTTACATCCTTTCTACGTGAGATGCAGGTTGGTTTGTGCTTTCTTTGTCCTTTTCACGTGAGACGTATCTGTTTATTCACTTCTTTCCGTGTAAGACACGACGGGATTTGTTTTGCTTTGATTTACGTTTTTGTTCAAACGTTGCATTCTTGTTTGAATTGTAGCATTGCTTCATCGCTTCATTTACATTATGTTTCATTGCATGATCATAAGTTATTTGTTACTTGTCATTTTGCATTTTGCCCTCGAGTTCAATCTTTGCATTTATGTCTTGATTTCTTGCCCAAGCCTTGCGGCCTTGTCAAATGGGTCATTTCCGGGCTTTGACATTCACTTATGTCACTTTATGACTTCGAGCTTTGTCAAAGAGGGGCAACTGTGGACATCCCATTTTTGACCACCCATAAGGCTCGAGCGCTTTACCCAGTAAACTTGATGAAGAAAGTGGTGTTGTGCGTGGTTCGAGGTCTCAACAAAGGGGCTATGTTTAAGCTCCGAAACAATACTAAACCTCCTATATTTCCACTAATTATACCAAAGAAATCTATTTTTACACATTGTACTACCCTATGTTGAGTTTGAAGTAGAAAAATAGGGAAACACATTGAGGCCCGGCCATGCCTCATTGAGGGCCGGTCGTGGCTATTGAAGGCCGGTTGTGCCTTGGTAGCGAGAAACATTATTCTGGGCGGGAGCCCGCCAGCTGCCCATTTTTGAAGATATTTATGACCCCTCTTGCTCGAATTCTATAAAAACCACCATATATATCTGTTTTGAGGGTTGAAGAATTTCTAAAAAGCCTCTACACCTTCTTAAGAGCTCCTTCTTCTCATTCTTCTTGTGCAAGCAACCCTTTGAGCAAACCTGTCACCTTAATTCTATATCCATACACCATATACACCTTCACACCTTAGCCTAGGAACCTTGGTTGAGCCTTGAACACCATAATTCAAGCTTGAGAGTGTGTTGAGACTTAGTTTGATTCATAAGCAAAAGCTCATTTCTTTGAGAGGTATAAGCTTGTCATCCTCTCTTTTACTTCGTGTTTTATCTATTGCTATCTAGTTCTTGTAGTTTTGTGTTGTTTTGATTTTCTTCCAAGTGTTTGAGTTTGTGTTTGGAGAGCTACCATAAGGGTAGAGAGAGTTTACACTCTTTCTTACACTTTTACCTATAGCTCAAATCTTACTTTTACACTCTTTTTCTTTGCTTTCTAAATTGATTTTTAGAGTTAAAAAGTGGCTAAAAATCATGCTTTGAAGTCTCAAAAGTTGAGGGGTTAGCCACCCTTTCTTATTCTTGTTTACTAGCCTTGTTTTTCTCTCTTTGTTGATTAGCTTTTTAGGCTCTTTTCATGCATTTTGAGCCACTATTTTTCATCTCTTAAGGGCTGTTTTGGGCTGTTCTAGGTTTTTAAATAGTTCATGCTTTGATTAGCTTGGTTGTTGTCTCATAAGTTTGCCTACATAGCTTGTTGTATATTGTTCTTAGCTTTTTTTAAACCAATTTTCATGTTTAAGAACTTCATTTTAATAAATCAACTTGTTATTCATCTCTTTCATTTGAGAGTTGTTTCAATTGGTTGACGGTTATTCAAAACGTGAACTAGCAATTTATACTTAATGGCTTAATCTCTATGGAGGTTCATTGTCAACGGCGTAGTCTCTTTTTCATGTTGAGAATCACCTCTCATTTGACATATTTCTCACTTAGTGGACGTAAACTTTAGTGGACGTAACAATCATCTTGGACTTAATAGATTAAAGAATGGCAAAGACTAATGAATTTGGCTTAAAATGAACCAACCCACATAAAGAAAATGAGTTATATTGCTTGAGGTTCGGTTGGACGTTGTGCCGAGTCCACTGTGTTAATGGTTGTGTGAAATCAATTCATGATGTTTTGATGAAACTTGAAGCGTCTCTACCTCCCTCTTTGAGTTCACTCTATAATAGGAGGGAGGGGTGGTTATTGTTCCTTTCATTTATTGATTTTTGTCCAAATTGTACGTGAAATCACCAAGAAATCAACTTGCTCATTGATGGTTTTGAAAACAATTCCAACTTTCTCTCGAGGCTTTCCAATGACAGAGAAGTGTGAGAGGGACAAACAGAGTTTAGAACAACTCTGTCTGCATTGTTTTCACTTTAGAGCACAAAATAGAATTTTGCATGAAATTGAGGCACGGCTGGCCTTGTTTAGGCCTGACTGGGCTTCATTGAGGGCCGACCGGTCATAAATGTTTGGTCAGTAGTGTATTTTGTAGAAAACAGAGGGCAATGGCTGAAGGTGAAATAGAGCAGACCTGGGTAGACAGAGCTGTTCTTGGACATTGTGCATGCGACCCTTGTGTATCCTTGCTTTCTTCAATGTTGTAGATTAATGCTCCGATTATTAGCGTTTGTAATTAATTAATTTATTATTGTTACAATTAGTCTTGTTAATTATTAGTGTTGTAATTATTATTATTGTTTATTTGTAATTGTTATAGCTAGTTAGCTTAGATAGTTAGTTTACTTCTCATGATTATCCTTGTTGTAATAAAGCAGTTAGTTAGTTAATTCTTTAATTTATTCATTCGATTTTGTAATAATTAATTTAATTCAAATTTCGGACTTTGATTCGCATCCTCTTGCACGAGGGTCATTATTTAATAAGTTGTATGTCTTCCAACCCCACGTTTTTCTCCCTTTCACTTACTTGCTTACGATGGTTATTACAGGAACATTATTTTTCAAATTAGCATTCTTATGCGTTGCATCCATTGTTTTGCATACATCCAAGGTTCAGCTCATCATGCTAACCCAATATCAATGTTCAAATTCATTGCTTGAATACGTGCTTTATCGCATGTCTTGAATGAAATCATATGCCATGTTCATAGCCGAGCCTATTAAAATACAAAATGTGTGTGTTGCGTTAATCATATTGCATTAATTAGGAGCATGCATATTTTTCTAATTATTTTGCTTTGTTTTGGCTCGGAGTACTAGGTGAGTAATTTTATGTTTTAGCATCTTGCATTGAATGTTTATGTTACCATGTCAAAACATACTTCCATGAAGCTAATTGCTTAATTGATATAACTGTTTGAATGCTTGTAGATGAAGGCTAGTTGCTTGAATTGGGATAATTTGATTAAATGTCCCTTTTAAGCCTACTTTTTCAAGTGGCAAATTCATAAAATGATTTCAAATAAAATATGAAATCAAATGTTCCAATTCTTGCAAATTAGTTTATATTTGTGGGCACATCACATAGGAATAATAGCTAATAATCGGAACAAGAGCATATAATGTAAATAAAAATCACATAATGATTAGTAGAGGCCGATCTTTGATTGGGCGAGTGGGGTGCTCAATTCATGACCTTCTCCTTTCGTACCTAAGTTCCAGAGCCGATACACTTTGGTGATGACGGACTAATGGCCTTTGGCACGAGTCTTGGGTTTCCTAAATTTCTCAAAAATATTTAGGTGGCGACTTTGAAATCTGGTAAAGCAGTACATTTTTGGCATTTGATTCAAACATTGGTTTTCTAAAAGAATTGTTGGATTTGGACTGTTTTCGTGTTTTCACTATTTCACATTGCACTTGTGAAATCATATTCAAAACCACGGGAGTCTGAATTGTGGGGCTATTCGTCTTTCGAAAAGAGCACAAAAAGTCAAGCTACACTAACATGCGACTATTCTTGGCTACGTACTCCCCTTTTAATTGGTTGATGACCAATTTAAAATCGCAGAAAGCCTGTAATCTCTTAGCCCCCAGTTGCAATGCGTTTCGGAGGCCAATGAGCAAAGCTTCATATTTGGCCTCGTTGTTTAAGGTGTCAAAACCTAACTTGACCGACTATTCGAGTATTACTCACTTAGGTGTCATAATCGCGACTCTTGTCCCACTGCCACGCTGATTGGATGACCTATCACAATACATCTACTAGATATTCCCGATATACATTCTCTAATCCTGCTATGGTCTCAGAGCATGCTGGTCAAGATTTGGTTCAGGGTACACTGTAACTTCGTCAACAAAGTCGGCCAACACTTGCCCCTTAATGGCCGTTCTTGGTAAAAACTGAAGATCATATTGGCCGAGCTCTAATGCCCACTTCGAAACTCGCCCTGACAACTCTGCACTACGGAGTACTGAACAGAGGGGAAAATCTGTCGACACTTTGATGGTATGAGCTTGAAAATAATGCATCAGTTTTCTGGTAGCTAGTACGAGAGCCAAGATGAGCTTCTCCAAGGGTAAATACCGGGTCTCGACATCCACCATTGCCTTGATGACATAAAATATAGGCTTCTGTTCACTGAGTTCCTCATTTAGTAATATAGCGCTTATTGCTCGCTCGGACACTGCCAGATATAGGATAAGCACGTCTTCTGGAGATAGGGTTGCCAAAAGTGGGACAGAGCTGAGGTATGTTTTCAACCCGTTTAGAGCGGCCTGGCATTTAGGGGTCCCATTAAATGCTTTTTCCTGCCGAAGCGTATGAAAAAATGATCTACATCGGTCCAAAGAAAGGCTGATGAACCTGCTAAGGGCCGCAGCCATCCCCATCAATTTTTGTACCTCTTTAGCTGATTCTGCAAAGTCGAGTTCTAGGATGACCTTTATTTGCTTTGGATTAGCCTCTTGTAACAGGCCCGCGAGGGACCTCAACGGTGTTACAGTTCGGACTTGATTTGTCACGGTTCTTAATCTTGAACCAAAGAGTCCAAATCCGGAAAATCGTTTTGAGAAAAACAGATTTTTTTGAAAGAAGTGCCAAACATGGATTGCTTTGCCAGATACAGAGTCGCCACCTAAATATTTTATAATGGGGAAATTTAGGAAATCCTGACTCGGCGCCAAAGGCCACGTGTCCGTCATCACCAAAGTTGCCTCGGCTCGGGAACTTGGGTACGATTGGGGAAGGTCAGCTATGAGCACCCCCTCTCGCCCGATCCAAAGATCGGCCTCTACTAACCATGATATCTCGTTTTTGAAAACACATGCGTTCTTATTCCGATTAATTAGCTAGAATTACTATGTGATGCGCACAGCAAAACAAGTATAGACTAGATCGCCTAATTTGAAACAAAGCATTGCATATCTGTTTGTTTGGAAATGTTTTAAGATTTGCTACTCGCAAGTAGGCTAAAATACGAATTTTAATGAATTATCCCAATTCAAGTAATCCAACCTTCACCCACAGGCATTCAGGCAGTTTATATTACATAAGCATATAGCCACATAGTAAGCATGCTGTCATGTTAACATTCACACTCATGTGAGATGCTAAAGCATAAATACTTACATCGTACTCTGTGCCAAAACAATGAAGCTAGTTAGCAAAACATGCATGACCCTAGTCCATGTTAAGTGGCTAATGCATCACATACAAAATGCAATCTAGAACAGGCTCGGCTAATCCTAGGATGGCATGTGGAATATGACAATTGATACACGTATTCAAATTGAATTTGAAATACAATGCAGTTAGCATGATGCGCCGAGCCCGGTGCATGAAATACAAATGAATGAATGCAAACATGCGAAGCATAAGAATGCTAATTGAGATATGCCCTAAATCTAACCATTGTAAGCGGTTAAATAAAAGGGAAGAAAGACGTGAGGTTCGAAGACATACACACACCCACACACACTTATTACAACATTGGCCCTCACTCGGAGGGACCGAAATAATAATACAAGCCACCTAATTAACTAACTCACGAGCTAATTAAATATTACAAAACCAAATTAATAACTAGCTACAACTAATTATTACACAACTTAATTAATTAACGAATCAATTAACTAATTAATGAATGACAGCAAGCAAATAGGGAAAGCGCTAAATGATGCTATTCCAGCTCTATTTGAAGAAGGGAGGCATGCATGCTCGCTTCGGTTCTTCGCTTTGGAAGGCCTTTCGGTTGCTCTTTAGAGGCTCTGTTTGCAGGGTGTCTTCCAGTGCTTGTTGCTGCAACTTACCAAAACACTGCAGGGGGAAGCTACTAGTGGCCTGCCGGCCATGGAGAGAGGTCTGCCGGCCAGAGATGGCCTATTACCGGCCAAGGGTGGCACACTACCGGCCATCAATGGTAGGCTGCCAGCCACTGGTGTGCTGTGACACCAAACTGTAACGAAGCACAAAATAGAGAAAAGGGAGAGTTTCCCAAGGACATGTACGCACCATGGCGCTCCAAATCACCTCAAAGCATCAAGGGAGAGGCCAAATCGGATCCACGACCATCAATCACGCATCCCGATGCATGATGGCCAAAGATCCAACTTGTGCAAATCAATATGAAAATGAATGTACAAATAAAGCAAGTAAAGCCTAGAACTCTATCATGAATCATCAAGAGCTTCAACGACCAAAAATTGAGACACGTTCCATCACTTGAAGTATGAAACGCCCCTCGTTCCTCGTGCTCGGATTAACACTTAATCCAAGCAATGCAACACATAAGCATGGCAAACATGCAATGCGAACAACCTAACAAGGCTAATGACATGCAACAAGCACATAAGCATGATGTAAGGTGATAACCTTGGACAACATGATGAAATGCAACATGAACATGTGAACATGCAAGGCATGTAAAGCTAAATAAGTATGCAACAACATACTATATGTAACAAGCATGCGACAACATGATAAAATGGGCTTACACCAAAGATGGACAGCTCTCAACTAGGTTCAAATCAGTAGCCAATAGTGATGAATTAAGCCACACAGCATACTCAAGCATGCAAAATGCGAAAGGTTCGACAAAGGGGGCCTAAAAGGGCAACTCTCAAAAGTGCCAAAGAAGTGACAAATGTGCAAGTGTAACAACACTATATGCACTGAAATGAGATGATAAATGATGCCAAATCATTTAAACGACACAAGTAAAGCATGCGAAGGTCCTAAGTCATGAAAGCTAGCAAAGAGCAATACAAAGGTGGCATGCAATACATGGCACGAACGCATGAACTAAGCATGGGCAGAGCTTAATTAAGCCTAAACAAGGACTTAAACATGTTGGAATGAAGGCTCGAACACCTAGACATGCAAGCATACAAGCTAAGCCTTAAACTAGGTAATAATGCGCGACATTCAAAAACACTTGAAGCATGAATGAAGTGGGAATGTAGCAATGGTACATGCTCTGAAATGAAGTATTAAATGATGCCAAATCATCTAAATATCTCAAAGATAGCATGCATGAATCACCAAAACACAAAGCTTGCAAAGCCAATTACACTACAGCTGTACAAAGCATGCATCATTTGACTATGAAGTGTAAAGAAAGAGCCAAGGCAGTACCAAAACATGAACATTTCTAGTTCAAAGCATGGCCAAAAGGTGCTCACATGAAGGACTAAGGCAACATGTGAGGTTGGCTAGTAAGCATGAGTTGTATGGCATATATATGAAGCATATGAAATCTCACCAAACCAGCCAAAATCAGTGAACAAAACATGCCAAAATATGCCCAAATAATCATGGAAATGCAGCCAATGCATGCCAAAATGAGGGGCTTCTTTGGAGGGCCATACAAGGGATTATTAGGCACATGCAAGATGGACATTCAACAAGGCCAAACCAACTCTGGAAATGGCTCAAGAGGGTCCCAAAACCCGTTGAAAAGGGCCTGGAACAAGGCCTAGAGGCATGCAAACTGGGGTCTCTTTGGAAGGCCAAAAAGGCCACCAAACAAGACAAGGAGAGAGGGGGTCACCCCCCTCTGATTTGGGCTCTCAAAACAGTGTCTAAGCCACTAAAAATCCACTGGATTTCAGTGACTAATAGGCCAAAACAAGGCCAATGCAAATACTCACATGTATGGCTCTAAACATGAAGAGATAAAGCATGTATGGGAGAAGATGACCCCAAACAGAAAAAGTATCTTAAACAAACATGTTTATAAGATTAAAAGGAAACTTTTTCTAGTTTATGACCAATCTCGAAAATGGTCGCAAGTAGGACTAAGATATGATGCAAAAATGGCCCTAAAAGGAGAGATAAAGCCCAAGGGACAGTAGATGGCCTCGAACAGAGAAGAGCCCTTCAACAAAGTTGAAGAGGGGCTCAAAATAATGCACTTTACAGTTTTTCTCGATGCCCAGAAGTGCTCACAAATACGGCTAATATATCATGTAAAATAGGCCTATAAAGAGGGATAAAGCATGCAAGGGGGGGAGGAGGCCTCAAACAGAAAAGTGTTCTTATACAATCTTCAAGAGAAGCTCAAAATATGACACTTTTTAGTTTATGAAAAAGTCCAGAAAAGCTTGCAAGTATGGCTTATAGATGAAGCAAAAAAATGCAAGTTTAAGGAAAATGAGGACTTACCTTTGAAGAGCAGCTTTCCAGCAGCTTTTGGTCCAAGATTCTGAGCTTTCAACCTTTGCAAATGGCCTCCAAGGTGCTGGAATGGAGGATGGAGGTGTATATCTAAGGGTTGTAGTGTAAAAGTGCAAGGAAATCCAATTTCTAAGCACAAAACTCAAGTAATATAGAGTGAAAGAGAGGTTTTGCTCTTCAAAACTCTAGAACCTGTGTCAAAGAGGATGGCCTCTTGCTTATATAGAAGGAGGCAATGTAAAGCTTCTTCAAGAAGCTTTGCAAGAGCTGCATCCCTCCATACACGTGTATGGAGGGGAGATAATAAAAATCCAGCTAGCTCAAAAGATCTGCCTGGAAACCAGCTGAGATAGGAGGGGTGCCGGCCATCAGCAATGGCCGGCAGTGCCACACTGATGGCCGACAGGGCTTCATCAGTGGCCGGCAGGGGCAAATCCATGGCCGGCAGTGCCATGACATGGCCGGCAATGCACCAAGAGGGCCACTCTGAAAGGACCAAAACAGGGTCCTAAAATGAGGCAGAAAGGATACAAGGTCCGGGAAACTCGAACCGGTGATGTTCCGCCGTGATAGTTGAGTGCTCGACGAGCAATCGAACCAGTTGTTGGGTGTACCTGCAAGCACAACCAAGTCTTGAGGATGGTCAAAAATGGGGTGTCTACAGTTGCTCCTCTTTGACAGAACTCACCAGTCACAAAGTGACGGGAATGAATGTCAAAGCCCAGAGACGACCCATTTTTGACAAGGCCGAAGACTCAGACAATCAATCAATACAAACATGCAGAGATACGCCTGAAGGCTGGGGCAAAATGCAAGACAATGCATAAGACCGAGCATAACTTATGATCATGCAAAGAATGTTGTAACGAAGCAAACATGCGACAGTTTTAAGCAGGTGAACAACAGTCCTACATATTCCGATAGGAAGGATGTAAGAAAATTATGCAGTTCTTACCACGTTTCACGTGGAGTGCATACAATACCTGTGTGGCTCGTCTGCTTGCACCGGCTTTAAATGAACCGTACATACAATATCATGCCTGAAAAAGAAATGAACTTAACAGGTACAACATCGTTAAGAAGATGCATAACAATGCATTTGAAAAGTGCGTGACAACTCATGCGAAGTGTGCACTAACACATGTAAGTAAAGCATGAGGGTTAACGCATGCAATGTGTATAACAAGCAAAGGTATGAACACATGTCAGTAAAGCACAAGCCGAAATGTGCACAATGTATAACTACCTGGAAATACATATACACATATAGGTAAAGCATGCAGTAACGCAAGCAATGTGTATAGCAGGAATGAACACAGGTCAGTAAAGCAAGCGTGATTAACGCAAGCAATGTGTAACCTCCTGTAAAATGCATAAACACATGTACGTAAAGCACACGCCGAACGTGCACAATGTGTAACCACCTGGAAATACATATACACATGTAAGTAAACCATGCAGTAACGCAAGCAATGTTAATAGCAGGAATGAACACATGTCAGTAAAACAAGTGCGATTAACGCAAGTAATGTGTAACCTCCTGTGAAATGCATAAAAACATGTAAGTAAAGCACACGCAGAAACGCATGCAATGTGTAAAGCAAACAAAGGTATGAACACATGTCAGTAAAGCACACGCCGAAACGTGCACAATGTGTAACCACCTGGAAATACAAATACACATGTAAGTAAAGCACGCAGTAACGCAAGCAATGTGTATAGCAGGAATGAACACATGTCAATAAACTAAGCGCGATTAACGCAAGCAATGTGTAACCTCCTGTAAAATGCATAAACACATGTAAGTAAAGCACACGCAGAAACGCATGCAATGTGTAAAGAAAACAAAGGTATGAACACGTGTCAGTAAAGCGCACGCCGAAACGTGCACAATGTGTAACCACCTGGAAATACATATACACATGTAAGTAAAGCATGCAGTAACGCAAGCAATGTGTGTAGCAGGAATGAACACATGTCAGTAAAGCAAGCGCAATTAACGCAAGCAATGTGTAACCTCCTGTAAATGCATAAAAACATGTAAGTAAAGCACACGCAGAAACGCAAGCAATGTGTAAAGCAAACAAAGGTATGAACACATGGTAATAAAGCACACGCCGAAACGTGCACAATGTGTAACCACCTGGAAATACATATACACATGTAAGTAAAGCATGCAGTAACGAAAGCAATGTGTATAGCAGGAATGAACACATGTCAGTAAAGCAAGCTCGACTAACGCAAGCAATGTGTAACCTCCTGTAAAATGCATAAACACATGTAAGTAAGCACATGTAGAAACGCATGCAATGTGTAAAGCAAACAAAGGTATGAACACATGTCAGTAAAGCACACGCCGAAACGTGCACAATGTGTAACCACCTGGAAATACATATGCACATGTAAGTAAAGCATGTAGTAACGCAAGCAATGTGTATGGCAGGAATGAACACATGTCAGTAAAGCAAGCGCGATTAATGCAAGTAATGTGTAACCTCCTGTAAAATACATAAACACATGTAAGTAAAGCACACGCAGAAACGCATGCAATGTGTAAAGCAAGCAAAGGTATGAACACATGTCAGTAAAGCACACGCCGAAACGTGTACAACGTGTAACCACCTGGAAATACATATACACATGTAAGTAAAGCATGCAGTAACGCAAGCAATGTGTATAGCATGAATGAACATTTGTCAGTAAAGCAAGCGTGAATAACGCAAGCAATGTGCAACCTCCTGTAAAATGCATAAATACATGTAAGTAAAGCACACGCAGAAACGCCTGCAATGTGTAAAGCAAGCAAAGGAATGAACACATGTCAGAAAAGCATACGCCGAAACGTGCACAATGTGTAACCACCGGGAAATACATATACACACGTAAGTAAAGCATGCAGTAACGCAAGCAATGTGTATAGCAGGAATGAACACATGTCAGTAAAGCAAGCGCAATGTGTAACCTCCTGTAAAATGCATAAACATATGTAAGTAAAGCATACGCAGAAACGCATGCAATGTGTAAAGCAAACAAAGGTATGAACACATGTCAGTAAAGCACACGCAGAAACGTGCACAATGTGTAACCACCTGGAAATACATATACACATGTAAGTAAAGCATACAGTAACGCAAGCGATGTGTATAGTAGGAATGAACACATGTCAGTAAAGCAAGCGCGATTAGCGCAAGCAATGTGTAACCTCCTGTAAAATGCATAACCACATGTAAGTAAAGCACACGCAGAAACGCATGTAATGTGTAAAACAAACAAATGTATGAACACAAGCCAGTAAAGCACACGCCGAAACGTGCACAATGTGTAACCACCTGGAAATACATATACACATGTAAGAAAAGCATGCAGTAACGCAAGCAATTTGTATAGCAAGAATGAACACATGTCAGTAAAGCAAGCGCGATTAACGCAAGCAATGTGTAACCTCCTGTAAAATGCATAAACACATGTAAGTAAAGCACACGCAGAAACGCATGCAATGTGTAAAGCAAACAAAGGTATGAACACATGTCAGTAAAGCACACGCCGAAACGTGCACAATGTGTAACCACCTGGAAATACGTATACACATGTAAGTAAAGCATGCAGTAACGCAAGCAATGTGTATAGTAGGAATGAACACATGTCAATAAAGCAAGCGCGATTAACGCAAGCAATGTGTAACCTCCTGTAAAATGCATAAACACAGTAAGTAAAGCACACGCAGAAACGCATGCAATGTGTAAAGCAAGCAAAGGTATGAACACATGTCAGTAAAGCACACGCCAAAATGTGCACAATGTGTAACGACTTGGAAATACATATAAACATGTAAGTAAGGCATGCAGTAACGCAAGCAATATGTATAGCAGGAATGAACACATGTCAGTAAAGCAAGCGCGATTAACGCAAGCAATGTGTAACCTCCTGTAAAATGCATAAAAACATGTAAGTAAAGCACACGCAGAAACGCATGCAATGTGTAAAGCAAAGAAAGGTATGAACACATGCCAGTAAAGCACACGCCGAAACGTGCATAATGTGAACCACCAGGAAATACATATACACATGTAAGTAAAGCATGCAGTAACGCAAACAATGTGTATAGCAGGAAGGAACACATGTTAGTAAAGCAAACGCGATTAGCGCAAGCAATTTGTAACCTCCTGTAAAATGCATAAACACATGTAAGGAAAGCACACGCAGAAACGCATGCAATGTGTAAAGCAAAGAAAAGTATGAACACATGTCAGTAAAGAACATGCCGAAACGTGCACAATGTGTAACCACCTGGAAATACATGTACACATGTAAGTAAAGCATGCAGTAACGCAAGCAATGTGTATAGCAGGAATGAACACATGTCAGTAAAGCAAGCGCGATTAACACAAGCAGTGTGTAACCTCCTGTAAAATGCATAAACACATGTAAGTAAAGCACACGCAGAAACGCATGCAATGTGTAAAGCAAACAAAGGTATGAACACATGTCAGTAAAGCATAGGCCGAAACGTGCACAATGTGTAACCACCTGGAAATACACATACACATGTAAGTAAAGCATGCAGTAACGCAAGCAATGTGTATAGCAGGAATGAACACATGTCAATAAAGCAAGCGCGATTAACGCAAGCAATGTGTAACCTCCTGTAAAATGCATAAACACATGTAAGTAAAGCACACGCAGAAACGCATGCAATGTGTAAAGCAAACAAAGGTATGAACACATGTCAGTAAAGCACACGCCGAAACGTGCACAATGTGCAACCACCTGGAAATACGTATACACATGTAAGTAAAGCATGCATTAACGCAAGCAATGTGTATAGTAGGAATGAACACATGTCAATAAAGCAAGCGCGATTAATGCAAGCAATGTGTAACCCCCTGTAAAATGCATAAAAACAGTAAGTAAAGCACACCCAGAAACGCATGCAATGTGTAAAGCAAACAAAGGTATGAACACATGTCAGTAAAGCACACGCCAAAATGTGCACAATGTGTAACCACCTGGAAATACATATAAACATGTAAGTAAGGCATGCAGTAACGCAAGCAATATGTATAGCAGAAATGAACACATGTCAGTAAAGCAAGTGTGATTAACGCAAGCAATGTATAACCTCCTGTAAAATGCATAAAAACATGTAAGTAAAGCACACGCAGAAACGCATGCAATGTGTAAAGCAAAGAAAGGTATGAACACATGCCAGTAAAGCACACGCCGAAACGTGCACAATGTGTAACCACCAGGAAATACATATACACATGTAAGTAAAGCATGCAGTAACGCAAATAATGTGTATAGCAGGAATGAACACATGTTAGTAAAGCAAACGCGATTAGCGCAAGCAATTTGTAACCTCCTGTAAAATGCATAAACAAATGTAAGTAAAACACACGCAGAAACGCATGCAATGTGTAAAACAAACAAATGTATGAACACATGTCAGTAAAGAACATGCTGAAACGTGCACAATGTGTAACCACCTGGAAATACATGTACACATGTAAGTAAAGCATGCAGTAACGCAAGCAATGTGTATAGCAGGAATGAACACATGTCAGTAAAGCAAGCGCGATTAACGCAAGCAGTGTGTAACCTCCTGTAAAATGCATAAACACATGCAAGTAAAGCACACGCAGAAACGCATGCAATGTGTAAAGCAAACAAAGGTATGAACACATGTCAGTAAAGCATAGGCCGAAACGTGCACAATGTGTAACCACCTGGAAATACACATACACATGTAAGTAAAGCATGCAGTAACGCAAGCAATGTGTATAGCAGGAATGAACACATGTCAATAAAGCAAGCGCGATTAACGCAAGCAATGTGTAACCTCCTGTAAAATGCATAAACACATGTAAGTAAAGCACACGCTGAAACGCATGCAATGTGTAAAGCAAACAAAGGTATGAACACATGTCAGTAAAGCACACGCCGAAACGTGCACAATGTGTAACCACCTGGAAATACGTATACACATGTAAGTAAAGCATGCATTAACGCAAGCAATGTGTATAGTAGGAATGAACACATGTCAATAAAGCAAGCGCGATTAATGCAAGCAATGTTTAACCCCCTGTAAAATGCATAAACACAGTAAGTAAAGCACACGCAGAAGCGCAAGCAATGTGTAAAGCAAACAAAGGTATGAACACGTGTCAGAAAAGCACACGCCGAAACGTGCACAATGTGTAACCACCTGGAAATACATATACACATGTAAGTAAAGCATGCAGTAATGCAAGCAATGTGTATAGCAGGAATGAACACATGTCAGTAAAGCAAGCGCGATTAACGCAAGCAATGTGTAACCTCCTGTAAAATGCATAAACACATGTAAGTAAAGCACACGCAGAATCGCATGCAATGTGTAAAGCAAACAAAGGTATGAACACGTGTCAGAAAAGCACACGCCGAAACGTGCACAATGTGTAACCACCTGGAAATACATATACACATGTAAGTAAAGCATGTAGTAACGCAAACAATGTGTATAGCAGGAATGAACACATGTCAGTAAAGCAAGCGCGATTAACACAAGCAATGTGTAACCTCCTGTAAAATGCATAAACACATGTAAGTAAAGCGCACGCAGAAACGCATGCAATGTGTAAAGCAAACAAAGGTATGAACACATGTCAGTAAAGCACACGCCGAAACGTGCACAATGTGTAACCACCAGGAAATACATATACACATGTAAGTAAAGCATGCAGTAACGTAAGCAATGTGTATAGTAGGAATGAACACATGTCAGTAAAGCAAGCGTGATTAACGCAAGCAATGTGTGACCTCCTGTAAAATGCATAAACACATGTAAGTAAAGCTCATGTAGAAACACATGCAATGTGTAAAGCAAACAAAGGTATGAACACATGTTAGTAAAGCAGACACCGAAACGTGCACAATGTGTAAACACCTGGAAATACATATACACATGTAAGTAAAGTATGCAGTAATGCAAGCAATGTGTATAGCAGGAATGAACACATGTCAGTAAAGCAAGCGCGATTAACGCAAGCAATGTGTAACCTCCTGTAAAATGCATAAACATATGTAAGTAAAGCACATGTAGAAACACATGCAATGTGTAAAGCAAACAAAGGTATGAACACATGTTAGTAAAGCAGACACCGAAACGTGCACAATGTGTAAACACCTGGAAATACATATACACATGTAGGTAAAGTATGCAGTAATGCAAGCAATGTGTATAGCAGGAATGAACACATGTCAGTAAAGCAAGCGCGATTAACGCAAGCAATGTGTAACCTCCTGTAAAATGCTTAAACACATGTAAGTAAAGCACATGCAGAAACGCATGTAATGTGTCAAGCAAACAATGGTATGAACACATGTCAGTAAAGCACACTCCGAAACGTGCACAATGTGTAACCACCTGGAAATACATATACACATGTAAGTAAAGCATGCAGTAACGCAAGCAATGTGTATAGCAGGAATGAACACATGTCAGTAAAGCAAGCGCGATTAACGCAAGCAATGTGTAACCTCCTGTAAAATGCATAAACACATGTAAGTAAAGCACACGCAGAAACGCATGCAATGTGTAAAGCAAACAAAGGTATGAACACATGTCAGTAAAGCACACGGCGAAACGTGCACAATGTGTAACCACCTGGAAATACATATACACATGTAAGTAAAGCATGTAGTAACACGAGCAATGTGTATAGTAGGAATGAACACATGTCAGTAAAGCAAGCGCGGTTAACGCAAACAATGTGTGACCTCCTGTAAAATGCAAAAACACATGTAAGTAAAGCACATGTAGAAACGCATGCAATGTGTAAAGCAAACAAAGGTATGAACACATGTTAGTAAAGCACACGCCGAAACATGCCCAATGTGTAACCACCGGGAAATACATATACACATGTAAGTAAAGCATGTAGTAACGCAAGCAATGTGTATAGCAGGAATGAACACATGTCAGTAAAGCAAGCGCGATTAACGCAGGCAATGTGTAACCTCTTGTAAAATGCATAAACCCATGTAAGTAAAGCACACGCAGAAACACATGCAATGTGTAAAGCAAGCAAAGGTATGAACACATGTCAGTAAAGCACACGCCGAAACGTGCACAATGTGTAACCACCTGGAAATACATATACACATGTAAGTACAGCATGCAGTAACGCAAGCAATGTGTATAGCACGAATGAACACATGTCAGTAAAGCAAGCGCGAATAACACAAGCAATGTGCAACCTCCTGTAAAATGAATAAACACATGTAAGTAAAGCACACGCAGAAACGCATGCAATGTGTAAAGCAAGCCAAGGTATGAACACATGTCAGTAAAGCACATGCCGAAACGTGCACAATGTGTAACCACTGGGAAATACATATACACATGTAAGTAAAGCATGCAGTAACACAAGCAATGTGTTTAGCAGGAATGAACACATGTCAGTAAAGCAAGCGCGATTAATGCAAGCAATGTGTAACCTCCGGTAAAATGCATAAACACATGTAAGTATAGCACACGCAGAAACGCATGCAATGTGTAAAGCAAACAAATGTATGAACACATGTCAGTAAAGCATACGCCGAAACGTGCACAATGTGTAACCACCTGGAAATACATATACACATGTCAGTAAAGCATGCAGTAACGCAAGCAATGTGTATAGCAGGATTGAAGACATGTCAGTAAAGCAAGCGCGATTAACGCAAGCAATGTGTAATCTCCTGTAAAATGCATAAACACATGTAAGTAAAGCACACGTAGAAACGCATGTAATGTGTAAAGCAAACAAAGGTATTAACACATGTTAGTAAAGCACACGCCGGAACGTGCACAATGTGTAACCACCTGGAAATACATATACACATGTAAGTAAAGCATGCAGTAACGCAAGCAATGTGTATAGCAGGAATGAACACATGTCAGTAAAGCAAGCGCAATTAACGCAAGCAATGTGTAACCTCCTGTAAAATGCATAAACACATGTAAGTAAAGCACACGCAGAAACGCATGCAATGTGTAAAGCAAACAAAGGTATGAACACATGTCAGTAAAGCACACGCCGAAACGTGCACAATGTGTAACCACCTGGAAATACAAATACACATGTAAGTAAAGCATGCAGTAACGCAAGCAATGTGTATAGCAGGAATGAACACATGTTAGTAAAGTAAGCACGATTAATGCAATCAATGTGTAACCTCCTGTAAAATGCATAAACACATGTAAGTAAAGCACACGCAGAAACGCATGCAATGTGTAAAGCAAACAAAGGTATGAACACGTGTCAGTAAAGCGCGCGCCAAAACGTGCACAATGTGTAACCACCTGGAAATACATATACACATGTAAGTAAAGCATGCAGTAACACAAGCAATGTGTATAGCAGGAATGAACACATGTCAATAAAGCAAGCGCGATTAATGATTGGATGTACGTCCATTACCATTGGATGTACGTCCCTTCGATCCTGCGGTGTACCATCCGGAGACTCACATTATTCCGGTGGCGGGAGGCATCCATTCCTTTACCGATTTTGATGAGGATGTACCAGACGACCTCTTATTCTGGGAGCCGATGTCTCATTTGTCGGCCATTGCCGTAGAGGTTCCACCTTTACCCTTTGCGTAGTATTACTTTCGAATATCTGCATCTTTTGCGCCGTTTCGATCTGATTGCATCGCATGATTTAATCTGATTGCATTTCATACACTGCTACCCTGTATACACTGCACTTAACCGCATCTCACGCATCACCGTTCTGAATTCGAATGCATCTTTAACCCATCATTGCCCTGGATTCGACTGTATTTTCAATACATCATTTATCTGATCTGAACTGAATTGCACTTTCAATACACTGTTGATCTGACTTGAACTGTACTTTCAATACAATACTGATCTGACTTGACCTGCACTTTCAATACACTGTTGATCTGACTTGAACTGTACTTTCAATAGGAGGGATCTCGCTCTTTTCGAGGCTACGGCGCCACGATCGCTAGAGACTGGTACGATGTGCTTCCCACGGGGGTCCGCCGGATTGTCGACGAGACCTGCTTTAGTATATTTTGCTACAGCTTGACACGAGTTATAGCGAGTCGTCCTCTCTTGGGGGTTCTCGTGGAGAGGTGGTGGGACACCACCAATTCCTTCCATTTCTCCACGGCAGGGGAGATGACCATGACTCCTTTTGATTTTGCTATGATCACCGGTCTGGGAGTGGGAGGTGATCCGATTCCCCTAGATCCCGACATGGGGGAGTGGGTGGCTGCATGGAATGTGTTGCTTGGAGCGCGTCCACCCCTTGCTCAAGCATGTATGGTTAGATATTCTTGGTTCGAGGAGAAATTCCGCGGGGAGGATCCTCAGACCGATGAGGGAGTGGAGCAGTATGCTAGGGGCTTCATTCTATTCCTTTTCGGTACCACCTTGTTTTCAAATAGGTGGAATACCGTGGGTTTGTACTTCTTGAGCGCCCTGGTAGTGCTTCTGCGGGCCAGTTCCTACAATTGGGGCGCAACCGGCCTCACCACTCTTTATGGATACATGAGCTCCACTTCTTGGATGTGTGGGAGATTGATTGGAGGCTACTAGCGAGCTTGGGAGGTACACAACCTAGTTCCCCTTTTCATTACTTTGCTTAGCATTTGTACGTTTTTCTTTGTTCAATATTTGCACTCTTTGTACTCACTGTCATACTGTATGCTTTCTGCTTTGCATTTTCTGTACACCCTACATGCACACTATACACCATACACTGCACACACAGGACCTGCACACTGCTCATGATACACTACATGCACAGGATCTAATGTCCGCCTTTCTAGGCCTACATCTATTATGTACTGTACTGCATTCTGCATTCTGCTTTCAGCATTCTTGTTCATACGCTGTACTAATCACATCTGTTCAACAGCTTTGGGTATATGCATATTTCCTGGCGTTTGCTCCAGATCCGGTGGAGGAGACTGCAGTGACGGTCCCATTTTCCGATGTATATGACGGTCCGCTCTGCCGTAGGACCCGGGAGGGCTTCATGTTTTTCCGACAGTATTTTGACATAGTCGTGGCGCTTGAGGTAAGTCTGCAATAAGTTATTTGAGTAAACCGATGCACCTGCCTTAGTTATTTGATGACTGATCATTTCGTTGGTTCTCTTTCTCAGATTTCATGGCGACCATGGGAGGCGATTCCATCGGGACTTTGGGGTTGCCTGCCCCATTTGTACCGATGGCGCCTCCACCATCGATGAGGGCGACATACATGTTATCTGCCAACCAGGTGATCCAGTTCATGGTAGGGATGGAGACAGATTACTTCCGTGCTGAGGGCGACTACGCGACCTTCATTCAGACACATCTGATGCCGCCTTTGACTGGTGTCCAAGGAGGAGAGGGAGCGAGGGCTCCAGCTATGAGAGGTAGAGGCAGAGTGGTCAGGTCTCGTAGGAGGCGAGGTCCTGGGAAGAGACAGGAGTCTGAATGGCTAGTATTGCCTGCTACTATGACACTTCGAGGGCGAGCTGGAGAGATTTATCAGGTTCCCTTTGCCCCTCCTCCAGCTGGTCACGAGCTTATCGGAGGTTACGGCTCGACTCCGGTATGTGCTACACTACCACCCCTTGTACTGTTATTTGATTTCCCTTGATATTATACAAAGTACTAATGATTTCCGCCATTTTTTGTAGGCTCCCATTGAGTACACTCGTCAGTCTCTGGCGATGACGGCTTCAGTGATAGGGATGCTTCAGACGAGCATGGACCTACTCAGTATTTATGGCATTCCGGTAAGTTCATTCAAACTGCTTTGATTTGAAGTCTTTTCTTAACACACCATCATTTGTATAGCTTGCACACTGCCTTCATCTAATGCATTGTTCCCATACCCCATTCACGGCATGCATTCACTGCAAATCATTCACTATTCAACAGTACAACACTTTGCTGCATCTGACATACCTTGGTTACTAATGCATTTTGGGTGGATTGTCCCTCTTTCAGATTCCTTTCTTGCTGCCATCGGGTGTTCCAGTAGGAGCAGGGACGAGCCCTTCAGTACCTCCTCGAGCAGCAGAGGGAGCAGGACGAGGGAAGAGTTCACAGGGACCTGTCTCTGATGATGATGAGTCTGACGAGGAGGCGATGAGTCCACATTCAGAGTCAGAGTCAGATGCTGATGGTGGAGATCTTGGACCTTCATCCAGGAAGAGGACCAGGACGGATTCCCGCACTTGAGACCGCCAGCACTGGTCCAGACATTTTGCTACTTCAGACGATGATCTTCTTTTGTTTTATTTTCCTTTTTACTAGTAGTTTTTGCACATTGTACTGCGTTAGGCGGGTTTGTTTCAAAACCAAACTCTTTTGTAAAAAGGAAACTATGATGGAATGAAAACAACCTTTTTGTTGGAAAAGTGTTTCGTTTGTACATTCTATGCATCACATCGCATCGCATTACATCACTTTACACAACCATGTAAATGAGATTGAAGTTTTGTTTTGAAAACCAAACGCTCAAATTGCACTAATCAGGTAGTGAACCGACTAATAACAAAACAACTCGATAAACAAAACAAAACCTAGCAAGTTTACAACTCGATAAGCAAATTGCAACAACTCGATACATGAAAGGAAGATAATTACAACCTGACACAGAAAAAGAAAACAACACGTCTTAAACACGAGACGACGACAAAGCCCAACAGGACAAAACAAGACCTTGAAAGACAGGACTCCACTACAATGCATAACCGGGCCTTTCAAGAGGGAGGCGATGAAGCGAGGAACACGGCCACCAATGGAGGCCTGCCGGCCATCAGTGTGCCACTGATGAGCCACTGCCGGCCATCGATGGCAGATTCTCCGAAATGATGACATCTGTCCTCCACTCACTACCTTATATTCTATATGAGTTCCAGCTTTGGGATTCTCTTTATTTCAACTCAAATTTGCACCAAATGGAAGCATTCCTTGCTCAAAACCTCACAAATTGGATTGCTTCTCTAGACAGCTTGGAAAAGTTAAACTTCCGGGGCTTCGGTTTGAATGCACTATTCACGCTAGGTCGTACTCTGCTGCTCATTCCTTTCCTCCATGCCGCGGCGAGATTTTGGAACCCGGTAACACATGTCTTTAGCTTCGGCGGGTAGGAGATGTGTCCGTCTTTCGAAGATTTTCAAGTTTTGGTGGAGTCCGAGTGTAACGAGGAAATCTTACCTCAACTCCGATTCGGCCACGTCCAAGCCCTAGGACAAATGTGTGGCCTCACTTTACATGATGCTCGATCATTGATTCATGGCGGGGAGCTGGACATCCCAAGCTTGATTTGCCGATTTTCCAATGCTGGCGATCGCGGCGACCATCATTGGCAGGGCTATCGGCGACACGCGCTTTGCCTATGCTTGCTATCTCATTTCTTACTTGCCCCGGGCTCTGGTGGATTCAGTGTCCGATTGATTGAGGTCGCCCAAGGCTTAAAGGAGGGCAAGAGCTGTATTGCCATGACATTGGCTGAGACATTGATAGGCTTAGACGCTTTTCATCGCCGAGAGACGGCTAGGCTTGCGGGGAGCCCACTACTATTGCAGGTGATGCTTCCCACCCCAATCTCATATGTGTATTGCTCACATCACTCGGCCCTCAGGCTCGGTTTTTCTCACAAAACCCTTTTCCTTACTTTTCTCTCATCGTACATCTCTCTATTCTTTATTCTCTCATTTTTTTCAATCCCTCCCCAGGTGTGGTTGATGGACAAGTTACAGATTGTGGAGTCTTGCCCTGCATACTCAGCTCGCGGCTATTTCTTCAGGCAACGCCTGATCAATGCCCTTGATGAGGGGTGGTGGTTCGATTGGATGTGCAATTTATCTGCAGATTGCATTGCTTGGCGCTGTCCTTGGCTCAATCTCCCGGCAATGAGCTATAGCATGTCCCGGCAGACCGAGATCCAGTTGATTGGTCTGACTCACTGTGTGTTCTACTTTCCGTTCCGGTTCCAGCGCCAGTTTGGTCATGATTAGACTTGCCCGCCAGAGGGGATAGAGTATCCTTCCGCATTCTCGGTTCGAGGCGCAAAGCTTGCCCGGTATGCCACAGCATGGAGGACGAGAGAACTCCTGGCCCCCGCTCCCACTTTCAGTTTCACTTTGTCTGATGAGTGCTGGGATTGGCTCAATGAAGAGGCACAGATTGGGCCTAGCTTGGTATCAGAGGCTTCGACTAGCTCTGGGAGGGGGCGCAGGGACACCTGGCTTGACTATGCCCCGGATTTATTGCTTTATTAGAACTTTCAAGTTTTCTTTATGAATGTAATAAAAAAGCAACTTCAATTTGTATGCAAGAGCAGGAGGACTTTGTATTGAAATCAATGAAATTGAAAGTTGTGGTACTAAAAATTTCCCGTTTTGGTCGAGAAATGGTCTTAGTTGTAAAAAGATTAATTTGAACAAAGTCAACTTTTATTAAAACTTTTCAAAACTATTTTCGATATGGATCAGAATTGGACACGCCTGAGATCTGTCACTGAGATGCACAACCCTAGACCCCAGCAACTGGAAAGTTGCCCCTAGTCTGAATAGTACTGCGACACTGCTCAGCAACGGAAAGTTGCCCCTAGTCTGAGTAGCACTGCACCGGAGATTACAACTGAAATTCTTGAATGCTGAATAGACAGAGATGGCCGAGATGATCAAATGGACCAAGTTGATCGGGGAAAAGTTTATGGCTGAACTTCAAGATAAAGTTGCCTACGTATCCCAAGGATGGGAATCAAGCCTTACGTAGTTCCGGCTTAGGTTCGCTCGAGTATTTTCACTCTCCTTTTACGCTCTAACTTTTGCCAAGGCCGCCCTTTGCGGGTTTTCAACCTTGCGAGCTCAGTTTTTATATTTTCAAATTTTTTGTGCTCTAACTTTTGCCTAGGTCGCCCTTTTGGGTTTTCGGCCTAGCGAGCATCTCAAGGGTAATATTTCTTCAACTTATCCATGTTAATCGGTTGGGAGAACTCTAGGCCATCTAGGTCCATTAGAACCACAGCTCCACCTGACCAAATAGACTTAATGATGTAGGGACCAGTCCAATTGGGTCTGAACTTGCCCCTTGGGTCATGGATGGGAGCTCGGTTGTCCTTGAGCACCAAATCTCCTTTCTTCAAATTCCGAGACTTAACCTTCTTGTTGAAAGCCCGGGCAATTCTGCGTCGATAACCTTGAACATGGTACAATGCTTTCAGTCTTCTCTCATCAAAGAGCATGAGTTCCTCGAATCTGCTCTGCTGCCAATCTGCCTCAGCTATTTGGCACTCAGCCAATCCTCGTAATGACGGGACCTCAATTTCGATGGGTAGAACGGCCTCCATCCCATAAACTAATGAATACGGAGTCGCCCCAGTAGAAGTTCTAATTGAAGTCCGGTAGCCCCATAGAGCAAACGGCAGTTTATCTGGGCAGTCCTGATAGGTTTCCACCATCTTCTACAGTATGTGCTTGATGTTCTTGTTGGCAGCCTCAACCGCTCCGTTGGTCTGCGGCCGGTATATGGAGGACTTATGAAAAGCCACATTGTATTTCTCCAACAAATCAATCACCTCCTTCTTGAAGTGGGAACCATTGTTTGAAATAATCTCGTTTGGGACTCCGTAGTGACAGATGATGTTGTTTCTGATAAACTTTGCGACATGTGAAGCCTTCAACACCGCATAAGATTGGGCCTCGACCCACTTTGTAAAGTAATCTATCGCGACCAGGATGAACTCATGCATATTCTACCCCTTCGGAGTAACGGCCCCGATCACATCGATTCCCCAAACTGAAAATGGCCATGGCGAAGTCATGTTGTACAGCTTCGGCGGCGGAATGTTCATGCGGTTTGCATGGATCTGACATTTGTGGCATCGCCAATCAAAGCTAATACAATCCTCCTCCATGGTGGACCAATAATAACCTTGTCTAAGGATCTTCTGCGCTAGCATTACCCCATTCATATGCGCCCCACATTCTCCTCCGTGGATGGCCTCCATCAGGCGCTTCGACTCCTCTGCTTCTACACACAGCTTATGCATTCCCAGATGACCTCTCTTGTACAACTTACCCCCGCAGATGATGAACTGAACAGCCATTCTTCTAATTGCCCTTTTATCTTTGGCATTTGCCCCTGGTGGATACGTCTCCTTCTCCAAGAAGTTCCAAATGTCGTAATACCAGGGGTTTTCGTCCTGAACCTCATCTATGGCAGAAATTGACTGATATGCTGGTGCAAACTTCTGGTCAATGATGATTGGACGCATCCGGACTCCAGACGGGATGTCTATCATGGAAGATAGAGTTGCTAGTGAATCTGCGAACCTGTTGTTCTCTCTTACTAGATGAGTGAAATTTAGCTTCTCAAACCGAGGAATTAACAAATCCAAGGTCTGGTGGTAAATTATCATCTTTTCTTCTTTGACTTTCCAGTCTCCTTTTGCTTGAGACACAACAAGGTTCGAGTCCCCAATGACGTCCAACCGTTTTGCCCCTAGTTCTAGGGCTGCTTCTAGACCGGCAATGCATGCCTCATATTCTGCTTCGTTATTCGAGACTCTGAACCGGAGCTTAAATGCTAAAGGGATACGGGAATTGTCGGGTGCTATCAACAACACTCCTATCCCATACCCGTACTGGTTTGATGCTCCGTCAAAGTACATCGTCCAAGTTTCGTCTTCGACATACAAAATGGCTTCATCTGGGAATAGGTACTCAACTGCTTCATCCCCTTCAACCGGGTGGTCGGCAAGGAACTCTGACACCGCTCTCCCCTATACTGACTTACGCGTCACATATTTCAAATCGAATTCAGAAAGCAACAGCAGCCAATGAGCTAGCTTACCCGTAAGTGCCGATTTCTCGAAAAGATATTTGATGGGATCGAGCCGTGAAACCAACATTACAGAGTGAGCTAATAGGTAGTGCCGCAGCTTCCTGGTAGCCCATACCAAGGCTAAGCAAGCCTTCTCCAGCGGAGTATAGCGGGTCTCGTAATCCAGTATCTTCTTGCTCAGATAGTAGATGGCCCTCTCCACTTTGTCCTCTGACTCTTGTGCGAGCATGCAGCCCATTGTAGTCTCAGTTACTGAAAGGTACAATATCAATGGTCTCCCCGAATCTGGCGGTGACAACACGGGCGAGTTCTGTAAATATTCTTTGATCTGTTTAAAAGCTGCTTGGCATCGGCCGTCCCATTGGAATTTCTTTCCTTTCTTCAGGAGACCAAAAAGTGGTTCACAAGTCAAGGTTAGTTTTGAGATAAACCGTCTTATGAATTGCACTTTACCCAGAAAGCCTCGCACATTTTTTTCAGTCATCAGTGGTGGCATTTCTAAGATGGCCTTGATTTTGGAAGGGTCGACTTCGATGCCCCTTTGCGTAATCAGAAACCCCAGCATTTTTCCCGCTGTAACACCGAATGTACATTTCTGCGGATTCAACCGCAGTCGAAATTCCCTGATCCTTTGGAAGAACTTTTGTAAGGAAGTGTAGTGGCCTTTCTTTGGACTTGACAATCATGTCGTCTACGTACACTTCAATCTCTTTGTGGATCATGTCATGCAGTATTGTGGTTGTGGCCCGTTGATATGTAGCTCCAGCGTTCTCCAACCCAAATGGCATCACTCTATAGCAGTATGTCCCCCACGGGGTGGTGAAAGCAGTCTTCTCCCGGTCTTCGGGTGCCATTATGTAGACACCCCATTTTTGACCGCCCACAAGACTTGGGCACTACTGATGGTTTACTTGTTGGAGAAAGGTGTGCAGGGCACAGGTTCAGTTTCTTCGGCAAGGAGAGAGGCGAATCTCAACTTCACACCCCATTTTGAATCAAAGCTATTTTGGATGGTTTTTAGACCTTAAAACCCTCTCTTTCAAAACATTTTTGAAGTAAAATTCCCACGATGTTCCGACGCTCGCATTTCGGTAAATGGTGCGCTTTTCGGTAAACCGAGCAAGGACAAAGTGGAAATGAATGAAAGAGAGATGAAATATTTGAAAAATCTTTCAAAACACCTTATTTAGGGGTTTGAATTTGAAGAGAAGAGGAGAAGAGGGGAGAAAACTAGTTTGGGAGAAGTTCAGGATGAATCCGGGTGGGAGAAAGATGAGCAGTTATCGCTAAATCAAGCTTATCTACCTATACACTTGGATTTAAGCTATGAGGCCACCACCATTGAAAAGAAGACTTCTGGGGCTTCATTTTTCATTCAAGAATCTCCTAAAGCCAAGTCCGGGTGGAGGAGATATGATTGGTTGAAGTCGGGCATCATCCCGGTTGGATCGAGTCTGTGCGGCTTCACCAAAAAGGGCATAACTTTTTCCACAGAAGGAATTTTAATACAAGGTTTGTGCCATTGGAAACCTAACTTCTGGGGTTTCAATCTGGACATCCACCGGCACTTTTTGACCTCATTGGACACCCATCGGCACTCTATTTATCCGACCGGCCAGTACAAAGTGCAGGTCGGCAATTTATTGTGCTGATGACCCTTTTTCTTGGCCGATCTGACCCTTTTGACTCTCCCAGGCATAATACATGCCAGCTGTGCCAGCTGGGATGCACAGAACCAGCTCCACGTGCATATATGTGCCTATTTTGAGCCTTTACACCACCTTTGCCCCCTTCTTTGCACCCTTTGCTCAAGGCTTCTTGAGGAAGCCTTGACCCCTTGTCTTGGCTTCCTCAAGAAGCCTACCAGCTGTCCAAGCTTCTCCAATAAGCCTTGACCTCCCCTTAGACCCCTTTGACCCTTTGAAGCTTGTCTTAGAAGCTTAGCATTGCCTATATAAGAGAGGTCCCTTCTCCTTTGTTTGGGTTGAAGATTTTGGAGCAAGAAAACCAGAGGGAAGAGATATATATCTGATATACATACATACACCCTCTATATCTATCTTATCCAAGCCTCCAAACACCTTTGTTCTTGCACCATTTGCCCTACAACACCTAGCACAACACCTCCATCCTCCATTCCAGCACTTGGTAGGCCATTTGCAGAGGTTAAAAGCTTAGAAACTTGGACCAAGGGCTGCTGGTTTGCTGCTCTTCAAGGGTAAGCATCCATTTCCCTTAAACTTGCATTTTTTAACTTCATTGGTTAGCCTTATTTAAAAGTATTTTTGAGCTTCGATGTAAACTGTAAAGAGGCTTATTTTGAGCCCTTCTTCAACATTGAAGAAGGGATCAACACTGTTGGGGACCTCCATGTATGACTTGCTTCATTACCCCTCTTTGGTCCCCATTTTTGCATGTTTGTTTAGCTTATTTTGCTTCTGTTTTTCGGCCATGATCAGAACTAAGAGTGGCCATATTTTGACCCCCTTGACATGTTTCATTAGGGTCTTTGGTTGTTTGATGCATTTTTTGTATACTTCATGTCATAGCCCTCTTGTGGCCTTATTCTTGCATTGCATTTTAAGGGTGTTTGTATATTGATTTGGGGGCTTTCATAAACTGTGAGTAGTCATATTTTTGGCCCCTCTTCAGTGTTATCGAAGGGTCTTTTTCATTTTGGGCTTTGAATCTACCACTTGCTTCATTACCTAGCTTGAGGGCCCGTTTTTGCATGCTGTTTTTGCCCTATCTATGCTCACTGTTTGGCCATGCTTTGAACTGAAAAAATGCTTTTTTTGGGGCTGCCTTGCTTCTGTTTTCATGCTTCATGTCCAGATTATGCATGTTTGATATAGCTATAGGTCATTTCATGAGCCTAATCTTGCATTTCGGGTCCATTTCATGCACTTAGTGTCATTTCGCTATGTTTTGGGACCATTTGGCATCATGTTCCAGCGCTGAAATTCACATGCTTGTATGACATCTTGCATCCCTTGCCATGCTTTGGTAGAGTTGCATTTTCGTGCCTTAGGTTTGATTAATGCATTGTGCATGCATCCTATGTATTGTGTTGCCTCACTTGCCTCATTATGGCCACTGATTTTGGCATGCTTGCGAGCTATCCATGTTAGTTTAAGTCCATCGTTGCATGTTGTTGCATACCATGTTTGTTTACATGTTTAGGTTCTGCGCCTAGCATACATTGTTCATTTGCATGCCCATGTTGCATACTAGATCACATGCCTAGGTTGCATTACATTGGCATGCATGCCTTGCCTCTTGATCAAGTGATAGAGGTTGGGCTTTATGTGTTTGTTTGGTTTGCATGACATTTGAAATCAAAGTGCATACTTGGTTTCTTGGGCCATCACGCATCGAAATGCGCAATTGGTGGTCCGAGGATCAAGGAACATACCCTTTGAGTCAAAATCACGATAAGGGATGTGTTGGTGCACACATTCGCTTGAAATTTCATGCCATGCACTTTGTCGTCCTTTGTTCTTTGTCAAAGCGTCTTCTGCAGAAGTTTTTGCCGGCAACATTTAAAGTGCCGACCGCCATTTGTGAATGGCCGATAAGCTTCATCAAGAATTGATGGACATTCCTCATGGCGGTGGGCACTTCCTCCAAATGGTGGTGTACAAAGAACATGCAAGGAAGGTATTCGGGACCTTGGCAATTTTGGAGAGACAGGCAAGAAGAACAGAGGCAACAAGTGCTATGGTGTGGGTTTTCCCAAGAGTCGGATTCGAGCATGCATCATTCACAAGATCCCGCTGACCTTTTCTATTCTGCATTTAATTTATTAATTAAATTAGAAATTTTGTAATAATTTATTTTGTATTCGGACTGTATTATTGTGGACTGTATATTCTTTCAGTCCCTCCATGTGAGGGCGTATTTGTAATAAGTGTGTGTGGGTGTGTGCATGTCTTCCAACCCCCACTTCTTTCTTCCCTTTTATTTACCTGCTTATGATGGTAGATTAGGGCACGTTTATTTTAGCATACCTTATGCAATGCATGCGTGCATCCATGCATTTGTTTACATGCATCGGGCTCGGTACATCACGCTAATTGCATTGTATTCCAATTTCCAAATTGAATACGTGCTATTTGTAGCATTCCATATGCTATGCTTAGGACAGCCGAGCCTGTTTAGATTACACCATTGCTTGTGTTGCAGTAGCCACTTAACATGAACTAGGATCATGCATATGATTACTAACTGGTTTCTGCTTTGGCTTGGAGTACTAGGTAAGGTTTTATGCTTTAGCATATCGCATGCGTGTGAGTGTTGCCATAATAGCATGATTACTATGAGGCTAGCTGCTTATGTGATATAACTACTTGAATGCCTGTGGGTGGAGGTTGGATTGCTTGAGTTAGAAAAACTCGTTGAAATCCGTGTTTTAGCCTACTCGCGAGTAGCAATTTCAAAACTATTTTCAAAACAAACGGATATGCAATGTTTATTTCCAAATTAGGCAATCTAGTCTATACTTGTTTGCTGTGCGCATAACATAGTAATTCTAGGCTAATAATCGGAATAAGAACACATAACGTTTTCAAAATCGAATATCATGGTTAGTAGAGGCCGGCCTTCGGACCGGGCGAAAGGGGGTGCTCATAGCTGACCTTCCCCGATCGTACCTAAGCTCCCGAGCCAAGACCACTTTGGTGATGACGGACACGTGGCCTTCGGCACTGAGTCAGGGTTTCCTAAATTTCCCGTTTTAAAAATATTTAGGTGGCGACTCTGTATCTGGCAAAGCAGTCCATGTTTGGCACTTCTTTTCAAAATCTGTTTTTCTTCAAAACAATTTGCCAGAGTTGGACTCTTTGGTTCAGATTACGAACCGCAACAAACAAAAAAACAGGGGAGTCCGAACTGTAGCATGAGGCCCACGGGCGTGTCTACAGTTTCTGGCGACTCTGCTGGGGATTTTGGAGAGCTTGACTCGAACTCGTGATATCCTGTTTTGACTACACTTATGTGTTTTTTTGCATTGCATGTGCATTGGTGTGCCTAGGACACCGTGTTGGCCATCTGCTATTCTTGAGCGGTTTGCCGGAGGCTTGACTTTGTCAAAGCATGCCATAAGGTTGACCGGTTGCTGGCTCTGCCAGTATGGGAACACAAACCCCGGTTTTACCGGGGCACCCTTTTCGACCATTCGACCTAGTGCATATTCGGAATCCATAGTGACCATTCCAAACTAGGACAGGTTGCTTACCCGATATAGGTTGTTTGAAACCGCTGTGTGCGTAGTGAAACCCTAGCTCCTGACAAAATAGGACAGGGAAACCCTACCCCAACATAGGGGTGTTTTGGCTCTCTTTTACATGCTATGTGCTTTTAGAGTGTATCTCTACAGGAAATGCATATACCGGTTATGAAGTCTGGGTATCCGCCATCGAGCACCAAGATCGATATTTTGAGAATCGTTATATCTGCATGTATCGATTCAGATTTAGGGCGATGATTTCGGGAACAATGATCGATAATAGAATCGCTCAAATTTTGCTCATATCCGCTCCAAAGTGAAATTGAGCCGAGATGTCTATTTTCTCTTTTGCTAGGTAGTCCTGGAACTATAGCTTCAGAAGGCTCCGATATCCCCCGAGGTTCATCAGATTTGTGCTGATAGACTCTGTCAGGTCAGAGACTCAGTTCAAGGGTAATCAGGGCCAGAGAAGGCTAGTTAGGCACAGACCACCAGTATAACAGCTACCAGATCAGTGACCTTTGAGCAGTCGGGTTGAGATTTCCAAGCCTACTGCAGACACAGATATACCGATTGCTCAGTTAGATCAGGACAATATGTCGAGTTTGGAAGAGATGGTGCGCCAACTCCAGGATAGTATGAAAGCCATGCAGCAAGACGCTGTCCGTCAAGCAGAATTCGCCAAGCAACAGGCTGTGGTCATAGCCCAACAGGCAGAGACAATTGCCAGGTTAGAGCAGCAAACTGGAGTATCTACTTCACATCAAGCTCCTCCCCCACCAGGAGCTCCAACACCCGGAGAGACACCAAATGTCCAGGCAGATACGGACATTCCAGTCGGGCCAGCTCCGCCCCCGATTCTACCGCAACTATCCAAGGCGCCCACGCCTATCAATGCACCGGACTCTCCCTTTGAGTTCGAAGTGGACCCCACAGCGCTGAAGCTGAGTAAGTTGGAGAAAATGTTTAAGAAATCCCAAGGAGTCAGGTTTATTCCCGACATCGAGGATGGATATACGGACGCAGCTGTGACGCTGCCAAATCGGTTCAAGATGCCACAAATCGACTGATTTGATGGGTCCGGGGACCCCATGGTACACCTGAGGCTGTTTTCAGATATCTTAAGGCCGATGGGCCTCACCAGACTACAGAAGCTATCTCTGTTTGGCCGGACCCTGTCGGGTGTGGCGGCTATCTGGTATGCCAAGTTGGAAGATGATGTTAAGAGGAATTGGGATGAGATGGCCGAGGCCTTCGTTTTACAATACTCGTATAACACACAAATCAAGATTACAACTCGTGATCTCGAGACGACGAGACAAGAGGTTAAGGAAAGCTTCTCTGAATTTGTGACCCGATGGAGAGCAAAGGCCTCAATGATGACCATTAGGCCAACGGATAAGGATCAAATACGGATGGTTGTGCGCAACCTCCAACCCAAGCTTATGCAAAAGATGATTGTGCTCCCCTTTCCCACCTTTTTAGATCTACATGAGATGGGAGTACAGATCGAGGATGCGATGAAGCAGGGTCTGATTGACCAAGACCGAGAGCAATTTCAAGAGGGCATTCAACCGCAGTCAATGCAACCACCGTGGTGATGCAATTGCTAGGACTTCAGACGTGGGCATGGTCACCACCACCACACCAAGAGCAACACCCCTTTGTTGGTGCGCCCACTTCAAACCCCCGAACTTCAAACTATCTACCCCGAGGCAAGAGGGTCTTCACCCCACTCTTTATGCCTTTGTCTAAGGCTTTAGGGGTCCTACTCAGGAAAGGACATCTGAAACCGTTAGAACAACGGCCCCTACCCGATCCTCTCCCTGCAAAGCATGACCCGGCTAAGTACTGTGCTTTCCATCAACAAACCGGTCATGACACCGACGGTTGCATCCGTCTCCGCCACGAGATACAAAATTTGATTGACAATGGGGTCATCCCCGCACCAAGCTCTGCAAAGTCTATCGGCACTTGATCAGTGAACCTGTGGGGGGATAATGTGATGTGATCAGGGGATGGACCACCTGCGAGCGGCGCTCAGTTTACTCCAGATGTGGCGTATGGCACGCACCGTTTTGAGCATTTGTGAATGCTGGTTTTTGTACATTCTGACTTGGGTATTGGGTCAGTCTTGTTGTGTTATTTCGAGTCTGTCTCTTTGTTTTGAGTCAGTCTTTTTGTTTTGGGTCTGTCTTGTGGTGGTTTCGAGTCAGTCCTGTTGTATTGGAGTTGGGTGATTCCGGGGATATTACCTCGGATCTCACTATTTTGTTTTGTGTTTGTCTTTTCACTTTCTTTTGAGTCTGTTTCTGCCGAGGAGCCAGTTGTGCCAACAGATTTGAATGGAACAAGATGATTTTCACACTCTTGTGTTTGCTTCGCCAGGTGCCGCTTGTGCGAAATTTCTAAATGAAATGGCGATTTGACTAGAAGTCGGTCTTTTCTGTGCTTTTAAATCATTGCATTGACCTAAGTTTTTTTTTCAAAACTTTTTGAACACTGCGGTGAAAACGAAGAGGGAGGAATTCCTCGGGATTTGCAAAACTTTGATCAAACTGAGAGAAAGAGAGGCATGCTAAGCCCTTAATGAATGAAATCATGCTTGTTAGTGTGAGTACTGGGAAGGACCCTAGCTTTGATCCAGATTGGTTCCAAGACTGCCTTTCGCCATGAAGCGATTAGTCGTTTTCGTAAAAACTTTCAAAAAAAAATATTTTACTCAGTCCTGCGAAGACATGTGTGGAATCGCTCTTGAGATTGTGCAGCTTAGGATCGCTCTTGGCCTCGAGACTCAACCCCTTTGCTTTCAAATCTTGAACTTGGATTCAGAACGTTCAAAGGACAATCATGATGTGAGGCCTGTGTGGCCAGATTTGAAACAGACCTCGAACAAGAGGCCAGGAAAGTCGGATCAAGAAGATCAGAAGAAACTTGCAAAGCTAGAACAGAAGTACCCTCCGAACTAGGGGCAAAGGTGTCAGACGTGCTCGAAGAGCCGAAGATGAGTCCTCTTGCAAATCAACAGCCACTCTCCTGCATACAGATGGCTTTAAAACCCTACAACCATTTGGCATGGACCAAGCTACACTTTTACCCTTTGAGAGGCTCGCTGGGTCGAAAACCTAGAAGGGCGACCCAGGCAAAAGTTAGAGCAAAGAAAAATACAAAAAAAAATGCAAAAAAAGAGAAAAGAAAAAAAAAGAAGAATGCAAAAAAAAAAAAAAAAAGAAAAGAAAAAAAAAAGAAGAGAGAAAAAAAAAAGAAAAAAAAAGAGAAGAAGAACAAAGCTCGCAAGGTCGAAAACCCACGACGGGCGCCTTGGCAAAAGTTAGAGCCTAAAAAGGAGAGATTAATACCCGAGTGTACCTTAACCCCGAACTACGTAAGGCTTGATTCCCATCTTTGGGATACGTAGGCAACTTCATTCTGAGGTCCAGCCACAAACACTTCCAAATCAATTGTGTCCATGTGATGATTTTGATCATCTTTGCCTCCTCTGTATCCGAGAGTCTGGTTATGTTCGTCGCTCTGAGGACTGACTACAAATACGCTGCGATGCTATCCAAACAAGGGGCAACTTTCCGTTGCCATGCAGCGTCCTTCAGACAAGGGGCAATTTTCCATTATTATGGATTCGAGGTTGCGCATCTCGAGGGTAGGTTCCGCGCTTGTTAAGCATTGGCCGTTTGCAAAATAGTTTTTGAGAATTTTTACTGAGATTGACTATTCTCTCGAAAATTATTCCATCTTTTTTAAAACTGGACCATTTCTTGGACCCGAAAAAGGAAAATTTTCAGTGCTCATAACCTAACTTGCATGATTTTCAAATCAAAAATCGAACAAGCATGTTAATCTAACTCTCATGTTGGTCAAAATTGTTTTAGTAGAAATCAAAACAAAAAAAGGGTCAAAATGATGAACTAGGGGGGCACAGTTGAGTCAGGCTTCCTGCCTTTTCCCTGTTGTCAATGCATTTGCCAGAAAGGGCACCATACTTGCCGAGAAGGGCACTCTACCTGTCAGAGAGCACAACTGAAGGTAACAGCAAATGCCGAAAGCTCTCAACATCCTCCAAGCAACGAGGTATCAAGCCAAGTGCGAAGCACGAATTGGAATGGATCAAGATGTTCCACTTCCTCATCTGGACAGATCTAACCGCGTCCAAACTCCCCAGCAAAGCATCATTAACCGATGTCAGCCACAGATTTGCTACACACCCAGTTGTAGCACAACCCCTCTGTGGGAGAAACTCACTGTTGTGAACAAGAAAAAGAGTCTAGCAAAATGCTAGGGGCAAGACCCCGTAACTTTCTGTTTGTCCATCAACCACTCAGGGGAGGGATTGAAAATGAGAGATTGAAGAATAGAGAGATGTGCGATGAGAGAAAAGTGAGAAAAGGGATTTTGTGAGAAAAACCGAGCTTGAGGGCCGAGTGATGTGAGAATCACAAATGAGAAAAGGGTGGGAAAACATACCCGGAGAAACTGGCTCCTCGTAATCTGAGGTCTTTTTTTTTGTAAACACGTCTGTGTGTCGTGTCTTTTGTTTTGTTTTTCTCGATTCTTGCTTTGAGTCGTTCCGAGCGTGTCTCGATGTCTTTAGGTTGTATACCTTTTGTTTTCTATTGTTGAGTCTTTTTGGCTATGGCCAGTCGTAGGCTCAATACCCGGTCGAGAACTCATTTTTTTCAATTTCAAAAATGATTTGTTATGTGCTCAGAGTGCTGTGCCATTCTCCACATTTGTGCAAAAAGGGAATTTGTTCTTTCGAAAACTGTAGGGTCCACCCCCGATAAGTGTGAACAATAAAAGCAGGATCTATCTGAAGCTATATAGGTTCCAGACTGCAAAGCAAAAGAAAAGAGGGAAAATCGAAGCATCTGAGTGTGTTTCACCTTCAGCCAACTCTGAGATTGTAGTCCGGATGTACCTCTTTAGACCTTGTCAGTGTTCCGAAAAATGAGCGTGCCTCCATTCCAAGTGTAAGCCTGCTTCAAGTCAGAATGGCAATTAAAGCAGCAGCAAATGTTATCTCTTTCCAACATAAACAGGGTGTCCCCTTTTCAAGCAGAGTGTGTTACAAACCCCTCCGAGAGATAAATCGAAGGTTGTGTTTGAATTGGTCTCGTTAAGGCTTGTATTCCCTTATTCGGCATTTTGTTTCAAATATGCGTTGTCATGCACGTTCCACTTGCATTGTTATGCACCGTTACACCTGCATCGTTATGCACATTATATTTCCATTTTCATACACATTGCGTGCATACGTGCATCGCTTTACTTACATGTGTTCAAGTTCCTTTTTATACACATTACGTGCATACGTGCATCGCTTTACTTGCATGTGTTCAAGTTCCTTTTTATACACATTGCGTGCATACGTGCATCGCTTTACTTACATGTGTTCAAGTTTCTTTTTATACACATTGCATGCATACGTGCATCGCTTTACTTATATGTGTTCAAGTTCCTTTTCATACACATTGCGTGCATACGTGCATCGCTTTACTTACATGTGTTCAAGTTCCTTTTTATACACATTGCGTGCATACATGCATCGCTTTACTTACATGTGTTCAAGTTCCTTTTCATACACATTGCTCGCGTTGACCACTTGCTTTACTTACACGTGTTCAATTCGCAGTCTAATTACACATTGCCTGCGCGACTGCATGCTTTACTTACATATGTATTTTCAGATTTCATTACACATTGCTTGCATGCGTGCATCATTTTACTCACATATTCAATTTTCCTATCACACACATTGTACACGTTGTTGCGTGTTCTTTACTTACATGTGTTTGTACTTTCATAGCATTGTTATGATTACTCTAAATTGCATTGTTATGCACCCTCTTCACTTGCATTGTGATGCACGTTTCAATCGCATTGTTATGCACACTCTGTTCTCGAAACACCGGGATACGTCCCTAGGTTTCTTCACCTTCTTTCCGAAACACCGGGATACGTCCCTACGTTTCTCTCTCTTTTTCGAAACACCGGGATACGTCCCTAGGTTTCTTCACCTTCTTTCCGAAACACCGGGATACGTCCCTATGTTTCTTCTATCTTCTCTCCGTAATCCTTGGGATACGTCCCTAATCTTTGGGATACGTCCCTAATCCTTGGGATACGTCCCTAAACCCTGGGATACGTCCCTAACCATAGGGATACGTCCCTAGGCACCTGGATACGTCCCTATGTCTCTCCTTCCTTTCTAAATACCGGGATGCGTCCCTACGTTTCTCTCTTTTTTTCGAAACACCGGGATACGTCCCTACGTTTCTCTCTCCTTTCCGAGACACCGGGATACGTCCTTATGTTTCCCTCTTCTTACCGGGATACGTCCATATGCTTTTTCTCCTTATTCCGAAACACTGGGGTGCGTCCCTATGCTTCTCCCTATTTGGTTACAAGCGTTCGGAATACGTTCCAATGCTCACATTATTCTGAAACACCGGGATACGTCCCTATGTTTCTCCTTCTTCGGTCAAAAGCGTTCAGAATACGTTCTAATGCTTAAACCGCTCCGAAACACTGGGATAAGTCCCTCTGTTTCTCTCTTTGTTCCTTCCTCGGCATTTCATTCGCGCTATCTTGCGCACCTTACCTGTACTTGTCAGTACATTACATTGTTTTGCATACAAACCGGCTTCGCGTAGCGTGTAAGTCCAATTATCAAAGTCTTCCTGCATATCGTTTGCATCCTGCCCCTGAACTACGCTGGTTTGATTCCTTGCAAAGGGATACGTAGGCAGCCTGCGGGCACAACCACTTATTCATTTGTATTTTTGTTTATCCAAGTCTTCGGCCTCGTCAAAAATGGGTCGTCTCTGGGCTTTGACACTCACTCCCGTCATTGTTATGACTTACGAGTTCTGTCAAAGAGGGGTAACTGTAGACACCCCATTTTTGACCGCCCACAAGACTTGGGCACTACTGATGGTTTACTTGTTGAAGAAAGGTGTGCAGGGCACAGGTTCAGTTTCTTCGGCAAGGAGAGAGGCGAATCTCAACTTCACACCCCATTTTGAATCAAAGCTATTTTGGATGGTTTTTAGACCTTAAAACCCTCTCTTTCAAAACATTTTTGAAGTAAAATTCCCACGATGTTCCGACGCTCGCATTTCGGTAAATGGTGCGCTTTTCGGTAAACCGAGCAAGGACAAAGTGGAAATGAATGAAAGAGAGATGAAATATTTGGAAAATCTTTCAAAACACCTTATTTAGGGGTTTGAAGTTGAAGAGAAGAGGAGAAGAGGGGAGAAAACTAGTTTTGGAGAAGTTCAGGATGAATCCGGGTGGGAGAAAGATGAGCAGTCATCGCTAAATCAAGCTTATCTACCTATACACTTGGAGTTGAGCTATGAGGCCACCACCATTGGAAAGAAGACTTCTGGGGCTTCATTTTTCATTCAAGAATCTCCTAAAGCCAAGTCCGGGTGGAGGAGATATGATTGGTTGAAGTCGGGCATCATTCCGGTTGGATCGAGTCTGCGCGGCTTCACCAAAATGGGCATAACTTTTTCCACAGAAGGAATTTTAATGCAAGGTTTGCGCCATTGGAAAGCTAACTTCCGGGGCTTCAATCTGGACATCCACCGGCACTTTTTGACCTCATTGGACACCCATCGGCACTCTATTTATCCGACCGGCCAGTACAAAGTGCAGGTCGGCAATTTATTGTGCCGATGACCCTTTTTCTTGGCCGATCTGACCCTTTTGACTCTCCCAGGCATAATACATGCCAGCTGTGCCAGCTGGGATGCACAGAACCAGCTCCACGTGCATATATGTGCCTATTTTGAGCCTTTACACCACCTTTGCCCCCTTCTTTGCACCCTTTGCTCAAGGCTTCTTGAGGAAGCCTTGACCCCTTGTCTTGGCTTCCTCAAGAAGCCTAACAGCTGTCCAAGCTTCTCCAATAAGCCTTGACCTCCCCTTAGACCCCTTTGACCCTTTGAAGCTTGTCTTAGAAGCTTAGCATTGCCTATATAAGAGAGGTCCCTTCTCCTTTGTTTGGGTTGGAGATTTTGGAGCAAAAAAACCAGAGGGAAGAGATATATATCTGATATACATACATACACCCTCTATATCTATCTTATCCAAGCCTCCAAACACCTTTGTTCTTGCACCATTTGCCCTACAACACCTAGCACAACACCTCCATCCTCCATTCCAGCACTTGGTAGGCCATTTGCAGAGGTTAGAAGCTTAGAAACTTGGATCAAGGGCTGCTGGTTTGCTGCTCTTCAAGGGTAAGCATCCATTTCCCTTGAACTTGCATTTTTTAACTTCATTGGTTAGCCTTATTTACAAGCATTTTTGAGCTTCGATGTAAACTGTAAAGAGGCTTATTTTGAGCCCTTCTTCAACATTGAAGAAGGGATCAACACTGTTGGGGACCTCCATGTATGACTTGCTTCATTACCCCTCTTTGGTCCCCATTTTTGCATGTTTGTTTAGCTTATTTTGCTTCTGTTTTTCGGCCATGATCAGAACTGAGAGTGGCCATATTTTGACCCCCTTGACATGTTTCATTAGGGTCTTTGGTTGTTTGATGCATTTTTTGTATACTTCATGTTATAGCCCTCTTGTGGCCTTATTCTTGCATTGCATTTTAAGGGTGTTTGTATATTGATTTGGGGGCTTTCATAAACTGTGAGTAGTCATATTTTTGGCCCCTCTTCAGTGTTATTGAAGGGTCTTTTTCATTTTGGGCTTTGAATCTACCACTTGCTTCATTACCTAGCTTGAGGGCCCGTTTTTGCATGCTGTTTTTGCCCTATCTATGCTCACTGTTTGGCCATGCTTGGAACAGAAAAAATGCTTTTTTTGGGGCTGCCTTGCTTCTGTTTTCATGCTTCATGTCCAGATTATGCATGTTTGATATAGCTATAGGTCATTTCATGAGCCTAATCTTGCATTTCGGGTCCATTTCATGCACTTAGTGTCATTTCGCTATGTTTTGGGACCATTTGGCATCATGTTCCAGCGCTGAAATTCACATGCTTGTATGCCATCTTGCATCCCTTGCCATGCTTTGGTAGAGTTGCATTTTCGTGCCTTAGGTTTGATTAATGCATTGTGCATGCATCCCATGTATTGTGTTGCCTCACTTGCCTCATTATGGCCACTGATTTTGGCATGCTTGCGAGCTATCCATGTTAGTTTAAGTCCATCGTTGCATGTTGTTGCATACCATGTTTGTTTACATGTTTAGGTTGCGTGCCTAGCATACATTGTTCATTTGCATGCCCATGTTGCATACTAGATCACATGCCTAGGTTGCATTACATTGGCATGCATGCCTTGCCTCTTGATCAAGTGATAGAGGTTGGGCTTTATGTGTTTGTTTGGTTTGCATGACAATTGAAATCAAAGTGCATACTTGGTTTCTTGGGCCATCACGCATCGAAATGCGCAATTGGTGGTCCGAGGATCAAGGAACATACCCTTTTGAGTCAAAATCATGATAAGGGATGTGTTGGTGCACACATTCGCTTGAAATTTCATGCCATGCCTTTACGTCATCGGCAAGAATATTAAAGGCCGACCGGCCATTTGTGAATGGTCGATAGCTTCATCAGCAGCCGATGGACATTCCTCATGGCCGGTGGGCACTTCCTCCAGCCGGTGGTGTACAGCAACATGCAAGGAAGGTATTCTGGGACCTTGGCAATTTTTGGAGAGACAGGGCAGTAAGAACAGAGGCAACAGTGCTATGGTGTGGGCTTTCCGGGCGAGTCGGACTCGAGCATGCATCATTCGCGCATCCCGCGGCTTTTTCTATTCTGCATTTAATTTATTAATTAAATTAGAAATTTGGTAATAATTTATTTTGTATTCGGACTGTATTATTTTGGATCAGATATTCTTTTGGTCCCTCCTCCGTGTGAGGGCGTATTTGTAATAAGTGTGTGTGGGTGTGTGCATGTCTTCCAACCCCCACTTCTTTCTTCCATTTTATTTACCTGCTTATGATGGTAGATTAGGGCACGTTTATTTTAGCATACCTTATGCAATGCATGCGTGCATCCATGCATTTGTTTACATGCATCGGGCTCGGTACATCACGCTTAATCGCATTGTATTCCAATTTCCAAATTGAATACGTGCTATTTGTAGCATTCCATATGCCATGCTTAGGACATAGAACTGTTTAGATTACACCATTGCTTGTGTTGCAGTAGCCACTTAACATGAACTAGGATCATGCATATGATTACTAACTGGTTTCTGTTTTGGCTTGGAGTACTAGGTAAGCTTTTATGCTTTAGCATATCGCATGCGTATGAGTGTTGCCATAATAGCATGATTACCATGAGGCTAGCTGCTTATGTGATATAATTACTTGAATGCCTGTGGGTGGAGGTTGGATTGCTTGAGTTGGAAAAACTCGTTGAAATCCGTGTTTTAGCCTACTCGCGAGTAGCAATTTCAAAACTATTTTCAAAACAAACGGATATGCAATGTTTATTTCCAAATTAGGCAATCTAGTCTATACTTGTTTGCTGTACGCATAACATAGTAATTCTAGGCTAATAATCGGAATAAGAACACATAACGTTTTCAAAATCGAATATCACGGTTAGTAGAGGCCGGCCTTCGGACCGGGCGAAAGGGGGTGCTCATAGCTGACCTTCCCCGATCGTACCCAAGCTCCCGAGCCAAGACCACTTTGGTGATGACAGACACGTGGCCTTCGGCACTGAGTCAGGGTTTCCTAAATTTTCCATTTTAAAAATATTTAGGTGGCGACTCTGTATCTGGCAAAGCAGTCCATGTTTGGCACTTCTTTTCAAAATCTTTTTTTCTTCAAAACGATTTGCCAGAGTTGGACTCTTTGGTTCAGATTACGAACCGCAACAAACAAAAAAACAGGGGAGTCCGAACTGTAGCATGAGGCCCACGGGCGCGTCTACACATTACTATCTAATTATAGCCTGAAAAGCCATCCATAAACGAAAGCAAAGCATGCCCCACTGTGAAATCCACCAACTCATCAATGTGTGGCAAGGGAAAGTCGTTCTTCGAACTAGCTCTGTTCAAATCCCTGAAGTCCACGCATACCCGGATCCTGCCATCTTTCTTTGGCACCGGAACAATGTTGGCCAACCAAGTCGGGTATTCGGATACGGCAAGAAGCCCGTGACGATTTGCTTGGTGACCTCTTCCTTAATCTTGATGGCCCACAGTATGATACTTCGAAGTTTCGCTTGATGTGTCGGCCTCGGGGTCAAGAGGGATCCGGTGCTGTACAATCTCAGGATCGATCCCAGGCATGTCTTCGTAGGACCACGCGAAAACATCTTTGAAAACTTTTAATAAAGCGACTAAGCGCTCGCGTTCCTCCGAAGACAACGTGGACCCGATCTGGACCAGTCGCGGGTCCTTCTCAGTACCAATGTTCACGGTAGTGATTTCATCCACTAAGGGTTTGACAAAGCTTTCCTGCTCTTGATCAATTAAACGTTGCAAAACTGGAGAAATTTTTTCCTCGTCGTTTTTATCAAAATTTTGAAAGTCCTGATTCAAGCAATGAATCAAAGGCACAGAGAAGTACTCAGAAACCACATTCACCTCATTCTCATTAAGTGCTTCCGAACCGTCCAATTCTTCTGTTACAACAAACTCAAAGGAGAAAGAAAAAGGCGACCTGGACAAGACTGTGGCATCCGGGTTATCACCCCCAGGAATATCGAACTCAAACTCAGTCGAGCTGGAACCTGATTCCGACTCACAAGACTCGGTGGAATCAGATTCCGGCTCACTACCTGACCCAGTGCTGCTCGAAAGAAATCCCTCTTCGTACTGCCAAACAAGAGAGGGCGCGATGGATGCATCCAAAATAGTTGATGGTAGGCCCGCAACCATTTCATTCCCGATCATGGACACCGAGAAGTTATCCCCCAAGCACAGCTGGTCGATCGAAGGATCTGAAAGTAGACATGCCAATGCTACCCCCATTTCAAGTTCGGTGTCCTCAGACTCTATTTCCCTACCATGCTCAAATTTTTAAGCATGGTCTGCATGCGCTCTTCGGCAACCTCATCCCCAAATAACTGTAGGTCAAAGAAAATTTCAAACCCTGGCACGCGCTTCCTCTCTGCGTTCAACTACGGCTCCGAAAAGCCACAGAATGGAAAGTCCTCCCCCTCCCGGACAAAGCGTCCGTTTAGGGTACCCTGAATGGGCCGGTGCATTAAGTCGAAAGGTCTCCCCATTTGTTTCACTTTGGCTCTTCTAGCCATTTCCTTTCCCTTCCTTACCCAATCCTCCTTGGTGGGCAGATAACCCAAGCCGAAGGTATGGGGTTGTGTGGCACTTCAGCCAATGCTGCGACGCCCTTCCGGCCGCTCCTTCCTAATCCCATCCCGGGGATGTGTTGGAGCTTGTTCATAAGATACACTGCTTGAGAACAGACATATATCCCCTCGTTAGCAGCCATGATGTTCTGTACAACCTGAGCCTCAGCCAGGGTAAAACCTGTTATGAACACATCCTCTATACCATGCTCGATTTCTAGAATAGGCGTAGATACCTCCGGCGGTGGATGAATTGACGAATTCCCGAAAACAATGGCTACTCCCTTTCCATAGGGGTATTTCACCATTTGATGCAAAGTGGATGACACTGCCTTTACCTGGTGCAGCCACGGCCTTCCCAAAAGTAGGTTGAAAGTTGCAGAAACCTCTAAGACATGGAAATCTATCTCATGCTGTCCCGGCCCAACTTTAGTATGAATTTTCACCGTCCCCATGACCTCTCTACTTGTGTTGTCGTATGCCCTAATCACCTGGCCTGTTGGTACAAAGTCGGCGATTTTCAAACCGATCGCATGCGCTGTCCTTGCTGGGTAGACGTTGATAGCGGATCCTGTATCAACAAGAACCACCGGTATCCATTTATTCCTACACTCCACAGAGATGTAGAGTGGTTTGTTATGGTCTGCTCCCTCGGGTGGCAGTTCTTTGTCGGAAAAAGTTAGCATCGGGGTAGCCCCTCCTGGAAAGACCAATCCTACCAACTGTTCTGGCGTGGTTTCTATCGAAAGCTTTGCCTTGTCCATGGCTGATAAGACAGCCTGTCTATGCACTCGTGATGCCATAAGCAGTCCCCAGATGGAGATGTCTGCTTGTATCTTTCTTAACTATTTGAGCACAGCCTCCTCTTCAAGTTGTTTCTCCTTTTGCTTTTCAGCCTCTCTATCCTTCCTAGAAGCCTCTGGTTGATCTAGGTGTGGGGGTTTGAAGTACCGCCCGCTCCGTGTCATATGGTCGACTTCTCCAAGGTACCAGGTGTCATCGGGTTGGTTGTTCCCCTAATCTTCGTCCGTATGGGCAAGACATAAATCCTCATCCTCCCACCACATTCCATCGGCCGTAGCAGACACACATGCAGCTGCAGTATGATCGTGGTCTCGCGGTACCTCCCATCCCTATGCTCGCAGCATTCTTTGTTTCTATGCTTATAGTAGTTTCAGTCCCCACATGGACCTTTGCCTTCCTGATTCTCTCGGAATCTTCAAATCTTTCCTGTTCCGACTATATCAACATAGCTGGTTGCTCAATAATTCCTGTATTCGAAATGCTCCGATCCTCAGCGAAACTCTTGACACCGGTGCTCTCTGGTGATGTACTCTGTTCTCCGACCCTTCCGGCCGCCGCTAACATTCTTGCCCCTGTCGGGCCCTGTTCTGGTTGGAGCTCTTCCACCACATCCGATTGATCATCTAACCACCTAGTAGCCTCTGCTAATTCCTCATAATCAAACCAGTTGACCGCTGCGTCCCCTGGATCTTGGTCACTGCAAAACTGGAGATTGGCAAGGTCTTCTTCCACAGCTGTCAAACCATCCGTCCTCTGTTCCAGACCATCCCCTTGGATCACACACAGCTCTGCCTCTGTCGGCCATTCCGCACCTAGCCCATTCTGGCCTATTGACGGAACGTAGTCACTCGGACTATATACTCTCTCAACGGAACTCTCAGACTTCTTAAGCTCTGGCTCAACAACCCTCTTTTCCTCTAAAATCTCTTCCCTTCTGTCCTTGACTGTCACCACCACTGGCTTAGGTTGGGTTATGGAGATATCCATCATACATAAGTCGGTGCAATCAGGAAGGAATACCTTCGGCTTAGGTAGGTGAGAAGGAGTGATATAGATACTAGGATCGTAAGACATGACCCCAGTTTGGATAAAGTTGATTCTTTTTGGAGGTGGAGCTTGGTTATGTGTGGGGAGAGGGTTTGTTGTAACATTGGGTTTCTCGGGAGGCAGAATCACCCCATTATCGATGAGATCTTGAATCTCATGACGTAATCGGAAGCATAGATCGGTGTCATGACCGTGTTGTTGGTGAAATGCACAGTATTTGGCTGGGTTGTGGGCAAGGGGAAGTTTTTCCGGTAATGGTCGCGGCTCTAGGGGCTTCAAGTGCCCTTTTCTGATTAAAACCCCCAAAGCTTTGGATAGGGGCATGTACAGTGGAGCGAAGGTTCTTGTGTTTTTGGGTGGGTACTTAGCTGTTTGAGTATGGCTTCCGGACGTGCCGGAGAATGGCGTAGCTGCCATGGTTTTTGGAGGGGGGTTGGTGGTGACCATGCTCACTTCGGAGGCTCTTGTAGTCGTGGCGTCGCTCGGGCCCGCATTGCTGCTGTGATTGAAAGTTCTTCGGGGTTGCTCCCGATCATTATCAATTAAGCCTTGCTTCAAGGCGTCCTCAATCTGTACCCCCATTTCATGCAGATCAGAAAAGGTAGGGAAGGGGAGTACAATCATCTTCTGCATCAACTTCGGCTGAAGATTGCGCACAATCATCCGAATCTGATCCTTGTCTGTGGGCTTTAAGGTCATCATCGAAGCCTTGGCCTTCCATCTAGTCACGAATTCCGAGAAGCTCTCTTTAGGCTATTGCCTTGTCATCTCGAGATCACGGGTCGTAATCTCAATCTGTGTATTGTATGAATATTGCGCAATGAAGGCCTCAGCCATCTCGTCCTAATTTCTTTTGACTTCATCTTCTAATTTGGCATACCATATGGCCGCCACACCCGATAGGGTCCGGCCGAACAGAGACAACTTCTGCAGCCTGGTGAGGCCCATTGGTCTTAAAATATCCGAAAACAACCTCAGGTGCACCATAGGGTCCCTGGACCCATCAAATCGGTCGATATGAGGCATTTTGAATCTGTCAGGCAGCGTCACAGCTGCATCAGTATATCCATCTTCAATGTCAGGGATGGTCTTGACTCCCTGGGATCTCTTGAACAGCTTTTCAAGCTTGCTCAACTTCAGTGCTGTGGGATCTGTCTCGAACTCAAAGGGAGAGTCCGGTAGGTTGGTGGGTGTTTTAGACAACTGGGGTTGGATTTGGGGTAGGACCGGGGGTGGAGGGGGTCCTGTGGGAATGTTTGTATCATTATGAACATTAGCTGTTTCCCCGAGGGTTGGAACTCCTGGTGGGGAAGGAGCTTGCTGCAAAGCAGATGCTCCGGTTTGTTGTTGTAACCTCACGATTAACTCTGCTTGTTCATTTATAATCGCGTATTTCTGCTGTAGCGAACTCACTTTGTCGGACAAAGATCTGTTGCATCATTTTTATACTCTCTTGGAGTTGACGCAGCATTTCCTCCAAGCCGGCCATACTGTTCTGTTTTGATTGGATTACCGGTATATATTCCCTCTCTGTAGGTGAAACAGAACCCTGATCCCTATTGTACTCAGGTGGGGTAGATAAGGCCCTCTGATCGATCTTGATCGATGCCCTCTGCCCTAGCGTCCTCCGCCTAATACCGGGGTAGAGAGTGGTACATGGTTGTCCGTCTACAGATCCTCGGATCAATGGAGTCGGCGACCTCGATCCGTAGTGCTTGGGGAATATCTGGCAGTGCAAGCAATTGTGCTAAACTACCCTAGCAAAAAGATAAATAAAACAATAATAAGGAAATAAACGAGCAGACAAACGGACAACATAACGGCTTAAAATAAATACACAACACACAGTTGGGCATCACAATATACTGCCAAAAATACTGTTCTCAAACATTGGCCATTGTTCTTGAATCACTGTTCCTGAAAACTGAATCTGATACCCGCAGATAACTGATTCTCAAAACACTGATACTGGTGCCCTCGGGCCTGATGCCCAAAACTCGCAAACTGATACATGCACCCTGTAGAGACACACTCTGACAGCACATAACAGATAATTGAGAGCCAAAACACCCCTATGTTGGGGTAGGGTTTCCCTATCCTATTTTGTTAGGAGCTAGGGTTTCACTACGCACGCAGCGGCTTCAAACAACCTATCATCAGGTAAGCAACCTGTCCTAGTTTGGAATGGTCACTATGGATTCCAAATATGCACTAGGTCGAATGGTCAAAGAGGGTGCCCCGGTAAAATCGGGATTTGTGTTCCCGTCGTGGCAGAGCTCGTAACCGGTCAGCCTTATGGCACGCTTCTCGAAGCGAGCCTCCGGCAAACCGTTTAGGAATAACATACAACAAACACGGTGTCCTAGGCGCACCAATGCAAAATGCAATGCAAAGAGACACATAAGTGTGAACAAAACAAGATATCATGAGTTCGAGTCAAGTTCTCTAAATCCCCAGCAGAGTCGCCAGAAACTGTAACAGGCCCGCGAGGGACCTTAACGGTGTTACAGTTCAGACTCGATTTGTCACGGTTCTTAATCTTGCACCAAAGAGTCCAAATCCGGCAAATCGTTTTGAGAAAAATAGATTTCTTTGAAAGAAGTGCCAAACATGGACTGCTTTGCCAGATACAGAGTCGCCACCTAAATATTTTATAATGGGAAAATTTAGGAAACCCTGACTATGTGCCAAAGGCCACGTGTCCGTCATCACCAAAGTTGCCTAATGCATCGCATACAAAATGCAATCTAGAATAGGCTCGACTAATCCTAGGACGGCATGTGGAATGTGACAATTGATACATGTACTCAAGTTGAATTTGAAATACAATCCAGTTAGCATGATGCGCCGAGCCCGGTGCATGCAATACAGATGAATGAATGCAAACATGCGAAGCATAAGAATGCTAATTGAGATATGCCCTAAATCTAACCATTGTAAGCGGTTAAATAAAAGGGAAGAAAGACGTGGGGTTGGAAGACATACACACACCCACGCACACTTATTACAACATTGGCCCTCACTCGGAGGGTCCGAAAGAATAATACAAGCCACCTAATTAACTAACTCACAAGCTAATTAATTATTACAAAACCGAATTGAACAACTAGCTACAACTAATTATTACACAACTTAATTAATTAACAAATTAATTATTACAAATAACAAATGGTAACTAACTAGTAAGCAGTAAAAGAGAGTTGCTCCAGCTCTATTCGAAGAAGAGGAGGGTATGCATGCTCGCTTCGGTTCCCCACTTTGGAAGGCCTTCCGGTTGCTCTTTTAGAGGCTCTGTTTGCAGGGTGTCTTCCAGTGCTTGTTGCTGTAACTTACCAAAACACTGCAGGGGGAAGCTACCAGTGGCCTGCCGGCCATGGAGAGAGGTCTGCCAGCCAGAGATGGCCTATTGCCCGCCAAGGGTGGCACACTACCGGCCATCAATGGCAGGTTGCCAGCCACTGGTGTGCTGTGACACCAAATTGCAACGAAACACAAAATAGAGAAAAGGGAGAGTTTCCCAAGGACATGTACGCACCATGGCGCTCCAAATCACCTCAAAGCATCAAGGCAGAGGCCAAATCGGATCCACGACCATCAATCACGCATCCCGATGCATGATGGCCAAAGATCCAACTTGTGCAAATCAATATGAAAATGAATGCACAAATAAAGCAAGTAAAGCCTAGAACTCTATCATGAATCATCAAGAGCTTCGGCGACCGAGAATTGAGACACGTTCCATCACTTAAAGTATGAAACGCCCCTCGTTCCTCGTGCTCGGATTAACACTTAATCCAAGCAATGCAACACATAAGCATGGCAAACATGCAATGCGAACAACCTAACAAGGCTAATGACATGCAACAAGCACATAAGCATGATGTGAGGTGACAACCTTGGACAACATGACGAAATGCAACATGAACATGTGAACATGCAAGGCATGTAAAGCTAAATAAGTATGCAACAACATACTACATGTAACAAGCATGCGACAACATGATAAAATGGGCTTACACCAAAGATGGACAGCTCTCAACTAGGTCCAAATCAGTAGCCAATAGTGATGAATTAAGCCACACAGCATACTCAAGCATGCAAAATGCGAAAGGTTCGACAAAGGGGGCCTAAAAGGGCAACTCTCAAAAGTGCCAAAGAAGTGACAAATGTGCAAGTGTAACAACACTATATGCACTGAAATGAGATGATAAATGATGCCAAATCATTTAAACGACACAAGTAAAGCATGCGAAGGTCCTAAGTCATGAAAGCTAGCAAAGAGCAATACAAAGGTGGCATGCAATACATGGCACAAATGCATGAACTAAGCATGGGCAGAGCTTAATTAAGCCTAAACAAGGACTTAAACATGTTGGAATGAAGGCTCGAACACCTAGACATGCAAGTATACAAGCTAAGCCTTAAATTAGGCAATAATGCCCGACATTCAAAAACACTTGAAGCATGAATGAAGTGGGAATGTAGCAATGGTACATGCTTTGAAATGAAGTATTAAATGATGCCAAATCATCTAAATATCTCAAAGATAGCATGCATGAATCACCAAAACACAAAGTTTGCAAAGCCAATTACACTACAGCTATACAAAGCATGCATCATTTGACTATGAAGCATAAAGACAGAGCCAATGCAGTCCCAAAACATGAACATTTCTAGTTCAAATCATGGCCAAAAGGTGCTCACATGAAGGACTTAGGCAACATGCGAGGTTGGTTAGTAAACATGAGTTGTATGGCATGTATATGAAGCATATGAAATCTCACCAAACCAGCCAAAATCAGTGAACAAAATATGCCAAAATATGCCCAAATAATCATGGAAATGCAGCCAATGCATGCCAAAATGAGGGGCTTCTTTGGAGGGCCATACAAGGGATTATTAGGCACATGCAAGATGGACATTCAACAAGGCCAAACCAACTCTAGAAATGGCTCAAGAGGGTCCCAAAACCCATTGAAAAAGGCCTGGAACAAGGTCTAGAGGCATGCAAAATGGGGTCTCTTTGGAAGGCCAAAAAGGCCACCAAACAAGACAAGGAGAGAGGGGGTCACCCCCCTCTGATTTGGGTTCTCAAAATAGTGGCTAAGCCACTGAAAATCCACTGGATTTCAGTGACTAATAGGCCAAAACAAAGCCAATGCAAATACTCACATGTACGGCTCTAAACATAAAGAGATAAAGCATGCATGGGGGAAGATGACCCCAAACCGAAAAAGTATCTTAAAAAAACATGTTTATAAGCTCAAAAGGAAACTTTTTCTAGTTTATGACCAATCTCAAAAATGCTCACAAGTAGGACTAAGATATGATGCAAAAATGGCCCTAAAAGGAGAGATAAAGCACAAGGGACAATAGATGGCCTCGAACAGAGAAGAGCCCTTCAACAAAGTTGAAGAGGAGCTCAAAATAATGCAATTTATAGTTTCTCTCAAAGCCCAGAAGTGCTCACAAATGAGGCTAATATATCATGCAAAATAGGCCTACAAAGAGGGATAAAGCATACAAGGGGGGGAGGAGGCCTCAAAAAGAAAAGTGTTCTTATACAATCTTCAAGAGAAGCTCAAAATATGACACTTTTTAGTTTATGACAAAGTCCAGAAAAGCTTGCAAGTATGGCTTATAGATGAAGTAAAAAAATGCAAGTTTAAGGGAAATGAGGACTTAGCCTTGAAGAGCAGCTTTCCAGCAGCTTTTGGTCCAAGATTCTGAGCTTTCAACCTTTGCAAATGGCCTCCAAGGTGCTGGAATGGAGGATGGAGGTGTATATGTAAGGGTTGTAGTGTAAAAGTGCAAGGAAATTCAATTTCTAAGCACAAAACTCAAGTAATATAGAGAGAAAGAGAGGTTTTGCTCTTCAAAACTCCAGAACTTGTGTCAAAAAGGATGGCCTCTTGCTTATATAGAAGGAGGCAATGCAAAGCTTTTTCAATAAGCTTTGCAAGAATTGCATCCCTCCATACACGTGTATGGGGGGGAGATAACAAAAATCCAGCTGGCTCAAAAGATCTGCCTGGAAACCAGCTGAGATAGGGGGGGTGCTGGCCATTAGCAATGGCCGGCAGTGCCACACTGATGGTCGGTAGGGCTTCATCAGTGGCCGGCAGGGGCAAATCCATGGCCGGCAATGCACCAAGAGGGCCACTCTAAAAGGACCAAAACAGGGTCCTAAAATGAGGCAGAAAGGATACAAGGTCCGGGAAACTCAAACCGGTGACGTTCCGTCGCGATAGTTGAGTGCTCGACGAGCAATCGAACCAGTTGTTGGGTGTACCTACAAGCACAACCGAGTCTTGAGGATGGTCAAAAATGGGGTGTCTACACCTCTATCTCACAATGATTCACAATATAGCCAATGAACTTGCGGGATCCGATACCAAATGCACATTTTGAGGCGTTGAGCTTCATTTATATTTATGAAGAATGTCGAAGGTCGCTATTAAGTCAACTAAATGGGCATCATTTTCTTTGGATTTTACAACCATATTGTCGATATACACTTCCATGGTTCGGCCAATTTGGTCTTTGAACATGGTGGTGACTAGTCGTTGATATGTTGCCTCGGCATTTTTCAATCCAAAGGGCATGACCTTATAACGGTAGGTTCTCTTTGGAGTAAGGAATGTCATTTTATCCTGGTCGGCTGGATCCATGGCGATTTGGTGATAGGCCCCGATAAGCATCTAGAAAGTTCATATGCTGATGTTGGGCGGTTACATTCACGAGTTGGTCAATTAGGGGCAAGAAAAAACAATCCTTGGGGCAGGCTTTGTTTTAATCGGTGAAGTCCACACAAATACACCATGATCCATATTTCTTGTTTACCACCACAGTGTTGGACAACCACATGGGGTAGGTTACCTCCCAAATCACCCCAACTTCTAAGAGTTTGTCTACTTCATCAATTACGACCAAAGCATGCTTGACGGCCGATCGGCGACTCTTCTGAACCACTGGCTTGGCTTTTTGGTTAATATGTAAGCTATACATGGCTACATCGGGGTCCACCCTTGGCATCTCGTAAGGTGTCCACGCAAAAACATCAATGTTGTCGAGTAAGAAGGAGACCAAGTCTTGCCGTTTGACTGTATTAAGATAGATGCCGACCAAGAATAACTTTTCTGGGTCATCATTGATGTTAACTTGGCCCAATTCCTCTGTTGCCTTTACGGTTAGGATCTTACCCACATCCTCCAAGCTCTCCTAATCTAAGACTTCGATTGAGTTTACTTCCAATTCCCTAGGCTTCTTTGCCGAAGCGCTGAGATAACAATGCTTTCTTGACTTCTGAGAGCCTCGAATTTGTTCGATGCCATGCTGAGTTGGGAAACAGACAAGCTGATCACAAGTGCTTGGTATTGCCTGCATCGTGTGTAACCAGGTTCGTCCCATGATCATGTTGTAAGGTGATGGAAGCTTAGGGATTAGGAATTCCACATCTAGTGTTTTGGTGCCCACGCATACTGGTAATGTAATCTTCCCTAAGGGGTACTCAGGATTGACGTTGAAGCCGAATATGAGATAATCAGCGGACATAAGGTCTGAATCATTGAGGCCAAGTTTGAGGAACGTTTTGTAATACATTATATCGGAAGTGCTCCCTTGCTCAATCAGGACGCGTTCGACGGCGAACTTATTCACTCGCAATTCAATCACAAGGGCATCATCGTATAGGAGGGTCACTCCTCTGAGGTCGACATCAGAGAAACTAATCTTGTTTGTCAATTGAGGCCGTTTGGCCAACGTATATGGCTTAGATGGGTTAATTGTTATAGCTGGATTGTGTTTACTTTGTTTGGATGAGGTAAGTTGTATATCATATGGATTACACCAAGTGGAGGTGAATTGGGACGTAGGGCCACTGCGTTTGGCGAACTAGTTTTGATGTTGACATACTCCGGCAGTCAGCCATCTTGGACCAATTCCTTCAGGTGATCCTTTAAGACATAACATCTATCGGTCTTATGTCTGTGATCTTTGTGGTATTTACACATCCGATCCCTGTGTCTCGTATCAGGGGGTCCGATCATCTTAGCCGGCCATTTAAAGAATGGAAGGTGCTGGACTTTGGGCAGGATCTTACTGATCAACTCCGACACCTCCATGTATTTCTTGTTCGACCACCTTGGGCGCCTATTTTCCATATGATACTATTCATTTGGCCGATGAGAGTCTTGTCGGCTGTCCTTTCTTGACCGTCCGGACTTCTCGTTCTTTCTGGTGGGGTGTTACTTAATGGCTGTACTAGGGCAGGCGCTGCCATTTCTAAAACTCGTTGGCCGGCCTTTACTCGGATTGCATCATCTTCCACCATACAGTACTCTTCAACCTTCATCAAGGTCCAGACTCGCCTAGTACTCTCACAAAGTTTCATCTGGCTTGATTCTTATTGCCCACAAGGAGTCTGCCTGCTTTGGCTGAGTCTCATTGGTGTTGAACCTCACCCTGAAAGATTTCTGGAGTTGATGAAAACTCTTGATCGAAGCCGGTTCAAGTTTGTAATACCACCTGACGACTAATGGTCCTAAGCTACTGGGAAATATCCGGCACATGAGTGCTTCATCGTTTGCATGCAACATCATTGCTTGTTTGTAATGACGAATATGGTCTGGAGGGTCTGACCGGCCGTCATACAGAGTAAACGTAGGTGCTTGAAGTTTTTAGGTAGAACAACTTTGGTGATGCGTTGTATGAAGGGATCATGTTTGTCTGCTACATCCAATTCATGATCTCCTTTCTTATGACCGCGTTGCATATGTGGATTTCCTTCTGACAAACCCAAAGTGTCCACTCGACCCTTCTTTTTGGTCCCTATAGATGATGAATCTGATGTATCGCTACGATCACATCTCCGATGTCGGCATTGTTGCTTAACTCTTTTTTCTGGAGATCGGCCCTAATTGCGGCTTAGTGGATTTTGCAGGGACTTTTCCAACCCTTGGCGCAGTTGCACATTATCCACTGCCATGTCTTCAAGCCGCTGTTCATTTCGTCTTGTTTGGTCTATCAAAGTTTGCATGGTAGCTTTCGCTGAGGTCGAAGGCACAAAAGGAGTTATGAGGTCAAAGTTCAAAGATCTTCATGCTAGGGTATTTTTTAGGCCAAATACCGTTTTGGATGGGATGTTGTCTCCGTCAATTGATGGATCTTGAATCGGGTCTGCCATGGATGAGTATAAGTATTTTCATAGACGGCGTCAATTGTGATCTAGTCAGACCTTCGATATCCTTGAGATGTCACATAAAATAGAAAAGAACACTCTGACGAGCAAGTTATTATATGTTTTTCTAGCCCTCTCTTCTCTCTTAAGATTTTTATATTTTATCACACATACCTCTTGTTTTAGCCTGCCTTCGCCTTTTATAGTTCCTCTTGCTATGTCCTTTTCATTTCTTTCTGGCCCACTTCCCTATATTGGACAACCTAGCTTCAATATGGGCCTGCCGTTTGTTACTATCTATTTGGCACCCATTAGGATTATCCCTGCCTATTCGGCTATGTCTTACGGCCCAACGGGTTTTTATAACATTGGGCTGTCGAGCTCTTTTTCCACATTTCATCATTTATTCGGCTCCCACATTTATATATCAATTTTCTTATGCATATAGTAACCGAAATAAGAATATAGGGCAACCATCAAGGCGGAACAAAACACTTTAAATGAAACTTGGAAGGAAAAGACATATATACTAGCTAATAATATATAAAATAGCACACAAATGAACACATAAGGACATATATAGCTGTAGACACCCAATTTTTGACCGTCCGTACGACTTGGGTGCCACTGATTGATCACTCGATGATGAAAGTTATGCTGTGCAAATGTTTGATTTCTTCAATAAGAAGGGCTTCTAAATCCCAACTTTACACCCTATTTTGACCAAAACAATTTTAGACCTTAAAATCCTCTTTTTCAAAATATTTTTGAAAATGTTTCTACGATGTTCTGAGGCTCGCATTTCGTTTAAAATATTGCACTTTTCGGTAAACCAAGTAAGGACAAAGTGGAAATAAATGGAAGGGAGGTGAACTCTTTTAAAAAATTTTAAAAACATCTTTTTTATAGGTTTAGAGTTAAGGGAAATAGGAGGAGAGGGAAGAAAACTAGTTGAGAAGGAAGTTGGGCACCAATCTGTTAGGACAAAAATGAGCAGCCTTTACTAAAATAGAAACATATCTTTGCACACATGGAATTTAGATGTGAGGCTACCTCCACTGGAAAGTAGACTTCCGGGGCTTCAATTTAGACTCAAGAATGACCAAAAATTGAGTTTGGATTAAGGAGATATGCCCGTTTGAAGTCAGGCCTGGAAGCAGATTTTTGCCTGCCGGCCACTAGTGGCCTGCTGGCTACTTGTGTAAAAAGTCAATTTTTTGCAGATATTTGTTGCCAGTTGTTCCTATACTGCACCAGCCGTTCCTATACAGATATTTCCGAGATAGACACATGGTTTTCTATAGATGGATGGCCTTCTCTTTTGGTTTAAAGGTTTAGGAGTAAGAAAATATTTTTGAAGAGCAAATTTTGGAAAATTCTCTCTCTCTATAATTCTCTCTCTCTTGCAACTTACATAGCATTTGCTCAAACACTCTAAACCAAACCTAAAGAGTTTTTTTGCTGAGGTGATTTGAGCTTGAATTTTAGCTCTTGAGACACTTGAGAGTGTGAAATTGGTGGTTTATAACTCAAAGGTTCATTCGTCTTCAAGAGGTATACTTTCTAGTGTTTTTGTACCATCTCTACACCACTTGTTTTCCATATTTTCTTGTTGTTTTTAAGCTATTTATTACTTGTATTTTTGGGCTGAAACTTGTGGTTGAAGGGAATTTAAGGTAGAGGGGTTGATAGCACTTCTTTGAACCTTGTTTCTAAGGCCTTTGCCCTTATGTTTCCATATTCTCATCACCTTTCTTTTCAGCTTTTTACCACTGATTTTCAAAGGCTTTTCATAGGCAAAAATCATGTTTTGAAGTCCCAAAAGTGGAGGGGTTGGTCTCCCCTCCTTGTGCTTGTGTGCTAGTATTAATTCCTCAATATTTTAGCTTATTGTTTTAGCTATTTTTGTCTTCATTCTAGCACTTTTTTGGACTATTTTAGGATTGTTTTAGGACTATTTTTAGTTGTTCATTGCATTTAAGCTTTGTATAGCATGCTTGTAGTGTAATGGTCCTCATAGGCTAGGTGGTTAAGGCCTTAGCCACCAACCTATTTGAGTTGGTAGTGTTTGTTTCTTACTTTCCATACTTGTATTCATATATAATCACCTCTGCAACCTCCCTCATTTCTTGGCTTTTTCTTTGTTTTGAAAGTTGTTTCAAACTAATTGCTTGTTTAAACTTGAGATTGAAGTTGTTGTGTTTAATGGTTTAATCCATTTGGGGGTTCATTACCAACGGCATGATATATCTCTCATGCCTAAAACAACTCTTGGTTTAGTACTTTTTTTTCCATTAGAGGACTTAATTTTCACTTTTGGACTTAATGAACTAAGGAATGGATGATAATTAAAATGCAGTAATAAAATTTGGACTAAAAGTGATACAAAATAAAATCAACTTGGGTTTAATCGGATGTTAATTGAACCCATGGAGTCTTGAGTCGTTTCATACTTGTTAGTAGTGTAAACGGTTCAAGAGTCAATGTCAACCACTTCCCTTGATCAATCCATGATAGGGAGAGGGTTTTTTGTTGGTCTTTTGTTATGCATTTATTGAATTATGTCCCTTGGTTCATAAGTCATCGCGCAATAAAATTGCGTCGATTGATAGCTTGCGAACCAAACCTACCCCTTTTTTGACCGGGTTACTGATAAGGAGAGACATGGTGGACAAACATCCCCTGAGAATACTCTAGTTTGTGCTCTGTTTGTCCTCTGTTGCTGTAGGAAAGAATCAACATCAGTGGCTTGCAGGCCACTTCTTCTGGACGGCAACCCACCATTAGTGGCCTGCCGACCACTACCTCTAGGTTGCTGGCCACTTTTTCAAGGTAGGCAGTGTGCTTTTCCTAGTAGAGCAGAGGCTGAGGTGGAAAATAGTGCATTTTTTTTTTAATTGTACAACAGAGGTATTCTGGCAGCAAAATAGTGGGCTTCTTTCGGGTGGAAATCTGTGTGCATGCATAAGCATTCCTCACTTCCCAGGGCTGATTAGTTAGAGTAGTTGATTACTTAGCTTAGTCATTTCTTTGGTTGTACTCGTGTTGTTAATTTGTTAATTAATTAGTGTAATTAATTAGTTAGTTCCAAATTTGTAATAATTAGCTAGAATAGTTAATTAATTGTGGTGTTGTAATAATTAGCTAGCATAGTTAGTTTGTTAATTCGGTTTGTAAGAGTTAGTTAATTAGGTAATTAATTAGCTAGTCTATTCATTCGAACCCTCTTGCGTGAGGGCCAAGCTTGTAATAATGTGTATGTTTTCCAACCCCATGTCTTTCTTTTATCATTTCCCATGTTTGCATCCACTTGTCTTGCACGCATCGAGACTAGGTTCATTATTTTAACAAAGCATAGTAGTTTACATACTTTGTTGAATACGTGTTTAAACCGCATGCTATCAAATTGATTCACATGTCATAATTAGTAGTCGAGCCTATTAATTACATTATTGCATGTGTTGCATTAGTCATGTTGCATTAGTTAGGGGCATGCATGTTTTCTAACTCTTTGTTTCTTTTGGCTTGCCTTAGAGTACTAGGTGAGCATTTTTGTTGCTTTAGCATATCACACGAGTGTGATTGTTGCCATGTCTAGCATGCTTTCCATGAGACTAATTGCTTAATTGATAAATTGGTTGAATGCTTATAGATGAAGGCTAATTGCTTGAATTGGAATAATTTGAGTAATGTACATATGCGATCACTTTTTCAAGTTGTACATATTCAAAACAATTTTCAAACATACATGAATTAAAGTTTTCCAATTTTTGCAAATTAGTCCATACTTGTGTACACATCACATAGTAAGTTAGCCTAATAATCGGAACAAGAGCATATAATATAAATAAAAATCACATCATGATTAGTAGAGGCCGATCTTTGATTAGGCGAGTGGGGTGCTCAATTCATGACCTTCCCATCTCGTACCTAAGTTCCCGGGGCGAGACAACTTTGGTGATGACCGATAAGTGGCCTTTGGCACAAGTCCTGGGTTTCCTAAATTTCCCAAAATAAAATATTTAGGTGGCGACTCTATATTTGGCAAAGTAGTCCATTTTTGACATTTTGATTTAAAATCGATTTTTCAAAAGATTTGCCAGATTTGGACTCTTTTGTGTTTATCTATTTCACATTGCACTTGTGGAATCAGATTCAGAACCACGAGAGTTCGAACTGTAGGGCTATCATATTTGAAAGGAGCACGAAAAGTCGAGCTACAGTTTCTGGCGACTCTGTTGGGGACTTTAGAGAGCTTGGCTTGAAATTCATGATGTGAAATTTTATCTATATTTACTTGTTCTTTGCATTGCATTTGCATTGGTTCTTTAGGTCACCGTGTTTGCCATCTGCTATTCCTGGATAGTTTGTCAGAGGCTTGCCCAAAAGCTTACCAAAAGGCTAACCGGTCGTGGGCTCTACCATGTTGGAAATACAACCCTTGGATCTGGACTACCGCTATACAGTTTGATTCTCCTCATTCGAATATCTTAGGTTCTAGTATGATCGCATCACACCTCGGCAATCCAAGACCACCCATGTGGCACGTAAGTAACGTGGACAACCCAAAAATATGTCCCTGAACCCAGAAAAATAGAAAAATAAAAAAAAAGTTATTTATTGAAATACAAAATTACATCAATACCTCTATTATGTTATTAAAATTGTATGCATTTTGATCTATTCAATTGTTTTTTTTTTTTTTTTTTTTTTTTTTTTCATCTAGCTTGTCTTAATGCATATGTACCCTTCGCCTTCGTAATGGCCTGGCTCAGCCCAGACATAGGCCCATGCGATTGACTAGACGAGGAGTAGGGCTTAGGTTCCCATATTCTACCCATGAGCTTTCTAATATGGATCTATGAGCTTAGATTGGGCTTGAACCATTTGGGCCTAATTTGACCTTTTTCATTAAAAGGGCACTTACCAATAAGTCACATATACAAAGTTCAAAATCTATCTAATCCCAAAACAAAATACTTGCACTAATTAGTCCTATATATTTTTAATTGTTACCAAAAACTCTTTTTTATTTTTATTTTTAATAACTTTAAAAATGTTGCTACATCTAATGACTTCCGTCAGACTCATTGAAAACTCGCCTAGAAAGTCACTGGAGCATCACCGGAAGTTCGCCAGAGTGTTCTGAACGTCACTGGAAAATGTCAATAACATCATTGAAGACTCACCGAAATATTTAGAATGTTGCCCAAAAAAAAAATATAAAAAAGAATAAATGGAGAAATTATAGTTATAAAACATAACAATAACAATCAACAATGGGAAAAAGTATATATTATTTTTCAATTTTTATAGGGTTTAAGCAAATAATCTGTAAATTGATCAAATTGAAAAGTACTCTTTGAAACTGTAAAATGTTACAGTTTCAAAGCATTAGTCTATCAAACTGGAAAACATGTTATAAAACTATAAAATTTTGCAGTTTTAAAGTATGATTCATTTTAGCACCAAACAAGATGAAACTGTAAAATTTTACTATTTTCACCGCCTATAACTAAAACTTAAAAATAACTTATTCAGAACTTGAAAATTTTCTCCATTAAAATAAAAAAATAGATGTGTGTAACAGAGAAAAAGTAGAAAAATTGAGAAATCGAAGGAAAGAACAAATATCGAAAGAATGTTGTACTCCGACAACTATTTTTGGTTTAGAACTAGTCGGATCTCATGTAGATCTACATTAGATTTGAATAGATCTACTCATCTTCTTCACTGTCGATGAGGATAAAGTAACGAGTTGATGTCGGTGGTTGGTGGTTGCCAGTGAACATCAATCAATGGTGGTCATCGGTTACTGGTGACTATATATGAGAAATAGAAAGAGAATAAGGAAGGTGTGATCACTGGTCGTCGGACATGACAATGGGAATGAGAGGAAAACGTAGAAAAAAGAGATAGAAAAACGTAAAGAATGAGAGAAAACGCAGAGAGAGAGAGAGAGAGAGGAAAATGTGTAGGACTTTTGGGTCTACTCAAAAAGTTGTTGGATTAAATAGTGTATACATATTTCAAACATGACCTCCGGGTAATTTTCCCTTCATTAAATTCAAAATTAATTGATTTATTTTTTTGTAAAAAATAATATAATATTTTAAAATTCATCACTACAATTAGATTTTCACATTTCATAATTAAAAAAATAAACATGAAGTTTATTAAATGAAATACAAAATTACATCTACAAGATAAGTATAACCCCAACTCAGTTGACACATACAATTTTGTCAATCATTTGCACTTGTCTACCCAAATAAACTATATATAGATGAGAAATTAATAGAAAAATTTAGCACATTAATTAACACTTAAGAATACAATTTTTATTTTTTAAAAAGTTTTTAAAATGAAAAGCAGAGCAATTCTTATCATTAGAAAAGATGTTGGTCTACGGGTCAGGCTTCGAAAAGCTTATTAGGCTAGGCCACAAATCCTACGCTTAATCCCAAGCCCAACCCATATATTTTAAGATCCCACAGGTCCATCATTGGGTCTGACCCCGACACATGCGCTTTGGGCTTTTTTATAAGACTTAGCACAAAATCATTTTTAAAAGAAAAATGGAGAAAAAGTAAAACCGATTGACCTAATATGACTTTTCTGATGGAAATATAGGGCTAGGCTTTGAAAAGCCCAATGAGCCAAGCTTATGGAACGGCCTATGGACCTCATCCTTCGGCCCAGGTCTTTGGTGATCTTGGAACATTATTTCATATTAGTTATATTAGAATAAGGTTAATTACGGCTGAGTCTTATTAAATAGATTTAAATACTTTTAGGTCCTATACATCTTTTAAATGCACCAAATTAAAAATCTTTAAATATCTATACTATATATTAAGCAAAAGGGGGTTTTTAACCCCAAGCCTTGTGGGAGCTCCAATCTCCCAATCTAAATTTTCTGATTTTTTGATTTAAAAAAAAAAAAAAACTTAGCATTTATTAACTTCTCACAACTCCCAAGTATTACCCTCATAATAACACTTTAATGCATTAAGAACAAGCATAAAAAAAAATTCTTTGAAATCCAATACATATGAATTCCTTGAAAAGTCCCAACACATATGATTATTATCTCTCATAATAACACTTTAATATATTAAGAACAAACATAAAAAAAATTCTTGAAAAGTCCAACAAATATGATTATTATCAAAGTATTAAACTTTAATATAATATAATAATAAAAAAAGACATTTAATTCCTTGAAAAGTGCAACACATATAATTATTATTAAAATAATAAACTTTAATATAATATAAAAAAAGAAAAAAAATAAGACATTTAAAAAATAAAAAAAAATTAAAAATCACAATTCACATATATAGATAATTATAAACACAATCCGTGCATAACACGATATATATATTGATGGGTAATCTTAAAATTCTTACTATACTCTCATTACTTATTTTGTGAAATCAAAAGACAACCTCCCTTATTTCTCTCTCTCTCTCTCTATATATATATATATATACTGTTTCTCTAACACTGTGTTTAGTTGGGATATTTGTGAAGGGATATGGAAAGGGAAAGAAAAAAAGTGTGTGAAACTATGTGAAATGTATGTATATTTTATTCACATTTCACTTATCTTTTCTCATTTCCTTGCCAAATCTCTTCCCAAGTCTCCCAACTAAACACAACGTAAGAGTCTTACACCATCACTAGCAACCTCTACTTCCACCGTCGCCAGCCACCACCACCTCTACCTTTGTCGGCTACCACCACTATCCACAGAGCACTACCACTGTTCATCGTTGTCGATCTACACACTACTGTCGCTGATTTACCACCACCATTCACTAAGCACCTCCACCGTCAACGATATATACTACACCATTTTCAATCTACACTTTACCATCTCTGATCTACATTTCATTGTTGTCGATCCACTGCTACCATTCACCAATTATCTCCATCATCACCGATCATCACTGCCATTGTTCAGTTCTAGCTATTTACAACATCGATCTACTATCTTAGATGTCGATTTGCTACCATTACCATGTTTGTCGTCGAGATGTAGCCATTACATGGTCACTGGAGCTCTTACTAGTGAGATTAGGTCTCTTTCTATCTCTCTCTATCTCTACATGGTAACGGATCTCCATCAATCTGTTGGTAAAGATCTAGTTAAATGAGATATGTTATTTGTAAATCTGAATGCATTTATCAATGAATAAAGTTATAGTGATAAATTTATCAATCTTTTCTTTTCTTTTCTTTTTTTTTTTTCTTTTTTTTTGTGTGTGTGTGTGTATATGCAAGTGCGTAGGTATTTTTCTATGAATGAATAACTAAATGAGTGCGAATATGAGAATAAGGGAGAATAATTAGTTAAATGGTCTGATAAATATTGATAAATAGTATCAGTGATAAATTTATCACAGATAACATTGCTGATAACTTTAGTGATAAATTTATTTTCATGTCTTACCCTACTTTCTCTTGTCATTGCCAAATCTGAAGAAGTGGTGGAAGTAGTGACATGGTGGAGATGGACATTTTTCATGAATAAATGGTTGATAAATTATTAAAAAACATTGTTGGAAAAAATATTGCCGGAGATCAAAAGTGGTCGTCAGCGGTCAAAGACCATTGTCGGAAGTGGTCACCGACAACTAAAGACAGTGGCTGGAGGTCACTGGTTGGGGGAGGGAATGAGTCATGGCAATGTTGATAATAGAAATAAAGAAGGTAATAGGCGAAAAAAGGAACATGACTTATAGGTAAACAAGTCTGATCAACACGACCGGCCTGTAAGTGCCCCATTAGAATATTTGTCATGTTGTCCCCCCAAAAAAAGACATAAAAATAGTGAGTGGTACGATTTTAGTATAATAAAATTCAAGGGCAAACTTCACTTTATCCTATGTGATTTGGGCCATGTGAGGTTTACCCCTCTAATGTTTGGAAATGACCACATAACTCTCACGTGGTTTGTGGACAGAAGTGCACTATCTACTTTTCCATCCAACTTAACTAGCTGTAACGTTCACAAGCCCATGAAAAGAGTATGCCATTCTTTTTCCTCCTCCTCTCTCTACTATTTCTTTTTCTTTTCCCTAACTCTAACTCATTGTACCACACCAACTTCCTCTTCCCCTTCTTTGGATGGGGCAGCTGGGCATTGAGCAAGAAAATAAAAGTACATATATATGAACTTGTAATCAATGTTGAATGATTGGATAATATATATATATGCATTTACAAATTATATATACATATTGAGATGGGGATTTATACCAAGTAAGTGGGCTGAGCTAGTTTGAGCTTGGGCCAAATTCTGAGACTATACAACCGAGCTGATATAGCAAATTGTGGTCTGGGCCAAAGAACTAGAGTGTACAGTTGAGCTAGTCCGAGATCTGGGATATAGAACCGGGTTGGATGCTCGGATCATGAGCCGAGCTAGATGAAGTAATGGTTTGTTCGATCAGGCTAAATGTTCCTTCTGTGTGTTGAGATCAAGCGAGATTGGCTTTAACGAATAAGTGAAAGTGAATTGAATGTGGTGAGCCCAAGTTAGTTTATCAGCTCGGCCTATAAGGTTATTTAAGACTGAAGAGCTAGGTCAGACCAGGCAATGGATTGCTCGGCCAAAATGGCCACGTGACCCAATCAATGTGTGAAAAGGAGATTCCGCCATTTGTACGCTTTAATACCGTTAAGTTGTTTTGTCGATGCTATTTGGCAATATTGACGGATACACGTATAAGGTGGCGAGAGGATAGTACATCCACGTGACTATGAAAGGACGAGCAGGGTAGTGCGCGCAAAAACTATATAAACGGTGAGGCGCCTCTACACAAGAGGTCCAGAATTTTTGGCTATCAAAGCTATGTCTCTTTTGGCTCTATGTTCTTCTCCAAGTGTGCTAACTTGACCGTCAGAGCCGGATTGCTCACCGTCGTTTTATTCTCAAGTCATACGACATGCTATAAAGTAATGCGAAGCTTGGACCCAAGGAGTATGGAGAGCAACGAATATTTCCTTCCTGTACAATTGGGGGCGTCTGTGGGAATCTTGAACAAACAAAACCTTATTCTCCAAGCTTTTTTGATAACTTTTCATGGCAAACAATGACGACATATTCTGAAGTTTGTTGTTGACGACATTACTCCAGAATCAGTTTGGTGTCGTGATGACTTGCTCGCCATCCCTGTATTAGTTTAGAGACCTCTATGCGAGGGCCTTCCAGAGACACGCAAGACAAATGTGCAAGGAGTTCTGGACTCTCATTGAGCCTAGAAGGACGTCATCGACGGTGAGAATCTCACACTCAGCACCTGGAAATCAAGTTGAGAGACCAAGATGCCCCAGCTGGCTTCCACCAGCCCAAGTTCACGCTTCATACATGCACATAAGCCATTTTCGGCAGGTTATGGCAAGACACAGGTGAAATAATGCATTGATGTGCCTTATTTTTCCATCAAGTTTTGGGCGAGTTAAGCCTGAAATAGTTTGACAGGCTGCCAAAAGAGAGCATCGAGAGGTGGCAACAATTGGTGGAAGCATTCGTGACACGATTCAAAACTAACACCAAAACTCCTAAAGAAGTAGACCACCTTCTGGGAATCAAGATGGACACGGGTGACTCTTTAAAGGCATACAATGCCAAGTTTTAAGAAACATTCAACAAGATTCTTGATTACCTAACAAACCTAGCAATCACCCAACACAAGCATGGTCTCCCAGTTAGACATAAACTTAGAAACTTGCTCACCATGAGCCAACCAACGGCCATGGAGCTGCTAATACAGCGCATTAATGAGCACATCCGTGTTGAGGATGAAGCAACAACGGCTACCGTGAAGGTGAATCCGGTAGCAACGGACAAAAGGGTGGCCAGAAATGTTCACGTCGTCGAACATGAGGCAAATCGTCTGAACAACCGCGAAAGAGAGCAGAATCACGGTGCCAACCGCAACAACTGGGATAAGGGTTGAAACAATGACCATGCTTACTACGCCCGTAATGCCACAGATGACGCCAAGAGAAAAACATACGTCTGGTGGTTGGCTAAGCTGGGAGATACACAAAGAGGATTCAACCTGAGATATCATTGCAACTACCACTAGATCATTACATCGATAGGGGTGTCAAGGCCGCACCCCAAGCTTAAGTCGAGCCTAATGGCTTGGCCACTTTAGACGCACCTCTCTAAGGAGTAATCAATGTAATCTATGGGATCATCAAGCCAACGCAGGTATGGGAGCTGAGGGGAATTATCAAGAAAGAAGAGCACATGAGAGAAGTTCTATCTGTTAAACCTGCTGTGAAGAAAGGCAAGACCGAAACGATAGATATCCTCACCTTTTTCGAGTAGAGATTTGGAACAAATTCAAACCGCACACAATGATACGTTGGTGGTCATGCTGCGCGTCAGAGACTTCGACATTAAATGCATTTTGATCGACCAGGGCAGCTCAGTCGAAATAATGTACTATAACACATTCAAGCAACTCAAGTTGGACAACTAGGACTTAGCCCTAGTAACTTTACCACTGGTCAGCTTCAATTCGTAACCAGAATGGCTGGTAGGAAAGATTATCTTGCCAGTCAAAGTGGGGTCCGTAATCAAGCAAGTGGAATTATGAGTGTTGAAGGTACCCTCAACATACAACTTGATCCTGGACAGAGGATGGCTTCATGCCATGCAAGCAATGGCATCAACTTACCACTAAGTGATGAGGTTCCCCTCTGCCATTGGGATGATAGAAGACGTATGGGGCGATCAAGTCATGGCCAAGTAATGTTTCATGGCCGTAAATGGAAGCTGAACTGCCAAAGGCTTCGTGCAAATGATTAAAGGACTGGAAGATCAGAAGGTCCTAGACAACATCAACAAAAAGGCCGAAGAAAAGGCTGTTAAGGGCTTGGTGGATGTAAAAATCAACGAAAGCAATCCAAGCAAGTTCTTTCTGCTAGAATCATCCTTGACTGCCCAAGAGAGATTGGAAATTATAAACTTCTTGGTGGCAAACATCAAAGTGGTTGCAAGGACGCCTTACGATATGCCTAGCGTCGATCTGAACTTTATTTGCCACCAACTCAATGTTTTCTTTGACGCCTGGCCAGTCATACAAAGAACAAGATGATCAGCGCTTCATCACGTCGAGGTGGTAGCGGAAGAAGTTGAGAATGCACTAGAAGTGGGGGCAATCCAAGAAGTGCACTACCCTTGGTGGGTCTTTAACACGGTCATTGTGCCGAAGAAAAATGAAAAGTGGTGAGTTTGTATCGATTACAAAATGGTCAACAGAGCTTGCCTTAAAGGCAACTTCCCATTGCCTCGAATTGATTAACTAGTTGACCTTACAGTTGGACACAATAGGCTTAATTTCCTGGACACCTACCACAGCTACCATTAGATCACCATGCACGAGCCTGACCAGGAGATTACTTCTTTTATGGCACCAAAGGGACTATTTTGCTTTAAAGTCATGCTCTTTGGTTTGAAGAACGCCTGGTGATATGCCTCTGCCAAGGACTTAGCTTGGGAGGATTATGGTGCTGAAGGCTTAGTTTTATAATTTGCATTCATTTTTTTATACAAGCCTAGAGCTTTATTTGTATTGAGCTTACGACTCACTTTTGATGTACCCAAGTCTTGACTTAGAAAGATGTAAGTTTTTAAGGCATATGAATATCTATCTAGCTTTCATTCCTCTTTACTACTTGTAAAACATGCAGTGGATTCAGGATGAACTATTTATGAATATATATAGCATATGTCACCTTTTTGTATATTAACTTTGATTAATTAAGGCTTATTGTTTCATTTATGTTACCTTGTATTAGTTTCCTTGGGTTGGATTATTGTAATTATTTCGGGGCATTACAACTTGGTATCAGAGTGTACCGGATTTGAGTACTTTGGGTACGTAGGAAGTGGTTATTGCCACAATGGGTTTGTCTCGCTTGATAGAGATAATAGTATGTACGGTGTGCTTACATGATAACATGCTTATGTGAATATATGGGTATAGGATTTAATTCCTAAGATATTGATTGGGTCTACGGATTTCTAGAAATCATGTTAGAAGAGCAGTTGATCACTGCTGGTTCTAATCGAAACTCTGGCAACGCTGCGGGACGGTCATTAGCTAGGAAGAAAATTCATATGTGTTTACGTGACTGCATACTTACATGGAGTGAATTACTGTTGTCCACCGCATTAGGATGCGAATGAGTTAGCTTTGGCACATTTGTAATGTGCTAATCTCTTTTGTTACCTTCATTAGGATGTCAGGATGTGGACGTGGAGGTGGTAGGCGTGGTAGGCCTAGAAGGCATGAGGTGCCTTAACCGAATGAGATTCCGGCGCAAGAAGGAGTTGGTTAGGCCAATGAGGCCGAATCAGTTGGTCAACAGGCTATGGGTGCCATAGCTTGCGAAATGGCTGGAGGATTGCAGGAATCCATGGACATTTTCAGGACTGAGAATCAAGTCTAGGCCCATGTTGCTAAAATGGGGCCATCTTTTCTGAAGTGAAAGTTTTTCTGGTCCAACCCGGATGAGTTTCTGGGTGATCCCCAGGAGCCACTAAAGGCGGATGAGTGGCTAGAGAAAATAGTGAAAATGTTCGAGATGCTTGGCATCGAGGACGACCAGTTGAGAGTGACCTTGGCATCCTTCAAGCTGAAGGGAGATACATGTCAATGGTAGAAGTATGCGTGTAGGCACATTGGGGTGACTTGGGAGGCTTTTATTAGCGTCTTCTAGGACAAGTTTTTGCCTCCTACTGTTAGGGAGAAGTTGAGAGATCAGTTCTCTAAGCTTGTACAGTTGAACACTCTGGTGGCCGAGTTTGAGGCCATATTTACTAGCTTGTCGAGGTTTGCACCAGAACTCGTGGCGATTGAGGAGCGCTGTTGTTTAGAGTGTGAGAAAAGATTGAGGATCAGACTCATGTTCAAAGTGGCCGGGTCAATGATTAGAGATTATGGACGCCTTGTGAAGGTAGCGGCTCATCTTAAGATCGTAATGCAGATAGAGGAGGAATGGATGAGGGGTTCCAGGAGGAGTCAGGATATTCAGGAGGACAGTAAGAGACAGAGGGGTTCTAATCCCCAGTTGTTCCAAAGAGCTCAGTTAAGGTCCACTTTTCCAGTATCGAGTTCGGGTTCTGGGAGAGGTGGTCAGGGGGATATTACTTGTTTCAAATGTAGTCAATTGCGCCATAAATCTCTTGCTTGCCTGCAGAGAGGAGGAAGCCAAGGTTTGCATCATCTTCAACTTGTTCTCAGAGCCAGAGTTAGAGGAGAGGGCAATCGCTCACTTGTTATCAGTGTGGGCAGGTAGGGCATATGAAGAGATTTTGCCCTTAGTTGGGTGGCACACCCGGTACATCTGGTTCAAGACAGACATAGAGCCACCAGCCTGCATAGTCAGCACAAGGCTTGAGGGCCAATCAGAGAGCCTTTTCAGTTCAGTCAATGCATCAGGCTTATGCTCCCAAGGGTGAGCAGGTTGAGCAAAGACCTACAGGGCATGTGTATGTTGTTACTATGCCAGATCTTGTACCAGCGCCTTCGGTAGTGAGAGGTACTTTTTTGTTTTGCAATTCAGTTGCTAATGTATTGATTGATACAAGTGCATCCCATTCATTTATCTCGTCTGCATTTGCATCGGTTTTGGGGTTAGAGTTGGCTCGGTTAGTATCTCCTATCTGTGTAGAGTTACCTATTGGTGGTGAGATTATTTTGAAGCAGGGTGTCGGGGTTGTGACATAGAGGTTGCCAGCCGTTGACTTCCTTTTGCATTTATATTGATTGACATATCTAGTTTTGATGTTATTTTGGGTATGAACTGGTTGTCATCGTACCGGGTTGTCATAGATTGCTACCGTTAAAGGTTACTGTATGTACCTTGAGCGGTGATTGCTTTTATTTCTTAGGGGACCGGGTTGATAGGGTCTTATCACCGGTGTTTGATCCGCGTGGGCGGAGTGAGCTTAGTTGCTTTCTTGCCAACTTCTTGAGTATTGAGTGTAATAAAGTCCTAGTCGAGTTGCCCAGGGTGGTTTGGGGATATTCAGATGTTTTTCCCGAGGATCTTACTAGTTTACCACCTCACTGAGAGATCGAGTTCTCTATTGACTTAGTGCTTGGCACGACACCGATTTCTATGGCACCGTATAGGTTTGCACCTGCTAAGTTGAGTGAGTTGAAGATTCAACTCCAAGAATTGTTAGATAAGGGTTTTATCTGCCCTAGTACTTCACCTTGGAAAGCACTAGCTCTCTTTGTTAAGAAGAAGGATGGCACGTTGCGATTGTGTATTGACTACCGGAAGTTGAACCAGGTAACTGTTAAGAACAAGTACCCAATGCCTCATATAGATGATTTGTTTGATCAATTGAGGGGGTCTTGTTATTTCTCTAAGATAGATCTGAGATCGGGTTATCACCAGTTGAGAGTAAGAGGGGAGGATATCCAGAAGATGGCATTCCATACGTGGTATGGCCATTACGAGTTTCTAGTGATGCCCTTTGGGCTAACCAATGCACAAGTCGTGTTTATGGATTTGATGAACCAGATCTTCTGTGAGTTCCTAGACCGTTTTGTAGTCGTCTTTGTGGACGACATCTTACTCACCCTCTGAGGAGGAGCATGAGGAACATTTGCGAGTGGTGCTTAAGTTGCTTAGAGCCCACAAACTGTATGCTAACTTTGAGAAATGTGATTTCTGGCTGAGAGAAGTTACGTTCTTAGGTCATGTGGTATTCGGGGAAGGGGTGATTGTAGGTTTATCAAAGATAGAGGCAGTGCAAGATTGGGAACCACCTAAGAATGCTTTCGAGATCCGTAGTTTCTTGGGGTTGGCCAAGTATTATCGTAGATTCGTGAAGGATTTGTCTAGGCTAGCCTTACCATTGACTAGACTGACAAGGAAATGGATCAAATTTGTGTGGAGTGAGATTTGTAAGAAGTCATTTCAAGAGCTTAAGGTTAGACTTACTGCTGCTCTAGTTTTGATTATTCTAGAGAGGGGTTTGGGCTATTCGGTATATTGTGATGCTTCATGGGAAAGTTTGGGTTGTGTTTTGATGCAAAAGGGGAAGGTAGTAGCCTATGGTTCGCAGTAGTTGAAAACACATGAGAAGAACTACCCTACTCATGACCCAGACTTAGTGGCAGTGATCTTTGCCTTAAAGATTTGGAGGCATTATCTGTATGGCAAGAAATTTGAAGTGTTTTCTGATCACAAGAGTCTGAAATATTTGTTTACATAGAAAGACTTAAATTTGAGGCAGAGGAGGTGGATGAAGTTCATAGAAGATTATGACTTCGAGTTACATTATCATCCGGGAAAGGCTAATATTATGGTCGATGCCTTGAGTAGGAAATCTATTAGCAGTGTAGCTTGTATTGCAATCCGTGAATGGGAGATGTTGGGTGTTATTGGGGAGTTCGAGTTGCATCTTGACGAGTTCGTTAAGTTTGTAGCCTTGTTTTCAGTAGTTGCATAACCTACACTTGTGAACTAAGTGATAGAAGCATAGAGGGGTGACCTTGAGATAGAATCCCTTTGGGAGAAAATCTCTAGTGAGAAGGTAGAAAGAGGCTTGAACATGTACTCCAACTCGAGTGTTAGATACCTTGACCGTCTCTTCGTGCTGGAGTCTTGCTGAGAGGAAGTACTCTAAGAGTTTCACCATTCATGCCTTGTTGTGTATCTGGGAGGCACAAAGATGTATCACGACCTTTGTCGCTAGTTTTGGTGAAGAGGAATGAAGAAGGATGTAGTTGTGTTTGTGTCAAGGTGCCTTACTTGTCAACAAGTGAAGGCTAAGCATCAGAGGACAGCGGGTTTGTTGCAATCCTTGGCTATAGCTGAATGGAAGTGGGAGCATATAATATGAATTTTGTAGTGGGCCTTCTGAGGACTCAACGGGGTAGTGATACGATTTGGGTGGTAGTTGACTGGTTGACCAAGTCGGCGCACTTTTTACCTATGTACGTGAGTGACTCCGTAGATTATTTTGCTGACCTTTACATTCGGGACATGGTGAGGTTAAATGGGGTCCTTGTGATGATTGTTTTAGATAGAGATCTGTGTTTCACTGCTCGGTTGTGGCAGAGTTTACAGAGTGCCTTGGGCACTAGATTGACTTTTAATACTGCATATCATCCTCAGACAAATGGGCAGTCTGAGCGTACTATTCAGATTCTTGAGGATATGCTTCGAGGTTATGTCCTTAACTTTAAGGGTTCGTGGGAGAGGCACTTGCCTTTGGTGGAGTTTGCCTATAACAGTAGCTTCCAGTCGAGTATTAGCATGGCATCTTTTGAGGCCTTGTATGGCCGACCGTGTAGATCTCCTGTATGTTGGTTCGAGGTGGGTGATGCACCGATGTTGGGTCCAAAGTTAGTCCGGGAAATGACTGAGAAAGTCACACTTATTCGTAAGAGGTTGGCTACACTTTCCAGAGTTGTCAAAAATATTATGCTGACTGTAGGAGGAGACCCTTGTCTTTTAAGGTGGGAGACCACGTCTTCTTGAAGATATCACCTAGAAGGGGTTTGATGAGGTTTGGAAAGTGTAGAAGTTTGTCCCCTCGATTTATTGGGCCTTTTAAGATCCTTGAGCAGATTGGAGAGGTAGCTTATCATTTGGCCTTGCCGCCATAACTTTTCGGGGTTCATGATGTGTTTCATATTAGCATACTTCGGAAGTATGAGTTAGATCCATCGCATGTATTGGATTAGACTGAGTTAGAGGTAGATGAGGATGCCTCGTACGAGGAGAGACCGGTGAGAGTCTTGGATACTCGGGACCAGGTCTTGTGAGGCAAGACAATTCCCTTGGTTAAAGTATTGTGGAAACATCATGGGGTTGAGAAAGCAACTTGGGAACGTGAGTTGGAAGTCCATGAGAAGTATCCGGACTTATTTGTTGGTGTTTGAGCATGTATTGAAATTTTGTTATGTTAATAAAATATGAAAATAGTGTATATGTTTTGAGAATATGGAAACATTGTATATGTTGTATGTGTTTTGGAAACACAGGTTTAATATAAACATTATATATATATTTTGGAAATATGAATGGTACTTTCAATGTTGGAACTTATGTATCAAGTTGATGAGAAGAAATGACCGGAGAATGGGTCATGGTGATAGAATTGATTAATTACCAATATTGTATTTGGTTTAATCATAACTTTAAAACTTGATTTGAAATTTCGGGGACGAAATTCCTTAAGGGGGGAGATTATAGCGATTCTGGTTTAGACCTGACCCATTTTGTATCTTGGACTCGGGCTTCATGGTTTCATATTGTTGTTCGTATCTTACTTTCCTTATACTTCCTTGAGTTTGGCTATTAGATTGTAGTGGTTGTGTTTGGTACAAGTTGGTTGCTTGGTTTTCAAACTTTTGTTGCCTAGAATTTTACTCCTCTACTCGAGCGGTACTTCTTACACTTGAGCAGGATTTGTGAACTCTCAGTACTTTTGTAGGTCTGCAAAACTACTAGGAGAGTGTATTCTACGCTGGAGCGGTGTTTCCTACGCTCAAGTGGCTTTTCTTGCGCTCGACCGATGGTCTTCTGTCTGCAAAACTATTGGGAATGTGCATTTTGCGCTCGAGCGTCACTTCTTGTGCTCAAGTGGAATAACTTTTTGTGTCTAGTGCTCGAGTGTCACTTCTCACGCTCAAGTGTATTGTGCGTATATTAGTTCGTAAAAAGGTCATTTTATATCACTTTTTCATATCTTTTTCTCTCAAAACCCTAGATCGGCACTCTCTCTCTCTAAAACTCAATTTCTCTATACTTTTCACCTAGATCTAGTGGTTTCCCTACCTGTATACCTTTGTTAAAAAGGTAGAGCATGTCTAGAGCTCCATTTTGGTCCAAGCAAAACTTGGTTTTGACGTCTTTGAAGTTCCTCCATTGCTTCCTTGGTCTTCTAAGTTTGAGGTAGGGACTTTCTACACTCTTCTATGGTTTTTAACTTAGCTATTCATTGATGTGTAAGCAATATTGGTATTTGGGACGATTTTTAACAAACCTAGGGTTTTGGTTTAAAATCAAAAGAGGGGTTTTCAAATGTATGTATTAAAAATGGTCATGGGAGTAGATGTGAGGTTGTGTTGTGATAAATTGGTTAATTTGATACTCGGGATGAATTTTGGAAAAAAATGGAGTTTTGCTCTAAAATGTCTCAAATAGTTATTTTGTATAAATAAATGAAATTGGTATTGGTAATGTGAAATTAGATGGATGTTTTTATAAATGGTGGAGTTGGATATGTATTACCTCTCACCTATGGAAATTTGGATAATTTATCTGTTTTGGAGATTGTATATCTGTTTAGAAATGTCTGTTTTGGGCTATCGGTGGAGGATAGCTATGATTGTTGTAGAAATTGCATGAGGATTAGGTGAATTGAAACTAATCTCTTATCTGTTGTCATTGAATATGACTATGCCTTTAATACATTGTAAATATATGATGTTTGGGAAAAAAAATAGGATGTACTCCATGTTTGAGAGAAGAAAGGAGATAGACTCAATTGAATTAAGTTGGGCTATGTGTCCAGGGTGAAAGTTTCGAAAACCGCGCGTATACATGGGTGCCGATTCCCGAGGATGAAATATCTATAAAATGGAAAATATAAATGTTTGTATAATGGTTGTGTTGGTTAGAGACCCACTGGGTTGTACCTTTAGTTTGGTGTCTGAATGAAACGGTGAATGACACATGAATTGAAATAAATGGATGGAAATATAAAGCTTGGCATAGCAGGGTTTTGTAAAGAGTTGTAAATGATTTTATCACAAATACTGTATGTGCATATCACATTTATATCTTTGTTAAGATTAATATATTGTGTTAGATCGTTTCTACTGGGCTTCGACTCACTCTATTTGGGAAAAACCATTTTCAAGTACTGGTGATATGCCTCTGCCAAGGACTTAGTTTGGGAGGACTGTGGAGTTGAAGGCTTAGTTTTATAATTTGCGTTCATTTTTTTGTACAAGCCTAGGGCTTTATTTGTATTGAGCTTACGACTCACTTTTGATATAGCCAAGTCTTGACTTGGAAAGATGTAAGCTTTTAGGGCATATGAATATCTGTCTAGCTTTCATTCCTCTTTACTACTTGTAACACATGCTATAAATTCAGGATGAACTATTTATGAATATATATCGCATGTGTCACCTTTTGTATATTAACTTTTATTAATGAAAGCTTTTTTTTTATTTTTTTATTTATGTTACCTTGTATTAGTTTCCATGGATTGGATTATTGTAATTATTTCGGGGGGTTACAGGAGCGATTTTTTAGAGAATGGTTACCAAGATGTTCGCCTCTCTCCTCGGCCGGACAATGGAAGCATACATTGACGACATGGTGATCAAAAGAAAGAATGAGGCCGACCACTTGACCGATCTAGCAGAGATGTTCACCATCCTTAAGCAGCATAAATTGCTCCTCAACGCATCAAAGTACACCTTCGGCATAGGATCGGGGAAGTTTTTTGGGTTTCTTGGTAACCAACCGAGGGATTGAGGAGGATCCCTTTCAAATCAAAGCTATACAAGAGTTGAAACAGCCAAATTCGGTAAGAGACGTGCAATATCTTGCCAGGATGGCAGCCGCTCTTAACAGATTTATAAGCTGGTCATCAGATCATTGCCGCCCTTTCTTCCAAGCCCTAAAGTCAAAGTTTTTGTGGGATGAAGAATGTGACAGAGCATTGGCCGAGCTAAAGACATACTTGTCCTCTGCTCCACTCATTGTCACGTCGAAGCAAAGTGAAGAACTCTACCTCTATCTGGCCATTTCCTAGCATGCCATAAGTGTAGTGCTTGTTAAAGTAGAAGGCATACAACACTTTCCGATCTTCTATGTGAGCAAGACCTTGCTCCCTGCAGAATCGAGATACTTACAGCTCGAAAAACTTGCCTTGGCATTAGTGATGGCCTTCAAAAAGTTGGCACATTATTTTCATCCCCACACGATCATTGTGCTAACGGAATTTCCATTAAAAGCCTTGTTTGAAAGGGCTGACTTCTCCGATTGAATATTGAAATGGGCGATTGAGTTAGGGTAATTTGACATCAATTTTCAGCCTAGAACTGCCATCAAAGCCTAAGTACTGGCAGACTTTGTAGTAGAATTTTCACCAGGAACTCACTCAGTTTGCCCGGTGGATCTCACTGACATGGCTGGACAACCAGAGGTTGGCGTTACGAAAGTAGCACAGCCAACTCCTACTCCAGCTTATCCCAAACCACCAACCAAATAGAATAGGGCCGGCATCGCGGATGTTGTGTGTCAGGCCATTAACCTACCAGTTGTACAAGTAGGACCTAGCAATGCACTGATGGGTTTAGAAATAACAGGATAATTTGTTGGAGCTAATACGCATCGCAAGGAGGAGAAGAGGTCATACAAGTTGCAATCAGTAATGGCATTCTCGAAGCAAGAATTGTTGAGTAGAGCAATAAAGATGGAGAACACTCAGCTTCCCAAAAATCTCAAGATCCTTCAGAGTGTTGGAAAGTTTTCGTCGGTGAAATGTGGAAACTCTACGTCGATGGCGCTTCAAACAAGGATGGTACCAGACTGGAATTACCTTGATCTCGCCAGATGGTCTAATGATAGAACATTCAATCACACTTGGATTCCCAACGTCAAACAATGAGGCTGAGTACGAGGTGTTACTAGCCGGACTGAAAAGTGCACTCGAACTAAAGGCATCCAAACTAATGGTCTACAGCGACTCCCAACTCGTTGTCAACCAAGTATTTTGTGCGTATGAAGCCAAGGACGATAAAATGGCTAAGTACCAGATCCTGGTAAGGGAAAAGCTTAAGAAATTTCAAGTAGTTAGGGTTGAGCAAATCAGTCGTGAAGGGAACAGCCAGGCAGATGAGTTAGCTAGTCTGGCCTCCATGGTTGACAAATCAACACCTCACCCTCTACTGATTGAATTCCTTCCAAGGGCTAGCATCGAAGAATTAGAAGCAAGAGAAGTCCATTGTGCCAAGCTAGGACCCTTTTGAATGGACCCCAACACCACCTTTCTCAATGATAAAGTTCTGTCGACTGACAAGAAAGAAGCAAACAAAATCTGGGCCAAGTCTGAGCAGTTTTGGCTCTCCCCATCTAGCGCCTTATATAAGAAATCCTTCTCTAGGCCATACTTGAAATGTGTTTATCCAAGCAAAGTCGAAGCCTTTCTTTTTGAAATCTACGAAGGCATGCGTGACAGTCACATCGACAGAAGATCTTTGGCTTATCGCGCTATTTCACAAGAATATTGGTGGCCATGCATGCAGGCCGATGAGCAGAAGTACGTAAGGAAGTATGAAAAATGTCAAAAGTTTGTACATCAGATTCATCAACTGGCCAAAGAATTACTTTCCCTTACAAGCCCTTGGCCATTTGCGATGCAAGGGCTGGACATAGTGGGTCCACTCCCAACCGGACGAGGAAATCACAAATTCTTCATTGCGGCAACAGACTACTTCACTAGAAGGGTAGAGGCTGAGCCACTGGCGACCATTAAGGAGAAAAATGTGAAGAAATTTGTCTGGCAGAATGTGATAACGTGGTTTGGTGTCCCCAAGGTCGTGATAGCCGATAACGGAACCCAATTTGATGGAAAGTTATTCAGAGGATTTTGCGAGGAATTAATGAGAATTCTATAATTCGAAGCCTGCTTACCCTTAATCTAATGACCAAGCTGAAGCATCAAACAGGACCATTTCGGACAAGTTAAAGAAGCGGCTAAAGAAAGCAAAGGGAAAATGGACCAAAGAGCTCCCGAATGTTCTATGGGCTTATCGAACAACGCCAAGATGCTCAACAGGGGAGACGCCTTTTGCCTTGGCATGTGGCATGGAAGTAGTCATACCGCTCGAGATCGACATGCCCACCATCTGAAGTGAAAATTTTGAGCCAGACTTAAACGAAGAAGCAATTGCTCTAGAGTTAGACCTCGCCGAAGAACGAAGAGAAAAGGCTCTGATTCACATCACGTCATACCAATAAGAACTGTCTAAGAGGTATAATAAAACAGTTCATCCCAGACAATTCAAGATTGGGGGTTGGAAAATGTGATGTGCAACACCTTAATTCCAAGTGAAGGAAAACTGGGGGAAATTGGGAAGGACCCTACAAGATAACCGGTTTGGCAGGAAAAGGGGCATACAATTTGGAGGATTTAGAAGGCAAAGCCATACCCCGACTGCAGAACACAGCAAATTTAAAGTTATTTTACTTTTAACCTTGCCTTCGATGTAACCCCTCCATTATGTGATGTAATTTGTCAATCTTGCTAGAGATCTGTATGCAATGGAAGTGAAGGTTTATATTACTTGAAAAATTGGTATACTTCTTTTCATTTTCTGATGGATTGCCATGGACAAGGGGCAACAAGCTACCGAGCTGAATTTGCTCAGCAAGTTGAGATGATGAATTGTTCAATTTCTGCCTTCTTGCCGAGTTGAATTTGCTCGGCTAGATGAGTTGATGAATTGTTCAACTCCTACCTTCTTGCCGACCTAAATTTTCTTACCATGATGAGTTGATGAATTGTTCAACTCCTACTTTCTTGCCGGACTAAATTTGCTCGGCAAGTTGAGCTGATGAATTGTTCAACTCCTACCTTCTTTCCAAGCTGAATTTGCTCAGCAAGATGAGTTGATGAATTGTTCAACTCCTACCTTCTTGTCGAGCTGAATTTGCTTGACAAGATGAGTTGATGAATTGTTCAACTCCTACCTTTTGCCGAGCTGAACTTGCTTGGCAAGATGAGTTGATGAATTGTTCAACTCCAACCTTCTTGTCGAGTTGAATTTACTCGACAAGTTGAGTTGAATTGTACAACTTCTAACTTCTTGTTGACGCTTTGTTCAATGCCGCGATGATGTTGCACAGCCTGAAGATGGATGTGCATGATTCAAATTTGCAAGTGACAAAAAGTTACAAAATTTCTATTGACTGAGAATTGAAGTACAAAAGTTTGGGCAGATAGCCTGGTTACACAGTTTACCCAAAAAAAAAAAAAAAGTGTTTCGAATTACACAAGTGGAGACAGATCATCAAGAAAATCATCTCCGGTTGTGACTCTTACTAGCTCGGCAATAGCAGCCTCTTTTTTCCCGCCGCGCTCCTCTTGGGCAGCCCCACCTACTTCCTCAGCCCTTTTCTCTTGCAACGGGTTAAAGATGTCCTCAGCATATGCAACCATGTAGTCCGACAGGAAGCAAAGGGGAGAAGTAGAGAACACTTTGATTGAGGAACCATGATCGAGCTTTTCGCAAGCAACCTTCCAGCCGGACTGAAAAAAGATGTCCTTGATGGCATTAACTTGCTTGATATAGCTCTCTTCAGCATCTTTGAAGCCACGGTCTTCGGCATCCTTTTCGGCTTCATCTTTCTTCTTCTTTAACTCTTCTAATTCGGCATGTAATGCGTCCTTTTCTTGCTTAGTGCTCTCGAGCTGGCCAAGAAGTTTGGCATTATCATTATTGGCTATCTCCAGCGAAGCCTTGGCCTACCCTAGCTCAGTTTCATGGTTACCCCACGCGGTGGTGTCAGCTATTTTCTGCTGTAACTTGTCAACCCAGTCCAACACAAGGTGTATACAAGAAGATGGCAGAAAGTAAGACTGATCAAAAAATCAAATTGAGCAAACAGTTAAAAAATTTTAGGTGCAATGTTTACCCTAGTCATGGACTTAACCGTGGATTTGACCATCCTAGTGTCCGACAAATGGTTAGGGCCGAGCATGTCGCCCGGAACCAACAAAGACTTTGGCAAGTCAAAGGCGAGGAAATGTTTCTTATTGCCTTTGACAGAAGCATTGGTCAGGATCTCTTTGCCCTGGTGCTTCAACTTGGGCTTCCATGTGGGATGAACCTCCTTTACTTGCTATTCTATGCTTAGCTCGGCCACCAGCTTAACCGAGGGATCAGTTGCACGAGCTCTCTTGTGAGCTCAACGTAGTTCTCTACTGATAGACTGAGCATCGCTTGAAGCTAGAGCTATCACGGCCTCCGAGCTTTGACTGACGGATTGTGCGGGTGAGAGATGGATAGTAGCTCGGTAGAGGTTGTAGTGATGAGATTCTTGATGCGAAGTCTTTTTGCTATTTTTTCTTCCTTGGTCAACTAGATAAGTGGAACATCAGGAAGAGTTAGATCTGTTGGGGGTAAAGGCTTAAAAAGAAAATCTGTGACCTTACTTTTTCATTTTTCCGAATAGCGGTAGCTCGACACATATCCAAGGAGTTCGTGGCAACCACGGTGCTTGTATCTTAGCACGGCTCTTACTGCATCCTTGCTGGGGTGAGGATATAATGCTTGTAGCTCAGCGATGGCTACAAAAAGAAAGTTAGCTCGGAAAAACAAAACAGAACAAATTGACCGAATAAAAAACTCGGCTTACTTGTGAAGCCTTTGTGTTTATTGATGTACCAATCCAGCACATCAATGGTTGCATAGTTATCGGTCACCCCAAAAAAATCATCGTCGTGAAGATCTTTGTGTAGTGTGTCGATCACTAGACATTCGTGACCATGTCCTACTTTTAAATACTAGTTGAAACCATCAACCGTATGGCCAAGGGTGTACTGGCCCAGTATCTCGGCCAAACCGAAGTTTAAACCAAGCCAATGATTTAGCTTGGCGACTCCATTTATTATTCTAAACGTATTGGTGGATACTTGGGTGGGGCACAACCTGGTTCGCCTTAAAAATTTGCAAATTAAGGGTTGAACTGAGAAACGCAGCCTTCCTCTACAATTGACAGCACGATGAAGGGGCAGGCATGCTCTTTTCTCCAAGGAAGTTTCCCTTCCTTGTCGAGCATCAAATGCACGTCATCTGGGATGCCAGATTCTCCGCGAAATGCAACCAGTGTGCCCAGTGTGTTTACAAGGAAGCGATAGTGCCCCATTTAGCTTGGTCTGATCCGCTCATTAGTATGTGTTGGCCTACCTAGATATAGCGGCTGCTCGGCCGTTAAGAGTGTTTATGAAGGTGTGTCTGGTCTCCTAGGATTCTACATTGCGAAAAATCAAAGTATAAATCGCAACGTGGTCTCGCATGATGAGTTGTCTTAGCTTGGTAGTGAATGCAGGCTTTAGCTCGATCCTAGCTCGATCATGCTAATGAGTTAGATGTTGGCTTGGCAGCACAGCATTGGAGTAGGACCCAGTTTTCTTTAAACATCACAAACACAAAAAAAGCTTGGTAGAGCTAGAATCTTGGATTGGACAAGGGTTTTTTGCCCGGTCAAGTCTAGATGTCCCTATGTCCATCATAGAGGATGAACACTAAGTTTGAAAATCAAGGGGCCAAGGGCATGTCAGAACCAAAAATGGTGCAAAGCCCTATTCTACCCAGATTTGCCCAAGTTTCATGGGGTTCGAGATACCCATTCCCAGTTTCTAACACAAATTGCTTAGGATAGACTCAAGAACACGAAGAACATGTAAAGAAAAGAGAAATGGCATAAGATACGGAAAACTTATTGGATAAAGCTTCAATCAGCATTCCAATCGGAGAGAAATGCTACTGCAATGACGAACGGGACAAAATCCACAAAACAAACACCTCAATTTGAACTGAAAAAATGAAAAATTAGAAGAAAGCACTCTGGTTCACTGCGGCGTCTTCAAAGAAGATGATGAACAATGAAAGTGAAAGGTCAACTTTGTGAGTTATATGTATATAATTAAAAGAGGTGACAAATTTTGAATTCTAAAGGATGGTGCACGATAGTTGGGTTATTCGTACTAGCCTAGTTGGAAGATGACGCGTGTCTATGACAAGACTAGTGTCAATCGTATAAAGAAGAGCTGCGGGGTCGAAGGATCTTTGAACCGAGCATGACAGGCGAATAACCAAGCTTAAGATTTAGCTCGGCTGAGATATGTAATCCTAGTCATGCGAGCACGGACGGAATTAAGGGGCAATTGAGAGGGGGATTCATACCAAGTAAATAGGCCGAACTAGTTGGAGCTTGGGCCAAATTGTGAGACTATACGACCAAGCTAATAGAGCTAATCGTGGTCTGGGCCAAAGTTCTGGATCGTGCAGTTGAGCTAGTGTGAGATTCGGGATGAAGAACCAGGCTGGATGCTCGAATCATGAGCCAAGCTAGATGAAGTAATGGTGCGTTCGACTGGGCTAGATGTTCCATCTGTGCACAGGGATTAAGCGAGATTGACCTTAATGAATAAGTGGAAGCGAATTGAATGTGGCAAGCCCAAGTTAGTTCATCAACTCGGCCCAGAAGGTTATTCAGGATTGAAGAGCTAGGTTAGACCGAGCTATGGATAGCTCGGCGAGAATGGCCACGTGACCCAATTAATGTGCGAAAAGGAGATTCTGTCATTCGTATGCATCAATACCATTAAGTTGTTTTGTGAATGCTGTTTGGTAGTATTGATGCATACACATGCAAGGCGATGAGAGGATAGTACACCCACGTGACCAGGAAAAGACGAGCACCAAAGTGCGTGTAGAAACTATACAAATGGTGCGGCGTCTCCATACAAGAAGTCTAGAATTTCTAGCTATCAAAGCTATAACTCTTTTGTCTCTTTTGGCTCTATCTCCAAGTGTACTAACTTAACCATCGAAGGGGAGTTCGGGCAACACACCTGCCGGATAGCTCACCGTTATTTTGTTCTCAGGTCATACGACGTGCTGCAATGTAACGCGAAGCTTGGACCCAAGGAGTACGGAGAGCAATGAATATTTCCTCCACATACACATATATATATGTATAGATTATATGTATACAGCTGCAAAGCATTTTGAATTTAGGTTTGTAAAAAAAAAATTTGAACTATGGTATATGATATAGATATATATAATTGATAAAATATAAGAATTCTTTGTACATAATTGGACAACCAACTCGATTGTGGTTCTTATCAATTTCTAACCAATCGTAATTAGGTCTGTCGCAATTGGCTTAATGTGATGGTATTTACTGATTTTTCATTAACTGGTTTTATCAATCCTCTAGGTTACAATCATCTTCCTATAGGTTAGAAGAAAATAAATAAATAAGACTCTTCAACTATGTATAAAGAATTATGCAGGTCAATTAAGCAAAAAAGAAACAAGATAAGGACAGTAGTGATTTGCAACTTAATTATGCAGGTCTACTTCATTTCATTTCAAATTTTGATTTTGATATGATTTCACTTAAAAATTGGATTTTGATTTGGATGAGCCTAGCAATGGCTTCCATAGCAGTCAAAGCAGTAGACCATAATAAGTTGATTTGGGGAGGCTGCGAAGCGGTGGTCACTTGAGTGAGGTGGGGTATGAAGGTTGCAGGTGGTGGTTGTTGCGGTGCGTATGAGCTGTGGATGGGGTTTTGCAGCCCATGGGAGGAAGAAGAAAGAAAATAGGAGTGTTAATTTGAAAGAGAGAAAAGAAGAAGATAAGGGAATAAAGGTCAATTTATATGTTATGTTAAAAGAAGTTAGCATGTGTTTTAATCCATAATATGTGGTTATTTCCAAATGATAAGGGGGTAATCTACATATGACCCAAACCATAGAGGGGAAAAGTGAAGTTTGCCCAAAATTCAAATTTAGACATCACCTATATTTACCCTTCAAGAAAAATATAATTTCCCCTCAATGGTAATTTTCATTTTCATTCTCAATTGACATATTCATCCTAAAATTTTACAAATCTAAAAGACCAACACTAAATATTTGTTACTAATATTATCTCTAACACTTCATCAAATTTTTCATTAAATTTAAGTAAAAAATTGAGTAAAAGTTTGATCTGATATGATGTGCTCCAATCATTTCATCAAATTTGGCTGGTGGTTCGGCTGGTCATCCAGCCCAGAGTAAATTTTTAGCAGATCTTCCCCAATCCGGTTGTCCACTCAGTCGACCGATAACGGTCACTTGCAAAATTTGATAAAAAGTTAAATGCTCCCTTGATTTGATAAAAATATACCGCTTCGTTTATTTGATACCAAACTGATGAAATGATTGGAGTACCATTTCATTAGTTTTTCGTCAAATTTAAATTTGATAAAAGATTGTAGATGGTCTAAACGTTTTAAGCATAAATGAAATGGATATTTATTAGTCTCCAAATGAAATAACCATTAAATTAGTGAATGGTCTTTCTATTTGAATAGTACATTTCTTTCATTTTTATTGAACTAAACATGAGAATAAATACTTTGATAGAATAATTACTTATTCCAAATTTCATTGTTAATTTTGGATTTCATCAAATAAGCACTCCATTTGAATTTTAGCGTACGAAAGCGATATTATGTCTCTTATGCATTTTTAATTGGACAATGTAACGAAATTCTCAAAACACAGCCTTCGTTTGGTATCCAATTCTTGGGTTAATGTAGCCAAAAAATAACAAAATAAGTTAAAGAAAAATGTTTTGGACCTCGAATCTGGATGCCCCAAATCCCCCTAAGCCCAAAATGACGTCGTTTTGGATTTAGGCCTTTTTTTTTTTTTTTTTTCCCTTCTTCTTCTTCGATTTCAGACTGAACCAGAGGGAAGGAAGAGAGAGAGAGAGAGAGAGAGAGAAGAGAGAGAGAGAGAAGATCGGGGACCTCCCGCAGCTCGTCGCCTCGCCTCGCCTCGCCCGCCGCCCGATCGTCGCCCAGCTCCGCCGATCGCGTCGCCATGCCTCTGCCTCGCCTCGCCTCTGCCTCGCCTCCCTCCTCCATTTTTTAGGCCCCCTCCATTCCCTCCTCCTCCCCCTCCCCCTCCTCCTTCTTCGTCTTCCTTCTGACCTGCAAAAGAAAAAAACGGGGATTCGGGGGATTCGGGGGACCTCGGATTCGAGGTCCCAATCGCGATTGTAAGTTAAAAACTCAATAAGACAAAATGTCACATCTAATTAATAATCATTTTATTTTTTCTTTTACAAAAATAAAAAAAAAACTAAAAAGCCCATCTCAAATAAGACTTTTTAACTTAGACTAAAATAGTCAAAAAGTCAACACACATCTTAAACGAACCCTAACACATCTTAAACGAACCCTAACTTCCCAAAATTGTCTAGATAAGAATGCATTAAAACAAATAAATAAATAATTTAAAAATTAAAAATTCCATACCCATATATAATGATCTGATCTGAGTAATGAAAACGGATCTTGTACAATTTTAAACTTTGCAATCATAGCATTAATACATTTACAAAACCCTTGTTGTGCATTTACTTTTTTCAGTGTTTTAAGTATGGTTCAATTTTTAGGACTTAATCGTATTTTTATTTGGATTAATTAATAGGAAGTGACAATGCAAAAGTACCTCTCACCCACTGCACTTATAACTAACTGTGAAAACGATGGCCTATGAAAACAACAAGAACAGAGTTACTACTGTTTCTTCAACTCGACTTCTTTTAAAATTTATTTCTTAAATATGAAAAATTATTTACTACTACTCTTCTCTTTTTTTTTTTTTTTTACTTTTTTCTTTTTTAATTTTTAGGCAAAATGATTATGGATCACCTTGTTATGTGGTGAGCACATAACCTCGTAGTAGATCGGACTTATTAAATATTTTATTTTTAAATAGAGGGTTTTTTTTGTTAATAGAGCTTCTTTTTTTTTTTAATCCTCTTTTATCACTTGACAATCTAACTTAGGTCCACTACAAGCCCCCACTTTGATGATGATATTGTTAATTTCATAGGCTTTCTGGTGTGTAAATGATCTATAATGAATTAAAATAAATAAATTGATGTGATAAATGTAATTATATTTGTCTTTTAAAAAATGATAGAAAAAAAGATGGCATACATAATTTTAAAACAAACAGACATTTTTTAAAGAAAAATGTGATTAAATCATATTGTTACAATTATCAAATTATTTTAGTTTTTATGAATGATCTACACACTGAAATTTTAAGAATCAACATATCAAATTATGAAAATAGGGTTTATGGTGGTGAAAGCACGAGTCTGGACTGGAAACAATGCAATCCAAAACTTTAAACATATTTTCCCAAATTCAAGTTACTCTATGAAATCGGTTATCAAATTCTTGAGCTTAAATTGTTTTAAAATAAATAAATAAAAATCATATTTTGAAAACACAACTTCACAAAAGAACATAATTTAAAATAAATAAATAAAAAGAAGTTAAAAAGCTTGCATTCTATAAATAAGTTTTCAAAACACATGAATTTGATAAATAAATAGAAACAAAAAACGAGAAAAACAAAAACTCAACAACAACAGGAGAGTGAAAATGAACTGATGATAGACAAAGCACCAGAAAACTTTGACCGGCAATCCGTCAGCTCCTCAATCAAATCTTTGGTTTTTTTTCTACTAATCATAAGGACTTCCTAAAGTACTTATTTTTCTTCATATGCTACTCGAAAAGTCAGCAACAAACTTACCAACTTTGATACTTGTTTCTTGTTGAACAATCTATAATTAAGCCTAAACCCCTCTCTCTCTCTCTCTCTCTCTCTCTCTCTCTCCATTCATATAGGAGTATAAAAATGGTCCGCAGTCTATGGGCGGCCCGAAACGGGCCCGCAGTCCAAGATGGGCCCAACCCATTTAGGCCCATTTGGGCCCGAGCTCAAGCCCAGCCCGAGCCCGAGATTTAGGCCTGTGCCATAATTTTGAAACCCGGCCTGTGGGCCCGCCCACCTGGCCAACCCATCAGCCTGCTTAAGGCCCACTCAAGACTCAACTTGAGGCCCGGCCTGCCTAAGGCCCAGTGTTTTTTCTAGTAGAAAATAATAAAATTTTGGTTCAAAAAATAAAATAAAAAAAATGGTTAGACCCGCTCAAGCCCGGCCCACCGGCCCGTCCAAGGCCTGAATACCCTTAGGCCTAGGGCTGGGCCTAATTTTTTTTAATCCGTGGCCCGTCCCGAATTTTGGCGGGAACCCGTGAGACCCGACATGAGCCGGGCTAAGCCTCAGCCCGAGTGGGTCGAGCCAGATTTACACCCCTAGATTCATATGCTTCAATTCAATGGTTGTTACTTATATTTTAAATACTATTTCAAGATGGTGGTGTTGTCTCTCAGCTGAAGCCATCCATGCTCTGCACAAGAATTCTCACAAATTGATAGTTGGGTATTTATCATTTCACTTGTGTTTTAAGAAATTTCAATCAATTTCACATTAGGATGTAATAGACCATACTGAGTTTGCTATATCTAGCATTTGTTTTTAATGCCAACAAACCATGAGGTCCACTGAGGTTGATCTTGTAGTTCAACCACTGTTTTTTTCCCCCCAACAGATTTCATGCATTAATTAAAGAAAATAAAATGTCTTTCTTAAAACAAGCTATTCAATTTGAAAATAATGACAACCTAATTGTGCCTATTTATAAATGCACTAGGGCATAGCGTGCAGAGCATATTCAATTCATTGGTAATACACACTACAGGAAATTGGGGATTTAATGGCGTTTAATTAACGGCGTTTTATTAAACGTCACTGTTACTAACAATTAACGGCGTTTTTTAAACGTCGCAACTGTTATTAAATAAAACGGTACCGTTTTTTTAATTGAAGACGTTTAAAAAGCGCCTCCACATCATGTCTCTCTTCACACCCACTTCTGTCTCTTCAAACCTTTATTTGGAAAACCCTATCATGAGCACCGCCGCCTCTTTCTCGCTCACTCAAATCTCTCACTCACTCTCTTGCTCTCACTCAAATCTCTCTCGATTTTTCTTCAGTTCAGTGATTCTTCTTCAGTTCGGTGATTAATCTCAGGATTGCAATTTCGAAATTCGATTTTGAGCTAACATCAAGCCCTTTCAGAATGAAGCAATCCTGAGATTCGATTTTGAAGCAACATAATCTCAGAATGAAGCAATCCTGAGATTCGATTTTGAGCAATCGAAATTATGTTGCACCATCAGCAAAAGCAGTTAACATAATCTCCGAACTTATTTTGAGCAATCGAACTGAGATTCGATTTTCAGTTCGGTGATTGTAAAATGGGCTAATTTGAGCCCACTAAATTATTTAGGCCCAATAGCCCAAGATTAGTGGGCCTGAATTTATCACAAGTCCAAGACTGGTGGGCCCGGATTTATCGCCATCAAACGGGCTAAATGACTCTAAGCCTCGAAAGGATTCGGATCCACGAACCTAAAGACTTACTCGGGCCCGGACTCGAAAGGGTATTAAGCAAGCCTAGAGATCTGAGGCACTCGGACTCGAAAGGGTTCGGATCCACGAACCTAGAGGTCCGAAGCACTTGGCTTCGAACGGATTCAAACGCAATCTAAAAGCCGCTCCGTTAATGAGTCCCAGAACACTTGCGGGCTCGGAGCTTTCCGGGATCTACGCACCAGAACCATGGGCGTAATGGAGTCCGAACAAAGGACCCGATCCCGAGGATGGTGAGTGGAGATAAATTCACTCTTCGGTTAAACTAGCCTATACCCGGGTCGAGGTGGCACGATCTAGGGGGTCCCTGAGACTCGGCAATATTTTGCGGCAGGGCGTTCTCTTGAACTACCCCTGACCCTGATGCGGCAGGACGTCCTCTAGGACTACCCCTGACCCTGTGGGATGATTGGGGATCATTGGTTAGGTGTGGCTAAGAAGAAGGGTTCGCCGAGGGATTGATCTCCTCTTCGGGGTTTTTTCTCATCCTCGGAGAGGTCACCTCCTCGGAGAAATCACCTCCTCGGAGAGTTCACTTCCTCGGAGAGGTCACCTCTTCGGAGAAATCACCTCCTCGGAGAGTTCACCCCCTCGGAGAAATCACCTCCTCGGAGAGGTCACCTCCTCGGACAAAGTGGTTAGAGAGAATACTTCCCATGTGCCTTGCACATGGGCTCCGTCCTATATCATGAGGTGCCTATAAATAGCACCCACCCATAGCTTTACAAGGGATGGATTTTTGGAGAGTTAACTCTTGGGAAAGAACTAATTTCCCTTCTCCATTATTAACCTTGAGAGTGAAAGTGGGAGATCCATGGGAGAGCCTTGCCATTATTCTCTCTCTAGCCATTTTGCCTTCTTCTTCACCCAATCTCTTATCTCCATCATCTCCTTTACTCTTGTGTTCTAGAGTTGAGACTATTGAAGAATCTAAGCCTCTCATCATTCTTCTAGAGGATTCGAAGTTATTCTTCAAGAATCTTCGAAGGATCTTCGAATTTTTCTAACCCCTTTTTTTGAACCCTATCTTACATTTTGGCGACTCTGCTGGGGAGGCGGATTGGTTAATGGTTTCGAGAAGATCTGGAACTCATACAACACTAGTAAAAATGGCAGATAATGAGTCTCATCAGCAAGGCTCTTCCAATGGTGGTGATGAAAGGACTCAAGTTCAAGACTCACCTCTCATCCTTGAAGCCATTCAAGAATTCCAACGCACTCAACAAGAGATTCTCACAACCTTTCAAAATCTCACCCACACCATGTTGGTGATGGGTTCGAATTTCGCACCACCAGCAACAAATGGAGGTCAAGTCAGCGCTGGCAATCATCAACAACTTCATGGTGATGTTGGAAATGGTCAAAACCATCAAGATCCACCCCAAATTCTCCCTGAAATTGTACAAAATGGTGTGCAAAATCAAGTGCTAGGAGGAACAAGTCATGGCCAACCTGCGGCTCGTGGAGCGCAAAATCACGCACCTGGAGGATCAAGCCATGGTCCAGCGGTGGTTGGAGGAGTTTCCGGCGCGAGGAATGATTTGCAAGCACAACCCGGTATAGCGGCCCCGTGCGGTGGACTTTACGGGCCTCAATTCAATGTCCCATTACCAAATGGCGTGTCCATAGGTGCCGATGGCCAGTTTTATCATGTGTCTTCACCGATGGTGAATTCTCAACACCCGAATGGCCAAGTCGCCCCTAGCACAATCTTCGGGTCTACAAGTCAAGTTCCAGGAATACCACTATCAAGTTCTCTCCCTCAACAATTTCTCACTCTCGCCGATTTGCAAGCCATGTTCGATCTTGAACGGGGCAAGAGGACTTTACCCTCTTTGCCAGATCCAGATGTCAAGCCACCATACCCTATTGAGATATCGAGTTATCCATACCCGGAGGGGTACATGGTACCGAAGTTCATCAAATTCAATGGCAAGCAAGGAAATGCTCGAGAACATGTTGTTCGGTTAATCGAGACTTTGGGGATTCATGGTTCAAATCATGTCCTCCGACTAAGAGAATTCTCCAAGTCCCTCACCGACCGAGCATATAGTTGGTACGTTAACTTAGCCCCAAACTCTGTTCGAAGTTGGGAGGAGATGGTTAACAAATTCCATGCCAAATTCTTTCAAGTGGCTGAGAAGGTGACCACACTTACCCTATGTAAGGAAAAGCAACGAGAGAGTGAAGACATTCTCGAATATGTGAAGAGGTTCCAAGACAAAGCCGTGGACTGTCATGAGGCTGTGGAGGAAAGCTACTTGGTCCAAATCTGTGTTGAAGGGGCATTGAACGGGTACAAGATGCTTCTTGTTAATCACAAGCTACCCACATTCTCGGCATTAATTGAAGCATCTCGGAACATCAACGTACCTCAATCTCAGGAGATCGGGTTCGACACTAGGTATAAAACCAGCTTCAAGACATCCCGAGGGCCTTCTGTTACTGCGGCTTCTGTGTCTTCTACCCGAAAGTCGCAAGGGGAGGACTTCAGAGGTCAGAAGAGGAAACACTTCGAAGATGACACTCATTTTCCGTGTAGTGTTGAGGAAGTGAAGACCTTAGTTAAAGAATGGGTGGCAGACGGAGAACTGAAGTTGCCTTATGTCGAAGAGCTTTTGCCGAAGAAGGACCGTGAGGGTCCTAATTATTGTATTTTCCACCAATCACTAGGACATCCTACAGAAAAATGCCGGACACTTAAGAAGATCTTTAGAAAGAAAGTCGAAGCAGATGAGCTAAAGTTCAAAGAACAAGGGCCCCAGGATATCTTAGAAGATGTGGCTATGATGGTGTATGACGATCACAGCCCGAGCAGCTGGTGAAAGCTTTCCAAATGACCTTGCAACTCTAGGGGCAAATGTCAACATTCCACAGAAGGAGTCTATCTATGACATTTACAGTTTGCATTTACTGTATTGTCCATGAAGTTCTATCTTTCTTATGTTATGAAGAAATTTATTGCCTCCATATTATGTATCTCCATTAAAAGTAATTTTCTCTACATTGTATATCTTCATTATGTTATGTTGTTTGAAACAGTTTTCAATTTTGGTTGCCCCTCAAAGAAGAAAAATGAATAGTAGACTCAGTTACCAACCTGAAGGGAGTTTTCTTGACATAGTAGAAGTGTACTTCCATTCGGACCTCCGAAGAGCAGCCATTGCTTCCATCAATGCAAGCTTCGAGGGTCTTCCTTGCTAAAGTAGAGTGTTGCTCCCACTCGGACTTCCGTCCATCAATGCAAGCTTCGAGGGTCTTCCTTGCTAAAGTAGAGTGTTGCTCCCACTCGGACTTCCGAAGAATAGCCCTTACTTCTGTCAATGCAAGCTTCGGGGATCTTTCTCGCTGAAGTAGAATGTGTATTACTATTCAAACTCTCGGGGGACAGCCTCGGACTTCTGAGGGAGAGCTTTGCTTCTGCACGGACTTCCGAGGGACAGTCTTGTTTCTGCTCGGACTTCTGAGGGAAAGCCTTATGTTCGCTCAAACTCTCGGGGGACAGCCTCGGACTTCTGAGGGAGAGCTTTGCTTCTGCTCGGACTTCCGAGGGACAGTCTTGTTTCTGCTCGGACTTCTGAGGGAGGGCCTTATGTTCGCTCAAACTCTCGAGGGACAGCCTCGGACTCCCGAGGGACAGTCTTGCTTCCGTTCGGACTTCCGAGGAACAGCATAGTGTGAGTTCTGAAGGCACCGAGGTCGTGGAGATCTTACAAGAATTCTTTTGCCTGAAATAGCAAAACCGACAAATGAGATGAGCAATATCAATTTCATATCATGATTCAGGCGTTATCGGAATGGGACAACATAATAATGATCTATTTAAGCTACAACAATTTTATTACTCCGAGCAAGTTCATGAAAATGCAACAATCAAGTTGTTGTCTCCCCAGGCCAGTTCCTCTCAAGCTAATATAAAGCAACAAACTGGATGGTGTTAGGAAAAACACACATCGCGTTGAGTGGGCGACGTGTGGTTCGCGTTGAACAGCCGAAGACGAAGGCAAAGCAACAAGCTGGATGGTGTTAGGCAAAACCACACATCGTGTTGAGTGGGCGACGTGTGGTTCGCGTTGAACAGCCGAAGACGAAGGCAGTGTTGAAGACGTAGCGGAGTTGGCGTCGACATTAATCAACAAGACTGAGCTAGGCCGGACAGGACCACACACGTTGCGTTGAGTGGGCGAACGTGCGTGGTCGGCGTCGGACAAGTTGAAGCCAAAAGCAACGTTGGAACCACAGAAGAGTCGGCAACCACACACGTTGCGTTGAGAGGGCGAACGTGTGTGGTCTGCGTTGGAACCATCGAAGCTAACAGTGATCGGAGGTGGAGCAGAGAGAGGCCGATGACAGCTTAGTCGGAGCTGGAGCAGCGAGAGACTGACGGTAGCTTGGGCCACGGCGATGTGATTATGTGCAAGCAGAACAAGATCTGGCATCAATGACTCAATGCAAGCATCAAGCATTCTATTAATATCAGAATGGTCAACACAAGTGCAAAAATAAAATTGATGATCAAGTCAATTTTATAGACAGCAAGCCATATTCAAGTCAAGCTCATAGGTTCAAGATTGGTCAACACAAGTGCAAAAATAAAATTGATGATCAAGTCAATTTTATAGACAGCAAGCCATATTCAAGTCAAGCTCACAGGTTCAAGATTCAAGGGTACTGGTTCAAGATTGAAATCAAGATTGTAATCGAAATTCACAAATTCGAAATATAGCAGTGCATGGATTTATCTATTTATTTCTTGAGCACAAAAGTCCATTAAAACCATAAGAGGGAAAGTGGGTTTACACAGAAAAAGCTTGCACCAAGTTTTAAATATATTTATATATATATATATATACTTACCCACAGATTTAAGGAAGCAGATTAAGGCAACAATGACAAAGAAGAAGCCGAGAAATTGTGCCAACCGAACCGCGACTGGAAGCAATGGCAAGACCGCGAGTGTGAGACGCACAAGCAGGAGCTGTAGATATGAAACAAGCACACTTGAGGCCAACGACAAGCTGTGCAGTGCTAGGCAAGACCACACACGTCGCGTTGAGTGGGCGGACGTGTGTGGTCAGTGTCGGACAATCCGAAGTCGGAGGCAGCAGTGGTGTCGCAGAGGAGTTGGCAACCACACGCGTCACGTTGAATGGGCAACGGTGTGGTCGGCTCTGGACAGTCGGGATTGATGACGAAGTTGCAGCAGAGAGGCCAACGGTGGTCGAGCTCGGCAGTCGAAGGCCAGAAGCGGCAGTGATGTCGCTGAGGAGTCGGCGTTGGTGCTGGTCAGCGAGTTCCGAAGTGTCTGGATCTGGGTCGTGACGTCCGCGATGGTTGGACCTGGGACAGGTCGGTGGCGCTGCTTGAAGCTACGACGGCCAGCATGCAAATTGTGGTAGTCTCTGTTTTGTTGAAGAAGAAAAAGGCTGGGTTAAGTCTCGGTCAAGTAAAAAATAAAAAAATAAAAATACGTTAGTGAGGTAAGGAAGATTCCCACCACATGGTTCATTTCCTTCCGTAACCAACCACATTGCATCATTTCCTTGCAAATGGAATCAAAAGAACCAGAACCCTCTTTTTCTTCTCCTTCTCTCTACTCCTCCAGATGGTGGTCGAAAGACACAGTAGCAATTGTGACAGGTGCAAACAAAGGTATTGGGTTGTCAATGGTGAAGTGTTTCGCAGAGTTGGGAGTGACTGTAATTTTAACAGCAAGAGACACTGAAAGGGGACTCAAGGCAGTGGAGTCTCTCATGGCTCAAGGTCTTCATGTACACTTCTTTCGCCTCGATGTCTCCGATCCAGATTCCATCAAAATCTTCGTTTCGTGGTTCAGACTCAAATTCGGAGCCTTAGATATCCTGAGAATTCGAAGTTGTTAAAATTCGTTGGTTTCAGAGAGAGAAGGAGGCCCGAAATAGCTGTAAAAAATAAATAAATAAATAAATAAATAAATAAATAAAATAAAGAAAAGTGTACAGCCGAAAGGGTCCTTGCCAAAAAAAAAAAAAAAAAAAAAAGAAAAGAGAGCCGAATTGGCTGGGTAATAAGAGAGAAACATAGGGTTCTTGTTTTTATTCCCCAAAAGAGAAAAAATATATAAAAAAAAAAGAGAAAGTTGGTGCTTTCGGCGGCATGTGAAGAAAAAGAAGGGAAATGTATTGATTAGGTATGTTGTCGGCAAAAAGAAAAGTATATTCTCTTGAACATACTCTCCAATATCTCATACATTTATATATATATATATATATATATACGTACAAGGGCTTGCCGTATTTCCAAATAAAAAAAAAAACTGGTGGTGTCGGCAAGAATAAAGAAATAGTCCGTAATGACTAAATTAAAAAGGAGAGGGGTATTGATTAGGGCTTTTGTCTTTATTTAAATATATATATATATATATATAATATAAAAATTAAAAAAAAGGTTTTCTGATGATGATGTCTCTCAAAGGTGATAAAGCTTATGTATATATATAAACTAGTCCACCGAAAGTAAGTTTTTAAAATTGTACAAGTTTATTAAAGAAAGAGTAGGGTCAAAGTTTGACTATAAAAAATTAAAAAAAAAAACGTGAGCTTTACTTCATAATTATCTGGAGCAAATAAATAAAAAAAAAGGGCGTGATTCTTGCCATATTCTTTCACCTATCCTGAATATATATATATATATATATAAATAAATGGAGGTCTTTGATTTGGACTTCTGGAATTAACAAAAATGGTCAGATCTTTTAATTTTATTTGTCTCAAGAAAAAGAGAATTATTATTATTATTATTTTCTTTGAACAATCTAGTTGGTGCCATATTAATTATATGTCCAGGTTGGTTTGATAGAGTATTAAATAATTCCAGTTTTGTTTTTTTTTCTTTTCAAAAAAAAAAAAACTTCAATCATTCTCAAGTTCAATCAAACAAATTGTTTTCAAGCTCGAATATGCCAGTCATGTCAGTGATGAGCAAAACCAAAAAAAAAAAAAAACAAAGAGAAACTGATTTCATTACAGTCAGGGGAGGACATCCCCGATTACAGAGACTTCAAAAAATAAAAAAAATAAAAAAAAAAACACAAATAAAAGAAAAACAAAACCAGAAATAAAAAAATAAATAAAAAAAAAATACAAAGTCCCGAAAAAGAAATTAAAAAAAAAAAAAAAAAAAGGATCTTGTTCTTCTTCTTCTTCTTCTTCGCCGGTGCCGGTCACATGCCAACTTCACTTACTCGGCTCTTCCGTCGCCGAGCTCTTCCGTTTTTTGTCGCTCTTCGAAGGCCCTTCTCCAGTACTTCCACCAAGAACGACCACAGTGTTTCCGCCGACAGAGTCGGCTCCCCGTCGACCATCAAAGGCGAGGTACGAAGATTGCCCAAATCGGGCCATAGAGGTGGAGTGCCTTTTCAGCTCCTTGTTTTCAGCCTTCAGCTCCTTGTTTTCGGCCTTCAAGGCACAAATCTCTGCCCGTGCATCTCTGAACATGCACTGGAGTAGGGAAAGTTGGGCATTGAGCTGGTATACCTCACACGCCTTGCTCTGCAGACGGTGAGACAAGTTGGTGACCGCCGCCACTGTCTCCATACAGGACCTCAACGTATAGTGATTGGCCTCGATATCATTTTGAGTAGCCATCACTTGCTCAACTGATAGTGTGGGAAGACTAGATTGAGTCAGAACAGGGGCACTTGGCCCAGAGGAGCTCGATGGACCAGAGGAGCTCGATGGACCAGTAAGATCCGGAAAGAGAGAGAAGGGGCGAGACGAAGCCATGTATAAGAGAAGGCAGAAATAACAGAAAATAGAAGAGGAAAAGAAGAAGGAGGAGGACGATGGGAGAGCGATGAAGAAGAAGAAGAAGAGAGTGGTTAAGAAGAAGATGGAGAAGATGGAAGATGCTGAAGAGAAGAAGAAGACGAGAGAGAAGAACAAAAGAGTGAGAAGGTCGAGGCGAGCGTCGATCGAGGGGGGCTGCTTTTGTCGGCCGACACAAAAAGCAAAGCTCATACGCTGACAAGAGACGCGGGAGAGTTGTATGTGCATATATGTATATATATTATATAGTTATGTAATATAGATATTTGTTTGAACATTTGAGTCACAGGTGTGGCTTGGGTTCAATGGTTTGGTTCAGTGGTTAAGGACTCGGAAGCCGAGCTTGAAGTCAGGGGTTCGAAACCTCGCATTCCACATCCATGCATTTCTTTTTGCGTATGCTAACGCCAGCAAACGGAATATGCCTTCTCAGTAACGGCATATTCCCACTAACGGTTGCAAACGGCATATTCCCCACCTGTGTATATCTCCATATATATATCTGTGTATATATCCATATATGTCTGTGTCGTATATACCTGTATATAATGTGAAGCATGGCTGACGAGATGAAATTATGCATGTCCGAGAAAACTATAATTTCTCATACACGCAAGGGGCAAATGTAAAAGGGGCTAATTTGAGCCCACTAAATTATTTAGGCCCAATAGCCCAAGATTAGTGGGCCTGAATTTATCACAAGTCCAAGACTGGTGGGCCCGGATTTATCGCCATCAAACGGGCTAAATGACTCTAAGCCTCGAAAGGATTCGGATCCACGAACCTAAAGACTTACTCGGGCCCGGACTCGAAAGGGTATTAAGCAAGCCTAGAGATCCGAGGCACTCGGACTCGAAAGGGTTCGGATCCACGAACCTAGAGGTCCAAAACTTGGCACTTAACGAGCATTCAAACGCAATCTAGAAGCCGCTCCGTTAATGAGTCCCAGAACACTTGCGGGCTCGGAGCTTTCCGGGATCTACGCACCAGAACCATGGGCGTAATGGAGTCCGAACAAAGGACCCGATCCCGAGGACGGTGAGTGGAGATAAATTCACTCTTCGGTTAAACTAGCCTATACCCGGGTCGAGGTGGCACGATCTAGGGGGTCCCTGAGACTCGGCAATATTTTGCGGCAGGGCGTTCTCTTGAACTACCCCTGACCCTGATGCGGCAGGACGTCCTCTAGGACTACCCCTGACCCTGTGGGATGATTGGGGATCATTGGTTAGGTGTGGCTAAGAAGAAGGGTTCGCCGAGGGATTGATCTCCTCTTCGGGGTTTTTCTCATCCTCGGAGAGGTCACCTCCTCGGAGAAATCACCTCCTCGGAGAGTTCACTTCCTCGGAGAGGTCACCTCCTCGGAGAAATCACCTCCTCGGAGAGTTCACCTCCTCGGAGAAATCACCTCCTCGGAGAGGTCACCTCCTCGGACAAAGTGGTTAGAGAGAATACTTCCCATGTGCCTTGCACATGGGCTCCGTCCTATATCATGAGGTGCCTATAAATAGCACCCACCCATAGCTTTACAAGGGATGGATTTTTGGAGAGTTAACTCTTGGGAAAGAACTAATTTCCCTTCTCCATTATCAACCTTGAGAGTGAAAGTGGGAGATCCATGGGAGAGCCTTGCCATTATTCTCTCTCTAGCCATTTTGCCTTCTTCTTCACCCAATCTCTTATCTCCATCATCTCCTTTACTCTTATGTTCTAGAGTTGAGACTATTGAAGAATCTAAGCCTCTCATCATTCTTCTAGAGGATTCGAAGTTATTCTTCAAGAATCTTCGAAGGATCTTCGAATTTTTCTAACCCCTTTTTTGAACCCTATCTTACAGTGATTAATCTCAAATCTCTCGATTGTTTCACTCAAATCGAAATTATGTTGCCCTTTCAGTTCGGTGATTAATCTCAGGGTTTCAGTTCAACATCAAACAAGCACACAACATCATTTTGAGCACGGCTTCGTGATTTGTCTTCGTCTTCTTCGATCAGAGGTTAGTTGCTCTCTCTTTCTCTCACCAAATCTTTCTCGATTCTTCTTCAGTTCAGTGATTCTTCTTCGATTCTTCTTTAGTTCGGTGATTCATCTCGGGATTGCGATGTCGAAGTTCAATTTTGAGCACAGCTCCGTGATTTATCTCTGTGGATTTGGAGCTCTTCGTCTTCTTCATCAGAGGTTAGTTGTTCTGTTTGTGATTTATCTCTGTTTCTTCTGTGCTTTGGATCAGTGTTTTGAAAAATTGGTCTCAGTGTTTTGAAAAATTGGATCAGTGTTGTGAAAAATTGGTCTCAGTGACTTCTTCTCAATGTCTATTTTTGCATTACAATTTAATTTATATTATTATTTATTAGGGATTTTTTGACTTTGCTCCCTAAAATTAGGTTGTGTTTGGTTGAATACAAATTAGGGAGTTGGGAAAGACCACCAATTTTAAGCACCATCAGCAAAAGCAGTCACAGATTTCTGCCTATCATACAGCCCAAGGTAATTTTTGATTGATTGCTTCTAGGTCTTGTGTTCGTTTTTAATCATTTACCTCCTAGGTTATCTTGGATTGATATGATACTCATAATGATCAGTTATGTAACTTATGTTCTTGATATTAGGTGGGGATGGGGAAAGACAACAATGTCCCCCTCCTTTCATATCTTTCCACTCTCTCTCTCTCTCTCTCTCTCTCTTTTGAATAATTAATATTTGAATTGGAGCTGGAAATAGTATTTGAATCTTGTTATATAACTTGTAAAGATCTGTGTAACTTAGAAGACCTGCCACATATTAAAGCAAATCAAATAATTGATACTTGGTCTATTCAGAGTAAGTTGTGTTACCTGTTGATATCTTTCTTGAGCATGATTTCTGATTGATAAACGGTTGTATTTGCGGCTCTGTAACTTTTAATTTTCGGTTAAACACTGTGCATCTGAAAGTATTATTGCTATGTCATATCTAGATTCATTTTTTTGGTAATTACCTATGTTTAGATTTGATTGGGAAAACACTTATATACTTTGGGGTCTCCTTATTTCTTTAATAAATTGGTTTTGTTCTATCCCCAGGGTAAAAAATGACTGTCGCAGGACAGAAAAGTACTTTAGGAGTAGGATTTCTTTTGTTGTGGTTGTTATTAGTAGTATAGAGTATTCAAGTATTAAGATGATTTCACTTTTTATTAAGGATTTATTAAGCTTCAGTGGAGACAATCGAAATTTTGGCGAATGATAGTTCAGGTAAAGTAGCATATTTTTATTCTGGTTTTTGGCCAGGAGACCACTCTATACTCCGAACGTATTTAGAAATTATTTCCACAGTTTCTGCCACTAAATTCAAGTTGGTTTCAAATGCTGGCTTTTCTTTTGTCTCTCTCTCTCCATGCCTAGAAACAAAGCTTGTTGGGCCGGCCTGATCACCAAGATTATACTTTTTAGTGGATCTTTGCAGCTGCACTCCTGTCGTTTGATTTGGTTTAGCCATGTTTGCAAAGATAGTAATATGAGAAACTCACTGAACGTTTGGGTTCCTAGCCACTAAATGGACTTAAATTCATGAATTTGTATTAAGGATGAGTTAATCCTGTATTCTTATCTCTATCGACATTTTCAAACTTGAATTATTTTTATTTATTTATTTATGAGAGTCTTGCTATATCTTGAAACATTTATCTAAATGACAATTGACATGGATATGCTTACGCGTGGTCGACTATTCTCAAAAAACAGAAGTGGTGGCTGTCAAAAGGATTTTCTTGTGTCATCTCTGAATCATTCAAGAATACCAGTTTGGTGCTTAGACCATGGGAAATAGTGAAGAGACAAAGCCTTCTAAGCCTGTGAAACCATCTTCACCTCCATTGGTAAGCTAATAACTATTTGGGACCTCCTGACTTTGTTGGGTGAGAACATTTGTCATTTAATTTGAGAAAAAAATTGTGAAGAAACGTCATATGTATTTTGAGTATACGGTATTGTCATTTTCTGTTACGTCCACTTGATGTTATTGGCCCTTCCTTTTGTATTGACAGGATCAGGCCAACAACATTCATGTCTATCCTGATTGGGCAGCCATGCAGGTTTTTCACTCTATGTATACTCTTATTTATCTATGTGTAAAATTAATTGCTTAAACATATGTATCGAAAACAAAAATTGAAGTAATCATTTTCTCAAGTCTATATTGAAGTAGTGATCCAAGATAGTTTGTTGTACCTTTAGGCATATTATGGCGCCAGAGTTGCTGTACCACCATATTTTAACTCAGCCGTTGCATCTGGTCATGCTCCTCACCCTTATATGTGTGGACCACCACAGGTATGATATGATGCAAAGTTCCATTTTGTAATTTTCAGCTACCTTCGAGTCATCTAAGGGTGCTGAGCCAATTTGTAACTTAAATTAAACTCTCTGTTTTACCAGCATATGATGCCACCTTACGGGCCGCCTTATGCAGCAATCTATGCGCATGGATGTTTACCAAGGAACCATACTGCTGCCAAACTGTTTCGCTGAGGATACCTTTTTATGGTGTAGGAAGCTATGAAGGTACGTGTATTGATTTGTCAGTGTGGTTGGTAATGTCTCTAACAATGCATGTGTCCTGCCACATTTTAGGTCCATTATTTCATGCATTAAGTATGGGTACAATATTGGTCAAAGTTATGAATCAGCCTCATATAAAAGGCATGAGGAAACTCTAATTGGAGAGGTATAGGGAGCCACATGCCAACGCATTTGGACGTGGATTTTTTTCTGGAGGACAGGCTTGTTACCCCTCATAAATTAGAAAGGCATGCATGTCCTTCCAAATTGTACAGTAGATTGCATTGATCAATGGCTAGGATTGAACGCCACTTGTCCCAATTGTCGTGCAGAGCCCCTTGGCCACAGAATTGGATGGTGAGATGGGTGTGGTCGGTGTGGTGGCGCCACACATAGCTCCACCGCAGCTACAAGAAATGGCTTCACATGGATGAGGTGGATCAGCTTCTGCAATAATTTGAGACCTGACTAGGTGTGTAGGATGGGTTGTGTTGTGCACCAGTTCCAAATAACAAAGATTGGTGGGGTGTTCAAATGTAGTGGGAGATCTATCTTTTGGCTTGCGTGAAGAGTAGATATTAAAATAGTGACTAGCTAAGGGGATTTTTTATTTATTTATTTATTGAGAACAAACTAAAGGTTTATGATCCAATACTAAATCTTCAACAATTTGGAGGAATCCATTACTCTTGTAGACTTTGATGAACAACAAGCTCCTCCACCTCCAAAACCGGCTGCGCAGATAAAAGTTAATTTGTTACCTAGATGCGATACTATTTATTTATTTTTTTTTTTGTGTGTGTGCATGTGTAATGATTTATAACTGCTTAATCCACTCTTACATTAAGGAACCTAAGTCGATTAATTTTCATTCATTCTATTAATATAAAAGAGGTCAGGGCATAGTCTTTGGCATCATAGAAATTCGTTCCTTCTTATTTTTATTTTATGCTACTTTTTTATTGACTTCAATTTTTTTTAATGTTATTTATATTCATTACGAAAAGATTACATATTTTTTCATGCATATGGATCCGTAGATTTGAATTTTATTCTATTGATTCTTGCAGTTGAGCAATGGCTCGACTTCTTGAGTTCCTTAGTCAAACTTGCATAGCATCAGCAATGCATTTTTTAATCTCAGTTTTACCATATAACTATTGGTTGTTAGAGATGTTCAATTTATGTAGGACAAGATGGTCTTGCATGGTGCATGTAGTAGATCTCTTCTTATTAGTCGAACAACCTGGATTAGATGTTTAATTCTTCCATATCATGGAAGACTTGGCTGCTAGGAGAAATGAATCCTGTTTCTGAACTGGTTGCTTTTTAGTTTCAGTGTACCTTGGTCCATGTCATGCTTTCTGTCTCATCAGTGACAATCGACCCAAAAACTCCTCCAAACTCACCTCCCAATTGGCCAAGAAAAAAAATCAAATCAGAAGACATACCAATCACCAAAGTCCTGAAGCTATCGAAATTAAAATTGGATTATAAACTTAAGACTTATCTTTGAATATCTCTCTTGCATTTCTTTAAGTTCACCTTCCATTGATTTGTTCCTCTCCCTCAGTAATGCTATTTCATTTAATTATTCATCAAGGTTCCTTTCATCTTTGGCATTTAATGCAGGGGCTTCCACCGCTTCCTCTGATGAAATTTCATTATTGCTGGAAGGATAAAGAAAACTGATCAGAAGATCAATAAGTTGATTACAAGGGTATCAAGGTTCAGTTTTATTCAACCGAGTCATACCTTTCAGCTGTAATTTTCACCTCTTCAAGTATGCTATTGATAGTAATGTTCTCGGAATCCTTAGCTACCTGAATCCAAACATGATCCTTTGCCTGAAATTTGACATCTGGACAATGGCTAATTCTGTAGCACATTTAGTGTGTCAGATCTACTGCTTGATTTTAGTGCTTTTTCATGGCTATTGTTCTTGTGTACCATGTTGTGTGTAATAGCATTTCTGGAGAATTTCCAAAATTTACCTATGGAAAAATTACAGGAAGAGTATTGGGTGCTGTTTCAATAGGAGGACCATGTGTGGTACACTGGATTACCTCCCACCCGAGATGGGTATGTTTATCTAACAACTATTTGCTTCTCCTTTCTCTTTGATTCAGTTGTAGTTTTCAATCTGTCTAGTTTTGTGTCTTTGGAGCAACTTTATCAATTCTCAATCATCACTTTTCTTTTTCTTTTTCTTTTTCTTTTTGAACTAGTACAACCTTCTTAGCTTTTTATATTTGGAGAAAGTTTGATTTTGTTGAACAATTCACCTTATAGTGGAGATATTTGCAAATTGACTGTTGTGCATTTTTTTTTTTCAATTTTTTTTTTCTTTTAGTGGAAAGTGTTGAGCATGATGCAAGTGTAGACATATGGAGCCTTGGTGTCCTCTGCTATGAGTTCCTTTATGGGGTTCCTTTATATTTTACTTAATTAAGTGCTCTCATGATAAGATGCCTAACCTACTTGGTGTCCTAGGTAGCTCTAGACTTGAATACTTCTCTTAAGAATTGTTAGTATTTCTTGGTGTTTTAGGGTGGCTGTAGACATAAATACTTCTCTTACGCTCTGTTTAGTTGAAAATTTTGAAAAGAAAAAAGAAAAAAAAAAAGTAAAATATACTTATATTTTATCTAATTCTATATATATTTTCTTTTTCTCTTTCTAGATCTCTCAACCAAACATAGCATTAAAGAATTAATTAGTATTCAATTGTTGAGGTCAATCAAAATGTGAAACCAAACTGTCTATTGTTTCGGCCATGTTTTATTTGGTAGAAAGAATGAAAAATAAAGAGGGAAGGGAAAATTGCATTCTAAGACGGTTGATTTTTTGCTTGATGCGAAGGTAAGAAGGGCTGAACGTGATCAATGTGTAACAATTATCTCTGAATATGAAGACAAGCTCTACAAAGGGCTGAACACAAGATTGTGTGGGTTTCTCTTCAATATTTTTGTTTTAATAATCTCTCTCTGAGGTCTGCTTTGTGACTTTTGGTCACAACCTTTGACTTGTATTGTTCATTTAATGGGCTGATCTGTGCACTGTAGCATTAATCTCAATTTAATCTCATGACTCTCTGGAATTTTGGTTGTGTTGTTTATGAATCCATAGCCATTGAGATAGACTTTTGTCAAGGTTTCTGGGTCTAATCTGTGCTCTGTGACATTAATCTAACTTCACTCTCACGAGTCTGTTGAATCTAAAGTTAATACAATATCTTTTCTGCACACTTCATTGACTGTAAGTTCCATTTTTCTTTTCATGCTCAGTTAAACTTCTTGACTGGGGGGAAGAGAGCCACAGAGGCGTAAATAAGCGTCACTCAGAGCGGCTTTTACGCAAGAAGTTGTGTGCCACAAGCTCGATCACCCTAATGTAACAAAGGTACCATTTTTATCTAAACTTCTTTATCTTATTTTTATATTGTTCATTCTTCTTTGGAGTACAGAGACTCAAGAGAGTATAGACTAAACCAAAATATTATTGAATTCATATTTCAATAACATTTTCACTAAATTTTGTTTGTCGGAGAAGTAAGAAACATTATATCCAATATGACTTTGTGAATCGTCGTAACATTGAAAATTTGAAACTTGGCAAAAAATGTAAGGTGAAAGGAAGAATGATGTATGCCATGGCTCGTTTCCACTTTGTCAAGAACTCAAGTTTTAAGAATACAAGTTATTATAAGGCTTGATGGTGGGTTTTATTTTTTATTTTTTATAAAGTTCGTGGTTAGTGATGTTGGTGTTGATTGATCTAGGTTTTATCACTTAGCGGGTATAGTCTAATAATTTTCCTTGAAGGTTGTAATTTAAGGTAGAATCATAGTTTTGGATTTTACCATCCAACTATGAATGAAACTACAAGAAGGTGATGCATGAGGGTTATTGGAACTTATCTGCTATTCCATGTGGGATATTCATGAAAGATCTATATTCATGAACTTATCTCTACTTCATGTTGAGAATTGAAACAATAGTTGTTTGGTACTCAAATCCAAGATCCAAACACAGCCTTTGAGTTTCTATTCAGGGTGAATGAAGGGGACATTTGGGCTAGTGGTTGCTTCAAGTGTTGTGGTTTCAAAACCATGTGAAAAGCGTTATAGATTCCCCTCTCACCTAGCATCCTCTGAATGCAAACTATTAAATTCTGAATTCATGTTTGACTTGCCTTAAATGTAATATTATCTTAATGGTAATACAGATGAAATTTTGTATTGAGCACGTTTGATGTTTTTTCCAAGTGAGTATTGTATGTCTCCTAAATTTGTTTTGAGAGTGTATCTTACTAATATTTGGGTTGATAATATTTTTGGTGGCTTCTCTGATTCATTTTGCCTTTTGCAGGAGTAATATTATTATTGGTTGAAACACTTTCTCACTTCAGCTAAAATGGATGATGGGGCCAATCAATCTCACCAGGGAGATTGGGCAGCTGAAGTGTGTTTCAGATATATGATTCAATTTTTGAAGGTGAAGATGACAAATCAATAGTCATTTCCCATATCAAAGTTTTTGACAGTTGCTTGTTTCATTTTGTTTAATTGAATTGGCTGAATTGTATTATGTCCCAACATATAATAGATTTTCTTTTAATTTTGCTTGTGTTCATATTATTACGTTGCTTTCTTTGTTGTGATAATTTGAGAAAAATTAGGTCAATCCATATTAGTGTGCTTTCTATTCCTTTTTAATCTTTTTGGGCAAATTACACTTCTTGACCATTTTGATTTTAATTAATGTATTTAAAGTCTGAATTATTGCTATTCTTAGGTATGAAATGTATTGTTTCCTATTTTTAATTTTGTTTTCAAGCTTAGTTTATTTATTATTTTAATAAACATCAGTTATTAGTTCTTAATAATTATTTGACAGATATTTTTTTTTGTTCAATCATATAAAATTAACAAATTTTAAAAAATTTTAAAAAAAAAGGCTATGGCGGCGTTTAAAAAACGTCACTATATCCCATCCCAACGGCTAAATTTTTAAAATGTATAAATGTCTATGACGGCGTTTTTAAAAACGTCGCTAAATGTCATAGTAATGTCATAGTACAGTTAGTGGGATATTTTGCGGCGTTTTTAAAAACGCCGCCTATACTAATATAACGACGTTTTCCAAACGTCATAAAGTTATAGCGACGGCCGCGTCATCGGTGTTTGGTACTAAACGTCACAAAAAGAATTAGCGACCTTTTAAGTACTTTTAGCGGCGTTTTTTTAACGCCGCTAAAAATGAATTTTCCAGCAGTGACAACAAAGACAAAAAAAATTCACTGAAAAGTGCATTCATCATTCTATGTGTTTGTATTGTTTTCCAAGGGGTCACGAGACATGAAAGCCACACTGCTGGAAATTGAGGTTTTAGAGGTGTTTAAAAAATGCCGCGATAGGTCCTAAAAACACCATTAAATTCTTTTGTAACGTTTAGCACCAAACGCCGAAGATGCAGCCGTCGCTATAACTCTATGGCGCTTTAGAAACGTCGCTATATGACAATAGGCGGCGTTTTCTATAAACGCCGCTAAAAGTTCTACTAACAGTAACATGACATCACCATGCTATTTAGTGACATTTTTAAAACACCATCGTATCTCTGATACTATTTAACGACGTTTTTAGAAACGCCGTGATAGCCCTCTTTTTTTCTTTTTCTTTTTTTCTTTTTTTAAAATTGTGCTAATTTTATGTTATTGAATTAAAAAAATACCTATAATAAAACTGAAAAATAACACTAATATAAAATAATAACTCTCATTCACATAGTAAAATCTCATCAAATGATAGTCCACAATCATTGTGCAAAAAAAAAAAAAACATTCACACACAAATCATTTGAATAACATTAAGGAGTCACCAAAATTGGATGCCCCTCTATTTAAACCAAAATACGAATCTGGACATTTGAGCAAACTTGATATTCATATTCCCATTCACAATAACCACATTCACACAAATCCTTTTCCTACCATATCAACCTAGTTCACCAAAATAGGATGCCCCTCTCTATGCAGTGTCATGTGTCTCTGCAATTACATTAGGAATCTGAGTTTTGATCTAGCCTCTCCATCTTTGTCTCCAATGCACTTTTTCCATTTATCTTTGTTGTTCCCTGAACTTAAAAACATGTATACAATTTTGGTGGTGTGGGGGGGGGGGAAGGGAGAGAGAGAGAGAGAGAGAGAAGTTGATATCAGTAATCATAAACAATAGAAAATGCATCTAATCGTTGATAGCAATTCCAAAATCTAACAATTTGCCAAGACTTGTACTAAATTTGGCACCAATATTAGCAATGTCAACATGCAACAACTTTAATGGCATCTCCATTGGAGCATTGTGCACTTCATAATTGATGTATATATATTATCATCATGTGTATTTTTAATAGCTTTAGTTTCGTTTTTACTTCAGTTGTCAAGCATGTCATCTTTGTTAATATATAAAAGTAGAACACTAGTTTTGTGTATATTTTTCATTTCCCTAAACTATCCAAAGAAAATTAAATTATGCATTATTAAAATCCTTTTACTTCTATATTCATTTAAGGGTAAGTGGTCAAGTAAACACATTATTCTAAAGAACTCCCCACAACTGGCCTAGAACTCCCAGTTAGTTTTAAAAATTCCCCTTCCTAATTAAGAGGCTACTTAGTACACCTCTCTCTCTCTCTCTCTCTCTATGCACTATTGTTCAAAAATTGGCTAACTTAGTGGTTCCTTGTGGCACTTGCACTTAGGTAGTGAGCCACCCCACTAGTTTCTGTAATATTTCGATGCATTTGATGGGGGTCAAATCCTTTTGATGTTACAGTAGTGGTAGCATATCAAGAGGTTTTAGAGGAGAGTTCAGGCATTGGAAATTATTCCTGGTACATGTGACACTTCTCCTATCATGGCCAATCAGTTCTCTGTAATGCTCTACTCTCGAACTCATCATCTGCTAGATGTTTTTTTATTCAACTCTAGGAAATATAATATGTTAATAATCTGTTATAATACATTATTGGTGTTGAGTGATCTATTGGTTCATGTTTGTAATGCCAATGGCACAAACTATACACATGGTTTATATTTCAAGAGATGTTTGAGATGTTACTGCATTTAGCCCTATAGACTGCATTTAGCCTTCCAGTTAAAACCCTAGGAGGAACCTATTAAGGCCCGACAGACAAGCTATTCATGAAAACTTAAACTCAAGAATAGGATACAATGTTGGTGTCATATAACTTAAATTATGCTTTGATACTTTGAACTAAGTGAGGCACCATTATTGAAAAACGAAAGGTCTGAATTTAAAAAAGTAAAGTAAGAGACAAGCAATTGCAAAAGTAAGAGAGGAGGTGGGGGTGGTTTGAGACAAGCTGTCAATTTGTCATGATAAGATTCCTTCGTAATTGAACAAAACAATGAACACATTGCACAATGGCACAAGGAGATCAATCACCAGAAATAATATAAAATCATATTTAATGATTAATCATTGTAAACTGAGGCCAATAATAAAATTTTCTCCGTAATTAATCAAACAAATGAACAAATAAACTGTGATAGTCATGTCCATTTGATTTCAATTGAAGTCTACTCTACAAATACTACTAAAAAGTCAAAAGCTTATACGTACCAGCTGAAACTGAGCCATGTGATGTACTACCACTACGTGATGTGGTAGGAAAACTATCTGGTGGATGCCATGATAACAATAAGGGACTCAGGCACAACTGAAAGTATAATAAGCATCCGTGAAGTAACTATTAGTCTCTATCAATTCATCCTAATCGAGTTCACTAATTCTACACAACAGACAAACCCAAAACAGAGAAGAGAAATCTAAAAAGAACACAGGGATCTATATATATATACACAAATTCAAACATTGGTTTGATAGATTACAAAGATTAACAAACAAAATAAATGAGAAAGTCAATTATCAGAACACAAATTGAAACGTTAGTTTCATGCAGACTTAATACCTGTGAAATACAAGCAAAAAACACAATTAAACACCTGTTTTAACAAGATTTTAGCTTCCAAAAAGTAAATTTTATTTCTTCTCTCCCACACACTTGCAGAGGGGTTTTGAGGAAGGAAGAAAGAGAAGAAAAGAAAAGGACAGTAGAATAATTACCTAGATAGATAGGAGCAACTAGATTGTAGGATGATCTGAAGGTCGTGCTCTGGACACCTAAACCAATCGGCTATTATCAGGTTAAACCCATTATACTGATCAGCATCCTTCACAAGTTCCTTTACAAACTCATTAAGATGTTTCTTGCTCTGCAACCACATAAACAATAACAATCACAAGAAGCTTCCAATAGAAATTATCTAATAAGACCACTGTTGGGTATACCTCCTTATTGGAGTGTGGGACCCAATTGGTTTTGGAAAAAGAGTTTAATTTGACTTGGTTTAGGTATAATATTTTTATATATTATATTTGTGGAGGCCCAATCCAATTGGGATACTATTAGGGTTTGATTACAAAACCCTAGATTCACAATACACACACAAGAAAAAAGTGGCGGCTACTACAAGTTTATTGAAAAAAAAAAATCAACTTGGTGTTGTTTGGTCATTCTTGATTTGACTTGGTCAATCAAGTATTGGTGCTTTGATTTGTGAAGAAGTTTGGTTCGTTATTTTGGGTCTTCTTCAACTCAGGTTCTGAAGATTTTGGTTCATCTATTTGGTGAGGTCTTTCCTCTTGTTTATTTGTGATTATTGGAATTCACCTAAGGGTGGTTTTGTGAGACCATTAGTGTTTCATTTGTAATCGTTTGGAACTTATTTGGTTGATAGTGGAATCGGATTTCGATCCCGTGGACGTACCTCACATTGAGGGAACCACGTAAAAATTCTTGTGTTACCTTTGATTTAATTTTTCCGCATTAGTTTTTATTCTCATTGATTGATTTACTTGTGGGGAATCATCGATTTTCCCTAACAACTGGTATCAAAGCTTACGGTCTATTTGGGTTTATTTATTTGTGTAAATCAATGGAGGGGAATGTGGGTCGTATGTCTAGCTTCAATGGAAGCAATTGGGTAACTTGGAAAACTAAAATGGAGGACATATTATTTTGTAAAGATTTGTATGGACCCATTGAGAGTGATAGTAACAAATCAAAAGATGGTTCTTTTTTAAAGAAAGACGTTGAGTGTTATTATTGCCATGAGAAAGGACACATGAAGCGAGAATGCCGAAAGCTCAAGAATAAAGAGAAAAGGCGTGACAAAAGTGTGGATAAGAAGCAAGAAGACACAATAGCAGTTACTACCGATGATATCATGGTCGTTTGTGAAGATGATTGTATCAATTTTGTGGGCCAAGAGAGTCATTGGGTGATTGATTCTGGTGCTTCTTTTCATGTGACTTCTCGAGTTGATTTCTTCACTACCTACACTGCAGGAGATTATGGTTCTGTTCGAATGGGTAATGAAGGTTTGTCCAAGATTATTGGTATGAGTGATGTTTGCTTGGAAACAAATTTGGGCTGCAAATTGTTGCTTAAAGATGTGAGGCATGTTCCCGACATTCGCCTTAATTTAATCTCTACTGGGAAGCTAGATGATAAAGGCTTCAACAACAAATTTGGTGATGGAATATGGAAGCTCACAAAAGGTTCTTTGGTGGTGGCTAAGTGCAAGAAGACTCATACACTTTATTCGATGCAAGGAAAAATTTGTAAAGGTGTTGTCAATGCACTTGAAGATGATACTTCTACCGAATTGTGGCACAAGCGGCTTGGCCACATGAGTGAAAAGGGGCTGCAAGTATTGTTCAAGAAAGAGCTTCTACCCGGTTTGAAAGGTACACATCTTAAAACTTGTGTTCACTGTTTGGCAGGTAAACAACATAGAGTTTCTTTTCATAAAAATGTTGCTTCTAGAAAAGAAAATGTGTTGGAGTTAATTCATTCGAATGTTTGTGGTCCTTTAAAAGTTAGAACACATGGTGGTGCACTTTATTTTGTTACTTTCATTGATGATTATTCAAGGAAAGTTTGGGCTTATCTACTAAAAACTAAAGATCAAGTTCTAGAAGTATTTAAGCATTTTCAGGCCATGGTTGAAAAGAAAGCAGGCGAAATTGAAGTGCATCCGAACAGACAATGGTGGTGAATACATTGGGCCATTTGATGAGTATTGTCGCAGCCAAGGTATTCGGCATCAAAAGACAGTTAAGAAGACTCCTCAACAAAATGGCGTTACTGAGAGGATGAACCGCACCATTGTGGAAAGAACAAGGTATTTGCTTTCACAAGCTAAATTGCCAAGATCCTTTTGGGGTGAGGCAATGAGTACAGCGATTGACGTGATCAATTTGTCTCCTTGCTATCCTTTGAATGGTGATGTTCCTGAAAGAGTTTGGACTGGCAAAGATGTGTCTTATGAGCACTTGAGAGTGTTTGGTTGCCGAGCTTTTGTTCACATTCCAAAGGATGAGAGGTCCAAGCTTGATAGTAAGTCAAGACAATGTATTTTTCTTGGCTATAGGTGTGATGAATTCGGGTATAGATTATGGGATCCGGTCGACAAGAAAGTCATTCGAAGCCGTGATGTTGTGTTTCTTGAAGACCAAACAATTGAAGACTTTGGTAAAGGTGATCAACCGGAGCCAAAAACTAGTGATCTCATTGATATGGATCCATCTCCTTCATCTCTAGTTGATGATGAAAATGGGGGAGATATGCAGCCATCTATTGAAGATGTAGAAGATGATGCTAATCCTAATGAAGTTGAGCCAGAAATTGAGGAAGAGCATCCAATTCAAGAACCGCCACCACAACTTGAGTTGAGGAAATCTACAAGGGACCGACAACCTTCAAGAAAGTATCCTCCCAATGAATTTGTGTTGATTTCTGATCAAGGGGAGCCGGAGAGTTACCAAGAAGCAATTGAGCATGTAAAGAAAGGTGATTGGAAAAAGGCCATGGAAGAGGAGATGAACTCCTTACTTGAAAATCACACCTATGACTTAGTGAAGTTGCCTAAAGGGAGGAAAATTATGAAAAATAAGTGGGTCTTCAAATTGAAGAATGATAGGAAGAATCTGAGGTACAAAGCGTGTCTTGTTGTGAAAGGCTTTGGGCAAAAGAAAGGTATTGACTTTGATGAGATTTTCTCGCCGGTTGTGAAGATGTCTTCTATTCGGGTTGTACTTGGCATGGCTGCAAGTATGAACCTTGAAGTTGAGCAACTTGATGTGAAGACCGCATTTCTTCATGGTGATCTTGAAGAAGAAATTTACATGGAGCAACCGGAAGGTTTTGTAGAAAGGAAAGAGAAATTTGTTTGCAAATTGAAGAAAAGTTTGTATGGCCTCAAGCAAGCTCATGACAATGGTACAAAAAATTTGACTCTTTCATGATGAATAATGGCTTTTCTAAAACCACTTGACCATTGTGTGTTTGTGAAAAATTTCCGGATGGCAAATTTATTATTCTTTTGCTTTATGTTGATGACATGTTAATTATGGGTCAAGATTCTACCATGATTAACAGGTTGAAATTGGAGTTGAGTAAATCTTTTGCTATGAAAGATTTGGGACCGGCAAAGCAAATACTTGGTATGAAAATTGTTCGTGATCGCAAAGAGGGACTGATTTGGTTGTCTCAAGAGAGCTACATTGAGAAAGTTCTTGAGAGATTCAACATGGATAAAGCAAAGCCGGTTGGTTGTCCACTTGCAGGTCACTTCAAACTTAGTTCGAATCAATGTCCTACAAGTGAGAAAGACAAAGAAGAGATGTTGAAAGTTCCTTATGCTTCAGCAGTTGGTTCTTTGATGTACGCCATGGTTTGTACAAGGCCGGATATTGCTCACGCCGTTGGTGTGGTGAGTCGTTTTCTCTCTAATCCGGGTAAAGAACATTGGGCAGCGGTAAAATGGATTCTAAGATATCTTCGAGGGACTTCGAAGGTGTGTTTGTGTTTTGGGGATGGTAAACCGATGCTTGATGGGTTCACAGATTCTGACATGGCTGGTGATGTTGATTCTAGGAAATCTACTTCAGGGTATTTGATGACTTTTGCAGGGGGAGCTGTGGCATGGCAATCTAAATTACAAAAATGTGTTGCTCTCTCAACTACCGAAGCTGAATTTATTACCATTACAGAAGCTTGCAAAGAAGAGTTATGGTTGAAGAAATTTTTGCAAGAGTTGGGTTTGAAGCAAGAAAGGTTTGTGCTTTATTGTGATAGTCAAAGTGCTATTCACTTGAGTAAAAATTCTACCTTTCATTCGAGATCGAAACACATTGATGTGAGATACCATTGGATTCGTGATGTGTTAGATTTGAAATTGTTGCAACTCGAAAAGGTTCACACAGATGATAATATTTCAGATATGCTGACTAAGACTTTGTCGAGGGACAAACATTTAAAGTGTCGAACTTTGGCGGGTATGGTTGATGTCTCCACCTAAGTTGGTAGGGGGAGAATTGTTGGGTATACCTCCTTATTGGAGTGTGGGACCCAATTGGTTTTGGAAAAAGAGTTTAATTTGACTTGGTTTAGGTATAATATTTTTATATATTATATTTGTGGAGGCCCAATCCAATTGGGATACTATTAGGGTTTGATTACAAAACCCTAGATTCACAATACACACACAAGAAAAAAGTGGCGGCTACTACGAGTTGTATTGAAAAAAAAAAATCAACTTGGTGTTGTTTGGTCATTCTTGATTTGACTTGGTCAATCAAGTATTGGTGCTTTGATTTGTGAAGAAGTTTGGTTCGTTATTTTGGGTCTTCTTCAACTCAGGTTCTGAAGATTTTGGTTCATCTATTTGGTGAGGTCTTTCCTCTTGTTTATTTGTGATTATTGGAATTCACCTAAGGGTGGTTTTGTGAGACCATTAGTGTCTCGTTTGTAATCGTTTGGAACTTATTTGGTTGATAGTGGAATCGGATTTCGATCCCGTGGACGTACCTCACATTGAGGGAACCACGTAAAAATTCTTGTGTTACCTTTGATTTAATTTTTTCGCATTAGTTTTTATTCTCATTGATTGATTTACTTGTGGGGAATCATCGATTTTCCCTAACAACCACAACAGCAGGTAAATAATTCTCAATCACACCAATAAAAGTAGATCAACCACCTAAAAGTAAATAATTCCTAGTCTACAGAGAACAGTAACTGTAACATTTACCTATAGGCAGCAGTTTCATTTGTGCCCAAACAAATCCCTTTGGCTGAGTATGCTTTTAAGTTTTATAAAATATATAATATTAAAAAAAACTATATTTTACATGGTCAAACACAAAACCTTCTTTTTAGTCCAGGTAATCCAAACACCACATAAAAAAAACTATTGTCAGCTCCTCAAAAATGAATGGGAACATTGTTCAGTAGGGGGCCACAACTAAATATTTGGAGCATTGTCTAGTTGAGAAAAAAATATAGAATATGACAATCTGATGCATATTACAATATACTATATTGTAAAAGAAAATGTAACATTACGTTTAATGGTAATTAGGCTAAGAATATAATAGCAAACTCTAATTATCATATCATGAAAGCTAACAGAGCAATCGACAAAATAGTTACTCTGTCATCATGAAGGAACCAACCATTCTCTAATCAAATCTCACAATCTTCCACAAGTGACATCAAACCACATCAAAGAATAACCCATAATGCCCAAGTCACAATAGTGCAACCATACCGCCGCGCCAAGTCCTGTCCTACTCTTAAACATGTTCAGAACAACCCAATTTTAATTTGGTAGAGAAAGTTGTCTAGATTTTTTTTCCCTTACACTACATCCTACTCTTAAATATGTTCAGAACAACCCAATTTTAATTTAGTTGAGAAAGTTGTCCAGATTTTTTTTCCCTTACACTACAGGAAATACAGGTGACTTGTATACTTAAAAATGGAAGGAGCAAGATGCTTTTAGAGCAGAAGTGCCTCATAAAATTGAGGCCTCAAGAACATTACCAGCATCATTCATGAGAGGTTCCTCACCGCTAAATTTGGCATGCTAATTGCATAATTATAGATGAAGTTTGAGGTATTTTCTGCCCCAATATCTGCACCTGACAAGATAACCAAATTACAATAAGCATAAAATATGAAGCTCAAGAGAAAATGAGCACTCGATCTTTGCAATATTTATAAATCATAAAAATGAAAGAATCATGGACATACCATAGCTTTTTAATTCCAAAATAAATTTCTTCACAAAAGACTCCAATAAAAGCCTCCCCAAGGATCTGAAAATATTTGGTAGATGACCTAGAGAAATAATCTTTATGTCAATGATCTGTAGTAGCAGCAAAAGCTCCTTCTTCCGGTCACTTTCACACAAGGCCAGCAAATCCTGATTAAACTTGTAGTTTCTTATTTACAATTTCAATAACCAAATCGAGAGAGACGGGAAGGAAGAGCATGAGAGAGAGAAAGAGAGATAGAAATCAATACCTAGCCGGTGCAGACGGTGGTGGCGGTGCAGATGGTGGTCACGGTGGAGCCTCGAAATCGAGAGAAAGAACTTCAAAATCGAAATCGCTCTGAGATGAAATCTCTGAGACCGATCTGAATCTCTGAATCTCAAAGATGAATCTCTGAGAAATCAAGCACAACCTCTCTCTTCACAAGCTCCCAGTCCCTGCCCCCCATCTTCTCTCATAAAACTATGATTACTGGCCAGATCTAGAGAGAGAGAGAGAGACGGTGGAGCTTTGAAATCGAGAGATAGAGATCTTCAAAATCGAAATCGCTCTGAGATGAAATCAAAATCACTCTGAATCTCAAAATGAACCTGCATGAATATGAATCTCAAAGAAAATCGCTCTGAATCAAAATCGCTCTTGAGGGTTTAAAAGCAATTGGGGGTGAGCAAGAGAGATGCGAGATTTGAAGACGTGAGAATGAGAGGGTTGAGAGAAAAAGAGAGAGATGTGTACGTATAACATCTCAGATTCAAAATAAGGGTTTCAACAAAGAGGGAGAGAGGAGACGCATAAGGCTAATGGATTTGGAGGCGTTTAAAAGCGACTCCTATTATAAAACGGTGTCGTTTTATTTAAAAAAATAGGTGGCGTTTATAAAACGCCGTTAAATATTAATAAAAGTGACGTTCAAAAAAATGTCGTTAAAAAAACGCCACCATATCCCATTTTTCCTGTAGTGCCAAATGCATATAATTGAATTAAAAGGTTTGAAAGTTCTAACAATCACCCAAGGGACAACCCACTAATTTAGATACAATTAATCATGAGTATATGTAACTAAACAATTGTTAGACTCACTCAATATGTGATCTAAAAATCACGGGATTGACCTGATGAATGAGATACTCTCTTACTATTGCGAGTGCAGCTTTCCTTTCCCTAAATAAAGTGTGATCTAAATTCATTCTAAATATGGATTTCACCGTACAAGAATTAAATCTGAACTAATAAGATTTGATAATGCAATACAGTCGGAACTGATTGGGTCGGACTGATTCACGTGCTCCACGGGTCTGCTGGCCTTCATCTTCTTGGTACGCGCTTGCAAAAGGTCCAATGGGAAGGTACCAAGACTGGAGTGGTTCCTCCCCGTGGACTCTCCGATAGTTAAGTTAGACAGGAAGTGGACGAAAGAGAAAAGATTAAAGAAAGTCGAAGGTCGAGAGAAGAGAAAGAGAGAGAGTATTACCCATTACCAAACGTACTTCAGAAGCTTCCTTATATCCCTTACTAATTATTTCCTTATCCATTCCAAGCTGTCTCATTGGCCGAAAATCTATAACCTAGTTGCCATCGGTCACGGTGATTTTACATACTCCGGCGTGAGAGATATTGCTGCATTTAATGCCATGACAGCCTCATTTAATTCCTGATGTGTGGTTCAATAATTCTGTATGATCTTTGTCTGTTACGTGGTTGACTTCCTATCTAACAGGTGTTTAAACACTGCTGGACCTGGACCGGCATCGGCTTTTCATTGCTACCGGGTTTTAACCAAGCGACTATCCAGAGGGCTTAGGACGAAGGTCGATTGGGCCTTCCTCAGCTATGGGCTAGGCCCTCTTGGGCTACGCCAATTAAGATTTTTTTTTCTCATAATTCTACAAAAAAGTGCATGGTCATATCTAAGAATAGAGTAGGGCCATAATTCTAGGTGCATGGTCATATTTAATAATATAGTAGGGAATTGAAAAATTCATGACCGTACCTAAGAATATAATATGGAACTCTAACTCAACATTTGAATTGAAAATTCTATAGATAAAAAAAATATGGTAGGCAATTTTGATATATGATTGGATTATGTTTGACTTACGGGCGAGAATTTAATTTAAACACTATGACTTAAATTTAATTTAATTTAATTTAAATTTATTTATAATTTATATTTACCGGTTTGATCTTTTTTTATTATATAAATGGTACAGACTACCTTGAGCCTATTTAATTTATTATAAGAGGTTTATTTGAAGTTGATAAATTTTAACCATTTTGTATCTAATTGATTGAGTTCATTTTAAAGTTACATTTTTATAAAATTATAAATATTTTATCAACAATGATTCATCCCACTAAAAACACTACCACTAATAGTACTAATGTATTAAAAAAATAAAAAAATAAATAAAAAAATACAACTCTAAGACCAAAACATCACATCATTACTGGCGGGACCCACTGCCACCTAATTAGTGGGAGCACTAATTAGTGCTCCCAAGCATTTTTCATATTTTATTGGAGGACTTAATACATTCCTTTAGGAATTGTTTGACAATTACTTTTTGAAGACCCACTTAAAGAACACTTTCATGCATTTTAAGGAAAAAAACAAACACATCACTCAGGCCATTTGCTTTGGCCCACCAACCCACGTGATTACCTGCGGCTGCTTTTTCTTGGATATTCATTAGTCTTGTTATCTTGCCATAGGAGAGGATGGGCGAGTTAATAGCGAGTCAAATTTATTTAAAAGGAAAAAAAGAACGCAGTCATGCAAAAAAACTAAGTCGGTCGACCGCCAAGGCCATTGGCGGCGGCCCGCCAGCAGTAAGGCCGGGAAAAAATGATTTAGTTAGGGAGTTTTTATTTTTATTTTTTTTAAGGAGAGTTTAGAGAGATAATTAATATATTATGATTTTACAAATAAAATTATTTAAATGATTATTTAGAACATCTCCAATGCACTAGGCATATAATACTTATTAGTTAAAATGCCTAGTGTGATTCACTTTTTTCAATTCCAATGCACTAGCCATATGATTAGGCATTTTGGCTCAACTCATATTCACTAGCTACATGTAGCTAGCCTTCAACGCTAGGCAAAATGTATTCAATCATTAAGATCATTTCCCTCCATCTTTGTGGTTGACGTGGCATTCTATAAAATTAATAGTATTTGGATAAATAGCTAAAATAAAGAGCATGAATGGAGTAAAAACATAAAACAGTTGATAGGTAAAATAAAATATATACTTTACAGTAATATTTAGATAGGTAAAATGCCTACTACCATTGGAGATGCTCTTAGAACGGTTAGGTTTCTTATCAGTCCTAGATCGAATTGGAACGTATTGTTGGGTACGTGGGAGCCCACCACAGATCTTGTTTTGATGATACGAATCGTTTAATGTGTAGAACTCGCTAAGTACTTCATCCCTGTAAAAAATCATGTTAATCAGATATTGATAGTCACTTAATCAAATCATATTTCTGTGAATGGTAAATACAATTTTTAAAATAAATTATTGGCAGAAATCGAATCCAAAGGAGTAGCTATCAATATTCGATCAACGTGATTTTTTGGAAGAATGAAATATTTGACGAACTCTATACATTTAACGGTTCAGATTATCGAAACAAGACTCATGGTGTGCCCCATAGGCCCGAACAACGCGATCTATTCCGCATGGTGAAGTGGAGAGAATCTGTTTCCTATTTAGAACCAACTCTACCATCATACAAGAGCACACTTGTAAGCAAAAGTTAAAAATTTATGAATATATATAAGATACTAATAAAATATTTGTGTGTCAATGATAAATAACAAATTATATATATGTATATATCTAAATTGTCTTGTTCGATTCTAAATTAGAACCACAACTATAAAATGGCAGATCGAATCCTGAAATATAGTTCATCTATTTTAAGTTAGAGTAGTAATGGTGAATGCAGTTATGGGTAGTTGCGATCTTCTGGATTCGAGACTGTACATCTTAAGGATTGACTCCATTTATGTCAGATAGTGACCGTTTTCAAAAATTGTTTTGAAAAGTTTGAATGAATTATTTTTTCTCAAAATTTTACCTTTTACAACTTAGACCATTTTTGGACTAAAAAGGAAAATTTTCAGTGTTCACAATTTTAATTCCATTAATTTCAACACAAGTACATTCTCCAACTCTTTGATTAAATCAATGTTGCTTTTACATCACAAAAACTTGAAAAGAAAATGCAAAGCAATAAAACTAGGGGCACAGATAAATCAAGTGGTCTTATGTCTTCTACTCGTGCTTGTGGAAGTCTCTGCAGCCAAAGATAGCCTAACCTGCATCTCATCCTCGAGCCAAGCCAAGCCAAGCACTCGCCAGAAAGGACATAACTGAAGCCAGTGGCATGGGCCAGAAGCTCTCTCGTCCTCCAAGCAGTGAGGTACTAAGCCAAGTACGAAGCACGAACTGGGAATGGAGCAGGGTATTCTATCTCCTCACCTGGACGGGTCTGATCATGTCCAAACTGGCATCTGAACCGAAAGGGAAAATAGAACACACAGTGTGTAAGGCCAATCAACTGTATACCTGTCAGGACGTGTTGTAGCTCATCTAAGTCAGATTAAGCTAAGGGTAACGCCAAGCGATGTCAGTCGTAGATTTGCTGCACATCCATTCGCACCACAATCCCTCTGATGGAAAGTCCACTAGTTGCGGGTGAAAAAAGTAGGCTCTGGCCGAATACTCGAGGCAAGGATCTACCACTTTCAGCTTGTCCATCAATCACACCTAGGGAGGGATGAAAAATAAGAGAGATTAAAGAATAGAGAGATATGAGTTGAGGGAAAAGTAAGGAAAGGGCTTTGAGAGAAAATAAAGAATGAGCACCCGAGTGATGTGAGAAATCATAAATAAATAAGATCATAAACAAGACATGGAGAAGCAGTGGACTCCCTGCAAATTGAGAAGTCTCTTACCGATGGAAAGCATCCAAACCCATCAGGGTCTCGACTAGTGCTAAGCCTATGTAACTCTGACCTTCTCGTAGCCGTTGAGCCACTTCGATCAACCTAATGCAAGCTTCGCTGCAACTAGGGGCAAGAAGGTAGTCAGTGAGTAAACATAAGCAAAGGGCGTACTAGCGATAACCTTGCCAGAGAAGGTCACCTCTGTCTCCAATGCCAGAAAACCGATGAATCAAACCAGGAATGTCCAACTCCCCGTCATAAGCCAAGGACCGAGCCTTGTGCAAAGTAAGCCCACACATCCGTTCCAAAGCCCATGCATGGCCAAAACGGGGTTGAGGCATAATCTTCTTACCACGTCGAGACTCCATCAATGCTTGAAATTCTTGGAGCGTAAGGCACATCTCTTGTGCTCCGAAGTGAAAGACATGTGTAACCGAGTTCCAACATCGAATCGCGATATGAAGGAATGGAAAACAAAATGAAGTACAGCTCAACAAAAAAAAGGCATTTATGTTGAAACCCCGAAAATTTACCTTTTCCATGCCATCCAATCCTTGAGCTTCTCGGCAAGAAATATCTCCATTTTCAGAGAAAACAGCAGGAAAGATGAAGTTTTGTCGAAGAAATGGCAAGAGAAGACCTTTTATAGAGGATAAGGTTGTGTTAGTGGCAGACAGCTGTTACCAGCTGTCCAGTCCCAACACTTGGCCGGCTGGCCACCTCTTATGGTCGGCCGTCCACCTCTATTGGTTGGTGACCATTAGGCTGGCCAGGCAGTTGGTCAATTTAGGTCTTTGTGCCTTGAGGTCTTGTTTTGAGTCTTTTGTTCCTAGCAAGTGTAAATAGTTGTGTTTAGGTTGTTTGTACTTTGTTTTTCATTTATCAAGTTGTATTTTGCATTTTGGGTCAGTTATCGGCATAATATCCGGTTACGAACATCAATTAAATACAAGCATTTTGCAAATTCAGTTCCAATTTTGTACAAGTGTGGTGCCATTCTCAGGATGCTATACAAAACAAAACTCGTTTTATAAAACAGCAGGGTTTAACCCCAATCATAGTTTTTATTTCATTTTTTACAAAAGAGAAAATACAAGTGTTTAAAAAACTAAAAGTAAAGTCCTATTTGAAGCTATACAAGTGCTAACTACCAAAGCAAAAGAAAATAAGGAAAAAAGTACAAAAATCTGCGTCAGTTGCATCAAACAGCTTTAGAGGCCCTCTTCGTCCTCTTCCATAAAGAGGACTGAGGGGCACTATCACCATCGGTGCCATTGTCATCAGAAGGTAGGACATAGAGCTAGAGTCGGCATCACCCACTCCACTCTCTGACTCAGAGCTGGTCTCTGCATCCTCCCAGCTCCCTAACTCCAAGTCGGCGTCATCATCCTCACTTCTAGACTGACAGCACATGCTCACTAGCTCCTCAGTGCCGCTCATCTTGGCGTCATCCCCACTCAAAACCGGCTCTGGGGAGGAGGAAGTCTCATCTGCCTGAGATCCTCTGCTCCGACTCCAGGCATCTTTACCTCTGCCCCTGTCACGACCCAAACCCGCCCCAATAGGTTCGGTGACGTAACCGGCCAGTAATCCGTGGATTACCTACGGCCTCCAAACAGAATAACAAATAATAAGGGGCTGCGGAAGCAAATACAAAAAGTAAATAAGGTCCAATGAGCTGTGATGACGTACATGAGACAGAAAATTTAAAACTTATTTATATACATAACATGCTAGTCAACATACACCAATATTTACATGATATATATACATAATTATGCCCCCAAAATTCGACTTTACAAGTCATAAACATCAGACTCGACTAGCATGAACCGGAACAGCCACTGCGTTAAGCTATGACCGGAACCTCCTCGGGAGGCACAACAGCTGGCTGATAAAAAGGGGTACTGCGGGCCCTCAACTCTGGCCCTGCTCTTGCGTCGGCTCACCTACATATATATAGTAAACTGTGAGCGAAAGCCCAGTGAATAATAAACAGAGTAAAGGTTTTAATGAATGATGTCCACCACAGAGTTAGAAATCAGAGTTTATCTCAGAAACATAATCTTATCAGAAACAGAGTCTTATGCATTTTCAGATTTCAAATCAGAAACAAATTCAGATACATGCTCATATTCATATTCACATTCATATTCAGATTTTGCATAAGATCATATGTGGTACACCCATTAGCTATCCGATCAAGTAGGTCAAAAGACCACAACAAGTAGGTCCGAAGACCACAACAAAGTTGGTACCAACAACCATAAAGGTCCATATCTTGCGCGCAAGCAACCATGGTATTATTACCCCCAGGCAAGGGCCGTAGGCCACGGTATTGTTACCCCCGGGCGAGGGCCATAGGCCACGGTATTGTTACCCCCGAGCGAGGGCCATAGGCCACGGTATTGTTACCCCCGGGCGAGGGCCATAAGGACTAAGGGTGCCACGACTACTTTTCAGAAAACTGGACATTCATTCATTCATTTCCAACATATCATAGCTTTTCAAGAACCAATCATTTCATATCATAGTATACTGAAAATACATAACATTGAACATAACTTTACAAAGTTATTACTCACTGTGGGCGTTGATACAGGTAGACGAAGCCAAGAGGGTCAAACGGGTTGCGGCACGTGACCTACATAACACATTACGAATACACACTTGAAATACGCATTTCTAAATGCACAAACCTCACACCAATGATTCTAAGTGTGTATCTAACCCCTTATCCTCAATATGGAGTCCTAATCATGGCCTAGGAATGCCTAGGATGAAATATGGATGCAAAAATGCCTTAGAAAACATTTTACGAAAGTTGCTGAAAACAGGGGTCTCGCTCGAACGAGCCTTTCTTCGCTCGAGCGAGCTCCCAAAATCAAAGGGTTCGCTCGAGCGAGGAGTCCTTCGCTCGAGCGGTCTGATGAACTGAAAAAGTACTGGTTGTTGATTTTTTCCACGCGATGCTCGCTCGATGCTCGCTCGAGCAAGCTTCCAAAATCAAAGGCTTCGCTCGAGCGAGAACTCCTTCGCTCGAGCGATCTGATGAAACTGCAAAAGTACTAGATGCTGCAATTTTACGCGCGATGATCGCTCGATGCTCGCTCGAGCGAGATTGCAAAATAAAAGGGCTCGCTCGAGCGAGGAATCCTTCGCTCGAGCGAGGAAGCAAAATCTGGAATTTCCAGATTTGTCTTCCAAGTTCGAACCAAGCATTCAACAACCCAAAACTCAACCTCTTGGGCCCAAAATCTGGAAAAACACTTTAAACACAATGTATAACAAGTTTCAAAAGTAATTTGTAAAATCATTGCCCAAGAGTGAGTCAATTTGAGCACCATTACAAACCCATTTCATGAACAAGGTGAAATCCAACATTCTTGAATTCACATGCATTTGACAACTTCAAAACATGATCAAATGGCATATTTTCTGGAAAAACATGATGAATTCATGGCTTTAAGCAAAAACATGAACATGCATGTAGAGATTAACACAAAACAACTTCATATGCTAAGAATATGTACATGCATGCATGAACTAGGCTCCAACTCCACATTTTAAGCCCACTTCCATCTATGAACTCCAATCTACCCAAGAATCATGCAAGGACAATCTGAATTCTAGTTCAAGAGGGTGAAATTCATACCTAATTCGTGAATGCAAGGTGTGTGAGGTGGAAAATGCAAGGCTCCTTCAATCTTCCTAATTCTCCAAGCAATTCCTTGATGACATCTAGCTTCCTTCACTCTCTCCCTCTCTAAATCGGTTTGGAACAAGAAATGGCTGATGAGAGTGTTTTTGTTTGAGTGTATGAAGCTTAAAACAAGTTGTCTACAAAACCCACCAACAATGGCATAATAGTAATTACACTATATTCGTTATTAAAATGTTATTTAATCAGTTTTAAACATTCCAAATCGAATTTTAATTGGACCTACCATAAATTCACATAAAATCTAACTAGTCCAAAACACTGATCAATTTCGAAATCGGGCGCCGATAAGGCTTCCAATTTGCAGTTTAAAGTTTAAAACACGAACAGATATTCCGACACCGAACAGATAAAACACATAAGTCATGCAATGCACATGCAAGTAAATTCCAGATTTTTCCCTTAATTATTATCAGATATAACCAAGTTCTAATTAGCGTTAATCAGGGTCGGGGTTATTACAGCCCCGACCTTGACTCTCATCCCTACCGCATGCTGGGGCCTTTCTGCCTCTCCTCTATACTGCTAAAGGGGGTGCTGCTGGCATTGCCAGTACCGTTGGTGCCACTGGTACATGTAGAGCCTAAAACAAGAAACAGAGTATCAGAATATAGAGCATTACAGTGTGGTGCAGAACAGTATAAGCATATAAAGCAGTACAGTGTGATACGGATTTAGTATGAGTGTGTAGAGCAGTACAGTGTGCTGCAAAACAATATGAGAATTAGAGCAGTTAAATGAATGAAAAAAATAAAGAGTACCTGATAACCGTGGAGAGCCAGTAATGTCTCTCTTCTCCATACAATCTGGACTAGGGAAGCGACCAGCCCAAGAAGGCCGTTTACATACTCTAGAGGCACCTGCAAGTGAGTTTGAACAATTAGTATCCAAAAGGGGACTGTGAAGTGCAAACTGTGAAGCAAAGTGCATACCTGCTGCACGTTAGGGTCCCTAACATACCCGTGCTCCTCCTTCGGCAACTCGACCAGAATCTGATAGGCTGTCCGACTCGACCGCTAGCACGGAATCGCAGTTAGAATCACTGGTAAACCAGCTACGTGTACAGCAACGGGAGCTCCAACAGCATCAGCCACGAGTGCACCAGTAGCACCTCCTACATGAGCTCTGGACAGGGACGACATAAGATGAGTCCTGATAAGGTCGGGTAATCCCCAACCTCACGAAAGAAATTGACGTCCCGCCTTGCCGTGAACTGTACGATAGCCTCAACTGGGAGGCTATCAACTATCTTCATAGATGGGGAAGGAGGAGCAGGAACAACCGGAGCAGGTAGGCCCAGGGTCTATCGCATGAACCTCTCTCCTAAATACCAGGTCTGACAGAATGGACCCTCCAGTAAGATCCGAAACTAGGAGATAGCCCAGGACCCAACGTACTGATCCCATATCCTGGTTGGCATCACGGCCCATGGCTGCTACGTAATCTGCAAATGAAGAATTCACAATTGTTAGTTGCCGTCAGTTGTCAGAGTATGGATGAGAGCAGTAGCAATGGAAATAAACCAAAAGTGAATACAGGTTTCAGATTACTTCGCGAGCTGTCACTGTGTCAAAATATTGACGGTAAAAAGTAGAAGTGGTGTCGTCGCGGCGGCTATGGTGGCAATTGTCGTCATACTATCAAGGAGTCGAGCACAGCTGGCTCTACCTCGTCCCTCGACACCAAGACAAGGGCAGGGAAATATGCATATACCCACAGCTATAGGGAAAGATCAAAATTTATGAGTCAGCATGAATAAAAAGAGATAAAGACAGAAAGTGCAAAGCAAAAAGCACAATGTACAAACATAAATGAAGACAAAATGTGCAAAGCAGAAAGAAATTGAAAATAAAAGAACAGTGTATACCTCTTAGGCCCTCAAGTAGCCTCCGACCTTGTTTCCCTTTTTGTGGGAACCAGATCTCAAATAACCATACAGAGTGGCAAGGCCGGCACACCCCAGTCATAGAACCGTACCTATGGCAGGACCACCAGGGCACTTAGAAAGTATAGACCCACAATATTCCACCTGCTAGCAAACAAGGTGGTACCGAGGAGGTAGATCAGAAAGCCTCGTATGTATTGCTTCACCTTCTCCTACGTCTTTGGATTACTCCCATAGAAACTATCGTAAAACCAGCTATAGCGTAGCATAACCAGCCTGCCTAGGGGGGGACGTGCTCCAAGAAGGTGTATCCAAGCTGTCTCCCACTGTCCCATGCCGATGTCGAAGAGGATCGGATCACCCTTACTCTCAGCCCGATGATCATCAAGAAATCATAGAGAGTCATCGTCATCTCCCTGGTAGAAGAGAAGTGGAAGGAGTTGGTGGTATCCCACCACCTCTCCACCAAAGATCCGAGTAGAGCCTGGCTGGCCAGCAGTCATGAAAGTCTAGAGAAAAATAGGTCGGAACCCGACTAGTCAACCAGCTCGCAGACCCGGGCGGGGAGCTTATGTACCAATCTCTAGCGGTCACCGCCCCATATCCATTCCAAGAGAGAGTGACACCTTGTGTTGGAAAGGAAGGAAAGTATCAGATGTTTAACAGAATGAAAAGCAGTAATGAAATGACAAGTTAAGTAAAGTGCAGGAAGGAAATGGTCCTTACCTCAGCAACGTCATGAGAAAGGTGAGAGGCATGCTCTCTCAGCAGAAAGTCTTCAGGTGCATTCGGGGCGAAGTCCTCAAACCGCAGCATACCACCAGGGGCCATCACATGTGTCCGAGGGTAGTAAGTGGTAGGATTGAATGGCCTCACCCTCAGTGGTAGTAACTCGGGCTTAAGCCCTAGAGAAGAGATCTCATCTACCTCAAAGTCGATGGCGATGTCCTCCGCTATCCCATCAGCCTCATCAACTATCGGATCCTCAACCTCTGCCATAGGTGGAACCTCAAGAGGGGCGTCATCGTGTGGGATATCGTCTACCATGAAGAATGTAGTCGGTGGTGGGTGAAAATGGTGAAAAAAGAGGAAAAGAGGGCAAAAATGTCAAAAGTCAAACCCTAGGAGACAGAAAATGAGAGAAAAAGTCAAAACTTACAAAAAAAGTGCGAAACCCAAGAAAAACACGAGGGGAATATGCCCAAAGCAATGAAAAACCCAAAAACTCAACCAAATCAAATTTTAATTAGTTCCAAATGTAGAGGACCACGGGTTTTTTACGAATAAAGTTTGCGTGTGGGGTGGGTAACTCGAGTAAAGTCCAAAGCTAGAGAGAGAGAGAACACCTAGAGAGAGAGAGAGAGAGAGAGAGAGAGAGAAGGTTTTTGGATATGTGGATGTGTGTAAAATGAGGCTTTTGTGTTGCTTTAATAAGCCACGAGCCGAATTGCCGAATTTGCCCTTGAAAACCATCGGGTGGCCGGCCGGCTACTCAAGTGGCCAGCCATCCCTGTTTTGTGGCCGGCCGGCCTATCTTCTAGTCTGAAGCTAGTTTTTCCTATTCTCTTGCCCAATCTGTGTATGGGAGGTCCTATTTTCATCTTGAGAATGAACATTGGAGTGTGTGAAGTTGTTTCAGATTCTGAAGATCGCAAGGTCGTGTTCCAGTCGCACCGTCTCAAGGCACGCTGTTTCTCTGATACATGAACATACCTCGATCACAAGTCGGAGTAAATTGTACCCTTTTCTAAGCAGTTGGGGACCTCCAGACTATAAGTCGGAGAGTGAAATATGAGGTGTTTTCTGAGATAACACTGCTTTGCTTTACTTTTCTTTAGAGCATTTTTTTTATCCATGTTTATCACACTCATTGTATCTTTTGCATCATGTGTTTATCTTGTACTATTGATCATCATTTCACGCCGAGGTGTTTTAGGATCCTTTCTCTTATTCTTTTTTTGGGACGTGTGAACCATGTTCCCGAGTGATTTTTTTTCCATGTAATGTGTGAAACACGTTCCTAAGCAATTTTCTCTTCTCGAGATACGTGAAAGATAACCTCAAAAATTTTTATCGTGGGATATGTGATGGCATATCTCTATGCACGGTGGGTTGTTCCTTACCACTTTCTTTGTGGGGTATTTCCGGTAGCACTGTTTTATGGTGCGTCTTTTTTGTTGCATTACATAGAACGTGCATTGCATAGAACGTGCATCACATTTCATTTTACTATATGATGTCACGTCCATGTGCATCGACTCTTTGTGTTTCCCCTTATCGCGTGAGTGTGATTTGGCTTACACCCTCCACCTTCTCTACATGAGACGCAGTTTGGAATGAAGCTTTTCTCCTCTCTGCATGAGGCATAGTTTGGCTTGCACCTTCCACCCTTTCTGCGTGAGATGCAGTTTGGAATGGAGCTTTTCTCCTCTCTTTGCGAGGTGTAGTTTGGCTTGCACCCTCCACCATTTCTGCGTGAGACACAGTTTGGAATAGAGCTTTCCTCCTCTTTGCACGAGGCGTAGTTTGGCTGGCACGGAGCTTTTCTCCTCTCTGCACAAGGCGTAGTTTGGCTTGCACCCTCCACCCTCTCTGCGTGAGACGTAGTTTGGAATGGAGCTTTTTCCCTCTTTACGCGAGCCGTAGTTTGGCTTGCACCCTTGATCCTCTCTGCGTGAGACGCAGTTTGGAATGGAGCTTTTCCCCTCTCTGAATGAGTGTAGACATCCCATTTTTGACTACCTTTTGCGACTTGGACGTCATCATTTGCACACCCAATGATGAGTGTAAATCCTTGTTAAGTGCTCAGGGTTCTTAGTGGAATGCCACAGCTTTGAGCCTTTCAGACCCTACACACCTATTACTTTATTTTTGGACCAAAACCAGAGATTTTTAAGCCTACAACCCTTTGTGGCCTGCCAATGTGTTTTGCAGATATTTTTCTGCCAATTGTGCCAGTTGTTGGCACAGATGCATGCACCTTCCTACATGTGTATGTCTTGATATTTCTAAGGGAGTTGCATGATTTCCTGTATATAGAAGGCCTCCCCTTTCATTTTAGAGGTTGGAATTTTTAGAGCGAAAAATTCTCTCTCTCTCTCTCTCTCTCTCTCTTGAAATTTCTTAGCTTTTTGTAAGCTTTTGCCTATACACTCTTAGCCAAACCTCTCGATCTTTGAACTGAGGTATCTTTAAGCCTTGTTTGAGCTCTTGAGGGTATGTAAGCCTTGTGTTGTTGCCTAGAATTGATTCTCTTCTTCAAGAGGTATAAAGCTTTGCCTCTCTTCTTGCTTTATTTACTCCTTTTATTACTGTTTTCCCACTATTTTTGGGCTGTGTAAATTCTGTATTTTTGGGCTGAAACTTGGGTTTTAAGGCCAATAAGGGTTGAGGGGTGGTTCACCCTTCTTTACACCTTGCTTTCAAGGCCTTTACCCTTGTGTTTCCCACATTTATACTATATTTTTTTGAGCTTTTAAACACTGATTTTCAGAGATATTTCAGTGGCTAAAATCATGGTTTGATGTCCAAAATTAGAGGGGTTAGCCTCCCCTCCTTGTGTTTTGCCTACTAGCCTAGCATGATCTATGTTTTAGTTTATTATTCTAGCTATTTTTGTCTTAATTCCAGCATGTTTTAGGACATATTTAGCACTGTTTTAGGACTGTTTTAAAGTGTTCATTGCATTTGAGCCTTATATTGCATGCTTGTAGTGTAATTGTCCTCATAAGTTTGGTGTTTTAGGCCTTAGACACCACCTTATTTGAGTTGATTGCATTTATTTAGGATTTTTTCTTACTTTTTCTCACCTTTAATCACCTCTGCAACCTCCCTCCTTTCTTGGCTTATTCTTAGCTTTGAAAGTGGTTTCAAATTATTTGTTTGTTTAAGCATGAGATTTAGATGTCACGCTTAATGGTTTAATCGCTTTCGGGGTTCATTACCAACGGAATGACGTCTCTTTGCCCAAAGAAACACTTGGTTTGAGCTCTCTTTCCATTAGAGGACTTAAAATTCACTTGTGGACTTAATTGATAAAGAATTGAGAGGTAACTAAAATGGAGTAATAAAATTGGTGAATAAAAAGGTGCAAGATAATTTGGTTAGGGTTCAATCGGACATTAATTGAACCCTTGAGTCTTGAGTCGTTTCATACTCATTAGTGATGAAAACGGTTCAAGATTCATTGTCAACTACTTCCCTTTATCTTCCATGATATGGAGGTGGTTTTAAGAGTCTTGTTTCGTTGTATTCATTGAAGTTGCACACTTCGTTCATAAGCCATCATGCAATGAAATTATATCCATTGGTGGTTTGTGAATCAAGTTTTACTACTCCTTTGAGCTGTTCAAATGATAAGGAGGGATAAATTATGCAAACAAACCCTTGAGAATACCATGTTCCTACTCTGTTTGCTCTTTTTTGCAGCAGGACAACCGATCATCAGTGGCCGGCATGCCACAATCAATGGATGGCAGGCCATCTGTCGGCCACCTGCACAAAATCCAGCAATGTACTTTTGAAGCAGAATAGAGTTAGTTCTGAGGTGGAAATCAGTGCAAGTGTTCTCCTGTGCAACAGAGGCATTTGGTAGCAGAAACAGTGGCTTTTTCATGTGGAAAGTCTGCGCACGCATGAGCACTCCTCGCTTCCCGGGGCTATTTAATATAATTACTTAGCTTAGATATTTGTTGTATTAATTAGTTATAACTAGTTAATTTTGTAAAGTGTTGTAAATAATTAGTTAGGTAGACTAGTTATTTAATTTTGTCTTGTAATAATTAGTTAATTCGCTAAAATAGTTTATTAATTTGTTGTTGTAATAATTAGTTAAGTAGCTTAGCTAATTTATTCATTTCGTTTTGTAATAGTTTGTTAATTCGTAGCAATTAGCTTAGCTAGTTAGTTTATTCGGACCCTCCTGCATGAGGGCACAATGTTGTAATAATGTGTATGTCTTCCAACCCCATGTCTTTCTCTTTTTTATTTACTAGCTTATGTTGGTTAATTTAGGGCATCATATTTCGTTTAGCATCTCTCATGCTTTGCATATATTGGGCTCGGTTCATCATTCTAACTCGCATTGTTAGTTTAAATGCTTCTTTAAATACATGCTTAGACCGCACGCTATCAAATTGATTCATATGCTATATTAGTAGCTGAGCCTAGTAATTGCATATTGCATGCGTTGCATTAGTCATATTGCATAAGTTAGGATCATGCATTTTTCTAACTCTTTCATCTTTTTGGCTTAGAGTACTAGGTGAGACTTTACTCGTTTTAGCATATTATATGTTGATATTGCCATGTTTAGCATGCTTACCATGAGGCTAAGTGCTTATTTGATAAATTTTCTTGAATTCCTGTGGATGAAGGCTAATTGCTTGAATTGGAATAATTTGAGTAATGTTTATATGCGATCACTTTTTCAAGTGGTACATATTCGAAACAATTTTCAAAACAAACATGAACCGGATGTTCCAATTCTTGCAAGTTAGTCTATACTTGTGTGTGCGCATCACATAGTAATGCTAGCCTAATAAATCAGAACAAGAGCATATAATGTACATAAGATTCACATCATGATTAGTAGAGGGCGATCCTTGATCGGGCGAGCGGGGTTGCTCAATTCATGACCTTCCCCTCTCGTACCCAAGTTCCTGAGCTGAGATAATCTTGGTGATGATGGACACGTGGCCTTTGGCACGAGTCATGGGTTTCTTAAATTTTCCCAAAAAAATATTAGGTGGCGACTTTGTATCTGGCAAAGTAGTCTATTTTTTGCATTTTGATTTAAAATCTATTTTCCAAAAGATTTGCCAAATTTGGACTCTTTGGTATTTATCTATTTCACATTGCACTTGTGAGATCAGATTCAGAACCGCGGGAGTCCGATACTGTAGGGCTTATTCATCTTCCGAAAAGGGGCACAAAAAGTTGAGCTACAATTTCTGGCGACTCTGCTGGGGAAATTAGAGAACTTGACTTGAACTTCATGATGTGAAATTTTATCTATACTTATATGTTTCTTTGCATTGCATTTGCAGTGGTACACTTAAATCACTGTGTTTGCCATCTGCTATTCCTGGGCGGTCTGCTGGAGGCTTGCCTAAAAACTTGCCAAAAGGCTAACCGGTCATGGGCTCTTCTATGATGGGAACAAAACCCTTGGATCTGGACTTCCGCTGTACCGTTTGATCCTCCTTTCACTTTTCAATGTGTGAGAGGTATATTAGGTAGTCTTGCTGAGGTACCATTTTAACCATTTAACCTAGTTGTATATCGAAAAGCCATAGAGACTGTTCCAAACTAGGATAGGATGCTTACCCGAATACAGGATTGTGTGAAACCGCTTTGTTTGAGTAGTAAACCTTAGTTCCTGACGAAACTAGGACAGGGTAACCCTACCCCCTCGTAGGGGTGTTTTGGCTCTCACTTAACTGGTATGTGCTTTACAGTGAAACTGTACAGGAATGTGTGTATCAGTTGCAAGTCTGGTATAAGTTTTTGGGGCAAAATTCAGTATTGAGTGTAGTCCTACAGCTTTGATTACATCTGTGTTGGTAACATCATTAGCTGAGGTGCTATGTGGTTTCTGATTACCGCTTTCTTTTTGCTTTATTTCATTTTGCTAGGCAGTTTAGCACCATAGCTTCAGAAAGTTCAGATATCCCCCAAGTACTTTGGACCCGAGTCAGAAGGCTTTGCAAAGCCGGGGATCTTGTTCGGGGACAACCCGTGTTTACTTCACTCCCACCGGTTACAAGATGGAGGAAAGTCAGGCAGAGTTCACCGGTCTAGTTTTTAGAGCAGTCACCCCCTCAATTCACTCGTATCCAATTAGGTTCAAGGACAGTCTTCTACTTCTAGTCCAGCACGAGATTACTCACCTATTCCGATGACACGGTATCCCCCAGTCAGTATGGAGGAATTTATACATCATCTTCAGCAAACAATTGAAACCCTACAGCAAAATGCTACCCATCAAGTCACAGTCCGTCCGGCTGAGGTAATAAATAGGCTACAACAACAACAACCGCAGCCGGCAACGGCCTCTACATCCCATGCACCTCCCATGGGTATCCCAGCACCCGAAGCTACTGCCCATACTGTTAATGTCCAAGAAAATCAGGACAATCCGGTAGAGCCAATCCCAGCACAAGCCTCTAAAGCACTTGTGTATCAAATGAAGCTCCATTTGAGTTTGAGGTTGACCCAACTGTACTCAAGGTTAATAAACTGGAGAAGCTATTCAAAAGAGCACAAGGTGTTAACTCTATCTCGGACATAGAGGATGGGTATACCGACTCTGCAATGACATTGCCAGATCGGTTCAAAATGCCGCACATTAATCGATTCGACGGCTCCGGAGATCCTATGGTTCATCTTCGGCTGTTTTCAAACATCTTACGGTTGATGGGCCTGACCAGATTGCAGAAGCTGTCTCTTTTTGGTCGTACCATGTCTAGTATAGCGGCCATTGTTATGCGAAGTTAGAGGATTCTGTTAAGCAAAATTAAGAGGAAATGGCCGAGGCCTTTATTGCTCAGTACTCATATAACACACAAATCGAGGTCACAACTCATGATCTCGAGGCAACGCACCAAAAGCCGAAGGAGGGCTTCTTAGAATTTGTGACGATGTGGAGGGCTAAAGCTTCAATGATGACCACAAGGCCTTTCAAGAAAGATCAAATAAGGATGGTAGTTCACAATTTGCACGGGAAGCTGTTACAGAAGATGATTGTCCTACCTCTGTTCACATTCATCGAGCTCTTTGAGATGGGGGTGGAAATTGAAGACGCCATGAAACAAGGGCTGATTACAGATGAGAAAGAGCAGGCAAAAAGGCCATTTGGGTGCAGTTCCAATCCTACCACCGGCGGTAGTACAGCTGCGAGGCCATCAGATGTGAGTGTTGTCACTACCACAACCAAGACTGCCAATCCCTTTAACAACACAACTCCACAAACTTCAACTAACCCTGCCCAATCCCAGAGGACTTTCACTCAACTCTACATGACCTTATCTCAAGCCATGAAGGTGCTAGTCAAAAAAGGGCACCTTAAACCATTAGAGCCTCGCCCACTGCCTGATCCTCTTCCTTCCGAACACAACCCAGCAAAATACAACGTGTTTCACCAACAACAAGGTCATGATACCGACCAATGCTTTCGATTACATCATGAGATTCAAGACCTCATTGACAACAAGGTGATCGCACCACCCTAGAAACCAAATGTAAATACAAACCTTCTCCCGACCCACAATCAAGTTCCCCCACCTCAAAATCTAAACCTAATCCATACACTGGCCATCCCCTATAACCCCAGCGCATATATTACCCCTTTCCACCTACCAAGACCAACGCTGTTCATTCTCGAAAGCACAAATTTGTGCATGATGGACACGTCCGCACTTCAACCTAAGCCTGTGGTGGTGACAGTTGCAATAGAAGGGAGGCCGACCATAGAGGAAAGTATGAGTCCGTTGCCAGAGAGTTCTGAGGACTTACCTAAAGGGGTGTACGATCCAAGATGCTACATTGTGTCGACTGGTCAGATCAAGCCGAAATTGGTGTTGCCAACTGTAGTAGAGGTTAATGTGGTTAAAGAAGATGGCCCGAGCCAGGGGTTAGATGATTTGGTAGAGCTCGAGGAGGGTTTAGACAACTTGCAGTTCTTTGACGAGCAGGATCAAGGGGATGTGCATATTAGGTGGTTCAATTTAAATGGATCAACCGACAACTCTGGATGGCTGAGTGATGAGCTAGATAAGGAGGAAGGAACTGAAATGAAATTGGAAGAAAATGAAGCAGGAATTACTGTTGTGGTCAGAAGGGCCGACGAGAAGGGAAAGCTACCAGAGAACGCTAGCATAGAAAATTCAGCTCAGGAATTGGGCGCTATGAGCATTGCAAACATAGAACAGGAAGCTGCATTGAAGCAGTTTGAAAAAGAGAGGGTTGAAAACAACTAGAAAACAGTAATGGCCAAACACCTTGTGGGGGATACCTGTGATGTGAAGGTAATACAAACAGAGCCGGACAACTGTTTGTCGGCTGCTGAATGTGTATGGTGGGACGATGACGATCTGTATCTGGCCCACACCGACGAAGACTGGAGTGAGTGCCTTGTTGACAACACGTGGTACATGGAAGAAATAGATCACGTGACAAGAAGTGGGCAGTATTTTAAGCCACCGCACTTAGATCAAGTTGAGGCAGCTGGAAAAGACAGAGGGGTCGAGAGACAAAAAGAGAAGCAACTGGAAGAAGAGGTAGTGTTGAAATAGCTTAAGAAAATCCAGGCTGACATCTCAAATTGGGGTCTTCTTATGGCCTCCCAGGTGCATCGACAGGCCATACTGCCAGCAATGGACAAGGTTAAATTGTCTATTGATATTACCCCCGAACAACTTGTGGGATTGGTCTTCGCAGGAGTTGCCAGGCCAACCCTAACCTTTTCTGACAAAGAACTGCCCCCGGAAGGCTCAGCTCACAATAAACCCTTGTACATATCTGTTGAGTGCAGGGAGAAATAGGTGTCGGTAGTGTTGATAGACACCGGTTCGGCCACCAATGTCTGTCCGTCCCGCACAACTTATGCAATCGGCCTTAGACCAGCAAACTTTGTACCCACAACCCAAGTAATTTGGGCATATGATAATATGAGCAGGGAGGTCATGAGTACGGTGTAAATTAGAGTCCAGGTGGGCCCAGCTACACAAGATGTCAGGTTCCATGTCCTAGATGTGTTGGCTACCTTCAATTTACTACTAGGGAGACCCTGGTTGTATCATGTGAAAATTGTCTCCTCCACCCTCCACCAAATATTGAAATACCCTCACGGGAAAGGAATGGCGATTGTTTTTGGGAATTCATCCATCCATCCCCCGCCAGTGGTAACTACACCAGTGTTGGAAATCACTCATGGCGAGGAGGATGTATTCCTCTCAGGGTTCACTCTAGCTAAAGCCCAGGTAGTGCAGACCATTTTGGCCACTGATGATGGCATGTACGTTAGCGCCCAATCTATCTATTTCATGAACAAACTGCAACATGTTCAAGAAAGGAGAAGAAATCAGAGGCAGAGCCAAGGCCAAGCAACCCGGGATACACTATGAGCTCATTTGCAAGCCAATCCAAGGAATGTTGAATGGCCGCTTTGTTCGAGAGGGAGAAAATTTCCCCTTTTGTAGTTTTCCCGATCCTTGGGTGAATTCCATGAAGCAGCGTGTCCCCAGGTTCGAGATCTTTTTTGATCTGCAGCTGCAAGATAGTGATACCGAGGAAAAGGCTGAACCAAATGCTGAAGCTGAATAGAGCATGGAAAATGACTCAGACAACAGCAAAGATGGAGTAGGGGTAGCACTGGTTTGTCTCCTGATAAATCTTGCGGCCGACTCATAGGACTTAGGGGATAACCTTACTATCTCTGTGATCAGAGAAGAACCAGGTGTGAACCCAACCAACAGCATTTTGGATGCATCAGAGGCACCATCTCTTATCTGGCAACTGGAGAAAGGCTATCTGTCTAGTTCTGAGTAGAGTGATGGGCTAGAATTCGATTCCACTGAGTTTGTGGAGTCGGAATTAGATTCCAGTTCTTCTGAGTCTGAGTTTGGTATTTCTGGGAGTGGTAACGCATATACCAAAGTCCTGTCTAGGTCTTTATACAGCTTTTCTTTTGAGTCTATAACCAAAGATCTGGACCTTTTGAATGAGAGCTCTGTGAATTCTGTATACTTCTCTGTGCCATTGATTTATTGTAAGATTTTCAGAATTTTAATGAAAATGAAGAGGAAGGGATTCCTCTAGTTTTGAAAAACGTGATTAATCGAGAGGAGGAGAGGTTTGTTAAACCCTGTGCTGTGAAAACATTGCTATTAATGTGAGTACTGAGAAGGATTCGCGTCTGGTCCAGATCGGGTCCACGTTGTCTTCGGAGGAGCGCAAGCGTTTAGTCGCTTTATTAAAAGATTTCGAAGAAGTTTTCGCATGGTCCTACAAAGACATGCCTAGAATCGATCTTGAGATTGTACAGCATCAGATCCCTCTTAACCCCGAGAACTGACCAGTTAAGAAAAAGCTATGCAAAGTTCGCCCAGATTAGGCTTTGAAGATCAAGGAAGAAGTTACCAAATAGATTGAAGCAGGGTTCTTGCTTGTATCTGAGTATCCGACATAGTTGGCCAATATCATTCCAATCCCAAAGAAGGATTGCAGAATCAGAGTCTGTGTCGACTTCAGGGATTTGAATAAGGCTAGTCCGAAGGATGATTTTCCGCTGTCGCATATTGATGAGTTGGTAGGCTTCACTGCGGGCGATGCATTGCTCTTGTTCATGGATAGGTTTTTAGGGTATAACCAAATCCTGATGGCACCCGAGGATAGGGAGAAGACAGCTTTCACTACTCTATAGGGCACCTATTGTTACCAAGTCATGCCGTTTGGGTTGAAGAATGTCGGGGAAACTTATCAAAGGGCTGCAACTACCATTCTGCGCGACATAATCCACAAAGAAGTCAAAGTGTACGTAGACGACATGATTGTCAAGTCCAAAGAAAGAGAGGGCCACTACACCGCCTTGAAGAAATTCTTTCAACGGATCAGAGAATATAAATTGAGGTTAGACCTATAAAATGCACCTTCAGCGTAACGGCAGGGAAAATGCTGGGCTTTCTGATCACACAGAGAGGCATCGAAGTAGATTCTTCCAAAATCAATGCCATCCTAGAAATACCACCACCAAGGACTGAAAAGGAAGTGCGAGGCTTTCTCAGTAAAGTGTAATTCATAAGAAGGTTTATTTCCAAATTAACCTTGACTTGTGAACCACTATTTAGTCTCCTGAAAAAAGGGAACAAGTTTCGATGCGATGATCGATGTCAATTTGTCTTTGAGCAAGTTAAGCAGTGCCTCTAGAATCTGCCTGTGTTGTCGTCGCCAGAGCCAGGGAAACCTTTGATTCTGTACCTGTCAGTAACAGACGCGACCATAGGATATATGCTCGCTCAGGAATCTGAAGATAGAGTGGAGAAATCCATCTACTATTTGAGCAAGAAAATGCTAAAATACGAGACCCGCAATACTCCGTTGGAGAAAGCTTGCCTAGCCTTGGTATGGGCTACTAAGAAGTTGAGGCACTACTTGTTAGCCTACTCTATAACCCTCGTTTCAAGATTAGATCCCATCAAATATGTCTTTAAGAAACCAGCACTTAAGGGTAGGCTAGCTCGTTGGTTGCTTCTTCTCTCCGAATTCGATCTCAAATATGTCACCTGCAAGTCGGTTAAGGGAAGAGCGGTAGCAGAGTTCCTGGCAGACCACCTATAGCCCGGCTTTTTTGCGCCCCCTTTCAGAAACTCGAAAAGAAGCCCAACAGTTTGGACTCCCGTGGTTCTGAATCTAATCTCACAAGTGCAATATGAAAATGATAAACACCAAAGAGTCAAATCCGGCAAATCGTTTTGGAAAATTGATTTTGAATCAAAAAGTGTCAAAATTGGACTGTTTTTCCAGATACAGAGTCGCCACCTAAATATTTTATTTTTGGATAAATTTAGGAAACCCATGACTCGTGCCAAAGGCCACGTGTCCGTCATCACCAAAGTTGCCTCGGCTCGAGAACTTAGGTATGAGAGGGGAAGGTCATGAATCAAGCACCCCCGCTCGCCCGATCAAAGATCTGCCTCTACTAATCATGATATGATTTTTTTATAAACATTATGTGTTCTTCTTCCGATTATTAAACTGGCATTACTATGCGATGCGCGAAGCAAGTATAGACTAGTTTGCTTGAATTAGAACAACTCAACTCATGTTTGTTTGCGAAAATGGTTTGAATTAGCCACCTCAATTAGGCTTAAAGATTGCGGATTTGCCACCAAACATAGTGGGCTTAAAATAGGTTTGCCACTCAACAAAGTGGGCTTAAAATATGTTTGCCACTCAACAAAGTGGGCTTAAAACATACATTCGTTGAATTGTTCCAATTCAAACAACAAGCCTTCATCTACAAGCATTCAAGCAGTTTAGCATTGAAGCACATAGCATCATGGCAAGCATGCTAGACATGGCAACATTCACACTTATGCGAGTATGCTAAAGCATAAAAACTCACCTAGTACTCCGAGCTAAGAAGACAAAGTTAGAAAAAAAAAAAAATGCATGCTGCCTAACTGTACAAGATGCCTAATGCAACACATGCAATATGCAATCAATAGGCTCGGCTACTAATATGGCATATGAATCGATTTGAGCAACATGCGATTAAACACATATTCAAATAAGGTATTGAAATGACAATGCCGTTAGAATGATGCACCGAGCCTCGGTGCATGCAATACAAGATGAATGGATGCAAGCATGAGGTATGCAAATTGAAACGTGACCCTAATCTAACCATCAAAAGCGGTTAAGTAAAAAGGAGAAAGACGTGGGGTTAGAAGACATACACGCACGCACGCACGCACACTTTTACAACATTACGCACTCGCGAAGGAGGGTCCGAATGAATAAGAGCTAACTAACTATCAACTAAGCTAAGCTAATTAAGCTAATCTAATTAAGCTAGCTAGACTAATTAGACTAATTATTACAAGCCAAATGAATAACTAGTTAAGCTAATTACTAATTATTACAACACTTTTAACTAACTAGTAAACTAATTAATTAATTTACAACACAAATGTACACGAACTAAGAAATAAAGACTTTAACTACACTGCCACTACTCCGCCTCGGGGAGTGGAAGATGCACATGCTCAGTTTTGGCCTGAAAAGACCTTTGTTTTGCTCTCAAACGCCTTTGTTTGCAGGGTTGAGCATTTCTAGAACCTTCCTGCTCCATTTTACCAAAATCAATTGAAGTTTACATTAGTGGCCTGCCGGCCATGGATGGATGCTTCTGTCCCTCTGTTGGCCAAAAGGGTGGTTTGCCAGCCATGGATGGTGAACTATCGGCCACTGATGGTGCATTGCCGGCCACTGATACATTGGATCACCATGCTGCAATAGAGTACAAACAGAGCAAAAAGAGGATTTTTCCAAGGATTATATGCACAATTCACCTCTCATTTTCATTGACAAATCCAAGGAATTGTGAACTTAAACCACAAACAACCAATCAAAGAAATTTCATTGCATGATGGCTTGTACTTCAAGGTGTGCAAGCTTAATAAATGCAAAACAAAACATTCAAGAACCGTCACCCTATCATGCATGATCAAGGGCAATAGAGACCTAGGAAAGTGGCACATTTCATCATTTTCGAGTATGAAATGTCCCATTTTCCTTGTGTTCAAACTAACGTCCGATTTGAACATATTCAATGCAACACAAAGAAATGCTTCTCTTGCTACTTTTACTTGCCAATTTTTGTTTACACATTTTAGTTACCAACCATCCTTTAATCAATTTGTCCATTGGTGAGTGTCATCTAAGATGAAAGAAGTATTAACCAAGGGATAATGTAAAGCAAGAGAGAGATCATGTCGTTGATAATGGACCCTCAAAGAGGATTAAACCATTAAGCATGACCTTAATCTCAAGCTTAAAGGATCGCAAGCTTGAAACAACCCTCAAAGCAAATGAAAGAGTGAAGCAAAGAGAGAGGTTGCAGAGCTTATAGTGCGGAAATGGAGTGAAAAACAATACCAAAAGATGCTATCAACTCAAACACGAGGTGTCTAAGACCCTAAAACACCAACTTGTGAGGACTATTACACTACAACTATGCAAAACAAGACTTAAATGAACTAACCAACCCAAACAGAGCTAAAGCAGGCTATTTTAGAGGCTAAAACATGCTGGACCTGAGCTAAGTTAAGCTAGAAAAATATGCTAACATATGAAGCTAACTAAGCATGCAAACAAGACACAAGGAGGGGAAGCTAACCCCTCCAAATTTGGACTTCAAAATAAGTTTTTTGACACTGAAAAACCTCTGAAATTCAATGGTTAAAGGGCCCAAAAAAAGTTGGTTTGAAAGTGTTGAACAAAGGTATAAAAGCTTTACAAGCAAAGAGGCAAGAAGGGTGAACCACCCCCTTACTAAAAGTGGCCTCAAACCAGCACCTTTTGGCCACCAAAACAGAGTTTTTTACAGTCCAAAATCAACCCCAAAACAGTAGAAAGAGATGGCAAAATAAGTATGCAAAACAAGTGTAAAAGGGGAGTGTTATACGTCTTGAAGGGAAGACATAAATGAAGCAATAAATCAAGCCAAGACCCCTTATAGAGCTCAAAGAGGGTCCCAAGTAACCTCAGCCCAAAGATAAGCAACTTTGGTTAAGGGTTGATGGGCAAACTTGAAGTGTATCTACACTTGTTTAGATAAAAGTTCAAGAGAGAGGGAGAAATGTAGAGAGAGAGAATTGTAGAGAGAGAGACTCCCAAAATTTTTCTAACCTTGAAATATGAGAGATAGGTAATCTACATATAGAAAAATGTGAGCTTTGGTCGAAAATATCATCAAATGGACAGCTGAAACTTTGTGCAAATAGCTGGAGGTAAATATTTGCAACAAAAAAAAAAAAAAAAGATTTTTGACACCAGTGGCCGAAAAACATCATCCATGGCCGGCATGGGGCCGGCAAACTTCATCCATGGTCGGCAACAAAAATCTATTTTTCAGGCCCAACTTTAAATGGGCATATCTCCTTCATCTGGACTCCTTTGTAGGTCACTCTTAAGTCTAAATTGAAGCCCCAGAAGTCTACTTTCCAATGGTTATAGCCTTACATCAAAATTCCAAGTATGCAAAAAGATATGTCTATTTTAGTGAAGACTGCTCAGTTTTGGTTCTAACCGGATTGATGCCTAACTTCTCCTCAACTAGTTTTCTTCCCTCCTCTCCTATTTTCTTCAACTTTAGACCTCTAAATAAGGTGTTTTGAAAGATTTTTCAAAGAGTTCACTTCTCTTTCATTTATTTCCACTTTGTCCTTGCTCGGTTTACCGAAAAGTGCAACATTTAAGAAAATGCGAGCCTCTGAACATCGTAGAAACATTTTTTTCAAAAATATTTTGAAAAAGAGGGTTTTAAGGTGTAAAATAATTTTGGTTAAAATATTTTTGGTCCAAAATGGGGTGTAAGGTTGGGATTTGAAACTCCTCTTGCCGAAGAAATCGAACCTTTGCACAATATAGCCTTCATCCTCGAGCAATCAACCTGAGGCCCCCAAGTCTTAAGGTCGGTCAAAAATGGTCTATAGTTGCCCCTCTTTGACTAAGCTCAAAGTCATGAAATGACGTGAGTGAATGTCAAAGCCCGAAGACGACCCATTTTGTCAAGGCCGTAAGACTTGGGCAAACAAACAAAATGCAGATGCAAGTGGTTGAAACAAAGGGTTGCCTACATATCCCTTTACAAGGAATAAAACTAGCGTAGTTCAGGGGTAAGATACAAATGATACACAATGCAAAGCAGTTTGAAAGTTGGACTCACATGCTACGCAAAACCGACTATTTTGAAAAACTTTATGATCATGAGAGATGATGTAATAAACAATAATAGATGCAATAAGCAAGATAACAACATAGGAATGAGTAGCTTCAAGCATTCATGCAAAAAGTCGTAAAACAAACTCTAACCATGCCGAAACACAAGACGTGGAAAGAAAACACCGCTCAAGGTAAACTGAGAATTGAAAACTGCTCAGGGTCACGTTTTACGCGTCCCGAGATGAACCACATCCAAGGTCACACTTCACGCATCCTGAGATAAATTCCAAACACACTGAAATCATATGAGGAAAGGAACACTCTAACCATGCTAAAATAGTGAGAAAAGGTCCTAAGAAAAGTCCTAAGGAGCGCGTTCCACGCATCTTGAGACAAATTCCAAACACACTGAAATCATGTAAGGAAAAGAACACTCTAACCACGCTGAAATCGTGGGAAGAGGTCCAAAGAAAAACCAATCAGGGACGCGTTCCACACATCCTGAGATAAATTCTAAACACGCTAAAATCGTGTGAGAAAAGGAACACTCTAACCACGCTGAAATCGTGGGAAGAGGTCCAAAGAAAAACCAATCAGGGACGCGTTCCACACATCCTGAGATAAATTCTAAACACGCTAAAATCGTGTGAGAAAAGGAACACTCTAACCACGCTGAAATCGTGAGAAGAGGTCCAAAGAAAAGCCAATCAGGGGCGTGTTCCACCCATACTGAGATAAATTCCAAACACGCTGAAATCTTGTGAAGAACGGGACACTCTAACCATACTGAAATCGTGAGAAGAGGTCCTAAGTAAAACCAATCAAGGGCGTGTTCCACACATCCTGAGATAAATTCCAAATACACTGAAATCGTGTGAGGAAATGGACACTCTAACCACGCTGAAATCATGAGAAGAGGTCCTAAGAAAAACCAATCAGGGGCGCATTCCACGCATCCTGAGATAAATTCCAAACATGCTGAAATCGTGTGAGGAAAGAGACACTTGAACCACGCTGAAATTGTGAGAAGAGATCGAATGAAAAGCCCTCAGGAGCGCATTCCACGCATCCTGAGATAAATTCCAAACACGCTGAAATTGTGTGAGGAAAGGAACACTCTAATCACGCTGAAATCATGAGAAGAGGTCCTAAGAAAAACCAATCAGGGGCACATTCCACGCATCCTGAGATAAATTCCAAACATGCTGAAATCGTGTGAGGAAAGGGACACTCTAACCACGTTGAAATCGTGAGAAGAGGTCGAAAGAAAAGCCGTCAGGAGCGCATTCCACACATCCTGAGAAAGCCCCAGGGGACAACAATCTTAAACGCTGCTCAACATAAAAGGATAAATGATACAAGATAACAAAAGATGCAAATAAATACAATAAGTGCGATGATATGATACATGTTACAAGCAATGTAGTGCATGACGTTTAGGGAATGCAATAAATGAGCAAAGCGGAACTTTAGAAAGCACCTCATGAGGTGAGTGGCGATGAACCGCTATACTCTAATAGGGATCTCCCCATTGTGTTCTTCGAACTCTTACTTCAACTCACAGTTCAAAGGCCTTCAAATGCTGACAAGGATTCTTCATGTAGAAGCCATGGATGCCGCTTTTCTTCCTGGTCATATTCTGTAGACACCCCATTTTTAACCGTCCTAAAGATTTGGAAGTCATCGTTTGAGTGCTCGATGATTGGTCTTGTTCGCGCTCGTTTAGAGTCCCCGAGATTTTCGGCTGCGTGCCTTGCCCCTGAATCTCTGAGCTCTCTTGGTTTTGTGCTTGTTTTAAGCCAAACCTTGGTGCCCCCTTTTGCCTGGAGGGAGAAGTAGAGGTGTAGACCACCTTTCTCCCATGCCAGCCAGTTTTCTCTCCTGTAGACCACTTATGGTGGTCGGTCAACTACGGTGGGTGGTCGGTCGACCACCTTAAGTGGTCGGCAACCTTCCACCACCTTCTTCTCTTTGTGTAGACCACCTTTCCCCCCTTGTCAAAGCTTTTGTCCCTGTCGACCACATTGGGTGGTCGGTCGGCTAGGTTGGGTGGTCGATCGACCACCTTAACTGGTCGGCGGCCTTTCTGCACTTTCTGTAGCTATTTTTGGTGCCAGCTGTTAGGCACAGATTGCATCATCCCTACATGTATAGGGAGGGATCTGAGCAAGCTTTTGCTTTCATCTCTATATAAGGGGAAGTACTTCCCCCTTAGAGAGGGGTTCCAAAATTTGAGAAGCCAAAATTATCTACTCTCTCTCTCTAGATTTCTCTCTCTATATTGTTGTGCCTTATAGTGCTTAGAATTGCATTTTCTTCACACTTTTGCATGCAATCTCTTAGCCAAACACTCCTACTTTGTTGCTGAGGTGCTGGAGGGTCTTAAGGGAGCTTCAAAAAAGCTGGTTTTGAGCTCAAGAAGTTGTTGTTCTTGTTGTTCTTCAAGGGTGAGTCCTTTTCCCTTTTTAAAGCATTATTTTCATTGTTTATTTAACCATCTTTGAATGCTATTTTAGGCTTAGCTTTTAACTGAAAAAAGTGTTGTTTTAAAGTGTTTAAAATGGTTGTTTAAGGCTTTGTTTGAGTTAGGGGTGGTTTATCCCCTTTGGTGGCTTGTTTTGCCTTCTTTTGTACCATCTTTTAAGGCCTTTGAGAACATCTCTTTTTGGCCTTCTCACCACTGAAACTCAAAGGAATTTCAGTGGTAGAAATATGGTTTTGAGGTCCCAAATGGGTGGGGGCGGTCCCCCCTCCTCTTCTGTTGTTTGCATGTGTTGATGGCCCTCCAAAAGAGCATGTGTTTCTACTTCTTGGAGGCTTTGTTTAGGCACATTTTTGTGACTTTCTAGACCTGCCATAACTCTGTTTTGGGCTGTCTTGGTCACCTCTTGCATGCTTCTTGCACTTGTAATGTAATCCTACTTGTAGCCTTGCAAAGTAGCATGTCTTTCTAGCATGTATTGGCTCCATTTCAGCATGTTTGTGGCCATTATTTGACATGTCATAACTCTGATTTGTGTTGGTTTGGTTTCCTCTTGCATGCCCCTTGCACTTGTGCAATTTTGGTTCACTAGCCTAGCATATCTGTTGTTTCAGCCTATTGATCTAGCATGCGTATGCTCTACTCCAGCACATTTTTGGCTTTGATTTAACATGCTTGAGGTCTAATTTAAGTGGTTTTAGTCATGCATGTTTGGCTTTGCATAGCTATAGTGTATTTGGCTTTGCTAGCCTTGCACTTTGGGACCCCTAGCATGTCATATTTGAACCTTTTGCATGGCATGGCATCATTTGGTATGTAATTTCAAACCATAAACTTCTGCCATACTCTCATGTTTATCATTCTTTCATTGTGTTTAAGAGTTGTACCTTATGCCTTGATCATGAGCTAATTTGTATGCATTGCCTAAGCTTTTGAGCTACCATCTTAGCATGTTTTTGGTCTTATTTTGCCATAATACAACTCTGATTTTGGTTGGTGGAGTCACCTCTTGCTTGGTTTTGGTACTTGTTGTGTAATCCGCTTATTGGCCTTGCATGCTTAGTGTTTTGGCTTACCATGCTAGCTTGTTTTGGCCACACTCTATCATGTTTCTAGCATTGTTTTGACCTGCCTTAGGACTGTTTTGAGTCATCTTGGTCCTTTGGGGCTTGCTTGATATGGCTATGGTGCAAGTGCCTTAGCTAGTCTTGAGTTTTGAGCACCATAGCATGCTATACTTGTGATGGTTGCATGTCTTGGCATCATTTACCATGTTATTTCAGAGCATATACATGTGTCATGTTCTTACTTCCTTCACTCCATGAGAGCTTTTGAGAGTTGCACTTTTGTGCCTTATTTGTGAGCTACCAAAGGAGCATGATTTTTTACTCTTTTGAGCCTTAGTTTGAGCATGTTTTTGCTACTGATTTGCCATGTTGTAGCTCTGTTTTGGGCTGGTTTGGTCGTCTAAGCTTGATATTGCATGCCTCTTGTGTTATACTCTTTGCCAGCTTTAATGTTCTTGGCTCTTAGCATGCATTGCATGAGTTGTTAGAATGTTTTAGCATCATTTGTCATGCCATTTCAGTGCTTTAGTATGTGCCATTGCATCCCACTAATTCACTCTTTCAAAATTAGACGACTCTCACTTTTGGACTTAACCGATTAAGGAACTAATTGGTAATCTAAAATGTGTAAACAAAATTGGACCAAGTAAAACGCTTTAAGATAAGCATGTTGTTTGTATTGCATATGTTTGGATCGGACGTTAATCCAAACACGAGAAACGAGGGGCATTTCATACTTAAAGTAATGAAACGCGCCTCATTTCTTGGTCGCCATCCCCCTTGATTGTGCATGATAGGGTGGAGGTCTTTCGAGTCTTATGTGTGCATTCATTGAGTTTTACGCAAGCTTGATCCTTTGGCCACCATGCATTGAAAATGCTTGGTTGTTGGCTCGAGAGTCAAGTGCCATACTCCTTTGAGCTTGAGATATGATAAGGAGTGTGGAAGTGCATACATTTTCTTGCAAATACACTATCTTGCCTCTGTCTGTGCTCTGTTGCATCAATTCAGAAATCGGTGTAATTTTTAAAGATTCAAAAGAGTACAAACAAAGGCATCTCGAGGCAAGGCGGTGGATTTCCGGAAGGACGCAACCGAGCATGCATATCTCCCTCGCCCGCGAGGCCATTTATCACTTTTGTTAGCTAGTTGTAGTTAATTACATGTGTTGTAATTAATTTAGCTTAGTGCTTTGTAATATTCTAATTAACTTAGATTAGCTAGTTATTCAATTCGGTTTGTAATAATTAATTAGCTAGAGTAGTTAGTTAATTAGTTGGTTTGTAATAGTTAGCTTAATTAGCATAGCTAGTTAGCTTTCATTTTATTCGGACCCTCCGTCGAGAGATCAAATGCTGTAATAAGGGTGCGTGTGTGTGTGCATGTCTTCCAACCCCCATTTCTTTCTCCTTTTTACTTATCAGCTTTTGATGGTTAGTTTAGGGCATATTTCGATTAGCATACCTTATGATTTGCATTCGTGCATCATTCATTCGTATTGCATGCACCGAGCTCTGCGCATCATTCAAACTGCATCGTATTTCAATACTTACTTGAATATGTGTCAAAACATGTTATCGAGTGTTGCATTCATATGCCATCGTAGCTAGCCGAGCCTATTCTAGTTGCATTTTGCATGTGTTGCATTAGGCATCTTGTATCATTAGGATCATGCATTGATTTCTAATTGGTTTCTGTTTTAGCTCGGAGTACATTGTAAGTGTTTATGCTTTAGCATCCTTACATGTGTGTAAGTGTTGCCATGTTTAGCATGCTTGCCATGAGGCTATGTGATTAATTGCTATTATAGCGATCCCGATTTTCCTTTCATTGTTTATTGTACTCTGGACTCAGTCCCGTCAATGTGTTGTTGTCTTATACTCGTTTCCCATCCTTTACTCTTGTATTTGAATCTTAGGTTGTGTTGGGCAAGTTTGAAACAAGTTGGTTGTGTTTAGAAACGAGTGGTTCATGCCCAGACTTTGGCCTTCACGCTCGAGCGGGGCTTTTAATGCTCAAGCAGGCCCTTTTGAATTTGCCCCTCCGCTCGAGCGGGAAGTCTGACGCTCGAGCATAGTTCTTCAACTCTCAGTACTTTTCCCTGCAGGACGTCGGCTCGAGCATCCACTTTCACGTTCGAGCGGGGACCTTCGTCTGTAGAACTTCTGGAAGTGTGCATTTGATGCTCGAGCAGCGCTTTTCATGCTCGAGGCTGAGTCTGTGTTTGACGCTTGAGCGGGGCATTCCATGCTCGAGCGGACTGTGTTGTACATCAGTCCGAGTTGTAGCATTTTGAATCACTTTTTCAGGCCATTCTCTCTCTCTAGCTTTTCCAAACCCTATTTTGAGAGCTCCTCTCTCTAGAACTCTCTCTCTCTCTCTACATTTTGATCTTGGTTTAGTGAGACCCAACCCTTGTGCCTTCATTAAAGTGTTAGAGCTTTACAAGACCTCCATTTTGATCCAAAAAATTGTGAGTTTGGAGCACTTTCGAGTTTGTTCATCATCTCCTTTGGGTCTCTTCTTTTGAGGTAGGGATAACTACTCATATTTATAATCTTTGACATAAACATGTAGTCATTTTAATTTAATGTTGTAGTTGTGAAATTTTGGATGTTAGGGTTTCAAAGCTTTAAATATATAAAGAGGGGTTTTGTTCTTTTTGAACCATACATGTGTATGTGGGTCTTAAAATGAGGTTATTGATGCTTGTTAATGATATTTGGACCTTTGGGTCAATATTGAAAAGAAGGGAAAAAATGCCTTAGTTGGGTTAATCGGGTCATATGTGTAATAAATGAAATTTATTATGGAAATATGAAACTAGTTTGGAAATAATGGAATTGGGAAATTATGAGATTGAATGGTGTAGTTGGATTGATTAATCACTCACCTATGAAAATGTTGATAATTTATCTGTTTGATGAATTCATTATCTGTTTAGAAATAATTGTTTTGGACTATCGATGGAGGATAGCCTTGAATGTTGTAGACACTGCATGCTGATTAGGTGAATTAAAACTAATCAATTGAGAATGTTATTGAATATGACGGATGGAATGACACATTGAATATGTGCTTACTTGATCATTGTATATGATAAGTGTTTAAATACATTGTATATGTATGTTGTTTGGGAGAAGATAGGGGATGTACTCCACGGTTTGGGAGAAGATAGGGGATGGACTCTAGTGATAACTAAGTTGGCCTTAGTGTTCAGGGTGAAAGTCCTGAAATCTTGATTACGTTTGCATAACGTAGATGAATGGAAGTATCGAAGTGTTGATGATATAAGTTGTAGTCTCATTTGAAATTGAAATATTGACATGTAAATGATTTGAGTTGTAGCCTCATCAGATACTGTCTGGATGAATTGAGAACCATATGAATGAATTGGTTTAGATAATGAAATGAAGGAGAATTGAATGTATTTTTGAATAAGGATTGGTTATGAAGGGGATGTATGTTTGTTTATATGAGTTAAACATTTATCAAATGCCAATGTTTTAGTTATTGCTCATTTTATGTTTAGCATATCTCTACTGGGCATTGGCTCAACCTATATGGGACATCATTTTCAGGTGTAGGTGATATGCCGTCACCAAGGTTGTAGCTTGGGAGGTTGTAGAAGCTGAAGGCTTATTTTTGGTGTAGTTATATTTGTGTTACATGTAAATTCAAGCCAAGGGCTTAATGTGTTTAGAGTTAGAACTCTCTATTTTTGTAACCAAGTGTTGGCTTGGAAAGTTGTAAGCCCGTAGGGCATTTACTTTTGTTGTCAGCATGTAATACTTTTGTAATGAATACTCTGATGAATAGAATTATGCTTTATCCTCTTATGTCTATGGATGTCGTGAATGTAGGTTTATGTGTATTATTTTGAGGGCGTGATAACTTGGTATTAGAGTGTACCGGGTTTGAATACTTTGGGTACGTGGGAAGTGGTTAGTACCACAATGGGTTTGTCTCGCGTGTTAGAGACTTATGTATGATGTTATGCATTTGTTTGATAACATGCTTATGTGGCTATATGGGTATGGAATTTAGTTTCTCGGATGTTGATTGGATCCTTGGGTTTCTGGGAGTCCTGTTGGAAAAGCACTTGATCAATGCTGTTTCTAACCGGAACTCTAGCAACACCTCGGGACTGTCATTATCTGGAAATGAAATTCGTAAGTGTTTATGCGATTATATGCTTACGTGGAGTGAATAACAGTTGTCCATGGATTAGGATGCGAGTGAAATAGTTTCGGCACATGTGTGAATGTGCTAATGTTCTCGTTACCTTTATTAGGATGTCAGGACGAGGACGTGGTGGTAGGCGTGGTAGGCCTAGGTGGTAGGAGATGCCTATACCGGATGAAATTCCAGTGCAGCAGGAGGGTGTTGGTCAGGCCAATATGGCCGAGCCAGTAGGTCAGCAGGCCATGGGCGCCTTAGCCCGCAAGATGGCAAGAGTATTGAGGGAATCCATGGGCATTCTCAGAGTAGATAATCAAGTCCAGTCCATGTAGCAGAGGCAGAGCCTTCTTTTCTGAAGAGGGAGCTTTTCTGGTCGAATCCGGACGAGTTTTTGGGTGATCCAAAAGAGCCACTGAAGACTGATGAGTGGCTGGAGCAAATGGTGAAGACATTTGAGATGCTAGGCATCGAAGACAGAGGCTTGAGAGTGACCTTGGTGTCTTTCCAGCTGAAGGGAGACGCGGGTCAGTGGTGGAAGTTTGTTCGAGGTCGTATTGGAGGGACTTGGGAGGCTTTCGTTTATGCCTTCCAGGAGAAGTTTTTGGCTCTCGTTGTTAAGGAGAAGTTGAGGGATCAGTTCTGTCAGCTCAAGTAGCTGAATACACTAGTGGCCGAGTTTGAGACCGCAATTACCAGTTTATCGAGGTTTGCTCCTGAGCTAGTGGCGTCTGAGGAACGCCATTGTCTTGAGTTCGAAAAGAAGTTGAGGACTGGGCTCAAGCTTAGAGTTGTGGGGTCCATGACTCGGGAGTATGGGCACCTTGTAGATGCTACGGCCCATCTTGAGATTATTATGCATGAGGAGGAGGAGAGGATGAGGGGCTCCAAGAGGAGTCAGGAAGGTTAGGGGGACGGTAGGGGGCAAAGGGGTTCTAACCCTCAGCAGTCCCAAGGTGCGTTTGCGAGATCTACCTTTCCAGTGCCCAGTTCAGGCTCTGGGAGGGGCAATCAGGGAGACTTTACCTGTTACAAGTGTAGTCAGCTGGGCCACAAGTCTCCAGCTTGCCCGCAGAGGGGAGGAGGGCAGAGAGCAGCTTCATCTTCGGCTCATCTGCAGAGCCAGAGTCAGGGCAGAGGCCAGCCGCTCTCTTGTTACCAGTGTGGTCAGGCGAGGCACCTGAAGAGGTTTTGCCTGTAGTTGAGTGGCACATTTGGTGCATCTGTTTCGAGGCAGACGCAGAGTTTTCAGCTAGCACAGTTAGTTCAGGCCTCGAGGACCAATCAGGGAGCCTCATTGTCTCGGTCTATGCAGCAGTCTTATGCTCCGAGGGGTGAGCAGGCAGATCAAAGACCTTCTGGGCATGTGTATGCTGTTACCGCACAGGATCTTGTACCGGCTCCATCTATTGTGAGATGTACCTTTTTGTTTTACAACTCGGTTGCTAATGTGTTGATTGATACGGGTGCATCCCATTCCTTTATATCTATTTCATTTGCATCTGTTTTGGGTTTGGAGTTGGCGTAGTTAGCATCTCCTATTTGTGTTGTATCACCTGTTGGGGGTGAGTTGATTTTGAAACAAGGGTGTAGAGGTTGCGATATTGAGGTCACCCTTTCAAGTTTTCAACCTTGCGAGCTCTATTTTTCTCTTTCCATTTTTCTTCATTTTTCTTTTCCTCTTCTTTTTCTTCTTTTTCCATTTTTCTTCATTTCCATTTTTTTGATTTTTGTTCTCTTCTTCTTTTTTCTTTTTTCATTTTTGTTTTTTTCGTTTTTTTCTTTTTCTTGCTATAACTTTTGCCTGGGTCGCCCTTCTGGGTTTTTGGCCCAGCGAGCCTCTCAAGGATAGAAAAGTTTAACTTCATCCATGTTGATCGGTTTTGAGATCTCTAAGCCATCTGAATCCAGGAGAATGGCTGTTGTTCGCTGATGACATAGGAATCCATCCGATCAGGTCTGAATTTGCCCCTAGTGTTGTAGATAGGAACTCGATTGTCCTTTCAACAATAAATTTTCTTCTTTCAAATTCTGGGATTGGGCTTTCTTTCCAGTCTTCATTGGTTTGAGAGATGACTCAATTTTGAATCTTTGAGCACATCTGACTTTTTGCCCCTAGTTCAAGAGATGCTTCTCATCCAGCTTTGCAAGCTTCCTTTGATGACATTTGACCTTATTGCCCCTAGTTCAAGGGCTACTTCCGATCTGGCCATACAAGCCTCATGTTTTGGTTGATCGTTAAACATTCTGACAAAGTTCAAAGTTTGAAAGCAACGGGGTCAAGTCTGGGACTGGGAGTGATCCTATGTTGTACAAGCTTAAAATCAATTCCAAGCATGTCTTCGTGGGACCACGCAAAACATTTTTTGAAATCTTTTAATAAAGCGACTAGTCACTCAGGCTCCTCTGAAGACAATGTAGAACTAATCTAGATCAAGCCAAGATCCTTCCCAGTTCTCACATTAACAAATATGATCTCATTCATTAAGGGCTTAACATGCCTCTATTTCTCTCAGTTGATCAAATTTTTGCAAATCCTAAGGATTTCCTTTCTCTTTGTTTTCATCACAGTTTTGGAAACAGTTTTGAAAAACTGAGATCAATGCAATGATTTCAAGGCACAGAAAAGTAGGTGAAAATCTCTGCCGTTTCATTCAGATCTTCTGGTACAACTAGCTCAATGATAGAAATAGCCTCAAAAGAAAGAGCGAAAAGACAATCAAAACAATCAAAGAAATAATGTCCGAGTTAACACCCACAAAATCACCAACCTCCGACACAACAAGACAGACTCGATACAACAAGACTGACTAAAAACAACACAACAAGACTGACCCAATACCCAAGTCAGAAAGTAAAATAAACAACATTTACAAATTGCTCAAAACAGTGCATGCCATCCGCCATATTTGGAGTAAAATGAGCGCCATCAGCATATGGTTCCTCCCATATCACATAGTCACATTATCCCCCTAGTTCATTGATCCAGTACCAACAGACTTTGCAGGACCTGGCATGACAATGACCTCATTGTCAATCAGATCTTGAACTTCATGGCGAAGATGATAACAACCGTCAGTGTCATGACTGATTTGTTAATGGAAGGCACAGTACTTGGCACCATTATGCCTGGCTGGAAGGGGATCCGAGAGAGGTCAAGGCTCAAGGGGTTTGAGATGGCCTTGTCCTATAAGGATTTGGAGAGCTTTGGACAAGGTCATGTAGAGGGGATTAAAGGTGCAGTTACCAGTTCTGACAGGCTTGATAGAGGGCTTGGCAGGTGTTGACTGGGTTTGATGATCTCTTATGCATGTAGGATTGGAGCTGAAAAGAGCGTTTCTAGTATGACATCCCTTTTCTCAGCTTGCCCCTTGATTCAGAATGCTCTCATCTTGAGTGGAAAAAGTGTCATCCACAGTTTTTGCAACAACTGCGAGCACTTGCTATTTGTTCAGTCCTTCGGCTTTCAAAGCCTCAACAGCCCACTGAAGATGTTCATAAGGATCAATTCCTGCCCCTACCTTGTTCTTGCCATTTGCCTCCACTTTGCCAAGGGATTGTCCTTCTTCCAATGCAGCTCGTCCCAAGATTAGGGGGCCTTTTGACATGAAATTCCTGGTATGTGATGTGGTCGATGACAGAGCCAATATCCCAAAGGCTAGATCTGTCACAATTCTCTAAAGATCTTCAATCATGCTCATTAGCTCAGAAGTAGTGGGTTCATGGGTTTGAGATGATTGGGTTTCAAGTGCATCCATCATACACAAGTCCATGCTTTCTAGAGTGAACACCTCAGGCTTGGGTAAATGGGCTAGGGTGATGTATATGCTGGCATTGTAAGTAGATGGCAGTGTATGGATTAGATTGAGATGTGGAGGTAATAGGTTCGGGGTGGCCGGAGGTCCTTTTGGTGGAGCCATGATCTCTTTGTCAATAAGATCCTGAATCTTATGATGGAGGTGGATGCAACGGTTTGTTTCATGACTGTGTTGTTGATGATAGGCACAATATTTAGCTGGGTCATATCTTGGTGGAAGAGGATTTGGAAGGGATTGGGGTTCTAGGAGTTCTAGGTACCCTTTTTCTCACAGCAGTTTTAAAGCTTAAAAGAGACTCATGTAAAGAGGATGAAAATTTCAGGCTTGGGGCCGAGTTGAAGTGGTCGGTTTTTGGCCATTGAAGGGAGTGTTAACCGTGTTTACTTCTGAGCATTTCGTAGTTGTGCTACCAATAGTAGTAGCATTGGAACTGCGAACAATATTCTTCTTCAAAGGCTCATTATCTTCCACAAAGATCCCTTGTCTGATGGCATCCTCGATTTGAACCCCCATTCCATGAAGCTCTGAAAAGGTAAACAGAGGTAGAATGATCATCTTCTGCAGTAACTTGCCATGCAGATTCCGAACAATCATCCTGATTTGATCTTTTTCGGAAGGCCTTGTAGTCATCATCGAGGCCTTCGCTCTCCATCTCGTCACGAACTCTGAGAAACCCTCCTTTAGCTCTTGGCGGGTGGCTTTGAGATCACGAGTTGTGACCTCAATCTGTGTGTTGTATGAGTATTGAGCAATAAAAGCCTCAGCCATTTCTTCCCAGTCCTGTTTCACAGAGTCCTCCAATTTTGTATACCAGATTGCGGCTATTCCAGACATCGTTCGTCCGAATAGTGACAACTTCTGGGCCCGGGTCAAACCCATTGGCCTTAGAATATCAGAAAACAGATACAAATGCACCATCGGATCTTCAAAGCCATTGAAACAGTCAATATGCGACATCTTAAACCACTCCGGTAAGGTAACTACAGAATTAGTATACCCGTCCTCTATATCCGGGATGGAGTTCACTCCCTGTGCTCATTTGAATAACTTCTCCAGTTTATTGACCGTGAGGGCAGTTGGGTCAACCTTGAATTCAAACGGAGCCTCGGTTTGAGACATAGGTGCTTTGGAAGTTTGTGGTGGGATCGGCTCTGCTAGATTGCCCTGATTCTCTTAGACATTAGCAATATAGGCAGTGGCTCCAGGTATCGGGTTATCCGTGGGAGGTGCATGAGATACAGAAGTCGTGGCCGGCTGTGGCTATTGTTGTTGCAGCATGTTTATCACCTTAGCCTAGCAGGCTGTGACCTCGGCCTGACGAGCAGTGTCTTGCTGCAGTGCTTCAACTCTTTGTTGTAGGTGTTGCATGAGTTCTTCTACACTGAATGGGGGATATTGTGCCATTTAGAATCGGCATTTGAACCCGTGATGAGTGAGAAGCAGATGACCGTTCCCGAACTTGACTGGACACTAGTGAACCGAAGAGTGATTGCTGTAGACACTGCACTGGTGAATCTTGCTTGACTCTCCTCCATTTTGTACCCGGGGGGAGAGGAGTGAGGTAAACTCTGGTTGCCTCTGAACAAATTCCGACCTGACAAAGTCTATCGATACAAGTCCAGAGTACCAAGGGGATATCGAAGCCTTCTGAAGCTATGGTTCCAGGACTATCTAGCAAAAGAGAAAATAGATAGCATCTTAGCCTAATTTCACTAGAACGGATATGATCACAGCTGAATGACTATGCTCTCTATTGAATTCTGCCCCAAAACAGATACCACATTTGCAACTGATATGCACATTCTTGTACAGTTTTACTGTAAAAGCACATAACAGTTAAGTGAGAACCAAAACACCCCTATGATAGGGTCGGGTTACCCTGTCTTAGTTTCGTCCGGAACTAGGGTTAACTATTCAAGCAAAGTGTTTCACACAATCCTGAATTTGGATAAGCAACCTGTCCTAGTTTGGAACAGTCTCTACAGCTTTCGATATGGAACTAGGCCGATTGGTCAAAAAGGGTACCTCAGCAAGACCACCTAATATACCTCTCACACCTAACACCGAGAAGTGAAAGGAGGATCAAATGGTACAGCGATAGTCCGGATCCAAGGGTTGTGTTCCCATCGTGGCAGAGCCCGCAACCGGTCAGCCTTTCGGCAAGCTTTTCCTAGCAAGCCTCTGGCAAATCGTTCAAAAATAGCAGACGACAAACACAGTGACTTAGGCGCACTGATGCAAATGCAAATGCAAATGCAAAGAAACACATAAGTGTAGATAAAATAACATATCATGAGTTCAAGTCAAGTTCTCTAAATCCCCAACAGAGTTGCCAGAAACTGTAGCCCGGCTTTTTTGCGTCCCCTTTCGAAAACTCGAAAAGAAGCCCTACAGTTCGGACTCCCATGGTTCTGAATCTAATCTCACAAGTGCAATATGAAACTGATAAACACGGAAGAGTCCAAATACGGAAAATCATTTTGGAAAATTGATTTTGAATCAAAAAGTGCCAAAACTGGACTGCTTTGCCAGATATAGAGTCGCCACCTAAATATTTTATTTTTGGAAAAATTTAGGAAACCCATGACTCATGCCAAAGGCCATGTGTCCATCATCACCAAAGTTGCCTCGGCTCAGGAACTTAGGTACGAGAGGGGAAGGTCATGAATTGAGTACCCTCGCTTGCCCGATCAAAGATCGGTCTCTACTAATCATGATATGATTTTTATAAACATTATGTGTTCTTATTCCGATTATTAAAATAGCATTACTATGTGATGCGCGCAAGCAAGTATAGACTAGTTTGCTTGAATTGGAACAACTCAACTCGTGTTTGTTTGCGAAAATGGTTTGAATTTGCCACCTCCAGTGGGCTTAAAGATTATAGATTTGCCATCAAACATAGTGGGCTTAAAACTGGTTTGCCACTCAACAAAGTGGACTTAAAACATACATTCATTGAATTGTTCCAATTCAAACAACAAGCCTTCATCCACAGGCATTCAAGTAGTTTAGCATTGAAGCACATATCCTCATGGCAAGCATGCTAGGCATGGAAACATTCACACTTATGCGAGTATGCTAAAGCATAAAAACTCATTTAGTACTCCGAGCTAAGAAGACAAAGTTAGAAAAAAAAAAAATGCATGCTTCCTAACTATACAAGATGCCTAATGCAACACATGCAATATGCAATTAATAGGCTCGGTTACTAATAGGGCATATGAATCGATTTGAGCAACATGCGATTAAACACCTATTCAAATAAGGTATTAAAATGATAATGCGGTTAGAATGATGCTCCGAGCCTCGATGCATACAATACAAGATGAATGGATGTAAGCATGAGGTATGCTAATTGAAACGTGACCCTAATCTAACCATCAAAAGCGGTTAAGTAAAAGGGAGACAGACGTGGGGTTGGAAGACATACACGCACGCACGCACACTTATTACAACATTACGCCCTCGTGAAGGAGGGTCCGAATGAATAAGAGCTAACTAATTATCAACTAAGCTAATCTAATTAAGCTAGCTAGACTAATTAGGCTAATTATTACAAGCCAAATGAATAACTAGTTAGGCTAATTACTAATTATTACAACACTTTGAACTAACTAGTAAACTAATTAATTAATTTACAGCACAAATGTACACGAACTAAGCAATTAAGACTTTAACTACACTGCCACTACTCTGCATCGGGGAGTGGAAGATGCACATGCTCGGTTTTGCCCCGAAAAGACCTTTGTTTTGCTCTCAAAAGCCTCTGTTTGTAGGGTTGAGCATTTCCAGAACCTTCCTGCTCCATCTTACCAAAATTAACTAAAGTTTACATCAGTGGCCTACCGGCCATGGATGGATGCTGATGGCCCTCTATTGGCCAAAGGGGTGGTTTGTCAACCATGGATGGTGCACTGCCAACCACTGATGGTGCATTATCGGCCACTAATGCATTGGGTCACTATGCTGCAACAAAGTACAAATAGAGCAAAAAGAGGGTTTTTCCAAGGATTGTATGCACAATTCACCTCTCCTTTCCATGGACAAATCCAAGGAATTGTGAACTTAAAGTACAAACCACCAATCAAAGCAATTTCATTGCATGATGGCTTGTACTTCAAGGTGTGCAAGCTTAATAAATACAAAACAAAACATTCAAGAACCATCACCCTATCATGCATGATCAAGGGCAATGGAGACCTAGGAAAGTGGCACATTTCATCACTTTCGAGTATGAAATGTGCCATTTTCCTTGTGTTCAAACTAACGTCCGATTTGTACACATTCAATGCAATACAAAGAAATGCTTATCTTGCTACTTTCACTTGCTAATTTTTGTTTACACATTTTAGTTACCAACCATCCTTTAATCATTTTGTCCATTGGTGAGTGTCATCTAAGATGAAAGAAGTGTCAACCAAGGGATAATGTAAAGCAAGAGAGAGATCATGCCGTTGATAATGGACCCCCAAAGAGGATTAAACCATTAAGCATGACCTCAATCTCAGGCTTAAAGGATCATAAGCTTGAAACAACCCTCAAAAGCAAATGAAAGAGTGAAGCAAAGAAGGAGGTTGCAGAGCTTATAGTGCTGAAATGGAGTGAAAAACAACACCAAAAGATGCTATCAACTGAAACAAGAGGTGTCTAAGACCCTAAAACACCAACTTGTGAGGACTATTACACTTCAACTATGCAAAACAAGACTCAAATGAACTAACCAGCCCAAAAGAGAGCTAAAGTAGGCTATTTCAGAGACTAAAACATGTTGGACTTGAGCTAAGTTAAGCTACAAAAATATGCTAACATATGAAACTAGCTAAGCATGCAAACAAGACACAAGGAGGGGAGGCTAAGCCCTCCAAATTTGGACTTCGAAATGAGTTTTTTCCCATTAAAAAATCTCTAAAATTCAGTGGTTGAAGTGTCCAAAAAAAGTTGGTTTGAAAGTGTTGAACAAAGGTATAAAAGCTTTACAAGCAAATAAGCAAGAAGGGTGAACCACCCCCTTACTAAAAATGGCCTCAAACCACCACCTTTAGGCCACCAAAACAAAGTTTTTTATAGTTCAGAATCAGCCCCAAAACAGTAGAAAGAGATGGCAAAACAAATATGCAAAACAAGTGTAAAAGGGGAGTGTTATACGTCTTGAAGAGAAGACACAAATGAAGCAATAAATCAAGCCAAGACCACCTTTTAGAGCTCAAAGACGGTCCCAAGTAACCTCAGCCCAAAGATAAACAACTTTGGTTAAGGGTTGATAAGCAAACTTGAAGTGTATTTACACTTGTATGCACAAAAGTTCAAGAGAGAGGGAGAAATGTAAAGAGAGAGAGTTGTAGAGAAAGAGAATTGTAGAGAGAGAGAGACTCCCAAAATTTTTCTAACCTTGAAATATGAGAGATAGGTCGTCTATATATAGAAAAATGTGAGCTTTGGTCGAAAATATCATCAAATGGACAGCTAGAACTTTGTGCAAATAGCTGGATGTAAATATCTACAAAAAAAACTGATTTTTGACACCAGTGGCTGGAAAACTTCATCCATGGCTAGCATGGGGCCGACAAACTTCACCTATGGCCGGCAAGGGGCCAGCAAACTTCATCCATGGTCGGCAACAAAAATCTATTTTTCAGGCCCGACTTTAAATAGGCATATCCCGTTTATCCGGACCCCTTTATGGTCATTATTGAGTCTAAATTGAAGCCCAGAAGTCTACTTTCCAACAGTTTTAGCCTCATATCAAAATTCCAAGTGTGAAAAAAGATATGCCTATTTTAGTGAAGACTGCTCAGTTTTGGTCCTAACCGGATTGATGCCTAACTTCTCCTCAACTGGTTTTCTTCCCTTCCCTCCTAATTTCTTCAACTTCAAACCTATAAATAAAGTATTTTGAAAGATTTTTCAAATATTTCACATCTCTTTCATTTATTTCCACTTTGTCCTTGCTCGGTTTATCGAAAAGTGTAACATTTAACGAAATGCAAACCTCGAAACATCGTAGAAACTTTTTTTTCAAAAATATTTTGAAAGAGATGGTTTTAAGGTCTAAAATAATTTTGGTCAAAATAGTTTTGGTCCAAAATAGGGTGTAAGGTTGGGATTTGAAGCTCCTCTTACCGAAGAAATCGAACCTTTGCACAACATAGCCTTCATCCTCGAGCAATTAACTTGAGGCCCCCGAGTCTTAAGGGCGGTCAAAAATGGGGTGTCTACACCACCTAGTAAAAGAGGATAAGGCGGTGGAATACTTGTTCCCAGATGAAGCCATTCTGTAAGTTGAGAAGAAAACTTGGACGACGTACTTTGACGGAGCATCCAATCAGTACGGTTATGCAATAGGTGTGTTGCTGATAGCACCCGACGATTTCCATGTACCTTTAGCCTTCAAACTCCTGTTCAAGGTGTCCAATAATGAAGCTGAATATGAAGCGTGTATTACTGGTTTTGAAGCAGCCCTGGAACTAGGGGCAAAAAGGTTAGACGTTATCGGAGACTCGAACTTAGTTGTTTCTCAAGCGAATAGAGCCTGGAAAGTCAAAGAAGAAAAGATGAAGGTTTACCACCAGACCCTGGATGTTCTGATTCCTAGGTTTGAAAAGCTGACTTTCACGCATCTACTAAGAGATCGCTGATACTTTAGCAACTCTATCTTCTATGGTAGACATCCCACTTAGAGTCAGGATGAGTCCAATCATTATCGAGCAGAAATACACGTCAACTTATGAAACTATTGCCGCGATAGATGAAGTGCAAGACAAAAAACCCTGGTACTACGATATTTGGAACTTCTTAGAAAAGGAGATTTATCTACCAGGGGCAAATGCCAAGGACAAAAGGCGAATACAGTGAATAGGTGTCCAATTTATCATCTGTAGAGGCAAACTGTATAAAAGAGGTCATCTGAGAATGCACAAGTTGTGTGTCGAAGAAGAGGAATCAAAGCAACTTATGGAGGCTATCCACAACGAAGAGTGTGGGGCGCACATGAATGGAGTGATGCTAGCCCGAAAGATTCTCAGGCAAGGTTACTACTGGTCCACCATGGAGAAGGATTGTATTGGTTTTGTTTGGCAATGCCACAAATTCCAAATTCATGCCAATCGCATGAATATCCCGTCGTCAAAACTATACAACATGACTTCGCCATGGCCTTTCTCAGTCTGGGGAATCGATGTCATCGGCGCAATCACGTCAAAAGGATTGAATGTGCATGAATATATCTTGGTGGCAATTGATTACTTTACAAAGTGGGTGGAAGCTCAGTCCTATGCAGTGTTGAAAGCATCGCACGTGGCTAAGTTCATCAGAAACAATATCATTTGTCGGTATGGAGTCCCAAACGAGATCATATCAGATAATGGCTCTCACTTCAAGAAAGAGGTGATAGACTTGTTGGAGAAATACAATGTGGCTTTTCATAAGTCATCTACGTACTGGCCACAAACTAATGGAGCTGTTGAAGTCGCCAACAAGAACATCAAAAACATCTTGCAGAAGATAGTTGAGACCTATAGGGAGTGGACAGATAAATTGCCATTCGCACTCTGGGGCTACAGAACTTCAATCTGGACGTCTACAAGGGTAACCCCTTGTTCTCTCGTCTATGGGATAGAAGCCGTTTTGCCAATTGAAATAGAAGTCCCGTCACTGCGAGTTATGGTTGAGTGTCAGAGAGTAGAGGCGGACTGGCAACATAATAGATTTAGGGGGATGATGTTGTTTGATGAGAGATGGCTGAAAGCATTGTATCATGTTCAGGGCTATCAGCACAGAATTGCTAGGGATTTTAACAAGAAAGTTAAGTCTCGGAATCTCAATGAGGGAGATATGGTGCTGAAAGACAACCGAACTCCCATTCATGACCCTAGGGGCAAGTTCAGACCCAATTGGACTGGTCCTTACATCATCAAAGCTATTTGGTCAGGTGGAGTGGTCATTCTCATGGACTTGGATGGTCTGAAATTTTCACAACCGATCAACATAGACAAGTTGAAGAAATATTATCCTTAAGAGGCTCGCTAGGCCAAAAACTCAGAAGGGCAACCTAGGCAAAAGTTAGAGCATAGAAAATTAGAAATAAAGAAAAACTAAGCTCTCAAGGTTAAAAACCCTAAAGGGCGACTTTGGTAAAAGTTAGAGCGCAAAAGGAGAGAGTTTATACTCGAGTGAACCTGAACCGAACTACGTAAGGCCTGATTTCCATTTTCGGGATACGTAGGCAACTTCATCCTGAAGTTCGACCGTAATTACCTCTAACTCAACTGTCCTGTCCATGTGTCTGATTAGGTCATCTTTGTCTGTTCTTTATCTGAGAGTTCGGTTGTGATCTTTATTCTGGGAAAAAGAGCTGGTTACAATGCAGAGCAGTGGTATTCATGCAAGGGTATTTATGATGTTTTGATTCGGGATTGTACATGTTGAGGATTGATTCCGTGCATGTCAGGTGGTGATCCTTTTCGAAAATGGCTTTGGAAAGTTTTAATAAAAGTTGATTTTGTTCAAAAATTTTCCTTTTATAACTTAGACAATTTCTGGACCAAAAGGAAGATTTTTAGTGCTCACAACTTTAATTTCATTGATTTCAACATAAAGTTCTCCAACTCTCCGATACAAATCAAAGTTGCTTTTATTACATCATAAAACTTGAAAAGAAAGGTCAAAGCAATAAACTAGGGGTATAGGCGAGTCAGGTGCTCCTACGTTCTCCACTCGTGCTTACGGAAGCTTCTGAAGCCAAAGTGGGCCGGGTTTGTGCCTCATCCTCGAGCCAAGCCAAACATTCGCTAAAAAGGGCATAACTGAAACTAGAGGTAGGGGCCAAAAGTTCCCTTATCCTCCAAGCAGTGAGATATCTAGCCAAGTGTGAACCACAAATCGAGAATGAAACGGGGTATTCTACCCCTTCTTCTGGGCAGGTCTAATCATGCACGAACTGACGTCGGAACCGAAAAGGGAAGTAGAACATGCAATACATGAGGCCAATCAATTGTATGTCAGGTTGCCAAGCCATGCTGTAACTCATCTCGGTCAGATTAAGCCAGAGGCAATGCCAAGCTATGTCAACAGTAGACCTGCTGCACATCCAGTTGCACCACCATCCTTCGTTGGGGAAATCCACTAGTCGATGGCAGAAGAAATAACCTCGAGCTGAGTACTTAGGGCAAGAGTCCAGTACCTTCAGCTTATCCATAAGCCATACCTGGGAAGGGATGAAAAACAAGAGAGATTAAAGAATATAGAGATATATGTTGAGAAAAAGGTAAGAAAAGGGCTTTGAGGGAAAAATAGAGCATAAGTGCCAAGTGATGTGAGAAACACATATGAGAAAGGGTGGAAAACAATACCTGAAGAAGTAGTGGACTCCCCGCTGTAGACATCCCATTTTTTATGGCCCTTCAGACTTGGGCGCCACTGATTGATCACTCGATGATGAAAGTTATGCTGTGCAAATGTTTGATTTCTTCAGTAAGAAGAGCTTCTAAATCCCAACCTTACACCCCATTTTGGACCAAAATTATATTTTACTAAAACTATTTTAGACCTCAAAACCCTCTTTTTCAAAATATTTTTTCCAAAAGTTTCTACGATTTTCCAAGGCTCGTGTTTCGTTTAAAATTGCACTTTTTCAGTAAATAAATGGAAAAGATGTGAACTCTTTGAAAACTATTTAAAAACCTCTTATTTATAGGTTTGGAGTTGAAGAAAATTGAAGGAGAGGGAAGAAAACTAGTTGGGGAAGAAGTTGGGCATCAAACCGTTAAAAGAGAACTGAGCAGCCTTCACTAAATTAGCCTATCTCTTTGCACAATTATACTTTAATTATGAGGCCACCACCATTGGAAAGTGTACTTCTGAGGCTTCATTGTGGACTTAAGAATCTCCTAAAGTTAAGTCCGAATGAGGGAGATATGGTTGTTTCAAGTTAGGCATCAATCCGATTAAGATATAAATGAGAAACCTTCACTAAAATAGGCATATCTCTTTGTACACTTATAATTTAGATGTGAGGCTGCCACCATTATAAAGTAGACTTTCGGGGCTTCAATTTAGACTCAAGAATGACCTAAAATCGAGTCCGAATGAGGGAGATATGCCCATTTAAAGTCGGGCCTAGAAGCAGATTTTTTTGTGGCCGGCAGGTGGCCGGTAGCCGCCATTTGTGGATAGTAGGCCACCATACCGGCCACCACTTCTAGCCTGCCAACCACTAGTGTAAAACCCAGATATTTTTGTCAACTGTTTCTACAGAGCTCCAGCTGTTCTTTTTTTGATATTTTCGATTGAGGCTCATCTGTTTCTATATATAGATGACCTTTCCTCATTGTTTTAAGGTTAGAAACATTTAGGAGTGAGGAAATAATTTTGGAAAATTCCTCTCTCTCTATAATTCTTTCTCTCCCTTTCTACTTGCATAGCCTTTGCCTAAACACTCTAAACCAAACCTAGAGAGCTTCTTGTTGAGGTGATTTGAGCTTGAATTTGAGCTCTTGAAGAACTTGAGAGTGTGAAGTTGTTGGTTTATGACTTAAGGGTTCATTCTTCTTCAAGAGGTATACTTTCTCTTGCCTTTGTATCATCTTTACACCACTTGTTTTCCATCTTTTCAACTATCTTTTTGACTATTTAAATCCTGTATTTTTGGGCTAAAACTTATGGTTTAAGGCCTTAAAGGGTGGAGGGGTGGTTCACCATTCTTTTCACCTTGTTGTTCTAGCCTTTACCCTTGTGTTTCCCATCTATACACTATCTTCTTTTGAGCTTTTGAAAACTGTTTTTCGAAGTTATTTCAATGGCTAAAAACATATTTTGAAGTCCAAAAATGGAGGGGGTAGCCTCCCCTCCTTGTGTTTTGTTTACTAGCCTAGCGTGCTCTATGTTTTAGCGTATTATTGTAGCTTTTGTTAGCTTAATTCCAGCATGTTTTAGGACTGTATTAGACCTATTTTAGTACTATTTTTAAGTGTTTATTACATTTAAGCTTTGTATTGCACGCGTGTAGTGTAATTGTCCTCATAGGATTGGTGGTTTAGGCCTTAGCCACCATCCTATTTGAGTTGATAGTGTTTATTTATAGCTTTCCATACTTGTGATCACTCTTAATCACCTCTGCAATCTCCCTCCTTTTTTGGCTTTTAATTTTCTTTGAAAGTTGCTTCAAGCTACTTGTTTAAAGCATGAGATTGAGGTCTTGTGCTTAATGGTTTAATCCTTTTAGGGTTCATTACCAACAACATGAAGCTTCTCTCATGTCTAAAACAACTTTTGGTTTGATACTCTTTTCCATTAGAGGACTTAATCTTCACCTTTGGACTTAATTGATTAAGGAATGGTTGGTAAATTAAAATGGAGTAATTAAAACTTGGAATTAAAAATAAGCAAGATAATAACTTGTCTGGGTTCAATCGGACGTTAATTGAACCCTTGAGTCTTGAGTCATTTCATACTCATTAGTGATGAAAACGGTTTAAGATTCATTGTCAACTACTTCCTTTGATCTTTCATGATAGGGAGGTGGTTTTGAGAGTCTTATTTTGTTGCATTCATTGAATTCGCACACTTGACTCATAAGCCATCATACAATGAAATTGCATCCACTGGTGGTTTGTGAATTAAACTTACTACTCCTTTGAGCTGTTCAAATGATAAGGAGGGGTAAATTGTGCAAACAAACCCTTGAGAATATACTGTCTCTACTCTATTTTCTCTCTGTTGTAGCAACAAAGTTCTGGTATCAGTAGCCGGCAGGCCCTCTGCCGACCACCAGTGCAAAATCCAGCAGTGTACTCCCCCAGCAGAGCAGAGTTGGTCTGGAGGTGGAAATCAATGCAAGTGTTCTACTATGCAACAGAGACATTCTACAGTAGAAACAGTGCCTTTTTTGGAAGGAAACCGCATTCATGTATGACATCCTCGGGATCCATGTTGTTAATATATTAAAGTCGTGATTAAATAGTGGCTTTGTACTTAATTAGTTAGAATAGCTAATTCGTCTTGTGTTTTAATTATTTTAAATAGCTAGATTAGTTAATTAATTTGTTGTTGTTATAATAAGTTAAGCAGTTTAGCTAAATTATTCTTTTAGGTTTTTAATAGTTAATTAATTAGTTTAGCTTTGACTAGTTAGCTAGTTACTTCATTCGGACTCTCCTTCGTGAGAGCGCAATGTTGTAATAATGTGTATGTCTTCCAATCCTACGTCTTTCTCTCTTTTATTTACTAGCTCATGATGGTTAGTTTAGGGACATCATGTTTTGTTTAACATACTTCATGTTTGCATCCACTTGTCTTACATGCGTCGAGGCTCGATTCATCATTCTAACTTGCATTGTTAGTTAAATATGTTATTTGAATACGTGCTTAGACCACATGCTATCAAATTTATTCATATGCTATTTTAGTAGCCGAGCCTATTAGTTGCATATTGTATGTGATGCATTAGTCATATTGTGTAGTTAGGAATCATGCATTTTTCTAACTAGTTTCTCTTCTGGCTTGGAGTACTAGGTGAGCCTTTACTCGCTTAGCATAACGCATGTTGATGTTGCCATGTTAGCATACTTGCTGTGAGGCTAATTGCTTAAGTGCTATAACTGCTTGAATTCCTATGGATGAAGGCTAATTGCTTGAATTGGAATAATTTGAGTAATGTTTATATGCGATCACTTTTTCAAGTAGTACATATTTCGAAATAATTTTCAAAACAAACATGAATCGAAATGTTCCAATTCTTGCAAGTTAGTCTATACTCGTGTGTGTGCGCATCACATAGTAATGCTAGCCTAATAAACTGGAACAAGAGTATATAATGTAGATAAGAATCATATCATGATTAGTAGAGGCCGATCTTTGATCGGGCGAGCAAGGGTGCTCAATTCATGACCTTCCCCTCTCGTACCCAAGTTCCTGAGCTGAGACAATCTTGATGATGACGGACACGTGGCCTTTGGCATGAGTCATGGATTTCCTAAATTTCTCAAAAACTATTAAGGTGGCAACTCTGTATCTGGCAAAGCAGTCCATTTTTGGCAATTTGATTCAAAACTGATTTTCCAAAAGATTTGCCGGATTAGGACTCTTTGGTGATTATCTATTTTATATTGCACTTGTGAGATCAGATTTAGAACCGCGGGAGTCCAATACTGTCGGACTTATTCGTCTTCCGAAAGGGAGCGCAAAAAAAGTCGAGCTACACCCGCGAACTTGGTCATCTCTCGCCGATGAAAGGCATCTAAGCCCATGAAGGTCTCGGTCAGTGCAAAACCAATACAACTCTTACCTTCTTTCAGACCTTGGGCCACTTCGATCAACCGAATGTTAGATTCGCCAAAACTATGGACAAGAAGGAAATGAACAAGCATACATAAGCAGAGAGCAAGCTATCGAAAACCTCGCCAAAGAAGGTCGCCTCTGTCACCAATGTCAGAAAATTAATGAATCAAGCTAGGTATGTCTAGTTCTCCATTGTGGGCTAAAGACCTAGCCTCGTGCAGAGTAAGCCCACACATCCGTTCCAAAGCTTGGGCGTGGCCAAAACAGGGCTGAGGTATGATTTCCTCATCGCGCTAGGATTCCATTAGTGCTTGAAATTCTTCAAGTGTCGGGCATATTTCTTATGCCCCGAAGCGAAAGCCATGTGTAATTGGGTCCCAGCATCGGGCCATGACATGGAGGAACAGAAGACAAAGTGGAGTACAGCTCAACGAAAAAAGTGCATTTATGTCGAAACCCTAAAAATTTACCTTTTCTGTGCCGTCTAAAGCTGCTATCCAATCCATGAGCTTCTCGACAAGGAATATCTCCATTTGTGGAAGAAATTGCAGCTGAAATGAGGTTCTAGAGAAGAAATCACGAAGCAGAACCTTTTGTAGAAGATAAGGTTGTGAATGGAAGCCAGCTATCAACAATCTGGAGGTTACTCACACTGGTGGCCGACAGGCTACTTTGGTGGCCGGCAGGCCACTTCTTCTAGTCGGCAAATCCCATCTCTGGCCGGGAGCTCCCATCTCTGGCCTATCGTCCACTTGTGTGCTGGACAGTATTGGCTGCATGTGTTTTGTCTCGATCTTTGTGTTTTGAGGTCTTATTTTGAGTCTTTTGGTTTTAGAAAGTGTGTTTATTTGTATTTGAGTTGTTTTTGCTTTGTTTATCGAGTTGTATTTTGTATTTTGTATTTTGGTTGTTGATCGGCTCATTACCCGATTAAGAACATTGTTTCAATCAAACGCTCTCTTCGTAAATTCAATTCCATTTCCATTTCATGTGAATATGGTGCTCATGATGCAAAAATGACAACACATTTCATAAAAACTGCGAGGTTTTATTCCGATCATGGTTTTTACAAAAGAGGCGTACAAATTTCAAAAGCAAAATAAAACCTACCTGAAGCTATACATGTGCTAATGCTACCAAAAAAACCTACTTGCCGGCCACCGTTTTGGTCACCCAAAGGCCTGCTGGCCAGAAGGTGGCCGGCAGGCCACTTTTAGTGGCCAGCCATCCCGCTACATGGCCGGCCGACCAGGTTTCCTGACTAGCAGATATTTTGCTGTCAGTTGATCCCATAGGTACATGCACTGCACTAGCCAGCTCTATACAGATATTTTCGAATAGGGGACCTTCCCTCTTGGTTATAGCTTAGAAAAAATTGCCAAGTGCCCAAACCTTGCAATACACTCTCCCTCTCTATCTTGCAATATACATACACTATACATACACTTCCAAAACCAATATTTTAGGGCTCCTTGCTGAGATTCTTGAGGTATAATTTCAGCCTTTGAGAGTGAGCATCTTGTGGTTTGTGAACAAAAGAGTAACTCCTCTTCAAGAGATATAGCTTTTTATATTAAAGCTACCAAAGGTGGAAGGATTAACCACCCTTTCTCGAACCTTATTCCCTAATCTTTTATCCTTATGTTTCCCACTCATTTCCCTATTTTTGGCTACTGATTTGCAGAGGTTTTGGAGGCTAAAACATGTGATTTTAAAGTCCAAAAAGTGGAGGGGTTAGCCACCCCTCCTTAGGCTTGCTTACCAGCTTTTATTCTATTCCATTTTTGCTTACTTTTCTTCTTAGCTTTTCACACTATAACAACACTATTTTTGCTGTTTTTGCGGCTGTTCTAATTGTTTAGTTAGTTTACGCTTCGAATGTTAGGCTTGTGTTGTAAGTGCTCCTAGGTTTGGTGGTTTAGGCTTTAGACACCAACCTATTTAAGTTGATAGCTTTTATTTCATATGTTTCATACATATACACTCACACTTGCAATAACTATCTCTGCACCCTCCCTCCTTTCTTGGTTTTATTTGTTTAAGAGGTGTTTCAAATATTAGATTATTGTTTAAGGCATGAGAAAGAGAACTTTCATGCTTAATGGTTTAATCTCTTCGGAGATTCATTACCAAGGCATTACGTCTCTCTCATACTTAGAACAACCTCTTGTTTGACACTTCTCTTCATTACTGGACGTAAATATCACTTTCGGACAAAAAAAAAATGGCTAAAGAATGGAAAGGTAATAAAAAAGGATAATAAAATTGGACTAAAAGAAGTACAAGATAATAAAATTGAGTTGGGTTTAATCGGACGTTATATTGAACCCATTGAGTCTTGTGTCATTTCATACTCTTTAGTAATGATAATGAGGCAAGAATTAATGTCTACCGCCTCCCTTGAAGTAATTCCATGATAGGGAGGAGTGTTTGTTGGTCTTTGATTTTTCATTAATTGAGCCTATGTCCCATCGATTCATAGATCATCGTGCGACAACCTTACGCTGATTGATGATTCGTGAATCGAGTCTACTCCTTCCTTGATTAGTTTCATGATAAGAAAAGGTAGAAAGGACAAACATCCCCTGAAAACACCCTGTTTTTGTTCTGTTTCCATTCTGTTATAGCAGGGCAGTGTTCAAAATCAGTGGCTGGCCGGCCACCTCTCCATCTGGCAAACCACTTTCATGGCCGGCCGGCCACCTATTTTTATGCAAGCATTGCCATTTTCATGGCAGAACAGAACAGGAGCTAGGGAAAAAACAAATTATTTTTCTACCTACAAACAGAATGGTTTCTGGCAGTGAATGGAGAGCTTTTCCAAGGGACGTTCTCATTCATGCATATGTGATTTTCCACTTTCCGTGGCCCGCTAACTTAATGCTTTAGTAGGAATATGTTGTTCTTAATTAGTAGCAAGCTTCAAAACTTGTAATCGCTAATTAAATTAGCATTAGTTCATTTGCTCGAATTTGTAATATTTAGATTAATTTGGACTTTCGGACACTCGGACCCTCTTGTACAACGGCGAACTTGTAAAATCGTGTATGTCTTCCAACCCCCATTCTTTCTCCCTTTTATTTACTTGCTTATGATGGTTGCACTCATGTTTTGATTTCATAAACATTACCATGACTTGTATCCATCTTTGCATGCATTTGATTCAATGCATCATTCTAACCTTGTGGTTGTTCCTTACTTACTTGAATACTTGCGTTACTGCATGCTATCAAATTGATTCATATGCCGTGTTAAAGAAACCGAACCTCATAGTTGCATTTTGTATGTGTTGCATTAGGCACTTGCACATTAGAGCATGCATTTTTCTAACTATTTTCTTCTATTTTGGCTTGCCTTGGTTGAGTACTAGGTGAGGATTTTCGCTTTAGCATATTGCATGTATGTTCGTGTCGTCATATCAAGCATATTTCATAAGGCTAAGTGCTTATTTGATATATCTCTTGAATGCCAGTGGATGAAGGTTATTTTTCTTAAATTCGGATGACTTGATTAATGTACATATGAGTTCACTTTTTCAAGTAACACATATTCAAAACACTTTTTAAACGAACATGAAATCAATCATTCCAGCTTGAGCAAACATGGTCTATACTTGTATGCATCACCCAGTAAAGATAGCATAATAATCAGAAAAATAGCATATACTGTACATAAAAATCACATCATGATTAGTAGAAGCCGATCTTTGATCGAGTGAGTGGGGCGCTTAATGTCACGACCCAAACCCGCCCCTATGGGTTTAGCACCGTAACCGGCCAGTAATCCGAGATTACCGAAGGCCTTTTAACAGTAAAACAGAGTACAGGGGCATGGCGGAAGCCATTACAGTAAATAAACAATGTCCAATGAGCTGTGACAGTCTGTATGTCAAAAGATTTTTCATATATATATATGCAGTCAGAGACAAACCAGTACATACATCATATACAATCATTCAGTACAGGGACTTAATCCCTATTTAACAGTACAATAGTGCTAACAGTTGATACAGTAGACAAAACAGTGCAGAAGGGGGGACAGCTAAAACACCCCTAAGCCTTAGCATAGCAGGCTCAGAACCTCGCAGTGAGGCACATAGGCTGGCTTGACAAAACTGGAGTCTAACCCGCGCTTCTAGCTCTGGTCCGATGCCTGTACACCTACATATATATATAAGCAGTGAGCTAAAGCCCAGTGAATAACATAATGCGTAAAGAGGTTTAGAATGAATATCCTTGCAGTAATGAAAACAGTTCATTAAATCAGTATTTCAGTCTTTCAGTCAATCAGTCATATGTGGTACATCCATTAGCATAACAGTACAGTAAGCAGTAGGTCATAAAGACCGAACAGTAGTGATGGCCATCAATCAGTAAACAGTAGTGGTTCCACGAGGGAACCGACAGAGATCTCTAGAATAAAGAATAAAGAAATGAGTTGCTAAGGATGCCACAAGATGCTTGTAATATAGGACATACATTCATTCGATAAACAATATCGATTCAAGATTCCAAGATTCAAGATACTCATTTTGAACATATCTTTACACAATTGTTACTCACAGAGTTCTGGGCTACAGTAGCTAGAGCGCGTCTCCTCGGAATGCTAACCCTATACAGTTAACAGATTGAACACACTCTAAGTTTCACAGTTGGGAAAGATAATTATAACTTAATCCCTAATTGCCTCGGTGTGTTCTACATCTATATCATCATTAAGATGTCTTAAACTAGGCCTAAGAATGCCTAGGATGGAATGAGAATGCAAAGATGTATACAGAAAACATTTTCAGAATTTCAGTGAAACAGGGTCCCGCTCGAATGCAGGTTTCCCCGCTCGAGCGGACATGAAACAAAGGTACCCGCTCGAGCGTCAACTATCCTGCTCGAGCGGACTGTAAAAGTACTGGATGGTTGAATTCTCCGCTCGACTCCCACTTTAGCGTGAGACACAAGGCCCCGCTCGAGCACCAACTTCCCCGCTCGAGCGGACTGTAAACAAGGCCAAAGTGCTGGGAGCTTGATTTCCCCGCTCGAGCGGCACTTCCCCCGCTCGAGCGGATGACCAAAATCTGGAAAATCCAGATTCGAACTCCAAGTTCAAAACTAAGTTTTCAAACACCAAAATCGATCCTCTTGGGCCCATTTTCTGGAAAACCTTTGTAAACACATAGAATAACATGTTTCAAAACTCAATTTAGGAAATCAAGACCCAAGGGTGTTTAATTCAACTCCAATTCAAGCCATTTTTCAAGAATAATGCTCAAATAGAACATGCATGGGTTAAAACCATTTCAAAGCTTCAATATTTGCTCTAATGAGCTTCTTCTTTTCAAAACAAGTTGAAAACATGGACTTAAGCTTAATTATGAACATACATGTGACAATTTGCCATGAAATCAACTCAAAATTCATCAATACACACATGCATGCATGGAATGAGTCCTAATCCAACATGCTAGAACTAATTCATGGCTCAACTCTCAAATTTGGCATGAATCATTCAAGAACAATCTTAAATACAACAATGAGAGGTTCAATTACCTTACCTAGGTCTTGTAACTCAAATGTAGAAGCTTAAATGATGAAAAACTCCTTCAATTCTACCAAGTTCTCTAGCAAATCAACAAGAACAACCCAACTCTCTCTCTCTCTCTCTCTAGTTCGGTGGTGAGACAACAATGAGCTGATGAAATGTTTTGTATAAGGCTCAAGTGATGTATAAGGCTCAAAAGAAATGGAGATAGTGGGCCACTAAGTGCTCTAAATGTAAATATGTCCATTTCATGTAATTGGACACCATTTAATCGAATTTAATCCAATTTGATCATACTAAATCAACTTCCAATTAAATATACCATAAAATCACATAAATTATGGTGATCACAAATCACTAATCAATTTCTGGTTCGGCCGCCGATAAGGCCTTCAATTTACAGTCTAAACATAACAGACTGAACAGATAATTGAACAGTTAAACAGATAAAATGCAATTCGAACAGATACAGTCAGTCAATCAGGTCCAGACCTCAGTCAGTCAGTTCAGTATTCCAGTAATTCTATTACCAATCAGAATCAGTCTCAGTTTAACAGAAATCAGTAGTTAATTCAGTAATTTATCGGTAAACAGTAGGAGGGTCGTTACACTTAATTCATGATCTTCCCCTCTCATACCTAAGTTCCCAAGACGAGACACTTTGGTGATGATGGATAAGTGGCCTTTTGGCACGAGTCACGAGTTTCCTAAAATTTCCAAAAATATTGAGGTGGAGACTCTGATATTTAGCAATGTAGTCCATTTTTAGCATTTTGATTGTAAATCCATTTTCTAAAAGATTTACTGGATTTTGACTTATTTGTGCTTATCTGTTTTACATTGCACTTATGAAAATAGATTCAGAATCACATGAGCCCCGAACTGTAGGGCTATCATATCCGAGGAAACTAAACCCCTCCGAGGAGCACGAAAAGCAAGCTACAGTTTCTAGGATAAAAATCATAAGTTCCATGAATTCACTCTCTTTGTTAGGCCAAGGCTTAAATATCAAGCTCTAGACTTGTAGTTATTTATTTATCAGTATTATATCCATGTTACAGCCACGGACCTGTTTAGAGTTCATAGCTTGAATACTCTGGTTTTTTTTTTTTTTTTTTTTTGATTTTACATAATCAATTTGATCTACATGGCAATCGGAGTGATGTAGCAAAGGCTTTATACACACAGTTTGGTCGGCGATTGAGTGGCTTCATCTATAAGTTGCACTAACAATACAAGCAACTTAAGGATGCCAGAGAGGAGGAGTATCTGAGAAGCCACCCACCTGCAAGTGTTATTATTAATCAGTGGACATCTCTAATTGAAAAGTGGAATAGTAAAAATTCAAGATAAAATGTTTTATCTTAATTGTCAAAAATCAAGTTTCTTCTTACTAATGTTAAGTTTTCTTGTTTTTATTGGTGTTTCAATTGTGTAGAAACAATCACTAACTAATGTGAATAATAGAATGCAAATGAAAACAAAATATTGATGTGGATCAAAATCAATCCCCGTCAGGGTATACAGCTCGGTGTGTTCTACTAATTTATTTTATTGGATTAGTAGGCTTTGTTATTTAAATATTTGAAATAACATTCAAAAACAAATGAATCAGATAATTGCAAATGGAAAAGTGCCCGATTTGGCAGAATTTTACAAGTCGATCCACTATTATTCGAACATGCATGAATGGATTTCGTCAAACAGCCAAGTTAATTATGTATGTACAAGGCAATGCATATTAATTTTGATAAAATTATTTATTTTGCTGTGTAGGATAGAATAACTAATAATTGTTTGATATATTTCAAATTAATAGGACAATATGATACAGACGCAAGTAGAACACCTCTAGCAGACTGGTGCGATCCCCTTAACCCCGAAGGAGTTGTCGGTCAAGGGGCTTAAGCTAAGGTTAGGTTATGTGAAAGAACTCAGCATGAGGCCTTCTTCTTCTATGAATACAACTGTTGCACCTGCTGAAAATAGTGACTATGTTTAACGCCTTGAGATGCAAATAGCACAACAAAATAAACAAATTGCAAGGTTTCAAAAGTTAGAGAAGAAACAAAGCAAGAAGATACAAAGTATCATAGAGTGTTTGAGGCAGAAATGTATTAAGAAAAATTTTGAGAGTGGAGGAAGTTCAGATTTTGATGGACAAACTTCTTGGTTAGTATATTATATTTCTCTGTTAATTTAGCAGAAAATTTCTTCTTCAATTAGGGTAGAATAAAAAACTACTTTGACATTTAGGTGCGAAAGGTCCCGAGAAAATAGTGAAATATGCATGTAAGTTGTGAAAACTTACGGAACTAGCACGGGACTCCCGGTTTGAAAACTAAGTCTAAAAACGCACTTTTCCAACACTTAGGCTTGAAAGTAGGCCATCAGGGGTTGAAATTGTGAAACAGCCTCGAGAAGACTTAAGGAACACCCTGACCACCTCGGGAGGGACCAATGTAAGTTTTGGAAACTTATAGAACTAGCACGGGACTCCCGGTTTGAAAACTAAGTCGAAAAATGCATTTTTCCAACACTTAAGCTTGAAAATAGGCCATCGGAGGCCAAAATCATGAAACAACCACAGGAAGACCTGGGGAACACCTCAAACAAATCGGAAAGGACCATTGTAACTTGTGAAGACTTACAGAGCTAGCACGGAACTCCCGGTTTGAAAACTAAGTCAAATAATGTACGTTTCTAACAATTAGGCTTAAAAATAGGCTATCGGAGGCCAAAATCATGTATCAGCCACAAGAAGGCCTGGGGAACACCGTGAACACCTCGGGAGGGACCAATGTAAATTGTGGAAACTTATGGAACTAGCACGGAACTCCCGGTTTGAAAATTGCACTTTTCCAACACTTAGGCCTCGTTTGGCAAGAGGCTATTTTAGCCAAAAAGTCAAAAAGTTACTAAAAAAGCCAAAAAGCCAACAACCCATATCAAAAAGTCAAAGATTCCCTTTTCTCTCTACTTTTTGCACATCTTTTCGTAAAAAGCCAAAAAGTCATCCCAAACATACTAGTTTTTTTTACATCACATTTTAGCCAAATAGCCAAAAAGTTACTAAATTAGCATGTTCCCAAACGAGGTTAGACTTAAAAATAGGCCATCAGGGGCCAAAATCGTAAAACAGCCACAAGAAGGCCCAGGGAACACCCCGAACACCTCGGGAGGAACCAATATAAGTTGTGAAAATTTACAAAACTAGCAAGGGACTCCTAGGTTGAAAACTAAGTCGAAAAATATACTTTTCCAACACTTAAACTTAAAAATAGGCCATCGGAGGCCAAAATCGTGTAACAGCTACGAGAAGGCTTGGGGAACACCATGAACACCTCGAGAGGGACCAATGTAAGTTGTAGAAACTTATGGAACTAGCACGGGACTCCCGGTTTGAAAAATGCACTTTTCCAACACTTAGACTTGAAAATAGGCCATCGGGAACCAAAATCGTAAAACAACCATAAGAAGGCCCGGGGAACACCTCGAACAACTCGGGAGAGACCAATGTAAGTTGTGAAAATTTACGGAACTAGCAAGGGACTCCTAGTTTGAAAACTAAGTCGAAAAATGCATTTTTCCAACACTTAAGCTTGAAAATTGTTAAATTGTGTATTTGATTGATAAGATAATAATTGTCTTCCTTTTTTTTTTTTTTTTTTTTTTGTTTTGTTTTGTTGCAGATTGGAGATTAGATATGGAAATATTTGGTAATCTGGACAGCAGAAGCTTGCTCATTTTGTGTTTTTGTTCATATCACCTTACATGTATTTTGGTTGCGTTGTAAATTTTATATTTTTGTGAGTATTAAGGGACATGTTTGGTAATTCACACTTGATATTATATTTTTGTGGATATTAGGAAACGTGCTTGGTAATCCGCAGTTGATATTGTATTTTTGTGGATATTATGAGACATTTTGAGTGTTTATGAAAATGAACAGATTTTTGTATTGATCTGTAATAGATATTTTATTGAACATGTTATTAAAATGCGCATGGAATTTTTAGTAAAAAGAAAATTTTAAAATTTAAAATATTATCCTCATTTTTTTAAAAAAAATTAATTATTATTAGCAACGAAATAAAAAACTGTCCCTATTAGTTTTCAAACGTGACGAATAATTTTGTCACTAATGATATAGTTCCAAACAAATAATTTCATCACATTTGCTGAATATTTCATCGCTAAATTAAAATATTTGGCAACAAAATGTTCTTTATCATTGAAGAATTTTGTTTTGTACTCATTTTAGTGACCAATTTTTTTGTCACCTTAATCTATATTATTGGTGAGGATAAATTTCGTCATTAAAACCTCTATCTTCATACTTGATGATGAAATATTTTGTGGCCAAAACAATTAAAATAAAATATTATCTACTTCTAGTGACGGAATTGATGTTATAGAGGACAAAAAATGTAACATTTAGAGATGAAAAATTGTCACCAAAAATAAAAAATAAGCGATGAAATGATTTTTCGTCATTAACTACTTTCAGCAACAATGTATAGGTGACAAACGTGATGACAAAATTATTTCGTTGTAGATCACTTTAATGACGAAAATTTGATGTTTGGAAACAAAATAAGTATGTCACCAAAAACCTTTTTTTATTGTAGTGTATTCTTATACACTACTATCAATTGTCACTCACTACCACAATCGACAACATGCTGAAAAAGTCACTCATACTGAGAAAGTCATCACCGTAAAAATAAATAAATAAATATAGAATATATAAAAAATAAAAATAATAAAAAAAGCCTTTGGTGATGATGATGGACAAATAGGTGACCAGGTGAACAAATAAATAAACAAACAAACAAAAATATATTAGACTTTTTGATTCTTATATTAACCAATATGCTTTCCGGCAAACGTGAGACAACTAGAAATAGCACAAATCCAAAGTTATGTCTCATTTCCTACTTCAAATCTCAATAACAAAACAACCAAAGCATGACATACTTAGCAAACTCCTAAATTATGAAAATTTGTTTGGAACTGAGACATTTTTTCTTTTTCTTTTTAAAATGACATACTTAGCAAACTCCTAAATTATGAAAATTTAACAGTCTATTCAATAAAATTACTTGGAAGAAAAAGAAAAATGAACCTTGAAAGAAACATAATGTACTTGAAAAGTTGCACTTGAAACACATCAAACCTAATTAGTCTGGAATAAGTAATTGTTGATGCAGTTGTGAAACCCCACAATAACCTTTGGCATTGGAACCTTTGGCTTTGGTATTGATATTAGTAGCAGCAGTAGTAGTAGTAATGGATTTTGGATAGGACCAATACCTATTGTAGATGACCCCAAAACATATTGTAAGCTTTGCGACCCAGACACATACGTTGTCTTTTGGATAAAGAACAACAATTTCCATGAAAACCACCAAGAACACATCCAAGAAGCTATAGTCCCAACAATCGTAATGGAGTTGCCTAAAAGCATGAAATCCAAGGACAAATGATATCCATGAAAAACAATAGATATCCTCCGTACACTGTCTCAAAATCAAAGCAATGCATATAACGAACACATCGATTGCAGACTTCGCAAAGGGTCCAAGCTTCTTCTCCATCGAAGGGTTATATGAACCAGTGGCAATTTTATATCCTACAACATGTGCTTGTGCAGATAAGGCAAACGAATGCACAAATACCAATAATATTCTAATGATACTATCTCGATCTCCATTAGAGTCGACGTCATCCATTTCCAAAAATTCATACCAGATGTGGATGCCAAATTGCAAACCTATATAACCATGCCAAGCCCAGGGAAAGACTTCGTATCCTACATAAAATATATGGTTGATGGTTAGTTTATAGAGAAATCTTTGTACAATAACAAAAATCTCAACGCAGATAAAAAAAATAATAAATAATAAAAAAATAAAAAAGGTCAAATATTCTTTTCCATGCATTCTATTTTTTGCAAGTTTTTTTTTTTTTTTTTTTTTTTGGGTTGTAAAATATTAGAAAGTCCTTCCAAAACATACTATGTAGAAACTAAATCAACATAATTTAAATATTAAAAATCAAATTGAAACACTTTTATACGTGAAGGGGTTGTTTGGGAAGTGCAAAATTAATATATTTTTTGAATATTTACGGGAAAAAAAAAGTGAAATATGAGTTAAGTTTGAAGTGATGTAGTAGAAAGATGATATAACCTAAATAAGATTATTATAACCCAAATAGAATAATGTGTTAAAATAGCATGTGCTATTTTGGCACATGCCAAACAAAGCCTAAAAACTAAATTGATACAATTTAAACATTGCTTAACCTAAAATTTTGTATTTTGCATAAAATATGTGGTTCGTAGTTAAAATTGAGAAATCTTCTATACAACAACAATGATAGCAAGTACGAGTAATATTATAAACTCATACTTAACTATTTAGAAATTATTTAAAATTATTATCTTGTATTTCAAATTTATTCTAATATAGATTTCATGCTATACAAATTCAATCTCAATCATACAATCTCATTCGGGATACTTAAGGAGGGAAGGTTCTAAAAAATAGCCATTACACTACGCAACAGCAGGTTCTTAACAGAAAATGGAGCCACCGTTTCGGATACCCACAGATATACTGCTATGAATGAAATTCACTAGAGAATCGATTGATTCCACTTACATAACGGGATGTAATTGTTACATAAGTCACGACAAGCCAATACTTACCGGTTCGAACCGGTACTAGAAAGAAAGTGTTGAAAAATCTATAAAAATGGTTAAGAAATTTCACGAACCGCGACACCCGATTTCTGATATGTACTGACCGATACTACTGATACTGATACCGATACTTCTCGATTGATACCATTACATTATCTGATACCACAATTTAGAACCATAGGTGGGATACATAGAATTATTCAGTAAGTAATAACAACAAAGAGATAGTATATCTATAACGCCCTAATCCTTTGTAGCATATTTGATTAGTAAGATTAATAGTGAAAAGATTAATAATTTATGAGATTAGTATTGGATTGGTTAACTAACAGTGAGATACATAATTTTTTCTCATCCACATTTGTTTTGTAATAGATATGGAAATATATAATCACAATTATATTTATATTTTGCATTATTAGTTGTAAGATTCAAAAGTCTATCAATTTTGTTGAATAGCTTAGCCATTAAAATCTAATCTAAATAATAAAATTTATAACAAAATAATAGAATGTAAGTCTAATGACTTAATAATTTCAATATTATGCTATAATTCATCCAATCAAATAAGCTCTTGAGTAATCAGCATCCACTCTACCCTATGCAAGAGCCAGGTTTGGATATGACTATATAATCATACTATAAATCATACTATTCATGTTTAAAATTATTTGTCTGGTACAAAAAATAACTACTTAAAAATAATGTATTTTTATTTATATTTTATTTTATTTTTAAAAATTGAAATTTTTTAATTGGTATTTTTTTTGAAAATTTCAATGCAAGGATACATTTATTTTTAAGTTTTTATTTTTCGTGCCAAATAAATAATTCGGCAAAGTGATCATTGTAATTTCAATTAGTTTCATTTTTAACTATTAATTTTAAATTTTATATTAATTTGGCCCAATTGATAACTAGGATTTTTGAAGGAAAATAATTACTGAATTGATTGATGTTAACTCATTGAATTAAATAAATTTATAATTTTATCTATAAAAATATAACATATGCCACTCATACACACATTTTCTATCAAAAAAACAATGGTAATTAATTAGATTAAATTAAGACAAAATCATAATATCAATGTTAAATCAAGCTAATTAAAATTACAAAAACTATATAGAATTATCGATATAATTTGATCTAGCTTCAAACAGTCTATTAATTCATGACATTTCATGATTCAAATACTTTTGTGTTTGCTGAACAAGTTTAATTCTTTGATAGAAGAAAAAAAAAACACAAAAACATTGCAAGGAGAATAATAATAAGAAAATTTATCTATAAATCTCATATGTTGGAATGTTGATCCATTTAGTCCTAAGAGTTTTCTTATAAACCAACTAGTCTTTTTTGTTTTGAAAAGTTGTATTTATTTGATTCAGTACCACTTGAATTTAAATGAATGCCCTTTTGTGATTCATTTTTTCAATTTTCTGATTTGTTTTTAGGATTGGAATGGAAAGGTGAGGTGTGAAAGATTTGTTTTTTTTTTTTTTTTTTTTGAGGGATTGGTGGCTGAAGTGTTGATTGTTAAGAGTGAAAATCTATATTTCTGTTAGTGTGGTTTTCTAATATTACATTGGAGTGTTACACTAGAGCGCTACATTTGAAAAAAGTACACTAAGAAATTTTTGTGTGTTATATTGATTGAACAGGGGGTTGTTTTGTATCAACAGGGTGCTTGGTTTAAGGATCAAAACAGAGTAGAAAGAGGTCGGTTTTGGACCGGAATAGAGGTTGGTCAGATCTGGTTGGATTTTCATTCGGGCACTCTTCTGCGAATGGGAGTTTGAGGGATGAGCTCGGGTTCGGATCTTTCGAGTCTGCTTTGGTGCTTTGCTTGGAGGGAACTAGGGTGTTGAAGTTGATCCAGATCTGTCTTAGATTTCATTCGTGCGCTCCTTTTTTAGAGGGAGTTTGAGGGGTGTTGTTCATTCGGATGTATGGTGGTGTCATCGGGAGTGGGTGTGTTTGAAGTTTGGATTAGGAGTGGGCGTTTTGTTTGTATGGTGGAGTTTTATCCAGCCATGGAGCTGTTGGATATGGAGTTTTTCCGGCCACAGAACTGTCTCGGTAGAGTGTTGTCAGGAGTGGGTGAGCATGCAGTTAAAGTGGCAGAGATGGGTTTGGAAATCCAATGGTTGGAGGTGTTTTCGTCCATAGTTCCAGTCAAGGGAGATTGGTTTCCGGTCAAGAGAGCTGGAGTCTTTCCAGCCATGGAGATGTCTTCAGACGGAGCAGAGGAGCATGCACAGAAGCGTGCAGGAGCAGAGGAGCATGTAGCAGGTGGGCGTTGTAGCAAGTAGGCGTTGGAAGTTGGAGCAGCTTAGGTGTTATGTTTGTAGTTTCAAAAATAGCAGGTGGGTGGTAGCTTGCTTATGGAGCAGCATAGGTGTGTAGCTTAGGCGTGGCAACAAAGGCCTGGAGTGCAACAGCATTGGGAGTGCAGCAGATGTTTAAATTTTTTGGGTTACCACCTTGGGTGTTAAAATAGGTTATCTTAGTAGTTTGGGTGTTTTGGTGGATTGATTTTGTGGAATCATGTATTTTATTTTCTGTTAAGTCCTTCTTAACATTTTCTTGTTTAAAAAAAAAAAAAATGTCGTGAGGCCAAGGGGTTGGTTGTATGGTTGCGAGTAGCAGTAGTAGGGGTATTTTGTATCTTCCGAATCTCTCTCAGTGCTTTTCATCTTCCTGTACCTTTAATTTCACGTTGATTAATGAAATTTTTCTTTGCTGATCAAAAAAAAAAAATATTGATTGAAGTGTTACGTTTTAGGAAAAATATGTTAAGGAGTTTTTTTTTTTTCTTAATGTTATATTGTTATGTTTGAGAAAGATACATTAATGAGTTTTTTAGTGTTACATTGGAGTGTTACGTTTGGAAAAAGTACATTAAAGAGTTTTTGTGTGTTACATTGATTGGAATGTTACATTTGTGAAAAGTATATTGAGGAGTTTTTTTTTTAATGTTATATTGTTACATTTGAGAAAAGTATACTAATGAATTTTTTAGTGTATTATATTGGAGTATTACGTTTTGAAAAAACATACTAAGGAGTTTTTATGTGTTACTTTGATTGGAATGTTACGTTTAAAAAAACACACTAATGAGTTTTTTTTTTTTTTTTTTTGTTACATTAATTGGAGTGTTACGTTTAGAAAAAACACACTAATAAATTTTTTGAAATGTTGTGTTTAAGAAAAATATACTAAAGAATTTTTTAGTATGCTACATTGGAGTGTTAAGTTTGAAAAAAATACACTAAGAAGTTTTTTTGAAGTGTTACATTTAGTAATTTCAACATTATGAGAAAACTCATTGTCAGGTTTTTGTTATTGGCAATCCCATTAAACAAAACTCCTTTCAGTTGTAATTTTATTCATTCTTTTATTTCAGTAAGGCTTTGAGTAATTAGATGCGAATCTAACCCCAATTGTGTCTATGCATAGAAGTTTGTGTTCTTAATCCGATCATGTTTGCCACTTCGCTGACTATGTCAGGGATCGAGCTGGGAGTTGTGTTTTTGCACTCGAGCGTAGATTCGTGTTCTGAAACACGCGTTTTAGTAAGTTTGCTCGAACGACTATTTCTACGCTTGAGCGGAGATCGCTATTCGGTTTTCTATAAATCTGTGATTAATTCGTTTTCTAGGATATGGCTTTCAGATCTTTTTCTTAAGTGTTAGGGTTTTCATATGAAACTTCTTTGCTTGTTTCCTTTGATATCTATGAGATTATATCATAAATTGAGTGAATTATATCAAAGAGTTTGTTTATTTTGTTTTATTCATAAAAGAGAGAATTGTTCTTCGGTGGATTCCGTGGAATCTAGGTCTGGAACTTTGGTAGATTCTGGAGTGGTTCATCGTCGTGGATTCGATATCGGCGTTGTGGATTCAACGTTGGACAAGACAATTCTGGGGTGAAAACGGGGCTGAAAGAGACACATAGGAGTCAGTTCAATTCGAGTATGGATTCGCTAGGTAATTGAGAGTACATTTGTGTAATTCCTTTATATTTTCTTAGTGGATTGTTTTGTGACTTTTGCCCGTGGTGATTTTTTTATCACAAATGGAGGCACTCAAATTGTGGCTTTTTCACATTAAATTGTTGTGTTGATTTGTATTTGATTGTTTGATTGGGATTGTTATTTATTGTTTAAAATTGATACATAATCACAAATCAATATCTCTGGATTTTTAGATTTTTCACTCATATTTGTCCCTCAACACATAGCACACACTTATATTAGACTCTCTATGTAATTTACACTAGAATGAGACCTTTGGGTCTATAAAAAAAAATAGAAAATAGAGGGGACCAAACAATTCATAAGATCACTATTTAAGATTTATTGATACTTCACCCATAATAATAATAATAATAATAATAATATGGATAAATACACTTTTCATCCATGTAATTTCATTCAAATTTTAATTTGGTTTCCGTAGTTTCAACTTAAATAATCTAATCCTTACACTTTCAGATTAATTTTAATCTAGTCCTTTCATTTAAATTTTTGTTCATTTTTTTATGTGTACACCTTAAGATATTGAAAAGTATCACAAAATTATTAATTTTAACCTCTAATTTTAACAGAAATGCTAAATTGAAGCTGGACTTAAAATATAGAGACCAAATTATTCAAATTCAAATTATAAAAATTCAATTAAACTTCATAGATGAAAAGTGTATTTTACCCTAATAATAATTATTGCAATTTCCTACGAAAATCTTGGTCAAAATACTCTAATTGTTTTGACAAGTAGTAAAATAAATTTAAAAACAAAGAGTTTAAAGAGTAAGATGCATACGTCCATTATCATTGAATTTTATCAATAAAATCTATGGAATAAAATTCAAAGGGATTGGTTGAGTGGTAAAGATTTAAAAATAAGATCCAAGGTATCGACTTTGAGTTACCCAAATAGCCATTGGAGGTTTATCTGATTATTAACTTTAGGACCCTAGAATTAGTTGTGTTGCATGCAAATTCGCTATAACACCCCGTTATAAAATAAAATAAATCTATGGAATGAATTTGTTGTCTTTTGACAGTTGAGAAATCTAAATTTACAAATTTATATTCGATTTGTATTTAAAATTTTGATGAGAAAAGAAACAAAATGACCCCCCCAAAAAAAAATAGAAGTTTGATTAAAGAAATGATGAAAAAATTAAACCCCTTCAAATTCATGATTTGTTTCTCCTGAGATTTGATAAAATTAAAAATTACTTCTAACACAAAAATTATACTACTTAAATTACCCATCTTAATTAAAACAAAATAAAAGAAAAAAATACACATGTCCTGTTTTATTTATTATTCATCCAAATAAAATGATGAAAAATTATAATTATTCCCTTTTATTTTTCAGTAGACGAGAAAACTATAATCTTGTCATTTTTTGGAGGGGCATTAACAAGCCAGTCATATTGATTAGACTTATTTATCTACAAGTACTAATTGATAAATTCATTACTTTAAATTTATTCATAAAAATAAGAGAGACTGATAAATTTATCACTGAATAAAAAAATTAATAAGACTTAATGGTATTTAAGTCTCCTTAATAATACAAGTTGGTAATTACCCCTTTTTGTTTCTCTCGCCTACAATAACAAATTGACAATAAGATGGGCGGGGAGGTTTGATAAATATTTATTAAATTAACCATCTTAATTAAACCATAATATTTGTTTCCTTGTCTTGGTTGTATTGTGGCTTTGACACACTAGCAGTTGCACGAACTCTAAACTAAAGGGGGCTAAACTAGGGGTGGGAATTCCTAACACAACACGCTAAAACGACTCGAATCGTACACGAAGTTAGTGGGTTAAAATTGAGCATTTTCCAACACAAACATGTATATGACATGACCCATGAACACGTATAATAAACAGATCGTGTTCAGATTAAACATGCAAAAATCGAAAATGACACATCTAACCTATTCATTTTAACGTGTAACCTGTTAACACGAACATGACTCCTGACTAGAAAATGACCATTGCGAAGGAAAAAAATATGAGATCAGGCCCAGGCCCAATGGTACTAGCCCAAAAAGAGAATGGCAATCCCAAACCAACTCCTTAAAGCCCAAGAAAGACAGCTGACAGAGGGTTGGCATAAATCCAAGTGCGTGGAAGGTAATCGAATATAAATATAGCCTTCTAGAAGACATATCTGTAGAACGAAGGGGAAGCGTCAGATTGAGCCTCAATCTGATGATTATAAACACAAGTCAGTAAAGACAAATACATAGGCTAGGTTTAGTAGAAAGCAAGGCCATCCGATCAACTTGATTTTACAAACATACACTACAAGAAAAAAACAGTTTTAACGACTAAAAATATAAATTTCGTCGCTGAAAGTAGGACAATTGGCGACTAAAATTGAATTAGTAGCCAAAAGTGAAGACTTTTGGCGACTAAAACAGTTTAGTAGCCAAATGTATAGTTATTGGCAACTAAAAATCAGTTTAGTCGCCGATTATATGGGTTTTAGCGACTAAAACAATTTTAGTAGCCAAAAGTGAAGGTTTTTGGTAACTAAAAAAATTTAGTAGCCAAAAGTATAGGTTTTGGCGACTAAAAAATAGTTTGGTCGCCGATTATAGGTGTTTTACCGACAAAAAAAAAAATTTGTAGCCAAAAGTAAAGGTTTTTGGCTACTAAAAAAAATTTATTAGCTAAAAGTGGACAATTGGCGACTAAAATTCAGTTTAGTCGGCAAAAGTGGAGGTTTTGGCGACTAAAATTAAGTTTAGTCGCCGAAAGTGGTTATTTTTAGGCGGAAATTAATTTTTTTAGCGACTAAATTATTGGTAGTAGCTGAAACTAAGGTTTTTGGCGACTAAAAAAAATTCAGTCGCCAAAAGTGGCTTCCTTTTTTTTTAATAAATAATTTATTTTTTACATTATATTGAATAAAAATAATTATGTTCATATATATAGTTTTATATTAATACAGGTCAATATACTATATAAATAATATATTTTGCATATATAATCATGTGGTGTTATTGTGGCATAGTGGAGAGAGTGTGTCGCTAAAGATTTGGAATGTGGGAGGTTTGTGGTTCAAAACTTGGGAAGAGCATAGGGTAAATTTTTTTTTATTTTTTCTGAAATAAGCTTTTGGCGACTGAAATGAGTGGTCGCCAAAAGTTTCAGTATTGGCGACGAAAAAAATAGTCGGCAAATGTATAAATTAAAAAAAAATAATTCACTATTGGCGACTAAAAATTTAGTCGCCAAATGTATAATTTAAAAAATATAAATGAGCTTTGGCGACGAAAATTTTAGTCGCTATAGACTTGGTTTTTGGCAACTAAAAGTTTTTCAGTCGCCAATACCTTTCGCGACAGTTTTCCAGCGATCAAACCGGCGACTAAAAAATTTAGTCGAGGAAACTTAAAACCCGACTTTTGGCGACTAAAAATTTAGTCGCCAAATGTGTTTTTTCTTGTAGTGATAGTGTTTGGCAAGTTGGCCACTAGCATCTAACATAATCCAAACCATCCACATGACAAGAATCCAAGATCAAGGATAAAGGCAACTTGACAAGTTGCTCAACCAGAGCCAGATGAAAGCAGAACCCTCTGATCGGGTAGTAATCCCATGGACGAGATTTAAACCAAAGCAACTATATAAGGACAAGCATGTAAAACACAAGGAAAGAAGGAGGTAATCTAAGAAACTCCTTTTAAATACAAATTATATATTCTTATAGCCGATGAGTATACTGACTTGATCGTCGGAAGATCCTCCTAACCTATCTCGATCACTAATGTTTGGTTTCTCTTGACAAAGTAAAAGGGCAAGACATGTCATCTCAGCTTTCCAGGTGGAGATAATTTCACCTTTCACAACTTGATTACGACTTGTGTAACTCTTTTATATTATAACATGACATTTTTTGTTCTCTTGATATTTTTTCTTTTTCTTTTCTTCCAAACAAGATTTTTTCTTTTCTTTTATTCCAAACAAGATTTTCCATGTTTGCTTCTCTCTCTCTCTCTCTCTCTCTCTCTCTCTCTCAAGCAAGTTTTTTGTGGGTCAATATGTCTTGTCGTGTCGTGTCATGGTAAATAAATAGGTTTAGAAATTAATCGTGTCATTCATGTTACCCACAAGTTGACACGATTATTAACAGGTCGTGTTAGTGTTTGCATATACAACACATTTATTAAACAGGTCATGTTTGTGTTCATATTTTCGACATGTGAATCGGATATGACGTGCCCCAAAAACGACACGACACTAGGGGTGGGAATTCCTAACACGACTCGAACCATACACGAAATTAGAGGGTTAGGGTTGAGTATTTTTCGACACAAACATGTATATGACATATAATTTTTTATTTGTTTGTTTAGATAGAGAGTCCTAGTTAGTAATGGAAACTAAAGTTTCCTATACAACTCAAATTAGCTTATTAATTATGCTAACAATTTCTTCCAAAATATACAAGATAATTTATTTTTTTTTTGACAAATCTTCACAAGTTTTATTTTGTTTTCAATTTTGCCTATATTTCTCTCCACAACTCCTTGTTATGTAGTGATTATATTTTTTTTCTCATCATTTTCTTATAAAAATTTTCATCTATTCAAATGCATACTAGAAAATAAATTTTTATTTCTTGTTCCTTTCTTTCACTTTACTTTCTATTATATTTTCATTTTCGATCATTTGTTTCTTTCTAAACAAACGGAACCTAAAGAATCACTTAAAAAAAACCTACTTCTCAGATAGGCCTTAAATCAAACACATTTTATACATTAAAAACTAAATTGACATAATTTAAATACTAAAAATCAAATTGAAACATATGTTTTATACATTAAAAACTAAATTCATACAATTTAAACATTGCTTAACTATATATATATTTGTGATATGCATAAAATATGTGGTAGATAGTTAACGGCAGCATTTGGGAGCCCGAAATTTTTTGGCTAGAATGGCCCAAAATTGCCATATAAGGCAAGAAAAAAAAAAGCAAGGCAAAAAAAAAAAAAAAAAAACAAACAAACTTTTCCAGAAAAGGAAATTTGAGCCATTCTAGCCACTTTTTTTTGGGCCCCCAAACATAGTTAATTGAGAAATTTACTGTACAACAACAATGACAGCAAGTAATAACAATAAAGTGATAGTGTATCCATAGCGCGGTAGTCCTTTGCAGTATCTTTGTTTAGTAGGGTTAATAGTGAGATGATTAATAATTTATGAGATTAGTATAAGATTAGCTAATTAATTGGATTAGTGAGATACATAATTTTTTATTGTCGTCGTTTGTTTTGCAATAGGTATGAAAATATATAATCTGAATTATATATATGTTTTGCATTATTAGTTGTTACAAATATATTTTGATTCTTGTGTCATTTTGGTCATGTAATTTCAATTGACCAAATTTTGATAATGAATTTATGGTTTTGTCTTTAGTTAATTTTTTTTACGAAAAATGCATACATGAGCGACATGTGTCATGTTTTTAAAGATAAAATTATAAACTTAATCAATTCAGTGATAATTTTTTGTAAAAACCTCAACGACATTATCCATTGGACCACATTGATAGAAAATATAAAATTAGAAGTCAAAATTGAACCAATTGAAAATATAGAGATCAAAATGGCACAAAATAAAAAATATATATATGGACTACTGGTGTAATTTGCCCTAATAAAATTACTCTTATAAAAAGATTTTGGGTTAATTACATTTTTTCTTCCTAAAATATGACGTGCCATTTTAGTCCTCCAATGTTTAAATTGTGTTAACTTAATCCCTAATGTATTTTTTGTTTTTTTTTAAAAATGTTTCAATTTAGTCTCCAAATAAATTAAAATATTTATATATATTAGAAACTAAATTGATACAATTTAAAAATTGAGAATAAAAAGGACACAAAACTCATATTTTGGGGATTAAAAATATAATTATCCGTAAAAATGTAATATCTAAATTACCTATCTTAATTGAAGTAAGAGTTAATTTCATTATGGACAATTTACAATGGTAGTCCCCGTACTTTAGTCATTGTGTTGTTTTAGTCCTTATAATTTCAATTGGCTCAATTTTATTTCTGAATTTATAATTTTGTCTCAATTAGTCCAATTGAATACAAATCTTGGTTTTTTTTTTTTTTTTTTTTTTTTTTTTTTTTTTTTTTTTTTTTTTTTTAAGAAAAGAAAAACACGCACATAAGTGTCATGTATCATATATTTTTTTTAAAAAAAATTTATAATCTTACTCAATTTAGTGAGTTAACCTCAATTAATTTAATGATAAGATTGGACCAAGTTGACACAAAATAAAAAATTAAATATCAAAATTGAGTCAATTGAAAGTGTAAGAACCAAAATAATACAAGAGGTAAAATATAAGGATTATCAGTGTAATTTGCCCTGTCATTATTTGTCCTGGCAGTACGAGTCTTATGTCATTTTAAAACTCAATATTTAAATTGTGTTAATTTATTTCTCAATATATTATAGTGTTTCAATTTTGTCCTAAATATTTAAGTTGTGTCATCCAAAAAAAATGACAAAAAATCATAATTATTTATTGTTCATCCAAATAAAATAATAAAGTATCATAATTATTATTATTATTATTTTAATCACAGAAAATATAATTTTGTCATTTTTTTTTTCTCACCTATCATACTAAATGGGCCAGAATATTGAGGGGATAAGATGCTGATTAGTGATAATCAAAAGGATAAAAGAGTAATTAACCTTAAACTCAACAAAGAAAGAAATACTTGGAAGATTACTTACTGTCACCCATCTTCGATAATCAATAAACCTACAAAATTCTTTTAAAAAAAAAAAAAAAAAAACATTAATCAAATCCAAGCATGATCCTCAAATATCCATACAGTACGTCAATGTACCTAGAGAGAGAACTAATAACAGTAACTGAAAAGTGGCAACCCGAGAGAATGCACGAGAAATGACTTTTTCAAGTTTTTAAGTTTAAATTTAAATTTGTGAGAATTTGTGGTATTTATTATTGGTTTTATTTAGATAATGTAAATAGTTCATTTCTTAATACCCTCAATATATAACATTTATGAAAAAAATTATATTGATTCGAGAGTTGTAATTTTTATTTTATTTTATTACGTTAATCTTCAAAAAAATAAACAAGTATGCTTTTAAAAATAGGGTGAAGCACCAATAAATTTCAAAATATAACCTTATGAACTGCTTAGTCCTTCTTTTTTTCTTATAAAGCCAAAAGTCCCATGAAGGTAAAAATTACACAGGAATAATCATTTACATGTTTGTGTTTAATTTTTTAAAGATAAAAGTGGAATTTTCAAAATATAAAATTACATATTTAGATAATTTGCATAATAGAAGTTTTTGATTTTCTCTCATTCTAAAACAAATCTCACATTACGAACAAAAACCTAACATTCTAATGTAACACTTCAATGTAATATACTAAAAAATTCATTGGTGTACTTTTCCCAAAAGTAACAACGTCACACTAAAAAAAAAAAAAATATTTTGGTGTACTTTTCCCAAACGTAACACTCCAATGTAACACACAGAAAAAAAATAAATAAAAAATCCTCAGTGCACTTTTTCCAATCGTAACACTTCAATCAATGTAATCCCAAACGTAACACTTTAATGTAACATACTCCAATATAACACACAAAAACGCTAAAAAAAACTTCTTAGTATACTTTTTCTAAACGTAATACTCGTAGTTTGAAATTACACATTTGCCTAAAACTTACTAAGAAATATTTGTACTTTTATTTTGGAATGACTTGAAAAATCTCGCATCCTTTCTTTTTTAATATTGCATTGGAGTGTTACATTTAGGAAAAATACACTAACAATTTTTTTTTTTTTTGTTACATTAGAGCGTTACGTTTGGGAAAAGTATACTAAAGAGTGTTTTTTTTTTTTTTTTTTCTTTTTTTTTTTTTTATACTAAGAAATTGTTTTGGAGTATTGTATTAAAATGTTACATTTGAAAAAAATATACTAAGTTTTTTTTTTTTTTTTTTTTTTTTTTTTTTTTTTTTTTTTTGTGTAACATTAGAATGCTACATTAGGGAGTTTTTGTTTGTTAAATTAGAGTGTTAAATTAAGAAGTTTTTTTAAAATATTATATTAGAGTGTTACATTTAGGAAAAGTACATTAAGGATTTTTTTTTTTTTTTTTAATGTTACATTAGAGTGTTACATTAAGAAGGTTTTTTGGAGTGTATATTAGAGTGTTACATTTGGAAAAAAAAAATATACTAAGAAATTTTTTTGTGTATTACATTAGAATGGTACACTAAGGAGGTTTTTTAGAGTGTTATATTACGTTTGGAAAAAAAAAATACACTAAGAAATTTTTTTGTGATGTTACGCTAAGGAATTCTTTTGAAGTATTATATTGGAGTGTTACGTTTAAAAAAATTACAATAATGAATTTTTATGTGTTACATTAGGGTATTGCACGAAGATTTTTTTTTTTTTAGTGTTACATTGAAATATTACGTTTGAATGTTACATTGAAGTATTATACTTTTTAGTAAGTTAATACGCTTTGTGAATATGAAATCTACTAGTTTTTATCAATTAAAATTTATGTAATCATTTTAGGCTAACACTAAGTAGGTAACATCAATAATTCCCCCAATTACTCTACGAAATCCCTAAAAAAATGAAAATGTTAAACCATACATTACCCACATACACCCAAATCCCCCAAAAAAGCAAAACCAAGTATCAAACAAAAACAAATAAGTGAACTTTAATATTACTAAATCAAATTAATAATACATATTACAAATAAAAATGACTAATTGATTTACAAAAAAAAACATATAAGACTTAATATTTTTCTAAATGAGATTTATGAGTAATTTCTTCTTAAAAATAAACCATCTATCTTTTTAAATAAATATAATAAAATAAAAAGTTATGATTATCAGAATAATTTAATTTTTTTTTTCATAAATAATATGTACAAAACACCTTACAAAATATAAAAATTTTGATTTAGATCATCAAAATTCGTGATCCACAAACCTCTCAAATATGAATTTGATGAAAGCCATAATATAATTCCGCTCAACTTAATCACATAAATCACTAACAGTTGAATTTCAACTCAAATTCAATAAAAATTTTTGAAAAAAAAAAAAAATCAGCAGAAAAAACCTACTTTACCATACCCAACATTTTTTTTTCCTGCCTGATTTTATTAAGGGTTATTTTGGTAAAAAAGTTTTTTAAAAAAAAGTTACTATAAAAAAGTCAATTTTTCTCCCTACTTTTTTTTTATTATTATTTATAGGTTCTTTTTAGTAAAAATGTCAAAAAGCCAATTAAAATAATATGTTCTCAAAAATATATATATATATCTATATATATAATATAATTATTTCATTGTCATTTGAATGATAAAATCCCAATCAAAAGCCCAAAACCCATTTGACGTCTCAAGCTCTTGGGTCGGCCCCTAAAATATATCGAGCAGTGCTTGCTACACCCAGTGAGGGTCTCACCCCCAGTGAGGTGTCGCGCCCCCACTGGTTCAAACTTAAAAAAAAAAAAAAAAAAAAAAAAAAGAAAACAGTTTTTTTTTTAACCAATAATACACTGCCACCTCACTGGGGGTGACCCCCAGCTGGGTGTATGGCTCATTTTGCAAATATATCAGGCCTTATGAACTTTTCACGGCCTATTATGAACTTTCAAGGCCTGACATCAACTATGAAACTAGTAACTACTGGATTAAAGATGAAGTCAATTTAATAGCATGTATTTGTGCATTTTAGTAAATAAAGTTCATGTTTTTAATTTTTCATGATTCAATATTCAATTTTATTTATTGTAATGAACTTCAAAATTTTGTATTATAATTTATTTTAATTTAGTAGAATTTAATTTAATTTATTTATTTTTTTAAAATCTGAATTAAAGCCCAAGTTAGGCTTATATGGGCAAGCTTGACTTGAAACTCACATTTTTTAAAACTCATATTTTTAAGCCAATAAGTAGAGTTTGATTTTTAAAAATATAGCATGGGCCGGCTGTGCCAAAATAAAAAACAAGAACATGGGCTTAGGCCTTAACTTTCAGGGCTGAGTGGGGCCAAGCAGACCATTGGCTAGGCAGGCTTAGGGCATAGTCCAGTAATGTCAAACAAAATCATGATGGGTGGTTATAGTGGGAGAAGTTAATTGACTGCTATACATTGATGGAAAATACCAATTCCAACTACAAATATGTGAACTGATTATAAACATCTACACAGTTGCTTAATCTACAAACAATATTTTTATTTTTGTTTTTATTAAATAACAAAAAATATGGAGATAATTAAAATTCAGCGTAAGTTATTTAATCTACACACAATATTTTTCACTGAGTTGAAATTATTAAAGAGAAGAGCATGAACAATATTAAGAGTAGAACATGAACATTAATAAATAATTTCACTGATTTGAAATTATTTGTTATCTCTATATTTTAATTATTTTTAATCTACAAACAATATTTTTGTTTTTGTTTTATTGAATAACAAGAAATATAGAAATAATTAAAATTCAGCGTAAGTTTTTTAAAATAATTTCAAATCAGTGATAAAGTGATAAACTTTATGAATATTAATAATTAAAATATTAAATTTATTCATGAATTTGTAATTATTTTGTGAAAACATAAAAAATAAAAAAATTGTAATTTCTCCAATATATATATACATATACATATTGATGTAAATTAAGAGTAAAACATGAAAATTAATAAATAAATAATAAACCAATAGAAGGGCTTAAAGTGTAATCTACGAACAATACACTCACATATACAAAGACCAAAATAAATGAATATAAGTTTGGGAAATGGAGGCATACCGATTTAGAGGAAGAGATTTTGAATGAAGACTGATGTAGCGAAGCACCTGCAATGGAAAAAAGAAGAGAACACTGATCCACTTCTTATAGCTAATATGTGAAACCATAAATCATTGAAACAACAACTGTGTCAAACATTAGTTGGATAGAGTTTGTAACAACATAGAAGTATTGTCAACGTGGATAAGGAACAAATAGAGATTTGTGTGAGTTGTTTAGATAAGGAACAAATAGAGATTTGCGTGACATGTTTGTTATCATCCTCTTATGATTTATAAGTTTCAAATACAAATTTAAAATTATCATAATTTTTGTATTAAAAAATAATAAGAGTGACGTTAAAATTATTTATATATTTATATATTTTATTAAAGAATGCTTTTAAGAAAAAAATTATGAGATTTTAAAATTTCATACAAAATCTATATATACTATTATAATTGCAAAACATTGACATCTTATTAAAGCTGAAAGTTGCAATTATTTTTTGTACTTTATTTTTTTGATTTTGTTTAATTTTTGTTACTATGTGTCACAATATGATTGGTCTATAAATTAATTTTCTTTTCTTAAAATCAAATTTTAAATTTAGATTCTTCCTTAAATTATGTTACCAGAATAAGATCAATATGCATTCTTTAATTTATGCATCTTTTATTGAATTATAAAATAAAATTTTAAATTTAAATTCTTTTTAAAATTATGTTACTACAATTAAAATGAGATTAATATTCACATGTGTCATAATATTATTAGTCTAAACATAATATATTATTAAATACACGTATTCAAATTATTAATCGCTATTAAAAGTTTATATTTTTATTATTTTTCATTTTTTATTTTAAAATTTATAATTTTTTTTTTATTTCTTTTTAAACTACAAGGACTTAAATGATAAATTTTTTTAATACAATTCTTTTTTGTTTTTTTAACAAAAGACAAAAACATTAAGAAAATGAATGGCTTTTTTAACAATTGCCAAACATAATAGATTCTATTAAATTTTTTTTTTTAATCTCAATTGTCACTTAGACAAATTAAAATAAAATAAAATAAAATAAACATTAATCAAATCAAAGAAAGATCCTCAAATATTCATACCGTATGTAAATGTATCTAGAGAGAGAACTAATGTGTGACAGCAACTGAAAAGTGGCAACCCAAATGACTTTTTCACGTTTAAGTTTACATGTAAATTTGAGAGAATTTGTGGGGTTTATTATTGGTTCTATTTAGATAATGTAAATAGTTCATTTCTTAAGAGTCTCAATATATAACATTTATGAAAAAAGTTAAATTGATTCCAGAGTTGTAATTTTTATTTTATTTTATTACCTTAATCTTCAAAAAAAAATAAACAAGTATACTTTTAAAAATAAATCATCTATCTTTTTAAATAAATATAATAAAATAAAAAGTTATGATTATCAGAATAATTTAAATTTTTTTCATAAATAATATGCACAAAACACCTTACAAAATATAAAAATTTTGATTTAGATCATCAAAACAGAATTCGTGATCCACAAACCTCTCAAATATGAATTTGATGAAAGCCATAATATAATTCCGCTCAACTTAATCAGATAAATCACTAACAATTGAATTTCAACTCAAATTCATTAAAAATTTCGGGGAAAAAAAAAATCAGCAGAAAAAACCTACTTTACCATACCCAACATTTTTTTTTCTGCCTGATTTTATTAAGGGTTATTTTGGTCAAAAAGTTAAAGAAAGTTACTATAAAAAAATCAACTTTTCTTCCTACTTTTTTTTTTTTTTTTTTTTTTTTTTTTTTTTTTTTTTGTGTGTGTGTGTAGATTCTACTAGTTAAAATGTCAAAAAGTCAATTAAAATAATATGTTCTTAAAAAAAAATTAATATAGTTATTTCATTGTCATTTGAATGGTAAAATTCGGATCAAAAGCCTAAAATTCATTTGACGTCTCCAGCTCTTGGGTCGGCCCCTAAAATATATCATCTATGCTTAGCAGAAGAGCTTTTCATGGCCTTATGAACTTTTAAGGCCTGACATCAACTATGAAACTAGCAGCTACTGGATTAAGATGAATGCAATTTAATAGCATGTACTTGTGTATTTTAGTAAATAATGTTTATGTTTTTAATTTTTCATGATTCAATATTCAATTTTATTTCTTGTAATGCACTTCAAAATTTTGTATTATAATTTATTTTATTTATTTTAATTTAGTTGAATTTAATTTTTTTTTTTTTAAATCTGAATCAAAAGCCCAAGTTAGGCTTATATGGGCAAGCTTGACTTGAAACTCATAATTTTAAAAACTCATATTTTTAAGCCAATAAGTAGAGTTTGATTTTTAAAAATATAGCATGGGCTGGCTGTGCGAAATTAACAAATCAAGGAGATGGGCTTAGGCCTTAACTTTCAGGGCCGAGTCGGGCCAAGCAGACCATTGGCTAGGCTTAGGGGATAGTCCAGTAATGTCAAACAAAATCATGATGGGTGGTTATAGTGGGAGAAGTTAATTGACCGCTATATACTCATATATTGATGGAAAATACCAATTCTAACTACAAATATGTGAACTGATTATAAACATCTACACAGTTGCTTAATCTACAAACAATATTTTTATTTTTGTTTTTATTGAATAACAAAAAATATAGAGAAAATTAAAATTCATCGTAAGTTCTTTAATCTACAAACAATATTTTCACTGATTTGAAATTATTAAGAGTAGGACATGAACATTAATAAATAATTTCACTGATTTGAAAATATTTGTTTTCTATATATTTTAATTATTTTTAATCTACAAACAATATTTTTGTTTTTGTTTTTATTGAATAACAAAAAATATAGAGATAATTAAAATTCAGCGTAAGTTCTTTAAAATAATTTCAAATCACTGATAAAGTGATAAACTTTATGAATATTAATAATTAAAATCTTAAATCTATTCATGAATTTGTAATTATTTTGTACAGTGATAAACAATAGTAAGAGTAGAACATGAACGTGAAATTATTTATTATCTCTATATTTTAATTATTTTTAATCTATAAGCAATGTTTTTATTTTTATTGAATAACAAGAAATATAGAGATAATTAAAATTCAGCATAAATTCTTCAAAATAATTTCAAATCAGTGATAAACTAAACTTTCTGAATATTAATAATAAAAATATTAAATTTATTCACGAATTTGTAATTATTTTGTGAAAACATAAAATAAAAAAAAAATTGTAATTTTTCCAATATATACACATTTTGATGTAAATTAAGAGTAGAACATGAACATTAATAAATAAATAATAAAACAATAAAAGGGCTTAAAGTGTAATCTAAGAACAATACACTCACATATACAAAGACCAAAATAAATGAATATAAGCTTGGGAAATGGAGGCATACCGATTTAGAGGAGGCTATTTTGAATGAAGACTGATGTAGCGAAGCACCTGCAATGGAAAAAAGAAGAGAACACTGATCCACTTCTTATAGCTAATCTGTGAAACCATAAATCATTGAAACAACAACTATGTCAAACATTAGTTGGAGAGAGTTTGTAACAACATAGGAGTATTGTCAATGTGGATAAGGAAACAAATAGAGAGATTAGTGTGACATGTTTGTTATCATCCTCTCACGATTTGTAAGTTTCAAATACATATTTAAAATTATCATAATTTTTGTATAAAGAAATAGTAAGAGTGACATTGAAATTATTTATATATTTATATATTTTACAAAAAATACTTTTAAGAAGAGATATTATGAGAGTTTCAAAATTTCACTCAAAACTATTATAATTGCAAAACGTTATCATCTTATTAAAGCTGAAAGTTGCAATTATTTTTTGTATTTTATTTTTTTAATTTTGTTTAATTTTTGTTAATATGTGTCACAATATAATTGGTCTATAAATTAATTTTATATTCGTAAAATAAAATTTTAAATTTAGATTCTTCCTTAAATTATGTTACCAGAATAAGATCAATATGCATTCCTTAATTTACGCATCTTTTATTGAATTATAAAATAAAATTTTAAATTTTAATTATTTTTAAAATTATGTTACTACAATTAGAATGAGATTAATATTCACATGTGTCATAATATTATTAGTCCAAACATAATATGTTATTAAATACACGTATTCAAATTATTAATCGCTATTAAAAGTTTATATTTTTATTTTTTATCATTTTTTGTTTTAAATTATATATATATTTTTTATTTCTTTCTAAACTACAAGGACTTAAACAATAAATTTTTTTAATACAAATATTTTTTTTAACAAAAGACAAAAACATCAAGAAAATGATTGACTTTTTCAACAATTGACAACACATAATGGATTCCATTAAATTTTTTTTTTAATCTCAATTGTCAATTAAGCAAATTAAAATAAATTTTTTTTTTTCGGCTTAAATAGTTAAGAAGTGACTTTTGTTAAAATAAAATAGAAATAAACATTTTTTCTCTTAAAAGTGATTGTTGGTGAAATTTATTTATTTTTATATAATAAAAAAAGAAAATAAGAGTTACACATGATAATTTATTATTTCAGTAATACTATACACCCTTACTTTCACCCACAATGATGTGGTAAGGGAGTTGGGCTCCAAGTCATTGAGTGTATAGTAAATCAAGAGTTGACACATATGATACAACATCATTGTGGATACAAATGTGGATATTTTTTTTGTGGGTCTTAAACATTTTTCTTATTGTTTTCTAGACTTTTTTAGCACTTGCGAAACATGGTGGATCCTGTTAATTTTTTTTAAAAATCTCAATTGTCAATTAAACAAACTAAATAAAAAAATGAAAATTTTTTAGCTCAAATTGCAAAAAAAAAGTGACTTTTGTTAAAAAAAAATAGAAATAAATGTTATTTTTCTAATAAAAATAATGGTTCGTGAAATATCTTTTTTTAGTTGAAAAAGAATGAGGGTTATAGGTGATAATTTATTGGTCATCTAGAATTATTTTAAGATCAAATGAGAATACCATTCTAAATTTTCTTCTTACATTTTTTTTTTTATTTTTTATCCAGATACTTTTATTTTGTAAGAAATTTAATTTTATTATATTTAAATATTTTATTATAATTTTTAAATTAAAAATAATTTTTGAAAAATTATATTTAAATTATTTTATGACATTATAAAATGTAATTTTTTTTTTAATATCAACTTATTCGATGATCCATTTCTAAAAGGTATATTTGCTTTTTTTTATTAATATTAAAATTTTAATTAATCTTATTTATTATTAAAAAAATAAATTAGCATATAATTTTATATATTTATATATACAATTTTATTTCGATCACTCAAGTTATTTGGTATTTCTACCCAAACCCATTTAAATTTATTTAAATTTTTAAATTTTACGTAGGTTCTTACTGAATTAAAAATTATGTTACCCAATCTTTAAAATTTTACAGGCTTGACTCGAGTTGATTGAATTGAACTCGTCCAAATTTACATCTAGTAAGGGAATTGAAAGTTACATAATTGAAATTGTGATAAATTAAAAATTAATACCTAAATTATGATAAAATTGTAAAACTTCAATTATAGATTTTAACATTTTATTATTTTCATAATTTACATATAAAAATCTAACTATTTATATTATTTTTTTATAAATATATTTTATTTATTTTTTCACATCCTGTGCATGGGACGGGTTTTGACAGACGTATAAAAGAAAGATAAACCGAGTGTGTGAGTTTTTATTTCAAAGGAGGGAGAAGGGGTTAGAGATTGTCTTATGAAAAAGTGCCACCTAATTTTTCAAAATTTGAGAATTTGTTTAAAAAAAAAAAAAAAGAATGGGACTTTTGAGATCTCTCAAGTACGCACTGCATTTGTATAAAGAATAATGCTTGAGGCCTCAAATTTGTCCCAAATTTCATTTATTATTATTTATTTTATTTATTTTGTTCTCTTTTCTTTTTATTTTTTTTTTCGTTTTTGTAAGGGTGGTTATGTATAGAGGTGTGCTAAAAAATTAGACATTCCGCAAGTGAGTTTGGTTAGACTGATTCGATGATAAAATTGACTGATCAATTTTTTTTAATTTAATTTTATTTTATTTGTTGGGTTGTGTTGGTTTGTTTTTTTTTTTTTTTTTTTAAAGGTGGTTTTGCGTAGGGGTGTGCCAAAAAATTAGACATCCTGTATCAACTCATCGTACAAAATTATATGGAATTAATAAATTTTAATCAGTGGTCTAACTAATTAGTCAATTAGGTTAGACTGGTTAAGTGATAAAATTGACTGATCAATTAAGCTGTTAGTTAAATTTTGTTAATTTTATATAATTTTATACAATGAATTTGTGCGGAATATCTAATTTTTTTGGCACATCCCTACACATAAAAAAAAAAAAAAAAAAAAAAAAAAAAAAAAAAAAAAACTAACACAGCCAAAAAAAGAAAAAAAGGCATTCGAGGCAAATTCGAGGCCTCGAATTCGAGGTCTCTAGCACTACCGTTGTATAAAAATTAGGTGTGCCAATCAATTAAATGTAACAGTTACTTATTAAAATAATTAGATAGGATTAGTAATTTTTTTTTTTTTTTGGAACTGGATAGGATTACTAATTGTTTCATGCAATTCTCAGTATTTGGTAACAACTCCAAGGAATTCGAGCTTGAACAGATTTCAATCTAATAGTTACCTATTAAAATAATTTGATAACTGTTCCAAGCAATTTCCAGCATTTGATAACAACTCCAAGCAATTTCAACGCGACACGAGCTTCTATCTACACCAATTCTAGCCTTCTTTGATCCTTAAAATATAACTCATCAATCTAGCATGATAAGATTAGTATAATTGTAAGAGTGTTATTGCCGTATCATTTGCATTGAATTATACATAAAAATTACGTATAAATATCATTTTCGTTTTTGTTTTTAAAATTTACTCTATAATTATTTCTTTTTTAAAATTTTTGTGTAGAAAATATTTTTAAGTGTTAACAAAACATTAGAAAATAAAAATAAATTTTTTTTTTCAGTCAAAATCATTTTAAATATTGTACGATGAAATAAATGTAGTCTAAATTGATTAGGACAAAAAAAAGAAAACTACAATACAAAATAAATTTTATTTATTAAAATACGAAATTACATCAATATCTCCATTACGTTTTTAAATTGCATGCATCCAGTATATATGATATATAGGGCAAATTACAGTAATGGTCTTTATGGTTTACCCGTGATTTCATTTTAGTTTCTATACTTTTAATTGCATCAATTTTGCCTCCACAATTTGATTTTTGACTCTAGGTCCAATAGTTAACAGTCGTTGACTTTTTGAACGAAAACTCACACGTGCCTTGCACGCACAGGATGAAAACCACTCAATTTGTAAGCCTCCGTTTGGGAAGTGGATTGGTTTTTTGACTTTTTGATTTTTTTTGGCTATTTGAGTTTGGGCTCAAAAGCTTGGTTTGGGAAGGACTTTTTGACTTTTTGGATTTTTTGATTTTTTTTTGTGAGAGAAGAGTGTAATGATTATGGGTTGGATGTGATGTTTTGTCTGGCTCAAATAGTCTATTCTGTTTTTTGTGGCTCAAAGAGCCAAAAGAGCCCAAATGAGCCCTTCCCAAACGAACCCTAAATGAAACCACTTTGCTCTCTCTCTCTCTCTCTCTCTAGATGTTTCGCAAACGCTTTACGAAAATTATTTCAGCTTGTTTGGAGTGTACTTTAAAAAAAAAAAAGTACTTTCTTTTTTGGGTCACATTATCTCTTTATTTATTTTTTTTTTGTACATTTTTTTATAAAAAGTTAAAAAATACACTTATTTAAATAAGCTCAAACAACCTTATTATACATATATATATATATATATATATTTTAGTGAATATTTTAAAATTTTAAATAATTTTTTTATTAAAGTTAAATATTTGTAAAAAAAATATTTTAAAAAATTAATAAATAGACAAAATATAAAAAATATACTAAATTTTCGTTTTTTTAAAATATTTTTCACAAACATTATAGTTTTTAAGTATATTTATGTTAAGTGTGTCTAAAAATTTTAAAAAAAAATTACTTAAAATATTAAAAAAAATCAGTGAAAACAAAAAATACAAAAAAATAGAATTTAAAAAAAAAATAAATTCTAGAAACAAAAACTAAACAGAGTGATTGGTTGTTCCTGTAGCACCATGTGACATGTTCTAAGTTAATCATAAATTTTTACATTCTCTTATATTTTTTAGTTATTTAATATAAAATTATAAATTTTATCTCCTTTACCAACTAGTAACTTCTCCGAAACAAGGCATTGTTTGTTTGTGTGCTGCTGACATAGCACAACAAAAAGATTATTTGCTTCTAGAAGATTTGTCGCTCCTCCTCGGCTTAGGCTCCATTTGGTTGAGTTTTTAATTATTATTTTTTAAATATTAAAAATTAATTTAATATAAATAAATATCAAAAATGAAATTTCAAAAAATTAAAAATTATTTCCTTCCCAAAAATAAAAAATAAGATGAAAATAATATATATTTTCATTTTTTTACCAAACTAATTTTTAAAATTTTAATATTTTTCAAAACATAATTTCTAAAACTCAACCAAATAGAGGTGTAATGAAGTAACCTGTGTATTTGCTAAAAATGTTTGGTAATTTTTTCAATTTTTATGTAAAATTACCAATTTACCCATGAATAAAAAAAGTTCATAAGAATGATGGATAGAGACAAAATAGGAAAATTACAAAAAGTTGAGTTTTTTTATTTTTTTTATTTTTTTATAGGAAATATCACTTCATTGTATACTCACAAAAATATTTTTAGATCAATAGCATTCATTATAAACATTAATATGCAGAATTATGAACACCTTCATAATTTTATAATTAATTTTTGAAAGAATAAAATTATACATACTAATTAGTATATTAATTAATATGCTAACGAATGATGTGACATAATTTTAGAAGTTTTATACAGAATTATAAACACTTTCGTAATTTTATAATTTATTTTTGAAAGAATAAAATTATACACACCAATTCGTATACCAATTAATGTACTAATGAATAATGTGATATAATTTTAAAAATTTTGAATCTTTGTAATATATATAATAGTTGAGATTTATAATTTTAAAATGATAATATCATAATATATGTTAATACACTAATTGATATACCAATTAGTGTATGTAACTTCTCCCTTATTTTTTGGATTCCCTAATTGAACTAAGGCTTATTATTTGAAGATATTGCCTCCAAATTAGAGGCAGCCGAGCCGAAGCTCTTAAGCTGAGCACGATCGCAGGCATGATTGAGTGGTTTCATCCCATGCCTGTAAGGCACGCGTGGTTCGGTTTAAAAAGTTAACCGTTGTTAATTATTGGATCATATAGAGTCAAAAACTAAATTATAGAGGTAAAATTAATGTAATTAGAAGTACAGAGACCAAAATAAAATTATAGGTAAACCATAGGGACCATTGTTGTAATTTGCCCTAATATGTATCCACTAAATTGTATGCATATTGGCCTGCTAATTACTTAATTATACATATATTTTTGTTTTAATCTTGCTGTCTTAATGCATATGTACACTAGGCCTCGACAACGGCCGGCTCGGCCCATGGGATTGACTAGTCGACGATCTGGACTTAGGCTGTCCCATCATGTATTCTAAAAGCCCATACCCTAATCCATGAGCTTTCCAATATGGGCTTATGAGCTTAGATCGGGCTTGAACCATTTAAGCCTAATTTTAACTTTTTCATTAAATTAAAAATTAATTGATTTTTATTTATTTATTTATTTATTTATTACAAACAAAATTATAATATAATATTTTAAAATGCATCACTAAAATTAGATTTTTATATTTTATAATTAAAAAAATAAACATAAATTTTATTACTAAATGAAACACAAATTACATTTACAAGATAAATATAACCCCAGCTATCAATCATTTGCACTTTTTTACCCAAATAAGCTATACATAATACATGAGGAATTAATAAAAACAAATTAACACATTAATTAACACTTAAGGATATAATTTTATTTTTTAAAAGGTTTTTAAAATGGAAAGCAGAACAAAGTTTTAAATGTTCCCCATTAAACTTTTGCTTCACATATTTTATTAACAGCCCACCACAAAGTGGATGATTTTAAGAAAAAATAAAATAAAATAACATTCCGATTAATTAGGTTATTAATGCAGTTGATAAATTTTGGATAAATTGGGGTCACTCCCTAACACGTCTTTCAAAAGTCGTAGTTGACAACTTACTAAATTCTATCCGTTATGCCTCAAAAGGCCAAAAATGGATAACCCAAAAAGTTAGTCAAATAATTTAAATAAGAAAAACATCAAATCAGTGCAATTTTGTAAAAATATTTACAAATTAATGAGAAATTTATAAATATTAATAATTATAATTATAATTTTTTTCGTGAATATTTAATTTATTTATTTTTTCAAAATCTCGCTAAGGTGCAATTATCCCATTTAAATATATCTTTATGAATTGTCCTATGACTTTTTCACATAAGTCCCTGGTATTAAGATTTTATAACATAAAAGACATTCAATATTTTAATAATATCTAAGGTCTCTCAAATTGATCCAGAAAAAATTCAATCCAAAGAATTTCTCTGGACTTCATACAGAAATTCTCACCAATTTCTCTGGACTTTCCAGAGTAATTCATTTCAACCTAGTGAAATTCTCTTAAAATTAGAGAAATTTCCAAAGAAATTTTTTCAGAGAAATTCTTTCCAATCCAAAGAAATTACATTTTCTGTGATTTCCAACGGCTGGTCTCTATTTATCTCTCAGATCCACTTAGCAATCAACCATGTATATATATATATATATATATAAGAGAGAGAGAGAGAAAGAGAGAGAGAGAGAGAGCGCGCGCAAACTGGGAAATGAGAGGATAGCTTAGATCGTTTGTTGAGGGGGCCATGTTTGTCCTCCAAAGGGTTCCCACCTCCAGCTTCACTGGCACCATTTTAATGCTTTGAGATTCCAATTCCGGCAAAGACTTCCCAGAATTCATCAACTGAACCATCAATCTCTCTCGATCAACTGCGAATTTGATCCCAAAGACCTCCAAAAATAGATATTCGAAGGAAAAGCAAGTCGATTAGAAGAATCTAAGAAAAAGAAACCCTAGAAAAAGTTGTGTTAGACTGAGTGCTTTCTTCAAAGCCCAACAAGTCTTTATGGAACTGATAGAGAGAGAGAGAGAGAGAGAGAGAGAGAGAGAGAGGACTCATTGAACTATATAAATCGATCTCATGCGCTTCGGGAAGTAGCTCTTTACATATGCTCCAAACTACGTGTTATTTTAACATAATATATAGGTGTGGGATTGAGAAACCTTAGACATCACAAAATAATATTGTGAATCTCTTTTATTAATAAAAATAGAAGAGGGACCTTAGACTAATTTTTTCTAAAAAATAACAAATGAAAATTAAAGAGGGCCAACTTGTTAAATATCCAAATTCAAAGTCCATAAAATACAATAATTAAAGCATTTTAAGGGCTCAATTATCAGTCCACAAAAATTCTTAAATGACCCAATATGGATAAAGCCCTAAATTACAGTCCAATTTCTTTTCTATCTGGACCTACAAATTGCAACCCATCTAACTATTAAAAATTGCTTCAAAGTATTAAGGATTGTTTTGGGTATGGCTTATAAACTGATTTTTTTTTTTAATATTTATTATAGAAAGAAATGTATAAAAATAGAAAGGTAATATGACTCAAGTAAATTCATAAGTCAATAAATTTATTTTTTTAGATGTTTTCATAAGGCCTAAATCTAATTTCACCACAAGAAGGCTTTGACAAATCAGTTTTCGTAATGTTAACGTTTTGTTGAGCACTAAGTTCCAACAATTTAAAGCTATTTTGAGGTGATGAAAAATTAAGGCCTTGTTTGGTAGGTAACATTTACATTTACAACTTTTTATTTATATTTATAAAATTTTTGAAAACTGTAAATAAAAATTCGTTTAGTTTCCGCTTTCATTTTTCAAAATTTGTAAGCAGTTTACAAAAGTACATAAAAGTCGACCACCACCCATTATTAGCTACCATCGCCAATGAAATCCTCCACTAACCACTTTCAGCCACCACTTGCCGTCGCCACCAACTAGCTTCCATCAACGGTAACCACCTTCTGATATCACATCTTTTTTATTGTAACGCTCCCAAATAAATGACATAAAGTAAATCTGATTAACCCATTCAATTTAAACAATCTTAATTCAATTGATCAAATCTCTACGTTTGTATTTCATTTCATATAAGAGATTTACAAAGAAGTCCACATGCGATACATATTTAATCTTCTTGAAGGGTGAATCCATAGGATGTGAGATGGTTTAAACAAAAAAAAAAAAAAATAACACAAAAAAGAATGCCCCAGGGACTACAAGTTCCAAGACTTAAGTCCGGTTATACAAAGATGATTATCAAAAACTCATACAAGTAAACCACTGGCTTATTAAAAATAACAATAAAGAAAAAAAACCTCGTGCTCTCAAAACACATCCCTCGCCTTTAGCTAGGTGGAATCGTCACGTCATTTTCTGCACAAATCCACAAGGGGTGAGCACAAAACCCAATAGGAATATCTTAACAAAGTATATATATATATATTTAAGCAATCATATAACATGAATGACATGCAATGCCATGCTTCAAAATCCATATTTTTGTTCTTTTGAAACCACATGCAATGCTCATTTCAAAAATTCATTATTTCAGTAACTTTTAAATGTACAAACGGGGCTGTAAATACGATTCAGGTAATCCTTAAGCTGTCTGCAAGTAGGCATATCAAGCACTATTAATCCCCACTTTACCGGCTCCTAACTAGAAGACACGTGGTACTTACTCCGCGCGTATTTTCGATCTTTTACTCTGAACACTCAGGCCAACTTAAACAATACTAATCCACACCCTCTATCGAAACTGGCCAAACGTATTTACCTCAAAACATCTTTCAGATCATCAATTGTTTTCTCAAAACAATAAATAAATTTTCAAAACATAGCCATAATAATCAATATTCAAAACTATGCAAATGAATGTATGCAAATGTAATTATACAATTCCCATGTTCCTCAATATTATGTCCTTAATACAATACAATCATCAACATCTCTCAATGTTCTCAATTTAAAAATCAATAACCATATCCATGTGACATATGACACAATCCATATTCACAATGCTATACAATTATCTAATTTTTCATGATCCAAGTATTGTCATTATACTATCCATGGAATTTCTCAACAAAAATCTGTCCATTTCATAGATGATTTAATAACATAATAACATATGATTTTGCTTCATCATTCTCTACATAATCTCATGATCCCATAAGTTTTTCTTCAATAATTCCAACTTTTTCCCAAATTTCAAAATCTAGGGTTTCTACCCAAAATGAATTTCTTTCATTTTTAAGAAGTGTTCTTGCCAATGGACTTCCAAGAATCACGCATTTCATAAATAAGAATCAATTTTATGAGAGGGAAGAGAAATACCAATTTTTAAACACATTCAAAACCTTTACTCAAACCCTAACTCATAACTCAAAGATTTCATCAAGAATAGACTAAGACATACCAAAAATCATCTATATAACTCAAAGAAGCTCCTTACCTCAAGATTTGGAGGAGAAAGATGAGAAAAGCTCCAAAATCAAAGATGTCGAAATCCGATCTCTACCACACAAAATGTAGTCCTTGATGAGCTCTCCCAAATTTATGAAGGAAGTTGGGTTAAATCTCCAATAAATTTGAAGAAATCAAGATTTTATAGTGTTGGTTGGGTGTTTGTAGAGAGAAGGGACATGAAATATGTTTTCATATATATATATATATATATGAGTGAAAATGAGATACACTCAGCCCAAGGAGAAAAAAAGAAAAAAAATTCGGACACTCAGCATTTCCCGCACGTGTAAAGCGTACTCTTCCGCACATGCGGCACTCACCATTGCACGTACAGTTATTTAAGAGAAAAAAACTCTTAGAAACCCTATCTCACCGCACGTGCAGCGTCCATTCCTGCATGTGCCCTCCGCTCCTGTAGTTATTTCAGGCTCCAACCCTCACAAACACCCCCTCACCGTACGTGCAGCACACCTTCCTGTACGTGCAGCTCCAATCCCTGCATGTGTGGTTTTGCTACCACTCTAGATTTTGCAAGCTCATGATGATTTCCACCAATCCCGAATCCAACTATGCTCCTGAAACAAGAAAACTCAACTCCGGAAACCAAAAATGGAGATGTAAATTTGAAAAAGATTTCAAGAGTGATGAACTTATACGGCTGACAAGGCTTTGAATTAGTTTTGACATCCCGAACACAAGAAATTAAACACAATTAAGAAAGGTATAAAATAGGTTATGTACCTGGGACATCAAAGAAAACCACCTTCACTACCTTAGGTAGCCTACCGACCATCATCTCCGACCATTAGTAATCATTTTCGGCCACCACTTTTCATGGCCAACAACTACCTTGCCAATTACCTCTCACTGAGGGCAACCACCTTCAACCATTACCTCCCACAACCAACAACCACTTGCGACTATCATTTTCAATCATCGACAACCACCTTCCACAACCATTTCTTTTCACTTGTTTTTAAAACAAATTAAAATATTTTGTACCAAACAAACTATATTTTTTAATTTCATTTTTAACCAAAATAAACATAAACAGGTTTATTGTTTTTTGTAAACTAAAAATAGTAAACTATAAACGTTGTCAAACGACTCCTGGATGTTTGAAAAGCCCAACTTCTAGTTAAACCCTAAATTTTGGTTTGAAGAAATCTGAGGTAGATTTTATTAAAAAAATGGTCAGAGATTCAATTTTATAGATCTATATGATATTATGTATAGTAATTGATATGTTATGATTTTAAGAATATGATTAATAAAATATATTAGTAAGAAGTACACGAATATGGTTAATAAAATATATTTGTGTGATTCTGTTTAAAAAGAAAAAAAAAAGAAAAAGAAAAAAGAAATATATTAGTGAGAAGTACAAATCATATATTATTTGTAAGTCACTAGTGTTGGAAAAGTCATTGTAAAAAAAAAAAAAAAAAAAAAAAAAAAAAAAAAAAAGTCTTTGACAGATAAGTGGAGAAGTGGAGAAGTGAATAAATAAGTTGACAAGTGGAAATATATTAGATTTTTGGATACTTGGTTTAGGAACTGGCTATTTTAATATATTTTTGACCTTTTTATGAAAAGATATACAAAAAAATAGAATGATATGACTACTTATAGTAATTTTTTGACTTTTTAACTAAACATTTAAATTGCTAAACGTTGCAGGTAGATACTCTTTCTTGAAATATATTAATTCTCAATAATAAATTGATTTATTCTAAGACTTACAACGCTTATTTATAGAAAAGTTAACCCTAATTACAATAGGAAATAAGTTAGGAAAAAAAATAAAGCTTGCTAATCAAGTCTAAATTAAAGACAATACGAAATTTATTGAAAATAGAAAGATTACTAAAATCAAAATTAAATATTCTGAAAAACAAAAAAAAATTCTAACCTCAAATGGATTCTCCAAGACCAAGTAATTAACAAAAGAAATATTTTAAAAAATGACAAAAACGTGTGTTTAACGGCCTAGACACATCAAACCTAATCAATCTATAGTCAGTAGTTGTTGATTCAACTGTGAAACTCCATAACTAACAAAATCTTCATCTTTTATTCGCTTTGACTTTAGTAGTGGTATTAGTAGTAATAGTGGATTTGGATATTCCCAAAACATTTGTTAGCTTCACGACGCAAACACATACGTTGTTTTTCTGATAAACAACAATAATTTCCATGAAAACCACCAAGAACCCTTTCAAGAAGCTAAAGTCCAAATAAACGTAGCGTAGTTTCTTAAATGCCTGAAATCCAACTACAAAAATCTCCCATAAACTGTGTCAAAATCATAGCATTGCATATAGTGAACACATCCATTGCAGACTTAGCAAAGTGTCCAAGTCAACAATGATGCTTCTCCATGGATATTGATCATTTTATTGACTGGTGTCATGTGCATAGATTAGAAGAGATACTGGTGTAAATAAGGCTATAAAATTCGTTATGACCAGAAATGTTCTGATGAGATTATCTCAAATATAGCGGTTGTGATGTGTTTTACAAACATAATCATTCCAGATGAAGATGATGTGTGTGAAAAAAATCAAGCCAAAATAATCCAATGTAACCCAGGGATTAGACTTTTATTCTGCATAAAATATGTGATTGAGATAGTTCATAAAGGACATTGTACAATAACAATAATAGTAACAAAATGGACAAATTATACATATATTTTGATTCTTTTGCCATTTTGATCCTATAGTTTTAATTAACTCAATTTTGATCATAAATTTATAATTTTGTCTCAATTTGATTAAATGTTTTACGAAAAATGCACACATGAGTGGCATGTGTCATATTTTTGGAGGCAAAATTATAAATTTGATCAACTTAGTGATAATTTTTTGTCAAAAATCCCAACAATATTATCCATTGGACCAGATTGACAGAAAATATAAAATTAGATAAAAATTGAACCAATTGAAAGTGTAGAGATCAAATTACACAAAAGGCAAAATATAAGGACTACTAATATAATTTGCCCTAATAAAATTATTTTTATAGCTATCTATCTATCTATATTATTTTATATGTGAATACTTACTTTCGTGTCTTGAAACTTTCGTTCTCTATCTTTATGTTAAGTGTCCAATTTTCAATTCAAAAAATAAAAAATAAAAAATAAAAAATGGATAGAGAAGAAGGTAAGACTTGAACTTAACACTATATATATTTGATAAAGAAGATTCTTACTATTTGAGTTACATACAACATACAACAAAAATATATATTTTTTTGTAATTTTATTTATTTGATTTGCACACGTATCGTGTATACCAACCGCTAGTATAAAAAGATTTTTGGTTAATTACATTTTTTTGTTCCTAAAATATAAGATTTGTGTCATTTTGGTCTCCCAATATTTAAATTGTGTTATTTTAATCCCCAATGTATAACAATGTTTAAATTTAGTCCCCAAATAAATTGAAATACTTTTATACATTAGAGATCAAATTGATAGAATTTAAATATTAGGGATCAAAATGATACAAAACTCAAACTTTGAAGACTAAAAATGTAATTAATCCAAAAATGATAATATTTAAACTACCCATCTTAATCAAAGTAAGGGCTAACTAAGAAGCACGAATACTAACCCGGACACAGATGCGAAAAAAAAAGGGACATGGATACGGCGTAGACACGACAATAAAATATATTTTCGTATATTTTTGTTTGCTAACTAGATTAATATTACATCCATAAACAATCAATATTAATAAAAACTAACTCTAATTCTATTTTTTTTTTAATTTAAAAAGAACACTTTCAAATCAATACTTATAGTTTATATATTTTTTATGGATGATCTATTAATTCTTTAAATCTAAGAAAAAAATAATAAACATTCAACATTCATCAAAAAAACTAAATAAAATGGAGAAAAAGACAACACATGTCCCTAGGGTGTCCCCTGAAAACAAATTAATTAAATAAGGGGATAGGCCATGTGGTGTGTCTCATATGTGTTTCCAAAGTGTCCGCGTGTCCCTGAAGTGTCCGTATGTCTTGTTGGGTATACTTCCTTAGTAGAGTATAAGACCCAATTAGTTTATTAAAATATGTAATTGGTTTGATGCTGGTTATAATATATTTTTAATATATTATATTTAACTTTTGGAGGCCCGATAGATATTTAACATTTAGTTTGGTAGCAGTTAAGATTTTGGTAAAAAGCCCAAGATTCAACAATATATATAAATATTGTCTTTGTTTTTTTCCAAAGGAGGTAACAGCTGTCATATATCAATTCGGTGGGTGCTTGTGATACATAAGCGTGCTATGCGAGTGCTTTTGTGTAAGGTTAATTGGTGGGTTCAATCTTGGTTGTTAGGTGGTGGTGTGTATTTGCTTTGGAGCTTCACTTTGCTATTTTCATCCGAAAAAGGTTTTGCTGTGGAGACTGATTTGGGTTATTATTTTGGATCTTCTATAATTCTAGTTTAAAGATTTTTGTTCATCTATTTAGTGAGGTCTTTCCTCTTAATTATTTGTGATTATTTGGAATTCACCTAAGGATGATTTTGTGAGACCATTCGTGTCTCATTTATAATCATTTAGAAACTCTTTGGTTGATAGTAGAATCGGATTTCGATCTCGTGGACGTATCTTACATTTAGGGAACCACGTAAAAATTCTTGTGCCGTTCTTGATTTAATTTTTCCACATTAGTTTTTTATTCCCATTGATTAATTTACTTGTGGAAAATCATAAATTTTCCCTAACAACTTGTATCAGAGTTTACGGTTTATTTGGGTTTATTTATTTGTGTAAATCAGTGGAGGGGAATGTGGGTTGTATGTCTAGCTTCAATGGAAGCAAATGGGTAACTTAGAAAACTAAAATGGAGGACTTATTATTTTATAAAGATTTGTATGGATCCATTGAGGGTTATAGTGGCAAACCCAAGGGTATGAAAGATGATGAATGGAAGAGGCTTAATTGAAAAGGCGTTGGTGTTATCCGTCAATGGATTGATGACAGTGTGTTTCATTATGTTGCTACTGAAACTTTGGCACGTGATATATAGAAAAAATTAGAAAGTCTTTATGATAGAAAATCAGCCACATATAAAGATTTTCTGTTTCGAAAGTTGGTTAATTTAAAATATAAAGATGACAACCCAATTTCGGAACATTTGAATGAAATAAAGAGTATTGTTAACCAACTTGCTTCTACGAAAATTGTTTTTGATGATGAGTTGCAGGCTTTAATGCTACTTAGTTCTTTGCCCGAAAGTTGGAAGAGACTTTGGTCGTGATAGTTAGTAATTCGGGGCCCAATAGAGATGTCATAATGAGCCAAGTCACTAGTAGATTGTTGAATGAAGAAACTAGAAGAAAATTAGCAAGTTCCTCTTATTCAGAAACATTTGTTGTGAGAGGCCGAAGCAAAACAAGGGGGAGGAGTAAGAGTCCTCATGGTCGTGATCAAAGCCATGACAAATCAAGAGATGGTTCTTTTTCAAAGAAAGACATTGAGTGCCATTATTGCCATGAGAAAGGGCACATGAAGCGGGACTGCCGAAAGCTCAAGAACAAGGAGAAAAGGTGTGACAAAAGTATGGATAAGAAGTAAGAAGACATAACGGCGGTTACTACCGATGATCTCATGGTCATTTGTAAAGATGATTGTACCAATTTTGTGGGTCAAGAGAGCAATTGGGTGATTGGTTCTGGTGCTTCTTTTCATGTGATTTCTCGAGTTGATTTCTTCAGTACCTACACCAAATGAGATTATGGGTGTGTTCGAATGCGTAATGAAGGTTTGTCCAAGATTATTGGCATCAGAAATGTTTGCTTGGAAACAAATTTGAGTTGCAAGTTGTTGCTTAAAGATGTGAGGCATGTTCTCGACATTCGCCTCAATTTGATCTCTACCGGGAAGTTAGATGATGAAGGCTACTACAACAAATTTGGTGATGAAATATGGAAGCTCACAAAGGGTTCTTTGGTGGTGGTGTAGCTCGACTTTTTCGTGCCCCCTTTCGGAAGTTTGAATATAAGCCCTATAGTTTGGACTCCCGCGGTTCTGAATCTAATCTCACTAGTGCAATGTGAAATTGATAAACACCAAAGAGTCCAAATCCGGCAAATCATTTGGAAAATTGATTTTGAATAAAAAAAATGCCAAAATTGGACTGCTTTGCCAGATACAGATTAGGAAACCTATGACTCGTGCCAAAGGCCACGTGTCCGTCATTACCAAGATTGTCTCGGCTCAGGAACTTAGGTACGAGAGGGGAAGGTCATGAAATGAGCACCCCCTCTATTAATCATGATATGATTTTTATCAACATTATATGCTCTTGTTCCGATTTATTTAAGCTAGCATTTACTATGTAATGTACACACACACAAGTATAGACTAAAATTACAAGAATTGGAACACCTCGAGTCATGTTTGTTTTGCAAAATTGTTTCAAAATGTGGACCACTTGAAAAAGTGATCGCATATAAACATTGCTCAAATTATTCCAATTCAAGCAATAAGCCTTCATCCACAGACATTCAAGCAGTTTATTAATTAAGCAATTAGCCTCATGACAAGTCTGCTGGACATGGCAACATTCACACACATGTGATTATGCTAAAGAGAATAAAAACTCACCTAGTACTCCAAGCCAAAATAAACAAAATAGTTAGAAAAATGCATGATTCCTAACTTATGCAAGATGACTAATGCAACACATGCGATATGCAACTAATAGGCTCGGCTACTAAGCATGGCTTATGAATCAATGAAATAGCATGCGGTCTAAGCACGTATTCAAAGAAGTATTGAAACGACAATGCAGTTAGAATGATGAACCGAGCCTCGGTACATGCAATACAAATGGATGCAAACGTGAAGAATGCTAATAAAACGTGATGTCCCTAAACTAACCATCATAAGCAGTTAAATAAAAGGGAGAAAGACGTGGGGTTGGAAAACATACACATTATTACAACGTTTTGATCCCTCACGCAGGATTGTGAGAATCAATGTTCGAAAGTCCAAATTAAGCTAACTATTACAAAACCGAATGAACGAATAATAATTAACTTAACTAAGCTAATTAACTACTTTATTACAGCAATTGAATCAATTAGCTATTCTAATTAACTAACTAATTACAAAACGAAATTGAATAACTAGTTGAACTAACTAATTAAATATAACACTTCACAAATTAATTAGCTACAAACAATTAATTATAACAAGATTAACTACATTCGACAAAATGCGTAAGTTAAAATGGATGAAGGTTGCATGCGTAGCACCTGAGGGCTACTCTGTCTGTCCAAGCCAACTCTGTTTCACCTTCAGCCACTGCCTCTATTTCTTGCAAAACTGCACTGCTGGCCACACACAGTGGGCCGGCCGTGCATCACTGATGGTCGGCCGGGCCTACACCGTGCATCACTGATGGTCGGTCGGGCCTACACCGTGCATCAATGTGGTGTAAAGCTCTATTTTTGTGTTCTGAGGTGAACCAATGCAAACAGAGTGTCCTCGAGCTCTGTGTGTCCCTTTCTTCCTCCTCTGTTATAGGAAAGCGTCGAGAGAAGGTCAAAATTGATTCCAAAGCCATCAATGAGAAAAATGATTGCTTGATAGTCTCGAATGCAATTTTGGACAAAAGTCAAAAATGCAAAGAATAAGACCACCCCTCTCTCTTGTCATAGTATGAACTCAAAGAGGGAGGTTGCGATGCTTCAAGAGTCATCAAAATGCCATGGATTAGCATGTGACGACTTTTGACACAAGGAACTTGGCATAACGTCCGGCCAAGTTGAAGCAATTTAAGCCACTTTCTTTATGTGTGTTAATCCAAGTTTTAAACCAATTTTATTAAGCCTTGCCATTCTTTAGTCCTTTTGTTCATGGTGATGTTAAAGTCCTTGAAACAAGATGTAATGTCAAACAAGAGGTTCTTCTAAAGCATGAGAGAGAGACCACACCGTTGGTAATGAATCTTCGAAAAGATTAAGCCATTAAGTAAGAGTCTCCCCTACATGTCTTGAACAACCCCAATCGGTTGAAATCATTCTCAAGAATGAAAGAGATGGATGGTGAATTAATTGTTAAAATTAGACTCTTAAACATGGAAACGAGCAAAGGAAAGCTTGGAACAACATGCAACAAGTTATGTATGCCAACTTATGAGACAACAAATGAACTAAACAAAGCATGAATCAATTTAAAAGGCTTGGATAGCCCTAAAACAGCCCTTAACATGTGAAAAACAGAGGCTAAATATGCATGAAAAGAGCTTAAAAAGCTAAACAATAAAGAGAAGAATGAAGGCTAGTAAGCAAGAAGAAGGAGGGGTGGCTAACCCCTCCACTTTTGAAACCTCAAAACATGATTTTTAGCCCTTTGAAAACTCTAAAAATCAGTGTAGATATCAAAGAAAAATAGTGGAAAAGGAATGGTTTAAGCTATAGGTAAAGGTGTAGAAAGAGCAAGCTCTCTCTACCCTTTTGCTAGCTCTTCAAACCCAACCTTAAACACTTCAAATAGACTCAAAATAACACAAAACAGTAAGAATGATGAAGCAAATGAAAGAAATGAAAGCAAGAGAGAAGAAAACAAGCTTATACCTTTCAAGGGGTGAGCTGCTTGTTTGTGATCCAAACTTTGTTTCAACTCACTCTCAAGCTTGAATTATGCTTCTCCAAGATCAACCAAGGCTCTAAGGTGGTGAGAGAAGGTTGTATATGGAGTATAGAGATGACCAAGGAAGCTAGGTTAGCTCAAAGGTTGCTTGAAATGGAAGAAGAATGAGGGAAGAGCTCTCAAGGTGAATATAGGCTCTCTAAATTTTTGTTCAACCCTCAAAACAATTACACAGCTTCGTTTTTATAGAATTCAAGCTCAAAAGGTGATAAATATCTTCAAAAATGGACAGCTGGCGGCCTCCCACCCAAAGTAGTATTTTTTGCCACCAAGGGCTTGCTGGCCATTCATTGCCACGGCCGGCCATCACTGATGCAGGGCCGGGCTTTGATGCCCTCTCCTGTTTTTTGGTTCAAACTCAACTCAGAGTGGAAAACGGTCCAAAAATGAAGCTCACAATTTCAAACAAGGTAAATGTTAAAGATTTGAGGTTATTTCGAGAGCTTGATTGAATCCGAATCGCTGTGAATTCAAAGCACACAATTCAACTTTCATCATCGAGTGTATCAAACCAAGCGTCTAAGTTTTGCAGGTGGTCAAAAATGGGGTGTCTACAGTTACCCCTCTTTGACAGAGCTCGGAGTCACGAGATGACGTGAGTGAATGTCAAAACCCAAAGATGGCCCATTTTGACAAGGTCGTAAGACTTGTACAAGAAAGTAGATATAAATTAGATTGGTTGCACTCTCAAGTTGCCTACGTATCCCTTTGCAAGGAATCAAACCAGCGTAGTTCAGGGGCAAAATACAAATGATCTACATGATGCAACTTTGAAAGAAAGATAGACACGCTTCGCGAAGCTGGCTATTTTGAAAACTTATGATCATGCAAGATGATGCAATAAGCAATAACAAGTAAACTACACAAGATATAACAACACATGAATGAGCAGCTTCAAGCTTAAAGAGAAAATATTCAAAACATACTCCACCCATGCCAAAATGCAGGACGAGGGAAGAAACACTACTTAGGGTTGCGTTTCACGCATCCTGAGAAACAAGAGGACGAAATTGCTTGGGGTCGTGTTTCACGCGTCCCGAGATGAGAGCAAAATAGCTTCGAGTTGCACATCAACTGTCCTAAGATAGAAACAAAATCGATTGGGATTGCGTTGCACGCGTCCCAAGAGCAAACACACCCAAGGTCGCGTTTCATGCGTCCTGAGATAGAAGAAAAAACTGGTCGGGGTCGTGTTTCACACGTCCCAAGGTAAAATCCGTCCAGGGCCATGTTTCACGCGTCTTGAGAAACAAAAAACTACTCAAAGCCATGTTTCACACGTCTCGAGATAAAACCCGCCCAGGGCCGCATTTCACGCATCTTGAGAGACAAAAACTGCTCGGAGTCGTGTTTCACATGTCTCGAGATAAAACCCGCCCAGGGCTGCGTTTTATACGTCCTGAGAAACAAAAACTGCTCAGAGCTGTGTTTTACACGTCCTGAGTTAAAACCCGCCCAGGGCCGCGTTTCACGTGTCCTGAGAGACAAAAACCGCTCGGAGTCGTGTTTCACATGTCCCAAGATAAAACCCACCTAGGGCCGCATTTTACGCGTCCTGAGAAACAAAAATCGCTCGGAGCCGTGTTTCACACGTCCTGAGTTAAAACCCGCCCAGGGCCGCGTTTCACGCGTCCTGAGAGACAAAAACCGCTGAGAGCCGTGTTTCACACGTTCTGAGAAACAAAAATCGCTCAGAGCTGCGTTTTATATGTCCTGAAATAAAACCTGTCTAGGGCTGCGTTTCACGCGTCCTGAGAAACAAAAAATCACTTCGAACTGTGTTTCACACGTCTCGAGATAAAACCCAGAGGTGCGCGATAGATGCACAAAGTAAATAGGTGCGATAGATACACAAAATAAACAAGTAAATAGGTGTGATAGATGCACAAAGTGAACAAGTGTGATAGATGCACAGAGTGAACAAGTGAATGTGTGTGATAGATGCACAAAGTGAACAAGTGCGATAGATGCACAAAATGAACAAGTGAATGTGTGCGATAGATGCACAAAGTGAACAAGTGCGATAAATGCACTCAATGGACAAGTGAATGTATGCGATAGATGCAAAAAGTGAACAAGTGCGATAGATACACTGAAGATCTTAGCTACAAAGCAATGCAGGTTCTCCTACTGAGACACAAATGACTTACCTTGAACTTCTCTGAATGAACCGTACATACAATATCGTGTGGTATGAAATGACGGAATGAATTACGAACTAGAAAAAACAAGTCATCAGTAAAAGTTTTAAAACAAGTTACATCACGAATTTAAACAATGAGTTTAAACAAATTAAACAAAATCAATCAAGAATGAAAATAAATCAAATTATGCACTCACGCAACAAAACAAAACAACGTGGATATTTTGCTCACTCTCTTTATTTCTTTTGATCTCTTTGCCATTTTGCCTTCGTTCTTTGTTTTCTCCTTTCTTTCTTTTTTCATTTCTCGTTTTTTTTTTCCTTTCTTTTTTTTCACTCATTATTGTTATCATACAACTCATTATTACACCCAAATTAAAACCCAAAATTAAAACCCAAATAAAATAATGATGAAATAAACTAACATAGCACAATATAAACAACATGCAAAACAAAACAAAACAAAACAACAAAAAAAAAAAAAGAAAAACTAAATTCACCAAAGGTCGGACGAGCCTCGACGACGCACGGCCGGGCTATGATACAGCCGGCCGGCCTTCAACAACAATAAGGGGCAGTTCTGTAAAAGCCATGCCCGTGGCTGTTTAAAACACAATTCAAGACTCATTTGAATCACACCCTAGGTCGAAATCCCCTCCCCTTCTCTCTAGACTTCCTTTCTCTCCAGATTTCCATTCTTCTTGAGTTACCCAACAACTTTTGCAAAATTTTTCCTTAAAACCCTCTTGATCCTCCATCTTTTGAACCGATTGGATTTTGGTTTGGTGAATTTTTGAATTTCCTCTTGGTTTTTCTTAGATCCTCACATATTTTTCCAACTTTTCCTCCTTCTCCCTTTGATTTTTTGGTCTTCTCTTTATTTTCTTTCTCCTAGGGTTTTGGTTTTGTGATTTTCACTCCAAAAACACCCAACCACTCACTTTTTCTTCACTTTTCAACTCCTCTCTATAGCTAACGATGAAGTACCTATTTCCCACCCCGTCGTAGGTATTGGTGCTGCCCTTAGTGCAGACACGGAAGCGAAGGAGGCTGCATTTCTTCCCCTTATCGAGAGGCCCTTTGATACGGCTACATACCAGCAGCGTACATATGTGCCACCCCCAGGCGGCATCTTGAGATTTGAGGGTTTCATCCCAGGACTAGATGAGGACACTCTACTACAAGAGCCCATGGAGCATGTATCTGCCGACGCCTCAACAGTACGCCAATTTTCCCCTTATTTTACTTTGCATACATGTTGAAAGTGATGAACAAACTACTCATCTCTGTTGTACATATACTGATAAAGCGTCCAATTGATAGGTGATCGCCAGGAGGATAGGCGGCTATGGCTCTATATACGGCCCCCGACATTGGTACGAGCGGCTTCCTGTAGAGGTCCGCACTTTGGTAGATGTTGCTAGCTTTGGGCCCTTCTGCTCTAGGCTCATATAAATGAGGGCCAAGTCTTGGCTTTATGGGCCCTAGTAGAGAGATGGTGGGACACCACCGACTCATTCCACTTCTCTTCAACTAGGGAGATGACACAGACCTGTAGACGTCCCCGAACGCATCCCGGGGGAAGGGAGTGCGAGTCCCCCCCGTTCTGGTTCGATATTGGGTCACTACAGTTCGAAGGACTCAAATGTCACGGTTCTCAATTTTGAACTGAAGAGTCCAAATCCGGCAAATCATTTTGAAAATAGATTTTTTTGAAAGAAGTGCCAAACATGGACTGCTTCGCCAGATACAGAGTCGCCACCTAAATATTTTAAAATGGGAAATTTAGGAAACCCTGACTCGGTGCCAAAGGCCACGTGTCCGTCATCACCAAAGTTGCCTCGCTCGAACTTGGGTACGATTAGAAGGTCACCGTGAGCATTCTCGCCGCCGGCCAAAGACCGCCTCTACTAACCATGATATCTCGATTTTGAAAACTTTGTGAGTTCTTATTCCTAAGTATTAGCCTAGATTACTATGTGATGCGACAAAGATACAAGTATAGACTGGATCGCCTGAATTGGAACAAAACATTTCATGCTTGTTTGTTTGAAAATGGTTTGATGGTGCTACCCGCAGGTAGGCTAAGACGTGGATTTGCCACCCTCAGGTGGGCTTAGAAAAACGTGATTTTGCCACTATCTAGTGGGCTTAAAACAAACATTTGATGAATTGTTCCAATTCAAGTAACTCAACCTCCACCCACAGGCATTCAAGGCAGTTATATCACATAAGCACGTAGCCTCATTGTAATAACCCCGACCCTGATTAGCGCTAATTGGGACTTAATTATGTCGAATAGTAATTAAGGAAAAAATCTAGAATTTATTTACATGTGCATTGCATGAATTATGTGTTTCTATCTGTTCGGTGTTAAAACACCTGTTTGTATTTTAAACTTTAAACTGCAAATTGGAAGCCTTATCGGCGCCCGATTCCGAAATTGATTAGTATTTTGGACTAGTTAGATTTTATGTGATTTTATGGTAGGTTCAATTAAAATTCGGTTCGGAGTGACTGAATTCGATTAAAATAATGCCATTTATTTAATTTGGGCCAAACACCACCTAAAGGCTATTGTTATACTCCACTAACTCACCCCTCTTGCATTTCATTACACACTTTGAGCCTCAACAAGAGAGAAAACGTGGGTGAGAGGGTGAATTGGAGAAATTGGGTCTTAGCTCAAGATTTAACTTGGGAATTTGGAAGAATTGAAAAGAGTATTGGCAATTAAGCTCCTACAACTTAAATTCAAGACTTAGGTATGATAATTCAACCCCCCATTGTTGTATTTAAGATGGCTCTTACATAATACATGGTCCATTTAAGGGTTGTGTTTAGAAAATTGGTTCTAGGTGTTGAATTTAAGCTTAATCTATGCATGCATGCTCAAATCATGCCATTTTGAAATGTTTTCATGAAAATTCTTTACATGCAAGGCCACATTCAAGTTGTAGTCCATGAATTCAACAAAATTCTAAGTTTAATTGTACTTTGGATCATGTTTGAAGCTTTGAAATGAAATTGAACTCATGCATGTTTGTTTAACCCATGTTCTTGGAAATCTATGGCAATGGTGCTCAAAATGACTCACTCTTGGGCAATGATCTTATATATTGGCTTTTGGAACTTGATGTACTATGTGTTTAAAGTGTTTTTCCAGATTTTGGGCCCAAGAGGTTGAGTTTTGGGTTGTTGAATGCTTGGTTCGAACTTGGAAGACAAATCTGGAAATCCCAGATTTTGCTTCCTCGCTCGAGCGAAGGATTCCTCGCTCGAGCGAGCACCTTTGTCCAGGGCTCCGCTCGAGCGAGCATCGAGCGACCATCGCGCGTAAAATTTCAACATCCAGTATTTTTACTGTTTCATCAGACTGCTCGAGCGAAAGAAGGCTCGCTCGAGCGAACCCTTTGATTTTGGGAGCTCGATCGAGCGAAGAAAGGCTCGCTCGAGCGAGACCCCTGTTTTCAGCAACTTTTGAAAAATGTTTTCTAAGACATTTTTGCATCCACATCCCATCCTAGGCATTCCTAGGCCATGATTAAGACTCCATACTAAGGGTAAGGGGGTTAGATATACACTTAGAATCATGGATGTGAGTTTTGTACAAGTGAAGTACATGTTTCAAAGTGTGTACCCGTAATGTGTTATGTAGGTCACGTGCCGCAAGCTGTTGACCCTTTGACTTCGTCTACCTGTAACAACGCCCACTGTGAGTAATAACTTTGTAAAGTTATGTTCAATGTTATGTATTTTTAGTATACTATGATATGAAATGGTTGGTTCCTGAAAAGCTATGATATGTCGGAAATGAATGAATGAATGTCTAGTTTTCTGAAAAGTAGTTGTGGCACCCTTAGTCCCGATGGCCCTCGCCTGGAGGTAACAATACCGTGGTCGATGGCCCTTGTCCGGGGGTAAGAATACTGTGACCGATGGCCCTTGTCCGGGGGTAACAATACCGTGACCGATGGCCCTTGTCCGGGGGTAAGAATACCGTGACCGATGGCCCTCGCCCGGGGGTAATAATACCGTGGCCGATGGCCCTTGTCCGGGGGTAACAATACCGTGACCGATGGCCCTTGTCCGGGGGTAAGAATACCGTGACCGATGGCCCTCGCCCGGGGGTAATAATACCGTGGCCGATGGCCCTTGCCCGGGGGTAACAATACCGTGGCCGATGGATCTGTTAGCTAAGGGGTGTACCACATATGATCTTGTGCAAAATATGAATATGAATATGAGCATGTATCTGAACCTATATCTGATTTGAAATCTGAATATGCATAAGACTCTGTTTCTGATAAGATTATGTTTCGGATATAAACTCTGGTTTCTAACTCTGTGATGGACATCATTCATTAAACCCTTTACCCTGTTATTATTCACTGGGCTTTCGCTCACTGTTTTATATATATATATATATATATATGTAGGTGAGCCGGCACAAGACCCTGGCCAGAGTTGATGGCCCTCTGTTTTGTTTTTGGTCAGCCACCTGTTGCGCCTCCCGAGGAGGTTCCGAAAGCCTAACCTCAGTGGCGTTTGTACCTCATGCTAGTCGGTGGTAGTGTTTTTGTAAAGTCGGACCTTGGGACGTACTTATGTAAATATTTTGTATATATTGGTGTACTTCGACTGGCATGATTATGTATGTAAATAAGTTTTAAACTTTCTGTCTCATGTATGTCATCACAGTTCACTGGACCTTGTTTATTTTACTATATTGCTTCCGCAGCCCCTTAATATTTGTTATTCTATTTGGAGGCCGTAGGTAATCCACGGATTACTGGCCGGTTACGTCGCCAAACCTATAGGGGCGGGTTTGGGTCGTGACACTCATGGTAAGCATGCTATTCATGGCAGCACTCACACGCATGCAAGGATGCTAGAGCATAAAACTCACCGAGTACTCCAAGCCAAAACAAAAAACTCATTAGAAATCATGTATGATCCTAAGTATACAGAAATGCCTAATGCAACACATGCAAGGATGCAACTATAGCAGGCTCGGCTATTCTAAACATGGCATATGGAATGCTACAACTATCAAGTATTCAATTTGGAATTGAAATACAAATGCAGTTTGTATGATGCGCCGAGCCCGGTGCATGCAAAACAGATGAATGAATGCAAACATGCTATCATACTGTATGCTAATTGAAATATGCCCTATATCTAACCATCGTAAGCGGGTAAATAAAAGGGAAAGAAAGATGTGGGGTTGGAAGACATACATCACACTCACCCACACTTATTACAATTATGCCCTCACGCAGAGGGTCCAAATAAATAATACAGTCCGAAATAAAAGAATAATACAGCCCGAATAAAAGAATAATACAGATTCCTAATTAATTAACAAATTAACTAAGGAAAACTGTAAACTGGCATACAAGCCAGGGGGCTGCCTTGACTCCGCTCCGGATAATGATATGATGCATGTTTGGGCTGCTTTGCGCGGAGATCCATTGGGATGCCCCAATCAGCCTCTGTTTGCAATGTTTCTCGAAATGCGTGCCAAGTCCCGAAAAGTTGCTGATTCTTCATTTTGCTGCAACAGAGAGCAGGAAAGGGGCATAGCAATGTATTTCACAAATATATGCATGCCTCGATCCTCGTGCCACCAATCACGCATATCGATGCATGATGGCCGAGGAGCCGAATTGCACAACTCAATATGGGATGAATGCACATGAATGCTACAACAAAACCTAACTCCATCACGGGTAATCCGGAGTGTCGGTGACTTGGGAATTGAGACCCGTTCCGTCGCTCGGAGTGCGAAACGTGCCTCGTTTCCCGTGCCCGGGCTAACTCCTATCCCGAACACGATGCAATATGCATGATATGCATGAAATGTAGCTAATATGCAATCCTAACATACACAATGTCGTGGAAATGAGATGTCTCGGAATGCGTGCACACGGGCACGCGAACCGAGGAAATGATTCTAAGGCATAAAATGGCATACGCAATGCAATTGGACTTACACTAACATGAGTGGACCTCAGTCACACTCACATGAGAGGCCGATGGATGAAAATGACGTGCCTTGAAATACGTGCACACGGGCACGCAAACCGAGGCAATGGGATACGGAATGCAATGAGACTAAAATGGCATACAGGATGCAAAATGGACTTATACTAACATGAGTGAGCCTCAGCCACACTCACATAAGAGGCCGATGGATGAAAATGAAGTGCCTCGAAATGCGTGCACACAGGCACGCAAACCGAGGCAATGGTATACGGAATGCAATGATGCTAAAATGACATAAACAATACAATATGGGCTTACACTAACATGAGAGAGCCTCAGCCACACTCACATAAGAGGCCGATGGATGAACATGAGCTGCCTCGAAATGCGTGCACGCGGGCACGCAAACCGAGGTAATGACATAAAGGTATGAAATGGCATACACAATGCAAATTGGGCTTACACTAACATGAGAGGGCCTCAGCCACACTCATATGAGAGGCCGATGGATGAAAATGAAGTGCCTCGAAGTGCGCGCACATGGGCACGCAAATCGAGGCAATGGCCCTAAGGCACGAAATGACATGGAAAATGATATGCAAACATGCAAATGGAATTTCAGCACTCACAAATGATGCAAAACAGTCCCGAAAGGTGGGGAAATGACACCAAATGCATGGAATGGTCCCGAAATGCGATATTAAGCACCCGAAATGGCCTACAGCCATACTAAATATGCATAATTGGTACATGACATGCAAAATAGTAGCAAGGCAGCCCCAAAATAGCATTTTTTACAGTACAAGACATGGCGAAATAGTAAGCATAGATAGGACAACAATGGCATGCAAAAATTGGGGCCAAGAGAGGGGTATTGAAACAAGTGATGTATGCGATGCTCAAACTGAAAAATTTCCTTCTACAACACTGATGAGGGACCAAAAATATGCACATTTAAATTTTATGACAACCCTCAAATCAGTATGAAAACTTGCTAAAAATGTCATGCAAGAATGAAGCCAACAAAGGCTAGAACATGAGGTATGCCTTACATTCATCAAACAGCCTTGGACCCTTAACAAAACATGACAAGAAGGCCAAAATATGGATATTTTCAGTACTGCTCATGGCCGAAAACAGAAGCTAGATAGGCCTAACAAAGCATGCAAAAATGGGGGCCAAAGAGGGATATAAAGACAAGCACAACATGGAGACCCCCAACAAGGTTAATCCCTTCTACAATGTTGTATAGGGGCACAAAATAAGCTTACTCACAGTTCATGACATGATCCAAAACAGATTACATGTAGGTCAAACAAATCATGCAAATTTACGGTAAATATGAGAGATTATGAAGCAAGTGCATGATAGAGAGGCCAAACAGGGTTGAGCCCTTCTTCAATGTTGAAGAGGGGCTCAAAATAGGCCCACTCACAGTTTACATTATGCTCGAAAACAGATCACTCATAGGCTAGAAATTTCATGCAAAAAAATGGTATATAAGATGGTATTGAAGTAAGTACCAAATGGAGGGCTCAAACAGGGTTGAGCCCTTAAACAAACATGAAGATAAGCTCAAAAGAGTGACCCTTTCAGTTAGGGTCGGAGCCTAAAACAGTGAGAAAATAAGCTTAAGGAATGAAGCAAGAAAATGCTACAAAAGAGGGAAATGGAGACTTACCCTTGTAGACAAGTCTTGGCTGCCTTTTGCTTGAATAATGGATGCTTCTAAGCCTCTAAAGAACCTCTCCTTGCTGTTGGAAATGGAGTGGTGATGGGGATGCTTGATGGTGATGAAGAAATGGCACCAAACTTGAAGAAAAATGATTTTGGAGCTTGGAAATGGAGAGAAATGGGAGGTGGAAGGTATATCTCTCTCTCAAATGTGTCTAAACCATGTCTAACCTTGAGCCAAGAAGCCAAGCCTCTCCTTTATAGAGGAAAGGCATAAAAAAAATCTAAAGGATCTCTCTAATCCTCCATACACGTGTATGGAGGATGGTCCAATTGGCAACCAGCTGGCACAGCTGGAATACACTGAGGGAGAGGAAAATGGCTGGCCAACTTACAGGGGCAAAAAGGTCATTTCACAAAAAGGGTGGCCGGCCAGCTAGATTTTCTGGCCGGCCAGCTAGTTTTTAGGAACTTCCGGGAAGAAGGCTGGCCGGTGGGTGCTATGGAAGTCCAAATGTGGCCATTCAAGTGTCCAAATTGAATCCCCAGAAGTTAGCTTTCCAATGGCGCAAACCTTGCATCAAAATTCCTCCTGTGGAAAAAGTTATGCCCGTTTCCGTGAAGCCGCGCAGATTTCGGTTCAACCGGAGTGATGCCTTACTTCAATCAACCATATCTCCTCCGTCCGGAATTGAATTTAGGAGATTCTTGAGTGCAAAATGAAGCCCCGGGAGTAAGATTTCCAACGATGGTGGCCTCATACTTTAATTCCTCTTGTGCAAAGAGTTACGCCCGTTTCGGTGAAGCCGCGCAGACTTTTCTCCTTCCCGGATCCACTTTTCAAAGAGGTTCCAAAATGGACAAAAGAATTACTGGCCGGCCATGTGTTTTTAGGGTCCTCCCATGTGTGTACAACACAAATATGTGGTTTTGGCTCGAAGAAAATGGCCCTAGGGTGTTCAACATTAGCCTAGAAGTGAGAAAAACGGGCGCCGGGGGGCGCCGGAAGAGCATAACTGGTTGCTGAGATAATTGCTGGCCTCTCACCCTCCAGTGATCTTCCTGGTGATAAAACAGAGGTACCTACCAAAAATGAACAAAAACCGATGCAAAACGAATGCTCGGGGGCCAAAACACGCAGTTCGGGATCCCGAAAACCGTTAAGCGAAAGTGGTGTTTGGCCACGAAGTGGTATCTAAGACCCAGTGTCCTCGAAGGGAGTAAATGAGATGCATGCCAAAAACCGGAGGAATCGGAGATGGTTGGGTGGTCCCGAACCGAGGCACACGGCTGACGGCTCAAAACCGGAACCGCTCGAAATGGGCAAAATGGCCTCTGACCCACGAAATGTAGCCCACGGCCACTGAGAGATGGTCTACGGGACCTCTCCCTCCCCTCAGGAAAGAAAACAGTGAAAACCGAGTCTGGTTTGCAAACCGAGGCAAGGCATGAAGAGAGTTTGAAGTCCGGAGGCGGCGCACGCCACGACTCGAGACTTACGAGCAGCACAATATGCAACATCACCGAGCGCTCAATCGGTGACGGCTGAGTCTTAAGGTCGGTCAAAAATGGGGTGTCTACAAGACCCCATACGACTTCTCGATGCTGACTGATTTACGGGTTGGGGTCGGCGACCCAATCCCCTTTAATTCAGATATGACCCAGTGGAAAGATGCACAGCTTCAGCTTCTCAGGGTGATCCCAGACACCACCAGTCATGGGATGGTGCACTACAGCTGGTTCTTGGAGCATTTTTCCGGCACTCAGCCAGCTACTGCAGATAAGGTTGCCCAGTACACCCGCGGCTTCCTCATATATCTCCTCGGTACTACCCTATTTGCGAATAGGAAAAATACCGTGGGATTTTACATTCTAGGGGCACTGGTACACCTTCCTCGGGTGGTGGAGTACGATTGGGGTAGCGCTGGCTTGGCCACCTTATAGTGCTACATGAGCTCTGTCTCCCGTCACAAGGCGAATTCACTCGGCGGCTACTGGAGGGTTTGGGAGGTATACCCTACACTCACCTTTCTGATATGCTTTACATTCTATTCACTGTTGCATCTCTTGCTCATCTTATCCATTTTCTCATATCTTTTGTTTGCCTTCTGTTTACAGCTTTGGGTTTACACATATTTCACGTCCCTGGCTCCAGTCCCAGTGAGGCCGATTGAGTTGTCAGTACCCCACTTTCGGTACTACAACTTGCGGTTCGAGTGACGTCGCCTTGTAGACCGAACCTTCCCATACTCTCGCCGCTTCTTTGACACGATTACAGCGGACTAGGTACACATAATGCCAATCTTTAGCTATTAGCTACTATAAACATATTACACTGTTCCACACTACACAGTCATTCTCAAGCTGTTACATCTGTACCATATTACCATTCTCATACTATACTGACTTTTGACATTGCACCGATTTCTAACACCGCACTGCTATTCTGAAACTGCACTAACATCTGACACTGCATTGATTTCACACTGCATTAACATCTTACACTATATTGGTTTCACACTGCATTAACCTCTGGCACTGCACTGATTTCCTCATGTTGCACTGACATCTGACACTGCGTTGATTTCATAGGTTGACTGGCACCCTTGGGTGGGCATTCCCCAAGTGTCGAGGATGACCTACGCCGCTGCCTGGCATGCCTCTATGATGAGGATCCTATTCGAGGGCCCCTTTGGCCGAGCATACTACATGGGAGAGAGGTTCATTTGCCCGACGCGGGGTGTTGCTGACCCCGACATTCCATATTCTCCTCCTCCCAGCATGAGGGTAGTGGATGATCTACATGATGGTCCTGAGCTCGACCTCTTGATGATAGGAGAGGATGGCAATCGTCATCATGAGCCTGGCGATTTCATTGCCTTCTTACACACTCAGGTGATGACGCCTCTTATCCCAGGCATGGCTCAAGCTATGCTAGAGATTATTGCTGCTGCTGCTGTTGTTAGGGCTGGCGGTGCGCCTGCTGGAGGTGCCCCTGTCATTGCTCCCATTCCTGGATTTCCTGTGATCTCCACCGAGATCGTATACATGCGTCCGAACGAAGTGATCGAGTAGATCCCACTGGAGCACATCGAGGAGAAGGACCGCAGGCTCGTGTTTTCACCTAGCGTTAAGCAGGTACACATTTCTTTATGCTAGTCCATATTGTAATTTAGATTGTTTTCTGCCATTCCTATTCATGATTCTACTACTACTTCTGTCTGCCTTTCTCAAATTCCCCGTGCGTACGGCGATGAGCTTTTTCGGACGATTGACCGACTACTCCTGATGGTACGGAGGAGGCAGACTACCCTAGTTACCTATGGGATCGAGGTACATTCTATTTGTAGTCTACTGTTGTTTCCATACTGTACTTGTTACCATACTATACACTTTGTTTACTCCTATAGACATATGTCCTCTTTCCAGCTTGAGCCGGCGCCAACAGTGCCTGCAGGACCTTCTGCAGCTAGTAGACGGAGACGGGGCTTGGTGAGAGGCCGAGGAGGAGCTGATCGGGAGAGACGTCGAGTGAGGCAGCGCTCACCTTACGAGAAGTCTTTTGACGAATCCACGACCCCCGAGGATGAGGGAGAGAAGATTGACTTGCGGTGGAGCAACCCTAGCGATGACAGTGATGCACCTCTTCCACAGTTGAGGAAGAAAGAGAGCTAGGATGGGCTACTGATGATGATGATTTGCTATTTTGCTTTTGCTTTCATTTAGCTATGTAGTTAAAGACTAGCTTCGGATAGACCTTTATTTTTGAAGACTTTTCTTTTGTTTTTGCTTTGTAAAACAATGATCAGGGTTGGACCCACTAGTTATAAAAGACAAGTTTTTGTTGAATGATCTCTTTGCACAATAAGATGAATGGCATTTGCATGTGATGAATGGTGTAACCCTTGCGTTGTAACCTTTGGAACTGTGAATGCTTTGCTCTTGAATTGATTCATGAATCGGATAATGACTTACAATCGGTTAAAATGTAAAATACAACTCGATAATGGAAAAATGAAACGAAAACAACTCAAAAATACTAAAAAACACTTGGTACACACAAAACAAGACTCAAAAGTACAGTCGAAGTCCACCCGAACAAAGGCCAGCTTTTGCTGCAACTGATCTGCACTGGACTAGCACCAAGACCCGGCTGGGCTTCATTGATGCATAGCCGACCATCACTGATGCACGGCCGGCCATCAGTGTGATGTCGGTCAGTGCTGTCCAACTGTCATGCATAGCTTCTTCTCAAACTCTATAAATAGTGCTCCCATGCTGTTTTTCTGGCAAACTCACAAGTCTTTGATAGTTTGCTCTCAAGATGGAGATGTTATTTGTTAGCAGCCTTCGAGACTGGATAGACACTTTGGATGGCTCGGAAAAGGTGAATTTCTACGGCTTCGGCCTAAATGCCCTTTTTTCCTTTGAGTCGTACTTCTCTTTGCTTTCTATTCCTCCATGCTGCGGTTCGATGTGGGAACCCAGTCACACATGTATTTAGCTTTGGGGGACAAGAAATATGCCCGTCAATTGAAGAATTTCAGGCACTAATGGAATCCCAGCGCGATAAGGAAATCATACCTCAGCCCTGTTTCGACTACATCCAAGCTTTGGGACGGATGTGTGGGTTCATTCTACACGAGGTTCGATCTTTGGTCCATGACGGAGAGATGGATATTCCAAGCCTGATTCATCGATTTTCTGATGTTAGTGATCGAGGCGACCTTCTCTAGCGAGGCTTTCAGCAACATGCCCTTTGCTTGTGTATGCTGGCTCATTTCCTTTTTGCCCCAAGTTTCGGCGGGTCTAGCATTCGGTTAGTCGAAGTGGCCTAAGGTTTGAAAGAAGGCAAGAGTTGCATTGGCTTGGTGCTGGCTGAGACTTTGATACGCTTAGACGCTTTTCATCAATGGAAAACTATCAAATTTGTGGGGAGTCCACTACTTCTACAAGTAATATTTCCTACCCTTTCTCATATGTGTTTATCACATCACTCGACACTCATGCTCTATTTTTCTCTCAAAGCCCTTTTCTCACTTTTCTCTCAACATACATCTCTCTATTCTTTAATCTCTCTTTTCTTTCATTCCTTCCCAGGTGTGGCTTATGGATAAACTGAAGGTAGTTGACTCTTGCCCTAAGTACTCGGCTATTTCTTTCGCCACTGACTAGTAGATTTCCCGAACGAGGGGCGGTGGTGCCATTGGATGTGCAACAGGTCTGCTGTTGACATAGCTTGGCGTTACCCCTGGCTTAATCTGACCGAAATAAGGTACAGCATGACTCGGTAACCTAGCATACAACTGATTGGCCTCACACATTGTGTATTCTACTTTCCCTTTCGATATAGACGTTAGTTTGGGCATGATCAGATCTGCCCAGAGGAAGGGGTAGAGTACCCGATTTCATTCCCCATCTGAGGTTCACACTTGGCTAAGTACCTTGCTACTTGGAGGACGAGAGAGCTTCTGGCCCCTGCCCCTAGTTTCAGTTACGCCCTTTCTCGCGAATGCCTGGCTTGGCTCGAGGATGAGGCATAAAACGGGCCCACTTTGGCATCAAGAGCTTCCATAAGCACGAGCTGGAGACGCAAGAGCACCTGATTCATCTATGCCCCTAGTTTATTGCTTTGATCTTTCTTTTCAAGTTTTTTAATGTAATAAAAGCAACTTTGATTTGTATTAGAGAGTTGGAGAACTTCATGTTGAAATCAATGAAATTAAAGCTGTGAGCACTGGAAATTTTCCTTTTTGTCCGAAAAATGGTCTAAGTTGTAAAAGGTAAATTTTGAGCAAAATCAACTTTTATTAAAACTTCCCAAAATCGTTTTTGAAAAGGATCACCACTTGACACGCACAGAATCAATCCTCAAGATGTACAACTCCGAATCCAAAGATCACAAATCGCCCCTTGATTGAATAGCACTGCTCAGCATTGTAACCAGCTCTTCTCTCAGAGTAGAGATCACAACTGAACCCTCAAGTAAAGAATAGACAAAGATGACCTGATCAGACACATGAATAAGACAGTTGAGTTGCAGGTGTTTACGGTCGAACTTCAGGATGAAGTTGCCTATGTATCCCGAAGATGGGAATTAGGCCTTACGTAGTTCGGTTCAGGTTAAGGTTCACTCAGGTGTTAACACTCTCTTTTTGCGCTCTAACTTTTGCCAAGGCCGCCCTTTAGGGTTTTCAACCTTGCGAGCTCAGCTTTTCTTTATTTCTAATTTTTCATGCTCTAACTTTTGCCTAGATCGCCCTTCTGGGTTTTCGGCCTAGCAAGCCTCTCAGGGATAGTATTTCTTCAACTTGTCCATGTTTATCGGTTAGGAAAATTCTAGGCCATCCAGGTCCATGAGAATAATAGCTCCACTTGACCAGATAGTTTTGATGATGTAAGGACACTCCAATTGGGTCTGAACTTGCCCCTAGGGTCATGGATGGGAGCTCGATTGTCTTTTAACACCAAATCCCCCTCTTTGAGATTCCGGGACTTAACCTTCTTATTAAAAGCTCTAGCAATTTTGCGTTGATAGCCCTGAACATGGTACAATACTTTCAGTCTCTCTCATCAAACAACATCAGTTCTTCAAACCTACTTTGCTGCCAGTCCGCCTTTGCTATTTGACACTTAGCCATAACCCATAGCGACGGGACTTTTATTTCGATTGGCAGAACAACTTTCATCCCATAGACAAGAGAATATGGAGTTGCCCCCGTAGACGTCCGGATTGAAGTTCTGTAGCCCCAGAGTGCAAACGGTAATTTATCTGGCCAGTCCCTACAGGTCTCAACCATTTTTACAAAATATGCTTGATGTTCTTGTTGGCGGCCTCAACAGCTCCGTTGGTTTACCGGCATGTAGATGACTTATGGAAAGCCACGTTGAATTTCTCCAACAAGTTTATCACTTCTTTCTTGAAGTGGGAGCCATTATCTAAAATGATCTCTTTTGGGACTCTATATCGGCAAATGATATTGTTTCTAATGAACTTAGCCATATGCGCTGCTTTCAACACTACATAGGACTAAGCCTCCACCCACTTTGTAAAGTAATCAATTGCCACCATAATGTATTCATGCCCATTCAACCCTTTTGGTGTGACTGCTCCAATGACGTCAATTCCTCAGACTGAGAAAGGCCATGGCGAAGTCATGTTGTATAGTTTTGATGGTGGGATATTCATGCGATTAGCATGAATTTGGCATTTGGGGCATTGTCGAACAAAACCAATACAATCCTCCTCCATAGTAGACCAGTAGTAACCCTTCCTGAGAATCTTCTAGGCCAGCATTACTCTGTTTTTGTGCGCTCCACACTCTTCCCCGTGGATAGCCTCCATCAGGCGTTTTGACTCCTCTTCTTTGACACACAACTTGTGCATTCCCAGATGACCTCTCTTGTACAGTTTTCCTCTACAAATGATAAATTGAACGGCCATCCGCCGTATTGCCCTTTTGTCCTTGGCATTTGTCCCTGGTGGATACATCTCCTTTTCTAAGAAGTTCTAGATATCATAGTACCAAGGGTTTTGATCTTACGCTTCATCTATTGCGGTGATAGTCTCATAGGCCGCGTGTGTATCTCTACTCAATGATGATTGGATGCATCCGGACTCCAAGAGGGATGTCTATCATGGATGATAGAGTTGATAAGGCATTAGCGAACTTGTTCTCTCTCAGTAGATGCGTGAAAGTCAGCTTTTCAGACCTAGGAATCAGAACATCTAGGGTTTGGTGAAAAACCTTCATCTTTTCTTCTTTGACTTTCCAATCTCCATTTGCTTAAGAAACAACTAGATTCGAGTCCCCGATGACGTCCAATCTTTTTGCCCTTAGTTCTACGGCTGCTTCTAAACCAGTGATACATGCTTCATACTCTGCCTCGTTATTGGATACCTTGACCAGAGTTTGAAGGCTAAAGGTATATGAGAATTGTCGGGTGCTAGCAGCAACACACCTATCCCATAACCATATTGGTTGGACGCTTCGTCAAAGTACATTGTCCAAGTCTCCTCCTCAACTTGTAGAATGGCTTTATTTGGCAACAGGTATTCTACCGCTTCATCCCCTTCTACCGGGTGATCTGCCAGGAATTCCGCTACAGCTCTCCCCTTGACTAACTTACAAGTAACATACTTAAGATCGAATTCGGAGAGAAGAAGCAACCAATGAGCTAGCCGACCCATAAGCGCCGGTTTCTCAAAGAGATATTTAATGGGATCTAATCTCGAAACCAGAATTACGGAGTGAGCTAACAAGTAGTGCCTCAACTTCCTGGTAGCCCATACCAAGGCTAGGCAAGCTTTCTCCAACAAAGTGTAGCGGGTCTCATAATCTAGCATTTTCTTGCTCAAATAGTAGATGACTTTTTCCACCCTATCCTTAGATTCCTGAGCAAGCGTGCATCCCATTGTGGTGTTTGTTACTGACAGATACATAATCAAAGGCTTCTCTAGCTCTGGTGGTGATAACACGGGCAGATTCTAAAGGTACTGCTTAATCTACTCAAAAACGAATTGACATCGATCATCCCATCGGAATTTCTCTCCTTTCTTTAGGAGACCAAAAAGTGGTTAACAAGTCAAGGTTAATCTAGAAATAAACCGTCTTATGAATTGCACTTTAGCCAGAAAGCCTCGCACCTCCTTTTCAGTCCTTGGTGGTGGCATTTTTAGGATGGCCTTGATTTTGGAAGGATCTACTTCGATGCCCCTCTGTGTGATCAAGAAACCCAGCATTTTCCATACTGTTACACTGAAAGTACACTTCTGTGGATTCAACATCAGTCTGTATTCTCTAATTCGTTAAAAGAATTTCTTCAAGGCGGTGTAGTGGCCCTTTCTTTCTTTGGACTTGACAATCAAGTCGTCCACGTACACCTCGACCTCTTTATGGATCATATCACGCAGAATGGTGGTTACAGCCCTTTGGTAGGTAGCCCCAGCATTCTTCATCCCAAACGTCATAACCCGATAACAGTAGGTACCCCACGACGTAGTAAATGCAGTTTTCTCTCTGTCCTCGGGCACCATCAGAATTTGGTTATACTTGGAAAATCCATTCATGAAAGAGAGCAACGCATGACCCATGGTGAAGTCAACCAACTCATCAATATGCGGCAAGGGAAAATCATCTTTCGGACTAGCCTTATTCAGATTCCTGAAGTCGACACAGACTCTAATTCTGCCATCCTTCTTTGGGACTGGAACAATGTTGGCTAACCACGTTGGATACTCAGACACAAGCAAGAACCCTGCCTCAATCTGTTTGGTAACTTTTTCCTTAATCTTCAAAGCCCAATCTGGACGTATTCTTTGCAACTTCTGCTTGACAGATTGGGCCTCGGGGTCAAGACAGATCCGATGCTGTACAATCTTAGGATCGATTCCAGGCATGTCTTCGTAGGACCGCGCAAAAACATCTTTGAAATCTTTTATTAAAGTGACTAAGCGCTCGTGCTCCTCCGAAGACAACGTGGACCAGACGCGGATCCTTCTCAGCACCCACATTAAAACCAATGATTTCATCAGCAAGGGATTTTGCAAATCTCTCATTCTCTTGATTAATCAAGTTTTTCAAAACTAGAGGAATTCCTTCCTCTTCATTTTCATTAAAATTTTGAAAATCTTGGTCAATGCAATAAACAAGCGGCATAGAGAAATACTAAAAAATAACAGTGGCATTCTCATTCGTAAAGTCCAGCTCATCTAGCTCTTCGGTTACAATCGACTTAAAAGCAAAAGAAAAAGAGGACCTGAACAAGACCTTGGCATCCGGGTTATCACCTCGAGGAATACCGGACTCGGACTCAGAAGAACCGGAATCTAATTCTGACTCCACAGACTCTGTGGAATCAGATTCTGTCTCACTACCCAACTCAGAACTAGATAGGTAGCCCTCCACGAGTTGCCAAATATGAGATGGTGCTTCAGATGCATCCAAAATGTTGCTAGATGGGTTCACACTGGGTTGGTCCCCGATCATGAAGATGGTAAGGTTATCCCCCAAGCTCTCCGAGTCGGCCAGAGGATCTGAAAGGAGACATGCCAATGCTGCTCCTACTCTAAGCTCACTATTGTCCAAGTCACTTCCTATGTTCTGTTCCGCTTCAGCACTTGGTTCAGTCTTGTCCTCAGCATCACTTTCTTACAACTGGAGGTCGAAAAAGATTTCGAAGCTAGGAACACGCTGCTTTGCAGAATTTAACTAGGGCTTGGGAAAGCCACAAAATGGGAAGTCTTCTCCTTTCCGAACAAAGTGACCATTTAGTGTTCCCCGGATCGGCCTGTGAACAAGCTTATAGTATTTCCCAGCCCGCTTAGCTTTGGCTCTGCCTGCCATCTCTTCTCTTTTCCTGGCCCAATCCTCTTTGGTGGGCGTATAGCCAAGACCAAAGGCATGCGGATTATGCAGCACATCAACCAATACTGTGACGCCTTTCCGGCCACTTCTTCCCAATCCCATTCCGGGCACGTGTTGGAGTTTGTTCATGAAATACACAGACTGGACGCAGACATACATGCCCTCATCAACTGCCAAGATGTTCTGCACTACCTGAGCCTCGGCTAGAGTAAACCCTGAAAGGAATGCATCCTCCTCGCTATGAACGATCTCCAGTACTAGTGTGGTTACCTTTGGCAAAGGATGTATGGACGAATTCCCGAACACAATAGCCACTCCCTTCCCGTGAGGGTATTTCAACATTTGGTAGAGGGTAAAAGAGACTGCTCTCACAAGATGCCGCCAGGGCCTTCCTAGCAGTAAGTTGAAAGTGGCCGGCATATCTAGGACATGAAACGTGATATCTTGTTACGCTGGGCCCACTTGAACTCGGATTTGTACTGTACCCATCACCTCCCTGCTTGTGTTATCATATGCCCAAATCACTTGGGCTGTGGGCACGAAGTCTGCTGGTTTCATGCCGCTGGCATTAGCTATACAAGATAGACAGACATTGATAGCTGACCCACTATCGACCAACACCACTGGCACCCATTTTTCTCTGCACTTAGCGAATATGTACAAAGGCTTGTTATGTGTTGAGCCTTCTGGCGGGAGTTCTTTCTCAGAAAAGGTTAGGGTTGGACTGGCACCACCTGGGAAAACTAATTCCACAAGTTATTCAGGGGTGGTGTCAATGGACAGTTTGGCTTTGTCCATTGCTGACAGCACAGCTTGCCGATGCACTCGGGAGGCCATAAGAAGACCCTAGATCGAAATGTCGGCTTGGATTTTCTTTAGCTACTTCAAAACCGCCTCTTCCTCCAACTGCTTCTCTTTTTGTCTTTCTACCTCTTTATCTTTCCCAGAGGCCTCGGCTTGGTCTAAGTGTGGGGGCTTGAAATATCGTATACTCCTCGTCATGTGATCTACTTCTTCAGAGTACTAGGTATTATCTGGAAGGGACTCACCCCAGTCCTTGTCAGTGTGGGCCAGAAGTAAATCGTTATCCTCCCACCATACACATTCGGCGACCAACAAACAATTGTCCGGTTCCATTCTTGTCATTCTCACATCATGAGTATCCCCCACAGGGTGTTGGGCCATTCCAGCTTCCTGTTTCTTTTGATCCCTTTCTTGTGCAAACTGCTTCAACACAGCTTTTTGTTTGGTGTCCACGATATTCACAATGCTCGATTCTTGAGCTAAATTCTCGACACCGGTGCTCTCCGGCGCTCTCCGGCAATTTTCCCTTTTCATCGAACATTCCAGCCACTGCAGTGATTCTTGCTTCCATTTCCTCTAGTTTTGTTTCAGTTCCCTCCTCCCTGTTGGGTTCATCACTCAACCACCCAGAATTGTCCATCGACCCATTCAAATCAAACCAGTCAATCTGTACATCTCCTTGATCTTGTTCGTCATGGAACTGCAAATTGTCTAAGTCCTCCTCTAGCTCCGCCAGCTCATACAAACCTTGGATCAGGCCATCCTCTCTAACCACATTGACCTCCACTGCTGTTGGCAATACCACTTCCGGTTTAGCTTGATCAACCGGCACAATGTAGCAGCATGGGTCATACACCACCTTTGGCAAGTCCTTAGAGCACTCAGGCAGCAGACTCGTACTCTCCTCTAAGACCAGCTTCCATTTTTCTGTCACGGCCACCACCACAGGTTCAGGTTGAAGTGTGGACGTGTCCATCATGCACAAATCTGTGCTTTCAGGAATGAACACCATCGGTCTGGGTAGGTGGGAATGGGTAATATATATGCTGGGGTCATAGGGGAGGGCCAGTGTATGGATTAGGTTTAGGTTGTGAGGTGGAGGAACTTGATTGTGGGCCGAGAGAGGGTTAGTAATCACATTTGGCTTTTGAGGTGGTGCGATCACCTTATTGTCGATGAGGTCTTGAATCTCATGACGCAGCCTGAAGCATTGGTTGGTGTTGTGACTGTGCTACTGATGAAATGCACAGTACTTGGCTGGGTTGTGTTTTGGTGGAAGGGGATCAGGTAGCGGGCGAGGCTCTAACGGCTTGAGGTGCCCTTTTTTGATCAATACCCTCAGGGCTTAGGATAATGGCATGTAGAGTGGGGTGAAGGTCCTCTGGGATCGGGCCGGGTTGTTTGAAGTTTGTGGAGTTACATTGGCAATGGGATTGGCGGCCTTGGTTGTGGTAGTGGCAACACTCACATCTAACAACCGCGCAGCTGTGCTTCCACTAGTGGTTGCATTGGAACTGCGCGCAAAAGGCCTCTTGGCCCACTCTTTTTCATCAGTTATCAACCCCTGTTTCATGGCAACTTCAATATGAACACCCATCTCATGGAGCTCAGTGAATGTCAACGAAGGTAGGATAATCATTTTCTGCAAACACAGTGACTTAAATGCACCGATGCAAATGCAATGCAAAGAAATATATAAGTGTAGATAAAATTTCATATCATGAATTTCAAGTCAAGTACTATAATTTCCTCAGTAGAGTCGCCAAAAACTATAGCTCGACTTTTTCGCGCCCCCTTTCAGAAGTTTGAATATAAGCCCTACAGTTCAGACTCCCACGGTTCTGAATCTAATCTCACAAGTGCAATGTGAAATTGATAAACACCAAAGAGTCCTAATTCGGCAAATCATTTGGAAAATTGATTTTGAATAAAAAAAATGCCAAAATTGGGCTGCTTTGCCAGATATAGAGTTGACACCTAAGTATTTTATTTTGGAAAAATTTAGGAAACCCATGACTCGTGCCAAAGGCCACATGTCTGTCATCACCAAGATTGTCTTAGCTCGGGAACTTAGGTATGAGAGGGGAAGGTCATGAAATGAGCACCCCCGCTCGCCCAATAAAAGATCGGCCTCTACTAATCATGATATGATTTTTATCAACATTATATACTCTTGTTCCGGTTTATTTAGGCTAGAATTTACTATGTGATGCGCACACACACAAGTATAGACTAAAATTGCAGGAATTGGAACACCTCGAGTCATGTTTGTTTTGCAAAATTGTTTCGAAATATGGACCACTTGAAAAAGTGATCGCATATAAACATTGCTCAAATTATTCCAATTCAAGCAATAAGCCTTCATCCACAGGCATTCAAGCAGTTTATCAATTAAGCAATTAGCCTCATGGCAACCATGCTAGACGTGGCAACATTCACACGCATGCGATTATGCTGAAGCGAATAAAAGTTTGCCTAGTACTCCAAGCCAAAATAAACAAAATAGTTAGAAAAATGCATGATTCCTAACTTATGCAAGATGACTAATGCAACACATGCGATATGCAACTAATAGGCTTGACTACTAAACATGGCATATGAATCAATGAAATAGCATGCAGTCTAAGAACGTATTCAAAGAAGTATTGAAACGACAATGCAGCTAGAATGATGAACCAAGCCTCGGTGCATGCAATACAAGTGGATACAAACATGAAGAATGCTAATAAAATGTGATGTCCATAAACTGACCATCATAAGTAGTTAAATAAAAGGGAGAAAGACGTGGGGTTAGAAGACATACACATTATTACAACATTTTGCTCCCTCACGCAGGATGGTGCGAATCAATGTTCGAAAGTCCAAATTAAGCTAACTATTACAAAATTGAATGAACGAATAATAATTAACTCAACTAAGCTAATTAACTACTTTATTACAACAATTGAATCAATTAGCTATTCTAACTAACTAATTACAAAACGAAATTGAATAACTAGTTGAACTAACTAATTAAATACAACACTTTACAAATTAATTAGCTACAAACCAATTAATTATAAAGATTAACTACACTCGACAAAATACGTAAGTTAAAATGGATGAACATTGCATGCGCAGCGCCTGAGGGCTACTCTGTCTGTCCAAGCCAACTCTGTTTCACCTTCAGCCGCTGCCTCTATTTCTTGCAAAACTGCGCTACTGGCCACACATTGAAGGCCGGCCGTGCATCACTGATGGCCGGCCGGGCCTACAGATGGCCGGCCGTGCATCAATTTGGTGCAAAGCTCTGTTTTTGTGTTCTGAGGTGAACAAGTGCAGACAGAGTGTCCTCAAGCTCTGTTTGTTCCTTTCCTTGTCCTGTGTCATGGGAAAGCCTCGAGAGAAGGTCAAAATTGATTCCAAAGCCATCAATGAGCAAAATGATTGCTTGATGGTCTGGAATGCAATTTTGGACAAAAGTCAATAAAATGCAAAGAATAAGACCACCCCTCCCTCTTGTCATAGTATGAACTCAAAAAGGGAGGTAGCGACGCTTCAAGAGTCATCAAAATGCCATGGATTAGCATGTGATGACTCTTGACACAAGGAACTTGGCATAACGTCCGGCCAAGTTGAAGCAATTTAAGCCACTTTTTTTTATGTGTGTTGATCCAATTTTTAAACCATTTTTATCAAGCCTTGCCATTCTTTAGTCCATTTGTCCATGGTGATGTTAAAGTCCTCTAAACAAGAAGTAATGTCAAATAAAAGGTTCTTCTAAAGCATGAGAGAGAGACCACATTGTTGGCAATGAATCTTCGAAAAGATTAAGCCATTAAGTAAGAGTCTTCCTTACATGTCTTGAACAACCTCAATCGGTTGAAATCATTCTCAAGAATGAAAGAGATGAATGGTGGATTAATTATTAAAATTAGACTCTTAAACATGGAAACGAGCAAAGGAAAGCTTGGAACAACATGCAACAAGTTATGTATGCCAACTTATCAGACAACAAATGAACTAAACAAAGCATGAATCAATTTAAAAGGCTTGGACAGCCCTAAAATAGCCCTTAACATGTGAAAAATAGAGGCTAAACATGCATGAAAAGAGCTTAAAAAGCTAAACAATAAAGAGAAGAATGAAGGCCAGTAAGCAAGAAAAAGGAGGAGTGACTAACCCCTTCACTTTTGAAACCTCAAAACATGATTTTTGGCCCTTTGAAAACTCTAAAGATCAATGTAGATATCAAAGAAAAAGAGTGGAAAAGGAATGGTTTGAGCTATAGGTAAAGGTGTAGAACTAGCAAACTCTCTCTACCCTTTTGGTAGCTCTTCAAACCCAACCTTAAACACTTCAAACATACTGAAAACAACACAAAACAATAAGAATAATGAAGCAAATGAAGGAAATGAAAGCAAGAGAGGAGAAAACATGCTTATACCTCTTTCAAGGGGTAATCTTGTTGTTTGTGATCCAAACTTGGTTTCAACCCACTCTCAAGCTTGAATTATGCTTCTCCAAGATCAATCAAGGCTTTAAGGTGGTGAGACAAGGTTGTATATGGAGTATAGAGATGACACAAGGAAGCCAGATTAGCTCAAAGGTTGCTTGCAATGGAAGAAAGAGGAGGGAGGTGCTCTCAAGGTGAATATAGGCTCTCTAAAATTTTGTTCAACCCTCAAAACAATCATACAGCTTCGTTTTTATAGAATTCAAGCTCAAAAGGTGATAAATATCTTCAAAAATGGACAACTGGCGGCCTCCCGCCGAAAATAGTGTTTTTCGCCAGCAAAGGCCTACCGGCCATTCATAGCCCTCGCCGGCCATTACTGATGCACGGCCAGGCTTTGATGCCCTCCCCTGTTTTTTTGGTTCAAACTCAACTCAGAGTGGAAAATGGTCCAAAAATGAAACTCACACGTTCAAACAAGGTAAATGTTGAAGATTTGAGGTTATTTCGAGAGCCTGATTGAATCCGAATCGCTGTGAATTCAAAGCACACAATTCAACTTTCATCATGAGTGTATCGAACCAAGCGTCTAAGTCTTGCGGGCGTTCAAAAATGGGGTGTCTACAGGTGGCTAAATGCAAGAAGACTCATACACTTTATTCGATGCAAGGAAAAAATTGTGAAGATGTTGTCAATGCACTTGAAGATGATACTTTTACCGAATTGTGGCACAAGCAGCTTGGGCACATGGGTGAAAAAAGGATGCAAGTTTTGTTCAAGAAAGAGCTTCTACTTGGTTTAAATGGTACACATTTTAAAACTTGTGTTCATTGTTTGGCGGGTAAATAACATAGAGTTTCTTTTCATAAAAATGTTGTTTCTAAAAAAAAAAATGTTTTGGAGTTGATTCATTCGGATATTTGTGGTCCTTTAAAAGTTAGAACATATAGTGGTGTACTTTATTTTGTTACTTTCATTGATGATTATTCAAGAAAATTTTGGGTTTTTATACTAAAAACTAAAGATTAAGTTCTAGATGTATTTAAGCATTTTCAGGCCATGGTTGAAAGAGAAACAAGGTAGAAATTGAAGTGCATCTGATCAGACAATGGTGGTGAATACATTGGGCCATTTGATGAGTATTGTCGCAGCCAAAGTATTTGGCACCAAAAGACAATTAAGAAGACTCATTAACAAAATGGTGTTGCCGAGAGGATGAACCGCACCATTATGGAAAAAACAAGGTGTTTGCTTTCACATGCTAAATTGCCAAGATCCTTTTAGGGTAAGGCAATGGGGACAACGATTGACGTGATCAATTTATCTCCTTCATATCCTTTGAATGATGATGTCCCAAAAAGAGTTCAAACCCTATAATGATCCCAGTTTCGATCCTTCTTTCATGTTTTGCCACTTCGACTGGGCCGGTTGGGGATCGAGTGGTGAGGTTAGGACATAGAAGTGACCTCTAATGGTATCTCTTTCGATCTGTTGGTTTTTTGCTAAGAGAATTGATTCATTAACATCTCTAATTGAACCTGAAATGGTAGCTAAGTCATGCCACCTGAAGAATAATTAGGCCAAGCAACCGTATGAATTTCAAAATGTATTAATCAATTGAGAAAATAAAGAAAAGAGAATGCAAATATTATAAATAAATGACTTGATTTGTGGTTTTTTTTTAAAAGAGAATTAATTGTTCTACAATATATGAGAAATAAGTGGATCTGTAGTCATCATTTATGATTTTGAATAACTAAGAAACAACATTAAATCTAAAAAAATATCATGCACCTAATTGCTTTTGGAATTTGTTTCCCAATGGAAGCCAAAGACCTTATTAAAGAAAGAAGGTGATGGAGATTACCAAAAGAAATTGCAAAAAACTAAAAACTAAAAAATCAGTCTAAGAAAACATCAAATAGTTTCAACTATTAATAGGTACCAAAAGTATAGTTCAAATCATCACAAATCTAATTAATGAACTTTTCCAGTAACTTTTCCCACGGTTTCAACATCTCCATCATAATTTAACTAACATAACTAACTAATTAAAATACCTATTTGGGATCTCCTTCAATATTGACGATGACCGAGTACCGATCTACTATAGTAACTCTCCTCCTCCTTTTACAAAACACTAAATAGCCAAACATGGCTAGCAAGACGATGACGAATGAATACCCACAACCTTAGGTTGCTCCATTGTCATCGTCAAAGTCCATATAAAGAAAAAACATAATGTTGCTTAAAGATAGAGTAGAAAACATATAAAGAGAGTAAAACATGAATAATCGATCAAATAAAATAGTAATCGAGGCCTAAAAAGGGTAGGAAATATAATAATTGCTCCAATTGGTGTGCACATAGTAGCAAACAGAGAAGCTGCATTTTGAAAAAACAAAATTACATGAAGATGAGGTTTTTAGGTGCCTTATGCTAGTGAATGTCAAACTCAAACGAACAACCAACACCCTCACTGTATTCCCCTCCCCCATCACACAGTCACACACAACTCTCTGTTTTTCCCCTCCCCCACCACACAATCACATAGCTATATACCAATGGCATAAAAACAAATATTCAACAAAAGCAAAGCAAAGCACACCATCTAATGTAATTCAAAAAGAGTGCACCAACTAATAAAAACCCAAAAAAAAAAAAAAAAAAAATCAAAATTAACAACCAACATAAACAATTAGTCTTAAACAAACTACATTTAAGAACAAATTAAACAAAAGAACAATTATTATGTTTGACAACTAATATTGAAGCATATGATTCTATTGTTTAGCAAACAAACAAATAAAAAGGCAATTTGCAAATTAGTGAATAACCCCAAAAGATTCAACATTAGAAGGATCCCATGCCATTGTCACCTTGTTATAAATAAATAAATAAATAGTTCAAAAATTAGGTTTGGAAATGAAAAACCCTAAGATGTGAATTGATTACATGTGACGGAATAAGCTAGAATAAGCAGAGAGAGAAGAAGGGCCAATCCACCTGATTGTGCCATAGCAATCTAAAAAAAGTTAAATCAAAATCACACAAAAACCATCAACATATAGCAGTTAAATAAAAAAAGGGTAAAAAAATAAAAATAAACATGAGACCAAAATAAAATCAAATTGAAGAAACTCATCTTGATTTGTAAAACTAAAGATGCCTAAGCTTATCTTAATGCTAGAGCCATTAAAAGTCTTTGTAAAACTAATGATGCCTAAGCTCTTCTACAATTACCAAATCATTTAATAAAAGTGTCCAGACAAAAATTGGAATAAAAAAGACTCTATGAAATAAATTGCTAAGAAAATAAAGCTAAACAAATTGCATAAAAGAAAGAAGGTTTGGAATATATAAAGCTAAACAAATTACTTAAAAATTGGAAGGTTCTAAATGACTCAATTAAACTAATCTAGAATGATGAAAGTCACAACAACCAACAAGAGAATTCTAAGAAAATAAAAAAACCTTTGCTAATGAGATTAATTAAAGCTTGAATAGTATGATACTACAAATTCCAACCAATTAAGTCAAGAAAATCAATTAACTGAAAAAGATTCAAATCCTAACCGTTAACAAAATAAAAATTTAAAGCCATGGTTGTTTAACTTGACTATACAAATCCTAACTATTAACACATCCATTCATCAAATGAATTTGTAGGTATGATTTTTTTACTTCATCATTAACACATGACACATGTCATTAACACATGACACATAACACAAAAAAAAAATATATATATATTTTTATTGTGTTCAATCATATACCTACAAATCATACCTATAGCAAGCATGATAGATGATAATTTCCTCGATTTGTATAGTCAAGTTAGACAACCAACCAAAGAAATAATCACTAAATAACAATGATCAATCGCTGCTTCAGTAAGAATACAAATCAAATTCTTACCACAAATGTTTGGAAGTCCTCAAGCTGTCTAATGATCAATCACTATTCTTAGGAAGTTGTCAAGTTGTCTAATGTGAGCCTATTAACCAAACACAATGCAATTTTTATTTTTATCAGCAAAATCCAATTTATTACTAATGTAGCGATCCCAGTTTCGATCATTCTTTCATGTTTTGCCACTTCGACTGGGCCGATAGGGGATCGAGCTACCCAGTCACCTCGTGGGGGTCCAGGGGGCAGTGCTCCTTGGTGGGTCCGAGGGCAGCGCCTTGGCGGGGTCGAGGGGCAGCGCCCCCGAAGCAAAAATGCAAAATGCATTCGAAGTTGCTTGTCCGCTCGAGCGGCCGTTTATGCGCTCGAGCGGAGAATGTTTGGTTTCAGAAGTTTGACCTGTCTGCAAAAGTATTGGGTTAGTGTATTTGACGCTCAAGTGGGGCTTTCTACGCTCAAGCGGACCATGTTATATCAGTTCGTGAATCTGATATTTCAAATCACTTTTTCAGTCTTCTCTCTCTCTAAAACTCTCCAAAATTCCAGATCGGGAGCTCCTCTCTCTAGAAGTCATCTTCTTTTTTTGATTTTCTCCAAATCCATTAGGATTTAGACCTAAGTTTTTCACCAAAGTTGGTTATCATCTCGAGGGCTTCATTGTGTGCGGTGAAGATCGAGTTTTGACACCGTTAATTTCAAAACTTGAAGTAGGGATTTTCTTAGAGTTATATATATATTTTTACAAGATCTAGATGATTTTCGAAATCATCCTTCGATAGCTTCGAAAATTGATTGTTAATTCAAGAAGTTGAGCGATTTTTGAAAGTGGGCTTGTCTCTTGTTCTTTTAAAATGATCTTATGGGTTTTGATCTTCATTGATTAAGAAAAGATGATTTTGGAAAGTTTTGTTTCAAAAGATTTGAGTTGTATAGTTTTGGTAAGAAAACCTAGAATTTGAGGATTTTTTTTAAAGAGACTGAAAATTCATGAATGATATTGTTATTCATTTTAGAAATGGATGTTTGGAAATTTTCTTATTTATATAAATGGATGTTTGGAAATTTTCTTATTTATATTTATATAAATGATGAATTTCAGGGAATATGAGAATTGTTATTCATTTTAGAAATTATTGTTCAAAACGTTGAAATAGTTTTGAAATGACTAATTGTTAAGGATACTTGAGAAGAGAGAATTGTGTTATTCCTTGGATGATGAATTGGAATAAAAGTATTTATATTCATCTTGTGTTATTGGTATAACAATTCATATGATTGCATTAAATTTTGAAAGTTGATTTGAAAACTTGCATTGAGAAAAGAATGTTGAGAAACAAGTTTTCATGAAATGGTTTTGAGGTAAATACGTTGGTAAGTCTTGATAGGTGGTGTAGATGATATTGAATAAGTTGGCCTGAGAGTCCAGGGTGAAAGACCGAAAACCTGCGCGAATAGGTGTCGAGCCTTCCGGTTAATACCGGTAAAAATGACAATTTGGTAGTACTTGTATAGTCTACTTGCAGACACCAACCTAGGGATTACCAAAGTCGTATTTACCGTCATTCAAATAAATTGTTAATTTTTGAACAATTGAAATTGCATGACATCATTGAGCATGATGGTTTTCAAAAGATGAAAATGTGATTTATCTTCAAAAAGGGCATAGCATGGCATGTGCATTTCATCTCTTGAGACTTGTATAAAATGTATATACTTTGTTAAGGATTTCCTACTGGCTTTATGCTCACTCTACGGAATTTTTGTGCAGGAAAAGATGTGGTGATGCCGCCTAACTAAAGGCGAGGAAATGTGTGTTGAGAGTACGAGACTCTCATTTTGTTGTGACTTTGTGTGTAAGCCAATGGCTGTATGTGTGTGGGTTTGAATAACTGTTTTGTGTAACCAGGCTCAAGCCTTGGAAACTTGTAAACCCATGGGGGTATTTATTTGTTTATTTACTTCTTGTTGGATTAATGTATTGTTGCATGAAGAACTATTGTATCATGTAATGTAAGTTTAGAGATTTATATTTCGGTTTTCTTTGAAAGAGCCATGATTGTTGTATTATCATTTGGGCTAGAAATTTGGGGCGTTACAAGATCGGTAAAGATGTGTCTTATGAGCACTTGAGAGTGTTTGGTTGCCGTGCTTTTGTTCACATTCCAAAAGATGAGAGGTCCAAGCTTAATAGCAAGTCAAAACAATTTATTTTTCTTGGCTATAGGTGTGATGAATTTGATTATAGATTGTGGGATCCGGTCAACAAGAAAGTCATTCGAAACTGTGATGTTGTGTTTCTTGAAGACCAAACAATTGAAGACTTTGGCAAATGTGATCAACCAGAGCCAAAAAGTAGTGATCTCATTGACATGGATAAATCTCCTTCATCTTCGGTGGATGATGAAAATAGGGGAGATGTGCAGCCACCTATTGAAGATGTAGAGAATGATACTAATCCTAATGAACTTGAGCCAGAAATTGGGGAAGAGCATCCAACTCAAGAACCGCCACCACAACTTGAGTTGAGGAAATCTACAAGGGACCGGGAACTTTTGAGAAAGTATCCTCCTAATGAATTTGTGTTGATTTCCAATCAAGGAGAGCCCGAGAGCTACTAAGAAGCAATTGAGCATGCAAAGAAAGATGATTAGAAAAAGGCCATGGAAGAGGAAAAGAATTCCTTATTTGAAAATCACACTTATGATTTAGTGAAGTTGTCTAAGGGGAGGAAAATTCTGAAAAATAAGTGGGTCTTCAAATTAAAGAATGACGACAAGAATCTGAGGTACAAAGCGCATCTTGTTGTGAAAGGCTTTGGGTAAAAGAAAGGTATTGACTTTGATGAAATTTTCTCACCAGTTGTAAAGATCTCTTCTATTCGGGTTATACTTGGCATGGCCGCAAGTATGAACCTTGAAGTTGAGCAACTTGATGTGAAGACTGCATTTCTTCATGGTGACCTTGAAGAAGAAATTTACATAGAGCAACCGGAAGGTTTTGTAGAGAAAGGGAAAGAGAAATTCGTTTGCAAATTGAAGAAAATTTTGTATGGCCTCAAGCAAGCCCCGCGGCAATGGTACAAAAAATTTGACTTTTTCATGATGAATAATGGTTTTTCTAAAACCACTTCGGACCATTATGTGTTTGTGAAAAATTTTCCTGATGATAAATTTATTATTCTTTTACTTTATGTTGATGACATGTTAATTGTGAGTCAAGATTACACTATGATTAACATGTTGAAATTAGAGTTGAGCAAGTCGTTTGCTTTGAAAGATTTGCGGCCGGCAAAGCAAATACTTGGTATGAAAATTGTTTGTGATCCCAAAAAGTGGCTGATTTGGTTGTCTCAAGAAAGCTACATCAAAAAAGTTCTTGAGAGGTTCAACATTGATAAAGCAAAGTTGGTTAGTTGTCCACTTGTGGGTCATTTCAAGCTTAGTTCGAATCAATGTCCTATAAGTGAGAAAGACAAGGAAGAGATGCTGAAAATTATGCTTCAACGGTTGGTTCCTTGATGTATGCCATGGTTTGTACAAGGCCAGATATTGCTCACTCCATTGGTGTGGTGAGTCATTTTCTCTCTAATCCGGGTAAAGAACATTGAGCAGTGGTAAAATGGATTCTGAGGTATCTTCGAGGGACTTCAAAGGTGTGTTTGTGTTTTGAGAATGGTAAGCCAATGCTTGATGGGTTCACAGATACCGACATGGCCGATAATGTTGATTCTAGAAAATCTACTTCGGGGTATTTGATGACATTTGCAAGGGGAGCTGTGGCATGGCAATCTAAATTACAAAAATGTGTTGCTTTCTCAACTAACAAAGCTGAATTTATTGTCATTACGGAAGCTTGCAAAGAAGAATTATGGTTGAAGAAATTTTTGCAAGAATTGGGTTTGAAGCAAGAAAGGTATGTACTTTATTGTGATAGTCAAAGTGCTATTCATTTGAGCAAAAATTCTACTTTTCATTCAAGATCAAAACACATTGATGTGAGATACCATTAGATTCGTGATGTGTTAGATTGGAAATTGTTACAACTCGAAAAGGTTCACACCGATGATAATATTTCGGATATGTTGACTAAGATTTTGTCGAGGGATAAACATTTAAAGTGTCGAATTTTGACGGGTATGGTTGATATCTCCACCTAAGTCGATAGGGGGAGAATTGTTGAGTATACCTCGTTAGTGGAGTATGAGACTCAATTGGTTTATTAAAATATTTAATTGGTTGGGTGTTGGTTATAATATATTTTTAATATATTATTTCTAACTTTTAGAGGCCCAATGGATATTTGATATTCAGTTTGGTAGCAGCTAAGGCTTTGATAAAAAGCCCAAGATTCAACAATATATATAAATATTGTCTTTTTTTTTCCCGAAGGAGGTAACAACCGTCATAAATCAATTCGGTGGGTGTGCTTGTGATACATAAGCATGCTGTGTGAGTGCTTTTGTGTAAGGTCAATTGGTGGGTTCAATCTTGGTTGTTAGGTGGCTGTGTGTATTTGCTTTGGAACTTGACTTTGCTATTTTCATCCAAAAAAGGTTTTGTTGTGGAGACTAATTTGGGTTATTATTTTGGATCTTCTACAACTCTAGTTCGAAAATTTTTGTTCATCTATTTGGCGAGGTCTTTCCTCTTAATTATTTAAAATTCACCTAAGGACAATTTTTTAAAACAATTCATGTCTTGTTTGTAATCGTTTAGAAACTCTTTGGTTGATAGTGGAATCGGATTTCGATCCCGTGGACGTACCTTACATTGAGGGAACCACATAAAAATTCTTGTGTCATTATTGATTTAATTTTAGCGTATTAGTTTTTATTCCTATTGATTGATTTTATTTGTAGGAAATCATATATTTTCCCTAACATGTCGGTGCTTCATAGATTACTAATTTCATTATTGGTCCCAAAAGTATGAGTTTTGCGTCATTTTGAATCTTAATATTTAAATTGTGTCAATTTATTTCCCAATATATAAAAATATTTCAATTTTGTCCCAAATGTTTAAATTGTGTCATTCAAATAAAATGATGAAAAATCATAATTATTTATGGTTCATCTAAGTAGAATGGTAAAATATCATTATTATTTCTTTCTTTCTTTTTTTATCACAGAAAATATAATTTTGTCATTTCTTTTCTCAACCACCACACTAAATGGACCACAACATAGAGGGGATAAGGTGCTATTTACTGATAATTAAGAGAATAAAAGAGTAATTAACCCTAAACTCAACAAAGAAAGAAATACTTCAAAAATTACTTACTGCCACCCATTTTGTTCTTTTTTTTTTTTTTTTTTTTTTTTGACTCCAAGAGTTTTACTAGCGAGAGAAGTCAAACCTGAGATCTTAAAAAGAGCAAACCCCCAAATCTCAAGCTTCATCAACAAGGCCAAACCCTGGGAATTATTGTCACCCATTTGCGATAATCAATAAACCTATGAAACCATAAAACAAAGCAAAACAACATTAATCAAAGCAAGATCCTCAAATATCTATAGAATACATATAGTTATCTAGAGAGAGAACTAATGTATGAGTTATGGGCTTTCTCAAGTTAAAATTCAAATTTGAAAGAATTTGAGGAGGTTGTGGGGTTCATTACAAGTCTTATTTTGATAATTCTAATGGTTCATTTTCTAGGAAGCTCATTATGTAACATTCATGAAAAAAGTTAGATCGATTTCATAATTGTAATATTATTATTTTATCGCATTTATCTCTAAAAAAGTAAACAAGTATATTTTTAAAGATATATCATCTATTTTTTACACAAATATAATACAAATAAAAATGTTATGATTATTAGGTTAATTTAATTTTTTTCATGGATAATATACATAAAATTCTATACAAAATGAACGATTTTGATCATCAAAAAAGAACCCGTGATGGATCTAATAGGCCTCTGAAATTCTCTCATGTTTAGATTTGAACTTGATGTTGGAAAATGGCTTTGAAAATCCTTATTTTTTGCTAACTTTGAGCATTAATTAAGGTGGGACCCAAGCGTTATTTTTAACGTTTTTCATTGGGTTCATGTTTAATGCCGCGTAATGAATAAAACCGTGTATTTGGTTGCTGAAAACTATTTCCGGATGAATGAGAATTCAGCGCAAAATTTTGAGTTCTTGGAAATAGGTTTAGGTGGGTTTCTTGCACATTTGTGAAATGTGCTTGTCCCACATTGGAAAGGCTTGAGATTTTGAATGGGTTTATATACTCTAACTTGGGATACTTGGGATGGGCCCCAAGGAGTACCCAAGTTTGGGGAATTGTGAGGTTATGAGTAAAGTGGGCTAGACCCATTGGACCTAAAACAAAAACCACACGTGCGCGCCTCTGCCGCTGTTCGTATAGTCGAGCTGTTCTTGGGCGCAGGTGCGTGGTGTGAGGTTGGGTTGGGATTATGCTGCCCAATACTTATTTTTTTGGTCCAAAAACATTTCTAATTTATTTATTTATTTTTAAATTTTGATTTCAAAATTCCAAATAAATTGGTCCAAAATTTTTCCTTCACTCGAACAGGTATGAACCTGTTGAATCCTTTCCCGGATAGATCTATATTTGTCCAAACAGTTCAAACAGGTTTTTTCCTGTTTTGAATCTGTCCGAACAGTTTCTTATTTGTTGGCACCTATTCGAACAGCCACCTTTCCTCCTATAAAAAGCCAGCCTTCCAGCAATTCAGAAGATCAATTTTTTTCTCATAATTTCGTCATTCTCCTTCTGTTCTTCTTTGTGTTTCTACATCTGTTCTGCATTTAATTTTTAGGAAGAAAGATAAAGAGTTACAACATAATTTGGTTCGCCAGGCTTGATTTTGTAGTGCTGCAAATCAAGTAGTAGTCGTTGCATCCTGGGAAGTAGACGTGGTTAAAACTCGAAGCACCGAAACGATGGCGAAGTCTACTTTAAAGGGATTGTGTCCAATACAAGTCTTGACTTTAATTTCTGTAAGCATTTAATTTGGAATTCAATTTATATAATTATTTTCTGAGTTATTTTATTTTTGTTGTTTATTTTATTTACACATTTAATTTACATACACACACCGCTGGGTGTAACAATCTTAAAGTAAATTTTCATTTTTATTTATTTCTGTGTTAGACAGACAAATATTTTTTTTCGAGAAATTAAATAGTAATTATATACTGTTTAATTTCTTAAATAGTAGTAATATAATGTTTAATGATTTCTTTGATAACATAATAGTAATATACTGTTTATCATTGGAATTTTGTTACATAACATTATTATGTATATTTTGTGTGTAAATTCTTTTGTATATAAATTTGTAATTGGTGTATTATCATTTCGTCAAAATTATAACAATTGAAATAAACAGTACTGAGACTGTTATTACTTATACCCCCACACCTGTTGTGCCAGTGATGACTCCGATAGTACCAGTAAATCATAGAGAGAAGCCAAAAAAATTCAATGGAAATTATTTTAAAAGATGGCAACAAAAAATGATATTTTATCTTACTATATTAAATTTGGCTCGCTTCACCCATGAAAAAGCTCCGGCGCTAAACGAGAGAGAAACTAACCGGCAAGTGATTGCCGCAGTCGATGCATGGAAACGTGGTGATTTTTTATGTCGAAATTATATCCTTAATGGGTTGGAAAATACACTGTACAATGTGTATAGTGTCAAAAGCATTGCTAAAGAACTGTGGGAATCTCTGGATCGTAAATATAAGACAGTGGATGCCGGTATAAAGAATTTTGTTTTCGATCATTTTCTGGATTTTAAAATGATAGATTCCAAGACGGTTATTAGCCAGGTTCAAGATCTCCAATTAATTACCCATGACATACATGCGGAAGGGATGGTTCTTCGTGAATCTTTCCAAGTAGCGGCAATCATTGAAAAATTGCCACCATCTTGGAAAGAATTCAAGAATTATCTAAAGCATAAGCACAGGAAGATGAAATTGGAAGAACTGATAGTGCGGCTCAGAATTGAAGAGGACAACCGTGGTTCTTACAAAAAGTCAGGAAACCATGTCATGCAGGCTAAAGCAAATGTTGTGGAACATGAACATGGGTCAAAGTTCAACAACAAGAAGTGGAAGCATGATGTCAATGGTTCCAAACAAGGATCCACTAGTAAGATCAAAGGGATCAACAACAGGTTCAACAAGAGGTTCAAAGGCAAGTGTTTTGTATGCGGAAAGATGGACATCGCGCTAAGGATTGTTACGTTCGCAAGGACGAATGGAGTTCAAGCAAAAAGCCAGCACAAGCCAACATAGCTGAGGATTTTTATCTTTTTGATGGAGTGGCAGACATCAATCTTGATGCAATAGTCTCTAAAGCAAATTTGGTGGGCAATTCCAAGGAGTGGTGGGTGGATACTGGAGCAACTCGCCATATCTATGCAGATAAGAAGATGTTTACAACCTACAAAGTGGTGGAAAGTGGGGAACAACTTTTTATGGGAAACTCCTCCACTTCAACTGTGGAAAGACAAGGAAAGATCATGCTGAAAATGACCTCGAGGAAAGAACTCACGCTCAACAATCTACTCCATGCACCAGAAATTCGCAAAAAATTTGATTTCTGGGTCATTGTTGATCAAGAATGGGTTTAAATTAGTCTTCGAATTTGACAAGGTTGTACTCTACAAGAGTGGCATGTATATGGGGCGAGGTTATATGAGTAATGGGCTTTTTAAGCTCAATGTAAATACTGTTGTACCTAATTTGGCTATTAATAATAAGAACACATCTTTTGTTTATATTGCTAAGTCTTCTTTTTTATGGCATGGTAGATTAAGACATGTAAATTTTAATTCTTTGCCTAGACTTGTTGCTTTAGAATGTTTACCAAACTTAGAGTTTGATCCTAATCATAAATGTGAGATTTGTGTTGAGACAAAACTCACTAAGACATCATTTAATAAAGTAGAAAGAAGTACTGAACCTCTAAATTTATTTCACATATGTATCTATGATTTAAAATTTGTTCAAACTAGAGGAGGTAAGAAATAATTTATTACTTTTATTGATGATTGCATTTGATATTGCTATGTTTACTTATTGAGAAGTAAAGATGAAGCCCTAGAAGCTTTTAAGCAATATGAACTTGAGGTTGAAAATCAACTTGCAAAACTATTAAGATAGTGAGAAGTGATAGGGGTGGTGAGTATGATGCACCATTTGAGGAATTTTGTTCTGAACATGATATTATTCACCAAATCACCACACCCTATTTTCCTTAGTCAAATGGAGTTGTTGAGAGAAAGAATCGAACTCTGAAAGAGATGATGAATGCCATGTTGATTAGTTCAGGGTTACCACAGAACTTGTGGGGGGAGACGATTTTGTCTGCTAACTTTATCCTTAACAGGATACCCCACAAGAAACTTTATCAAACACCTTATGAATTATGGAAAGGTCGACGGCCTACCTACAATTACCTCAAAATGTGGGAGTGTTTGGCCAAGGTGGTAGTCCCTAGTCCCAAAACGACTAAGATAGGACCAAAAACCGTTGATTGTGTGTTTTCATTGGTTATGCAAATAATAGTAGCGCATATAGATTTTTACTTCATAGATCTGAAAATCCGGATATGCATGTAAACACTATTATTGAGTTAAGAAATGCGTCGTTTTTTGAACACATTTTTCTTAGTAAGGAAACTGAAGGGACAAGTTCAAATAAAAGAACTTTTGATACTTCTATGGGTAGCAGTGAAGACAACAATGATAATGAAGCAGATGAACCTAGACGTCGTAAAAGGGCTAGGATCTCTAAATCATTTGGTCCAGATTTTCTAACATAGAGCCTCAAAACTTCAAGGAAACAATGTCAAGTCCTGAAGCTCCGTTGTGGAGAGAGGTTGTGAATAGTGAAATTGAATCAATACTGCAAAATCATACTTGGAAACTGGTGGATCTTCCACCAGGGTGTAAACCTCTTGGATATAAGTGGATATTCAAGAGAAAAATGAAAGCAGATGATTCAATAGATAAATACAAGGCTAGACTTGTTGTTAAGGGATACAAGCAGAATGAAGGCCTTGATTATTTTGACACCTATTCACCAGTGATTAGAATAACATCTATTTGCATGTTGATTGTGATTGTAGCTTTGTATAATCTGGAAATACATCAAATGGATGTTAAAATAACTTTTTTAAATGGCGAGTTAGATGAAGAAATCTATATGGAACAATCAGAAGGGTTTCAAGTTCCCAGCCAACAGAAAAATGTATGTAAACTTGTCAAATCCCTTTATGGATTAAAACAAGCTCCGAAACAATGGCATGAAAAATTTGATCATGCTATGCTTTCTAATGGTTTTAAGATAACTGAATGTGACAAATGCGTCTATGTTAAAAGCACAAACAAAGGCTATTTCATAGTTTGTCTTTATGTGGATGACATGCTCATTATTGGAAGCAATAATGGCATGATTAAATCCACAAAGAAATTGTTGAACAAAAAGTTTGACATGGAAGATCAGGGAATAACAGATGTAATTCTAGGAATAAAAATTAATAGAACATCTGAAGGATATGCTTTATCTCAGTCTCACTATGTTGAGAAGATTCTGGAGAAATTTGAAATGCATGACGACCGTCTTGCTAAAACACCTGTTGACATTAGTCTTCATTTGTCAAAAAATACAGGTGCAAACATATCATAATTAGAGTCTCTTGGATAATCAGAAGCTTGATGTACTTAATAAATTGCACTAGGCCAGACATAGCCTATGCTGTAAGCAAATTGAGTAGGTACACAAGTAATCCAGAGTCCGATCATTGGAAAGCAATAATTAAGGTACTTAGGTATCTAAGACATACCCGGAATCATGGCTTACATTATACCAAATATCCAGCAAGTCTCGAGGGGTAAAACGATGTAAATTGGATATCGGATACTAAAGACTCAAAATCCACTAGTGGATACGTCTTTACCCTGGCAGGTGTTGCAGTCTCTTGGAAATCTTCCAAGCAGACATGCATAACTAGGTCAACAATGGAATCTGAGTTTATCGTATTAGATAAAAACAGGAGAAGAAGCAGAATGGCTTCGTAATTTCTTAGAAGACATTCCAATGTGGCCTAAACCTGTGCCAGCTATATGCATTCACTATGATAGTGAAGCAGCAATAGGACGAGTACATAATCATATGTATAATAGTAAGTCTCGACACATTCGTTGAAGACATAATACCGTTAGGTATTTGCTCTCATATGGAATAATTTCCATAGAATATACAAAGTCAAAGGAGAATATTGCAGATCCATTGACTAAAGAGCTAGCCAGAGAGCAAGTGTACCACTTATCGAGGGGAATGAGATTAAAGCCTATTACTTAAAAGTCATCATAATGGCAACCCAATCTAGTTGACTAGAGATCCCAAGATCTAGGTTCAAAGGGACAACCGAATTATGGATGACTTCACGTATCACTAAGGAGGTTTACTCCTATTCACGTTGTCATGACCCGAACCTGCCCCCGTGGGTTAAGGACATAACCAGCTAGTAATCATGAGATTACCTACGGCCTCAATCCAGACCAAACGTATTTTTAACAGAGTTAATGGGGGCCAAACAGAAGCAATTCAAAACTTTGTCCATAGAGCTGTGCTTACATGGCACAACAAAACAAACCGTACATATATATATATATATATATATATTAATAACTCACGACTGAAATACAGTGCTATAAAATTCTGTTCAGACAGGATCATCCAAAACTAAGTCAACCCATGGAACTATATACAGACATATACAAAACTTTGCCAACATGACAAAATATAAATACATAACAAAAGGGCGAAGATGGGTCTCGTGCGTGAGACACGAGGGCTGACTTTCCAAAACCTATGTTGATCCACATAGGCTTTACTGGGGCAGGGTCTGGACCTCTCTTGGCTCACCTACAAAATACATGAATGAGCGTGAGCGAAAGCCTAGTGAATAATATCAAGTAAGGGAAATGCATTGAAACATTATACAACAGATGGCCTTGGGCCCAATTCATTCATGTCAACTGGCCTTTGGCCTTTTCAAACTTTCATATCAGACAGGCTCTTAGGCCTGTATATCAGACTGGCTCTTAGGCCTTTATATCAGACTGGGTCTTAGGCCCTTCAAAATTTTCAGATCAAACTGGCTCATAGGCCTTTCAAACTTTCATATCAAACTGGCACATAGGCCTTTCAGACGTTCAGATCAAACTGGCTCATAGGCCTTTCAGACTTCCATATCAAACTGGCACATAGGCCTTTCAGACATTCAGATCAAACTGGCTCGTAGGCCTTTCAGACTTTCATATCAAACTGGTGCATAGGCCTTTCAGACTTCCATATCAAACTAGCACATAGGCCTTTCGGACATTCAGATCAAACTATGTCCACCATTCAAATTAATGAACTTTACAAAACTTACATAGAAGTAGCAATTGGACAATAACATATATCAGATATTACTCACAGTGATCGGCTTGTGGAGTTGCCCTGGAGCTTGACCCAACATATCACATAACACATATGGGTCACAAATAATTCAATCTATTCTTTAATTCACATATTCCTCTTTAGGCTTCATTCTTATCTCTTTAATTCAATTACAATGCTGAATGTATGCCTAAGAGTGCTTAGAAATGAAAAGGGAACGAAAAACAGAACACAGAATGCATTTTCAAAATTTCAAAAAACAGGGTCCCCGCTCGAGCGGACCCTTGAGGCCTGTAAAAGTACTGGTTAGGTCGAATTTACGCTCGATCGTCCACCCTGGCACTCGAGCGAAAGGCCTCTCAACATGGCTCCCCGCTCGAGCGTGGACTTACCTGCTCGAGCAGACGCTATGTTTGCAAAAAGTACTGGATGCATCATTTTTACGGTCGAGCGTGAACTCGAACGCTCGAGTGGAAGTTCATCCTACAAGATCCCCGCTCGAGCGTGAACTTACCTGCTCGAGCGGACACCATGTCTGCAAGAAAAATACTAGGAGCTCGAAATCCCCACTCGAGCGGCTATTCCCCCGCTCGAGCGGACATCAAAATTTTGGGTTTCCCAGATTGTGTTCTTGAGCTCTAATTCGACTCTCAACCAACATTTCATGCATCTTATAGCTCCAATTCCACACATACTTGTACTAACATGGTATAAACACCAAAACACATCATCATGGAGCTCAATTTCAAAGATTTAACACATGCATGGCTCAAATTGACACCAAACTCAATTCTAACATACACAATCATGCATTCAAAGTTCTTATCTTTATAGATTGTACATGCATGTGATGCCTAGCTCTCATTCTCAACTTAGATGATACCAATGGTGATTATACATGAGCTTCAACTACAAATTTACATGGATCATGCAATTCAAGCTCAATTATGCAAATTCCAAACAATTACATACATGCATGCATATATGGACTTCCAATTCAACAAAACAAATTCAAAACATGCTCTTGACCATTAATTAACTTTGAACACACAAGATTACACCTTAAACTCATGAATTCAAGAATCAATTGCTTACCTAGAAGCCCAATCTATGGTTAATTCTTGAACTAGACTTCAAATTCCCAAGCTTGAGTCAAAATTTACACAATTCTCTCTCCCTCTCTCTCTAACAGCCAGCCCCTCTCTCTTTCTTAGAATTTGATCAGCCCAAGTGAAGATACAAGAGGGAATGAGAGGTGTAGTGCTCTTACACAACAAATCCCACTAACCAAAATTACAAATATTAACAATTTGAGCACAAAGCCATTAAATAAATCAATTTAATCTGACCCGAATCCATTTTCAATTAAATTTCACCGTAAGCTCTAAAAATTACGCTAATCATAATGGCGCAATCAATTTCGGGTTCTGTGGCCGATAAGGCCTTCAATTTAATTTCCAAGGCAGATAATCAAACAAATATTCTTACAATGAACAGATAGAAATTCAAAACCACATATTTTCACATAGTGGTGCACACAATCATGTCAAAACACATAATCACATTTGTATCACGGACCAATTAACATATTATGGAACAGGGGTATCACAGTCTTCCCCTCTTCAGGAAGTTTGGTTCTCCAAACTTAATTTACCTTCGTCAGGAAACAAATGTGAATAGTGTAGTCACATTTCCTCCTCTTTTTCCCACGTGGCATCCATCCCATAGTGTTCTTTCCATTCCACTTTCACCATTGGGATAGACTTGTTTCTCAATTGTTTCACTTGCCGGTCAACAATTCGTTCTGGCCATTCAGCGTATTCCACATTTTCATCTATAGCTACCCGGTGATAATCAATCACATGAAACGGGTCTCGGAGTTAACCCCTCAACATCGACATATGAAACACATTATGGATTTGTTCAAATCCCGGTGGCAAAGCAATTCTATAAGCAACTGGACCAAGCCTTTCCAAAATCTGAAACGACCCAATGTAACGGGGCGACAATTTGCCCTTCTTCCCAAACCTGACTTGGCCTTTCATTAGGGACATACGGATGAACACATGGTCACCGACCTCATACTCAAGAGGCCTTATTCGAACGTCTGCATAGTTCTTCTGTTAGTCTTGAGCTGTTTTGAGCCTTTGCCGAATGGTTTTGATTTTCTCAGAAGTATCTTGCACAATTTCAGGCCCAAGTAAAGCTCTATCCCCGACCTCTGTCCAACAACTTGGTGATCTGCACCTTCTACCATACAAAGCCTCGTATGGTGCCATACCGATGCTGGAGTGGAAGCTGTTATTGTATGCAAATTCTGCAAGTGGCAAATAGTCTTCCCAACTCCCCTGAAAATCCAATGCACACATTCGAAGCATATCTTCCAAAGTTTGTATTGTTCGTTCTGATTGCCCATCTGTCTGTGGGTGGAAGACAGTACTGAACCTTAGTTCCGTTCCTATGGCTTCCTACAAACTTTTCCACAATCTAGACACAAATTTTAGATCTCTATCCGACACAATAAATACCGGAACTCCATGTAAATGAACAATCTCATCAACATAAATAGTAGCCAATCTATAAGCATTAAATGTAGTTTTGACAGGCAAAAAATGTGCAGATTTAGTCAGTCTATCAACTACAACCCAAATAGAATCCATACCTCGAGAAGTCCGAGGTAGGCCAACAACGAAATCCATAGTCACATGTTCCCACTTCCATTCAGGAATAGGGAGAGGTTGAAGTAGACCGCCTGGTTTCCGATGTTCAGCCTTAACTTGCTGACACTGAAGACACTTGGACACATATTCTGCAATCTCTTTCTTCATTTTAGGCCACCAATAGGTTTGTTTCAAATTCCGATACATTTTATTGTTACCTGGATGCATAGCAAATACGGATCTGTGGGCTTCATCTAAAACCCTCTTCTTTAGCTCCGGAATATCTAGGACACATATTCTGTTCCGAAATCTCAACACTTCATTCTCAATGCCAAACTCTGCTTTCGAACTTGTCTCGAACTTATCAATCACTTTCTTGAGGAATTCATCCTTTTTCTGCTTTTGCTTGATTTCTTCGATGATTGCCGGCTCGGCTGTAACAGCGGCTATCAACCCGCCTTGTTCACACATTACCACTCCAATTTCGGATTTTTCAAAATCTTGCAAGATTTCTGTCTGTTCGGTTTGTAAACAAGCCATACTCCGTGTTGATTTTCTGCTCAAGGCATCAGCAACTGTGTTAGCCTTTCCGGGGTGATACTGAATCTCTAAATCATAATCTTTTATCAATTCCAGTTATCTCCTCTGTCGCATATTCAACTCCTTCTGCGTGAAGAAGTATTTCAGACTTTTGTGATCTGTGTAGACTTCACACTTTGCTCCATACAGATAATGGCGCCAGATTTTCAAAGCAAAAACAACTGCGGTCAATTCTAGGTCGTGTGTTGGATAATTCTTCTCGTGTGGCCTCAACTGTCGGGAGGCGTAAGCAATAACCTTTCCATTCTACATTAACACACAACCCAAACCTTTATAAGACACGTTACTGAAAATCACAAAATTTTTCGTACCTGAAGATAGTGTCAAAATTGGTGTCGTGGTCAATCTCGTTTTCAATTCATGAAAGGCAGCTTCTCTTTCATCATTCCATTCAAACGGCTGCCCTTTACGTGTCAATTGGGTAAGAGGCACAGCTAATTTCGAAAATTCCATCACAAACCTCCGGTAGTACCTAGCTAAGCCCATAAAACTGTGGACTTCTGTCACATTGGTTGGTGTAGGCCAATTCATAATCGCCTCTATTTTCTGTGGGTCCACTGAAATTCCTTCCTTGTTGATCACATGCCCTAGGAAAAGACTTCATCCAACCAAAACTCACATTTCTTTAGTTTAGCAAATAATTTCCTTTCCCGAAGTATTTGTAAAATAGTTCTCAAATGACGTTCATGTTCAAGTTTATCTTTAGAGTATATCAAAATGTCATCGATGAAAACTACAACAAACTCATCAAGGTAGGTTTTAAAAATTCGGTTCATCAGGTCCACAAATGCTGCCGGAGCATTAGTCACTCCAAATGGCATAACAAGAAACTCAAAATGACCATACCTTGTTCTGAACGCTGTTTTCCCAAGATCCTCTGCCTTAACTTCAGCTGATGATACCCAGATCTCAAGTCAATCTTAGAAAACACCCGTGACCCCTGTAACTGGTCAAATAAATCATCAATACGGGGTAGGGAATATTTGTTCTTTATTGTTACCTTGTTCAATTCCCGATAATCAATGCACACAGGCGTAGGGTTCCATCATTTCTTTTCACAAATAATACTGGTGCACCCCAAGGCGAAGTGCTAGGTCGGATAAACCCCTTGTCAAATAGGTCTTGCAACTGTTCTTTCAATTCTTTCATTTTAGCGATAGCCATTCTGTAGGGAGTCTTAGAAATGGGCTGGGTGCCTGGCACAGTTTTAATAGTAAACTCTATCTCCCTGTCTACTAATTCCCCTGGCAATTCGTTCGGAAACACATCTGGAAATTCTTTAACAATAGGGATATCATTCAATTCAATATTCACAGATTGTTCAGACAACACATAGCACAAATAACCCTGGCACCCTTTCCTGATTAATTTACATGCTTTCATTGCAGATATCAAATAAGGTGGAGGCACTGCCCCATTACCCACAAACACAATCTCTTTCTGTTCGGGTGGTTTAAACACAACCTGTTTTGTCACACAATCAATGGTGGCACAATATTTGGTCAACCAGTCCATGCCCAAAATTACATCGAAATGTCTAAAAGTCAAGGGCAACAAATCCACATACATGGTAGCATCCTCAACACGCATCTCACAAAATCGGTATATAGATTCACACAATACAGATTCCCCAAATGGAGCAGACACACACAGCAGATATGGCAGTGGTTCTAAGGGTCTATTCAGTCTAGATGCAAATGCACATGTCACAAAAGAGTGTGTGGATCCGGAGTCAATTAACACAAAAGCATCGTGATTACATATAAAAATGATACCTGAGACAACTGCATTGGCATTCCGTGTATCGCCCGGAATAAGCGCAAAAACTCTCCCCTGTCTCACGGTATCCCCGGTGGTAGTGGATCTCAAAGTGTTTCCTGGCTTTGGCTGATGCAGTGGAACTAGCAGCTTTCTTTCCTTTATTTTGATTGCAATCTCGGGCCATGTGCCTTTGTTTACCACACTTGAAACAGACCCTTGACACACGGTAACAAACCCCACGGTGCCTTTTGCTGCAAATGTTGCACATGGGGGATGTGTCTTGGGAAGAATTCAATGTACTTGAGGAGCCCGTGTTTTGCTTTTTCAGAAACTTCTTCTTCGAAAAGAAGCCTTGTCTTTTGTTACTTTTCCATTCTGTTGTTGGCTTGGCTTGTCTAGCTATGTTGGCCTCTGATATGATGGCCCTGTCTAGCATTCCAATGTAGGTTTCTAGCTTTAAGACATTCACTCTTTCAAGGATATCACTTCGAAGCCCACCTTCAAAATGCCTCGCCTTCTTATAGTCTGTATTAATCACATGTGGCGCAAACCTGGCCAATTCAGTGAATTTGGCCTTATACTCAGCCACTGTCATACTATCTTGCTTTAATTCCATAAATTCTACCACTTTCCTATCCCGAACACACTGCGAGAAGTACTTGTCATAGAAGATTTCTAGAAATTTTGCCCAATCAACATCCCTATGATTCTCACGCATTAACATCCATCATCTTCGGGCCTCGTCTTCTAGCATAAAAGTGGCTAGAAGCACCTTCTGTGTCTCCAAGCAAGGGAACACTTCGAATAGTTTCTCAATGCTGAGAACCCACACTTCGGCTTTTAACGGGTCTAATCCACCATGGAACTGTGGTGGTTTCATTTTCTTGAACTCCTTGGTGAGAGCTATGGTTCGGTCATCATTCTGATTATCTGGCACAGGAGGTGCCGGAGGTGGAGGTGGAGGGTGTGGCTGTTGCCACTGTTGTTACCATTCCTGTTGTTACCTCAATGTCTCTGCCATTTCCTGAATCAGTCTTTCCATTCTATCCAGTCTAGCAGTAGAAGATTCCTTTATCTCATCACCTCTTGTTCTCACCATTTGATTAGACTTGCATTATATTTCATACAAAAGACTTACAAGTATACATATATTAAAGAGCATACATATTCAGATGATTTGCAATGCAGACAAATCCTAACTTATAACACATAGTTGTTCACATCAAAACATTTAAGCATATACTTGATGCTTTCAAATTCAGACTTATCACATGAATGCATCCTAGATCTTTTCTAGACGCTTATTGCTCTTTTGGACAAGTGTGTGAGTTATTAACTCGTGCTCTGATACCACTCTGTCATGACCCGAACCCGCCCCTGTGGGTTAAGGACATAACCGGCCAATAATCATGAGATTACCTACGGCCTCAATCCAGACCAAACGTATTTTTAACAGAGTTAATGGGGGCCAAACGGAAGCAATTCAAAACTTTGTCCATAGAGCTGTGCTTATATGGCACATCAAAACAAACCGTACATATATATATTAATAACTCACGACTGAAATACAGTGCTATAAAATTCTGTTCAGACAAGATCATCTAAAACTAAGTCAACCCATGGAACTATATACAGACATATACAAAACTTCACCAACATGACAAAATATAAATACATAACAAAAGGGCGAAGATGGGTCTCATGCGTGAGACACGAGGGCTGACTTTCCAAAACCTATGTTGATCCACTTAGCTTTACTGGGGTTGGGTCTGGCCCTCTCTTGGCTCACCTACAAACATATGAATGAGCATGAGCGAAAGCCTAGTGAATAATATCAAGTAAGGGAAATGCATTGAAACATTATACAACAGATGGCCTTGGGCCCAATTCATTCATGTCAATTGGCCTTTGGCCTTTTCAAACTTTCATATCGATCGCTCTTAGGCTCAGATATCGACCGCTCTTAGGCCTTTATATCAGACTGGCTCTTAGGCCCTTCAAACTTTTCAGATCAAACTGGCTCATAGGCCTTTCAAACTTTCATATCAAACTGGCACATAGGCCTTTCAGACGTTCAGATCAAACTGGCTCATAGGCCTTTCAGACGTTCAGATCAAACTGGCTCATAGGCCTTTCAGACTTCCATATCAAATGGCACATAAGCCTTTCAGACATTCAGATCAAACTGGCTCATAGGCCTCTCAGACTTTCATATCAAACTGGCGCATAGGCCTTTCAGACTTCCATATCAAACTGGCACATAGGCCTTTCAGACATTCAGATCAAACTATGTCCACCATTCAAATTAATGAACTTTACAAAACTTACATAGAAGTAGCAATTGGACAATAACATATGTCAGATATTACTCACAGTGATCGGCTTGTGGAGTTGCCCTGGAGCTTGACCCAACATATCACATAACACATATGGGTCACAAATAATTCAATCCGTTCTTTAATTCACATATTCCTCTCTAGGCTTCATTCTTATCTCTTTAATTCAATTACAATGCTGAATGTATGCCTAAGAGTGCTTAGAAATGAAAAGGGAATAGAAAACAGAACACAGAATGCATTTTCAAAATTTCAGAAAATAGGGTCCCCGCTCGAGCGTGGACTTCCCCGCTTGAGCGGACCCTTGAGGCCTACAAAAGTATTGGTTAGGTCAAATTTACGCTCGATCATCATCGCTAACGCTCGAGCGGAAGGCCTCTCAACATGGCTCCCCGCTCAAGTGTGGACTTACCCGCTCGAACGGACGCCATGTCTGCAAAAAGTATTGGATGCATCATTTTTACGCTCAAGCGTGAACTCGGACGCTCGAGCGGATGTTCATCCTATAAGATCCCCGCTCGAGCGTGAACTTACCCGCTCGAGCAGACACCATGTCTGCAAGAAAAATACTAGGAGCTCGAAATCCCCGCTCGAGCGACTATTCCCCCGCTCGAGCGGACATCAAAATTCTAGGTTTCCCAGATTGTGTTCTTGAGCTCTAATTCGGCTCTCAACCAACATTTCATGCATCTTATAGCTCCAATTCCACACATACTTGTACTAACATGGTATAAACACCAAAACACATCATCATGGAGCTCAATTTCAAAGATTTAACACATGCATGGCTCAAATTGACACCAAACTCAATTCTAACATACACAATCATGCATTCAAAGTTCTTATCTTTATAGATTGTACATGCATGTGATGCCTAGCTCTCATTCTCAACTTAGATGATACCAATGGTGATTATATATGAGCTTCAACTACAAATTTACATAGATCATGCAATTCAAGCTCAATTATGCAAATTCCAAACAATTACATACATGCATGCATATATGGACTTCGAATTCAACAAAACAAATTCAAAACATGCTCTTGACCATTAATTAACTTTGAACACACAAGATTACACCTTAAACTCATGAATTCAAGAATCAATTGCTTACCTAGAAGCCCAATCTATGGTTAATTCTTGAACTAGACTTCAAATTCCCAAGCTTGAGTCAAAATTTACACAATTCTCTCCCTTTCTCTCTCTAACAGCCAGCCCCTCTCTCTTTCTTAGAATTTGATCAGCCCAAGTGAAGATACAAGAGAGAATGAGAGGTGTAGTGCTCTTACACAACAAATCCCACTAACCAAAATTACAAATATTAACAATTTGAGTACAAAGCCATTAAATAAATCAATTTAATCTGACCCGAATCTATTTTCAATTAAATTTCACCGTAAGCTCTAAAAATTACGCTAATCATAATGGCGCAATCAATTTCGGGTTCTGTGGCCGATAAGGCCTTCAATTTAATTTCCAAGGCAGATAATCAAATAGATATTCCTACGATGAACAGATAGAAATTCAAAACCACACATTTTTACATAATGGTGCACACAATCATGTCAAAACACATAATCACATTCGTATCACGGACCAATTAACATATTACGGAACAGGGGTATCACACACATATCACATATCACTGAGGAGGTTTACTCCTATTCATTTCTATGATAAGAAGAGTGATACCTACAGCGTTAGTAGGATAAACTTTGCCTTTAATGATTCTTATAGCTTGGACATCCAAGTGGGGTATTGTAGGATACACTTAATAAGAAGTCACCTATATGAGTGTGAACTGGACCGGTTCTGTGAGAATTGAAAAGGCTAAATTCTCTAGAGCACTCATGAATTACCAGACGTTGTTCAGGGCCAAAATGAACACAACCGTAAGAACCAAACTGTGTCTGCGGATACACTATGTGTAGTCTATTGTCTTGGCTTACACAAATAGCTGAACAGTTCAAGGCATCGCATCCATTGGTTAGCCAGTAAATCCGATAGGCTTTCACTAGAGGAGGTTCAAAACCAAAAGCTACCTATTTCGATGTGGTATATCTTCTTAATATACTCTTTCTTTGTCTGCATATTGTTGCATGTCCGTTATCGTGAATTCCATTCATGTAGGGAATTGTTGGAAAATGGCTTTGAAAATTCTTATTTTTTGCTAACTTTGAGCATTAATTAAGGTGGGACCTAAGCGTTATTTTTAACATTTTTCATTGGGTTCCTGTTTAATGCCGTGTAATGAATAAAACAGTGTATTTGGTTACTCAAAACCATTTCCGGATGAATGTGAATTCAACGCGCATTTTCGGGTTCATGGAAATAGATTTAGGTGGGTTTCTTACACATTTGTGAAATGTGCTTGTCCTACATTGGAAAGGCTTGAGATTTGAATGGGTTTATATACTCTAACTTGGAATACTTGGGATGGGACCCAAGGGATACCCAAGTTTGTGAAAGGGTGAGGTTATGAGTAAAGTGGGCTAGATCCAATGGACCCAAAACAAAAACCACTGCGTCTTTTCTTTGTCGCCCGTTCTTTGTCCGTCCGATCGGACGGCCATTTGGGCACTGGCTTGGGTCTTGGGTGCGTAGTGTGAGATTGGGTTGGGCTTATTCTGCCCAATACTTATCTTTTTAGGCCAAAAACATTTGTAATTTATTTATTTATTTTTAAATTTTGATTTCAAAATCCAAATAAATTGGTTCATAATTTTTCCTTTACCCAAACAGATCCTAACCCACCCGAACAGGTATGAACCTGTTGAATCCTTTCCTGGAAAGATCTGTATCAGTCCAAACAGTTCAAACAGGTTTTTTCCTCTTTTGAATCTGTCCGAACAATTGCCTTTCTGTTGGCACCTGTTTGAACAACAACATTTCCTCCTATAAAAAGCCAGCCTTCCAGCAATTTCGAAGATCAATTTTTCCCTCAGAATTTCGTCCTTCTTTTTCTGTTCTTCTTTGTGTTTCTACATACTTTTTAGGAAGAAAGAGAAAGAGTTACAACATAATTTAGTTCACAAGACTTGATTTTGTAGGCTGCAAATCAAGTAGTAGTCATTGCATCCTGGAAAGTAGACGCCGTTAAAACTCGAAGCACCGGAGTAAGGGCGAAATCTACTTTAAAGAAATTGTGTCCAACACAAGCCTCGACTTTAATTTCTGTAAGCATTTAGTTCGGAATTTAATTTATATAATTATTTTCTAAATTATTTTATTTTTATTATTTATTTTATTTTTACATTTAATTTACACACACCGCTGGGTGTAACACTTGATAAAAGCCATAAAATAATTCAGCTCAACCTTAATCACATAAATCACTAGCAGTTGAATTTCAACTAATTCAATAAACAATTGCAAAAGAAAAAAAAAAAATTCAGTATAAAAAATCTACTTTAGCATACTCAACACTTTTTTTTTTTTTTGGAGGGGGGGAAATCAACTAATTCTTTTATTTTTTTATACGTCTGTTATTCAAAAGTCAAAAATTCAACTAAAATAATCCATTCTTAAAAATTATTTCATTGTCAATTGAATGATAAAATCCGAATTGAATGCCCAAAACCTATTTGACGTCTCAAGCTCCGCCTGAGGCCAGCACCTAAAATGGATTTGTGGACTGAGACCGCTTGGTTTAAATAATTTTTAATTTTTAATTTTTTATTTTAAGATGCAATATTTTTATTTGGGTAAGGATGGAACTGTTGAGAAAAATAATTTTATATATTTTGTAGTCTATACGATAGCTGGCTATGTAAATATATCCCTTAAAATAGCTAGCATCCTCATAAATTAAAAATTTAAGGTGATACACGCTATTATTTATACATGATATTATCAATCAATAATATAATAATACTTAAATAATAAATTTTATAATTAAAAAATAACTAACAATCTAATAATTACAATCTATATGATAAGATATATTACACTTACATGATAAACTGTTATTGTATCGTGACACTATATGGTTTGACTGAATTTTTTTTCCTCCTAAGGATGTTGTTGGTGAATATAAAACCTCTTCCTCTTTTTGTGCCTCCATTCTATTGTTCCATATCATCACTATTGATGACATATTAATAAGGGATTCGATTGCCTCCTGTCCGTAATTGGAATGGGCAGTCTAGTCCAGCCAAATGAGTTCATTTTTGGATCATGTTTTGAAAATCTGAATCATTCATATTTTAAAATTTATTGAGTACATTATCGCTTCAAAAAATCAAATCGATTGGATAATAAAAACCATGTATTCGAATCAATTTTTTATGAAATGTTTATTTTTTCACCGTCCATTTTTTTTTTTATACAAAACTGATCCAAACATATAATTTTGGTTATCCGATCGACTTGATTTTTTGTAAGAATGATATACTTGATGAACTTAAAAATGTGAACAGTTTAAATTATCAAAATAATAAGATTCAAAAATAGGTTCACAAGACCCAACAACACCTCTCCAATGCACTCTAGAGAGAAGCCATGGCCTATTAATAATTACTTTATTTATATAAAGTAATGTTTTACAAATTTTAATATATTTTTCATTATATTATTAAAGTGTGTATATTTTAAATTTTTAAGTTTCTTTTTCACATGACACGTTAGTTAGCACCAAAAAAAGAAAATTAGTAGTGTCTAATGTTGGGTATACCTCTTTATTGGAGTGTGGGACCTAATTAGTTTGTTAAAAGAATTCTAATTTGATTTGGTTTGGGTATAATATATTTTATATATATTATATCTAATTTTTAGAGATCCAATTCAGTTTGGTTACAAGTAGGATTTTTGATAGAAAAGCCCATTAATCAACAACATATTGGTTGCTAAGGTATGGGTTCAACGGCAGCAGCAAAAGGATAAATTCAAGTTGGTGGGTTTCAATTGGTGTGAATTATTGCAGTGTATTTGACTTGGTCAAATTCAATACCTTGGTTGCTGCTCTACTTCGGTGTTTGGTGTTCGGTATTGATTTGGGTCAATTATTTTGGGTCTTCTTCAACTCTGGTTCTGAAGATTTTGGTTCATCTATTTGGTGAGGTTTTTCCTCTCATTTATTTGTGATTATTTGGAATTCACCTAAGGGTGGTTTTGTGAGACCATTCGTGTCTCATTTGTAATCGTTTGAAAACTCTTTGGTTGATAGTGGAATCGGATTTCGATCCCGTGGACGTATCTTACATTGAGGGAACCACGTAAAATTCTTGTGTTGCTTTTGATTTAATTTTTTCGCATTAGTTTTTATTCCCATTGATTGATTTACTTGTGGGGAATCACATATTTTCCCTAACAACTGGTATTAGAGCTTACGGTTAATTTGGGTTTATTTATTTGTGTAAATCAATGGAGGGGAATGTGGGTCGCATGTCTAGCTTCAATGGAAGTAATTGGGTAACTTGGAAAACTAAAATGGAGGACCCATTATTTTGTAAAGATTTGTATGGACCCATTGAGGGTGATAGTGGCAAACCCGAGGGTATGAAAGATGACGAATGGAATAGGCTTAATCGAAAAGCCGTTGGTGTTATCCGTCAATGGATTGATGACAGTGTGTTGTTTCATCATGTTGGTACTGAAACTTCAGCACATGATTTATGGAAAAAAATTAGAAGGCCTTTATGATAGAAAATCAACCACAAATAAAACTTTTCTATTTCGTAAGTTGGTTAATTTAAAATATAAAGAGGGCAACCCTATACCGGAATATCTGAATGAAATAAAGAGTATTGTTAACCAAGTTGCTTCTATGAAAATTATTTTTGATAATGAGTTGCAGGCTTTGATGCTACTTAGTTCTTTGCCCGAAAGTTGGGAGACTTTGGTTGTGACAGTTAGTAATTCGGCACCTGATGGAGTTGTCACAATGGACCAAGTCACTAATAGCTTGTTGAATAAAGAAACTAGAAGAAAATCAACGGGTTCCTCTCATTCGGAAGCATTCGTTGTGAGAGGCCGAAGCAAAACAAGGGGGAGGAGTAAGACTCCTCATGGTCGTGATCAAAACCGTGACAAATCAAAAGATGGTTCTTTTTTAAAGAAAGACATTGAGTGCTATTATTGCCATGAGAAATGGCACATGAAGCGGGAATGTCGAAAGCTCAAGAATAAGGAGAAAAAGCGTGACAAAAGTGTGGATAAGAAGTAAGAAGACACAACGGCAGTTACTACCGATAATCTCATGGTTGTTTGTGAAGATGATTGTATCAATTTTGTGGGGCCAAGAGAGTAATTGGGTGATTGATTCAGGTGCTTCTTTTCATATGACTTCTCGAGTTGATTTCTTCACTACCTACACTGAAGGAGATTATGGTTTTGTTCGAATCGGTAATGAAGGCTTGTCCAAGATTATTGGCATGGGTGATGTTTGCTTGGAAACAAATTTGGGCTGCAAGTTGTTGCTTAAAGATGTGAGGCATGTTCCTGACATTCGCCTCAATTTGATCTCTACTGGGAAGCTAGATGATGAAGGCTTCAACAACAAATTTGGTGATGGAATATGGAAGCTCACAAAGGGTTCTTTGGTGGTGGCTAAGTGCAAGAAGACTCATACACTTTATTCGATGCAAGGAAAAATTTGTAAAGGTGTTGTCAATGCACTTAAAGATGATACTTCTACCGAATTGTGGCACAAGCGGCTTGGCTACATGAGTGAAAAGGGGCTGCAAGTATTGTTCAAGAAAAAACTTTTACCCGGTTTGAAAGGTACACATCTTAAAACTCGTGTTCATTGTTTGGCGGGTAAACAACATAGAGTTTCTTTTCATAAAATATTGCCTCTAGAAAAGAAAATGTTTTGGAGTTGATTCATTCAGATGTTTGTGGTCCTTTAAAAGTTAGAACACATAGTGGCGCACTTTATTTTGTTACTTTCATTGATAATTAGTCAAGGAAAGTTTGGGCTTTTCTACTAAAAACTAAAGATCAAGTTTTAGAAGTATTTAAGCATTTTCAGGCCATGGTTGAAAGAGAAACAGGGCAGAAATTGAAATGCATCCGATCAGACAATGGTAGTGAATACATTGGGCCATTTGATGAGTTTTGTCGCAGCCAAGGTATTCGGCACCAAAAGACAGTTAAGAAGACTCCTCAACAAAATGGCGTTGCCGAGAGGATGAACCGCACCATTGTGGAAAGAATAAGGTGTTTGCTCTCACAAGCTAAATTGCCAAGATCCTTTTGGGGTGAGGCAATGAATATAGCGGTTGACGTGATCAATTTGTCTTCTTGCTATCCTTTGAATGGTGATGTTCCAGAAAGAGTTTAGACCAGTAAAGATGTGTCTTATGAGTACTTGAGAGTGTTTGGTTGTCGAGCTTTTGTTCACATTCCAAAAGATGAGAGGTCCAAGCTTGATAACAAGTCAAGAGAATGTATTTTTCTTGGCTATGGGCGTGATGAATTCGGGTATAGATTGTGGAATCCGGTCGACAAGAAAATCATTCGAAGCCGTGATGTTGTGTTTCTTGAAGATCAAACAATTAAAGACTTTGGCAAAGGTGATCAACCGGAGCCAAAAACTAGTGATCTCATTGACATGGATTCATCTCCTTCATCTTCGGTGGATGATGAAAATGGGAGAGATGTGCTGCCACCTATTGAAGATGTAGAGGATGATGCTAATCCTAATGAAGTTGAGCCAGAAAATGAGGAAGAGCATCCAACTCAAAAACCGCCACCACAACTTGAGTTGAGGAAATCTACAAGGGACCGACAACCTTCAAGAAAGTATCCTCCCAATGAATTTGTGTTGATTTCCGATCAAGGGGAGCTTGAGAACTACCAAGAAGCAATTGAGCATGCAAAGAAAGGTGATTGGAAAAAGGCCATGGACGAGGAGATGAATTCCTTGCTTGAAAACCAGATTTATGATTTAGTGAAGTTGCCTAAAGGGAGGAAAATTCTGAAAAATAAGTGGGTTTTCAAATTAAAGAATGATGGCAAGAGTCTGAGGTACAAGGCACGTCTTGTTGTGAAAGGCTTTGGGCAAAAGAAAGGTATTGACTTTGATGAGATTTTCTCACCGGTTGTAAAGATGTCTTCTATTCGGGTTGTACTTGGCATGGCTGTAAGTATGAACCTTGAAGTTGAGCAACTTGATGTGAAGACCGCATTTTTTCATGGTGATCTTGAAGAAGAAATTTACATGGAGCAACCGGAAGGTTTTGTGGAAAAAGGGAAAGAGAAATTTGTTTGCAAATTGAAGAAATGTTTGTATGGTCTCAAGCAAGCCCCGCGGCAATGGTACAAAAAATTTGACTCTTTCACGATGAATAATGGTTTTTCTAAAACCACTTCGGACCATTATGTGTTTGTGAAAAATTTCTCGGATGGCAAATTTATTATTCTTTTGCTTTATTTTGATGACATGTTAATTGTGGGTCAAGATTCTACCATGATTAACAAGTTGAAGTTAGAGTTAAGTAAATCTTTTGCTATGAAAGATTTGGGACCGGCAAAGCAAATACTTGGTTTGAAAATTGTTCATGATCGCAAAGAGGGGCTGATTTGGTTGTCTCAAGAAAACTACATTGAGAAAGTTCTTGAGAGGTTCAACATGAATAAAGCAAAGCTGGTTGGTTGTCCCCTTCCGGGTCACTTCAAGCTTAATTCGAATCAATGTCCTACAAGTGAGAAAGACAAAGAAGAGATGTTGAAAGTTCCTTATGCTTCAGCAACTGGTTCTTTGATGTACGCCATGGTTTGTACAAGGCCGGATATTGCTCACGCCGTTGGTGTGGTGAGTCGTTTACTCTCTAATCCGGGTAAAGAACATTGGGTAGCGGTAAAATGGATTCTAAGGTATCTTCGAGGGACTTTGAAGGTGTCTTTGTGTTTTGGGGATGGTAAGTCGATGCTTGATGGGTTCACGGATTCTGATATGACCGATGATATTGATTCTAGGAAATCTACTTCGGGGAATTTGATGACATTTACAGGGGGAGCTGTGGCATGGCAATCTAAATTACAAAAACGTGGTGCTCTCTCAACTACCGAAGCTGAATTTATTGCCATTACAGAAGCTTGCAAAGAAGAGTTATGGTTGAAGAAATTTTTGCAAGAGTTGGGTTTGAAGCAAGAAAAGTATGTGCTTTATTGTGATAGTCAAAGTGCTATTCACTTGAGTAAAAATTCTACTTTTCATTCGAGATCGAAACACATTGATGTGAGATACCATTGGATTCGTAATGTGTTAGATTCGAAACTGTTGCAACTCGAAAAGGTTCACACAGATGATAATATTTTGGATATGTTGACTACGACTTTGTCGAGGGTTAAACATTTAAAGTGTCAAACTTTGGCGGGTATGGTTGATATCTCCACCTAAGTCGGTAGGGGGAGAATTGTTGGGTATATCTCCTTATTGGAGTGTGGGACCCAATTGGTTTGTTAAAAGAATTCTAATTTGGTTTGGTTTGGGTATAATATATTTTATATATATTATATCTAATTTTTAGAGACCCAATTCAGTTTGGTTATAAGTAGGATTTTTGATAGAAAAGCCCATTAATCAACAACATATTTATATATATATATATATATATATTGGTTTATGGGTTCAACGGCAGCAGCAAAAGGATAAATTCAAGTTGGTGGGTTTCAATTGGTGTGAATTATTGTAGTGTATTTGACTTGGTCAAATTCAATACCTTGGTTGCTGCTCTGCTTCGGTGTTTGGTGTTCGGTATTGATTTGGGTCAGTTATTTTGGGTCTTCTTCAACTCTGGTTCTGAAGATTTTGGTTCATCTATTTGGTGAGGTTTTTCCTCTTGTTTATTTGTGATTATTTGGAATTCACCTAAGGGTGGTTTTGTGAGACCATTCGTGTCTCGTTTGTAATCGTTTGGAAACTCTTTGGTTGATAGTGGAATCGAATTTCGATTCCGTGGACGTACCTTACATTGAGGGAACCACGTAAAATTCTTATGTTGCTTTTGATTTAATTTTTTCGCATTAGTTTTTATTCCCATTGATTGATTTACTTGTGGGGAATCACATATTTTCCCTAACACCTAAGTCTATAATAGTTAGAGTTCTAGCAAATGATGATTCAAAGTCCAAGTCCTGTTTTTTTAGTTTAGGAAGACGGTCTATTTTCAATGTTTTTTTCAAAAAAAAAAAAAAATATTTTAAACTAATTTTTCTCCTCGCATCTTGACGGTTATTTTCATTCGACCTCAATACTTTGGATTGTGATCCCTTCCATTCTAAAATTGTAATGAAAAATCTCCATTACATTAATTAAGAATTTATAGTTATTTTTTCTAAAGTTAAAATATTACTCAAAATGTTCTCATGATTATTTCACAACCTTTAAATGAACCAAGCTTATAAAACGGCCTATGGACCTCACCCTTCGGCCCAAGTCTTTGGTAATATTGGAGCATTGTTTCATACTACTCATATTAGAATAAGGTTAATTACGGGTGAGTCTTATTAAATGAATTTAAATACTTTTAGATCCTATACATCTTTTAAATTCACCTAATTAAAAATCTTAAAATACATATTATACTCTCATTACTTATTTTGTAAAATCAAAAGACAACCCCCATTCTCTCTCTCTCTCTCTCTCTCTCTCTCTCTCTCTCTCTCTAAGAGACTCACACCTCTACTTCCACCGTCGCCAGCGCTTGCCACCTCTACCATTGTTAGCAACCACCACCTCTACCATTGTCGGCTACCACCACCGTCCACCGAGTACTACCACCGTTCACCAATCACCTCCGTTGTTGTCGATCTACATATTACCGCCACTATTCACCAACTGCCTCCACCGTCAATGATATACACTACACCATTTTCAATCTACACTTTACCATCTCCGATCTGCATTTCATTGTCGCCGATCTACTGCTACGATTCACTAACTACCTCCATCGTTGCCAATCTTCACTGCCATTGTTCAAATCTAGCTATTTACAACATCGATCTACTATCTTAGATGTCGATTTGGTACCATCACCATGTTTGCCGTCAAGATACAGCCATTATATAGTCACCAGAGCTCTTACTAGTGATATTAGGTTTCTTTCTATCTCTTTCTATCTTTACATGGTGATGTATCTCCATCAATCTATTGGTAAAAATTTGGTAAAACCAGATTCGTTTTCTATAAATCTAAATACATTTATTAGTGAATAAAGTTACAGCGATAAATTTATCAATCTTTTCTTTTTCTTTCTTGCGTGTGTGTATGCGCGCGCGTGCAAGTATGTGGGTATTTTGCTATGAATGAATAACTAAATGAGTGTGAATGTGAGAGTAGCAGAGAATAACTAATTAAGTGGTCTCATAAATACTGATAAATAGCATCAATGATAAATTCATCACAGATAACACTGGTGATAGCTTTAGTGATAAATTTATCACTACTTGATTTTCATTCTCCTATCTTACTTTCTCTTGTTATTACCAGATCTGAGGAAGTGGTGGGAGTAGTGACATGCTGGAGAAGGACATTTTTCCTAAACAAATGGTTGAAAAACTATTACAAAACATTGTTGGAAAAAATATCGTCGGAGATCAGAAGTGGTTGTTGGCGGTCAGAGACGACTACCGAAAGTGGTCGCTGGCAACTGAAGACGGTGGCCAGAGGTCATTGATTGGGGATGGGAATAAGTCATGGCAGAGTTGATAATAGAAATAAAGAAGATAATAGGCACACACACAAAAAAAAAAAAAAAGGAACAAAACTTATAGGTAAATAAGTCTGATCAACATGATCGGCCTATAAGTGCCCTATTAGAATATTTGTCATGTTGTCTCCCAAAAAAAGACATAAAAATAGTGACAAATTTAGTATAATAAAATTCAAATTAAGACATTACCTATATTTATCCTTGGAGAAAAATATAATTTTTCTTCAATGATAATTTTCATTTTCATTCTCAATTGACATATTCATCCTAAAATTTTAGAAGTCTAAAAGACCAACACTAAATATTTAGAGAAACTGTCATTTTTGTCCTTTTACTTTGCCTTGATGATCAATTACACCCCTAGACATCAAATAATTTCAATTTTACCCTCAAAATTTTTGAAATATTATCAATTTGTTCCCTGTCGTCACATTTGAAACGGAAAAAGTAAAACAAATTATATTTTCTTCATCTTTTGTGCGTGTATCTATCTATGTATCTCATCCTTTTTTCAGGTACTATGTGAGAGAAGCAGAGAGGCTTGTAGAGATAGAAAATGAGGAGGAACACGAGAAGATAAGAGAGTTTAGGAATTTTGTGTGGTGTGGTGAGGTGAGGATGAGTTATATGAGTCTGGTCTGGATCATTTGTTGTCACTGTTGCCGTCGCTTGGCCTCACCATCGTTGCCGTGGTATATGGGTTAGGGTCAAACTGCCTAGGATCATAAGAGGTAGAGGAATGGTAGGATTGTAATTTTAGAGACTTATTAGGGTGTTTTGATATGAAAAAAAGTCTCATATTCACTACAACTCTCAATAGATACACGTGAATTACACTTTTAGTTAGGTTTGACAAAAATTGTAACTGTCCACTTTAATCCAGTAACCATAGTGAGGTATAATCCGTACCTGGCCTACCAAACTATAGGGAGGTAAAGTGAGGTTTGCCCAAAATAAAAACATATTAGTCAAATCCTGTGAAGTATTAATGAAAGAAACAAACTATTAAGTAGAGCCAAGTAACGAAAACACAAAGATGTGGAGTAACCAATCCTGTCGTCAGTGTAGATCTCATTTCCTCGATTCCCTATTAGCAAAAAAAAAAAAAAAAATACAATCAAGAAACAAACACTCATCATTTCATGAGAATAACCATATATCACCACTCTATGATTCTTCCAGAAACAAGCTAGGACAAGAATAATGCAATAAATTTCACCTAATAAGATTTCTGACGAAATGAGCACTACAATCAAAAAGGAAATGATCAATGCCTAGTTGACAAGTAACAAATCAATGCCTAAAGCGCACCCCAAACATGTGCAAAGTGAAATAATGGAAATCTCAAGCCTTGGTTATCATAGGAGATAAACAAATGGTAAAGAAAAGGAGGATTTTTTGGAATGCCAATACATGATGCTCAAATTGAATGTTTAACTTAATCAAACATATTTTCAAAGAAAATGTTATAGATCTCAAATTTTCTACCAAATGAATGATTAAATATCTCACATGGGTGTGGGGTGACCAAATGTCTCATATGAGTGTGGGGTGAACCCTATAACTATGTGAGACATTTGGTTATTCATTTAATATAAAATTTGGTATTCCTATCATTACCCTATTTCCAATGTCAAATGACTTCCTACTTTGCTCTGTCCACACGAAACCAATGGGGAAACCAATGTTGCTGCTTTAATGCCCAGCATCACTGAGAATGTTGCATGTCAATACTAGACACATAAACAAGTAATGGTTCAAATATTTTTGAATAACAATAGCTACAAAACGAAACCGCAATTTGCGAGTTCTAAAGGATGCAGCTCAAAGTTCATTCTATTTGGTGGACACACACTTCAAAAAAATCATAAGTTCAAATAAAATAACTTAAGATTAAATGATAAAAGGAAAACAATTTAGAACTATACCTATTAATTCATACTCCGTTAACTTTAAAATTTTGTGTTATGCCATATATATATATATATATATTTAAACTATGAATGCAATATTCATATATATGACATAATCAACATATAAACCATATATTTTGCAAGTGTTCCCAATGTACCGTGTCCTCCATTTTTGAAAACTATCATGTTGGTATGTCCATATCCGCGTTTCTTAACTAACATAAACTAAACTCAAGGTTTTGAAAGTGGTTGTAGTCACCGTAACGGTTGCGTTGACGAGATAGCGGTTGCGGGGTATAAATGCCATAGCATAACGATTGTGGTAACTAGAACCGTGATTTTTATTTTTATTTTCGCACAATTTGAAAAAAATTATGGATACATATATATATATATATATATATTCAAAATCACATTTATTGGGATTTAAAATAAATTTTGATCAATTTTTGCTAATTTTTTAAGTATGATCTAATATATTTCATATTTTCAAATCACTATAAAAGGAATTTTTTACCTTTTATTTCAATAGTTAATGACTTTAAGAATAATTTATTTTAAATGTTTACAAATTATTTTTTACCAATACTTGAGCTAACTGAATAAAAAATATTCACAATTATTAAATGAAAAGATTATAAAATAAAACTTGTGCCACAAATTAAAAAAATATACATTATATAGGAAAACAATTCGTATAAGATTTTTTCTTGGCTTAGATCACTTGAGTATTTGTTCTTTTTTTGTAAGCATTTTTGTTTTTTTGGGAAAAGGAAACTATTTAGAATATTGTAAAAGAATGTAACAATATCTAACGTACTGTTACGTCCATTATGGTACCTCCACGGCCGTTATGTAACACTAAAACAACCGTTACACATGTGAATTTTCGTCACACCGCTATAGCGGCCGTAACGGGTGGCAGTAACCACCGCAACCGTTACGTAATTGCATTATGTAACAGTTGCAGCTACTTTTTAAAACCTTGCATAAACCAAATCCCTGGCAATTGAACACAATGAAATCATGAAGCATCCCAATACCATTAACTAATGACAAGAAGAAAACATTACATTCAACACAAACTTATCCAAGGTATATGTTCAGGACAAATTAATAAATATAATTCGAAGAATAGAGCATTGAACAATTAAAATGACATGAAAGTAAAGGAAAAGTAATTACCTCGGAGTAACTCCCATTTCTAGTGTGAAGCAGCTTTCCAGAGTCCTCTTCCATATGAACCTTAGTAATGCCAAGCTTCCTATGCCCACCACCAAACTCAACCGAAAGATCCAAATCAATGAAACCCCCGGTTGCAATTGGGACAACAAACTGAGATATTTGGTAGCATTTTCTAGTAGCAGGAGAAGCTACAAAATAGGCAGCTCACACTTGAGGACAGAAAGGTTGACAATTGAAGGAAGCATTTATCATCCCTTGCATACTTTGTCGACATCCAGATACTCTTTCCCAACCAAATCGGAGGATTTGAGGACAGTTTTTGATGAAAGGGAACGTTTGAGAAAAGCCCAGAGGGTACCAACTTTGCATAGGTTGGCCACCTAGGATGCATGGCAGTGTGGAGTTAGCAATGGCAGCACCACGCATTGTTGTTCATATGCCAGCTGATAGAGAACCGGCAAGGTTACAGAGTTCGCCATTCTCCCCAGAAATAGAGAACGTGCTTCTTTCCGTTGGCTTTCATTAGTCAAAGTTTACTATATATGAAAGGAAAACAGACCTTTACATGCACATTAGCCATTTTCTAGCAAGTCATGGCTATTCACTGGAAAAATGATGCCTTAATGTGCATCTTATTTCCCTTAAGTCTGGGCAAATTAGACTTGAAACGGTTTGAAAGGCTACCAGAGGGGAGCATCGAGAGCTGGTCACAATTAGCAGAGGCATTTGTCACCAAATTCAATACAAATACAAAAATGCCAAAGGAATTCGATCATCTCATAGGAGGTGAACATAGAGCAAGGTAAGTCGTTGAAGGCTTACAATGCCAGGTACCGGGAGACATTCAATGAATGCCCCACTAAATTGGCCATTGCCCAGTACAAGCGAGGTTTGCCCAGTCGGAATAGGTTGAGGGACTCACTGGTAATGACTCCACCTTTGACTATGGAAGCATTGATGGATAGAATTAACCAACATATAAGGGTTGAAGAGGACGTAGCCCAAACTACCATGAAGGTAATTTGATAGTGGCAGACAAGAAGGTTGCGACTAAAGTCAACATAGTTGAGAGAGAAGAGAATCGCAACAAGAGAAATTGAAATAATAATGACCGGGCGAACAATCCCTGGGACAATGAAGCAGAATTGAAGGCATACACCGACATTACCACGGTCTTCACTATACTTATTTACCATATCTTGAGTGAAATCTGCGATGAGGCATCACTACAACATATAAGAGTTTTAGAGACCAAATTTTTTGGTCTCTAAAAGTGAAAATTTTGTTGCAAAAGACATTTAGGGACCAATTTTTATCGTCGTGAGGATAGTCACTAAAAGGTCGTCCCGAAAAGTCAAAAACAAAGCTTTTAGTGACAATTTTGAAAATGCCACCAATAAATAGACTTTTAGGGACAAAATAATTTGGTCTCAAAATAGTTTATTTTTTGAGACAAAAAATTTGGTCTCAAAATGATAATAATTCATCACTAATGTCCAATTTTAGTTGCTAAAAATCTAATTACGACACTTTTTGCAACAAAAATATTTGGTCCTTAAAAAATAATTTTGTCCCTAAATTTTGATCTCTAAAACCTTAATTTTTTGTAGTGCATGCATTCAGTCGACGGCGAAACAAAGTGAGGCACAAAAGGGATATAACCCAAGGTATGTTGCACCTTCCATGATGAGAGAGGGCAGCAAATAGAAGATTGCACGCCGCTCAAACAACACTTGGAAGAGTTGGCTGCTGTTGGGTATTTGGATCACTACATTGATGGAGGGTTCAGGGCTACTCCTCAAGAACAAGCCTTGCCAAATGGCCTGGCAATTGAAGATGTTCCTTCTCGAGGAATGATCAATTGAAGAGATTAGGGGAGATCAATTTTGGAAGATGCCGGTAAGAAGGTCAAGGAAAAGTGACATATAACTTGTAGATTGTTTTATCAAGATCGTCATTTCTTTATGAATTTACATGTTATAAAAAAGACAAACTCTCTATCGAGCGAAATTTGCTCGGTGACATAGATTCTTTGCTGTGCATTGGAAGTATGGTCCAAGGGGCAAAGGATGTTGTTGCCCTTCGGTTCAAATGAACTCCTTATCGAACGAAATTTGCTCAATAAGAGGTTTGTTGAAGGTTTTGTTTAATTTTGGAATTCCTTGCCGAGCAGATTTTGCAAGGTGAGAGGTTTGTTGAAAGTTTTGTTCAATTTTGAAATTCCTTGCCAAGTGAATTTTGCTCGGCAAGAGGTTTGTTAATAGTTTTGGTCAACTTTGAAATTACTTACCGATCGAATTTTGCTTGGCAAGAGGTTTGCTGGTGGTTTTGATTAACTTTGGAATTCCTTACTGAGCGAAATTTGTTTGGTAAGAGGTTCGTTGATGGTTTTGATCAACTTTGAAATTCTTTGTCGAGCGAAATTTGCTCGAAAAAAGGTTTGTTGATGGTTTTGATCAACTTTGGAATTCTTTATTAAGAGAATTTTGCTCAGCCAGAGGTTTGTTGATGGTTTTGATCGACTTTGGAATTCTTTTCAAGCAAAATTTGCTCGAAAAGAGGTTTGTTAATGGTTTTGATCAACTTTGGAGTTCCTTACGAAGCGAATTTTGCTCAGCCAGAAATTGTTGATGGTTTTGATCAACTTTGGAATTCCTTACCAAGTGAAATTTGCTTGGCAAGAGGTTCTTCATGGTTTTTATCAACTTTGGAATTCCTTACTGAGCAAAATTTGCTCAGTGAGAGGTTTGTTGAAGGTTTTGTTCAACTTTAGAATTCCTTACCGAACGGATTTTGCTCCGCAAGAGGTTTGTTGAAGGTTTTGTTCAACTTTGAAATTCCTTGCCGAGCTAATTTTGCTTGCTAAGAAGTAAGTTGGCGGTTTTTCCAACTTTGAAATTCCTTGCCAAGCTAATTTTGCTCTCTAAGAAGTAAGTTGGCGGTTTGTCTAACTTTAGGATTCCTTGCTAAGCAGATTTTGGTCACCAATAAGGAAGTTCCTTATTGAGTTGATTTTATTCGCGAAGAACTAACTTAAGAATTCCTTGCCTAACTAATTATGCTTGCCAAGAAGGGAATTCCTTGCCAAGCTTATTTTGCTCACCAAGAAGGAAGTTCTTTGTTGAGTTGATTTTGCTCGCCAAAAAGGAAATTTTGTGTCGAACTATTTTGCTCCACAAAAAGTAAGTTGGTGTTTTGTCGAACTGATCATAACCATGCAGTTGAGCACAGTCTAAGGGGCAAGTGATGTTGCTACCCCTTGTGTAATAACCCCAATCTGTACTTAGCTAATAAACCATGATTAAGAATGCCTAATGAGTAGTTAAGATGAAATCCTGAGTTAATTGCACGTGTCATGTGTTATTTGCATTTTTATTTGTCGGTCATAGGATTATCTATCTGTAATTTTTTTTCAATGTGTGAATTGAAGGCCTATTCGGTCACTAAACACGAAATTGACTAAGTCAAAATGTAATATGGAATTTTTAGATATTTATGGTAGGTTTAATTGAAATTTGATTTGGAACCAAATAATTAGAATAAATTAACTAGAACTAATCATACTTAATTAGTCTAATCCGAACCAAGCCTACAAAAAGGCTAGTTGTTGGCTCTAGAACACATTTACACACTTCTAGAGTTCTCTAACTTGAGCTCAACGTGAGGGAGAGGAAGAAAAAGAGAGGAAGGATTGACACCAGAGTGAAGCTCAAAATGCCGAAGTGTTCTATCTGCAAGGGTCGACACTAAATTTCATAATACAATCTAGTAGTAAGGGTTGACACTAAATTTCATAATGCAATCTAGCAGCAAGGGTCGACACCAAGAACCACAAGGGTCGACACTAAATTTCATAATGTAATCCAGCAGCAAGGGTCGACACCAAGAATATTTGAAACTCAATGCACAGAAAAGAGAAAAGCAAAGGGTCGACACCTAAGTTACAGGGGTCAACACCTGCGAAATCTGGGTTTGAAAAATCTAGCTGCCAAATTAGATCTGGACTGTCACAGACCTTTTTTTAAGCCACTTTTTTAGACTTGTGCACAGAATATGTCATCATTTCTGACCTTCGAGCAGATCTTCTGGCACCACATCTTCTCCAGGAAGTTGATTGATGAGGTTGAGCATTAAATAAAAAGTTTGTGCATTTAATGATTGTGGGAGCCGAATTTCCTTAGATCAATAGAAAATAATGGACCAGTCCGGTCCATAACATAACCTCTATTCGGCATTGATCCCAGTCAATTGAAGAGCCGAATAAAATAGCCAGCATTCCAACCAGTAGAACAAAGGCCGAGTATAAGCACATGTAAAAGATCAGGGATGGGCCAGGCCCCAAGGCCCAAAGAGAATACTATAAATACAGGATCTTCAGTTAGAGAAAGGTATGTGAGAACTAGCAAACTTAACTTAAGATACAAGTAATCAAGAGAGTATACACTGACTTATCCGTCGGACTGCTAATTCCGGCACTCCCGACCGGAGTGTTCATTCCTTTTCAGGTGACTAGCTGAAGATCACGAATGTCCCCCAGGATCTGAAGAGTATTTCCAAACCACTTCCCCACAATTGGCGCCGTCTGTGGGAATACTCAAGCACATCCATGGCGGACGTGACGAAAGATCCTCCGGCAGTCACTGTCGACCCTACACCGCAAGATGAAACCGCTCCAAGCAATATGCTTGGGCCAAAGAATATTATCGCAAGAAGGGCCTTGAACTTCGGTTCACCCTCGACATCAGCACAAGAGGCAATGCAAACGATTATGGAGCAAGCAAGGCAAAACGAACAAAGGTTGGAGAACATGATCGCTGAGAACGAACGTCTCCGTCAGGATTTGGCCTTGGAAGTAGCGAAGTCCAAACAAGCTATACGCCAAGATCCGGAACGACCTCTGAGGGCAGGTGGTCAACGACCTCGAGCCCGACAACAAGACACTGACAGTGACTCTGACTCATTGTCCCCGGAGCCCAAAAAAAAGGGTAGACTCGAAGCTACCAGTTCTTCTGAAGAGAGTGTACGTATAAGGCATAGGCGAAGAAGAAACATTTCAGACGAGGAAGACCAGCATGATCCCTTTGAACGACGGATCACAAGGGCGATCCTGCCCAAAAAGTTCAAAGCTCCGTCCTTCACTCTCTATGATGGAAAATCAGACCCCACTGATCACATCCGTCACTACAAGTAAGCCATGACATTGCATGCAGACGACGAGGCCCTCATGTGCCAAATATTTCCCAGCAGTTTGGGACCATTAGCTATTAGGTGGTATTATAAACTGGAGCCGGCTTTGATCAAGAGCTTCCATTAATTACAGAAATCCTTCAGGGCCAGATTCATCACCAACGAGGTCTAACCGAAACAAGCCAACTCTTTCTGGGCAATGCAGATCCAGCCAGAAGAAACACTAAGAGCGTATTCGGCACGCTACTGGGAATGCTTTAACCTTGTTGATGACGCTTGCAATGACTCCATGGCCATCACCACCTTCAAAATGGGTTTGCATCCTGATAGTGCTCTTCGCAGCTCCTTGACTAGAAGACCCCCCAAAACAGTCTGGTCGTTAATGAAGAAAGTTGAGGAATACTGCAAAGTGGAGGATGACGCCTTGCGGGTTAAAGCCGGAAACGTGGCCAGCAAGACGGCCCCTTCTGAAATTGCTCTGTTGATAAGTTCTGTACCACCTCAGAGCCCTGAACCGCAACATCGGGCTAAACGGGACAAGAGATGGGATTCTCGCCGATCGAGCGACCAATGCCCCCACCGAGCAAATGAACAACTACAAGTCGATAGCAGGCGCACATGGCGCGCTGATAAGAAATACACAAAATTGTCAGAGCTGATCAGCGCGGTTATGACCAAAGTCCAACACCTTCCGTTCTTCAAATGGCCATCCAAAATGGTGGGACCTCCCGAAACGAGAAGACGGGATAGGCGGTGCGAGTATCACAAGGATCATGGCCATGATACTGAGAGTTGTTATGCATTGAAGGATCACCTGGAGGAATTGGTACAGGATGGTCGGCTACAACAATACGTCCGAAAAGGCAACTCAACCAAAGCAATAGCCTTAAGACAATATTCACCTCCACTCGGCGTGATTCACATGATATACAGTCTGTCAATGTCATCCGCGGTGCATATGATTCAGTCGAACCCCGACCCTCAAAACAAACTCACTCAGGCTAAACAGTCCCATGAAGCTCCGAGCATTACTTTTGATGATTCAGATTTGGCCGGAGTGACACTTCCCTACATTAATCCCTTGGTAATTGAGTTACGCGTAAACCGATTCACCGTTGAGTGCGTACTAATTGACCTGGGGAGCACATCGAAAGTTATGTATTACAAGACATTCACCAAACTCGGCTTCTTAGAATCAGATTTTTCTCCAGCCCCTTTGTAGACACCCCATTTTTGACCGTCCTCAAGACTTGGACGTCACCGTCGGAACACTCGGTGATTACCCATGTTTGTGTTCATTTGGAGTTCCCGGAGTTCTCGGGCTGTAGCGCCTCGGGACCTCGAACTCGACCCGATTGTGTTTGGTTTTGCACGAACACTTGTATTTTGCCATGAAGCAGGAACGCCTTGTGAGGAATCCTACACACCACCATTGGGGCTAGAGGCCACCATTGGTGAAAGTTATATCGGCACTTTATTGTGCCGACCGGCACTATTTTGTGCCGACCGGCCTTATTTTTGTTAAAATGGCACTCTTGCCGCCGTCTTGTGCACTTGCTCTATCGGATATTTTATTGCAAATTGTAAAGCTTTTGCTCCCCTCCATACACGTGTATGGAGGGATGAGGCCTTTGGTTGCTTAGTGGCTAAGCATTTCATGCTTATACGAGGGAGCCTCTTCCTCTTGCATTAGGGTTGAAGATTCTTGAGGGCAAAACCAGAGATATACATATATATCTCTGATATACATCCTTACAAAAGATATATCTCTCTTTCTCCCCTTTTGTGTGTGTTCTAAGGCCAAAAAGTGTGATTTTGTCTCATTTTTGCTCCTTTACACACACCATTACACCTTAGCTCGAGATTGAGAGACTTAGGAGGTTGTTTGTGTTGGTTTTGGACTGGTTTTGAGCACTTGGGGGTGGCTGGAACCTTTGTGCTTCAAGAGATCTTCAAGGGTAAGGATCTTACTTTATTTTCCCCATTTTTGCAACTCATTTCTACCATCTCTACTTTGTGTTTTTGGATCTGTGTTTAACATGTAAAAGTCTTTTTTTTACTTGCTAAGGAACATTCATTAAGATCATTTGGCCATTTGAGTGAAGCCTCACTCTTTTGGTCTTTATTTTGGCCTATTTTGTGCCTTTTCTTGGAGATCTTGCTTGTTTGGTGTTCTTGGCCTTCTCACCACTGAAAACCAGTGGGTTTTCAGTGGTGAGAGGGTCATTTTCGAGCATCATATAAGGGAGAGACACCCCTCTCCCTTTGGTCCTTTGGTTGGCCTTTGTTTTGGCTCATAGCATAACATGAATGCATGCTTGTATTTGCCTCCATTTCAGAGCTTTTTTAGTATGTTTAAGGTCATGTTTGACCTCTGTTTTTGGTGGATTTCGTGGCCTCTTACATGCTTCTCATATATGCTTTGAAATGTTCTTTTATGCTCAAAGGCATGCCATGTGTTTAAGCCTTCATACTTGCATGTTTTGGGTTTGATTTCATGAGGACAATAGCATCTATTTGCCATGTGATAGGGCTGTGAGCCACTGATCTTGACACATTTGGTATGCTTAGTATGTATCTCTTGCATTTTTAGGCGTGTGAGCCTTGCATGTTTTGACCCTAGCATGTTTGGCTTGTTTTGATCTAATGATTTGGCATCATATTAGGCCCCATTTCAGTCCATTAGTCTTGTTTGTATGTTGGTATATGTGGCTTAGTTCATGCTTTAAAGATATGCTCTTGTGTGCTTAGGATTTGGCCTTATGCATGCTTACATATTTGATGCCTTTTGCGGCTGCCACACATGAGTTTTGGATGTCATTTCATGTGCTAAAGGTCTGATTTTGGTTGTTGGGAGCATGCCATGAGTGGTTGTGTAAGTGGTGTTGGGTTACTCTCTTTGGTACCTTAGACTTAGGTCCAATGGCTAGCATGCTTGTGTAGCATCTCAATCATTGTTTTGAGGCATGTTTTGCCACTGTTTTGGAGAAGTTTGAGGGCTGCCCTTTTTGATCTAAGTCCATTGTTGCATACTTGTTATATGGTTGTCACATGTTTGGTTAATAAAGCTTTGAATATTTGCTAGTTCTATGCTTGATTGGTCCATGTGGCATGACTCTCATGCTTTGCATATCTTAGCATTTTGCATGCTTAATTTGTTAGCATCTTAGTCCCAATGTTTGCATGTTTGCATGCTTACATATTTGCATGATTACATGATTGCATTTCATTGCTTGGTTTGGGGTGTCAAACTAAGTATAGGAGTTGGGGGGTGTTTGTACCTTAAGTGACAAAACACACCTCATCCCCCATGTCATTAAGGCCCTTGATATCAACATGATAGGGACTTAATTCATATTGTTTGTATTGCATGCATTTTATATCAAAAATAGCAACCTTGGTTCCTTAGGCTATCATGCATCAAATGCATAATTGATAGCCCTAGAACCAAGTGTCACACCCCCTTGAGTCCCTAAACATGATAGGAGGTGTTAGACATGCTTACATTTGCCCAAAAACCATGCCCATGCATTGCTGGTTTGCTGCTGCTGTCAACTGTCTTCTGCAGGAATTACTTGCCGATCGGCATTATAGAGTGCCGACCGGCACTTTATTTATTGCCGATGAGCTCCTTGTCAGCCGATGGACACTGTGCATGGCCGATGGAAATTCTATTTAGCCGATGTTGATTCTGAATGTGTGGGGAGAATTCTCAGGGACTTTAGTAATTTTTCAAGGAGCAGGGCAGTAAAAAGCAGAGACCAGCAGTAGCACGGTGCGGAGTTTTTCGGGCGAGTTGCATCGAGCATGCCTCATTCACGCGTCTTAGGCGGTGAGGCCCCATTTCATTTCACTTATTTGTTTTAATTTCAGTACGTAGAAATTTGTAATAATTTATTTATTTGTTTATTTCTTTCGGGCCTGTATTATTTATTTATTCGGTCCCTCCGAGTGAGGGTAAAAATGTAATAAGTGTGTGTGTGTGGGCATGTATGTCTTCCAATCCCCACTTCTTTCTATCCCTTTTAGTTACCCGCTTACAGTGGCAGATTAGGGCATTTTCAATTAGCATACCTTATGTAAATGCATGCGTGCATCATTCATAAGTATTGCATACATTGGGCTCGGCACATCACGCAAACTGCATCGCACTTTCGATTTCCAAATTGAATACGTGCTATGTGATAGCATTTCATATGCCATGTTAGGGTTAGCCGAGCCTAGTCTAGATTGCATCTATGCCTGTGTCGCATTAGCCACTTAACATGAAACTAGGTCATGCATGTTTGCTAACCGGGTTTTGTTTTTGGCGCGGAGTACGATGTAAGTCTTTATCGCTTTAGCATATCGCATGCGTGTGAATGTTAACATGACAATAGGATTGCCATGCGGCTAAATGCTTACACGATATAACTGTTTGTATGCCTGTGGGTGGAGGTTGGATTGCGTGAGTTGGGAGTACTCATTGAAATCCGAATTTTAGCCTACCTGCGAGTAGCAATTTTAAACCAACACGTTTTTCGAGACAAAACGGATATGCAATGTTTATTTCCAAATTAGGCGATCTAGTCTATACTTGTTTGCTGCGCGCATAACGTAGTAAATCTAGGCTAATAACCGGAATAAGAACACGTAATGTTTTCAAAATCGGATATCACGGTTAGTAGAGGCCGGTCTTCGGACCGGGCGAAAGGGGGTGCTCATAGCTGACCTTCCCCGATCGTACCCAAGCTCCCGAGCCAAGACCACTTTGGTGATGACGGACATGTGGCCTTGACGCAGAGTCGGGGTTTCTAAATTTCCCAATAAAAAAAATTTAGGTGGCGACTCTATGTCCGCAAAGCTCCATGTTTGGCACTACTTTTCAAAAATCTGTTTTCTCAAACGATTTGCCGGATTTGGACTCTTTGGTTCAGATTTAGAACCGACACAAAAATCGAGTCCGAACTGTTAGCGCGAGGTCCCACCGGGGACGTGCTACACCCTTATTCGTTATTTGGCTTTAACACCAATCCAGAATACCCGTTGGGAAAAATCACACTACCCGTTCGAGCGGGATCCCGAACAGTGGATGTGGAATTCTTGGTCGTCAAGCTGCCTTCGCCGTATAACCTCATCATGGGGCGAACTTGGTTGCATACTATGCAGGCCGTGCCGAGCACCTATCATCAGCTGTTATGCTTCCTGACAGAACGCGGCATCGAGCAGATCCGTGGCTCCTAGAAATCGGCACAAGCATGTTATCTCATCGCTGGAAAGACACCAAAGTAGTTGCAAGTGAACTCTATTGAGGCGACGGATCGGGAGAGCCTCGATGATGTTGGGCAGCTCCCAGGTGAAAAGGCCACGGAAGCCCTAGATCGAGTTGAAATCGACGGAGACCTAGACAGGTTCTTCATGGTTTGCGGCTCCCTGAATCAAGCCGACAGACAGCAGTTAATTTCCTTCATGTTCGGCAATCTTGATGTATTTGCGTGGACTACATATGATATGCCGGGTGTAGATCTGTCTGTTTTGCGGCACCGTTTGAATGTTAACCTCAAATGCAAGCCGATCATTCAGAAAAGCCGGCGGTCCGCCACAGAGCACATTGCCGCCGTTGTTGAAGAGGTTGACAGGTTGCTTGACGTTGGGGCAATTAGGGAAGTGACCTATCCTACATGGCTCTCTAACACTGTGGTTGTGAAAAAGAAAAATGGGGCTTGGCGAGTCTGTGTTGATTTCACGGACCTGAACAAAGCCTGCCCCAAAAATTGTTTTCCTCTCCCCAGGATAGACCAACTTGTAGATGCTACGGCACATCATCAGCGTATGAGCTTCCTCGATGCCTACAGAGGGTACCATCAGATCACTATGCATCCAGAGGACCAAGACAAAACTGCATTCCTCACCCCAAGAGAAACTTATTACTATAAGGTTATGCCTTTTGGGCTAAAGAATGCAGGGGCAACTTACCAGAGACTAGTCACCACCATGTTCAAGAAGCAACTCGGCCACACTATGGAAGTGTACATTGACGATATGGTGGTCAAGTCCAAGGAAGAGCAGAATCATATAGCCGATCTGGAAGAGACATTCGGCATTCTACGTAAATATAGAATGAAGCTGAACGCTTCCAAATATGCGTTTGGGATCGGCTCTGGCAAATTCTTGGGTTAAATTGTCAACCACTGAGGAATTGAAGCCAACCTAAGGCAAATCATAGCAATCCTAGAACTCGGCTTCCCTCGATCGATCAAGGAAGTTCAGAAGTTAATGGGGATGGCCGCCACATTCAACAGGTTCATCAGTCGTTCCATGAACCGCTGCCAACAATTCTTTCATACACTACGACAAGGCAAGGCTTTCGAATGGTCCGCCGAGTGCGAAGCTGCTTTCAACGGCCTCAAGACCTACCTTCGATCAGTTCCACTCTTGACAACACCTTCGGCCGGTGATCTGCTTATTTTGTATCTAGCAGTTTCTGACCGGGCCGTCAGCGCCATACTGATAAAGGAAGAACTGGGGGAGCAATGGCCAGTGTATTATGTGAGCAAGGCAATGGTTAACGCCAAAACACGCTACCTTCCGTTGGAAAAACTCATCCTAGCCCTAGTCATGGCGGCAAAAAAACTGATGCATTACTTCCATGGCATCGCATCAAGGTGCTAACAAATTACCCCCTCCGATCAATAGTACCTAGTGCGGAAGCATCAGGATCCGTTTCAAAGTGGGCTCTTGAACTCGGCCAGTACGATATTCAGTTTCTACCTAGAACCTCAATCAAGAGACAGGTGCTTGCCGACTTTGTGGCCGAATTCACTGGTGGTCTTGCTGATTTCAAGTCTGATGAAATTCGACCTAAGCCGAACTGGAGAATTTATGTTGGGGACATTTGCAGTTGTACTGTGATGGATCATCCAATCAGCAAGGCAGTGGAGCCGGGGTAGTCATCATGGCTCCCGACGGTGCAATAATTGAGCAGGCCATTAAACTCGGCTTCGATGCGTCAAATAACGAAGCCGAATACGAAGCCCTTCTAATCGGTTTGTGGAATGCACATATTTTGGGTGCTCAGCGTCTGCTTGTATTTTGCGATTCAAAACTGGTGATCAACCAGCTAAAAGGGGAGTACACGGCAAGAAATGATCGTATGGCGATTTACATGAAAACGGCTAACTCCTTGCTGGCAAAATTTGACCATCATGAATTGAATTAGATAACACGTGATCAGAACACACACAGATGCCCTAGCTTGCCTAGCCTCCGCCATTAACTCAGAGATTAAACAGACCATCGAGGTGGGTTTCATCCTGAAGCCAAGCATTGGTCCTTCGGAGGAAGTCCAGGTCAATGTCATAGAATCTGGACCAAGTTGGATGGATCCCATTGCTGCATTCCTGTCTTCCGAATAGCTCCCAGAGGATAAGAAAGAAGCGCACAAGCTGCGAAACAAAGCCCTGCGATACTACTTGGATCCGTAAGGAAAGCTTTATAAAAAATCCCTTTCTGGTCTATACCTGGAATGCGTGCATCTGGACAAAGTCGAAGAACTTCTGATTGGAATACATGAAGGCAGTTGTGGCGCAGATTCTAGTGGGCACTCTTTGGCCCATCGAGCTATAACACAGAGGTATTATTGGCCGACAATGAGATCTGATGCCAAATGCTATGTGAAAAAATGTGAACAGTTCCAGAAGTTTTCCCCGTCAACCCATCTGCCTGTTGAAGAGTTGAGCTCTATTACTAGTCCCTAGCCGTTCGCCTAGTGGGGACTTGATATCGTAGGACCATTGCCGAGGGCCCTAGGGAACAAGCGATACTTGATCGTCGTGACAGATTACTTCACAAAATAGGTCGAAGCGGAGGCATTAACGCACATTCAAGATGCTGATGTTAAGTGCTTTGTTTGGAGAAATATCATAACACGATTCGGCATTCCAAGAGCTCTTATCTCAGACAACGACACCCAGTTTGATTGTGGCATCTACCGAGAGATGTGCAGCAAGTATGGTATCCAGCCTTACTTTTCCATGCCGGCTTACCCCCAAAGCAATGGTCAAGCCGAAGCCTCTAACAAATCCATCTTGGACGGCATCAAGAAGAGGCTGGAGAGAGCGAAAGGCAAATGGGTCAAAGAATTGCCAAGTGTATTGTAGGCTCATCGAACTACGCTGAGGCAATCCACTGAAGAAACACTGTTTGCTTTATCCTTTGGAACCCAGGCGATCATACCCCTGGAGATCGGCCACCCAACCCTGAAATCGCAAGTTTTTGATATGGGCCGAAACGACATGATGCTGGCTTTGGATTTGATTCTGATCGAAGAACGAAGAGACCGTGCCCTTGCGTCCATGGCACGATACCAATAACAGCTTGCTAAGTCGTACAATCAACGTGTTCAGCTGCGCCGCTACACACCAGGAGAGTTGGTCCTGAAGAAAGTACTTCTAGCTGCCAGGAAACCGGCTGATGGGAAATTGGGTCCTAACTGGGACGGCCCCTATCAGGTCGATTCGATCGCAGGAGTATGGGCATATAAGCTCAAAGACATGTCCGAAAGGAGTCTGCCACGGCCTTGGAATTCAACACACTTGCGTAAATTCTGTCATTGAACCCGACTTGTGGGGAATGATACTAGTTTTGAATGATTCACCATGTACACTCTCCACTTTTGTAATGCAAAGATCCCTATTTACTCACTTCAAAGTCTAGTTCAAAAGTGTTTGGGCCGATTAAGCCTTTGGGCCGACTAAGCCTCCGGATTCGGAGCGCCCTTCATGGATATCACGATTGGCCAAATAAAGACTCCGAATTCGAAGCCCCATCGGCACAGGACGCCTTTGGGCCGACAAAGCCTCCGAATTTGGAGCGCCCTTCGTGGATATCATGATTGGCCAAATACAGACTCCGGATTCAGAGCCCCATCGGCGCAGGACGCCTTTGGGCTGACAAAGCCTCCGGATTCGGAATGCCCTTCGTGGATATCACGGCTGGCCAAATAAAGACTCCGGATTCGAGCCCCATCGGCGCAGGATGCCTTTGGGCTGATAAAGCCTCCGGATTATGAGCGACCTTCATGGATATCACGATTAGCCAAATAAAGACTCCGGATTCAGAGCCCCATCGGCGCAGGACGCCGTTAGGCCGAGAAAGCCTCCGGATTCAGAGCGCCCTTCGTGGATATCATGATTGGCCAAATAAAGACTCCGGATTCGGAGTTCCATCGGTGCATGATGCCTTTGGGCTGACAAAGCCTCCGGATTCGGAGCGCCCGTCGTGGATATCACGAGTGGCCAAATAAAGACTCCAGATTCGGAGCCCCATCGGCACAGGACGCCTTTGGGCCGATAAAGCCTCCGGATTTGGCGCGCCCTTCGTGGATATCACGACTAGCCAAATAAAGACTCCGGATTTGGAGCCCCATCGGCGCAGGACGCCTTTAGGCCGATAAAGCCTCCGAATTTGGAGTGCCCTTCGTGGATATCACGACTGGCCAAATAAACTCCGAATTCGGAGCCCCATCGACGTAGGACGCCTTTGGGCCGACAAAGCCTTCGGATTCGAAGCGTCCTTTGCGGATATCACGATTGGCCAAATAAAGACTCCGGATTCGGAGCCCCATCAGCGCAGGATGCCTTTGGGCCGATAAAGCCTCCAGATTCGGAGCGCCCTTCGTGGATATCACGATTGGCCAAATAAAGACTCCTGATTCGGAGCCCCATCGACGCACGATGCCTTTGGGCCGACAAAGCCTCCGGATTCGGAGCGCCCTTTGTGGATATCACGATTGGCCAAATAAAGTCTCCGGATTCGGAGCCCCATTGGCGCATGACGCCTTTGGGCCGATAAAGCCTCCGGATTCGGAGCGCCCTTCGTGGATATCACGATTGGCCAAATAAAGACTCCAGATTTAGAGCCCCATCGGCGCATGACGCCTTTGGGTCGACAAAGCCTCCGAATTCGGAGCAACCTTCGTGGATATCACAATTGACCAAGTAAAGTCTCCGGATTCGGAGCTCCATCGGCGCATGACGCCTTTGGGCCGACAAAGCCTCCGGATTCGGTGTGCCCTTCGTGGATATCATGATTGGCCAAATAAAGACTCCGGATTCAGAGCCCCATCGGCGCATGATGCCTTTGGGTCAACAAAGCCTCCGGATTGGCCAAATAAAGACTCCGGATTCGGATGGCCTTCGTATAAGCCATATAAACAAAGGCGGAAATATGTCCTTAGATAAATCGAACGGCATCAAGTGTACTAATATAAATAAAAAGTACGCTACAAATTGAAAACTAAGCGTTTTATTAAAATCAGCCAATAAATACATAATTTTGCTCTCAATCTACATAAGTATTACAAGGTCTTCTTTTATTCGGCGGCTCCCTCATCATCACTCTTCTCAATTTCGAAAGTGGAAAAGGGAAAATCATTCTGTTGGTACAACGGTAACACAAAATTCACACCTGCTGCCTGGAGAGCCTCAGCTTGCTGAAGTGACTTGATCCAGCCATGCTTAAACCCACGATTTTCACATCGGCAAACTTCTTCGGCGAGTTTCTCCTAGGTCTTCTGAATTCTGACCTTTTGGCCGTCATGGAAGCCTTTTTCATAGGTCGTGGCCCTCGCAGTCTCAATCGCGAACATGCTAGCCGTGTTCTGATCGGCAATAGCATCACTTATCAGCCTTTGAGTCACCCTCTCTTCCACAACCGGGTTCGGATGGCTGGCTGATTGAGACTCGGCAGACTTGATTTTCCTTAGCTCACGCTCGACCTTCTCCACGCGAGCGTCTAACTTCCGAATGCATTCACCTCTCTGCTCTATATCGCATCGAGCGGCGCAGAGACGCATGCCGATTTCAGAAGTGGTGTACAGCCCCTTCACCGCCCCGTGAACGCCTTCACAAAACACTTCGAAATCCTGCCGACTTACCATCGACTGCTGGACTTCAAGTGGAAAAATCTGTCGAGTGAAGTCGACTGCCACATTTGGATCTCGAATGATCGAATCCACCTCTGTCATTGGTCTATTCCCCACGAAGACCGCAAAACTCAATGGGCGCGGAGTCGCGTCGGATTCCCTTCCAGAACGGGGTTGAGGAGATTTGCTCTGTGGCTGCTTGTCCCTCCTGGGCGACCTACTTCGATGACGAGGAGATTGGTGTCTCTCCCGATCCCTCAAAGTCCTACTTCCCGTGCGCCAAGGTTCACCACTTCGACTCATATCTCCTCCCAGCTCAGCTAGCGTCCTCGCTTCCCCTCTACTGTTGAAAAAAAGTCTATTTGACATTCGCACTTGTTTAACCTTCCTCAGAGAGCTGGACTGAGTTGCTGACTGAGCATATAAATAGGACCTTCGTTCACGAATTACATGCCTATTTATTCCCTACGAGGGCAGAACCTCCGAGGCAATCTCATTAATATCAAAACCTCAATAGCCCAGCGCCGATTGAGTCATATGCCCCAATCGCCCCATTAACTTCCATTATTCGGCGTTCTATGTTCATGAACCAGCTGGGGCAAGGGCAGATTCATCAATCTAGTCGGCTTGAGTGCCCTAGCCGCTCCAAGAATCGATTTATCAGTACAATATTCATAAGTTCATTTTATTCGGCGTTCTATGTTCATGAACCAGCTGGGGCAAGGGCAGATTCATCAATCTAGTTGGCTTGAGTGCCCCAGCTGCTCCATGAATCGATTTATTAGTATAATATTCATATGTTCATTTAATTCGGCGTTCTAGTTCACGAACCTCCGTTATTCGGCGTTCTATGTTCATGAACCAGCTGGGGCAAAGGCAGATTCGTCAAGCTAATCAGCCTATGTACCCTAGATCCCTTATGAGCTGACCCATCAGCACCTCATGAATTCATTTTATTCAGTCATAAATCAAATTCATTAATTTAATCGGCTAATAAGTTTGCCGTCTCACGTAGTCGTGACATTTTGTTCTAACTGCTGATTCTTTTAACTATGTATTCATATCACAAACAATACAAGCAATAACTTGAGAGCATAGAAAATTTTCATTCATAAATTGGGCGCTAACAGCGGAAATTTTACACATGAAAATCCAAAAAAAAGATAAAAATCAACTAACAAAAAACATACATTGAAATTAAAAATACCTAACAAAACTAAAATGTCTCCCAAATCAAGTCTCAGGATCAGACTCAAGCGGCTCAACGTCCACTTGCTCGTATGGAATTGGCATGGCCAATGTAACTCCAGCGGCAGCAAGGGCTTTGAGCCAGCCGTGTTTGAATCCCCAATTCTCGAATTTGGGGACTTCTTCTACATAGTTTTCAAGGGTGGTGCCCTTCCTAGCCTCGAATGCCGCGGAAGCCTCAGAGTCGGCTTTTTCCTTAGCCTTCTTTGACTCTTCCAACTCGGCCTCCAGCTTGGCAAGCGCCTCCTTGGCTAACTTGAGCGATTCCTCGCTTGCGTTTGCCCTCTCCTCAGCGTCGGATTTGAGCTGGTCAGCAGTCCCCGCCCTCTCCTTCTCAGCTTCAAATCGTGTACTTTCCATTGTGGCTCTCGCCGCCTCAAACTCGGCTTTGCTCCTCTCACCTTCAACTTCCGACTTCAAGCTGCCAATTCTCTCAATGGCATCATGTTGGCGGCGGCCTAGTTCGGCTATCCTTCTAACCGTCTGCAAAACAAGTTGGGATTGTCACATACCAAAAAATACCATATGCAAACCAAACCAAATAAGGAGTTAAGATAGTCACATACTAGAAGGGCCGACTAGGCAGCTAAGGCTATTGTTACCAAATTCAGCTCGGCACGAAAGGTTGCCTTGTCAGCCGGCAAGGAGACCGAGGCAGCCAAGCTCAGTGCCATAGCTGGATCTTTCAAAGCCGATGCTTTAGAGGAAATCGGCATGTTTTTTTATCTTTGGCTCAACAACAAAAGGAGCAACCACACCCGACTCCTCTAAGCGTTTTCGTTTATCAATAGGGCCCTCCTCGGAGCTGGCCTTGCCCTCAGCGGTACGTTTTCCTCCTTGATCTTCTAAAATCAGCCGTTCTTCTGTAATCGGACGCTCGGCATCCTTCTCCATCTCGGCCGCATGAACTTGACCCGTTTCTTCTACAATAATGGGTTCGGAAGATTCAGTCGGGGCAGGTCCAAAACGGGTGGCCTCGGCTTTCCGTCGGGCGGCCATGCATTCGGCATTTCTCTTTCGCGCCAACTGTGTGAGACTTTCCCCAGCCATACCCTCAGAATAATCGCCGGGACGGTCTCGTAAATTTGTAAAAATATCTTCGAAAGCGTCCCCTCGGCCTGATGTGGACAGAGGGCCAAACGAGTTCAGTCCAGCTTCCTCAAAGGCCGAGTTAATAGCTTCGTTAACCTCCGCTGCCAACTGATCTGAGTCCTCGGTGATTGGTTCGGCCGCTTGTTCTTCTAAGTGTTCAGAATTGGATGTTTCTAAACCGATCTGTCTTAAGTTTTTGAAGTTGGGGAAGATGAGGGCTGTAAAATGGTTGTCGCCTCACGCAATCGGAATGTTGTCTGCCACCGAGAATGTCGTATAAGTCAGCTCGTACCGCAAGAGAATGTGGGCTGCCCTCCCTTGTTTTTGAAGGTTTGGACGGCCGACGAACTGTAGCGCGGTCTTAATTTCTGCAAGCACAACGTCGTCGTTTGAAACTAACACTCTCTTCAAGTCGCTGCCTGCATAAACAAAACAATTAAGACGTGTATAGTGCCGAACACAGATATGGAAATAACAGAAACAAGTGATCTAATCGGCCACCTGGTTCGCCTTTTCGCCTTGGCACAGGGTTTAGGCGATCTTCACCTTCGCCGAATTCCCAATTGCTACAGACAACGACCATCACGTCATTGATACGCTTGCCAGAGCTGGCAAGCATAGTCACTACGTGATGATCAGTATCCTTGGCTCTAAGAAAGTAGCGTCCTAGCCGGCCGGTAGATTTGGCTAGGACATAATAGTGCCGAATGGTGGGTATACCTAAATTAATCCTAAGATACCGATTTATCTTTACAATTCCCATTATGATGCGAAAGAAATTCACGTTGGGCTGGGAAGGGATTAGACCCCAGTATCGAAGAACGGCCCTCAAAAGTGGGTGAAGAGGAAAGCGGACTCCGCCCTCAGCAATTGATAGGAGAGGAAAGACGATTGTGCTCTCATCATCCCTCTCCATATCAGTGGTGTTGTCTGCCAAAAGTGACAAATGGACGTCATCGGGGATGGAAAAATGGCGTCGAAAGTCGGAGATTAGATTTGCTGAAAGGAGCTCCTTCAGATGTTTTGCCATTTTGGCCAACCCAAGGATTATGGAAAACTAAAAGCAAATAAGGAAGCGGGATCAAAAATGAAGGAGAAGAAAACTTACAGGAGACGAAGGGAAAAACGAGAAATAAGGAGTTGCAGAAGCCGCGAAGTGAAGGAGTTGCACTAGAAGGTGAGCCAAATATCTTCAGAACATACATTCGAAGAGACAATTTCAAATCACATTAAATGGAGGCAGTGTACGAAGGGGCGGGAAATCGTTACAATGACCAAAAAGCGTGTACGCGTTCTGACACGCATCGGGAAGAGGATTAACTGCCGAATTTTTGACTTCCCAGGCTAGAAGCAAACACACCGACTAACTGATGCTAGTGGGGTGTTTGGGGGGCAATTGTGGGAGCCAAATTTCCTTGGATCAACAGAAAAGAATGGACCAGTCCGGTCCATAACATAACTTCTATTCGGCATTGATCCCAGTCAATTGAAGAGCCGAATAAAATAGCCTGCATTCCAACCAGTAGAACAAAGGCCGAGTAAAAGTACATGTAAAAGATCAGGGATGGGCCAGACCCTAAGGCCCAAAGAGAATACTATAAATACAGTGTCTTCAGTTAGAGAAAGGTATGTGAGAACTAGCAAACTTAACTTAAGATACAAGTAATCAAGAGAGTATACACTGACTTATCCGTCGGAGTACTAATTCCGGTACCCCCGACCGGAGTGTTCATTCATTTTCAGGTGACTAGCTGAAGATCATGAGCGTCCCCCAGGATCTAAAGAGTATTTCCAAACCACTTCCCCACAATGATCCTTCTCTTCCCAAGACCTACATATAGTCTTCTTTCTGCATACTCTGATCAAACACAACTGGAAGATATTCTCCTTGATTTGCTCCAACGGCTAGGAGATTCAAATCTCCTCTCTCCAACAGCTAGAAGCCATTAACGCTATAAAGATGAAACTCTCCTTGTTCATTGAATACACTTCTTTAATACAAAAAATCTAGAGCATTCAAGAGAAATCAAGAGCCTTTAATACACTCCATTGTATTTCCATTTTCATATTTGAGTGAGTTTTAAATTACCTGTGAGCTTACATTTTCATAATCATATTTTGAGAGAGAATATTTGTTAAAGAGGACAGTTGTACCTCTTGTTCTTGTTCCTTATTTTCTAAGTGAAACACTTGTAAAGTGAGTCATTTAGTTGAGAGGTCCTCAATAGATTGAAGTAAGTCCTTTGTAAAAATCCACAAGCTAGGAGAAGGTTGGTGGTGCATTGATTCTTAGTGAAGAAATTCTCAAGGAGGTCTCTTGAGGAATGGATGTAGGCTGGCGAGTCGAACCACTATAAATCCTTGTGTCAAGCTTTTCTTTCCTTTCCTTTCCTTTATTTTCTGTGTACTTATTATCATCTGCTGCATTTATTCTCTTACTCTTTGAAATCTATTTTTTAGCCAAAATTTTTATTACCCAATTTACCCCCCTCTTGGGTTGCTTTCCTGTATAACAATTGGTATCAGAGCCTCGTCTCTAATATTGTGACTTAACCGTCTTAGAGTGATCTATGGCAACCCCTAGCTCCTCTTTTTCCTAAAGGTCAAGCCTGAAACAGAGCACCCTTCTTCACTGGTACAAATGTTAACTATTGGAAAACCCATATGATTATGCATATCCAATCTATTGACTATGAGGTTTGGAAAATCATCTGTGATGGTCCTAAGGTTTCCACCAAAACCATAGATGGTCTGCTAGTTCCCAAACTTGAGAGTGAGTGGACTAGTGCTGAATATAAAGATATTCAATCAAATGCCAAAGCTGTTAATATGTTGTATTGTACACTTGATGCTACTGAATTTATTAGAATATGCACTTGTACCATAGCAAAAGAAATTTGGGATAAACTTATTGTAACTCATGAAAGAACCACTCAAGTCAGAGAGTCTAGAGTGAGCTTACTTATTCATAACTATGAGGTCTTCAAGATGAAACTAGATGAGAACATATCCCAAATGTTCACTCGCTTTACAAATATTATAAACAGTCTTAAATCTCTTGAGAAGACTTGTACTTATGCTTAAATTGTCAGAAAAGTCCTTCGATCATTGCCAAAAAGTTGGGAGAATAAAGTTATTGCAGTGATAGAAGCAAGAGACTTGTCAACATTGAGTCTTGATGAGCTAATAGAATTTCTCCTAACCCATGAGATCATCATGTAAAAAGGAAAAGAAGAAGAAGACAAGAATAAGAAGAAAGGGATAGCTTTCAAGTCTACCTCAAAATCTCAAGAGGAAGAAGAAGATGCTTCAGAGGAAGATGAAGAAATGGCTTTCATTACCAAAAGATTCAAAAGGTTTGTAAAGAAGAAACAAGGTGTAAGGAAGTTCTTCAGAAAAGACTTCAACAAAGATCTTCAAAAAGGAGAAAGTCATAAAAAAATCTAAAGTTACTTGCTATGAATGTAACAAGCTGGGACACTACAAATAGAATGTCCAGAGCTCAAAAAACAATTGAAGAAGGATAAGAAGAAAGCCACGATCGCAACATGGGGAGAAGACAGTGATGACAGCGACTCAGAGACGGATATTTGCAAAAATGAAGTCGCAAATCTATGCTTGATGGCACTTGAAGATGAGGTAAATGATGTCTCCTTTACCTTTGATGAATTACAAACTGCTTTTGATGAATTGCATGATGAATTAAAAAAATTAAGTATGAATAGTAGTTGTCAAAAGAAAATGATCTCAAGTTTATCTCAAGAAAAGGAATCCTTGACTTCTAAGATCAATACTTTAGAAAATGAAGTCTTGAAAATGGAAAAGGAGGAAGAATTTTTGAAGGAAAAAGAATTTTCATTTTTGAAAAGAAAGTAGATGATTTGCAAAAGGAAAATGAAATTTTGAAAAAAGAGAAAATTGTCTTAAATGAAAACATAGAAGATTTAAAAAATGTTCTTTTAAAATTTACTCAAGGTAGAGATACCTTAGATAAAATTCTCAAAAGTCAAAATCAAACCTTTGGAAGAATGGGGATTGGCTATAAACCTTTTTCAAAAGCAAAAAATTCCAAAAAGACCTTTGTTCATGCTTTATCTAATCATTCTCATCTCACATGCCATTATTGTGGAAAAAAAGGTCACATCTCTCCTTCATGTCCTGCTAAGAGAAACTCATTTGTTAGAATGAAAAAGAAATGGGTTCCCCAAAACACTTCAACTCCTAACTCTCATGGACCCAAGAAATAATGGGTACCAAAAGGCCAACAAAAATATGATTTTTGCAGGTGTGCTTTAGGTCAAAATCTAGCAACAACCGGTGGTACCTTGATAGTGCATGCTCAAGGCACATGACCAGGGATAAAGCAATGTTCTCAACCCTTAAATCCAAAGAAGGAGGTCATGTAACCTTCGGAGACAATAGTAAGGGAATTATCGGCGAAGGTAGTATTGGTAAAAATTATTCATCCATTATCGAAAATGTATTGCTTGTTGAAGGGTTAAAACATAACTTGCTTAGTATTAGTCAAATGTGCGATAAAGGCAATCATGTCACTTTTGAAAAATCCCACTGCACCATAAAAATTCTATTGATAACAAAGTGCTTTTCGTTGGTCTTAGGCATGAAAATGTATATGTATTTGATTTGCGTAGTTTATCTCCCAATCATGATATTAAGTGCTTATCTGCTATAAATGAATATGGATGGTTATAGCATAGAAGGCTAGGACATGCTCATATGGACTTGCTTTCAAAACTTTCAAAACTTGACTTGGTTGGTGTAGACGTCCCCGAACGTCCCAGGAGGGAATCTCGTTTTGTTCATTGGGCTCACTACAGTTCAGGACTCAATGTCACGATCCTGTATCTAATCTCGCAGAGTGCAATGCAAGGCCGATGAATCATCAAAGAGTCCAAATCCGGCAAATCGTTTTTGAAAACAGATTTTTTGAAAGAAGTGCCAAACATGGACTGCTTTGCCAGATACAGAGTCGTCACCTAAATATTTATTTTAGGGGAATTTAGGAAACCCTGACTCGTTGCCTAAGGCCACATGTCCGTCATCACCAAAGTTGCCTCGGCTCGGGAACTTGGGTACGATTGGGGAAGGTCACTTCGTGAGCACCCCCGCTCGCCTGATCAAAGATCGGCCTCTACTAACCATGATATCGAGTTTTGAAAACATTATGTGCTCTTATTCTGGTTTATTAGCGTAGAATTATTATGTGATGCGCGTAGCATACAAGTATAGACCGGATCGCCTGAGTTGGAACAAAACATTTCATGTTTCTTTTTGAAAGCGGTTTGCTACTCGCAAGTAGGCTAAAATGCGGATTTTGCCACCCTCAAGTGGGCTTAGAAAACATGGTGATTTGCTACTATCTAGTGGGCTTAAAACTCACAGCCAATGCATTATTCCAATTCAGATAATCTAACCTTCACCCAGAGGCATTCTGGCTGTAAATCAACGAAGCAGTTAGCCTCATGGCAAGCATGCTTTCATGTTAACATTCACACTCATGCCAGATGCTAAAGCATAAACACTTACCTAGTACTCCAAGCCAAAACAAAGAACATGTTAGTAATCAAATGTATGATCCAAGTCCATGTTAAGGTGGCTAATGCATCGCAGGCAAAAATGCAGCTAGAATAGGCTCGGCTAATCTATGGATGGCATGTGAAATGCAGCAGATGACATGTATTCAAGCTAGATTTGAAATACTATACAATTAGTATGATGCGCCAAGCCCGGTGCGTGCAATACGAATGAATGTATGCAAACATACTATCATAAGTATGCTAATTGAAACGTGCCCTCAGACTAACCATTGAAAGCAGGTAAGTAAAAGGGAGAAAGAAGTGGGGGTTGGAAGACATGCATCACACACGCACACTTATTACACAATTCGCCTTCTCTCGGAGGGACCAAAAGAATAATACAAATTTAACTAACTAACAAGCCAATTAAATAGTTACAGACCACTTAACTAGTTAAGCAAATTAACTAAGCTAATAAAGCGGTAAAACAGCCTCGGGAAGAGGGTCCAATGCATGCGTGCCCGGCTCCGCTCGGAAATCCACCACCATGCACAAGCTGCCTCTGTTTACACTGTTTTATGCCTCTGAATACTGCACAAGTCCCAAAGTTGCTTCTGGAATACTCCCTAAAGGTTGTGGGAGACCACCGGCCAAGAGAAAACACCACCGGCCATGACAAATTGGTCATCGACCATCTATGTAGCTCTCGGCCAGAGATTTGTGGTCGGCCGGCACTCAATGTGGTCGGTCGGCCATCTATGCCTGCAGAACCCTGTTTTGACAGCAGCAGAGGGCAGACAAGACATGGCAATGCATTTCAAAGCAAATGTTTGCACAACCACCCTCCCTATCATGTTTAAGACTCAGGGGAGTATGGTACTCGACCCTCGGGCCACCAATCACGCATTTCGATGCATGCTTAATACTATGCAACCTAGGCATGGAAGCTAGGCATGCACCATGAGCATGTGAACAAGTATGCAAGCTAACAAGAATGCAAAGTGTAATGTAACCATGCAAGCATGCAAGATGCAACATGGACAACATGTTAAGTAACTAAAAGAGAGAATACATGCCAAATGCATTACAACCTAAGCATGCAACAACATGTCATGGATTAAGCACACAACGAGGCACAATTGAACTAGCATGCTACAACATGTAATTCACCAAATATGCAACAAGTATGTGACAACATACAAGGAAAGCATGCAACAACATGCAGGGATGGACTTAAACCAATTTGGGCGGCTCTCAAATAGGCCCAAAACAGTGGCCAAAATGCTAAGAACATGAAGGCAAATGTATATACGAACATGCATAGATACATGGTTCAAAACTTAAGCACAAAGAAGCAACTTTTAAGCACACTTAAAAGGAGCAAACATGGACAAATGGCATACATTGTAAGCTCTGAAATCATGTTAGAAAAGGTGCCAAACCAATTAAACAAATCAAGCAAAGCATGCAACCAAGCCCAAAACTCAAGGCTAGCCAAGGGGCTCAAGCCATGACCATGCCAACCAAGCCTCAAAGGGCCAAAGGGACTCAAAACAGTCCCAAGGCAGACCAAAACAAGGTCAAAGACACACTTAGATGGCATCTAAATGTCCTACACATTATGGCATACACAAGGGTCCAAACATGGAGCATAAGACATCGACCTTTTAAAGCACTAAAGGAACATCAAATGCAAGTATACAAGCATGCCATATGGACTGAAATGACATCACTAATGGTGCCAAACCACTAAAATGATGCAAATAGAGCATGCTAGAGAATCCAATACTCAAAACTTACAAGGGAGATTGCATAGTAGCTATACAAAGCAAGTTATGGGTGACCCAAATAACCAAAATCAGACCTCAAGCACACCAAAGCATGCATAAAAGCTTCACAATGCTGAGCCAAAATCATGCTAGAAAGTCGTGGTATATCATGATGCATGTTAAGGCAATTTCATGGCATTACAAGACAAGTATGCAAAGCATGCATGATGTGTCTAAACCAACTTAAAATAGTGCTATAACATGGCAAAATAACCACAAATACCAACTAAGACATGGCCAACATGAACTTAATCAAGGTGCTCACACATGAGGCTAAAATGACAAGTTTTGAAGGCAACAAGGAGAGGGGATGGCCCTCTCCTTCTTAGGACCTCAAAACACCATCCCCACCACTGAAATCCCTCTGGATTTCAGTGGTGAGGAGGCCAATACAAGGTGGTCCCGGAGCTCACCAAAAATAGCACAAAAAGGGGGCCAAACAAGGCCTAAGAGGGGGCAAACAACCCCAAACCTCAAAACAACCTTAAGCAAAGTTCAAAAGAAAGTAAAATCAAAACTTTTACGAGTTATACGCTAAGCTTAAAAATAGATGCAATATAGGTCAAAACCTTGTGCAAAAATGGGGAATAAAGGGGCAAGGTTCTTACCCTTGAAGACCTTCTTCAAGAAGAGAGCTCCAGCACCTTCCTTAGGTCAAAACCAGCCCAAGAACTCCAAGAACAACTCTTTGGCACCTCAACAACCAAGGTATGGTGTAACACTAGGTGTCTTAGTGCAAAACTAAGAACAAACACACCTTATACACACACAAATCAAAAGGAGAGAGAGATATAGAGATAGGATAGATACAAGACTCCTAACCCTAAAACCAGACCTCTGGAACTTCTTGGAACCCTTGAGGAGGGAGGAGAAGCCCTCCCTTTATAGGAATTCCAATCTTGCAAAGCTTACAAAACAAGCTAAGCAAGAGTGAAATCCCTCCATACACGTGTATGGAAGGGGTGCATTGTGGATGCCCGCTATCATAGCTGGCATAAAATATCTGCCAAAAGCAGATGCACAGTGGTCGGGTAGACAAAAATGACAAATTGACAAAAACAATGGTTGACCGACCAGAAAGAGTGCCAACCGGCCATCACCAATGGCCGGTAGCAAAAAAACAGGGCCGGCGGCCTCAAGCCATGGCCAATGAGGTGTGGGGATGGCTAACAAGTCTTCCTCTACCCTCAGAAGCAAAACAACAAGTGTTTGGTGCAAAACCAAGCACAGAACAGGCAAGTCGAGAGATCCTAAGGCAAGGCGCGTAGCCGAGACCTCCGAGAACTCAAAACGAACACGAACATGGATGATCACCGAGCATTCAAACGGTGACGTCCAAGTCTTGAGGACGGCCAAAAATGGGGTGTCTACAGTTGCCCCTCTTTGACAGAACTCGAAAGTCATAACAATGACGGAAGTGAATGTCAAAGCCCAGAGACGACCTATTTTTGACAAGGCTGAAGACTTAGACAAAGCATACAAGCTACATACAAAGATATGCGCCCGAAGGCAGGGGCAAAATGCAAAACAATGCACAAAGCCGAGCATAACTCATGATCATGCAAAAGAAAGCTGTAACGAAGCAAAACATGCAACAGTTTTAAGCAATCAAACACAAGTTCAACTACATTATAATGCAGAAAGGATGTAAGAGAATTATGTAATTCTTGCTACGTTTGACGCGGAGAATACAATACCTGTGCGGTTCGTCTGGTCGTGCCAGCTTCAAATGAACCGTACATACAATCTCGTGTCTGAAAGAGAAAGAAACTTAACAGGTACAATATTGTTAGAAGTTTGCATAACAATGGAATTGAAAGTGCGTGACAACGCAAGTGAGGGGGGTGCATGACAATGCGGATGGAAGGGGTGCATAACAACGCAACCCGAGTATGTGCATAACAATGCAGCATAACAATGCATGGAGGGCATGCGTGACAACGCGATGCCGAGTGGTGCATAACAATGCAATTTGAAACATAAACACATATAAGTAAAGCATAACGCGACAACGCATGCAATGTGTATAGGAACTTAAACGCATATAAGTAAAGCATAACACAACAACGTATGCAATGTGTATAGGAACTTGAACACATATAAGTAAAGCATAACGTGACAACGCATGCAATGTGTAAAGGAACTTGAACACATATAAGTAAAGTATAACGCGACAACGCATGCAATATGTATAGGAACTTGAACACATATAAGTAAAGCATAACGCGACAACGCATGCAATGTATATAGGAACTTGAACACATATAAGTAAAGCATAGCGCGACAACGCATGCAATGTGTATAGGAACTTGAATGGAAGGGTGCAAGACAATGCAACCTAAGAATGTGAAACAACGCAGGTGGACGGGAGGATGCAAGACAATGCAACCTAAGAATACGAAACAACGCGAGTGGAGGGGAGGCTGCAAGACAATGTAACCTAAGAATGCGAAACAACGCGGGTGGACGGGAGGATGCAAGACAGTGCAACCTAAGAATGCGAAACAACGCAGGTGGACGGGAGGATGCAAGACAATGCAACCTAAGAATACGAAACAACGCGGGTGGACGGGAGGATGCAAGACAATGCAACCGAAGAATGCGAAATAACGCGCGTTTCTTGAGACGCATGACGATGCAAATAAACTCGAATGCGCAACAACGCACATTTCTTGAGATGCATGGCAATGCAATTGAACTCGAATGCACAACAACGCACGTTTCTTGAGATGCATGACAATGCAAATGAACTTGAATGCGCAACAATGCATGTTTCTTGAGATGCATGACAATGCAATTTGTGTATGTTTATCGTAAACAAGACAACACACGTAATGCAACGTATTCAAAGCAGTTATTTAATCTCCCAAGATACTAAAGGATACGAAAATGGATACACCATGGCGTATCGACTGCTACGCATAGAAGACACGGTCTGAGGTCAAAACGGAGACCGGTTAAGCTTCAAAAATGCAGTTTCTTGTGCTGTCTTGAGCAAATAAGGCCCCAAACCACATATCTGACCCAAACAAGGGTGTAGGAGGTTCACCGACCACCAGGGGAGTGCACCGGCCACAAAATAAGGCCATCGGCCAACTTTTTGGCCGACCGGCCAACAATGTGGCCAACCGGCCAAAAATGCCTGTTCGGGGCAGTTTTGTCCTTTTGGCCATGGGTCTTTAAATGTAGGGCTTTTAGCCCTATTTCTTCACTTGCCCTAGGTCGAAAACTTCTCCCCCCTCTCTCTAGGTTATTTCCCAACCTTCATTCTTCATTTTTCCTCGGTTTTCGGGCCCGTTTCAACGTTTAATTCGTGAAACCCTTACCGTTTCGCACGTTTTGAACCGAAAAAATCTTAGTTTCGGTGTCTCTTTCTCGATTTCCACCACTCGGGGTTTGTTTCCCTCGAGTTTACCTCGATCTTTGTGCCCTTTTCAGACCTCAACCTTTCTGGCCATTTTTCACCCTCTCGGGGTTGACTTTTTAGTTGACTTTTCACATTCTCACCCGGTTTTCACACTTCCTGCCATTTTCACACCATTCTCGGCATGGCAGACGATCTCCCACGAGGCGGGACTCCTCCGGGGCAAGATATGGATCCCGAGGCCGAGCTCTTGCCTTTGAGCGTTCGACCGTTCGACCCGGCAACCTACAGGCCGGCAATTCACGTGTTGCCTCCTGACGGACTTCGGCAGTTCAGGAGTTTTGCCAGGGGCGTGCCACCAGAGCTACTACTGCGCGAGCCAGAGTCACATCTGTCCTACGGCGCTTCTGAGGTATACTCTTCCCCATTTCATTTTCCGCAATGTAGAACATAACTGCAATAGTCGATCTTGTTCTTTAACTGTTTGCCCGGATACACCGATACACCACATGCTGTAGTTTATTGCGTGCACATCCGCACCCGATATCTGTTTGAATCTGAACACGTACACACACGTTGCATTGATACATCATATGCTGTAGTTCACTGTGAGCACACCGGCTCCCGGTATCTGTTTGAATCTGAACACGTGCACACTCGCTGCATTTTCACTGAAATGATCCGAACAAACTGTTGCATCACATGCTGGAGTTCACTACGAGCACACCCGCACTCGATATCTATTTAACTGGAAACGTACACACACGCACTGCATTTTCGCTAATCCTAAGTGCATTCAACACTATATTTGTAACACTGCTTCGCAATTGTTTGTTTTGACCACAGGGAGATTCTCATGCCTTCCGAGGGTATGGGAACGTCGTGGCCTGGGGGTGGTACATGGAGCTTCCTGAGGCGGTTCGCCATATCATTGACCAGGCCAGCTTCGGCACTTTCTGCATGGGGCTCTCATGCCACACTGCGAACAGACCTCTTCTTGCCGCCTTGGTGGAGAGGTGGTGGGACATCACTGACTCTTTCCACTTTTCGGCCACGGGAGACATGACGATGACTCCCTTTGACTTCTTGATGCTTACCGGCATCGGGGTAGGGGGTGATCCGATCCCCTTTGATACGGATATGGACGAGTGGAAGGCCGCTCAGATGTACCTGCTTGGCGACCTACCGCCTCTTGCTCGCCCAGGATTTGTACGATTTCAGGATCCAAGCATTTACCACTCAGGAGGAGGAGGAGCAGTACACATGCGGCTTTCTGATGTTCCTGCTGGGGACCACTCTCTTCGCCGACCAGGCAAACACCGTGCCCCTTTGCTTGCTGAGTGCACTGGTTGACATGACCAGGATCCGCGACTACGACTGGGGTAGCGCAGGCTTGGCCACACTCTATGGCTATATGAGTTCATCTTGGAGGCTATTAGCGGGCTTGGAAGGTACATCTTTTTCTTCTGTTTTACATTTCTGCTTTACATTCTCTGTACTCTGTATACTGTATACACTGCGGTCTTCTTCACATTGGTCAAATACTGCACCCACGGTACACATATAATCTACTTTACACACTGCACACATTGCACAACACACTTCATATAGTGCACAATCTACTGCCAACTGATTGTACACTACACACATTGCAAACATGCACCGCTTTACATCGATCAGATATCGCACGCATCTTGTACACTCGCGACTATGCACTGCACAATACACGGTTCTGCGATTTTTGCTTTATTCTGCATTCCGTTTTATCTGATAAGCATACTGATATCTGTTCTATCACACTATAGTTGTGGGTATACGCCTACTTCCCGAGGCTTGCCCCAGTACTAGAGGAGGAGATGCCTCCCATGATCCCATTCTCCCACCGCTTCGACGTGAGGTGCAAGCGGAGGCCTCGGGAGTCTTTCATATTCTTCCGCCGTTATTTCGATACCATCACCGCAGCAGAGGTATGTCAAACATTACAATTCATTTAAGCTTCGATTTGCATTGCATTTTCAATAGCAGTAGATAACAAACTGTATTTTGTTTGCAGATCACCTGGCAGCCATGGGCCTCATTGCCCATCGCAGTACGGAGCGGTATGAGGGCGCTCAGGAGACCTCCCGGTTCAGGATTTTGCTAGAGGGCCCGGTCTATCGGGCTTGGTACCTGGGCGAGTGGTTCTTGCAGCAGACCTTAGGCGTACCAGAGCAGACAGTTCCGCAGCCACCTCCTACTCACATAAGGCATACCGAGAGGTACACTCTCGAGGAGATGGCAGATTACATGATCGGTTGGGACTTGGTGGGCTTTAGAGGCAAGGGCGTCTACGCAGAGTACGTCCAGACCTATATCATGCGGCCTCTGAGTAGTGGTGGTCGAGCTGAGAATGAGAGGCCAGCGGTGCCAGCAGCTAGAGTAGGAGCAGGAGCAGGGGCAGGAGCACTGAGGATGGCTTGGGCCCGTGGTAGGAGTGGGTCCCGGAGAGGGCGAGGAGCTGGGTGGCCAGCGCTGCCTACGATGATGACATGCAGAGGGCAGGGTGGGGAGACTTATCAGATCCCCATCGCTCTCCCTCCAGCTGATCATGAGTTAGTCGGGTTCTACGACTTGTCCCCGGTATATACTACTGCATTTTGTATTCTGTACCGTCATTTCATTTCATTCCGTTTGATATTCCGCAGAATACTGATACTTCTAACACTTTTGCACGCTTCCTCCGAGTATACTCGCCAGTCCCTGGAGTTGACCGCCTCCGTGATGGGGATGCTTCAGTGGAGCCTCGACCTACTGGCCATTTACAGTATCCCGATAGGCTTTTCTGACCACAGTCTCAAATTCTACATAAACTGTTTCACATAATCTGATGCATCGCACTATCAACACTGCACTTGATACACGGCCCTCACGACATTTGATACACTGTAACCCGCAGACTGTTCACAGAATTGCTCATGACATTCATACATTGCACTCAGTCACTATGTTCTGTATTCATACACTGCTCACAACATTCATACTTTGTACTCATACACTACATTCTGTATTCATACACTGCTCACAGTATTCATAATCTGCTTTGCGTAGCGTACTGATGCGTTTGCCATTTGTCCTTTTCAGGCCCCATTCCAGATTTCGACTGCAGGAGGTGCTCCAGCAGGACCATCTACACCTGCTCGAGGAGCAGGGAGAGGTGGCACAGTATATCCCCGCACCAAAACAGGGTGCACTCATGTTGGGAGCAGCTCTCGAGCACCGGTTCTCGACGATGATGAGTCTGAGGCGGAGGCAGAGGCAGAGGCAGAGTCGTCTGAGGAGGAGACCGGAGATGACTCGGGCTCAGACTATGGAGCTGGCGATGATGCTCCTAGACCTTCGTTCAAGAAGAGGACGAGGACAGACCCTCAGGCCTGAGACCACTTGGCGTTGATCTAGACTTTTGCTGCTTTTCTTCTTTTTGTTTTACTTTTTTTTTTGCTGATAGCTTGAGCGCACTGTACTGCCGCAGGCAGGTTTTATTTTCTTCAAAGCTATGTACTTGAAAAGATGATGAAATGAAACAAGCTTTTTGTTTGAAAAAGAAAGTGTTACATTTGTACATCACATCGCATCGCATTGCATCACATTACATAACAATGTAAGTGAGATTGATCTTTTGTTTGAGAATTGGAACACTTGCATCGTAATAACCAGGTGATGAACCGGCCAACGACAAAACAACTCATACAACAATACTGCTCATTCTGAACATACAGCCTATAACACAGCGCTTGGTTCATTCTGCACACGGCGAATCCTGAACAAACAGTCCAATCTGAAAAGGCAGAATACAAAGGTGGAATCGGTAGGAATTGAAACACACTCAGATGCCCCAAATTTTTCCTTTCTTCTTTTGCTTCACAGCCCGGAACCCAAAAAAAAAGCTTTAGATAGGTCCAGGTTTTACTATTCTGACATGACCTGGGTCAAACCCTGCAGTCGTTGAAAGAACTAGTCTTGCTTTGCACAAATGTGGAGAATGGCACAGCACTCTGAGCACAAAACGATTTTTTTTTGAAAATGAGAAAAGGGTTCTCAACCGGGTATTGAGTCTACAACTGAACACAGCATACTACGACTCAACAAAAGGTACACGACCTAAACACATCAAGTAACACTCGAAAAAGACTCAAAACAAAAGTTGAGGTAAACAAAACAAAAGACACAACACACAGACGTGTTACAAGGACAAGAGACCTCTCAGTTCGCGAGGAGCCAGTTTCTCCGGGTATTTTTCACACTCTTTCTTATTTGTGATTCTCACATCACTCGGCCCTCAGGCTCTGTTTTTCTGAAAAAGCCCTTTTCTCACTTTTTCTCTCATCACACATCTCTCTATTCTTCAATCTCTCATTTTTCATCCCTCCCCAGGGTGTTTGATAGATAAACAAGAGGTTGTGGGTTAATGCCCTAACGTTATCAGCTCGCGGCTATTTCTTTTGGTGACATTTAGTCAATGCCCCAGACGAAGGAGTGGAGTATCTTGATCCATTCCAATTTGTGCTTCGCACTTGGCTTGATACCTTGTTGCTTAGAGGATGTTGAGAGCTTTCAGCCTTTTTCTGTTAGCTTTCTCTATGCCCTTCCTGGCGAATAGGGTGCCCTTTCCGGCAAGTATGGTGCCCTTTCTGGCAAATGCATTGACAATGGGGGAAAGACAAGAAGCCTGACTCAACTGTGCCCCTAGTTCATTATTTTGACCATTTTTTGGCTTCTACTTAAAACAATTTTAACCAAAATGAGAGTTAGATTGACGCGCTTGTTCGATTTTCTGATTTGAAATCATGCAAGCCAGGCTATGAGCACTGAAAATTTTCCTTTTTTGGGTCCAAGAAAATGGTCCAGTTTTGGAAAATGAAATAATTATCGAGAAATTAGTCAACCTCAGTAAAAACCGTTTTGGCAAACAGCCAGTGCTCAACGAGCACGGAACCTACTCTCGAGATGCGTAACCTCGAATCCGAAGGAAAATTGCCCCTTGCTTGAAGAGAGTTGCATGGCAACGAAAAGTTGTCCCTTGTTTGAATGGCGACTCATGGCAACGGAAAGTTGCCCCTTGTCTAGATAACGCCGCAGCATACTGTGAACAGTTCTTATTAGTGATGATCGCAATCGAGAACTCTCGGATACAGAGAAGACGACGATGGTCAAAACCAATAGATGGACACAGTCACTTTGAAAGTGTTGGTGGCTGGACTTCAGGATGAAGTTGCCTACATATCCCAAACATGGAAATCAAGCCTTATGTAGTTCAGGTTAATGTACACTCGGGTATTTAACCTCTCCTTCTACACTCTAACTTTTGCCAAGGCCGTCCTTCCGGGTTTTCAACCTTGCGAGCTTTGTTCTTCTTTTCTTTTCAATTCTTTTCATTTCTTTTCTTCTTCTTTTTTTCATTCTTTGCATTTTTATTTTTTTTGTTCTTTTCCCCCTTTTTTTTTTCTTGCTCTAACTTTTGCCTGGGTCGCCCTTCCGGGTTTTCGGCCCAGCGAGCCTCTCAAGGGTAAAAGTGTAGCTTGGTCCATGCCAAATGGTTTTTAAGATCCTGAAGTCATCTGAATCCAAGGGAACGGCTGCTGTTCGCTGATGATGCAGGAGTCCATCCAATGGGGGACAGAATTTGCCCCTAGTGTTGTGGATCAGAACTCAGTTGTCCTTCAGCGATACATTCTTCTTTCTTCCCTTCTGGGATTTGGCATTCTTGCCGATCTTCGTCGTGGACTCTTCGAGTACATTCTCTGACGACTTTTGCCCCTTGTTCGAGGGGTGCTTCTGATCTGGCCATACAGACCTCACATCGCGGTTAGCCGTTGAACATTCTGAATTCATGTTCAAGGTTTTGAGAGGAAGGGGTTGAATCTTGAGGCTGAGAGCAATCCTAGGCTGCATAATCTCAAGAGCGATTCCACACAAGTCTTTGCAGGGCAGCGCAAAACATTTTTTGAAAATTTTTTAAGAATGCGACAAATCGCTCGTGCTGAAGACAATGCGAAACCAATCTGGATCAAGCCAGGATCCTTCTCAGTACTCACGCTAACAAGCATGATTTCATTCATTAAGGGCTTAGCATGCCTCTCTTTCTCTCAATTAGTCAAATTTTGCAAAACCCGAGGAATTCCTTCCTCTTCGTTTTCATCACCACAGTGTTTAAACAAAGTTTTGAAAAACTTAGGTCAATGCAATGAGTTTGAGGTGCAGAAGAGTAAGTGAGATGCTCCGCCGTTTCATTCAAATCCTCTGGCACAACTAGCTCAAAGTAGCAATAAGCACGGAAACATGATAGCCGCAGCTGTTTCATTCAGATTTCCTGGTTGCAACTGGCTCCACAGCAGAGACAGACTTAAAAGAAAGCAAAAGGATAAACACAAAATAAAATAATGATATCTGAGGCAACGACCCTGGAATCACCTGATTTCTATACAATGTGACTGACTCGATACAACAAGACAGACCTGATCGACATACTACAAAAAGACTGCTTATATACAAGATAACACAACTGACTGAATACCCAAGTCAGAAAGTGCAAAACTAGCATTCGCAAATACTCCAAAGTGCGTGCCATACTCCACATCCGAAGTAAACTGAGCGCCACCCGCAGGTGGACCAACTTCTGATCACATACTCGTAGTATCCTCAAAATCTAACAACTCAGCAGTGACAGACTTCGCTGAGGTAGGTGGGAGGATGACCTCATTGTCGATCAAATCCTGTACTTCATGACGAAGACGGAAACAGTTGTCGGTGCTATGACCGGTTTGCTGGTGGTACGCGCAGTACAAGGTAGCATCATGTGAGGGAGGGAGATTCTTCGGGAGAGGCCGAGGCTCAAGGGGTCTAAGATGGCCCTTTTCGGCAAGGATCTGGAGCGCCTTAGACAAAGGCATATAGAGGGCGTGGAAGACTCTACGCCCTCGGGGCAGATACTTCGAAGTCTGTGGACCTTTGCTAGCTGTACTCGAAAAAGGATCGGCAGGTGTTGCCTTGGCTCTTTGATCTTTTCCCGATGCAGGGTTGGGATTGGAGGGAAATGTTCTTGCATGACGGGGCCTATCCTGATTTTCCGCCTGGCGGGAACTCCCCTCGGTTGGAGTGGGGAAAGCATCATCCACAGTCTCAGCCACAACCGCGAGTACTTGCTGTTTAATTAACCCCCCGGCTTTCAAAGCCTCGACTGCCCATAACAGTTGTTCAACGAGATCAGCATCTATTCCCACTTTGTTCTTACCTCTAGCCTCAGCTTAATCGAGGGTTTGGGTTGCTACATCAGAGCGAAACTCGGTTGTTGTTGACACGTCATTGCTATAGCTTGCGACAACCTCAGGGTGGCTGAGCTCGATCACAATTCACCCCAGTAGCGGGGGCTCCTGCGGTACAAAATTCCCGGCATACAATGTGGTTGGTGGTGAAGCCGACATTCCGTAGGTGAGATCAGCCACAGATCGCTGAAGATCGCCGATCATTCCCATCAATTCAAACATGGTGGGCTCACGAGTTTGACACGACTGGGGCACCCAGACCAGGCGCGTGGCAGGCGACCTGGGCGGGTATGGCACTTCAACATGGGTCTCATCCCGCAAGATGTTTCCTCGGTCCAATGCGGTCGCCATAATCACAATTTCCTCTGAACTTTGCATCATCATAAGTCCGCTAAACTGAAGGGTGACTGACGGATCAGATGTCTGCCTTGCCTCAGCAAAGGAGAACACTGGCTATTCTATACTAAATCTTTGAACTGAAAGAGAAAACACGCAGCATTTCGGCCCAATTAGAATAGACACAAGCATAGCTGAATAACTGTACTCTACTACTGATCATCGTTTCCCCAAAACCATCGCCTAAAATCAATCGATAATTCAAGATATAACTGATTCTTCAAAACACTGATACTGATACCCTGAGGCCTGATACTTAGACTTGAAAACTGATATATGCAATCCCTATAGAGGTCAACTCAAAAAGCACATAACAAGCAAGCAAGAGCCAAAACACCCCTATTTTGGGTAGGGTTTCCCTGTCCTATTTTGTCAGGAGCTATGGTTTCACTACGCACGCAACGGTTTCAAACAACCTATAATCGGGTAGCAACCTGTCCTAGCTTGGAATGGTCACTATGGATTCCGAACATGTACTAGGTCGAATGGTCAAAAAGGGTGCCCCGGTAACAATCGGGGTTTGTGTTCCTATCGTAGCAGAGCCCGTAACCGGTCTACCTTATGGCACGCAGCCTCCAGTAAACCGTTCAGGAATAGCAGATGGCAAACACGGTGTCCTAGGCGCACCAATGCAAATGCAATGCAATGCAAAAAACCACATGAGTGTAATCAAAACAAGATATCATGAGTTCGAGTCAAGCTCTCTAAACTGCCCAGCAAAGTCGCCAGAAACTATAGACGTCCCCGAACGTCCCGGGAGGGAATCCCGTTTTGTTCATTGGGCTCACTACAGTTCAGGACTCAATGTCACGGTCCTGTATCTAATCTCTCATAGTGCAATGCAAGACCGACGAATCATCAAAGAGTCCAAATCTGGCAAATCGTTTTTGAAAACAGATTTTTTGAAAGAAGTGCCAAACATGGACTGCTTTGCTAGATACAAAGTCGCCACCTAAATATTTATTTTGGGGGAACTTAGGAAACCCTGACTCGTTGCCTAAGGCCACGTGTCCGTCATCACCAAAGTTGCCTCGGCTCGGGAACTTGGGTACGATTGGGGAAGGTCACTTCGTGAGCACCCCTGCTCGCCTGATCAAAGATCGGCCTCTACTAACCATGATATCGAGTTTTGAAAACATTATGTGCTCTTATTCCGGTTTATTAGCCTAGAATTACTATGTGATGTGCGCATCATACAAGTATAGACCGGATCGCCTGAGTTGGAACAAAACATTTCATGTTTGTTTTTTAAAGCGGTTTGCTACTCGCAAGTAGGCTAAAATGCGAATTTTGCCACCCTCAAGTGGTCTTAGAAAACATGGTGATTTGCCACTATCTAGTGGGCTTAAAACTCACAGCCAATGCATTATTCCAATTCAGATAATCTAACCTTCACCCACAGGCATTCTGGCAGTAAATCAACTAAGCAGTTAGCCTCATGGCAAGCATGCTTTTATGTTAACATCCACACTCATGCTAGATGCTAAAGCATAAACACTCACCTAGTACTCCAAGCCAAAACAAAGAACATGTTAGTAATCAAATGTATGATCCAAGTCCATGTTAAGGTGGCTAATGCATCGCAGGCAAAAATGCAGCTAGAATAGGCTCGGCTAATCTATGGATGGCATGTGAAATATAGAAGATGACATGCATTCAAGTTAGATTTGAAATACTATGCAATTAGTATGATGCGTCGAGCCTGGTGCGTGCAATACGAATGAATGTATGCAAACATGCTATCATAAGTATGCTAATTGAAATGTGCCCTAAGACTAACCATTGAAAGCAAGTAAGTAAAAGGGAGAAAGAAGTGGGGGTTGGAAGACATGCATCACACACACGCACGCTTATTACATAATTCGCCCTCTCTCAGAGGGACCAAAAGAATAATACAAATTTAACTAACTAACAAGCCAATTAAATAGTCACAGACCACTTAACTAGTTAAGGAAATTAACTAAGCTAATAAAGCGGTAAAACAGCCTCGGGAAGAGCGTCCAATGCATGCGTGCCCGGCTCCGCTCGGAAATCCACCACCATGCACAAGCTGTCTCTGTTTACACTGTTTTATGCCTCTGAAGATTGCATAAGTCCCAAAGTTGCTTCTGGAATACTCTCTAAAGGTTGTGGGAGACCACCGGCCAAGAGGAAACACCATCGGCCATGATAAATTGGTCATCGACCATCTATGTAGCTCTCGGCCAGAGATTTGTGGTCGGCCGGCACTCAATGTGGTCGGTCGGCCATCTATGCCTGCAGAACCCTATTTTGACAGCAGCAGAGGGCAGACAAGACATGGCAATGCATTTCAAAGCAAATGTTTGCATAACCACCCTCCCTATCATGTTTAAGACTCAGGGGAGTATGGTACTCGACCCTCGGGCCACCAATCACGCATTTCGATGCATGATGGCCCAAGAAGTCAAGTTGTGCATCTTGATATCAAATGAGATGCACACCAAACAAACAAAAGGCCTCCAACCTCTATCATAATCAATTCAAGAGGCAAGAGATGCATGCTTAATGCTATGCAACCTGGGCATGGAAGCTAGGCATGCACCATGAGAATGTGAACAAGTATGCAAGCTAACAAGCATGCAAAGTGTAATTTAACCATGCAAGCATACAAGATGCAACATGGACAACATGTTAAGTAACTAAAAGAGAGAATGCATGCCAAATGCATTACAACCTAAGCATGCAACAACATGTCATGGATTAAGCACACAACGAGGCACAATTGAACTAGCATGCTACAACATGTAATTCACCAAATATGCAACAAGTATGTGACAACATACAAGGCAAGCATGCAACAACGTGTGGGGATGGACTTAAACCAATTTGGGCGGCTCTCAAATAGGCCCAAAACAATGGCCAAAATGCTAAGAACAGGAAGGCAATTGTACATACAAACATGCATAGATACATGGTTCAAAACTTAAGCACAAAGAAGCAACTTTTAAGCACACTTAAAAGGAGCAAACATGGACAAATGGCATACATTGTAAGCTCTGAAATCATGTTAGAAAAGGTGCCAAACCAATTAAACAAATCAAGCAAAGCATGCAACCAAGCCCAAAACTCAAGGCTAGCCAAGGGGCTCAAGCCATGACCATGCCAACCAAGCCTCAAAGGGCCAAAGGGACTCAAAACAGTCCCAAGGCAGACCAAAACAAGGTCAAAGACACACTTAGATGGCATCTAAATGTCCTACACATTATGGCATACACAAGGGTCCAAACATGGAGCATAAGACATCGACCTTTTAAAGCACTAAAGGAACATCAAATGCAAGTATACAAGCATGCCATATGGACTGAAATGACATCACTAATGGTGCCAAACCACTAAAATGATGCAAGTAGAGCATGCTAGAGAATCCAATACTCAAAGCTTACAAGGGAGATTGCATAGTAGCTATACAAAGCAAGTCATGGGTGACCCAAATAACCAAAATCAGACCTCAAGCACACCAAAGCATGCATAAAAGCTTCACAAAGCTGAGCCAAAATCATGCTAGAAAGTCGTGGTACATCATGATGCATGTTAAGGCAATTTCATGGCATTACAAGACAAGTATGCAAAGCATGCATGATGTGTCTAAACCAACTTACAACAGTGCTATAACATGGCAAAATAACCACAAATACCAACTAAGACATGGCCAACATGGACTTAATCAAGGTGCTCACACATGAGGCTAAAATGACAAGTTTTGAAGGCAACAAGGAGAGGGGATGGCCCTCTCCTTCTTAGGACCTCAAAACACCATCCCCACCACTGAAATCCCTCTGGATTTCAGTGGTGAGGAGGCCAATAAAGGTGGTCCCGGAACTCACCAAAAATAGCACAAAAAGGGGGGCCAAACAAGGCCTAAGAGGGGGCAAACAACCCCAAACCTCAAAACAACCTTAAGCAAAGTTCAAAAGAAAGTAAAATCAAAACTTTTACGAGTTATACGCTAAGCTTAAAAATAGATGCAAGATAGGTCAAAACCTTGTGCAAAAATGGGGAATAAAGGGGCAAGGTTCTTACCCTTGAAGACCTTCTTCAAGAAGAGAGCTCCAGCACCTTCCTTAGGTCAAAACCAGCCCAAGAACTCCAAGAACAACTCTTTGGCACCTCAGCAACCAAGTTATGGTGTAACACTAGGTGTCTTAGTGCAAAACTAAGAACAAACACACCTTATACACACACAAATCAAAAGGAGAGAGATATAGAGATAGGATAGATACAAGACTCCTAACCCTAAAACCAGACCTCTGGAACTTCTTGGAACCCTTGAGGAGGGAGGAGAAGCCCTCCCTTTATAGGAATTCCAATGTTGCAAAGCTTACAAAACAAGTTAAGCAAGAGTGAAATCCCTCCATACACGTGTATGGAAGGGGTGCATTGTGGATGCCAGCTATCACAGCTAGCATAAAATATCTGCCAAAAGCAGATGCACAGTGGTCAGCCAGCCAAAAATGGCAAATTGACCAAAACAATGGTCGACCGACCAGAAAGAGTGCCGACCGGCCATCACAAATGGCCGGTAGCAAAAAAACAGGGCCGGTGGCCTCAAGCCATGGCCGGTGAGGTGTGGGGATGGCTAACAAGTCTTCCTCTACCCTCAGAAGCAAAACAACAAGTGTTTGGTGCAAAACCAAGCACAGAACAGGCAAGTCGCGTAGCCGAGACCTCCGAGAACTCAAAACGAACACGAACATGGATGATCATCGAGCGTTCAAACAATGACATCCAAGTCTTGAGGACGGCCAAAAATGGGGTGTGTACCGTTGGTTTACCAAAATTTGATTTTGAAAAGGATAGACTTTGTGATGCTTGTCAACAAGGAAAACAAACAAGAGTTTCTTTCAAATCCAAAAATATTTTTTCCACAAAACCTCTTCAATTGTTGCATATTGACTTGTTTTGACTATCTAGAACCTTAAGTCTTGGTAGAAAATCTTATTGTCTTGTTTGTGTGGATGATTATATTAGATTTACTTAGGTGATTTTCTTGGCACACAAAAGTGATACTTTCTCTGCATTTACAGCTCTTTGTAAACGTATTCAAAACATGATTAGTCTTACTATTTGTAGCATTAGAAGTGATCATGGTAGAGAATTTGATAATAATAAGTTTATTCTATTTTGTAATGAGCATGACATTAATCATAATTTTTCTGCTCCTCGAATTCCTCAACAAAATGGTGTGGTAGATAGAAAAAATAGAGTTCTTGAGGAAATGTCTCAGACTATGCTTTGTGAAAATAATTTGCCAAGATATTTTTGGGCGAAAGCCGTCAATACAGCTTGTTATGTTATTAATCATGCCATGATTAGACCCATACTTAAGAAAATACCATATGAATTATGGAAAGGTAAAAAATCCAACATTGGTCATTTTCATGCATCTGGCTGTAAATGTTTTGTATTTAATAACAATAAAGAAAATCTTAGGAAGTTTGATGCAAAATCTAATGAAGCTGTGTTTCTTGGCTATGCAAATTCTAGTAAAGCATATCATGCCTTTAATAAAAGAACTTTAGTTGTTGAAGAATCCATACATGTTGCTTTTGATGAATCTAACTCCTTTGCTTCCAAGAATATTGCTATTGATGATGTTACAGATTCTAATCCAAGAATTGAAGGTGTTTATTTATCGGAAAATGATGAACTTCATTCTTCGGAACCCAATATTGAAGTCTCTATGGAAGACCCTCAAAAAGAATATGTCCATCCAACGAACGAAAATGATCTACCCAAAGAATGGAAGTATACTCATGGACATCCCAGAAATCTCATTATAGGAGATGCCACACAAGGTGTAAGAACTCGTTCTTCTATTCATAATGTTTGTGGCAATTTAGTTTTTGTTTCTCAAATTGAGCCAAAAACTTTTTCTGAGGATGAACACGACGAAAACTAGATTTTTTCTATGCAAGAAGAGTTAAATCAGTTTGAAAGAAATGAAGTTTAGTTTTTGACTCCTTGTCCTAATGATCATTCCATTATTGGAACTAAATGGGTTTTTCGAAACAAAATGGATGAATCTGGGGTTGTTATCCGAAACAAAGCTAGACTTGTAGCCCAAGGTTATAACCAGGAATAGGGCATTGATTTTGATGAAACTTTTGCACTCGTTGCCCGTCTTGAAGCCATTCGCATGTTGCTTGCATTTACTTTTTTTAGAAATTTTAAACTTTACCAAATGGATGTGAAAAGTGCTTTTTTAAATGTGTATATTTCAAAGGAAATGTATGTTGAAGAACCTCCTGGTTTTGGAAATCACAAACACCCGGACCACGTTTTTAAACTCTCAAAAGTTTTGTATGGTTTGAAACAAGCCCCTAGAGCTTAGTATGAACATTTAAGCAACTTTCTTATTGATAAAGGTTTTTCTCAGGGAAAAATTGGTACCACTCTCTTTATAAAAACCAAAAATGATGATATGCTTATTGTTGAAATTTATGTTGATGATATCATATTCGGTGCTACTAGTGAATCTTTGTGCGAGGAATTTGCTAAGAATATGCAGGGAGAATTCGAAATGAATATGATGGGAGAGTTGACATATTTTCTTGGATTACAAATAAAACAAACCCATAATGGCATTCATCTATCTCAAGCCAAATATATCAAAGCTCTCCTCAACAGGTTTGAAATGGACTTATCCAAACCTGCAGCAACTCCTATGAGCGTATCGTTTAAAATCGACAAAGATGAGCAAGGTAAACCGATAGACGAAAAGAAATATCGAGATATGATTGGTTTCTTACTCTATCTAATAGCTAGTAGACCCGATATCATGTTTAGTGTGTGTTTGTGTGCACGTTTTCAATCAGCTCCAAAAGAATCACACGTCATCGCAGTAAAACGCATTTTTAGATATCTTGCCAGTACTCCACTTTTGGGCCTTTGGTACCCTAAAACAAATGTTTTTGACCTTCATGGTTACTCGAATGCCGACTTTGAGGGATGTAGACTTGACCGTAAAAGCACTAGTGGCACTTGTCATTTTCTTGGAAATTCACTCACATCTTGGTTTTGTAAAAAAACAAAATTTTGTGGCTTTATCTACAGCTGAAGCGGAATATATTGATGCCGCTAGTTGTTGTGCTCAAATGCTTTGGATGAAACAACTTCTTGATTTTGGACTTCACTTTGATCACATACCTATTAAACACGATAATTTCAAAAAATTCAATACATCACTCATGCACTAAACACGTTGAAATAAGGCATCACTTTTTACAAGATCATGTATTTAAAGGTGACATTGAACTCTAATTTGTGCCTACAAGTCAACAATTGGCCGATATCTTTACAAAGCCTCTCAATAAGGAACAATTCTACTTTATTAGAAATGAGCTTGGCATGTTAAATATCCCTATGTGATGTTAAACTATGTGTTATTATGCTTCATTGCAAAATTTACTGAGTAAAACACTAGTTTTTGCCTTGCAGGACCCTTAAGGGTCGACCCTCTGTTCTATAGGGTCGACACCTTATGAACTAGCCTTGTTCTTTTTATTGTTAAAGGTCAACACCCTTCTTCGAAGGTGTCAACACCTATAACTTTTAAGGACTCTGCTTTTTAGTGTTAACCCCCCTTTCTTTAAGGGTCGACACCTGCCTTTTGGGTAAGGTTTTTGCCGCGCGGTCTTTTCTAATTCGAAGGGTCGACTCCTCTTTTTATGAGGGTCGACACCCTCTCAAGGGTATATATATACACCGCGACCCTTCCCTTTTCTTCTGTGACCCTTCCAAAATCTAGCCCTAGCCCCTTTTTCTATTCCGGCGACTCTCTCCGACGATTCTCATTCCAATCTTCCTTCATCTCTCTCACGATCTCTACTCTTTCTCTCCATGGATTCTCAAGCCCCTCCTCTTGTTCCAACATGAAAATGACTACGCACCTCTTCCTCTTCCACCGCCATCGCTACCTCTCCTCCCGTGTTTCGGTTCAAGAACCCTGAGTGCAGATCTGCTTTCAACAAGGACTTTAATCTGTGAAAGGTAATCTCTGATGCTCAATAGACACCGTATTTTTTGAAAAACATTCTATTCCCATGAAAGCTTGGTTTGACAATAAAAAATGGTCATCCCTTTTAAAACTCGACTGTGACATCTATCCTACTCTCATTAAAGAGTTTTTTTTGCAAATCTTTCTTATGATGAAACCTCGTCTCCTCATGCCCTTGACTTCTTTGTAAAGGGTATCCCTTTCACTGTGACACCCTCTCTCATTAACTCCATTCTGAAAACCTCCAATGATGGACACAGGGTCAATCTATCTGTAACTCTTAAACCACCCTAATACTCCCATCTCACTGGTCTCTGTCTCCTCACAAACAACCCCAACCTAAATCATTTTGTAATTGTCTCTGGGAAAGATCTTTCCCTAGAACTGAGACTGTTAAATCACATCATCATCCATAACATTATCCCTAGGTTCGGTCGCTTTGATGCTGTGACCTATGGTCACACTTATCTCATTTAGGCCCTATCCACTAGCTTTCCCACTAATTCTGATTTTTTGGTGATTCACTGTATTATCAATGCCCATAAGCAAAATAACCAAACTCTTCCCTATGGAATGATTTTCACAAAAATTTTCAGGCATTTCAAAATTGATTTCAAGGGGGAAGAAAAAGTCCCTCTTGACTCCTCTCGATATGGGGTTGAAACTCTGAGAAATATGGGATACGCTCTAATCAACAACATCTAGACCAAGACCAAGAAAACTGGGTCTTCCTCTGGTCTCTTTACCCATGGCTCTTCTCTTTCCAGTCCTACACTTCTTTTCTCCACCCCTGGTCCCTCTACTCTACCACCTTCTTCTAACCTCTCCTCTCTCTCTAAAAAAATCGAGCATCTTGACTTTATGGTTTAGGGTCCCCTGACGGATGGGATTGCTTCAATCAATTCTAGGCACAACAATCTAAACCTAGATTCCCAATCCATCCCTGCCTCTGACATTCCCTCATCCTCTCACACTGTCCCTGCTTCATCGCCCTCTGCCTTGGAACAAAAAGTGGATGAGTTGGCTTCCTTAGTTCTTCAACTTGTTTTTTAACAGACTAAAATGCAGAATGACATTGATTGCATGAAGCTACAGCAAGCCCAAGTCATTGCAGCTGCTAAAGAAAGTGTAGAAAGTATGGTGATAGCATTCTACGGGATCAAGGACTTCAAAGAAGAATTCCGTCAAATCTTTCAACAGTGCTGGGATGATGATTTGGATGAACAAATCCGCAAGTTCATGCTATTGTTTGCCCAAGGTTGGCGCGAAGCTGCCTCGCATTGGCCTCGATCTCCTCCTTCTTTTTGCTGATGCTCTGACCCACTCTTTTTATGATGACAAAGGGGGAGAAATATATTGTTGGAATTGATGGAATTGATTCTAATTGTAGTTGTTAATAGTAGTTGGATGTTTATATCGTTCTTTAGATAATAGACGTATATGGATGACGTTGACTTGGTAATTTTTAATAGTAGTTGGATGTTTATATCGTTATTTAGATAATAGACGTATATAGATGACGTTGACTTGGTAAAACTTCTTTTTGGGTACAAACTTTTGGGAAACACAAGTTGGGTAGTATATGTTTTGGAATTTTACATATATATGAATGTTGATGTTGGGTAGTATATGTTTTGGAATTTTATATATATATGAATGTTGGTGAATTCTCCTTGAATGTTATGAAACATGTTCTTTAGTATTGATTGCGAATGATTGTAATTATCTATCAACAACACACACTTAGAAAGATTTTTTTTTTAAAATGCTTGTGATTTTATTCAATGAAAATAAATTGAAGAAATTGATTTTACTAACGATTATCTCAGTGCATATTGACAGAGGGAACTTGATCTATATCAAGATTGTTTTATTGTCTTAATATATATATATATATATATATATTCCTCATGATTTTTGTTTTGGTCATGAAGCCCTTTTTATAGGGGGAGTTTCCAATCTCATTTTTTTTTCAAAATCTTCTTTTACAAAACTCCTTGAAAAATACTTCTTAATTCGTTCACTCATACTTTAAAAACTTTAAATATTTGTCATCATCAAAATAGAGGAGATTGTTAGCCCCAAAGTTATTCAACTTTAGATTTCTATTGATTTTGATTATTGGCAAATATTTTGAATTTAGTTTGTTATTCAAAGTTCTCAAAATAATTGTATACAAATTATGCTTCAATTCTTCTAAAAGTTACATGGCTCTAAGATGTTATTTTTCTATGATTTTTAGTCCCGCAAAACATGAGATTACCACTTGGTTGCAAAACTCCATCCATGCTTAAAACAGGTCTAAGGGTCGACACCAGAGTAAAGCTCAAAATGCCTAAGTGTTCCAATTACAAGGGCCGGCACCAAGACAACAAGGGTCGACACTAAATTTTCAAAATACAATCTAGCAACAAGGGTCGACACCAATAACCACAAGGGTTGACACTAAATTTCATAATGCAATCCAACAGCTAGGGTCGACACCAAGAATGATAAGGGTCGATACCAAGAACATTTGAAACTCAATGCAGAGAAGAGAGAAAAGCAAAGGGTCGACACCCAAGTTACAAGGGTCGACACCTGCGAAATCTGGGTTTGAAAAATCCAGCTACCAAATCAAATCTGGACTGTCACAACCTTTTCTCCGCCACTTTTTTAGATTTGTGTATAGAATATGTCATCATTTCTGACCTCTAAGCAAATCTTCTGGCACCACATCTTCTCCAAGAAGTTGACTTATGAGGTTGAGCATTAAATAAAAAGTTTGTGCATTTAATGATCCTTCTCTTCCCAAGACCTACATACAGTCTGCTTTCTACAAACTCAGATCAAGCACAACTGGAAGATATTCTCCTTGATTTTGTCATGACCCAAACCCGCCCCCATGGGTTAAGGACATAACCGGCCAGTAATCACAAGATTACCTACGGCCTTAAACCAAATCAGATATATTTTAACAGAGTTAAGGGGGCCAAACGGAAGCAATTTCAAACTTTTGTCCATAGAGCTGTGCTTACATGGCACATCATAACATTTTACAAACATGCATTAATAACTCACATCAAGGAAGGTTAACATATAAACTTTACACAACAGGATCATTCAAGTCATGGTCAGCCAATCAAAACTATATACAACCGTAATCCAAAGTTCTCGCCAACATGACAAAATATAACAAAATAACAAAAGGGCGAAAACAAGTCTCGTGCGTGAGACGTATGGGTTGACTCTTCAAAACCTTGACTGTTTCACACAAACTTCACTGAGGCTGTGTTTGGACCTCCCTTGGCACACCTACAGACACATGAATGAGCGTGAGCGAAAGCCCAGTGAATAATATCAAATAAGGAAGATACACGAACAACATTTAGAACAACATACATCAGATGACCTTGGGCCCAATTCATATTTCTATCTAGTATATAGATATAGGTCAAGTGACTGCGGTTCTAAACACATCAAACGGCCTCGAGCCCAATTCATTCATATCCGATGGCCTTTGGCCCAATCGTTCCTGTCAAACGGCCTTCGGCCCATTCATTCGTGTCAAACGGCCTTCAGCCCATTCATTCATGTCAAACGGCCTTTGGCCCATTTATTCATTCATGTCAAACGACCTTCGGCCCATTTATTCATGTCAAACGGCCTTTGGCCCATTCATTCATGCATGTCAAACGGCCTTCGGCCCAATCAATTGTACCCAACGGCCTTTGGCCCAACCATATGGCATAACAAACAGTTGTCCACAATTCAAATTAACAACTTATATGGGAATAAGCAATTGGAAAAATAACATACTTCAAACTATCTTTATTAAGATATTACTCACAGTGTTCTGTCGGCGGATTTGCCCTGGAACTCGACCCTGCACATTTCATGAACACAATGGATCACAAACAATTCAATCCGTTCTTAATTGATACATCCCTCCTAAGCTTCTTTCTTATTCTTTTAATTCATTCATAATGCTCAATGCATGCCTAAGAGTACTTAGAAGTGAAAGAGAACGGAAAATGAAACACATAACATCTTTACAAAATTTCTGAAATAGGGGTCCCTGCTAGAGCATGGGTTCCGCCGCTCGAGCAGACCCCGTGGCTCTCCAAAAATACTGGTTGCCTTATTTTGATGCTCGAGTATGAATTCGAGCGTTCGAGCTGAAAGTTACACTACATGGCTCCCCGTTCGAGCGTGAATGTCCCCGCTCGAGCGAACATCAATATCTGCAAAAATTCTAGGAGCTTGCATTTCACGCTCAAGTGGCGCTTTCCCCGCTCGAGCGGACATGTCAAATTCTGGGTTTTCCAGAACTGTTCTTGAAGTTCAATTTTGATGTTCAAAGGTTCCAAACTCAAGATTTCGGTTCAAAAACATGTAAACACATTATATTATGCGAGCATAAAAGAGTATGACACCAAATTGTTCAAAATCATCATCTAATTCTCAAATAACCCTCATTTCTTTTGTATGATCAAAACCCATGCATTCAAACTTCATACCAAATTCATATCTCTATCAATTCAACATGTATGTTAGTTTTTGTCGCCAATTCCATTTCAAATAGCACCAATGATGCTTATAACCATGAAACTCAACAAAACCATGCTTGCATGTATGCTTCAATGCTCAATCTTTCATAATTCACATATTACATGCTAGATTATGTAATTTCATAGCAATTCTCTTCATGCATGAACACATGGACTTCAATCTCAACTTAATCAATTCAATTCATGATCTAACTTACCATTTAATCTTCAATTCACAAAATCACAACTCAAACTCATGAATTAAGGGTTGATCACTCACCTAGGAGCTTCAAACACCCAAGTCCTTAGAGTTTAGCTTCCAATTTCACAACTTTGAGCCAAACACACAATTCTCATTCTCTCTCTCTCTAGAGCCGGCCTCTCCCTCTCTCTCTAGAGTATAAAATCTGATCTTGAGCTCAAAACTGAAGGAATGTGGGTGTATAATGCCCCTTTTATAGCCCCTCTTAATCAAATTCCATTAACACTAATTAATTGAGCACTATTTCATCAATTTAATCTATTTAATTTGATCCGAATCAATTTTCAATTAAACTTTGCCGTAGGCTCTAAACATTACGCTAATCACAATGGCGTAGTCAATTTCGGTTTCTGTGGCCGATAAGGCCTTCAATTTAGATTCTAAAGCAGGTAATCAAACAGATTTTCCTATGGTGAACAGATAGAAATTCAAAACCACATATATTCATATAAATGGCACTCAAAATCATATTAAACACATAATCACATCCGTAATTAAGATTAATTAGCATAATACGAAGCAGGGTTATCACAGTCTTTCCCCTTTTAGGAAGTTTGGTCCTCCAAACTTATTTTACCTTCGTCGGGAAACAAATGTGGATAGCGTAGTCGCATTTCATCCACTTTTTCCCATGTGGCATCCATCCCATAATGTTCTTTCCATTTCACTTTCACCATTGGGATGGACTTGCTTCTCAATTGTTTCACTTGCCAATCAATGATTCGTTCCGGCCATTCGGCATACTCCATATTTTCATCTAGAGCTACCCGGTGATAATCAATCACATGAAACGGATCTCGAAGATAACTGTCAAGACCTCAAACCCGCCCCTAAAAGTTTGGGCATGACCCGATCGGAAACGAACAATTAACCTGTAGTATATAGCATACGAGGCCTTAACGGAAGCATTGCATGTGAAAATATAGCACAGATAAAGTCCATTGAGCTACTTCTATATGCCAGGATCTCATACATACCATATATCATGGTAGATAGATAAAGTTTAAAACTATATCCCTGGGCATTGGTTATATACAAACACATTTACAGACCCAGCCCTATAAATGGGGCATATACAAAACAACAAGATATAGAAGTTATGTACATCAACCGTAGATGGGCACTCAAAAAGTAAGCCAACATCTTAACAAACTTCACAAAATAAATGGCCTCGTATAGTGCCTGGACACATGAAGGTTGACAAAAGAGACCAGACGTCAAAGGCTAGGACTGACTAGCTGGTTGGTCACCTACAGAAACAGACATAACAAAGAGTGAGCCAGGCTCAGTGAATAGTAATATTTAAATGAAACAATGCTTAATTTGCAACATGACGTATATCAATTCATATGAAAGTGCAAAGATCACATAGTTAGCCTGATTCTGTGTTCGTTTCATAAAGGCCTCCGGCCCAGTCTTGAACATAAAAGTTTGAACAGCACATTTCAAATCGTAATGGCTTGAAGCCCTTGAACATGGTGGCATAATGCCCTTGAACATGATGGCATAAAGCCCTTAAACATGGCGGCATAAAGCCCTTAACATGATGGCATAAAGCCCTTAACATGACTATACGAACTCAAGAGGTGTCTCACACGGACTCTATAGGTGACTCACGTTGTAGCACTTAGTTCCGTGTAGCACTTTGTTTCATATCATAGCAACTTATATTGAATGGCCGTAGGCCCAAAATCTTATAGAAGGAAGGTATTTCTTCTTTCTCATTTCTTTCTTTACGTACTTGAAACATTCTTAAAACATTGACATACACCCTTGAAACATTAACATAGTTGCATATCGTGTGTAAACAAAATGCTAATGAGAATCATTAGCTATATGTAAAGCAGATAATGACACTACTACTCACAGCGTTGTGATGACGTGCTTGTTCCTCCCGGGGTGTGCCCTGCACACATTCAAAACTCACACTTTAATTTATTTTCCATATCAAGTTAGGTTCTGTTTCACTTCACTTCGAATGAATTTATAAATATAAAAAAGGCATCAAATACACATTCCGACAATATTAGAGGGTTCTACACGCAAAACGGAGCGATCCACGTTTTTCAGCATGGGCCACACGTGCGGCTGTGAGCCCCGCACGTGCAGCAAACTCCCCCGCACGTGCCTTTTAAGCAGAACCAAACCCAAAATTTTCAGCATTTGCCGCACATGCGGCAATGACTCCCGCACGTGCGGCGATTCCCCTATTTTGGTCCGAAATTCGCATCAAAATCTCATTCTTTTGGGAGTGTTTACAAGGATTTAAAATGGGTCTTTTCATTGCCAAATCATGGTTCAAAAAGCATGAAATTCAAGGTACAATACGCAACAATCTAGCTTGAATTAAATCCATACACAAAACTCAATTTAATGGACCAAAAGTTGAAACTCCTAAACACACTTCCATGTCTTAAGGTTCTTAGCTTCATATGCATCCAACATAACATGGGTACACTAAATCATGTTCATGATATGGAATACCAACTTGATAGTGAAGGAGTCACATGATGATAGGATTATCATACCAAAAGTTTCAACACACACACACACACACAAGACCTCCATCACAATTTAGAGTATTCCAAATCAAAGCTTCCTACTTTAATTTGGGGAAAAAGGATTGAATTGGAGAACTTGACTTACCTTAACTTCAATCCCTCTCAAGGCTTCCTTGTTCTTCCTCTCTACCCTTTCCTCCCAGAGAACATCTTATGGAAAGTTGCTAAGTCTTACTCAAGGAGGGCCTCATAAGCATACATATATATATATTGACTAAGGACAAAAATTAATCGTTTAACCATCCGAAATTGAAATTTCCCAAACATGCTTAAAATTACATAAAAATTATGCTGATCACATACATAAAATTAATTTCAGACAATTAAGCCCCTAAGACTTCCAATTTCTGCTTCTAACTTAGAGATGTAACAGATACTTTATTTATCTAACAGATAGACATTCTTACGCATGAAATTTCCCCTACTTAAACTAAATTTTTCAAAGGATTTCACAATAAGCATTCTAAAACACAAAGTAGGGTCTGAACATATATCAGAAAACATGTACGAGGGTCGGGTTATTACACTCTCCCCCCCTTAAAAAGTTTGGTCCCTCAGACTTGGTGTACCTTAGGGTAGAAATAAATACGGATACTGGTGTTGCATTGCCTCTTCTCTTTCCCAAGTTGCGTCAGTTCCATAATGTTCCTGCCATTCCACTTTCACCATTGGAATTTCTCGGTGTCGTAATTGTTTCACTTGTCGGTCTAAAATGCGGATCGGTTTTTCTTCATACATTAGCTTGTCATCCAATTGAATTTGATGGTAGTCGATGACGTGTGATGGATCCGGAAGATATTCGCGAAGTATGGAGACATGAAATACATTATGCACTTGACTCATATTGGGTGGAAGAGCAACTCGGTAAGCTACTGGGCCTACTCTTTCCAAAATTTGGAAGGGACCAACATAACGGGGTGTCAACTTACCCCCTTTTCCGAACCTCGGGTGGCCTTTCATCGGAGTGACCTTTATAAAAACATGATCATCCACATTAAATTCTAGATTCCTCCGTCGGTTGTCCGCATAACTGTTTTGTCTATTTTGGGCAGTTTTCAATCTTTCCCGGATAGTTTTAACTTTTTCAGTGGTCAACTAAACAATTTCCGGTCCGAGTAAGGATTTCTCCCCAACTTCAGCCCAACACACGGGAGAATGACACGGTCTGCCATATAGAGCTTCATAGGGTGCCATTTCAATACTTGAATGGTAGCTTTTGTTGTATGCGAACTCTACCAACGGTAGATGATTTTCCCAACTTTCTTGAAAATCCAGCACACACATCCGGAGCATATCTTCAAGAGTTTGTATCGTTCTCTTGGATTGACCGTCAGTTTGAGGATGGAAAGCCGTACTAAACTTTAATTCCGTACCCATAGCTTCTTGCAAACTTTGCTAGAATTTGGAAACAAACTTCGGATCCCTATCTGATACAATCGAGACCGGAACGCCATGAAGCCTCCAATTTCATTCACATACAATACCGCCAGTTTATCTGCATTATACTGAGTCTTCACAGGTAAGAAATGAGCAGACTTAGTTAATCGGTCGACAATGACCCATATAGAATTCATACCCCGAGGTGTCTGTGGTAACCCCACAACAAAATCCATGGTCAGATGTTCCCACTTCCATTCTAGGATTGGAAGTGGTTGTAATAATCCTGCTGGTCTTTGATGCTCTGCTTTCACTTGCTGGCATTGCAAGCACTTGGAGACGAATTCTGCAATCTCCTTTTTCATGTTTGGCCACCAAAAGTTTTGTTTCAAGTCTCGGTACATTTGAGTACTCCCCGGATGCATAGAAAATCTTGAAGCATGTGCTTCTTCCATCAATTTCCGTTTAAGCTCCAACACATTGGGGACACATACTCAATTTTGGAATTTGAGGACCGAATCCACTAAACTGAACCCCAGTTTTGGTTTTGTCTCTAACTCATCACATACCTTCTTTAAAATATCATCCTCCATTTGATGTAACTTGATCTCCTCAAGTAAAGTCAGTTGAGCCATTACTGCTGCTAATACTGCCTCTTGTCCATGTATTACAAGTTCCATATTCATTCTATCCAATTCACTCCGCAGTTCCTTTTGTTCCGTAACCAGGTTGGCTAAATTCCCCATATTTTTCCGACTCAAAGCATCTGCAACTGTGTTGGCTTTACCAGGGTGATAATGGATCTGTAAATCGTAGTCTTTAATCAACTCTAACCACCGACGTTGCCGCATATTCAATTCCTTCTGGGTAAAAAGGTATTTAAGACTTTTATGGTCAGTGTACACTTCACAAGTAGTGCCATACAAATAGTGCCGCCATATCTTTAAAGCAAAAACTACCGCTGCGAGCCCAAGATCATGCGTGGGATAATTCTTTTCATGGGGTTTAAGCTGTCGTGAAGCATAGGCGATAACCCTTCCACCTTGCATAAGCACACACCCTAACCCTTTATGGGACGCATCACTGTAAATTACAAACCCTTCGGTGCCAGACGGTAAAGCCAGAACTAGAGCTGTGGTTAACTTCGTCTTCAATTCCTGGAAAGCAAATTCCCGCTCTTCTGACCAGTCGAATGCAACACCCTTTCGAGTCAGTTGTGTAAGTGGCACAGCAATTTTAGAGAAATCTTGAACAAATCTCCTGTAATAGGCAGCTAACCCCATAAAGCTACGCACTTCAGTCACATTGGTAGGAGTCGGCCAAGTTACAATTGCCTCAATTTTGTGGGGATCAACAGAAACTCCTTCCTTTGTGATAACATGTCCCAGAAATGCCACCTCTAGTAGTCAGAATTCACATTTCTTCAGCTTTGCATATAGTTTCTTCTCTCGAAGGGTTTGAAGGATCAAGCGAAGATGATTCTCGTGAGCTTCTGCATTCTTCGAATAGATGAGGATATCGTCAATAAAGACCACCACAAATTCATCCAAATAAGGCTTGAAGACACGGTTCATCAGATCCATAAAACCTGCTGGTGCGTTAGTGACTCCGAAGGGCATAACCAAAAATTCATAATGGCCGTACCGGGTTCGAAAAGCTGTCTTCTCAACATCATCAGCCTTGACCTTTAATTGATGGTATCTAGACCGTAGATCGATCTTGGAAAAGACTTGCGCCCCCTGAAGCTGATCAAATAGATCATCGATTCTTGGCAGTGGATACTTATTCTTGATTGTGACTTTATTAAGTTCCCTGTAATCAATACAAAGCCGAAACGTTCCATCCTTCTTTTTTACAAACAAAACTGGTGCACCCCACAGAGACACACTCGGACGAATAAATCCCTTGTCCAGTAAGTCTTGCAACTGCCTTTTCAATTCTTTCATCTCAACTGGAGGCATTCTATACGGAGTCTTAGAAATGGGTTGAGTTCCCGGTGCTACGTCAATGGTAAACTCAATTTCTCGATCTATCAATTGCCCGGGTAACTTTTCTGGGAAAACGTCTGGAAATTCACGAACAACTAGAATTACGTCAATACCTCCATTCATCACTTGCTCTTCCAAAACACTACACAAATACCCTTGGCACCCTTTCTGGATTAACCTACAAGCCTTTGTTGCAGAGATCAAATATGGTGGAGAAGTCACTTCCTGTCCCTAAAAAATAGACTTGGATTGTCCCGGAGGGTGAAAACTGATTTGTTTCGTCACACAATCTATAGTCGCACCATTTTCACTCAACCAGTCCATTCCCAGAATAATATCAAAATAGGCCATATCAAGAGGCAACAAATTGGCATACACTCGAATATCCCCAAGTTGGAGTTCAGAAGCAACATACACAGAAGCACAAACCATAGGGTCTCCCAAAGGTGAAGATACACACAACATATAAGACAGTTTTTCTTCAGTTTTATCTAAGTTAGGAGCAAATAGTTTCGACACAAAAGAGTGGGTGGAGCCAGAATCAAATAATATACAAGCAGAATGACCATGAACCATAAATGTACCTGACACCACCGTGGCCGCATTTTGCACATCTCCCGAAACCAAAGCAAATACTCTGCCCTATCTTGCAGTATCTTTGTTGTTAGTAGATTTGACCGGTGCCTTGGTGTTGGTGGTTGGTGTCGACCCCGCTGAACCGGTAGCAGTTCTATTGCCATTTTGTTGCTGCTTCCTCTAAGGGCAATCCTTGATCACATGACATGTTTTTCCACAGTGAAAGCGGGCTCCAGACTTCCGGTAGCATATTCCACGATGCTTCTTCCCACACTCCACACATAAGAGAATTAGATCCTGACTGGGGGTAGAAGCATTTGAAGTCCCTAAATTTTGTTTCTTATTTGGCGGAGTGGTTAACCCCTTCGACCATTGACTGTTTTGTATTTTTCCCTTCCATTCAGAAATTGGACTTTGGGCAGCAAGATTTTCTTCCGCTATGACAGCCCTTTCCAACACATCTACATAAGTAAGCAGCTTCAACATATTACATCGGTCTAAAATAGCACTCCGTAATCCCCCTTCAAATTTTCGTGCCTTCTTATAATCCGTGTCTACCATGTGAGGCGTGAACCGGGCTAGTTCTGCAAATTGAGCTTCATATTCAGCAACAGTCTTATTCCCTTGTCTGAGAGTTTCAAATTCAGTCACCTTCTTGTCTCGCATACTTTGAGGGAAATATTTATCATAAAACAATTCCAAGAACCTGACCCATGCCAATCCTTGATGTATAGTTCTCGTGAGCATCCACCATCTCCGTGCCTCGTCCTCAAGGGTAAAGGCAGCCAGTTGCACCTTTTGAGCTTCGGTGCTAGGGAACACTTCAAATAATTTCTCTATTCCCAACACCCATGCCTCTGCTTTCATTGGCTCTATACCTCCTTTAAAGGCTGGCGGTTTCATCTTCTTAAACTCCTTAGTAAGAGTAATGGTTCGATCTTCGGCATGGACATCTTGTGCTACCGGTGGAGGTACTGGTGGCGGTGGCAGTTGTTGTTGAGGCTGTTGCTGTTGTTGCCGTAGGGTTTCTGCCATTTCCATAATCATTCTCTCCATCCTATCCAATCGTACAGAGGTAGCATCTTCCGTATCTTCTGTCCTTGTTCTCACCATAGCCTGCTCAACAATCATTTATGTACAATAGATATATTCAAAAGTGTTAGCCTTATCAGAGTATACTTAACGTTGCCATCGATTTTTCATATACTTTCAGGATGTCATGCAAGATGCCTAAAGCTTTTCTAGACACCCTAAAGCTCAATGGATCCGTGTGTGAGATAGCAACTCGTGCTCTGATACCACTTGTCAAGACCTCAAACCCGCCCCTAAAAGTTTGGGCATGACCCAATCGGAAACGAACAATTAACCTGTAGTATATAGCATACGAGGCCTTAACGGAAGCATTGCATGTGAAAATATAGCACAGATAAAGTCCATTGAGCTACTTCTATATGCCAGGATCTCATACATAACATATATCATGGTAGATAGATGAAGTTTAAAACTATATCCCTGGGCATCGGTTATATACAAACACATTCACAGACCCAGCCCTATAAATGGGGCATATACAAAACAACAAGATATGGAAGTTATGTACATCAACCGTAGATGGGCACTCAAAAAGTAAGCCAACATCTTAACAAACTTCACAAAATAAATGGCCTCGTATAGTGCCTGGACACATGAAGGTTGACAAAAGAGACCAGACATCAAAGGCTAGGATTGACTAGCTGGTTGGTTACCTACAGAAACAGACATAACAGAGAGTGAGCCAGGCTCAGTGAATAGTAATATTTAAATGAAACAATGCTTAATTTGCAACATGATGTATGTCAATTCATATGAAAGTGCAGAGATCACATAGTTAGCCTGATTCTGTGTTCGTTTCACAAAGGCCTCCGGCCCAGTCTTGAACATAAAAGTTTGAACATCACATTTCAAATCGTAATGGCTTGAAGCCCTTGAACATGGTGGCATAATGCCCTTGAACATGATGGCATAAAGCCCTTAAACATGGCGGCATAAAGCCCTTAACATGATGGCATAAGGCCCTTAACATGATTATACGAACTCAAGAGGTGTCTCACACGGACTCTAGAGGTGACTCACGTCGTAGCACTTAGTTCCGTGTAGCACTTTGTTTCATATCATAGCAACTTATATTGAATGGCCGTAGGCCCAAAATCTTATAGAAGGAAGGTATTTCTTCTTTCTCATTTCTTTCTTTACATACTTGAAACATTCTTAAAACATTGACATACACCCTTGAAACATTAACATAGTTGCATTCTTAGAACATTAACATAGTTGCATATCGTGCGTAAACAAAATGCTAATGGGAATCATTAGCTATATGTAAAGCAGATAATGACACTACTACTCATAGCGTTGTGATGATGTGCTTGTTCCTCCCGAGGTGTGCCCTGCACACATTCAAAACTCACACTTTAATTTATTTTCCATATCAAGTTACGTTCTGTTTCGCTTCACTTCGAATGAATTTATAAATATCAAAAAGGCATCAAATACACATTCCGATAATATTAGAGGGTTCTACATGCAAAACGGAGCAATCCACGTTTTTCAGCATGGGCCGCACGTGTGGCTGTGAGCCCCGCACATGCGGCAAACTCCCCCGCACGTGCAGCAGATTGCCCCCGCACGTGCCTTTTAAGCAGAACCAAACCCAAAATTTTCAGCATTTGCCGCACGTGCGGCAGTGACTCCCGCACGTGCGGCGATTCCCCTATTTTGGTCCGAAATTCGCATCAAAATCTCATTCTTTTGGGAGTGTTTACAAGGCTTTAAAATGGGTCTTTTCATTGCCAAATCATGGTTCAAAATGCTTGAAATTCAAGGTACAATACGCAACAATCTAGCTTGAATTAAATCCATACACAAAACTCAATTTAATGGACCAAAAGTTGAAACTCCTAAACACACTTCCATGTCTTGAGGTTCTTAGCTTCATATGCATCCAACATAACATGGGTACACTAAATCATGTTCATGATATGGAATACCAACTTGATAGAGAAGGAGTCACATGATGATAGGATTATCATACCAAAAGTTTCAACACACACACACACACACACACACACACAAGACCACCATCACAATTTAGAGTATTCCAAATCAAAGCTTCCTACTTTAATTTGGGGAAAAAGGATTGAATTGGAGAACTTGACTTACCTTAACTTCAATCCCTCTCAAGGCTTCCTTGTTCTTCCTCTCTACCCTTTCCTCCCAGAGAACATCTTATGGAAAGTTGCTAAGTCTTACTCAAGGAGGGCCTCATAAGCATACATATATATATAGATTGACTAAGGACAAAAATTAATCGTTTAACCATCCGAAATTGAAATTTCCCAAACATGCTTAAAATTACATAAAAATTATGCTGATCACATATATAAAATTAATTTCAGACAATTAAGCCCCTAAGACTTCCAATTTCTGCTTCTAACTTAGAGATGTAACAAATACTTTCTTTATCTAACAGATAGACATTCTTACGCATGAAATTTCCCCTACTTAAGCTAAATTTTTCAAAGGATTTCACAATAAGCATTCTAAAACACAAAGCAGGGTCTGAACATATATCAGAAAACATGTACGAGGGTCGGGTTATTACAATAACCCCTCAACATTGATACATAAAACACATTATGGATTTGTTCGAATCCCGGTGGCAAAGCGACTCAATAAGCAATTGGACCAAGCCTTTCCAGAATTTGAAACGGCCCAATGTAACGGGGCGACAACTTACCCTTCTTTCCAAACCTGACTTGGCCTTTCATCGGAGTCACACGGATAAATACATGGTCACCAACCTCATACTCAAGAGGTCTTCTTCGAACATTTGCATAATTCTTTTGTCGGTCATGAGCTGTTTTGAGCCTTTGCTGAATGGTTTTGATCTTCTCAGAAGCGTCTTGCACAATTTCAAGCCCAAGAAGAGCTCTATCCCCGACTTCTGTCCAACAAATTGGTGATCTACACCTTCTACCATACAAAGCCTCATATGGTGCCATACCGATGCTGGAGTAGAAGCTGTTATTGTATGCAAACTCTGCCAGTGGCAAATAATCTTCCCAACTCCCTTGGAAATCTAAAGCACACATTCTGAGCATGTCTTCTAAGGTCTGTATAGTCCGTTCTAATTGCCATCTGTCGGTGGGTGGAATGCAGTACTAAACCTCAGTTCTTTTCCCATAGCTTTCTGCAAACTCTTTCACAATCTAGATACAAATTTCAGATCTCTATCCGACACAATAGACACCAGAACTTCGTGTAAATGGACAATCTCATCAACATATATTGTAGCCAATCTATACGCATCAAATGTAGTTCTAACAGGCAGAAAATGCACAGATTTAGTCAGTCTATCAACTACAACCCAAATAGAATCCATACCTCGAGGTGTTCGGGGTAGACCAACAACGAAGTCCATAGTCACATGCTCCCACTTCCATTCAGGAATAGGGAGAGGCTGAAACAGACCTCTCGATTTCTGATGTTCAGCTTTAACTTGCTGACATTAAAGGCACTTGGACACATATTCTGCAATTTCTTTCTTCATTTTGGGCCACCAATAGCTTTGTTTCAAATCCCGATACATTTTGTTATTACCCGGATGCATAGCAAATGTTGATTTATGAGCTTCGTCTAGAATTCTCTTCTTTAGTTCTGGAACATTTGGGACACACATTCAGTTTCGAAATTTCAGCACTTCATTTTCAAGGCTGAACTCTGCCTTCGGGCTTGTCTCAAATTCATCGATCATTTTCTTGAGGAATTCATCCTCTTTTTGCCTCTGCTTAATCTCAGAGATTATTGCTGGTTCAACTAAAATGACGGCTATCAATCTGCCCTATTCACACGATACCACTTCTATCTCGAACTTCTCAAAATCTTGCAAGATCTCCTTCTGTTCAGTAAGTAAACAAGCCAAACTCCCCCATCGATTTCCTGCTCCAGGCATCAGCAACTGTATTGGCTTTCCCAGGGTGATACTGAATCTCAAGGTCATAGTGCTTTATCAATTCAAGCCATCTTCTCTATCGCATATTCAACTCCTTCTGTGTAAAAAAGTATTTCAGGCTCTTATGATCTGTGTAGACTTCACATTTTGCCCCATACAAATAGTGCCGCCAGATTTTTAAAGCAAAAACAACTGCAGCCAATTCTAAATCATGTGTTGAGTAGTTCTTCTCATGTGGCCTCAACTACCGAGAGGCATAGGCAATTACCCTTCCGTTCTGCATTAGTACACAACCCAAACCTTTATAAGATGCATCACTGAAAATTACAAAGTTTTCCATACCTATGGGCAATGTCAATACTGGTGTAGTGGTCAGTCTCGTTTTCAGTTCATGAAAGGTAGATTCTCTTTCATCATTCCATTCAAATGGTTGCCCTTTGCGTGTCAGTTGGGTTAGAGGTACAGCTATCCTCGAAAAGTCTTTCACAAACCTCCTGTAATACCCGGCTAAGCCCATGAAACTGTGGACCTCTGTTATATTTTTCAGTGTAGGCCAATTCACAATTGCCTCTATTTTCTATGGGTCCACTGAAATCCCCTCTTTGTTAATAACATGCCCTAAGAAAATAACTTCATCTAACCAAAACTCACATTTCTTTAGTTTAGCAAATAATTTCTTTTCTCTAAGTGTTTGCGGGACAATCCTCAAATGATGTTCATGTTCAAGTCTATTCTTGGAGTATATCAAAATGTCATCAATAAAAACCACAACAAATTCATCAAGGTAGGTTTTAAAGATTCAGTTCATTAAGTCCATAAACGCTGTCGGAGCATTAGTTACCCCAAATCGCATAACAAGAAATTCATAATAGCCATACCTTGTTCGAAACGTGGTTTTCTCAACATCTTCTGCTTTCACTTTTAACTGATGATACCCGGATCTCAAATAAATTTTGGAAAACACTTGCGATCCCTGCAACTGGTCAAACATGTCATCAATACGAGGTAAGGGATATTTATTCTTTATTGTTACCTTGTTCAGTTCTCGATAGTCGATACACAAACGCAAGGTTCCATCTTTCTTTTTCACAAACAACACTGGTGCACCCCATGGTGAGGTGGTAGGTCGGATAAACCCTTTGTCAAGCAGGTCTTGCAACTGTTCTTTCAGTTCTTTCATTTCAGCAATAGCCATTTTGTAGGGAGTTTTAGAAATAGGCTAGCGCCTGGCACAATTTGAAAACACATCTGGAAATTCTCTAACAATAGGGATACTGTTCAATTCAACATTCACAGATTGTTCAGATAGCACACAACACAAATAGCCCTGGCACCCTTTCCTGATTAATTTACATGCTTTCATTGCAGATATCAAATAAGGTGGAGGCACTACCCCGTTACCTACAAACACAATTTCTTCTTGTTCTGGTGGTTTAAACACAACCCGTTTTGTTACACAATCATTGCTGGCACAATATTTAGTTAACCAATCCATGCCCAGAATTATAACAAAGTGCCTAAAGTTCAAGGGCAACAAATCCACATACAGAATAGCATTCCCAATTCGCATGTCACAAAAACGATATACAGATTCACATAATACAGATTCCCCGGATGGAGCTGATACACATAGCAGATATGACAATAATTCTAGAGGTTTACTCAGTCTAGATGCAAATGCACATGTTACGAAAGAATGTGTTGATCCAGAGTCAATTAACACAAAGGCATCCTGATTACATATAGAAATAATACCTGAGACAATTGTGTTAGCATTCCATGTATCGCCCGGAACAAGCACGAAAACTCTCCCTTGCTTCATGGTATCTCCGGTGGTAATAGATCTCATAGTATTTCCTGGTTTTGGGATGGATGCTGTTGAGCTAACAGCTAATTTTCCACTGTTCTGGTTACAATCTCTGGCCATATGCCCTTGTTTACCACATTTAAAATAGGCTTCCGACACACGGTAACAAACCCTACGATGCCTTTTACTACAAATATTGCACATAGGAGATGTATCTCGGGAAAAATTCGAAGTACTTGAGGAGCCCGCGTTTTGCTTCTTTGAAAATTTCTTCTTCGAAAAAAAGCCCTATCTTTTGCCACCCTTCTAGTCAGTTATTGATCTGGTCTATCTAGCTATGTTAGCCTCTAATATTATGGCCCGGTCTAGCACCCTAATATAGGTTTCCAGCTTCAGGACATTTACCCTTTCTAAAATATCACTTCGAAGCCCACCTTCAAAATGTCTCGCTTTCTTGTAGTCGGTATCGATCACATGAGTGAATTTGGCCTTATACTCAGCTACTATCATGCTGTCTTGTTTAAGTTCCATGAACTCCGATACTTTCCTGTCACGAACACATTGAGGGAAGTACTTATCATAGAAAACTTCCAGGAATTTCGCCCAGCCAATGTCTTTATGATTTTCACGCATTAACATCCACCATCTTCTTTCTTCATCTTCTAGCATAAAAGTGGCCAGAAGTACTTTCTGTGTCTCTAAACATGGAAACACCTCAAACAACTTTTCAATGCCGAGAACCCACGCCACAGCCTTTAACGGATCTAATCCGCCATGGAACTGTGGTGATTTCATTTTCTTAAACTCTTTGGTGAGAGCTATTATTCGGTCATCATTCTGTAAGTCTGGCACTGGTTGTGCCAGAGGTGGAGGTTGTGGTTGCTGCCACTGTTGTTGTTGCCTTAATGTTTCTGCCATTTCCCGAATCACTCTTTCCATCCTATCCATTCTGGCAGTAGAGGACTCCTCTATCTCATCACCTCTTGTTCTCACCATCTGATTAGACTTGCATTATACTTTATACAAAAGATTCACAGGTATGCATATACTAAAGAGCATACATATTCAAATAATTTGCAATGCAAGAAAATCACAACTCATAACACATAATCGTTCGCATTTAAACACTTAAGCATATTCTAGATGCTTTCAGATTCATACTTACTACATGAATGCATCCTAGATCTTTTCTAGACGCTTATTGCTCATTTGGACTAGTGTGTGAGTTATTAACTCGTGCTCTGATACCACTCTGTCATGACCCAAACCCGTCCCTATGGATTAAGGACATAATCGGCCAGTAATCACAAGATTACCTATGGCCTTAAACCAAATCAGATATATTTTAACAGAGTTAAGGGGGCCAAACGGAAGCAATTTCAAACTTTTGTCCATGGAGCTGTGCTTACATGGCACGTCATAACATTTTACAAACATACATTAATAACTCACATCAAGGAAGGTTAACATATAAACTTTACACAACAGGATCATTCAAGTCATGGTCAGCCAATCAAAACTATATACAACCGTAATCCAAAGTTCTCGCCAACATGACAAAATATAACAAAATAACAAAAGGGCGAAAACAAGTCTCGTGCGTGAGACGTATGGTCTAACTCTTCAAAACCTTGACTATTTCACACAGACTTCACTAAGGCTGGGTTTGGACCTCCCTTGGCTCACCTACAAACACATGAATGAGCGTGAGCGAAAGTCCAGTGAATAATATCAAATAAGGAAGATACACGAACGGTATTAAGAACAACATACATCAGACGGCCTTGGGCCCAATTCATATTTCTATCTATTATACATATATATAGGTCAAGTGACTGTGGTTCCAAACACATCAAACGGCCTCGAGCCCAATTCATTCATATCCGATAGCCTTTGGCCCAATCGTTCCTGCCCGATAGCCTTTGGCCTAATCATTCGTGCCAAACGGCCTGTGGCCCATTCATTCGTGTCAAACGGCCTTTGGCCCATTCATTCGTGTCAAACGGCCTATGGCCCATTCATTCATGTCAAACGGCCTTCGGCCCATTTATTCATTCATGTCAAACGGCCTTCGGCCCATTTATTCATGTCAAACGGTCTTTGGCCCATTCATTCATGTCAAACGGCCTTTAGCCCATTCATTCATGCATGTCAAACAGCCTTCGGCCCAATCAATTGTACCCAACGGCCTTTGGCCCAACCATATGGCATAACAAATAGTTGTCCACAATTCAAATTAACAACTTATAAGACTTATATGGGAATAAGCAATTGGACAAATAACATACTTCAAAATATCTTTATTAAGATATTATTCACAGTGTTCTACCGGCAGATTTGCCCTGAAACTCGACCCTACACATTTCATGAACACAATGGGTCACAAACAATTCAATCCGTTCTTAATTCATACATCCGTCTTAGGCTTCTTTCTTATTCTTTTAATTCATTCATAATGCTAAATACATGCCTAAGAGTACTTAGAAGTGAAAGAGAACGGAAAAACTACATGGCTCCCCGCTCAAGCGTGAATGTCCCCGCTCGAGCGGACATGTCAAATTCTGGGTTTTCCAGAACTATTCTTGAAGTTCAATTTTGATGTTCAAAGGTTCCAAACTCATGATTTTAGTTCAAAAACATGTAAACACATTATATTACACGAGAATATAAGAGTATGACACCAAATTGTTCAAAATCATCATCTAATTCTCAAATAACCCTCATTTCTTTTGTATGATCAAAACCCATGCATTCAAACTTCATACCAAATTCATATCTCTATCAATTCAACATGCATGTTAGTCTTTGACCCCAATTCCATTTCAAATAGCACCAATGATGCTTATAACCATGAAACTCAACAAAACCATGCTTGCATGTATGCTTCAATGCTCAATCTTTCATAATTCACATATTACATGCTAGATTATGTAATTTCATAGCAATTCTCTTCATGCATGAACACATGGACTTCAATCTCAACTTAATCAATTCAATTCATGATCTAACATACAATTTAATCTTCAATTCACAAAATCACAACTCAAACTCATGAATTACGGGTTGATCACTCACCTAGGAGCTTCAAACACCAAAGTCCTTTGAGTTTAGCTTCCCATTCCACAACTTTGAGCCAAACACACAATTCTCCTTCTCTCTCTCTCTAGAGTCGGCCTCTCCCTCTCTCTCTAGAGTATAAAATCTGATCTTGAGCTCAAAACTAAAGAAAGGTGGCTGTATAATGCCCCTTTTATAGCCCCTCTTAATCAAATTCCATTAACACTAATTAATTGAGCACTATTTCATCAATTTAATCTATTTAATTTGATCCGAATCAATTTTCAATTAAATTTCGCCGTAGGCTCTAAAAATTACGCTAATCACAACGGCGCAGTCAATTTCAGTTTCTATGGCCGATAAGGCCTTCAATTTAAATTCTAAAGCAGATAATCAAACAGATTTTCCTACGGTGAACAGATAGAAATTCAAAACCACATATATTCATATAAATGGCACTCAAAATCATATCAAACACATAATCACATTCGTAATTAAGATTAATTAGCATAATACGGAGCAGGGTTATCACAGATTTTCTCCAACGACTAGGAGATTCAAATCTCCTCTCTCCAACAACTAGAAGCCATTAAAGCCATAAAGATGAAGCTCTCCTTGTTCATTGAATACACTTCTTTAAAACAAAAAATCTAGAGCAATCAAGAGCCTTTAATACACTCCATTGTATTCCATTTTTATATCTAAATGAGTCTTAAATTACCTGCGAGCTTACACTTTCATATCCATCTTTTGAGAGAGAATATTTGTTAAAGAGGACAGTTGTACCTCTTGTTATTGTTCCTTATTTTCTGAGTGAAACACTTGTAAAGTGAGGCATTTAGTTGAGAGGTCCTCAACATATTAAAGTAAGTCCTTTGTAAAAATCCACAAGCTAGGAAATGCTTGGTTGTGCATTGATTCTTAGTAAAGAAATTCTCAAAGAGGTCTCTTGAGGAGTGGATGTAGGCCGGTGAGCTGCGCCACTATAAATCCTTGTGTCAAGCTCCTCTTTCCTTTCTGTAGACACCCCATTTTTTACGGCCCTTACGACTTGGAAGCCATCACATGCACACCCGATAATGAGTCTTTCTGCCCACTAGATGCTTGAAGTTCTTAGCGGAACGCCACAACTTTGAGCCTTTCAAACTTCGTACACCTATTGCCGCATTCTTGGACCAACTTTTGGTTTTCGAGCCTGCAGCCTCTGGTGGCCTGCCAGCCATCCTTTTTAGGCTATCGGCCATCACTCCTTGGTTGTCGGCCTGCTACTGGCCACTGATGTGGCTTGCCGGCCACCACTGATGGTCGGCCAGCCACCATTGATGGTCGACCGACTACTAGTGTATTTTGCAGATATTTTATACCAGTTGTGCCAGTTGTTTGCACAGATGCACCCATCTATCCCCACGTGTAGGGCTGGATCTCTTTGAGGGAACTTCATATTTTCTATATATAGGGACCCCCTCTCTCTTGTAGCAAGGTTAGAAAATTTTGAACTCAAAAATTTTCCTCTCTCTCTCTCTCTCTCTCTATAATTTTCTCTCTCTATAAATTCTCTACACTTTTGCCTACAATTCCTTAACCTTTGGCTATACACCCTTAACCAAATCTTCTCATCTTTGAGCTGAGGTGTCTTTCAGCTTGGTTTGAGCTCTAGAGGGTGTTGTTTGCTTGGTTTTGTTGCTTGGAGTTACTCTTCTCTTCAAATGTATAAGACTTTGCTTGTAGCTTTGTTTTATTTTCTTCTATTCCTACTATTTTTCCATTGTTTTGGGCTGTCAAAACTTTTTGTTTTTTGGGTTGAAACTTGGGTTTAAGGTCATTAAAGGTTGAGGGGTTGATAGCCCTTCTTTCTACCTTGTTTTGGAGGCCCTTGCCCTTGTGTTTCCCACCCTTTTACTATCTTTTTCCAAGCTTTTAAATATTGATTTTCAGAGTTATTTCAGTGGCCAAAATCATGTTTGAAGTCCAAATTTGGAGGGATTAGCCTCCCCTCCTTGTGTCTTGCTTACTAGCCTAGGTTGTGCCATGTTTTAGCATTTTAATCTAGCTTGTTTTAGTTCAATTCCAGCATGTTTTAGGACATATTTTAGCCTGCTTTAGCTGTTTTGGGCTTTAGTTTGCATTCGAGCTTTGTTGTGCATGCTTCTAGTATAATAGTCCTCATAAGTTTGATGTTTTAGGTCTTAGACATCTCTTATTTTTGGCTTTTCATACTTTATTTCAGCATTAATAATCTCTACAACCCCTCTCCTTTCTTGGCATTTAATTTTTGTTTTGAAAGTGGTTTCAAGTCACTTGCTTGCCCAAGTATGAATTGAGATTTCATACTTAATGGTTTAATCCCTTGGGGGGTTCATTACCAACGGTATAATGCTTCTTTCATACCCAAAGCAACTTGTGTTTTGAGCCCTCTTTCCATTAGAGGACTTTAATTCATCTTTTGGACTTAATTGGATTAAAGAATAGTTGGTAAATTAAAATGAGTAACTAAAACTTGGGACTAAAAGTGAGCAAGATAATATTTGGTTGTGTTCAATCGGACGTTAATTGAACACATGGAAGTTTGAACCATTTCGTACTTGCTAGTGATGAAATGATCCAAATCACCAAGGTCAACTTCTTTCCTTGATCATTCATGAAAAAGGGGAGACTTTTGTCTTGTTTTGCATTTATTGAACTTGCACACTTGGTTTCACAAGCCATCATGCAATGAAATTGCATCCATTGATGGTTTGTGAACCAAAGCTTGCTACTCCTTTGATTTTCCCATGAAAATGAGGGGTAGGTTGTGCAAACAAACCCTTCAAATACCCTGTATATGCTTTGTTTGTCCTCTGTTGCAGCAAGATGAACCTGTGCATTAGTGGCTGGCAGGCCACTTTCCATGGCCGGCAGACCACCATCCATGGCCAACAACCTTCAACCATGGTCAGCTTGTGGCCGACAACCTTTACCAATGGCCGGCCAGCCACTGATGCAAAATTTAGCAGAGTGTTGGTAAGGCAGAGCAGACTGAGCAGCAGTGTTGGTGTTCAACTTTGCAAACAGAGGCATTTGGAAGCAAAACAGTGGTCTTTTTGGGTGGAAACCGAGCATGCGCATGCACATCCCTCGTTTCCCGAGGTGTAGTAGTTAGTTGTTTAGTTTAATCATTAATTGCACTTGCGTTGTAATTATTTAATTATTTAATTAGTTGGTTAACTAGTTAGTTAATTCAAGTGTTGTAATAATTAGTTAAGTAGCTTAGCTAGTTTATTTATTTCGGTTTGTAATAGTTAGCTTAATTAGCTTAGCTTAGTTAGCTAGTTAGCTTAATTTATTCAGACTCTCCTTCGTGAGAGCACAATGTTGAAATAATGTGTGTCTTCCAACCCCACGTCTTTCTTCCTTTTATTTACCAGTTTATAATGATTAGATTAGGGACATCACGTTTCAATTAGCATATCGCATGTTTGCATCCATTTGTATTGCATGCACCGTGGCTCGATTCATCATTCTAACTACATTGTTAGTTTTAATACTTCTTTGAATACGTGCTTAGACCGCATGCTATTTACTTGTTTCATATGCCATATTAATAGCCGAGCCTAGTAATTGCATATCACATGCGTTGCATTAGTCATATTGTATAAGTTTGGATCATGCATTTTTTCTAACTTTGTTTTTTTGGCTTGGTGTACTAGGTAAGCTTTTGTTAGCTTTAGCATATCGCTTGAGTGTAATTGTTGCCATGTTCAGAATGTTGCCATGGGGCTAACTGCTTAAGTGCTATAACTGCTTGCATGCCTATGGATGAAGGCTTATTGCTTGACTTGGAATGATTCAATGAATGTATGTTTAAGCCCACTTTGTCAAGTGGCAAATTCACAAACTTTATGCCCACTCTGTTAAGTGGCAAAATCAAACCCCTTTTTTTAAAAAACAAACATGAAATTGAAATGTTCCGATTCTTGTAATTTTAGTATATACTTGTGTGCGCATCACATAGTAACGTTAGCTTAATAAACCAGAACAAGAGCATATAACGTAGATAAGAATCATATCATGATTAGTAGAGGCCGATCTTTGATCGGGCGAGTGGGGGTGCTCAAATGTACTCATGACCTTCCCCTCTCGTACCTAAGTTCCCGAGCTGAGACAATCTTGATGACAACGGACACGTGGCCTTTGGCACGAGTCATGGGTTTCCTAAATTTTCCCAAAATAAAATATTTAGGTGGTGACTCTGTATCTGGCAAAGCAGTCCAATTTTGGCATTTTTTGATTCAAAATCAATTTTCCAAATGATTTTCTGAATTTGGACTCTTTGGTGTTTATCTATTTCACAATGCGCTTGTGAGATTAGATTCAGAACCGCGGGAGTCCAAACTGTAGAGCTTATTTCAAGTTTCTGAAAGGGGGCGCAAAAAAGGCAAGTTACACTTTCCTTTATTTTCTATGTACATATTATTATCTGCTGCATTTATTCTCTTAGTCTTTGAAATCTATTTTCTAGCCAAAATTTTTATTATCCAATTCACCCCCTCTCTTGGGTTGCTTTCTTGTATAACACATCTTTTTTCTCAATAGTTGGTTCGAGCAACCGTCGAGCGTGAAAATCAAGCATTCAGTACTTTTATGGACTTTGCAGACCGCTCGAGTGACCAAAGCTTTGCTCGAGCGAACTGCCCTATTTTCAGAAATTTTGCAGAGTCTTTCAATGTGCATTCTCGTATCCTCAATCCATCTTAGGCATTCTTAAGCCATGATTTTGGCCATATTAATGAGGATAAGAGTTAGAAACACACGTTAAGATAGAAGAATGATAAGTTAAGAACTTATGGGACGTGTGTTCAATGCGTATATGTTACGTGTTTGTGTAGGTCACGTGTTATCGCCCGCCTGATCAGTTTATTCTATCCAATTGATATGTTCTACTATTGGAGCTATTTGTGAATAACAACTCTGTAAAGCTATGTTTGATTATAAGTGTAATAACTAAACCCTCTCACATGCTTAAATCTCACATTAGATGTGTGATTATATGCGTGTTTATATGTTTGACATGAAATTCCATGTTTTAATGTGTTAATTATATGATTATGAAATTATATCTGTTGATTATGAGAAAATCTGTTGAAATTGCAACCTTTGGACTTTAAATTGAAAGCATTAGAGGCTTAATGAATCGAAATTGACTTTACAGTTATGATTAGCATGATTTTTAGAACATAATATGAAGTTTTGTAAAAATTTGATTCGTAATAAATTAAATTGATTTAATTTGGTCATAACTCTTAATTAAACTATTTGGATCCCAAAACTCAAGTCTTGTAGATATAAGAGATACATATATGAGCTTAGGTTAGCACTTAGACAAATCTCCTGGAGAAAGAGAGAAGAAGAAGAGAAATGAAGGAAAGAGGAGAAAACTCAACCTAAGTGGGAGGATTGAAGGAAATTAAAGAATAAGTCAAGGATTGGCTCAAGGTAAGCTCAAATACTCTAAACCTCTCCTTAATTGATTAGAATAAATCCTTAGAATGAAGTTTTTAAACCCATAGAAGTTAAGGTTTATGAGTTACTACCATGGTTGAATTTATATCATGAAATTGAACATGCAATCTTTGGATTTGGTTAAATAAAAGGTTGATCCTTAGGTTTTGAGTTATTTTGAGTAAGATTGAGAGAAATTACCTTCTAATATTTAGTTTCACATGCTTTGAGCTCATTTATGTATATGCTTGTATATGTATAGCTATAGTTGTTTTGATTAACCATGAAAAGATGAAAAAGTGGCAGAAAGGTAGCAATTTGTGTTGTGTATGTACAATTAAAATGAGCTAGGATCTAATTCAGCTTGAGGTTCACGTGTATTATGATTATATATTATGTTTTTGAAATGGAACTTGCTTGAATTAGAGCATTGAAATACCTTTGGAAAGCTGAAATTGTTGAATTTCGGACTGCTCACACAGAGCCTAGGACTGCACGAGCAAGGCTCCTGGTCGCATGTGCGGGATGCACAGCTGCACGTGCAGGGCTCACAGTCTTACGTGCAGAAAACAAGGGAGACAAGTGTTGGCTTCTAAAATAAATAGACGTGCGGGGCCGCACGTGCGGCACACCTCTCCGTAGGTACGGTGAGAGACCTCCGCACGTGCGGGAAAAGAGGGAAAATTACGTTGCTTTTTGACACCCCTTTTGACCGTCTGAACCTGTTAATCTATATATTTTATACCCTTGAAATACGTAAAAATGAATGAAAAAAAAAAGAAAAAAAGAAAGAAAGAAAGAAAGAAAGGAATGCATTACTTATCAGTTTATGTGTAGGATGTGTAGGGCCAAAAAGGACTACTGCATGACCGAATCACTGTGAGTAATAGTAGTGTAAAGATGTACTTACATGTATTTATTTTGATATGTAAATGCGCAATTCTCTAAAGTTATGTTATTTGAATGAATGAGCTACAAGAATTGGAATATGGAATATGGATATGAGATGAGACTTATTTATGGTATAATATATTGGGCCCGAGGCCGTTCTGTTATTATTGGGCCCAAGGTTGTTATGTTATTATTGGGCCTGAGGCCGTTCTGTTATTATGATTGGGCCCAAGGCCGTTCTGTTATTATGATGGGGCCCGAGACCATTTTGAAATGTATTGATATAAAGGACATACATGTGTTATGTACACATTTTACGTTTTGCAAGACACATGCTCGTTTATATGCTTTATTACATTATTATTATTCACTGAGCCTGGCCCATTCCGTATTCATGTATGTTTTGTAAGTGGTCAGCTTGGAGGTCAGCCCTAGGTCAGCTTCAGGCGCCTTTTTGTGGAAATTTTTGGTTAAGCCCAAGTGGAGTCTTTTTGTTTCTTATGGAATTCAGTGCCACATTTTTGTAATGTTTTTGGTGGCTTTGTTGAACATTTTATGGTCATGTAACTTTTGGGTTACTAACTATTTGTACATATACCTACCTGGACTGTATTTATATCTGAACAGAGCATGTGAACTTCTCTGTTTAAGGGAAGTTGTGTAATGATCCTGGCACATACACACGACTCGATGGACATTGTTTTATTTAATTGCTTTCACTTTAGGCCCCTTTGTTGAATAAATTATATTCATTGATTTTGATTTGAGGCCTAAGTACATGCCGGTCATGTCCTAAACTTTTAGGGACAGATTTGGGTCATGATAGTTGGTATCAGAGCACGAGTAAATATCTCACAAACGTATCCATTGGGCTATAAAGAGTCTATAAAAGACCTAGGTTGCATGCATAATGTTTTCTACGTTGTGAATATCGTATGAAAGATGACTAATGATCATTGCCTATATACAATTGTGTCTCTTCTTGTGTGTATTATAATCCTTTGATATGTAAATCATGGTGAGGACAAGAATGGATGATATGGAAGACTCTTCCTCAGCACAGCTGGATTGGTTGGAAATGATGATTGCAGACATGGCAAAAACTATGAGACAACAACAGAAACAACAACAGCAGCAACCACCACCGTGCCTGTACCACCACCAGTGGTGCAAGACCATCAAGCTAAGGACCGAACCATTACACTGACAAAAGAAATTAAGAAGATGAAACCGTCATCGTTCAAGGGGAACATTGAGTCAATGAAAGCTGAGGTGTGGGTACTGGGTATAGAGAAGTTATTTGAGGTCTTTCCGTGCACAGAAGCATAGAAGGTACAGCTTGCAGCTTTTACCCTTGAAGACGAAGCACGAAGGTGGTGGATGCTCACTCGAAATGAATATCAAGGTTTGACTTGGGCTCGATTTTTGGAGCTTTTTATGATAAATATTTCCCACAGTGCATGCGGGATAAGAAAGTGACAGAATTTGAGACGTTGGGGCAAAGAAACAAGATGGTAGCAGAGTATGAAGCATAATTTTCGGAGTTAGCCCGTTACGCACCACACATGGTGGATACGGACTACAAGAAAGCAAGAAAGTTCGAAGGAGGACTCCGGAACTCGATTCTGGATAAGATTAATGTGTTGAAATTGCCTACCTATGTCGATGTACTGGAAAGGGAGATAGTGACTGAAGGTAATATATTGGGTTTCTGAGTGAAGGGGGAAGAGGAAGAATGCGCAAGCACCAAGGGGATCAGTAGCGTCACAAAACAAGAAGCTGAAGTTGGGAACTTCTAGTACTTCCACCTCTACTCGTGAATCAGCACCAACTTGTCCAGATTGTGGGAAGAGGCACTGCCGGACTTGTTATTGGGTAACTGAGGCTTGCTTCAAGTGTGGAAAGACGGGAAATTTAGCAAGAGATTGCCCTCAAAGGGACCGGCAAAATGAGAATAGAACTACTACAACTTCAGTCGGCTTAACTCTAGCTTCAACTACAAAGACTACTGCAAAATCCACCAATACCAGAGACAATGCTAGGCAGGGGAGAGTATTTGCTCTTATTCCCGGTGATATGCAGAATACTGAGGCTGTGGTGTCAAGTACATTTCCTATCGATGGCCACTTTGCTCATGTATTATTTGATTCGGGTTTTACCTATTCTTTTGTGTTAGAAAGCTTTGCTAGTAAATTGAATAGATCTAAGGAATCGTTACATTATGTTCTATGTGTTTCTTCACCATCGGGGGGCTTCATGTTGTGTACATTCATTTATTCTGCTTGTGAGATCGTTATTGGGAATGTTCAGTTATCTGCTGCTATGTTGCCGCTGGACATGGCTTATTTTGATATAATTTTGGGAATGGATTTGCTAAGGAAATACCATGTGACTATTGAGTGTATGTCTAAACAAGTCATATTTCGACCCTCGGGGCAATCCGAATTTATGATTATGGGACATGGGGTGATTCCCTCGCCGTACTTAATCTCTGCTATGAAGGCGTGTAAGCTATTACAAAAGGGTTGCCGAGGGTATTTATGTAGCATTTTGAATGGACAACCAGCAGAGGTGTGTGTTGATAACATTCCAATGGTACGTGAATTTCCGAACGTTTTTTTAGAGGAGTTGCTAGGAGAGTTAGTGGACCGTGAGATTGAATTTGTGATTGATATAGTACCAGGAACCCAACCAATTTCAAAAGCCCCTTATAGAATGTCACCTGTGGAAATGAAAGAGTTGAAGATACAGCTGCAAGACTTCCTTGGGGCGCACCGATTCTTTTTGTTAAGAAGAAAGATGGGACACTCTGGTTATGTGTTGACTACCGGGAGCTTAATAAGGTAACTGTAAAGAACAAGTATTCCTTGCCTCGGATTGATTATCTATTCGATCAACTTCAAGTTGCACAAGTCTTTTTGAAAATAGATTTACGATCTAGATACCATAAGTTAAAGGTGAAAACTGAAGACATTGAGAAGACTGCTTTCCGCACCCGATACGGGCATTATGAATTTCTGATTATGCTGTTTGGGGTTACTAATGCACCGGCGGCCTTCATGGATTTAATGAACTATGATTTTAAGCCGTACCTGGATGACTTCCTAGTTGTGTTTATTGATGACATTCTCATTTATTCGACAAACACGGAAGCACATGAGAACCAATCATGAATAATTCTGCAAACACTTCGAGATAAGAAGCTATATGCGAAATTGAAGAAGTGCGAGTTTTGGCTACATGAAGTGGTGTTTTTTGCGCACGTAATTTGTTAGACTTATTTATTTTGATGATTTATTTAATTATGTTTTAATTTATTTGAAAGAGAAAAATATAATCCAAAATTTATTTTGATGATTTATTTAATTATATTTTAATCAAAATTTATTTTGATGATTTATTTGAAAGAGAAAAATATAATCAAAATTTATTTTGTCCTATTATTTCTCACCTAAACCTTTATCCTAAATATTGTTAAAATGTATTTAATATTTGATTAAATCAGAAGTTCAAATAGCCCAAAACAAAGGTTCAAATAGCCTAGCACAGCAGCAGGCCAAAAGGTTCAAAAGGTTCAAGTAGAAGATATTCAAATTAGTAATGATGGAAGTACAACGGCTATAAACGACTATAAAGGTTCAAAAGGCCAAAAGGTTCAAGTGGAAGATATTCAAATTTATAATGATGGAGTGGAAGATATTTAAATTGGTAATGAAGAAAGTACAACGGCTATAAACGGCTATAAATTCAAATGACTATAACGGCTATAAATGGATACAAATTCAAATGAATACAACGGCTATAATTTCATTATATATACCAAAGCCTCTAATGTAAACAAGTTACAAAAAACATGAAAATATTCTTTAATCTATAATCACTCACATCTATTCTCAGAAATTATACACTGAGCCATATAGTATTAAGCTCATCTTTCCTGTGTGAGATTTACAAAAAAATCAAAACTTCATTTTATATATCTATCTTTCAAAGATATTTATTGTAAGCTTTCTTTGAAAACAAAAATACCATTTCATCTTGTAAAAGTGTTGCAAACACTGTGTTCTTGAAATCTTGATAGTGATTGTGAATCACCTAAGATTTGTAAGGGTTTGGACTTGTGAAGTCTATGTAAAATCCATAGAGGATTGCTCCTTTTGTAAAGAGGTTGCTAGCACCCCTGTGAAGTTAGAAGATAGTAGAAAATTTCAAGTGAAGCTTGAGAAGTGGACGTAGGCCGAGTTGAAGCCGAACCACTATAAATTTGTTTGCCTCTCTCTCCCTTATCTCTTTATTTTATTTTAAATTGCCATAGCTATATTTCACATTTTTACTATGCTAAAATCATTAATTGACATAGTTGTTAAGACACTTGTTTTAATTATTTTTATTTCATTAATTATATTTATCTATTGTGCTAGTCATAATTTTTATTAGGGTATTATTAATTTTAATTGTAAAAACCTAATTCACCCCTCTCCCCCTCTTAGGTTGTCTTTTGGGTAACATAATTAATAAAGAAGGTGTTTCTGTTGACCCACACAAGATAAAATCCATTGTGAATTGGCCAACTCCTACGAATGTAACAGAGGTGTGTAGTTTCATGGGCTTAGCAGGGTACTACTGAAGATTTGTACAAGACTTCTCCAAGATTGCAACACCACTCACCCAACTGACCCAAAAAGGGGTTATGTTTGAGTGGACAGAACAAAAGGAAATTGCCTTTTAGGAGTTAAAGACAAGGTTAACTACAGCACCAGTTCTTGCCTTACCATCTGGTACCGAGGGGTTTGTGATTTATAGCGATGCTTCTTACAAAGGATTGGGTTATGTACTCATGCAGCAAGGAAGGGTCATCGTATGTGCTTCTCGCCAACTCAAGCCACATGAATAGAATTATCTTACAAATGACTTAGAGCTAGCTGCAGTGGTCTTTGCTCTGAAAATATGGCATCACTATTTGTATGGTACGACATGTGAGTTTACACAGACCATAAGAGCTTAAAGTATTTCTTTACCCAAAGGTAGTTAAATATGAGAGAAAAACGGTGGTTAGAGCTTATCAAAGATTATGACCTGCAAATCCATTACCACCCCAGGAAAGCTAATACAGTTGCGGATGCTCTTAGCCGAAAATGTATGGTGACTTTGGCAAGTTTACTCACTAGACAGCAAGAGTTGTTACTTGATTTGGAAAGAATGGATATAGAACTTGTGTTACATGGTCAAGACGCGATATTAGCAACAATGTCAGTATAACCGGCTCTTATTGAAGAAATCAAGCAATGGCAAGTGGAAGATGAGTTTCTGAAGAGAATTTATGTTGAGATGAAAACAAAGCCAAGGCCCGAGTTCATTCTTGAAAATTCGGTGTTAAAGTTTAAAGACAGATTGTGTGTCCCAAATGTTTCACAAATCAAAAGAAGAATTATGGAGGAAGCACATATGTCTAAATTTTCCCTACATCCTAGTAATACAAAAATGTACCAAGATTTGAAGAAAATTTTTTGGTGGCCAAGCATGAACAAAGAAATTGCAGAATTTGTTTCAAAATGTTTGCAATGTCAACAAGTAAAGCAGAGCACCAAAAACTGGTGGGTCTGCTTCAACCTCTCCCAATTCCAGAGTGGAAGTGGGAACATCTGACGATGGATTTTATTGTGGGTTTGCCCCGAACACCCCTAGGTATGAATTCCATATGGGTTATTGTTGATAGATTAACTAAATTTTCTAATTTTCTATCTGTGAAAACTTAATATAATGCGGATAAACTTGATGCTGTATATATGAATGAAATTATCCGGCTATATGGTGTCCTGGTTTCAATTGTATCTGATAGAGATCCGAAATTTGTATCCAAATTTTGGCAGAGGTTACAGAATGCCATGGGAACAGAGTTGAAATTCAGTACGGCATTCCACCCTCAAATAGATGGCCAATCAGAGAGAACAATACAAACGTTGGAGGATATGCTTCGGATGTGCGCCGTGGATTTCCAAGGGAGTTGGGAAATGTACCTGCCGTTAGTAGAGTTTGCATACAACAATAGTTTTCACTCAAGCATAGGGATGGCACCATATGAAACTTTGTACGGAAGAAAATGCTGCTCCCCAGTGTGTTGGGCTGAAGTTGGTGATAGATCATTGTTTGGGCTTGAAATTGTACAAATGACGACGGAGAAAATCAAAGTCATTGGGAAAGATTGAAAACTACTCAAAGCAGGCAAAAGAGTTATGCGAATTGTCGACGAAGGGATTTGAAGAGGTGGGCAATTATGTTTTTGTGAAAGTCACTCCAATGAAAGGACACACAAGATTTGGCAAGAAGGGTAAATTAGCACCTCGGTATATAGGTCCATTTCAAATTCTGGAAAAAGTGGGTTCGGTGGCTTATCGTATTTGTCTTCCACCGAGTATAAGACAAGTACATAACGTCTTTCATGTATCCATGTTACGGGGTTACCTCCAAGATCCGTCCCATATCATAGATTACCATGAACTTACTTTGGATGACAATTTGATCTATGAGGAGAAACCAATTCAAATTCTAGATCATCAAGTGAAACAATTACGAAACAAAACAATTCTGATGGTAAAAGTTGAATGGCCAGAACACTACGGGAAGGAAGCCACTTGGGAGAGAGAAGAGGAAATGAAACAACAGTATCCAGAGTTATTCTCAACTTGAGGTAAAATAAGTTTAAGGGACCAAACTTATTTAAAGGGGGAAGAGTGTAATAACCCGACCCTCTCACATACTTAAATCTCTCATTAGATGTGTGATTATGTGTGTGTTTATATGTATTGGGCCCAAGGCCATTCTGTTATTATGATGGGGCCGGAGGCCGTTTTGAAATGTATTGATATAACGGACATATATGTGTTACATACACGTTTTACATTTTGCAAGACACATGCTTGTTTCTATGCTTTATTACATTATTATTATTCACTGAGCCTGGCTCATTCTGTATTCATGTATGTTTTGTAGGTGGTCAGCTTGGAGGCTAGCCCTAGGTCAACTTCAGGCGCCTTTTTTTGAAAATTTTTGGTTAAGCCCAAGTGGAGTCTTTTTGTTTCTTATGGAGTTCAATGCCACATTTTTGTAATGTTTTTGGTGGCTTTGTTGAACATTTTATGGTCATGTAACTTTTGGGTTATTAACTATTTGTACATATACCTGCCTTGGACTGTATTTATATCTAAATAGCGCATGTAAACTTCTCCATTTAAGGGAAGTTGTGTAATGATCCTGGCACATACACACGGCTCGATGGACGTTGTATTATTTAATTGCTTTCACTTTAGGCCCTTTTGTTGAATAAATTATATTCTTTGATTTTAATTTGAGGCCTAAGTATAGGTCGTTCATGTCCTAAACTTTTAGGAGTAGATTTGGATCGTGACAATAAGTATTTTAGAATGATACGATATGATCTGTTTTATGAAATGCAATTTTGTGAAGCATGAATGATTGTCTAGTTTTTTTTGAAATGTATTCGTGGTATCCTTAGCATCAAGTGTTCATGTGACTTGGTACTAGGGTTTCAAGTGGGTTCCATCCATGGAACTGGTTATGCATAACCGCTTATATGATCTGCACATACGTCTTTATGACCATCCCAAGTGAAAGTGGGTCATTAAGACCATTCCAAGTGAAAGTAGGTCTTTATAACCATTCCAAGTAAAAGTGGGTCGTTATGACCAAGTGATTTGTGAGCTAATGGATATACCAGGTATAACTGTTTATGGAATCTCTATAAATATGTGAATCTGAATTTGTATTGATCTAAATTCTGATTTTTGAATCTATTTTGGACATAATTCATAAACTCTTTACTCTGTTTTTATTCACTGGGCTCCAGTTCATTGTATTATTTATGTATGTAGGGGATCAGGCACGAGACTAGGCCTAAATTGCTAGCCTGGAGTTCTGTTTTGTCAAGCCAACCGACGTGCCTCCTGAGGAGGTTCCCAAGTGTTTCAAATGTCCAAGTCAAGTACACGTGGTGTCTATTTTTGTCTTCATTTTCTTTTGTTTAATCTGTATTTAAGGCAAAGTCCATTTCTGTTTGTTTCTAAGTAGGTGACATAAGATAATGATGTATATGTATATAAGACATCACTATCTATGTGAATATAAGTTTAAAAATTTTATGTCCCATATACGTCTGCACAGCTCTATGGATATTGTATTTTGTATATTTGCTTCCGCTAGCTCCTAATAATTTGATTATTGCTACGAGGCCTTCGGTAATCTACGAATTACTAGCCAGTTAAGATGCTAAACCTATAGGGGTGGGTTTAGGTTGTGACACCTTGGTTAAACTTTAATTATCTTTTTCAAATGGAATTTGCTCGATGTAAACAGTTGGTGACTTGTGCAACTTTGAGAAAACCCTAATTATGCAGTGGAGCACAAACGATGGGCAATCGATACAGCTTGGATTACTGCTTTCCCTTTATAACTTAAGGCAGGAGCCCAGATTGTTTTTGGGAGGGGGGAAGCCGTAAGGTCAATCTCTGAAGCTTGATATTTGCCTATGTTTGTATAGCCATAGAGTGGATGTGCTTCTGCCTGGTGCATGGTGAATTTTAGAAGCCTTGCATAGTTTGTGATTCGCTCAAAGGAGAAATGTTGAAAGTGTGCCTGGTCAAACCTAGTTCATATTCTACACGGTTGAAGATTGGGCTTGGTTATGTTTCGAAGCCCAAGTTTTGAAAGTGAGGTTGTTGCTGAGCAGTCTAAAAGGCAATTGAATGTTAGCCATGCAAATCAAGATTCAAGTTTGGTCATATTGGAATCTAGAATTTTTGCTCGGAGTTTAAGAAGTGTAATCCCAGTCATGCTTAAAGCAACAAACGGAAGTAAGGAGCAATTGAGAGTTACATTTCTACCGGATAGGTGAGTCAGGCAAAGCCCATCAAGACCTGACTCTAGTGACCTTGCAAATGGACTTTGCTAGGCTTAACTCTGGCGTCCTTGCAAACGGACTTTGTTAGGCTTAACTCTGGCGACCTTGCAAACAAACCTTGGTAGGCTTGACTCCGACAACCCCTCAAATGGACTTTGCTAGGCTTAACTCTAGCAACCTTGCAAATGGATTTTGCTAGGTTTAACAAGTTAGACTGGGCAAACGGTGCTTAGATGTCGCCCGAGCAAATGGAGCTTGGATGTCGACCTTGCAAACAGCATGCAAGTGTCAGCTAGACAAACGATGTATGATGTTGACTGTGCAGAAAGGCATGCTAAGTTCTAGACCAGATTGGAAGGTCATGCTAAGTCTTTGATCGATATGTTTAGCTTGACAAATGTTTGTCGAGTAAGGTTTGCATGGTGTAATGTTTTGCTGGGCGTTCTTACTTGGAATTAGTAAGGTTTAACCTATGTGGTTATGCAATTAACGTGCAACCGAGCTAATGGTTTGTTTATCTCGGTTATCGGTCTGGGAGTTAGGTCAATTCATTGGGACTTTGGTGATAAGGGTGTTAAAGGATGGGCCTTATCCTTTAAGAGATGGACCCCTGATAAGACTCTACGGAGAGGAATTAGAATCCTACTATGATTCTACCATGCAGAACACATAAAAGCTCAAAGATAACCTAGAACGAGGTAACGCAACTTTACTCATAGAATACTTGAGAGCTATCACCATATTGATCTTAAAAGTCCTAACTTAAATATCGGAGGGGTTTTCCAGTACACACCTGTCGGTAAGCTCATCGGAGTTATGTTTTCACGTCACATTATGCCATTCGGAGGAGAGCAAGCTTGAGCATAAGGAATACACGTGCGAGGTATATTTCTTACTCATATAGTAGTTATTCAAATAAAAAAACAAATTACTTTCATGCCGACCATGCCATTGCAACCATCATAACCAATGCCGCACCACAAACTATTCCAATATTAAGAGCAACTTCGACTATTCCTTTTCCATTGCCCTAACCTTTCTTTTTCATTTGCCAAATTTCATTCCCATTCACAACCTTTAACTTGATGTGTTCACTTTTACAACTTGTTAAACGTTGTATTGGTAAACTACTTCTATTCGGGCATCATCATTCTCTCTACCATTGACCTCTTCATCATCATCTTTGTCTCCCCCTCTATAGCCTCCATTGCCCCCTCCATTACCATCATTCTTTTACCCTTTATTGCCTCCATTGTCCATTCCATCATCATCAATCTCTCCCCCTCCATTGCCCTTTCCATCATCATCATTATCTCCCTTACCATTGTCCTCATTGTCCCCTCCATCATAATCATTATCTCTCCATCTATTGCCTTTATTGCCTCCTCTATCATCATTATTCTCTCCCCCTCCATTGCCCCTATTTCCCCGTTTATGCTCTTCTTCCATATTCTCTACCCAATTCTTCCCAATTAGAAGAATAAATGCAAAAAAGAAATCTATCCATACTAAACCTTCCCCTCCCCCCCCCCCCCCCCTTTTTCCATAACTCAATAAAGAAATGCATACTCATGTCTAAGAATATCGTACACAAATCTATCTCAAAATATGGACAGAAAATTCTACAGATAAAATAAACATAATAAGATAAGGTAGGGGTAACTCCTACACTATACGCATCCACAAGATCACTAAATATTCTCTAGGGTAGGCCACCAAATAAAGTATAACAGCAATCCCAACTAGACAAAGTAATTCAGTGATACTCCTATACACAAACCAACTCTGACTCTGATATTGTATGGACCATGGTATATGAACAATGTCAAGAATCTAGTATGCACGACATAAAATACAATTTGAAACCAAGTTATATCATATTTGTCCAGTTTGAAATCTTGGTAGAAAACATTATTCGAGAATAGAACTAAGAAAATACAAAGGGTTACCGTCAACGCTGCTAGCCAAAACCATAGTAGGCGTTTGCCAAATAATTTCTATCCACCCAATCAAATCCCATATAAAAAAAAATAGTTGAAAATATAAAATGCTTACAAATATTAATGTGAGAACCAAGATTTAATTCTTTTTATAAATGCATTATAAGATATGAACAATAAATTAATTTATCTAAAGATAATTTAATAATAATAAATTTGTTAATGTATAAATTAGTTTAAAATATTCAAATTTAATCTCTAACAAGAATATTACTCAGAATAAATAATTTTGTAGCTATTCAATATTTTTCGTTCGTAACTATTTTTGACAAAGATTCAACCTAATAATTATCCTTACTAAATACATTAGTTGAAAACTTTATTTGATTGATTTTTAAGAAACCCATACAAATGCACAATTATATAAATTTATTATTGAATTCAAAAAAAAAATATTGTAGTAGGTGGCCTATGGGGGTGAGTCACCCTACCACTTGTGCCTTTGCATTTAAAGTTAGGAGCAAAGTGATGAGTAATCTTGGGTAAAAAAAAATTCTGATGGGATATGTCCCATGCATGATGATTGCAAACTTGGCTGCTCAGACTCTATATATAAGTGTTTCTTTCCCTTTACTTGGCAGATTGGCTAGAACCAAAGAAACTAAAAAATAAAAAATAATCTGACAATGAAGTGTTACAAAGAAGAAAAAGGATAGAGGAAGAAAAAAGCCAAAGTTTTTCAACCATTTCATCCTCAAACCCTCGTTAAAGTTGTGTTTTCAGGTCACATTATAGCAATTTGAGGAGAGCAAGCTTGATCACGAGGAATACTCATGCAAGGTATATTTCTCACTCGTACAGTTGCTATTCAAATAAAAAAACAGATTACCTTTGCCCCGATCGTGCCATTACAACCATCATGACCAATGCTGCACCACAAACTATTCCAATATTGAGAGCAACATTAAGTGTTCCATTTCCATTTCCCCAACCTTTCTTTTTCCTTTACTCGGTTTCATCCCCATTCACAGCCTTCAACTTCATGTGTTCATTTTACAACTGTGTTAAACATTGTATTGGCAAACTACTTTTATTCCGGCATCATCTTTCTCTCCACCATTGGCCTCTCCATCATCATCTTTATCTCCCTATCCATTGCCTCCATTGCCTACTCCATCATCATCATTCTCTTACCCTCCATTGCCTCCATTGTCCCTTCCATCATCATCAATCTCTCTCCTTCCATTGCCCTCTCCTTCATCATTATTCTCTCCCCTACCATTGTCCTCATTGCCCCCTTCCATCATCATCATTCTCTCTCCTTCTATTACCTCCATTGCCCCCTCCTCCATCTTCATTATTCTCTCCTCATCCATTGCCCCTATTTCCTCCTGTATGCTCTTCTTCCATATTCTCTACCAAATTCTTCCCAATTAGAAGAATAAATGCAAAAAAAATAAATCTATTCAAACAAAACCTTTTCCCTATTTTTTCCATAACTCAATAGAGAAATGTATACTCATATCTAAAAATATTGTAGGCAAATCAACCTCAAAATATGGATTGAAAATTCTAGAGATGAAATAAGCATAATAGGCTAAGGCAATGGTAACTCTTACACTATACGTATCCACAAGGTCGCCAAATTGTTTGTGAAACTCTCTAGGGTGGGCAACCAGATAAAGTATAACAACAGTCCCAACTAGACAAAGTAATTCAATGATACTCTTATATACAAATCCAAATTTGACTCTGATAATGTATGTGTTACCTAGGTAGGCAACCCAAGAGGGGGGTGAATTGGGTTTAACAAATTTTAAATGCAGAATATTGAATATAATAAATCATGTAAATAAATTTTAGCTAGCAATCAATAATACTGAAAATAAAAGAGATATGAAGGAGAGCTCAAACACAAGGATTTATAGTGGTTCGACACACCGGGCCGACTTCCACTCCTGAAGGTTCCACCTCGAGATTTTCTTCACTATGAATCAATTCAATACACCACCACAGCCTCACCAAGCTTGTGGATTTTTTTTACAAGGCTTACTTTATCTGTTGAGGACCTCTCAACTAAATGCCTCACTTTACAAGATTTCACTCTGAATAAAGGGAATAAAAACAAGAAGTACAACTGTCCTATTTTACAAGATTTCTCTCTCAAAAGATGTATATAAAAGTGTAAGAGCAGATAGAATTTTGAGATACACTTAGAATAAACTCAAATATGAAAGTGAAAGCATGTAGACACCCCATTTTTGACCGTCCTCAAGACTTGGACGTCACCATTTGAACACTTGGTGATTATCCATGTTTGTGTTTGTTTGGAGTTCCCGGAGTTCTCGGCTACGCGCCTTGCCTCAGGATTTCCGAACTCGACTGTTTTGTGTCTGGTTTTGCACCAAACACTTGTGTTTTGCCTTGGAGTGGCAAGGAATGCCTTTTGAGGCATCCCCACACACCACCGGCACTAGCTAGAGGCCACCGGCTGGTTTTTCTTGCCATCGGCAATATATATCACCGGTTGGCACTATTTGTTGCCGGCCGGCACTAAATTTTGTCAAAATGACATTCTTTGCCAGCCGGTTACTGTGCAGTTGCTTTTTCAGATATTTAGAGGCAGCTGTATGGCATTGGTTTCTCCTCCATACACTATGGAGGGATGCCTCTCTTGTTTGGCTTAGTGACTAAGCTTACAAGATTGCCTCCTCTATAAGAGGAGGCCTTGTCTCCCTTGCTTTAGGGTTAGAAAAATTGGAGAGGAGAAGGAAGAGCTCTGGTTTTTAGGGTTTGCTTTGGTGTATCTAACCTATATCTATACCTCTTCTTCTCTTGCCCTTGTGTGTGTTTGTGTCTCATTATTGCACACAAGCACATAGTATTTCACCTTCCCTTGGCTACTGAGGTCCCAAGAGGTTGTTCTTGCTGTTCTTGACTGGTTTGGAGCTCAAGGAAGCAACAAAGTCAACATTTGTGAAGAAGGTCAACAAGGGTGAGAAACTTGCTTTATATACCCCATTCTTGCACTCCATTTTGACCTATCTTTGAACTATTTTTGTGCTTGGTGTTTAATACAAAAAAGTTCTATTTTTTAGTCCTCTTGATAGTTTATTAAGGGTGCTTTGTGCTTTGGGGAAGTTTGGCCCCTCTTAGGCCTTGAAAGGCCTCATTTTTGTGCTATTTTGTTGAGCTCCGGGATTTTGGTGTTTGGGTCTCTTCACCACTGAAATCTTGAGGGATTTCAGTGGTGAAGGTGATGCCTTGAAGTCCCAAGAAGGAGAGGGCTACCCCCTCTCCTTGTTGTCCTTGAAAAGGACAAGTTTTGGCCTCCTGAGGAAGCCTATGTTCAAGTGTGTGTTAAGCATGCCATGACTGTTTTTCATGCTCATATTACCATGATATAACATGATTTTAAGTTGGTTTTTGTCCCTTATGCATGCTTAGCATAGTTGCCATGTAATGCCTTGTAATGCCTTTAACATGTCTTAGGTTGTTAGCCTTTATTTGAGCATGATTTAGGCTTAGACTTATGAATGTTTTGTACTTATTTTGCCATGCTTTAGGTCTGTCCATGGTCGTTTGGATTGGTTTTGGCATGTTTAGTATAGCTCCTTTGTATTTGTGGCTTGCCGGGCTTGTACGCTTCAAGTATGTGAATGTGTAGCATGTGTTGCTTGCATTATTTTGGTGGTTTGGAACCACCTAACATGTAATTTCAGTCCCTTTGGCATGCTCATATGCTTGCCTAAGTCGCCTCTTTATTGCTTTGAAAGCGTATGTTGTATGCCTCTTGTTTCGACCATTATGCATGCCTTTGAATTTGAGACCCTTAGGTGCCATCCAAGTGGTCCTTTGGACTTAGTTTTATGTGTTAAAACTCTATTTTTGGTTGCCTATTGCATGCCATGTATGGTTGTGTTAAGTGTAGCCCATTACCTCCTTGATGAGCCTTGAATACTTGGCCCCCTTTTGCATGCATTTGCTTGTCTTGTTTAACATAATTTGACATCATTCTATAGCATGATTTTAAAGCTTATGATGCATGCTTAGTGTCCATGATATCCCCTTTCAAGTGTGCTTGAGGGTTGCTTACTTGGTGCCTAAGTGTTAAGTCTTAACATATGCGGGTGTGTATGTGTGTTGGCTTTCATTTTTGGGCATTGTTGGCCACTGATTTTAGGCCTATTTGGGGTTGCCTAGATCATGTTTAAGACCATCATTTGCTTGGCTTGCATTGCTTCATGTTTGCTTGCATGCTTACATAAGTGTCTTGCCATGATCATGTTGCATATTAGCTAACATGCTTAGGTTGCATTGCACCTTGCATACGCGCCTTGTTCCTTGACTTGGTGATAGGAATTGGGCCTTGTTTTGTTTGTTTGGTTTACATGCATTTGACATGAAAGTGCACAACTTGGTTCTTTGGGCCATCATGCATGGGAATGCGTGATTGGTGGCCCGAGAACCGAGGCACATCCTCCTTTGAGTCATAAACATGATAAGGAATGTGTTTGGTGCATACATTGCTTGAATAACATTGCCATGCAAGATTTTGCCCTCTGCTGCTGTGAGTTGCAGGTTCTGCAGACATTCAGTGCCGGCCGGCAGTATTTAGTGCCGACCGGCAATCAATTATCAGCCGATGGGTGAATTACGTGTATTACACATATAGCAGCCGGTGGCTATTCTGTTTAGCCGGTGGTGATCCCCAGCATCCAAGGAAGTAGTCCTGAGACTTTGGCAGTCTTCTGAGATGCAAAGCAGGGAAAACAGAGGCAGGCTAGGCATGGCAGTGCAATTCTGAGCGGAATCCGAGCGCGCGTGCATTGAGCCCTCGCCCCGAGGCGGCTTACTGTTTTTCCTTAGATTAATTAATTTGTTAATTTAATTAATTTGTAATATTTAATTAGCTTGCGTAGTTAATTATTTGTATTATTCTTTTGGTCCCTCCGAGCGAGGGCGAATCTGTAATAAGTGTGGGTGAGTGGTGTGTATGTCTTCCAACCCCCATTTCTTTCTCCCTTTTATTTACCTGCTTATGATGGTAGATTAGGGCACGTCTATTTTAGCATACCTTATGCAATGCATGCGTGCATCCATGCATTTGTCTAAACATGCACCGGGCTCGGTACATCATACAAACCGCATTGTATTTTCAATTCCAAATTGAATACGTGCATCGAGTAAAGTGCATTTCACATGCCATCTTTAGGGTTAGCCGAGCCTACCCTAGATTACATCTTTGCATGTGTTGCATTAGCCACTCAACATGAACTAGATCATGCATGATTGCTAACTAGTTTATTGTTTTGGCACGGAGTACGATGTAAGTATTTATGCTTTAGCATACCACATGCGTGTGAATGTTGCCATAACAGTATGCTTACCATGCGGACTAAGTGCTTATGTGAGATAAACTGTTTGAATGCCTGTGGGTGGAGGTTGGATTGTTTGAGTTGGAAAAACTCATTGAAATCCGTGTTTTAGCCTACTTGCGAGTAGCAAATTCCGAAACTGTTTTCAAAACAAACGGATATGCAATGCTTGTTTCCAAATTAGGCAATCTAGTCTATACTTGTTTGCTGTGCGCATAACATAGTAATTCTAGGCTAATAATTGGAACAAGAACACATAATGTTTTCAAAATCGGATATCACGGTTAGTAGAGGCCGGTCTTCGGACCGGGCGAAAGGGGGTGCTCATAGCTGACCTTCCCCGATTGTACCCAAGCTCCCAAGCCAAGACCACTTTGGTGATGACGGACACGTGGCCTTTGGCACCGAGTCAGGGTTTCCTGAATTTCCCATTTTAAAATATTTAGGTGGCGACTCTGTAATCTGGAAAAGCAGTCCATGTTTGGCACTACTTTTCAAAAATCTGTTTTCTCAAACGATTTGCCGGATTTGGACTCTTTGGTTCAAGATTAAGAACCGTGACATTCGAGTCCTTGAACTGTAGTGACCCCAATATGAACGGAACGGGACTTAACCCTCCCGGGGCGTTCGGGGACGTCTACAAAGCACAAGAGTAATATTTAGCAGAGATTGATTAGGAATAGTTCCTGAATGCTCAGAGTAGTTCATCTTTTCAGATCTAGAGAAGTGCTGCCTTTATAGACTTCAATGACTTCTAGTTGTTAGAGAAAAGCATGGGTGTGTCTTCTAGCCGTTGGAGCAGAGCATGGGTGATGTCTTCAAGCTGTCAGAGCAAAGCATGGGCATGTATAGGCTTGTCAACAAGCCTTTGGAGATGGAGCCTCCTCAAAAGATGCAATGTCCATTAACACAAATCTTAGTAGGTCAAGATAAGATATGTTTCCATAATGATGATAGCAAAGTCTGCTCAAGGTCTGCTCATAATGAAGACTGCAAAGTCTGCTCATAATGAAGACTGCAAAGTCTGCTTATAGATCAGAAAATGGCATCTAGGTTTTAAAACCTAGACATAAGGGTGTTGACCCTTGCAGATTGGGTGTCGACCCTTTGTTCTCTTTTCTTCTCTGCTTTGACTGTCAAGTGTTCCTACTATCAACCCTCCCGTAACTGGGTGTCGACCCTTTGTTTGCTGGAACTCTTTTCTATGTCTTTTAGTGTCAACCCTTGTCATGTGCTGGAGTCAACCCTTAGCTCACTGAAATTTGGTGTCGACCATTTCATATCTTGGTGTCGACCCTTTGCTGTTGAATTGTCCAAGCCTTGTATACTGAAATATAATGTCGGCCCTCTTCATTCTTGGTGTCGACCCTTGTGTAGACACCCCATTTTTGAGAGTCAAATCTTAACTTCATACCCCTTTTGGACCAAAACAATCTTGATCGAAAGATTTTAGACCTTGAAACCCTCTCTTTCAAAATGTTTTGAAAATAAAGTTCCTACAATGTTCCGACGCTCGCATTTCGTTAAATGTTGCGTTTTTCAGTAAACCGAGCAAGGACGAAGTGGAAATGAATGAAAGAGAGTTGAAATCTTTGAAGAATCTTTCAAAACACCTTGTTTAGGGGTTTGGAGTTGAGGAAAATTGGAGAAGAGGGAAGAAACCAAGTTGAAGAAGAAGGTGGGTTTGAATAGCTAAGAGAGAGAGCCGAGCGGTCCTCGCTAAATCACGTCTGTCTGTCTATACACTTGGATTTTAGCTATGAGGCCACCACCGTTGGAAATCTTACTTCTGGGGCTTCATTTTGCACTCAAGAATCTCCTAAAGCCAACTCCGGACGAGGGAGATATGGTTGGTTGAAGTAGGGCATCAATCCGGTTGGACCAAATCTGCACAGCTTCACCAAAACATGCAGAACTTTTTGCACAGTTGGAATTTTGATGCAAGGTTGGTGCCATTGGAAATCTAACTTCTAGGGCTTCATTTTGGACACTAGCCAACCACTTTTTGGCCTTGGAGACCACCCTCTGACCACCTTTCTTTCCGACCGACCATAAAAAGTAGCTGGCCGACCACCTGACCCTTTTGACTTGGTCGGCCGACCAGGGCAAGTGGTCGGCCGACCCCCTGAACTAGTCGACCTGCCTCCCTCAATTTCGTCTCTGTGAGTTGATTCCAGTAGTGCCAGCTGGAGGGCACAGACTGGATCCTCCATACACGTGTATGGAGGATGTTTGCCCTTGGTTTGAAGCTTTTTTGAGAAGCTTTAGACTTGTTTGTCTATAAAGGGAGGCCTCCCCTTCCTTGTAGAGGGTTCAGATTTTTGCCTAAGGAAAAATATACCTCTCTCTCTATATCTCTCTATTTTGGCTCCAAAAGTGTGTGATTCTTGGCCCTTTGCACACCATCTCATAGCCTAACCCTTCCACCATCAACCTTAGCATCTTGGAGGCCATTTTCAGAGGTTGAAGGGTTGCATTTTTGGTCCAGAAGTTGCTGGTTTTTCTGAGCTACAAGGGTAACACTTTTTCCCTCTTCTTAGCTTCATTTTGATCTATCTCTTAGCCTTATTTGTAAGAATATTTGAGCTTTGGTGTAAACTAAAAAAAGTTTTATTTTGAGGCCCTTAACATGTTTGTTTAAGATCATTTTTCTGTTGGGGGTCATCTACCCCCTCACATGCTTCATTTCACCTTGTTTTGAGCCATGCCTTAGGGCCTTTGCATTGACCTTTGTTTGGTCTCTTAGCCACTAAAATCCAGTGGATTTTTAGTGGCTAGAATGCTGTTTTGAGCACCAAAATCAGAGAGGGGTGACCCTCTCACCCCTTGTCTTGTTTACTAGCACATTTGGCCTAACAAAGGAGCCCTTATTTGCATGCTTCCAAGCCTTGTTTTAGGCCATTTTTGGTGAGTTTTAGGGCCTGCATAAGCTCCATCTAGAGCTTTTTTTGTCATATTGGGTGTCCATCTTGCATGTGTAGAGTAATCCCATTCATAGCCTATCAAATGAGCCTATCATTCTTGCATGCATAGATCATGTTTCAATGGTTTTTTGGGCTTTATTTGGCATGTCATACCTCTGAGTTTTTCTGGTTTACTGACCCCTTGAATGCCTCATATGCTTGTAGTATAAATCCTCTTTACTAGCTTATATTGCATGCTATCTTGGTCCTTGATTCTAGCACTTTTTGGCCATGCCTTAAACTGATTTTGTGCATGTTTTGGACTGCCTTAGCTCTTTTTTTATACCTCATGGTCGAATGATGCTTGCTATGCATGGTTGTAGTGCAATACCCTTGCCTAGCTTTGAGTTTTGAAGCCTATTGCATGCTTATGTTGAGGTGTTTCCATGTTTTGGGGCCATTGTGTATCATATTTCAGAGCTTATATGTATGCAATATTCCCATGTTTTCCACTCTTTAAATGTGTGTGAGAGTTGTGCATAAATGCCTCGTTTTTGGACCATTGCATGAGCTTCATTTCCATGCCTTTCGAGCCATCATTTTAGACCATTTTCCCACTGTCTTGGACCTGCCTAGGGTCTGTTTGGGGCTGGTTTTTCCATTTGTGCATTGCTTTGTGTACCTCTAGTGTAATGCGCTTCACTAGTTTCGGTATTCGGGCCATCTAGCATGCATCGTGTGAGGTGTTTGCATGATTCGAGACCATCTTACATGTAATTTCAGAGATGGAAAATGTGTGATTGTATGCCATATTTCATCCCTTGCCATGCTTTGATAGAGTTGCATTCGGTGCCTTAGGTTTGGTCTCTTGCATTGGTGCATGTTTGCATGTGTTTTTGTTGCCTAATTCCATCATGTTTGGCCACTGATTTGGATATGGTTGAGGCTCGCCTATCTTGGTTTAAGTCCATCTTGCATTGTATATGCCATTTAGTCTATGTTGTTGCATGATTGACCATTCCATTGTGTATGCCTTGATCATTTCATTGTTAGTCTCCATGTGTGCATTGCGTATGCCATATAGTTTTCATGTGCATTGAGTATGCCATTGATTATTTCATAGCATTATGTATGCTAGTAGCATGTTTGCATATCATCATTTACATGTTTGCATCATTTAGTGGCATTATGTTTAGGTTGCATGTTAAAGTTGCATTCATGCATGCCATGTGTATTGCATCATATTTGGAGTAGGGTTTAGTCCGAACACGGGAAACGAGGGACGTTTCGTACTCCAAGTGACGAAACGTGCCTCGATTCTCGGTCGCCGACACTCCGGATTACCCATGATGGAGTTTAGGCCTTGTTGTGTTTATATGTGCATTCATTTTACATTGAGTCGTGCAATCCAACTCCTCGGCCATCATGCATCGAGATGCGTGATTGGTGGCATGAGATCGAGGACTATCCTCCCTAGAGCTTATGCAATGATGGGGAGAGTGGTCGTGCACACATATGTTGAAAATACTTTGCCATGCCCCTTTCTTGCTCTCATTGCAAAGAAACCGAAACCAAAGAAAAACTGGTCGGCAGTATCCCTACAGGTTCCCATGGTGGAGTTTCAGCCTTCTGGAGCTTTGTATAGTATTCTGGGACCAGTTGCAAACAGAGACAAATCGGGGCATCGCGATGGATTTTCCGGCAAGGCGACTCGAGCATGCATGCATTCCTCATCATTCAAGACCGAGCTGAGGCAGTCCATTTCATATGTTTTGCATGCTAGCTTATTTATTTTAGTTAATTTGTTAATTAATTAGGATTGTGTAATAATTAGCTGTAATTCGTTATTCATTCGGTTGTGTATTATTTATTCAGACCCTCCGAGAAGGGCAATGTTGTAATAAGTGTGCATGTGTGTGATGCATGTCTTCCAACCCCACGTCTTTCTCCCTTTTATTTACCAGCTTATGATGGTTAGTTTTAGGGCATGTTTCAATTAGCATCTATATGTTCGCATGTTTGCATTCATTCATCTGTATTGCATGCACCGGGCTCGGTGCATCATACTAACTGCATTGTATTTCAATTCCGAGTTGAATACGTGTATCATTTGTTGCATTTCATATGCCATCTTAGAATAGCCAAGCCTATCTTAGTTGCATATCTGTATGTGTTGCATTAGGCATCTCAGCATAGTTAGGATTCATGGATGATTTCTAATTAGCTTCTTTCTTTGGCTTGGAGTACTCGGTAAGTATTTATGCTTTAGCATCCTTGCATGTGTGTGAGTGACTGCCATGATAGCATGCTTACCATGAGGCTAAGTGCTTATGTGATATAACTACCTGAATGCCTGTGGGTGGAGGTTGGATTATCTAAATTGGAACAATTCATTGATTGCGAGTTTTAAGCCCACTAGATAGTGGCAAATCACCATGTTTTCTAAACCCACTGGAGGGTGGCAAAATCCGAATTTTAGCCTACTTGCGAGTAGCAAACCGCTTTAAAAAACAAACATGAAATGTTTTGTTCCAACTCAGGCGATCCAGTCTATACTTGTATATCATACAAGATCACATAGTAATTCTAGGCTAATAACCGGGATAAGAGCACATAATGTTTTCAAAACTCGATATCATGGTTAGTAGAGGCCGATCTTTGATCGGGCGAGTGGGGGTGCTCACGAAGTGACCTTCCCCAATCGTACCCAAGTTCCCGAGCCGAGGCAACTTTGGTGATGACGGACACGTGGCCTTAGGCACGAGTCAGGGTTTCCTAAATTCCCCCAAAATAAAATATTTAGGTGGCAACTCTGTATATGGCAAAGCAGTCCATGTTTGGCACTTCTTTCTAAAAATCTGTTTTTCAAAACGATTTGCCGGATTTGGACTCTTTGGTGATTTATCGGTCTCGCATTGCACTTTGCGGGATTAGATTCAGAACCGTGACATTTGAGTCTGAACTGTAGTGAGCCCAACGAACAAAACGGGATTCCTTCCCGGGACGTTCGGGGACGTCTACACCTTGGTATACTGAAAATTGGTGTTGACCCTGGTAAAACTTGGTGTCAACCTTTGGTTGCTGCAACACTTAGGCATTGTGTACTGCTTTCTGATGTCAATCCTTGTTGTTTTAGTGTCGACCCTTGGACCTATTTTAAGCAAAAATAGCCTTTTGCGCACATGTACAAATTCAATGTTTTGATGTGCCAATTTTTATGAGATAATGACAAATTTGAAGCATTCAATCTTTTTGAAACAATGAAAAACAATAATATAATATAATTTTGAAAACTTTGAAAATTTTTAATGGGTTCAAAATATTTGTCGATTATCAAAATCAATAAGAATTTAAATGTGAATAACCTTGGGGCTAAATATCTCCCGCTTTTTGATGATGACAAATTTGTATGAAAAAATTTCCAAACATGAGTTTCAAAACAAGGTTTTTAAGGGATAGTTTTCAAAGAGTTTTGTGAATAATGAATTTAAAAAATGAGATCGAAAATTCCGCCTATAAAACGGGCTTTATGGCCAAAACATTTTCAGTTCAAAACTCAATACAAATGCATAAGAATTTGCACAAATAAGATAGCTTAAGTATGGCAATACTTCCCCTGTCAATATGCACTGGATCAATAGCAAATGAGAACACTTATTGCCTTAATTTCATTGAATAAAATCATAAGCTTTTATACCAAAAAAACAATTTCAATTCTCAAGAATGTCAAATAAACATCAAGCAATGTGTGTGTTGTTGATAGTATATAAAGAACAGTCATAAACAAAAACCACTGTATTAGTATTTCTTCAAAATCATTCACAATTGTTTATCATCTATCTGATCAAAAATAACTATTGTGAATCCAAAATAATTAATCAAAACATAACATTCTTTTCCCCTTTTGTTAAATAAATTAACAGATTATCATGTGCAAAACTATCAGTCATAAACATCAAAACAACAAAACAACATCTAAAATTCTTCTCTCCCTTTGTCATCAGCAAAAAGAGAGGCAGAGGCTAGTGAAAAGGGTGGAGGATTGTGAGGCTAATGGGGAGCTACTTCGCACCATCCTTGAGCAAAACAGAGCATGAACTTGCAAATTTGCTGTTTGAAGTCATCATCCCATCGCTGCTAGAAAATCTATCGAAATTCTTCGTTTGTGTACTTGAGCTCATAAACAGCAATGACCATGCTCTCAACACTCGTTTCCGTTGCTTCAATGGCTTGAGACTGTTAAATCTTCATTCGGTCATTGTCATGTTGCATATCCATCTGTTGAGATAGAAGTCGTTGAACCATGGAGGCCAATTGATCAACTTTTTGAGCCAGGTCAGGTGAGAATAAAGAAGAGGTAGAGTGGGAGAATAATGGAATATTTGAAGCTTGTGCAGATTGTTGATTGAGATTGAGGTTGTCAAGCCTCGAGTTTAACTCGACGATTCAAACCAACAAAGGACCTTGAACCAAGGAATCAAGGTGATCAATTTTGTGTGTGTATGTGTGTGTGTGTGAGAGAGAGAGAGAGAGAGAGAGAGAGAGAAAAAAAAAATTGTGTATGTGTATGTGTGTGTGTGTGTGTGTGTGAGAGAGAGAGAGAGAGAGAGGGGTAAAGATCAGGTGGTGGTGCAGCAGAAGAAGAGAAGAGACCAGGGGTGGAGAATTACAAAGAGAAAAGGCTAGAAATGATGGAGAGAGATGGAGCAGGAGTAGATAGAGTAGGAAAAGAGACAACCTTTTTGGTTTTGGTCCATACCCTATCAATCAAAGAATAGCCCATATGGCTCAGGTTTCAGAACCATAACAGGTTGGGTCTCGAGGGACTTTGTCTTCACCATTCAGATTAAATTTGAAATGTTTAAAATTTTTGGTGAAGATCATCCCGTATAGAAGGGCTTGGTTATGTCTTTTGTGTGCATCAATGATGACGTGACACACCAAATTGCCAAAATCAATAAGATAGCCAATGGATAAGGCCCAAATAAGAAAGGTGTGGCCAATGGTAATAGCGTCAAAACGACCAGAACAAGGAATGATGTTATGAGTGATAATGTGATGCAAGAGTCTCATCTCAAGAGAGATATCTTTGCCAGAAACAGTGATATGGTGATCTAGGGTATGGTTATTTGTGAGGAATTTCAAGCCAATAAGATGAGTGTAGTAGGGTGAGTTAATGACTAAAGATGGAGAGACTTTTTGACCATCATTGGAGGTTTTTAGAATAGAGTTTACAACAGAGGGTTTTAAAGTGAAAAACACACCCTCACAAAACAATCTAAAGAACCAGAGGCAAATTCTTCATTGTAAGAAAGATTAGAAAAAAAATTCTTTAACGATATAGGGGTAGACATCATAGCCAAGTTTAAGAAAAGAGGACTACTTTTGGTTTTCAAACCAAGTTTTAACAGGGATGTTTTACTCCTCAAAGAAATTAATATCAATGGTGTGCCTAGAGAGTATTTTTCATAGGTTGAAGTCTTTGTTAAAGGCGGCCTTGGCTTCATTCGACGCAATAGAGGACTGGATGGAACAGGGGCAGTGGTAGAAGTGATGGATGAGCGAAGTCATTTCCTCGAAGGGGCCGAAGGGGAGGCTTAAAGATCCATGGAGATTGAACGTGAGAGTATGCGAAAGAGGAGGATGGAGATCGGAAGGGAAAACGACGGTTGAGTCACCAAAAAAATGAAAGGGGGTAGGGCTAGGGCTTTGAGTGGTGTCGCAAAGGAATAGGAAAGGGTCGCTAGGTATATATACCCTTAAGAAAGTGTCGACCCTCGCAAAGAGAGGTGTCGACCCTAAAAAACAATATGCCAAAAACATCCTGGTGTCGACACTCACGAAGGTAGGTGTTGACCCTTATAAATAAAAGCACAAAAAGGGTCCACACGGTGTCGACCCTATATAGCGGGGTTCAACCCTCAAAGGTCCGGACAGAGTACAAGCAGAGTTTTTCAAGACAAATTTCACGCAAAAGCATATAAATCTTAATTAAACCATCACATAGGAATATTCATCATGCCAAGCTCAGTTTGAATAAAGTAAAATTGTTCCTCATTGAGTGGCTTAGTAAAAATATCCGCCAATTGACAGTTTGTAGGCACAAATTCGAGTTCAATGTCACCTTTAAGTACATGATCTTATAGAAAATAATGCCTTATTTCAAAGTGTTTATTGCGTGAATGCTGAATAGGATTTTTTGAAAGATTAATGGCACTAGTGTTGTCGCATTTTATAGAAATGTTATCAAAATGAAGTCCGAAATCGTGAAGTTATTTTCTCATCCAAAGCATTTGTGCACAAGAACTTGGGGCGACAATGTATTCTGCTTCAACAATTAACAAAGCTACTGAATTTTGTTTTTTACAAAACCATGATGTGAGAGAGTTTCCAAAAAAATGACAAGTGCCACTAGTGCTTTTTTGATCAAGTTTACATCTCAGAAAGTCGGCATCTGAGTAACCATAAAGGTCAAAAACATTACTTTTAGGATACCACAAACCCAAATTTGGAGTGCCAACTAGACATCGAAAAATACGTTTAACTACGATGACACGTGATTCTTTTGGAGCAGATTGAAAACATGCACACATACAAACACTAAACATTATGTCGAGTTTACTAGCAGTTAGATAAAGTAAGGAACCAGTCATGCCTCGATATGTCTTTTCATCTACCAGTTTACCTTGCTCATCTTTGTTGATTTGAATCGATGTGCTCATTGTAGTTGTTGCTAGCTTTGATAAATCCGTTTCAAACCTTTTGAGCAGATCTTTGATATATTTAGCTTGACTTAGATAGATTTCATCTTTGGTTTGTTTTATTTGCAGTCCGAGGAAGTAAGTTAACTCCCCCATCATACTCATTTCAAATTCGCCAGGCATATCCTTAGCAAATTCCATGCACAAATTTTCATTAATAGCACCAAATATAATATTATCAATATAAATTTGAACAATGAGAATGTCTTCCTTTTATTTTATTTTTTTATGAGAAGAGAGGTATCTATTTTACCGCGAGAAAAACCTTTATCAAGAAGAAAATTACTCAGTCATTCATATCATGCTTGTCACGACCCAAACCCGCCCCTATAGGTTTGGCACCGTAACCGGCCAGTAATCCGAGGATTACCTATGGCCTCTAAACAGATTAACAAAATATTAGGGGCTAGCGGAAGCAAATAATAATATACAACGTCCATTGAGCTGTGTAGACTTATATGAGACAGAAAAATTTTAAACTTTTTATTTACATATATACACATGACTTGAAGAACTAAGCAAGAAAACATAACTGAACTTAAACTTTACATCACATAACGACAACACTTAGCATATCTGGAACCTCCACGGGAGGCACATAGGTTGGCTGATAGAATAGATTCTAGACAGATGCCTCTAAGCCTGGTCACGCGCCTGATCACCTACATACATAAATAATAGAGTGAGCTAAAGCCCAGTGAATAATAACAGAGTAAAGGGTTTAATGAATGATGTCCATCACAGAGTTAGAAATCAGAGTTTATATCAGAAACACAGTCTTATCAGAAATAGAGTCTTATGCATATTCAGATTTCCAATCAGAAATAGATTCAGATACATGCTCATATTCATAATCAACTCAGGATTTGCATAAGATCATATGTGGTACACCCATTAGCTATCAGATCAGGTAGGTCTAAATACCACAACAGGTAGGTCCGAAGACCACAACAGGTAGGTCCAAAGACCACAACAGGTAGGTCCGAAGACCACAAATAAAGTTGGTACCAACAACCAAGGTATTATTACCCCCGGGCGAGGGCCATCCGGACTAAGGGTGCCACAATTACTTTTCAGAAAAACGGGACATTCATTCATTCATTTCCAACATATCATAGCTTTTCCAATAATTAGTCATTTCGTATCATAGTATACTAAAAGTACATAACATTGAACATAACTTTACAAAGTTATTACTCACAGAGGGCTGCAGAGGCAAACCGTCAGACCGATATATCGATAAATCGGGCGCATAATGGCGTGACCTACACAAACATATAACGTATACACATTGAAATACAATATTACTCCCTTGATTAAACTTGTCCTTTCTAGTCTTTAGTCTTTATAGTCCGAAGTTCTACTACGTTTATTCTTTCTCATTTAAATAAACCGGGTTCTTATTTCACATATTCTTTCATTACTAAGTCCTTCTTTTCCAAATAGATTGATCCTTTACTTGGCTTATTAAACAATTACCACTAGACCAATGATTCATTCTTTAACTAACTAATATATGTTGATTAGTAGCTTATTATTCTTTATTAAGTCATAAATTCCTTAGAACATTATTTACATGCATGAAATTGACATCAAAATTACTAGTTTTATATTCTTATAAATTTTTCAACTAGTTTCCATAATCTTGGACTTAGTTTAATTTATAACCTCAATTTAATTCATAACCATAGATGCCCCAAAATATGCTTAATCTCAAATTACAAGTATGGATTAAAATCTAATTATAAAATCAACACTTTATCTAACATTAGGATTAATTCTAATTTTTCATAAACTTGATGTTTATAAAACATTTCATTTCTCTCTTCAAAATATGAGATTAAATTAATCTAAATTCTTCAAAATCCATGATGTATGCAATACAAATAGGCCCAATTTTATTATTAATAACAAAATCAACTTAATTATAAATTACACAAATCAATTTCTTAGAAATTCAACTCAACTCAATTTCTAAAATATACTTACATGGAAGAAACCTTTTAAATTAAATCTCATGAATGGATTAAACAAATTCCTAGTTTTCATAATAAAATCAAAACTCATGAACTCATGATTTTAAAATCCTTTTTCCAAAATCAAATGCACAATAAAATTACATATAATTTATGGAGCTTGATTTAATTATAACTTCGAAAACCAAATCCAAAATAATTAATTTCTAATTAACCTTCATAAGTTGACCTTAGCTCCAATTCTCCATTATTTTACTAATTCCTCTTAAGTCATGAGATTAAAATTACAAACTCTTTTAAAGAAATATTTGCATGTACAAAACATTTATCAAAACCCCACAAATTCTACCTTATTAAGCTCCAACCATAATTAAACTCTTAATTTACACCAAAACTCAATCACAAACTTATATTCTTTAAATTATGGATTAATTTCTTAACTTACTTTACATGCATGGGTTAAAAATCTAATTATGAACCCAAAACTTTATCTATCATTCTAAATTTTCATAAACTTGATTCTTATCAAACATTTCCCCCCTTTTTTTTTTCTTCAAATATGAACTTGAATAAATTTAGATTTTTCATAATTCATGCAATATATTGTAATTAGAGCATTAATTTGCTCATGCATGTAACATTTTCCTGAAAAATCACCACATCAAATCCATAAAAAATAAGTTCCTAAATTTATTCCAAAATCGACCACATGCATGCAACCCATTTCATGTTTACATCCCAAATCCAAATTAGCTTCCATAATAATCTTTATTTTCTAATTTCATCCCAATTATATAAAATTGAACTCAAATTTAACAAATTAAAAGGATCATAACTCATGTTTTTCAACCCAACTTGATTTACATGCACAAATCTAATTTCTATCCATTTATATAAATGATCCACAAATCTTCATTTTAATCTTCTCAAAATTCATCTTGAATTAATTTATATCTAGATTATTTAAATAACACTATAAAGAAGATAAGATTTCTCACCTTACGATGATTTTTCCACAATTTTTTTAGTTGAATTTTGACAACCCATAAGACCCTCTTCCTTTCTTCCTCTTCCTTGGGTTGAAATCTCTCTCTCTCTCTCTCTCTCTTTTCCACGGTTTTCTTCCCAGAAGAACACCCAAAAATGGGTCTTGATTCATCTCCTTGAACACATACATACTTGCACACTTCTCTTGCTTACACATCATGCACACGTGCACCTTGTTTTAAGCTTCCAACACACCCACACACACAAATCTGGTTTCTCAGTACACCCACCAGACTTTCTCTGCACACACCCCCACATATATTCCCAACTCTAAATCATTTTACAATTTAATCTATGGTTATGATTAATTTAATTAAATAACACCTAGTCTTACTAAATTTCAATTAGCACATCATTAAATTAATTATGACTAATCATAAATCCCTCATAATTTAATTGATTTAATTTGACTTCCACTAAAGCCCAATTAATTATATTTAACTCTATCAATCCGAATCAGATTTTTAGTCAGACTCCCAAAAGGCTCCAAATATTAAATCGAACTTATTGTCATCATCAATTTTGATTTCCCAAATCATTTAGGCCTTCAATTTCTGATCAGACTCGAATTTTCATCAATAAATTACATATTCAAATTGGGCACACCATAATTAAATTTAATTTATAATAACTACAATCCTCAATCCTCAATCCTTATGACTTAATCAACTCCAATTAGGACCTAATTAATCGAATCTCAATTTCACTAAACTGAATCGAATATTTAATTAAACTCCCAAATGGGTCCGTAATCAAAATTAAATTGATTCAACTTCCTAACTTCACTTCCTTAAGCCATTTGGACCCTTAATTTCTGATTCCAAAATAAGTCTTTAATAGAATCATATACGAGTCAGATTCCACAATTCTCATAAATCCCAAATAAATTATAATACTCGGCAATTAAATTTCAAATCCTCTTAATTAATCAAGTACTAATCATTATACGTGATGGGGTTGTTACAATGCTCGAGGTACTTGTTTTAAACCATATAAAGCTTTTGAAAGTTTAAAAACATGGTCCTGGTATTTGTGATTTTCAAAATCGAGAGGTTGTCCAACATAAACTTCCTCTAAAATGTATCCATTTAAAAAAGTACTTTTCACATCCATTTGATAAAGCTTAAAATCTTTAAAACATGCAAATGTAAACAACATACGGATGGCTTCAAGACGAGCAACGGGTGCAAAAGTCTCATCAAAATCAATGCTCTCTACTTAATTATAACCTTGGGCTACTAATCTAGCTTTGTTTGGAGTAATAACACCGGATTCATCCATTTTGTTTCGAAAAACTCATTTTGTTCCTATAATATATTGATCTTAGGTCGAAGAGTTAAAAACTAAACTTTACTTCTTTCAAAATGATTTAATGCTTCTTGCATAGCGAAAATCCAATTTCATCATGTCAGCTTCAAAAAAAAAAAAAAATGGCTCTATTTGGGAAACGAAAGCTAAGTTACCACAAACATTATGAATAGATGAGCGAGTCCTTACACCTTGTGTTGCATCTCCTATGATGAGAACCTTTGGATGTCCATAAGCATATTTTCATTTTTTAGGTAGATCATTTTCCTTATCTGAACGAGTGTATTCTTTTTTAAGATCTTCCATAGAGACTCCATCATTGGGTTTCGAAGAGTGATTTTCTTTATTTTCTGATATGTAAATGTTCCATTCTTGGATTATATTCTGCAACTTCTTCACTTTCAACATTCTTTGAAACAAAGGAGTTAGATTCATCAAAAGCAACATGTACAGACTCTTCAACAAGTAAAGTTCTTTTATTAAATATACGGTAAGCTTTACTAGAATTAGAGTAGCTAAGAAACATAGCTTCATCAAATTTCACATCAAATTTTCCTAAATTATCTTTATTATTATTGAGCACAAAAAATTTACAACCAAAGGCACACAAATGACTAATGTTGGGTTTTCTACCTTTCAAGAATTCATATGGGGTTTTTTTGAGAATACGTCTAATCATGGCACGATTTACAACATAGCATGCAATATTAATGGCTTCAGCCCAAAAATATCTAGGCAAATCATTTTCACAAAACATAGTGCGAGCCTTTTCCTCGACAATTCTGTTTTTTTTTTTTTCTTTCAACAACACCATTTTGTTGAGTTCTAGGAACAGAAAAATTATGATCAATACCATACTCATTACAAAATAGAATAAAGTATCATTATCAAATTCTTTACCATGATTACTTCTAATACAACAAATAGCAAGATTAATCATATTCTGGATACGTTTACACAATGCAAAGAAAGTATCACTTTTATGTGCCAAGAATAGCACCCATGTAAATCTAATATAATCATCCACACAAACAAGACAATATGATTTTCCACCCAGACTTAAAGTCCTAGATGGTCCAAATAAATCAATATGCAACAATTGAAGAGGTCTAGATGTAAAAATAATATTTTTGGATTTGAAATAAACTTTTATTTGTTTACCTTGTTAAAGAGCATTACAAAACCTATCCTTTTCAAAAGCAATTTTTGATAAACCAACAACTAACTAACTCATATTGTGAGAGCTTTGAAAGCAAATCCATATGAGCATGTTCCAATCTTCTATGCCATAACCAACCCGATTCATTTATAGCAGATAAGCACTTAACATCATGATTGGAAGATAAACTATGCAAATTAAACACATACACATTTTCATGTCTGACCTATAAAAAGCACTTTGTTATCAACAAAACTTTCAATAATGCAATGAGATTTTTCGAAAGTAACTCTATTACCTTTATCACACAACTGACTAATACTAAGCAAGTTATGTTTTAAATATTCAACAAGTAACACTACTAAAAAAAGCACTTTTTGCGACCGCTACAAGACATCGCAAATAATAAAAATACAATCACAAAAAACCTTTTACGATGGTCCATGCGACGGTAAATGAGGGTCGCGAATGTGGGGGTAGTAAATACTTTTTGCAATGGCAAAGCAACGGTCACAAATTATTCGCGACTGCTATTTTGCCGTCGCAAAAAACAAAGAAAAATACTAACATGTTTTTTAGCGACCATCTTGTTACCGTCACAAAAAAAAAAAAAAACAAAGAAACATAAAAGTGTAACGTTAAGCATTCTAGGAATATCAATGACAAGAATTCAGACAATATAACATTGTAGTTTAATCATGCATTCCATTTGCGCCTCAAAATTGGAGCCATATATAAAAGTTAATACAACTAAAAACCTGGAAAAAGTTCTTTTATGACAAAAACACAATCTAGATAAAATGTTAGTAAAGCCAAAATCTACAATGCTGATGTTCACCACTGTACAAGGTACTGATTGAGTTCCAATTTGTTACCAACTTCATTGTTGATCCTATGAGTCTCTCACCGCAATGATAGAAAACATGAAAACTGGTGCATAACCCCAAACTCTGAAAAGAACAGCACAAAAGGTATAGAATTAGAAATTATTCAAAGTACCAAGAAAAACCTATATCTTGTTTTAAGAAAGATATTACATGTTTAGAACCATCTTCATATTAAAAGCCAGAATAGAAACTACGTGCAATTTAATGATAATCAATTCAACAATTGCTCACCAATACAAGAAGTTAAGTTTAAAAAGGATAGACCAAACTTGGGTCAAGTAAAAGTGCAATATACATTAACAGAGCTAAACAAATGCATACCAGTAATCTACCTGCCTAGCCTCATTTACAATAACATTCAAAACATTAGATGAATGTGGTGTATTAGTCTTGTGATTGATAAAAATATTTCAAAGTTCATAAGTGTTTAATTTCAATCCCCACTACAACTGTAGAGGATTCATAAAACTATTATCCACAATCTAAGGCCTCGTTTGGGAACAGGCTAATTTAGTAATTTTTTGGCTATTTGGCTAAAAAGGTAGGTAAAAAAAACTTGTATGTTTGGGATGATTTTTTAGCTAATTACGAAAAGATGTGCAAAAAGTAGAGAGAAAAGAGAATCTTTGACTTTTTGGTATGAGTGGTTGACTTTTTGGCTAATTTAGTAACTTTTTGGCTAATTGGCTAAAAAGGTAAGTCCCCAAACGGGGCCTAAGTGCAAGTTTAATATTTAAGGACCAAGCGATGTGGGGTATTAACATTCTACGACATTTCTTCACCAGATATACAACATGAACCCTGAAAAGCAAGCAATGTAAATATCAAAATTCACCTTCTAGATATTCCTGCAAAACAATGAACCATCGCACCGCCATGCATTCTTTTAGCTCCATCAATGAAATTGAAACACTCATCAAAATACTGTGTTATATTCATGTATGCTTTGTCTGGGACTACATCAATCCACAAACAATGACATAGATTATTAAGAACTTTGGTCATAAAAGCTCAAGGTGTCTTCAACCATTAAACATCATAAATTTCTATATGACTAGAACATGAGAAACTCTGTATAAACAGTAACAATATAACCATAAACTACAATAAATTGAAGAAAAGAAAACTAGCAGAACAAAATTTATTAAAGTGAAACTAAAACAACTTTAAGGAAACATATGGTTGAACCCCAGCTTCCTAGTGAGATTGAATATGAGATGAAGGACTTCCTCAAAAGTAATTTAAACATGCAATATAGATATAACTTAACAACTAATTTCAGTAAGACAAAATAATTCATTATATTCAAGGATCATATATCTTAAGAAGATGTCAGTTCAAAAGAAGAACACTAATCCACAGATCGATCTCAAAACTTACCTACTATTTATCCTTGGAAAAGAAAACCAAAAAACCAAAAATGCTTACTACTAACTATTTTGTATACAAAGTCATGAGGATGAGCAGGTCATAATGAATTAGCCACAGTTAAAATGTAAGTAACATTCAAGCTTTTCAACGTAAAAAATTAACTGTAGCTCTAATTTTATTCATTGCTACTAAGGAAACTTTACAAATACATCTTCTTTTGAAGCTTGTTGGATCAATTTCATCAATTCAAGTTCTACAATAGTAAAATACCTGTTCATCTTCTTTTAAAGTTTTTTAATTTGTATGGTTTGTTTATCCGATTCAAACCATCGCAAAATGAACCAGCCAGATTGCAAACGATATTTATTCACAACGGTATATGAAGAAGTATCTATATCGTAAGGCCAAAATACAAGTACAAATCGGCCAATAATCATAACCATGGTATGGGCCCTAGATAATAACTTTTGCTTCAACTCTTATATGGGATCTAAAGAGCTCTTAGAAATTTATGAACAACATTCTTACTATCATTCAAGTGACCTATTATGCGGGATCAGCAAGGGTCTATTCAGCTACCCAAATTTATAATATACAATTCCCATGTAATAATAAAAAGCCATGAAATTAATATAAATAAATTAAAAATTGGACCACACAATAGAAAGGGTAAGTTTTCCACCAAATATTTACAAATCAAGGTAACAACAAGATCATCACCTACACATACCTTATATGTAAGAAATTTCAGTTTGATCATCAATTTGCATCTTCATCTACTAAATCATCTTTTGCTAATGTTCCATTGCTACTGTTGACATGTTTAAGCAAATCATTGGTGTTTTTTGCAGTTTGAGCAACTTTCTCCCTGTTTTCCTTGAATAAATTTAAGTCAACAAAAAATCCTGGCAAAAACAAAAAGAAAAAAGAAAAGAAGCATCACCAACTGATTTATGCCAGTCTGCCGTATCTTTTGGCAGAGACTGTGCATGCACGTATGCATCAAAATTTTGCATAAAAATACTTCCAAATACATCATTCTTACTGTAGGAAGTGTTATTATATTTTCTAGTATCACTACCTAACACATTCGTTTAGCCTTCATTTCTCAACAACATATACTCCTCATTATCCTAATTCCTTACATGGTTGTAAGAGTACCAAACCATTAATAGTCAATGTCACTTCGAACAGTACCAAATCTTTTTACCACAGCTGTGTAAGGGATCTGAATCTTCTAATCCCTATTTCCACTTTCAAATCTCACCACATTATGGAGAAGTACTTTGATTACAGAAGTAGCCATACAGACATGGAGAAATATGTGGCAGACAACATTCAGCTATGGTTGAACATTAAATATCTTCCTTTGAGGTGGTTGGGGGTAAATAAATGTCCTTAAGGCCATCCAGAAGGGACAAATTCTTCGGGTTGTAAAATTTAAACTTTTAAATAGGAACTAAAACAAGATCAACAAGAAAGACAGTTACCTCGATATAAAGGCCACAATCCTGGTTTGTTCCTGAAACATACCAAAGGTTTTTCAATCAGAAAATTCTTTCTGATATCGTCAAAATGCTGAATCGCTGTGGACATGTATGATAACATTACAAAGCCATAAAGATCAAGCAGTTTATGAAACAGATATAACATTATCTAAGCAGATTATGAAACTATTATAGGAAAAGTAAATTCATACTTCAGAAAAATCTGCAGAAAGTACGGCCTGACCTGCAATTTAGTGGTAGAAAAATCAGCAGGATGTGCTTATAAAAATTTTGAAAGAACAGATTGATCAGCATTTCTGGAATGTGAATCAGTTGCACCATTTCCAAACCAATTTAAATAATCAGGGCAGAAAGAAGTCATGTACACCTACCTATAAGCTCCACCTAAGAAGAACCTTTCTAGGGCCTTCAATTTTTAAGATACTACTCACTTTCCCTTTCTAAGGCCTTCAAATATTAAGATACTACTCATTTTCAATTATTATTTTTGCTTGTTATGTTTTCAACACAATTAAGTATTGTTATTTTACTTGATCAAAACTACAGGCAAACAAACAGTTAATCAACTGTCCATGATCACAAGAAAGAAGACCTAGATTTTAATATTGCATCATCTATACACAACTATGAACATACTTGACATTATTTTATTGTTCACATGAATGGATACAAAGAGAAGTAAATCGAACTAAATACAGTTTGAGACCAAATCAAACTCTAGCAGTAAATTTTACCTAGCAGAAGAAATTGATCCAAATCAAAAGTTGGCCTACTGAGTGCGGAGGGAAGAATAGAGAAGAGTGCAAAGCCCACACGAATGTATCAACTGAGATAAGAAAATACAAGCCAATATTGCTCCAGTTAAAACACTGATGAACAAATTAAATTTTTTTAAAAGATTTGTGTATTAAACATACACTACAGGAAATATAGGATTTAACGGCGTTCATTTAACGGCGCTTTTTTAAACGTCACTGTTTTTAACATTTAACGACGTTTTATAAACGTCGCATTTTATTTTAAATAAAACGGTACCGTTTAGGGAATCGAAGTCGTTTTTTAAACGCCTTCACATGTGTTACAGTAATGTTATTCCTTGCTCTCTCTCTTAGCTCTGTGAGAATCAGAGAACCCTTTTCTCTCTCTCTCTTCAAGACCTCATTTTGAATCTGGGAACCTTTAGTCTCAGAGAAACCAATCCCTCAAATCTCACTCACCCGATCGCTCGCTCTCTCTCTAAACCCTTCAGTCTCAGATATTACGATTCAACCTCCTTCAGCTCGGTTTCATCTCAGATCCAATCTCAGAGTGATTTTGATTTCGAAGTTCTTTCTCTCTCTCTCTCTCTCTCTCTCTCTCTCTCTCTCTCTCTCTCGATTTTGAAGCTCCACCGCCACCACCATCTGCATCGTTGACTAAGGTGAGCACCACTGTCTACAATCTCAATTTTGTATTCTCTCTCTCTCTCTCTCTCTCCCTCTCTCAAGCTCTTTCTTCTGTCGATTCTTCTCCTAGGGTTTACATATGTTTAAGATTTCAGATCTGAGATTTCTCATTCAAAAATATATGTTTATGATTTGAAATTTCTCATTCGAAAATATATAGTCTTTCTTCATTAAAAATTTTCATTCGAAACAATATCCTGTTAGATATGAGATTTTCATTCTAAAATACATGTTATGATGATTAAAAGTCAGAGCAATAGAAATCTAGAAAATCATTTTCTTTTATCTTTGTTCTACATTCTTTGAGTTGATGGCATGACCCTTGACTAGCCAGAAACCAATTATTGGATTTGGAAGCCTAGGATGAAGTCTGTGAGCCCGAAGACCTTTTGGTCTTATAAATGTCATTGGTAGATAATAATAATTACCATTGGTATTTAGTTTAATTATATGATTTATAGGAAGATATTCTGATTTTGTTTCCAAATGATATTTGGGAGAGTTTCCTATTTGTATTAAGGTTGATATGCTATGGTTTACAGTGTAATAATAAGCTTTTGATTAATGATACTGATAGTGTTTTACTGTCAGTAATCGTTTGTGCTTTACCTATCTCGTTCTACACCATGAGTACATAATGTATTACCTTACAATTAATCTGTGTCAATGTGTGTGTTGTTATGTGCCTGACATGGATACTTCACACATACAAAAGTCCATGTTATACACTCATGCACAATAATGTAACCGGTGCCTCTATGCATATTGTATCGTGGATGACATGAGTCCTGTACAAGCATCACCATTGTTGTCAAGTTGTGAATCGAATCATGGATCATCTTGCTAAAATATTGAATTGTGAATTGTAAGATTCATTTTATTTAATATGATATATACTTTTGTATATTTATAAACATATAAAAATGTACACTTTTTGAAATAAAGTAAATTATCAATATGACTAAATCGTATATGTGCATATACGTATAAAAGCAAGTATATCAATATAACGAATTAATCTCTTTTAAATATCTTGGTGGTTTGGCAAAAATGACGTCATTTCATTGGTGATTTTTTTACTAGCAATGGCGTAGATCCCCTACCCATTCCCACCAAATTTTGCTTCTTTCCCCAACAAGGACCAGTCTGCATGCACATGTAGTTATACATTCCACTCTAATTTTTAGTTTGTCTGCAGTGGTTGACTTTTATTGATTCCGAAGGACGAATCATAGATTCAAAAGCTTTAAGGAAGAGAATATTTTATGGGGGAGTTGATCCCGGACTGCGGAAAGAGGTTTGTATATTGTAGTAGGAAGAAGTGGCATGCTGATCTTTTATTTTTCTAGGTTGAATGTGCATTTTTGTTATGTGAAACTTTTTTTTAATGATTACAGGTTTGGCCTTTCCTGTTGGGATATCATGCATATGATTCAACATCTGCAGAGAGGGAATATCTCATGTCGCTTAAAAAGTCGAGTATGAGGCTATTAAAACCAAAGCAAGGTGTTTGTTGTTAATTTTAGCTCAAGAGTCAACACATTTATTCATCCTCCAATGTTTTGATCTTTGGTACATGTTGTGGTCACTCCCATAGCAAACGCCACATGCTTTTCATGCAAGCAGTTAACTAGTTTCAACATGTGGCACTTCGAGATTCTAGCTTTGCATTTGTCTTGAATTGCCTGTGTTAAATTGCTATATAGAAATTCAGTTTTATGATTATTATTGTGGTAGACTTGAATGGTCAGGCCTTTTTCTTGTCATATATGAGGTCGAGTTTGGTTAGTAGGCCAATCTGACTTCCTAACCAAACTTGACCAAGGTTTAATTGAGGAGTTGCTAGCTATCCAAATTGGAGCAAACTTCTCATCTGCTTGCATAGCTCAAGCTTTTATATTTTCAGTATATCTGACTACTAGATTTGTAGGAATTCAGTGTAAGATATTAACAGGGGATATTTTGCTAGGTTCTAGGTTCTAGTTTGATTGTGTTCAAACCTGAGGGCAGACACTTTGTGCATCTGATGTTTATGTATATTTACATTGTGGTTTCTTTCAAACAAACTTTTTACGTGCTTAACACTTTGTGCATCTGATGTTTATGTATATTTACATTGTGGTTTCTTCAGAGTATCTCCACAGAACAGGCAAAAAGATTTACAAAATTTAGGGAGAGAAAGGCCTTATTGATAAAGATGTAGTATGCTGGAAAATGCCTCATTTTTTTCCTTTTGAATTAATTTTCTTTAGATGAATTGAAAAAGTTGTTTACATTCAAACTTTTAATTGTTCACTTTCTGTTTTCAAGGCAAGGACTGATAGATCACTTTCATTCTATGATGGGGATGACAATCCAAATGTGAATCTTTTACGAGACATACTGCTGACATACTCGTTTTACAACTTTGACCTTGGTTACTGTCAGGTATTTATTGTTGTCAATAATTATTATTTCAGATGGCAGTTATTTATTGATTTTAGATGATTAATAGCAGAATGGTTTTCCATGTACAAAATGTATCAAATATCCTTCTTGCCATTTTTTAAAGCCATTACCAATGCTTGAAACAATTGGATCAAAAACAACACCAAAATTTCCAGATCACATTATTGCTTAAAGCACAACCCATCTCAATTATGGCTTCTTTTTGATTTTTAAAACCGCAATGAAGATGTAAATGGTAACATATATTTCCTTTATTTTTCCTTGCGAATTAAATATGACCTAGTTGCCGATTACCAAATTTACGCAAGAATATAGCACAAAGTAGTGTGCAACCCTATAATTCAACATAGTTTGGGATGTAACATTAAGTCACACTGCAAAGAGATTTAGATGCATTGATAAAAAAAGTAGATATGACTTGAAGTTTAGTAAAAAAGACTTGCCTAAGTTGGAATACCTTCTAGGATTAGATGTGCACAGTTGATAATAACAGAAGAATTTTTTCTTCAATTGAACACTCAGCATAATGCATGAAATTTTCTTCCGAAAAGGCAATGTTGAACTGCATTGTTCAAGGGCAACGACATGGTTTTGAAATTCCCTTTTTAAGTTTTTCTCGAGTGCTATATGTTCTGGATTACCTATCATCTTCTTGAATAATGCAGATGTTTGGCTTAATATGGAATGCTATTTGATCTTTTTTCTTCTTTGAAAGGTACTGAGTCTTCTATAATTTGCCTACAGATTGTGATTAGTACGAGAGCTTGTAAAAGCAAGGCCAAGTTTGTATATATAGTATGTTTGCGAGTTTTCGGGTTCAGGTACTAATTGAAAGGGGAAATGTAATGTATACAAATTTTCTGCGAATATCAAAAATTTTATTTGAAATCCGAAGCATATTATATCATTGCTTGCATGCTGTATGTTTTTCTTATTTGTGAGCATACAACTCAACATATCTGTACACCCTATGATTGTGCTTTCAATGGAGCTCAACCAAGGTTACATGACTTATGTGAGCTGATTAAAGTAAGAATAGCACTTTAAGTGAAGGTTTGCATCGACAAATGGAGTCGATCTCGATCAATAATCGATCTTCAATTTGCGCAGCAGTAGGCATGGTGCCGGGCCGGGCTTGAGACTTTGCTGTTCCTCCTCCAATTCGTTTTTCTCGCTTTCTTTGTGGGTATATGCACATGATTGGACAGGCATAGGGTGCCAACATAGATGGAATGCTATGCTTTTGACAATGATGCAGAATTTGTTCCCACTCCTTGTATGTTCTTGCTTTGCTTTTGATTAATATAATTTCTTTTTCCTCTGGCTGATCCAAAAAAAATAAAAAAATAAAAGAACACAGTTTTCTATGGCAGTAAAAGATTATACCAACTGAGTAGTTCTTTAGTTATTATCTCTAATTGTTGTTTAGCTTGATGTAGTTCTTTAGTCAAGTGAGATTGTCTTGCTACAGAAAAGGAACTCCAAGAATGGTCAAGTGAGATTGTCTTGCACGTACAAACACATATTTGAGCACCATAAAGTCTAAGAACCCATAATACTTCACCAGACACTTGATGTGGCTTAGATTTAATTCTTGTATAGTGGTAAACCATACTTGAAATGAATATCAACCATTCAATACTTATTTTGAGCCCTCATATGGAGGTTTGATTTCCCACCCTTCATGGTGCTGATCATTTCCATCCTCAATGATGGTTTGTATTTTGTCACACTTCACTTACCTTTTCTACATGTAGATTCATGCATATTTCTTCTCATTTTCTTGTCATTAGCCTCGATTTGTGTGTGTGTGTGTGGTTCTAAATACATACTATCTATATGGCATGCCAGGTACCATCATGACAATATCAAAGGATAGGGTGAAACCATCTCCTCACTGATATGGAAGTCGCGTAAATTTTTTGTAATCGAGTCATTCTTGGTGGTTACTTGGCCATGATGCGATCATTTTCTTCTGGGGAGCATACCAGACAAACTTTTTTCCTGTAAGAAAACTTATAACTATCGTTAATGGGTCATGAAATTGTTGATTGGATCCACCTGATAGGTTATATGCCAAAGGATTTCATATTTTGTGAATTGGTGACCACTCAGTCCCGCTTAACATAGTAGTTTAGATTTGCTAAATATTGATATACGCTTTCATTAATGAGACATTTTCAAGAATGTATGATGTTTATATGCTTGTTATTTGCATTTTATTTTAGGCTCTATGTAATTGATAAATCCAAATTTTTGAAGTGTGCCTGATCTTGTGAAATTTTGAAAATGCATTCCAAATTTAGGCGCCTTCACCTCCTCAGATGCAATTTTTATTATTTACGTCTAGATCAAGTCTGAATGATTCTTCTTTTCACCGATCTATCGGTGTTATGCTTGGTCTTGAGACTTATTTTCCCTCCTTTGTGTAATTTCCAACAGATATTTGGGGTTTCAACTCTTGAAGCAACATCATGATGACTTCAGAAGCTTGCATCGAATATACCGCAAGTGAGTATCATCAACGAGCCCTAATATTTGTGACACGTTCTAGGAGTTGGTCTTTCGTTGAACGCCCCGCCTTTTGCTAGTGGTGGCTTTTGTTGTTGCTCGGTTGGTAAGTGAACTGCTATTTTCTATTCTTTTCTTTATTTTTTCCAGAAAGTGAATCGCTTTTTGTCTTGCATTGCTTTCACGAGGAAAAAGGATTTCGGAAGGAAGAACGGAACTTAAATGGGCACATGCACAGAGGACCCTCCATGGGCTGCAACCTCCCGAGTCAGACATTGTTTGGTGATCGCAGTAATTTTAATGATCTTAATCAGATGGATGAAGAGGCAAAAAGACGAGCTGAGATTGCAAGGTAAACACATGCATATGTTTTTAACATCTGCAAGTTTCTCAAGTAGAGATTTAGCTTGATTTTATTCTTTTGCCATTTTGCTTTGAATATATTAATTGGATGGCTAAGTCTGTTATTCTGGGGTTGTTTAGAAAAAGAAAATCTAGGGTGTGGGATTTGTTTAGATGAATGCATTTCTCGCTCTCTACAGGTTGAGAGAACTGCATACACTTTAATTTAGGAATTACCGTTTGAATCAATACAATTTAGCCCCTAGTGCAGTAGTACGATACCAGGAGGAACCATTGTCAAGTATAATGTTTTATTTTTTTTAATGAAAAACGACCGATTATGCATGATCCTCATTCAGTGCATCTAGATGCCATTAATATTGTTCATTCTCCTATTCAACATGATTGAATTAATCATATTGAGATTGACAATAGAGGATTGATTTCAATTCCTTTTTGTGAAATCAAGAGATCAGTTGGCTGATGTTTTCAATAAAGGCTTTTGTAGTAGGATTTTTTACCATTGTTTATGCTTAGTGTTGGTTAGTAGTAGTTTGAGGCATAATTGTGTACTTTGGATCACTTCAATATAAATGCTTTTGTTTATGGTAGGGAACCTTAATTTTGGGTCTCTTATTAGCCATGTTTACATTTACCATTGTGATTCCCCCTTACTTATTTTGCATCCCTTTTTTGTTTCCATTGATTTTGTGGCTTGATTTTCGTTGTTGTTGGTTCTGTTTCAGTAACCTATGGAGGACTACATCTGAAGAAAAGAGAGAGTTGGAGCGTCTGAAAAACCCATATATAATTACATTAGTCGAGTCGCAGGTTCATCATCGTGTTTCTATTTTCTAATTGCTCTTATATGAAACAATGCACATACAAATGCTAATATAGAAACAAAGGAATCTACTTTCGTTAATGCTAGCGAAAACTTCTGAGGATTTCGCATCTGGTTTATCACATAAAACGCTTTTGTTTGCTCGCTTAGGTTCGAAAATACATCAAAGGTATTTTGAAGCCTGGGATGTTAATGATTGACTTATGTGAAACCCTGGAGACCGTCCGTAAGTTGATATGGGAGAATAGTCTACAAGCAGGCATTGCATTCCCTACAGGATGCTCTTTGAATTGGTAAACATTTAGTCTGGCATATGAAGATCCTTCCGAGTTCATTTTTTTATTTTTATTTTTATTTTTATTTTTGCAATTTTTTTAGAAAGAATGGTCTTTTGCTAAGTATTGGGTACGAATTCTTCAATTTGTGTTTATTTTGGTGAATCTCATTACAGTTTATGTTATGATGCAGGCATGTAGACCAGTGAAGACTACAACTTTTAATGCTAAGACATGATTTTTGGATATGTGTTAGTTTGTGGTTAATGTTAAGACATGATTTTTGGATATCTGTTAGTTTGTGGTTAACGTTAAAACATGAATTTTAGATTTTAGATATGTTAATTTTGTGGGTAATGGTGATTGGATATTAATTGAATGAGAAATGAATTAATGCTTCATTACAACTATTTGAATGGGAGTTGTTATTTTATATTAGTGCTATTATAGATATTTTTTTAGTGCAATCAAATAAAATTAGTACAATTTCCCCCCCCCCCCCCCCAAAAAAAAAAAAAAACAAAAACAAAAAGGATATGACGGCGTTTCTACAAACGCCTCTTAAACCTTGCATACTAACGGTCATATTTGTTTAAAAAAGATATGACGGCGTTTTTCCAAAAAACGTCGCTAAATGTCATCAGTGACGTCAGCTTGTGTTTAGGAGGACATTTGGCGGCGTTTTTAAAAACGCTGCTTATACTAATATCACAACGTTTTTAAAACGCCATTAAGCTATAGCGACGGCCGCGTCCTCGGCGTTTGGTGCTAAGCGTCGCAAAAAGAATTGGCGGCGTTTTTGACACTTTTAGCGGCGTTTTTTAAACGCCACTAAAGACTGAATTTCCTGCAGTGATATGCACCAAAAACTACACATGAACATAACAGTTAATTAAATTCAATTGTATTTTGAAAGCCCATGTAACAAAAACATAAAAGATCACAAAAAGGTGTAGATAGTTCAGAGTTTTCATCATAGTGACCTGACAAGAAGTCAAGTCTCTCTCAACTAAACCTAATATATAAGAAATTAAAAGCGGCAAGGAAATGTAAGAATCGGTGTTTTATTTTATTTTCTCAGTTTTCTTAGCACCCAAACAATGAACATAAAAAACAAAAAATGTAGTATGAATATAACCTGAAATTGTCAATATCCAATTAACAAAATTGACTATATAATACACAATCAAATTTATCAAAATCTAAAGATCAATAATAGAAAGAAAAAAAAAATTGAAACAGTTTAGGGAAATGGAAATACAGAGAAACATGTGAGAAATTAAGTCGAGAGAATAAGATAAATTCTCAGAAAAATGAGAATAAATACCTAAGTTAGATTAAAATTTGGTAGAATATCGAGGGTTTGAAGAGAGAGAGGATGAGCGAAATCGGTGAGGATAGAGAAAGCGAACTGAGAAACACTGCGAGTGCACAAAAGAGAGAGGCTCCATAGTCAGCTCTGGCGAGAAACATCATCTACGTACAATAGAAATAGAAAAATCAGAAGCCAGTAAAAGTAAGATATTGAATGAAATGGCAGCACCTTTGATGAAGAGAGAACATTTCCAGCAATTGATGGTGTTTCTTCCTTCAAAATTTCTCTTCCCATTGCTGATGGAGTTCTGAATTCAACATAATCTTTAGATGGAGATGTCCAAGGAGGACGTGCCTGCATATACCATTTGGCCATATCCACTGGTGAGCCCAATCCACCTTTAGTAACCTGCATTGAGAAATATTCAATATTGCAACACAAGAAATTTGGTAGGGCTGCTGGGTCGGGTTTCAGGGCTAGACCTAAGCTAGAAAAACAAAGAAATACTATGCCCAAGCCCAGACTAGCCGACATCAAGCCAAATTTTACATCAATAATTTTGTATTTTGCTCTTTAGTGTATTTTCTTTATTTTAAACCAAAATAAAACTAAATAAATCATATGCATACAATTAATATAACAAGAATCTAACATACCACTAAATCATCAAAACCTGGTACACCATATAGAGGATATGTGACAAGCATATATAGTAATGAAGGTCTAGCAGAAAAGATCATACAAAAGAAAACACAAACCTTGTCCATTTGCTTTGCTCAACAGGACTCCAACCTCTAGGTTTGGCAATTTTACAAGGCCCTACAATTGCTTGCAATAAATCGGAACCCACCCCACATATAAAACCATCATTTTCAGTAGCTCCACATGCAAAGGAAATCCTTCAAACAATACAAACAAATAAATCATATAAATAAATTGTTCAACACCAAATCCAAGATGGCATATAAATAAACATAACCCAACGCCCACCAATTTTCAATATCAGTCTTAGAATCAATCTTAGCTATGTAGTTTTATCATTTAAACCTGCTGGTAGAGAGCGTAGAGAAGCAAAGCGACTTCGTTGGAGAACTTGGCGCTGACGCCTCTGGAAGAGGAGTCCAGAGATCCGTCGAAGCCCACGTACGAGGCAGCTGCGTAAAACCTCTCTAGGTACGCGAGGCCAGCCCTTGCCATTTTTTGGGTTTTGCAGATCAGATCAATGCGAATCAGGCTATTTAGAGAGGAAGAAGAATTGAAATGGAGATTTTGAATTGAAATTTCAGGCTAATCAGGCTATTTATATATGAACGTGAGTTTGTAGTGGTGAGAGAGTGGTGCGTAGACTTTGTTAATATCAAAGACTAAAATCACATTACCAATAGTTTCCTTACGAGAGTCACAGTTCCAGCATGAACAGCAAGGAAAAACGCCGTGACATCAGTCTTGAACTTTTCATACTCAACACGAACCCCATTCGCCAATTCATTGCGACATGATAGCTATACCTTTCAAACGTTCAAGCACACAGCGCCGACGAAGTTGACATCGACGAACCGATCGGAGATGCAATCAAGCGTAGATTTCAGATCTTTACAGTGAGAATCTTCGAGGAGGCATTGCGAGACCTCCGCTTCGCACCAAAAATTCAGATCATTGCAATCAAGCAAAGATTTAAGATCATTTCAATTTTAATTTACAATTGAAATTGAAAACTGTAGAGAGAGCTTGAAATCAGAATTAAACAGAGCAATATAAAAATCAACTACGACTAATGAAGCAGGAAATAAACAGCAATACAAAAATAAACACAACGCATCAGAAATTCAAATCAGAAAACATTAAATATAGCAAATTAGAATGTTCGAATCAATTCAGAAAACAAAGTTACGTAAGTCACATTGAACTTCATGCGACTCAAAACGAAATTCAAAATGCAATGCACCAGAGCTTCATCAGAAGCGAACTAATTGGTACATATATATATATATATAGAGAGAGAGAGAGAGAGAGTTTCATTAGCATTTGCGTCTGCTATTACTAATAATACTACTTGATTCGCCCTTTTCTCACGAGCAATCCGAAATCGTCAATTGAAAACCCTAGAATTCGATCAATGGTTAAACCCAAGCGACAGAGAGAGATAAGAATGATAGAAATCTCAAGAATTTGAAAATAAATACTCTATTAAACCCTAGAATTGAAAAATTGGAGGTCTCTATAGTCGGCTTTGGCGAGAAAGAGAAAGAGATGCGTCCGTGACGGAGAGGAGGCACAGCAAAGGGGAGAGAGAGAGAGAGAGCTGAATTCATTCCTGAAAATTAGGCTTACCGATTATGAATCGATCGAAATCTTCAAATGAACAATAAAATTGAGAGTGGAGAATCGAAAAAAGAGTCGAGCGAGAGAGAGTGAAGAGTGAGATTTTGAGAGAGAGAGAGAGAGAGAGAGAGAGACATACCGCTGGGGGTCTCTTCTTCAGCTGAAGAGAGCGCGAAATGGAGATAGAATTGGGAATAGTCAAACACGTTTGGAGTTTAAAAGTAAAATTAGATTTTGATGAAGAAAAAAAAATTATTTTTTGGCAACGGTTAAACAATCAGTCGCGAAACAAACAAACAAAAAAAAAGATGTAAAAAGTCATCTTTCTAGTAGTGTAAGACATTCTCGATAATAGGTGAAGAAGTTTTAATAATACTTCCTACACCAATAATCTTTCCTATGCTATTATTTTCGAAGGTTACATGACCTCCTTATTTGGATTTAGGTGATGAGAACATTGTTTTATCACCGGTCATGTACTTTGAGGACGCACTGTCGAGATATCATCGGTTGTTGTTGGATTTTGTCTTAAAGCACACCTACAAAAATTGGATTTTTGTTAGCCTTTTGGTACCTATTCTTTCTTGGGTCCATGAGAGTTAGGATTTGAAGTATTTTTTGGAACTCGCTCCTTTTTCATTCTAACAAAAACATTTCTCTTAACAGGACATAAAAGAGATATGTGACCTTTTCTTCCACAAAAATAACATGTAAGATGAGAATGATAGATGATGCAAGAACAAACATCTTTTTGAGATTGTTTACTTTTGAAAAGGGTTTGTATACAATTCCAACTCTTCCAAAGGTTTGAGTTTGACTTTCAAGAATTTTGTCTAAAGTATCTCTACCTTTGGTAAATTTTGACATGGCATTTTTTAAATCTTCTATGTTTTCATTTAAAACAATTTTCTCCTTTTTCAAAATCTCATTTTCTTTTTGCAAATCATCTACTTTCTTTTCAAAATTGGAAGACTCTTTCGAAGTTAAGACTTCATTTTTCTAAAGCATCTATCTTAGAAGTCAAGGATTCATTTTCTTGTGATAAACTTGAAATCATTTTCTTTTGACAACTGCTTTTCAAACTCAGTTTTTTAAATTCAGCATGTAATTTATCAAATATAATAAGTTAGCAACCTCATTTTTGCAAGTGTCAGTTTCTGAGTCGCTTTCATCACTATCTTCTCCAAATGCTATAATCATGGCTTTCTTCTTTTCATTCTTGAATTGTTTCTTGAGCTCTGGACATTCTTATTTGTAGTGTCTTGGTTTGTTGCATTCATAGCAAGTGACTTTAGATTTTTTGTGATTTTCTCCTTTTTGAAAATCTCTGTTGTTGAAATCTTTTCTGAAGAACTTTCTTACACCTTATTTTTTCTTCACAAACCTTTTGAACCTCTCGGTGATGAATTTCATTTCTTCATCATATTCCTCCGAATTATCTTCTTCATCTTCTTGAAATTTCAAGGTGAACTTAAAAGCTATTCTTTTCTTCTTGTTCTTGCATCTTCTTCTTTTCCTTCTTGCATTATTATCTCATGAGTTAAGAGAGATCCCATCAACTCATCAAAACTTAGTGTTGACAAGTCTCAGGCTTCTATCACAGCGACAACCTTGTTCTCCCAGCTCTTTGGCAATAACCTGAGAACTTTTCTCATAACCTTAGCATTAGTATAAGTTTTACCAAGAGATTTCAAGCTGTTTATAATATCGATAAAATGAGTAAACATTTGGAAGATGTTTTCATCAGGTTTCATCTTGAAGAGCTCATAGCTATGAACAAGCAAACTCAATCTAGACTTTTTAACTTGAGTTATTCCCTCATGAGTTACAATAAGTTTATCCCAAATTTCTTTCGTTGTTGTACAAGTACAAATCCAATTGAACTCAATAGCATCAAGTGCACAATACAACATATTGACAGCTTTGGCATTGGCTTGAATATCTTTATAATTAGCACTAGTCCATTCACTCTCAAGTTTGGGAACCTTTAGGTCATCCATGATTTTGGTGGGCACTTTGGGACCATCACAAATGATTTTCCACACCTCATAATCAGTGGATTGAATATGCATAATCATACGGTTTTCCAATAATTGAAATTTGTCCACTGAAAAAGGTGGTCTATTTGAGGCTTACGTTCCGGAAGAGAGGAGCTAGGGGTTGCCATAAATCACTCTAAGGCGGTTAAGTCACAAAACTATAAACGAGGCTCTAATAATAATTGTTACCCAGGTAGGCAACCCAAGAGGGGGTGAATTGGGTTTAAAAAATTTTAAATGCAGAATATTAAATGTAATAAATCAAGTAAATAAATTTTAGCAAGCAATCAATAATACTGAAAATAAAAGAGAAAGGAATGAGAGCTCAACCACACGGATTTATAGTTGTTCGGCACACCTTGCCTACATCCACTCATCAATGTTCCTCTTCGAGATTTTCTTCACTATGAATCAAATCAATACACCACCACAACCTCACCAAGCTTGGGGATTTTTTTTATAGAGCTTACTTTATCTGTTGAGGACCTCTCAACTAAATGCCTCACTTTACAAGATTTCACTCAAAATAAAGGGAATAAGAACAAGAGGTGCAACTATCCTCTTTTACAAGATTTCTCTCTCAAAAGATGTATATGAAAGTGTAAGAGTAGAAGAAATTTTGAGATACACTCAGAATAAACTCAGATATGAAAGTGAAAGTACAAGGGTAATATTCAGCAAAGATTGATTAGGAATAGTTCTTGAATGCTTAGAGTAGTTCACCTTTTCAGATTTGAAGAAGTGCGTCCTTTATAGACTTCAATGACTTCTAGCCGTTGAAGAGAAGCACGTCTTCTAGCCGTTGGAGCAGAGCATGGGTGATGTCTTCCAGCTGTCAGAGCAAAGCGTGGGTGTGTATAGGCTTGTCAACAAGCCTTTGGAGATGGAGCCTCCTCAAAAGATGCAATGTCCATTAATACAAATCTTGGTAGGTGAAGATAAGATATGTTTCCATAATAATGACAGCAAATTCTGATCAAGGTCTGCCCATAATCATGTGCTGGTGTCGACCCTTAGCTCATTCAAATTTGGTGTCGACCCTTTCATATCTTTGTGTCGACCCTTTGCAGCTGAATTGTCTTAGCCTTGTATATTGAAATATAGTGTCAACCCTCTTCATTCTTGGTGTCGACCTTGGTAAGACTTGGTGTTGACCATTGGTCGCTGAAACACTTAAGCATTGTGTACTGCTTTTTGATGTCGACCCTTGTTGTTTTGGTGTCGACCCTTGAATCTGTTTTAAGCAAAAATAGCCTTTTGCACACTTGTACAAATTCAATGTTTTGAGGTGCCAATTTTTATGAGATAATAACAAATTTGAAGCATTCAATTTTTTTTAAACAATGAAAAACAACAATATAATATAATTTGGAAAACTTTGAAAATTTTAAATGACTTTAAAATATTTGTCGATTACGAAAATCAATAAGAATTTAAATGTGAATAACCTTGGGGCTAACAGTATGGACAATCGTATATGAACAATATCAAGAATCTGGTATGCACGACATAATATGCAGTTCGAAATCGAATTATATCATATTTGTCGAGTTTAAAATCTTGGTAGAAAACACAATTCGGTAACAGAACTGAGAAAATATAGAGGGCTACCGTAGACATTGCTAGCCAAAACCACAGTTGTCCTTTGCCAAACAATTTTCTATTCATCCAATCAAATCTCATATAATAAAAGTAGTTAAAAATATAAAATGTTTACAAATATTAATGTGAGAACCCGTATTTAATTATTTTTGTAAATGCATTATAAGGTATGAATAATAAATTAATTTATCGAGAGAATATTTAATAAATTTATTAATGTATAAACACTACAACAAAAACATGCTTTAGTGGCACTACACTAGTGGCATATTTTTAGAAAATGCCACAAAAAATGATATTTAGTGGCACGTTTTTGAAAAATGTCACAAAACGACAAACACAAAAGGCTCTAGTGACATTTCAATGAACAAGTGTCACAAAACTACAACAAAAACATACTTTGGCACTACACTAGTGGCATATTTTTAGAAAATGCCACAAAAAATGATATTTAGTGGCACGTTTTTGAAAAATGCCACAAAACGACAAACATAAAAGGCTCTAGTGACATTTCAATGAACAAGTGTCACAAAACTACAACGAAAACATACTTTAGTGGCACTACACTAGTGGCATATTTTTAGAAAATGTCACAAAAATGATATTTAGTAGCACATTTTTTTAAAAATGCCACAAAACGACAAACATAAAAGCATCTAGTGACATTTCAATGAACAAGTGTCACAAAACTATAACAAAAACACACTTTAGTGACACTATACTAGTGACATGTTTTTAGAAAATGCCACAAAAATAATATTTGGTGACACATTTAGATAAATGCCACAAAGTCACAAACATATAAGGCTCTAGTGGCATTTCTATAAAAAAATGTCACATCAATTTTATGGCATTTTATAAAATAATGACACAAAAAATTATATTCGTGACATTTACCAACAGATGCCACTAAACTTCAGTAGCAATAGCATTTTTTTAAAAAATGTCAAGACACTAGGTAGGTGCAAATTACTTTTTATGGCACTTAAGTGAAAAGTTTTATAAACAAATATTTTATAGCATTTTGAGAAATGCCACTAAGTCAAAAACTTTCCAAGCTTATAATGGCATTTTTGAAAAAACAAAAAATGCCAATATATTTTTAAAATTTTTACAATGCAGTAAATGATTAAAAATAAATAAATTAAAATCAATATACACTACAAGAAAAAGCATATTCGGTGACTAAATTTCCTGACCAAAAAAAATTGATCACTGAAAGTATAGCTTTCAGCAACCAAAACAGCATTAGTAGCCAAAAGTAAAGCTTTTTGGCGACTAAACAATTTTAGTAGCCAAAAGTCTACAATTGGCGACCAAAACTAAGTTTGGTCGCTGATTATATAGGTTTTAGTGACAAAAAAAATTTGAGTAGCCCAAAGTAAAGCTTTTTGGTGACTAAAAAAATTTTAGTAGCCAAAAGTCTATAATTGGCGACTAAAAAATAAGTTTAGTCGCCAAAAGTGGTTATTTTTAGCGCGGGAGAACTAAAATCCTAAGGCAGGAATTAAATTTTTTGACGACCAAAATTTTGGTAGCTGAAAGTGCATCTTCAGTGACCAAATCCGATTTTAGTCTGAAAAAGTTAAGTTTTTTAGCAACTAAAAAATAATTAGTAGCCAAAAGTATAGAATTGGCGACCAAAAAATATTTTTAGTCGCCAAAAGTGGTCTTTTTTTATTTTACTAGTAAATAGTTTATTTTACATAAATTATGTTCAATAAAATAATTATGTTTATACATATATTTTTATATTAATATAGATGTATGTACTATATAAATAATATATATTGCATATATAATCATATGGTGCTATAGAGGTGTAGTGGGAAGAGTGTGGTGTATAAGGTTTATGGTGCGGGAGGTTGACGGTTCAGGTCTCTGCAAGAGCAGATCAAATTGTTCTACAACGAATTATCGTCACGAATGGCACTTGATAGCGTCACGAATAGTGCCTACCATGATATTAAAGTGACACTGAAAGGTTTTAGTCTTGATGGTGTAATGACACTTATAAGTGTCACTAACTCTTTTTTTAATGGCGCTTGATAGTGCCACAAATAATATCTACCATGACATTAAAATGTAATTGAAAGTTTTTAGCCATGACGGTGCAGTGGCACTTGCAAATATCTACCGTGGCACTCGTATCTACCGTGGCACCGATAGAAGTGGCACTTGTTCAAAATGCCACAAGACCAAAAAATGTCATTAGAAGAATAGTTTTGTGGCACTTTCAAATGTCACTAAACTAAGAAAATGTTGTAGTGAAATTAGTTAAAAACCTATTCAAATTTAGTCTCTAACAAGAATATAGCTAAAAAAAAATAATTTTGTGGATCTTCAATGTTTTTCACTAGTTAATATTTTTATGAATATTCAACCTAATAATTATCTTTCTTAAATAAAAAAAATTGGGATTTTTTTTTTACAATGGAGGTTGATTACAGTTTTAGTTATGATTTTCTAAAAAAAATGGGTTTTGTTTGGATTTTCCCTTTTAAAAAAGGTAAGGTTCTGTTTTGATTCTCTCCTTTTTTTTTCTTTTTTTCTTTTTTTTAAAAAAAAGGGGTTTTGTTCTGATTTTCCTAAAAAGAGATTTCCAACAAAATAAGATTTCTTAAACCACTTGAAGACATTGTTAACACCATCATTGGCAAAGGGTTTGGCCCCATTTGGTGGAGCTAGTAAGGTGCTTTTCAAACAATTTTCTACCCATACAATAAAATCCCATACAATAAAAATAGTCAAAAATATAAAATGTTTACAAATATTAATGTGAGAACCCGTATTTAATTAGTTTTATAAATGCATTATAATATATGAATAATAAATTAATTAATTTATGTAGAGACTATTTAATAATAATAAATTTATTAATGTATAAATTAGTTTAAAACTATTCGAATTTTGTCTTCAACAAGAATATTGCTAAAAATAAATAATTTTGTGGATATTCAATGTTTTTCGCTAGCAAGTATTTTTGACGAAGATTCAACCTAATAATTGTTTTTACTAAATACTTCGGTTGAAAACTTTATTTAATTGATTTTTAAGAAACTCACACAAATACATAATTATATAAATTTATTATTCAATTAAAAAAAATGGTATTAGGTGGCCTATGGGGGGTAAGACACTCCACCATTTGTGCTTTTGGATGCAAAGTTAGGAGTAGAGTGGTGATTAATCTTGACCAACAGATTCTAATGGGATATCTCCCATGTATGATAATTGCAAACTTGGCTTCTCAAACTTGCTATATAGGAATGTTTAATCTTCTTTAACTTTACTTGGTTGATTGGGTAAAGAAAAAAAATAAAAAATAATCTAAAAGCAACGAAGTGCTACAAGGAAGAAGAATGATAGGGAAAGAAGAAGGCCAAAAAAATTTTTACCATTTCACCCTCAAACCCTCATTGGAGTTGTGTTTTCAGGTCTTATTATGCCATTTGAAGTATAGCAAGCTTCATCACAAGTAATACCCGTGTGAGGTATATTTCTTACTTGTACAGTTGTTATTCAAATAAATAAATAAAAACAGATTACCTTCACGGCGACCGTGACATTGCAACCATCATGACCAATGCCGCACCCCGAACTATTCCAATATTGAGAGCAACTTCAAGTGTTCTTTTTCCATTACCCCATCCTTTCTTTTTCTTTTGCCTAGTTTTATCCCCATTCACAACCTTCAACTTGATGTTTTCATTTTCACTACTGTGTTGAACGTTGTATTGGCAAGCTACTTTTATTCCGACATCATCATTCTCTCTGCCATTGATATATCCATCATCATCTTTGTCTCCCTTTCCATTGCCTCCATTGCCCTTTCCATCATCATTATTCTCTTACCCTCCATTGTTTCCATTATATCCCTTCTATTATTATCAATCTGTCACCTACCGTTGTCCTCATTGCCCCCATCATCATCATCATTCTCTATCTCTCTCTATTGCCTCTATTGCCCTCTTCTCTATCATCATTATTCTCTCTACGTCCACTACCCATATTTCCTTATTTATGCTCTTCTTTCATATTCTCTACCCAATTCTTCCCAATTAGAAAAATAAATGTAACAAACAAATCTATCCATACTAAAAAAATATCCCCCTTTGTTTTCCACAACTCGGTAGAGAAATGCATACTAATATCTAACAATATTGTAGGCAAATCTATCTCAAAATATGAATGAAAAGTTCTAAAAATGAAATAAGCATAATAGGCTAAGGCAAGGCTAACTCCTATTGTCACGACCCGCTCCCCGTACCCAAGGGTTAAGCATCGTGATGGCCAGTAACTAAAGTTACCTCTGGCCAATTCTTGAACAAATTAATAAACACGAGCGAAAATAATATTCAAGTGAGAGTACCAAAATAATCATTGGAGCTTCTATTTTTATAACAAAATGTATTGACCAAAAAGGCCGATATTTACATATAAACATATCCATAAAAGTGATGTATGTGTCTATTCTGCAGCCCCGCATCTAAGACTTTCGAAAAGCTATCTCTGAATTGCATTGTTTCCTGAAAATTGGTAAACAACTATAAGCACATGGTAGAGTGAGAAATATTATGCCAAGAGTATAAGGGACACAAAATAACCATGGATCATTATGTAACCAAAGTATTTAAGATAACTTAGTCTGAACAAATAATCATTTAAGTAGCAAAACTGAGATTATGTAAATAAATAACCATAACCACAATACCGAACAGAACAGAGGTCACAGGAGTGACAGTCAGAACAGAGGTATGGATTCAAGAGGTGGCCCATACGAATTATAGAGGTGGCTCCCACAATAGTATAGCACTTATCTCCGCACAGAACAGAGGTTAATAGATCCATAACAATGGAGGGCCACAAAAGTGACCAAACAGAAGCCAATGGTTATTTAAGTCTCCCAAGGCGTGGGACTCCCGTGGTGGTACTTACAAAACATAATTGTTTATAAGGTTATAGTCAAATATTCTTTAAAATATAAACAAACATACCCATAGGTTTCATTTTAACAAATAGATTTTAGAAATTAATCCACGTAACTGAAATATTTATAATTTATAATAATTTATAAAACATAACTTGTATAAAATAAATATGGTAAGTCAAAATATACATAAAATATATTATGGTAACTCAAGGTATAATATAACTCACCTTAATATTGACCCTTAGCCTTTACTTTCCACCATCACAAACCTTCTTACTATAGTTTCCTAGTTCTAATATCTCTTTCGTGTTTTCTCTCTTTTTTTTCTTCACTAATCTTTGAGCAACTCCTCCCAATTTATAGGGAGGAAAATCATGCCATCAACCAACACGCGACCACACCAAATCTTCCTCAGATTGATCCAATCTTCCCTTAGATTAATCCTTATCCTATTAACTTTTAATTATACTTTGGCCTTAAATTTCATACTAATTACATTGTTTTACAAATTACACATAATAATACAAATAAATTGTATATTTTCCAAACTGTAATTAAATAATATTAGCATCAATTTTAAAGAATAATTAAAATCTGGGTTGTTACACCTACACTATATGCATCCACATGATCACCAAATTGTTTGTGAAACTCTCTAAGCTGAGCCACCAGATAAAGTATGATAGAAGTCCCAAGTAGATAAAGTAATTCAGCGATACTTCTATAAACAAACCAAATATGACTCTGATATTGTACGGACCATAGTCTATAAACAATGTCAAGAGTCTGGTATGCACGACAAAAAATGCTGTCCGAAATCAACTTGTATCATATTTATCGAGTTTGAAATCTTGGCAGAAAACACAATTCAGGAACAGAACTAAGAAAATATGGAGGGCTATCGTTGACCTCGCTAACCAAAACTATCACGCCCCCAAAATAATACAATAAAGATAACTCATATGCGGAATAAATATAAGAAACAATATACTTTCATATATCAGAGTTCACTGTTTAACAACCAGTTAAATGCCATGTAGGCTTACATGTTTCCAAGTCATTGCTTGGTTACACAAATTGAGTCTCGCTCATTACATCTTAAGCCCTTGGCTTTACAACTAACAAACATACACACATAAGGCATAAATAAGAAGCTCTTGCTTCCCAAAACTCCATCCACGCTATTGCCTTGAAGGAAGCATCTCACATGTACCTGAAAATGGTATTCCCATATAGGGTGAGCCAACAGCCCAGTGGAAATAATCTAACACAATTTATGAGGTTTAGCAAAGGTATAAATACCACGTACATAAACAATACCGATCTTGAAACATCCACAAGACCTGCATATCCATATGCCACTAAGACCAACCTTATTCCATTTTCCTTTAATTTCATTTCCAGTTCATATATGCTACTCAATTCATGAGTTAAATTCGTTATCTTTCAACAATCAAAATGAGACTACAACTCAATGATTTTTCAATTATGCAAAACTCACATAAACACTTCAAACCTGCGATTTTACGGATATTTCGTCCAAAGGAATCGACACCCATTTATATATAAAATTTCGGGTCTTTCACCCAGGACACGCCGAGCAACTTGCTTTAAATGGAGTCCATCCCCTTTCTCCTCCCAAACAAATATACATATGCAATGTATTTATAAACATAATCATATATGGAGTGCATCCCCTTTCTCCTTCCAATAAACATACATATACAACGCATCCATAACATGGTCATATTCAATGATACCAACAATGGATTAGCATTAAATCGCCTAATCTTCATGTAATTTCTACAACAATCATAGTTATCCTCCACCGATAGCCCAATGCAATTATTTCTAAAGAGATGTTCAATATCAAAATAAATAGTTTATTCAAAACTTCCATAAGTGAGATAATACATATCCAATATCACCATTTATAATCACAACCTTCCAATTTTACGTTTTCAATGTTAATCCCAATTATTTATGCAAAATAATAATTTAATCAAAATTAGGGCAGAATCCCCTTTCACCAAATATCAACCCAAACACCAAAATCAACTATTTTGGCACAACATGATCTTATATTCAAGCCTCATACTCGTTTACCTCATATTCATCAAAACCCCTCTTTTCATTTCACACCCAAATCCTAGATTTGTCCAAACCACAACCAAATCTCATCATCTATACACAATAGCAAATAACTAAGCTAAAAACCATATTAAAGTGTAGAAAATCCCTACCTCAAGTTTTGAAGAGAATCTGAGATGAAACCCCAAAATCTCTGATTAATAAAACTCGATCTCCACCGCACACAATGAAGCCCTCGAGGTGATAACCGACTTTGGTGAAGAACTTAAGCCTAAATCCCAATGGATTTGGAGAAATCAAAGAGAGAAGATGACTTCTAGAGAGAGAAGCTCTAGACCTGGAAATTTGGAGAGTTTTAGAGAGAGAGGGGGCTGTAAAAAGTGATCTGAAACCCTAATTTACGGACTGATATAACAAGGTCACTCGAGTGTGAAATACACTTTCCTGTAAGCAATTTCGAATGCATTTTGCATTTTTACTTTCGACGAGCTGACCAGGCAGCTCGACCCCCGAAGTTGACCGCATTTTACAAGGCGCGAATGATGAAACTCTCGGAGTACTTCCTCTCAGCAAGACTCCGGTACAAACATATGGTCACGGTATCTCACACTTTGGTCGGGATATACAGTCAAACCTCTTTCTACCTTCCCATTGGAAATCTTCTCTCGGAATGACTCCACCTCAAGGTCACCCTTTTGCGCTTCCAACACTCGGTTCACAAGTGTAGGTTGTGCAACTACTAAAAACAAAGTTGTAGACTCAACAGACTCGCCCAGATGCAGGTCAAACTCATTAAGAGTAGCCAACATTTCCCATTCTCGGATGGCGATAGAAGCTACACTGTTAACTGGCTTTCTACTCAAAGCATCGGCCACAACATTGGCCTTCCCGGGATGATAATGCAACTCAAAATCATAATCCTCTATGAATTTCATCCACCTCCTCTGTCTCAAATTCAAGTCTTTCTGTGTAAGCAGATATTTCAGACTCTTGTGATCAGAGAACACTTCAAATTTCTCACCATACAGATAGTGCCTCCAGATCTTCAAAGCAAATATCACTGCTGCTAACTCTAATTCAGGGGTGGGATAATTTTTCTCATGTGTTTTCAACTGCCGTGAGCCATAGGCTACTACTTTACCCTCTTGCATCAATACACAACCTAGACCTTCTCGTGAAGCATCGCAATAAACTGAATAACCCAAATCCCTCTCCAATATAATCAATACTGGAGCAGTGGTGAGTCTAATCCTAAGCTCTTAGAACGACTTCTCACAAGTCTCACTCCACACAAATTTGATTTCTTTCCTCGTCAACTTAGTCAAAAGTGAAGCTAGTCTAGAGAAATCTTTCACAAACCGACGGTAATACCCAGCCAACCCCAAGAAACTACGAATCTCGAAAGTATTCTTAGGTTGTGCCCAATCTTGCACTGCCTCTATCTTGGATGAATCTACAGTCACCCCTTCCCTTAATACTACATGCCCTAGGAATTTAACCTCTTCCAGCCAAAAGTCACATTTCCCAAACTTAGCATATAGCTTATGGGCTCTAACTAACTCAAGTACTACTCGTAAATGTTCCTCATGCTCCTCCTCAAAAGGTGAATAAATCAAAATGTCGTCCACAAAGACAACCACAAAACGATCTAAGAATTCACGGAAGATCCGATTCATTAAATCCATAAACACAGCTAGAGCATTAGTTAGCCCAAAAGGCATTACAAGAAACTCATAATGGCCATACCGCGTACGGAATGTCGTCTTCGGGATATCCTCCTCCCTTACTCTCAACTGATGATAACCCGATCTCAGGTCTATCTTAGAGAAACAACAAGACCCTTTCAGCTGATCAAACAGATCATCTATACGAGGCATTGGGTACCTATTCTTAATAGTAACCCGGTTCAACTTTCGATAATCAATACAAAGCCGTAATGCTCCATCTTTCTTTTTAACAAAGAGAGCCGGAGCTCCCCAAGGTGAAGTACTAGGGCGAATAAAACTCTTATCTAACAATTCCTGGAGTTGAATCTTCAACTTACTCAATTCAGCAGGTGCAAGTCTATATGGAGCCAAAAAAATCGGTGCCGTGCCAGACACTAAATCAATAGAGAACTCGATCTCTCGGTGAGACGATAAACTAACAAGATCCTCGGGAAAAACATCCAAGTATTCACAAACTACCCTCGGCAATTCAACCTGAATTTCATTACACTCACTACTAAAAAAGCTAGCAAGGAGACAACTAAGTTCACTCTGCCCATACGGATCATATACCGGTGATAAGACTCTATCCACCCGGTCCCCCAAGAAATAAAAGCAATCGCCACTCAAGGTACATATAGTAACTTTCTGACGGTAGCAATCTATAATAGCCCGGTATATGATAACCAGTCCATACCCAATATGACATCAAAACTAAGCATGTCAATCAATACAAATGCAAAAGGTAATCGACGACCAGCAACCTCGATGTCACAACCCTGACATCCCTGTCTCAAAACAGTCTAACCACCAACAGGTGACTCTACACAAATAGGAGATGCTAACTGTGCCAACTCCAAACACAAAACTGATGCAAACACATACGAAATAAAAGAATGGGATGCACATGTATCAATCAACACATTAGCAACTGAATTGCAAAACAAAAAGGTACCTCTCACTACAGAAGGATCAAGTACAAGATTTGGCCCTACAGCTGTATACATACATCCAGTAGGCCTCTGCTCAACCTACTCACCCCTCGGAGAATAAGCTTGATGCACAGACTGAACCGAAGAGACTCCCTGATTGGCCCTTGAGGCCTGTGCTGACTGTGTTGGCTAGTGACTTTGTGTCTGTCTCGAACCAGGCGCACCAAGTGTACCACCCAACTGTAGGCAAAACCTCTTCAGGTGCCCCGCCTGCACGCACTGATAACAAGTGAGCAGCTGGCCTCTTCCCTGACTCTAGCTCTGAAAACGAGCCGAAGATAATGCTACTCGCTGTCCTCCTCCTCTTTGAAGACAAGCTGGAGACTTGTGGCCCAACTGACCACACTTAAAGCAAGTAAAGTCTCCTTGCCCACCTCTCCCAGAACCTGAACTGAGTATTGAAAAAGTGGACCTCGACTGAGTTCCCTAGGACTGTTGAGGGTAGGAACCCCTTCTGCCTCTTACTGTCTTCTTGACTATCCTGACTCCTCCTGGAGCCCCTCATCCTTTTATCTTCTGCTTGCATAATAGTTTCAAGGTGGGCTGCAAACTACACAAGGCGCCCATAATCTCTAATCATGGAACCGGCCACTCGAAACATGAGTCCAGTCTTTAATTTCTTCTTAAACTCCAGACAGCGGCATTCCTCAGTCGCCACTAACTCAGGTGCAAACCTGGATAGACTAGTAAAGGTGGCCTCAAACTCCGCCACTGGTGTATTCAGTTGCTTGAGCTGACAGAACTGATCCCTCAACTTCTCCCTAAAAGTGGAAGGCAAAAACTTCTCTTGAAAGGCGTCAACAAATGCCTCCCAAGTCCCTCCAATGCGCCCCTGCGCATATTTCCACCACTACCCCGCATCCCCCTTTAACTGGAAAGACGCCAAGGTCACTTTCAACTGATCATCCTCGATGCTAAGCATCTTGAATGTCTTCGTTAACTGTTCAAGCCACTCATCAGCCTTCAGTGGCTCCTTAGGGTCACCCAAAAACTCATCCGGATTATATCGGAAGAACTCTCTCTTCAGAAAAGATGGCCCTGCTTTAGCTACATGGGCCTGGACTTGATTCTCAGCCTTGAGAATGTCCATGGATTCCCTCAATGCTCCTGCCATCTCGCGGGCTAAGGCGCCCATGGCCTGCTGACCTACTGACTCGGCCACGTTGGCCTGACCAACTCCCTTCTCCTGCGCCGGAATTTCATCCGGTATAGGCATCTCCTGCCTCCTAGGCCTACCACACCTACCACCATGTCCTCATCCTGACATCCTAATAAAGGTAACAAAGGATTAGCACATTCACAAATGTGTCGAAGCTATTTCACTCGCGTCCTAATACATTGGACACTGTAATTCACTCCATATAAGCACATAATCACATAAGTACTTACGAATTTCATTTCCGGATAATGACCGTCCCATGGCGTTGCTAGAGTTCCAGTTAGAAACGGCAGTGATCAAATGCCTTTCCAACAGGACTCCCAGAAACCCATAGATTCGATCAATATCCTAGAAACTAAATTTCATACCCATATAGTCACATAAGCATGTTATCATATAAGCACATAACATCATACATAAGTCTCTAACAAGCGAGACAAACCCATTATGGTACTAACCACTTCCCACGTACCCAAAGTATTCAAATCCGATATGCTCTGATACCAAGTTGTCACGCCCCCAAAATAATACAATAAAGATAACTCACATGCGGAATAAATATGAGAAACAACATACTTTCATATATCAGAGTTCACTGTTTAACAACCAGTTAAATGCCATGTAGGCTTACATGTTTCCAAGTCATTGCCTGGTTACACAAATTGAGTCTCGTTCATTACATCTTAAGCCCTTGGCTTTACAAATAACAAACATACACACATAAGGCATAAATAAGAAGCTCTTGCTTCCCAAAACTCCATCCATGCTATTGCCTTGGAGAAAGCATCTCACATGTACCTAAAAATGGTATTCCCATATAGGGTGAGCCAACAGCCCAGTGGAAATAATCTAACACAATTTATGAGGTTTAGCAAAGGTATAAATACCACGTACATAAACAATACCGATCCTGAAACATCCACAAGACCTACATATCCATATGCCACTAAGACCAACCTTATTCCATTTTTCTTTAATTTCATTTCCAGTTCATATATGCTACTCAATTCATAAGTTAAATTCGTTATCTTTCAACAATCAAAATGAGACTACAACTCAATGATTTTCCAATTATGCAAAACTCACATAAACACTTCAAACCTGTCATTTTACGGATATTTCGTCCGAAGGAATCGGCACCCATTTATATATAAAATTTCGGGTCTTTCACCCAGGACACTCCGGGCAACTTGCTTTAAATGGAGTCCATCCCCTTTCTCCTCCCAAACAAATATACATATGCAATGTATTTATAAACATAATCACATATGGAGTACATCCCCTTTCTCCTTCCAATAAACATACATATACAATGCATCCATAACATGGTCCTATTCAATGATACCAACAATGGATTAGCATTAAATCGCCTAATCTTCATGTAATTTCTACAACAATCATAGCTATCCTCTACCGATAGCCCAATGCAATTATTTCTAAAGAGATGTTCAATATCAAAATAAATAATTTATTCAAAACTTCCATAGGTGAGATAATATATATCCAATATCATCATTTATAATCACAACCTTCCAATTTTACGTTTTCAATATTAATCCCAATTATTTATGCAAAATAATAATTTAATCAAAATTAGGGCAGAATCCCCTTTCACCAAATATCAACCCAAACACCAAAATCAACTATTTTGGCACAACATGATCTTATATTCAAGCCTCATACTCGTTTACCTCATATTCATCAAAACCCCTCTTTTCATTTCACACCCAAATCTTAGATTTGTCCAAACCACAACCAAATCTCATCATCTATACACAATAGCAAATAACTAAGCTAAAAATCATATTAAAGTGTAGAAAATCCCTACCTCAAGTTTTGAAGAGAATCTGAGATGAAACCCCAAAATCTACAATGTTGAAACTCGATCTCCACTGCACACAATGAAGCCCTTGAGGTGATAACCAACTTTGGTGAAGAACTTAAGCCTAAATCCCAATGGATTTGGAGAAATCAAAGAGAGAAGATGACTTCTAGAGAGAGAAGCTCTAGACCTGAAAATTTGGAGAGTTTTAGAGAGAGAGGGGGCTGCAAAAAGTGATCTAAAACCCTAATTTACGGACTGATATAACAAGGTCACTTGAGCTAATACACTTTCCCGTAAGCAATTTCGAATGCATTTTGTATTTTTACTTTCGGTGAGCTAACCGGGCAGCTCGACCCTCGAAGTTGACCGGGTCGAAATCGGGATCGCTACAAAAACCACAATAGTCATTTAACAAATAATTTTCTATCCACCCAATCAAATCTCATATAATAAAAATGGCTAAAAATATAAAATGTTTACAAATATTAATGTGAGAACCCGTATTTAATTATTTTTATAAATGCATTATAAGATATTAATAATAAATTAATTTATATAAAGAATATTTAATAATAATAAATTTATTAATGTATAAATTAGTTACAAATATTTGAATTTAGTCTCTAAAATGAATATTGCTAAAAATAAATAATTTTGTGGGCATTGAATGTTTTTCGTTAATAAGTATTTTTGACAAAGATTCAACCTAAAAATTATCCTTACTAAATACCTTGGTTGAAAACTTTATTTAATTGATTTTTAAGAAATTCACACAATTACACAATTATATAAATTTATTATTCAATTCAAAAAAAACTAATATTAGGTAACCTGTGGGGGTGAGTCACCCCACCACTTGTGCTTTTGGATGCAAAGTTAGGAGTAGAGTGATGATTAATCTCAAGCAACAGAAATTCTGATAGGATATGTCCCATGTACGATGATTACAAACTTGCTACTCAAACTCTCTATTTTGGAGTGTTTAGTCTTCTTTCCTTTTACTTTGGCTGGTCGAGTAGAACCAAAGAAAAAAATAAAAAGTAATCTGAAAGCAACGAAGTGCTATAAGGAAGAAGAAGGATAGATGAAGAAGAAGGCCAAAGTTTTTCTACCATTTCACCCTCAAACCCTCATTGGAGTTATTTTTTTAGGTCACATTACGCCGTTCGAAGGAGAGCAAACTTGATCACAAGGAATACCCATGTGACGTATATTTCTTATTCATACAGTTGCTATTCAAATAAATTAAAAAAAAAAATAGATTACCTTCGCACCGACCGTGCCATTGCAACCATCATGACCAATGCCGCACCCCGAACTATTCCAATATTGAGAGCAACTTCGAGTTTCCTTTTCCATTGCTCCAACCTTTCCTTCTCTTTTGCCTAGCTTTATCTTCATTCACAACCTTCAACTTGATGTTTTTCACTTTCACTACTGTGTTAAACGTTGTATTGGCAAACTACTTCCATTACGACATCATCATTCTCTCTACCATTGACCTCTTCATTATCTTCTTTCTCTCCCCTTCCATTGCCTCCATTGCCCACCTCCATCATGATTCTCTTACCTTCCATTGCTGCCATTATCCCTTCCATCATCATCAATCTCTCACTTACCATTGTTCCCATTGTCCACTCCATCATCATTATACTATCTCTCTTTATTACCTCTATTGCTTCCTCCTCTATCATCATTATTCTCTTCGGCCCCATGGCCATTATTTAACCCTTTATGCTCTTCTTTCATATTATCTACCCAATTCTTTCCAATTAGAAAAATAAATGTAAGAAACAAATTTATCTATACTAAACATTTTTACCCTTTTTTTTATCAGTCAACAGAGAAATGTGTACTCATATCTAACAATATCGTAGCCAAATCTATCTCAAAATATGGATGAAAAATTCTACAGATGAAATAAGCATAATAGGCTAAGGTAAGGGTAACACGTACACTATACGCATTTACAAGATCACCAAATTGTTTATGGAACTCTCGAGGGTGGGCACCAAATAAAGTATAACAGCAGTCTCAACTAGACAAAGTAATTTAGCGATACTTCTATACACAAACCAAATCTGACTCTAATATTGTATGGAATATGGTATATAAACAATGTCAAGAGTCTGGTATGCACGACATAAAATATTGTCCGAAACCGAGTTGTATCATATTTGTCGAGTTTGAAATCTTGGTAGAAAACACAATTCAGGAACAAAATTAAGAAAATAGAGAAGACTATCGATGACATTGCTATCCAAAACCACAATAGTCTTTTGACAAATAATTTTCTATCCACCTAATCCAATCCCATATAATAAAAATAGTTGTAAATATAAAATATTTACAAATATTAATGTGAGAACCTGTATTTAATTATTTTTATAAATGCATTGTAAGATATTAATAATAAATTAATTTATATAGAGACTATTTAATAATAATAAATTTATTAATATATAAATTAGTTAAAAGTATTCGAATTTAGTCCTTAACAAGAATATTGCTAAAAGTAAATATTTTTGTAGGTATTCAATGTTTTTAATTAGTAAGTATTTTTGATGAAAATTCAACGTAATAATTATTCTTACTAAGTACTTTGGTTGAATATCTACAAAATTATTTATTTTTTGCAATATTCTTGTTGAAGACAAAATTCGAATAGTTTTTAACTAATTTATACATTAATAAATTTATTATTATTAAATAGTCTCTACATAAATTAATTTATTATTCATATATTATAATGCATTTATAAAACTAACTAAATACGCGTTCTCACATTAATATTCATAAGCATTTTATATTTTCGACTATTTTTATTATATGGGATTTGATTGGATGGGTAGAAAATTGTTTGTCGAAAAGACTATTGTGGTTTTGGCTAGCGATGCCGACGGTAGCCCTCCGTATTTTCTTAGATCTGTTACCGAATTGTGTTTTCTACCAAAATTTCAAACTTGGCAAATATGATACAACTCGATTTTGGACTGCATTTTATGTCATGCATACAAGACTCTTGACATTGTTCATTTACCATGGTCCATACAATATTAGAGTCAGATTTGGTTTGTGTATTGAAGTATCACTGAATTATTTTGTCTTGTTAGGACAACTATTATACTTTATCTAGTGGCCAACCCTAGAGAGTTTTACAAACAATTTGGTAATCTTGTGGATGCGTATAGTGGAGAAGTTATCCTTGCCTCAGCCTATTATGTTTATTTCATCTCTTGAATTTTTTGTCCATATTTTGAGATAGATTTGCCTACGATATTCTTAGATATGAGTATGCATTTCTCTATTGAGTTATGGAAAAAGAGGAGGTGGAAGGTTTAGTATGGATAGATTTGTTTTTTGCATTTATTTTTCTAATTGGGAAAAATTTGGAAGAGAATATGATAGAAGAGCATAATGGGGGGAAATAGGGGCAATGGAGTGGTGGAGAATAATGATGATGGAAGAGGGGCCAATAAAGGCAACAGAGAAAGAGAGACCAATGATGATGGAGGTGGGAATAGGGACAATGGTAGGTGAGAGATTGATGATGATGGAAGAGATAATGGAGGCAATGGATGGTAGAAGAATGGTGATAATGGAGGGGGCAATGGACGCAATTGGGGAAGGGGAAACAAAGTTGATGATGGAGAGGTCAATGGTGGATAGAATGATGATATCAGAATAGAAGTAGTTTCCCAATAGAAGGTTCAACACAGTAATGAAAGTGAAAACATCATGTGAAGGTTGTGAATGGGGATGAATCTATGCAAAGGAAAAAGAAAGGTTAGGGCAATGGAAAAGGAACACTTGAAGTTGCTCTCAATATTGGAATAATTTGTGGTGCGGCATTGGTCATAATGGCTGCAATGGCATGCTCGACGCAAAGGTAATCTATTTTTTTTTATTTGAATAGCAACAATACAAGTAAGAAATATACGTCGCACGAGTATTCCTTGTGATCAAGTTTGCTTTCCTCTGAATGGCGCAATGTGACCTGAAAACACAACTCCAATGAGGGTTTGAGGGTGAAATGGTAGAAAAACTTTGGCATTCTTCACCCTTGTAGCGCTTTGTTGTTTTTAGATTATTTTTTTATTTTTTTTCTTTGGTTCTACCCGATCATCCATGTAAAGCGAAAGAAGACTAAACACTCCTATATAGAGAGTTTGAGCAGCCAAGTTTGAAATCATCATGCGCGAGACATATCCCATTAGGATTTCTCTTAGTCAAGATTAATCATCACTCTACTCCTAACTTTGCATCCAAAAGCACAAGTGGTGGCGTGTCTTAGCCCATAGGCCACCTAATACAATTTTTTTTGAATTGAATTGAATAATAAATTTACATAATTTTGTATTGTGTGAGTTTCTTAAAAATCAATTAAATAAAATTTTCAACCAAAGTATTTAGTAAAGATAATTATTAGTTGAATCTTCGTAAAAAATACTAACTACCGAAAAACATTGAATATCCAAAAAAAAATATTTATTTTTAGCAATATTCTTGTTAGTGACGAAATTCTAATAGTTTTTAACTAATTTGTACATTAATAAATTTATTATTGTTAAATAGTGTCTAGATAAATTAATTTAATATTCAGATATTATGATGTGAAAAATCTAGAAACCCTAGATGTTGATTTGTGATTATGTACCAATTTTAAGCAGAATATAACAATCCCAATCAAACAATAAAAGACAAATCGACACAATGATTTTACGTGGAAAAACCACAATTGGACACCTCCAACTGTGATTAAAAAACCACGGGCAACAGCCACAAAACAATCCACTAAGAAGATTTAAAGGAATTACACAGGTATACTCTCAATTACCTAGCGAATCCACGCCTAATTGAACCAACCTCTATGTGCCTCTTCCAACCCCGTCTTCACCTCGGAATTGTCTTTACGATGAGCCATTTCAGAATCCACCGAAGCTTCAGGCTCGAATTCTTCAGAATCCACTGAAGAACAACTCTCTCTCTCTCTCTCTTGTGTATAACAAACAAAACCTTTGATGTACTCTCTTTAAACCATGAGTTGAATACTCAATAAAACATCAAAGAAAACTAACAAAATATCCCCAGATATAAACCTTAAGAACCAAAAAGAAGATCTAGAGGAATTAATTTAGTTTTGGGAGAAAACCAACTATTTATAGAAAACCAAAGTAATCCTAATTTTGGAAGAAAACCAATTCCTTATAGAAATCCAAAGTAATCCTAGTTTTGGGAGAAATCCAATTACTTATAGAAATCCTTGTCAAACGGGATTGCCAAGAATAAAACCTAACATGATGCATTTATAAAAATTATTAAATACGAGTTCTCACATTAATATTTGTAAACATTTTATATTTTTGACTATTTTTATTATATGGGATTTGATTGGGTGGGTAGAAAATCTTTTGTCAAAAGACTACTGTGGTTTTGGCTAGCAATGTTGACGATTTTTTAGTTCTGTTACCGAATTGTGCTTTCTACCAATATTTCAAACTCTGCAAATATGATACAACTCGGTTTTGAACTGCATTTTATGTCGTGCATACTAGACTCCTAACATTGTTCAAATACCATGATTCATACAATATCAGAGTCAGATTTGGTTTGTGTATTGAAGTATCGCTGAATTATTTTGTCTTGTTGGGACAACTGTTATACTTTATCTGGTGGGCCACCCTAGAGAGTTCTACAAACAATTTGGTGATCTTGTGGATGCATATAGTGGAGTTACCCTTGCCTGAGCCTATTATGTTTATTTCATCTCTATAATTTTTCGTTCATATTTTGAGATAAATAATTGGCATCTACAGGATCAACAAATAAGCTCAGGCAAGGGTAACTCCTCCACCATACGCATCCACAAGATCATTAAAATGTTTGTAGAACTCTCTAGGGTAGCCCACCAGATAAAGTATAACAGTTATCCCAACAAGATAAAATAATTCAGCGATACTTCAATACACAAACCAAATCTAACTCTGATATTGTATGGACCATGGTGTATGAACAATGTCAAGAGTCTAGTATGCACAACATAAAATGCAGTCCAAAACCGAGTTGTATCATATTTGCCGAGTTTGAAATCTTGGTAGAAAATACAATTCGATAACAGAACTAAAAAAATACAAAGGGCTACCGTCGGCATCGCTAGCCAAAACAGTCCTTTGATAAAAAAATTTCTACCCACCCAATCAAATCCCATATAATAAAAATAGTTGAAAATATAAAATGTTTACAAATATTAATGTGAGAACTCGTATTTAATTATTTTTATAAATGCATTATAGTATATGAATAATAAATTAATTTTTCTAGACACTATTTAATAATAATAAATTTATTAATGTACAAATTAGTTAAAAACTATTAGAATTTAGTCTCTAACAAGAATATAGCTAAAAATAAATAATTTTTTGGATATTCAATATTTTTCGCTAGTTAGTATTTTTTACAAAGATCCAACTAATAAATATCTTTACTAAATACTTTGGTTGAAAACTTTATTTAATTGATTTTTAAGACACTCACACAAATACAAAATTATTTAAATTTATTATTCAATTCAAAAAAAAATTATATTAGGTGGTCTATGGGTTGAGACACCCCACCACTTGTGCTTTTGGATGCAAAGTTACGCATAAAGTGATGATTAATCTTGACCAAGAGAAATTCTAATAAGATATGTCCCACGCATGATGATTGCAAACTTGGCTGCTCAAACTCTCTATATAGGAGTGTTTAATCTTCTTTCACTTTACATGGCTGATCGAGCAGAACCAAAAAAATAAAAATAAAAAATAATCTGTAAAAAACGAAGCGCTACAAGGGTGAAGAACGCCAAAGTTTTTCTATCATTTCACCCTCAAACCCTCGTTGGAGTTGTGTTTTCAGGTCACATTGAGCCATTCTGAGGAAAGCAAACTTAGTCACAAGGAATACCTGAGCGATGTATATTTCTTACTCGTACAGTTGCTATTCAAATAAAAAAAACAAATTACCTTTGTGCCGGCCATGCCATTGCAACCATCATGACCAATGCCGCACCACAAACTATTCCAATATTGAGAGCAACTTCAAGTGTTCCTTTTCCATTGCCCTAACCTTTCTTTTTCCTTTGCATAGATTCATCCCCATTCACAACCTTCACATGATGTTTTCACTTTCATTACTGTGTTGAACATTGTATTGGCAAACTACTTCTATTCTGACATCATCATTCTATCCACCATTGACCTCTCCATCATCAACTTTGCCTCCATCATCATCATTCTCTCTTCCTCTATTGCCTTTATTGCCCCCTCTACCATCATTATTATTCTCTCCTACTCCATTGCCCCTATTTCCCCCCATTATACTCTTCAATCATATTCTCTTCCTAATTTTTCCCAATTAGAAGAATAAATGCAAAAAACAAATCTATCCATACTAAACCCCCCCTCCCCCTCCTCTTTTTTCCATAACTCAATAGAGAAATTCATACTCATATCTAAGAATATTGTAGGCAAATCTATCTCAAAATATGGACAAAAAATTCTAAAGATGAAATAAACATAATAAGCTGAGGCAAGGATAACTTCTCCACTAAACGCATCCACAAGATCACCAAATTGTTTGTAAAACTCTCTAGGGTGGGCCACCAGATAAAGTATAATAGTTGTCCCAACAAGACAAAATAATTCAGCGATACTTCAATACACAAACCAATCTGACTTTGATATTGTATGGACCATGGTATATGAACAATGTCAAGAGTCTTGTATGCATGACATAAAATGCAGTCCGAAACCAAGTTGTATCATATTTGCTGAGTTTGAAATTTTGGTAGAAAACACAGTTCGGTAACAGATCTAAGAAAATACGAAGGGCTACCGTTGGCATCGCTAGCCAAAACCACAGTTGTCCTTTGACAAACAATTTTCTACCGATCCAATCAAATCCCATATAATAAAATAGTCAAAAATATAAAATTTTTATAAATATTAATGTGAGAACCCATATTTAATTAGTTTTATAAATGCATTATAATATATGAATAATAAATTAACTTATGTAGAGACTATTTAATAATAATAAATTTATTAATGTATAAATTAGTTAAAAACTATTCGAATTTTTTCTTCAACAATAATATTGCTAAAAATAAATAATTTTGTAGATATTCAACTAAAGTATTTAGTAAGGATAATTATTACGTTGATTTTTCATCAAAAATACTTACTAATGAAAAACATTGAATACCTACAAAATTATCTATTTTTAGCAATATTCTTGTTAGGGACTAAATTTGAATATGTTTAACTAATTTATATATTAATAAATTTATTATTATTAAACAGTCTCTGTATAAATTAATTTATTATTAATATCTTATAATGCATTTATAAAAATAATTAAATACGAGTTCTCACATTAATATTTGTAAGTATTTTATGTTTTCAACTATTTTTATTATATAGGATTTGATTAGGTGGATAGAAAATTATTTGTCAAAAGACTACTGTGGTTTTGGATAGCGATGTCGATGGTAGCCTTTTCTATTTTCTTAATTTTGTTTTGAATTGTGTTTTCTACCAAGATTTCAAACTTGACAAATATGATACAACTCGGTTTCAGACAGCATTTTATGTTGTGCATACCAGACTTTTGACATTGTTTATATACCATGATCCATACAATATCAAAGTCAAATTTGGTTTGTGTATAGAAGTATCACTAAATTACTTTGTCTAGTTGGGACTACTATTATACTTTATCTGGTGGCCCACCCTCGAGAGTTCCACAAACAATTTGGTGATCTTGTGGATGCGTATAGTGTAGGAGTTACCCTTGCCTTAGCCTATTATGCTTATTTCATCTCTAGAATTTTTCATCCATATTTTGAGATAGATTTGGCTACGATATTCTTAGATATGAGTATGCATTTCTCTATTGAGTTATGGGAAAAAAAAAAAGGGGGAGCGGGGAGCGGGGAAGGTTTATTATGGATAGATTTGTTTTTTGCATTTATTCTCCTAATTGGAAGAATTTGGCAGAGAATATGAAAGAAGAGTATAATGGAGGAAATAGGGGCAATGGAGGGGAAGAGAATAATGATGATGGAAAAGGTGGCAATAAAGGCAATAGAGGAAGAGAGAATGATGATGATGGACGTGGCAATCGGGACAATGGTAGATGAGAGATTGATGATGGAAGAGATAATGGAGGCAATGGAAGGTAAGAGAATGGTGATGATGGAGGGTGCAATGGATGCAATGGAGGGAGAGACAAAGTTGATGATGGAAAGGTCAATGGTGGAGAGAATGATAATGTCGGAATAGAAGTAGTTGCCAATACAACGTTCAACATTGTAATGAAAGTGAAAACATCATGTTGAAGGTTGTGAATGGAGATGAATCTATGCAAAGGAAAAAGAAAGGTTGGGGAAATGGAAAAGGAACACTTGAAGTTGCTCTCAATATTGGAATAGTTTGTGATGTGGCATTGGTCATGATTGTTGCAATGGCATGGTCGGCACAAAGGTAATCTATTTTTTTTTATTTGAATTGCAACTATACAAGTAAGAAATATACCTCGCTTGAGTATTCCTTGTGATCAAGTTTGTTCTCCTCCGAATGGCGCAATGTAACCTGAAAACACAACTCCAATAAGGGTTGGAGGGTGAAATGGTAGAAACGCGTTGGCCTTCTTCTCCCTTGTTGCACTTCGTTCTTTTCAAATTATTTTTTATTTTTTTTCTTTGGTTTTACTCGATCAGCAATGTAAAGAGAAAGAAGACTAAACACTCCTATATAGAGTTTGAGCAGCCAAGTTTGCAATCATCATGCGCGGGACATATCCCATTAGAATTTCTCTGGACCAAGATTAATCATAACTCTACTCCTAACTTTGCATCCAAAAGTACAAGTGGAAGGGTATCTTACCCCCATAGGCCACCTAATACAAATTTTGTTGATGTGTAATCATGTATTGAAAATTTTGTTGTAAAATTGAACCTTAAGAGTATTGAATATGTCTTAGGTTGTAAAACATTGTGAATGTTTTGATTATGAAAGTATTGTAGAACTTGCCTTGATATGGAAGTTTGTATAACATTGCGTATGTTGAGTATATAAAGTAGAAATGGAAATGTATCATGAATATTGATTATGATATGAGACTGTGAACCATGTATATTGGAAATGGAAGAGGAATGCATGTTAAAGATGCACTTGTAATATATTTTGTGGAATGCCTCTTGATAAGAGATGGAATGGCCAGTAATGGGTCGAGTTGTTGAATCCTGCAATATAACATTGTTTAAAATGGAGGAAAACTTGTTTTTGAAAACATGCTCTTAATTTCGGGGACGAAATTCTTTAAGGGGGGAGGTTATAGCGATCCCGGGTTTTACCCCTTGTTGTACAGTGATCCGGACTTGGTTTCGTAGATGTTAGCAGTTGTTTAAATCTTGTTTACATCCTTTCATACTTTGTATTTGAGTTTTAGGATGTGTTGGGCAGGTTTGTTACAGGTGGGTTGAACTTAGAACCAAAAGTAGTTGCCCAGATTTTGGCCTGTCCGCTCGAGCGGAGCTTTTGACGCTCGAGCAGGGTCTTTGTCATAGCTTCTCCGCTCGAGCTGGGGTTTTGGCGCTCGAGCGGGAAAATCACCCTTCCAGTATTTCCTCTGCAGTGTTGTTCGCTCGAGCGGGGGTTTGGACGCTCGAGCGGGAGTTTGTGTGTGACGCTCGAGCGGTGAGTTGGGCACTCGAGCGGGAGACCTGTCTGCAAAAGTTCTGAGAGTGTGCATCCGACGCTCGAGCGGGATTACGCCGAGCGGAGTCTGTGAGTGCCGCCGAGGGCTTTGCGCCGAGGCGACTGGGTTAAAGCTCCGTGTTTTGACTTTTTGAAATCACTTTTTCACATCTCTTCTCTCTCTTACTTTTCCAAAAACACCATTGTTGAGCTTCTCACTCTAGAGCTCTACCTTCTCTCTAGGTATTGATCTAGTAGGAGTGATTTCCTCACCTTTGGCCTTTACAAAAAAGTTGTTGATCGTCGAGGGCTACCTTTTGATCTGAAAAATTTGTGATTTGGAGCACTTTCGTTTTCTTCATCTTCTTGGTTGGGTGTCACCATTTGAGGTAGGGATATCCTACTCCTCCTTATGGATTTTGTCTTTCAATTTTAGCATTTTGATATGTTGGGTGTTGTTGGGTAAATTTGGGAAAGTTTGGGCCTTTTGTGTAATTTTACAAAAGTTAGGGTTTTGTTTATAATAAACCTAAATGCAAGTTTGGCATAGAGAAATGAAATAGATGATGGAATGTGGATGAAAATGGAACCTTAGGGTTGTTTTATTAGTTAAGGGAATTTGCCCTAATTGACTTGATAAATTAATTCGTATAATTAATTTGAGAAAATGAGGAATTGGATTAGAAGTGTTGGAATTGGGAATGTATGGGATTAAAGGGTGTAGTTGAACTATTTATCGCTCACTAAATTGAAATGTTGATATATTATCCATTTTGTGCATTTATTTTCTGTTTAGAAATAACTACTTTGGGCTATCGGTGGAGGATAGTCTTGATTGTTGTAGACAATGCATGATGACTAGGCAAACTAAATTTAATCAATGGAATGTGTCATAGAGCATGACGGTTGATAGAATACATTAACTTTATGTATTGGTTGATTGTGTATAGAACCTTTGTGTTTATATGCTTTGTGTGTAGAGGAGGAGATGGGGGATGTACTCCGCGGTTTAGGGGAAGATGGGGGATGTACCTCTAAACCGGATAGTGTTGGGAGGAGATAGGGGATGAACTCCGCAGATATAGCTTATATGCTTATCTTTGAGAAGTGTTGACACAGCTCCTATGCTTGTCTAGAGAAGAGTAGATATAGCTCATATGCTTATCTTCGGTTGTGTGATATAGTTCTTATACTTATCTGCTGAGGTATTGATATAGCTAATATGCTTGTCTGTGAGGTGTCGATTTAGCTAGTATGCTTATCTACTGAAAATAGAAAAGAAATGAAAGGTAACATAGACTTGTAAGTCATGTAATTGTAATGTGATATAAGTGGATGTATCAGTGTTGGCCATCTATCAACTGCTAATCTCTTAGTCATTGTTCATAGCTGGTTTAGTATATTTCTACTGGGCTGTGGCTCACCCTATAGGGGAACATCACTTTCAGGTACAGGTAGCATGCCACCTCCAAGGACATAGCTTGGGAGGCTAGAGGCAGTCAGACTTTTTGGATGTTATTTTCCTTTTGATGTATTACATGTAAATTCAAGCCTTGGGCTTAATGTGTGTATGAGTTAGTACTCATTTCTTGTAACCAAGTGTTGGCTTGGAAAGTTGTAAGCCCATGGGGCATTTACTTTTGTTGTCAACATGTAATACTTTTTGTAAGGAAATACTCTGATGAATAGAAGGATGTTGATCTTTTATATATCAATGCATGTTAATATTGTTGAGTTTAATGTTATTATTTTGAGGGCGTTACAACTTGGTATCACAGCGTACCAGGTTCGAATACTTTGGGTACGTAGGAAGTGATTAGGATCACAATGGGTTTGTCTCGCTTGATAGAGACTTAGGTGTAGAGTCATATGCTATGTGTTTAAATTGATAACATGCTTATGTGACTATGTGGGTATGGCATTAAATTTCTAGGATGTTGATTGGATCCTTGGGTTTCTGTGAGTCTTGTTGGAAAAGCACTTGATCAATGCTATTTTTAACCGGAACTCTAGTAACGCCTCGGGACTATCATTATCCAGAAATGAAATTCGTAAGTGCTTATGTGTTTATGTGCTTACGTGGAGTGAATTACAGTTGTCCATGCACTAGGACGCGAGTGTTTAGTTTCGGCACATTTATGAATGTGGTAATGTTCTTCGTTTCCTTTATTAAGATGTCAGGACGAGGAAGAGGTGGTAGGCGTGGTAGGCCTAGGAGGCAGGAAGTGCCTATACCGGATGAGATTCCGGCAGTGTAGGAGGGAGTTGGTCAGGCCAATGTGGCCGAGCCAGCGGGTCAGCAAGCTATGAGTGCCTTGGCCCGAGAGATAGCAGGAGCTTTGGGTATTCTCAAAGCAGGGAATCAGGCTGCTGAGGCAGGGCCTTCTTTCTTGAAGAGGGAGTTCTTCCGGTCTAATCCGGACGAGTTTATTGGGGATCCAAAAGAACCACTGAAGGCAGACGAGTGGTTGGAACAAATGAGTAAGACGTTCGAGATGCTTGGCATCGAGGACGGGACACTGAAAGTGACCTTGGCATCCTTCCAGCTAAAGGGAGATGCCGGTCAATGGTGGAAGTACGAGAAGGTTCGTGTTGGTGGCGCATAGGAAGCTTTTGTGGATGCTTTCCAGGAGAGGTTTCTATCTTCAGCTGCTAGGGAGAAGCTGAGGGATCAGTTTTGCCAGCTTAATCAGCAGGGTTTGTCTGTGGCCGAGTTTGAGGCTACATTTACTAGCTTGTCCAGGTTTGCACCTGAACTCGTGGCGTCCGAGGAACGCCATTGCTATGAGTTTGAGCGGAAGTTGAGGCGTGGCCTCAAGTTGAGGGTTGGTGGTTCTTTTATCCGAGAGTATAGACATCTGGTGGATGCTGCAGCTCATATGGAGCTCTTGATGCAGGAGGAGGAAGAGGAGAAAAATAGAGGTTCCAAGAGAAGCCAAGATGGCCAGGGTGATGACAGGAGACAGAGGGGTTATAACCCTCAACAGTCTCAGGGTGGTGTGGCTAGATCGACCTTTCCAGTGCCGAGTGCAGGCTCGGGGAGAGGCAATCAGGGAGAGTTCACCTGTTACAAGTGTGGTCAGTTGGGCCACAAGGCTTCGGTTTGCCCATAGAGGGGTGGAGGTCAGCGAGCTGCTTCTTCACTTGACCTCGTGGTCGAGTTTGGGCGAGGGCCACCCTTGTCTTGTTATCGATGACAGGACGGCACCTAAAGAGGTTCTGCCCACAGTTGAGTGCCATTTCAGGGGCGTCTGGTTCTAGGCAGACGCAGAGTTATCAGTCAGCTCAGTCTGTGCAGGCCTCGAGGGCCAATCTGGGGGCTTCGTCGTCCTAGTCAGTGCAGCAGTCTTATGCTCCTAGAGGTAAGCAGGTGGATCAGGGGCCTCTGAGGCGTGTATCTTTATCACAGACCTAATACGGCTCCATCAGTAGTGAGAGGTACCTTTCTGTTTTGCAACTCAGTTGCTAGTGTATTGATTGATACGGGTGCGTCTCATTCTTTTGTGTCTGCTGCATTTGCATCTGTGTTGGAGTTGGAGTTAGCACTTTTAGCATCTCCTATTTGTGTTGTGTCACCTGTTGGGGGTGAGTTGATTTTGAAACACGGATGTAGAGGTTGTGATATAGAGGTCGCCGATCATAGGCTTCCGTTTCCTTTTGTAGTTATGCCCATGAAGGGCTTTGATGTTATTTTGGGTATGGACTGGTTATCGTCATACCGGGCAGTTATTGATTGCTACCGCCAGAGGGTCACTTGTTGTACCGTGAGCGCGGAGTGTTTCCATTTCTTGGGGGACCGGGTTGGTAGTGTTTTGCCATCGGGGTATGATCCGCGAGGGCGAAGTGAGCTTAGTAGTCTACTTGCCAGCTTTATGAGTGGTGAGTGTGATGAGACCCAGATTGTGTTACCAAGGATGGTTTGTGAGTATTCGGATGTTTTTCCCGAAAACCTTGTTGATTTGCCACCTCACCGAGAGATAGAGTTCTCTATTGATTTAGTGCCCGGCATGGCGCCGATTTCTATGGCACCTTACCGTTTTGCCCCAGCAGAGTTGATTGAGTTGAAAGTTCAGCTCCAGGAATTGTTAGATAAGGGTTTTGTTCGCCCTAGTGTTTCGCCGTGGGGAGCACCGGCCCTCTTTGCTAAAAAGAAAGATGGTGCCTTGAGACTTTGTATCGACTACTGGAAGTTGAATCGGGCTACGGTTAAGAATAAGTACCCTATGCCCCGTATAGATGATTTGTTTGACCAATTGAAGGGTTCCCGTTGTTTCTCTAAGATAGACTTGAGATCGGGTTACCATCAGTTGAGGGTCAGGGAGGAAGACGTTCCGAAGACGGCATTCCGTACGCGGTATGGCCATTATGAGTTTCTGGTAATGCCATTTGGGCTTACCAATGCACCGGCAGTCTTTATGGACTTGATGAACCGGATCTTCCGGGAATTCTTGGATCGTTTTGTAGTCGTCTTCGTGGATGACATTCTGATTTATTCACCTTCAGAGGAGGAGCGTGCGGCACACTTGAGAGTGGTGCTTGAGTTGCGTAGAGCCCACAGGCTGTATGCCAAGTTTGGGAAGTGTGAGTTCTGGCTAGGAGAAGTCAAGTTCTTAGGCCATGTCGTTTCCGGGGAAGGGGTGTCTGTTGATACATCCAAGACTGAGGCAGTGCAAGATTGGGCACAGCCTAAGAGTGTGTTTGAGATCCGCAATTTTCTGGGATTAGCTGGGTATTACCGTCGGTTTGTGAATGATTTCTCCAGGTTAGCTTCACCGTTGACTAGACTGACTCGGAAGGGAGTCAAATTTGTATGGAGTGAGACTTGTGAAAAGTCGTTCCAAGAGCTGAAAGTTAGATTGACCACCGCTCCAGTTTTGATTATTCCAGAGAGAGGGTTGGGTTATGCAGTTTATTGTGATGCCTCACGAGAGGGTTTGGGTTGTGTGTTGATGCAAGAGGGAAAAGTGGTAGCTTATGGCTCACGTCAGTTGAAAATTCACGAGAAGAATTACCCTACACACGACCTAGAGTTAGCAGCAGTGATCTTTGCCTTGAAAATCTAGAGGCACTACCTTTATGGTGAGAGATTCGAGGTGTTCTCGGATCATAAAAATCTGAAATACCTGTTTACACAGAAAGACTTGAATTTGAGGCAGATGAGGTGGATGGAGTTTATCGAGGATTACGACTTTGAGTTGCACTATCATCCGGGGAAGGCCAATGTTGTGGCCGATGCCCTTAGCAGGAAATCCATAGGTGATGTAGCTTGTATAGCCATCCGGGAATGGGAGATGTTGGGGGCACTTGGCGAGTTTGATTTGCTTTTGGGCGAATCCGTTGAGGCTGCGGCCTTGTTGTCTGTTATTGCGCAGCCTACACTTGTAACTCGAGTATTGGAGGCACAAAGAGGTGACCTTGAGGTAGAATCCCTCCGAGAGAAGATCTCCAGTGGGAAGGTTGAGAAGGGTTTGGCGGTGTATCCCGACCTGAGTGTGAGATACCAAGACCGTTTGTTTGTGCCGGAGTCTTGCCAAGAGAAAGTACTCCGAGAGTTTCATCATTCGCACCTTGCGGTGCATCCGGGAGGTACTAAGATGTATCAGGATTTAGGTCGCCAGTTTTGGTGGCGGGGTATGAAGAGAGATGTGGTAGTCTTCGTGTCTAAATGCCTTACTTGTCAACAAGTGAAGGCCGAACATCAGAGGCCAGCGGGTTTGTTGCAACCCTTGCCTATTGCCGAGTGGAAGTGGGAGCATGTCACTATGGACTTTGTTGTAGGTCTTCCGAGGACTCAGCAGGGTAGTGATGCTATTTGGGTGGTTGTAGACCGGTTGACTAAGTCGGCGCACTTCATTCCTATGCGTGTGAGAGATTCGGTAGATCATCTTGCCGACTTGTATATTCGGGACATAGTGAGATTGCACGGGGTCCCTGTGATGATCGTCTCAGATAGAGACCCTCGTTTTACTGCTAGCTTGTGGCAGAGTTTGCAGAGTGCCTTGGGCACTAAGTTGACCTTTAGTCTGACTTATCATCCTCGACCGACGAAGCAACCGGCGTACTATTCAGATCCTTGAGGATATGCTTCGGGGTTGTGTCCTGGACTTTAGTAGGACGTGGGAGAGGCACTTGCCCTTGGTGGAGTTTGCATACAACAACAGTTTACAGTCTAGCATCGGTATGGCACCGTTTGAGGCCTTGTATGGCCGACCGTGTAGGTCTCCAGTTTATTGGGCCGAGGTGGGTGATGCACCTTTGTTGGGTCCGGAATTGGTGAGGGAAACGACGGAGAAAGTTGAGCTTATCCGTAGGAGGCTTATTACAGCCCAGAGTCGCCAGAAATCTTATGCCGATCGTAGGAGGAGGCCTTTGGTGTTTGAGGTAGGTGATCATGTTTTCCTGAAAATATCACCTAGGCGAGGTTTGATGAGGTTTGGGAAGAGTGGGAAGTTATCCCCTCGGTTTATCAGTCTCTTTGAGATCCTTGAGAGGATTGGGGAGGTTGTTTATCGCTTGACTTTGCCGCCGCAGTTGTCCGGGGTGCATGACGTGTTTCATGTGAGTATGCTTCGGAAGTATGAACCGGATCCATCACATGTGTTAGATTGGACCGACTTAGAGGTAGATGAGGATGCCTCGTATGAGGAAAGACCGGTTCGGGTCTTGGATAGGCGGGATCAAGTCCTGCGTGGCAAGACCATCCCTTTAATGAAGGTTTTGTGGAAACATCACGGAGTGGAGGAGGCCACTTGGGAATGTGAGTTGGAAGTCTGCGAGAAATATCCGGACTTGTTTGTTGATGTGTAATCATGTATTGAAAATTTTGTTGTAAAATTGAACCTTAAGAGTATTGAATATGTCTTAGGTTGTAAAACATTGTGAATGTTTTGATTATGAAAGTATTGTAGAACTTGCCTTGATATGGAAGTTTGTATAACATTGCGTATGTTGAGTATATAAAGTAGAAATGGAAATGTATCATGAATATTGATTATGATATGAGACTGTGAACCATGTATATTGGAAATGAAAGAGGAATGCATGTTAAAGATGCACTTGTAATATATTTTGTGGAATGCCTCTTGATAAGAGATGGAATGGCCGGTAATGGGTCGAGTTGTTGAATCCTGCAATATAACATTGTTTAAAATGGAGGAAAACTTGTTTTTGAAAACATGCTCTTAATTTCGGGGACGAAATTCTTTAAGGGGGGGAGGTTATAGCGATCCCGGGTTTTACCCCTTGTTGTACAGTGATCCGGACTTGGTTTCGTAGATGTTAGCAGTTGTTTAAATCTTGTTTACATCCTTTCATACTTTGTATTTGAGTTTTAGGATGTGTTGGGCAGGTTTGTTACAGGTGGGTTGAACTTAGAACCAAAAGTAGTTGCCCAGATTTTGGCCTGTCCGCTCGAGCGGAGCTTTTGACGCTCGAGCAGGGTCTTTGTCATAGCTTCTCCGCTCGAGCTGGGGTTTTGGCGCTCGAGCGGGAAAATCACCCTTCCAGTATTTCCTCTGCAGTGTTGTCCGCTCGAGCGGGGGTTTGACGCCGGCGGGAGTTTGTGTGGGCGCGAGCGTGAGTTAGGCGCTTCGAGCGGAGACCTGTCTGCAAAAGTTCTGAGAGTGCATCCGACGCCGGCGGGAGATTGGCCGCCGGCGAGTTCTGGAGTGCCGCTCGGCGGGGGCTTACGCCGAGGGCGACTGGGTTAAAGCTCCGTGTTTTGACTTTTTGAAATCACTTTTTCACATCTCTTCTCTCTCTTACTTTTCCAAAAACACCATTGTTGAGCTTCTCACTCTAGAGCTCTACCTTCTCTCTAGGTATTGATCTAGTATGAGTGATTTCCTCACCTTTGGCCTTTACAAAAAAGTTGTTGATCGTCGAGGGCTACCTTTTGATCTGAAAAATTTGTGATTTGGAGCACTTTCGTTTTCTTCATCTTCTTGGTTGGGTGTCACCATTTGAGGTAGGGATATCCTACTCCTCCTTATGGATTTTGTCTTTCAATTTTAGCATTTTGATATGTTGGGTGTTGTTGGGTAAATTTGGGAAAGTTTGGGCCTTTTGTGTAATTTTACAAAAGTTAGGGTTTTGTTTATAATAAACCTAAATGCAAGTTTGGCATAGAGAAATGAAATAGATGATGGAATGTGGATGAAAATGGAACCTTAGGGTTGTTTTATTAGTTAAGGGAATTTGCCCTAATTGACTTGATAAATTAATTTGTATAATTAATTTGAGAAAAGGAGGAATTGGATTAGAAGTGTTGGAATTGGGAATGTATGGGATTAAAGGGTGTAGTTGAACTATTTATCGCTCACTAAATTGAAATGTTGATATATTATCCATTTTGTGCATTTATTTTCTGTTTAGAAATAACTACTTTGGGCTATCGGTGGAGGATAGTCTTGATTGTTGTAGACAATGCATGATGATTAGGCAAACTAAAACTAATCAATGGAATGTGTCATGGAGCATGACGGTTGATAGAATACATTAACTTTATGTATTGGTTGATTGTGTATAGAACCTTTGTGTTTATATGCTTTGTGTGTAGATGAGGAGATGGGGGATGTACTCCGCGGTTTAGGAGAAGATGGGAGATGTACCTCTAAACCGAATAGTGTTGGGAGGAGATAGAGGATGAACTCCGCAGATATAGCTTATATGCTTATCTTTGAGAAGTGTTGACACAGCTCCTATGCTTGTCTAGAGAAGAGTAGATATAGCTCATATGCTTATCTTCGGTTGTGTGATATAGTTCTTATACTTATCTGCTGAAGTATTGATATAGCTAATATGCTTGTCTGTGAGGTGTCGATTTAGCTAGTATGCTTATCTACTGAAATGGAAAAGAAATGAAAGGTAACATAGACTTGTAAGTCATGTAATTGTAATGTGATATAAGTGGATGTATCAGTGTTGGCCATCTATCAACTGCTAATCTCTTAGTCATTGTTCATAGCTGGTTTAGTATATTTCTACTGGGCTGTGGCTCACCCTATAGGGGAACATCACTTTCAGGTACAGGTAGCATGCCACCTCCAAGGACATAGCTTGGGAGGCTAGAGGCAGTCAGACTTTTTGGATGTTATTTTCCTTTTGATGTATTACATGTAAATTCAAGCCTTGGGCTTCATGTGTATATAAGTTAGTACTCATTTCTTGTAACCAAGTGTTGGCTTGGAAAGTTGTAAGCCCATAGGGCATTTACTTTTGTTGTCAACATGTAATACTTTTTGTAAGGAAATACTCTGATGAATAGAAGGATGTTGATCTTTTATATATCAATGCATGTTAATATTGTTGAGTTTAATGTTATTATTTTGAGGGCGTTACAACTAGTGAAGAATCCAGTCAACAATGGCTATGGAGGTTGTGTTTGGTTCGCTGGTTTATTGGTGCTTTGTTCTTCCCTTCGGTCGTCTATGGAGGATCGGAGATTTAGGGACCTAGGGCTTGGAGTTGGAGTGAGATATGTGAGTGGGGTGAGAATCGTGGCTGCTACCGCCCTCCTCAAACGTCTCTCTGTTCTTGCTCTTGGTTGGGTTAGGGTTCTCAACTGAGAGAGAAAAGAAACGGGTGGAAAGTAACAAAAAAAAAAAAACCACTGTCGTTTTGGCACCCCCCAGGAAGCCCGGAAGAGGATCCAGACTCTTGGAAGTTGTCCAACCAAGCACAATGAACAACTACCAATAAAAGCTACCAAATGAAATTAGTATCCAACTACAAATTAAACAAGTTAAAGCTGTCACACAACCAAAGTGAACAAGTGATAGCTCAGAAAATTTATCTTTATGTCTAAGAAATAAAGCAGAAGCAACAAGATGTAGTGTACTATAAAGAGAGAGAGAGAGAGAGAGAGAGAGAGAGAGAGAGAACCTGGGTTATGTTGGGAAGATCAAAGAATTTCCTGTCCTTGTGAAATGCTTGGATCAATTCTTCTCTTTCTTCAAGGTATTCTATACACATCACCTGTCATTGCCCAGCGCAGCGCAACCAAATTCACAAAACCAACTTCAGTTAGAACAATGTAGGATATTTATTGCTTCCACAAATCCGTTAACTAGTGAAAGTCAGATATCAAGCACAGATATCAAAATATCTGATAAAACTCACTATGAGATGGACACCATCTGGAGCTTTATAACACGAACACAAACAACAATTACACAAACAAAAGGTAAATCTTATAATAGAGTGAGTTAATGAGAAGCAAATAGATAAAAATTGGATAGATACCAATACAGGGGATTCAAATATTATGCAACCATATTTGATTAGACAGAGCACAAGGACCATAAATACACATAGGTCCCGTTTGTTTTCGGAAGTAGAATGGAGGGAATTTATAGTAAGGGGATTAATAGTAAGAGGATTGATAGTGAGAAGATTAAGTAAAATTGTATTTGTTTTGATGATAGTTGTTAGTGTAGGGATTGTTAAATTATTTTTATATAAAATAAATATAAAATAATAAAACAAATAAAAAAATACACAAACATTAAACATTAATGTTTTAAAAAAAATGCCCAACATGTAAAAAAAAATTTCAAAATAAAAAATAAATAAATAATTTCCAAAAAAAATAAAACAAATAAAATAATGATTTTTACATAACAAAAAATTAAACATTAATGTTCAAAAAAAAAATGCCCAACATATAAAAAATAAAATAAAAAATTTCTAGTCTAGCGAACTATTTTTCTAATACCAAGTCTTGGAAACCCATCCGAATCCCCTCCCCAAGGGGATTTATAATCCGGAGCTCACTACCAATCCTCTCCCCATCTCTCAAAACAAAGACAATGTTAGTGAGTCCCACCTTACTACCAATCACAATCCCCCTCTAACTCTCCAAACAAACGGGGCCAAATTTATGTCAAAACTTGCATATAGTTGTATTGTATCACAGAGTGTAAGTGAAGAGTAGTACTTTTCTAGACAGAATTGTTTCTGTACATGTATGTACAAAGTACAATATTTGTAACAAAATATATTACAAAATAATTACACAACAGCACAGAAATTGTACGCATTGATTAACATTTTTTTTTTTTTTTTTTTGCTATTTAATTTTGTAAAGATTCTTTTCACAAATATTTTATTTTTTCAATGTTTTTTTGTTAGGTGTATCTAATACTTAAATAAATTCCTTAGAAATTGAATAATAATTCAATGCAACAAAAAATACGGAATATTTCAAATTCTAATTTTCTGATAAGTGAATCGTGAAAAACCAAACCAAACAATCTGATTACATTTCACAAATCACAACATAACATTTTCGTAAATTAAATTTTTTTTTATGAGAACTTTTTTCAGAGTACCAAATTGGTGAAGTCCAATATTTGATTTCTTTTTATATATTTTTTGGAAAAAATAGAGTTTTGCAAAGAATTTGGTATTGATGTGTTCATTTAATTTTAATGAAGATTTGCAAAGAGTTTGAACATATGTACAAATACCAAGGTAGTTGTGAAAATTGTTTCGTAATGAGTTTTGAAAAGATTTTTTGAAAAAAAATTTAATACAATCAATTTTTTTCACAAATTATAACAAAACATTTCCGTCAATCAAATTGCAACTTGCATTTTTTTTTATGACTATTTTTCTGAATTACAAAATTGGTAAAGTCTAATTTGTACATTTTTTTAAACAAAAATATTAAAATCGGTGAAGTCCATCCTTACCAATATTATTTGGCAACTATCTGTATTTCCCATGCATATAGCTGACATGCTAAGCCCTCTGCTGCATCACTTCGCCTGATAGCATGTCAAGTGAAGTCATATGGTCACACAGCAACTTTTGAAGGGAAAAAATGTCATTTTACTCATTTTTAATTTATTTATATTATTTTATTTGACTTCTTTTCGTAAAAAAGTCAAAAAAGTTCTTCCCAAAAATATTAGTTTTTGTAACATTATATTTTAGTAAAAAAATCAAAAAAGTTACTAAAAAAGCATGTTTCCAAACGAGGCTTGAAACTCACAGTTTTCTCTATCACGACCTCTTCTTTCTTCTCTCCTAGGTGTTTGGAAAGAAATTTTTTTAACATTTTAAGTTAAAATAAAATAAAATATAATATAATAATTAATAAAATGAAATATCACATTAAATTTATAGTTATTGAGGCAATTACCGAGCAATGAGCATTGTGTCACGGATTGGGCGCTTGTCATCCTCCCGAGAAGCCGGCTCCACAAGTGGTACTGCATATTCTACTATGTATGTCTTGCCGCTCACAAAATAATACGCTTGCAAGGTGCTTTGTGTAGAACTCGCACCCCTAATGAGTTGATATGTGACATGCTACCACCGTCAATCCCTAACGCCCTCGTCAGGAGGACATTACCCTGCTTACCTCCATGCTTGTCCGTTTCCCTACCCATGGGAAACCTGTCCCACGCGGACACCATCCTTGGTGTAGACCCCATAATGGAGGTGCTTGGTGTAAGTCCCACATACCATCCCCATCACAGTACCCCTAACCTCGCTCTGATATCACATGTCACGGCCTTGGTAATTTCCAAGCACTCCGTGCGGCACTTACACTATGTTTGAATTGAGTGATTTAAAAAAATAAATAAATAAATAAATAAATAAGAGATATGTATTTCTCTCACTTGTTTAGACAACTTAAATGGAGAGAAATTGAGAGAAACAGAGAAAAACTCATTTTTCTTATAACCCTCATTTTCAATCTTTCCAAAAGTGGAGAGATTGGGAGAGAAAAGAAACCAACAGATTCTTATATTTTCATAATACCAATTTTGTCCCTATAAAAATAAAAGAAATAAAATGATTGAAAAAATATAAAAGATGTTATTTTGGTAATATAACATAAAATAGTTTATTTTCTTTTCTCTTATGAAATCTAACCAAACAAGAAGGAGAGAAATCACAATCATTTCTTTTCTTTTATTTCCTACTTATCCAAATAAGAAAGAAAGAAATCACAATAATTTCTTTTCTTTTCTTTTCTCTTGTAACTTAAGTAATCATTTCTTTTCTCTTCTCTCCTAAGTTCCCAAACATAGTGTTAGACAATCTTAAGCCATACTTGATGATGCTAAGTCAGCCTAACTCACAAACTTGCAAGAAAGACAAGTAAGAAGATAAATGAGAGTTTGAGAGAATGTCTTTTGTATTTACTTTGAGAAAGCTTCACAACTCTTGGATGGATTGGAGCAAATGAGTTGCCCTCTTATTTATAGGCTCCATAGGAGCATTCTAGAACTCTCAAGAAAATGTCATGTAAAAGCTTCCCATGGAAGCCTTCTTTACAAGCTACAAGAATGTTCTAGAATATCTTCTAGAACTATCTATACAAATATCTAATTATATGTACAAGTGTATAGGTTCTTAAATTCCCTAGGTCTTTCTAGAATCCATAGTCTTCATAGGTTCTAAAGTTTGCTAGGGAGTTCTAGATTCTTCCATTAGCCTCTATTTCTTACATGCTCCCTTCTAAATATTTTGGAGAATTCCGTAGGGGCGTAACTGTTGGAACAATCTTTTGTGTAAATAAAATAAATAGAAATTAAATCAAACAAAATAAATAATTAACGTACTCAATTTATTTTGTTGAACTAAATAAAAATTAAAAGACCAAGTCGAGTGAGTGACACTCTGTCCTTAAAACAGATTCGTCCCGCTACGGTGCTTACGGTTGAGTGGCGTCTATCTCCCAAGATACAATGATCTTCACAAATTGTAGTAGCACTCCAAATAATTTGTTTGGCGAACCAAACCTATGTTCTAACTCTCTGAATTTTATTCTAAAACTAAAATGAAGAATAATGCAAAAGTAGAAAATTCTAGACAGCAAATGAGACAATTTCAGATTATTTTCAGACTCCCAAACTGTTGGAATCATGGCTGTATTTATAGGCAATATATCTGACCCGAACAGGTGCTTTGAGGAAGTGAACAGGTGCTATTTTGAATGAATAGATATCATTCAAAATTCAAACAGATTTGGAACAAAACTGTCTAGATTTGAATCTGTCTAGACAGTTAAGAATTTGTCCGGTTTTAGATAGTTAAAAAAAACTGTTTGAACTGAAAAATCTGTTGTGGAATATTTAGACAGGAAAAAGTTTGTTTGGACAAAAATTTAAATTCAAATTTGAATTAAATTCCCGCAATAAAAAATTAATACAAGAACTGACCCGACCCACACCCAGGCCCGGCACGGCCGGACAGACGGCGGTGCGCGCGCGTGTGGTGGTTTGGGCTAAGGTTCACTTTGTCCATAACTCCTCCCTTCTACAAACTTGGGGTGCCCCTTGAGGCCCAACCCAAGTGTTGTAGGCTAGAGTTTATATACTCAACAAAACTCTCTTAAAATTTCAATGTAGGACAACCTTTTCCAAAGAAACTCACATTTACTTCCTTAAATTTCCTATTCCACGAACCCGAAAACGACGTCATGTTCTCATTCACTCATAAATGGTTTTGACGAACCGTCTTCACCATGTGACTTGCTATGCGGCAAGGAACACTTCACCTCTTCGGACCCGCCCCAAAAGACGTTCGGGGCCCACTCAATTTTGGGCTCAAAGATTGCCCAAAATAAGCCTTTATAAACCAATTTTTCCAACAGTAACAACTGGGATAAACAAAAATTTTTTTTTTTTCTTTTGACAATGGATATATTTCTAAAATTACAACAACAGTGGCAAGTACAAAATTAATTACAAGGACATGGTTTTTTTGGTTAATGGACCAATATACCCTTCTTTTGGCTTTTCTTCCTTACTTTTTTCCTCTTTTTCCTCACATCCTTATGGGAAATTATAGAATGTTTCTGGAGTATCACGTGTCCGTACTCTTAACCAATCATCATTCAATATGCCCCCTCATGTTCTCCAATCACCCAACACAATACCTTATCTACTCACCTTCTTCACCAATTATAATACTATGAAATACCACATGTCTATATTTCAAAATTAGTGAATAATTATCCCCTTGCGTATAGCCACTGCTTCGTCTCTCTCCCCACGCCACTCTCTCTCCCCCTCCCTCATTCCCTACTAACTCACACACACTCTTACCTTTCTTCTTTTTCACTTTATTTTATTTTATTTTGTCTAGATAAAATATGTATATCTTGTAAAATATAAATTTAATTTTTATAAAATTAATATGATTGGGAATAAATTATTTCTTTCAATTGAGACTACTATTAAATACGTTTAGTAAAAAAATATAAAAATAAATTAAAATGACTTTAAAAATTCATTATTTTAAAATATTTAAACAATTAAAATAAAATGTATTAGAGTTTGTACAAATGTAAATAATAAAATTATTTAAATAGAATATTTTATTTTCACTTTTCCATTGAAAAAAATGTAGATAGAGATGTGTAGGGGTAATAACCTTTGTCCGACATGATTATTTTCTGTATAAGGTGCAGGTTTGATTAATGTTCGATACTAGGGGTGAGCAGCAGATATACCGATCCGTCAAAACCAATCGAACCGAACCGATTTGTCACATTTTGGACGGATGCGTGATGACAAGCGGACGGTTGTGGGTTGATTTTCTCCAATCCGCTAATCTGGCGGACGGATGGCGGATTTGAGATTCCTTTGGCCGCAATCGAACCATCAAACCGCGAGCACCCCTAGTAATTTAGAAGACTTTGTGTTTTCAATTTGTTTAAATATTATGTTTGTGTTTTCAATTAAAAAAGAATTTAAATATTCTGTTGAAAAAAAGTTTTCAACTTGAATATCTTTTTTGAATTGAAAAAAATAAACGTATTATTTATTTATATTTTTTTGTTTTTAAATCTATCTCTAAAAATAATAAATAGAAAATATGATATATGCTGGTTGATTTTTATTTTCAAAAACACATATAGATGTAACAATACAGAGACATACAATCTCTAATACTGCTCTGTTAATGGTTTTGGTGGTTTGAATTGTTTTTATATTTTAAGAATCACAAATTGTAATACTTTATGTGAATGAGGCATGCTGTGATTATAGTATAGGATGAGGCATGCAGTGATTGTGATATTCTAAAGTAACAAACTTTCTTACTTTGGATGAGACATGCAATAATTATAATATTTTTTTTAAGTCATTGGCTATAATACTTTCTTTCCTTTTTTTTTTTTTTTTTGAGGAAGTGCACAAATTGAATTATGTTGAAAATTTATAAAATTTTAAACCGCCAAACCGATTTGCATCCATCTGCCAAACCGCCAATCCGCTCAATCCACATCCGCCGGATTGGCGGACGGATGCGGATTGATTTTCTCCAATCTGCCAATCTGACCGACGGATGGCGGATTGGAGGTTCTGTGGCCGCAACCGACCCGCGCCCACCCCTATTCGATACAAGTGTGATTTCTATTAATATTTTAAATTGAAAAACTTTTATAATTATATTGAGATGTATAGTTCAAATTAATATAAATAATAAAATTATGTCAAATTAATTTTTACTTTAAAAAATACTATTTTTAGTCTCCAAATTAAGATGTGAACCCTAATAGTCAATCCGTTTGATTAAGCTTTCAAATTATTTTTTTCAAAAAATATAAATTAGTTTGATGAAAACAAACACAAATATTAATTGAAACTACATAAATAAAAAATAATAATAGTATTCAATTATAAAAATAAAAGATAATAATATTCAAATTATTCAAATATTAATTGAAACTTTATAAATAAAAAATATAATATTCAAACTGTACAATATTAATTGAAACCATACGAACAAAAACAATAATATTCAACCATATAAATAGTAGTTAAACTAAACAATAAAATAATAATTAAACCATAAAAATATTATTTTTTATTTTTATTAACTCAAATCAGGCCATAAAAATTAATAAAAATATTAACTCAAACCAAACAAATAAAAAAGGTCAATAAAAAAAATCGTTATATATATTTTAGCATTAAAAAGAGTTTAAAAAATAGGATACAGAAATTCAATTCACCATATTTCGTTAAATTCTATTTTCTATTTTTCTATAAAGAAAATAATAAAAAAAAAAAAAAAACTAGTTTGGTAAAACAAAATGCGTCTTGCTAACAAGTACCCTAAGGCACCAAAAAAAAAAAAAAAAAAAAAAAAAAAAAAAAAAAAAAAAAAAAATTGAAGATCACAAGACATATTTTACTAAATTCAATGAATTTTTATTGAAATTAATGTACTTTTTAACATTTTTATATATTTTCAATACACATTTTCAATATCAATTTCATATGTTTCTAATTTTTTTTACGGAACAAATTCAAGTTGTATAGGGTGCAAGTTAGATCTATGCAAGATGCTAGTCAAGTGTAGAGTGCAAGTCAACCTATGTATGGGTGCAAGTCCAATGTATGCAGGGTGCAAGACTGATTTGTATGCAGTGTAAGTCCGATCTATTCTAGGTGCAAGTTCAATTTGTGTGGAAAGCAAGTCCAACATATGTGAGGTGCAAGTCTGTAACAATCCCGACCTGCGATTAGTCTGTTGGAACAATCTTCTGTGTAAATAAAATAACTTGAAATAAAGCCAAACAAATAAATAAATAACGTACCGTATTTATTTATCGAACCGAATTAAAAATTCAAGACCAAGTCGAGTGTGTGACACTCTGTCCTTAAGACAGATTCGCCCCGCTACGGTGCTTACGGTTGAGTGGCGTCTATCTCCCAGGATACAATGATCTTCACAAATCTGTAGAAGCACTTCAAACAAATTTGTTTGGCGAATCAAACCTGTGATCTATACTCTCTTTAATTTATTCTAAAACTAAATATGAAGAATAAATGCACTAGAGAAAAATTGGACAGCAATGAGACAAAATAACAGACTGAATTTTCCGACTGTTTTTTCCCGACCCAAAGACTGCTGGAAATAGGTATGTATATATAGCCCACTTGGTAACCTTTAAAACTTACCCGAACAGGTATTGTTTGAAAAGAACAAATGTACCACTTATTCAAACATTGATTTTGACCATTTCAACTTTTGAACATATTTTTCAAATAATGAAAAGTGATCCGTTGGTCAAACACAATAACTGTTTGGAACTTCATTTAATAACTATTTCAAATATATATATATATATATTAAATTATTTGAATAGTATAATAAACAAAGGAAGAGGTACAAACTTTAGGAACTTAAAATTTGAATTTAAAATTAAATTAAATTCTCACAATTACAAACTTTAGGAAACCACTTAGGAATCCAAAATTTGAATTTAGAATTAAATTAAATTCCCACAATAATTTTTATTGAAAAAAATTCAAATGAATTTTATCTAAAAAATTAATGTTTAGACTCGAAAAACGACGTCAACTTCCCATTCACTCATAAATGGTTTTGACGTTCTGTCTTCACCTCTTCGGACCCACCCCAAACAACGTTTGGGGCCCACTCAAATTTGGGCTAAAAAATATGCCTATATTAAACCATTTTTCCAACAATTCCCCACATGAATGGAATTTGACGGAGAGAAAATGCTACAACATGACCTAATAACAGAGAGTACAGAAATTGGTAATATTCTGCAAAGGATAGGTAGCTTTTGGCTTTGAACCTTCCCTTGTGAGACACTATCGGATTTAGTAGCTAACCAGTGAACATGATGTCTTGAACTGTTCATCCGTTTGTGTAAACCAAGACAATAGAACTCACACAGTATATCTCCAAACACAATTTAATTCTCACTATTGTGTTCATTTTGGCCCTGAACAACCTGGTCTTTCATGAGTGCTCTAGAGAATTGTAGCCCTTCACAAATCTCATAGAACCGGCCCAGTTCACACTCACATGGGTGATTCTTATGAAGAGTATCCTGCTATACTCCACTAGATTAACCTAGATATAAGAATCATTAAAATTTTACTTAACCTCAAACACTGCAGTCATCACTATTTCATCATAGAAATGGGTAGGAGTTAGACTCCGCAATGATCCTTCTGAGTCATTCACAACTCGGTTGTCCCTTTGAACCTAGATCTTAGGATCTCCAGTCAACTAGGTTGGGTTGCCGTTGTGGTAACTCTTATTTAATAGGCTTAAGTCCCATTCCCCTCGATGAATTCTCAACTAACTCTCTTGCTATAACCCTTTGGTTAGTGGATCCGCTATGTTGTCTTTAGACTTAACATATTCTATGGAAATAATTCCATTAGAGAGTAGTTGTCTCACAGTGTTATGTCAACGACGAATATGTCGTGACTTACTGTTATACATATGACTCTGTGCTCTACCTATAACTGATTGACTATCGCAATGTATGCATATAGCAGGCACCGGTTTTGACCATATTGGAATATCTTCAAGGAAGTTGCGAAGCCATGCTGCCTCTTCCCTTGCTTTGTCTAAAGCTATGAATTCAGATTCCATAGTAGACCTAGCAATACAAGTCTGTTTGGAAGATTTCCAAGATACAGCCGCCCCACCAAGAGTAAAGACATACCCACTGGTGGACTTCGAGTCTCTAGTATCCGATATCCAATTTGCATCACAGTATCCTTCAAGTACTGCTGAATATCTAGTATAATGAAGCCCAATTTTACGAGTAAATCGAAGATATCTTAGAACCCTTATAATTGCTTTCCAGTGTTCTACTCCCGGATTACTCGTATATCTACTTAATTTACTTACTGCATAAGCTATATCTGGGCGAGTATAGTTCATCAAGTACATTAAGCTTCCAATAATTTGGGCATACTCTAATTGAGAAATACTTTCCTGTACATTCTTAGAAAGATACAAATTAACATCTACAGGTGTTCTAGCAAGATGATCATCATCTTTGCTGAATTTGTCAAGTATTTTCTCAATGTAATGAAATTGTGACAAAGCATATCCTTCTGACGCTTTGGTAATCTTCATACCAAGAATTACATCAGCAATGCCCATGTCCTTCATGCCAAAATGTTTATTCAACATTTTCTTGGTAGTTTTAATCATGTCATTATTACTACCTATGATGAGCATATCATCCACATAAAGACATACAATGACATAACCTTTGTCCGTGTTTTTAATATAAACACATTTGTCACGTTCATTAATTTTAAATCCATTTGACATCATTGCCTTGTCAAATTTCTCATGCCATTGCTTTGGCGCTTGTTTTAAACCATATAAAGATTTAACCAATTTACACACTTTCTTTTCTTTCCCTGGAACTGAAAACCCTTCTGGTTGTTCCATGTAAATTTCTTCCTCTAACTCACCATTTAAGAAAGCGGTTTTAACATCCATTTAATGAATTTCTAGATTGTATAGAGATGCAATGGCAATTAGCATTCTAATGGATGTTATTCTAGTAACCGGTGAGTATGTGTCAAAGTAATCAAGACCTTCTTTTTGTCTAAAACCTTTGACCACAAGTATTGCCTTGTATTTGTCAATTGATCCATCCGCTTTCATTTTCCTTTTGAAAATCCACTTGTACCCAAGAGGTTTACAACCTGGTGGCAAGTCCACTAATTCCCAAGTGTGATTCTGCAAGATGGATTCAACTTCACTGTTGACAGCTTCTTTCCATAAAAGAGCTTCAGGACTGGACATAGCCTCTTTAAAAGTTAAAGGCTCATTTTCTAACAAATATGTTAGAAAATCTGGACCAAAAGATTTTGAGATTCTAGCACGTTTACTACGCCTAAGTTCCTCTTCCTCATTTTGATCTAACTCTTGTTCTTTATGAGATCTTTTATTGTTACTAGTCTCTTGTCCAGTCTTATTTGGAAATACATGTTCAAAGAAAGATGCATTCCGAGATTCAATAATAGTATTTACATGCATTTTGGAATGTTCTGATTTATGAATCAAAAACCGATATGCACTACTATTCTTAGCATAACCAATGAAAATGCAATCAATGGTCTTAGGACCTATCTTAGTCTTTTTAGGACTAGGAATAGCCACTTTAGCCAAACACCCCCACACTTTTAAGTATTTGTAGGATGGTACTCTTCCATGCCACAATTCATAAGGTGTTTGATTCACTTTCTTTCGGGGTACTTTATTTAAAATATAATTTGCAGAAAGTATTGCTTCCCCCCACAAGTTCTGAGGTAATCCAGAACTTATTAACATGGCATTCATCATTTCTTTTAAAGTCCTATTTTTCCTTTCAGCAATTCCATTTTGCTGAGGTGAGTAAGGTGCGGTGGTTTGATGAATTATTCCATGTTCTTAACAAAACTCACCAAAAGGTGATTCATATTCATCACCTCTATCACTTCTAAGTTTCTTGATTTTCTTACCAAGTTGATTTTCAACTTCATTCTTATATTGAATGAAAGTTTCCAAAACTTCATCCTTGGTTCGAATTAAATAAACATAACTATATCTAGTATAGTCATCTATAAAAGTGATAAAATATTTTTTCCCATCTCTAGTTTGAATTAATTTAAAATCACAAATGTCACTATGAATTAATTCAAGTGGTTCTGTACTTCTTTCAATTGAATGAAAATGAGTTTTAGATAATTTTGCCTCAACACAAATTTCACATTTATGATTTGAATCAATGTTAAATTTAGGTAAACATTCCATATTAATTAATCTACGCAAAGATCCATAATTAACATGTCCTAGTCTACCATGCCATAAATTAGAAGACTCAAGCAAGTAAGAAGAAGATGTATTATTATTAATAACTGAGGATACATCGGTCATTACATTTAACTTGAAAAGGCCATCAGACATGTAACATTTTCCTACATACATCCCATTCTTAGTAAGTACAAACTTGTCACTTTCAAAAACTAGCCTAAACCCATTCTTACTCAACAAAAATCCGAAAACTAAATTCTTGCGAATGTCCGGTACATGCAGCACATTGTTGAGAGTGAGTTCCTTTCCAGATGTTATCTTGAGTACAATCTTTCCTTGTCCTTCAACTTTGGAAGTTAAGGAGTTGCCCATAAAGAGTTATTCACCATTGTCCATTATAGAATAAGATGTGAACATCTTTTTGTCGGCACAAATATGGCGAGTAGCACCAGTGTCCACCCACCATTCTTTAGGATTTCCGACAAGATTTGCCTCGGAAACAACTGCAGAAAGATTGATATCATCTGTACCATTGGAAATATTGTCCACTTCAGTCATATGGGCTTGAGCAGGCTTCTTGCTCGTTCTTCTTTTGCTTTTGCCTTTGCTATGGCAATCTTTGCCCCGATGTCCCTCTTTGTTATAGATGTAACATTTGCCATTAAACTTGTACTTTTTATTATCCCCCTCTCCAGAGCCTTGTGATGAACTTTCTCCAAAAGACTTTCGTTTCTTGGTTTTTGAAGTATGTTCCACCACATTTGCCTTAGACTCCATAGGATGCTTACCAGCCCGCTTTTCAGAATTGCGGTTGTCCTCCTCAATTCTCAAACGCACAATTAATTCGTCCATAGATATTTCTTTGCGCTTGTATTTGAGGTAGTTCTTGAATTCCTTCCAGCCTTTTGGTAATTTTTCAATTAAGGCTGCAACTTGAAAGGATTCACTGAGAGACATGTCTTCTGCGTGAATATCATGCAAAATGAGTTGGAAATCTTGAGTTTGCCTAATCACAGTTTTTGAATCAACCATTACAAAATCCAAGAATCTGTCAACCACAAATTTCTTTGAGCCGGCATCTTCCGTTTTGTACTTTTTCTCCAACGATTCCCAAAGTTCCTTTGCTGTCTTAATTGGACTGTAGACGTTGTATAATGTGTTATCAAGTCCGTTCAAGATGTAGTTCCGGCAAAGGAAATTGGCATGTTTCCAAGCATCAACCGCAGCAACCACTTGCTAGTCGGTTTCATCATCTTTCAGGATAGGAGCATCTTCACGGAGGAAACGAGCCAGGTTCAGAATTATAAGATAAAACAACATTTTCTGTTGCCATCCTTTAAAGTCAGTTCCTGAGAACTTCTCTGACTTCTCTCCATGATTTATTGGTACTGTCATCACAGAAGAGGGGGTTGGTGCAATCGCAGTCACCACAGTAGTACTTGTTTGGGCATTAGTTTCAGTAACCATCAATTCTAATATATAAAACAAAATTATAATTAGAATTTACACTACACAGAAAATTAAACCAAATTCAAAGAATTAAATTCTGTAAAAATAAAAGAAACAAGAATGTAACTTTTATTTTCCAATTAATTTGAAAATAAAATAAAATTTTATTTAAACAAATTAATTCCACACAGAAAATAAAAGAAATAAAAACTATAACTTTTATTTTTTAATTAATTTGGAAATAAAATAAAATTTTATTTAACCAAAATAATTCCACACAGAAAATTAAATTCTGTAAAATAAAAGAAATAAGAATATAACTTTTATTTTTCAATTAATTTGGAAATAAAATAAAATTGTATTTAACCAAATTAATTCCACACAAGAAATTAAATTCTGTAAAATAAAAAAAATAAGAAAATAACTTTTATTTTTCAATTAATTTGGAAATAAAATAAAATTTTATTTAACCAAATTAATTCCACACAGAAAATTAATTTCAGTAACACTTCAATAATTAAAATACTGAAAACAGAATTTTAATTAATGAAAACTCATAAAATAATTTCTAAAAAACCAAAATTAATTTCCTGACAAAATTTCACAAAAATATATTCTGAATTGTTAATGACACCAGTATCGTACTACTAGTTGTCAAAGAAAAAAGACAGTATATTACTACTATCTATCAAATAGCATATGAAATATCTAGAAACCTCCTAGATTTTGATTTGTGATTATGTATCAATAATAAGCAAAATATAACAATCCCAATCAAACAATCAAGAGAAAGAGACACAAAGATTTTACGTGGAAAAACCACAATTGGACACCTTCCAATTGTGATCAAAAACCACGGCAATGACCACAAGAACAATCCACTAAGAAGATATAAAGGAATTACACAGGTATCACTCTCAATTATCTAGCGAATTCACAACGCCTAATTGAACCAACCTCTATGTGCCTCTTCCAACCCCATCTTCAGCACGGAATTGTCTTTCTAATGAGCCACTCCGGATTCCCTCCAAAGCTTCAGGCTCGAATTCTTCAGAATTCACAACTGAAGAACAACTCTCTCTTTTGTGTATAACAAACAAACCTTTGATGCACTCTCTTTAAACCATGAGTTAAATACTCAATAAAATATCAAAGAAAATAACAAAATATCCCCAGATATAAACCTTTAAGAACCAAAAAGAAGATCTGGAGGACTTCAATAAATTACTTAGTTTTGGGAGAAAACCAAGTATTTATAGAAAACCAAAAGTAATCTAAGATTGGGAAAGAAAACCAACTTCTTGTAGAAAACCAACTTCTTGCAAAACTCCAAAGTAATCATGTTTTTGAAGGAAACCAACTTCTTAAAGAACTCTTGTTACAACTTTGGTTTTGATCCATGGAATTTGACAACAAAAGGTCCTAACAATCTCCCCCTTTGTCAAATCCTGGATAAAACCAATCTAAAACAAATTTCCTAACAAAATCTCTCAAGCAGCACCACCAACTATGAACCAACACTCAAATCCATGCTCTTGAACAATTATTCTGAAATAAAATAACCACACACAAGCCAACCAAAATATGTGGAACTAGATTAAATAACAAAATATAAATCAATCCATAAACAAAATACTAACAATCCAACTGTACCAAAGAAGGATATAAGCAAAAGTAAAAATAATGTACCATCAACCAAACTACTGTACCATCAATATACATCAAACACTGGTAATGATGAACCAAACTCTCCCTTATTAAAAAACAACCACAAACACTGAAAACAGTGAACAAGAAAAAAAACGACAAAAAATAATATGGTGGAGCAAGCAAGGAATTTCAGATTTGTACCTTGAAACACACAAGATTATCCAAGAAGCACAATTACTTGAAAACAAAATATGCACAGCCTCTAGAAAATTCCTCATAAAAAAAAGTGATGCATTATGTGAAAAACATAGATCCCATGATAAAAGTGTGTGTGTGACTCTTGGAGTTCGACAAACACTAGATTCAATCCTAGTAGTAATATAAAAGTTGGACCTCTGACAAGAAAATCTAAGCACAACTAAGGAAAGTCAAACCACTAGGAATCAAGGGGTATTTGTTGAGTAAAAGCGGAGGCTCCCCCTCAATCAATGAATCCTTTTTTTATTCTTTTTCTTTTTTTACATTTTTTTTTCTTTTGCACATTTTTTTCTTTTCTTTTGCATTTTTTTTCTTTTCTTCCTTTTTTTTTTTTCTTTTTCTTTTTTTTTTTCTTTTTCTTTTGCACACTCATTGGCGGCTGACACGCTCAAGAGTATGGAAACCGAACCAGAGAAGCATGGATATAATAATGATGGCCTGGTTGGTGACTCTGAGGTAGCCTTTTCCTCATGTTTGGACTACAAAGAACAGAGGGGAAAGCCATGGAGATGCAAAAAGATGGAAGATGGTTAAGAGACTCAACATCACCCATGATATGCTAGTATAGGTCAATTCCTCTAGAAAAGCAAAAGATACCATGCCAGAAGTCCATAGAAAAAAAATCACTAAGTTGGAAGACTCCGATATTTGCTAATCCAAGAGTGTGTACAGAATGAGAAATACTAATCAAAGAACACACACTCCAAAATGAGTAATGACCAGAGAAAGCACACACATATTAACATGTAATGGTTATTCTCATCAATTCCAATATGCACCAAAGACATCTCAAAAATTTTAAACTTGCAAAACCATACTAAGAAAATCTTTTTGGATTTTTTTTTTTTTTTTTAAACTTTTTCTAAACAAAGCAAGACAAAAAAAAAAAACAAACATTCACACATTTTTAAAAAAAAACAACTAAAACAAATAAACAAAAAACCCAAAAACAAATAAACAAATTAACACAAGTCAAGTTTTCTCACCCAAATCTTTTTGGTCTTAACAAAATCAAGTCTAGCGGTCTTGGTAAACGTCATGGTGTTGTGAACACCCTCATGAATCTTGGTATTCCGCCTAGACAAGTAAGGTTGTCTCCTAACCCAAAAAGTATTCGAATTTCTACCCTTTTGAGACAATCTCCCATGCAACTTATAACAAAAAGGGCGAATATGACCATGCATCCCACAATGATGACAAATAAAAACAGGGTGTACCTTCTTTTCTTTTACCTTACCAACTCTAGGGAGTTTGAGAAGTTTTTCCTCTTGTTGAATCTTTTGTCCTCCCTTTCCTTGAGTTCTTGTATCATGAGATGTGGAAGCACTCTGTTTTTGCTCTCTCTTATCTCTAAAGCCAATGCCACTCTTGTCTGAACAGATTTGTTGAGATCCAATGATATCCTCCAAAGTCTTTGATCCTTTGTTCCAAAGACTAATAGTAACCATGGCAACCTTGAGCTCTTCCTCTTTCTTAATCATCAGTTCTTCCAAAGCAACTTGAGACATCTCGAGAGATTCAATCTTTTCTTCATACATGGCATGAGTTTCCTGTAGCTCATTCCTCTCTGTCTCACAAGTCAACAGTTTTGCACAAAGAACTTGTTGATCATCAGCTATCTTGATGGCATTGATCCTAGCCTCGGAAATCTCCTCCTTAAGTTTGACATTCTCACATTCATATGCTTTGAGTTTCTTTGTGAGTTTGTCATTCAATTTGAATAAATTAAGAGACTCCTTATACAGCTTTTCATAGGCTTGCTCAAGTTCTTCATGATCACTCTCCGAAGATTCATCATCAGAGGTATTCTCAACTGACCTCTTCGAAGACTCTGTTTGTCCTTCAGCTTCGGAAGCCGCCGTGAAAGCAAGGAATTGCTTATGTCCCTCTTCGCCTTGATCTTCGTTGTCACTTTCATCTCCATTAGATTCTGATTCATCATCCCAAGTGATGGCGAGGGCTTTCTTCTTCCTCAAACGAGTGGGGTATTCTAAAGCAAAGTGGCCAAATCCTTGGCATTCATAGCATTGGACGCTTTCAGAGTTCCCTTGTATCTTTCCTTTCTCCTTCTTGGCTATAGAATTAATTTTGACTTTATCTTTGCCTTTGGATTTACGAGTATGAGTAGATTCCAAAAGATTAGGATTTTTATTCAAAAAAGATTTTTTAAATTATTTAACAAAAGCAGCCATAATCTTGGAATCTATCTCACAATCCTCATCAGAATCCTCAACCACTTTATGAGCACTACTAAAAGCAAGATCTTTTTGTTTCTTTTTGAAATTTCTATGTGCCTCATAAGTTTGAAGATTTCCAACCAACTGATCTAGCTTGAGGTTGTCAACATCTTGAGCCTCCTCAATAGCCGTAACTTTTGGTTGGAACCGATCGCAAGGACCTCAAAATTTTCCCCACACCTTTGGATTCTGGTATTTTTCCACCTAAATTGAAGCTGACATTCACAATGTCACTCAACTTCGCATAAAATTCATCAAAGGTCTCACTATCTTTCATTGAAAGGTTTTTGGCGGATGTGAGCCTTTGAAGTTTTGAGCGTTTCACAGAAGGAGTGCCCTCATGAATAGTTTGTAAGATATCCCAAGCCTCTTTTGCGACTTCACAATTACAAATACGGCTAAACTCTTCAGGTGTGACAGCGCAAAAGAGAGAATTGATAGCTTTACTATTCCAGCTACTATTTTGGTAATCAGTTGTGTCCCACTTATCAATTGGTTTGGGGAAAGTTACTCCATCAACAGTAATTGTTGGTTCAGTCCACCCATTCATGACGGATTGCCAAACTTTTTCATCAATAGATTTTAAAAAAGATCTCATCCGAGCTTTCCAAAAAGAATAATTGGATCCGTCAAGTAGGGGTGGTCGAACCATAGAATTTCCCTCACGAATTGAATCCATTATCACAAATCAAACAAGATCTCGTTCTAAAAAAAAAAATTTTAAAAAAAAAATAAAGCGATCTAAAAGAAGTTTTTTTTAAAAAAAATAGAACGACCCGCTCTAATACCAATTGAAATATCTAGAAACCTCCTAGATTTTGATTTGTGATTATGTATCAATAATAAGCAAAATATAACAATCCCAATCAAACAATCAAGAGAAAGAGACACAAAGATTTTACGTGGAAAAACCACAATTGGACACCTTCCAATTGTGATCAAAAAACCACGGGCAACAGCCACAAGAACAATCCACTAAGAAGATATAAAGGAATTACACAGGTATCACTCTCAATTATCTAGCGAATTCACAACGCCTAATTGAACCAACCTCTATGTGCCTCTTCCAACTCCATCTTCAAAGACGGAATTGTCTTTCGATGAGCCACTCCGATTCCTCCAAAGCTTTGCTCGAATTCTTTGAAATTCACAACCAAGAACAACTCTCTCTTTTGTGTATAACAAACAAACCTTTGATGTACTCTCTTTAAACCATGAGTTAAATACTCAATAAAATATCAAAGAAAATAACAAAATATCCCCAGATATAAACCTTTAAGAACCAAAAGAAGATCTGGAGGACTTCAATAAATTACTTAGTTTTGGGAGAAAACCAAGTATTTATAGAGAACCAAAAGTAATCTAAGATTGGGAAAGAAAACCAACTTCTTGTAGAAAACCAACTTCTTGCAGAACTCCAAAGTAATCATGTTTTTGAAGGAAACCAACTTCTTAAAGAACTCTTGTTACAACTTTGGTTTTGATCCATGGAATTTGACAACAAAAGGTCCTAACAGCATATAATCATTATTTGTTTTTCCAACTAGAATATTATTTTGTAAATTCACAGAAAATAATTTTCTTAAAAAGAAAAAAGAGAAAAGGAAACAAACGAAAAAATTCTGTAAACAGAATAAATTCTAATCTGTCTTAAGATTGTTGGAACAATCTTCTGTGTAAATAAAATAACTTGAAATAAAGCCAAACAAATAAATAAATAACATACCGTATTTATTTATCGAACCGAATTAAAAATTCAAGACCAAATCGAGTGTGTGACACTATGTCCTTAAGACAGATTCGCCTCACTACGGTGCTTACGGTTGAGTGGCGTCTATCTCACAGGATACAATGATCTTCACAAATCTGTAGAAGCACTTCAAACAAATTTGTTCGGCGAATCAAACCTGTGATCTATACTCTCTTTAATTTATTCTAAAACTAAATATGAAAAATAAATGCACAAGAGAAAAATTGGACAGCAATAAGACAAAATAACATACTGAATTTTTCGACTGTTTTTTCCCGACCCAAAGACTGCTAGAAATAGGTATGTATATATAGCCCACTTGGTAACCTTTAAAACTTACCCAAACAGGTATTGTTTGAAAAGAACAAGTGCACCACTTATTCAAACATTGATTTTGACCGTTGCAACTTTTGAACATATTTTTCAAATCATGAAAAGTGATCCGTTGGTCAAACACAATAACTGTTTGGAACTTCATTTAATAACTATTCCAAATATATATATATATATATATATATTAAATTATTTGAATAGTATAATAAACAAAGGAAGAGGTACAAACTTTAGGAACTTAAAATTTGAATTTAAAATTTGTTAGGACCCTTTGTTGTCAAAATCCGTGCATCAAAACCAAGGTTGTGAGTTGTGGAAGTTTTCCAAGTTTTCATTTTTTTTTTGTCGCCCCGCTCGAGCGGGGAAAGTAACGCTCGAGCGGGGATTGCAAGCTCTCAGCATTTCTGGCAGACTGACAAGATACTGGATGGGGTGATTCCCCGCTCGAGCGGGGCAATGGACGCTCGAGCGGAAAGGCTATATGAGTCGCAAATCTTGAAGTCTCCGCTCGAGCAGGAAGACCCACGCTTGAGCGGACCGCGCGATGACAGTTTCTATAAATTCGCAGATTGGGTGTTTTTTCAAGGACGACTTTTCCTAGATCTGGTTAGGGTTTTCTAGTGTTTTGATTGAAGTTTGCTTCTGAGGTTTTGTGAGTTTCTCTTTGATGTTCTTGAGAGAGTTCTAAACTTATGAGTTAAGATTCATACATCAAAGAGGTTGATACAACATATTCAAGAGAGTTCTCTTCGGTGGAATCCGAAGGTTATTACGTAGAGTTTCAAAAGGCGTTTGATACTTTACGTAGTCGTTAATTCAACAAGTGAAGTTGTGGTGTGGAATCAACTTCAGGATCAGTTCCATGACGAAGGCGTGGTGAAAGAGTTACAGAAGATTCAGAGACAAATTGACTGGGTTGGGTAATTTGTATGGTATCTTTGTAATCTTTTAGTTCTTCAGTAGTGGATTGATCAGTGGCGGTTCGCCCGTGGTTTTTTATTACAATTGAAGGTTCTTCAATTGTGGTTTTTTCCACGTAAAAAATCGTTTGTGTCGATTTATTATTTATTCTTAAAAACAAACAAACTAAAATCACTCTCGTAAGTGCTTGATGGTTTTAGGTTGTGTGTTTTGATTTGTTGGGATTTGGAATTTGTTAATCTTGATCTAGTCACGAATCACGTAGGATTTTCAATTGGTATTAGAGCAGGTCACTCTTTGTTTTTTCAAAACTATAGGAGTGTGATTTTGTGTGACTAGTTTCATGGATTCTATTCGTGAAGGTAACTCGACTCATAGACCCCCTTTACTAGACGGTACAAACTATTCTTATTGGAAAGCTCGTATGAGAGCATTTTTAAAATCCATCGATGAGAAAGTTTGGCACTCTGTTGTCTTTGGGTGGAGTGAACCTATTGTCACCGTAGATGGCATTGATATTCCTAAACCCCTTGATAAATGGGACACAACTGATTACCAGAACTCGAGTTGGAACAGCAAGGCTCTCAACTCCCTCTTCTGCTCTGTCACACCTGAAGAATTCCGTCGAATTTGCACGTGTGAAATAGCAAAAGAGGCGTGGGATATTCTTGAAACAATTCACGAAGGTACTACCTCTGTTAAAAGGTCAAAAATTCAACGTCTCACCTCCGCCTTTGAAACCCTTTTTATGCGAGACGATGAGACGTTTGATGATTTTTATGCAAAACTTAGTGATATCGTGAATTCCTGTTTCACTCTCGGTGAAAAAATCCCGGAAGCAAAAGTTGTTGGAAAAATTTTGAGGTCCCTTCCCGAGAGGTTCCAATCAAAGGTGACAGCCATTGAGGAGGCTCAGAATGTTGATACCCACAAGCTCGATCAATTGGTTGGAAATTTACAGACTTATGAAGCTCATCAAATTTCAAAGAAAAAGCAAAAAGAAACTATGGCTTTCACAAGTACTCATGAGACTGTAAAACCTTTGGAGACTGAATTTGATCTAGAGTTTGAGATGACGGCTATGCTTACAAAACAGTTTAAAATTTTTTTGAAAAAGAAGCCTAATTTCAGAGCCCCTATTTCAAAAGATAAGAGTAATGATAAACCCAAAACTGTTCCACCAAAATTTGCTCAAACTACTGAAAAGAATATTGTAAGAGGGCCAGGGGTCAGGTGTTATGAATGTCAAGGGTTTGGCCATATGTCCCTTGAATGCCCTACGAAGAAGAATCGGAAAAAAGTCTACACCGTAACTTGGGATGATGAAAGCGGGTCGGAGCAAGAACCTGAAGAACCTGAATCTGGTGAAGATGGGGATAGTGCTTTCATGGCATTTTGGGCCACGGTTTCTCAACCTCTTCCAAAGCCTTCAGAATCAGCCCGTGGTCAGAACTTGCATCATGCTCCCACCTTTGATGGGACCAACTATCTGTATTGGAAAATCAGAATGAGGGCTTTTCTGAGAGCCTTTGAACCAGAAGGTTGGCAAACCATTGAAGAAGATACAGAAGGTGCAGATAATCCGGGCAATCAGAGAGCCCTAATCATTATTCGTGGAGCAATTTCTAATGAAGAACAGCAACGGGTCGCTCACTGCACAAAGGCTAAAGATGCATGGGAAATTCTGAGCCAATTCCATGAAAGAGGAGATTCACCTCCACCTCCATCCAGCAACTTATCTGTCATGGTTGCTAGAGTGGACGAGGTCAAGAAGAATGAGGAGCAAAGAGAGGATGATGAAATATCTGAAGACCTTGATGAGATCAATGGCGATGAGCTACAACAAGCTTACGAGAAGCTGTACGAGGAATCTCTGAATTTGTCTAAAACCAACAACAAACTCTCTCTCAAGCTTAAAACATGCGAGAGTGAGAATGTCCGGCTCAAAGGAGAACTCTTGACAGCAAAACAGAATGTCATCAAGATCTTAAGTGATAGGCAAGACTTATGTGGAAAACTCCTATCCTGTGAAACTGAAAGGAATGAACTTTTGAAGGTGTATTCCACATATGAAGAAAAGCTTGAAAGTCTTGAGCTGTCACAAGCTGCATTGGAAGAAAAAGTCAAACAGAGAGATGAAGAACTCCGTATTGCTCGAGCAACAATTGCCATGTGGAACAAAGGTTCCAGATCTCTAGAAGACATTCTCGGGTCTCAACAAATGGGTTCTGACAAAAGAGGGCTAGGCTATGGTGCAACAGCTCAAAAGGGACAAGCCTCTACCTCACACAACTTGAAGACTCAAGCAAAGGGAAAATTGAAGGTAGACCAAGATGACTCTTTTCATCATCAAGCAAAAGCAGGCAAGATCAACAAAAGGGAGGTAAAACCTGTTTTTATTTGTCATCACTGTGGTAGGTATGGCCACATTCGTCCTTATTGCTTTGAACTGTGTGGTAAGGTGTCTCAAAAGGGCAGAAATTCTAATACTTTTTGGGTTAGGAGACAGCCTTACATGTCTAGGCGGAACACCAAGACTAAAAAGATTTGGGTTAGAAAAGATGATTTGACTTGTTTTGTTGCTCACACTGCTCTAAAAGCACGTGACTCACACATGTGGTATCTTGATAGTGGGTGCTCGTCATATGTCCCAGTAACAAATCCTACTTCACCTCCCTTGAAAAATATGAAGGAGGAATTGTTACCTTTGGAGATGGCGGCACTTCTAGAGTCATTGGTAAGGGCTCTATAAGTGTTGCTGGTCTTCCCAAGCTAGATAATGCCTTACTTGTTGATGGTCTTAAAGCTAATCTTTTGAGCATTAGTCAAATGTGTGATTCTCATCATGAAGTTTTGTTTTCAAAAGATAAATGTGAAATTTTGGATAAAAAAGGAAATACCGTTTTACATGGGGTTCGCACATCTGATAACTGCTATGGAATTCTTACTACTAATGATCTCACTTGTCATTCTGCCATCATAAGTAGCATTGATCTGTGGCATCAAAGATTAGGTCACATGAACTTCAAAGACCTAACTAAGATAGCCAACAAAGAACTTGTGAGAGGAGTACCTAAACTAGGTAAGAATTTGAGCCATGTGTGTGGACCATGTCAGCTTGGTAAGCAAACCCGTGCTCCGCATAAAAAGGTGAACAGCTTTACAACCAAACGTCCTCTTGAATTGGTTCACATGGATTTAATGGGTCCTACTCGCACTGAAAGCATTGGAGGTAAAAGATACATTTTTTTAACTGTTGATGATTTTACCAGATTTTCTTGGGTAAATTTTTTAAGGGAAAAATCTGATACATTTGATGCTTTCCAGGCTTTAGTCCTTAAAATCCAAAATGAACAGGGTGTTTCCATTGGGCGTATCATAAGAATCCGAACTGATCATGGTCGTGAATTTGAAAATAGTTCGTTTTCGGATTTTTGTGATATGCATGGTATTAAGCATGAGTTTTCTGCTCCTATTACTCCACAACAAAATGGAGTGGTTGAGAGGAAGAACAGAGTTGTTCAAGAAATGGCTAGGGTCATGCTCCTTAGTAAGAGTCTTCCTCCAAAGTTCTGGGCCGAAGCCTTAAATACCGCTGTTTATGTCATAAATCGTGTGTATTTAAGGCCCGGCACTTTACAAACTCCTTATGAATTGTGGAAGGGTTTGAAACCTAATGTAAAATACTTCAAAACATTTGGGAGTAAGTGTTACATCTTCAAAGATAGAGAGCCCTTGGGCAAATTTGACTCCCGAAGTGATGAAGGTATTTTTCTAGGGTATTCAACCAACAGTAGGGCTTTTCGAGTCTATAACCTGCGAACTTCATCATTAATGGAATCTATCAATGTGGTTATAGATGACACAGGTTCACCTACTTCAGCAACAAATGAGGATGACAATGGTGAGCTTCCAATCTTGGATACTGAACCACAAAATCAAGGAGATGATGCGGCTCAATCACAAGAAATTGTTACAGCACCATCCTCACAGGTAAGTTCAAGTCCAAAGAGTGCTCAAAAGAACAGCACTCCGGTTCCTTCTGTCACCCAAAGTCCTGAACTTAAACCATCAGCAAGGGTGAAACTGAATCATCCAGTTCAACAGGTAATTGGGAGTGTTTCAGATCGAATGAAAACCCGAAGACAGATTCGGGATGAGGTATCACATATGTGTTATGTTTCTTTGATTGAACCTAAGAATGTTAAAGAGGCCTTGCTAGATGATAGTTGGGTTAATGCTATGCATGAAGAATTAGGTCAATTTGAACGTAACAAAGTTTGGACTCTTGTTCCCAGACCTAGAGACATGAATGTGATAGGTACCAAGTGGATCTTTAAAAATAAATCTAATGAGAATGGTACTGTTGTGAGGAATAAAGCTAGGTTGGTTGCTCAAGGCTACACACAAGTAGAGGGTATTGACTATAATGAGACGTTTGCCCCAGTTGCACGTCTCGAATCCATTCGCATTTTACTTGGTGTTGCATGTTTCCTTGGCTTTAAATTGTTTCAAATGGATGTGAAAAGTGCTTTTCTGAATGGGTACTTAAAAGAAGAGGCATATGTTGAGCAACCAAAAGGGTTTGAGGACCCTAAATGTCCTAATCATGTCTACAAGTTAGACAAGGCTTTGTATGGGTTGAAACAAGCCCCTCGGGCTTGGTATGATAGGCTTACTACCTTTCTTCTTGATAATGATTTTCAAAGGGGTAGTGTGGATAAGACATTATTTGTGAAACATACTAAGTCTCATATTCTTGTTGCTCAGATATATGTTGATGATATTGTGTTTGGTTCCACTGCTGATCATCTTGTGAAATATTTTTCGGATTGCATGACACATGAGTTTGAGATGAGCATGATGGGGGAGTTGTCTTAATTTTTGGGTCTCCAAATTAAACAGTCTCCTTCGGGTATATTTGTTTCTCAGTCTAAGTATGCTAAAAATCTTGTGTCAAAGTTTGGTCTTGAGTCTGCCAAACATGCACGCACTCCCATGAGCACCACTCTTCACCTTTCCAAAGATTCCTCTGGTATTGATGTTGATCCTACCCTTTATAGGAGTATGATAGGGAGTCTTTTGTATCTCACAAACCGTCTCCTGATATTTGTTCCAGTGTTGGTGTCTGTGCCCGTTACCAAGCCAATCCTAAAGAGTCTCACCTTCTTGCAGTAAAACGCATCATCAAGTATGTTAATGGGACCTTGGGGTTTGGGGTTTGGTTTTCCACTGATACTACAGCTGAAATTACTGGTTTTTCTGATGCCGACTGGGCAGGGTGTGCTGATGATAGGAAAAGTACATCCGGGGGGTGTTTTTACCTTGGGAATAATCTGGTTTCTTGGCATAGTAAAAAGCAAAATGCTATCTCTCGCTTCATCGCCGAGGTGAATACATTCTTTGCAGGAGTTGTTGTACCCAAATGTTGTGGATGAAGCAAATGCTTCATGATTATGGAATAGAACAGAACACTCTCACTCTTTTCTGTGATAACACAAGTGCCATAAACATTTCAAAAAATCCTGTCCAACACTCTCGCACCAAACACATTGACATCCGTCATCATTTTATTCGAGAGTTAGTGGATGAAGGCCTTGTTGTTTTGGAACATGTTTCTACTGAGCATCAAAAAGCTGATATTTTTACAAAACCCCTTGATCTTCTTCGATTTGAGTTTCTTAGAAAGATCTTGGGTGTAATGTCTCAGTAACTAGGCTGTTTCTTGTAAGGTGAGTGTGAGTGGTTGACTTACTGTTCTTGAATGTGATTATCTGCGTTTGAGTTCTGATATCTTTTCATCAAAATTTTTATGAACACTGCTCCTGTTGCATACAAGATCTTTTTCATCTTTGTTCATAGCTCATTCTGAATGCCCATACTCATTTACTTCATGAACTCACTCTGTACACATCCTTGAGATAAACTGTTGCAGGGGTTTCCGCACAAGTGATCAAAGTTCTCTATGGACCACTGACAGTGTTTCTTGTACTCTTACAGAGGAATTGACCTATACTGGTATATCATGGGTGATGTTAAGTCTCTTAACCATCTACCATCTTATTTCACTTCCATGGTTTCTCCCTCAGTACATGATTTCCGGGCATTAGGAAAAGGCTACCTCAGAGGCACCAACCAGGCCATCATTGTGATTTCATTCTTCTCTGGTTTGGACTCCATACTCTTGAGCGTGTATGCCACCAGTGAGTGCCCACAAGAAAGAAAAGTTTTAAAAAAATATATATATAATAAAAAATAAAAAAAGGGATCATTGTCTGAGGGGGAGCTTCCGCATTTACTCAACAAATACCCTGTGATTCCCAGTGGTTTGACTTTTCTTTGTGATGGTCAGTTATTCTTGTTGGAGGTCCAGCCATCAGATCACTACGAGGATTAACTCTAGCTTTGTGGCTCTCAAGGATTGCACACACACACATTCTTTTTATGAGCTCTCATGTGTGTTTTTGAGTTATGCATTCTCATGATGCGTGTGACTTTGATTTAAATGCTATCTGTTTCATTCATGAGCTTGTGTTTCATCTCTTTTCTCAATTTTTCAGGACTCAGAATTGATGGATACCCTTGTCCTTGTGGAACAGTATGTCACCTGGTCATCTTACCTATTACAGGACATCCTAGGTGTTTTTATTTCATTTAAAAAAAAAAAAAAGTTTTTTTTGTCCCCGCTCGAGCGGACCTTTTCACGCTCGAGCGTGTTTTTGTGGGTTGCAGTACTTTTTGCAGTTCTGGATTTGGTTTTTTTCCGCTCGATCGGCCTTATTCACGCTCGAGCGCGCCTTTGCAAGGTTTGTCTCCCGCTCGAGCGTCAAACCCTACGCTCGAGCGGGCTGGTTTTCTATTTATTTCCCCCCTTCGACCTTTGAGTCACTTTTGGCCATTCCACTTCGTCTCTTCCTAGGGCTTTGACGACTTGTCGATTCAGTCCTCCTTCTATCGTGATCGGTGCATTATTTTGACTCTTCTTCCCTTGCACTACAGGTACATTTTTTTTCTCTTTCCCTTGTGTTGTTTCCCTATATTTATTTCGTTTTTTGGGTTGATTGTGGCTGTTGGTTCTTGAGTCCGTGTCTTGAGTTTATTTGTGTTGTTCTTGTGTTAGTTTTGATTGATGGTTGTTTGCTAGTAGTTTCGTCAATCCTTCCTCTCTTAGGGTTTTTCTATTTTGGGTTTCTAGCCATGTTGTCTTTTGGGTTTCTTTTTGGGGTTTTTCTAGTATGTTGTGGTATGTTTGTACTGGGGATTTTGTTTGCCCCTCCATGTGGACTCATGCTTGTTTACCTTTGGAATTTGCTTCTTGGTTTTGCATTAGGGATTATGCTACATTTTCTACCTCAGAGTTGTTTGAAGTTGTTTGACTTAATTTCCTGCTGCCATATTTTCATGTTATGATCTATTATTTGGTAGTTTCTTCGATTTCTGGATATCATATATTGTGTCATTCTGATTCAGTTGATTATTACTGTATATTGCCCTAATGGACTAATGTTTGTTATCTCTTGGCCTCATTGGTTTTGTTCTTTGGTTTTGGGTTGGGGTTTATGTGTCTTGTTTAGCCATGTCCGCTCCCAAACGTCGTAAGTCGACGGCATCTCGCCCTTCTTATAACACCGAGCGCTTTCCCTCAGTTGAAAAAGCTAAGTTATTTCGTGAGTCCTACCATTCTCGTTCCATACACCTTGAACGTAACGTTCATCCATCTACCTTTGAGTCTCTCTCTATCCGGTCTTTATTTGATCCCCTGGGAGGTGATAGGGTTCTTTTGTTCTCTGGGCCACAAAACCTTACTTGGATCCGGGAGTTTTACTGTAATATGCATGGTCTTGATGATATAGGCCCGTCTTTTAAGACCTGGGTGCGATCCAAAGAAATCTCTGTCACCACTGATGTTATTCATGAGCTTTTAGGGATTTGTCATAGATCACCTATTTTTTATCCCTTTCCCGTCCCATCTCGTCCCACTTGTAATTTTGATGAGGTTGCTCAGACTCTGTGCGGTTCTTCTCGTTCTTGGCCTTCAGGTTCTTTGATTAAGCAGCATGAACTTCTACCTCAATTTCGGTTGCTCAATTTGATCATGTGTGCTAATGTTCTTGTTACCACCCATAGTTCTGAAGTTAAGCCAGACCAAGGTTTTATTCTTGAGTGTGTTGCCCACAACCGACCCATAGACCTTGCCACCCTCATCATTCAGAAGATGGTTGCAGCTTTTGAGCGCACCAATCTTGGTTTACCATATGGTTGTCTCATCAATCGCCTGTTAGCCAAATTTGACATTCCTAAATTTGATGAGGACGAGTTTGCTTCCCCGACACGCCCATTTACTAAGAAGACTGTTTCCCAGAGTCAGTCTCATATTAGGGGGGTTTCGTCTAGTCGGTCTGGTGCAGGTTCTAGTGCTGCTGCAGCCATGGCAGAGGAGGCCGAGTATGATGCAGCTGCTGGTGGTGATCTTGGTGAGGGGGAGCAGCAACCTCCTGTTCGTACACTTCGCGGTCAGCTACAGTCCTTAGAGCGATCTCTTGGTTCACGATTTGACCATCTTGAGGAGATGATGGATATTTTTGAGGCTCGCCTCACGGATCTTGAGACTACTTCAGATGCTCGGTTCCGTGCTTTGGAGGCTTCTTCCGAGCGGATTGAGGGTTCTGTTGACCAGATTTTGGCTTTCCTTCGGCTGCAGACTCCGCCCCCGGCTCCTTGACCTTGGCTCGTTGTTTTGTTTCCTCCCGGCCAAAAAGGGGGAGTGATGATGATACAGTTTTTGATACAGTACAGTTGGATGGTATAGTTTCAGTTTTTAATACAGTACAGTTGGATGGTATATTTTTGATAGATGTTTGTGGATGAATCATGTTTTATGATGGATTTGTTTTACTATTTAATTCTTTCCACAGATTTTTGGTTGGCTTGTGTTTCGTTGTTTTGTTTTTCAGGATCATTGTACTCGTGCATGCTTGGTTGTGGATTGTTGCATATTGGTTCATGAGTTGGCACTTGATTTCATTAGTTGGCACTTTCTTTTAGACTAGTTTGTTCAGAATTGGCAAATTGTTTTTAGACTAGTTTAGAATCTTGTTTTTAGTTCTTTTGTGTTTTTGATTAGGAAAACTGTTTTAGAATGGTTTTGTCCGGGATTTGACAAAGGGGGAGATTGTTAGGACCCTTTGTTGTCAAAATCCGTGCATCAAAACCAAGGTTGTGAGTTGTGGAAGTTTTCCAAGTTTTCATTTTTTTTTGTCGCCCCGCTCGAGCGGGGAAAGTAACGCTCGAGCGGGGATTGCAAGCTCTCAGCATTTCGCGCATCGACAAGATATGGATGGTGATTCCCTTCGCCGAAGGGCAATGGACGCTCGAGCGGGAAGGCTATATGAGTTGCAAATCTTGAAGTCTCCGCTCGAGCGGGAAGACCCACGCTCGAGCGGACCGCGCGATGACAGTTTCTATAAATTCGCAGATTGGGTGTTTTTTCAAGGACGACTTTTCCTAGATCTGGTTAGGGTTTTCTAGTGTTTTGATTGAAGTTTGCTTCTGAGGTTTTGTGAGTTTTTCTTTGATGTTCTTGAGAGAGTTCTAAACTTATGAGTTAAGATTCATACATCAAAGAGGTTGATACAACATATTCAAGAGAGTTCTCTTCGGTGGAATCCGAAGGTTATTACGTAGAGTTTCAAAAGGCGTTTGATACTTTACGTAGTCGTTAATTCGACAAGTGAAGTTGTGGTGTGGAATCAACTTCGTGATCGGCCCATGATTTATATGTAGTGAAAGAGTTACAGAAGATTCAGAGACAAATTGACTGGGTTGGGTAATTTGTATGGTATCTTTGTAATCTTTTAGTTCTTCAGTAGTGGATTGATCAGTGGCGGTTCGCCCGTGGTTTTTGATTACAATTGAAGGTTCTTCAATTGTGGTTTTTTCCACGTAAAAAATCGTTTGTGTTGATTTATTATTTATTCTTTAAAACAAACAAACTAAAATCACTCTCGTAAGTGCTTGATGGTTTTAGGTTGTGTGTTTTGATTTGTTGGGATTTGGAATTTGTTAATCTTGATCTAGTCACGAATCACGTAGGATTTTCAAAATTAAATTAAATTCCCACAATTACAAACTTTAGGAACCACTTAGGAATCCAAAATTTGAATTTAGAATTAAATTAAATTCCCACAATAATTTTTATTGAAAAAATTCAAATGAATTTTATCTAAAAAATTAATGTTTAGACTCGAAAAACGACGTCAACTTCCCATTCACTCATAAATGGTTTTGACGTTCTGTCTTCACCTCTTCGGACCCACCCCAAACAACGTTTGGGGCCCACTCAAATTTGGGCTAAAAAATATGCCTATATTAAACCATTTTTCCAACATGTAATCCTTGATTAAGAATTCGTAACAAGTAATTAAGATGAACTCCTAAGTTAATTGCATGTGTCATGTGTTATTTGTATTTATATCTGTCTAAAATTCTATTTTCGATACGCGAATTGAAGGCCTTATCAGCATCTGAATACGAAATTGACTACGTTTATGTGTTATTTAGAATTTTTAGAATTTTCTGGTAAGTTTAATTAGATTTCGACTTGGAATCAAATAATTAGAATAAATTAATTAAACTAGACTAAGGCTAATCAAATTAATTAGTGTAAGTTAAGTAGGCCTATATAAGGCCCATATTGATCAAGAGCCCACTCATATGTACACTCCATCCTCATTTCTTGACCTCAAAAAAAAAAAGTGAGAGAAAGAGAGAGAGAAATTGAATTCAAGCTAGGAGAAGAGGAATTTGGAAGAAAATTGGAGAATTGACTTGCTAGCTCAAGAATTAACTTTTAAGAGGCCAATTGAAGAGTGTAGGTAAGGATCATACTCTTAAACTTAGTATTTAAGACATTGGTGTTTGAATTCAAGAGGTTTAAGTGTTTAAACATGAGAATCTAACTTCGATGATGGAATTTGAGATTAAATCATGCATGCATGTATGGTTCATCAAGTTTTGAGTTTATTCTCCAAGAATTCTTACATGCGTAGGCATATACTTGCATGATTTTGAAAATTCAACATGATTCTTCTCTTCTTGCTTCATTTGAACATGTTTTGGAACCAAAGATTTTGAGTTAGTGCATGCATGTGTATATATATATAAAGTTTGATTGTGGACAATTGACTTACTTTTGAGCCTTGATTTTGTGAAATGGCTTTCAATTCATAAAATTCTATGAGTTTTCAAGAGTTTTCTTAAGTTTTGGCCCAAAAGAATGAGCTTTGAAGCTTTGGAATTTGATTTTTGAACTTGGAATAACAATCTGGAAATTTCAGAATTTGGTCGCATTGCATGAGTGACCAAACCGTCGCTTAAGCGTAAAATTCAAGCTTCTAGTAGTTTTGCAGACAATTGCACGGTGGCTTGAGCGACCGATTGTGCGCTTGAATGAACGTTCTTTTTCTCAGTACTTTGCTCGGCAACTGTCAAGCGATTGTCGAGCGTGAATGAGTGACCAAACCGTCGCTTAAGCGTAAAATTCAAGCTCCTAGTAGTTTTGCAGACAATTGCACGGTGGCTTGAGCGACCGATTGTGCGCTTGAATGAACGTTCTTTTTCTCAGTACTTTGCTCGGCAACTGTCAAGCGATTGTCGAGCGTGAAAATTGAGCATCCAGTACTTTTGTAGACTTTGCAAACTGCTTGAGCGACCAAAGTTACGCTCGAGCGAGCTGCCCTGTTTCTGAAATTTTACAAAATGTTTTCAAAGTACATTTTTGCATTCTCATTACATCTCAGGCATTCCTAGGTCATGATTAAGCTACAATAATGAGGATAAGAGTTAGAAACACATGCTAATAAATAAGAATGATAAGTTATGCACTTTGGGGCATCTGTTCAATGTATATCTATCATGTGTTATCACCCACCTGATCAGTCCGTTCTGTCCAAGTTATCTGCTCTACTATTGGAGCTATCTGTGCGTAGCAACTCTGTAAAACTATGTTTGATTATAAGTATTTTATGACTAATATGATATGATCTGTTTTCTTAAATGCTATTTTATAAACCATGAATGATTGGCCAACTTTCTAAAATGTAATCGTGACATCCGTAGCATCATGTGATATGTTATATGTTACCTGGTACCAGGGTTCACGTGGGTTCCATTTATGGGACTAGTTATGCATAACTGCATATCTGATCTGCACGTTGGTCTTTTATGACCAACCAAATCTCATGTGAATAAGGGTCTTCATAACCATCTCAAGTGAATATGGGTCTTTATGACCAATCTGATCTATAACTAATAGATGTACCACGTAAGATTATTAATGAAATCTATAAAAGCATGTGAATCTGAATCTATTTCTAATTTGAAATATGTTTTCTGAATCTATTTTAGACATCATTCATAAACGCTTTACTCTGTTGTTATTCACTGGGCTTTAACTTACCGTATTATTTATGTACGTAGGTGATCAGGCGCGGGATCAGGCCTAACATGTCAGCCTGGAGTTCTATTTGTCGAGCCAACCACCGTGCCTCCCGAGGAGGTTCCCAAGTGTTTCAGTGTTCAAGTCAAGTGCACGTGATGTCTATCTTTATCTTTTTCTTTCTTTTGTTAAACAAGACTGTTGAATACTCTATAAATAGAGTTAAGTCCATTTTTGTTTATCTGTACATGGGATGATGTGTGTATGACGTCCATAAGAATATAAGTTTAAATTTTCTGTCCCATGTAAGTCTACATAGCTCTATGGACATTATATTTTGTATATTTGCTTCCGCTAGCCCCCTAATTATTTGATTACTGTTAAGAGGCCTTCGGTAATCTACGGATTACTGACCGGTTATGATGCTTAACCTATAAGGGTGGGTTTGGGTCGTGACAAAGTCCAACCTGTGCATGGGTACAAGTTCATTATTAAAATAATGAGTTCTTTTTTCGATTTATTCATTAAACTAGCTATTAATATTTATTTTTTTAAAAAAAATAAATTGAAAACTAATCCAGATTGTGCCTAAAAAATTAAAATAATTTGTATATATATATAATAAAAATAATTAAGTGAGATATGAGAAATTATAAAATAAAATAAAAAAATACTACAAACTAGACTTGTACCCCCACATAGGTCGAACTTGCACCCCACACGGAATTCAACTAAATATAAAAATAATCATTACAAATTACACTTACACCCCGCACAGATCGAACTCGCACCCCGCACAGGTCAGACTTGCACCCCACATAAAATTCAACCAAATATTGTGGGGTGTTGCGACCTATGCAGAGTGCAAGTCCAACTTGTGTGGGGAGCAAGTCTAATTTGTAGTGATTATATTTTTTTAATTTTAGTAATTTTTTTCTTTTTTTTATAATTTATAGTATCTCACTTAATTATTTTTATTTTATTTTTATAGAAATCATTTAAATTTTTTAGGCACAATTTAGATTAGTTTTCAAATTTTTTTTTTCAAAAAATTAAAAACTAGTTTGGTGAATAAATTGAAGAAAAAAAAAAAAAAAAAAAAAAAAAAAAACTTATCATTTTACACATGCACGGGTTATACTTGCACTCCACATAAATTGAACTTGCACCTAGTAGAGAGCGAACTTACACTGCGCGTAGATCGAACTTGCTCCATGCACATGTTGGACTTGCACCTTGCACCCCACACAAGTTGAACTTGCACCTTACACAATTTGAATATGCATCCCAAAAAAGTTAGAACCATATGAAATTGATATTTTGTTTTACCAAACTAGATATTTTCTTTTTTCAAAAAAAATAGGAGACAGAATTCAACCAAATATAATAAAATAAAATAGTATTTTTTTAGTAAAACTTAATTTGAGATAATTTTATTATTTATATTAATTTGAACTATAAATCTCATTATAATTATAAAAGTTTTTCAATTTAAAAAATTAGTATTGTGGAGGAAAAAAATATGAGTCCAAACCCAAATCCAATCACGCTAGCCTAAAACAAAAAGTGGTAAGTCCAAACCCATCCCTTAAAGCCCACGAAGGACATTTGGACATCTGGTAACAACTTGGCATTCAATCAAGTCGCATGAGAGGACAAACAAATATAAAAGATAATCTTCTAGAAAACAAATTTGTAAAATAAAGGACAAGTGTCGGATTGGGTTTCATCCAACAATGACGAGTGTAGAACAGACAAGACTAAGTCATAGGCTAGACCTAGTAAGAAACAGAGCCATCCAATCAATTTAATCCAACGAACGTAATGTTCGGTGAGCTAGCCACTAATATTTGACATTATCCAAGCCGTCCATGTGACAGAGATCTAACGATCAAAGATAAGACACACTTGGCAAGTTGCCCGACCAAAGCCGGGGATGGGCAGAACCCTTTGATCAAAACAAAATCCGACGAATGAGATTTGAGCCAGAATAGCTATAAATGGGTAAGCTAACAAAGCACAAGAAAATAAGTGAGTAAATCCTATTTAAGCCTATTATACTCAATCTTAGTCAATTCTTGCTTTAGACATATTTCCTTTTTATATTATATGGCCGATCAGTGTACTGACTTGATCATTGGAGAGTTCTCCCGACCAACCCTAGTTGAAAGTGATCACTAACGTTTGATTTCTCTTCGCAAAGTGCAAAGCATTAGACACATCATCTCGCTTTCCCTGTAGAGATAATCTCACATTCCACAAGTATAAATTACACTTGTATCGAACACATGTTGAACTTGCACCCTATATAGAAAATAATCGTGCTAGACAAATGTTAAACTTAGACCCAGACATCTCTATGTATTCGTTCAAAAAAAAAAAAAGGCATCTATATGTATATTTTTTTCAATTGAAAAGTAAAAATAATAAATTCTATTCAAGTAATTTTAAATAATTTTATTATTTATATTTGTGCAAGCTTTAATACATTTTATTTTAATTGTTTAAATATTTTAAAAGAATGAATTTTTTAGTTATTTTAAATCTTTAAATTTTTTTATTAAATGTATTTACTCAGTTGAAAGAAATAATTTAAAAATTAAATTTATATTTTACAAGATATACATATTTTATCTAAATAAAATAAAATAAAGTAAAAAAGAAGAAAGAGAGTGTGTGTGAGTTAGTGAGGAGGATTTTTTTTGGGGGGGGGGGGGGATGCTCTACTGTGCAAACAAAACGACACAGTTTTACACTTTTTTTTTTTTTTTTTTTTTTTTTTTTTTTAAGAGAGAAAGTTGTTGGATTGAAACAAAATAAAATAAAACCTTACAAATTTTCAAAGGCATTTATTGCAGTAAGGAGAAATATGTACTGACATGTTTTTTATTTTATTTTTGAAAATTCACATGAGTTGAAATTTAATGTATGTTTATTGATTATTATTATATATATATATATATATATATTTAAAATCAAACTAGTTATATTTCTCTTGACATTGATATTTATTAGATTATAGTTAGTTATATTCTATTATTCACACATAAATATAAGTTATCTACTCTATATTAGTATCTGGGTCAACTTGTGCTCACTTCGAATAATCTCAAAACTTTGAAATTAATTGAGGAGACTCAAATTAATTGATTGATTTTTCAACAAATCAATAAATGATATGTAATAATACATATAGTTGCAAGTAAATTAACAATAATATTTTAAGTGTTTTATAATTTTTTTAATTGATTTTCCTAAATGAGAACAATATTGATGTTATTGTTATTTGAAATTTTTTTTTAAAATTATAGTTTGACTCTTGTAACAAAATAAATCATTAATTTTTAATTTTATCAATTTAAACGCTACTATTTTGATTTATTTTCAATCTCAATCATTAGCTCATTTTTGTTAGGTAAAATTAACGAAAAAATATTTCAATTATTAAACTCAATGTAGATATATATAAAATATTTAAAATATTATTTTTGCTTAAATTTATTTAACTAAAATAGGTCAATGATTTAAATTAAAAATAAAACAAAATATTTAAATTTAAATAGATAAAATTAAAAATTAAAAAAAAATCAGAATTTATTTTATTACAAAAATTAAATTTTGCTATTTTTAAAAAAAATAATTTCCCTCATTATTTTTGTTAATTTTGCTCAAATCAATGTAAAGAAACCAACAGCAGCACACATATCAACGCATTTGGGGTGTTGCTGTGCACGTATTATTGTGCAGCTCTGTAAGCTTATTTTGAAATTCATTTTTGTAGTTTAAATTGTTCATATTTTAGAATATATTAAGTAAAATATATATGTAAAAAATGAAATTAATCGGATATGGTTAACTGTTTCATCTACTCACATTTCTATCTTAAAAAATAAATGACATTATGATTTAAAATAATAAAATAAATATAAATATGAGTGGATAAAAGAGTTAATGATATCTAATTAATTTAATTTTTTATAAATATATTTTAATCAGTATACTTTAAAATATAAAAATTTAAATTACCAAAAAAAATCCTAAAATAAACTTATAAGGCTGCACAGCGGTTCCTGTTGTGTTGACTGCAGGAGGCACCCCAATTCCCATATCAACCTATTAAATAAAAAACAAAAAAAAAAAACACCAAAGTATGTACTTTTGGGGCACAGCACTCCTGTTGTACAGCAGGACCCTTCGTTTGGGAAGTGGCCACGGGACTAAGATAGGATAAAATAAATTAAAATTTTAATAAGGGAAAATATTATATTTAAATTATAATTATTTTATTTTTTTTTTATAAAAGTTACAAAATTTATTTTAAATGAGATTTTTTAGTCTTAGATTAAAATAATTAAAAAATTAATTTACATTCCAAACGAATCCTTAATCCATTAATCAAAAAAAAATCATGTCCTTACAATTAATTTTGTACTTTCTCTTGTAGTTGTAACCATAAATTTTTCCTACTAAACAAATGATTAAATGTCTCACATACATATATGGTTTACAAAATTGCAACCCCACACCTAAGTGAGATTTTGGTCATTTATTTAGTAGAAAATTTGATATCTCTAATATTATCCGATTAAAAAATCTTTGTCTGTTCCACTACTCCGTAATTGTCCCTTGTTTTTACTGTCATAAATATCATATCTAATTAAAAAAAATTAATTCTTTTCTTAAATATAATTATTTTAACTTATTAAAATAAGGAAAATGTTTAGGCCTCGAATGGTAGAGGTTCCAATGCCTCAAATTCCTATTTGTTGGATTGTATTGGTTTTTTAAAAAAAATTTATTTGTTGGGATGTGATTGTTTGTTTGTTTGTTTTTTTTTTTTTTTTTTTTGGAATGATGGTTATGTATAATGATGTGCTAAAAAATTAGACAACTTGCACTCACTTAGCCTGTGTAGTTTGATAAGGTGAGTGAGTTGGATTGAACTGGTTGGATAATAAAATTGACTGATTAATTATGAATAAAAATATAGTAGAGACTCGTACAAAATTATATGAAATTAATAAATTTTAACCAGCAGCTTAATTGATCAATTAATTTTATCACTTAATCAATCCAACCCAAGTTAAGTTGGTACAGGATGCCCACCCTATCTTTCAAAAAAAGACAACGCAGCCCGACAAATAAAAATAAAAAGCACAGCTCAATAAATAGAAATAAATAAATAAATATAAAAAAAAATGATGAGAGAAATTATCAAGATATTCGTGGCCCTAGCACTGTCGTTAAAATAATCCGAAATTAAAATAACTTACTAAAATAATCAAATTTCTAAACACCCATCAGCCTCTCTCTCTTCAATACGACCAAACTCTCTCTCACATTCTCTTTCTATTTTCTCTCTCTGTCCTTTCTTTTTTTTTTTCTTTTTTTTTTCTTTTTGAACAATCTGTCCTTTCTTCTCTCACTCCCTTTTTTTTCCCTTTTTTTTTTTTTTGGTCACTTTCTTCGGATATTTATTTCTCCTATATGGCCCCGTTTGTTTTGGGTATAGAGGGTGGGATGGGATTAAGATATAGGTAAGATCCATTTAGTGTTATGTTTATTTGTAGAGGTAGATAATGGATTAAGATGGAGAAGGGGATTAAGATGGAAGTTGGAAGGAGGATTGGGATGGAGGAGGTGGAGATGGTATTAGAAAAATAGTAAGGGGACTATAAAGTTTTTTATTTTTTTTATTTTTTACATGTTGGACATTTTTTTTGAACATTAATGTTTAATTTTTTGTATTTTTATTTGTTTTATTATTTTATATAAAAATAATTTAACAATTCCTACACTAACAACTATCATCAAAACAAACACAATTTTACTTAATTCCCTCACTATTAATCCTCTCACTATGAATCCCTTCCATTCTATCTTTGGAAACAAACGAGGCCTATAGGTGCTGTTAGTAGGTAGTGATATAGAGTATAGAAAAATGTTTGGAAATTTTAAAAAAGAGCTCAAATAATTTTGATGTGTGTGTTGGTCTCATTTGTTGTGATATTTTAGTCTTATATTTTTTTTGGGAAAACTACCAATAGGTCTTAATAGTTAGACTTAATTCCTATCAAGTCCTATTGAAAATAAGTCTTGTTAAAATTATCGTCAAAAATAATTTTTTGTAACAATTTTTTACATATATCGCTAAAAATTAATAATTAGTGACTTCTTTTGGTCATGATTTTTATAAATTGTCGCTAAAACTTATAATTAGTGACTTTTTTATGACAAATTTTTCTCATAGGTCCTATTAGACAATAAGTTCACTTATTAAGACTGTGGGGAAGTGGTTTGGAAATATTCTTATGATCCACTAGGACACTCGAGATCCTCAGCTGACAACCTAAAAAGGAATAAACACTCCGGCCGGGGGTGCTGGAATTAGCACTCCTACGGTTAAGTTAGTGTATGCTCTCTTAGTTACTTGTATCTTAAGTTAAGCATAATAATTCTCACATACCTCTCTCTAGGTGACATTCTTCTATTTATATCTTTTCTTTCTTGGGCTTCAGGGCTGGGCCTACCTTCAATTCGTCGTATAACTATTTACTCGGCTCCTTTTGTTGCAAACCGCTCTTCATTTGGCCCCTTACTCAACTGGTTATTTGGCCGAATAGGGTACCTCTGGATTTGTGTATAAGACGGGGCCGAATGCGATATATGAATTTTGACTCTCTAAGTCCAACTATTCGGCCTCTTTACGTCTCCCGATATTCGGCCCCCACAATTGCCTCCCGAACACTCCACTAACGACAGTTAGTTGGTGTGTTTGGTTTCGAACTCAAAAAGTCAGAGCCAAAATTCGGCGGTTAACCTCATTCCAATGCGGATGTTAGAGCACATGCCTTTTGGTCATCATTTCAACTTCCCGCCCCTTAGTACGCGTCCATTTATTGTGATTTAAAATTTTGTCATCTTTTCAAATACATACACATTTTTGGATGCTTAAAGTTTTTGGACTGCCTTCTGACTCACCTCTGCAACTTTCTTTTATCCTTCATTATCCTCTCCGTCTCTTGTAAGTTCTTTTCCTCTCTACTTTGAATCTCTTTTCCTGGTTTGTTTTTAGTTTAGCATACTCCTATAGGCTGACAAAAATGGGAAAGCATTTGAAAGACCTCCTCTCCGCAGATCGAGTCTCTGGCTTTCGATGCCATTTTTCTATCCCTGATGACGTCCGTCTGTCACTTGTGAGAGACGGCACCCTTGATATGGAGAGGGCTGATGAAAGCACAATCGTCTTCCCTCTCTTATCAATTGTAGAGGGCGGAGTCCGTTTCCCGCTTCACCCATTCCTTAGGGTTGTTCTTCGCTATTGGGGTCTAATCCCTTCCCAACCCAATGTCAACTTTTTTAGAATCGTAATGGGGATTATAGAGTTAAGCCGTCGCCTTAGGATTAACCTCGGCATACCTGCTATTCGGCACTGTTATGTCTTGGCCAAGTCTTCTGGCCGGCATGGACGCTATTTCCTTAGGGCCAAGGACACCGACCATCAATTAGTGACTATGCTTTCCAGCTCTGGCAAGCTAGTCGATGATGTCATGGTCGTTGTCCGAGGTAACTGGGAATTTGGCGAAGGCGAGGACTGCCTAGATCCTATTCCTAGACGGAGGGGCGAACCAGGTGGCTATATAGCTCCTTGCATTTATTTTTCTTATATTTACAAGGCTTTATTTTTGCGGTCTTATGGTTTTGTTTGCGCAGGAAACAATTTGAAGAAAGTTTTGATTTCAACCGACGACGCTGTTCTTACGGAAATTAAAGTCGCGCCCAAATACTTCAGCCATCCAAGCCTTCAGAAACAAGAGAGGGCGGCCCACATTCTTCTTCGATACGAGCCGACGTATACGACGTTTTCAGCGGCAGAAAACATCCCAATTCCGAGGGGTGAAGAGTTTCTTACGGCTCTTGTTTTAACCAACTTCAAAAACTTGTGGAAAGTTGGTTTCAACGGATCCAACTCGGAGCAGGGGGAAGTACCTGAGGAGGTCGCCGAAGAGTCAGACCAATCTGAAGCCGAAGTAGACGAGGCTTTGAAGTTGGCCTTTGAGGAAGCCGGTCTCAATTTAGCCAACCCTCCATCCACTTCAGGCCGAGGGGACCTTCTCTTCGACGACATTTTTATTGGTTTAGAAGACCTTCCCGGCGCGTACCCCGAAGACATGGCCGGGTTTTCACTCACACAACTTGCCAAAAAGAAAAACATGAAAAGAATGACCGCGCGGCAGAGAGCAAAGGCCATTCAATCTAAAGTTCCACCTACCGCCGAAGCTGAGCCCTCCCTGCCTATTATCGAGGAGGAGACGGCTTAAACCCGAAATGCCGAGTCGGAGACGGTTGTGCAGACGAATCAGGAGGCTGAGCAAAGGGCGGAGAAACGTCCTGCCGAGGTCAAGGCCGACTCTGAAAAAAACCTCACTGACAAACGGCCCTTAGAGAAGTCAGATGTGATTGTGCCCTTTGTCGTTCAACCAAAGATAAAAAACATGCCGATCTCCTCTGACGCGTCGGCTATGAAAGACCCAGCCGTGGCGTTGAGCATGGCTTCGTCGCTCTCATTGCCGGCTGACAAAGCGGCTTTTCGGGCGGAGCCAGATCTGTTGGCAATAGCATTAGCCGCTCAATCGGCTCTTCTAGTATATATCTTGATCTTGTCTTTCCCTTTTATGCATATATTGTTTTGGTTTTAATTTCCTGTTTTGCAGACGGTCGGAATGATAGCCGAGATAGGCTGTCGCCAGCATGACGCCATCGAACGAATTGGCCGTTTACAATTGGAAGTTGAAGGCCAGAGGAGCAGGGCCGAGTTCGAAGCAGCAAAGGCGAAGATGGAAGGTACGAGGGCCGAAGCTGACATGGAAAGGGCGAGAAATTCAAACTAGCTCAGATTGGCCGCCGAGGAGAGGGCAAACGCAAGCGAAAATGTGCTCAAGTTAGCCCGAGAGGCGATTGCCAAACTGGAGGCTGACTTGGAAGAATCAAAGAAGGTGAAAGAAGTAGCCGACTCCGAGGCTTCTAAGGCGTACGAGGCTTGGCAAAGCGCTGCCCTCGCAAATTATGTGGAAGAAGTCCCCAAATTTAAAAATCGGGGATTCAAACACGACTGGCTCAAAGCCATTACTGTTGCTAATGTGACATTGGCTATGCCGATTCCATACGAGCAAATGGACGCTGAGCTGCTGGAGTCTGACTCCGAGGATTGATTAGGGCAACATTTTAGTTGTTTTTGTTTAAGGATTTTGAATGTATTGTTACAGTTTTTCGTTTAGTAGTTTTTATGTGTAAAATGACTACAATTTTTAAGTTTTTGCTAGGCATTTCCATGCAAACTTGTAGCTTTTTGTTTAGTAGTTTTCATATGTAAAATGGCTACAGTTTGTGCCCAATTTACTAATGAAAATTTCCTTTGTACTTTGCTATTATTTGTGCTTAATTTTGCTATTGATGAATGGTATTGCTTTTTGCTACTTTGGATAAAACATTCGTGTACACTTGCCGATTAGATAACTAGGCAATTTAGTAATTTATCCTCGTCGAATAGCGATTAGATTAATAAATCTGCCCTTACCCCAGCCAATGTATAACTCCAAAAGCTGAATATCATTAGTTCATGGAGCAGCTGCGGCACAGATCGATCGGCATCGGCTTAGATATTTGGCCGATCAGATTAATAAATCTGCCCTTGCCCCAGCCAATGTATGAACTCCGAAAGCCGAATATCATTAGTTCATGGAGCAGTTGCGGCACAGATCGATCAGCGTCGGGCTTAGATATTTGGCCGATCAGATTAATAAATCTGCCCTTGCCCTAGCCAATGTATGAACTCCGAAAGCCGAATATCATTAGTTCATGGAGCGGCTGCGACACAAATCGATTGGCATCGGGCTTAGATATTTGGCTGATCAAATTAATAAATTTGCCATTGCCCCAGCCAATGTATGAACACCGAAAGCCGAATATCATTAGTTCGTGGCGTGGCTGCGGCGCACGTCGATCGACATCGGGCTTTTAGAGTTTAGCATTAATGAAATCGCCTCAGGGACGCTGCATGTGTTAGGAATGAATGGGGTGGGTTCTTCGCGCCCGTAATTCCACTTATTGTGTTCAGACTCAATTTAAACCAATTTGTTGTGGAAGGTTAAATAAGTGCGAATGTCAAATAGACTGTTTTTCAACAGCAGAGGAGAATGGCGGACATTGGCTGAGCTTGAAATTGAAATGAATCGCAGCAGTGAGCCCACACGCACGAGAAGTAGGACGTCCAGGGAATGGGAAAAACGTCAGCCCGCAAGTCGTCGAAGCAGATCACCCCGAAGGGAAAAACAGTAATGGGGCAGCTCCCCTTGACCGCGACCGAGAAATGAGTCCGATGCGACGCCGCGACCATTGAGTTTTGCGGTTTTTGTGGGGAATAAACCGATGAGGGAAGCAGATTCTATTGTTAACGACCCAGGTGTAGCAGTCAAGTTCACTCAACAGATTTTTTCACCAGAAGTCCAGCAGTTGATGGTTGGTCGACAGGATTTCGAAGTGTTTCGAGAGGGCATCCATGGAGCAGTGAGAGGGCTGTATACCGCCTATGAAGTCGGCATGCGTCTGCGCGCCGCGCAACGGGAGATAGAGAAGAATGACGAACAAATTCGAAACTTGGAGGCTTGTGCGGAGAAGGCCGAGCGTGAGCTAAGGAAGGCCCAAACTGCCGAGCCTCGTGCGGCCGGTCAATCTAACCCGGTCGTGGAGGAAAGAGTGACCCAACGGCTGATAAGTCATGCGATTGCTGATCAAAATACGGCAAGCATGTTTGCAGTAGAGACTGCAAGGTCCATGGGTTATAAAAAGGCTTCCACGATGGTCGAAAAGTCAGGATAGATAAGACAAAGGAGAAACTCACAGAGGAGGTATGCCGATGCGAGAATCGGGGCTTTAGGTACGGGTGGATTAAGGCTCTTCAAGCCGCAGAGGCTCTCCAAGAAGCAGGAGTTGAATCGGCGTCGCCATTATACCAACGTCATCACTTTTCTTTTGGCGCTTTCGAAATTGAGAAGAGCGATGACGAGGGTGACACCGAATAGAATTGAACATATTGTAAATGCTCCAACACAGATTGGGCGTCAGCTATGTATTTATTGGTTAATTTAATAAAATACTTTGTTTTAAATGTTTGTGTGCTTCAACTTGTTTATACGGTTTGTGCCGGCTCAACTTAATTAAGCATTTCATTTTGAATGTTTGTATGCTTTAATTTTCACCGTGAAGGGCGCTCCGAATTTGGAGTCTTATTTGGCCTAAACGTAACCTGCATGGATGGGGCTCCAAATTCGGAGGCTTTTTTACTTGGCCAATCGTGATATCCACGAAGGGCACTCCGAATCCGGAGTCTTATTCGGCCCAAACATGTCATGCGTGGATGAGGCTCCGAATTCAGAGGCTTTTTGTCTTGGCTAATCGTGATATCCACGAAGGGGCTCCGAATCTGGAGTCTTATTCGGCCCAAACGTTTCATGCACGGATGGGGCTCCAAATCCAGAGACTTGGCCAATCGTGATACACAAAGGGCGCTCCGAATCCGGAGGCTTAATCGGCCCATAAGTGTCATGCACGGATGGGGCTCCGAATCCGGAGACTTTTCTTAGCCAATCGTGATACACAGAGGGCGCTCCGAATCCGGAGGCTTAATCGGCCCAAAAGTGTCATGCGCCAATGGGGCTCCGAATCCGGAGACTTGGCCAATCGTGATACACGAAGAGCGCTCCGAATCCGGAGGCTTAATCGGCCCAAAAGTGTCATGCACCAATAGGGCTCTGAATCCGGAGACTTTTCTTGGCCAATCGTGATACACGAAGGGCGCTCCGAATCCGGAGGCTTAATCGGCCCAAATGTGTCATGCACTAATGGAGCTCGGAATCCGGAGACTTGACTTGGCCAATCGTGATACACGAAGGGCGCTCTGAATCCGGAGGCTTAATCGGCCCAAAAGTGTCATACACTAATGGGGCTCCGAATCCGGAGACTTTTCTTGGCCAATCGTGATACACGAAGGGCGCTCCGAATCCGAAGGCTTAATCGGCCCAAAAGTGTCATACACTAATGGGGCTCCCAATCCGGAGACTTTTCTTGGCCAATCGTGATACACGAAGGGCGCTTCGAATCCGGAGACTTAATCGGCCCAAAAGTGTCATGCACCAATGGGGCTCCGAATCCGGAGACTTTTGAACTAAATTGCGCAATGAGAAAACGGGAAACTTTGCATTGCAAAAGTGAAATATGTACATAGTGAACCATTCAAAACAAGTATTATGCCCCACAAGTCGGGTCAATGATAGAAAAAGATTTTGGCCCTCACTATTATCTTTACAATGTGGAAGAAATTCCTCTTACAATGCAAAAAGCTTTATCATCACTTGATGCTATTTTCTCAAAAGAGGCTGTAAATGATGAGATAGATTCACTACTTTCAAATGAAACATGGAAGCTAGTGGATTTACCTCCAGGTTGTAAAACTATTGGGTGTAAATGGGTCCTTCGTAAAAAACTTAAACCGGATGGAACTATAGATAAATATAAAGCGAGGCTTGTCGCTAAAGGTTTTAAGCAACAAGTTGACCTTGATTTCTTTGATACTTTTTCTCCGACTACTAGAATTACATCCATTAGACTGTTGATAGCAGTGGCTGCAATACATGATTTAAAAATTCATCAAATAGATGTGAAAACAGCATTTTTAAATAGAGATCTAGATGAGGAGATTTGCATGGACCAACCCGAAGGCTTTGTGGAGCCTGGCCAAGAAAGCAAGGTGTGTAAGCTAACTAAATCCCTTTATGGTTTAAAACAAACTCCTAAACAGTAGCATGAGAAATTTGATTATTGCATGTTTGAGAATGGCTATAAGACTAATGAATGTGATAAATGCATATATTATAAAATTTGTGAGAATGCACATGTAATTATTAGCCTATATGTGAATGATCTACTTATCTTTGGCTCTAATTTGCATATTATAAATGAGACTAAAAATATGCTTAATAGCGACTTTGATATGAAAGATCTTTGTGAAGCCAATTTTATTTTGGGAATTAAAATTACCAAGACTAATGGTGGCATTTTTCTTGATCAGTCACATTATGTTGAGAAAATTTTAAAGAAATATAATTTTCTAGATTGCAAACATGTTGCTACTTCTTTTGATACAAGCATACATTTATCTGTTGTAACAAATGAAAAAAGAAGTGATTAATCAAAAGGAATATGCCAGCATGATTGGTAGTTTGAGATATGCTACTGACTATACTAGACCTGACATTGCATATGCTGTTGGAGTACTTAGCAGGTTTACTAGCAATCCAAGTCGTGATCATTGGCTAGCTATGGGAAGAATTATGAAATATTTATCTGGTACCAAAAATTATGGTTTGTTTTATAATAAGTATTTTGCGGTACTTGAGGGATATAATGATGCCGACTGGAACACTTTGTCAGGTGATTCTCTCTCTACCTTGGGTTTTATTTTTACCTCAGGTGGTGGTGTTATATGTTGGAAGTATAAAACACAAACTATAATTGCTAATTCTACAATGGAAGCTGAGCTTATAGCGTTAGCTTCAACATATGAGGAAGCGAATTGGTTGAGAGATTTGTTACATGAAATCCCTTTTTGGGAAAAATCAATTCCTCCTGTGTTAATTCGTTGTGATAGCAGTGCTGCTATTAGTAGAGTGAACAACCATTTTTATAATGGTAAATCCAGACCTATTCGAAGGAAACACAGTAATATGAGATCCTATTTGAGTAATGGCATCATAACTGCGAATTATGTAAGTTCTTGTGATAATCTTGCGGATCCGTTAACCAAGGCCTTGGCGAGAGATAGGGTCTGGAATACATCGAGGGGGATGGGTTTGAAACCTATAAAATCATAAACCATGTATGAGGATACCCAACCTAGGGACCAGAGATCCTGCAACTAGGTTCAATGGAAAGAACGAATCATATGGTGGTTGTAAAAATGCACTCCTTAATATTTTGTTATCCATCCCTATGATATAAGTGCATTTATCCTGTAATGTTGAAGGATTGAGTTTTTATACTCTTAATAAAATTATGTAGCTCTTGTTGAGTGGGGTGTGTAAATTACAGGAACATCCTTGACAGATTTCACCTATGTGAGCATGAAAGTAGGGCCGCTTTCTACGAGAACAAGGCTTATTCTCAAATATACTCATGAAAACTGGAATAAGCATAAAGCCGTAATGTGCTGGCTATTAAAAGTTCATGTCAACACCTGGATTATTATGTGTGAGCAGTAATACTTTATTTCTCCTAAGCAATCATAGTTCAAGTCTGAGACCACTACTGACTTTGGAATAGAGGTTGCTGTTTCACTAATGAAGGTTCAATGCAGAGCACACCTTCATGATGCATACTAGTCTATCTTTGTTTGGTAATCTCTCTTATCCTTATTGATATTAAAATGAGTGGGGGATTGGTGGACCATTTTAATATCTTTTATTTATTTATTTATTTATATTATTCTTGAATCTTCTTTTATTTTATTCATGAATCTCATCTTGTTCACGTATTGAGATTCATTGCTTTGGTGTCCTTTTGTTTTGTTCATGAATTAAGAATAATTAAGAATTCATGAACTTGGTGGTGAGTTAATGTTTGATACATTCTCCCTTTTCTCTAGGTTCTTGGTCATTTGTATGTCTTAGTGGCCTATAAATAGTTCTTCTCTTCTACTCTTTTCTACATTAATTCACCAACTATTTTTCTATACTTGAGAGATTCTAGCAAAGAAGGGTGTTTTTTTTTTTTTTTTGTGGAGCTTTGGGTTCACCATCTTGTGCAGAGTTGGCCTGAACCATATAACAAGTGGTCGGGTTGTTATATCCTGGAGGGGACAAGTCATAATTTTGTGATTGCTGCATCGGTATTTGGGTTCTTCCTACCGTAGTGGGCTTGATCTCCTTAAAGAAAACGAGATATTCGTGCCTCAGCCTAATCTATTTGTATCTCATTTTCTTTGTATTATTTATCAATAAAATATATTTTTTCTGGTATTTTTCCCAACAATATGATTAACCATTTCTGGTGGAAACATCGCATGACCTAAAGGGACTCTCCATTGTTTAATAAAATATTCAAGGGCCTTAAAAAACGAAAGCAAATATGTCGGGATGGCTAAAAGGGTGTGTTTAGCCAAAACACACCTACTTGCAAAAGTCAATAATCCTCTTTTCTACCCTTGAAGTTTAGTCTTGAATTTATGAATAATGGAACTAAACACATTCCCTTTCTTCCCCGAAACATAAATGCCAGGCTTAGCCACCTCTCAAATGCCAAAACAATCCCTTAAAAACTCCCGAAAACAGGATTCAAGATTGGGACTAACCATCAAATCTGACTTATGGAAATTAATCCTTAGCCCAGATTGATGACAAAAAACATCTAAAAGCCGCCTCAAACACCATGCCTCCTCCTTTATAAAAGGCATAAAAATTAAACAATCATCAGCAAAAAGCAGATGAGAAATGCATGGACCTTGTTGACAAATAGATATACCATAACAAATCTCTTGAGGCCATCCCCACAAGACCAGAAGAGAGAGCTTGGACAACGAAAAGAAATAAATAAGGAGAAAGAGAATCGCCTTGGCGTAGCCCACATCTAGGTTGAAACCAATCCGTTCTTTGAGAATTAATCAAAATTGAGAACGAAACTGTGGAAATATATTGTGAAATAAGCCTATTCCACTTAGGGCCAAAACCCATACCCTCCATAACTTTAAGCAAGAAATCTCAATTGACTCTATCATAGGCCTTATTCATATCTAATTTCATTGCAAAAAAGCCTTATTTCCTAGATTGCTTTTTATGGATGAATTATCTTGCATATAATTAGCTTGTTTTGTATGTGTCAACCTATTTGAGATATGCTTATTTGGCAATGTTGCATTTTATCACCATGAATTGTTGTTTGTTTTTCTATATTAGTTATTCTTTTTTATTAATAATATTTTTGTCGCTAATAAAAAAAATAGAAGAATTGAACCAAAAAATCTTTTTGTGTATGAGATGCATATGACTTCCATACCACGACAAATATCAATATGTATCAACCGTTAGAAGACAAACTCACATGGAACTAATAAAGTTCATTTTCAACGCAGCGAGTTGCAACAAGTGGCGTAGATAGGATAATGTCTTTCTAAAAAAAATATATTATTTTAAAATAGAGGAATTTTTTAATTATATTTTGTAGCACTCAATTTGAAATTTTTAATCTTAAATTTGAAATTAGATACTTAAAGTTGGTAGACATTGAAATTTTACTAAACTCAGTGAAATTTCATTAATATTGACTAAAGATTAGTGAAATTTTGTTAACTAAATAAGAGAAATTTCATTGTCAGGTAATAGAAAATTCAGTGAAAATTTTATCAAAATTTTCTTTAAGAATTTCATGTTCGTCATAAATCTTATTTGATAGATCTTAACGAAAAGGTTAAAAAAATATTTTTTTAAAAAAAATTCAAAAAAAAAAAAAAATAGATATCTAGATATAAAAAAAAATTATTGAATTTTAAGTTTTTAAATCATTTCACAACAAAACAACGCTTCCCAGCTTTAATGTTGGGGCATTTTGGTCTAAGAATAACCATCACAAATTTAGAGGAATTGAACTAGCAAATATTTTTGGGAATTACAATTCAGTGGAAGTTTTTTATAAATATATAAAAAAAAAAAAAATCAAATCAATGATAAACTTTATCAATTTTAATAATTAAATTTAAATTTTTTCATAAATTTGTAAATATTTTGTGAAGATGTCACTGATCTGTAATTTCTCCAGATATTTTCATATATATGTCTTAATACTGGTCAAACTTTTTAATGAGGGAGCACTAACTAAAATCTCCCAAGAAAAAATTAATTTATATATCAATTTTCTTATTCATATAATCACCAAAATAAGAATAAAGGGCAACCATCAAGATGGAACAAAAACTTCAAATGAAACAAGGAAGGAAAAGACATATATACTAACTAATAATACGTAAAATAGCACACAAATTAACACTTAAGAATATAGATAGCCCATATAGACCGTCTTTGGGTTTTAATTCAGATTTTTTATTTATTAAATTCATTAGAAAAAACAAGGAGCAAATTATAATACAAAATTTCAAAATGCATTCCAACAATTAAAATTGTATATTTGTGGGTGTTGAAATCTAATCTCACAACCAATCGAATCTCGTCTTCAAGATTCAAGGAATAAAGCCGAAGAACACGCGGCAAGATAGAGAAGCCTAACACCTGCACACAAGAAGACAGCAAACCACGGTGATTCATCCACCCGGAGGCACTCCGACGATCAAGTCAATAAATTTATCTTTTAAATATAACAACTCAATCACAAGACTCACAAAATGAAACATACCTTAGACACGAGATGCCTTTCTTTTATAATGAACAGTGCCCTTGTTCCCTAAAAGTCTAACTTTATAACACTATATCTTTTATAAGGATATCACTTATCCATGACTCCTCCCATTTAAATGAAAACAAACTCTCTCAAGAGTCCACCCTTACCCAAACAAGTATCCTAATATCATCTAGGACTCTCAGTTCTCATTTGAATATCTCAGATTCCTGTATGATCACATCACACCTTGACAATCCAAGGCCACCCACGTAGCACCTCGGCTAACCACCTAGGCCATGTAGACAATCCAAAAATATGTCCCCACAATTTTGAACCTAGAAAAATAAAAATATATATATATATATATATATATTTTATTGGGTAAATTACATTGACACCCCCTGAGATTTATGTTTATTACAGTTCTCCCCTCACCTTTTGGAAATTACATCCCCCTCTCTAAGGTTTAAAGTTTCATTACAGATTGCTCCCTCAGTTAGTTGACTGTTAAGTCAACTAATAGATTTTGCTGATGTCAGCAATTTAATTTTTTTAAATACCAATTTTTTCCTCACTGGGTAAATTACATTGACACCCCTCACATTTTAGAAATTACAATCCCCTCCCCAAGGTTTAAAGTAATATTACCAATTGCCCCCTGGTTAGTATTAGTTGAAAAAAAAAAATTCATTGAAAAAAAATTTTGTTAGTCAAATTTTAAAATTTCTATTTAAAAACCAACATAGACTCATTTTTTGAATTGTCGTAAAATTAACAAATAATTAATAAGTTACCAACGTAAGAAATGACTTATCAAAAGATTCTTAGGCTATGTATGGTTTGATTTTTTTTTTAAAAAAATTAAAAAAATTAAAAATTAATTTGGTTAAGAAATAAAAAATAAAAAATAATTATCATTTTTATAAAATTTTTATCTTTCGAGTGGTTAGAAATAATTTTTTACAAATTAAATATATTTCTTCATAATTATTTTTATTAAATTAGTTTTTTTTTTTTTAATGTCAGGGAGAATCTGTATTAAATTGAAACCTCAAGGGGTGTCAATGTAATTTACCGTTTAAAGTATATGTAAAGGTTAAGGGTAAATATGTTATTTTAACTTAAAAGTTAACACAATCAAATAATTACACTGACAAGGGGGGTCAGTGTAATTTCCCAAAAATAAGGGAGAACTGTAATAAATATAAACCTTAAAGGGTGTTAGTGTAATTTACCATATTTTATTTATTGAAATACAAAATTACACCAATACCTCTATTATCAGTTCGTGACTCTTCTACAGTAATTTGTGAGACGCAGCCACGTTGCCTTTTGCTACAGTTTTGGTGAGTGAGAGAGATCTACGTCTCCAAATTTTCTCAATCTATTAGTATCTCAGAATGAATTCTATGTTCCTATCTCAAACTCTCATAGCCCCTCTCTATTAATGGCAATCGACGATGTCGAACAGCACTCGCTTCGGGCCACCATCATCAACAAAACTTCCATTTCTCCTTCTATTTTTCTGAAATCTAGTTCTTCTCTAATCTGATGAGTGGAATAGTTTTGAATTCAGTTTTGAAATGGTTTGATTTTTAAATGTGTTCTATGATTGAAATGGGTTTTTGAAATGATCTTTCTTTTTTGAAATGGGTTTCGAAATAGTTTCTATCATTGCACCGTTTCAAAAATGGTTTGTCATAATTTGACTTCTTGTTATGAGAATGGTTGCTTTATTTTGGGGTTTTTTATTTTTTTTTTCACCGAATAGAGGTTTCAGTTTCACTCAGTTTATGACTTATTTGAGAAGTTATTGCTCGTTTTCCTTAGGTTGTGTTTGGTTAGAGGATTTAGGGAGAGATTTAGGCCTGATTTGGCTTATACTATATAAGCCATGAAAAATCTAGAAACCTCCTAGATGTTGATTTGTGATTATGTATCAATTTAAAGCAGAATATAACAATCCCAATCAAACAATCAAGAGAAAGAGACACAAAGATTTTACGTGGAAAAACCACAATTGGACACCTTCCAATTGTGATAAAAAAACCACGCAATGACCACAAGAACAATCCACTAAGAAGATATAAAGGAATTACACAGGTATCACTCTCAATTATCTAGCGAATTCACAACGCCTAATTGAACCAACCTCTATGTGCCTCTTCCACCCCCATCTTCAGCACGGAATTGTCTTTCTGATGAGCCACTCCGGATTCTCTCCAAAGCTTCAGGCTCGAATTCTTCAGAATTCACAACTGAAGAACAACTCTCTCTTTTGTGTATAACAAACGAACCTTTGATGTACTCTCTTTAAACCATGAGTTAAATACTCAATAGAACATCAAAGAAAATAACAAAATATCCCCAGATATTAACCTTTAATAACCAAAAAGAAGATCTGGAGGACTTCAATAAATTACTTAGTTTTGGGAGAAAACCAAGTATTTATAGAGAACCAAAAGTAATCCAAGATTGGGAAGAAAACAAACTCCTTGAGAAATCCGGATTCTGAGGCTCGCTCGAAGCTTTCTGCTCGGCGAGGAGAGTAATTTTCATGATTTCTACTAGTGCCTTGGCTCGGCGATGGATCCTTGGCTCGAGCGAGAATACACTCTTCGTGTTTTTGTATGGACGCAATCCTTGGCTCGAGCGAGAAATCCTTGGATCGAGCGAGCAAACCTTCGCTCGAGCGAGCTCTTCTTGGCTCGAGCGACCAATGGCAGACATGCAATTTTCAATGCAATTTTTTGCATTTTGCTTGACCATGGTGGCCGGGCAATTCGACCCGTAATAATCAGCGAAGTGGCAATCTTGAAAGCATTAACATCACAAACTTCTCTGCAGGGCTCGATTCGGGTTTGGATTTGCATCTAATAAACTCATAGCCTCACTGAAATAAAAGTGTGAACATAAATACATCTGAAAGGAGTTTTGTCAAACGGGGTTGCCAAGAATAAAAACCTAACAATCCAAAAAGTCAAAAAGTTACTCCAAAATCCAAAAAGATATCACTATTCACCCAAAAAAAAAATAAATAATTTTTTTCTGCCCAAGTACACACCGAATTGACAACAAGCCAGTGCTGTGCAGCGGCAATGCACCTAAATGAAAGGATTGGGTGTGATTTGCACACACACTGCTGTTCGGCCTGTGGGGCCTATCACGGATTCCGTTTTGATAATCTGAACCGTTAAATGTGTAGAACTCGTTGAGTACTATATGTCTGCAAAAAATTACATTGATCGGATATCGATAACTATATGATCAAATCAGTTATGTACAACAAATGGATGGTGTTATAATTAATGATTGAAAAATAAATAAGTCTGATCAGATAGCTATCGATATCCGATTAACGTGATTTTCTATAAATACATAGTGTTCGACGAGTTACACACATTGAACGGTTCAGATTATTAAAATAGGACCTGTGATGACCCCCACGGGCCAAACAAAACCGTCCAGTACTTTGTACAAAAATTAGGCAATAATTTCCATAGCCAATTCACTCCAGCCGGTTGTACGGCTAGGGCCCACCTCTCACTAATCATCTCTTACACACTTTTTTTATACAATATTTTAATACACATTTTTCCATAAAAAGACAAAAAGTTAACCCAAACCTCCATATTTTTTCTCAACTTTTTTAGTTCAAAAAGACAAAAAGTGCACTTTTTTAGGACACCCCAAACCAGCCCTTAGAAAGAGAAAGGAGAAATATTTGTGAAACTAGGTGAAATGTATGTATATTTTATTCATATTTCACCTACCTTTTCTATTTCTCTTTCCAAATCCCTTTTCAAATCTCTCAATTAAACACAACATTAGGAAAATAACAATTTAGTGTTAATTTGAAATTTTTTTTTTTTTAAATCAGTGGTAAAATTTATGGAATTATTGGGATTTCATAATTTCTTCAACATGCAATGGCACCATTCTTTTTCATAATTGCTGAGATTTGTTTTCCTAACTTTTGCTCTCTATATTAATATGAATTCTTTCTTATCTATTTTTCTAGGACATGTTTTAGTAAGCTCTGCTTCGAGGCTTTTCATCTTCAATTGAAGCCCTTGATCCTCAATTGAAGCTTATTTGAGGTCAAATATGTCCTTGTCAATTATAGCACTACAGTTCTTGTCATCAACTCAACCTTTCTTCTTTTGAAATAGGTATCAAATGAATTTTCACCTTCTTTACAACAATTTTCTTGTTATTTATTTATTTATTTATTTATTTCTTCTTCATCTGGTTTGTCTGTCTTCTTGGTGATTTGTTGTTCTGAAAGTAAGTTTTTTTTTTTTTTGCGGTTAAGTTCAAGTAAAGATTTTCTTTTTGTGGTTTTTACAACTTTGCAATTTCGGCATGATATTGGACCAACAGCGAGGGAAGGTGATTTTCAATCTTTGCAAAGTAAAGGTATCTTCTTCTTCTTCTCTATTTTTTTTATTTTTTATTTTTTTTTTATTTTTTTGTGTGCGTGCGCTCCTTGTTTATCCCTTATTTTTTTCTTCTTATTCTTTTTTTTTTTTTTTTTTTTTTTTTTCTTGCATGCTTAATTTTATTTCTTGCACATTTTTTTTTAAGGTTTGCCAATATATATATAATAATATTACATTTTTGGGTTTTTTTTTTTTTTTTTTTGTTGCCCATGTATCTATTCTATTGTGTACCTTATTTTTTTATTTTTTTTATTTTTGTCTTTTTTACTTGATTTAGTTTTTGTTATAGTTTTCTTAGAAAGTTCTATGTGATCCATGGAGAAATGTCCCAGGAAGTTGAAATTCGTAACTCTATTTATAAGTTCATATGTATAATCCATTATGTTTGAAGGTGCTTACTATTTTTCTTTTGTTCCAATGTGAGGCAATTGTTTGTTTACGACATTAAAAATGGCAACAATTCTGTCTGATAAAACCAAAATCATCATTCCAGTCCTTCAGTCTTCGTGAACAAAGTGTTTTACAACCACAGTAATCTCACGAACATCAATCAGTACCATCTTTTTTATTTTTGCTCAGTGTTAATCTTAATGTTATTTGATTGCTGACTCCAAAATTCGGATTTTGTAGTGATAACTGGCCATTTTTTGGATACATATGGGCTGGTTTTGTGTTGTTTTTTGTGTGTGTGTTGTTTTTGTTGTTTTATTCTTGGTATTAGTTTTTTTTTTTTTTTTTTTTTTTTTTTCAAAATTTTTAGTTTGTTTGTCTAAATGTTGTGTGAAGTTGATTTTGGTCATTTGTGGGTTGATTTTAATCTCTTCAAAATTATGCTATGTTTTCTCTTCTATTGGTGTGATTAGGTGATTCTTTTGGCTTTGTAAAGACGGGTTTTGTTCTATTGAGGTAAGAAACGCCTTGTCTTTTCCTTTCTTATGCTTCTTCTTACATGTTGCTTGTCTTCATTTTTTTTTTGGAGGGGTATATATATTTATCCTTTTTTAAAATAAAAAAGAAAAAACTGCTTTGTTTATCTTCGTTTCCTTGTCCTTGCTAGGTTTATTTGATTGTTTTTTAGTTTGGTAGACAGATCTAATTAATTTTGCCTTTGACCAAAGTTGCAATAAGTAATTTGATAATAATACTCATCTTTATTTGTTCTGATCTCCGTATATATGCTATTCTCTATTTTTTTTTCCTTTTTTTTTTTTTTTTTTTTTTGGGTATAGTTATGGTTTTATAGGTTTTTCAAATTTGCTAATTTTGAGTTTGTGTTATTTGTAATTGATTTTTGTTTGATTACTCTTGAGTTGGGTTCATAACGGTCTAGTTTGTAAGTGTAAAGATTTCAAATATACCATATTCCTTCTATTACTTAGAGCAGGAAGGTTTCTACTTATGTGTTACTAGGTGACCCATATGATACGAATTAAATTATTTAGAAAAATAAAAAAACCATATAACTCAAATATGCCCTTACAATGGGGGCGGGTGGATTTGACTGTTATTGTGAATTGTTTTTGTAGTGGTTCTTCATCTCTATGCCCCTTTAATCAACATCTGATGAAGCTTTTCTCTTTAAGTTTGCCCATTAATGCCTAGGCTTTTGCCTATTTTGTAGCTATTTACATTGTGCTTAGTTCATAAACTTAGGTAGGGAATTGAAAAGGGAAAGAAAAAAGGTAAATGAAATGTGAAAAATCACTTAATCCAAAATACTCTGGTTTTTGCTTTTCTATCTGATATACAGGTTAGACTTCATTGATGACAAAACAAAAACTCAAAAACCCAAGTTGTACTCGATATTTCATGGATTGAATTTTTCCAATTAGTTATAAACATTATGTACGTTGATTTGTTTTGCATCTTCTTTGTTGTGTTCCTTCCAACATATTTCTTATCAAACATCATGATGTTTGCATTGACAAGGTTTTTTGTTTGTTTGTTTGTTTGTTGTGTGTGTGTCAAAAATGGGATACAACTTTATGTGTTCCTTTTACCAATAGCATAGATACATTTTATTGTTGGGCTAAGCTTTTTTTTGCAACTCTTAGGTAGTGTTTGGTTCACTGAAGTGAAGTGAATGAAATGGTCATTCCATCAAAATGTTCATTCGAGTTGCTTCTCTTTTGACTTGAATTGATTGTTTTTGTTTCTTGGATTTCGCTCTCGCTCAATAATGGTGAGAATCCATGATCATAATGGATCAATTTCTTTCAGCACATTGCTCACTAATTCTTCCACTTCTTCCGCTTATTCGTCTTCATATCTTGATACAGAGGTTAATTTGGCTAGACATATGTATTTTTAATTTCGCTTAATGTGTTTATCTTCGTCTAGCATATAGAATAAACAAATATGATATGCTATTTAAAATTTCATATTCCTAAAGTTTTCAGTTTTTGCCTGTGTTTATCAAAGTTGCTTTTTCTCAATATTGAGGCTTAAAATTGATTTAAATAAATAAATATCCCAATGAAGGTCAATTTTTTCCTGACAAAATTGGTAAGAATGTAGATAGATCAGTACTTCATTTTCTTTATCTAGTCTAACCAATGTATAAGTGCACTTCCAAAATTTTAATAAATTTTGTTGGCAAGCTTGTTGTGCCTTGTGTGCTTTGTTAGATAAATTGAACAACTATATTGAATAGCCTCATTTATTTTAATACTTTTAAAAATACAAATCATTTTTGTTTACCTCTTCATCATCTTTTCTTTAATTTATTCTTCAATACCAAACCTTATGCATCCATAATAACAATAATGTTTCTGAAAGTTCCAAGCACTAATGGTACTATAGCATTACTGCTTTGTTGCTGATTGAAAAATATGGAAATATATTATAGTGCTATAGTTATTAACATTAGACATCGACTTTTCTTTGTTTTCAGCATTCCAGAAGCAAATATGGACATGCAAATATACTTGCAACGACTTCCTCTCTTTTGCATCTCTCTTATTTTGACTACTTGTTATTTTACAAAACAAAGCATGTGAATACAATTTTTGTTGATACTGCTTCAATATTTTTGTTCACATGACTTTTGACTATTCTTAAGTTAATAAACTTCCATTGATTACGTGTACCAGATGTTAATTTAGAACATATGTTTTAGCTTCAAACTATTTTATGTGGTGTGGGTTTTACCTTGTGAGTGGTGACTGGTTTAATGGTATTCATAAATGATTTGTGACATTATCTTAATCTATAACCATTGTGTTGCTCTTTGTTTTTATTGGTAGCTTGTAACTTCTAACTATAATATTTTTTTTCTTTCAAATAATTTAATAAAATGGACTCAAAGCTAGATGTCTCTTTTGTTTTATACTATGTTATTACTAAACATAATATGCCTGAACTTCTAAGTTGGGAACTAATATCTCGTGCACTACTTAGAAGTTTCTTCTGCTCCCTTTAATGCCTAATTTTTTAATTTTGTTGCCACTTATTGGTTAAGGATGCAACATTGTCTCCAATATGAGCTACACTTATGCTAAAGCTAGCTTTGATCCATGGGCATGGATTATCGTGTGAAGCACAATGCCTCACAACTAGTGCTATTAAAATTGTATGCGTTTTGATTTAATAGTCTATTTTTTTTTTTTAATCTATTTTGTCTTAATGCATATGTACCCTCAGCCTCCATAATGGCTTGGCTCGGCCCAGACCTAGGCCTATGCAATTGACTAGACGAGGAGCTAGGTTTAGGTTGGTCCATCCTATATTCCATTCCTAGAGAGAGAAACTTCTCTTCAGTCCACTGTGTTGATTGGAGCATATTGTTAGACTCGTGGAATTCACCACGAGTCTCTTTTCTATAATCCGAACGTTCAATATGTAGAGTTCATCGAAGTACTTCATACTTTGCAAAAAATCACGTTGATCGGATATCGGTAACCCTTTGATCGGAACACATTTTTGTCAATGGTAATGATTTTAAAACTAAATTGTTAACAAAAATGTGTTCCGATTAAGGCGCTATCAATATCTAATTAATGTGATTTTTTGCAAGTATGAAGTACTCGACGAATTTTACATATTGAATAGTTCAGATTATCAAAACAGGACCCATAGTGGATCCCACGGATCCACCAGTACACTCCAATCCATATAAGGGACTGGAGAGAAGCCTCTAAATCCCATATTCTACCCATGGGCTTTCTAATAGGGACTTACGAGCTTAGATTGGGCTTGAACCATTTGGGCCTAATTTGAACTTTTTCATTAAATTCAAAATTAATTGATTTTTTTTTTAAATTAATATAATATTTTAAAATACATCACTACAATTAGATTTTCACATTTTATAATTAAAAAAATAAACATGAATTTTATTAAAGGAAATACTAAATTACTTCTACAAGATATATAACCCCAACTTAGTTGACACATACAATTTTGTAAATCATTTGCACTTGTCTACCAAAATAAACTATATATGAGAAATTAACACTTATTTAACACTTGTCTACCCAAATAATCATTTGCAATTGCACTATAGATGAGAAATTAACAGAAAAATTTAGCACATTAATTAACACTTAAGGATACAATTTTTATTTTTTAAAAAGTTTTTAAAATGAAAAGCAGAGCAATTTTTATTATTAGAAAAGATATTGGTCTATGGTCGGGCTTCAAAAAGCCCATTAGGCCAGGCCACAAATCCTACCCTTAAGCCTAAGCCCAACCCATATATTTCAGGGTTGCACAGGTCCATCCTCGGGTCTGACCCTGACCCATGCGCTTTGGGCTTTTTTATAAGATTTAACACAAAATCATTTTTAAAAGAATAATTGAGAAAAAGTAAAACCGATCATTTAGTGTATATGGACCTAATGTGACTTTTCTGATAGAACTACAGGGCTAGGCTTTGAAAAGCCCCAATGAGCCAAGCTTATGGAGCGGCTATGGACTTCGCCCTTCGGCCCAAGTCTTTGGTGATTTTGGAGCATTATTTCGTACTATTTATATTAGAATAAGGTTAATTACACGTGAATCTTATTAAATAGATTTAAATACTTTTAGGTCCTAAACATCTTTTAAATGCACCTAATTAAAAATCTTAAAATACATTTGTTTTTTTGATTGGTAATCTTAAAATATTTATTATACTCTCATTACTTATTTTGTGAAATCAAAAGACAACCTCATACCTCTCTCTCTCTCTCTCTCTCTCCAAGAGTCTTACACTATCACTAGCCACCTCCACTTCCACCATCGTCGGCCATTGCCACCTTTACCATTGTCGGTTACCACCACCGTTCACCAAGCACTACCACCGTTCATCGTTGTCAATCTACACACTACTATCGCTAATTTATCGCCACCATTCACCAACTACCTCCACTGTCAATGATATACACTGCACTATTTTCAATCTACACTTAACCATCTCTAATCTACATTTCATTGTCGCCGACCCATTGCTACCATTCACCAACTACTTCTATTGTCGCCAATCTTCACTGCCATAGTTTTGATCTAGCTATTTACAATCGATCTACTATCTTAGGTGTCGATTTGGTACCATCACCATGTTTGTTGTCAAGATGCAGCCATTAAATGGTCACTAGAGCTCTTACTAGTGAGATTAGGTCTCTTTCTATCTCTACATGGTAATGGATCTCTATCAATCTGTTAGTAAAGATCTAGTTAAACATTGTTATATGTAAATCTGAATACATTTATCAGTGAATAAAGTTATAATGATAAATTTTATCAATCTTTTCTTTTCTTTTTTGTGTGTGCGCACGCGCTAGTGTGCAAGTGTGGATATTTTTCTATGAATGAATAACTAAATGGGTGTAAATGTGAGAATAAGGGAGAATAAGTAATTAAACGGTCTCATAAATACTAATAAATAGTATCAGTGATAAATTTATCACATATAACATTGGTTAATATATATATATATATATACGCGCATTTACAAATTATATATACATGTATATATGTACAGTGCACAGATTATATATATACAGCTGCAAAGCATTTTGAATTCAGGTTTGTAAATAAATTTTTGATCTATTGTATATGACATTGATATATATATATATATAATTGATAAAATAGAAGAATTCTTTGTACATAATTGGACAACCAACTCAATTATGGTGCCTATCAATTTCTAACCAATCGTAGTTAGGCCCGTCGCAATTGACTTGACGTGCTGGTATTTACTGATTTTTCACTAACTGACTTTATCAATCCTCAAGGTTACAATCATCTTCCTATAGGTTAGAAGAAAAAAATAAATAAGACTTTGCAACCATTTACAAAGAATTATGCAGGTCAATCGAAAGAAGATAAGGATAGTAGTGATCTGCAACTCAATTGTGCAGGCCTACTTCATTTCAATTGAAATTTTGATTTTGGTAGGATTTCACTTAAAAATTGGGTTTTGATTGGATGAGCCCGGCAATGGCTGCCATGGCAATCGAAGCAGTTGACCGTCATAAGTTGATTTGGGGAGGCTGCAAAGCGGTGGTCGCTTGGGTGGGGTGGGGTATGAAGGTTGCAGGTGGTGGTTGCTGGGGTGCGTATGAGCTGTGGGTGGGGTTTTGCAGCCATGGGAGTAAGAAGAAAGAAAATAAGTGTACATATATATATTTGCACGTTTAATTCAAAAGAGAAAAGATGAAGAAGATAGGGTATAAAGGTTAATTTATATATTCTGTTAACAAAAGTTAGCGTGTGTTTTAGTTCATAAACTGTTATGTAGTTATTTTCAAATGATAAGAGAGTAATCCGCACATAATCCAAACCACATAAGGATAAAGTGAAATTTGTTCAAAATTTAAGTTTAGACATCACCTATATTTATCCTTGGAGCAAAATATTTTCCCTCAATGGTAATTTTCATTCCCAATTGACATATTCATCCTAAAATTTTAGAAGTCTAAAAGACCAACACTGAGTATTTATTACTAAGAGCATCACCAATGCTTCATTAAATTTGATTTGATATAATGCACTTCAATCATTTCATCAAATTTGGCTGGTCATTTGGCCTAAAGTAAATTTTTAACAAATCTTTCCCAATTCGGTCGACGGTCAACTCTGTAATTTGATGAAAGGTTAAACGCTTCATTGATTTGATAAAAAAAAGTAATGCTTCCTTAATTTGATATCAAACTGATAAAACGGTTAGAGAACTGTTTTTATCATTTTTTTTTTATCAAATTTAAATTTGATAAAATATCTAATTAAATATTGGAGATGATCTAAACGTTTTAAGCATAAATGAAATGGCTATTAATTGGTCTCCAAATGAAATGGCCATTAACTTAAATTAGTGAACAATTTCATTGTTAATTTTATTGAACTAGAACCGAGAATAATTACTTTAATAGAATAATTATTTTATTCCAAATTTCATTGTTAATTTTCGATTTCATCAAACTAGTACTCCATTTGAATTTTGGCAAACAAAAGCGATATTAGTCATGTTTAGTAGGGTTTATTTCTAACTTATTTCAGTTTTTAGCTTAGTTCAAGCTATTTTGATGTGTTTGGTTCAGCTTAATAACACAGCTTATAGCTTTTTGTAAGTCAAAAATCAACTTATTCTTTGAGTGGGGAAGGAGAAGCTTAATTTATAAGTCAAAAATCAGCTTATGTTCACAGTTATAAGTTATAAGCTATTAGGCTATAAGTTATAATTAATTTCTCACAGTTCTACCAAACGGAGCTATTATGTCTCTAATGCATTTTTAACTGGACAATGTAATGAAATTAAAACAAATAAATAAATAATTTAAATAAATAAAAATCGTCTAGATAAGAATGCATTAAAACAAATAAATAAATAATTTTAAAATTAAAAATTCCTTATCCATATATAATGATCTGATCTGAGTAATAAATGCTCATCTTGTACAATTTTAAACTCTGCAGTCATAGCATTAATACATTTCCAAAACCCTTGTTGTGCATTTACTTTTTTCAGTGTTTTAAGTATGGTGCAATTTCTAGAAGGATTTAATTGTATTTTAATTTGGATTAATTAATAGGAAGACAACGCAAAAGTACCTCTCACCCACTGCACTTATAACTAACTGCGAAAACGATGGCCTCTGAAAACAAGAAGAAGAGAGTTACCCTTTCTTCAGTTCGACTTCTTTTAAAATTTATTTCTTAAATATAAATATTATTTACTACTACTCTTTTTTTCTTTTTTCTTTTTTCTTTTTTCTTTTAATTTTTAGGCAAAATGATTATGTATCACCTTGTTAGAGCATCCCCAGTAATTTACTTAAATTTTACCCTAAAATATTATTAAAAAATTTATTTCCTATTTTAGAAATCACTTTTTTATCTACTTCTCCTAACAAGCTCTCTATTCTTTTTCTATTTTATTAAAATAATATTTTTAATTATTATGAAAGCAAAGCAACAACACTGAATCACTTTTATTAAAATAATATTTTTAATTATTATGAAAGCAAATCAAAGTAACAGCACATGCAAACAGCAGCAAAGCAGAGCCGACAATCAGGCGGTCGACCGACCAGGCCAATTTTGTGTTTTTTTTCCTTCAGTTACAGGACAATCACAGGACATCCGAACAGACGTCGGACGTCCAAAAAGACATTCCTTCACATCTTTTATCAGATATAAGGAAGTTAGAGTGACTCCCACAAATAGAGAGTTACTGTAGCAAAATTTATATTTGAGAGGTTGTTTAGAGGAGCTAATGAAAGTGTATTTTGAGATTTTAATCCCTTAAAATAAATAAGGAGTGGATTTAAGAAGACTATTAGGGATGCTCTTATGAGATGAGCACATAACCTTGTAGTAAATCGGACTTATTAGATATTTTATTTTTAAATAGATGTCTTTTTAGAGTGGAGTTTTTTTTCTAGTCCTCTTCTATGACTCGATAGTCTAGCTTAGGTGAATGAGCCCACTATTAGCCCCACTTTGATGATTAGATTGTTAATTTCATAAACTTTCTGGTGTGTAAATTATCCATAATAAATTAAAATAAACAAATTGATGTGATAAATGTAATCACATTTGCCTTTTGAAAAAAAGAAACAAAAAAGGATGGTATGCATAATTTTAAAACAAATAGACATTTTTTTAAAAGAAATGTGATTAAATCATATTGCTACAATTATCAAATTATTTTAGTTTTTATAAAAAATCTTCACACTGAAATTTTAAAGATCAACTTATCAAATTATCAAAATAAGACTTATGGTGGTGAAAGCACGAGTCTGGACTAGAAACAGTGTAACCCAAAACTTTAAACATATTTTCCAAATTCAAGTCCATCAAGTTCGTTAGCAAATTCTTGATCTTAAATAGTTTTAAAATAAATAAATTAAAGTCATATTTTGAAAACACAATTTCACAAAAGAACATAATTTAAATATTAAAAAAAAAAAGTTTAAAAAAGCCTGCATTCTATAAATAAGTTTTCAAAACACATGATTTGGTAAATAAATAGAAACAAAAAACAAAAACTCAACATCAAGAGGAGAGTGAAAATGAACTGATGATAGACAAAGCACCGCTATGAGCCCCACTTTGATGATCAGATTGTTAATTTCATAGGCTTTCTGGTGTGTAAATGATCCATAATAAATTAAAATAAATAAATTGATGTGATAAATGTAATCACATTTTTCTTTTAAAAAAAAAAAAGAAAGAAAAAAGGATGGCATGCATAATTTTAAAACAAATAGACATTTTTTAAAGAGAAATGTGATTAAATCATATTGCTACAATTATCAAATTATTTTAGTTTTTATGAAAGATCTCCACACTAAAATTTTAAAAATCAACATATCAAATTATCAAAATAGAGCTTATGGTGGTGAAAGCATGAGTTTGGACGGGAAATAGTACAACCCAAAACTTTAAGCGTATTTTCCCAAATTCAAGTCCATCAAGTCGGTTAGCAAAATCTTGATCTTAAATAGTTTTAAAATAAATAAATTAAAGTCACATTTTGAAAATACAATTTTACAAAAGAACATAATTTAAATATTAAAAAAAAAGTTTAAAAAAGCCTGCATTCTATAAATAAGTTTTCAAAACACATGATTTGATAAATAAATAGAAACAAAAAACAAAAACTCAACACCAAGAGGAGAGTGAAAAATGAACTGATGGTAGACAAAGCACCACTATGAGCCCACTATGAGGCCCACTATGATGATCAGATTGTTAATGTCATAGGCTTTATTCATAATAAATTAAAATAAATAAATGGGAGACTTATTTATAAGTCCTTTTTCAGAATCTTATGTTAGGTTAAGTCCTGTGTAATTTCTTATAGAGTCTCAAGTCCTATTTTCATAAGAATGTATTCCACAAGATCCTAATCTTTTTACCCCATTTTCACACCTTCCCAAAATGCCCACTCCCAACCACCGAATTGATATAAATCTAGTGCTGCTTCTCCGGCGTGGCATGGGAACAAATGCAGATGAGGGACGCCATTGGAGTCTGGAAGATGAGGAGGAGAGAGAGGAAGAAAAGGAGATTGAAGGAACCCTAGAAACTTGATCCAACAATTCGTCGACTACTTTTAAAAGCACTTTGTGAAATTCGAGCAGATGTAATTATCCAACCTTCCTTTTTCTGGTCAATGTGCCCTTCTGATGGCCATGATGTCCAAAGGATTCTTTGATAGTTTCTTTTACTTTTCCAAAATTTATGTTGCTTACTTGGTACAGTTGAGAATGGGTTTCTTTTGTCTACAGCAAGATGATACAGTGTCTTATATTAATGATGCACTAAAAAATGGGACTGATAATTTAAAATTAATTTAAAATTATAATTTTTATTAATTAATTTAGATTTCACATATATTATTGATAATTTTTTAAATTTTACAATTAATAATACAAAATAAAAATATATTAAGATTATATATCTATTTCAAAACAAACGGATTAAAAAAATAAAAACTTATTAAGTTTGCGAAACGTAACGTGACACATTACGTTACGTTTATGTAAATGTTACATTATGTTTATATATATGTCACGTTACGTTACGTTTATGTAGGTGTCACGTTACGTTCATATTGGTGTCACGTTACGTTCATATTTGGTGTCACATTACGTTACGTTTATGTAGATATGTCACGTTACGTTACGTTTATGTAGATATGTCACGTTACGTTTATATAGATGTCACGTTACGTTCATGTAGGTGTCACGTTACGTTACGTTTATGTAGATATATCACGTTACGTTTATGTCGATGTCACGTTATGTATAGGTGTCACGTTACGTTCATGTAGGTGTCACGTTACGTTACGTTTATATCAATTTCCCTATATATGGTTTTATTATTAATTATGATATTAACAATTAATATTGAGGGTAAATATGTCAAGAAACTGCCCATAGGACTTATGGGAACATAAGTTTTTTTGTGGGACCAAATGTAGCACAAGTCTCCCTAATAGGACTTTTAAATAATTTTCCCTAAATAAATTGATGTGATAAATAAATGTAATCACATTTTTCTTTTGAAAAAAAAAGAAAAGAAAAAAGATGGCATGCATAATTTTAAAACAAACAGATATTTTTTTAAAGAGAAATGTGATTAAATCATATTGCTACAATTATCAAATTATTTTAGTTTTTATGAAAGATCTCCACGCTGAAATTTTAAAGATCAACATATCAAATTATCAAAATAGGGCTTATGGTGGTGAAAGCACGAGTCTGGATGGGAAACAGTGCAACCCAAAACTTTATACATATTTTCCCAAATTCAAGTCCATCAAGTCGGTTAGCAAAATCTTGATCTTAAATAGTTTTAAAATAAATAAATTAAGGTCATATTTTAAAAACACAACTTCACAAAAGAACATAATTTAAAAAAAAATTTTAAAAAAAAGTTTAAAAAAGCCTGCATTCTATAAATAAGTTTTCAAAACACGTGAATTTGATAAATAAATAGAAACAAAAAACAAAAACTCAACATCAAGAGGAGAGTGAAAATGAATGAACTGATGATAGACAAAGCACCAGAAAACTTTGACTGGCAATCCTTCAACTTCAATCAAATCTCTGGTTTTTTTCTACTAATCATAATGACTTTCTAAAGTACTTATTCTTCTTCATATGCTACTCCAAAAGTCAGCAACAAACTTACCAACTTTGATACTTGTTTCATTCCTTGTTTCTTGTTCAACAACCTATAATTAAGCCTAAACCTCTCTCTCTCTCTCTCTCCATTCATATGCTTCAATTCAAAGTTGTTACTTGTATTTTAATTACTATTTTAAGATAGTTTGGTGGTGTTGTCTCTCAGTTGAAGCCATCCATTCTCAGCACAAGGATTCTCACAAATTGATAGTTGGGTGTTTATCATTTCACTTGTGTTTTAAGAAATTTCAATCAATTTCACATTAGGATGTAGATAGACCATAGTGAGTTTGCTATATCCAGCATTTGTTTTTAATGCCAACAAACCATGAGGTCCACGGAGGTTGGTATTGTAGTTCAACCACTGAATTTTTTTTTCCCCCTAAAGATTTCACGCATTAATTAAAGAAAAATAACATGTGTTTCTTAAAACAAGCTATTCAATTTGAAAATAATGACAACCTCATTGTGCCTATCTATAAATGCCCTAGGGCATAGCGTGCAGGATCTGAGCATATTCAATTCATTGGTAATACAACAAAGACATAAAAATTTCACTGAAAAATGCATTCATCATTCTACGCACTATTTTTTTGAAAAATTAAAAATAAAAAAATTATTGTTTTCCATGGGGTCACGAGACATGAAAGCCAAATGCATATAATTGAATTCAAAGGTTTGAAAGTTCTAATAATCACCCAATGAACAACCCACGAATTTAGATACAATTAATCAGGAGTATCTGTAACTAAACAATTGTTAGACTCACTCAATGTGTGACTTGGTGAATGAAATACTCTCTTACTATTGCAAGTGCAGCTTCCCTTCCCTTATTTCTCTCCTATTGATTGTAAAAATTAAAATAACGTGTGATTTAAATTCAATCAAAATATGGATCCCACTATACAAGAATTAAATCTTGACTACTCATCATTTTTCTAGATAAATTTTTCTATGCCGAGTTTAAGATTTATAGCGTTGTTGTTATTGTATATTGGACACCTAATGAAAGAGGACTTTCTTTCTAAAAGATACTTCCAATATGGGCTTTTAAACCTTTTAATCCACATTAACCAAACTTTCAAAAAAAATTAAAACAAATAAATAAAATTGTAAAATGTAATCATCTTTTGCTTAGTTTCCACACGGTTTTAAATGGACAGATTAACCTAACCCAAGTCTATTATTAAGTCGGTCAATTGTTGCAACAATTTTTCAATTACTATAAAATATATGGTGAGACTTGCAATGAAGTTTCTAACCCATGATCTAGAACAAGAAAAAGCAATTGGGTTCCCACTTTGTAAAGTTAGTCTTTAACCTTTACGTGATTGTCACAAAATGAATTGATTTTCCTTCTAAATCATGGACTTTGGAATCCTTGGTGTTTCTTTTCCACACCACACCAAAGAAAATTAGCCAATTGAATCTTTTAAAATTTGTCACCATACAACCTAATCCCTGCTGTAATCAGACTCGAAGGTGGGAGGAAATTTGTGTAATTTGATATGGGTGGTGATGTGGCAAGTGGGGAAGTCAATTTCCTACCTGTCCCCAAAAATTGGAAGGGAAAACAAGAACGTAATTTGAAGTTCTCCGTAAATGCAAAAACAACATATTCGATAATTCATTTCCGATTTCTTTAAAAATGGTGTGACGAAATTTGTACTAAAAAAAGACATGAAAATATATTCTCCTGAAGATGAGCTTACGAGAATAAAGTCCTTAGAAATCCCCCCCCCCCCCCCCCAAAAAAAAAAAAAAAAAAAACATCCTCAAAATGGTGGGGATTCTTTAGGGTCTGTTTCCTTCCTGTAAGAAATGAAGGGTATGTTTTGAGAATACGTTTTCATGCCTTTGTTTAGCATAGATTTCATCACACCATTTGAGACAAATAGAATCACTAAATGCACCTCATATGTTATATTCAGAGGGTTTTCATGGTCTATTTCATTCTAGCAAGAAATGGGAGGAACGTTTTGAGAACGCATTTTTATGTCCTTTTATGGTGTGTTTGGTTGGGGGATTTGGGGAGGGATTTGGAAAAGGAAATGGAAAAGGTGTGTGAAACTATGTGAAATATATACATATTTTATTCACATTTCACCTACCTTTTCCATTTCGCTTTCCAAATCCCTCCCCAAATCCTCCAACCAAACACAGCATTAGTACATTAATATATTACGAATAATGACTCATAAGTGATGAGAGTTTATGAATAAAATAAAAATAAATAAATAAAATAAAAAGTGATGAGAGTTAATAAAAAAAAATTATAAGATGAGAGTTAAAAAAAAGTGATGAGAGTTAAAAAAAATAAAAAAATAAAAATAAAAAAAAAAATTATAAGATGAGATATAAAAAAGTGAAAATAAATGTTAGTAAATGTAATATTTTAGTGTGTTTAGTATTTTTTTTTTTTTTGAGGGGGAGGGGGAGGGGGGGGGGAATCAGGATCGTCAGTCGTCCTTTCCTGCGGCCCTCCCTGTAGCCCTCTCCAAAACAACGTCGTTTTGATTAGTGTTTTTTTTTTTTTTTTATTTCTTCCCCAAAATTTGATTTCCCACGTCTTTGACTATCATCTTCTTCTACCAGGAGCTCCATGTTCTGTTTTGTTTAGCCCTAACGAACTAAGAGAGAGACGGTAGACGAAGAAAGAGAGAGAGAGGCATAGAAACAAAGGATGGTGGAGGGGCGCGACGACGATGGCAATGGCAAAGGACAAAGGATGGTGGAGGGGCGCGACGGCGAAGGACGAAGGATGGCGGATGGAGAAAACGGCCCAAGCGAAGGACAGAGAATGGTGGGGGGACGCGACGCGACGACGAGGCAAGATTGCGGCCATGACAAGATAAAATAAGTGACACAAAATAAGTGACATTAATCAGGATCATCATTTCAGATCTTTATCGCTGATATATACATATATATATATCTGTCTTTGTTGTCTAAAATTTTTGAAATTTTGGAAGTTATGTGTGCATTTCTGTGTTCTTTGTGATCTACATTCATGATTCATGACTGGACATTGCTTGATTTTATTGTGATTTCCGAGTTGAATTAAGCCTAAACACACACAATTATCCAACAAAAAAAAAAAAAAAAAAAAAAACGAGCTCAAGCATATGTATATATAATTATGCATATACTCCATTTTTTAATACTATAATAATACTCATACAAGAGCTCCACCAGTCATCAGTTCCACTAGTACATTATATGTATAGGAAAATGTTATACAAATTACTTAGTAGAGAGAGAACTAAAATATATACATGCATATTTGTGATCTGCATTCATGATTCATGACTGGGTATTGCTTGATTTTAGTTAGATCTACACATCTGGATAGTGGGTTTTCCATTTGTAGATCAAAATTGTTATTCTTTATCATCCATTTTTTGTGGGTTGAGTGTCAATTCTGTGAATCTGGAATTCCTAATTTTTTTGATTTCTTATTTTTAGCTATTTTGAAATAATGTTGATAGCTCTGTTATTAGCTTTTTTTTTTTTTTTTTGGTTATATTTTTGGAAACTTTGGCGATTGATGGGAATTAGCTTAATTTGTAATGATCATTGTTACAAACACAGGACATAAACCAAACACTACTAGGACAGAAAGCACATGAACGGATAAAATTTTACAAAATTTATTTGTAGGCCCACTTCTCAAAAATCCTATCTATCAATTTTTGGGAATTAGCTTATTTAATTATTTGTATGGTATTGAATTGTAGGTAATGGAAGAAAATAATGTTGTTGATGAGTTGGCCAGTTATGGTTGGAAGCCGAAATTGGGCATGCCATTTGACTCTTAACAAGTTGCATATGACTTTTACAATAACTATGATGGAAAGATGGGCTTTAGTATTAGGAAGTCGTATGCACACAAGAACAAACAAACTAAGGAAATAACTTCACGGATTTTTATATGTTATAAAGAGGGAACTAGGGGTATTGACAAGCGAGATCCACTAGTAAAATTTTCTAGACAAGAGGTAAGATGTGGTTGTGGTGCCCGATTGAGTATCAAGTTAGATAGAAATTTATGAAAATATGTTGTAATTGATTTTGTTGAACATCATAATCATGACCTTGTGCCTCAAGAGTGCATTCATATGTTACCATCCCAAAGAAATATAGCTACCACCCAAGCAATTGAAGTAGAATTGGCTTCAGAATTTAGAATTCCTCTTAGGTCTGCTTATGAGCTATTTGGTAGGGAATCTAGTGGAAGAGCATCACTTGACTTCACCAAATTGAACCAAAAAAATTATTTGAGATCTAAGAGACAAAAAGATTTGGAATATGGAGAAGCAGGTAGTGTGTTGCAATACTTTCATAAGAAAACTGTGAAAAATCCATCCTTTTATTATGCAGTCCAATTAGATTGTATTATGCAGTCCAATTAGATTGTGAAGAGCAGATAAGTAATATATTTTGGACTGATGCTCAAATAATAATGGACTATGCTCAATTTGGTGATATAGTGACCTTTGACACTACTTACAAATTAAATAATGAGCATAGACCTTTCGGAACCTTTGTTGGATTTAATCATCCTCGAGAAACAGTTATATTCGGTGCAGCGTTGATGTATGATAAGACTGCCGAATCATTCATATGGTTGTTTCAGATTTTTTTGGAGGTAATGTCAAACAAAGCTCCAAAAACTATTTTCACAGATCAAGATGCTGCGATGGCTAAGGCCATTCCAATTGTCATGCCTAATACAAACCACCGACTTTGCACATGGCATTTGATGCAAAATGTTGTAAAGCATGTAAGTTCTGTTTTTGGAGATGTAGGGGTGAAGGGTGTGTTTTCAAAATTTATGCATGAAATTGATGATGAAGAAGAATTCATAATACAATGGGACCAAATGCTTGATAGGTATGATGCATACAATAATCATTGGTTAAAGCAAACTTTTGGTGTGAATGACAAATGGGGATGGCCATATATTATAAATTCTTGGGCAGCTAAAATGAGTACTACTCAACTAAGTGAATCATTTAATGCATTTTTGAAGAATTATCTCAATTGTGATCATAACTTGATGAAATTTTTCATGCATTTTGAGAGGGTGCTCTATGACAAGAGGTATAAAGAATTGGAAGCCGAATATAATTTGTCTCAAAAATTGCCAAGGGTTTCCATTCCAACTTTGATGTTAAAGCAAATGGCAGATATTTACACCAAAACAATTTTTGAGGAATTCCAAAATGAGTATGTGCAGTCCATTGAAGCGTCCATTGTAGGCACTATTAATGATGGTGAGAGTACCATATTCACAATTCGAACGGTGGTAGATAGAAAAAAAGACAAGAATGTGATAATGGATTGTGTAGTTTATACCATTAAAGAGAGGATTGAAGATTTTATTTGGCCCTCAGAACTGCCAAAAACATTGTACGAATTTTTAGGAAATTTTATACTCAAAATTTTGAGATAATTTCTTCTACAAAGTTGTTGAGAATGATGTCTAGTTCATCCAAAAAAGTTTTCAACAATTATTGAGTTTTGTACGAATTTATACAAATTTTTAATTAAATCTAGAGTTGCAAGACAGATTTACTATATGTTTGAAAATTTATTAAAAATTTTATATTAAACCAAATCTGGTAATTTCTAAACAAAAAATGAAATTTGAGAAGTCTAGTTTCATAATAAATTTTTAGATTATGGAATTGATTTATAAATTTAAGTATGGAATTAATTTAAGAAAATGTGACAAATCTGTGTCATAAACTTTCTTGGAATTTTTCGGAATTATTTATAATTTATTTTTGGAAAATAATTTCTAAAAAATGACCATAACATGTTTATTGAGTGTTATATAGATTTATATAAATTTTAGAGTTGTATAAGTAATTTATTTATAATTTTAATTGCAAGAAAAAAAAATGGCAGATTAAGGAGGAATCAAAAAAAAAAATTATCTCTTCAATTGTTTATTTGGACAAAAAATTTAACATTGGGCTAATCTAATCTTGTAGATTAAAAATCCATGCATGTGTGTGATTATGATTTATTTCTTCTTTTTGGTATCTACATTATTATTTCATACCATGGTTTAAATAAATTGTTTATTTAAATTTTGTACATTTGTTTACTATTATGTGACATATGTAATATTTTATGTTGGGAATTTTAATGAGTTGATATAACATTATTGGTAATTAAATGTTGAATTATTGTGAATATCTCAATAAGTAAAGAAACACGAAATTTAACCAATGATACATTAAAATTTAAAAGTGATGGGGTGAGCCCGGTTTAGAATCTTGTGCAAGTGAGTTGCGAACCCTAACATGGTACGGGAAGGTATTTTGGCTCTTATCGGTGTAGGCGATATAAGGTTGGTGGTGCGGGTGTCACAATATAGACCATTCCCTTGGGACAGACCGTGATGTCACGACTCGGGTATGTTACCTTGGTGTGTGGGCATCATTGGTAGTTACAGTAAGTAACATTTGAACATTTGACTAAGGGGAAGTCAGAATTGCCCGTGGCCATTGCTTAGCGGTTGAATGGAAATAGTGCTCCGCGGGGAGTTACTTAAATTTATCTGATAAACTAAATCTATGAAAATTTAAAAAGAAAGGCGGGCATATTCTTTATAATGAAATACTGCTTTCATTTATTATATTTTTTTTATTTGATTTATTATTATCTATTGTTATTATTTCAACTGATAACATTCATTTTATACTTACTAAATGTTACTTGTTATTCTGTTACTACATATTATTCATAAATTGTGAGTATTATTATCGGGGTAGGTATTTTCAGGTTATATTATCTTATTGAGCTTGTTGCTCACTGGCATTCTCGTTGTCCTGGCATTTTATGCCAGGTACCGAAGAAACTGAAGGAAACACCGAGGCCTTGCAAGACGACACTCAACCTTGGTTAGCTTGAAGAGTGCCTACGATCCATGAACCATTTTTCTAAGTTTCTAGTTTGTTTGTTTGTTTGTTTGCTTCTTCTTTTTTTTTTTTTTTTTTTTTTTAATGTTATATTCGTGTTGTTTTGTACTAAGACTAAGTTTTAAGTTTTTATTGGAGTTGTAATTTAAGAACTTTTAATTTCTAGGTTGTTAATTAATGTTAGTAATATTGGTGACAACATTGATAAGGGGTTAGTTATTAACAAAATTGATTTTTAGTTCTAAATCTTATTATGATATCCTCAAATCTTTCAGCGTCACACCTGCCAATGGTCTATGACCTCTCATTGCCCCTGCCCTTTTTTGATCGGCAAATAAAACTTTATTGATGAAAACATACAAAATATGATAAGATACATCAATAAAGAGGAGCTTGGAGCTAACACGAAGCTCCAAGCGCTAGTTGGTGAGGAGCCAACAAAAAGGAAAACAAAAGATGCTATCACAACAACAAACAAAGAAAAAAAAAAAAAAAAAAAAAAAAAAAAAAAAAAAAGAAAAAGATAGAAGTAGCTGTGGCAACTCCAACAGCATAACAGCACACAGATCAGCATACAGCCCAATCAACCACCTAACACATTGACATTCATCCCATTGAAGCATCCAGCATGTACTCCTAACACAACAGCAACCAGTCCAGCACAGCAGTTCCAGATCAGTAGAAGAGCTACTTAGCAGCAGACTACCAAAACCAGTTGCAAGTCCTCACTAGAACAGTTACATTCCACCAAAAAACCCCATCAGTTGCATTCCACCAAACACACCCCACAGAACCATTGCAAATATACCAAATATTCAGGCCAATAATCAATGCAAATGGATATCTGCAATTTCTAATCAAAATATCAACTGCTCTCCATTCACTTCACAGCAGAAAAACAATCAGCAAACAGAGCTCTGCCTCCATGCATTGATAAACAACCCACCACCATAATAGTCCAGACCATTCACACATTGAAGCAACTGAATCAGACACCCTGAAGCAGAGGACCTGAAGCAGAATTGCACAGGGCCTGAACAGACAACCTAATCTTATTGAAATTGTAAACAATATCATCAACTAAATAATCAACCCCCAAACTCCATTTTACCCACAAAGCAATCTGTACCTTCACTTTATCACAAAAATCATCAAAAATGGGTTGTGCCCCTTTGAACATACATTCATTTCGCAATCTCCATACAGACCATAACATAACAGCTGGAACTATCTCCCATAATCTAGAGACCTAATGCTTACTCTTACCAGCAAACCACCACTGTAACAGGTCCTGAACTGATCCAGGGCTTGCTCAAACCTGATCACTCCATCTTACCATTTGAGACCAACATTTCCACACCAGTGGACAAAACATGAGCACATGATTCAAGGATTCCACTTTAGCTTGGCAAAACACACACATATTATTTGCTAAAATAGGTAGCACCCCAATCCTCTGAAGGAAGGTTGCAGTCTTTATTCTGTCTCTCCAAGCTAACCAGCAAAAGAACTGCACTTTTGGCGGAGCTCGACCGACCCATACCCCTTTAGGCACAACCTGACCAGTCCCTATTTTAGTATCCCACCATCTTCTCACAGAAGAGACAGAAAATAGGCCTAAACTATTTGCTAACCAAGAGCAAGAATCAACACAATCAAACCTCAACAATGTAGATGTATCCAACAGCTCCATCAATCTCTGCAACTCCTCAGCTTCCCATACAAATAACTGTCTTCTGAATTTAAGCTGCCACAACCCCAGATTACTCTTCTTAGCACTGATTTGTTGAAGGGTCTCATCTTTCTCAGTGGATAAACTATAAAGCCTAGGAAATTGAACCTGCAGGTCACTATTGTTAAGCCATTTATCCTGCCAAAACAAGATTCTCCTTTCATTTCCAACCTTAATTCTAAAATGATCACCATAGAAGTCACCCAATTGCTGATTTACTGAGAGTAGATTCACAATGTCCAACCAAACTATGGACATCCCAGCTAAATGGTTCAGAGCTGGAAGCCAACCTCCACCATTCTTACCATACCTTGAACAAACCACAGCTTTTCACAAAGCTGTATCTTCATTACCATACCTCCACCACCACTTCAATAACAAGCATTCATTCACCTCTCCTAAATCTCTCACACCCAAACCTCCTTGACTTTTACTTCTTGTGATCTCCTTCCATTTGACCAAGTGCACTTTCCTTTTATTAACATTCCCTCCCCACAGAAAAAATGACTGCAACTTGACTAAGGCTTTAACAACACCCTTAGGCATTCTAAAGAAAGAAAGAAAATAGATTGGCAAATTAGCAAGGACTGCCTCGATCAAAGTCAATCTCCCAGCATAGGATAGAAGCTTCATCTTCCAAGAGAACAGCTTTTTCTTCACCTTCTACACAACTGGGTCTTAAGTACTCTGTTTCTTAGGATTAGCCCTTAAATGGAGACCTAGGAAAGAAAAGGGTAATTTCTTAGTTAAACAATTCAAAACCTTAGCAAACTCCTTAGTTTGATCTTCTTGGAAGCCCACTCCACACACTACACTTTTATGATAATTAATTCTTAACCCAGACATCACTTCAAAACATCTCAACACCCTCTTAATGTTCGAAATATCCTCATTATCCCCTTCATAGAATATAATAGTATCATCAGCAAATTGGAGATGTGAGACACTCACATCATTGGAGCCAATAGTAGCACCCCTAAATAAACCCTGTACTTTAGCCCTAGCTAGTAACAGGTTAAGCCCTTCTGCAGCAATAATGAACAAGAATGGAAAAAAGAGATCCCTTTACCTTAGCCTCTTTTGTGGTTGGAACTCCTCTGTAGGTGCACCATTGACAAGAACTGACACCATAGCTGTAAAGATACAAGCTTTCATCCATCTAATCCATTTGTCACCAAATCCAAAATTTCTCATCATTGCCAACAAGAATTCCCAATTTATTGAATCATAGGCTTTCTCAAAGTCCAATTTTAAGATAATACCTTTCTTCTTAGACTTTTTCTACCAATCTACAACTTCATTTGCTATTAACACCCCATCTAGGATATATCTACCACTGACAAAAGCTGACTGCACTTCATCGATCACAGAGGGAAGGGCCTTCTTTAATCTTCTAGATAGCACCTTGGCCAAAATCTTGTACACTGAGGTAACCAAGCTAATGGGTCTATAGTCCCCCAAGCCTATGGGATTGTCCTTTTTGGGTATGAGCACCATAAAAGAACTGTTAACATCCCTTGACAGCTTTCCATTTGTGTGAAACTCATACATCGTTTGCAATATATCACCTTTCATTATTCCCCAACATTTTTGAATGCAAGTTAAGTTAAAACCATCTAGGCCAAGAGCCTTGTTCCCATCACAGTCCTGAATAGCTCCCCAGATCTCTTCTTCAGTGAACATTGCTTCTAAACCCACTGCTGCCTCTGAAGAAATTGTAGCAAAAGGTCCAGAAATCTGTGGCCTGAAAGTCCAATTTTCAGCAAAATGCTTTCTGAAATGGCTAACCACTGCTTGTTTCACCTGAGTTGGATCCTCATTTCTCACTCCTTCCACTGTAACAGAATCTATCAAGTTCACTCTCTGCCTATTACTTACCATAAAGTGGAAAAATCTAGTATTTCTGTTACCACACCTAGCCCACAGCATTCTAGACTTTTGATGCCATATTCTTTCCTTGTTCCTACTAAGCTTCCAAGCCTGACTTCTAACCTCTCTCCTTCTTGTTGTTTCCAGCTCATCCAAAGGTCTAGTCTCTGCCTTCAAGTCCCATTCATGTAATTCTTGTTCTGCTGACCTCCACATAGTATCTATATTGCCAAACACCTCCCTATTCCACACCCTTAGATGATTCCTTAGAGAGGATAGCTTCCTCAATAATTTGTACCCTGCCCATCCTGTAACCTGTGTGTCCTCCCAAATATGCTTGATTTCAGTCAAGAATGTAGGATATGATGTCCAAGCATTAATGAATTTAAATAGCTTAACACCCTTGCCCTTGGTTTAAGGTGTAGCTAGAAAACGACATTTCTAGCTTTAGAGTTCATTATTGTACTCCTAAGCTTCTTGCTAATAAATTTTCAAGATCACTTGTATGGTTGTTTTTTTTTAGTAATGTTATATAAATAAATATTTTTTACAAATTAATATGAGAGTAAGGTCTCGTTTGGGAGTAGGTTTTTTTAGTAATTTTTTAGATTTTTGGCTAAAATATGATGTAAAATAAAAACTAGTATGTTTGGGATGACTTTTTGATTTTTTACTAAAAGATGTGCAAAAAGTAGAAAGAAAATGAAATTTTTGACTATTTCGTATAAGTTGTTGGCTTTTTTATTTTTTTAATGACTTTTTAACTAAAAAAGTCACTTGTCAAACGAGACCCAAGTTATTACTATCATTTAAATCGAGATCAAATAAATCTCATCTCAAACACTAATCCTTGTATTGCACATCACATAAGTTTGTATAAATAGTTCATACAAAAAAATCTATAAAAAATTAGTTTTTTTTAATATATATATATATAGAATTTTTTTCACATTGTTTCATAGAAAGTTAAAAAAATGGATTTAGCTAGTTTTGCTTGTAAACATTAGTATTCAAACTTGCCAAAACTTGGAAATATGTTAAGCTAATTGAAACTAAAAAGTAGGAGTACCGACAAGATCAATATTTCTCGGCCCTCAAGAGAAAGGAAAATGGGCTTTCACTAAGTTTTTTACTTTTTTATTTTGTTTATGACGAAGGAACCCTCCAATGCACGGTTACATTGAATTCATCTCTGTAAGCTAAATCTAAAACACCTACAATCACCCATAAACCACGTGCAGCAACTAAAACAAGGTACTAATAATAGTGTATTTTTATTTTATTTTATTTTTGTAACTCAAACTTCTGAGTTTACATTTGATCCCAAGCCTTAAATATTTGACATAGCTTGGCAAATTTTTTATTTTTGGCCAAATAGCAGGAGAATAAAGAAAGAAAAACTATATCTATAACGCTATGACTCAAACTCAGACATCATATCTCGTAAAAGAAACAACAAGAAGATATCTTAACTTCCGAGCCAACTCCTTGTGATGGGATTTAAAAGTGGGAACGTTCACTAGGCTGGTGTGAAATTGTGACCTCTCAATGTCTCTCATTGCCCCTGCCCTTGGTTTAAGGTGTAGCTAGAAAAGGACGTTTCTGACTTTAGAGTTCGTTATTGTTCTCCTAAGCTTTTTGCTAATAAATTTTCAAGATCACTTGTATGGTTGTTTTTTTGAGTAATGTTATATAAATAAATATTTTTTACAAATTAATATGAGAGTAAGGTCTCACTTGTATGGTGGTTGTTCACTTTCGGTTTTGGGTAAATTAACAAGAAGGTACATACAAAATCATTGGCTGACTTAAAAAACTATTTTAAAACTTAAAATAATGATATTCTGTTGAAATTCAACACCAAGGGGAGGAGACTTGCGAGACAAGGATTCATGAAATTGTTCGGGTCTGATGGGCTAGTGGGTGCACCAAACTCCAACATAAGTTAACCCTCTGATCTGACCATCGTGCTGAATCAAAACCTAATCTGCCAACCTCAAACCACCCTCTCTCTCCTCTTCTCCTCCTATAAAATCAACCTCTTTCTTTCCCACTCTCACAATTAACCATTAACACTTCAAGGCCAAGTAAAGATGGAAGCTTTCAACACTCACTGTTCTTTCTTCCTCTCAAGCCTTTTGCTTCTCTTGGCTAATGCATTGCCCTTCTTAGCTAATGCAGACACTCAGTATCATGAATTTGTAGTATGTCTCTCTCTCTCTCTCTCTCTCTCTCTCTCTCTCTCTGTGTTTATTCATCTCTCCTTGGGAACACTAGCTAATGTTTATGGAACAGGTTCAAGCAACCCCAGTGAAGAGGCTGTGCAACACCCACAACACCATCACGGTGAATGGGCAGTTTCCGGGACCAACGTTGGAAGTGAACAATGGAGACACTCTAGTGGTCAACGTTGTCAACCGAGCTCAATACAATGTCACCATTCACTGGTAATTACTGCATGAATGCAAGCATGCATAAAAATTATACAAACCTTCTTTATATGAAAATCCTATATGTAGTAACTTGCATTTTTAGTACTACTCACTACTATGCTCCTGCAGGCATGGCATTCGTCAGATGAGAACGGCATGGGCTGATGGGCCAGAATTTGTTACTCAGTGCCCGATCAGACCTGGAGGGAGTTATACCTATCGGTTTACCATTCAAGGCCAGGAAGGGACACTTTGGTGGCACGCCCATAGCTCGTGGCTCAGAGCAACAGTTTATGGAGCTCTGATTATTCACCCAAAACAAGGTTCTTCCTACCCGTTTCCCAAGCCTAAGCGCGAAACACCCCTTCTCTTAGGTACTGACCCTTTATCTCACTAAATGACTCAGTAAACTCAGAAATGTATCGATATATGACAAATTCATGAATTGTGGTTTGACAATGATCAGGTGAATGGTGGGATGCGAATCCCATTGATGTGGTGAGGCAGGCTACAAGAACCGGGGCATCTCCAAATGTGTCCGATGCGTATACCATCAATGGTCAACCCGGGGATTTTTACAACTGTTCCAGTCAAGGTTTGCTTCTATAGACTCAAATTAGTTCCTTTCTTTTCTTCACCGGCTCCTTAGATAAAACAGCTGTCTACAAATGACTTTAGATATCGATGTTGATATCAATATCATCGTATCAACTTAGTGAGGTTGGCGCACACAATTTTTATAAATATTGTCAAAGATATTTACGAGATAGCCAAAGGATGTAGTTTAAAACTAATATTTTCCAATGCATATATAGAGGACATTTGGTTAGATAGTATAAAATTATAAAAAGGACCTCCAAGAAGGTCCGCCTTGACACAGGTTTGACAAAGCCAACACCTAAAATAATTACCCAATGTCATGGTTTGCTCAACAAAAAAAAAAAAAATCGTGATTTCAAGAAAAATGATTCGATGATATCATGACCATGCAGACACAGTGATAGTTCCGGTGGACTCCGGTGAAACCAACCTCCTTCGAGTCATCAATGCTGGGCTAAATCAAGAGCTATTCTTCACCGTAGCCAATCACAGACTTACAGTTGTTGGAGCCGATGCTTCCTATCTTAAACCATTCACCACCTCGGTCATTATGTTGGGACCCGGTCAAACCACTGATGTCCTAATCACCGGTGATCAGCAACCTGCTCGATACTACATTGCAGCATGTGCCTATGCTAGTGCCCAAGGCGCACCATTCGACAATACAACCACCACAGCAATCCTCGAGTACAAGACCGCACCTTGTCCTGCCAATGGTACTACTTCAGCCAAACCTGTTAACGCATCTTTACCTGCATTTAATGACACCAACGCTGCCACGGCCTTCGCTACCAGCCTTAGAAGTCCCCAAAAAGTCCCCGTACCCACTAGAATCGATGAAAGCCTCTTCTTCACAGTCGGTTTAGGACTTAACAACTGCCCATCAGGTGCCAGCCCAAGCACCTGTCAAGGTCCAAATGGGACCCGCTTCACTGCCAGCATGAACAATGTATCTTTTGTGCTCCCATCCAACTTCTCTTTACTCCAATCGCATCAGCAAGGAATACCCGGAGTTTTCACCACCGATTTTCCAGCTGCTCCACCGGTGAAATTTGATTACACTGGTAATGTGAGCCGGTCACTCTGGCAACCTGTGCCAGGGACCAAGGCGTACAAATTGAAATACGGTGCAACAGTGCAGTTGGTTATACAGGGAACAAGTATCTTCACAGCTGAGAACCACCCAATTCATCTTCACGGATATGATTTCTACATCATCGCACTGGGCTTTGGAAACTTCAATCCCAGCCGTGATACATCTAAATTTAACCTTGTTGATCCACCAATGAGGAATACAGCTAGTGTACCTGTTGGCGGATGGGCAGTTATTAGATTTGTCGCTGATAACCCAGGTAAGAAAACATGAAAAATCTAGAAAGATTTTACTTCAGTTCTCATATATGTCTATTGTTCCTCATTTGATATTCTACTCGCTTTGTTTGGCAAAAACAGGAGTTTGGCTACTGCATTGTCACTTGGATGTTCACATCACCTGGGGTTTGGCTATGGTTTTCCTCGTAGAGAATGGAGTTGGGGAATTGGAAGCATTAGAGCCTCCTCCAGCGGATATGCCTGTATGTTAGTATCATCAGTAGAAACACTGGGCAAAATTAGATTCAATACGCCCTATGAAGTGGGTCACAAGTTTTCTGCTGCAAGTATACAAAATTCAATTTTCTTCCCCACATTGGGGACTAGTTCCTTGTTCTTTTCTATTGTTCTTTTCTGTTGTTCTTTTCCATTGTATTGTTCATTTTGATACATAAACTGGGTCAAAAAGAGATGATGGTGCCATGGTACAATACTAAGTACCATCTGTCTTCGAATCAGACCCAACATGTTTTATGGTTATAGCTGTATTGATCTAGAGCAAATGAAAGAGTTTTTTTTAATTTTTTTTGAATAAATTTAATAGTTTTCTGAGTCTTGTATCAGCGATTCAGCATATTGTACAAGGTCAAAAAAACAAGACAACAGAAATGGGAAAAAGAAAAAAAAAAAAAAAAAAAAAACTAGAAACTTGAAGAGAAGACAGAAGAACAATAACATTAACCACACATCACAAGACATTCGAGGAATTATTTGGTTGCTCAGATGCCTAATTAATTTCTTAGACGGTTGTTGAATAATCCCCCATTGTGCAACACTTATGTACCATCTTCGAATCAGACCCAACATGCATCAGCGATTCGGCATATTGTGAAATGTGGAATGTTAAGGCCGGGAAATGGAATTCAGGCAATCAATGGCACAGACTTCATACGATTTCTGAACAACATGACAACAGAAACAATGTAATTCCTATGGCAAGTCAGGACCAGAATATCCAGAAGAAGATACGAAGAAACTAATGGGAAAATAAAAATCATAACTAGCCAAAGCATCTCAAGAATTTGAGATGGATGCAGAATTAAAATTATCGGAGTAAAATTCATCAAATACAGTTTCCCAGCCAAACAAGATTATCATAAATATTAGAGCACAGAGGCAGGGCAGCCACTACATACATATATATTTAGATTCTCAATTCACCAAAGAAAGCAGGGGCTTTCTCAGCCCTGATAGGCACCCAGTAGCACCATTGACAGAGTGACAACAGGACTTAAGAATAATCCAGCCCCAAACATTTTGGAAGTAGAGAGTAAAGCATAGAAACAATGGAGTGTAACTTGCAGCAGATCAACGAATGGATTAGAAAGTGAGAATTTAATTTTTATGTTTTTAGAAAGGGCAACCTAGCGCACTAGGCACCAGCTAAAACAGAGTCTATGAAGGACAAGATGTGCGCAGGTAAAGCAGCCTTGCACTAATAGTAAGCCTTACCATTGAGCTCAGTTGCCCTTTACCCAAAAAAATAATAATAATAATTGTTAAAAAAAATAATAATGATAATAATAATTTTTACTTAAAAAAAGCTATTTAAGAACAACATAAAAATATGCTTTAACATCAAAATAATTCAGTCTTGTTTAAAACTTTGCATGTAGTTCCCCAAACACTTAATTTGGGAAGTGTGATAATATGAGAGTTAACCAACTGAAGGAAATAAGTTCCACATGCTTGATAAAAGCACAGGAGAAATTGTTGATCACATTCTAAATTTTGGAGTTCATATCCCATATCACTTTGTATGTAGTTGGAGGAAATACAGTCCAGAAATGGTATCAAGAAATAAGGAGGCATTCACTGCTGCCCCCAAACAAAAGAGGACACGGAGGCAAGGAAGGATTCCATATTCACTAGCTTTATGTGGATAAATGTAGAAATAATTAAACCAGATAACAAATATTTGATTTAATTTATTTTCTCACCATCACAAAATGCAGTAGTTACTTGGGAGGAAAGGAAGATTAAAAATTTTCATTTTAATAGTATGTGCAAGCATTCCCTTGGAAGTTACACAGTAGTTATTGAAACCTTATTTGCATTTCAAGGGCTTCTACCAGCTACTGTCATTATTCATTTTCTGTAACTGCTTCTCATTGTATGGTCGCCTTAGGATGATAACAGGGAAAGTTACACAAGAAAGATGATGACGAAGCAACATGGAAACCTAAAATTAGAGAAGAACTTCGTAGTAGTTATGTTAGGCCAAATATGCTTCTTGTCTGATAAATTCTGATCCTAGTTAATCCTATAATTCAAAACACTAGAGGAATTACAAGATATGTTTAAGATATAGCTATGAAGTTACAATTATCATGTAATAATATATGGCTCAATGAACTTAACGAATGGTTAGATCAGTCGCCTACACTTGGCCATTATATGGCAGGTACACTAACGCTCATTTGTTTGGGCAGAAAACATTTTCTGTATTTTCTGGGGTCGGGTACAATCGAAAACAAAAGTCAACGAAAAACATTTTCCGTAGTAAATGAAAAACAAGCCTATTTAGGCATAAAATGTTTTCCACTTTTAAAAGGGGGAAAATGTTTTTCGGACTAAAATTTTACCAATCTTACCAGCCCACCACCATAGCCATCACCGTCGCCCCACCACCTCCACCTCCACCTCCACTTTCGTTCCACCAGCACCACCACCATCACCCAATACAAAGAAATGTTTTCTACGGAAAACATTTTCTGGAAAAAAAATTCTGTAGAAAATGTTTTCCGCCCAAACAAATGGAGCGTAACATAAACAAGCAGTATCTTCCTTTTTTTATAATCAGATAATATCTACATTGGTCAACATACAGATTATATCTCAATTCAATAAAAAAGATCTTGCACTTAAAGAGAAGAAAACAAAACGAATTTCAAATGATCATTTGTAGACAGGTAAATGTGGGTACAACCACATGAACTAGGATAAGCAAAACATTTGAAACACTTAAAAGATGACAGTGGAACAAGGATTATGGTTTGAAATTAATCTCAGACACTCTGGACAAGTTTTCTAAATTCCAATCTTCAAAACTGTATAACATGGAAAATAATTAAGTGGACTAAACAACAGCAGAAAAAAGATTAAAAAATATTTATGTCAGGGAAACTTCATTGAGTGGATATAAGAAATATTCCAAGTTAAACAAGGTAGGGCACCAGACTGACCAACAATGTCAAGATTTAACAATCTACCACCAAGTAAGTAGACAAAATATCACTATACACATTTGAGAATTAAAATTTAGTGTAGGTTCTTCGAGATGTATGTACTCAATTTCTTCATTTTGGTTGAATTGAACTTACAGGAAAGTTGCAAGCAAGATAATAGATCCATAAGGAAAGATGAGCAGTATCCACTTCCCATTTTATATGCAAATGCAATTGAACCCACTCAAGATAGCAACTTGGAAATTGAAAAGGAACAACTGAAGAAAAAAATGTGATGATCTTTTAGGTTGCTGAATTAGAGGATGCATGTGTTAAAATTCCACTAGAATTAGTCATTACTTTCAGAGGAAATGCAAAGCTCATTTCTAGTACCAGATATGTCTTTCATGCTTCTCCTTAGTTCTTTTTTCACTCCCTCCTCCCTTCACCCTTTGTGGGAAACCCTTTTGTGAAGGCGTATATTTTGCATACGCCTCCAATTTATTTACATAAACTGAGCTGAAGGCTGATCTGCCTAGGAGATTTATTGATGTGACACCACATACAGATGTTGTTAAGTCATTACATTGTTCATAAGAAACATGGATATGGACAACAAATACAAGTAATATAACCAAATACAGACACATTCATATGAAAATTTAAAAATAAATAAATAAATAAAAATAAAAAATCAACGAATTACATGGCAAGGATATGATGACAATTAAATATATATTTTTGGATGTGTACATGAAAAAAAATAATGATTTCTTCATTTTTTTTTAGGTTAAAAATACAAATAGATGAAAATAATAACGATTTCATTATTTTTTACATTACAAATACATTTATTTTTTATTATGTAAACCTATTTTAGAAAGTTCTATTTTGGAATTCCCCAACCTTCAAAAATCAAAACGATGAGAGATTACTAAGTATAAATACACCTATTGTTTTTATATAAATAAATGTGATGTGTCCATCAAGTGACCAAAGCATGTCCACTGCTAAAAAATCTAAAAATAATATGACATATTTGAATGCATTCCACCACATGTGTTGGGAAATGTTTGACAAATGTTGGTGTCCAACACAGACACAACACCTTCTTAAAAGTGTCCACACTTCTTAACTTTGATTAGTTGAAAGTACACAGAAAATGAAGATATTATGTCATATGTTATGGTATGCTCTCATTAATTTACTGCTTTTCTCATCATTCAGTAATTTATAAAGCACTAACTCACAATTAATCACATTGTACTGTTCAGAGAATTTTTATATGTTGCATGCAATATAATGAGAAATACACTTATAGATGGCCACGTTCTGCCATTTTTGGTTGCATTCATATCTGTCTCATCAAGAATGTGCCTCTAATAAAAATCTTCAGTAGGAGAAAAAAAATGGTCGCCTCAATATTTAAAAGCAAAACCATCTTTTAGAATGGCATCATTTCAAAAAGAAGAAGAAGTCATTTAAAAACTGAAATTGCATGAGGCCCAAAATTTCATACAATTCTCATTAGCCCCATTCAATTTTACATATTTATAACATAAATTAACATTATGGTATGGCCCATTCAAAATTTATATAAAATTTTACTTCAACCCTCTCAAACTTCACAAGAACCTCATTAACCCCATTGCAATTTTGAGTATTTACATAAATAAATAATAAAAATAGCATTTTGGCCCCAAAAATTTATAAAATTTTGCTTTGATGCTTTCAAAACTTTAAATAATTTTATCTTGGGCCCTCCATTTGCACAATTTCTGGGTCCTCCAGCAATAAATAGTGTGAACCTTTAAAAGATTATTCCTAGAAATCTTAATAACTAATCCTACATATTACCATCAGGTGTCCAAACACTTAAAACATTGTCACCATGATATGATATTACTAAAGGTTGTGCATGTCCATTCAACACATAAAGTGCAGCCTCAAACACAAATTGACCTTGGTTTAACTCTATAGTCCATTTTTAGAAAGAAAAAAAATATATTTTTTTTTTATTTTTTATTTTTTGAACAGGGAAAATAAGCCCCAAGGTTCCATATCTATATGACCCCGCTATTCTTGGACTAGCAGTTTTGTTGTAGAATGCATGTTTTACAGGTCTAACAAAAAAATCAAGTTACGTCCTTGCTCTATATGAAATCACATTGATAAAGCCTTAGGCTTAAACATCAAGTTGAACGTAAAAGTCTTCCGTAATTAAGATGATGCTAATGGTAATACATATGTTGTTATTATATAATATCTTGCCTGATAAAAAAGAATATATATTTATAGTAGTAGAACCTTGCAACTTTTAAAGTTTGTAATGTCTCAATCAGATAGTGATGGCTAAACAGATAAATGTAACCTTTCAAAGTAATGGCTAAAGATTTTTAAGACAACTACTAGATTGGGTAAACTTTTCAAATTAAACTCAAGGCCCAAAACAGATTAAAATGTCCTAGTTGGTATGTTAGCTCCTATTGCCAGTAAAAGCTCAGATTAAACTCACTTACAAATATACACATCAATTCTATATATGAAGGCTATAGAGTGTGTTCACGTCTCATTTTTAAAATTTTTCCAAAATGTCCTATAGTAGTTAAGCCGGCAGTTATGCCTTAAATTCAGGGTTTTTTTTTTTTTTTTTTTCAAATCTCTCAACTTTTCATTTTTCCAAATTCATTTTAATTTTCAGATTTTAAATTCAATCATACAGTTTATAATCTTTATCTTTGTGAAATAAAATGATCATATGTATAACAAAATATACAGAATAGTGAATAGGCAGGTTCATGAATCTCACAAAATTACAGGTTTAAGCATTGGATTAATAGCATTGAAACCTGAGTTTTTCCAGAAAATATCACTATATCCATAATGCAAAAACATAAAAAAGCTGTGATTGATATAATTTACTCTAAAGCTTCATAAAATGTAAACAACATTCTGAACAGACCTTAGAATGAAGAATCGCAACGGATGGGAATAATGATTTTCGATACATGTCTTCAATGGAATTGGAAAACGAGACATTGGATTGGGAACTAGGGTTCTGAAATTCGAATTCAGAGTTCCTTAGGATGAATGGAACTGTGGAGTTCCAGTGTGATTGTGTGCAACTCGGGTGGGTTTGGGTCAGGGCCCGCTTATTAGCTAAGCTACCAAAGAATGGGTTTTAGGGCCCATTTTTTAGGAAGGCCCCAATTTTAATCAGGGTAGTAAATCCCTTAAATTAACTCATTTGTATTTTGCCTAACTATAAACTTAACAGTTAACCTTCTTCAACTTTTATTTTGTTACACTTTGGCCCTTTTCATTAAGATTCTATTACAATGTGTTTGGTTAGGAGATTTGAGAAAAAATTTAAAAAGAAAAAAAAAAGTAAATGAAATATAAATAAAATATACTTACATTTTATCGAGTTTCACATACCTTTTTCCTTCTCTTTCAAAATTTCTTTCCAAATTTCTCAACCAAACACAATATTAAATAGTTAAACAGAATCAAAGCATGTACAAAACACGTAACACATTTATTTTTATTTTTTTAAATAATAATACTCGTTATTGATTTTTTTTTTTTTTTTTTTTTTTACCATAATAATACCCTTTCTTGGTGATCTCGTTTGCATTTTGTCTCTATTATCTTAGGGGCAAAATAAAAGGGATTAGTAGATAAAAACATTTGTGCCTTTAAAATTTAATAAATGTGTCATGATTTATATATGAAATGATTTTGTATAAATTCCTAGCAGAATCATAACAAAAAGGATTAATTGTAGGGTAAATTACCAATAGGTCCTACTTTGGAGACTTATTATCCAATAGGTCCTACTTTGGAGACTTATTACCCATTAAGTCCTATTTGATATAATTTATTAAGTGATAAAGATAAATTTATCAATCTTTTTTTTTATGAATAATTTTATAGTGATAAATTTATCAGTCTCTTTGTTTTATGAATAAATTTTTAGTGATAAATTTATCACTCTCTTATTTTTATAATGTTAAATTTATTAGTTAGGACCTGTAGATAAATAAGTCTAGTTAACAGGACTAATTGATAAGTACCCCTTAATTGTAACTAGATAATACTCTGTTTGTTTGGAAGAATTGGAGGGGATGGGACTCTATGTCCAATCCACTATGGAGCAATTTTTACTTGCGTCAGGTGATAGTTCTAACTTGCAATCTACTAATTTGTAATTATTTTATTTTATTTCTATTAAAAAAGTAACTTGTGAAAACAAAAATCTAAAAGACAATTATAAGGGCATCCATATCAAGCTAGCTATTATGGTTTTAGGACAAAATTTACTTTAGTAATGTGTAAAATCACTCCTCCATCATCATTGCTACACCAAAAATAAATTTGACATTATTACAGTAAATTGTTACATGTAGCGACGCACTGTTCACATATTATATAATATTTTATCATTTATTCTTAAGAATGGCCATACATCCTGTTGGATAACTGATTGCTACACCAACTTTTTTTTTTTTTTTTAATATGAAATAAAATATTTAATCATTTATTACCAAACATCTTGTCCAATGACTGGTTGTGCATTATTATTATTATTATTATTTTATTTTTTTGAGGAATATGGCAACTTTTCCTAGAATCTTCTAGAAGATGCTTTGGGTAGAGTTGTTTGCATAATCTAGCAAATCATAAAAATAAATATTTTATAAATCTAAATTTTAGAATAAAGAATCTAATAGAGGTGTACATACAACCAATATTAGATAAAATATATATAAAAAAAAAAAAAAAAAAAAAAAGAGTAACTCTTTAATTATAATTTAGCTCAAAATTGGTTGACCTGATGTGAATGCTCTAAAGGGCAACTTTTCTTTTAGCTTAGTTTGAATCTTTTAAGTTGGAAGTGAAATTAAACATCATCTTTAAAAGGGGGATTTAATAGGACTTTTCACTAACTTTTATTTTTAAAAAAAATAAATTTGGCGTGTGCATTCATATTTTAAGTTAAAAGATTGTAAATAAAAGATTTGTTAGCAGTTGTTTTAAGAATAGTTCATTGACATAATTTTACATATTTTATGTGAATGCATATTATAAAAAATGTACAATCAATTTAAATTTCATTAACCACCACCCGAGGGAATCGCATTTAACAAGACTTACAAATAAAGTGACTTGTTAACAAGTACACTCATTGCATAAGTTGCAAACAAAAAAGGGGAAAAATATAAAAATATTTTTCATTAATTTTAAAAAAAAAATATTACTCCTACTTTGAAGTAAACAAGACATGTTTAAAAATATTAGACAAGGTTTCCAAGGCACTTGTTAGCATTTATTAAGTCCTGATAACAAATGCTCCTGAAACATAAGAAAAATAAATAAATAAATAAAAGATACTTTTCACATTGTTCATTATAATTATATATTTTTATTTTTTAAATATAAAATTTTAATACTAAACAATATTCTAAATCACTTGTTAGCAGTTGTACTAAATAAAAACAAATAGTACCTTAAGAGCAATGCTAGGAATGTAAAAACAAAAAAATTCAAATATTTTATACAATACTTATGGCAATGGTGATTGTGGGCTAGGAACTCTTGTTGACTGCGTCTCCCTCTCCCTCTCTCTCGCTTCATTTCTCCCTCTACCTCTCTCTTTGTTTCTCCCTTTCCTTCTCTTCATGCTTCTACTTCTTTTTTCCTTTTTATTTAAAAAAACAAAATCAAAACAACGTCCCCTTGAAGGATTGCAAACTGTAGAGAATTCAAACACAACACTCACACCTATGTGAGTATTGTGCAAAATATTTGATAATTTATTTAGAGTCTCTAGCATTTTTTGATCCCTTAAGGATATATCATTTAGAGTAGAGGATTTACACATTAGTGGAATATTTTCAAAATAATTACAATTTTATGAAAAAGTTTAATATTTTAATGAATAAAATTTATAAACTTTATCACTGTTCTGATTTTTTATCTTCAAACTTCTTTTGAATTATTATTTCCCCTATGAAGTAAGTAGTGCATTTGCCAGTACACATAGACCGTCAAGTGCAAATTTGTTCAACTAAGATGAACATTACATACTCCCTCGTTAATAAGTGAGTGAGATGATCCCACATTTAACTTTAAAAAGAATCAATTAATGAAAAGTTTAATAAGAGTGTGTAAATAAATTTGCACCGGTAGAGCACCAGTGAACATTCAATTCATTACATTACATTTACAATTACCTCACTCATCCACCCACCCACCAGCCCGCCCGCCCAACCAACCAACCACTGCAGGAGCGGAGACACATGACATCCAAGAGGTTACGTGTCCTCAACTTTTGAAAAATATAAAACCAACCGCAGCAGAAGCGAAGACACGTGAGGTCCAGGAGGTTACGTGCCCTCAACTTTTTAAAAATTATACTTATATTTTTAATAAAAAATATATTTCAATATAATCCTTTTATGTAATTTCTTAAAATTTTATATCACTATTTTCTTTACCTTTTTTCTTTACAAAAAAAAGATCTGTTGAATTTGTTACTTTAAATATTTAATTATGCTAAAAAATATTCTTATAAATTTTATATTAGAGAAATGTTATATGTCACTGATTTTCTGTTATATTACATCTTATATAAATGCTTGTAATTGGTTCATTTAGAATAATATTATATACACGAATTAGTGTACTAATTAGTGTATTAACAGATGATGTGACATAATTTTAGAGGTTTTGATTATTTGTAATTTGTATAATAAGTGGGGTCAATAATAATGTCACAACATTAATTGTTATACTAGTTAGTATACTAATTGGTGCATATAGCACCACCGGTTCATTTATTTACATATAGCTATTACACAATTAATGATAATTAATAATATATTACCATTTAATTCTATGATTCAAAATGGAGAAAAAAGTAAGTGATATATAACACGTCATGTGTATTATTTATTCACCTTCTCTATTTTCTTTCTCCATTCCTCTCTATATTTCTTTTTGTGTGTATATCTTAATATAACTTCGCTCTCATTTGTAGAGGCATACGATTATTTTTTAAACCGTGATGATCACCATATATAAAATCAAATTAATAACAATACAGATAATGATCGATTAAGTTGAACTTATATTTAAATATACCTTTGCAATCGTACTAACTTTTAGTCTTTCATTAGATAAAAATTAAGTTAGATTGTGATTTTTTTAATTCAATAGTGCCTCTTCTAAGTCAAAATTCTGATTCTGTCACTGAACCGAGGGTTGGACTTTAATGACACAAACAATACTACAAACTCACACTAATGAATTCATAATTTACTCAAAAAAAAAAAATGAATTAATTGTTGAAATTCATTTTATTTATAATTCTCATATTTCATCAATTCAATTTTTATCCCACAATCAAATTTAAAATAAATTATGAGTTAATAAGAATTAATTCACAACATTAAACAATGACACACGCTAACAAGCACTCGTGTTCTACCTTTCAACTCCAAAAGAGACAACTCACAAGTAGCTCACGTGCTCATGGGAAGACAATTAACGTTTATTTTGGCAATTCACAAGTTCAATTAAAAAATCAACAAATTATTTTAAAAAATATTTTTATTTTTTTATTTTTTACATATATTTTTGTTTTTACACATATTTTTGTAAAAAATAAAAAAATTAACCTTAAACTTCTTTTAAGTTATGTTTGTTTAAAAATTTAAGAGCATATTTGGTACGATAAAATGAAATGAAATGAAATGTAAATGAAATAAAACTAAGAATGAAATATAAGGTTGAATGGAATGGAATGTCCATTTTCATTCCATTGCTTGGTTGCCAACATGGAATAACATAGGAATAGAATGATAATTCTCATGGAATGAAATAAATTTTTATTATTTATTTGTTTTTAACAAATTAGTAACAAATAAATTAAAATTTTATACAGATCATGATAATATTAATAGTCGTGAAAGTGATGGTGTAAGTCATGGCGGCGGCGGCGGCGGCGGTAACAGTGGTGGCATCGGTGGTGGTGATAGCAATGATAATAGAATGGCAGTAGCAGATTGTTGTGGCCTTAGTGGTGGTGGTGTAGCGACCCTAATTTTTTGTAAGTTATTATTTATTTATTATTATTATTACTTTATTTTTTTTTAGCTTTATTAATTATATAGATAGATGAGAATTTAATATGATATTTAATTAATTTAATGTGTTATTTATTATATATAATTAATCCGTATATTTATATATTTATATTTTTTTATCACGCCCCAAAATTTGGACAGTTAAATATTAAATTAGAAATAAATCCTACTCAATATTCCATCATCCAAATCTTAGGGGTGAAACAAAATCAAAATATTCTCGTCTCTATAAGATTTAAGTAAATTTTCATACTCAAAAGATTACAAGGAATAAAAAAAAAAAAACTAACAAAATGCCAACTAAACCATCTATCATAATTTCATAATCATCCAATACTTCCAATATTAAAGTAACAACAAATAATCAAAACAACTTAAATAATGTAAAGTTAAAAATAACTCACATTTCCAAATTATCAAAATACTAAGGTCATAAAAAAAATAATAAATATATAAACTAATATCAACCTTAAGCTTAAGAAAAAAAAATAAAAATTCAAGAGACATATCCAACAACTATAGTTATTTCTCGTTATCACCGTAGTCCCAACTAATCCTGCAAAGGAAATTTGGCTGCACTCAAACAAAACGCACCTAAGATGCCAAGAGACAAAACGGGTTAGTATACAAGTATACTGCTATGAGTACAAGATTTGACACCCACATGTTCATTAAAAACAAACAAAAGTATATTTAATTTACTACAACATAATGCATCTTTGGCGACCAAAATTGGCGGCTAAAAAAAATTTAGTTGCCAAAAGTTGTGGAATTGGCGACCAATAATTTTTTTTAGTCAACGTATATTGATTATTAGCGACTAAAAAAAATTTAGTGAGTTTTGGATACTAAAACCATTTAGTCACCGAATAAAAAATAAAAAATTATTTTTTATCTTTTGGTCGCCAAAAACTTATTTTCAGCGATCAAAACATATTTTAGTTGCCGTATATTGAGTTTTGGCTACTAAAACCATTTAGTCGCCAAATTGAAAATAAAAAATTATTTTTTATCTTTGACGACCAAACTTTTGGTCGCCAAAAACTTATTTTCAACGACAAAAAAATTTTTAATCGCCGTATATTGAGTTTTGTCTACTAAAACTATCTAGTCGCTAAATGAAAAATAAAAAATTATTATTTATCTTTGGCGACCAAAAATTTATTTTTGGGTAAACTACCAATAGGTCATACTTTGGAGACTTATTACCCAATAAGTCCTACTTTGGAGACTTATTACCCATTAAGTCCTATTTGATATAATTTATTAAGTGATAAAGATAAATTTATCAGTCTTTTTTTTATGAATAATTTTATAGTGATAAATTTATCAGTCTCTTTGTTTTATGAATAAATTTTTAGTGATAAATTTATCACTCTCTTATTTTTATAGTGTTAAATTTATTAGTTAGGACCTGTAGATAAATAAGTCTAGTTAACAGGACTAATTAGTAAGTACCCCTTTATTTTTAGCGACCAAAAAATATTTTAGTTGCTAAAAAGTTAAAATATTTAGCTGCAGACATTTCAAATTTTGGAGGAATTTATAAAATTAATTAGCGACTAATTTAGTCGCTAATAGTGTAATATATATAGGACCTTGTAACATCCCCTAAAAAAAACCCTCCTAATCCCCCTAATTTTCATATCAAGTAAAAAAATAAATAAATAAACAGTTGCCTAAAATAAAAATTTAGGGATTGAAAAAGACAATTTTAGGACTCCATATATATATATACATATATTTGATTTTCAAACCACAAACCAGCGCCTCTCTCTCTCTCTCTCTCCCCCTCCCCCTCCCTCCCTCCCTTCCTCTCCCTCTGCCTTTGCCTCTCCGTTGCTCTTCTCCCCTCCCTCTCTCGCCGCCGCTCTACCAGCCGTGCCTCCGCCGCTCCTCCTCGCGGTCGCCGGCAACTAGAGCACCGATTCACCTAGATTTGCCCTATTATCTTTGCCCTAATTAAGGGATTTTTTTTTAACCCACCAACACCGTCCAACGCCCTACAATGGAGTTGGGGAATGAGGACGAACCCACCCCCTCCTCTTCTGCTGCTGCTACGCCACTGCTTTCACTTCCACTTGCGCCTCACGGCTTTATGTAGAAATTCATGCTCTACGAGACTCAATCGGTACCCAAATCTTCCTCTCCCTCTTCTTATTTTGTTGTTTCCGTCTCTTGACTTGCCTAGTTGCTACTGCTTTGATCCAAAATGGGATCTTTTGGAAATATTTTTTGGATTTGGTGCTATAAATGTCCCCATTTTTTTCTTGGTATTATTTTTTTTAAGCTTAAAATGACTCGATTTTTTTTTTTAAAGCTTAAATGTCCCCCTGTATTGATCCATCGTTCTTAGTTTTTCTTTGATTGATTTGGCATTTGGATGTGCACTGGAACTGAACCAATTGTAGGTATTCTACTTTTATATAAAATTGATGTCAGGTATGTGATTGATTGAATTGGGTTTATCATAGAGTAAAATTGCTCCTGCTGACATTTTTTTTTTAAGTAATAGCTATATCCCTCCATAATTGTGATGTTGTTAGTGGTTATGATGGTGATCAAATTGATTAGAGAAGCTGAATATTATCAGTTGATGGGGGACTCAACATGAAAGTGAAAGTTCGACAATAAAATGATTGCAACAGTCATGTTAATAGCTTTTCTACAATCATTTTTGTCATGACTCATGAGAAAATGTCATTCCTTTTCCTAATAGGGAGATGTAGATGGCTCAAGAAAACATAAAATTTTAAAGATTATATGTTCTTTAGTAAACTTAAGGGTTATTTCCTCTTTTGGTCTAGGACTATTGAGGCAACTCAAATGGGGTCATTTGAAAGATCTGCATAGAGCGATAAAGTTGTGTGAGCTGGCTTTAGTATCAGAAGATCCCACTGTGATTCCTCTTGGGAACTATCAGGAGATTAGAGTTACAATCATTCTCCGAGAACCATTTATCTTATCTCATACTTGTGTTGAAAATAAATGTCATTTCTTCCTATAATCGTTCCATGTAGGCTCATGTTTTTAAGTCAAAGTCTGGAGATTGTGTTGCGTTCCTTGCAAACTATAATTCTAATTCCTTTGCAAAGTTCGCTTTTGGGAATATGCTCTTGGCTTGAAGAGTGACCTTATGCATATACATAACTACATTATGGTTTTTGTTTCTGTATCATCATATTTTACTTGATTTTATGATTTTATCCATGTGCTATTGATGTAACAGAGGGCCTTTCTTTTCTTTCTTTCATTCTTCTTCTTCTTCTTCTTCTTCTTCTTCTTCTTCTTCTTCTTCTTCTTCTTCTTGTGTGTGTGTGTGTGTCATATTGTGATATTTTAGGCTACTCCTAGAACAACCAAACAATGTAATCCTCAGATCTCTCTTGAACTGTAGCTTTCCAGTTTTTTCCTTTCTTTGTTGATACTAACATATAGAGTTGGTGTTACCTTGTTCTTGTAGCCGTGTCAATAATTTTATTTCCCATAAATCAACTACTTTAGTTTGAGAATATTGAAGACCTTTAAATCATACAGTGTATATTAGAAATTTTGCACTTCATAAACAATTTAAATTTTAGCAGGAAAAGAAGATGTGGTTTGAGAAGAAAATGTGAATAGGCAGTTATAGAAGAGACAATAATATAAGTGTGGAAGACTCTATAAAGGGAAAGGAAGGCGTGATTTGAAAAGAAACCGTGAACAGGTAGTTATAGAGAAGTGTAGATAACTACACAGAATTTTAGATGATGACAATTATTTTTATCTTCAATGAATGTGTGTATATATAGGAAATTTGAATCTTTTCCTATTAGTTGGTTGGCACACACCTCATGTGTGCTTCCACTTCTAGTAATTAGTAGTAGTTTGTTGGGGGTAAGGGATTTAAAGCCTTGTGCATTCATGATCCACCTTTGGTAGAGATCAGTGGAGAAAAGTAACTTCATTTACTACTCATTTTGTTATTATTGTTATTATTTTAAGATTATATTTACTAGTTAAAACAGCAAGAGTTGTTGGGAGCAATGGGGATTTAGTGGAGAAAATATCTCACTTGTCTTTTGTTTATGACACAATCATTTTTTGTGGACCGAACACAGAGGAGTTGACGCATTTGTGTTATGCGAAGGTTTGATTTGAGGAAGCTGTATAGGTTTTAAAGATGTTTGTGGGCCAAAGTGAATTGATTCTAGTAGGAGAGGTTTAAAATGTGTAGAGGTTGGTGCATTCTATGCATTATTATTTTTTTTTTTGGATCTGTCAAGGGGCTATATGCTTAGTTAAATCCTCCCAAGAGTGTATTTGATTAGAAATAAATAAATGTAGGAAAGTGAAAGTGAAAGTGAAGTGAAAGAAAATATTTATATATCACAAAAAAAAAAAAAAAAAAAAAGAAAAGATAGTGAAGTGAATTGAAAGGAAAGAAATACAAAATAACAATATATTTTTCTCACACACACACACAAAATTCAAGGAAATACAAAATAATTTTGTCAGATTTTCCCACATTGTGTTTGAATAGAAAATGTGATTGACGCAAGCTTGATAAAAGAATTTCTGATCTTGAAGCAACAACAATAATTGAAAGAGGTCTGGGAGATGATTAGCAGCACTCTTTAGGGTAAGATTAACTTAGATCCTTGAGTATTTGACAAGATTTTATCCTAAAACCCTTTGACTCTATCACCCAATATGGGGTGCAGTGCATTGCAATATTCATCTAATTGGTTAGTTTCTCAAGCGTAAAATACAATCTTTAATTAAGATTTGACAAATAGTTGATGGCAGTTACTTCTTATACTATATGGTATGGTTGTTTTCTACTAAATCACACATTGCAAAAGCCTTGGTACTGTTTAAGCTTTAAACTCTTGAGTTTTGGAAATGTTTTTATTGAAATTGTGGTTTATTTGATTCATTTAATAGCTGGTCAACACTGAAGACGTACTCTTCTTGGCTTTTCTATGTGTTTGGTAATAGTTACTATTAAACTTTTGTGAAAATAGATATTGTTAGACTCTTATATTCATTATCTTATTTGTTCTCTTGTGAAGGAAATAAATTATGTTGTGCAACCTGGTCAAGGCTCAACTGAGAAGTCTCACAAGTTGAAGAGGATGAATGACTGGATTGATCCCCGATGCAGTGACCTACATATAAGAATTTAACAATAGAATGAGATGGAGACCCTCTTCTACCATATTCGAAGCTGCATCAAGAGCACGTGATAAGGAGATGGAGACCTTGATTTGTTTTGTTAATTAAGATTTTATTTAATTTGGATTTTAATTGTTGGTTTGAATAGTATATGTATTTGTTGGATTATACTATTTTTATGGATTATTATTTTCTTTAATATGTACGGTTAATAGTTAAGTTTTGTATATGGTTGGAAATTGAATGCTAAAGGTTGTGGAGAAATATTTTTATTGAATGGTTGAGAATTGAATGAATGAATGGATGAATAATTTTGTATTTGCACAGGTTATAGGTGGCGTAAAAAATATTACAGAATAAATTATAAAAATTAAATGAGACTTTTTGACGACTAAACAAATATCACAGGTTGGCTTTTGGTTACTAAAATTTAGTCGCCAATTGTCAAAAAGTGAAACTTTTGACTACTAAACTTTTAGTTGCTAATTATAAAAAAGAAACTTTTGGCTACTAAATTTTTAGTCGCCAATTCTCAAAATGAAAAACTTTTGGCTACTAAACTTTTAGTCGCCAATTGTAAAAAAGTAAAACTTTTGGCTATCAAATAGTTAGTCGCCAACATTATATGCTCAATTGGCTACTAAATAATTTAGTCGCTAAAAGTAGAAAATATATATATTTAATTATTTTTAAAAAATATATAGCGATTAAAGTTTTAGTCGCCGATAGGTCATTTTTCGCTACCAAAAAAATTTTAGTCGCCAAAAGTAATTGGTGATTAAAATAAGGTTTTTGGCGATTAAAATAAGGCTTTTGGCGACTACAAAAGTCAAATTTCTTGTAGTGATTATTGTTACGGGACAAGACAAATAGTTCTACCCGCACTGAGACGAAGGGGTAGTTTCTCGAGATACGGTGACATTTAGTTTCTTACTCGTACACAACTAAATATAAATTGAGTACAAAATAAATAAACATAAACATAAAAAATATGGCAGGTCAACCCTATATAAAAAGTTAATAAGACCTACCATTCTGCAAAAAATAAAGTTAGTATAATTTAATCATAAGTAAGTTTCTGAAAAAGTATAAAAACGCACTGTTTCATGCTTTAATTATTCGAATTAACCAAAACTCAAAGAACGAAAATTGTACAAAATCAAATTTCCTAAAAAGCAATGCGAATGAATTTAGTAGAAATTGAACAGGTTGAAAGAAAATTTTAATAGAAGAACCTAGACGAAATTTGATCGAAAAATCTAGAACTGAAAATGAAAAGAAGCTGCCCTAAGATGATTTTTTTCGAAAAATTTCAAAACACGAAAAGTGTTTAGAATAATGTTTTACTTCAATTAGCATGAAATCAATAAAAATGAGCTCGTTTCGTTAGTTAAAACAACATCTAAAATTTGCATTGCTAAAATAAATAAAAACTATTGTAACAAAGATCATCCGATTATAAGTTCTAATCGATCTTTTTAGTAAAAAAATTAAAATACAAAAGTTGTCTCGAATTACATATACATGCCTCTGCCCAAATTTTGTAATTTATCAAGGTTGTCTACTATTTTTCAAGATGTACAAATCAATACAATTCAAACTACACCAATAAATTCATATTTAAATCGTTGTACCTTAACTCCACCACTTTAGCCCTTCACTTCCGGCCTACACATACATCCCATGTGCCTTATGTATACCTAACATCGCTCCGAAGCCAAACTTGCACGGGGATATTATAGCGATTCCAGTTTTGACACTTCTTTTGGGGTAGTTTGAACTCAGGTTGGTGTGGTTTCGAATAGTGATTTATATCTTGTTTCCCTTGTCTCCCCTTTATTTTGGTTATCGGGTTGTGGTTGTGTATTTGAAACAGGTTAGTTGCTTGTTTTTCCAAACTTGTGTTGTCCAGAATTTTGGTTTCCACTCGAGCAAGCCTTCTTGCGCTCGAGCGGGATGTGTAAACTCTTAGTACTTTGCACGTCTGCAAAAGTACTGGAGGGATGTTTTTCACGCTCGGGAGGCATTTCCGAGTGGACGCTCAAGCGACCTTACTTGCACTCGAGCAGGTTGTCTGCATAAGTACTGGATGTTTGTATTCTGCGCTCGAACGGAACCAAACTTTGTGTCTGACGCTCGAGCGTCAACTTCTCTGCTCGAATGGACTGTGCGTATATCAGATCGCGAAAACATCATTTTATATCACTTTTTCAGATCTATTCTTCAAAAAGCCCTAAAGTGAGACCCTCTCTCTCTAAAACTTACCTTATCTCTAGATTTCCACCTAGACTTAGTGATCTATCCACCCTACTTCGTTTGATAAAAAGGTAGAGCTTCTCAAGATCTTCATTTTGAACCAATTGAAGTTGGATTTTGACATTTTTGAAGTTCCATCCTTGCTTGGCTCATCTTCTCTCTTTGAGGTAGGGATTTTCTACACTTTGTTATGGGCTTTAACTTAGTTATTTGTGATTGTATAACAATGGTAGTATTTTGGAGTAATTTGAACAAACCTAGGGTATGGGTGAAATGTGAAAATGGGGCTTTTGGTGGAAATGAAATAAATGAACATGGGGTTTGAAAATGAAGTCTTGTGATGTCAAAATGGGTGATTTTGGTACTTGGGTTGATATTTTAAAAAAGGGGATTTTTGCCCTAAAATGACTATCATATCTATTTTGTATAAATAGTTGAAAATTGGTGTTGTAAACATGGAATTGAGTGAGTATTGGAATGGATGGTGGAATTGAAAATGAAATGTTTCACATCCTTGGAAATTTTGATTAAATTATCTGTCTTGAGATTGTATATCTATTTAAAAATATCTGTATTGGGCTATCGGTGGATGATAGTTTTGATTGTTGTAGAAATTGCATATGGATTAGGTGAATTGAAACTAGTCCATCGTTGATTATCATTGAATATGATCATGTTGTAAATACATTGTATATGTATGATTATTTGGTAGGAGAAAGGGGATGTACTCCATGTGTGATTTTGTGTTTATATACATTGCATATGTATGATTGTTTAGGAAGAGAAAATGGATGGACTCCATTATAATTAAGTTGGTCGGAGTGTCCTGGGTGAAAGTCCCAAAATTTATACATGGGTGTCGATCCCACAGACAAAATATCTGTAAAATGGCAAGTTAAAATTATACATGGGTGCCAATCCCGCAGACGAAATATCCGTAAAATGGCAATTGGGAGTGTTTGTGTGTTGAATGTGAAATTTTTGAATCATTGAGTTGTAGTCTCATTTGGACTGTTGAAAAATAATGAAGTTGGTTCATGTATTGAAATGTATAGACGAGAAATGAAACGGAATATGGACTTGATATTTTATGACTATATAAAACATGAATGTTTTATCACTAGTATTGTACATGCACATTGCCCTTATATCTTTGTTAAATCTCATATACTGCATCAGATTGCTCCTACTAGGCCATGGCTCACCTTATTTAGGAAAACCATTTTCAGGTAATGATGGCATGTCTCCACCAAGGCAATAGTATTGAAGGGACTTTTTTTGGGAAGCAAAGGCTCCTATGTTTTGTTTCATTACTTGTATAGCCTATGGCTTTAATTGTAAGAGCTAGTCTCATTTTTGTTGTAACCAAGCTTAGACTTGGAAAGGTATAAGCCGATAGGGCGTTTATTTATGTTAAACTTCTTTTGTATCATCAACTCTATGTAATGAAAAGACGATTTACTCTGATTTCTGTAGTTATTAATATATGTTTGGAGTTGTATTTTCGTATTATTTTGGGAGCGTGACAACTTGGTATCAGAGCGTACTAGGTTTGAATACTTTGGATACGTGGGAAGTGGTTAGTACCACAATGGGTTCGTCTTTCTTGCTAGAGACTTAAGTGTGAACGATATGTGCTTATATGATAACATGATTATGTGATTATATGGGTATGGGATTTAATTCCTAAGATATTGATTGGGTCTATGGGTTCCTAGAAATTCTATTAGAAAAGCACTTGATCACTGCTGTTTCTAATTGGAACTCTAGTAACGCCGCAGGACGGTCATTATCTAACAAGGAAATTTGTATGTGTTTATGTGATTACGTGCCTATATGGAGTTAATTACTGTTATCCATCATATTAGAATGGAAGTGAATTAGCTTCGACACATTTGTAAATGTGTTAATCTCTTTTGTTACCTTTATTAGGATGTCAGGACATGGACGTGGTGGTGGTAGGCGTGGTAGGCCTAAGAGGCACAAGATGCCTATACCAGATGAAATTCCAGCACAGAAAGAAAGGGTTGGTCGGGCCAATGTAGCCGAACCGGTTGGTCAGCAGGCCATGGGCACCTTAGCTCGCGAATTGGCCGAAGCATTGAAGGAATCTATGAACATTCTTAGAGCTGAGAATCAAGTCCAGACCCAGGTAGCTGAGATAGGGCCTACTTTTCTAAAGATGGAGTTTTTTCGGTCGAACCCAGATGAGTTTTTAAGAGATCCTAAGGAGCCACTAAAGACAGATGAGTGGCTTGAACAGATAGTGAAGACATTCGAGATGCTTGGCATCGAGGATGACCAATTAAGAGTGACCTTGGCATCTTTCCAGCTGAAGGGGCATGCGGGTCAGTGGTGGAAGTATGCGCGTGCGCGCATTGGAAAAACTTGGGAGGCTTTTGTCAGCGCCTTCCAAGACAAGTTTTTTCCTTCCACAGTTAGGGAGAAGTTGAGGGACCATTTTTCCAAGTTGGTGCAGTTGAACACACATGTAGCAAAGTTTGAAGCCACCTTTACTAGCTTGTGTAGGTTTGCACCCGAGCTTATGGCAACAGAGGAGCGCTGGTGTTTGGAGTTTGAGAAGAGGCTAAGGATCGGGCTTATGCTCAGAGTGGCCAGATCCATGATTAGAGATTATGGGCGCCTTATGGAGGCAGCAGCTTGAAACGCCCCAATTTTTAGGCCCAAATGATAATACATTTACTTCAAATCAAAATAATATAAAACAAATTAATACCCTCATGGGTTTACAAGTTTCCAAGGCTAAGGCCCGGTTACACAAATCGGTTATTCAAACCCACACAAATACAGCCCTTGGCTTACAAAACAGAGTCAAGCAAAATGAGAACATTGTACTCCCAACACACATACTTCCACGCCCCTAGTTTGGTGGAATCACCACATCTTTTCCTGCACAAAAATCCCGTAGAGTAAGCATATAGCCTAGTAGAAAATTCTTAACAAAGTATATACATTTTATACAAGTCTCAAGAGACGAATATACATGCCATGCCATGTCCTTTTGAAAGTAAAACATTCATCTTTGGAAACCATCATGCTCAATGATGTCATGCAATTTTAATTGTTCAAAACTTAACAATTTATTTCAAGGGCGGTAATACAACTTTGGTAATCCCTAGGTCAATGCCTGCAAGTAGACTATACCAATTTGTCATTTTTACCAGTCTCAACTAGAAGGCTCAACACCTATCATCTACACCACATTTCAATTCCTAGGCTGGTGTCTGCAAGTAGACTATACAAGTACTACCAATTTGTCATTTTTTATGAGTATTAACTGAAAGGCTCGACACCTATAATCCACACTACCTGTCAAGACTTACCACCGTATTTACCCCAAAACTATTTCATGAAAACTTGTTTCTCAACATTCTTTTCTAAATGCAAAGTTTTCAAATCAAATTTCAAAGTTTTTCATTATCAAATGAATTGATATGTCAATACAATGATTGATAATATAATGCAATATTTGTTCCACTTTCAATACTCCTACACAATATTCCCATTGTGATCAAAATTCTCATTTCTCATTTCAATGCAATTTCACAAGATGAATAAATACTTTTATTTCAATTCATTCAAGGGATAGCATAATTCTCATATTTCAAACAATCTTAACAAGTTAGTCATCTCAAGACTATATTAATACTTTTAAACAATAATTCCCAAAACTTCAAAAACTCCCATATTCCATGAAAACATCATTTATATGTAAATAAATAAACAATTTTCAAACATCATTTATTTTGGCACACAAAATAAATATAACAACATATTCTAAAAATTTTCAACATCTTTCTTAAAAATTCTCAATTTCTAGGTTTTCTCACCAAAAACCATTCATCTTCAAATATTTGAGAAGATCTCACCAAAAACATATTTCTTTCACCAGCATAGTTCAAAAATATAAATTTCTATTTTTAGAAGGGAAAAGCCCACTTTCAAAACCATTCACCTTCTTGAATCAACAATTCATTTTTTTAAAACAAATCAAAGAATGACTTCGAAAAATCATTTAAATTTTGTAAAAATATATATAACTCAAAGAAAATCCCTACCTCAAGCTTAGAAGAAGAAACAAGCAAAAATCCAAATTTTTGATTTTGTCGGATTTTGAGCTCCACCGATCAAAATGTTACTCTCACCAAGCTCTTCATTTTGGTCTCCAGAACAGGTTAAAGGAAATACCACTTCCATAGTGTCATTCCCAAGATCCTTTCCACCCATAGAGAGAGCGTTCATACATACCATGTAGGTGTTTTTATCCTAACATGTTAATGGTTCATAAAGATTTCCCTTGCTTCCAAAATTCACTCAAAGGAGCTCATGCACAAGAGCAAGTGTGTAAATGGGCCTAAAAAGGTCCAAGCAAACGTATTTTTGAATGAACCAATTTTAAAAGAATAAAGAGTGGATTTTTGACCATGTCAAATAGTCATTTCTAAGACACAAATGTACTCACCCTGAGGCAAGAAGTGGACCCGCTGGACACCATGCACATGAAAAAAAAAAAAAACTCAGAGGTATGGTCTTCCAGAACTGCCACATCACAGCTAGGAATTTCAGAAGGGCAAGGACGTTGAGCTTGTGCATATGTCCATTGGTTCTGGTCCCCCACCATTTCCATTTTCTTCATCATCCTCAACATTGCTTTCTTGGGCTTCGCTGGACCCTCTATAGTTCTCATGGGAACTAAAGTTTATCGCACTAAACCAGAGGATTTCACCGCCCCACCCAACTGGATTCCCTTTAAAACAACGGTCGCGTTTAAACTCTTCGAGATCTCGAGTACCTTCAAAGATGCAATTGTAGGTGACGAAGAAAATATTTCCGATTTAAATCGGTTGGGAAATTACCATCAAAGGATGTGACATCATCGCCATCAAAAGTTGTTCGGAGTTTGAACCCAAATGGTTTCAACTCATTCAAGAGCTTCATTTGTGACCATGATTACAAGAACATCTATATCTGTGGATACTTCAGCTGGAGAGCTCCCAAGGGTTTCTCTCCGTCGATCAGCAGTTGACGAGATCAGATCAGATCAGATCGACGTGGTTGTCCGGAGTGAGAAGTGGCAGATTGCGTCTGCAGAAAGTGGCAGATTTGTAGGGCTACATTGGTAGCCTTGTTGATCCAGATTAATGGCTCTAAAACCAAATCCATGTCTCTAAAACCAATTCACTCAGGTCGAGCTTCAAAGCTTGAAATCTTATCGTAGTTCATGATGATGAGGACAAAGAACGGTCATCTCACACTCACCGACTTGGGGATGAAGATGTCGAGGCTAAAACACGTTGGTGAGAGAGAGATGTTGTGGTTTAGGGAGAATGTGCATGTGCAGAAAGAGAAAACATGTGGGTGTGAGGTAAAGAGAGATATCACTAGATGATATATTTAAATTTTTAAATCCCTCCTCCTACTCATGCTACCCTACGTGAGATAAGAAAAAAAAAAAAACATTACATTCTCTTTAATCATTCTCCTCTACCAACTATGAACCACCACCCGAGTATAAAAATATATATATAATTAAAGATATATTTCAAGAACATTATAATATTTTGTATCATAAAAATAAAATAAAATGATACAATTATTTTCTCACCAAACCCATCTGACTATCTTTTCATTTGGCAAAGCAAAAAAAAAAAAAAAAATATTAGGTCCTTATAACCTACCCTCCTTAAAGAAATTTCGTCATCGAAATTAAATTCAAGTAATGTAATACATTCTACATTCACTCACAAACTCACTCAAGTACTTACCATTGCATCAACAAAATTTTTTGACCTCTACCTGAGCCAACAACTAGTACACTGGTAACGAACCAAATCATTACTTTGCACCACAATTGATCAAATAAACCCTTACTAGTATAAACCATTAAATGATTCTTCCATCCACATCGATAACCTACAATAACAAAATAGGATCTAATCCCTTAAGTATAACAAAACAACTCCCCAGAATACCAAGATGCCATATCTTACTGGCGATAACCCAACTTCAACGAACTATCTCCATCGCCTAATGTACAATGCATCCCAAGGCCAAAATAACTATCACTACTCCGAGACCTTAACAAAACGAAATAATAACTCTTCAAAAGCACTAACTACCAACTCTTATGAAACGTAATGCAACCATGCCAAACACACTACTCGAAAATTCTCAGCCACAACTTTAATTGCCTAACCAAGCAATTTCTGTATTATTTTTACCTGTCCACTCTATTTCTTTCACTCCACTCTATTTCTTTCAGTCAACGAACCGACTAACAGTTTACACAAACTTGTCTACATCAACCCATACAATTTCACTCCAACATAGAACTTACCCAAATGCTCACACAATGCACTTCGAGTCCACTTAGAATTCATCAAGACTAGATACACATTCTAACAATACTAAAGTATTCCCAACACGATTCTCATTCTTTAAAGCCCAAGCCATGACACTAACTCCAAAGTTACAACACGATTCTACATCGCACTAATATTACAATAATCCACGAGATCAAACCCAAATTGAACAACTCTTACTATACTAACTCACTTATTGAAAAGTACTAATACTCCTCTTGAGGCCAGTTAATTGAATATTCTATCTCTCACCCTAGAAGTATACAAAACTAATCACAATGAGACACTCGTAAAGATTGACACTGAAATGACTCTAAAATTCTCGAATCGTTAATAAATTGATTAACCTCAAATTACAATAAAATCTCTCCAAAGGAAATTCAATGTACATCCCTTACCAAAAGAAATAATTCTATACTTTTGATTCAAAATTCTAATTAAAATAATCTTTTCAGTACTTCAATCCAATCACTACGAAATATGCTTCACACCTGAAAAATAAACAATTTAACTCTAAAAGTAATCCACCACAATTGAATCCTCATAACTACTCATGTCACAAATAACAACACTAACTACCATATTAAACCCACCACGAAAAGCTTACACAACTCAAGATAAAAGGTTACACCAACAAATACTAGTTTTAGTTACTTTGAAATCTTCTATGAAGTCTTTAGCCAACTCACTTCCACCCAAATTCTAAAAGATACTACCACAAGTCATAAAGCCACTCCTTTACTCTATGAAATTTTCTATGTCAACAATAGTCATCCCATAACAATTTCCAAGACTAACAAAATAACGAAAATACTTCATACCAATTTATTCTCTGACAAGGGGTCTACCAAATAACTTCTTCTAGGGTAATATCACCACAAAACGCGATGAAACAAAATTAAAATAAGAAATCATTCTCTATTAGGCAAAACTAAATACATTTTAATTAAGAAAACTGACGTAGCGGAATAAATCACACAAGACTAGATATCATTCTAGTAGACGAGAATTCTTGAATCCACAAGAACACCCTTGAATCCATAAGGAAGATAGAAGAAAAGCTCTTTAAAATATTATTGAATCAATCAATTACATATGCTTGTAGGCTTATTTATCATAAACTAAGCCTAATACTTGTAGGAAAAATGAATAAACTAAACCTAATACTTGTAGGAAAAGTGATTCCAAAATAAACTAGGAAACTTAAATCAACACAAATTAATAAACCTAAGAGAACTAGGAAACCTAAGAGACTAAAAATTCTAAACTATTTAAAATCCTAGCCAAAAACCTAATTCTAAATAAAATTAAGAAATATAAAAATTATAGAATTTTATTCTACATCTTTCTTACCTTTTGTCGGTCCAATTGTTCCAAGAAGTCTTCAGCTACTTGTTCTACATCAGTCCCTTCTTCTTGGAGAGAACTCGACCTCGAGTTCGATTCTGGATAGAGGGGTTCTTCAGCATGATACTCATATAAATCGGCTACATTAAAAGTCTTGGAAATCTTCATATCGTTTGGTAGCTCAATCACATAAGCATTGTCATTGATTTTCTTCAACACCCTATATGGACCATACTTGTGAGGCTTCAATTTGTTGTATGTGCCAACTGGAAATCTGTCTTTGCACAAAAACACCATTACCGAATCTCCTTCCTTGAACAGTTTGGAGCGCCGATGGTTGTCTACGGATGCCTTATATTTGGTATTTGTTTCCTCCAGCTTCTGTCGTACTTCTTCTTGTACTGCTTGGGCTTGTTTGGCCATGGTTTCGGTGGCAATACTCACTCCTGGACCACAAGGCAAACGGAGCAAATCAACTACATGTTTTGGAGGCGTGACATACACTAGAGAGAATGGTGACTTTTCTGTGGCACTGTGAACTGCGCTATTATATGCGAATTCTGCTTGAGGCAAAGCAAGATCCCATTGCTTTGGTTTGTCTCCACAAATGCTACAAACCAAATTGCCCAAAGTCCTATTAGTCACCTCTGTTTGACCATCTGTTTGAGGATGTGCGGTTGAACTACAATTCAAGGCTGTGTTAAATATCTTCCACAAAGTCACCCAGAAGTGGCTAAGGAACTTGACATCACGATCTGAGGTAATGGATTGAGGGACTCCATGCAGACGAACTACTTCTCAAAAGAATAATCAAGCCACATGAGAAGCGTCTGAAGTCTTTCGACAAGGAATAAAATGCGCCATTTTTGAAAACCTGTCAACCATTACGAACACAGAATCAACTCCACGTTGGTTACGAGGGAGTCCCAACACAAAGTCCATCGACAAGTCTTCCCAAATGCTGTTAGGAACAGGTAGAGGCATAGAGAGGCCAGTATTCTGAGACTTCCCTTTGGATACTTGACAAATGTAGCACTTCCTCACAAAATTGCCAACATCTAAACCTAATACTTGTAGGAAAAGTGATTCCAAAATAAACTAGGAAACTTAAATCAACACAAATTAATAAACCTAAGAGAACTAGGAAACCTAAGAGACTAAAAATTCTAAACTATTTAAAATCCTAGCCAAAAACCTAATTCTAAATAAAATTAAGAAATATAAAAATTATAGAATTTTGTTCTACATCTTTCTTACCTTTTGTCGGTCCAATTGTTCCAAGAAGTCTTCGGCTACTTGTTCTACATCAAAAACACTTACCACTTAAGGTCAAATACACCCAAATTAAACCCAATAATAATATTAGATCAACATACCAATAGCACAAATCCTTACCACACTTGTAGCAAAACGAAGGATCAATATAAGGGGTTCGCAACTCTTACACCGAGGATATAAAACAATCTTATAGCTAAAGGACAATGGACACAAAAAAACCTCCATTTCAATTGCATGAAAATCACCATCACTACACACATCAAACGTAACCCAAAATGCTCACGTATACTTCTTATATTCACAATTTCTAATCCATAAGTAAGAGTAGCTATAAAAAAAATTAACATCAATCACTAGCGATGGATTAAGCACTAATTTTTTTATGAAAATACTCAAATCATGGACACATCAACCATCTCAAGGCACCTAATCATAATCTCCATAGAATCACAACATCCTCACATGATCATTTCAAAAATTTCTTTAAAGACATTGGTTTGCTAACATAACTCCCGAGACATCAATTACATCATATCCCTAAACACTTAATGCACTTGGGTATAATCAACAACTAATTTTGAGACAATGGACTTCACCAATCTTGAAGGTACTCAAAACTCGCCTACATGTTCTAAAATATCAACTCACGAGTCAATGTTGTTACTACTAACAATCTCATCAAATGGCGTAACCCAAATCAAATTTAATCTCATTCCAATCTATTTCAAAATTATTCATCTCATTTGCTCTCTTAGGATTTGCAGCAAAATTATGAATAAAACAAACTCTCTAAGAAACACATTTCTTACTGCACGCTATAATTTCTATCATGCTAAGACCACATTTATTCCCAAATGCATACAAAATAATTGGCCTAGGGCCCATCACTAACCTCACAAGTAGTCCATCAAGCAAGTGAAACAATCTAACTATAACTAACTTCGTCTATCCCAAGAAAATTTAGAACTAATTTTACGTGTTCTATTGTCAACAATCCAAAGTATATTATCTTAGATTACTTTAATCATCATTAAAGTCACAACCAAACCATACTATTACAATAAGGTTTGTAGGAAGTGGATTGGAAATACTCTTCAGATCCTGGAAGACGCCAATGATTCTCAGCTAGTCACCTGAAAAGATACAAATACTCCGGTCGGGGGTGCCGGAATTAGCACTCCGACGGACAAGTCAGTTCTTCTACTTTTGGAAGCTCATTTACTAAGTTCTTTCTTTAGTAGTAGTTCTTACCTGTCCTGTTTAGTCCGTTGTCACTATATTTATACTCGTCCCCTCTGATCCTCGGGACCAGGGCCTACTTTTTTCAATCATTACCTTTTCTAATATTCGGCTATAGGGATGGACCATATTCGGCCCTCTATCCCATTCGGCCCCTTATCCTTGTGTGATAGAGGCCGGCTAGAGTCAAGCCTTCGAAATATACCTCCTTTATATTTGTCAATTATTCGGCTACCACAATTGCCCTCCGAACTCCCTATTGACGGTAGTCAATCGGCGTGTTCGGTTCAGAATTCGAGAAGCTTATCATCACGCGGCTTCGCGTTCCCCAATACATGTCAGGGGGCGCGCGCTTCTTTGTCCATCATTACGCTTTCCCGCTCTATTCATGCGTATATCAGCATTTATTGCGATTTGAAATTTTGGTCCTTTCGAATTCAGGTTTCGTTAATTTTCTGGGGCTTTTGGAACGCCAGTGCATATCTCTCCGCGACTCGCATTTTTCTGCAACTTCTTCCGCCTTCCCCCGTCTCCTCTGCTCTTCGTAAGTCTCTTCATCCCTTCTTTGTAATCCTACTTTTTCTATTTGCTATTTTAGCTTCGGCGAGTATTTAGTTCTCCGCTAGGATGGCCAAACATTTGAAGGACCTCCTTTCTGAGGATCGTGTCTCCGGTTTCCGGCGGCATTTTTCTATTCCTGACGACGTCCACTTATCCCTTGTAACGGACAACGCTCTCGACATGGAGAGGGAAGATCAAAACACGATCGTATTTCCTCTTTTATCCATTGCTGAGGGCGGGGTTCGTTTCCCCCTACACCCACTTCTTAGGGCCGTTCTCCGTTATTGGGGCTTGATTCCTTCTCAGCCCAATGTAAATTTCTTTCGGATCATCATGGGGGTTGTAGAGTTGAATCAACGCCTTAGGATTAACCTTGGGATTCCGGCCATTCGGCACTGTTACGCCTTAGCCAAATCCTCCGGTCGGCTGGGGCGATATTTCCTCAGAGCCAAAGATACTGACCATCACTTAGTGACTATGCTTGCCAGTTCTGGTAAGCGGGTTGACGACGTGATGGTCAACGTCCGAGGTAACTGGGAGTTCGCTGAAGGGGAGGATCATTTGGACCCTATTCCCAGACATAAGGGTGACCCAGGTTGCCACGCAATACCTTATATTTGTTGGTCTATCTCTTATTCGGCTCTTTTCTCTAAATCGCTTTTTATCTTCTGCAGGCAATAGGTTGAAGAAAGTTCTGACTTCAGTTGACGACGTGGTTCTTGGGGAGGTCAAGACTGCACTCAGTTATTTCGGCCGCCCATATTCTCCTTCGGTACGAGCCCACTTACACCACGTTCTCGGCTGCAGATCACATTCCGATTCCAGTCGGCAATCAACAACTCTCGGCCCTTATCTTCCCCAGCTTCATAAACCTTAGGCAGATCGGTCTCGCAGCTTCTGATTCGGGGGAGGACGCCGAACAGGTTGCTGAGGTGATTGCCGATCCGACTGGGGAATTTACTGAGGGGGTTGTAAAGGGCGACGAAGCCGTACGCTCGTCGTTCGAGGCCGCCGAGCCGTCTGGGTCAGGACGAGCAGACTTCTCTTCCGAGGATATTTTTGCGAACTTGGAGGGTCTACCCGGCGATTTCTTTGAGGGTATGGCGAAGGAAAGCCTAACACAGATGGCGCGTAAAAGGAATGCCGAGCGGATAGCCGCCTGGAAGAAGGCCGAATCTTAGACCTTGATAAAGCCCTTCGTGCCGTTCGAGGGAGTTGAGATTCTTTGCGTTTGATACGGAAAAAGGAGAACAAGCCGACGAACGGTGATTCGAGCAAGGCCAGAGCCGTGGTGCGAGGAGGAGAGTCTGGTAGCCTGTTAGGAAACGGCCTCGGCTTGAAGAACCGGACGTGGTCGCTCCGTTCGTCATTCAGCCAAAGATCAGGGATATGCCGATTTTATCCGACGCTTCGGCCATCGAGGATCCAGCGGTGGCTCTGAGCCTGGCGGCTTCAATTTCTCTTCCGGCTGACAACACAACCTTTGGTGCTGTGCCTGATGTTTTGGCCGTTGCCCTAGCTGCTCAATCGGCATATCTGGTAAGCTACATTGGTCTCGTTTGTTAGAGGTGTCTAATCGGTCTTGTTTGTTAGAGGTGTCTAATCGGTCTTGTTTGTTAAAGGCGTCTAATCATACCGACTTGTTTTGCAGACGGTCGGAAGGATTGCCGACTTGGGCCGCCGTCTGCGTGGTGCTCTCGGGAGAGTTGACCATTTGAAAACGGAGCTGGAAGGTCAGAAAAGTAGGGCCGAGTTCGAAATTATGAGGGCTGAAATGGAGAGCGCGCGGGCCGAAGCGGAGAAAGAGAGGGCTCGCGTCGCCGAATAGCTTCGTGTTGATGCTGAGGGAAGGGCAAGTCTTGGCGAGAATCGCTCAATCTTTCCAAGAAGGCACTGGCAAGCGGAAGCTTCGATTAGAGGAGCTTAAGCGTCTCGCGAGAAAGCCGTGTCGAGGCCTTTGAGGCGGGAGGCGCCGGCGGAATATGTTGAAGAAGTATCCAAATTTAAGAATCGCGGGTTCAAACATGGGTGGCTCAAAGCCCTCGCTGCCGCTGAGGCTACATTGGATTTGCCAATCCCTTATGAGCAGGTGGATGTTGAGCCGCTTGAATCGGATACCGAAGAATGATATGGAGTCGTTTACTGAGCAGGCGTCTTTTTGTTTTTGTTCTTGTTTTGGTTTAGGGTAGTTTTTATGTATAAATTGGTTGGCATTTGTGGGCAATTTATTAATGAAAATTTCCTTGTAAATTTATTAATGAAATTTATTGTGCGCACTTTGTATGAAAGAGTTCTGTGGTTTAATTTTGATCTTGTAATTAATCGTGTAATTTTTTGTTACTACCACACGCACGTTGTATCAAAGAGTTCTGTGGTTCGATGAATTTAGTAAAACGGCATTGCATATCTTGGGGAAACCACGATTTGTGAATCGCCCTTGCCCCGGGTTCATAAAAAGATTACGGTGAGGAGACCGACTTGTGAGCGGTGGGGTATTTGGTCCGAACAGTTGAGCGTGAGCGGATAACTTCTTGTGTACGAATGATTTTATCTAGAATTCTTCGTAGAATATCGTGAGCGGATAACTTTCTTTGTGGCACGAATGATTTTATCTAGAATTCTTCGTAGAATATCGTCTTGTCCAAACTTTAGTTAGATTTTATCTAAAAATTTATCCGAAGTCGCCAAATCACGAGGGTAGAGAAGAAAAGTTTGTTCAATATCTGGGTTCCTGCAGATTCAGTTCACGTCCCATCAAAATCACCATTTGTAATTTCACTGCCTATTGATCTTGGGCCCCAGGTTGACAGGGGATCAATTAGTGAGCCTTTGGAGTAGTTTAGCGAGCAGTTGATGTATCTGCTCTTGCGAACCAAACTTGTCTTGCCGTTAATTTAGTCGGCGTCGGGCGCTTGGGTTTCGCGATTAATGAACCTGCCTCGATCGTGCTGCCTCTGCGAGTGTTAAATGATTAAAGGTACAGTTTTTAAGAGTCTGGTAGGTATCTGTGTGAGACTTCTGAGAGAAGATTTGTTGTGCGAATGTCAAACAAGCTCTTCTTCAACAGCAAAGGGGAAGCCAAGACGCTGGCTGAGCTTGGCGGTGATATGCATCGAGGTGAACACCGTGGCACGCCCTTGCGTACTGCGAATAAGAGTTCTATGGGTCGAGAGAGGCGTCAATCTCCTCGACGTCGTAGTAGGTCACCCAGACGGGATAGGCAGTCCCAGGGGAGATCGCCACACGCCCAAGTCGAAAGGAGGTCAGACGCGAATCCGAGCCTGTTAAGTTTTGCAGTATTTGTGAAGAATAAGCCCATGACGGAAGCGGACTCGATCGTTCGAGATCCAGACGTGGCGGTCAAGTTTGCTCGACAAATATTTCCTCCGGAAGTTCAGCAGTCTATGGTTGGTCGTCAGGACTACGAAGTGTTTCGCGAGAGCATTCACGGGGCGGTGAAAGGGCTCTATACGGCCTATGAAGTCGGCATGCGATTGCGCGCCGCCCGCCGAGAAATGGAGAAAAATGATGAGCATATCCGTAGTTTGGAGGCTCGCGTGGAGGCGGCTGAACGTGAGTTAAGAAAGATCAAGACGGCTCCAGCACAACCAGCGGGGCAGGTGAATCCAATCGTGGAAGAGAGGGTTACGAGTCGGCTGATAAGCGCTGCCCTTGCCGATCGAGAAACGGCGAGCATGTTCGCCTTGGAGTCCGCCAAGGGGAGGTCTTATGAAAAAGGTTTCCACGAAGGGCGCTTGGTTGGGATCGAAAAGACCAAGGAGAAGCTTGCCGAAGAGGTTTGCCGATGTGAAAACCGTGGGTTCAGGCATGGTTGGATCAAAGCAACTCAAGTCGCCGAATCTCTTCGCTTGTCAGGCATAAATTCGGCGTCACCTCTCTACCACAGTAAGGACTTTCCGTTTTCTGCTTTCGAAGTTGAGAAGAGCGAGGATGAGGGCGACGCCGTATGACTTTAATTGTAGTATGACTTTAATTGTTGTAAGGTTCGAACGCTGGTCGCGTTCGAGATTATGTAATTTCTCGGTTTTTTGAATAAAAGACGCTTTATTGAAAATAACGAATTGTCTTCTGCATTCGGCGTGTGCGTGTTTAATTTTATTGCATAAATGTTTGGATAGATGTGAATATACCAATCGGCCTCATGTTAAATCGATGCGCCGATTCGTTGGCGTGATCGGCCTGCGGCCTACATGTAATGGTCGTTTTCTTTTGAATATAGCCATTTCGGCGTGTGTTGTTGAAATTTAAAGAAGCCGTGAGCCAACCGTTCTTGATCTGTAGCGTTTAGCCATAACGTTGGGTTGACTAGGTCATGGAGAATGTTGACCGACGCCTGTCTCGAGGGGTTTGATGTTAATGAAATCACTTCGGGATCTGGGCCTCTAGATCCCCGGCATTGGTGAGAATAAGAGGGGCAGCCGCTTTGTGCAATCAAACGTGTTGGCTCGCCAAAGATCATTGCGTGGGATGATCAAGAGTTCTCACCATCGGATGGTGGTGATAGTTGCAGAGCTCAAGTTCCCGATCTTGGCCTTGAGATGGTTTCGGCGGAGAATTCTCCGGTGTGGGAGGTGGAAACGGAGAAAAGGCGGGAACGCCTCGAAGTTGTTGAAGCAGATCGGCCCGAAAGGAGACGCAACGACCGTTGCCACTAACCTTCCTTGTCTTGGTTCTTGGCCTTGGCATTGTCGATGGTGTCAAAGGCGACAACATCTTGATTCCGGCGATTAGAGCGATTAGTTGCTTTGTTTTAGAAATTTAGAGATAGATATTGTAATGTTGAACGCGGATTATGCGTCTGTGTAACAACTTTTAAATCAAATAAAAAGTGTTATTTCATATAGTTGAGTCTTGCTCTGAAGGTCTTTTGTTTAGCTGTGCCAAATGAATGTTCCTAATCCCAACTTTTAATGGTTAAGCATCTCATTTCGTATGGTTTAATCGTTTACCATTGGCTAGTTTGCTGCTGGAACTTTTGAGTAGCTTAAGTATTTTTCCTGTTTCCTGTATTCAGGGATCGGCCCTTGCCTTAGGCGGGGTACGAGTTTAACCGGGATGGGTCGTTCTCGTGGGCCGGCTAAGGCACGGCTTAGTTCCTTATTTGGCCCGAAGGTGATGCACCAAAGGGCGCTCCGAATCCGGAGACTTTAATTTTGCCAATCGTGATATCCACGAAGGGCGCTCCGAATCCGGAGGCTTATTCGGCCCTAAGGTGATGCACCAAAGGGCGCTCCGAATCCGGAAGCTTATTCGGCCCTAAGGTGTTGCACCAAAGGGCGCTCCGAATTCGGAGACTTTAATTTTGCCAATCGTGATATCCACGAAGGGCGCTCCGAATCCGGAGGCTTATTCGGCCCTAAGGTGTTGCACCAAAGGGCGCTCCGAATTCGGAGACTTTAATTTTGCCAATCGTGATATCCACGAAGGGCGCCCCGAATCCGGAGGCTTATTCGGCCCTAAGGTGATGCACCAAAGGGCGCTCCGAATCCGAAGACTTTAATTTTGCCAATCGTGATATCCACGAAGGGCGCTCCGAATCCGAAGGCTTATTCGGCCCTAAGGTGATGCAGCAAAGGGCGCTCCGAATCCGGTGACTTTAATTTTGCCAATCGTGATATCCACGAAGGGCGCTCCGAATCCGGAGGCTTATTCGGCCCTAAGGTGATGCACCAAAGGGCGCTCCGAATCCGGAGACTTTAATTTTGCCAATCGTGATATCCACGAAGGGCGCTTCGAATCTGGAGGCTTATTCGGCCCTAAGGTGTTGCACCAAAGGGCGCTCCGAATTCGGAGACTTTAATTTTGCCAATCGTGATATCCACGAAGGGCGCTCCGAATCCGGAGGCTTATTCGGCCCTAAGGTGATGCACCAAAGGGCGCTCCGAATCCAGAGACTTTAATTTTGCCAATCGTGATATCCACGAAGGGCGCTCCGAATCCGGAGGCTTATTCGGCCCTAAGGTGATGCACCAAAGGGCGCTCCGAATCCGGAGGCTTATTCGGCCCTAAGGTGATGCACCAAAGGGCGCTCCGAATTCGGAGACTTTAATTTTGCCAATCGTGATATCCACGAAGGGCGCTCCGAATCCGGAGGCTTATTCGGCCCTAAGGTGATGCACCAAAGGGCGCTCCGAATTCGGAGACTTTACTGGACTTACGAGGCTCGAAGGAGAGAGAAAATCGATCTTCATTAAAATGCGGTACCAGTACAAGCATCAGATCCCACAAGTCGGGTCCGTAAATGGAACAACATAAAATCTACGTTCTGGCGGATTGCGGTGAGCCATGAATCTCCTCAATGCCACGGTCTGTTGGGAAGCGCATAAGCTGATGGTAGGTGCTTGGGACAGCCTTCATGACATGCAACCAGGGGCGCCCCATGATGGCATTGTACGGCGACGGAAGCTTCACAACCAAGAACTCCACGTCGACCGTTTTTGAGCCCGCTCGAACCGGTAGCACGACCCTCCCCAACGGGTACTCTGGATTCGCGTTGAAGCCGAACAGTGTCTGAGATGACGGTGACAGATCTGACTCGTTGAGGCCGAGTTCAACAAAAGTTTTGTAGTACAAGATCTCCGATGCGCTTCCTGTGTCTATAAGAATGTGTTCAACGTTGAATTGTCGTATGCGTAATTTGACGACCATGGATCGACGTGGCTGACCACTGTTCCGATGAGATCGGAGTCATCGAACTTAATTGTCGGAGCCTCTCTGGTCCTGCCGGTTGACGTGTTATTTTGTTGGGGAGTTGGGTGCAATTGGATCGTGTGCACGGTCGGGGGCGTTGGCAGACCGTAGATTATGTGGATCACTCCGAGCGGAGGTGAATCCTGCCTCAAGGCTAGTGCTTTGGTTGGTCTGCCCTTGCTTACGTATTGGTGCAGTCGGCCATCTTGCACCAGTTCCTCCAGATGATCCTTCAGCGCATAACAGCTCTCGGTTTTGTGGCCATGATCTTTGTGGTATTCGCATCGTCTGTCCCTCCTCCGTGTGTCGGGAGGACCCACCATCTTCGACGGCCACTTAAAAAATGGAAGGTGCTGGACTTTGGTCATTATTGCCGCGATCGGCTCTGTCAACTCCGTATACTTCTTGTCGGTTCGCCTTGAGCGTCTGCTGTCGACTTGTAGTTGTTCGTTCGTTCGGTGGGAGCACTGATCGTTTGATCGGCGGGTGTCCCGCCTCTTGTCTCGCTTTGTTCGTTGCCGCGGCTCAGGGCTTTGTGGCGGCACGGAGCTTATTGGTCGAGCAATTTCGGGGAGGGCCGTTTTGCTGGATATTTGTCCAGCTTTTGTCCTCAGGGCATCATCTTCGACTTTACAGTATTCTTCAACTTTCTTCATCAATGCCCAGACCGTTTTGGGGGGCCTTCGGGTCAGGGAACTACGCAGAGCACTGTCAGGATGTAGGCCCATTTTGAAGGCGGTGATGGCCATGGAGTCGTTGCAGGCGTCGTCAACAAGGTTGAAGCACTCCCAATATCGCGCCGAATACGCTCTGAGCGTCTCTCCCGACTGGATTTGCATGGCCCAGAGGGAGTCGGCCTGCTTTGATTGTACCTCGTTGGTGATGAACCTGGCCCTGAAGGACTTCTGCAGTTGGTGAAAGCTTTTAATCGAAGCTGGCTCCAACTTGTAATACCATCTGACGGCTAGTGGACCTAGACTGCTAGGGAATATTCGGCACATGAGGGCTTCATTGTCTGCGTGTAACGTCATGGCCTGTTTATAATGACGGATATGATCAGTGGGGTCCGATTTTCCGTCGTAAAGAGTGAACAACGGAGCTTTGAATTTCTTGGGCAGGGACGCCCTCGCGATCCGTCGAATGAAAGGATCGTGCCGGTCCTCCTCGTTTGAGCTGCTCCTCCTGCGCTTGCTCCTTGTTCGCGGAACCTTTTCGGAGGAGCTGGAGGTTTCGGGTCGTCCCCTTGCGTCAAGCTCCTTGGATAATGAGTTGGAGTTGCTATCGGTATCCTTTGGTCGAACCCGGGGTCTGCGCCCGTCTGCCCTCGGAGGTTGCTCTGGTTCCTGGCGCATGACCTCTCTAGATTTTGCTACCTCCAGGGCCAAATCTTGGCGGAGTCGTTCGTTCTTAGCGATCATGTTCTCGAGCCTTTGTTCATTCTGCTTTGCTTGTTCCATGATAGCTTGCATTGTTTCTTGTGCTGAAGTTGTTGGCGAATCAAAGTTCAGAACGCGTCGTGCCGCAATGGTTTCTTTTCCGAGCATATTAGCTGGGGTGAGGTTGTCTTCCTGCGCAATCTCGTCGGTGGCTATCGGAGGATCTTCGGTCACGCCTTCCATGGATGTATTTGAGTATTCCCACAGACGGCGCCAATTGTGGGGGAGTGGATTGGAAATACTCTTCAGATCCTGGAAGACGCCAATGATTCTCAGCTAGTCACCTGAAAAGATACAAATACTCCGGTCGGGGGTGCCGGAATTAGCACTCCGACAGACAAGTCAGTTCTTCTACTTTTGGAAGCTCATTTACTAAGTTCTTTCTTTAGTAGTAGTTCTTGCCTGTCCTGTTTAGTCCGTTGTCACTATATTTATACTCGCCCCCTCTGATCCTCGGGACCAGGGCCTACTTTTTTCAATCATTACCTTTTCTAATATTCGGCTATAGGGATGGACCATATTCGGCCCTCTATCCCATTCGGCCCCTTATCCTTGTGTGATAGAGGCCGGCTAGAGTCAAGCCTTCGAAATATACCTTCTTTATATTTGTCAATTATTCGGCTACCACAAGGTTAATCTCTAGCTCATTCTTTTTCTAAGATTTTTCATCTAGTCCACTTCCACAAACTTGATATAAAACTGAAAAATAATTAACTCCTTATAACAACAAACCAGTCGCTACACAACACAAACTCTACTAAGTTAAGGTCACATTTACACTCACAATCATACAAATCGGTTAACCTACGCTTCAATACTAATTCCACAACATCTTGACCAATCATCCCGGCCATATTACTCTAGCTTACACCTTCTTCTTGGGGAAAAAGTATCCTCCTACATGAGAACATCCCGGGCACCCCAAGTGCCTCTATTACGGCCTCTCCCGCTTTATGACATTTTATATAAGAGACAAAATTTAGCTCAAAAGTAAGTACTCCACACTAGTTCTAACACACTGCATGCGGATTAAACATAAACCTACACATGTATCTACATCACATAAGGCAAACCATATACGCGCATAGTCACATAGGCACATACAGATTTTCTTTCTAGATAATGTTTGTCCCATGACGTTGCTAGAGTTCCAGTCGAAAATAGCAGTGATCAAGTGCTCTTCTGACTAGACTTTCAGGAACTCACAGACCCAATCAACATCTCAGAAATCAAACCCCATACCCATATAATCACATAAGCATGTTATCATATAATCACAAAATGCATAACACTTCTTAAGCATGCTAAATCAACCCATTGTGGTTAAACAACCACTTCCCATGAGCTCCAAGTATTCAAACCCGGTAGTTCTGATACCAAGTTGAAACACCCAAATTTTTAGGCCCAAATGATAATACATTTACTTCAAATCAAAATAATATAAAACAAATAAATACCCTCATGGGTTTACAAGTTTCCAAGGCTAAGGCCCGGTTACACAAATCGGTTATTCAAACCCACACAAATACAACCCTTGGCTTAGAAAACAGAGTCAGGAAAAATGAGAGCATTGTACTCCCAACACACATACTTCCACGCTCCTAGTTGGGTGGAATCACCACATCTTTTCCTATACAAAAATCCCGTAGAGTGAGCATATAGCCCAGTAGAAAATTCTTAACAAAGTATATACATTTTATACAAGTCTTAAGAGATGAATGCACATGCCATGCCATGCCATGCCCTTTTGAAAGTAAAACATTCATCTTTGGAAACCATCATGCTCAATGATGTCATGCAATTTCAATTATTCAAAACTTAACAATTTATTTCAAGGGCGGTAAATACAACTCTGGTAATCCCTAGGTCAGTGTCTGCAAATAAACTATACAAGTACTACTAATTTGTCATTTTTACCAGTCTCAACTGGAAGGCTCAACACCTATCATCTACACCACCTTTCAATTCCTAGGCTGGTGTCTGCAAGTAGACTATACAAGTACTACCAATTTGTCATTTTTTATGAGTATTAACTGAAAGGCTCGACACCTATAATCCACACTACCTGTCAAGACTCACCACTGTATTTACCCCAAAACTATTTCATGAAAACTTGTTTCTCAACATTTTTTTCTAAATGCAAAGTTTTCAAATCAAATTTCAAAGTTTTTCATTATCAAATGAATTGATATGTCAATGCAATAATTGATAATATAATGCAATATTTCTTCCACTTTCAATACTCCTACACAATATTCCCATTGTGATCAAAATTCTCATTTCTCATTTCAATGCAATTTCACAAGATGAATAAATACTTTTATTTTAATTCATCCAAGAGATAACATAATTCTCACATTTCAAACAATCTTAACAAGTTAGTCATCTCAAGACTATATTAATACTTTTAAACAATAATTCCCAAAACTTCAAAAATTCCCATGTTCCATGAAAACATCATTTATATGTAAATAAATAAACAATTTTCAAACATCATTTATTTTGGAACACAAAATAAATATAACAGCATATTCTAAAAATTTTCAACATCTTTCTTAAAAATCCCCAATTTCTAGGTTTTCTTACCAAAAACCATTCATCTTCAAATATTTGTGAAGATCTCACCAAAAACATCTTTCTTTCATCAACATAGTTCAAAAATATAAATTTCTATTTTTAGAAGGAAAAAGCCCACTTTCAAAACCATTCACCTTCTTGAATCAACAATCCATTTTTTTAAAACAAATCAAAGGATGACTTCGAAAATCATTTAAATCTTGTAAAAATATATATATAACTCAAAGAAAATTCCTACCTCAAGCTTAGAAGAAGAAACAAGCAAAAATCCAAAATTTTGATTTTGTCGGATTTTGAGCTCCACCGATCAAAATGTTACTCTCACCAAGCTCTTCATTTTGGTCTCCAGAACAGGTTAAAGGAAATACCACTTCCATAGTGTCATTCCCAAGATCCTTTCCACCCATATAGAGAGCGTTCATACATACCATGTAGGTGTTTTTATCCTAACATGTTCAAAGAAGTGCACCATTAGATTAATGGTTCATAAAGATTTCCTTTGCTTCCAAAATTCACTCAAAGGAGATCATGCACAAGAGCAAGTGTGTAAATGGGCCTAAAAAGGTCCAAGCAAACGTATTTTTGAATGAACCAATTTTAAAAGAATAAAGAGTGGATTTTTGACCGTGTCAAATAGTCATTTCTAAGACACAAATGTACTCACCCTGAGGCAAGAAGTGGACCCGCTGGACACCATGCATATGCAAAAAAAAAAAAAAAACTTAGAGGTATGGTCTTCTAGAACTGCCACATCACAGCTAGGAATTTCATAAGGGCAAGGACATTGAGCTTGTGCATATGTCCATTGGTTCTGGTCCCCCACCATTTCCATTTTCTTCATCATCCTCAACGTTGCTTTCTTGGGCTTCGCTGGACCCCCTACAGTTCTCAGGGGAACTAAAGTTTATCACACTAAACCAGAGGATTTCATTGCCCTACCCAGCTGGATTCCCTTTAAAACAACGGTCGCGTTTAAACTCTTCGAGATCTCGAGTACCTTCAAAGATGCAGTTGTAGGTGACGAAGAAAATATTTTCGATTTGAATCGGTTGGGAAATTACCATCAAAGGATGTGACATCATCGCCATCAAAAGCTGTTCGGAGTTTGAACCCAAATGGTTTCAACTCATTCAAGAGCTTCATTTGTGACCATGATTACAAGAACATCTATATCTGTGGATACTTCAGCTGGAGAGCTCCCAAGGGTTTCTCTCCGTTGATTAGCAGTTGACGAGATCAAATCAGATCAGATCGACGTGGTTGTCCGGAGTGAGAAGTGGCAGATTACGTCTGTGGAAAGTGGCAGATTTGTAGGGCTACATTGGTAGCCTTGTTGATCCAGATTAATGGCTCTAAAACCAAATCTATGTCTCCAAAACCAGTTCACTCAGGTCGAGCTTCAAAGCTTGAAATCTTATCGTAGTTCATGATGATGAGGACAAAGAACGGTCATCTCACACTCACTGACCTGGGAATGAAGATGGTGAGGCTAAAACACGTTGGTGAGAGAGAGATGTTGTGGTTCAGGGAGAATGTGCATGTGCAGAAAGAGAAAACATGTGGGTGTAAGGTAAAGAGAGATAGCACTAGATGATATATTTAAATTTTTAAATCCCTCCTCCTACTCATCCTACCCTACGTGAGATAAGAAAAAAAAAAAACATTACATTCTCTTTAATCAGTCTCCTTTACCAACTATGAACCACCACCCGAGTATAAATATATATATATATATATAAAATTAAAGATATATTTTAGGAACATTATAATATTTTGTATCATAGAAATAAAATAAAATGATACAATTATTTTCTCACCAAACCCATCTGACTATCTTTTCATTTGGCAAAGTAAAAAAAAAAAATTCGGGTCATTACAACAGCCCATCTCAAGACTATCATGCAAGTAGAAAAGGAGATGATGAGGGGCTCCAAGTGGAGTCAAAATAGTCAGGGGGACGGTAGGAGGCAGAGGGATTCTAACCCTCAGTAGTCCCAAGGAGTGTAGCTAAGGTCTACCTTTCCCGTGCCGAGTTCGGGCTCTGAGAGAGGTGGTCAGGGGGATGTAACTTGTTTCAAATTTGGTCAATTAAATCACAAGTCTCCAGCTTGCTCGCAGAGAGGAAGAGAGCAGCAAGCAACTTCATCATCAACTCATTCTCAGGTCTAGAGTCAGGGTAAATAGCAGCCACCCACTTGTCATCAGTGTGGGCAGGCGGGACACCTGAAGAGATTTTGCCTTCAGTTAGGTGGTACATCTGGTACATCTAGTTCGAGGCAGACTCAGAGTCACCAGTCAGCACAGGCCTCGAAGGCCAATCAGGGAGCCTTTTCGGCTCAATCCGTGCAGCAAGCTTATGCTCCGAGGGGTGAGCAGATTGATCAAAGGCCAATAGGGCGTGTGTATGCTGTTACCACGCCAGACCTTGTACCGACTCCATCTGTAGTAAGAGATACCTTTCGGTTTTACAATTCAGTTGCTAACGTGTTGATTGATATGGGTGCATCCCATTCTTTTATCTCATCTGCATTTGCATCGATTTTGGGATTGGAGTTGGCACAGTTAGCATCTCTTATTTGTATGGAGTCACCTATTGGTGGTGAGGTTATTCTGAAACGGAGGTGTAGGGGTTGTGACATAGAGGTTGCCGGTCGTCGACTTCCATTTGCATTTGTATTGCTTGACATGTCTAGTTTTGATGTTATTTTGGGTATGGACTAGTTATCATCATATCGGATTGTTATAGATTGCTACCGTCGGAGGGTTACTGTATGTACCTTAAGTAGTGACTGCTTTTATTTCTTGGGAAATCGGGTGGATAGAGTCTTATCACCGGTATATGATCCGCATGGGCGGAGTGAATTTAGTTGTCTCCTTGCTAGTTTTTTTAGTAGTGAGTGTGATGAAGGCCGGGTTGAGTTTCCAAGGGTGGTTTATGAGTACCCCGATGTTTTTCCCAAGGACCTTATTAGTTTGCCACCTTACCGGGAGATCGAGTTCTTTACTGATTTAGTGCTTGGCACAGCACTGATTTTTATGGCACCGTATCGATTTGCACCCGCTAAGTTGAATGAGTTGAAGATTCAACTCAAGGAGTTGTTAGATAAGGGTTTTATCTGCCCTAGTACTTCGCCTTGGGGAGCACCGACCCTCTTTGCTAAAAAGAAAGATGGCGCCTTCCGACTTTGTATAGATTACAAGAAACTGAACCAGGTAACTGTAGACGTCCCCGAACATCCCAGGAGGGAAATCCCATTTTATTCATTGGGCTCACTACAGTTTAGGGCTCAATGTCACGGTCCTGTATCTAATCTCGTAGAGTGCAATGCAAGACCGATGAATCATCAAAGAATCCAAATCCGACAAATCGTTTTTGAAAACAGATTTTTTGAAAGAAGTGCCAAACATGGACTGCTTTGCCAAATACAGAGTCGCCACCTAAATATTTTATTTTTGGGGAAATTTAGGAAACCCTGACTCGTTGCCTAAGGCCACGTGTCCGTCATCACCAAAGTTGCCTCGGCTTAGGAACTTGGATACGATTGGGGAAGGTCACTTCATGAGCACCCCCGCTCGCCCGATCAAAGATCGGCCTCTACTAACCATGATATCAAGTTTTGAAAACATTATGTGTTCTTATTCCGGTTATTAGCCTAGATTTACTACGTGATGCACACAGCATACAAATATAGACTGGATCGCCTGAATTGGAACGAAACATCTCATGTTTGTTTTGAAAACGGTTTGCTACTCACAAGTAGGCTAAAATGCGGATTTGCCACCCTCAGGTAGGCTTAGAAAAGATGGTTTGCCACTATCTAGTGGGCTTAAAACTCACAATCAATGAATTGTTCCAATTCAGATAATCCAACCTTCACCCACAGGCATTCAGGCAGTTTATATCACAGAAGCACATAGCCTCATGGTAAGTATGCTATCATGGCAGTCACTCATACGCATGCAAGGATGCTAAAACAAAAAAACTTACCGAGTACTCCAAGCCAAAACAGAAGCTATGCTAGAAATCCATACATGATCCTAACTATACAGAAATGCCTAATGCAACACATGCAAAAATGCAACTTATAGCAGGCTCAGCTATTCTAAAGATGGCATGTGAAATGCTACAACTAACAAGTATTCAATTCAGAATTGAAATACAATGCAGTTAGTATGATGTGCCGAACCCGGTGGATGCGAAATAGATGAATGAATGCAAACATGCTAGCATATTGTATGCTAATTAAAACATGCCCTAAACTAACCATCATAAGCTAGTAAATAAAAGGAAGAAAGACGTGGGGTTGGAAGACATACATCACACGTATGCACACTTATTATAGTTGTGCCCTCTCTCGGAGGGTCCGAATAAATAATTACAGTCTGAATAAGTACAAAACCCTAATTAATTAACAAATTAACTAGGGAAGCAGTAAATTAGCATGCAAGCTCATGGACCACCTCAGCTCTGTTCTGGATGATAAATGATGCATGCTTGAGTTGTCTTGCGCGAAAATCCAGTGCGATGCCCCGGTTTGCCTTTGTTTGTAATTAATCCCGAAATGTGGTGCAAAGCTCTTGAAGGATGTTGATCCTTGATTTACTACAACAGAGAGCAAGAAAGGGGCATGGCAAAGTATTTTCACATATGTATGCTCGCCTCGATCCTCGTGCCATCAATCACGCATCTCGATGCATGATGGTCGAGGAGTCGAATTACACGACTCGTTATCAAATGAATGCACATGAAAACACAACAAGACCGAGACTCCATCATGGTTAATTCGGAGTGTCGGTGACCGGGAATTGAGACACGTTCCGTCACTCAGAGTACGAAACGTCCCTCGTTTCCCGTGCTTGGGCTAACTCCTATCCCAAACACGATGCAATATGCATGACATGCATGAATGCGACTAACATATAACCTAGTATACGCAACGCTATGTACTGGCATACACAATGCTCTAACATGCAACTTAGCATATGCAATGCTATGGACCGAAATGGCATACATAATGCACGATGAACTTACACCAACATAAGTGGACCTCAGCCACACTCACATCAGTGGCCATAAGATGAAAATGAGACAACCGAAATGCGTGCACACATGCACGCAAACCAAGGACCGAATCTAAGGCACGACATGCAACTCTAACAAGGCATGGCAAGGATGAAGCATGGAATTCAAACATGTAAATTTCAGCACTAAAACATGATGCTAAATGGTCCCGAATCATGCAAATATGTCATACAATGCATGCTATAGGCCCCAAAACTCAAAACTAGGCACGTGTATTGAACCATAACCATGCAAAGCAAGAATTATTTGACTATGAAGCACAAAGACAGAGCTAAGGCAGTCCCAAAATATGCACATTACTAGTTTAAAGCATGGCCAAAAAATGCTAACATGATGGGTTAAAGCAACATGCAACATTGGCTAGCAAGCATGGTTTTCATGGCATGTATATGAAGAATATGAGAACTCATCAAACTAGCCAAAAATAGTGAATAAAACATGTCAAAATATGCCCAAATAACCACTGAAATGTAGTCAACACAAGCAAAAATGACGAGTTCCTTTGAAAGGCCATGCAAGGAGTTACTTAACACATACAAGATAGACACTTAGCATGACCAAACCAACTCTGGAAATGAGTTATGGAAGCCCTAAAACCCACCAAATTGGCCCTAAAATCAGTCTAGGAAACATGCAAAGAAAGTTCCCTTTGAAAGGCCTTGAATGGGATTGCTCTACACATGCATAAGGGGCATAAAATATGGAAAAATGCGCTCTTGAAAGAGCTTAGGCAGACCTTAAAACCAACAAAATGAGGCCTGAAACATGACTTCAATGCATGCAAAATAGAGTCCCTTTGGAAGGCCAACAATACTAGTAAAGAGAATGAGGGGTGACAGGGCCACCCCTCTATGGTTTTGGAGCTCAAAGGCACATCAAAGCCACTAAAAATCCACTGGATTTCAGTGGCTAAGAGGCCAAAACAAGGCCAATGCAAATGCTCAAATGTATGGCTCAAAGCATGAGGAAATAAAGCATGCAAGGAAGGAGATGACTCCAAACAAAAAAGTGACCTTATCAAACTTAAAGAGGAGGTCAAAACAAGACTTTTCGTAGTTTATAACAAATCTCAAAAATGACCACAAGTAAGGCTAAAATAGGATGCAAAAATAACCCTAAAAGAGAGATTGAGCAAACAAGGAAGTAGATAACCTCAAACAGTAAAGTGTCCTTAAACAAAGTTGAAGAGAGGCTCACAATAAGACACTTCACAGTTTAGGTCGAAGCCCAAAAATGCTTACAAATAGGGCTAGGAAATGAAGCAAAAGAATGCAAGAAAAGGGGAAATGGAGACTTACCCTTGTAGCACAGCAATGCAGCAGCTTTTGGTCCAAGATTGTGAGCTCTCAATCACTGAAAATCAGCTTAAAGGGGCTGGAATGGATGGTGGAGGTGGTAGGCTAGGAGTTGTAGTGTAAAATGGCCAAGAACAAGGGTGTTTGGAGGCTTGAAGTAGAGAGATGGAGGGTTGTATGTATATATCTCAGCCCAAAGCTTCTAACCCTTGCAAAATGAGATGGAGGGTTGGTTATATAGAGGGAGAAGGCCATGGCTTCTTGGAGAAGCCTCAAAAGGGGGGTCAAAGCTTCTAAAAGAAGCTTGACCAAAAGGGTCAAGCTTCCTCAAGAAGCTTGACCAAAGGGTCAAACTTCCTTTGGAAGCTAAGCAAAGGGTGCAAAACCACCTTTAAAAGGATCAAAACAAGGACAAAACCCTCGGACAGTGGGTCAAGTGCAAAACAGCTGGCACAGCTAGAACACACTCACAGAGGCAAGACTGGCCGACCAGCTCAAAAGGTTCAAGGTGGTCGGCCGACCACCTCCCCTGGTTGGCCGACCAAGGGTCAAAAGGTTCAAGAAGAATTACTGGTTGGCCTACCCAGAAAGGTGGCCTCCCAGATGAGTAGAATACAGCTGTATGGAGAAAAACTAGAAAATGTGACCTAGGAGGGAGAAAAACTAGCTTTTTAGGGGGGTTCAAAAGGGTCAAGAAGAATTACTGGTCGGCCTACCCATATTGGTGGCCTCCCAGATGAGCACAACACAATGGTGGTGTGAAAAACCAAAAATTGTGGCTCAAAAGTAAGAAAAACTAGCTTTCTGTTAGAAAAACCGGCTTTAGGAGAGAGAAAATGAGAAAACTGGTTTTTCAGGGGAAAAGGTGGCCTCCCACCATCCCACCATCTCCATAGCAATGAAACAAAGGTCCATACCAAAAATGAACCCAAACCGATGCAAAACGAAGGTTTGAGAGCCAAAACGCGCAAGCTGGGGCCCCGAAAACAGGCTGTTAAGCACCAGAGGTGATATACGACCACGAAAGTGGTCTCCCGGGCCACAATGTCCCTCTAAGGAGAGGAAACAGGGTGTGTGCCAAAAGCTGGAGCAAACGGAGGTAATTGGGCGGTCCCGAACCGAGGCGCACGGCTGACGGCTCCGAAAATCGAAAACTGGCCTCCAAACGGGAAAAATGGCCTACGACCATGAAACATAGCCTACGGCCACTGAGAGATGGTCTACGAGACCTCTCCCTCCCTTCGGGAAGTGAAAACAGAGAAAACAGGACCTGGTTCGCAAACCGAGGCAGAGCACAAAAGAGCCCGGAAGTCCAAAGGCAAGGCTCGCAGCCGAGACTCTGAAGCTCCAGAATAAGCAAAATATGCAACATCACCGAGCGCTCAATTGGTGACGTCTCAGTCTTAAGGTCGGTCAAAAATGGGGTGTCTACAGTTGCCCCTCTTTGACAGAACTCGAAAGTCATACGTGACGGGAGTGAATGTTAAAGCCCAGAGGCGACCCATTTTTGACAAGGCCGAAGACTTAGACAAACATACAAGATAACAAAGAAATGTGCCCGCAGGCATGCCCGTAGGTGGGGGGCAAAATGCAAAACAATATGCACAAAGTCGAATGTAACTTATGATCATGCAAAGCTGCAAGCTGTAATGAAGCGCACACGCAACAGTTCTAAGCGAGAATGCAAGGCGAAACTACATTTCATGCAGTAAGGATCATGTAAATAATGATGTAATGAAGCAAATATTCTCAATAAATGTAACAGTTTTAAACAAGAAGGAAAATTAAACTACATTTCATGCAGTTATGATGTAAGAAGATTATGCAATCTTAGCAAGCATGTGTGATAGATACACAAAAGTGAAGAGAGTGTGATGGATACACTATATGAATAAAGTGTGATTGATACACTAAGTGAAGCAAAGTATGATAGATACACAAAGCGAAACGAGTGTGATGGATATACTAAGCAAATACGTGATAGATACATTAAGCGAACGTGTGTGATAGATACACAAAGTGAACGCGTAATAGATACACAAAGTGAGCATAGTGTGATAGATACACAAAGTGAGCATAGTGTGATGGATACACTATATGAAACAAAGTGTGATAGACACTAAAAGTGAACACAAAGTGTGATGGATGCACTATGTGAACAAAGTGTGATTGATACACTAAAAGCGAACACAAAGTGTGATAGATGCACTAAGTGATCAGAGTGTGATTGATACACTAAAAGCGAACACAAAGTGTGATAGATGCACTAAGTGAACAGAGTGTGATTGATACACTGGAGGTGAACACAAAGTGTGATAGATGCACTATGTGAACAGAGTGTGATTGATACACTAAAAGTGAACACAAAGTGTGATAGATACACTAAGTGAACAGAGTGTGATTGATACACTAAAAGCGAACACAAAGTGTGATAGATGCACTAAGTGAACAGAGTGTGATTGATACACTGAAGGTGAACACAAAGTGTGATAGATGCACTATGTGAACAAAGTGTGATTGATACACTAAAAGCGAACAGAAAGTGTGATAGATGCACTAAGTGAACAGAGTGTGATTGATACACTGAAGGTGAACACAAAGTGTGATTGATACACTAAAAGCGAACACAAAGTGTGATAGATGCACTAAGTGAACAGAGTGTGCTTGATACACTAAATAAATGAAGTGTGATTGATATACAAACTGAATGAAGTGTGATTGATACACTAAATAAATGAAGTGTGATTGATACACTAAGTGAATGAAAAAAGTGTGATAGATACACTAAGGGTGAATGAGGTGTGATTGACACACTAAATGAAGTGTGATTAATACACTAACTGAATGGAGTGTGATTGATACACTAAATAAATGATCTCAAACGGAACTTCTTTGAATGAATCGTACATATAATATCGTGCATGAATGAGAAAGAAACTTGATAGGTACAATGCAATACAATGCATGACGTTTAAGGAACGCAATAAACAAGCATAGCGGCATTTTAGAAAGCACCTCATGGGGTGAGTGGCGATGAACCACTCTACTCTGATGGGGATCTCCCCTCGTGCTCTTCGAACACTTACCTTCAACTGACAGTACAAAGGCTCTGAAAGGCTGACAAGGGTTCTTTATGTAGAACACTTTGAATGTTGCCTTTCTTCCTGATCATATTCACAACTTTCCCTATTCTCCAACGGGGTGACAGACTAGGTTGGTTCAGTATTCAGAATTGAGGTGCATACACGCTATCTCAACCTATGGGGCTTCCATACAGATTTCAAGCCGAGGACGCGCCTCTGGGTATTTAAACCAGACTTTAGTCTCGGAAATCCCGAACCTTTGCGTTCTAAGTAACAGCCATTCGAACTCTAGTTTCCACCGTCGCAGTTGGTCTCCTAGGAACTCATTGCGAACACAGCTAAGATGCCTCTGGTAGGGAATGGTACTCAGGGAGAGCACTTTTGATCGCCATTCTGGCTTGAAGCAAACTTGATCTTGAGCTTGAGGTAGAGGCACACTCATACTTCGGAGCATTGGCAAGACTTGAAGAGGTACACACGGAATGCAATCTCGGAACTTACTGAAGTTGAAACAAACTCAGATACCCGACATTTTCCTTCTTTTCTTTTGCTTTACAGTCTGGAACCTATATAGCTTCAGATAGGTCCTGGTTTTACTGTTCTCATGTGACATGGGTTGAACCCTGTAGTTTTATGAAAAAACAGATCCTGTTTTGCACAAATGTGGAGAATGGCACAGCACTCCGAGCACAAAACGATTTTGTTTTTGAAATTGAGAGATGAGTTCTTGATCGGGGTATTGAGCCTACGACTGAACATAGCACACTACGAATCAATAACAGAAAACAAAAGGTAAACAACCTAAATACATCGAGTAACACTTGAAACAACTCAAAACAAGAATCGAGATAAAACAAAAAGACACGACACTCAGACGTGCACAGGGAGCTTGTTTCTCTAGGTATTGTTTCCCACCCTTTCTCATTTGTGATTCTCACATCACTCGGCCCTCGAGCTTGGTTTTTCTCTCAAAACCCTTTCCTTGTTTTTCCTCTCAGTGCACATCTCTCGATTCTTTAATCTCTCATTTTTCATTCCTCCCCAGGTGGTTGATGGATAAACAGGAAGTTACGGGCTCTTGCCCCTAGTATTCTGCTAGATTCTCTTTCTTCTGCTCACAACATTGAGTTTCCTCCATAGAGGGGTTGTGATGCGGCTGGATGTGCAGCAGATCTGCAATTGACATTGGTTGACAATGCTCTACTTGGGAGTTTGGACGTGATTAGATCTGTCCAGATAAGGGAATGGAATATCCTGCACCATTCCTATTTGTGCCTCGCACTTGGCTTGATACCTCGTTGCTTGGAGGATATAAGAGCTTTCAGCCCTTTCCTGTTAGCTTCCGCTGTGCCCTTCTTGGCGAGTAGGGTGCCCTTTCCGGCAAGTATGGTGCCCTTTCTAGCAAATCCATTGACAACGGGGAAAAGACAGGAAGCCTGACTCAACTTTGCCCCTAGTTCATTATTTTGACCATTTTTTGTTTTTGGCTTTTGCTTAAAACAATTTTAACCAAAATGAGAGTTAGATTAACGCGCTTGTTTGATTTTCTGATTTGAAATCATGCAAGTTAGATTATGAGTACTAAAAACTTTCCTTTTTTGGGTCCAAGAAAAAGGTTCAGTTTTGGAAAAAATGGAATACTTTTTCGAGAAAATCATTCAACCATAGTAAAAATTCTCAAAAACTATTTTTGAAAACGGCCACTGCTTGACCAATGTGGAATTGACTCTTGAGATGCACAACCTCAAATCCAAAACGATGGAAAATTGCCCATTGTCTGAACGGCACTGCATGGCAACGGAAAGTTGCCCCTAGTCTGAAAAGCATCGCAGCACATTGTATGGCAACGGAAAGTTGCCCCTTGTTTGAATGGCACCGCAGCATTATGTCGGCCAGAGTGACGATCACAACCGAACTCTCGGATACAGAGAAGACAAAGATGACCAAAACCATCACATGGACATAATTGAATTTGAAGTGTTTTACAGCTGGACTTCAGAATAAAGTTGCCTACGTATCCCAAACATGGGAATCAAGCCTGACGTAGTTCAGGGGTTAAGGTACACTCTGGTATTTAACCTCTCCTTTTACGCTCTATCTTTTGCCAAGGCTGCCCTTCTGGGTTTTCAACCTTACGAGCTCTGTTTTTCCTTTCTTTTCATTTCTTTTTTGTTCTTTTCTTTGCATTTTTTTTTTTTTTTTTGTTCTTTTGTTCTTTTCTTTTCATTTCTTTTTTTTCTTTTCTTGCTCTAACTTTTTCCTGGGTCGCCCTTCCGGATTTTCGGCCCAGCGAGCCTCTCAAGGGTAAAAGTGTAGCTCTGTCCATGTTGATTGGCTTGAGATCTCGAAGCCATCTGAATCCAGGAAAACGGCTGCTGTTCGCTGACGATGTAGGAGTCCATCCCATGGGGGACTGAATTTGCCCCTAGTGTTGTTGATAGGAACTTGGTTGTCCTTCAACAAAACTTTCTTCTTTCTTCTCTTCTAGGATTTGGCATTCTTGCCGATCTTTATTGACTTGCGGAATGATCCACCTTTGGCTCTTCGAGCTGTCTGACATTTTTGCCCCTAGTTCGAGGGGTGCTTCTGATCAAGTTTTGTAAGCTTCTTTTGATCATATTCGATCTTCTTTTGACCTGGCTTTCTTGCCTCTAGTTCAAGGGCTGCTTCCAATCCGGCTACACAAGCCTCACGTTGTGGTTGACCGTTGAACATTCTGAATCCCAGTTCAAGGTTTGAAAATGAGGGGTCGAGTCTCGAGACTAAGAGCGATCCTAGGATGCACAATCTCAAGAGCGATTCCACACAGGTCTTCGCAGGACCGCGCAAAACATTTTTTGAAATCTTTTAAGAAAGCGACAAATCACTCGCGCTGAAGACAGTACGGAACCAACCTGGATCAAGCCAGGATCCTTCCCAGTACTCACACTAACAAGCATGATCTCATTCTCTCACTTGATCAAATTTTGGCAAATCCCCGAGGAATTCTTTCCGCTTTGTTTTCATCACAGTGTTCAAAAGGTTTTGAAAAACTTAGGTCAATGCAATGAGTTCAAGGCATAGAAAAGTAGACGAAAAGCACTGCCATTTCATTCTAAACTTGCTTGCACAACAGGCTCAAAATAGCAATATGCACAAAAACATGACAGCCACAGCTGTTTCGATTAGATCTACTGGTGTAATTGGCTCCCCAGCAGAAACAGACTCAAAAGAAAGTGAAAAGACAAACACAAAACAAAATAGTGATATCCGAGGTAACGCCCCTGGATCACCCGACTCTAACAAAACAGGACTAACTCGATACAACAAGACAGACCCAACTGACTCAGTATGAAAAGACTGACTCTATATAACGGGAGAGGCTCTAAACGACATAACAAAAACTGACTCAATACCCAAATCAGAAAGCACAAAAACCAGCATTCACAAATGCTCAAAACAGTGCATGCCATATGCCATATCTAGAGTAAACTGAGTGCCGCCCGCAGGTGGTTCATCCCCCGATCACATAGTCACATTATCCCCCATAAGTTCACTGATCAAGTGCCGATAGACTTTGCAAGACTGGTGCGGCGATGACCCTGTTGTCAAACATATCCTGTACAACATGGCGCAGACGAAAGCAACTGTAGGTGTCATGACCGGTGTGTTGATGGTAGGCACAGTACTTAGTCTGGTCATGCTTTGGAGGGAGAGGATTGGGTAGAGGTCGTTGTTCCAACAGTTTCAGATATCCCTTTCGGAGTAAGGCCTCTAGAGCCTTTGACAAAGGCATATAAAGTGGGGTAAAAACCCTCTTGACTCGAGGTGGATATTTGGTTTTTTACGAGCTACTTCCGGACGCACCGGTGAATGGGGTAGCTGTTTTTGATGTAGTGGTGGTGACCATGCCCACTTCAGAAGATCTTGCAGCTGCATTACCACTTATGGTCACATTCGAACTGCGGACAAATGCCCTCCTAGGCTACTCCGTGTCTTGGTCAATCAGACCCTGTTTCATAGCATCCTCAATTTGTACCCCCATCTCATGTAAATCTGAAAAGGTAGGGAAGGAGAGAACAATCATTTTCTGCATAAGCTTGGGCTAGAGATTGCGCACAATCATCCGAATCTGATCTTTATCCGTCGGCCTTATGGTCATCATTGAGGCCTTAGCCCTCCACCGGGTTACGAAATCAGAAAAACTCTCCTTAGGCTCCTGCCTAGTCGTCTCGAGATCACGGGTTGCGATCTCGATCTGTGTATTATAGAAGTACTGAGCGACAAAAGCCTCGGCCATCTCATTCCAATTCCTCTTAACATCGCCTTCCGCTTATGCGTGCAGATGGCGCCACACCGATGGTCCGGCCAAACAATGAAATGCGATCTAGTGAGGCCCATCGGCCAGATGTCCGAAACAAACAAAGCTATCACGACCCAAACCCGCCCTATGGGTTTAGCATCAGAATCGCCAAGAATCCGAGATTACCAAGGCTCTTGAAACGATATCTGATTAAGCAGTACGAGAACTGGCGGAAGCCAATACAGTAAATAACTAGTGTCCATTGAGCTGTGAAAATCTGTATGCCAAAAACATTTTTCATACATTCATACAGAACAGTCTATACAATCATTTACAAACATTCAAGACGGACCTAATCCCTCGAATAAAGACAAGAAAAAGCGATGAGACAATCTATACAATAGTACAAAATAGTAAGGAGACCGATAGGGGACACAAAAACACCCCAAGCCATAGCATGGCAACTCGGAACCTTGCAGTGAGGCACATAGGCTGGCTTGACAAAACTGGGGACCAAACCTACGCTCCTAGCTCCGGTCTGGCTGCTGAGAACCTACATATATATATAAACAGTGAGCTAAAGCCCAGTGAATAACATAATGCGTAAAGAGGTTATGAATGAATGTCCTTACAGTAATGAAATCAGTTTATTAAATAGTATTTCAGTCTTTCAGTATTTCGGTCAATCAGTCATATGTGGTACATCCATTAGCCTATAAACAGTAGGTCCAAAAGGACCGAGTCTTAACAAACCCAATAGTAATGATGGCCAATCATTCGGTAAACAGTATGGTTCCACAAGGGAACCGACAGAGCTCTATGTGATAAAGATCAATGCTAAGGATGCCTGTCTGATTGAGAATACAGGACATACATTCATTCAGTAAACAGTAGTAGTTCAATAAACAGTTCAGTTCAGTATTCAAAAGATAACCATTTTGAACATATCTTTACACAACTGTTACTCACAGAGATTGGGCTAATAGCAGCTAGAGCGCGTCCCCCAGAGCCAACCCTTAACAGTTCACAAATAGAACACACACTAAGTCTAACAGTCGGGAAGGATGATAATTAAATCCCTAAATTTCCTCGGTGTGGTTCTATGTCTAAATCCTCATTAAGATGCCTTAAACTAGGCCTAAGAATGCCTAGGATGGGATGAGGATGCAAAAATACAGTTGGAAGGCATTTTTCAAAAGTTGCTAAAAACAGAGGTCTCGCTCGATCGAGCCTTTCTTCGCTCGAGCGAGGTTGCAAAATCAAAGGCTTCGCTCGAGCGAACAATCCTTCGCTCGAGCGGTCTGATAAAACAGTAAAAGTACTGAATGCTTGATTTTTACGCTCAAGCCACCAATCCTTCGCTCGAGCGTGGCTCAGAGGAAACGTTGGTCGCTCGAGCGAGGAATCCTTCGCTCGAGCGAAGAAGCCAAATCTGGAATTTCCAGATTTGCCTCCCAAGCTCAAACCAAGCATTCTCAACTCATTTCTCGACCTCTTGGGCCCAAATTCTGGAAAATACATTCTAAAACAATGAATAACAAGTTTCAAAAGCCAATTTATGAATTCAAGCCCCAAAGGTGAGTCAATTAAATCCAAAATTCAAACCCATTTCAAGAACACTTTCAAAATATGCAATGTATGAACTTTAAACCAAAATCAAACTTCAAATCTTGCTCTAATGAGCTCAATAGTTGGAAAATAAAATGAAAACATGGACTTTGTTAGAAACATGAGCATGCATGTACAATCTACCATGAATTCAACTTCCAAATGCACCAAAATGGCCATGTATGCAACAATTCAAGTATAATCCAACCTATTGGCACTAAAACATGGTTTGATTCTACAATGGAGCCTAGAACATGCAAGATGGAGCTCAATGACAACAATAAGAGGATAAATTTCTTACCTAGAGTTTCAATTTCTTGCCTAGAAGGTCAATTTAGCAACCTATGTCTCAAATCTTCAAGTTCTTCTAGCAATTCACAAGATGAATTCAATTTTCCCCTCTCTCTCTATGTTTGGTCGGTTAGAGGCAACATAGGAGCTGATCAATTGATATGTTAAGTGTAATAAGGCTCTTGGAAATCAATAAACAAAGGGGCCACTCATATGGCAATTTGGTAGATAAGTCAATCTTGACAATTAACTCGTTTAAATCTAATTTAATCATTCCTAATCAATTTTTAGATAAATATACCATTAAATCACAAATATTCTACTGAGTTCAAAACACTAAACGGTTCCTAATTCGGCCGCCGATAAGGCCTCCAATTAACAGTTTAAACATATGAATTCAAACAGATAATCAAATAATCAAATAGATGCAATATGCAATTCAATAGATAAACTTATTCGATTTCAATCACCCATTCGATTGCTTGATTAATCCAATTATCGGTCATTATCGATTACATTTACGATTACCCGAGAGCTAATTCAGTAGTTTATCGATAATCAGTACGAGGGTTGTTACACAAACGGAGATGCACCATGGGATCCCCGGACCCATCAAAACGGCCGATTTGTGGCATCTTGAACTGATCTGGCAACGTTACAGCCGCGTCGGTATACCCGTCCTCGATGTCTGGGATTGACTTTACCCCTTAAGATTTTGTTGAACATCTTCTCCAGCTTGCTGACCTTCGGCGCTGTAGGGTCTATCTCAAACTCAAAAGGTGAATCTGGCGGGTTGATCGGCGCTTTAGATAGCTGGGGTAGGATCGGGGGCGGAGTCGGTCCTACTGGAATATCCGTATCTTCCTGGACATTAGTTGTCTCCCTGAGTGTTAGAACTTTGGGTGGGGGAGGAGCCTGATGTGAAGCGGAGGCTCTGGTTTGCTGCTGCAGCCGGGTGATTATCTCTGCCTGCTAGGCCATGATCTCGGCCTGCTGTTTGGCAAATTTCGCTTAACGAACAGCGTCCTGCTGCATGAGTTTCATACTTTCTTGGAGTTGACACATCATCTCCTTCACTCCTGCCATATTCTGCTGACTCGGTGGTGGTAGTATATCTATCCTCGATGAGAAACTGAGACCTCGGCCTGACAATTCACTGGTGGGGTGGATAAGGGCCACTGATCTGTAACTGCCATTGAGCTGGTAATCAGGCCTTTTACCCCGCTTAGCAAAGGAATACAGATTGCCCTTGAACTAAATCTCTAACCTGACAAAGTCTATCAGCACAAGTCCGATGAATCTTGGGGGATATTGGAGCCCTCTAAAGCTATGGTTCCACGACTACCTTGCAAAACAGAAAATAGATAGCATCTCAGCCTAATTTCACCAAAACCAATATGAGCAAAGTTGAATGAGTGTACTCTCTACTAAATTCTGCCCAAAATCTGAGTCTGATACCCACAGGTAAAGCTGACTCCCAAATACTGAACTGGTACCCGCAGGCCTGATGCCCAAACTTGCAAACTGATACATGCATTCTTGTAGAAACGCACTCTAAAAGCACATAACAAGCAAGTGAGAGCCAAAACACCCCTATGTTGGGGTAGGGTTTCCCTGTCCTATTTTGTCAGGAGCTAGGGTTTCACTACGCACGCAGCGGTTTCAAACAACCTACAATCGGGTAAGCAACCTGTCCTAGCTTGGAATGGTCACTATAGATTCTGAATATGTACTAGGTCGAATGGTCAAAAAAGGGTGCCCCGGTAAAAATCGGGGTTTGTGTTCCCATCGTGGCAGAGCCCACAACCGGTCAGCCTTATGGCACGCTTCTCGAAGTGAGCCTTCGGCAAACCGTTCAAGAATAGCATACGGAAACACAGTGTCCTAGGCGCACCAATGCAAATGCAATGCAAAGAAACACATAAGTATAGTCAAAGCCATATATCATGAGTTCGAATCAAGTTCTCTAAATCCCCAGCAGAGTCGCTAGAAACTGTAGACGTCCCCGAACGTCCCTGGAGGGAAATCCCATTTTGTTCATTGGGCTCACTACAATTCAGGACTCAATGTCACGGTCCTGTATCTAATCTTGCAGAGTGCAATGCAAGACCAATGAATCATCAAAGAGTCCAAATCCAGCAAATCGTTTTTGAAAACAGATTTTTTGAAAGAAGTGCCAAACATGGACTGCTTTTCCAGATACAGAGTCGCCACCTAAATATTTTATTTTTGGGAAAATTTAGGAAACCCTGACTCGTTACCTAAGGCCATGTGTCCGTCATCACCAAAGTTGCCTCGGCTCGGTAACTTGGGTACGATTAGGGAAGGTCACTTCATGAGCACCCCCGCTCGCCCGATCAAAGATCGGCCTCTACTAATCATGATATCAAGTTTTGAAAACATTATGTGTTCTTATTCCGGTTATTAGCCTAGATTTACGACATGATGCACACAACATACAAATATAGACTGGATCACCTGAATTGGAATGAAACATCTCATGTTTGTTTTGAAAATGGTTTGCTACTCGCAAGTAGGCTAAAATACGATTTTGCCACCCTCAGGTGGGCTTAGAAAAGATGGCTTGCCACTATCTAGTGGGCTTAAAACTCGCAATCAATGAATTGTTCCAATTCAGATAATCTGACCTTCATCCACAGGCATTCAGGCAGTTTATATCAGATAAGCACATAGCCTCATGGTAAGCATGCTATCATGACAGTCACTCATACGCATGCAAGGATGCTAAAACATAAAAACTTACCGAGTACTCCAAGCCAAAACAGAAGCTATGTTAGAAATCCATGTATGATCCTAACTATACAGAAATGCCTAATGCAACACATGTAAAAATGCAACTTATAGCAAGCTCGGCTATTCTAAAGATGGCATGTGAAATGCTACAACTAACAAGTATTCAACTCGGAATTGAAATACAATGCAGTTAGTATGATGCGCCGAACCCGGTGCATGCGAAACAGATAAATGAATGCAAACATGCTATCATACTGTATACTAATTGAAACATGCCCTAAACTAACCATCATAAGCTGGTAAATAAAAGGGAGAAAGACGTGGCGTTGGAAGACATACATCACATGTACGCACACTTATTACAGTTGTGCCCTCTCTCGGAGGGTCTGAATAAATAATACAGTCTGAATAAATAATTACAGTCCGAATAAGTACAAAACCCTAATTAATTAACAAATTAACTAGGAAAGCAGTAAATTAGCATGCAAGCCCATGGACCGTATCAACTCTGTTCCGGATGATGAATGATGCATGCTTGAGTTGCCTCTTGAAATCGATCGATGCCGGTTTGCCTCTGTTTGCAATTAATCCCGGAATGTTGTGCAAAGCTCTTGAAGGATGTTGATCCTTGATTTACTGCAACAGAGAGCAAGAAAGGGGCATGGCAAAGTATTTTCACATATGTATGCTCACCTCGATCCTCGTGCCATCAATCACGCATCTCGATGCATGATGGCCGAGGAGTCAAATTACACGACTCGATATCAAATGAAGGCACATGAAAACACAACAAGATCGAGACTCTATCATGGTTAATCCGGAGTATCGGTGACTGGGAATTGAGACACGTTCCGTCACTTAGAGTACGAAACGTCCCTCGTTTCCCGTGCTTGGGCTAACTCCTATCCCAAACACGATGCAATATGCATGACATGCATGAATGCGACTAACATACAACCTAGCATACGCAATGCTATGTACTGGCATACACAATGCTCTAATATGCAACCTAGCATACGCAATGCTATGGACCGAAATGGCATATATAATGCACGATGGACTTACACCAACATGAGTGGACCTCAGCCACACTCACATCAGTGGCCATAAGATGAAAATGAGACAACCGAAATGCGTGCACACATGCACGCAAACCGAGGACCGAACCTAAGGCACAACATGCAACTCTAACAAGGCATGGCAAGGATGAAGCATGGCATTCAAACATGTAAATTTCAGCACTGAAACATGATGCTAAATGGTCCTGAATCATGTAAATATGTCATACAATGCATGTTATAGGCCCCGAAACTCAAAACTAGGCACGTGTATTGAACCATAACCATGCAAAGCAAGCATTATTTGACTATGAAGCACAAAGACAAAGCTAAGGCAGCCCCAAAACATGCACATTACTAGTTTAAAGCATGGCCAAAAAATGCTAACATGATGGGCTAAAGCAACATGCAACATTGGCTAGCAAGCATGGTTTACATGGCATGTATATGAAGAATATGAGAACTCATCAAACCAGCCAAAAGCAGTTAATAAAACATGCCAAAATATGCCTAAATAACCACTGAAATGTAGCCAACACATGCAAAAATGATGAGTTCCTTTGAAAGGCCATGCAAGGGGTTACTTAACACATACAAGATAGACACTTAGCATGACCAAACCAACTCTGGAAATGAGTTATGGAAGCCCTAAAACCCACCAAATTGGCCCTGAAATCAGTCTAGGAAACATGCAAAGAAAGGTCCCTTTGAAAGGCCTTGAATGGGATTGCTCTACACATGCATAAAGGGCATAAAATATGGAAAAATGGGCTCTTGACAGGGCTTAGGCAGACCTTAAAACCCAAAAAATGAGGCTTGAAACATAACTTCAATGCATGCAAAATAGAGTCCCTTTGGAAGGCCAACAATGCTAGTAAAGAGAATGAGGGGTGAGAGGGCCACCCCTCTATGGTTTTGGAGCTCAAAGGCACATCAAAGCCACTGAAAATCCACTGGATTTTAGTGGCTAAGAGGCCAAAACAAGGCCAATGCAAATGCTCAAATGTATGGCTCAAAGTATGAAGAAATAAAGCATGCAAGGAAGGAGATGACTCCAAACAGAAAAGTGAGGAAATAAAGCATGCAAGGAAGGAGATGACTCCAAACAGAAAAGTGACCTCTATCAAACTTAAAGAGGAGGTCAAAACAAGACTTTTCGCAGTTTATAACAAATCTCGAAAATGTCCACAAGTAAGGCTAAAATAGGATGCAAAAATAACCCTAAAAGAGAGATTGAGAAAACAAGGAAGTACATGACCTCAAATAGCAAAGTGTCCTTAAACAAAGTTTAAGAGGGGCTCAAAATAAGATACTTCACAGTTTAGGTTGAAGCCCATAAATGCTTGCAAATAGGGCTAAGAAATGAAGCAAAAGAATACAAGAAAAGGGGAAATGGAGACTTACCCTTGTAGCACCGCAATGTAGCAGCTTTTGGTCCAAGATTGTGAGCTCTCAATCACTGAAAATCAGCTTCAAGGGGCTGGAATGGATGGTGGAGGTGGTAGGCTAGGAGTTGTAGTGTAAAATGGCCAAGAACAAGGGTGTTTGGAGGCTTGAAGTAGAGAGATTGAGGGTTGTATGTATTTATCTTAGCCCATAGCTTCTAACCCTTGCAAAATGAGATGGAGGGTTGGTTATATAGAGGGAGAAGGCCATGGCTTCTTGGAGAAGCCTCAAAAGAGGGGTCAAAGCTTCTAAACGAAGCTTGACCAAAAGGGTCAAGCTTCTTGAAGAAGCTAAACCAAAAGGGTCAAGCTTCGTCAAGAAGCTTGACCAAAGGGTCAAACTTTCTTTGGAAGCTAAGCAAAGGGTGCAAAACCACCTTTAAAAGGATCAAAACAAGGACAAAACCCTCGGACAGTGGGTCAAGTGCAAAATAGCTAGCACAGCTGGAATATACTCACAGAGGCAAGACTGGCCGACCAGCTCAAAAGGTTCAAGGTAGTCGGCCGACCACCTTCCCTGGTCGGTCGACCAAGGGTCAAAAGGTTCAAGGAGAATTGCTGGTCGGCCTACCCAAAAAGGTGGCCTCCTAGATGAGTAGAATACAGCTGTATGGAGAAAAACCAGAAAATGTGACCTAGGAGGGAGAAAAACCAGCTTTTTGGGGGGATTCAAAAGGGTCAAGAAGAATTACTGGTCGGCCTACCCATATTGGTGGCCTCCCAGATGAGCACAACACAATGGTGGTGTGAAAAACCAGAAATTATGGCTCAAAAGTAAGAAAAACTAGCTTTCTGTAAGAAAAATCGGCTTTAGGAGAGAGAAAATGAGAAAACTGGTTTTTCAGGGGGAAAAGGTGGCCTCCCACCATCCCACCATCTCCTTATCAATGAAACAAAGGTCCATACCAAAAATGAACCCAAACCGATGCAAAACGAAGGTTCGGAGGCCAAAACGCGCAGTCTAGGGCCTCGAAAACAGGCTGTTAAGCACCGGAGGTGGCATACAACCACGAAGGTGGTCTCCCGGGCCACAGTGTCCCTCTAAGGAGAGGAAATAGGGTGTGTGCCAAAATCTGGAGCAAACGGAGGTAATTAGGCGGTCCCGAACTGAGGCGCACGGCCGACGGCTCAGAAAATCAGAAACTAGCCTCCAAATGGGAAAAATGGCCTACGACCACGAAACGTAGCCTCATCTTGAAAAGATAGTCTGAGACCTCTCCTCCTTCGAAGAGAGAAAGCAGGACCCGGTTGCAAACCGAGACAGAGCACAAAAGAGTCTTGAAGTCGAGAGGCAAAGCTCGCAGCCGAGACTCTGAAGCTCTAGAACGAGCAAAATATGCAACATCACCGAGCGCTCAATTGGTGACGTCTGAGTCTTAAGGTCGGTAAAAAATGGGGTATCTACAGTAATTGTAAAAAATAAGTACCCAATGCCTCGTATAGATGATCTGTTTGATCAGTTGAAGAGGCCTTGTTATTTTTCTAAAGTAGACCTGAGATCGGGTTATCATCAGTTGAGGGTAAGAGAGGAGGATATCTCGAAGACGACATTTCGTATGTGGTATGGCCATTACGAGTTCCTAGTGATGCCTTTTGGGCTAACCAATGCCCCAGCTGTATTGATGGATTTGATAAACTAGATCTTCCGTGAATTCCTTGATCGTTTCGTGGTTGTTTTTGTAGACGACATTTTGATTTACTCGCCTTCTAAGGAGGAACACTTGCTGTAACAAGCCCGCGAGGGACCTCGCTACAGTTCGGACTCGATTTTGTCGCGGTTCCAAATCTTGAACCAAAGAGTCCAAATCCGGCAAATCGTTTTTGAGAAAAACAGATTTTTGAAAGAAGTGCCAAACATGGACTGCTTTGCCAGATAACAGAGTCGCCACCTAAATATTTTTTAAATGGGAAATTTAGGAAACCCTAACTCGGTGCCAAAGGCCACGTGTCCGTCATCACCAAAGTTGGCTCGGGAACTTGGGTACGATTGGGGAAGGTCACATCGTGAGCACCCCCGCTCGCCCGGTCAAAGACCGGCCTCTACTAACCATGATATCTGTTTTTGAAAACTTTGTGCGTTCTTATTCCGGTTATTAGCCTAGGTTACTATGTGATGCGCACAGCATACAAGTATAGACTGAATCGCCTGAATTGGAACAAAACACTTCATGTTTGTTTGTTTGAAAATGGTTTGATGGTGCTACTCGCAAGTAGGCTAAGACGCGGATTTGCCACCCTCGGGTGGGCTTAGAAAACATGATTTTGCCACTATCTAGTGGGCTTAAAACAAACAGTCGATGAATTGTCCCAATTCAAATAACTCAACCTCCACCCACAGGCATTCAAGGCAGTTATATCATATAAGCAGTTAGCCTCATGGTAAGCATGCAATCATGGCAACACTCACACGCGTGCAAGGATGCTAAAGCATAAAACTTACCGAGTACTCCAAGCCAAAACAAAAGCTTGTTAGAAATCCATGCATGGACCTAGATACACAGAATTGCCTAATGCAACACATGCAAAGATGCAAATCATAGCAGGCTCGGCTATTCTAAACATGGCATATGAAATGCTACAGTTAACATGTATTCAACTCGGAATTTGAAATACGATGCAGTTAGTATGATGCGCCGAGCCCGGTGCATGCAAAACAGATGAATGATGCAAACATGTTGTCATACTGTATGCTAATTGAAATATGCCCTATATCTAACCATCGTAAGCAGGTAAATAAAAGGGAGAAAGACGTGGGGTTGGAAGACATACATCACACTCACACACACTTATTACAATTATGCCCTCGCGCAGAGTGTCCGAATAAATAATACAGTCCGAATAAAAGAATAATACAGTCCGAAATATTACAGTCCGAATAAATAAATACAGATTCCTAATTAATTAACAGATTAACTAAGAAAGTCAGAATCGCATACAAGCCAGGGACTGCCTTGCTTCCGTTCCGGATAATGAAATGATGCATGCCCGGATGCCTTTGCGCGGAAATCCACGGTGGTGCCCCAATTAGCCTCTGTTTGCATTTTTCTTGAAATGCGTACCGAGTTCCGGAAAGTTGCTGATTCTTCATTTTGCTGCAACAGAGAGCAGGAAAGGGGCATAGCAATGTATTTCACAAATATATGCATGCCTCGATCCTCGTGCCACCAATCACGCATATCGATGCATGATGGCCGAGGAGTCGGATTGCATAACTCAATATAGGATGAATGCATATAAATACTACAACAAAACCTAACTCCATCACGGGTAATCCGGAGTGTCGGTGACTTGGGAATTGAGACCCGTTCCGTCACTCGGAGTACGGAACGCACCTCGTTTCTCGTGCCCGGGCTAACTCCTATCCCGAACACAATGCAATATGCATGAGATGCAATCCTAACATACACAATGCTATGAAAATGAGATGCCTCGAAATGCGTGCACCCGGGTACGCAAACCGAGGCCATGATGTGAGATGAAAATTGGATAAAACCGAAGTGCCTCGAAATGTGTGCACACGGGCACGTAAACCGAGGCGATGATGTGAAATGCAAATCGGATAAAACTGAAGTGCCTTGAAATGCGTGCACACAGGTACGTAAACCGAGGCGATGATGTGAAATGCAAATTGAATGAAACCGAAGTGTCTCGAAATGCGTGCCCACAGGCACGCAAACCGAGGCGATGATGTGAAATGCAAATCGGATAAAACCGAAGTGTCTCGAAATGCGTGCCCACAGGCACGCAAACCGAGGCGATGATGAAATGGAATGAAATGGCATACGGAATGCCACGATGGGCTTACACCAACATGGGAGAGCCTCAGCTCACTCACATGGGAGGCCGTCGGATAAAAAACGGAGGTGCCTCAAAGTGCGTGCCCACGGACACGCAAACCGAGGCGATGATATACAAGCATGAAAATGGTACAGAAATGTAATGATAGGCTTATACCAACATGAGAGAGCCTCAGCCTACTCACATAGGAAGCCAATGGATGAAAACGGGGTGCCTCGAAGTGCGTGCCCACGGGCACGCAAACCGAGGCAATGCACTAAGGCATGAAATGACGTGGAAAATGATATGCAAGCATGCAAACCAAATTTCAGCAGCTAAATGAAGGGGAAAACAGCCCCGAAATGATACGAAATGACAGTTAATGCATGAAATCATCCCGAAATGTGATTTTAAGTACCCGAAATGGCCTACGGCTATGCTAAACATGCAAAATTGGTACATGAAAGCAAAAACAGTAGCAAGGCAGCCCCAAAAATAGCATCTTTTCAGTACAAAACATGGCCAAATTGTGAGCATAGATATGGCAACAATGGCATGCAAAAATGGGGGAAAAGAGGGGAATTACAAAGCAAGTAGTATATACAATGCTCAAACCAAAAAAAAACAGTTCTACAACATTAAAGAGGGACTGAAAATATGCATATTTACAAAAGATTACATCCCCAAAATCAGTATGTAGATATGCTCAAAATAGCATGCAATATATGGACCAAAAGAAGGCTATAATGATAGGTCATGCATGGAAGCACCAAATGAGGTTGAGCCCTTCTACAATGTTGTAGAGGGGCTCAAACTAAGCCTAAAACCAGTAGGGGTCGGAGCCCAAAAAACAAATGTATATAAGCCAAAAATAGCATGCAAGATTATGATATACAAGGTGGATATTGAAACAAGTGGTATATAGAAGCATCAAACAAGGTTGAGCCCTTCTACAATGTTGTAGAGGGGCTCAAAATGAGCCTAAAACCAGTAGGGGTCGGAGCCCAAAAAAGTAGGCAAGTAGGGTAGAAATAGGAAGCAAGAAAATGTCACAAAAGATGGAATTTGAGACTTACCTTTGAAGATCCAACTTTTGCTACCTCTTGGCTTGAATTTGTTGCTTCTTAGCCCTTGAAGAACCTTCCTTTGCTGCTGGAATGGTAGTGGTGATGGTGAGGCTTAGGGTTGATGAAGGAATTAGCTAGGGACTTGAAACTTTTTAGGATTTTTGGCTATGGAAATGGAGCTTTTGGAAGAGAGGCTCTTGAGATCAAATGTTCTAACCCTAGGGAAGGAGCTGTCCAGCCCCTCAAATAGGCAAGAAAGGGTGTAAAAGGGGAGGGAAATGCATCCAAGCTTTCCCTCCCAAAATATCTCCCGGAGGGGTGAGATATTTCAAAAAGTATCCGGACAGGTATAAAGAAAGCGAAGCAGTGGCCGGCCAGTAACTTTCGAAGGTGGCGGCCACCCCAACCGGTTGGCCACCACTCACCTGGCCGGTGCCACCCCAAAAATGAAGTCAAAATTATTTGGCCGACCACCATGTTTTGGTGTCCTCCCAGGTGTGTAGAACAAGGTTCCAAGGTTGAAATCTGGCAACACTGAAACAGGAGTCACAACATTGCATTTGAAGGAGAGGCTCAAAAATGAAATTCACAATTACTGGCCGACCACCACTTTTTGGTGTCCTCCCATGTGTGTAGAACAAGGATCCAAGGCTGGAATCTGGCAACACTGGAACAGGAGTCACAACATTGCATTTGAAGGAGAGGCTCAAAAATGAAATTCACAATTACTGGCCGACCATGCACTTTTAGGGTCCTCCCATGTCCCCTCATCACAAATATGTAGCTTTGGTTGGAAGAAAATATCCCCAGGGTGTTCAACATTGGCCCAAAAGTGAGCAAAACGGGCGCCGGAGAAGCGAAATTGGTTTTCTGGAAAAATTGCTGGCCTCCCACCCTCCAGTGATCTTCTTGATGCTAAAATAGAGGTACCTGCCAAAATTGAACAAAAATCGATACAAAATGAATGCTCGGGGCCTAAACCGCGCGATTCGGGGTCCCGAAAACCGGCTGTAAGCACCGAATGTGGCGTACGGCCGCGAAGTGGGTACCAGAGGTTCCAGTGTTCCTCGGAATGATAAAACAGAGGTACCCGCCAAAAATCGAAGAAAACCGATGCAAAATGAATGCTCGGGGCCCAAATCACGCAGTTCGGGGTCCCAAAAATCGGCTACAGGCACCGAAAGTGGCATTCGGCCACGAAGTGGGCATCAGAGGCCCCAGTGTCCCTCGGTATGATAAAACAGAGGCACTGGCCAAAAACCGGAGAAATCGGAGATGGTTGAGCGGTCCCGAACCGAGGCACACGGCCTGACGGTCCCGAAAACCGGGAACCGGGCTCCGAAATGGGTAAAATGGCCTACGGCCACGAAATGTAGTTCACGGCCACCGAGAGATAGTCTACGGGACCACTCTCTTCCCGCAGGAAAGAAAACAGAGAAAAACCGAGCCTGGTTCGCAAATCGAGACAAGGCACAGAAGAGAGTTCGGAAGTCCGGAGGCAGGGCGCACGGCCGCGACTCTGAGACTTCTGAACGAGCACAGTATGCAACATCACCAAGCGCTCAATCGGTGACGTCTGAGTCTTAAGGTCGGTCAAAAATGGGGTGTCTATACTTGCGAGTGGGGCTTGAATTGTTTAAAGCCCATAAGCTATATGCTAAATTTAAGAAATGTGAGTTCTGGTTGAAAAAAGTTAAATTCCTAGGTCATGTGGTGTTTGGGAAGGGAGTGACTATAGATTCATCCAAGATAGAGATAGTGCAAGACTGGGCACAACCTAAGAATGCCTTCGAGATCCATAGTTTTCTGGGGTTGGCTGGATATTATCGGAGATTTGTAAAGGATTTCTCCAAACTAGCTTCACCTTTAACTAAACTGACGAGAAAGGGAGTCAAATTTGTGTGGGATGAGATTTGTGAGAAGTCGTTCCAGGAACTTAAAGATAGACTTACCACAGCTCTAGTTTTGATTATTCTGGAGAGGGATTTGGGTTATTCTGTATATTGTGATGCCTCACGGGAAGGTTTGGGTTGTGTTTTGATGCAAGAGGAAAAGGTAATAGTCTATGGCTCGCGGCAGTTGAAAACACACGAGAGAAATTACCCTACCCATGATCTAGAGTTAGCAGCGGTGATATTTGCTTTGAAGATTTGGAGACATTATCTGTATGGTGAGAAATTTAAGGTGTTTTCCGATCATAAGAGTCTGAAGTATTTGTTTACTAAAAAAGACTTGAATTTGAGGCAGAGAATGTGGATGGAGTTCATAAAGGACTATGACTTTGAGTTGCATTATCATTCTGGGAAGGCCAATGTAGTGGCCGATGCCTTGAGTAGGAAGTCTATTAGTAGCATAGCTTGTATTGCCATCCGGGAATGGAAGATGTTGGGTACTTTTTGAGAGTTTAACTTACACCTTGACGAGTTCGTCGAATCTACAGTTTTGTTTTCAATAGTTGCACAACCTACACTTGTGAATCGAGTGTTAGAAGCGCATATGAGTGATCTTGACGTAGAAACCCTCAGGGAAAAGATCTTCAATGGAAAAGTAGAGAGGGGCTTAACTGTGTATCCCGACCAAAGTGTGAGATACCGTGATCATTTAATCGTGCCAGAGTCTTGCCAAGAGGAGGTACTCCGAGAGTTTCACCATTCACACCATGCGGTGCATCCAGGAGGCACAAAGATGTATCATAATCTGAGTTGCCAATTTTGGTGGAGAGGTATGAAGAAGGATGTAGCCGTGTTTGTATCGAAATACCTTACTTGTCAGCAAGTGAAGGCCGAGCATTAGAGGCTAGCGAATTTGTTGTAACCCTTGCCTATAGCCGAGTGAAAATGGGAGCATATCACAATGGATTTTGTTGTGGGCCTTCTGAAGACTCAACGGGGTAGTGATGCCATTTGGGTGGTAGATGACCGGTTAACCAAGTCTGCGCATTTCATACCTATGCGTATGAGTAATTCGATAGACCATCTTTGTAACGCCCTAAATTTCTAGCCCAAATGATAATGTAATAATCATGGCTCTCTTAAAGGAAAAACAAATATAACTTCTCATACTGGCATTACATAATAATAATAGTTCCTCATACGATATTACATTGACTCAGCAATAAGTAAATAACCAAATAAGCACCCCCAAGGGTTTACAATCTTCCAAGGCTTAAACCCAGTTACACAAAATGGTTATTCAAACCCACACATACATAGCCCTTGGCTTACAAATAGGATCATAGCAAATGAGAACTTTAGTGTTCTCAACACACACATTTCCACGCCCTCAATTAGGCGGATTCACCACGTCTTTTCCTACATAAAAATCCGATAGGGTGAGCATAAAGCTCAGTAGAAAATTCTTAACAAAGTATATACATCTTATACAAGTCTCAAGAGATGAAATGCACATACCATGCTATGTCCTTTTTGAAGATAAATCACATTTTTCATCTTTTGAAAACCACCATGCTCAATGATGTCATGCAATTTCAATTGTTCAAAACTTAACCATTTATTTCAAGGGCGATAAATACAACTCCGTAAATCCCTAGGTTAGTGTCTGCAAATAGACTATACCAGTCCTACCAATTTGTCATTTTTACCGGTATTAGCCGGAAGGCTCGACACCTTTAGTTTGTCATTTTTACCAGTGTTAGCTGGAAGGCTTGACACCTATAAACTACACTACCTGTTAGGACTTACCACCGTATTTACCCCAAAACCATTTTATAAAAGCTTATTTTGCAACATTCTTTTATCAATGCAAATTTTCAAATCCACTTTCAAAGCTCAATGTAATCAAATGAATTTGATGTGCCAATACAACATTAATCAAAATAATGAAACAATTCTTCCAATTCCAATTCTTCCACACAATACTACCATTGTGATCAAAATTCTCATTTCTCCCTTCCATGCAATTTTACAAGATGAATAGATACACATTTATTCCAATTCATCAAGGGATAACATATTTCCCACATTTTGAGCATTCTCAACAAATTAGCCATTTCAAGACTAAATCAACATTTTGAATAATAATTTCTAAAGTGAACAACAATTTTCATATTCCTCAAAATTTTTCTTTTATACGAAATAAATAAGAAATTTTCCTAACATCATTTATTTTGGACATTCAAAATAAATACAACAAGATCAACCATGGATTTTCAACTTCTTTTAAAAATCCCCAATTTCTAGGCTTTCTCACCAAAATCAACCATCTTCAAATATTTGAGAAAAGTCTCACCAACAACATATTTCTTCAATCAACATGATTCAAAACTCTAAATATCTATTTTTAAAGAACGAGAAGGTAAACCCAGTTTTAAAAATTCTCATCTTTTTGAATCAAGTATCAATTTCCAAAGAAAATCAAAGGATGATTTCAAAATCATCTAGATCTTGCAAAAATATATATATAACTCAAAGAAAATCCTTACCTCAAGTTTGAAGAAGAAACGAGTTAAAAACCCCAAAATCAACGATGATGAAATTCGATCTCCACCACACACAACGTAGCCCTCGCCTAGATAACCAACTTTGATGAAGAACTTGGATCTAAATCCCAATAGATTTGGAGAAATCAAAGATCTTGTGAGGTTTTTGGTAGGAAATGTAGAGAGAAGGAAGATGAAATGTTTTTAGAGAGAGAGAGATATACCAAAAAGTGACATTCAATTAGTCCAAAGAGAGAAGAAAGGAGAAAAATTTGGATCTACCTAACTTCCCGCACCTGTCCTGCACATGCCTTTTTTGCAGAATGCTTCAGGCTACTCCCGCACCTCCCACCGCACGTGCCCCGCACGTGTATTTTTTTAGCAGAATGCTTCAGCTTCTTCCCTGCTTCCTGCACCTCCAACTCTTGGCACTCCAGACCGACCTCGCACCCTCCGGAACAAATGAAACTCAACATCGGAATAAACAATGAACAAGAACTCTTGAGAAAAACTTCCGAACACAACAAACTCAAATGATTAACAAGAATCCAAGTCTAAACCGTCACTCTAACAAAGGTAAACTCAAAGGTAACAAAGAGGAACGAAGAACGCACAATGAAACCGGTCATCACAATCTTGCCGACTTGTATATCACGGACATAGTGAGGTTGCATGAGGTCCCTGTGACAATTGTTTCGGATTGAGATCCGTGTTTCACAGCTCGGTTATGATAGAGCTTGCAGATTGCCTTGGGCACTAGATTAACCTTTAGTATTGCGTATCATCTTTAGACTGACGGGCAGTTCGAGTGTACCATTCAAATCCTTGAGGATATGCTTCGAGGGTATGTCCTTGGTTTGAAAGGGTCGTGGGAGAGGCACTTGCCCTTAATGGAGTTTGCCTATAACAATAGCTTTCAATCGAATATTGGCATGGCATCGTTTGACGCCTTGTATAGTCGACCTTGTAGATCTCCAGTGTGTTGGGCTAAGGTGGGTGATGTATCTTTGTTCGGCCCAAAGTTGGTTTGGGAAACGACAGAGAAGGTGGCACTTATTCGTAAGAGGGTGGTTACGGCTCAGAGTCACCAGAAAAGTTATATCGACCGTAGGAGGAGACCCTTGTCTTTTGAGGTAGGAGACCATGTGTTTTTGAAAATATTACCTAGGCAGGGTTTGATGAGATTTAGAAAGAGTGGGAAGTTATCCCCTCGGTTTATTGGCTCTTTTGAGATCCTTGAACGGACTGGGGAAGTTGCTTATCGTTTGGCGTTGCCGCCACAACTTTCCAGAGTGCATGACGTGTTTCATATTAGCATGCTTCGGAAGTATGAGCCGGATCAATCGCACGTGTTGGATTGGACCGACTTGGAGGTAGATGAGGATGCCTCGTATGAGAAGAGACCAATGAGAGTCTTGGATAGACGGGATTAAGTTTTGCGAGGCAAGACAATTCCCTTGGTAAAAGTATTATAGAAACATCACGAAGTTGAGAAAACGACTCGAGAACGTGAATTGAAGGTCCGACAGAAATATCCAGACTTGTTTGTTGATATCTAAACATGTATTGAGATTTAATCATGATGGTGAGAGGTATGAGCATTGTACATGTTTTAAATTATGGAAACATTGTATATGTTATGGGCATTTTGGAAACATGAGTTCAATATAAACATTGTATATGTTTTGAGAATATGAAATATTGTGTATTGTATCACTTTTGGAGGCCTCGTATATGCTAGGTAAATTTTGAAAATGTGGATTTGATTTAACATTGTAAATGTTTTGGGAAATTGTAAATTTCATTTTAATATGGGGCTGGTGTATTAAGTCGATAAGAATGCATGACCGAAGGATGGGTCATGGTATTGAATTTTTGAGAATAATATTGTTATGAATGATCTAATGTTGTTTTTTTAACTTGATTTGTAATTTCGGGGATGAAATTCTTTAAAGGGGGAAGTTATAGCGATTCCGGTTTTGACCCGTCTCTTGAGGTAGTTCAGACTCGGGTTAATGTGGTTTCGAATAGTGATTCATATCTTGTTTCCTTTGTCTCCCATTTATTTTGGTTATCGGATTATGGTTGTGTGTTTGAAACAGGTTGGTTGCTTGTTTCTCCAAACCTGTGTTGTCTACAATTTTGGTCTTCAACTCGAGCAGGTCTTCTTACGCTCGAACGGGATATGTAAACTCTCAGTACTTTGCACGTCTGTAAAAGTACTGGAGGGATGTTTTTCATGCTTAGGCGGCATTTCCTACGCTCAAGCGGGTGGACGCTTGAGCGGCCTTACTTACGCTTGAGCGGGTTGTCTGTTGTCTGCATAAGTACTAGATGTTTGTATTCTACGCTTGAGTGGGCTCTTCTTGCGCTCGAGTGGAACCAAACTTTGTGTCTGACCCTCAAGCATCAACTTATTTGCTCGAGCAGACTACGCGTATATCACATCGCGAAAACATAATTTTATATCACTTTTTCAGATCTATTCTTCAAAAAGCCCTAAAGTGAGACCCTCTCTCTCTAAAACTTACCTTCTCTCTATATTTCCACCTAGATCTAGTGATCTATCCACCCTCCTTCCTGTGATAAAAAGGTAGAGTTTCTCAAGATCTTCATTTTAAACCAATTGAAGTTGGATTTCAACATTTTTGAAGTTTCATCCTTGCTTTGCGCATCTTTTCTATTTGAGGTAGGGATTTTTTACACCTTGTTATGGGCTTTAACTTAGTTATTTGTGATTGTATAACAATGGTTGTATTTGGGAGTAATTTGAGCAAACCTAGGGTTTAGATGAAATGTGAAAGAGGGATTTTTAATGGAAATGAAATAAATGAACATGTGGTTTGAAAATGAAGTCTTGTGGTGTCAAAATGAGTGATTTTGGTACTTAGGTTGATATTTTGAAAAAGGAAATTTTTGCCCTAAAATCACTATCATATCTATTTTGTATAAATAGTTGAAAATTGGTGTTGTAAACATGGAATTGAGTGAGTATTGGAATGGATAGTGGAATTGAAAATGAAATGCTTCACATCCTTGGAAATTTTGATTAAATTATTTGTCTTGAGATTGTATATCTGTTTAGAAATATCTGTATTGGGCTATCGATGGATGATAGCTTTGATTGTTGTAGAAATTGCATGTGGATTAGGTGAATTGAAACTAGTCTATCGTTGATTATCATTGAATATGATCATGTTGTAAATACATTGTATATGTATGATTATTTGAGAGGAGAAAGGTGATGTACTCCATGTGTGATTATGTGTTTATATACATTGCATATGTATGATTGTTTGGGAGGAGAAAATGGATAGACTCCATTATAATTAAGTTGGCCAAAATGTCCTGAATGAAAGTCCCAAAATTTATACATGGATGTCGATCTCGCAGACGAAATATCCGTAAAATGGCAAGTTGAAATTATACATGGGTGCCGATCCCACGAACGAAATATCTATAAAGTGGCAATTGGGAGTGTTTGTGTGTTGAATGTGAAATTGTTGAACCATTGAGTTGTAATCTCATTTGGACTGTTGAAAAATAACGAAGTTGGCTCATGTATTGAAATGTATAGAAGGGAAATGAAACAGAATATGGACTTGATATTTTATGACTATATAAAATGTGAATGTTTTATCACTAGTATTGTATATGCATATTGCACTTATATCTTTGTTAAACCTCATATATTGTGTTAGATTTTTCTTACTGGACTGTGGCTTACCCTATTTGGGAAAATCATTTTCAAGTAATGATGGCATGGCTTCATCAAGGCAATAGCATTGGAGGGACTTCTTTTGGGAAGCAAGGGCTTCTATGTTCTATTTCATTACTTGTATAGCCTATGGATTTAATTATAAGAGCTAGTCTCATTTTTGTTGTAACCAAGCCAAGACTTGGAAATGTGTAAGTCAATAGGGTGTTTATTTATGTTAAACTTCTTTTGTATCAACTCTATGTAATGAAAAGACAATTTACTCTAATTTATGCAGTTATTAATATATGTTTGGAGTTGTATTTCCGTATTATTTTGGGGGCGTGACAGATATCGTCCCGAATTTGACCCACACTCCTCGGATGATTAGCATATACATACTCGCGTAAATCAAAGTACTCGTCTATTTTTGAGAACGAGGCAACAATATATATATATATATATATATGTAAACAATCTCTCATCTACTTATGAGAACAAACATAACAATGCCGAGCTTAAGGCATTCAAATAAATCTTATAATCCTCACTTTTTTTCTTCTTCTTTTTTTTTTTTTTTTATACACTTTTTCTCACCAGCACTCAAATAAAACAACAATTCATGGAGTCATGATGGAGTATTCGGAATTTATCTATGGGTTCCAAATTTATTTTAATTTCATATATCTATGAGTATGATTACAACCATATAATAAATACATATAAAAACCCTAAACCTTGCATACACAAGTAATCAAAATAATTGAAATCAATCCATCATCTTCATTCAAATACAATATCAAACTAATATCAAATAAATAAAAATAAATAAATAATAACAACAAAATAAACATAAATCAAGGAAAGTGGGTTTTGTACTCACAATTATTTTTTGAAAATTAAAGTAATATTTAGAGAATTAATGAAACCACAAAAATAAAACCTTAACCCTTTTATTTTTCTCTCTACCTCACCTCTCTCTCTCTCTCTCTCTCTCTCTCTCTCGGCTTGCACTCTCTTGGAAATTCTTCAACACTTGTACACTTTTATGATTATAACCGAAGTCTAAATATATTATGACCTAATTTCTTATTATACTTATATTTTACAAATATAACATAAATATCACATACATAAATATGATATATATTTTATCAATATATAAAATATTTTTTTTATATATAAAAAAACATAAATATATAAATATACGGATTATTTATTTATAATAAATAACACATTAAATTAATTAAATAACATATTAAATTCTCATGTATCCACGCAATTAATAAAGCTAAAAATAAAATAAAGAAATAATAATAATAAATAAATAATGACTTACAAAAAATTAGTGTCGCTACAATATACACACCTCAAAAGAATCTCATCCCAAGATTCGATAGGAGAGAAAACTAAGCTAAAAGCTCCGGATGCATACGCCGAACTTTCTCTTCCAATATCTAGGTGATATCATTCTCATTTTCGCTCCATTGCACTTTCACCAAGTTCACTTTCTTGTGCTGCAACTGCTTTATATCCCGGTTTAGAATAGTAACCGGACGCACCACATATGTTAGATCGCCACTAATCTCCAACACTTCTGGTGATACTACTTAGAAAGGGTCTTGCACACAGTTTCATAATAAAAATACATAGAACACGTTGTGAATCATAGCTAAAACAGGTGGTAGGGCTAATTTGTAAGCCATATTACTAATCCTTTCAGTGATCTTGTATGGTCCTACAAATCTAGGTGCCAACTTTCCCTTCTTTCCAAACCGCATGATATCCTTCATCGGCGAGACCTTTAAAAATACAAAATCTCTAACATTTAACTCAACCCCTTTACGCTTTCTACTAGCATAACTCTTCTAACAACTCTGTGCAGTCTTAATTCGTTCTCGAATAATGTTCACCTTCTCTGTGGTCTCCCTCACCAACTCTGGCCCTAACAACGACGCATCTCCTACCTTCATCCAAAAAGCAAATGATCGACATGGCTTCCCATACAAAGCCTTAAAAGGTATCATCCCAATACTGGAGTGATAGTTATTATTACAAGAAAACTCCACCAATGAAAAGTGTTCTTCTCAACTACCACCACAATTGAGGACAGAAGCTCTCAGCATATCTTCCAAGATCTGATTTACCCGCTCAGTTTGCCCATCTATTTGAGGATGATAAGCCGTGCTTAGGTCTAACCCAGTACCCAAAGCATGTTAAAAACTCTTCCAAAACTTGCCACAAACAACGGATCACAATCCGAAACTATAGAAACTGGTGCACCATGAAGTCGCACCACCTCCTAAATATACAGCCTTGCCAATTTATCCGTAGTTCGGTGAACACTGATAGGAATAAAGTGAGCAGACTTGGTGAGTTGATCCACGATCACCTAAATAGATTCATTGCCTTGCTTAGACTGTGACAATCCATCTACGAAGTCCATAGAGATGTACTCCTATTTCCAAGTTGGGATCTCGAGAGGCTACAAAAGTCCAAACGGTCATTGGTGTTCTACCTTAACCTATTGACACATATAGCATCGAGAAACATACTCTCCTATGTCCTTTTTCATACATTCACACCAAAACGTCTTCTTCAGGTCATGATACATCTTAGTCCCACCAGGGTGAATGGTATAGTAGGACCTATGGGCATCATCCATAATCTTTTTTCTCAATTCAACAATGTTAAGTACACACAACCTGCCCCTGAATCGCAATCCCCCATTTAAGTAATCATTGATCAAATCCATTACAAGGTCATCGAGCTTGCTGACTAGAAACCTATCTAAATACTGCATCTGACGAACTTTACCCAATAACGTCGGCTGCACGGCCAAACTACCAATGTATGCCCTGTCGACACTCTCTATTTTTTGAACATCATGCATCGAAACAAACTCCAAGGGCTTTCATTCCTGAATCATCAAAGAAGCTATAATCTCATGTTGTCGACAAAGTGCATCTACGACCACATTTCTTTTGCCAAGGTGGTAAAGGATCTAAAAATCATAACTACTGATGAATTCAACTCACCTCTGTTGCCTCATGTTCAACTCTTTTTGAGAAAAAAGATATTTAAGGCTCTTGTGATCAGTGTATAACTCAAAGTGCTCCCAAACAACTAGTGTCACCACACTTTCAACGCAGAAACAATTGATGCCAGCTCTAAGTCATGAGTAGGGTATTGTCTTTCATGAGGTTTTACTGTCGTAAGGCATAAGATACAACCTTCTGATGCTGAATCAATATACATCTCAAACCAGTTCCATTCGCATTAGTAATCACTACTAACTTTTCCCCTTGTACTGGTATAGTTAACACCGATGTTATAGTCAACTACTGCTTTAACTCCTGGAAAGCTCTCTCACAATCATCTGTCTATGAGAACTTTACATTCTTGTGGGTCAACTTGGTCATGGGTGCTGCAATAGTGGAAAATTTCTCTATAAATCTCCTATAATAACCAGCTAGTCCTAAAAAACTCCTTACCTCTGAAGGATTTGTGGGCTGCTTCTATTATTTGACTGCAACAACTTTCTTAGGATCTACCGCTATCTCCTAATTGGACACAACATGCACCAAAAACTGAACTTCTTTCTCCCAAAAGTGACACTTATTGAACTTAGCGTATAACTGTTGCTCCCTTAAAGTCTGCAACACGACTTTCAAGTGTTCTCTGTGCTCTTCCTTATTTTTAGGATACACCATGATATCATCTATAAAGATAATCACAAGCTTATCTAGGTACGGTTGAAAAATTCTATTCATCAAGTCCATGAAATAGGCAGGAGCATCTGTCAAACCAAAAAGTATTATAGGAAATTTGTACAACCCATACCAAGTTCGAAAAGTAATAAGTGGTATACTTCCCTCTGACACACCTATCTAATGGTACCCTATTCTGAGATCAAACTGAGAGAACACGGCTGCCCCCTTCAACTGATCAAGTAAGTCATCAATTCTAAGTGACGGATACTTGTTCTTGATAGTCACCTTGTTCAGCTCTCTATAATCTATGCACATGCGGAGAGTGCCATCTTTCTTAGAGACAAAGATCACGGGTGCTCCCTACGGGAAGTTACTTGAACGTATGAACTATTTCTGAAGTATCTTTTCCAGCTGCTTCTTCATTTCCACAAACTCTTTAGGCATCATTCTGTATGCCACCTTAGAAATCGGTGCAATTTCTAGCACTAAGTTAATGCGAAATTCTACTACCCGTCGAGGTAGAGGTCCAGGTATCTCCTGAAATACATCCTCAAACTCGCGTACCACATCTACCTCACTAATATCCTGTTTAGGAATTTTTATCGAGCACAGAAAACTAGTCCTTACCGATTCTCCTCCATCGTTATAAGTGTGGGTAAGTCATGGCATATTGAAATATCTATATTCACAGTCCTTCCAGTACAATCTAGAGTCACAAAGCATTTTCACGACCAATCCATACCCAAAATAATTACAAATCCCTCAAACCCTAACATAATTAGGTCCGTATACAAAGCTCTGCTCGCAAAATCAATCTCAAAATCTTTACACATCTCATAAAGAGTAATTGCCCCTCCTAAAGAGGTCTCAACATGAATAGGTCTAGATAAGGAGGCAGTTACAAGGTGTTCTCTTTCTACAAACTGTTTAGATATGAAAGAATGAGAGGCACCAGTATCAAAAAGTACTCTAATTCGTTCTTGAAAAAGATTAAAGATACCTTCCAACCATCATCTTCAAGTTAAACACACAAAAATTTGTAATTTAAACACCAAACTAAACCAGCTAACCCATGTTTCCACAATTCAAGGATCACCTAAACTCTCACAAGTCTAGGGTAACCTAGAGCTCTAATACCAAACTGTCACGCCCTAGGATTTGGATGATGGAATATTAATTTGAGTTTAATCCTAATTTACTATTTAATTGTCCAAATTTTGAGGTGTGACAGGTGGTAAGCTGGTGTTGTGGTTGTGGTTGTGGCGGCGGCGGCGGCGGCGGCGATTGTGACAGCCAACAGTAGTGGTGGTGGTGGTAATTGCGACATTGGTAGTATAATGGTGTGGTGGTTGTGGTGGCAAACGTGGTGATAGTGGTAGTGGTGGTTGTAGTGGCATTAGGGTGGCAGTGGCAATACAGTGGTAGAAGAACGGAATGATAGTAGTAGTTAAATAATAATTTTTTTTAAGTGCCAACAAAAAAATAAGAGTGATGCTAGAGACCCAAAATAATCTATCAAATTTTCTACCAAACCTCTCACATAGGTGTGAGACCCACACATACTCACATGTGAGAGGTTTAGTAGAAAATTTGATAAATTATTTGAGGTCCATAGTATTTTTCAAAAAATAATTATAACATTGTATGGTAATTAATTCCATGATGGAATGGAATGACCATTCCTTAAGTTGGAAGAAAGAATAGTCATTCACACATTTTGTTAAAATGACCATTCTAATGAAATGACTATTTCCCACTGCAACAAAAACACATTTTAACAACACTAATGGCATGCTTTTACAAAATGTCATAAAAATAATATTTAGTGGCATATTTTAGAAAAATGTCACAGAGCCACAAACATAAAAGGTTCTAATAGCATTTCCATAAAAAAATGCCATATTAAATAACGTGTACCAAATAAGGAAAATGAAATATAAAGTTATAATGAACATTCCATTTCAATCCATTCTATTATACCAAATTAGATTGTTAGTCCTAACTCACAAAATTCATAAGTATATAAATATAGTATTATTAAGGTCTTGTGTAGAAATAAATTTTTTGTAAGAACTTTTTGATTTATAATTAAAATATGATAAAAAAATTAATACGTTTGAAATGATTTTTTAATTTTTTATAAATAATATGTAAAAAATAGGGTGGGTGATTTTTTTAAAAAAATATTTATTAATTTTTTTAAATATTTTATAAAGTTGCCAGATCTAAGTAACTGATGACATCTTAAAGCCACACGTCAAGCACACTGTTACCGCGTGATTTGCTTGCAACGCATGGGTTGCCAACACGTGATGTGTGATGCAATAACCCCCACATTTTGAATTTTCTTGCTTTTTAAACAAAAAAAATTAAATCAAAATTAATACACTAATTGGTAATTAGAGTTACAAACAAATTGAGCTGTTTATGAATGGGTCAAATTTGACTTGTTTAAAACTCATTTGAGTTTAACTCGTTTATTGAATGAATAAATTCAAACTCAATTTTAAAACTCGTTTATTAATTGAGCCGAGCTCGAATAGTTTTAAGCTCAGCTTGATAAAACTTGTGAACATAAAAATAATCTATTTTATTTTTTATTCATGTTTGCTGTTTGTTTAAATTTACATATTTGATTGATGAAATTTATTATTAATATAAGCATTATTATATATTCTACTCATAATTTTGTATTTTTTTATTTTAATATGTAAATTAATATAAATTTAATATTTTTTCAACCTTGAGCTCGAACTCGAACTCGAACTCGGCTTGTTTATGTAATCGAACAAGCTCGAGCCGAGCTCAAGTTCAACAAATATTTGATGAGTCGAGTTCGAGCTCAATTTTTTAAGCTCGACTCCTCAACTAATTCTTAATAAATAAACTTAAACATTCAAAAGCTCGGCTCGACTCGGCTCAGCTCATTTACAGCCCTACTAATAATGGGTTGTTGGCAAGTTGCTTTTTTAATTTTTCTGATTAAAATAGTTAATAAAGATAAAATATCCCAAAATAACTAATAAGACAAAATGTCACATTTAAATTATAATTATTTTATTTTTTCTCTAATAATCATCAAATCAATTATTAAAAAAAAAAAAACCAACAAACTTTCTAAACACAGTCTTTTTAGTTAAGTTAAAATAATGGCATGATATTTTGATCAACAACAATGTCATAATCATTTTTTTTTATTATTATTATTTTTACGTTTTGGAAGATCAATGGTACGGATTGCCCGTTTATGATTCTAATGGATGATTTTGGTTTTTGTAGTCTATGATTTTTTCACCTTTTGTTTTTGCTTTGGAGACGATTGCCTAGTTTGGGAAATTACATGGCAGGGATCTGTACCAGGGTGGACAAAACTTGGACTTGGCCGGGCTTGAACTAATTGTAAGAGGGAGGGGTATAAATTTGGTCCAAGTCGGAGTCCAAAATTTGGCTTGGCCCAATTTACTTGGGTTTGGGTTGACTCATGTTGGACTGTACGGGTTTTTGTCAAAATTAGGACTGTGCTAGGTCTATTCATGGACTTAAAAAATTAGGCTCATGCTTATGGGATATTTGGGCTTTAGGCGAGACGGAGGGTCAGGTTTGGGCCTGGGTGAGTCTGGAAAAAAAAAAAATTCCTATTTTTTTCACCAAAAATTATTCTTTTCTACAAAAAAAATGACACCGGACCTTGGGTCGAGCATTGAGCAGGCCAGACGGGCCGGATTCAATGGTCAGGTCGAGCAAGGCTTCAACATGACGGCCCAAGCCCAAGGTACTGGATTGAGCTCAGGCCTGAGCCTAACTGGACCAGGTCTACCTTGGGTTACAGGCAGGCCGTAAGCCATTTTTACACCCCCTAGTAAGAGGATATGTGGGGGATTTTATTTACATTTAAAAAATTATTAAGTATTCTTAATTTTTCAATATATTCTGTTCAATTATTTAGGGTTTTATGTCACTCTCAATTATGGGTGCTCAGCGGATATTTCGACCCGCTCAAATCAATCGAACTGAACCACTGTATTTTTTACGGATGCGTGATAACGAGTAGACGGTTGCAAATTATTTTTTTTTTCAATCTATCTAGTTTTGGATGGATAATGAATTTGAGATTTCTTTGTTCGCAACCGAACCGTCAAACCACAAGCACCTCAAGTAATTTGTAAGACTTTGTGTTTTCAATTTGTTTAGATGTTCTGTTTGTATTTTCAATTAAAAAAAGAGTTTAGATATTCTGTTATATTTTTAATTTATTTTCAATTTGGAAATCCTTTTATCAAGTGATAAGTGTTGATATTTGGTATTTTTTTTGAAAAATATAAGGTTTAATTTTGTCATTTTTTTTAAAAATCAAATTAAATAGTTTTTGAATAAAAAAAAAGTAATGAAATGGTTTTGATAATGCATGGTTTTCTTATATGTATTTATTATTGGTATTTGATAATTTACTTGATAATCTTTTGGTTATATTGAGTTGGGTTGTTATCCAAAAAAAATGTTGACAAGTTGGATTATGTTCAAAATTTGTAAAGTTTAAACCGCCAAACTGATTCGCATCCATCTGCCAAGTAGGCGGACAGATGCGGATTGATTTTTTCCCCAACTGCAACCGAACCACGAGCACCCCTATTCTCAGTATACTATATAATTAATTTTTTTTTAAAATTAATCTTCAAGGTATACCCAAACAAGAACAAAGTCATTACGTTTGGATTTACAATGCAAACTATATTGTTCAGTTTAGACTTCTAGACCCATACATGTTGACTTTGTTTTGCGGAACAAAATGAATTTGTTTGGATCTGAAAGTCTAAACAACAATGACGTTAAACAAGCTAAATATTTGTTTTTAGATTAAAAGAAATAAAACAAAAATTCAAAGATAGTATCTTAAATCTTTATACTTATGTGAAGGAAAATTATATACAAGCTTACTTTTTAGACTCATTTTCTAGGCCTAGTAATGTGTCAAGAAAATAATTGTTTGATAATTAGATAATAAATAAGAGAGAGAGAGAGAGAGAGAGAGTTGACAAGATATTTTAATAGAGTGCCATATTGCTGGATCTAAAAAGTGGATATAATTTTTTTGACTTTGCAATACTAGTATGTGAATACTTACCTCATCATCAATGGATTGTTTCAAAAAACAATTTTGATTATTATTTATATCATTATTTGATTTTGTTCAATTTTTCTTCCATTCATAAGCAAAAAAAGAAAACAATAATACTAACGATAATAGTGAGTTTTTGGGGGAGTGGTTTGGAATTTTGGAGTGAGTAAGAAGAAGAAAAGAAAACAATTAAAATTTGGGAAAGAAGAAGAAAAATACGTATATATGATTAGGGTATACCATGAGAAAAAAATAATATTTTATTTTAAGGCTTAATATATATTGTCCTTATTAGTAAATTTGAATTGGTATAATAAAAACTAAAATTTTAATTAGGTATACTTAATAATTTTTGAGTGTAAATAAAATTCTTCGAATATATGTCATCTCAAGTATAATCTGACTTGACATTGGATTTAATCTATTTATTTCATATTTAATATTAAAAAAATTTCAAATCTAAGTTCACCCACTTATGAGCAATTACTTTTTTATTTTTTGTATTAAATTATTTAAATACTTTTATTTATTATTTAAATTTAAAACGTTAACAAAATTGAATGATAAAATAAATATGATTTTTAACAAATATTTTAATTTAAATCCTAATAAAATATATATATATATATATATATTCATCTTTTATATTTTTTATACTTTATTTTATAATTAAAATAATATAAAATTATAATTAATATTTTATAAATAGACAAATTAAGCTAAATTAACGAACTCTTTGCCTCAAACTTTTAACTTAAATATTAAATTAAATAAATACAAAATCTCAACCACTTCGATCACATGGGCAAAATAACTTTTTCAAGCTCCAAAAATACCAAACTCGCTTGGACGTAGATGGGTCATGGGACCAATGGCCACACATGTGGACGTTTCCTTATGGATAATTCTATGAAAATTCTACATGCTTATGGATAATTCCTAACTAAGCAATAATCAGGTGTAGCCACATTGCTAAATGCCTTTTGATGACCCTCGATACGCGGCTTGAGTGGCACTTTGATTCGTAACTAGGCGGCAACATAGTAATCAAATAATGGCAAGACTGAAATTAAAGGATTGTTTAGAATGATGTAAATAAATAATTTTTTAAATTTTTTATAAAAAAATAAAGAGATAATATATTTTAAATAAATACATTTATTAAAATAAATACGTTTATTTAGGTCTTGTTTCGAAACATGTTATTTTAATAATTTTTTTAATTTTTTACTAAAAGATATATAAAAAAAATAGAGAGAGTAATATAATAATTTATAGTAACTTTTTAATATTTTAGTTAAAACTGAGAGTTATCAAACAAAACCTTAATTTATGTAAAAAAAAAAAATACTTAAACTAGATATTTTAGTTAAAAAAAATACTTAAAGTTGCCAAACAACACCTTAAAACGGAAAATCAAACACTTCGGCCCCAAGAAAGCGATGTGGAGAGAAGCGAAGATTCGGGTGACAGGTGCCGAAATATTTGGCTGCCCAAAGGGCCATAGCTCCACTAGAATCTCGCCACATCATCACTTCATTAAAATAAATAACAAGGTTTATTACATTTTATATTCTTAAGCTATCATTATATTATCTATTTAGTTTATAAACTATCGATTCTGTCAATCAAGTTACTAAATTATAGGTTCGTTTGAGAAGTGAGTTGATTTTTTGACTTTTTAAATTTTTTGATTATCTTAACGTGAGACTAAAAAATCTCATTTGGAAAGGACTTTTAACTTTTTTAACTTTTTGTGAGAGAAAGAATGTAATGATTATGAGTTGAATGTGATGTTTTATCTTGTTAAACTAAAAAACTTATTTTATTTTTTGTGACTATTTTAGCCAAAAAAAAGTCCCAAATCCTCTTTCCCAAACGTGCCCTATATAAATCAAAATTTATTTTTAATCTTTAAAATATTGATTGAAACGATTATCATTTTGGAAAAACCTTTTAACTTGGCTTTTTAATTTATTTTTTTTGGCTAATTTAGAACATTTTGGCTTTTTTAATATTTTTAATTTTTTTTAAAAAAAATAAAATAATTATGATTTGGATGTAATATTTATCTTATTTAGCATATTTTATCTTTTTTTTATTTTTTTAATCCTAACTCAAAACCAGCTCACTTGCCAAATGAGGACAAACTATTTAATTTAAATCTATTTAGTGTCTAAAAAAATTATAAAAAAATATATATAAGTCAATAACTAATATAAATTAATAAAATACCGCTAGTTAAAATTTTATTTTAAAAAAAATTGAAAATTTTTATTCTACCTTTAAAAAATGGTGTTAGTTCTTATGGTGAATTTCCTTTATAGTAGTAAAGGTAATTTATCTATAATCTTTTCTTACTTATCCTCTACAATGACAACGTGCTTGTCTTTTTCTAGTATTATATGTCACATATTGTTTATAATTTCCAATTGATTGTTTTTAAATTTTTTTTTACTTAATTAATACATTATTTTGATCTATTATTACTTGTAACGAATTGTTATTATTTAAATAATCTAATTGTATTTCTTCAATATACCTAATATTCATATAATTTATTGACAAGATTGTAAAACCAGACTTTAATATTAATTTAAATGCAAAACGAAATAAAAACGCCTGTTATAGACAAAATAAAATTTAGAATTTTATATAATAAAATCTTAATTAGGGAGATGTTTTACTAATTTATAATATTTATGGGAATATATTTTATTTTTATAATATTTTTAGGAATTAAATAAGTTTAAATTAAATATTTTAAAATTTTAATAAATTCAATCGATAATTTAGAAATTAAATAAATTTATATTTATATTTTTTAAGAATTTAATAAATTTAATTTATAATTTTGAGACTAAATAAATAAATTAACGATCTTTTAGGGTAGAAATGTAATAAACTTAATAATGAAGTAACGTGTTTTTTTATTATTTTTTATTTTAAGAAATATCTGGAGAAGGCTACAAGTATAAGTATCTCTTGCAGCTAGCTCTGAAGAGGATTTTCGATTCACGTGAAAAAAAGCATCCCAAAACCAGCATAGCAGAAGAACAAGAGCCAAAATCACACCAGAACGAAGAGAAGAACAACACAGAAGAAGAAACCCTAGTTTTCGTAGCAGAGAAGAGAGACAAGCTCGGAATATTTTGCATCAGAAGGACGTTTTTCGTCGCACATGTCTGAAAACACTGAAAGGTTGGTTGATATCATTGTTCTCATGTTTATAATTGTATAAATCTTTATTATATTTAAATGTATGCATGTGTGATTGTGTGCTCGTGATCTTTGTCTTTTGATGAATTTATTTTTTCTTTGTGATGAATCTTTAATTTGAATATGTTAATTTTTATTTTTACAAGATTGATTGGGTTTTGGAACTAGGGTTATGTGTGATTTTTCTGATTGATTATAAAATTTGAGTGTTTATGACTATAGAATAGAAATGATTTGTGTGATTCTGTAACTGGAAATTTGGTATGTTATCACTTCTTGGAGTTATTAGGAAATTTCTCGTGGTTGCTTGGTTTCTGAGAAAATGAAGAGGAAAAAAAAAACGTGGATATTTTAATTACTTGGTTACCAAGCAAACTAAGACCTCCAATACACTTGCCTCTTGAATAGGGTTTTAGTTATCTGAAAGCAACTTGGAAGGAATTTGAAGTTGGCTTCATTTTCTTTTCTTGAATCCTACTCTCTGTGCAACCAAACAGTTGGCTGAATGTACTCATTTTTGTATTCAAGTTTCCATGGTATGAGAGAGAATAAAATTTTGGTTCTCAGTTTTTTTTTTTTTTTTGTTGGGTGAATAGTTTTTATTGGTTTTTGATAAACTATAGGATCTTTTTTTTGTGTGAATAGTTTTTTTTTGGGTTCTCAGTTTTATTTTTATTTTTATTTTGGGTGAATAGTTTTATTGGTTTTTGATAAACGATAGGATCTTTATTTTTTGGGGTTTGGGGGGGGGAGATGAGATGCTATAATGTGGTCAAGTTTCAGGGTTACTCTGTTGAATTCGACTTCTAAACAATAGTGTTTATTTATCAAATTGTTGTCCATTGACTAGATTCTTGGAGAACTGTCTTGGAGTCTTGCTTGTTCATTTTGAATCAGTTCATATAGCTATGCTACATATAAATTCCTATTTGTTTCGAAATTTGTCAAAGCATTATTTATCTTGTTTACAGGATTACAAACTTGACTTTTGTGCCTTGGATTATTATTACAGAAAGAGGAAGTCAAGGAGTAGACGGGATGGATCTGAATCTGTAGCAGAAACCTTAGCTAAGTGGAAAGAATACAATAAGAAACTTGATCCTTTGGCTGACAGCCCAAAGCCAGTGCGTAAAGTTCAGGCCAAGGGATCTAGAAAAGGATGTATGAAGGGTAAAGGAGGTCCAGAGAACACGTATTGTAATTACAGAGGTGTTAGGCAGAGGACATGGGGTAAATGGGTTGCCGAAATTCGGCAGCCAGACAGGGGTCGTAGGCTATGGTTAGGTACCTTCCCCACTGCCCTTGAAGCTGCTCTTGTCTATGATGAAGCAGCAAAAATAATGTATGGTCCATGTGCGCACCTCAACTTTCCAAATGGTGGCTCCTCGAGTGAATCTTCCAAGGAATCTGCATCACTGCCAAGTACATCGGTTTCCAACTCAACAACAACTTCGAGCCACTCTGATGATTTGAAGGTGAAACTCAATGCTCTTAAGGTCAAGCATGAGGATGGTGAAAGTGAGGATTTGAAGGTGAAACTCAATGCTCTTAAGGTCAAGCATGAGGATGGTGAAAGTGAATCACAAATTGATTGCAACAGGCCTTTTACAGACTATGAAGTTGGTACCTCAATGAGTGTGGTGAAGGAGGAAGTAAAGGAGAAGCCAGTGAATTTCAGAGGGAAGGAAGAGCCAACGGATTTTAATGGGAAAACAGACTATGAAGTTAGAACCCCAATGAGTGTGGCGAAGGAGGAAGCAAAGGAGGAGCCTGTGAATTTTAATGGGAAGGAAGATCCAGCAGATTTTACTGGGAAATCTGAATACAGACTCAATGATTTGCTAAATTTCTCTGAGGATGAGATGTTTGATGTGGGTGACCTAATGGGTATTCTAGACTCTGATTACGAATCAGAGCCTGTGCATGATTCTGGCAATGTTGTGTGTGCTAACTATGGTAATTTGCAAGATGAAAAGCCCTCAGATTTATCATATCAGTTGCAGAACCCAGATGCAAAGTTGCTCGGTAGTTTGCACCATATGGAGCAGGCACCTGCAGGAGTGGATTATGGTTTTGATTTCTCAAGGTCAGACGGAGGCGAGGAGAACTACAATTTTGCCTTGAATGATTTGGGTTTTTCTGATTTGGATTTTAATTTGGATCTTTAAGGATTGTGCTGGTATTGCAAATCTGCAACCTGAAAGATGATAATGCAACCATACATCCATCCAGGCAGTGTTTATCAGGGTCTTGAATTGGAACTGTTTTTCTTTTTTTCTTTTTTCTCTCAAGTTCATGTTTGATGGTCCTTGAATATTTTGTTTTTGGTACTGACTCCTCCCTCTATTCTGGGAGCTAACAAGAATGATGGGCTGATTCACTATAGGTTATTAGATTGGAGAATTAAGTTGTTATATTTACCAACCCACCTTAGTGGGATTGGTTGGTGATAACAATGAGTGGAATTAGTTTTGAATAGGAATGCTCGTTCTTTTATGTAAATATGAGAAGTGAAAATTGAATTGTTTTGATTAGGAATGTTTCATTCTTTTATGTAAATTTGAAGGGTGAAAAGTGATCATTGTAATTAGAATGAGATGAAAGTTTTTGAGTTCTTTAATATGAAGTTAAGGGTTCAGTTGCAAGCCTTTGTATATAATTCAAGTCTTGTTCGAGTCCAAGTACTCTTTTCATTTTCAAGTCTTTCTGTACACTGTTCTGTAACATCATGTCCTTTGAAAGCTTAAAGATGGTTTGGTTTCTTTCTGATAACTTTCTTTTGGGTTGGGTTTTTTGAAGTCTTGCCTATCAATTCTGCGATTTCTTTCAAGGTTTTCTTGAACATAAGTATGTGATTGAGACATTGTATGTTACAGGATGTGATGTTTTCTTTCTGATATTTTTCTTTTGGGTTGTGTTTTGTTTTTAAAGTCTTATGTATTTTGAATAGCCCATTAAAGCTGTGATTTCTTTCAATGTTTTCTTGAAAACAAGTACGTGATTGGGACATTGATATCCATTCAACAAACAGTGTGTAATAAAGAGACACTATTTGGGTGTCTGTTAAAGTTTTTGTTTCTTGTGTTTTTATTTTTGTTTTTTATTTTTTAAATTGTTAACAAAATCTCTTTTAATAAATTATCTATGTTTTTACAAAAATGGAATTGATTTTAAACTTTTTGAAACTTTTGAAAATAACAATATATATATATATATATTTTTTCAAAACAAATTTTACTCAATTATCTCACTCCCAGCCCCTGCTGCCATCCATCACTTGCCATTGGCCAATTGACTTCTAGCGACCTTTAACCGCTCTTCGTGATCTCCTTTGACCACTTTACATGATATTTTGTGGCACTCCGGCCACCATTTATGGCCACTCTCCACCACCAATTACCACATTTGACAATTCACCAAACATGTTTATTTTATTTTTATTTTCAAAATGTTTATGTATGTTAAATAATTTTTTTATTTTGATATTTTATAAATAAATAAAAAACAGAAACTTATTTCTTACTTTATGAAAAAATTACAACGTTATTTCCGTGGGGCCAAGACGACAATTTCTTGTGTCTTTGACATGGATGACCCCAAATGTCCCATATAAAGGGTCATTTGGAAACTTTTATAAAAAATTAAAAATAAGCTTTTAACTCATTATAGTTATATCACCTCTCATATAAAAAAGTTTTAAAAAAAAATTAAAAAATTAACTTTTAATCATTTTCTCAAAACACTCCAAAGTACATACGGATGTCCAATTGAACTAGTCAAATAAATTAATGTCATGTTTGGCTATTGAATTGCTAGGGAAAGGAAACAAAAAGGAGATCATACTACTATGATTTCCATTGGTAATCTTCTTAGACAATGTGGTGTTTTGAAAAGATAGTAAAAAGTTAACCTTTTTTTTTTTTTTTTTTTTTTTTTTGGAGGTTTTTGGCTTTTTTAGGGTTGGTTTGAAATGTCCTAAAAAAGTGCACTTTTTGACTTATTGGTGGGTTTGGATTAGGTTTGAGTTGGGTTTGATGTGATGTGTTAGAGAGGTGATGTGATTTAAATAAGATGATGTGACTTAAATAAGATAGTGACTTTTTGACTTTTTGGCTTATTTAGTACATGCCAAACTAGCCCTTAGTGTAAAAAAGTAGAGATGTGATATGACTCAGAAAAACTAAAAAATCAAAAAATTGACTTTTTACCAATTTGCCAAAACGTAACTATTTTAATAAGTTATTTTAGTAGGTTAAAATAATTGTGTTTGGAAATAGAATTAGATTTTTTTAGATATGATAGTTGTGAGAGAAAAAGTGAAATTATTTTGGATTTGATGTGATATTTTGTATCATTAATTATTTTAGTCTATTTTATCTTTTAATGATATTTTAGTTCAAAAAGTCAAAAAAAACCTATTGTCATTAGGTGGTTGAAAGAATCAATAACGCAATTAATGTGTTTTGTAATTGTTCTTGAAAAATTATGTAAATAATACTACTTACACTAAGATACTCTCAATTATTACCGAATATCAATTTATCCGCTTCATCTAAGAATTTGTATAGTTTGACTCTCTTAATTATAAAAATATATCACTGTTTTTTTATCTTTCCAAATAATTTCCGAAAGGAATATATTTATACGATCAATATATACATATTCATAAATAATAAAGGTAAAATAATATTATTAATAATTGAGAGGATCTTGCTGTAATTAACCCTACTTTAATCTACCTAATAATTTTATCATATGTAGTGGGAGGACATTGCACATGTCGTTTAATATGGGAGAAGTTATTGGGCTTGGGCTCGAGTTCTTAGAAAATCATATCTAGATAAAAATAAAAATGTTATGAATTCATCTTTCGGCCTGTTTGATAGAATTGTGAGAAAGTGTTTATAACTTATGCCTAAACAGTTTATAGTTTATAACTATAAACATAAGTTGATTTCTGACTTATAAATTAAGTATCTCTTGCCCCACTCAAAGAATAAGCTGATTTCTGATTTCCAAAAAGCTATAAGCTAAACTAAACACATCAAAATAGTTTAAATTAAACTGAAAGCTGAAATAAGTAGCTTTTAAGCTGCACCAAACAAGCACTTTGTCAATTCATAATTTACTTTGAATGTATTTATATGATAAAGATTAAATTTATGAAATATGAGATCTATAAATAAAATGAATTTGAATCATTGATTTTTTTGTTTTGAATAAACTTTGACTTCACAATTTATAGTGTTGTTGATATAAAAACTAATTGCAATTAATTTGTATTGTGCCATGCACATAATGAATTAAACTAGTGGTTGAAAAACACAGTACATGTGTAATTTAAATAAGTAAAATTAAAATAATATATTTATTATCTATTGTATGCTACTTTTTTCCTTTTTTGTGTGTGTGTGTGTGTTGTATGTTATTTAAGTGGTAAGAATTTTTTTTAGTTGACTAAGGTTTGAGTCTCTCTCCTGCCATCTTTTTTTTTTTTTTTTTAAAATAGAAAAATAAGGGACACAAAAGAGAAGATTTGAACAACAAATCCAGTATTCACTTAATATAATAGCATAATATAGATAGATAGATACTAAACGTAGAATTTTTTTTTTAAAAAAAAAACAACTAAATTGTATATTTTAAATTTTGCACTAATAAATTATAAGGTTTTTACATAATTATAAAATAAATATTTAAATTTGATTATAATAAAATCCCTAATTTATAATAAAAACTAAAATTTTAATATAAACACTTCAAATTATGGGTCCCCCCCCCCCCCCCCCATCTCTTAAGTGACATTTTATATGAATAATGTATTAAGTGCATTTAATTGCACACAAATATATAATTGAAAATTAATTTTAATTTTTAAGTTAGAGATATTTGATTTATCACCAAATAGTTAAACCTAATTTTAATGAAGAAACTTATCATTAAATTCTTAATTTTTAAAGTTAAGTACTTAAGATTGTTACTACAACTAATTTTTATCAAAACAGACTAAAACTATATGTTAGCCCTAGTTCGTAATGGGCTAACTTAACTTGACTTTTTGACTATTTAAGTTTGATTAGAAAAGTTATATTTGAAATGAATTTTGACTCTTTTTTTTTTTTTTTTTTTTGTAGTTAATTTGATGGCTATGATAAAAAATGTGAGATGATTATGATTTAGATTTGACATTTTATTTATTGGCTAAATTAGCCTATTTTGCCTTTATTAGTTAATTTAATCAAAATAGCTCATGTCAAACGAAACCTTCAATTTGGCAAAATGATGTATAATAATCTTTATGCTTACTTTTGTTAGATAATCTTTACTGTATTTAAATAGATTAAATTCTGTTGTGTACTAAACAACAACTAGAATATAAAGAAATAAAGGAAATGAGAGAAAAATGTTTGATTATAAAAATCAAACTAAAAATAGAATTAAATAAATAAAAACATATTTTATTTTATTATCAAAACAAAATTAAAATCTAATTTAAATAAATAATAATAAAATCAGAAAATAAATAAATAACTTACTTGATTAATATCTTGAATATTATTCTGATCAAGTCTAATGTTTGATACTGTGTCCTTAAGACAGATTCATCCTCTCCTTGGTGCTTTCAGTATGTGGATATCTATCTTCCAGGATGAAATGATCAACTACAAATAATAGCAGCACTACAAATTGTTTGCCTAATGAACACACTAAGTGTTTATACTATTTCTCACAAAAATTAAATACAGCAAAATGAAGAATAAATTTGCAGTGGTGAAGTACGAAATTTTTGAATATAAAATATCAAATGAGGGCTGTCCTATTTATAGATGTATTGGTGGCTGCAGGTTTTGAATTAAACAGGTGCAAACCTGTTTGAACAGATATGAAACCTGTTTGGTTTTGAATTAAACAGATTTAAATCTGTTGGGTTCAAAATTCAAACAAATAAAAAAGGGAAGGGACCTGTTTGGGCGTACAGAAAAACCGAACCAGTTTATTTCCAGAATTAATTCAAATTCTGGATTTTATTTTTACAAAAAATAAAATAAAATTCAAATGTTTTTGACCCAAAAAAATAGATATTGGGCCGGACAAGCCCAGCCCGTCTGACCGAACGAACCGCGGTGGCGGCGCGCGTGGTGATTTTTTAGGTCTAGCCCCATAACCTCCCCCTCTAAAACACTTGGGTACCCCTTGGGGTACACCCCAAGTTCCAATCCCATGCTTTATAAACCTATTCAAAACTTTCCACCAAATCAATGTGGGACAAGCCTTATTCAAACCTTAAAGGATTTTCCACCAAAATTCCATTTCTAAGGAGCATACTTTGGCTTCAATTTCCCATTTACTCGGTAATGGTTTTGAGCAACCAAATATACCACGTGAATCACAACGCAGTATAGAACGCGTTACCACTTTGACCTACGAAAGTCGACACTCGGGTCCCACCTAAATAATAGACCAAAGTTAGGAAAAAATTCTAGTTTTATCCAGAATTTTACAACCATTTCCAACAACTTTATTTATTTATTTATTTTTTGGATCGAATCTTTATGCTTATTTAGGATAGGATTGACTTGGATTTTGTTTAAATGAATGGAAATAAATTATTTTAATAATTTTTTACTTTTTATAAAAAGATATGTAGAAAAACAAAGAGAATGATATGATGATATTGTTGGCTTTTTGACTTTCGAAGGTTATTTTGGTAATTGCGAGCGTGCCAGCAAGGATCAATTAGTTCTCACAAAAAATTAATTGCCAACCAATTATCAGACAATTGTGTTTTAGTTCTTTCAGCCTCAATGAAGAGGACTTTTACTGGTGGCTTGACTTAGGAGAATTAAACAGATAATAATGAATTGAAGAACAATCGAAGTATTTCATTAAGATGGAAAGACTTACAATGATCCAAACTCAGCCTCGTAGAGGTTTACAGCAAATCTACCTAGAACTACTCTTATGAAACGAAGTGCAGTGCAGGAATTTTAAAGTACAGTAATGTAAAGAACTGTAAATGTAAAACTGGAAAGGAAAATAAGTATAAAGGACTAGTTTTTTGGATCTGAGTCTGGGGCTTTTTTCTGGGGCCTTCTCTACTATTTATATTGCTCAAGGATGACCATCGAATTGCATTTCCAACCGTCGAACTGCTCCTCTATGATCATCGATCATGTTGCCCCAATATTAGCTCCATTACGCCATTACTTACAGTTACGCTTCCCTCCTAAATTTGAATCTGAAATGCAAGTAACCGTTGAAGCCACGTCACTTTGTGTCTATTTGTTGATCCACTGCTACTCAGATCTCTTAATAACCATTACTAACTGCCACGTGTACGATCAGGATCGAGGACCTGAATAATCTTCCTATATTACCCTTATTCCGCCACGCGTCGAATTGTAATTGGCTTGTACAAAATATGTAGCCAACATTACCCCCCGCACTAATATACCCAATACTTGGTGATATTAGTGGATCAAAGTCTTTTCCCACGTCTTAGAACGTACATAGTTTCCAGAAATGCAACTGTCATTTATCATCTGCATTAAACTCCTCTTCAATCTTTTGAACACCTCGACCACTTTAGTATTTGAACAGACTGGTACACTTTTTATGGCTGAATCAATTATCTCCTTCATTGATCGAGCACACGAAGAGTCATATGATGATGCTGTTCCTCCTCGAAAGAACCTCTATGCATTAATTAGCCACCTTTACCCACCCTTCTATATTCAGGTGATAGATGCCTTTGCAGATTATCAACCCTTGGATTTCGAACATATTGCCCTTAATTATTCGATTCAGAAACTTACAAATATAGACATGGGAATGTCTTCTTCTGACTCATCCTCAGACTACGAACAAACTGCTCTCAATCCTTTGATTCAGAAAGTTGCAAATATGAACATGGGAAGTTTTCCTTCACAGCCCTCTGCATGGGATAAGGCTGCAACTTCTTCCTCTTATGGGGCTTCTGATTGGACAAACTGGTCAAAACCCGAGGCCTGTGATTTAAGGGAGCGAATCAACCATCACTTTGTTGAGTTTACTGACCCTTTAGAATTCTCTTCCTATGCACAAAGCTCGGTGGTCTATCCTTTCGTGCCCATTAACCACCGACGCAGTTTAGAGGAGAATCTGCTTGTGGCATGGTATACATCTTCCATGCCTACAAAGATAGTGCATGTCGCCCGACGCCTAGAAGAGGCACAAGGGTACAATCCATCATTCTTAGCCCAGAAGGCGAAGATTTGTTCTTCTGACTGGCTCGATTATATCAATGCCTTTGTTCCTTCTACCCTTGCTCCACCTCCTGAGATAGAAGCATACATACCTTCTCTTCCGCCAAATCCTTGCTGGATAGAGAAACTGAGGCTTGCCCTCTCTGTGGATAAGGTCTTTCCACCTTACAAACCTCCACCTTCCCCTATTCTGGCTGAACGAAAGCAAGCTCAACTTTTGCTCGCAGCTTTCTCCCACTTGCCCTTCAATGTTCTTGAGGACGAAGTCCCTCTTAAGAACCTTCGATGGGCTTGTGATATTCTGACTTGGGGTCACGTCCTCAACCCCCTCGCCCAAGCAGAGCTTCACATGTTTTTGGACCAACTTCCATTACTTCTCCACTGGCATCGGACCTCTATGACCACCACACAATCTTTAGACCAACTTTCGTCCCTTTGAATTCATGCCCAGTATGAAGCAGAAAACTTTATTGAAGAATTCGATGATTTCAAGAATAAAGATTCTGCATACTGGGATGACTTGGACATAGACGAATTGGAACAAGGATTGAGAGAAACAGCTTTTGAAATAAAGGCTGAAGAGCTCTTTTACAAAGTGAGAGCACGTCAACTCATGTAGCCAATGTTAGAAGAAATAGAGGATAGAATAAAGAAAGAACAGAAATTCATTTATCATAGTTGGACTAAATTTCATGATTTTGTTATTTATTCCATTCCCTATTTTTATGAGCTTGAGTTTGTACCCAAATAGGGCCATTTGATGTAACTGCTTTTGCTTTAATACCACTAAGACTTCTCTTTGTTTGATATGGTTTGATCTTGTCTTCATTTGTCTTTAAAAGCAATTTCAGAGCTTCGAACTGAACAATCTTTTCCTTCAAACCTGGATTCAATCATTTTAAATGAATATTAACAAAAACGACCATGAACTTTTCCAATTTATGGAATGCAGTAGATATTTTTTGTTGTTTTTCCATTTAGGATCCATGCTTTGAATCTAATAATCTTACTCTTCAAAACTTGTTTCAATCACAACCAACATATGGTCAATGATTTAGTATGATCAATCAGTTTTAAATTGATCTTTTTGTCTTGAACAACAGTCCATACTCTCAAAAATCTGGAAGCTCCTTTTGAGGGTTGCACTGTTTTAGTTCAAAAAGACAACTTTTCTGAATATATATAAACCAACTATTGGTTTTGATGTTTTGAATGCCAATTTCCATTCCTAAGGGTTTTCTAGTTTTACTTCGAAGAACATCACTTTCATTAAGAAACCTAAAACAGGTCTTTAATCATTTTGAAGTAACCGAATACTTGAGCATTCTTGCATCTATTGGGTACGGAATGTGCTTCGAAGCCGGCTTCTTAGTTTCGAAGCCGTTGTTATTGGACTTTTGGCGCCAAAATCTGGTGTGTTATGTTTTGAACACCAATTCCCATCCTCATAGGGTCTCAAGTTTCACTTCGAAGGACATTGCTTTCATTAAGAAACCTAAAACAGGTCTTTAATCCCCTTCGAAGTAAATGAATACTTGAGTATTCTTACATCCTTAAGCATGGAATATGCTTTGAAGTTGGCTTCTTAGTTTCGAAGCCGTTGTTATTTGACTTTTGGCGCCAAAATCTGGCTTCGAAGCCAAATATTCTACTTCGAAGCTGGTATCAACATCTGGGATGTGTTTTTACCTCCAAGAGAATCAATATTGAAGGAAATTCTTCGTATTCGTACTTTTCGTACTTAACGAATTTATGCGATGTATCTTTCAGATACAAAGGCTTTTGAAACCCTTTTATTTCGCATTCTGAAATCACTTGCTCGCTCAACATACAAACCATTTATCTCTATTCATCTCCCACTTCTTTCTACTCCCTTTCCCAACTTCGTCCTTTGAGAAAACGTTCTATCAATGGCTTCATCTTCATTGAAAGTGCCAGTTGTAGAGCGTGTGAGCCCATTTGTAGCCCTGAAAAGGCTCATTGATGCAGAATGTGAAAAGTACAAGGCTGGGGAGAAAAGTGCCATTGACGGACGCATCTTCATCCCTCGTCGTCATGTGCAACAAGACTATATGCTTGGCCCCATATTCAAGGAGATTCCTATTGAGCTTCCAGCTATATCCTCGTCTGGAAGGCCATTGTCTCCTTTACGAAGGTGGCCTTGATTGGAGAAACTGGAAGATGAACCGCCCCCATCGATGCTGGCCCACGGTAAGATCGAAGTGGCAAGAATGGTATGATCGAGTTGTCCCTAGTAGGACCCTAGACCTTTAAGAACTCTGCCTCCTCAACGCCCTCCGACTATCCAGGTTAACTATCTCAGAGGACCCATTTTTAATTCCTGCTGCTTTGTGCTTTTGGAATTCTGTTTTTAATTTCTTCCAATTCAGATGTGGGATGATGGCCCCTACTGTTCTTGACATTTGTCATCTTTTACGATTATCTCCCATTGGAACTCTCATTAGACCAGATTATCCTGACCTAGCAGTCCCTTTTTTCCTCCCCTCTCTTAACTCATCCTATAGTGATTTTGTCAAGGCTGAGAATATAAGAGAGGGTCCTGTAACCAATAGGGAATTTTTCTCTTTCTTATTATATTGGCTTTGCAAGTTCCTTTTTTGCATCCCCTCTCAAAGAATTATGCTTGAATTTACCCCTCTTGCCAAAGCCCTTGTTTTACAAAAGAGGGTGGCTTTAGCCCCATACGTTCTAGGTCACGTATATAGAGCATGCTCTCTTTTCTATGAGAAACCCTTAGATGTCAATCAAGGGGGGCCGATTTGGATTCTTTAGTTTTGGCTTTTTGCTTATTTCCCTAAGTTACAATCCAAATGTCTTAAATTTTTTGAACCAGACCCTCCTACTCATGGCATGAGGCTAGCCAATGCTTCACTTTATCTTTCTACTTTTGCTTTTTACTTTTCTTTCTTCCACCAACTTTCAACTTCTCCTCATTCCTACTGCTTTCGTCCCTTTGAACCCACTACTATTGGCCCACTTTGGTTGAAGAATTTCCTAAGTGATAGGCTCTGTGCTTCACCTGCTCACAAAGATATATGGGCCTCCATTTTAATCCCTAGAGAATTATTCATTGGGACTATGAACCCCAGAGCTTACAAATGCATTGCTGAGCCCTATTGTCCTGCACAATTTGCTAGACAATTTGGCTTCACTCAAGGGGTCCCAATACCTCTCTGTAGTAACACCAATCTAAGTCTTACCACAAGGGATGTGAAAGTTCGAAGGTCTAGACTGGAAGACGCAACTTCCAAATTTATACAGGACTCGATCGATTTTGAGTATACCCCCTTCCTTCCCCAAGGTAACATTTTGAAGAGATACCAAAATTGGTGGGTGACCAATATGGAAGTGTACTTGGCCATTTCCCCTCAAGACCTACTGACAGTGTTGGATGTGCCCAAGCCCAAAGGAGCTGGAGTTGCTACTTCTTCCACTGTTCTGACCACTCCAATTCCTGTGCCTGCCTCCACACAATCTGCTCCTGCTGCTTCAACTCCTCCTAGAGTTACTCAGGCCACCTCGAAGAAAGGTATATTGTCACGACCCAAACCCGCCCCTATGGGTTTAGCATCAGAATCGCCAAGAATCCGAGATTACCAAAGGCACAAAGATATCTGATAAAAGCAATCTGAGGGCATGGCGGAAGCCAAAACAGTAAATAAACAATGTCCAATGAGCTGTGACAGTTTGTATGCAAAAAGACTTTTCATACATATATATATATATACTCAGTACAGAACAGTATGCACAATATTTACAATCATTCAGAATAGGGACCAAATCCCTATTAAACAGTACAGTACAGTGCTATGTCTATACAGTTATACAAAACAGATACAGAGACAGACAAGGGAAATTAAAACACCTCTAAGCCATAGCTTGGTAGGCTTGGAACCTCACAGTGAGGCACAGTAGTTGGCTTGACAAAAATGGGAGTCTAACCCACGCTCCTAGCTCCGGTCTAGTACCTGAACACCTACATATATATATAAACAGTGAGCTAAAGCCCAGTAAATAACATAATCCGTAAAGATGTTAAGAATAGATGTCCTTACAGTAATGAAAACAGTTCATTGATTCAAGATATATGATCATTCACCATAATACCATATGTGGTACATCCATTAGCATAGCGATGCGATGTGATGAGGTCTTGAAAGACCGAATACCAATGATGGCCATCAATCAAGATGTGATAGTGGTTCCAACAAGGGAACCGACAGAGATCTCTGAATAACGAATGAAGAGATGAGTTGCTAAGGATGCCACAATGTCTGATTGAATATAGGACATACATTCATTCGATTAACGATGTCGATTAAAACGATTCGATTAAACGATGTAAATATTCACAGTTGAACATATCTTTACACAATTGTTACTCACAGAGTTCTGGACTACAATTAGGCTAGAGCGCGTCCCCAGATGCCAACCCTACACAGTTTACAAGATGAACACACACTAAGTTATACAGTTGGGAAACAATAACTCAATCCCTAATTTGCTTCGGTGTGGTTCTAAATCAATATCCTCATTAAGACGCCTTAAACATGCCCTAGGAATGCCTAGGATGAAAAGAGGATGCAAAGTTGTAGTTAGAAACACTTTTCAAAATTTTCAGAAAATAAGGGTCTCGCTCGAGCGTGGCTTTCTACGCTCGAGCGGACATGCAGACAAAGGATCTCCGCTCGAGCATGACTTACGTCGCTCGAGCGGACTACAAGCTACAGTGAAAATACTGGATACTCAAAATTCACGCTCGACGAGCGCTCGACCCTCGCTCGAGCGTGAGACACAAGTCCTCGCTCGAGCGTGAATTCTCTCGCTCGAGCGGACTGTAAGCTCATGCAAAGTACTGGATGCACGCATTTCACGCTCGAGCGTCACTTTACTCGCTCGAGCAGAAGGCATGATCACAGAGTGTACGCTCAAGCGTGGGTCCAAAATCTGAAAATTCCAGATTTGAACCTCAAGCTCAAAACCAAGTTTTAATGCATAAATTTCGCTCCTCTTAGGCTAATTTTCTGGAAATCACTTGTAAATACATAGAATAACATGATTTAAAGCTTAATTTGAGAAATCAAAGCCCAAGGGTAGTTCAATTAAATCCAATTTCAAACAACATTTCATGAACATAATTTCAAACATGACATGCATGAATTTAAACCAATTTAAAGCTTCAATGCTTGCTCAAATCAGCTCATTCTTTCAAATTCACAATGAAATCATGGTCCTTAACATTAACATGAACATGCACGTGGGAATTTATGAAGAACAACCTCCAAAAATGAGGGATATGCACATGCATGCATGATTCAAGCTCTAATTCAACACTATTGAACCAATTCTTGACTTAGCTCTTTAAACTACCATGATCCATGCTAGAAGGAACTTAAATACACAATTGAGAGGGTGAAACACCAACCTTAACCTTTCAAACTCAAGAATATAATTTCAAGTTGCAAAGAGACCTTCAATTTCCTTCAAGTTCTCAAACAATTCACAAGATGAGGCCAAATTCTCTCTTAATTCTCTCTCTCTCTCTCTCTCTATTTCGGTGGGAACTTAAGGAAATGGCTGAGGAAAATGTATATCAAGATGTAATAAGGCTCTCAAAATGAGTTGCCTAAGTGGCCCACTAACATGGCATTATTGTAATTAAGCCTAACTCTTTAATTAGCTTTATTTAATCTAGTTTAATCACACTAAATCAAATTTCAGATAAATATACCATAAAATCACATAATTTCCAATTAGCACATAACATCAATCAATTTCAGATTTGGCCGCCGATAAGGCCTTCAATTAGCAGTTTAAACACAAAGGCTAGGATAGATAATTTAACAGTCAAATAGATAGAAATGCAATTTAATTAACACATTCAAACAGCTCAATTACCCATCATAATCCGTCTCAGTTTAACAGTAATCAGTAACTAATCGGTAAGCAGTGGTGAGGGTTGTTACATATATACCCTCATCTCTTCTCTTTTTACCTTCTTTATAATGCTTTCAGTCTTATCTTTAGTTCTTTTTTTGTGAAGGTAGTACAGGTGCTTCACAGAGAGACTCTCTTCAGAAGACTCAAGCTCTAAATCTCCTCAAAAGCAAACGGCAACAAAAGAAAAGGAGACTTTTACTTGAGCCTGAAAAGGAAGTCTTTGAGGTGCAAGCAGAAGAAAAAGAAGTAGAAGAAGAGTTAACTCAAGAGCAAGAGTCTCCCCTGAAAAGAAGGAAAAGAGTAAACGTCCCTTCTTCTGACTTAGTTCAAGATCCCACACATGAGACAATTATCAGAGTGGAGGAACTCACTTCTGAAGAATCTAAATCTCAAATTGGAGAAAAAGAAATTGAGGAAGAACATTCAATGCCAGTACAAAGAAAAAAGAGAAGGAAGATGACTGTCTCTTCTTCTAATTTTGTTGAAGACCCTATACATGAGGCAGCTGCTAAGGTAGTGGAACAAGAGCACTCCAAGGCCATAATTGTCTTTGAGAGAGCTGAGAAGAGACGGCATCAGCAATTCTTAAGAGATGAAGCTGCTGCTACTGATGCACTTCAAAGGGATGCTGCAAGAAGACAACACATTGCTGAGCACTACTCTCTTCGAAGCTCTCCTACTGCTACTGTCACTTCTGAAACAAGTAACTTCTTTAAAGCCTCTACTGTTTTTCCTTGTTAAATTTTGGGTGTTGAGCCTTGACATCACTTTGTCCTTCTCTTCTTTTGCAGCAACAACTCTTGAGCTTATTCTTCCAATGAGAACTCTCTCAATTTCAATTGAGGTTGATCAGATGCAAAATGTGAAGACCATTCAGATAATACTCCCACTTCCTAGGCCTATATTCCATGTACCCCCTTTAAGGCCAAACATTTCTACATCTTTTCCCTTTGGATTGAATCCATATCTTCCTTTCTTATCTTTGGATCTACCTCTATTCAATTCTTTTCCGAGCCTTGCTCTTTCCCCTCCCCCTAAGGAAATTCCAACTGTTGCTCCATCTCAGATGATAGCTGATTTCCCAAAAGAGGGTGCTGGTGGCTCTCCAACCCATGGTTTATTACCTTTATCTACTTCCAGCCTTTCTTCCCTTGAGCTATTGGTGGCTAGGACCATAGAGACTGCTGAAGATGTTCCATTCATTTCTCCTATCCCTATGCAGTCCTCTGTGTCTTCTACGACTACTCTTTTTGCACCCCTCATGTCCATGAACAAAGTAGATGTCTTCGAAGCAAGACTAGCTAGTCTCTTCGACATACTCTCTACCTCGCCAATAACTAATGATGAGGCTAAGCTGTTAGTTCTGGCTGACTCCTTGTTAGAAATTCTTGAGAGCTCCTCTTCCTCCAGTAGGAAGCCCTCTGCACCTCTGATGGATTTAGACAGCTGCCTGGAATTACTGATATCTTTTTCAAGGATTCCTTTCGAGGCATTACAAAGGCCTATAATAAGAAATGGCTTCCTGTAGTGCTGCAAAGTTGTTGAGCAATCCAGTATAACTGTCTCAAGTCATCTATCTCAGGCAGCAGCTACTATTGACTTCTATATCAACATTTGTCATACTGCCAAGGCTGCAGAGGAGAAATTAATGAGAGATCAGAGCTTTGTTTCCACAGTACATTCTGAAGTCTCAGTGCTAAAGGAACAACATTCCTCTGTCTCCCATTTTCGAACTCAACTACTGGAGAAGAAAACTCAACTTGAGGAGGAGCTGTCTGCAGTGAATCAAGCCTTAATTCGAACTGACACCAAACTGCATATCACCAACCAAGGATTGGCCGATCTAAAGCAAGAAATGACCATAGCCATTCAATTGGTTCCCTCCTTTAAGAATAGGAAGTCTGTTGTAAAAGAACAATTAAGGCATTGTAATGATTTTTGGGCTAGTTTATGGTAGAATGTATTTAACTCTTTATGAAGAAAAACAAATTCTGATTTATCATTTGAGTACTCTTGTGTTCTTTTGCTTGACATTTATTCTACTCCTTATGTTTCCCAAATAGTTAGAAAATAAGGCTTCAAATATCTGCCATTGATCTTTTTGGGATGTATGTATCCATTCAAATTTCTCAAATGGTATGCCCCAAAAGGCAGGACTCTATGAATTTGATATGGTCCTTCCCAGTTAGGTGACCATTTACTGAACTTAAGGCTTTTAATTCCTATTGGGAGTATTGTCTTCCATATCAAATCACCTTCATCAAAGCCAATGTATTTGACTTTCTTATTATAATTTTTAGCTGCTTTTTTCTTTTGCAAGAGAATACCATTTAATGCCAGAATTCTGGCTTCATTTATGCCTTCTAATTCTAAGCACATACTCTGATGGTATTGCTCAGGATTTAGCTGGTCTTGGCATCTTACCCTCAAAGATTTAACATTAATTTCCACAAGTAACACTGCATAATGCCCATACATCAGGGCATAAGGAGTAACTCATGTGCTTGACCTTGGGGAAGTTCTATAAGCCTACCATATATCCAACAATAAGTTATGTCAATCCCTAGGATTGTCTTCCACAACCTTTTGTATTCCTTTCTTCAAGGACTTATTGGATGATTCAGCTTGACCATTGGCTTGTGCATAATAGGGGGTAGAATTAACAAGGCTAATTCCAAACTCTGCCACAAAGGACTTCACCATTTTTCTATCGAACACAATCCCATTATCAACAGTTATAGTTTGTGGGATGCCAAATCTATGGATTAAATCCTTGATGAATCCAATGACCTCAGTCTGGTCTATAGCCTTGTATGGCTTAGCTTCGACCCACTTAGTGAAATAATCAGTGGCTACTAAAATGAAACAATGATGCTTCGAAGAGGGTGGGTGTATTTTCCCCATCATATCCATGGCCCATCCTCTGAATGGCCAAAGCTTTACCACTGCTTGTAGGTCAGTTATGGACACATGCCTTATTGTGCCATGCTTTTGACATGCCTGGCAACCTTTTGCATACTCTATGCAATCTTTAAGGATAGTTGGCCAATAGTAGGAATGCCTTCGAAGCAACCACCTCATCTTCACACCAGGCTGATGAGCACCACAGATGCCTTTATGAACCTCAGCCATAGCTGTTAATGCTTCTTTTGGACCCAAACATTCCAACAATAAACCATCTCCCCCCCTTTTGTAGAGAGCATTGCCGTATATGATGTATTGCATAGATTGCAATTTAATTTTTCTGCTGGCCTTCGAGGATGGACCAGCCAAGTACTGCATTATTGGATGCCTCCAATCTTGTTCCTGTAAGTCATTATGATTGACTTCCAGGACCACATTCCTTTTATTTAATGGTGGTATAGATTTCTGGTATATTGTTTGGTTTATGTCCCTTTGAGTATTATCCCTCCTCTTGAAATTCGAAACTTTCTAAGCTACATCATTAGCTCTATTATTCAAGAATCTTGGGACATAAGTTACATTTGCTATTTGAAATTGAGAAAGCAGATGTAATGCAACAACATAGTATGACAACATGCTTATACTCTGATATTTGAAAATTCCTTTCACTTGGTTGACCACCAATTGAGAATCTCCAAATATGTCAATTATATGAACTTGTAGTCCAATCAGAATTTCCAATCCCACTATTAAGGCTTTATATTCAGCTTGATTATTAGAACAAGTACTTTCATCCACTCTGAAACCATGTGTGGTTTCTACTCCTTGTGGTGACTTAATCACTATACCAATTCTAGTTAGGCCATTGGCTTTCGATCCATCGAACCACATTTGCCATGGCTCAACATTAGCCACACCAAGTTCCATTATCTCTTGGTTTTTTGTTTGGGATGGATGATCTGCCAAAAAATTGGCTAAAACTTGTCCTTTCACTGCCCTTTGGGGAACATATTCTAAATGAAATTCTGATAAGGCTAATATCCATTTGCCAATTCTTCCCCTCAACATAGGTCTAGATAACATATACTTAACCAAATCTATGGTTGCAATTACCAAGACAGTTGTAGACAAAAGATAGTATCTTAATTTCATTGCAGCAAAATACAATGCAAGGCATAGCTTTTCTACAGCTGAATATTTGCATTCAGAAGAATTTAAAAACCTACTAAGGTAATAAACAGCTTGCTTCTTGCCTTCTTCATTTGTTGCCAAGTCTGGATAGAGCCAGGTGTAAGGTTAATATACCATATAAATGCTCCCCCAGTTAGGGAATTTAGGAATAACCTTAACTTCATATAATCATTATTAGTAAATTCACCGCATTGAGCAGCAAACCTAGTAATATGCTCTACTGTTGATTGGTTTCCATTCCCATAAAAAGGGCAAAGTTTGGTATCCTGAAACCTCTTGGGTATTCATGTACCCTGTCTACCAATTCTGAATATGGTTTCCTGTACACTGAAGGCCGTTTTGACAAGAATGAACGGGCCAAAGGTCGTTTTGACATAAATGAATGGGCCGAAGGCCGTTTTGACATGAATGGAAATCTGAAAGGGGCCAAAGGCCAGATTGTTGAAACTACAAGTCACTTGATTTGAAATTCATATAGTTATATGTCTGTTAAATAGAAATATGAATTGGGCCCTAGGTCGTTTGGAATCTGTTGTTCTACATTGTTATGTAACTTCTGTATTGGATATTATTCACTGAGCTATCGCTCATGCTCATTTATGTGTTTGTAGAGCCAAGGAAAGCCCAAACCGAGCCCCAGTGAAGTCTTCCAGGAACAACATGAGTTGGGAAAGTCAGCCTTGTGTCTCACGCACGAGACCTATCCTTGCCATTTTGTTATGTATTAGTATTTTGTCTTATTGGCAAGGACTTTGTGTATATTTGTATATAGTCCGTTTTGGGTTGACTTAGTTTGGATGATTATGTCCGTAAAGAATTTTATGGCGCTGTGTTTTGTCATGGGTTATTAATGTATATGAGTATGGTTTATTTTGAAGTGCATATAAGCACGGCTCTATGGACAAAGTTTTTAATTTCTACTTCCGTTTGGTTTCTTTACTCTGTTGAGTTACGTCTGGTTTGGTTTGAGGCCGTAGGTAATCTTAGGATTACTGGCCGGTTATGTCCTTAACCCATAGGGGCGGGTTCGGGCCATGGCAGAGTGGTATCAGAGCACGAGTTAATAACTCACACACTTGTCCAAAAGAGCAATACGCGTCTAGATAAGATCTAGGATGCATTCATGTGATAAATATGAAATTTGGAGGCATTGATAATATGCTTAACCATTTTGATACGAACTGTGAAAGCATCAAGAATATGCTTAAGTGTTTTGATTTGAGTAATTATGTGCTATAAGTTGTAATTTACTTGCATTGCAATTATTTGAATATGTGTGCTCTTAGTGTATACATATTTGTGAATCTTTTATATGAAATGTAATGCAAGTTTAACCAGATGGTGAGGACCAGAGGTGATGAGATAGAGAAGTCCTTTACTGCCAGATTGGACAGAATAAAAAGAATGGTTCAGGAAATGGTAGAGGCTTTAAGACAGCAACATGAGTGGCAACAACAGTAGCAGCAACCACACCCGCCACCTCCACTTCCGGCACCACCCATGCCAGATAATCAAAATGATGACCGGATTATAGCTCTCACTAAGGAATTCAAGAAAATGAAACCACCACAGTTCCACGGGGGACTAGATCCATTGAAAGCCGAAGCATGGGTCCTCGGCATTGAGAAACTATTTAAAGTGTTCCCCTGTTCAGAGACTCAGAAAGTGCTTCTAGCCACTTTTATGCTAGAAGACGAAGCGAGGAGATGGTGGATGTTGATGCGAGAAAATCATAAGGATGTTGACTGGGTGAAATTCTTAGAAATATTCTATGACAAGTACTTCCCACAGTGTGTCCGGGATAGGAAAGTGGTAGAGTTCATGGAACTCAAGCAAGATAGCATAACAGTGGCTGAGTATGAAGCCAAGTTCACTGAGTTGGCCAGGTTTGCACCACATGCAATTAACACAGATTATAAGAAGGCAAGACATTTCGAAGGTGGGCTCCGCAGTGACATCCTAGAGGGTGAATGTCCTAAAGCTACAGACCTACATTGGGGTGCTTGACAGGGCCATCATATCAGAGGCTAATATAGCTAGACAAGTTAAGCCAATAACTGAATGGAAGGGTAACAAAAGGCAAGGCTTCTTTTTGAAGAAGAAATTTCTGAAAAAGCAAAATACGAGCTCCTCCATTACTTCAAATTCTTCCCGAGACACAGCTCCCATGTGCAACATTTGTAGCAAAAGGCACTGTGGAGTCTGTTACCATGCATCAGGAGCTTGTTTCAAGTATGGGAAGTAAGGGCACATAGCCCGAGAATGTAATCAGAACAATGGAAAACTGGCAGCTAGTTCAACAGCATCAGTTCCAAAGCCGGGAAATACTTTGAGATCCGCTATTACCGGGGAACATTGAGACAGGGGAGAGTTTTTGCGGTTGTTCCGGGCGATACACGGAATGCCAATGCCGTTGTCTCAGGTACTATTTCAATATGTAATCAGGATGCCTTTGTATTAATTGATTCTGGATCAACACACTCATTTGTGACATATACATTTGCATCTAGACTAAAAAGACCCCTAGAGTTGTTGTCATATTTGTTGTGTGTGTCTGCTCCATCGGGGGAATCTGTGTTATGTGACTATATATATCGGTTTTGTGACATGCATATTGAGGATGCTACCTTATATGTAGATTTGTTGCCCTTGAACTTTAGACATTTTGATGTAATTTTGGGCATGGATTGGTTGACCAAGTATTGTGCCACCATAGATTGTGTGACAAAAAGGGTTATATTTAAACCACCAGAACAAAAAGAAATTGTGTTTGTGGGTAATGGGGTAGTGCCTCCACTTTATTTGATATCTGCAATGAAAGCATATAAACTGATCAGGAAAGGGTGCCAGGGTTATCTGTGCTATGTGTTGACTGAACAACCTGTGAATGTTGAATTGAATAATATACCTATTGTTAGAGAATTTCCAGATGTGTTCCCAAATGAATTACCAGGGGAATTGGTAGACAGGGAGATAGAGTTTACTATTGAGACGGTGCCAGGCACCCAGCCTATTTCTAAGACTCCCTACAGAATGGTTACTGCTGAGATGAAAGAATTGAAAGAACAGTTGCAAGACCTGCTTAACAAAGGGTTTATCCGGCCTAGCACTTCGCCTTTGGGCGCACCGGTGTTATTTGTGAAAAAGAAGGATGGTACTTTGCGCCTGTGCATCGATTATCGGGAATTGAACAAGGTGACGATAAAGAACAAGTATCCTTTACCCCGTATTGATGATTTATTTGACCAGTTGCAAGGATCACAGGTGTTTTCTAAAATTGATTTGAGATCCGGGTATCATCAGCTGAAAGTTAAGGCAGAGGATGTTGAGAAAACAGCATTCAGAACGAGGTATGGTCATTTTGAGTTCCTTGTTATGCCATTTGAAGTGACTAATGCTCCGACAGCATTTATGGACCTAATGAATAGAATTTTTAAAACCTATCTTGATGAGTTTGTTGTAGTCTTCATTGATGATATTTTGATATACTCTAAAGATAGACTTGAACATGAACATCATTTGAGGACTGTTTTACAAATACTTCGGGAAAGGAAATTATTTGCTAAACTAAAGAAATGTGAGTTTTGGTTGGATGAAGTTGTTTTCCTAAGGCATGTGATCAACAAGGAAGGAATTTTAGTGGACCAATAGAAAATAGAGGCAATTGTGAATTGGCCTACACCGACCAATATGACAGAAGTTCGCAATTTCATGGGCTTGGCCGAGTACTACAGGAGGTTTGTGAAGGACTTTTCGAAATTAGCTGTGCCACTTACCCAATTGGCACGTAAAGAGCAACCATTTGAGTGGAACAATGAAAGAGAATCAGCCTTTCATGAATTAAAGACGAGATTGACTACTGCACTAATTTTGACATTACCGTCAAGTACGGAAAATTTTGTAATTTTCAGTGATGCGTCTTATAAAGGTTTGGGTTGTGTGTTAATGCAGAACGAAAAGGTCATTGTTTACGCCTCCTGACAGTTGAGGCCACATGAGAAGAATTATCTAACGCATGACCTAGAATTGGCCGCAGTTGTTTTTACTTTGAAAATCTGGCTGCACTATTTGTATAGGGCAAAGTGTGAAGTCTACACGGATCATAAGAGCCTGAAATACTTCTTCATGCAGAAAGAGTTGAATATGCGTCAGAGGAGATGGCTGGAACTGATAAAAGATTACGACCTAGAGATTCAGTATCATCCCGGAAAAGCTAATACAGTGGCTGATGCCTTGAGCAGAAAATCAACAGGGAGTATGGCTTGTTTGCTCACTGAACAAAGGGAAATTTTGCAAGACTTTGAGAAGTCTGAAATTGAAGTGGAAGTATGTGAAGAGGGCGGATTGATAGCCGCTATTACAGCCAAGCCGGCAATTGTTGACAAAATCAAGCAGAAACAGAAAGAAGATGAGTTCCTCAGAAAGGTAATTGATGAGTTTGAGACAAGCCCAAAAGCAGAGTTTAGTATTGAGAATGAAATGTTGAAATTCTGGAATCGAATATGTGTCCCTAATATTCCGGAACTAAAGAAGAGGGTTTTAGATGAAGCCCACAGATCCGTATTTGCTATGCATCTGGGTAACAATAAAATGTATCGGGATTTGAAACAAACCTATTGGTGGCCTAAAATGAAGAAAGAGATTGTGGAATATGTGTCCAAGTGCCTTCAGTGTCAGCAAGTTAAGGCTGAATATCAGAAACCAGGCGGTCTACTTTAACCTCTCCCTATTCCTGAATGGAAGTGGGAACATGTGACTATGGATTTCGTTGTTGGCCTACCTCAGACTTCACGAGGTATGGATTCTGTTTGGGTTGTAGTTGATAGACTAACTAAATCCGCACATTTTCTGCCTGTCAAAACTACATTTACTGCTTATAGATTGGCTACCATTTACGTTGATGAGATTGTCCGTTTACACGGAGTTCCAGTGTCTATTGTATTGGATAGAGATCCGAAATTTGTCTCTAGAATGTGGAAGAGTTTGTAGGAAGCCATGGGAACAGAACTAAGGTTCAGTACTGCATTCCACCCACAGACAGACAGGCAGTCAGAACGAACAATACAAACTTTGGAAGATATGCTTCGCATGTGTGCTTTGGATTTTCAAGGGAGTTGGGAAGATTATTTGCCACTTGCAGAATTTGCTTATAATAACAGCTTCCACTCCAGCATCGGTATGGCACCATATGAGGCTTTGTATGGTAGGAGGAATAGATCACCTATCTGTTGGACAGAGGTCGAGGATAGAGCTTTGCTTGGGCCAGAAATTGTGCAAGACACTTCTAAGAAAATCAAGACTATTCAGCAAAGGCTCAAAACCACTCAAGACCGACAGAAGAATTATGCAGACGTCCGGAGATGACCTCTTGAGTATGAGGTTGGTGACCATGTGTTCATCCGCATTTCTCTGATGAAAGGCCGAGTCAGATTTGGGAAAAAGGACAAGTTGTCGCTCCGTTACATTGGGCCGTTCCAAATTTTGGAAAGACTTGGTCCAGTTGCTTATAAAGTTGCTTTGCCACCAAGATTCGAGCAAATCCATAACGTGTTTCATGTGTCGATGTTGAGGGGTTACATCCGAGACCCGTTCTACGTGATTGACTATCACCGGGTAGCTATTGATGAAAATATGGAATATGCTGAATGGCCGGAACGGATTGTTGATCGGCAAGTGAAACAATTGAGAAGCAAGTCCATCCCAATGGTGAAAGTGGAATGGAAAGAGCACTATGGGACGGATGCTACATGGGAAAAAGAGGAGGAGATGCGGCTACACTATCCATATTTGTTTTCTGACGAAGGTAAATTAAGTTTGGAGTACCAAACTTCCTAAAAGGGAGAAGACTGTGATACCCCTGTCCCGTAGTATGCTAAATTGGTCTTTAATTTGAGTATGATTTACGTGTTTAACATGACTTTGTGTGCTATTGTGTGATAATATGTGATTTTGAAATTCTATCTGTTCACCGTAGGAATATCTGTTTGAGTAATCTACTTTGAAAATTAAATTGAGGACCCTATCAGCTACAGAACCCAAAATTGATTACGCCATTGTGATTGGCATAATTTGTAAAGCCTACGGTGAAATTTAATTGAAAATTGATTCGGGCCAAATTAAATCGATTTAATTGATGAATTATAGCCCAACTACTTTATTATTATAATATTGGCCTTAGTGGGTTTTGTTGTCAAGGCTTTAAACACTCAATCTCTCTCTCCTTAGCCTCATTTTGATTGATGATAAACTCAGAAAAGAGAGGATAGGGTCGGTTGGAAGAAGAGAGAGTAGAAGATTGAGGGTTTGGCTTAAAGCTTGGAAATTTTGGAGTTTTAGCTCAAGAATTGGACTTCTAGGTAAGCCATTGACTCTTGAATTCATGAATTGAACTTGTAATCTTGTGAGCTCAAAGTATTTTTGTGACCAAGAGTATGATTTAAATTGGTTTTGATGAGATATGATCATGCATGCATAGAATTGTTTTTGAATTGCCATAAGTTGCATAATCTAGCATGTATCATGTCAATTAAGCAAGATTTGAAGTTTGATTATGCATGCAAACTTGGTTTGTTGAGCTTTGACACCATTTGCATCTTTTGAAATGAAAATAAAGTCAAGATGACCATGCATGTTTAAATAATTGAGGATGGGAGCTTGAAATGCATGAATGTACATGATAGAGTTGAATTTGGTGTCAATTTGAGACATGCAAGTGTGTAATCCTTGAAATTGAGCTCCTTAACAATGTGTTTTGGTGTTTGTACCTTGTTAGTATGAATATATGAGAACTTTGAGCCTCAGAATGCATGAAAAATGGGCTGGAAATTCGAATTGGAGCTCGAGAAATTAATCTGGAAAACCCAGATTTTTGATGTCCGCTCGAGCGGGGTTAAGTGCCGCTCGAGCGGAGAAATCGAGCTCCCAGCATTTTTTTATAGACATGGTTCCTGCTCGAGCAGGGAAGTTGACGCTCGAGCGGGGGGCCATGTAGACAGGCAATCCGCTCGAGCGGCCGAGTTCATGCTCGAGCGGAAATTTGGGGTAACCAATACTTTTGCAAGCTTAAGGGTCCGCTCGAGCGGGGAATCCCACGCTCGAGTGGGGACCTTGTTTTCTGAAATTCTGAAAAGGCATTCTGTGTTTTTTTTTTCCGTTCTCTTTCACTTGTAAGCACTCTTAGGCATATGTTAAGCATTGTAAATGAGTTAATGAGATAAGAATAAAGCCTAAAGAGGAATATGTGAATTAAAAAACGAATTGAACTGTTAGTGACCTTTTGTGTTCATGATATGTGTAGGGTCAAGCTCTAGGGCAAATCCACAAGCCGATCACTGTGAGTAATATCGATATTCGAATGTTTGTGAATGTCCAATTGTTTATTCCCTTATAAGCTTTATGAGTTGCTAATTGGGATTGTGGACAAAAGTCTGACATGATTAAATAAATGGACCGAAGGTCGTTTTGATAGAAATGAACGGACCAAAGGTCGTTTTAACATATATGAATGGACCAAAGGTCGTTTTAACATATATGAATGGACCAAAGGTCGTTTTGACATATATGAATGGACCGAAGGTCGTTTTGACATGAATGAGTGGGCTGAAGGCCGTTTTGACATGAGTGAGTGGGCCGTAGGCCGTTTTGACAAAAATGAACGGACCGTAGGCCATTTTGACAAGAATGAACGGGCCGAAGGCCGTTTTGACAAGAATGAACGGGCCGAAGGCCGTTTTGACATGAATGGAAATCTGAAAGGGGCCAAAGGCCAGAATGTTGAAATTACAAGTCACTTGATTTGAAATTCATATAGTTATATGTCTATTAAATAGAAATATGAATTGGGCCCCAGGCCGTTTGGAATCTGTTGTTCTACATTGTTATGTAACTTCTGTATTTGATATTATTCACTGGGCTATCGCTCACACTCATTCATGTGTTTGTATGTGAGCCAAGGGAAGCCCAAACCGAGCCCCAGTGAAGTCTGCCAGGAACAACATGAGTTGGGAAAGTCAGCCTTGTGTCTTACGCACGAGACCTATCCTTGCCATTTTGTTATGTATTAGTATTTTGTCTTGTTGGCAAAGACTTTGTGTATATTTGTATATAGTCCATTATGGATTGACTTAGTTTGGATGATCCTGTCCATAAAGAATTTTATGGCACTGTGTTTTGTCGTAGGTTATTAATGTATATGAGTATGGTTTGTTTTGAAGTGTATATAAGCACGGCTCTATGGACAAAATTTTTAATTTCTACTTATGTTTGGCTCCTTTACTCTGTTGAGTTACGTCTGTTTTGGTTTGAAGCCGTAGGTAATCTTAGGATTACTGGCCGGTTATGTCCTTAACCCATAGGGGCGGGTTCGGGCCCTGACAAGACCCCCCAAACCATTGGTCCACACATCTCTCTAACAATGTCAGCAATTTGTTCTTAGGGACCATATTTTGTGCCTGCTGAACCACTATTGGAGGAGCAAACATTGGATTTGGTGGGCAAACTTGTGCCTGTGGTCCTCTTGGTCCATAAGGTGGTACATTTGGGATTGGTTGTCCTTGTGGTGCAGGTTGCTGTTGGGGGTGTGGGTGTGGGTAACCCCTTTGAGCCTGTCCTGCGAAAGAACCTGCGAAAGGTGCTGGAACTGGTGTTGTATCTCTTCCATTTGTAGGAAAACCTTCCAACCCTCCAGGTATAAATTCGAATAAGGGATTAGTGAACCCCCTTGTGCCAGGTATGGCTTCGAACATAGGATTTGGAACCATTCTTATGCCATTTTCTTATACTGGGCCAGATCCACCAAATTGCATAGCTTTACTGTTAAGTACTGAGGCGTTTTGACCTACTATAGGCCTCAGAATAGGTTCGTACCAAGACTGAGGTGATGGTCTTTCATAGTTCTAATTACTAGTTTGACCATTAGAATGTTTATTAACTTGCATAGGCTGTTTATCTCTAGCCAATCTTTGCTGAGGGACATTTGAAATTTCCTCAATGTGTCTTGCACTTGTTGGTTGGTGGTTATTCATTCGATCCAAAAAGGATGTTGCCCACCTTTCCATCGTGTTCATTAATTGCTGACCCATAGCATCTACTAGGCCACCCCATGGATTTATTGGCTGAGTAGATGGAACAGTGGATGGTCCAATTCCTTGGTCTTGTCCAATATTATGAGCATATGGTACTTGTTCTGAAGTGCTAGTCTGTTCGACCATAGGTTCTGATAAAATAGGAGTTTCCACAGGATGTGTTATCACATTATCCTCTGGATTAGGTATCTCTACCTCTCCTTCCACGCCTTCTTCCAAGTGTTCATTTTCTCCTTGTCTTCTACGTCTAGTCATTTTAAGTGTAGTCCCACTGGGCGTGCCAAAAATATATGTTGGCTTTTTGGCTTTCGAAGGTTATTTTGGTAATTGCGAGCGTGCCAGCAAGGATCAATTAGTCCTCACAGAAAATTAATTGCCAACCAATTATCAGACGATTGTGGTTTAGTTCTTTCAACCTCAATGAAAAGGACTTTTACTGGTGGCTTGACTTAGGAGAATTAAACAGATAATAATGAATTGAAGAATAGTCAAAGTATTTCATTAAGATGGAAAGACTTACAATGATCCAAACTCAGCCTCGTAGAGGTTTACAGCAAATCTACCTGGAACTACTCCTATGAAACGAAGTGCAGTGCAGGAATTTTAAAGTACAATACTGTAAAGAATTGTAAATATAAAACTGTAAATGTAAAACTAGAAAGGAAAATAAGTATAAAGGACTAGTTTTTTAGATCTGAGTCTGGGGCTTTTTTCTAGGGCCTTCTCTACTATTTATATTGCTCAAGGATGACCATCAAATTGCATTTCCAACCGTCGAACTGCTCTTCCATGATCATCGATCATGTTGCCCAATATTAGCTCCATTACTCCATTACTTACAATTACACTTCCCTCCTAAATTTGAATCTGAAATGCGAGTAACCGTTGAAGCTACGTCACTTTGTATCTCTTTGTTGATCCGCTGCTACTCAGATCTTTTAATAACCAATACTAACTGCCACGTGTACGATCAGAATCGAGGACCTGAATAGTCTTTCTAATATTACCCTTATTCCGCCACGTGTCGAATTATAATTGGCTTGTACAAAATATGTAGCCAACAGATATATAATAACTTTTTCAACTTTCTTATTTTTTCAATAAGATATTTCAAATCCTCTCCATTTCATATAAGGAATAGAGGTCTTCATTTCATTATTAATGAATGTCAAAATCCATATCAATAACTGTTTATTTAAAATTAAAAAATGCTTTAGTTAAATTTTAAAAATTATCATTACTTGATAGTTAGATTTTGAATTTTTATGATTTGTTGGAACCTTATATTATTAAAATATCAAGGGTGCAAAGTTAATTTATGCTAATTTAATTTCACAAAAAACAGTTTTGTTTTGGAATTGCGATTTCAATCAGAAATTTTTAAAACTCATAATCAAATACATAACTCAAAACAATTCAAAACTCAATTCAACAACTATTTTCGAAACGCATAACTAAAACACAACTTAAAACTCAATTCAATTTTATTTTTATTTTTTTTCAAAACTCATAACCAAATTATTTTCAAAATTCAATTTTACAAAAGAAAAAAAAATCAAAAAAATATTTTATTTTTTTGTTTTTTAAAATTATTTTTAGAATCATGATTCGAGTGTAGAGTTGTGTTTTGAGTTATGAGTTTTTAGTTGAGTTTTGGAAAAAGAAAATTTATTTGGTTCTGAGTTTTGAAAAAAGTTTTGAGTTGTATTTTGAGTTTGGAGTTGTATTTTCAAATTTTTTGGATTTATTTTTTTTAAATATTTAAAATTTTCTTAATTTTATTTTTTAAGGTAAATATTTTTATTGTAAATATTTATTTATTTATTAATTTTAATGTGCACTTTATTTCACATATTTGCACGCTGTATTTTTTTAAAATATTTTACAAAATTTATTTTTTATTTTAAATATATAATTTTTATTTTAAATATTTTATTTTATTTTATAAATATGTTAATATTTTAAATATTCATACTTTTTTTTTAAATATTTATTTAATTTTTTAAATTTTAAAAAAAGTTGAATCACCATATATATAAATCATAACAAATTATTTGGCCAATACTTAAAAAAATAAAAAATATATATTTTTCAAAAAATAAAAAATAAAAAAAATTATTTTTCTTCAAAACAAAAAATAATTTTAAAGAACAAAATAAATAATATTTTTTTGAATTTTTTTTAATACAATTTTGAAAAAAGTTTTTTGAATTGAGTTTTGAGTTATGTATTTAGTTATGAGTTTTAAAAATAGTTTTTGAATTGAGTTTTGAGTTACATGTTTGGTTATGATTTGAGTGTGGAATTGTGTTTTGATTTTAAAATATTAAAAAATTTAAAATATTAAAATATTTTTAAAAAGTTAAAATAAAATAAAATATTTACAATTATAAATATTTAAAATAAAAATTATATATTTAAAATTTAAAAAATAATTTTTTCTTAAACGTTTTTAAATATTTAAGAATAAATAAATCCAAAAATTTTCAAAATACAACTCAAAATTCAAAAACTCAAAACTCTTTTCAAAACTTATAACTAAACAAATTTTTTTTTTTCAAAACTCAACTCATAATTCTACACTTAAATCACAATGTCACACTTAAATCATAATTCTAAAACTAAACCAAACGGACCCACAATGTTTAACTCATTTTTCAATGGAATAATAACAACCAAAAGAAAAAAGGGTAAACTACCAATAAGTCTTAATAGTTAGACTTAATTCTCATAAAGTCCTATTGAAAATAAGTCTTAATAAAATTGTCGCTAAAAATAAATTTTTTTGTGACAATTTTTTATATAAGTCGCTAAAAATTGATAATTAGTGATTTTTTTTTTGTCATGATTTTTATAAGTTGTCGTTAAAACTTACAATTAGTGATTTTTTTTATGACAAATTTTCCCAATAAGACTTACTAGCCTATCACCCGTGCTATGCACAGGATAATTATAGATATTTACATTTGTTTTAATTTTTTTAATATATAAATTATGTTTTTAAAGATTTTTATAAAAATATAATTATTTGTATGAGGGGACTTTAAATGCTAATCAGGGATTTTGACCAAATCAATAAATACAGGCATGTGGATTGGAAAAAGTTAATAAATGCTGATCAGGAGATTTTGACCAAATCAATAAATGTTGAGTTTTTTTTTTAAAATCAAAAATTTAGAAAATTAAGATTAAGAGATTGGAGCTCCCACAAGACTTGGGATTTGGAAACCCCATTTTTCTTAATATATTTACAATTATCTATATATGTGAATTGCGATTTATAAATGCCTTTTCTTTTCTTTTCTTTTTTTTAAAATGTCTTCTTTTTTTTCTTTTTATTATATTATATTAAAATTTAATATTTTGATAATAATCATACGTGTTGAACTTTTCAAGAAATTTTTTTTATGTTTATTCTTAATACATTAAAGTGTTATTATGAAGGATAATAATCATACGTGTTGAGACTTTTCAAGGAATTCATTTGTGTTGGATTTCAAATATTTTTTTTTTTTTTTTTTATACTTGTTCTTAATGTATTAAAGTGTTATTATGAGGGTAAGACTTGAGGGTTGGGAGAAGTTAATAAATTCTAAGGTTTTTTTTTTTTTTTAAATCAAAAAATTAGAAAATTTAGATTGGGAGATTGGAGCTCCCACAAGGCTTAGAGTTAAAAACCCCATTTTACTTAATATATAACTAGCCTATCACCCGTGCTATGCACGGGATAATTATAGATATTTATATTTGTTTTTATTTTTTTTAATATATAAATTAAATACATGGGGTTTGACTGAGGAGTTTGAAAGAATTTAATAAGTGTTTATTTATTTATTTAAGAGGCATTTACACAATAATTACATAATATATAAATTAAATACATGGGGTTTGACCGAGGAGTTTGAAAGAATTTAATAAGTGTTTATTTATTTATTTAAGAGGCATTTACACAATAATTACATGGGTCTCTTGGGGAAGCAAAAACTAATAAAATTAGGATTTCATTTATTGCGTTATTCATTTAATAAGTGTAATTATTATAAATTAAGTGTTTATTGTAATCAATAGTGTAATTATTACAATCTTTGAATTTATTGTAATCAATAGTGTAATTATTACAATCTTTGAACCAATCACCAATCACCAAGTCTATTTTTTTTTTTTAAATAATTAAAAAATCAAGAAATTAGGATTGGCATGTTGGAGGTTCCACAAGCCACAATAATTACATAATATATAAATTAAATACATGGGGTTTGACCGAGGAGTTTGAAAGAATTTAATAAGTGTTTATTTATTTATTTAAGAGGCATTTACACAATAATTACATGGGTCTCTTGGGGAAGCAAAAAGTAATAAAATTAGGATTTCATTTATTGCGTTATTCATTTAATAAGTGTAATTATTATAAATTAAGTGTTTATTGTAATCAATAGTGTAATTATTACAATCTTTGAATTTATTGTAATCAATAGTGTAATTATTACAATCTTTGAACCAATCACCAATCACCCGTGCTATGCACGGGATAATTATAGATATTTATATTTGTTTTCATTTTTTTTAATATATAAATTAAATACATGGGGTTTGACCGAGGAGTTTGAAAGAATTTAATAAGTGTTTATTTATTTATTTAAGAGGCATTTACACAATAATTACATGGGTCTCTTGGGGATGCAAAAAGTAAGGAAATTAGGATTTCATTTATTGCGTTATTCATTTAATAAGTGTAATTATTATAAATTAAGTGTTTATTGTAATCAATAGTGTAATTATTACAATCTTTGAACCAATCACCAATCACCAAGTCAATTTTTTTTTAAAAAAATATTAAAAAATAGCATATCACCCGTGTTATGCACGGATTGTGTTTACAATCTATCTATCTATACTATATATTAAGCAAAAGGGGGTTTCTAACCCCAAGGCCTGTGGGAGCTCCAATCTCCTAATCCTAATTTTCTAATTTTTTGATTTAAAAAAAAAAAACCTTAGCATTTATTGACTTCTCCCAACCCAACCTCAGCATTTATTGACTTTTCCCAACCCACAATCCCTTTTGACTTCTCTCATAATTATTGCAATACCCTTTTCAATTTCTCTCATACATTATGGTTACACATAAAAATAAAAAAAAAAAGATAAGAATTTAGCTATAGATCTCAAAAAGATATAACATCTAAATTTAAATTTTGATTTAATAATATAATAATGTATTTTTTTATGTATATCTATCAAAATTTTAAATCACTTAATGGGACAAATTAATCAATTTTCCAAAATTATTGATTTTAATTTACAAAATAGATTAAAAAACTATTGACTGATTTATTTATTTAATAACAAAAATATTTCATAATCTCCCTCCTAATCTCTCTCACAGATTTTCAAAAAAAAATAAATTAAAACTTGACTTCCTTTTCTTCTCCAAAAGATCGAGATAATATTTTTATTAAAGTTATAGATATTTACCTATATTTTATATATTATATTATAACATAACAAAAAAAAAAAAAAACTAAAAAAAAAAATCTTTAAAGTTTATCTAAATAAACTTTAAATCAACAAAACTCGCATGTCTATCACATATCTAACTCACATCATAACTTACCTAAATAATAATAATTAAAAATAAATGGAAACCACAGATAAATTAAATTTAAAAAAAAAAAGATATCCACAACTCCATCTTAAATAAATTGAAACAAAAATACCAGAATAGAAACCACACAAAAATAAAAATAAAAATAAAAAGATATATCTATCTATCTATCTATCTATCTATCTATCTATCTATCTATCTATACTATGTATTAAGCAAAAGGGGGTTTCTAACCCCCAAGGCCTGTGGAAGCTCTAATATGCCAATCCTAATTTTCTAATTTTTTGTTTTTTTAAAAAAAAATTAACCTCAGCATTTATTAACTTCTCTCAACCCACAAGACTTTTTGACTTCTCTTATAATTACTACAGTACCTTTTCCAAAACAAATAATTTGTATATTATAAAAAATTTAAAACAAATATAAATATCTATATCTATATCTATCTATTTATTTATATCTATCTCTAACCCACAAGTTTTGTGAGAGTTCCAATATCCCAATCTAAATTTCTTGATTTTTTTTATTTAAAAAAAATCTTACCATTTATTAATTTCTCACAACCCCTAAGCCTTACCCTTATAATAACACTTTAATGCATTAAGAATAAGTATAAATTTTTTTTTTGAAAAGTCCAACACATATGAATTCCTTCAAAAGTCCCAACACATATGATTATTATCCTCATAATAACACTTTAATGCATTAAGAACAACCATAAAAAAATATGCTTTGAGAAGTACAACACATATGATTATTATCAAAATATTAAACTTTAATATAATATAAAAAACACAAGACATTTAATTCATTGAAAATTCCAACACATGTGATTATTATCAAAATATTAAACTTTAATATAATATAAAAAGAAGACAAAAAAAGACATTTAAAAATCACAATTCACATATATATCCCTAATCAAGATCTCATTATCTTTTTTCAATCCACGTGTCTTTCCACATACCTGCATTTATTGATTTTGTCAAAATTCTCTAATCAACATTTAAAATCCCCTCATACAGATAATTATAGATACAACTCGTGCATAATTATGCATAATTCTTTTCAACTTCTCTCATACACTATGATTAGTGATAAGATTGTTAAATTATTTTTATAAAAAATCTTAAAAAAACATAATTTATATATTAATTTTTTTTTAAAACAAATATAAATATTTATAATTATCCTGTGCATAGCACGGGTGATAGGCTAGTACTATATATTAAGTAAAAGGGGGTTTCTAACCCCCAAGGCATGTGGGAGCTCCAATATGCCAATCCTAAGTTTCTAATTTTTTGTTTTTAAAAAAAAATAATTAAACTTAGCATTTATTAACTTTTCTCAACCCACAAGATTTTTTGACTCGTCTCATAATTACTGCACTACCTTTTTCAAAATAAATAATTTGTGTATTAAAAAAAATATATAAATATCTATATCTATATCTATCTCTTTATTTATATCTATCTCTAACCCACAAGTTTTGTGTGAGTTCCAATATCTGAATCTTAATTTCTTAATTTTTTTGATTTTTTTTATAAAAAAACTTAGCACTTATTAAATTCTTCCAAGTCTTTTTAACTTCTCAAATACACACACTGTTTTTAACTTTTCACATACTTATTGCAAACAGTGAGTCTCCTTTTTGTTTTCTCCTGCTCGACTTCTTACTTCTACACTTTCAACTTCAGTGACCACGTATGCAAACAGTAAGTCTTCTTTTTGTTTTCTCCTTCTTGACTTTTCCTTTTGTTTACTGTTTAAATATTGTTGTTAGATAGCGCATAAAAATATTTATGATTTGTCTAGCGAATAAAAAATTATAATTTAATTTTTTTAATATGATTGAAGTTAGATAAATATAAACCCTCACAAAGATAAAAATGTGATTATAATTAGTTGAATAATTCTTTTTTTTTTTTTTTAATGTGATTGTAGTTAGTTTAATATTTTTTTTTCATTTATTTATTTTATTATGGGAAAAATGTGATGTGATTGTAGTTTGTTCAATGGCTCTTTTTTTTAATATGATTGTTGTAGTTAGTTCAATGGTTTTTTTTAATGTTATTTAATCTTTTTATTTACTATTTTAATTTTATTTTTAATATGATTGAAGTTAAATAAACATAAACACTCATAAAGAAAAAAATTGTGATTGTAGTTAGTTCAATGATTTTTTTTTTTAATGTGATTATAGTCAGTGGTTCTTTTTTTCATTTATTTATTTATTTTATCATGGGAAAAATGTGATGTGATTTTAGTTTGTTCAATAATTCTTTTTTTTTTTTAATGTGATTTAATCTTTTATTTACTGTTTTAATGGTTTTTCTTTACAATTATTTATGAAAAAAATATGATTGTAGTTAGATAGCATAAAAATATTTGTGATTTGATTTAATTTTTTTCTAATTTGATTTTTAAAGTAACAATTATTGATAATGATTAGATTGTATTTTGAAAAAAAAAATTGTAATTATTTTTTTAACTCACTATGTTTTTTGAAAAAAAATTATTATATTTTTTTAACTATCGATTCACTTAATTTGTGATTTGATTTTTAACTCACTGTGTTTTTTGAAAAACAACATGAATTGTACTCATTATGGTCACATAATGTATCAATTATTGATGATGATTAGATTATATTTTGACCAAAAAAATAAATTGTGATTGATCTTTTTAACTTATTATGTTTTTTGAAAAATAAATTATTGTGTTTTTTTAATTATTGATGATGATTAGATAGCATTAAAAAAATTGTGATTTGTATGATTGGAATTATCTCATTTTGTTTATAATTTTATTTTTTAATATGATTGAAGTTAGATAAAGATAAACACTCATAAAAACAAAAATGTGATTGTAGTTTGTTCAATGGTTATAAATAATCTTTTTTATTTACTATTTTAATGGTTATTTTTTTCAATTATTTTTTTTTATTATGAGAAAAATGTCATTGTAGTTAGATAGCATTAAAAAAATTGTGATTTGTATGATTGAAGTTATCTTCTTTTGTTTATAATTTGATTTTTTAATATGATTGAAGTTAACTTACAAAAAGAAAAATGTGATTATAGTTTGTCCAATGGCTCTAAATAATCCCAATCTGAATTTTTAAAATTTTTTATTAAAAAAAAAAAAAACACTCAGCATTTATTGATTTGGTCAAAATCCCATTATCAGTATTTATTAATTTTTTTCAATCCACATGTCTTTCTACATACATGCATTTATTAATTTGGTCAAAATCTCTTGATCAACATTTAAAATCCGGAATTGGGGTGGCTGCCGTGCGGAGTGCACAGCAGCCACTGCTGTGCAACCAATTGGGGCCTTTTTGGGGCCTATTTTAATAATCCGAACCGTTCACATTTTAGAATACATTAAGTAGAACATACCTATAAAAAATCAAGTTAATCGGATATCGTTTATCTATTAATTCACTCACATTTATATTTATAAAAATAAATAATAATTGTAATTTAAAGTATTAAAATGAATACAAATGTGAGTGGATGAATGAGTAAACGATATCTGATTAACTTGATTTTTTATAGATATGTTCTACTTAATGTATTCTAAAATATGAACTGTTTGGATTATCAAAATGGGCCCCGAAAAGGGCCAAATTAGCTGCACAGCAATCATACCAATTCCTTAAAATCCCCTCATACAGATACAATCTGTGTATAGTTACTGCAGTACCCTTTTCAATTTCTCTCATACACTATGATTAGTGATAAGATTATTAAATTATTTTTATAAAAAATCTTGAAAAAACATAATTTATATATTAAAAAAAATCTAAAACAAATATAAATATCTATAATTATTCCGTGCATAGCACGGGTGATAGGCTAGTTATCTATATATGTGAATTGCGATTTTTAAATGTCTTATCTTTTTTTTTTTTTTTTTAAATGTCTTCTTTTTTTATTTTTTATATTATATTAAAGTTTAATATTTTGATAATAATCATATATGTTGGACTTTTCAAGGAATTAAATGTCTTTTTTTTATTATATTATATTAAAGTTTAATATTTTGATAATAATCATATGTGTTGGATTTTTCAAAAAATTTTTTTATGCTTGATCTTAATATATTAAAGTGTTATTATGAGGGATAATAATCATATGTGTTGGGACTTTTCAAAGAATTCATATGTGTTGGATTTCAAAGAATTTTTTTTATGCTTGTTCTTAATACATTAAAGTGTTATTATGAGGGTAAGACATAGGAGTTGGGAGAAGTTAATAAATGCTAAGATTTTTTTTTTAAATCAAAAAATTAAGAAATTTAGATTGGGAGATTGGAGCTTCCACAAAACTTGGGGTTAAAAACCCTCTTTTGCTTAATATATAGTATAGATATAGAAGTATAGATAGAGAGATATGCTTTAGAGAGAGAGAGTGAGTGAGATTTGAAAACCCACGAGGCAAAGATTTATCTTTTATCAACACAAGATGTTTTACCATTCCTATAATATACAATATATAGCGATCCCGGTTCTTTCTCCTTTGGTTGTAGTATCCGGACTTAGTTCCGTGGATTCCGGTTGTTGTTTTGAACTTGTTTCTGTCCTTCAATTCTTTAAATTTGAGTTATAGAATGTTTTGGACTTGTTTGTTCCAGGTTGGTTGTGTTGGAAACCAAGAGTTGCTGTCCAGAGTTTTGGACCCTCGCTCGAGCGAGGAGTTGGTCGCTCGAGCGAGCTTCTGTCTTTTGTTCTTCGCTCGAGCCAGGGTTTGGTCGCTCGAGCGAGAGTGGAGTTTTGTGTCTGGTGGGTCGAGCCAGGGTGGCTTCGCTCGAGCGAGCGTTGCGTCTGGTACTATGACCTGAACACTGGAATTCTTGGCTCGAGCGAGCTGTTCGTCGCTCGAGCGAGCTTCTGGGTTGTTGGCTCGAGCAAGGCTGTCTTGGCTCGAGCGAGTGTTTCCTGTGTCTGGTCGCTCGAGCGAGCAGGCCTTCGCTCGAGCGAGCAGGCCTTCGCTCGAGCGAGCCTGTCGTTTTTTAGTAGGCAACAACGGGGAAAAAGATCATTTTTCTCCCTCTTTCATTTTTGAAACCCTAGCAGCCGAGAGTCTCTCTCTCTAAACTTATTATCTCTCTAGATTTCATCTCCTTCTAGTGTAAATCCATCTTAGGTCTTTTGTTAAAAAGATAGAGGATGTCGAGGGCTTCGCTTTAATCGGAAAAATAGAGGATTTGGAGCACTCTGATTTCGGGTCATCTTCTCCATTTGAGTTCTCCTTTGAGGTAGGGATTCTCCTTGTTTCTTTTCAATACTCCATCTATAGATAGACATGTGGTTATTTTGTATTGCATGAAAATTGTATCATGTTGGTTTTATTTGAAAATCATGGGGTAAACCTAGGGTTGGTTGTGTTAAGATTGGGTTTGGCTTCATTAGTTGTTGTCTTGGCTAATTAGAATATAAATTAGCATGTTGTAGTTAAATGAAGAAAAAGCCCTAAATTATGTTTTGATTTGGTAAATTAAAATGGGGGTTTGTTGACTAATGTATATGAATCTCTTTGATTAAAATGAGTTGGGTAAGGGTGTTAATGCCTAAAGGATTAATCATAGCTTTGGAATTGGTTTTATGGAAACAAGAATAGTGGAGTTGGTTTTGTGATAACAAAAAGGAAATGGGATTGTTTCTGTGAAAATGAGAAATGTGTTTTCGAAATAAGATTGAGAATTGGGTTGTTGTATCTTGAGTATTGAATACACGTGTAGAAGTTGTATTTTTAACTACCATGTTAATGTTATTGTTTGGTTTGTGATTCATGGTAATTGAGTCTTCAATAGATGTACTAACTATATGCATCTAGAGGTTTTGTCGTTGGTCATCGGTGGAGGATGACACGCTTGTGTAGAATGGTCGGGTTTGCATTGTGTCATTGATTAATTGAACATCATATGTGATAAAGTGCTAGATACATTATGTATATGTATGTTTGCTCGGGAGGAGTTAGTTATGTGTTCATCTACTTAACACATTGCTGTCATCTTGATAGTTTATGTATATGCATTATACATGTTGGATATGCCTTGTTGCATGGTTGTTGTTGGCGTTATATGCCGCGCTTATAATCAAAGGTACCGTTACCTTCCAGCTAGCGCCTAGAGAACTATATGCGCTGATAATATAAGGCACCATACCCTTCCAGCTTGCGCCTGGTAAACTGGCATTTTGGCTTACTACGCACATAGCTAGTAGAGTGAAGTTGGTTGTAGTTATTTCAGTATATCTTTGGCTTACTAAGCGCTTAGCTAGTAGAGCAAAGGGGAATTGTTGTTGTTTAGTTGTAACTGAAAATATCATGGATTTGATTGGTTACAGTTCGGAGGACCGAGTTACTCCATTGATTGATTGTATACATGTTGGTGGGTTGTAAATTTATATTTTTACAAAGTTATGCATGTATAGGTTTGATAGTAGTAGAAACAAACCAAAATGTCATTTTTGTCTTTTGGAAAGTGTGAAGGAGAATGAAGGTTTTAATGATAAACATGTTTTGAAAAGATACGTCTGTCGTATGTATGGGAAATGGAGGGGAGTATAGGGCTTAGTGATTAGTTCCTAATGAGGATTAATTAAAGAAATAAGGAAAGATGAATCGCTTGTAGGGTTGAATGAAACGGTTGTTTTCAAGAAAAGTTCATACATATTTATATTTTGTATAAACTGTCACCTTACTATTCTAGTACAAGAATGAGTGTGCATGATCATAGCTATCTGTAAGTTGTTATTGTTGAGGATCATGTTAAGATCTCTACTGGACTATATGTTCATCCTACGTTGTTGAATCTTTTTCAGGTATTAAGCAGGTTGAGCTGCAAGATTGGGATCTACTTATTTGCTGGCCACGGGGCCTCTGTTATGTTGGCGGAATGCCGTTGTTGTAAAAGGGTTACACCCTTCTTCTTGTACCTTAAGTGATGTAAGCCTAAGGGCAATTTATTAAGTGTGTTCATGTAACATTTACTTTGCATACGAATGAGAGTATTGATATCCATTTCTATGGATTGTATGTATGAGTTTGTTTCCGCATGTTATCTCTGAAATTAAATTAAGTTAATGAATTTGGTAATGACTTCGAGTAATAAAAAGTGGGGCGTGACACAATAAGCTCCATAAGGCTTGGGATTTGAAAACTTTATTTTTCTTAATATATTTACAATTATCTATATATGTGAATTGTGATTTTTAAATATCTTTTTTTTTTATTTAAAATGTCTTCTTTTTTTCCTTTTTTATATTATATTAAAGTTTAATATTTTGATAATAATCATATGTGTTGGATTTTTCAAGAAATTAAATGTCTTTTTTTTTATATTTTATTATATTAAAATTTAATATTTTGATAATAATCATATGTGTTGAACTTTTCAAGAAATTTTTTTTATGCTTATTATTAATACATTAAAGTGTTATTATGAGGGATAATAATCATATGTGTTGAGACTTTTCAAGGAATTCATTTGTGTTAGATTTCAAAGAATTTTTTTTATACTTGTTCTTAATGCATTAAAGTGTTATTATGAGGGTAAGACTTGAAGGCTGGGAGAAGTTAATAAATGTTAAGTTTTTTTTTTTAAATCAAAAAATCAGAAAATTTAAATTGGGAGATTGGAACTCCCACAAAACTTGAAGTTAAAAATTTCCTTTTATTTAATATATAGTATAAAAATATAAATTAGACAATAAATCTACTTATTAGAATCTACACGTAATACGGAAATAAAAAAAATACTCATATCTATACACTCTTATTTAAGAAGTCAAGGGAATCATCAATGATCGATCTTTACCAAAGGCAAAAGTTGACTATTTTTTTATTTATTATGAGAGTTGCGTCTAATTTGCCGTAATTATTATCATATTTGTAATTAATTTTTATTGTGATTGACCAAAAGAAAAAGGTTTTACTAAATTCAAGAAAATAAGTTTAATATCAAGTTGCAAATTTGTTGGGATAAATTCATCAAACCTAAACCTAAGCATTTATGTCAGTAAAAAAAATGTTTGATTTTTTTTTTCTTTAATTCAAAAGATTATTTTTTTGTAAGCATTTTTTACAGGACGCTATGAAATAATGTTATATGCACCAATTAATATATTACCTAGTGTGTCAATTAATGATGTGACATAATTTAAGAGGTTTTTAGTATTTATAGTGTGATTAATGAGTGGGGTCCATAATAATATAATAACTAATGTTGATACACAAGTTAGTACATTAATTGATACATGTAGCATCACCGTTTAGAATGAATATATTCAAAGGAAATTTAATAAATTTCTATATCATTCAATGACAGAATAATGAAATTTAACTTTTTTGTAAACAATTTTAAAGAAGTGCGAATTAATGCATTACACATATTTTGGGAAGTATGTTAAAGATTAGGTTTTTGGATTATTTTGGTTTTTTTAAAGAAAATGTATAAAAAAATAGATAGATAATGTCACTTAAAAAATTTTAAAAACCAATAAGCTGACTTTTAACTTAAAGAGTTTTGCTGAACACTTTTATGACAATTTTTCTTTTTTGTTTTAAAAAATTTAAATCTTATTTATGACTAATTAAAACTGCTGAATTATTATTTTTAGATAGTAGAACGGCTAGACCCAATATATGTCTATATATAAGAAGGAGCAAAATAAAGAAAATTTGAAATTTTTGTCCACGTCAATAAAATGCATAGAACAATGAAGTTTGGTAGAATTATATAAAAAATTAGACAGAATCAATAATAACTGGAAACATCTTAGTGGCTAGAGAAAAAGAAAGCAAAAGTAATTCTGTAGTAACATCTATGACACATGTATTTTCAAATTTAATTCATCCTTAAGGTTATGTTTGAAAATAAATTATTTTAATAATTTTTTAATTTTTTACGTAAAGATATACAAAAAAAAAATAGAAAAATTAATGTGACAACTTATAATGATTTTTTAACTAAAATATGCAGTTGTCAAACGAGACCTACCTAAAGAATGAGCATAATTAAAGAAAATTTAAGGTAGCGTTTGGTTTTATTTTGAAATCATGATTCTAATCAAAAAATTTCAAAACTCTTTTCAAAAATCATAACCAAACACTTGATTTAAAACTCTTTTCGAAAATTCTTTTCAAAAATCATAATCAAACTTTTTTTAAAACTCTTTTCAAAACTCTATTTTTAAAAGCGTAAATTACACTGACACCCTTGAGATTTGGTCCAATTACATCTCACCCTTGACATTCTAGAAATTACATGCCCATCCTTGTGGTTATAGTCTTATTTCACAAACCTCCTACTTATATAAAGGGTAACAACTTCTAGTAGAAAAATAGAGGAAATTAGCAAAAGAAAGAAGAAAAAAAAATAGAGGATGTAAAGCAAAGCAAGGCAAAGAGAGAGTGCATGAGTTCAATTCTTCATTCCGTCTAAATAATTACAATGATAAGAGGTGGGTTAGTGTAATTTTTCAAATATCAGAAGATAATATATATTAAACCCAAATCTCAGAGGATGTAAGTGTAATTTACTCTTATTTAATTTTCTCTTTCTATATTCTTATAGTTCATCCTTAAATTTAAATTTTATTTTTTTAATTTTTACCTTATATTTACAAAATTTATTCTTGCTCTTGATTTTTAGTGGAGTTTATTCCTTTTCGAAATTTATCTAATTTTCTCTTTCTATATTCATCTTCAATTTTGAACTTAATTTTTTTTTTTTTTTAATCTTTATCTTATATTTATAGAATTGATTTCAATATTTTTTGTCATTTTCCTTATCTTAGGAGTAATTTAACATAGATTTATATTTCGAAACATTTATTTTCAGCACTTTCTTTTTGAAGCATCTTATGCGCTTCCTTTTCAAAGCATAGGAGTAGAGGTAAGTAATTATTACTTTGATTGTTCACACAATTATCTTTCTTCGCCTCTCTCATTCTTCTTTTAATTTTTCTTTTCTCTACACTTGGCAATTTTGAAATCCTCTTTGTTGAGGCAAAAAAATCGTCAACACAATCGCTTGATAATTGGCTTGAATTTAATCTGTAAGGATTTTTTAATCTTTGTTAGAACACTCGCATTTATGATATTTTTCTTTGTAGAAAAAATAAGCCAACAATTTTTGGCACGCCCAGTAGGATGTCAAGTGTAAAAAATGAAAAATGAATTGGATTCGTCCATTCCAAATAGTTTCGATGAAATCTTTTGGCGTCAACAAAAAATTTTGGATCTTCAAAAATAGATCTATTTTCTTAATGAAATAAACTTTCATCCCTTATAAAAAAAGACACCATTTAATTGGAGAAATTCATCAATGGAATGATGAGTTGTCAACTCTCAGTACCAAGTCTTTAACTGAGGCTTTAATGGTTGGAATTAATGAATTTTTTCAGAATGTTTCCATGGTTGAAAATAGCAAAAGTAAAGAGTTGATTTCATCAATGGCTCGGGGGGTTCAAGAGCCCGTTTTTAAAGAGCCAAATTATGAAATTAACATAACGAAAGAGCATGCTTTTGAGCCAAATTTGGCTAAAAATGAAAATAACATACCTATGGATGGGGGGGTTCAAAAACTAATTTTTAGAGAGTCAAGTCATGAAAATAACATACCTATGGATGATTTTCATAGGCCATTAATGGCTAACATGGAAAAACAGCCAACTTTGTTAAACAATTATGAAAATCAATTCAGCGAAAGTCATGTTTTTAAACCAAACGTGGTCAAGAATAATGAATAAGCCACTGTTCATGAATTCAAAATTTTTGACATTTTTCAAAGTGTCAAAAAGTATGAATTTTCACGGTCACACTATACTATGACTTTTATTGTTCAAAATCCATTTTGGATTTGTGGATCACATCAAACGTTGACTTTGATGGATTGGCTAACAAATAATATTTCGTTATTCCAATATATTGGGCCAAAAATATGGTTATTAGTTGATTCATAAAACCATCACCATTTGGTTTTGTGATTACCTTCGAAGCATGTCCCAAGACACTTCGAAGCATGTTATTAAGAACATGTGAGGGTTGTTAAACCTCTTTTCAAAGGATAAATGGTTGTGTTGTTATATTTATTCATTGAAATACTATTTTATAGTCACTAATGGCTAGTTAAAATGACATACTAATTTCACAATAATCCAACTCTTTAGATTTGGTTTGAAGAGATGTCGTGAGCACTTTCGAATGATGACTTTGATCCTTTAGTAACACATGTGACTTTCGAAAGGTGCTTTTGTCATCAATAAACACCTTCGAAATGTAATATGGGACGAGAAAGCTTTTAAAATGTATACCTCCCTTCAAATATATGTAAAATAACAATTAATTAATTGTCAAATAATGCCTATTTTTGGCATGATAATTAGTGGCTTTACTGACAAACATTTTTATAGCCATTTGTTACATGAAGATGAACTAGTGTTCTACAAAAGTTGGTTCGAAGAATAACGGTTTTAGTGTCTTCGAAGAATTAATAATTGGTTCGAAGCGCAAAATTAATATTTTCATTAATTATGTGTGAACTAGAATATACAAAATTTGAATAACCACAATGTTGGCCAAAAGTTGCTTCGAAAGCCCTTTTGCCATAATTTTGTAAGCTTTGAAGCACTCCATCTTGCATCAACAATAGCTTTGAGGAAATAATAATGGTGGTTATGAACCTTCTAAGCTTTGCTGAGTACTTCCAATGATGTAATTCATCATTTATCGGCACCTTCAACTTTCGAAGAATGATTTTGGTCTTAGCTTCGAAAAAATAATAATGGTGGTTATGAACCTTCGAAACTTTGCCAAGTATTTTTAAGAATGTAATTCGTCCTTTGTCGGCACCTTCGACCTTCGGAGGATGATTTTGGTCCTCTATACCACTTTCGAAGCCTGTTATTAGTCCATAATAGCTTGTGTGTGTAACAGCTTATTAAGGTGAATCATGAAAATATGTGATTCTAAATGATTCTAAGTGCAAGCAATATCAACCTACTTAAAAAAATTTCAAGTTTTCTAAGTGTTTGAAGTATGAATAAAACAAAATTGTTTAATTTCCTTCAAAGGATTGATACTGATTTGAAGCACATATGTAATATTCCTTCAAGGCATATTTATAATTCAAGGCATCTAGTCATAATTTCATACTCATTCGAAACACTTTATTGGTGTTATTATATCATTCGAAACACTTTGTTGATATTATTCAAAACACTTTATTGTTTAGATTAGTTATGTGCTTGGTTCGACTCTTCAAAAATTCAAGTAAATATCATTTTTAATGGCCGCGGGGGGTAATGTTAGCACTTTAAACCTACAATTTTATTATTTATTATTCATATAATTGCAAGACATATGGCACCCTCCTACTCATTTGGAAGTTATGAGAAGTTATGAAATGTGGAAAGATAATGAAGAACAAAATGGAGAACATGGAGCATGAAGTGGAGATTGAAAGAAATTATGGAAAATCATGGAGGATGAAATGGAGGAGGTGGAAGAATGAGTAGTTTTAGATAGTTTTTTTCCTATAAATGTTTGCCTATAAATAGCCATTCATGGCTACATTGTAAAAGATCCCAGAATTCAAATCAAAGACAATTGATTTCAATATTTCTTGTCATTTTCCTTATCTTAGGAGTAGTTTAACATAGATTTATATTTCGAAACATTTATTTTTAGTACTTCCTTTTTGAAGCATCTTATGCACTTTCTTTTCAAAGTATAGGAGTAGATGTAAGTAATTATTACTTTGATTGATCACACAATCATCTTTCTTCGTCTCCCTCATTCTTCTTTTAATTTTTCTTTTCTTTATACTTGGCAATTTTGAAGTCCTCTTTGTTGAGGCAAAAGAATTGTCAATACAATCGCTTGATAATTGGCTTGAATTTAATCTGTAAGGATTTTTCAATATTTGCTGATATGCTCGCATTTATGATATTTTCCTTCGTAGGAAAAATTAGCCAACAAATATCCATCTAAATTAATATCATAATATTTAGTTAATTTTTAACATATTTTAATATTATTTGTCATATTTTGTTACTTATGCGTGTATAATACAGGTTTTATGCTAGTCTTTGGCTAAACAAAATATTAAAAATAATTTTTAAGGAAAATAATTGTTTCCATAGCCCCAAAATAACTTATCATTAAAATTCGATAGTCAATTTTTTTTATGAAATTTACTTTTTGATCTCCACGTTTAGCACTTTAATCTTTTCCAAAGTGAAAGGGTGGCTAAAATCATAATCATTTACATTATATTTTCCAATCTTAAATAATTAAAAAAAGAACTATCGGCCCATCACCTAAAATCTTTCCTTTCTTACAATCAAATAAACAAAGATCAAATCTATTTGTAAGGGAAACACATGTACGATTTTCTTCGCTTTCTAATTTGCCCATCTTTTTGGCTCGTTTCTTATAATGGCTCTGTTTGATAAAGTTGTGAAAAATTACTTATAACTTCTACTTAAACAGCTTATAACTTATAACTATGAATATAAGCTGATTTCTGACTTATAAATTAAGCATCTCTTGCCCCGCTCAAAGAATAAGGTGATTTCTGACTTTCAAAAAGTTATAAGCTATAAGCTAAACTAAACACATCAAAATAATTTAAATTAAGCTAAAAGCTAAAATAAGCAACTTTTAAGTTACACCAAACAGGCACAATGATTACCTAAACTTCTTCATCCCCTGAAATAAAATAAAGAAACATCAATTAAAATTGGAATGTGATGTAGTGTAATTTTCACATAAAATATTTAATTCTTATAATAAAATATAAATAATTAAATTTTTTTTTTTTTTTGTTGACAAATTGTAAAAGACAGTGAAGCAGAGAAGGTTGCTATGTCCCTACAATTATTACAAAAAAAATGGGATGTACAGTTTTTGTTTTTTGTATACTAGTAAAAACCTATGCTATGCATGGGATGTGAAAAAATTAATAAAATATTTGTACATAAAATAATGTAAATGGTTAGATTTTTGTATGTAAATTATGAAAATAAAAAAAATATTAAAACTTACAATTTAAGTTTCGTAATTTTATTACAATTTATGTATCAATTTTTAATTTGTTACAACTTCAATTATGTAACTTTCAACCTTCTTGCTAGGGTTGTAAACTTAGGCGAGTTCAACTCAAGTAACTCGAGCCAAGCTTGGGATTTTTTAAAGATTGGGCAATATAATTTATAATTCGGTGAGAACCTATGCAAAATTCAAAAATTCAAAAAAAATTGAGTGGACTAAGGTAGAGAAACTAAAATAAGTTGAGAAATCGAAACAAAATTGTATGTATAAATATATAAAATTATTTTTTTAATAATAAATAAGATTAATTAAAAATTTAATATTAATGAACAAAAGCTAAAGCAATATGTTTAAGTTTTTTCAATATAATTTTTTTTATTGTGTTTACAAAAATACACTTTTTAAAAAGCGATCATCGATTAAGTTGATATTAAAAAAAAAAAATACATTTTATAATGACATAAAATAATTTAATATGATTTTTTAGAAATTATTTTTAATTTAAAAATTACAATAAAATATTTAAATTTAATAAAATTAATATTCTTACAAAAAAAAAGTATCTGGAAAAAAAAAAAAAAAAGGTAAGAAGAAAATTTAGAATGGTACTCTCATTTGATCTGAAAATAATCCTAGATGACCAATAATTATCATCTATAATCCTCATTTTTTTTAATAAAAAAAGATATTTCACGAACCATCACTTTTAATAAAAAAAAAAACATTTATTTCTATTTATTTTAGCAAAAATCACTTTTTAGCAATTTTGTAACGCCCCGAGAAAAATTACAATAAATTAAGAGTAATGATTAATTAAATAACATCATAATCCGAGAATAAAGTCCTTCCATTCATATACTTCAAATGTACAAAGAAGTAACACATGTATTTATACATTCATAAGCCCTAACCCTGAATCTATAACATGTGTTATAAACAAAAAATATATGAATTAAAAGTTAAATAGATATATAATGCCCTATTGGCTACAACTTTCTAAGACAGTACTTGGTTACAACAAAAGTGGGTTTAAACTCAATACAAATAAATCGCTAGACTTGTACGAAGTAAATACAACAATAACAAAAAATAGAAGCTTTTGGTTCCAAGTCCTCCTAAACTAATGCTTTAGCGGAGGCATATCATCAGTACCTGAAAATGGTTTTTCTATATAAGGTGAGGTAAAACCTAATAAAGATACTCTAACATAGTGTATGAATATTAACAAAGTTAAAAGGTAAATGCATATGCAATGTTCGTGCCAAAACATTTTATCTCTTTTCAAAACCATGCAATGCTAAGTTCATATCACAATTCATGCAATCAATTCATTTTCAAGAGAAAACAGAGCAGTGGATACAACATTGAGAATATCTAAGATGTGTCTGCAAGTAGGCTACAAGCACTACCAATTTGTCATTTTTACTGGTATTAACCAGAAGGCTCGACACTTAATCACGCGGGTTTCTAGACTTTCACCAAGGACACTCAGGCCAACATAATACCACAACTACACTCCTACCTAGATTCATCAAGGTATGCACCCATTTTTCTTAAAACAATAACAATTTTCAATGTGTTAAACATGTTACAGTGCTCAATGCAATGGATGAGAAAATTAATTTTAATTTACCTAGTTCTCATGTAATTTCTACAACAATCATAGATATCATCCACCGATAGCCCAAAACAGATATCTTTAAACAGATAATTAAATTTCAACATAGATCTACTTTCCAACAATTCTAATTAGGAGTGATAATTCATATCCTACTCCATTCCCATCATTATCATTGTTCTGATTCCATAAAACCAACATCAATTCCATTTCTCTTTATAAAAATCAAATTTTTATAATTTAGGGTAAAACCCCATTTCTTTCAAAATCAATTTCCATGGATAAAATGCATCATTTATTGCAACCCAACCATTTTTACAAGGCTATAACCATATATAAGAACCCATTTTGAAAACCCCTTTTTTTATTCCAAAACCAAAACCCTAGATTTTTATCCAAAAATCTCTAAATCACAATCTTGTTTAGAGAGACAAATAACTGAGTTAAAAATCATAAAAATAGTCAAAGTAATCCTAGCCTCAAGAAGTGAAGAGGAAAACATGGGAAAACTCAAAGTTGGCAAAACCACGAAGCTCTTAGATCAAAAGAAAGTCTTTGATGAGATCTACAACTTTTCTCAAATGACTAATGTGAAAAGATGTCTCTAACCATGTAGATCTAGAGATTTATGTGAGAAAAGTTGAGTTTCAAAGAGAGAGAGAGAAAGAAAGATTCACGGTTTAAAGGAAGAATGAGAGAAAGAGAAAAGAACGAATGAGAAAGAGTATTTGGGTTTATTTATAGTAATAGTATAATATCCCTAAAGTCAATGAAAAGAATAAGTCAAAAACCCCCCAAAAGGTATCCAAAATCTGAGAAAAACTCACAGGGGTCGACCTCCACGGCAGTGGTATCGACCCTCAAGAAGAAATATTGAGACACTCATGTTTGCAGCAGACAAGGGGGTCGATCCCTAAACCCGTGGTATCGACCCCAAAAACCAGTAGCCACACCGAGGACATAGTAGCAAAAACCAGTAGAGACACCAAGAGTAAGGCAACAAGGTAGTGTCGACCCTAGGAACCCATGGTGTTCACCCCATAAGCAAAACCAAAAATGAAAAGAAAGAAGAACGACCACTACGGATATGGTTTCCCGAATTCAAAGGTAATAAATGGGTTGGGTCTAGATCAGGATCGTTATAAATTTGAGCCAAAATTTTTAATTTTTAATTTTTTTTAGTTTGTTTAACTGACAATTGAGATTAAAAAAAAAATTAATTAGACATACCATGTTTCGCAAGTGCTAAAAAAAGTCTAGATAAATAATAGGGAAAATGTTTAAGACCTACAAAAAATAACCACAATTGCACCCACATTAATGCGATATCATATGTGCCAACTCTTGATTTGCTATACACTTAATGACAAAAAAGATAATAACAAAATTTTATGATGATTCTATAATGGAATAGAATAGCCATTCCTTAGGTTGGAGAAAGGAATAAGCATTTCCACATTTGGTTGGAATAGACATTCTAATGGAATGACTATTTCCACTTAGATAAGACATATCAAATAAGGGAAAGGAAATGCAAAGCTAGAATGGGTATTTTATTCCAACCCATTCCATTATACCAAACGTATTCTAAGATATAAATAAGACGCATTTTATGATCAAAATAGTCATCATATGATTTCAATTATTTAAATATTTAGCATATAAATTTAAATAATTTATATGACTCTTATTGTAAATACTATATGACTCTTATTGTAAATACTATTTAAATATATGTACAATTTTGAAATAAATTATATACTACTTCCAATAGTGAAAAAAATTATTTTTAAATTTATGAGTAACTTTTAAAATTTTATAAAAGTACTATTTAAAGTGTAGATTCTGCATAATTTTTTAATGAATAAAGAAAAAGCCTATATATTTTTTTATATACAAATTATCATTTAGATAAATTATACATACACTTCTATCAGTAAATGCTCCAACGTGACAAACATATGTACCTTAATTAATAAAATAGTAAGTGACAATTCTCTAAGGGGTATGGTAAAAAAAATTACTTAATTTATATTTAATTACGTTATATATTAGTTTCTTAATTTTTTTTAAATGTGGAACATTTAAAAAATATATATTACTTTAAAAATTAAAGGAAAAAATTAGTCTTGGTGGAGTGGAACTAAAAAAATTGGCTAGAATGGCTTTTAAGGTGCGCTGAATACTAGACTAGCCAAGTCAAAACTCAAGTTTTAATTTTCATTTTCAATGATTAACTTGATTGTAATTAATCTATGTGTAAATTACATTAACGGTTCTCATAGTTTGAGACTTATGTTATTTTGATTTTCGACTTTTTAATTGTGACTTTGAATTTTGTTCTAAATAAGAACAATTAAAAATATCATTGCTCAATTTTAAAAGTAAAATCATCAATTTGATAAAATATAAATTAATTTGATAAAATAAATATCAAAAAAATATTTTTAAATTTTTAAAAATTATTTCTAACCACCAAAGATAAAATGTAAAATTTATAAATCTTTTACACATTTATTTATTTTATCAAATTAATTTTTATTATATATTTGGATGATGATCATGTAATGAGTGGTTATTTTTATTTTTATTAGATCAGTTTTTATTTTTTCAAAAGTCAAATATGGCGACACTTTGATATCAATTTTAAACCAATCTATTAAATCAAAAAATTTAAAACTAAAAATATTTGATATATTAAATATATCGATTACACATTAAAAGCCTAACAACCACCCATTACATAATCATCATCCAAACACATAATAAAAATTAATTTGGTAAAATAAATAAATAAATAAATGCCTAAAAGATTTATTAATTTTACATAATTTTATCTGCGGTGAGTAGAAATAATTTTTTAAAATTCAAAAATATTTTTTTGATATTTATTTTTGTCAAATTAGTTTATATTTTATCAAATTGATGATTTTGCCTTCGAAATTGAGCAATGATATCTTCAATTGTCCTTATTTAAAACAAAATTTAAAATTCAAGATCAAAAATATTATAATTAAAAAGTCAAAAACTAAAATACCACAATCCCCAAACTAGAAGTACTTTAATGTAATTCGCCGTTATTCTATTAGAGAAGAGGTTTTACAGCTATGCTCAGGTAAAAATTACTTTTAAGGGTGACATGAGAAATGGACTACTTTCTTTGTTCACTTTTATATTTCATTATACAATTTGTTTTTGTTATTTACAATTTTTTACAAGTTCTACAAAAAGGAGAAATGAGTAAAAATTAATTGACACGCATGATTTGTTATATCATTGGTTGAACTCTAATATAAGACTAGCTATAATTGCAAAAAAAATAATAACATAATGTATTTATGTTTTACTATAAATGAAGTTTTTGTAATTTACTCTATTTTTCTGTTTTTTTATTAATTATATTACAACAAATTTTTTGTTATTTAATTTTTAGAACACATAATTAATGACAAGACCAAAATAATAATAATAATAAATAAATTGTAGCGAATAATTAAAATTTACTTGATTCTAAGGGCTAGTTTGGCATACCCAAAAAATTCAAAAAGTTAAAAAATTATTAAAAAAATTAAAAAGTTATCACTATTCTCTCAAAAAAATATAAAAAAATTAATTTTACATAAAACTATTACAAACAACTCTGAGGTCCCCACAGACACAGAGTTGACTTTTTTGGAAAAATTGCATAGTGGGGTGCACAAACAACACGGTGCTGTTTAGCCCGTGGGGGCCTATCATGGGTCTCGTTTTTATAATCTGAACCGATCAATGTGTAGAACTCGTTGAGTACTATATCTTTGTAAAAAATCACGTTGATTAAATATCGCTAACTATATGATCAAATCAGTTTTGTATAAAAAAAATGGATGGTGTTATAGTAAATGGTTGAAAAAAAAACTAATCCAATCAGTTAGCTATCGATATCCGATCAATGTGATTTTTTACAAGCATATAGTGCTCGACTAGTTTTATATATTGAATGGTTCCCATTAGCAAAACGGGATCCGTGGTGGGCCTCTACGGGCCGAATAATACCATCCAATTCAATGCCCGAAAAAAAGGAAACCATCTCCTAACCTATGCTCTGCACACGCTGCCCCTTAGGATTTCGCATTGTACTGCCTATTCTATCCTAATATTCTCCTATACACTAATTTATACAATTTTTTAATGCACATTTTTTCGTAAAAAGTCAAAAAGTTATCCCAAACAACCATGTTTTTTTCCTCAACTTTTTAATCCAAAAAGTCAAAAAGTGCACTTATTTAGGACATCACAAACAACCTCTTAATTAGTTTTCTTTTACATTTTAAAAATATTTTTAAATTACTATATAATATCAATATTAATATCAAGTTTAATTATTTGCGTTAGACTATGCATAATATGAGTATAATGTTAGTATTTTTATAAAATAAAATTTTAATAATAACTAATAGATGGCGAATAATCTATATTAAAGTCGTTGTACATTTATTTTGTTGCATTAAGACAATTATTACTACATTGAAAGTGCTTATATGTTTTATATATATTTTATATATATATATATCTATACTATATATTAAGTAAAAGAGAATTTTTACAAAAATGTTAGAGGTTCCAAAAATGTAGGTCCCATACCCATGTGAGATATTTGGTAAAATTTTTGGTAGAATATTTGGGGTCTCTAGCATTACTCGGGTTTTTAACCCCAAGTCTTGTGAGAGCTTCAATCTCCCAATCTAAATTTCTTGATTTTTTAATTTAAAAAAAAAAATCTTAGCATTTATTAACTTTTCCTAAGTCTTACCATCATAATAACACTTTAATGTATTAAGAATAAGCATAGAAAAAATTCTTTGAAATCCAACACATATGAATTCCTTGAAAAGTCCCAACACATATGATTATTATCTCTTATAACAACACTTTAATGCATTAAGAATAAACATAAAAAAAAAAATTCTTGAAAAGTCTAACACATATGATTATTATCAAAATATTAAACTTTAATATAATATAATAATAAAAAAAGACATTTAATTCCTTGAAAATTCCAACACATATGACTATTATCAAAATATTAAACTTTAATATAATATAAAAAAGGGGGAAAAAAAGAAATTTAAAAAATAAAAAAACATTTAAAAATCACAATTCACATATATAGATAACTAGCCTATCACCCGTGCTATGCACGGGATAATTATAGATATTTATATTTGTTTTATATATTTTTTAATATATAAATTATGTTTTTAAAGATTTTTTATAAAAATAATTTAACAATCTTATCACTAACCATAGTGCATAGAAGTTGAAAATGGTATTGTAATAACTATATACGGATTGTATTTATAATTATTTGTATGAGGGGATTTTAAATACTTATCAGGGGATTTTGACCAAATCAATAAATGTTGAGTTTTTTTTAATAAAAAATTTAGAAAATTCAGATTGGGATATTGAAGCTCCCACAGACTTTGGGGTTAAAAACCCCATTTTCTTTAATATATAGTATAGATTGTAAACACAATCCGTGCATAGCACGGATGATATGCTAGTATCTATACTATATATTAAGCAAAAGGGGATTTTTAACCCCAAGCATTGTGGGAGCTCCAATCTCCCAATCTAAATTTCTTGATTTTTATTTAAAAAATAAAATAAAATCTTAGCATTTATTAACATCTCCTAATTCCCAAGTCTTACCCTCATAATAACACTTTAATGTATTAAGAACAAGCATAAAAAAAATTCTTTGAAATCCAACACATATGAATTCCTTGAAAAGTCCCAACACATATGATTATTATCCCTCATAATAACACTTTAATGCATTAAGAACAAATATAAAAAAAAAATTCTTGAAAAATCCAACACATATGATTATTATCAAAATATTAAACTTTAATATGATATAATAAAAAAAAAGACATTTAATTCCTTAAAAAGTCCAACATATATAATTATTATCAAAATATTAAACTTTAATATAATATAAAAAAGGAAAAAAAAGAAGACATTTAAAAAAAATATTTAAAAATCACAATTCATATATATAGATAATTGTAAATATAATAAAATAGGAGGGCATTCATGTCTACACGTTTTTTTATAAGATCTCATCCATTATAATAAGATAGTACTTTATTTCTCTCATCTTATAATCTATATATATATATATATATTATCTATATCTATACTATATATTAAGCAAAAGGAGGTTTTTAACCCCAAAGCCTGTGGGAACTCCAATCTCATAATCCTAATTTTTAATTTTTTGATTTAAAAAAAAAATCTTAGCATTTATTGACTTTTCCCAATCCAACCTCAACATTTATTGACTTTTCTCAACCCACAATCCCTTCTGACTTCTCTCATAATTAGTGCAACACTCTTTTCAATTTCTCCCATACACTACGGTTACACACAAAAATTTAAAAAAAAAAAAGATAAGAATTTAGCTATAGATCTCAAAAAGATATAACATCTAAATTTGAATTGTGATTTAATAATATAATTATGTATTTTTTTTTATGTATATCTATCAAAATTTTAAATTACTTAATGGGACAAATTAATTAATTTTCCAAAATTATTGATTTTTAATTTACAAAATAGATTAAAAAAAACTATTGACTGATTTATTTATTTAATAACAAAAATATTTCATAATCTCTCCCTCCTAATCTCTCTCACAAATTTTCAAAAAAAAAAAAATATTAAAACTTGCATTCATTTTCTCTTCTCCAAAAAATCAGATAACATTTTCTATTAAAGTTGTAGATATCTACCTATATTTTATATATTATATTATAACATAACAAAAAAAAAAACTAAAAAACTAAAAAAAAATCTTTAAAGTTTATCTAAATAAACTTTAAATCAATAAAACTCACATGTCTATCACATACCTAACTCACATAATAACTTACCTAAATAATAATAATTAAAAACAAATGGAAACTACAGATAAATTAAATTAAAAAAAAAAAAAGATACCCACAACTCCATCTTAAATAAATTGAAAAAAAAAATACCTAAATAGAAACCACACAAAAATAAAAATAAAAAGATATATCTATCTATCTATCTATCTATCTATCTATCTATACTTACTATATATATTAAGCAAAATGGGGGTTTTAACCCCCAAGGCCTATGGAAGTTTCAATATCCCAATCTGAATTTTTAAAATTTTTTATTTTAAAAAAAAAACTTAGCATTTATTAATTTGGTCAAAATCTCATAATTAGCATTTATTAACTTTTTTCAATCCACATATCTTTCCACATGCCTGCAATTATTGATTTTGTCAAAATCTCCTGATCAGCATTTAAAATCCCCTTATATAAATAATTATAGATACAATTCGTGTATAGTTACTACAGTATCTTTTTCAACTTTCCCCCATACACTATGATTAGTGATAAGAAAAAAATATTAAAAAACATAATTTATATATTAAAAAAATCTAAAATAAATATAAATATTTATAATTATCTCGTGCATAGCACGAGTGATAGGCTAGTTATATATTACGCAAAAGGGGGTTTTTAACCCTTAAGGCCTATGAGAGTTTCAATATCCCAATCTGAATTTTCTAAATTTTTTATTTTTTATTTAAAAAAATCTCAGCATTTATTGATTTGGTCAAAATCCTCTGATCAGCATTTATTAAAATTTTTCAATCCACATGTCTTTCCACATGCCTGCATTTATTGATTTGGTCAAAATCCCCTAATCAACATTTAAAATTTCATCATACAAATAATTATAGATACAATCCATGTATAGTTACTGCAGTACCCTTTTCAACTTTTCTCATATACTATGGTTAGTGATAAGATTGTTAAATTATTTTTATAAAAAATCTTAAAAAACATAATTTATATATTAAAAAAAATCTAAAACAAATATAAATATTTATAATTATCCCGTGCATAGCACGGGTGATAGGCTAGTATATATTAAGGAAAAGGAGATTTCTAACCCTCAAGCCTTATGGGAGCTCCAATCTCTCAATCTTAATTTTCTAAATTTAAAAAAAAAAAAAAATCTCAGCATTTATTGATTTGGTAAAAATCCCCTAATCAGCATTTATTAACTTTTTCCAATCCACATGTCTTTCCACATGCCTATATTTATTGATTTGGTCAAAATCCCTGATCAGCATTTAAAATCACCTCATACAAATAATTATATATACAACCCGTGCATAGTTACTGCAGTAGCATTTTCAATTTCTCCTATGCACTATGATTAGTAATAAGATTGTTAAATTATTTTTTATAAAAAATCTTTAAAAACATAATTTATATATTAAAAAAATTTAAAACAAATATAAATATTTCTAACCCCCAAGCTTTGTGGGAGCTCCAATTTCTCAATTTTAATTTTCTAAATTTTTTATTTAAAAAAATCTCAGCATTTATTGATTTAGTCAAAATCTCCTAATCAGCATTTATTAACTTTTTCCAATTCACATGTCTTTCCACATGCCTGCATTTATTGATTTGGTCAAAATTCCTGATCAGCATTTAAAATCACCTCATACAAATAATTATATATATAACCCGTGCATAGTTACTGCAGTAGCCTTTTCAATTTCTCCTATGCACTATGATTAGTGATAAGATTGTTAAATTATTTTTTATAAAAAATCTTTAAAAACATAATTTATATATTAAAAAAAATTTAAAACAAATATAAATATCTATAATTATCTCGTGCGTAGCATGGGTGATAGGCCAGTATATATATATATAAGGGAGAATTACAATTCAGTGGGAGAGAAAAAAATATTACAAAAATATGTGAAGTGCAAGTTATTGTGTAATGGGGTGCAAATGAAAAATTATTGTACCACTCCATATTTGTATAATTTTTTTTATATTGTTATATATCCTGCTTAAATGTAATTCTCCCTATACAAAAAGGGGAGATTGACCAATAAATCCTAAATGTTGAACTTATAATCTATTTGGTCCCAAATGTTTTCTAATGTTCTGTTTAGTCCTTTTGTTTGTGAAAGGACGCATTTGCCATTTAATTTGGTTGTTTGTGTTAGCGTTACAGTTGGACATGAGAGGTGTTTTTAATGCGCGTGAGCCACGTAGCTTGATTGTGCTATTTTCAATTTGAGGAAAGTCGCGTGAGGGAAGTCAGGTGCCACGTAATTGGGTGTCACATTCCGAAAAAGCGCACTAAGGGCATTTTATGTTTTACACATGAGGACTGGCACATGTCACATCAATGGGTGCCACACAACACTAAAGCATACTAAGGGCTTCTGGTAACTAAAGTAAGTGTGATGAGTGCCACGTGGCTGTAGACACCCCATTTTTGACCGTCCTCAAGACTTGGACGTCACCGTTTGAACACTCGGTGATTATCCATGTTTGTGTTTGTTTGGAGTTCCCGGAGTTCTCGGCTACGCGCCTTGCCTCAGGATCTCCGAACTTGACTGTTTTGTGTCTGGTTTTGCACCAAACACTTGTGTTTTGCCTTGGAGGGGCAGGGAATGCCTTGTGAGGCATCCCCACACACCATCGGCACTAGCTAGAGGCCACCGGTTGGTTTTTGTTGCCATCGGCAATATATGTTGCCGACCGGCACTCTTTGTTGCCGGTCAGCAGTCATTTTTGTCAAAATGACATTTTTGGCTAGCCGACTACTGTTCATCTGCTTTTTCAGATATTTTAGGACAGCTGTTTGGCATTTGCTTCCCCTCCATACACGTGTATGGAGGGATGTCCCTCTTGTTTGCTTACTAGTTAAGCATTACAAGATTGCCTCCTATATAGGAGGGGGCCTTCTCTCCCTTGTTCTAGGGTTAGAGAAATTGGAGAGGAGAGGGAGAAGAGCTCTGGTTTTAGCTTTAGGACATATATCTATCCTATATCTATACCTTCCCCTCTTTGTTGTCTTGTGTGTGTTTTAGTCCATACTATTGCACACAAGCACCTAGTGCTTCACCTTCCTTGAGCTACTGAGGTTCTAAGGGCTTGTTCTTGATATTTCTGACTGGATTGGAGCTTAAGGAGGCAACAAGAGCACCATTTGTGAAGAAGGTCAACAAGGGTAAGAAATTAGTTCTTTTTACCCCATTTTTGCATCCTATTTCTACCTATATTAGAGTTGTTTTTGTGCTTAGTGTATAACATAAAAAAGTTCTGTTTTTAGGCCCTCTTGATAGTTTATTAAGAGTGTTTTGTGCTTTGGGAAAGTTTGACCCCTCTTAGGCCTTGAAAGGCCTCATTTTGTGCTATTTTGTGCAAGTTTCGGGACTTTGGTGTTTGGGCCTCTTCACCACTGAAATCTTGAGGGATTTCAATGGTGGAGATGGTGCCTTGAAGTCTCCAAAAGGAGGGCCACCCCCTCTCCTTGTTGTCCTTGAAAGGGACCATTTTTGGTCTCTTAAGGAAGCCTTTGTTCAAGTGTGTGTTGATCATGTCTAGGCTGCATTTCATGCTTATTATGCCATAATATAATCATGTTGTGTGTTGGTTTTGGTACTCCATACATGTTTAGTATAGTTGCCACGTAATGTCTCCTTGATCCCTTAACATGCCTTAGGTTGTTAGCCTTTGTTTGAGCATGATTTAGGCTTAGACTTATGAATGTTTTGTGCTTATTTTGCCATGCTTTAGGTCTGTCCATAGTTGTTTGGATTGATTTTGACATGTTTAGTATAGCTCCTTTGCATTCGTAGCTTGTTGGGCTTGTATGCCTCAAGTATGTGAACGTGTAGCATGTGTTGCTTGCATCATTTTGGTGGTTTAGAACCACCCAACATGTTATTTCAGTCCTTTTGACATGCTCATATGCTTGCCTTAGTTGCCTCTTTATTGCTTTGAGAGCATGTGTTGTATGCCTTATGTTTTGACCATTGTGCATGCCTTTGAATTCAAACCATTTAGATGCCATCTAAGTGGTCCTTTGGGCTTGATTTTGCGTGCTAAAACTCTGATTTTAGTTGCTTAAGTCGTGCCATGTTAGGTTTTTTCAAGTGTAGTTCAATGCCTTTTGGCTTGCCTTAAATACTTAGGCCATTTGCATGCTTTTGTTTGCCTTGTTTGAGTTGGTTTGGCACGTCTTCTAACATGATTTTGGAGCTTAACTCGCATGCTAATTGTTCATATTTGTGCCCTTTTAAATGTGTTTAAAAGTTGCCCCATTATGCTTTAAGTATTGGACCATGAGTGTTTGCATGTGTGTGTGCACTTTGGCCTTCACCTCCTTAGTTTTGGCCACTGATTTTAGGCCTATTTGGAGTTGCCTAAGTCATGTTTAAGTCCACTCATTTGCTTAGTTTGCATGCTTGCCTTGGATGTGTGTTTGCATACTAGCAATCTTGTTTGCATCCCATGTTGCATACTAGTTGACATGCTTAGGATTGCACACATAGACATGCATGCCTTGTCCCTTGATTTGGTGATAGGGATTGGGCTCTTTGATTGTTTAGTTTGCATTTCATTTGACATGAAAATTGCACACTTGATTCTTTGGGCCATCATGCATGGAAATGCGTGATTGGTGGCCCGAGAATCGAGGCACATCCTCCCTGGAGTCATTAACATGATAGGGAATGTGTTTGGTGCATACATAGCTTGAATAGCATTGCCATGCCAGATTCTCTCTCTTCTTTGTGAGTTGCGTGTTCTGCGAGAATTTATTGCCTACGGCAGTATTTAGTGCCGATCGGCAGTCAATAGATGGCCGGTGGATTCATTTTGTGCCGGTGACCACAAATTCACTGCCGGTGATCATTTTACTTAGCCGGTGGGATCCTTCAGTATCCTGAGAGGCATTTCTGAGACTTTGGCAATTTTCAGAAGAGCAAAGCAGGGAAAACAGAGGCAGGCTAGGCATGGCAGTGCAATTCCGAGCGGAATCCGAACGCGCATGCATTGAGCCCTCGCCCCGAGGCGGTTTACTGTTTTTCTTAGATTAACTAACTTGTTAATTTAATTAATTTGTAATATTTAATTAGCTTGCGTAGTTAATTAATTTATATTATTCTTTTGGTCCTTCCGAGCGAGGGCAAATCTGTAATAAGTGTGGGTGAGTGGTGTGTATGTCTTCCAACCCCCACTTCTTTCTTCCCTTTTATTTACCCGCTTACGATGGTAGATTAGGGCACGTTTATTTTAGCATACCTTATGCAATGCATGCGTGCATCCATGGATTTGTTGACATGCACCGGGCTCGGTACATCATACGACCGCATTGCATATTCCAATCCAACTTGAATACGTGCATCAAATGATTGCATTTCACATGCCATTTTAGGGTTAGCCGAGCCTATCCTAATCACATTCTGTATGCGATGCATTAGTCATCCTAACATGAACTAGGGCATGCATTTTTGCTAACTAGTTTTTGTTTTGGCACGGAGTACGATGTGAGTATTTATGCTTTAGCATCTCGCATGCGTGTGAATGTTAACATGACAGTATGATTACCATGTGGCTAAATGCTTATATGAGATAAACTGTTTGAATGCCCGTGGGTGGAGGTTGGATTGCTTGAGTTAGAAAACTCGTTGAAATCCGTGTTTTAGCCTACTTGCGAGTAGCAAATTCCAAAGCACTTTCAAAACGAACGGATATGCAATGTTTATTTCCAAATTAGGCAATCTAGTCTATACTTGTTTGCTGTGCGCACAACATAGTAATTCTAGGCTAATAACCGGAATAAGAGTATGTAATGTTTTCAAAATCGGATATCACGGTTAGTAGAGGCCGGTCTTCGGACCGGGCGAAAGGGGGTGCTCATAGCTGACCTTCCCCGATCGTACCCAAGCTCCCGAGCCAAGACAACTTTGGTGATGACGGACACGTGGCCTTCGGCACCGAGTCAGGGTTTCCTAAATTTCCCATTTTAAAAATATTTAGGTGGCGACTCTGTATCTGGAAAAGCAGTCCATGTTTGGCACTACTTTTCAAAAAATCTGTTTTCTGAAACGATTTGCCAGAGTTGGACTCTTTGGTTCAGATTAAGAACCGCAACAAACAAAACAGGGGAGTCCGAACTGTAGCGGTAGCGAGGTCCCTCGCGGGCTTGTTACAGTGGCACACAACCCAAAGAAGAAAACCCATACCCATTGTTAACACATTTGACATTAGAAACACAAACCACAACTGACATGCAACACCCAGACACACACCTCCCCCACACACCGTTGACGGGAAAAATGCACACACCACAACCCCATACGTCCCAAATCAAACACACCAACAAAAAAGGGCATAACTGTCAACCCCATACACTAAATATGGAAAATAAAATCATAAAGGATCAAAATATCTCACTAGTAGGACTTATCGGATCAAAAGTTTAAAGTTGGGACTAATTGGTATAACTGTTTGTGAGATGGGATTTATTGGTAATTAATAATCCTACAAAGAGTGTAGTGCTATCAAAACAAATTTTCTAAACTACGTGTTAACAATTTCTAGGTTTTTATTGTAACACCCCACTTTTATTACCTGGATAACATTATCAAACTTATCATTATATTACAATTTACGAGATGATGTACAAATAAATAAGGGTTCTCTCATTCGAAATACATAATGGATACAACATGTGATATAATTAAATAAATTGCCCGCATGTTTACATCATTACGTAAAAGAGAAAGGGTTCAACCTTTTCACAACAACGACATTTCGCCAATAGATAAAAGGCCCCATGGCCAACAAATAAAGAAGATCTACGATCTTGAACCACTTCTCGACATTCACCTGAAAAAAGATTAGCAACGTGGGATGAATATAAAGTCCAATAGGGGTCCCAACATGATCCTAAACAATAACAACATACAAATAGTTATGATCATGAATGTTTTATATCATGTCATAGACAGATTATACTCGAAGAGATACTTACATAGGTACTTTTCTCAAAATTGTTCAATTTATCCAACAACATAAACCAATAGCTTTTCTTTCTTCTTATTACCTTTTTCTTTCAAATTTCTTTTAAATTTGCCTGACAATGACGGGCTTTCGAAACAAATCCACTAATCCCAATTCAGTTTCACCCAAATTCCCAAACTTACACCCATTGCAAATACGTTTCCAAATAAAAACATCCCAAACGAACATGAAGATAATACATATAAAATGCTCCTTACATAACCATATAAGACAATCGACCACCTCCATAAAATAATCATCACTATGCATAATACACATAGATAGAACTGAGATGATAACGAGAAACCTAACAACGCTCTACTTGCTTCAAGCACGATAAGTGTGATACCCCTATTCTGTATTATGTTAATTGGTCCCTAATACGTATGTGATTATATGTTTTGATATGATTTTGTATACAATTATGTGGATATATGTGATTTTGGGATTCTATCTGTTCATCGTAGGAATATCTATTTAAATAATCCGTTTCGAGAATTAAATTGAGGGCCTTATCGGCCACAGAACCCGAAATTGATTACGCCATTGTGATTGGCATAATTTTTAGAGCCTACGGTGAAATTTAATTGAAAATTGATTCTGGTCAATTTAAACTGATTAAATTGATAAATTAAGCGCCCTATTATTTTATATTAAAATATTTGTTAGTGGGGCTTGTTGTATATTAGCATTTCACCCTCCTTTAGCTCTCTTAAACTCAAAATCTAAGTTAGACAATTGAGAGTGAGAGAGAGAGGCCGGCCATAGTGAGAGAAAGGAGGAGAATTGTGCATTTTAGCTTGAAGCTTGGAAATTTTGGAGGTTTAGCTCAAGAATTGTCTAGAGCTTGAAAGATCAAGGCTTCTAGGTGAGTAATTCTTGAATTATGGTTGTAATTTTGTGTGTTCAAGCTAAATTGGTGATCAAGAGTGAGATTGAAATGAAATTGGGTTGTATTTATTGAATTGAAGCCTAATATGTACATGCATGCAAGAAATGGCCATGAATCTCCATGTTTGAGCACCATGTGTATGATTTGTGTTGAATATTGTTTAAAACCCATATATTGGGACCTCTCTTTACCAATTAAGTTGATATGAAGGCATATTTCTCACATGCAAGAATGAATCATGTAAGTGTAAGCTTTGCATGTTTGAATGTGATGTGTTGGTGATGAATTTGGATTAATTTGAGGCATGTATGTAAGTAATACATGAAATTGAGCTCCATTGTGATGTGTTTTAGTGTCTATGGCATGTTAGTACAAAAATATGTGAGATTGGAGCATTAGCATGCAAGAAAAATTGGTTGAATGTCGAGTTTGAACTCAAGGGAGTGTTCTGGAAAGCCCAGAATTTTTGATGTCCGCTAGAGCGGGGGCAGTGCCGCTCGAGCGGAGAATTCGAGCTCCCAAATTTTTTCAGAGACATGGCTCCCGCCGGGAGCCATGTAATGACGATCCGGCCGAGCGGTAGAGTTCAAGGCCGGCGGGAATTTGAGGTAACCAGTACTTTTGCAGACTTAAGGGTTCGCTCGAGTGGGGAATCCCATGCTCGAGCGGGGACCCTATTTTCTGAAATTTTGAAAATGCATCCTGTGTTTTGTTTTCCGTTCTCTTTCACTTGTAGCACTCTTAGGCATATGTTAAGCATTGTAAATGAGTTAATGAGATAAGAATAAAGCCTAATGAGGAGTATGTGAATTAAAGAACGGATTGAACTGTTAGTGACCCTTTTGTGTTCATGAAATGTGTAGGGTCAAGCTCCAGGGAAAATCCACAAGCTAATCACTGTGAGTAATATCGATATTTGAATGCTTGTGAATGTTCAATTGTTTATTCCCCTATAAGCTTATGAATTGCTAATTGGGATTGTGGATGTGAGTCAAACATGAATGGACCAAAGGTCGTTTTGTTAAACATGAATGGACCAAAGGTCGTTTTGTTAAACATGAATGGACCAAAAGTCGTTTTGATAAACATGAATGGACCCAAGGTCGTTTTGACATGAATGAATGGGCCGAAGGCCGTTCTGACATAAATGAATGGGCCAAAGGCCGTTTTGATACGAATGTGTGGGCCAAAGGCCGTTTTGACATACATGATTGGGCCAAAGGCCATTTTGACATACATGATTGGGCCAAAGGCCGTTTTGACATACATGATTGGGCCAAAGGCCGTTTCGACATAAATGAATGGGCCAAAGGCCGTTTTGATACGAATGTGTGGGCCAAAGGCCATTTTGACATAATCGAATGGGCCGTAGGCCGCTTGACAAGAATGGAAATCTGAAAGGGCCAAAGGCCGGAATGTTAGAATTGCAGTCACGTGATTTGTATTTAGTTATATATATCTGTTAAATAGAAATATGAATTGGGCCCAAGGCCGTTTGGAATATGTTGTTCTACAATGTTATGTAAATGCTGTATTTGATATTATTCACTGGGCTATCGCTCACGCTCATTTATGTGTTTGTAGGTGAGCCAAGAGATGCACAAACCCAGCCCCAGTGAAGTTTGCCAGGAACAACATGAGTTTTGGGGAGTCAATCTTGTGTCTCACGCACGAGACCCATCCTTGCCATTTTGTTTTGTATTTACACTTTGTCTTGTTGGCAAGGACTTTATGTGTATTTGTAGATAGTTTGCCATGGGTTGACTCATTTTGGATGATCCTGTGTGTAAAGAATTTTTGGAACTGTACTTTTGATATGGGTTATTAACGCATATGTGTATGGTTTGCTTGGAGTGCATATAAGCACGGCTCTATGGACAAAGTTTTTAATTACTACTTCCATTTGGCCCCTTTACTCTGTTGAGTTACGTCTGTTTTGGTTTGAGGCCGTAGGTAATCTCAGGATTATTGGCCGGTTATGTCCTTAACCCATGGGGGCGGGTTCGGGTCATGACAGAGTGGTATCAGAGCACGAGTTAATAACTCACACACTTGTCCAAAAAGAGCAATAAGTGTCTAGATGAGATCTAGGATGCATTCATGTGATGAATATGAATTTGGAAGCACTGATTATATGCATGCTTGTGCACCTTTGTATGAAATGTAATACAAGTTTAATCAGATGGTGAGAACCAGAGGTGATGAGATAGAGGAATCTTCTACTGCCAAACTGGACAGAATGAAAAGAATGGTTCAGGAAATGGCAGAGGCTTTGAGGCAGTAACATGAGTGGCAACAACAGTGGTAGCAACCACACCCGCCACCACCACCTCCGGCACCACCCGTGCCAAATAATCAGAATGATGACCGGATTATAGCTCTCACCAAGGAATTCAAGAAAATGAAACCACCGCAGTTCCACGGGGGATTAGATCCATTGAAAGCCGAAGCGTGGGTCTTCGGCATTGAGAAACTATTCGAAGTGTTCCCCTGTTCAGAGACTCAAAAAGTGCTTCTAGCCACTTTTATGCTAGAAGACGAAGCAAGAAGATGGTGGATGTTGATGCGAGAAAATCATAATGATGTTGACTGGATGAAATTCTTAGAAATATTCTATGACAAGTACTTCCCGCAGTGTGTTCGGGATAGGAAAGTGGCCGAGTTCATGGAACTCAAGCAAGATAGCATGACAGTGGCTGAGTATGAGGCCAAGTTCACTGAATTGGCCAGGTTTGCACCACATGTAATTGACACGGACTACAAGAAAACAAGACATTTTGAAGGTGGACTCCGCAATGACATCCTAGAGCGGGTGAACGTCCTAAAGCTGGAGACTTACATTGGGGTGCTTGACAGAGCCATTATATCAGAGACCAACATAACTAGACAAGTCAAGCCAACAACAGAATGGAAAGGTAACAAAAGGCAAGGCTTCTTCTCAAAGAAGAAATTTTCGAAAAAGCAAAACACGGGCTCCTCAAATACTTCGAATACTTCCCGAGACACAGCTCCCATGTGCAACATCTATAGTAGAAGGCACCGTGGAGTCTGTTACCGTGCATCAGGAGCCTGTTTCAAGTGTGGGAAACAGGGACATATAGCTCGAGAGTGTAATCAGAACAGTGGGAAACTAGTAGCTGGTTCAACTGCATCAGTTCCAAAGCCGGGAAATACTTTGAGATCTGCTACTACTGGGGAGACAGTGAGACAAGGGAGAGTTTTTGCACTTGTTCCAGGCGATACACGGAATGATAATGCCGTTGTCTCAGGTACTATTTCAATATGTAATCAGGATGCCTTTATATTGATTGATTCTGGGTCAATACACTCATTTGTGACATATGCATTTGCATCTCGATTGAAAAGACCCCTAGAGTTATTGCCATATTTGTTGTGTGTGTCTGCTCCATCGGGGGAATCTGTGTTATGTGACTATATATATCGGTTTTGTGACATGCATATTGAGGATGCTATCTTATATGTAGATTTGTTGCCCTTGAACTTTAGACATTTCGATGTAATTTTGGGCATGGATTGGTTGACCAAGTATTATGCCATCATAGATTGTGTGACAAAAAGGGTTGTATTTAAACCACCAGAACAAAAAGAAATTGTGTTTGTGGGTAATGGGGTAGTGCCTCTACCTTATTTGATATCTGCAATGAAAGCATGTAAACTGATCAGGAAAGGGTGCCAGGGTTATCTGTGCTATGTGTTGACTGAACAACCTGTGAATGTTGAATTGAATGATATACCTATTGTTAGAGAATTCCCAAATGTGTTCCCAAATGAATTACCAGGGGAATTGGTAGACAGGGAGATTGAGTTTACTATTGAGACTGTGCCAGGCACCCAGCCTATTTCCAAAACTCCCTACAGAATGGCTACTGCCGAGATGAAAGAATTGAAAGAACAGTTTCAAGACCTGCTTGACAAGGGGTTTATCCGGCCTAGCACTTCGCCTTGGGGTGCACCGGTGCTATTTGTGAAAAAGAAGGATGGTACTTTGCGTCTATGCATCGATTATCGGGAATTGAACAAGGTAACGATCAAGAACAAATATCCCTTACCCTGTATTGATGACTTATTTGACCAGTTACAGGGATCACAGGTGTTTTCTAAGATTGATTTGAGATCCGGGTATCATCAATTGAAAGTTAAGGCAGAGGATGTTGAGAAAAACCGCATTCAGAACGAGGTATGGTCATTTTGAGTTTCTTGTTATGCCATTTGGAGTGACTAATGCCCCGGTAGCAATTATGGACTTAATGAATAGAATTTTTAAAACCTACTTTGATGAGTTTGTTGTAGTCTTCATTGATGACATTTTGATATACTCTAAAGACAGACTTGAACATGAACATCATTTGAGGACTGTTTTACAAATACTTCGGGAAAGGAAATTATTTGCTAAACTAAAGAAATGTGAGTTTTGGTTGGATGAGGTTGTTTTCTTAGGGCATGTGATCAACAAGGAAGGAATTTCAGTGGACCTGCAGAAAATAGAGGCAATTGTGAACTGGCCTACAGCAACTAATGTGACAGAAGTCCGTAGCTTCATAGGCTTAGCTGGGTACTACAGGAGGTTTGTGAAAGATTTTTCGAAACTAGCTGTGCCTCTTACCTAATTGACACGTAAAGGGCAACCATTTGAGTGGAACAGTAAAAGAGAATCAGCCTTCCATGAATTGAAGACGAGATTAACTACTACACCGATTTTGACATTATCTTCAGGTACGGAAAATTTTGTAATTTTTAGTGATGCGTCTTATAAGGGTTTGGGTTGTGTGTTAATGCAGAACGGAAAGGTTATTGCTTACGCCTCTCGACAATTGAGGCCACATGAGAAGAATTATCCAACACATGACCTAGAATTGGCCGCAGTTGTCTTCGCTTTGAAAATCTGGTGGCATTATTTGTATGGGGCAAAGTGTAAGGTCTACTCGGATCATAAGAGCCTGAAATATGTAGATGTCCCCGAACGCATCGGGAGGGTTACTCCCGTTCTGTTCGTTTTGCGGGTCTACTACAGTTCGAACTCGATTTGTCACGGTTCTTAATCTGAACCAAAGAGTCCAACTCTGGCAAATCGTTTTGAGAAAATAGATTTTTGAAAAGAAGTGCCAAACATGGACTGCTTTGCCAAATACAGAGTCGCCACCTAAATATTTTTTAATGGGGGAATTTAGGAAACCCTGGCTCTGTGCCAAAGGCCACGTGTCCGTCATCACCAAAGTTGCCTCGGCTCGGGAGCTTGGGTACGATCGGGGAAGGTCAGCTATGAGCACCCCCTTTCGCCCGGTCCGAAGACCGGCCTCTACTAACCATGATATCCAATTTTGAAAAACTTTATGTGTTCTTATTCCAATTATTAGCCTAGAATTACTATATTATGCGCGCAGCAAACAAGTGTAGACCAGATTGTCTAATTTGGAAATAATCATTGCATATCCGTTTGTTTTGAAAATGTTTCGGGTTTTGCTACTCGTAAGTAGGCTAAAACACGGATTTCAACGAGTTTCTCCAACTCAAGCAATCCAACCTCCACCCACAGGCATTCAAACAGTTTATCTCATATAAGCATTTAGCGTCATGGTAATCATGCTGTTATGGCAACATTCACACGCATGCGATATGCTAAAACGTAAAAACTCACCTAGTACTCCAAGCCAAAACAGAAGCTCATTAGAAATCCATCCATGGACCTAAGCATACTGAAATGTCTAATGCAACACATGCAAAGATGTAATCTAGGCAGGCTCGGCTATCCTAAACATGGCATGTGGGATGCTACGGATAACACGTATTCAATTTGGAATTGGAATACAATGCAGTTTGTATGATGCACCGAGCTCGATACATGTCAACAAATGCATGGATGCACGCATGCATTGCATAAGGTATGCTAATTTTAAATATGCCCTAATCTACCATCATAAGCAGGTAAATAAAAGGGAAGAAAGAAATGGGGGTTGGAAGACAACACACTCACCCACACTTATTACAAATATGCCCTCACACAGAGGGACCAAAATAATAATACAGTCCGAAGAATAAATGAATAAATTATTACAAAATTCTAATTATCAAATTAAATCAAATGTAAAAGGAAGGGGGCCTCAGCCCTACCTCGGGATATGCGAATGATGCATGCTCGAATCCGACTCGCCCGAAAAGTCCGCGCCATACCACTGTTGCCTCTGTTTACACTGCCCTGCCTCTCCAAAGACTGCCAAAGTCCTGGGACACGTTCCTTGCACACTGTAGAATACCATCGGCTGGAGGAAATTCCCACCGGCCATGAGGAATGTCCATTGGCTGCTGATGAAGCTATTGGCCATTCACAAATGGCTTGGCGGCATCAGATGTTGCCGGTCGCGTAAACTTCCTACTGAAGACAGCTTTTGACAAAGAATGAAGCCGATTGCATGGCATGAAATTTCAAGCGAATGTGTGCACCAATACATCCCTTATCATGATTTTGACTCAAAGGGGTATGTTCCTTGATCCTCGGACCACCAATTGCGCATTTCGATGCGTGATGGCCCAAGAAACCAAGTATGCACTTTGATTTCAAATGTCATGCAAACCAAACAAACACATAAAGCCCAACCTCTATCACTTGATCAAGAGGCAAGGCATGCATGCCAATGTAATGCAACCTAGGCATGTGATCTAGTATGCAACATGGGCATGCAAATGAACAATGTATGCTAGGCGCGCAACCTAAACATGTAAACAAACATGGTATGCAACAACATGCGACGATGGAGTTAAACTAACATGGATAGCTCGCAAGCATACCAAAATCAGTGGCCATAATGATGCAAGTGAGGCAACAAAATACATGGAATGCATGCACAATGCATTAACCAAGCTTAAGGCACAAAAATGCAACTCTATCAAAGCATGGCAAGGGATACAAGATGGCATATAAGCATGTGAATTTCAGTACCAAAATATGATGCTAAACAGCCCCGAAACATGGAGATATGGCACCCGATGCATGAGATGAACCCTGAAATGCAAAACTAGGCACATGGAATGACTTACAGCTATACAAAGCATGCATTATTGGACTATGAAGAATGAAGACAGAATCTTGGCAGTCCCAAAACATGGACTTTTCCAGTTCTAAGCATGGACAAAAAGTGCTAACAAGATGGACTAAATTAGCATGCGAATTTGACTAGCTAACATGGTTCACATGGAAAGTGTATGATGCACATGGAATCTGACCAAACCATCAAAAATCAGTGAATAAACCATGCCAAAACATGCTCAAATAACCACTGAAATGAAGCCAACACATGCAAAAATGATGAGCTCCTTTAGAGGGCTATACAAGAGGTTATTAAGCACATACATGATGGACATTCAACAAGGCCAAACCAGCTCTGGAAATGGCCTATAGGGGTCCTAAAACCCACTGAAAAATGCCTGATCTGATCTCAAGAGGTGTGCAAATATAGGCTCCTTTGTAAGGCCAAAAATACAAGCAAACAAGACAACAAGGAGAGGGGATGGCCCTCTCCTTGTTAGGACCTCAAAACACCACCCCTACCACTGAAATCCCTCAAGATTTCAGTGGTGGGAGGGCCAATACAAGGTGGTCCTGAAGCTTACAAAAAATGCACAAATAAGAGGCCAAACAAGGCCTAAGAGGGGGTAAACGACCCCATACACAAAAGTGTCCTTAATGAAGTATCTTAAACACAAAAAAAAAAAAAACAGAACTTTTTTATGTTATACACAAAGCTCAAAACCGCAAGCAAGATGGGCTAAAATCTGGTGCAAAAATGGGGAATAAAAGAGGGTTAGATGCTCACCCTTGTAGACCAACGTGGACAGCAGCCTTTGGTCCCAAAAACCAGTTCCTTAGCCTCTGAAAATGGCCTCCAAGAAGCTTAGATAGATGATGGAGAGGTGTGGTTGAGAGGTGGTGTGCAAAGGGGCCAAGAACTAGACCCTTTTGAACCTTCTAACCTACACAAATGTAGAGAGAGAGGGAGATATAGAGAGGGAGTGATATATATTGATATATATCAGATTTTTTTAACCCTTGAAAATGGTGGAGAGGCTCTCTATATATAGAGCAAGACAAGGTGCTAAGCTTCTTAGAGAAGCTAACACAAAAAGGGTCAAAAGGGGCAAGCTTCCAAGGGAAGCTAAGCAAAGGGGTCAAGAAGGCCAAGCTTCTTGGAGAAGCTAGACAAAAAGAGCCAAGCTTCTTGGAGAAGCTAGGCAAAAGGTTCAAGAGGTGCAAGCTTCTCTTGGAAGCTAGAAAGGTGCAAGCTTCTCCAAGAAGCTAACAAGGTTCAAGCTTCTTGGAGAAGCTAAAAAGGTCAAGCTTCTTGGAGAAGCTAACAAGGTCAAGCTTCTTAGAGAAGCTAAAAAGGCTCCAGCTTCTTGGAGAAGCTAGAACCAAGGTTCAAAAGGTTCAAGCTTCTTGGAGAAGCTAGAACCAAGGTCTAAAAGGTTCAAGTTTCTTAGAGAAGCTAAAAAGGTCAAGCTTCTTGGAGAAGCTAACAAGGTCAAGCTTCTTAGAGAAGCTAAAAAGGGTCAATCTTCTTAGAGAAGCTAAACCAAGAGTTCAAAAGGGTCAAGCTTCCTCAAGAAGCTAAAAAGGGTCAAGCTTCTTAGAGAAGCTAAACCAAGAGTTCAAAAGGGTCAAGCTTCCTCAAGAAGCTAAAACAGGGGATTCAAAAGGTTCAAAGTCCCCTCAAGAAGAGGTCTCGACCAACCAAATAGGTCATCGGCACAATAAAGTGCCGGTCGGCTAAACATAATGCCGACCGGCCAATATTTTTAAGAAACAATGGCCGGTGGCAAACATGTGTAGCCGGTGATGATAGAGGAGGGCCGATGAGGTGTGAGGATGGCCAAAAAGCCATTCCCTGCCCTTCAAGGCAAAAACACAGGTGTTTGGTGCCAAAACCGAACACGAAGCAGTCGAGTCAAGAGGTCCTGAGGCGAGGCGCGCTGCCAAGGCCTCCGGGAACTCAAGACGAACACAAACATGGATAATCACCGAGTGTTCAAATGGTGACGTCCAAGTCTTGAGGATCGTCAAAAATGGGGTGTCTACAAAATACTTCTTCGCGCAGAAAGAGTTGAATATGCGTCAGAGAAGATGGCTAGAACTGATAAAAGACTATGACCTAGAGATTCAGTATCACCCTGGGAAGGCTAATACAGTGGCTGATGCTTTGAGCAGAAAATCAACAGGGACTATGGCTTGTTTACTTACAGAACAGAAGGAGATTTTACAAGACTTTGAGAAGTCCAAAATTGAAGTGGTGGGATGTAAACAAGGCGGATTGATAGCCGCTATTACAGCCGAGCCGGCAATCATTGATGAAATTAAGCAGAAACAGAAAGAGGACGAGTTCCTCAAGAAGGTGAACGACGAATTCGAGGTAAGTCCAAAAGCATAATTCAGTATTGAGAATGAAATGTTGAAATTCCGGAACCGGATATGTGTTCTTGATATCCCAGAACTAAAGAAGAGGGTCTTAGATGAAGCCCACGGATCCGTATTTGCTATGCATCCGGGCAACAATAAAATGTATCGGGATTTGAAATAAACCTATTGGTGGCCTAAGATGAAGAAAGAGATTGTAGAATATGTGTCTAAGTGCCTTCAGTGTCAGCAAGTTAAGGCTGAACATCAGAAACCAGGCGGTCTTCTTCAACCTCTCCTTATTCTTGAATGGAAGTGGGAACATGTGACTATGGATTTTGTCGTTGGCCTACCTCAGACTTCTCGAGGTATGGATTCTGTTTGGGTAGTAGTTGATAGACTGACTAAATCTACACATTTTCTGCCTGTCAAAACTACTTTTACTGCTTATAGATTGGCTACCATTTACGTTGATGAGATTGTCCGTTTACCCGGAGTTCCGGTATCCATTGTGTCAGATAGAGATCCAAAATTTGTATCCAAATTGTGGAAGAGTTTGCAGGAAGCTATGGGGACGGAACTAAGGTTCAGTACTGCATTCCACCCACAGACAGATGGGCAGTCAGAACGAACAATACAAACTTTGGAAGATATGCTTCGCATGTGTGCTTTAGATTTTCAAGGGAGTTGGGAAGACTATTTGTCACTTGTAGAATTTGCTTATAATAACAGCTTGCACTCCAGCATTGGTATGGCACCATACGAGGCTATATATGGTAGGAGGTGTAGATCATCTATTTGTTGGACAGAGGTTGGGGATAGAGCTTTGCTTGGACCAGAAATTGTGCAAGATACTTCTGAGAAAATCAAGACTATTCGTCAAAGGCTCAAAACAGCTCAGGACCGACAAAAGAATTATGCAGATGTTCGGAGAAGACCTCTTGAGTATGAGGTCGGTGACCATGTGTTCATCCGTGTTTCCTCGATGAAAGGTCAAATCAAATTTGGGAAAAAGGGCAAGTTGTCGCCCCGTTACATTGGGTCGTTTCAAATTTTGGAGAGGCTTGGTCCAGTTGCTTATAGAGTGGCTTTACCACCAGGATTCGAGCAAATCCATAATGTGTTTCATGTGTCGATGCTGAGGGGTTACCTCCGAGACCCGTTTCATGTGATTGATTACCACTGGGTTGCTATTGATGAAAATATGGAATATGCTGAATGGCCGGAACAAATTGTTGATCGGCAAGTGAAACAATTGAGAAGCAAGTCCATCCCAATGGTGAAAGTGGAATGGAAAGAGCACTATGGGACGGATGCCACGTGGGAAAAAGAGGAGGAAATGCGACTACGCTATCCACATTTGTTTTCCGACGAAGGTAACTTAAGTTTGGAGGACCAAACTTCTTAAAGGGGGGGAGACTGTGATACCCTTGTTCTGTATTATGTTAATTGGTCCCTAATACGTATGTGATTATATGTTTTGATATGATTTTGTATACCATTATGTGGATATATGTGATTTTGGGATTCTATTTGTTCATCGTAGGAATATCTGTTTAAATAATCCGCTTCGAGAATTAAATTGAGGGCCTTATCGGCCACAGAACCTGAAATTGATTACGCCATTGTGATTGGCATAATTTTTAGAGCCTACGGTGAAATTTAATTGAAAATTGATTCTGGTCAATTTAAACTGATTAAATTGATAAAATAAGTGCCATATTATTTTATATTAAAATATTTGTTAGTGGGGCTTGTTGTATATTAGCATTTCACCCTCCTTTAGCTCTCTTAAACTCAAAATCTAAGTTAGACAATTGAGAGTGAGAGAGAGAGAGGCCGGCCATAGTGAGAGAAAGGAGGAGAATTATGCATTTTAGCTTGAAGCTTGGAAATTTTGGAGGTTTAAATCAAGAATTGTTTAGAGCTTGAAAGATCAAGGCTTCTAGGTGAGTAATTCTTGAATTATGGTTGTAATTTTGTGTGTTCAAGCTAAATTGGTGATCAAGAGTGAGATTGAAATGAAATTGGGTTGTATTTGTTAAATTGAAGCCTAATATGTACATGCATGCAAGAAATGGCCATGAATCTCCATGTTTGAGCACCATGTGTATGATTTATGTTGAATATTGTTTAAAACCCATATATTGGGACCTCTCTTCACCAATTAAGTTGATATGAAGGCATATTTCTCACATGCAAGAATGAATCATGTAAGTGTAAACTTTGCATGTTTGAATGTGATGTGTTGGTGATGAATTTGGATTAATTTGAGGCATGCATGTAAGTAATACAAGAAATTGAGCTCCATTGTGATGTGTTTTAGTGTCTATGGCATGTTAGTACAAAAATATGTGAGATTGGAGCCTTAGCCTGCAAGAAAAATTGGTTGAATGTCGAGTTTGAACTCAAGGGAGTGTTTTGGAAAGCCCAGAATTTTTGACGTCCGCTCGAGCGGGGGCAGTGCCGCTCGAGCAGAGAATTTGAGCTCCCAGCTTTTTTTTCTGCAGACATGGCTCTCGCTCGAGCGGGGAAGTTGACGCTTGAGCGGGGAGCCATGTAGGCAGGCAGTCCGCTCGAGCGGTAAAGTTCGCGCTCGAGCGGGAATTTGAGGTAACTAATACTTTTGTAGACTTATGGGTCCGCTTGAGCGGGGAATCCCACGCTCGAGCGGGGACCCTATTTTCTGAAATTTTAAAAATGCATCCTGTGTTCTGTTTTCCGTTCTCTTTCACTTGTAAGCACTCTTAGGCATATGTTAAGCATTGTAAATGAGTTAATGAGATAAGAATAAAGCCTAATGAGGAGTATGTGAATTAAAGAACGGATTGAACTGTTAGTGACCTTTTTGTGTTCATGAAATGTGTAGGGTCAAGTTCCAGGGCAAATCCACAAGCCGATCACTGTGAGTAATATCGATATTTGAATGCTTGTGAATGTCCAATTGTTTATTCCCTTATAAGCTTATGAATTGCTAATTGGGATTGTGGATGTGAGTCAAACATGAATGGACCAAAGGTCGTTTTGTTAAACATGAATGGACCAAAGGTCGTTTTGATAAACATGAATGGACCCAAGGTCATTTTGACATGAATGAATGGGCCGAAGGCCGTTTTGACATAAATGAATGGGCCAAAGGCCGTTGTGATACGAATGTGTGGGCCAAAGGCCGTTTTGACGTACATGATTGGGCTAAAGGCCGTTTTGACATACATGATTGGGCCAAAGGCCGTTTCGACATAAATGAATGGGCCAAAGGCCGTTTTGATACGAATGTGTGGGCCAAAGGCCGTTTTGACATAATCGAATGGGCCGTAGGCCGCTGAACAAGAATGGAAATCTAAAAGGGCCAAAGGCCGGAATGTTGGAATTGCAGTCATGTGATTTGTATTTAGTTATGTATATCTTTTAAATAGAAATATGAATTGGGCCCAAGGCCGTTTGGAATATGTTGTTCTACAATGTTATGTAAATGCTGTATTTGATATTATTCACTGGGCTATCGCTCACGCTCATTCATGTGTTTGTAGGTGAGCCAAGAGATGCACAAACCCAGCCCCAGTGAAGTTTGCCAGGAACAACATGAGTTTTGGGGAGTCAACCTTGTGTCTCACGCACGAGACCCATCCTTGCCATTTTGTTATGTATTTACACTTTGTCTTGTTGGCAAGGACTTTATGTGTATTTGTAGATAGTCAGCCATGGGTTGACTCATGTTGGATGATTCTGTGTGTAAAGAATTTTTGGAACTGTACTTTTGATGTGGGTTATTAACGCATATGTATATGGTTTGCTTGGAGTGCATATAAGCACGGCTCTATGGACAAAGTTTTTAATTACTGCTTCCGTTTGGCCCCTTTACTCTGTTGAGTTACGTCTATTTTGGTTTGAGGCCGTAGGTAATCTTTGGATTACTAGCCGGTTATGTCCTTAACCCATGGGGGCGGGTTCGGGTTATGACAATAAGCCAATGATACATCTTTCCAATACTCAAACCAATTTACCAGTCACCAACTGGAAGAGAATGGAACCTCTACCAATTTACCAGACATCCGTTGGAAGGTATGGTACATTTGCCAAGTTCTCTAGGTGCTAGTTGGAAAGTATTGGTACCTCTTATTCTAAGCGCAACCAATTTCTCCAAGCGCTAACTAGAAGGTAATGGTACCTCTCATTCTTAGCGCATATACATTTCCCATCACAATATACCACAAGCATAAATAATCTGAGTGTATTACATACACATTAACTTTTCAACATCACAATGTCATCTTTCACTGATGACTAAGGACAAAACCTCTAAACATAGGTATTAAATACACGTAATATGATAATCCGATTCTCACAAGACCTTAAGTCCAACAACAAACATAATAATAACAATATTTAAAGATTTCAAAATCTAACCTCAAGTTCATTCTCAATTTACAAAAGGTTACAATGTCATTTTCTTTCCAAAACAAATTTCTACATTACATTAAAATCCACATCCATGATGTCAAAGCCACAACCCGATTTCCCTTCAACATAATCAATCCCAATTTGTTCCATTATCATGGTTAACTCTTCAATTTAACAATTAACACATTTACACAAGCCATAAGAAATAAAACACAACCCTTGTTTAACTTTACTCCTTATCAAATTGTTGAGCTAATAATATTAAAATTAGGGCTTTTTCCTTTCTTCAACATAAATACATAAAACTACTCTCCAATTAACCAAAACAATTGCCAATTAACAATTAGAAACCCCACATTATCAAACCCTATATCTCTCTTACATGCTTTTTGAAAATTCATAATAAACATGCTTTTTATGTAATAAAATCTACCCCATGTCTATCTATAGCCGAGGTATTGAAAAGGAACAAAGAAATCCCCATCTCTTGAAGAGACGAGAAGAAAGCCAAAATTTCTACGGCGATGAAAACACGATCTGCTTAAATTAAAATGAAGCCCTTGCGACCTTTTACGTTTTGGTCAAAATAACTATGGGTCAAAGATGAGTGGAGTAGATGAAATCAAGGCATGAAGAGCTTGGAAGCTCAAAAATGGTAGAAGGAGAGAGAAGAGAGAGAGAGTAAAGTGATCTAGATGTGACCAAAAGTGAATTTTATAGATGTTGAATTCGAACAGACCGCTTGAACGAAGAATGCAAACTCCTAAAAGTTCAGAACGAACAAGGCAGACCGCTCGAGCGACTAACCTTGCGCTCTAGCGAACATCAACAACTCTTAGAATCACAGATCTGCAAAAGTACTGGAAGACTCGTGTCACGACCCAAACCTACCCCTATAGGTTTAGCATCGTAACCGGCCAGTAATCCTTAGATTACCGAAGGCCTCTGAACAGATTAACATATGATAAGGGGCTGCAGAAGTAATAACATAGATATAAATGTCCAATGAGCTGTGCTGACTTATATGAAACAGAGTAATTTAAAACTTTATATACAAATCAGAGTGCCAACAAAACGTTATACCACACACGTTATAGATTCTTGAGTACAGCCAACATAAACAAATTCAGTCTCATGCATAAATAGACTAATCAAAAATTGAACCCCTAACACTTCGGGAACCTCCACGTGAGGCACAACGATCGGCTGACAACAGAACACAGTCCCCCACAAAACCTTTGGGCTCGAACTCCAGAATGCTCACCTATATACATATATTTACAAACAGTGAGCTATAGCCCAGTGAATAACATTAAGGTAAAGGGGTTAGTGAACGAATTCCGAACATTTTATACGTATATAACAGATCATTGCATAATCATAGTCATCTCATATCAGAACATAATAATGGCATATCCCATAGAACATGTCGAACATATCACATAACGTCTTCCGACTAGAGTAACAGGTTCCGGACACCGATTAAACACATATCACCACAATGAAGTGGCTAAGGAGATCTCATAAATGTCATGGACCCGTATTTTCATGCCGTCCCCCATGACTTGGGACTATCTATGGATGCCATAATAGATTTCAAACTTGGAATGTTCGTTCACAGAAGCATATATCATTTCAGAAATCATAGCATATCTTATCTCATTAACGTTACCCACAGTGGTTCCCGTAAATGGTCAATCAATCCTCGAGTCTTGACCTACAATCACAAAATACATAGCACAAAATATGTCTCATTATTATTCATTCATGTGGTCATACATGGCTTAGCTTTCTCACTTTAATTTCCCATTCATTCCATGCTACACAACTTGTTCATATTGCCCATATACTCGGATTCTACACATATTTTTTAATTCACTTACTTATGTTATTTCTTAGCTTATTAATCTTTAACGGCTCATAAATCATGCCTAAGAATGTCCATATAGAGATGGGAGTGAAGATATGTGCTTAAAACATCTTTTGAAAACATGTTGAAAATAGGCTGGTGGCTAGAGCCAGCTTTTCTTGGCTAGAGCCAGCAGAAGGCAAAAACAGAGCTCGCTCGAGCCAAGACTTCTTCGCTCGAGCCAGCCTTTGGCAGAGTGCAAAATTCTGAGAGCTCGAAATGTTGGCTCGAGCCACCACTTCTTCGCTCGAGCCAATCAGAAAATTCTGGCAAAGCTTAACAAAAATGGCTTCCAAACCACCTTCAAACCTTAGGGTCTTGCATGATTTGATCAAACACACAAAAATAGCTTTAGAAAACTTCAATACAAGACCCTTAAAACATCTTTTATTCAAAAACTCATCAATTCTTGAAAGGTTTGAACCGAAACTCCTTCATGCAATATTTTAACTCTTCCATGGTTTTTCATAACATGCAAATGGTGATCCACAAATTCATGAATTCTGAAATTATGGACATGATATAAACTCACATGCATGCAAGGATTTCAAAACTTAACTTTAACAAGATCAAATCAAAGATAAATCTACCATGAATGCACATGCAAGGCACCTTCAAACCACTCCTTAAGTTAATTTCGTGAAAATGGTTCCAAGATGAGCTAAAATCATAATACATGGGGGAATAGCTACAGAAGAGCTTAAACTCTTACCTAGAGCTGGATTTCACACAACAAGAGGTGGTCTTCCTAGTTCTCTCATTCTTCCTCTAGCTTATTGAGTTCATCTTTTCACTTCCTAGCCAAACTTCCTCTCTCTCTCTCTCTCTCTCTCTCTCTCTCTACACAACCGAACTCTCAACACAGAGGCTAAGGGAGCAAGAGAATGGCACAAGGACTCTCTCTCTCACTCGGTTGAAATACACACACACACCTCACTTTGAGTTTAAACACATGCACACTCCCAACACACACATACAAGGGTTTTGGTTCCCTACACTCCACCCCACCAAATGCCTCCACACATTATGCTCTAATCATATCTTGGACCAGTAAGAGGATAAAATTAGACACTAATCATGCATCATCTAATTCAACACAAGTAGCCTTAATTAGTCAAAGTTAGCACAAAATTCAATTAATCCCAAAAATAGTTCCTGTCAAGGCTCAAGTTAATCACATGCGATTTTACGGAATCGAATTAATTTTTAATAAAATTCGCCATGGTGTTCTAAAAAAATTCTAAATAGTCAATCCATGTGCTCAATTCGGTTTCTGAAAGCATTTAGGCTAACAATTTCAGATTCAAAGTAGAAATCATGACAAATAACTTTCAAATCAGATAGATATGCACAAATTACTACAAAGCACATAATAAACCCATAATTAATTTTATTCACTTAATTAAGATCCTTAATTACTGATTAGTGGCTAATTACGGATTGGGGTTATTACAACTTGTTAGAACACTCGAGTGACCAATCCATCGCTCAAGCGATGAAGAAAATTTTAGAATGCTACATTTACACTAGTCTACTGAATAGTTTACAACTTCAGGGTTTTTACATTTGTGTAGTGGATAGTTTAGCTTGGCCAGTGGGATAGTTAGAAGTAAAACTTCTATGTTTAAATCTTATTTCTGTAATACTACATATAATTAGGGGTAGATAAACCTCACGCTAAGTTGGGTTCGGGACGGGTTTGCACTATTTAATAAAAGAATGCATGTTATTTCAAGTTTGGTTTGGTCTAACATCGAACCTAATCTAACCATTTCAATCCCAATCTGAAAAAAAAAATTTCAAATCCAAAACTCACCCACCTAACTCAAGATATGAGCTATAAATTTTTTTTTAATTATTTTGAATGGATATTAAATTGTTTAGACCTTTTAATTATTATTTGGATTTAGAACGGTAACAAAATTCAATGATAAATAAATATGATTTTGAGAAAATTTGTGATAAATTTATATTCTTATCATTATAAGTCTTTAAGGACAATGGTGAAACTATTGGGGCCATAAGGACATTTGTTGAAAATTTATTGGTCAAAAGAACATTTGTTAAAGGACATCACCACCTATCTGTTCAAATTTTTATTTTAACTATATGTTCAAATATTTTTTTATTGTTTAATTTTTTGAACCTATTTGTTCAAATTTATATCTATCTGTTGAAATTCAGTAATTTTTTTTTTCTATTTTGTTGAAATTCACTAAGCTTATTTTCCCTATCTATTGAAATTCACCAAGCCTATTTTTTCCTATATATTGAAATTCACCTAGTATATTTCCCTATCTATTGAAATTCACCAAGCCTAATTTTCTTATTTGTTAAAATTCACCAAGTCTATTTTTCTTCTTTGTTAAAATTCACTAAAGTTATTTTTTTAATCTATTGAAATTCTCCAAACATTTTTTTCCTATTGTAGACGTCCCCGAACGTCCTGGGAAGGAATCCTGTTTTGTTCATTTGGGCTTACTACAGTTCAGGACTCAATGTCACGGTCCTGTATCTAATCTCGCAGAGTGTAATGCAAGACCAATGAATTATCTAAGAGTCTAAATTCGGCAAATCGTTTTTGAAAACAGATTTTTTTGAAAGAAGTGCCAAGCATGGACTGCTTTGCCAGATACAGAGTCGCCACCTAAATATTTATTTTGGGGAAATTTAGGAAACCCTGACTCGTTGCCTAAGGCCACGTGTCCGTCATCACCAAAGTTGCCTCGGCTCGGGAACTTAGGTACGATTGGGGAAGGTCACTTCGTGAGCACCCCCGCTCGCCCGATCAAAGATCGGCCTCTACTAACCATGATATCGAGTTTTGAAAACATTATGTTCTCTTATTCCGGTTTATTAGCCTAGAATTACTATGTGATGCGTGCATCATACAAGTATAGGCTGGATCGCCTAAGTTGGAACAAAACATTTCATGTTTGTTTTTGAAAGCGGTTCCCTACTCGCAAGTAGGCTAAAATGCGGATTTTGCCACCCTCAAGTGGGCTTAGAAAACATGGTGATTTGCCACTATCTAGTGGGCTTAAAACTCGCAATCAATGAATTGTTCCAATTCAGATAATCCAACCTCCACCCACAGGCATTCAGGCAATTATATCACATAAGCACATAGCCTCATGGTAAAAGATGCTATCATGGCAACACTCACACGCATGCAAGGATGCTAAAGCATAAACACTTACCGAGTACTCCAAGCCAAAGAAAGAAGCTAATTAGAAATCATGCATGAATCCTAACTATGCTAAGATGCCTAATGCAACACATGCAGGAATGTAACTACAATAAGCTTGGCTATTCTAAAGATGGCATGTGAAATGCTACAACTAACACGTATTCAACTCGGAATTGAAATACAACGCAGTTAGTATGATGCGCCGAGCCCGGTGCATGCAAGATAGATGAATGGATGCAAATATGCGAGCATAAGTATGCTAATTGAAACATGCCCTAATCTAATCATCATAAGCTGGTAAATAAAAAGGGGAAAGACGTGGGGTTGGAAGACATACATCACACGCACGCACACTTATTATAATTGTGCCCTCGCTCAGAGGGTCTGAATAAATAATTAAATATTACAAAACCCTAATTAATTAACAAATTAACTAGGAAAGCGGATAAATTAGCATGCAAGCCTATGGACCGCTTCGGCTCTGTTCCGAATGATGAAAGATGCATGCTCGAGTCGCCTCGTCGAAAAATTCCTCGCGATGCCTGGATTTGCCTCTGTTTGCAATTAATCTCGGAATGTTGTGCAAAGCTCTAGAAGGTTGCTGATTTCTGGTTTGCTGCAACAGAGAGCAAGAAAGGGGCATGGCAAAGTATTTTCACATATGTATGCACACCTCAATCCTCGTGCCACCAATCACGCATCTCGATGCATGATGGCCGAGGAGTCGAATTGCACGACTCTATGTGAAATGAATGCACATGACAACACAACAAGGCCTAGACTCCATCATGGGTAATCCGGAGTGTCGGCAACCGGGAATTGAGACACGTTTCGTCACTTTGAGTACGAAACGTTCCTCGTTTCCCGTGCTTGGGCTAACTCCTATCCTAAACACAATGCAAATGAGATGGCATACACAATACGACTAACATGCAACCTAGCATACGCAATGTTATGGACTAAAATGGCATACACAATGCAAGTGACACAACATGGCATGTACAATGCACTAACATGCAACCTAGCATACGCAATGTTGTGGACTAAAATGGCATACACAATGCAAGATGGACTTACAGCAATATGAGTGGACCTTAACCACACTCACATCAGTGGCCATATGATGAAAATGAGACAACCGAAACACATGCAAACATGCATGGATGCAAAGGACCGATCCTAAGGCATAACATGCAACTCTAACTAAGCATGGCAAAGGATGAAACATGGCATAGGATGGGACATGATACAGCTCTAAAATGGCATAAAAGATGGTCCCGAAACATGCAAATATGTCACATAATGCATGCTAGGTGGCTTGGGTACCGAAACTAGTGAAGTGCGTTACACTAGAGGTACCCAAAGCGATGCACAAATGGAAAAACCAAACCCAAACAGACCCTAGGCAGGTCTGAAATAGTGGGAAAATGGCCTAAAATGGTGGCTCAACATGCAAGGAAATGGAGCTCACTCAATAATCTGAAAACAAGGCATTCATGGACAACTCTCAAGCACACTTAAGGCTTAGAAAACATGGCAATATGGCATTCATGCAAGCTCTAAAATATGATGTATAATGGACCCAAAACATGAACACACCTCAGTATATGCATGGAATGAGCCTTAAAACTCAAAGTTAAGCATGAGTATTGAACTACAAGCATGCAAAACAAATATCATTCGATCATGAGAGCCAAAAATAGAGCTAAGGCAGTCCAAAATATGCACAAAATCAGTTTAAGGCATAGCCAAAAAGTGCTAAAATCAAGGGTCAATAAGGCATGCAAAGAAAGCTAGTGAACCATGAGTTGCACTACAACTATATGAAGCACATGAGAGCTCACCAAACCAGCCACAAACAGAAGTAAGGCATGCCAAAATATGCCCAAAAACCCACTGAAACTTAGTCGAGGCATGCAAGAATGATAGGCTCCTTTGATGGGCTAATAAGAGGGTTATTCTACACATATATGATGGACATACAAAATGGAAAAACCACCTCTGGAAAGAGGTTATGACAGCCCTAAAACCCACCAAAAAGGCCTTGAAATAAGTCTAGGAAGCATGCAAGTGAAAGCCCCTTTGAAAGGCCTTGAATAGGATTGTTCTACACATGCATAATAGACATTCAAAATGGCCAAAAAGGCTCTAGACAGAGCTTATGCAGACCTTAAAACTCACCAAATAGGGTCTAAAACATGACTTCAAAACATGAAAAATGGTGCTCCCTTAGAAGGCCAACAAAGCTAGCAAAGAGAACAAGGGGTGAGAGGGTCACCCCTCTTTGATTTTAGGGCTCAAAAACACATATTGGCCACTGAAAATCCATTGGATTTCAGCGGCCAAAAGGCCAAACCAAGGCCAATACAAATGCTCTAATGCATAGCCCTAAACATGAGGAAATGAAGCATGTAAAGGGGAAGATGACTCCAAACAGAAAAAAGACCTTGATTAAACTTAAAGAGGAACTTAAAAAAAAACTTTTTTCAGTTTATGTCAAAGTCCAAAAATGCTTGAAAATAGGGCTAAGATATGAAGCAAAATAATGTAAGAAAAAGGGAAATAGAGGCTTACCCTTGTAGAGCCGACCCTCAGCAACTTCTGGACCAAGCTAATGAGCCTTCAACCTCTGCAAATCAGTTCCAAGGTGCTTGGATGGATAGTGGAGGTGTTGTGCTAGGAGGTGTAGTGTAAATGGTGCAAGAACAATGGAGTTTGGAGGCTTGGGATGTAGAGATATGATGAGAAGTGTATGTATGCCTTCAACAAAAGGTTCAAACCTTGCAATGGAGGAGGAGGCCTCCCTTTATAGAGAAGAGAGGCTAAAGCTTCTCTTGGAAGCTTCAAATATCCTCCATACACGTGTATGGAGGATGCACCAAATGCCTCCCAGCTGGCACAGCTGGAACAAACTCAGAGAGAGGAAAAAGCAGAAAGTAGACCGACCAGGTAAGGTGGTTGGTTGGCCACTCCCCCTGGTCGGCCGACCAGGGGTCAAAAATTTCAAGCAAGAAAAGTGGTCGGCCACCCCAGATTGGTGGCCTCCCAGATGAATGCAGCTCAGTGGTATGGTGGAAAACCAGAAATTGTGACCTAGGAGAGAGGAAAACCAGCTTTCTAGCAAGGTTCAAAAGGGTTAGGAAGAAAATTTGGTCATCCTACCCATATTGGTGGCCTCCCAGATGAGTAGAACACAATGGTGGTATGGGAGACCCGAAATTGTAGCTCAAAAGTGAGGGAGACCACGTACCTGCCAAGAAAATCGGGCGGCGAAGAGAAAGGTGGTCTCCAAGAAGAATTGCTAGTCTCCCACCCCCATGCCACCTTCCTAACAATGAAAATAGGGTCCATGCCAAAAATGAACCCACACCGATGCAAAACGAGGGTTCGAGGGCCAAAACGCGCAGGCGGGGGCCCCAAAAACTGACTATTAAGCACCGGAGGTGGCGTACGACCACGAAGGTGGTCTCCCGGGCCATAGTGTCCCTCAAGAGAGAGGAAACAAGGTGTGTGCCAAAAACCAGAGCAAACGGAGATAGTTAAGTGGTCCTGAACCGAGGCATACGGGTGACGGCTCCGAAAATCGGAAACTGATCTCCGAACAGGAAAAATGGCCTACGATCACGAAACGTAGCCTACGGCCACTGAGAGATGGTCTACAAGACCTCTCCCTTCCTTCAGGAAGAGAAAACAGAGAAAACAGGACCTGGTTCGCAAACTGAGGCAAAGCACAAAAGAGCCCTAAAGTCCGGAGGCAAGGCTCTCAGTCGAGACTCTATGACCTCAGAATGAGCACAATATGCAACATCACCGAGAGCTCAATTGGCGACGTCTGAGTCTTAAGGTCGGTCAAAAATGGGGTGTCTACACCTATCTATTGAAATTCAAGCAAAGAGAAAAGCAAAGTTTAAAAGCACCAAAATCGTGATTAGTGATGGCAAAATGCAAAGAAAGAATCATTGGTCTCCTTTTTTATATAAACAGAGACTAACTTCGGCAGCTTAAAGACCTCACTCACCAATGTAAGTGGCTGGAGATGTAAGAAGAGATACGAGAGAATGAGACAAAAATCGATTGAGGCAAAAACAGATTGGTTGGTGTGGGTTCAGTGGAAAAGGGATGAGTGAGAGCTGAGAGTTGAGGAGGGTGTGTGAGAAAGAGTTGTTGAAGCCATTGATAAGCAAGAGATAGAAAGAGGTGTTTGTGAATCTGAAGAGAGAGAGACTCATCTTCTTCAAGTTCAATGGACACTTTGTATAGTAGGATTTCATTTATTGGAGACCCTAGGATTTTAATCGAACCAATTCTCCATCATTGGGTCAGAAAAGGACGAAGAACTTCAAACGATCATTAATCGAGCACATGACAAAAAACTTCATCAATTAATTGAACATAAAGAACACACATGAGTGAACAATTTTATTTGTATAATCTTAGAAGTTATTTCCCCTACGCTGTGTTTGGTTGAGGGATTTGCAAAAAGAAAGAAAAAGATGTGTAAAACTAGGTGAAATATAAGTATATTTTATTCATATTTCACCTACCTTTTCCTTTTTTTTTTTCCAAATTCCTTCCCAAAGCTCTAATCAAACAGAACGCTAGGGTCTGTAAAGTTTTATTTTAATCTTCATTCTCCATCAGTCAAGCACGGAAAATGTGGGGTTGGTGATAACGACATGGTCATCAAGGCGGTGGGTGATGGCGAATGGATTGGCGGTAGATCTGTGCAAAGGAATCAACACCGATGGTGGTGAAGAGAGAAGATGAAAAAAGAGAAGATGGTGGAGCAGTTGGAGAGGAAGGAGAGAGAATGAAGTGAGAAATGATCAATTTTAACAGATAAAGATGGTTGAGACTGTCTTTATAAACTTAACGATGTCCTTATAGACTGAATAGTTTAGCGCATAAAGTTTTAGACAAAAGAAATTTAAAGTTGGACTTTGTTCTGAGCGTCTATATCGTTAACAAATATTTTAATTGAAGTTTTAGAAAGAAAAATCTAGGGTAAATTACAAACACACCACTTGAGATTTACTTAAATTACAAATTATCCCCATGTGGTTCTAGAAATTACATAATGCCTCCTAAAGTTTCTAATTTCATAACAAATAGGTCATTTTATTAATAAATCATTAAGTTAATTAACAGTTTTTAATAATGTTACAATTTTATTTCAATTAATAGTTCAGATAATTTTATTATTGTATAAGTGAACAGTTAGAAATTTCACTTTTTCAATTAATTCTGTTAAATAAAAAATTCTGACAGAAAGGTATTCGTAATTTTCCAAACCAAAGGTGGCAATTCGTATTTTAAACAAATTTCATGAGGTGTATTTATAATTTACCCAAAAATCTATGTATATATACTTTTTTGTCTTTTATATTTATTTTATAACAAAAATAATATAAAATTATAATAAATATTTTATAAATGGCCAGGCTGAGTAGGATTAGACCATAACTCTTTATCCCAAACTTAAGTCGAATATATTGAATGAATACAAAATCTCAACCCAACTTGATATTATAGATAAAATAATTTTTTTAAGGGTAAATTACAAACCCCCTTGAGGTTTACTTAAATTACAAATTACGCCCTGTGATTTTAAAAATTACATTATGCCTCCTAAGGTTTCTAATTTCATAATAAATAGGTCTTTTTATTAATAAATGATCAGGTTAATTAACAATTTTTAATAATATTAAAATTTTATTTCAATTAATAATTCAGATAATTTTATTATTTTGTAGGTGAACAGTTAAAATTTTCACTTTTTCAATTAATTCTGTTAAATAAAAATTCTGACAGGGAGGTATTTGTAATTTTTCAAACCACATGTGGCAATTCATATTTTAAGCAAACCTCAGGAGGTGTATTTGTAATTTACCTTTTTTTTTAAAAGGTGATTCTACTTACACCACTATTTAATCTCTTTACACCCTCCATCTCATTACACCACTAAAAAAAATGTAATTCTCATTACACCTCTAATATATTACCAAAACTAACCCTAAATTAACTATTTCATCTCTTTACATCGCTAATTTTGACAACACAGTACTAAACAGTTTACATTATTCCGGTATTATGCTGTCAGAAAAAATAGATCTCTGTAGCATTTTGTTGCTATACATTTACAGAGACACCTTCTTCCAAACAACGATTTTTTAATTTGTGGTGGGCCTGTTCGGTAATACAATGCTAATTAATTTGAATTATTTCAGTGCCATGTTACCGGACAATATTTTTTTTCCCAGCATTATGTTGTTGTCCAATTAGATAATAATAATAAATTAATTTGGGCTACTTGTGAAGTACATGTTCAGTGATACATTGTTACAGAAATGAGATTACTCTAGTGTCATGTTGCCAAACTACAATAGAGTTGTCTAGGCTCCCATCGCTGTACATTGAAAGATTTACTTTTTCCTTGAAGCATCCATAAAAAAATTCATAAATCAAACACGAATCCATAAATTCATACATAAAAAGTATTCATAAAAATTGTTCATAAAAACATCAAATGCACGAATATCCATAAAGTATCCATAAAAACTATCATTGTTTGCATCCATTAATCAAACATGTTATCACAATTCGTCTTGGTAATTTGTATGTAATTTTTCCCCCCTTAATAGAAATAGACATCTACACTTTTTAAAACTTGTCAACCTTAATCGTTCCCCTTTGATCTTCCTGTTGTCTCTATAGTAACCACTTCTTTTACAAGCAAGTATAAGTCTTGGTTTTCTACCATTGCTTCTTGTATCTGATGTCTTTATAACAATGACAAATCCAGTCTTCTTCCCAACACCAGAAGCCCATTTAATTAATGTTTCATGACTACGAAAAATCTAAAGATAATAAATACATTTATACGTCAAATTATTAATAAAACTCAATACAAATTAAAAATAAGAAAAATCGTATTCATAAAAAAACTTGACAAACCTCGTCTGTAATGAATTCATGACTAGAGTTCACTAATAATATAGTACTTGCGTTGTTGCAGTGAATATAAGTATAATCCTTCTAGGAAAAAAATATAAAAAATAAAAAAATGAAACTGAAAATACATGGTAATGAGAAGCCAAACAAATTTAAAAATTCAGTTTGAGTTTACCGGAAATGTATCTTTTATTCAGTAGTTGGTTACCAAACTTATATTTTTTGTTCGGCAATGTGATGTCGGACTATTTTGTTTTGTTCGATTTCGAACCACCGAACGAAAATCGAATGCTAGTCCAAAAAAAATGAAACAAAAACCTGCCAAATAAAAAAAAAAAAAATCATAATTTCACTTTTTTGACAGTTTTTCGTCACCATTTCTTCATGTATTGCTTTATTTAATTAGCAATATACTATGATTCTCACTTTTTGAAAAGAGATGTGTAGAAGAAAAGAAAAATTAAGAAAGGAAAAATAGGAGTATGAATTGAAGACTAAGGAGTGTAAGAAGATAACAAAATATACTTAATTTTAGTGTTTTGTCCTTAAAGGTAATTTCGCACATGGATAAAATTGAAAGAAAAAAAAAAAAAAACTCATATGAAAGGTATAGAGAGGTAAAGTAGTGGTGTAAGTAGAATCACCGTTTTTAATGTTTTGTCCTTAAAGGTAATTTCGAATATGGTTTGCAGTTGCGTTTGGGCATTTGATGAAAAAGCCAAACGTGGCTTTAGTCCTGTTTGGTAGAGCTGTGAGGAAGTGATTATAAATTATAGCTTAACAAATTATAGCTTACAACTGTGAGCATAAGCTGGTAACCTGTTTGGTATAGTTGTGGGATTATAGATTTAAGCAGTAGAGTAGTGTTTGGTAAATAAGCTGTAAAATAGCTTTTTGCTATGTAATTGTCATTTTTGCCCTAATGGAAAAATGTACCAAATTATACCTAATTTGGTACATTTTTCCATTAAACTCACCAAAAAACTATTTTTCCAACACCCATAACTCAATATGCAGTGTCCATCTGTTAAGTTAGGGGTGTGCATGGGTTGGAGCAAAGCGGTTTAGGAGAAAAAAATAACAACCTGTAGACGCGCCCTTGCGCCTCACTCTACAGTTCGAACTCCCCTGTTTTTGTTTGTTTTGTTGCGGTTCTTAATCTGAACCAAAGAGTCCAACTTTGGCAAATCGTTTGAGAAAACAGATTTTTGAAAAGTAGTGCCAAACATGGACTGCTTTGCCAGATACAGAGTCGCCACCTAAATATTTTTAAAATGGGAAATTTAGGAAACCCTGACTCGGTGCCGAAGGCCACGTGTCCGTCATCACCAAAGTTGTCTTGGCTCGGGAGCTTGGGTACAATCGGGGAAGGTCAGCTATGAGCACCCCCTTTCGCCCGGTCCGAAGACCGGCCTCTACTAACCGTGATATCCGATTTTGAAAACATTACATGCTCTTGTTCCGGTTATTAGCCTAGAATTACTATGTGATGCGCGCAGCAAACAAGTATAGACTAGATTGCCTAATTTGGAAACAAGCATTGCATATCCGTTCGTTTTGAAAAACAGTTTGAAATTGCTACTCGCAAGTAGGCTAAAATACGGATTTCAATGAGTTATTCCAACTCAAGCAATCCAACCTCCACCCACAGGCATTCAAACAGTTTATCTCATATAAGCACTTAGCCGCATGGTAAGCATACTGTTATGTTAACATCCACACGCATGCGATATGCTAAAGCATAAATACTTACACCGTACTCCGTGTCAAAACAAGAAACTAGTTAGCAAACATGCATGACCTAGTTCATGTTAAATGGCTAATGCAACACAGACGAAGATGCAATTTAGAGTAGGCTCGGCTAACCCTAAAGATGGCATGTGAAATGCACTTTATTCGATGCACGTATTCAATTTGGAATTGGAAATACAATGCAGTTTGTATGATGTACCGAGCCCGATGCATGTCAACAAATGCATGGATGTACACATGCATAGCATAAGGTATGCTAAAATAAACGTGCCCTAATACTAACCATTAAAAGCAGGTAAGTAAAAGGGAGAAAGAAGTGGGGGTTGGAAGACATACACACCACTCACCCACACTTATTACAGATATGCCCTCGCTCGGAGGGACCGAAAGAATATACAGTCCCAAAATAATACAGTCCAAATACAGAATAAATTAATTATTACAGAAATTTTCAATTATCAAATTAATATTAACATAAAAGAAAGGGGCCCCAGCCTTGCCTCGGGATGCGTGAATGATGCATGCTCGAATCCGACTTGCTCGGAAACCCGCATCATGACACTGTTGCCTCTGCTTTTGCTGCCCTACCTCTCTGGAAAACTGCCAAAGTCTTAGGACATGCTCCCTGAACACTGAGGATCATCATCGGCTGAATGGAATGTCCACCGGCCATGTATAATAGTCACCGGCCATGAGTGAAGTTATCGGCACGAAATGTTTGCCGGTCGGCACCATATCCTGCCGGTCGGCACAAAATTCCTGCAGAGGACAGTTTGACAGCAACAGCAGGCAAACAGTGCATGATATGGATTTTAGAACAAATGTAAGCATGGTCAATGCTCCCTATCATGTATGGGACTCAATGAAGCATGACCCTTGGTTCTTGGGCCATTAATTATGCATCTTGGTGCATGATAGCCTAAGGAACCAAGATTGCACTTTAATGTGAAAATGCATGCAACACACAAATGAAACCAAAACCTTATCATGCATGGATCAAACGCCTTGGTGACCAAGGGTTGAAACAAGTTGCACCACTTGTAGTGTGAACTCCACTCAACCCTCATGCTTGGCTTGACAACCCCAAACCAAGCCATGAAATGCATGTATGCAACATAGCTCAAATGATGCAATATGAGAATTAGGATGCAAGCACACCAAATGTCATGCAATTACCATGTTAAGCATGCAAAAATGCTAGAGTATACAAGATGCAAATGTCATGCAAATATGGGCCATTATGTAAGAAGAATCATCATGCTATCACACCTAATGGACCCAACATGCAACAAGCATATGGTAAGTATACAATGATGGACTTAACCACAATGGGGCAGGCCTTGAACCTCCCCAAAACAGTGGCAAAAGATGCCCGAAATGGTGACTGATTACCTATGCAAACATGCAAGTCAAAGGGCCTAAGGTTAAGGCACAAAGGGAGCACTCCTTGCTACCATTAACATGGCCACTCATGGCATATATTGGACAACCAAAAACAGATATTTAGCATGCAAAAATACACCCAAATCCCTCTGATATGGCAACCCCAAAACACCTTGAACAATCAAGCATGCACAAGGCCTATTTCAAGGCATAAGAGGACACACCTTCAAAACATGAAATAAGTCACATATGTAAACATACTAACATGGTTTATGGACTGGAATAGGATCCTAAATGATACCAAATCATGAGGATAGTCCAAGCTAAACATGCTAGAGGCCGATACAACAAAGGCTTACATGCCAAAATGCAAAGACAACCATACCAAGCATGCCAAACATGGCAAAAATAGTGGCTCACAGCCCTTAAACTTGACAAAATGAGGCAAATAACTTCATGAAGTGAGGCTCATACATGCAAGAAACATGGCCTAAACTCATGGCTCATTTATAGGCAAACTAGAGCATTACAAAGCAAGTATAAGAAGCATGTTAAGGACTACAAAACCAACCAAAAACAGAGATGACATATGATCCAAAACACCCAAATAAGCTCTAAAATGAAGGCATATAAGACTAAAAATGCATGCTACCATGTGAGCCAAAGTAAAGGCCAAAGAGGGACAAAGGGGGAGGGGGGGTGTCCCTCCCCTATATACGACTCCAAAATACCTCCCTCACCATTGAAAAGTTTTCAGTGGTGAGAAGACCAAGGACACCAAGCAAATAAAGCCTTAAGAAAAGGCAACAAAATGGCCAAAACAAAGGCCTAAGAGGGTGAGCTTTCACTCAAACCACAAAACCTCCTTAATGAATGTTCTTAAGCATGAAAATGTAAGCCTTTTTTATGTTGAACACAAAGCCAAAAACACAAAGCAAGATAGGTAGAAAGCTAGTGCAAGTTTGGGAAAACTAAAGCAACATGCTTACCCTTGAAGACTCCTTGAAGAACAAGTGATGTAGCCCTCCTCTAATGATCAAAACCAGTCCAAAACCACCACAAACAACCCTCCAAGTCCCTCAATCTCGGAGCTAGGTGTAATAGTATGTGTAATGGTGTAAAAGTGAGGTAAAACACACTATTTAGATCTAAAACACACACACAAGGATGAGAGAGATGGAAAAAATAGAGAGAGGAAGTGTAGCTCAGATCTAGAGATATATGAGCTCTGGTTTTTATCTCTCAAATGGCCAAAAAAACCCTGAGCCAAGAAGACAAGGCCTCCTCTTATAGAGGAGGCAATCTTGTAAGCTTAGCAACTAAGCAAACAAGAGGCCCATCCCTCCATACACGTGTATGGAGGGGAAGCAAGTGCTATACAGCTGCTTCAAAATATCTCAAAAAGCAACTGAACAATAGTCGGCTGGGCAAAAATGTCATTTTGCCAAAAAAGAGTGCCGACCGGCAACAAATAGTGCCGACCGGCAATATACATTGCCGGTGGAAACACAAAACCAGCCGGTGGCCTCTAGCCACTGCCGGTGGTGCAAGGGGATGTCTCACAAGGCATCCTCTGCCTTTCCAAGACAAAACACAAGTGTTTGGTGTAAAACCAGACACAAACAGTCGAGTTCGGAGATCCTGAGGCAAGGCGCGTAGCCGAGAACTCCAAACGAACACAATCATGGATAATCACCGGGTGTTCAAGCGGTGACGTCCAAGTCTTGAAGACAGTCAAAAATGGGGTGTCTACACAACCAAACTGTGATTCACAAAAACCTAACTCAAATAACTTAATCCAATCCCATTAAAATAAACAACCTCATTCAACTTAATTCCACACAAAAAAAAGAAAAAAAGAAAGCTCATACAACCTTCAACCCTATTCTTCAAATAAATTACCTTAATTCGAAAGACGAACTATCACCCAAGAGTAACAAGAAATTAAAGTCCAACATGAATAAAAAGAAATTAGCAGTACACACTCACAAGCAAACCATCCAAATTAAGCTCAAGAGAATCCAGCCAATCATCTAAATTATACAATTAAACAGTCCAAGAAATCGACAATAAATAGCAACAATTGCTACATATGCAACATCCACTCATCCGAACTCCGAAGAACCACAATAGCTTTATCCAAACTCCAAGCTTCATCAATCTACAAATGTAAGCAAGAAAAAATTGTTCAATAACAAAAATAAAAATAAAAATAAAAATTGTGAACTGGTCTGTTTGTTGATGGTTAGAAATTTTTCTTGCACCAAATTCACTGGAAAGCTAAAGCAAGCCAAATGTGGGATTTTCTTGCGCTATAAAAATTGTGAACTGGTTTTGACAAAAATCTTTACTCTTTAACATCTGCAGTCATTGTGATGATAAGTAAAAGATGACATCAAGAAAGATGCGAACATTTCTAACAATTTAGTTGTTCAAATAGGAGCATACATAGTTAGTAATGCATGTGCGATTGTGGAATCCCAAGGCCTGTTGCAAGGAATTATAACATATGCTTAATACTTTTATTAAGATTATAGCTCCTCAATTAATGGCCTTGGAAAAATCAACAAAATATCCGAAGATGTTTAAGCTTCTCTGCATTGTGAAGATTTTCAAAATCAAGTTTCTAAGCAGGTTCTGATGCATTGAAGAGTAGCAGGTTCTGATACATTGAAGAGCAATTCTTATTTCCAGTATAAATGACCATACCAGTTTTGAGGATTTGGTGGAAATGGCTAAAATGGCATGAACAAAACTTTTTTTTATGGCCAATGACACTATATATATCATACAAAAAGATCATCTCTTTAAAACAAAAAGAATTAGAAGCCACAAGTATTGTGATAGCTTGCTTTTAATCAAGTAACTGTTGGCTAGCATATTTGATGAGAGAGCAAGCCTCCCCAAAGAAATCATAAATACTGGGCACTTCCTAATTGTGTGCAATGTCAGAAATAAATGGTAACTGAAGTCTCTTTAAATGGAACAATGATAACATGACATTAAAAGTGTTTCAGAGCTTAGAAATTCAAGAATTAGATATTCATATTCTATGAATTCATAAACATGAAATTAAATTATGGGTCTTTAACATTTCTATAAATCTATCAAGTAAACTGATTCAATAACCAATTCATTTTGCACTCTTTTATAGTTCATTTGTTAATTTTATTTTTTATTTTTTTTTAAATGGTTCTCCTAGTTTTTTCCACAGTAATCACAGGTTAAACTATAATAGTACACATACATTCACATGTTCACACTTGCATAACATAATATATGTGTATATATGCAGCAAATATCAAACTTGTAATACCATAAATCCAAATCTGAATAGAAGATGAAAGACTCTATGCAATACCCATGAACAGAATCAAAAAATTCAGAAGTAGAAACATTTATATACACAAAAACAACACAGTAGACCTAGCCAAACCCAGTAGCTTTGGCTTCTTCAAATGAAGCATCCTATCATCTTGATCCTCCAAACTCTATTTGTACACTCTCTTCTCCACGCTCCTGCCTCTAGAACTTTCCATTCTTAGAAAAACTAACCCACCTCCCTAGATATAGTTTTCTTTCCAGATTAAGTAAGAAAACCAAAGATTTGTTTGAAATTTCAAAAACCCAGTTCAGAAAAACAACTAAATAACAAAGAAAGACTACTTTTCAAAATTGGGATGACTCTTATTCCAGGGAAAAAAAGTGGAGGGGTAGTGATTTGAAAATTTTGAAGGAAAACGATAGATCTTTAGCTCATTTTGGCATATATATATATAGATCTGATGACAAGAAGGCAATAATCTAGAACTAGATAAAGGAACTAACTGAATAGTAAAATATACTCAAAGAGAACCCATGCCTAACAGGGAATTAATCTTCATCAAAGATTCAAATCTAGCTTGTAGTGAAGCTACGTACGAGTTTCAGTAAGACTTTGAATAGTTTTGTTTTGGGCAAAAGAACCCCGACCCCCTACTATTTAGAATCAGCCCCAAACTCTTGCAAGCATCAATTTTTAAACCTACGGAAAAGGTTTGATCCGTGATGAAAAAGGGTGAATACCGAAGAACATAGAACCCCTAGATTTTTTGTCCTACAAAAAAGGATAAACCCCCAGAACTCGCACACCATTTCACAACCAAAAAAAAAAAAAAACCCTAAATCAATGTGCGTGTATATATATATATATATAACATACAAAAGGCATGAAATCTTACCTTTTTTGTGGAGATCAACGAAAAATAGAGGGCCAAACTGAACGATCGACTGCGATCTTCGTGATGTGGAAGAGTCGTCATCAGTCGTTGAAAGAAGAAAAGAAGTAGAGAGAAAAGTAGTGTGAGAGGAGAGGAGCTTAGGGCAACTACGAAGAGGGTATATATCATGGCAGTTTCGTAATTTCCTTAATTTTAGAGGGGCATTTAAGTCATTTCAGCCTCCCATACCAGCTGCCCGCGAGAGCTTCTATATACACACACCAAATACCCTCTTTCCACACACTTAATGATAATTAATTTTATTACAATTGTATCCCTAAGTGAAATTACTATTTTAGACGCCATTGTTAATTCAAAACATCTCAATGCACACCTCAGAGTTCACATCTGTTGCATCATGTTTGTAGCTTGTGGATGCAGAGTCATTCATAGCTTGTGGATGCAGAGTCATTCATAGCATCTTCTAAGTTCATTAAGCTAGAAGTGAAACCAAAGGGCTTTGGCATTTCGGTATTGCACATGCACTGCAGCTTCTTAATGCACTCATTCATCAACCTTCATCATTCGTAGGGAAAACATCATTATTATGGAGGATTTGCCTTCTGAAAATCAGCAAATAAGTGTTCATGTGAAACAGAGCAAAGCAAATGTGAGTTTAATTTTTTTTTTCCCCAGCGTCGTTCGGATAGCCAGAGTCGAATTGTGTTATTTGGTTCGGAAATGTACTACCGAAATAATTATTCATTTTCGGAAGTTGTTGTCCGAACAAAGTAATAAATTTCGGAAGTTGTTGTTCAAACAAGGCATTTAAATTCGGAAGTTGTTGTCCGAACAAAGTTAAATTTTACAATGTTCAACTTCCGAAATTTGAAAAAAAATTCGGACAACTACTTCCGCATGAAGTAAAATTTTTTTTTCCCATTTTATATTCCAAATTTGCAAACTGCATACCAAATTTACAGTTTCAAATTGCAAATTAATGTTTATAATGCCATTAAAAATTTGTAATGTTATACAAAACATGCAGGAATATGTGTCAACTCAAGAAAGTCAGGTTTGCGCGAATTTTGTGTTAGATTACACCACTCAATTCACAATTGAACAGGTTCACTCTACGAAATTATAACGATTATGTTTCGGATTGCTCACTAAATGTAAATGTTTGATAATATTTATTTAACTTTGTAGGTATTCAAAAGTAAGGATGAATTGCTCAACTAGGTACGTGAAGTTGGAAAGAGAAATAGTTTGGTCATTGTAATCAAAACATCAGACTATGGTGGAGGGAAAAAAGACCCAGGATGTATCTTGCTTGTGAGAGGAGTGGCCAATATAGAGCAACAAAGAAGTTAAAACATGATGGCAACAATACATCAAGAATAACCGGTACGAAGAAGTGTGGTTGTCCTTTTGATATGAGGGCTCACAGGTTTACCACACATGATGAATGGACATTGACCGTAGTATGCGGATTGCATAATCATCCACCTACGGAGCACCTCGAGGGACATTCATATGCGGGGAGGCTATCAAAGGATGAGAAAGCATTGTTAATAGATATGTCAAAGAGCATGGTTCGGCCAAAAGAAATCCTAGTAACCTTGAAACAGCGAGATGCCCTCAATGTAAGCACACTTAAAACCATTTACAATGTACGCCATCGAAACAGGGTGGTACAGAGAGCTAGAAGATCACAGATGCAACACTTATTGGGTGAATTGGCCAAGTATAATTACATTGAGCGCCATCGGTCTGAAGAGTCCACGATGACTGTGACAGACTTGTTTTGGGCACATCCTACCAGTTTGGACTTATTTCGGTCTTTCCCACGTATATTAATTATGGATTGAACATATAAAACCAATAGATATTGGCTTCCTCTTCTTGAAATTGTGGGAGTGACATCAACTGAAATGACATTCTCTGTAGCTTTCGTATACTTACAGTATGAGAGGGTTGATAACTATGCGTGGGTGTTAGCTACATTGCGTGATGTCATGGATGGGTTTGTTGTGCCAACAGTTATTGTTATTGACAGAGAGCTAGCCTTGATGAATGCCATACAGAAGATATTCCCGAGTGCTAGACATTTATTATGTCGTTGGCATATCAGTAAGAATGTGTTGACCAAATGCAAGAAATTTTTGAGACACAGCAGAAATGAGAGAAGTTCAACCATGAGTGGAACTCTGTAGTGTATTCATCTTCTGAAATTCAATATGATTAGCGTCTTAAATCATTACTTAAGGAATTCAGTAGTTATCCTGATGCAATCAAATACGTCATGGATACTTGGTTGGTTCCTTACAAGGACAAATTTGTGGCGGCATGGACAGATACGTGTATGCATTGTGGCAATGTTACAACGAACCAGTAAGATTACTTTTCTTCAATTTGTTATTAATAAGTGCCATGTACTTGATTTTAACTTGACTTACATTGAATTGAACGGGGCTGAGAGTGCACATGCAAAACTTAAAAGACAATTGGGTTCATGTCAAGTCTCATTTCAGGCATCATTTGAGAAAATACACAGTCTGCTTGAGTTGCAACACACTAATATCAAGGCTTCATTTGAGAAAAGTCTAACTGTTGTGCAACATCAATTTAAACCTTCTCAATTCAGGGAGCTACGGGGTAATGTGTCTATCTCTGCATTGGAGTATTTGCTTGTCGAGAGTAAGACAGCCAATTCCATTGGTATTGATGTTGAAGCTTGTGGATGCATCCTTCGCCATGCTCATGGTTTACCTTGCGCCCATGAGATTGCTGACCACAACAGACAAGATCGTCCTATACCACTTGCTACCATACACTCACAGTGGAGGCAACTTCATATCTCTATATGCAAGAAAGAAGAGGAAACGAAGGTGACTTGTCATGCAGAGGTAGAGTTGTTTGTGAACAAGTTTAATGAAAGTGATAGAACCATGCGGTTTGAGCTTTTGAAAAAGTTGAAAGAGATTGTATATCCAGGAAGCACTTTTCTTGTTGAGCCGGATGTGAAGCCCAAAACACGTCCTCGGGATCATAAGAAGATCAATGTTTCTACCCGTCGTGACCAGTGTGCATTTGAGTTAGTGCAATCTGGACATGATTCCTTCTCACCTAGGGACACTCAAATCACTACATTAGCTTCTATTCTGCAAACCAAGAAGAAGAGACCTGTTAGGGGAAAAGAGAAGGTGAATCCGAAAGGGAAGGCATACATTACTAGAACAGTGAAACCTGGTGCATATGTTGATGCTTTCCCTGCTGGGTTGAAACCATACATTAAGTTTGTCAAGGATGTAGCTGCAGATGAGAATTGTGGTTTCAGGGCTATAGCTGCTTCAATTGGTCATACAGAAGATGATTGGGCTCAGGTTAGGCATGATTTATTGGGTGAGCTGTACACACACAAAGAGGAATACATTAAACTTTATGGGTCCTATGAAAGGTTTGAAGAATTGACAAGCATATTGTCATACTTTGAAGACAGTCCTGGATACTCACATTGGATGACTATGCCAGACATGGGGCATCTTGTTATATCGTGCTACAATCTTGTGTTATACCACTTGTCTTTACAGCAATGTCTCACCTTTTTACCTCTTAGAACAGTGCCAGTACCTCAACTTAATAGACGTGAGATTGCCATTGGGTTTGTCAATGGAAATCATTTCGTCCAGGTATAACAGAAACTTATCAATTGGGTTTGTGCATGTACAAGAAGTTATGAGGTATGACCACTAAGTCAATTGATATTTGGTGCAGGTTTTGTTACAGCCAGGCCATCCAGTTCCTCCTATTGCCACTAATTTGAGAAAATATCGTCACCCTTGCGCTGTCGACTGGGATGATGCATATGTGCGTCGCATTCAACATTTCAAGGACATTATTCATGATAATGTAGCTACTCAAGAGACTTTTGATGTTGTTAATGTCGCATGACACATGTATGCATTTGACAATGTTAGAATTATGGAAGAAATTAATGAATGTGTTTTTGATGTTGATGTTTTATGTTTTGCAATGTGGATTTAATGTTATCGACCATTGTTACCATTCCATTGTAATAAAAAAAATATCATTTACAAAATCAACGACCATTGTTACCATTCCATTCTAATAATAAAATGTCATTACAATGTCATTACAATACCATTCCACTGTTACCATTACAACAATGTCATCTTACAAAAAACACGAAAAAAAATTCATGAACTAACAAAATAACATGTAACAAAATAACATGTCACGAATCAGCTGTATGCCTACGCCTAGGCCTACGACTGTATGTCAATGTGGAAGATGGAAAGTGACCTCCAGCAGAACTAGGTCCAGCTTCGTCAATGTGCTGACCTTCAAGGACATGCGTCATACTCTCGATAGCCTGGTAAAGTCGATAAGCATGTCAAATCCCCTCCTGACAACCAGCGTCAATAATAGGATGTGAAATCTGTAGTGTATGTGCAATACGCTGCATTTGAAAAGAATATCACATTTTAGGGAACATATCAGAAAAAAAAAGTAAGTTACATATACATAAGAGAGGATAATAGATTACATCTGCATGTTCGCTGAAATCCTGATGGTCATGGACACGCGGTTCATCAGTGTGCTCGACATATAGGTGCGTGATATTCTTGTACCAATCCATGTAACCCGGTACACATTGCCAAGGTTGACGAACTGGTGTGCTCCTCTGTTGCTCAGATAACACGTAGTTATCCCAAGCCTCCCAGATCCTATCCAAGTATCTGTACATGACTGTATATCGTGTAGATATGTTGCCTCGCGCACCACGACTGGGAGCTAGTGGTGCATCTGGGATGGTTTGAACCCTGCCAAACTGCCTCAAAACTCTATTTGGATGATAAGGTTCGACAACGTCTAAGCACTTTAAGCATCCATGGTAGAACGTAACCGGGTTACATGGATGCCGGTCTCTGCAGCTGTGGTATGGATCCCAAATAACGTATAAACGTAAAGTGTTTTTGAATTAAAATACATAAAGGGTAAGATAAATAGAAGTATTAAAATTATCGCAGGATGAGTAAACTTACATTAGTAGCTACCAAACTGTCAAGCTCGGCTCGAAAAGATTTCAAATGCTCAATGGAGGAACCCGCCTCTCTCCTAGATGCCCAATGGTACACGTGTGGCATGTCTTCATTGTAGCCCATGTTCTGATGAGGTCAGAATGCTCGGAAGTGCTCATAAATCCACGTCTCCAAAAGAGTCATATAACCACCCATCTGCTTAACCCCAGACCGGCTAGCATACCCCAACTGTCTGTATAAAAATGCTAATGCAGTAGCACCCCAGGCGTAAGTATGTATGGATCCCAAATCCATCAATAAGCCAAGGTAAACAACGGGAACCCTGCCGCCACTCTTGTCACTGAAGAGTGTACATCCCAACAGAAATAACAAATAAGCTCTAGCAGCACATTGTATAGCCTCCTCGGGGTCTGAATTTGTGACACCAGCAAACTAACTTCGCAACCATTCAAGCCTGACTGAATTGCCACCAGCAGAAGAAACCTCTTCATGTGCTGCACGTTCAGTAATCCCCAAGCCATAAACGAGTAATGTAACTCCATGATGATCTGTCACATCTGGTATGCTGACTGATTTGCCTACAATGGGAAGGCTAAGAATAGTGCCAACATCATCCAGGGTCAAGGTCATCTCACCAACTGTCATGTGAAATGTGTTCGTCTCAGGTTGCCATCTCTCAACAAAACTGGAGATTAGAAGCTTGTTGACGAACCGATAAGTGCAACGAGCTAACTGTGACAGTCCAGACTGCTTAATAATGGCTTTGAATCTGGTGTTGTTCTCTACTAACCACCATGGCCATGCAAGGATCTTGGAAGAGTGATTATGACACTTTAGGGGCCCTCGTTCCTACAACACAAATGATATCTCATTACAAACTACCATACAACACACACACATAAAAAAAACTCATATACAAATGAATTTCATTTTTACTGAGGAATGTTTACCTCCCCGTACCAAATAGCTGCAGCCACATGACTATTGAAACTCCCGCAGTATTGACGGATTAGTCGGTCCACTTGGAAAAGCATGAGTAAGGTACTCTTCCTGGACAGGAGGAGAATCAGGTAAAGAGGTATCCTCCACAGCAATGTCAGGCATATCATAACATTCAACTCGTCTTTGGCTTCGGCTCCGACTTTGACTAGCACTAGGAATATCATATTCTACCGAAACTGGATCACGACCTCGACCACGACCTTGACCTCGTCCTCGGCCACGCCCTCGTCCGCGTTCATGGTCTACATCCAATTCACGACGTCGTCTATTTAAAGCAGTAGGTGGGACACGTTGTTGATATTCAAAATCCATATTATCTGCAAAAAATAATAAGTGTGTGTGTAAATAAAGAGAGTGTGTTTAAAATTAATGAGAGTGTGTGTAAATTATAATAAGTGTTTTAAATTATAAAAAGTGTTTTAATTAAGTGTTATAATTAAGTGTTTTAATTAAGAAGGGAAAAAAAAAAAAAAAAAAACCTGTTCGGAAGTTCACAATCGAAAATATATGTTCTGTTCGGAAGTTGAAATCCGAAACAAAAACATAATTTCGGAGGTTGACTGTTGTCCAAATTCAATTTTTTTGGAAGTTGACTATCGAAACAATGTAATATTTTTGAAAATCTACTGATGAAAATATTGAATGTTTTCGGATTCCTACGTCCGAACACATTGTTCTATTTCGGTTAACCAGTTCCGAACGATGGTTCCAAATCAAAAACTCTACATTCCAAGTGAAAAACTCTACATTACAGATGAAAATGAGGATTGAATAGGAATGATGATTCAAAAGTAAACTCACCTAATGAGGATTGAAAATCTGATGGAATGCAGCTTCGTGGATGAAATGCTTCAATGTATTTGCACACCTGGGTTGCACACGGTAATGAGATGGAATGCTTCACTGTATTTGCACACGGTTGAAGATGTGCTTCAGTTTCAATAGGTGCTTCAGCTTCTATGTCATGGAATGCTTCAAGGTTGAAGATGTGCTTCAGATTCAATAGGTGTGTGTATTTGGGGTCGGGTGTGTGTGTGTGTGTGTGTGTGTGTGTGTGTGTGTGTGAGGGTACATTTGGAACTCACCGTGTGTGTAGTAAGGAAATTAATTACAAATTAATTTTTTTGGTGTGTGTAGTGAGAAGGATGTGCAAATAGGGGATTACGTGTGTGTATATAGAAGCTCCCGCTGCCCGCATAAGTTGAATTTTTTAAGCATCCCTGGAGCAACTTTGGAAAATAAGCTAAAAATAGCTTAACTTAAGCTATTATCTGTTGAGTTAAGTTATACCAAACACAATATTTTAGCTTAAATTAAGTTAAGCAGCTTTTAAGTTGTGCTAAACAGGCACTTTTTTGTTCTAAAACCTATTTGAGAAGCTGGATAAACGCCATATTGCAATTTATGAATATACCCTCAATTCATTTAGGGTTTGCTGAGACAAAACACTTCTCCATTTTGCATCTCATGCCTCTTGTTCTTCTCTTCCTCTCAGATTGTCTTCACACCGCTGCTGTGGACGTCGCAGAAAACTCGTTTCTAGTGTCGGCCATCGACATCGCCACCGACTTCCCTCTATCAGCTCGTCTTCCTTGGTTGATCTACACAATCATGTAAACCTCTTCCCTCCGTTGGTGTTCTGCTACCAGTGATTTACAACCCATTGTTTGGAAACTGTTAAATTGCAAATAGATCTGTTAGTTTTCAGTTGCGTTTATGACATGACAAGTGTTATTTGGCTTTTCGATTGCCATCTGCTACTCCTTTTTTTTTTTGGTTGGGATTTTTAGGGTAAACAGTTGTCTGATTGCCATCTTTTCCACCCAATGTGTGCTCTTTTTTTTTTTTTTTTCTAACTACTTATGTTGGCCTTTTTTGCTATGAAAAAAATTTGCTGGAACCTTATTAGGGGTGCTCTTAATCTTGCGACATATGGAAACCCCTTTCATATTAGCTATTTTAGCTTGTGAACAACAAAAACAATAAGTCGTTAACTTGAATCACAGTGTATATGGTTGTATTTATGGATTATACCAAAAAGCTGTCAATATGGCCTATTGGGTATTTATAGCCACTTAATTGAATCCCCAACCATAGGAAAAACAGAGTTAGTTATTGCAGTTTTCCTTTTTCTTTTTTTCTTTTTTTGTAGATGGTGCAAATCAAATTTTATATTCTTCTTTATTAGTTTCACATTGATTAGATTCACAAATTTGTATGTGTCTCCACCATTGAATGCTCTCCAAAGCTTTTGAGTTTCGAGAGAGAGACAGAGAGATGAATACTCACATGAGGTTAAATTCTGTAAATTGCAAATGGAAATGGGGTATTTGGTAATTTTACATTATGGCAGGATGATGTGACAATATTAAAAATTATTAATTAAAAAAATAATTTTTTAATAACTTTTCAAATGACTTTTTAAAAAAGTAAAAAAATTTAATTAAAAATTAAAAAGTCAATCATTACCACATTCTCGAAATAATCCATAATAAACGGCTAATAAGTTATATTATTGTGCATTTATTGCCTTATCTTAGAGATATTTATTGTTAAATTTAAAGTGGTTTGTACATTATTAATTTAAAGTGGCTTGTACGTTTTTATAAAAATACGTGCCATCGAAACAAATTTTTTAGATTTCGCGGTAGCAATTTCAATATTTAGGACTAGTTTGGTATGTACTAAATAAGTTAAAAAGTTACTATCTTATTTAAGTCACATCATCTTATTTAAATCACATCATCTCTCTAACACATCACATCAAACATAACTCAAACCCAACTCAAACCCATCAATAAGTCAAAAAATGTACTTTTTTAAGACATCCCAATCTAACCCTTAATCAATTCCACATTGGTATGGAGATATTATCCATCGCTGGAAATTTTTTTTTTAAATATTACATATTAATTAAAAAAAATTATAATTATAATTATTAATATTTATATAATTTATCACTTATTTCTAATTATTTTATAGTTTACCCTTATAAGGAAGGGTACTGTTATGGTGTGCAACTTACGCCTTACACTTATGTCTTTTCTGTTTGCAGTCCTGCTTTTGTTTTCCCTTCCATTTACACTTTTTGTGTAAGTGACACATGATGTGCAACCCTTGAGGATTGCACACTTAAAAAAAAGTCCTACAAGAAATTTCCCCTTGAATGATCTTGTTTGGCCCATTAAGAGTTATGTATTATGTTTCGATTATTTATTCATTCATTTTTATGTCTTGCTGGATAAATTATTTATTAAAAAAAATTAAATTGATTTAATAAATATAATCACATAATTTTATTATTTTTATCTATAAAAATGAAGGACTTGAGGTGGGCACAGAACAATCACCCAATTAAAAAATGAATGCCAAATATAATTTTAATTTTCTTTTGAAGTATTATAATAATAAAATCATATAATAATGATTACCGTATTAATCTTTATGAATAATCAAATCGAAAAAAATAAACAAAGTAAATCATTAAAAATCTCCATTTTATATTATTCATTGTGAAAGGTTGACATTGTCAAATATTTATTTTAAATAAAAAAAAAATCCATATCTATATCTATATATTATATAAGGAAAAAGGGTTTCTAATCTATAAGTTTTGTGGGAGCTCCAATATCCTAATCCTAATTTTTTAATTTAAAAAAAAAAAAACCTCAGCATTTATTGACTTCTCTTAACTCACAAACCTTTTGATTTCTCTTATAATTATTGCAGCACTCTTTTCGATTTCTCCCATACATTATGGTTACATACAAAAATAAAGAAGATAAAAATTTAGCTATGGATCTCAAAAAGATATAACAACATTTAAATTTAAATTATGATTTACTAATATAATTATCTATTTTTTTGATAGATATCTATCAAAATTTTAAATCACTTAATGAGACAAATTAATTAATTTTCTAAAATTATTGACTTTTTAATTTATAAAATAGATTAAAAGAACTATTGACTGATTTATTTATTTAATAACAAAAATATTTCATAATCTCATCATCCTAATCTTTTTCACCGATTTAAAAAAAATATATTAAAACTTGTCTTCCTTCTCTCTTTCCAAAAAAATCAAATAATATTTTTCATAAAAGTTATAGATATCTATCTATATCTTATATATTATATTATAACATAAAAAAATAAAAAATAAAAAACCAAAATCAGATATACAAATAGATAAAATTAATAAATTTGTTTTTTATTTATTCAGTTAAAATTTTTCTTTTGCATCTCAATATACAATTTTAAATTTTAAAAATCTTTAAAGTTTATCTAAACAAATTTAATTTAAAAATATCTCCCACCATTATACTTTAAATCAATAAAACTTACATGTCTATCACATATTTAACTCACATCATAACTTACCTAAATAATAATAATTAAAAATAAATAGAAACCACAGATAAATTAAATTAAAAAAAAAAAATAGAACCCCACAACTCCATCTTAAATAAATTGAAAAAAAAAACCCAAATAGAAACCACATAAAAATAAAAAAGATAAGAATTTAGATATGGATCAAAAAAAAAAAAAAATGACAATATCTAAATTTGAATTATGATTTAGTAATATAATATCTATGTTTCTTATGTATATATCAAAATTTTAAATCACCTAATGAGACAAATTAATCAATTTTCAAGTCTTATTTAAAAAATAATCTGATTTGTCATCCCAACTCCTAAACTTTGCGGGCACTAACAAAGGAGCTAACGGATTGGGTTAGGTGAGGTTTAAATTGTTGGAGGTAATATTCTCCCACTCTATAAATTTATTTATTTTTTAATTTTATTTTTTCCCTGTGTAATTCTCTTTTTCTATTGTTAGTTTAGCTTTGGTTTCAGTTTTAGTGAGGTTTATATGTTTGTTTACAGGTTTGCATGGTAGAGAAGAATTATTGGTAATTATGGTTACAATCGAAGTATCTATGTCCGTTCCATACTAAGGATTTTGATCGAATTTTGTTTTCTTCAATGAAGACCATAAAATTGAAATAAAAAAAATGAGCATTAAATTTTTTATTTTATAAAAAATGTGAATTTATTGAGAATTCAAAATTTTACTATAACATTAGATTTTTTTATAACTAAGTAAAATTAAATTTTTTAAATATTATTGTGTTTTTTATTTTTATCCTCTTTCTATCCCATTAGACCATTGCTGTTATTTGTTAGTTTGTTAATTATAATTCAATTAATTGAAAATGAAAGTTGTATATAATAGCATAATATATGGAGATAATCTCTAAATATAATTTCTATTTTCTTATGTGATTAAAATAGTCCATCTTAATAGTATTTAAAAGAGTTAGATGGTTTCTTTATCTCTAAAAAATCTAATTTTTTTTTACTTTTTAATTTTTTAAATTGAAACATCAATTATTTATGTCCATAAAACAAAACTGATAAACACATATAAAAATGCTACACATTTTTTTTTTCATTTTTTCATTTTTTTATTTTTTAATATATATGATATTTACAAATGAAAAATGTTTGACATCCCAATTTTTTTTTTTCATAATCCAACTTATAATGATATAGTCATAAGTGTCAATTTTTATACAAATATGAGAAGAGAATTAATTAAATTAGACATTTCAACCAATCACATACTCAAACTTTGATTATTTCAAGATGTTATTTCACTATAATTCTAATTAAGAGAATTTTCAACCCTTAATATATTATTTTTATCAAATTATAATTTGATAAAAATTTAAAAAGATGAAACGTTGAAGATTATTGTTTTTCCATCAAAATTGGTGAAAAGAAAAAAAATTGGAATAAAAATGAAAATTCTTTTAAAAATTGATAAAAATTTAATGAAAAAGTTAAAGTAATTCATATCAAATCAATATTTTTATTTAAATTTAAAATCAAATTAGATAAAAAAGAAAAGAAAAGAAAATGATGAAAGTTTGAAAATATTTTAAAACCTTCTTATTCATAAAGATTAGAAATCCGTGTATGTATTATATTCATATTGTATTTTTAGTTATAAAATTGAAATCAAAAGAAATGTAACTTAAATTATTGGATTAATAACAAAAACATCATATTAATTATTGTTAAATATCACTTCACTTCATATTTAATAATAAAATTATATATTTGTTTTAATTATAACTTTTAAATTTGTATATTTTTATAATAAGAAGAGGTATGTCATAACTCAATTAGTCTCATTTAATCAAGTTTAATTTTTTTTTTCAATACAAATTATCAAAAATGCACTAAATATATATATATATATATATATTAATTTTTTTTAAACTAATAATTTAAAAAGTTATAAACATAAAAGTTAATTTATAAATTTCATGTATATTACAAGATAAAATATTAAATTACTTCAATATAATTATAATGATTTTTTTTTGAAAAATTTATAAAGTCCCGTGCATAGCACGGTTACCACTAGTATTTACCACTAGTATATATTAAGGAAAAAAGGATTCATTGTGAGAGCTCCAATATCCCAATTTTAATTTTTTAAATTTTTTATTTAAAAAAAAATTCAGCATTTATTGATTTGGTTAAAATCTGCTGATCAGCATTTGTTAATTTTTTTCAATCCACATGCCTGTATTTATTGATTTGGTTAAAAAATCTTATGATCAGTATTTAAAATTCTCTTATACAAATAATTATAGATATAACCCATACATAATTACTTTTCTCATACATTATGATTAATGATATGATTATTAAATTATTTTTATAAAAAATTTTAAAAAATAAAATTTATATATTAAAAAAAATCTAAAATAAATATAAATATTTATAATTATCCGGCCGCTATTTGTAATTTAGAAACAGGTAGGACCGGTAAATGCAGATTTTCAGTTACATGGCAGTAATCCATAACACCACCTCTCCTAATCCAACGGTGATATTTTAAGCCAATAACAACCCTACAATACACAGACTAGTGGGTGCATTAATTTCAGTCCAAAACTACCCTTCCGATTCTCCTCAATTTACTTTTGTCTTTCCTTTTTATTGCGTGACCCAACAACAACCCTTCTCTCTCTGCTCTGCTTTCACAGTGCTGTGTGCTCCGTGCTCTTGACCTTTTTTCCAGTGCCCTCTCGTCCTCATGCAGAAAAGCTTTTCCTAAAAATCAATTCAATACGACTCCCAAGAATCTCCTGTCAGTCCTCCATAGATTTCTCCGCCGTACCTTTTTGCTTTTTTTTTTTTTTTTTTTTTTGTGAGTCCTGTCTCCGATGCATTTCTACTAGTAAACGCTCAATTTCAACTATCTCTGTGTGTGTGTGTGTGTGTGTTCTGATTCTCGTTTTCTTCGATTTTCTTTGATTCTTGATCTGTTTGTTTTCTATCATTTCCATTTTCCAGGTAAATTTCACCCCAACGCCTCTCTCTCTCTCTCTCTCTCTCTCTCTCTCTCTCCAATCTCCTTCGTCTTCCTCCAACTTCTCTAACGCTACTTCATCAACAGTCTCATCCCACCAAAATCCGCTGTCGTTTGCCGCCGTCTCCTCAATCAACCACCTCATCCCACCAAAATTCGTCTCCTTGATCGCGCACCAAAGAGCGGTTGTTTTGCTCGGAAGGGTGGTTGTTCTCGTCTCCATCTCTGCTTCACCCTCTTTCTCTCTCAATCTCTGCTTCACCCTCTCTAATTGAAACCCTGCAAAACCCAAACTCAAACCTTAATCAACCTTCTCTGATGACGACAATGGAAGGAGAGGGATGATCAATTCTACGTATGATCTTTCAAGGGTGAGATTCCTTGAGTTTATTAGTTTTTTTAAAAAATATATTTTTATTTGTTTGTTAGTGTTATGGTAATAATTTCTCCAAAAATCTATTGTAATGGCAAATTTATTTATTTTTATATTATTGTGTTGTTGCTGGATTTTCCCCACTGTGTTTATTTGTTCCATGGAAATTTTGGAGCCAAATTCTGTTTACTTGGATGATGTGGCAAGTTTGACAATTGCCAAACTTGTTGCCAAATTTGAGAGAGGAAATGGCAATTGCCAAATTTGGCAGAGGGTTGTAGCAGCCCGCTGGAGCAAGATTTTTGGAGACCCTCGTCAAATTTTGACAATGGCAGCTCCAATCGCTTGCCATTGGAGATGCTCTAAGTTCGTCTTCATTTTTTTACTCATTTCAGCATTTCCCCCCTCCCCGCCCTTTTCATTTCCTTTTTATGAGGATTTTGGTTGTTTGATGCTTCAAGTAAATTATTAATTATTTATTCATTTTGATTATCATGGATTTTTGTTGAATATTATGTTCAGAAAAATATGGATACATTTTTGCAGAGCCAGCTATGGTTAAGTTCCTCTCTCTCTCTCTCTTGATTTTTAGAAAAAAGGATTGATTTGGCGACATGGGGTTCTGGGAAATTCTTGTTAGCTGGTAAAGTCTTGGTTTTTTAATACCAAAATGATAAAATGTGACTGGGTGTGCACATGATTATTGGTAATGTAGGCTTTTGGTCCGTTTATTAGCTGGGAAACAGAGTCAGGAGAGTGAGTGAATAGTTTGAATTTTTTCAGATTTGTGTCATAGAAATAAATTTGCATGTTCAGTGCAGAATCGCCTAAAAATTTAGGTTATGATCCATGTGGATATTTAAGTGCCCGTGAATGGCAGCAGTGGGCTCCAAGTGAAAAGAAGATAATTATACGCCATTTGGCCGACACTCTTTTGGCCTTTTGGTTTGTTGATTGTTTTTACCATCACCGTTGTTATAATTATTACATGTAGCCTGAATTACCAACTGCTATGAAAGTATTTTAGGTACAGAACTTTATACTGAATGTTTTGCTAAGAGTGTAGGGACTATTGAGGCCACTTGTTAAGCAGTCATGAAGAGAAGGAATATACATCAAAGCACGCATCCATTTGATGAAAGCCGTAAGCATGAACTCCCTGCCTCCTCTTTTTACTCGTTTTCCCTTTTTCTTATCGACATTACCATTTAAACAGGTCGATCCAAGCTCTATTGATTACTTTGTTGATTTTTGAAGTAATTAGGAATTAGCCCTATATAAAGTATAAACCCTCGAGAAATTTTACTTTTCATGACTCAGTAGTCAGCACTGCCTGAATTTGATTTTGCAACAAACGTGCCAAACGACTTGAATTGACCTGTTTAAACCAATTGTATACGAATTGAATTAGTCAACAAATCTTAAAATTTCTTTATCAGTCAAGCCAGAAAACAGAACTTATGGCTTTAGAGTATTGTTTAACGAAGAGCCACATATTTATACCAAATAACTTGCACACAATTTTATGGTCTATGCATTTTTTGTATACAGTATTTGATTTGTTAGAATATTTTACTCACCCTGTAATTAGTGGAGTTCTTTTGTATGTCCAAGAAAATGCACGTGTCACCTTGAAGCATGCTGTTTAAGCAATCACAACATTTAGGCTAATTTCAACATCTTTAATTGTTTTGTGTTTTATTTGTCAGATTCAGTGATGGGGTATCTTGAAATTGAATGATAAAGTGATGTTAGAACATCGAAATTACTCGATATCATCTGGTGCCAAGAAACACATATGAATCCATTCAATTTTTTTATTTTTTTTTTCCTTGACATGGGAAAATAGATTTTTAACCTCTAGGCATTACTAAATGGATTATTCTTGGGACTTCCAAGCGCCAGTAAATATTTTTCCCCATAATTTAATACTGGAATGATTCTGCTCTGTTGTTCATTATTGATAGGGGAAATTAGCCATCAGTGGTACCATGGAAAATATATTACAAAATCATGGAAAAGCTTGTGTTTAATTATTAATGTGTAAAGTTTACCACTTATTTGTAGTTTTTTCTTGAGTCCTTTTTCCGATGCATTTTCTACTAGTAAACACTCAATTTCAACTGTGTGTATGTGTTCCGACTCTCGTTCTTCTTTTTTTTCTTTTTTCTTTTTTGTAAATTTTCTCTGATTTTAGTCTGCTTGTCTTCTATCATTTCCATTTTCCAGGTAAATTTCACCCCAACTTTGCATGATCGTGCTAGCTTTTGACTTTCGCTACCTCAATTTGGTAAGTTCATCTGCATTTTTTTTACTCATTTCACTTTTGCTACCTCAATTTGGTAAGTTTGTCTTCATTTTTTTTTTACTCATTTCAGCTTTTTTCCCCCCTTCTTCCTTTCCTTTTTTGGGGATTTTGGTGTTTGCTATTTGAAGTAAATTATTATTATTATTTTTATTATCTTGGATTTTTGTTGATTATTATGTTCAGAAAAATATGCATAGCCAGCTATGGTTAACTCTCTCTCTCTCTCTCTCTCGATTTTTAGGAAGAAGGATTGATTTGGCAATATGGGGGTTCTGGGAAATTCTTGTTAGCTAGTAAAGTCTTGTTGTTTATACCAAAATGATAAAATGTGATTGCGGTGTACACATGATTATTATTGGTAATGTAAGCTTTTGGTCTGTTTGTTAGCTGGGAAATAGAGTCAGGAGAGTAAGTGAGATGAGTCTTCTCTGTTGGATTAGGCTGTATGCTGTGCATCATGTTGGTTTTAAATTTTTTTACAGATTTTTGCCATAAATATAGTTTGAATTTTTTCAGATTTGTGTCATAGAAATAAATTTTCGTGTTCAGTGCAGAATCGCCTAAAAATTTGGGTTATAATCCATGTGGATGTTTAAGTGCCTGTGAATGGCAGCAGTGGGCTCCAAGTGAAAAGAAGATAATTATACACCATTCAGCCTATAGCTTTTTGGTCTTTTGTTTATTGATTGTTGTTGTTACCATCACCATTGTTATAATTATCACATTTATAGCATGAATTGCCAACTGCTATGAAAGTATTGCATGTACAGAACTTTATTCTGGATGTTTTGCTGGGATTGTAGGGAGGGTTGAGGTCACTTGTTAAGCGGTCATGAAGAGAAGGAATATACATCAAAGCACGCATCCATTCGATGCAAGCCGTAAGCATGAACTCGCTGTCTCCTCTTTTTACTCGTTTTCCCTTTTTCTTATCAACATTACCATTTAAACAGGTCGATCCAAGCTCTATTGATTACTTTGTTGATTTTTGAAGTAATTAGGAATTAGCCCAAGTATAACGTATAAACCCTTGATAAATTTACTTTTCATGACTCAGTAGTCAGCACTACCTAAATTTGACATTGTGATGACATGCCAAACTTACTTGAATTGACTGATTAAACCAATTGTATACAAATCGAATTACTCAATAAATCTTGAAATTTCTTGATCCGTCGAGCCAGAAAACTAAAATTATGGCTTTGAGGTTGTAGAGTATTGTGTAACAAAGAGCCATAGACTTATACCCAATAACTTGCACAAAATTTTAAGGTGTATGCATTTTTTGTATACAGTATTTGATTTGTTAGAATATTTTACTGACCCTGTAATTAGTGGAGTTCTTTTATATGTCCAAGAAAATGCACGTCTCCTTGAAGCATGCTGTTTAAGCAATCTTGATGTTGGATTACTGAAAATCTTTTTCCTAGGTACTGTCTGTAACTGTAACTAGTTCTTAAAAAGATCATCAAAACTGGCTGGTCTATCAGATGAAGTGATTCTCAATAAAATATGGTTTATAAATTGAGCCAAACCGAATTACTTGGTAAGTTCCTGTTGGGACATCGTCAGGGGTGATTATTCAGTACTCTCAAAGTATGGACACGTGGTGCTCCATAAGGTTTTAATTGGTGGAGAGACACAAGGGCCCACGATTTATGTTGGAGATGGGGGGACAACATGGGGCTAACTAATTAGTGATTGGTTTGGAGTATGGACACATGGTGCTCCAGGAGTATTGAATAATTTCCCCATGGTCCGACCACTGGATTGACTAGTTGATTTTTAAATTTTTTATTTTTTATTTTATTTTTTATAGCTTTTCACTTATGTCTTAGGTTAATTCAAACGTGTTTTGTGTTTTATTTGTAAGATTCAGTGATGGGGTACTTTGAAATTGAATGATGTAGTGATGTTAGAACACAGAATGTAGGTTACGTCTCAATTTTTTGAGAAATTACTCAATATCATTTGGTCCCAAGAAACACATATGGATCCATTCAATTTTTTTTTTTTTTTTGTGACACGGACAAATAGATTTTTAACCACTAGGCATAAGAGCCTGTTTGTTTTGAAGAATAATATCATGGGATTAGACTATTAGTTTGGATGAACTAATAGTCCATTGTTTGGTGTGAATTTTTTGGTCCGGACTAATAATCCTTCGGACTATTAGTCCCATATTTGTGAGACTATGCTATCCCATGGAGGGGTGGGGGAGGTGGGATAGAAACTATGGGATAACTCATCCCATGGGATTAGTTACTAAAATTACATTTTTGCCTTCTGGTATTTAATTATGTATTATATTTAGTAAAATTCAATAAAATTAAATGTTTCAATTTAAAAATAAAATAATTTTATTTAATTTTTATTTTTGTTTTATTTATTTAATTTTTTAAAATAATTTTTTATAGATATTTTATTGATGTTTTATTTTAAAATTTTGTTTATATTTTATTTAATTTCATTATTTAAATTTTAATAGATGTTTTATTTTATTTCATTATGTAATTATTATTATTTAAAATAAATTTATTTAAAATTTTAATTAAAAAAATAACATATATTTTTATTGATATTTAATTTATTTAAATTTTTAAAAATAAATTTATTTAATTGTGCAAAAAATAAAATAAAATAAATTATTATTTAATCTAACTAAAAATAATTAAAATATTAAAACTATGTTTAATATTGCTATTATTTAGTAAATAATTGAAAAGGATAAAATAGTCATTTGAGCATTTATTCTTTTTCATAATATCTCAAATAAACATTGGATAATTAAAAATAGTCCAATTCAGACATTTAATCCCATGACTAAACAAACATAGGATACAAATCCAGTCCAACCAAATAGTCTAGGACGATGTATCCCAGGACTAATAGTTCGATGAATTACAATCTCCCCTTATTTAGTCCGTCCAAACAAACACACCCTAAATGAATTATTCTTGTGACTTCCAACTGCCCGTAAATATTTTGCCCCATAATTTAATACTGGAATGCTTCGGCTTTGTTGTTCTAATGGTATTATTAATATGCCATCTGACAGCTTTTGAGGCATATTACTTTGGCTCATGGAAAACTGTGGAGCGCTTACAAATTAGGAATGGGGTCATAACCATGCTTTTGTTTGATTATGGAGATTTGATTGAAGAAAATGTTCCCGTCTCGAACTTGCGAATAAGGTCAAGAAAAGCCACTTTGTCAGATTGCACCTGCTTTCTAAGGCCTGGACTTGATATTTGTGTGCTATCGACCCCTCAAGGTACTGAAGATTCAAGTGATGATGAAAATCAGGACCCAGTAAGTACCCATTTATTTTTGTCTGGAGCTGCTAAATTCTGTGCTTTGTAACATTGTAAAGTTTGACCACAACATAGTTCACATCACACTGTTACTGTTAGTGAGTTGATACTTGATGTCTGTACATTATGTTGTGGTAGTTCAAGTAATATGTTGCAGCAAATATACAATCCCACTTATTTTACTCTTATAACGTCTTCGGATTTGATAAAATCTTTCTTGTGTCTGGAAATGCCTAGGTTAATAGTTTGCATAATAGGCATCTGTTTGCTTGCATGAATCTGCACTTCTAGTGAGTGCCATTCCTTCTGGTTGGGCATGCAATAGTTTACAATTTACACTATTGCCTTGATTATGCATGAGTGCTCACAATTTCTGTCCCTGTACATCACATGTTTGATGAATTTGAATTTTCTATGTTCTAGTTTACTAATTTGATACTCTTTTGTAGATTTTGTTTTGCCGTAATCGTACCATATGGACCATTCTATGCCTTGTTTCTTTGGACAATATACAGATTCTGGTGCTGCGGTGTTACCTAATACACTACTTGCACCCATTTTTGTACTTCTTTGCCCCATAAAATAACTCATGCTAGCACAGGGAAATAGTGACACAAGTGTTGCAATTGACCAAATAGGTCTAAATTTTTAAAGATTCCCTCATTATTGCAATACACGAGACAAGTGATTTTGTTTTTTAGCCTACTTTCGCTGGTCATCTCTTTGATTCTCCTTCCATGCTCAACCTGTTCTTAGTCAAGTTATTTCTTCATGAAAAACTTGGTTTGTTTAGTTTAGACATACATGTTTGCCTCTGTATAAATTGGCTTGCTTTGATAAGTGTATATGTCATATTGCAAGATTATTATCTTCTACGTTTTTCTGATGTAGATCTGGGTGGATGCTAAAATAAATTCTATCGAGAGGAAGCCTCATGAACCTAAATGTACTTGCCAATTTTATGTTAGCTTTTATGTTACACAAGGTCCTCTCGATATGGCAAAGAAAACACTCAGTAAAGAGACCGTCTTGGTGCAACTTGATCAAATTTCCATCCTTCAAAAACCTGAATGGAAGCCTTGTGAAAATGAGCATTACCGTTGGGAATTCTCTGAGGATTGCTCTTCACTGCAAAAATATAAATTGTTTACTGGAAAATTCTCGGCTGATATTTCTTGGCTACTTGTTGCATCCGTTTTGAAGCAAATTGATTTTGATGTAAGGGCAATACAAAACAGGATTGTCTATCAGATTTTGGATGATGATTGTGATGATGGTTCGCCAAATCCAGAAAGCCATTCAAAAGCTTTGAATTTTAAATTAGAGAATGAAGTTTCAGTCCCCATTCTTGTGCCCTTTACTCCAGAGAAGGAAACTGATCTTGGCATGAACGAAGGTGAACCATCTTCATTTTATGATCCAATGGGTTTGCGGCGATCCAAGCGTCGCTATGTACAACCTGAACGTTACTTAGGTTGTGATGATTTGCCCGAGTCGGATATTGATGCGACTCGAATAGGGACACATAAAACATACAGATGGGAATATGAAGAAATGCCATTGGCACTCTCAATCCAGGCTGATCATGCATATTATTCGGACAAGAATTCTAAGTTCGATGAAAGGGACCATTCAAAGTATTCCTGTGATAATCTTTTGGAGTGCCGGAGTATGATCAAATCAAGAGAGGTCGATTCAATTGCATCAAATAGAAGAGAACATCAAGCACAACTTACTTATCATAGAAAAGATCAAATGCAACTTGCTATCGTTCCTGTGCCTGATGAAACTAATCAAATAGTCCATGTGGAGGATCCTCTTGATGCTGAGATTCCTCGGAATTATTCAGGAGATACTGGTGAAATAGGTTCCAAGTATATTTACTTAAATGGTAGCCTTAGGGTACATAGAAAGAGTACTTCTGAGTTAGATTTTACAGAGGCTGATGGTAGATTTCACTGGAAAGGTTCACGTAAGAAATTCCGAATTAGAAGGAATTTTTCTATATTTTTAAAAAGGGAGAGTTTCCGTGATGCAGGAACTAATAGAAGAAGATCCTTTAGTGCGAGTATGTACAGGGAAACGATAAAGAGATGTATGGAGAACATAAAATCCACAATCAATAAAGAGCAACCACTAATTATTGACAAGTGGAAAGAATTCCAGGCAGCAAAATCCTCGAACCAAAGGGACAGCAGTGATGTGCCCTCCTCAATAAACGAGGAAGAAAACTCAGAAATTGAAATGTTGTGGAAGGAAATGGAACTTTGCATGGCGTCGGCATATCTTCTTGAGGATGATGAGGTATGGTTTCTGATTTTATTTATTTATTTATTTTTTTTCAAGGATCTTATACTGGTTTTGATGTTATGTACTTGGTTGTAACTGAAAGTTGTAAGGGTGTTTTGGATAGTCGTTTCTGCCATTTGTTGTATCAGAAGTTTCTATTCAGTATAATTTCTAGAGCTGAAGCCTGAAATATATAATCAAAAGCATACTATTCAACTTTCAAACAGAACTTTTAGAGTACTGATGACACGAGGGGCTTTAAATTTGGCACAATTTCCCTATTGAATTGTATATTGATTGATGATTAATCTAGTGGAACACTTTTCAGGTTTCCAATGTTGAAATTCCTGCCGATCTTGCACAAAATTCAAGCAAGCACAGCGGAGTTTGCCGACATGAATACAAAATCAATGAAGAAATTGGAATTCTATGCCATTTATGTGGCTTTGTGCTCACTGAAATAAAAGATGTCACGCCAACCTTTGTAAGTCTAGTTTGGATTCAAGTATTTCCTACATACCTACTACTTACAAGTCTTCTAGGTGGATTACTGATGTTCCAAACATCCTAGTGGTGCTTCATAGGCCAAATATGCTGGCAAAAATAGCTTAAATAAGCTAAAAAAGGTTGATTATTGAAAAGCATGGAATGAGCGTTTTTAGCTTATGCTTCTAATTATTAGCTTTTAGCTTGCAAGAAACTGGACTAAAAAAAGCCTAATAACAACCTGAATAAGTGATTCTACTGTTAGATATTTCTTTTTGGAACATTCTTTGTATGAATGTCTACTTGATAAGAGTCCTTTCCTCTTTAATGTGTAGTTGCAATCCAAGATTTCGATGCCAAACACAGGGCAACGCAATGAAGAAGATTCAGAGAACAAGCGAGATGAAGACAACGTGGGGCTTGATCTTGTATGCATTCCTGCTGACTCCAATGTACCCTTATCAGAGGGGGAAGACAACGTGTGGGCCTTGATACCTGAGCTTAAAAGAAAATTACGTTTCCACCAAAAGAGAGCATTCGAATTTCTGTGGCGTAACATTGCTGGTTCTTTGGTACCGGCACTTATGGAACCAGCAGCCGACAAAAGAGGTGGTTGTGTTATCTCTCACTCTCCTGGGGCTGGTAAAACTTTGCTTATCATTGCATTCCTCGTAAGCTACTTGAAGTTATTCCCTGGATCACGCCCATTGGTCCTTGCTCCGAAAACAACGCTCTATACCTGGTACAAAGAAATAATTAAGTGGGAAATTCCTATTCCGGTTTACCAAATCCATGGTGGTCGAACCTACAGAGGCGAAGTCTTAAGGCAGAAGTTGAGATTAGCTCCCGGAGAACCAAAACCCAACCAAGATGTTATGCATATTTTAGACTGCCTTGAGAAAATTCAGAAGTGGCTTGCTCAACCAAGTGTACTTCTGATGGGTTATACCTCTTTTCTCACACTGACACGAGAAGACTCGAAATTTGCTCACAGACAATACATGGGCCAAGTGTTGCGGCAAAATCCCGGGATTCTTATACTTGATGAGGGGCACAACCCGAGAAGCACTAAATCGAGGTTGAGGAAGGCTTTGATGAAGGTTGACACAGGGCTGAGAATTTTGCTATCAGGTACATTGTTTCAGAACAATTTTGGAGAGTATTTCAACACCCTCACTTTGGCTAGACCGAGTTTCGTCAGTGAGGTGTTAAGGGAATTAGACCCAAAGTTCAAGAGGAGAAAGAAAGGTGCGAAAACACGCTTTTCGCTTGAAAACAGAGCGAGAAAGTTCTTCATTGATAAAATTGCAAAGAAGATCGATTCAAGTGTTGTGGATGAAAGAATGCAAGGTCTGAATGTGTTGAGGAATTTGACGAGCGGTTTTATAGACGTACATGAAGGTGGAAGCTCTGACAACCTTCCTGGTTTACAATGTTACACCCTAATGATGAAATCAACACCGTACCAGCAAGAGCTTCTGACAAGACTTCAGAATCAAAGACCTGCATATAAAGGATTTCCGCTTGAATTGGAGCTTCTGATTACTCTTGGTTCGATACATCCTTGGTTGATCCGAACTACAGTGTGTGCTAGTCAATACTTCAGCATGGAAGTGTTGGATGATCTTGAGAAATATAAGTTCGATTTGAAGTTGGGTTCTAAAGTGAGATTCGTCATGAGCCTTATACCTCGGTGCATCATCAGGAAAGAGAAGGTTCTGATCTTCTGCCACAACATTGCTCCGATTAATCTATTTCTTGAGATATTCGATGCATTCTACGGGTGGCGGAAGGGCAATGAAGTTTTGGTCCTTCAAGGGGACCTTGAACTTTTTGAACGTGGCAGAGTAATGGATAAGTTTGAGGAACCAGGTGGGTCCTCAAAAGTGATGCTCGCTTCAATCACCGCTTGTGCTGAAGGGATTAGTTTGACTGCAGCATCGCGTGTGATCTTACTAGATTCGGAGTGGAACCCTTCGAAGAGCAAGCAAGCGATTGCACGGGCTTTTAGGCCCGGTCAAGCAAAAGAGGTGTATGTGTACCAGCTCTTGGCTACAGGGACTCTTGAAGAAGAGAAGTACAGTAGAACCACATGGAAAGAGTGGGTGTCGAGCATGATTTTCAGCGAGGAGCACGTGGAGGACCCATCCCAATGGCAGGCAGAGAAAATTGAAGACGATATCTTGAGAGAGATCGTGGAAGAGGATCGGGCTACATTGTTCAATATGATCATGAAGAATGAAAGGGCTTCAAATGCAGTAGTGAGAGGTAAAGAATAGATTGACATGAATAATAACAATGGTTGATCTAGATAGTACCGGCTTCTTGTTGTATGCGTGATTAAGTAAAACTAAATAATTTTTAATTTTTTTTTCATGGCTGTTGATAAGAATTGATGTTTATGGAGTAATCTTCTTGCTGTTCATCTGAGATGGTATTATCTATATCCTGTTGTTGACATGCATTGGTCTTCATGAAGTAATGAAAAAAGTGTAGAAAGAGTCGCACATTTGAAATAAGACCGAGTACTTAACTCTATAGTTATGTTTGGATCAGAGAAAGGAAAGTGACAGAGATAAGATGATTTACTCTGGTTGTTTTGGCAACTCAGTTTCGGGCTTCTTTTTTTTTTTTTTTTTTTTTTTTTTCTTTTTCTTTGGTAACATTATTTCTTTATTTCTTTTACATATTTTTTTAAAAAAAGTCAAAAAAATTAACTTTTAACCTACTTTTTAATAGACTGTGTAAAATATTGTCCAAATTCATTAAAATTGTACCTCTTCGCATCAATCCGCATCGCTTTATCCGCTAATCGCAATTTAAACTTTAAAATTTATAAATTGCCTTCTAATTACGGTTTAAACTTTAAAATTTATAAACCGTCTTGAAATCGAATTCGCTCCGTTATAGTTAATACATTTATATTTTTTAACATACAATGAATATCAAAGTAAAAATGAGTGACATAAATTTAATATGTGAAATTTATTACAAATTAATAGTTATATATATGAAAAATATTATGTAAAAGTAGTTTGTGTTAAATATATAAAAAATATTATGCAAGTTAGTATTATATGTTATATAAACGGTTGATAATTGATTAAAATATTTTTTAATCCATCAATCCGTACAAAATCGTTTAAATCGCAATTTATCAATCTATCAATCTATTAATTTACTATTTAATTTATATTCTTACTCTCAAACCGTCTGAATCCCATCACGTACACCCTACTTTTCAAACAGTGGTGATAGATCTCACTAAAAATGAACCACTAAGTCAGCTCTAATGAGCTGGTAGTCCAGAAAATAAAAAATAAATAAAAAAACAAAGAGCAAAACATCAAATCAATTAAGGACACAGTATTTTTAGAGCTATTAAAACTCCTTGTTTTAGTGGTTCTCAAACAATTTTCCTTTTCAAAACAGACCTCTGTCTCATTGGAGATACAATGGTATGGGTTAGAAAAAGATGGCAGAAGATTGTGATATATATTCTTAAAATAATGGAGCAAAAGATCGTTATAAATTTGTAGTTTCCTATTATTGGTCGGCATTCTTTATACCTCATCTCTTCATACATTTCTCTTTTCATGAGTTTCAATTTAATTTTGTATTAATAATTTGAATATTTTATTTTGTAAGTCACATAATAAAAGCCATTTATGTAAAAACTTAACTTTATCAAACAATTATAAATACAAGAACAATTATATTTTATTTTATAAAATGAACAATAAATATAATTAAATTTAAATTATCAATTTTGTAAAATAAAATGTAATTGTCCATAATAACCAAATAATTAAGAATAATCGTATTTTATTTTCCCTTAGTATGGAAAATTTTCTTCTCCAAACCTTCATTCGTCACCTTTTTTTTTTTTTTTTTTTTTTTTTTTTTTGGTACTGCCGAATAAAGGCCAAGAAAAGAAAAAAAATGATATCTTAAGCAATTATTTGTTTAAATTCAATTTTTCATACTACTCCTTTCCCTTCCTATTGTCCATAATAATCAAATAATTAAGAATAATGTTTATTAGGAAAGAAATATCATGAAATATTTTATGAAAATTTTTCATCAGTGTGTAGTATTTTATTGTGCATGTAATCTAAAGGTAAAAAATTTTCATGAAATTTTTTATGGTATTTCTTTTATGATATCTAACATTAATGAATAATTAATAGTAATTATTTTATTATAGGGTGAATTATACTAATAGTCTTTATAGTTTGGTACTTGTGTCATTTTGGTCTCTAATTTTTCAATTGAGATACGTTTGATCCTGAATTTTGAATCTTGTTTTAAATAAGGACAATTGAAGATATCATTGTATTTTTCAAGGGCAAAATCATCAATTTGATAAATTATAAACTAATTTGACAAAAATAAATGTCAAAAAAATATTTTTTAAATTTTAAAAATTATTTCTACCCACTAAAGATAAAATTATATAAAATTGATAAATCTTTTAGACACTTATTTATTTATTTATTTTACTAAATTAATTTTTATTATGTGTTTGGATAATAATCATGTAATAAGTGGTTGTTTTTGTTTTCACTAAATTCGTTTCTATTTTTTCAAAAGTTAAATATAGCGACAATTTTGATATCATTATTAAACCAATCCATTAAATCAAAAAATCTAAAACTAAAAACATTTCATATATTAAATATATTGATTACACGTTAAAAGCTTAACAAATACCTATTACATGATTACCATTTAAATATATAACAAAAATTAATTTAGTAAAATAAATAAATATTTAAAAGATATATCAATTTTACATAGTTTTATCTTTGGTGGGTGGAAAATTTTTTAAAAATTTAAAAATATTTTTTTTAAAATTTATTTTTGTCAAATTAGTTTATATTTTATCAAATTAATAATTTTACTCTTGAAATTAAGTAATAATATCTTCAAATGTTCTTATTTAGAACAAAATTTAAATTCATGATCAAATATATCATAATTAAAAAGTTAAATACCAAAATAACACAAATTACAAACTATACAGACTGTTGGTGTAATTCTTCCTTTATTGTATTAATATTTTCCTTCAATGAATCATGAAAGACGGTCGCCTCTCAGTTTGTAATATTTAGGTCTCCTTTGCTAATTCAAAAATTAATAATTTATATTAAAAAGTTAATTTTTTTTTTTTTTGTTTTTTCACACATTTTTTTGTAAAAAATTAAAAAATTATTTCAAACATATTAAATTTTTATCTCATATTTTAGTCAAAAAACTAAAAAGTTACTAAAATAGTATGTTCCCAAATGAAATCTTAGACTAAATTTAGATTATGAATTTGAGTAAAATTTTGAAAATTAAAAAAATTAATTTATATTTATCTCACATTTTCTAAATCTCCATTTAAATTTTTGATTCAAATACATTAGGAAAAATTACAAAAAAAATAAAAATAAAAATATTTGACCATAGTAACAAAATAAATTCTAAATTTCTAATTTTGTCAATTTAAATTTAAATTTTTTGATTTATTTTTAATCTAAATCATTTGTCTATTTTTGTTAATTAAAACGGACAAAAAAAAAATATTTTAGTCATTGAATTCAACAAAAAATGTTTTTGTAGAAAATTTGTATGGACTTACATTGAGTTTAATTTAATAAAATATTATTTTTTTGGTTAGTTTTACTTAAAAAAAATAGATAAATAATTTAAATTAAAAATAAATTAAAATAAAATTTAAAATTTATTTTGTTACGAAGTGAGATTCTATTGAAATTTTTTATTTTATTTTTTTCCTCCATACATCATTAGCAAAGATACAGATACTGGATTTTGGGCTACTTTCGAATCTTGGACTCGGCGAGCTTTAGGAATGGATCGGTCTTGGAGAGAAGTCCGGGTCTTTCTAGTCGGGCTCTCACTTTTATCATTCTGATCATTTTATTTTGAAGTCTTTTAGACCGTTTGGGAAGATGGTTTGGGAGTTTTTTTTTTATTATTTTAGTTATAAAAGATAAAATAAGTTATTTTAGCCGCAACGAACAAAATATCACATTCAATCCATAATCATTATATTCTTCTCTCACAAAAAAAGTCAAAAAAATCAAAAAATCAAAAAATCTTTCCTAAACTAAACTTTTTAGCCAAGGCTAAAATAGTCAAAAAGTCAAAAAGTTAACTCACTTTCCAAACGAAACCTTTATGTTTATATTATTTACCCAAAAATTAGATTAATGTGATAATTATAATCACATTTTGATCTACCTAAAAAGTGTACAAGATGAATAATTTGATTCAAAATGAAGTTTATGGTGAGACCGACAAACTCAACTGGATAGGACTGGTCTTCTCTCCAATTAGAGAGAGCTACAATAGTTGAAATAATGAAAAAAGTTACTTTAAAAAAATAAAAATAAAAAACCCTAATATATGAGACTTTTGTTGTCTTGTTAACCCGAGGTTGGAAGAGAAAAAAATATAAGAAAATGATATATAAATTTATTTTTTAGATTCATTTTTATAAACTTAGTAATATATCAAGAAAATAATTAGTTGATAACTAATTATCAACTAATCATCTTGACATATCACTGAATTTAAAAAGTAGACTTAGGGCTGGTTTGGGGTACACTATATAATTCATATTTTTATCTTTTTTTCATTATATCACTTCTTTACTTTTCTGCACATCTTTTTATAAAAAGACAAAAAGTATACTTTTTTAGGACACCCCAAACCAACCCTTAACTTTTGACTTGAATAATAATGTTTTAAAAGATAGGATAAATTACAAATACACCTCTTGAGATTTGATTAAAATACGAATTGCCTCCTGTGGTTTTGAAAAGTACATTCCACTCCTTGAGGTTTTCAATTTCATAATAAATCGCCATTTTTATTAATAAAACATTAAGTCAATTAACAGTTTTTAATGATATTAAAAATATGTTTTAATTAATAATTTAGGTAATTTTATTATTGTATAGGGGAGCAATTATGAATTTTATTTGTTTAATTATTTTTGTTAAATAAAAAATTCTAATAAAGGAGTATTTGTAATTTTTTAAACTATAAAAGTAATTTATATTTTAAATAAATTTCAAAAAATATATTTTTAATTTACCCTAAAATATATGTAGTCTTGTACCTCGTGACTCAAATCCGACCGACCAAAACTGCTAACAAGTTTTACAGAAATATATGGAGAGTCTGATTTAACTATGACATTTTAAAAATTAAAGCCCGTATTGATGGATTTTCAGTTTTGAAATGAATGGGCTTAATTAACCCATATATCTTGATACTTTTTTGAAAAATTCTAATATCTATCTTTATAAAAATGGTATTATATGTATTTTTTTTAATTATAATTAATTTTCTTTTTAGTTATAACATTATGTTAGTTATAACTTATGAACTTTTTAATTATGTTTCATGTTATATTTAATTATGATATTTTTTTAATAACTTAAAAAATTAAAATGATATCCTTTTTTTAATAAATCAAATAGGATATGCGCACACTTTAAAAATTGTGCAAGTTTCTTCTCCTCCTCATCAGTCCTCTATGTAGTAGCGCCATTGTAAGAAACAAAGGCAGTGTTTGGTAGAGTTTTTTAAATATGATTTGAGTGCTCTGTTTATTTATAATTTTTAAAAATTGATTCTATACTCACTTTTTAAAACACGTCTACTCCGTCATCCTCCCAGACGTCCCCCGAACATTCAGTTGGTTGACCGACCGGTTAACCGGAATAGTATTCGTGTTTTTTTTTTTGGCACATATTATTTTTATATTTTAAATAAAAAAATATTTTGAATTTTTTTTAAAATTTTTTGAGCTTTGAATAGAATTTTAGATTGTGTGTTTAGTTATGAGTTATAAATTTTTATATCAAATATCATATGTCATATCATTCAATTCAAACTCAATTCAAAACTCTTTTTAAAATTCATAACTAAATAAAATTTTCATATTCAAATCATAATTCTAAAACTTACAAACTCAAAATATAATTTTATTCTCAAATAATAATTCTAAAGGTCTACTAATAACAACCAAAAGTGTTGAGAAAGTAAAAAGAAGTGTTTGCAACGAAGTGCGAAAATGAAGGAAAGAATACAAAGTCATGATGGATCACCATTTTAAACCTTTCTTCACGCTGCTTTTTGTATGATTATTTTCATTTGGTTTGGTTAGTCAACTATGCTTATATAAAAAAAGAATTGCTTTTAACCACCTTGATCTACAATATGTGTGTGAGAGAGAGAGAGAGAGAGAGAGAGAGAGAGAGAGAGAGAGAGCCATAAACCAGGTGCTGCCGGCTGGTTTTCAAAAACGTCATACTCAAGTGAAAAATAAAAAATAAAAAATAAAAAATTGAACTCATTGAAAAACTTACACATACGATATACGTATTTGGGACCTTTATAAAGGAGGATCTTTATGACTTTCATTGATATATTAATTATTGATGTGTTTAAATTTATTTTGAGAGTTGTGTCTGACAGTGACATGAATAGTTGAGATTATTTTAACGGTTGTAGAGGGTTGTGTTTTGTAAGGGGTCTCTATTTACTAGAGACCCCCACTCCTTTTCCACCACCACCAGTCCCACACATGTGGGGGTTGGTGATTGAAGAAAAAAAATAAAAAAAATAAAAGAAAAATGAGTTGGACTCTCTCAAGGAGACATCCCCTTTGACCCTCTCTCTCTCTGATTGGTCAGTTTTTCTTTTTTTCCTTCTCCTCCAATCACTACCCGCCACGTGTGTGTGAGAATAGCAAGAGTGGTGATTAGAGGGAGTCTCAATCACTTTCCAAAATAAAATTCTGACCAATCAGCAGCCAGTGAGGGTGCTAAGGGTCTCCCCCACTAGGAGTCCCAACCTTTTCTCTATTACCGTGTATGTATATGTATATATATATATATGCATGTTTTGGGATTAAAGTTTCGGATAAAATACTTAAGTTGAGTTGAGTTCAGGTATAATAGTCATTGTTCGTATCTGTCAACGGTGTTTGAGGAACATGGATGGTGACACTATTCATGCATTGGAATCCTGTTTCCCATGCTTGCTAACCACCTACTTTTTAAACTTACTGTTCATATAATGTAATGCCTTAGGAAAGTATTAAATTTATATCATATTCTCATATATTCAAATTCTGATCATTATTGTATTTTCTTACTTTTATATTTGGATGACTAAAAAGCAGAATATCTGGTAGAGGGATATAAGTGAGATATATATATATATATTATTTTTCTTTCTATTTTAAAAGACAATATCGGTATTATAAACATTTTATAATTAACCAATTTGGAGATACCTTATAAGAGAATTCTATTTTGGACAAAATTCCCCTTATCTTTTGTGATTCTGTCTTAGATTACTTTACTTACATATGGTTCAAATATAGGTAGAGAACTCCCTTATAATTTTGGATTAAAGTATTATAGTTGGTTTTTCTGTTAAAGATAACAGAAGGTGTGCCACATTCTCCCAAATTGAGAATGGACAATGCAAAAATCGTTAGTCAAAGTCAAAAATTGAATCAAATGTCAATAACAACCTCATATTCATCTTATTCTCTAAATTAAATCTTAATCCTAACCAAACCCTGACCCTAATTGTTATCTTTCATCAATAATTTAATTTAATTTAAAATATTATTAAATGAGAAATTGGATTAAAAATAAATAGTAGATTATGGTAATTTTGTTGTAATAAATTAGACTATTTAGGTTAATTTATGGTTTAATTTAACATATATGTATATATATAAAAAAAATTTAATTTACAATTTATTAATTAATAATTGGGTTAAAATTAAAAATTAGATTAAGGTAATTTTTGATTTAATTTTATGGTAATAAATTAAGATATTTGGGTTAATTTATGATTTAATTTGTTAAATGTTATTAAATAAGGTGATTTGGTGGTAATCAATTAGGGTTTTTAGTTTAATTTATGATTTAATTTGTTAAATATATATTTATATGTTTAATTATAAATGTTATTAAATAACCTGATTTTATGGTAATAAATTAGGGTGTTTAGTTTAATTTTTTATTTAGTTGGTTATATGTATATATATATATATTTTATTTTAAAAGGTTATTAAATAATAAATTAGATTAGAAATTAAAAATTAGATTAAGATAATTTTATAGTAATAAATTAAGGTGTTTAGATTAGTCTTATGGTTTAATTTATGGTAACTTCATGTTTAATTCAAAATGTTATTAAATAAGAAATTGAGTTAAAAATTAAAAATTAGATTGAGGTAATTTTATGGTAATAAACTGTAGTGTTTAGTTTACTACAATTTTATTTGTTAAATATGTTATTAAGATAGTAAATTATATGTATTAAAGGAGAGAAAAAGAGAATATATCATAGGGATATTTAGGTAATTTCCTTTACTTTTAATAGAGTTAACTTTATACTTTAGTTCAAAATCATAAGGAAGTTATTTGCCTATATTTGAACTATAAGAGGGTAAAGTGCTCTGAAATAAAATCTTATAAGGTAAAATTCTTCACTATTTCTCAATTGTTCCACACCCTTTCGTACTCAAATTGATCTGAATACATAGTTCAATTTCATGATTTTATCTATCCCAAACAAATTATATGATCTTTAATTTTATTAAAGCATTCAATTTAAAATCAATTGATAATGAGTGGAGAGACTCTTATATTATATTAATAAAGTTTGGATGGCTTAAATTGAGAATATGAGTTTAAGTCTAACAAATTTATTTGCAAGATTTACCGAGAGAGAGAAAGATTGAAACAAGAATGTCATTTGCTAATGCATATAAATATGCATGTTGGTTTAAGACCTTTTAAAAAAAAAAAAAAAACTCTTGGTAGATGCTTCCTCTAACCAACTTTCATAGATATCTAGTGGGCAAATTGAATTAAACCTTCCAACTTAATGCAAGTATGAAATATTTTATTCAACCCTCTCTCTCTCTCATCGCCCCCAATAGATTCATTTCCTTGACTTCGTAGTTAGAAATTTTTCCAAATTTAACATTGTTGGCTAGATGAGTCAACCAGATTGGATATTGATAATTTAATTGTGTTTTTAAGTAATAACATAATAAATATTAACATTGCTAACTTAACTGTTGTTTCTTGTTTACCTATTATAATGCATGAATGTGTGTTTGTGGTACTATATACAATGTATACTGACCTAGGCACCTCCTTAATTACATAAACTAAATCCACTTGTAGTTTTTCTTTTCATAGACAAATCTTATAAAAGATTTTGTTGGATTTTAATGTCTATAAACCCTACCCTTGGTTGTGAACAAAAATTATACAAATTGCACAAGAAAATACATTGTAAACGGGGCCAAGAAAATACATTCCCCCTCAACCGAGGCTACTCAAACTTATTTGAAATCTAAGGCAAAAATCTTCAACAGGGTCCTTATAATTTTTTAATTTTTATTTAAGATTCCTTTTCTTTTTGAGATATAAAAGTACTAATTAAATGTTTATATTCAAGCTTTTCTAATATATTACTTTCAATTGATATCATGACTAATTCATTTAATCTTTCTTGTAATATAATCAATTTCAGGTAAGTTTGATCAATTTTAGTTTGAAAAATTCATTTATATATAGAAATTATTGTTACTAGTATTATCAATAATATTCTATAAATAATACATGATTTTGGTCCTTGATTTAATTTAAGATTTAAGAGTTTTTTTAATTTTATTTGTAGAGACATTTTTGGCTATTATTTAGGTCAAGTTTGGCAAGTTGAAAAAAAGTCAAAAAATTACTCAAAAAGTTAAAACTTATCACTATTCACTAAAAGTCAAAAATTACGGCGGCACAATTCTGAATCATAATTTTTCCCTACACACTAATTTATACAATTTTTTAATACACATTTTTTCACAAAAGTCAAAAAGTTAACCCAAACATCCATATTTTTTTCCTCAATTTTTTAGTCTAAAAAGACAAAAAGTATACTTATTTAGGACACCTTAAACAACCCCTTAATTTCTAAAATTTATATTAATACAGGATTTCTATTATGTATATACACACATAATATATAAGTCACAAAAATGAGGCCCTTCATTAATTGGAGGCAAGCACCTGAGCTACCTTAACTACCTAGGACTTGAACCGTTAGGACCCCCCTTGGTTGTGACCCGTTAGGACCCCCCCCCCCCCCATTGTGTTTGTGGTACTATATACAATGCATACTGACCTAGGCACCTCCTTAATTACATAAACTAAATCCACTTGTAGTTTTTCTTTTCATAGACAAATCTTATAAAAGATTTTGTTGGATTTTAATGTCTATAAACCCTACCCTTGGTTGTGAACAAAAATTATCCAAATTGCACAAGAAAATACATTGTAAACGGGGCCAAGAAAATACATTCCCCCTCAACCGAGGCTACTCAAACTTATTTGAAATCTAAGGCAAAAATCTTCAACAGGGTCCTTATAATTTTTAATTTTTATTTAAGATTCCTTTTCTTTTTGAGATATAAAAGTACTAATTAAATGTTTATATTCAAGCTTTTCTAATATATTACTTTCAATTGATATCATGACTAATTCATTTAATCTTTCTTGTAATATAATCAATTTCAGGTAAGTTTGATCAATTTTAGTTTGAAAAATTCATTTATATATAGAAATTATTGTTACTAGTATTATCAATAATATTCTATAAATAATACATGATTTTGGTCCTTGATTTAATTTAAGATTTAAGAGTTTTTTTAATTTTATTTGTAGAGACATTTTTGGCTATTATTTAGGTCAAGTTTGGCAAGTTGAAAAAAAGTCAAAAAATTACTCAAAAAGTTAAAAACTTATCACTATTCACTAAAAGTCAAAAATTATTACAAGACACTCAATCATAATTTTTCCCTACACACTAATTTATACAATTTTTTAATACACATTTTTTCACAAAAGTCAAAAAGTTAACCCAAACATCCATATTTTTTTCCTCAATTTTTTAGTCTAAAAAGACAAAAAGTATACTTATTTAGGACACCTTAAACAACCCCTTAATTTCTAAAATTTATATTAATACAGGATTTCTATTATGTATATACACACATAATATATAAGTCACAAAAATGAGGCCCTTCATTAATTGGAGGCAAGCACCTGAGCTACCTAGCCCCCCCCCCCGCCAGCCCTTCATCTGGCTTGGAGGCCGTTGCTTCGATACGTGGGATTCACTATCAATTTTGTTTAAATAATTTAAAATTTTCATTTTGTTACGTACTTTATATATTTAATTTTAAAAAAATTAAGTTAATTTGATAATCATAACATATTTAATTTATTACGTTAGTCATCAAAAAAATAGAAAACAATTATATTTTTAAAAATATACCACTAATTTTTTTTGACAAACGTAATATATTGAATATGTTATGATTATCATATCGATTTAATTTTTTATATGAATAAAATACACAAAATATCTAATAAAATTAACAATTCAAATTATTATAATAAGATTCATAATAAACCTCACGCATCCAAACAGTACCTTCAATCCGGACTAAGGACGGGAGGATTCACTTCCGAACCGTTATTATCACAAAATTTAATTTAAAATATTATAATTTTTTTTGTATTATTCTACTTGCCTATAGTGCAATGTCTTTTCCCTAGGCTTTTGTTGCCAAATAAAGAAAGTGACCAACATGTCCTTGAACGAAGCTTCTTTTTAAATGTTAACCAGTGGGGTAGCTTTCTTTCAAACTCTTATCCTCTATATTTATTTCATATTTTATTTTTTGTACTTCGTTTTAGGCTTGTAATAATAATATAAACCATTTATCTTGTAATTTCAATAATTTAGATGAATTATGTAAAAAATTAATTTCGTCGGATATCATTAAATACATAAATAAATTGCATCTTTTTTTTTTTTTTAAATGGATAGTCACTGTTAGTTAAATTTAAACTTTTCATTCTATAAAATAAAAAGTGATTTGTTCATATATTCATCGATATCCGATGAAACTGATTTTTTACACAAATGGTTTTCATTGCGAGATTTACAAGAAAAACAGTTTAGATTATTATTATAGATCTAGAATGAAGTACGAAAAATGAAATATGAAGAAGTATACATGATAAGAGTACTGGAGCCATTCTCTAACAACTACAACTACCACTAAAAAGAACAAAGGAAAAGAACATAATCACTAATAAGCTATATTATCAAGTTGTAGGCAAGGAACTTTCTGAAAAAAGGTTGTAGACAAGGCCGGTTAGGGATTCAACTCTGGGGTTAAATTATTCAAATTTCTGGAATATCACCATGATATATGCACGTTATACTTTTGGCCATTGAAATTGCACAAAAGAAGATTGACAAGGCCGACCTTGTCTTCTATCCATCCGAACAAGATGTGTCAAATTGGCTCAACTCATTGTATTGCTCGTACTTTTATTGATTCAAATCACCACAATAGCATATAAATTAGTACTCCAAAAATATCAAATAACTACTTAATTTTATGGAAACTTTCAAGTTGATAGGTCTTCTTTGTATGAGCACCAAGTGAAGTGCAAAGTGTTGTTTATTTTCATTTTTATTTGTTTTATTATTTATTTTTTAGGATAAATTACAAATAAACCCTCTGAGATTTGATTAAAATACAAATCGTTTCTTGTAATTTTAAAAATTAGATTATACCTCTTGAGATTTTTAATTTTATTACAAATCGCCCATTTTATTAATAAATCATCAAGTCAATTAACAGTTTTTAATGATGTTAAAAATATGTTTCAATTAATAATTTTGATAGTTTTATTATCGTATTGGAAAACAATCATAAATTTTATTTTTTTAGTTAATTCTATTAAATAAATTTTTTTAATAAGGGAGTACTTATAATTTTTTAAATTATAAGAGACAATGTGTATTTTAAACAAATCTCAATGAATGTATATGTAATTTACTTATTTTTTAAGATCAAGTGGATAGGGTAGTGGGTGGGAATAGAGAAATGGCCCAAGGATAAAGAAAAAGGAGTTCGTGGAAAATGGATTCCTTGTTAAAGTTGTACGAAAGAGTAAATTAAACAGTAAAACCTCAACTGGTTAGAGACAGAGAGAGATGACTAAAATTGATGTCGGTAGGGTAGTACAATAGGACCAGTTGGTGGCAGTGAAGTTACTGAATTAGCCTTTGTTTACAATATGTTCACAATTCACACACAAGTCCAATGAAATATGAAAAACTCAAGTGGCAAAAATGAGTATTGCCAACAGGATTGGTTTCAATTGGATTGTATTGTGTGGCTTTGTGGGATCTGTCAAGTTTCTCATTTCAATAACTCAATTCGTTCATGTATATGATTCATAAAAAAAAATAAATAAAATAAAAAATAAAAAATAAAAATAAAATAAAATAAAATAAAATTAAATTAAATCAATCAAATAAATAATCGTAACTAATTTTCTTTTTTTGGTCACTAGTGAATATTCTTTTTTTTTTTTTTTTCAAACAGACAACCTGTTAATTAGCCACCATCTTCGTTGGAAAATGGTTTGGTTTTTTTTTTTTTTTTTTTTTTCGGTGATGTTACATGCACCAATTAGTGTATTAATTAGTGTATTGATATTAGTTATAATATTATTATTAACCCCATTCATTATAAAAATTATAAATATAAAAAATTTATTAAATTATGTCACATCATCAATTAATACACTAATTAATGCATATAGAATTATTCTTTTCATTTTACCGAAATTAAAAGCAACTTGGCATAGTTGAGGCTATTGGACAATAAAAGACCGATTCGGAAAAAAACAATTAATTATGAAATAAAGTCCACCAAATAATTACAAGCATAAAACAAATTTAATAAGTACTCAAATAAATAAATGGATAAGTCAAACTCATAATAACTCCTTAACGAGATTCAACAACCACTAATAATCATATAAATTCTCATAATGAAAAAAATATAAATTAATCACCACAAAGAGTATTAAATTCCTCTTTATAGAAGTTAAATTTGAAATCTCATATCATAAAGGGTAGTATACGACTATTAGACCAAATGCCTTGATTATTAATACTAGTAATTTAACAAGTGAAATCTCTTCGGATTTTTCCATTGAATATTGGTAAAATCATAAAATCATGTTTATGTGATTATCAGATTAGAATAATTTTTATTTTATTTTATAAATAATATACAGACATAGGCCTAAAAAATAAGGGTTTATTATACTTTCTATCCCTAAACTATCGTCAAACTGTCTATTTAATCTCTGAATTATCAATTGAGTCTAGTAAGTCTCTACAGTCTATGAATCAAAGTCTATTTAATCCTTAAATTATCGATTGAATATAGGGCTCAGCTTCTCTCCAGTCCGCCATCGGATTGGACGGTGCTGTTGGGCCCGTGGGAGCCCACCACGGGTCCCGTTTTGAAAATCTGAACCGTTCAATATGTAGAATTTGTCGAGTACTATATGCCTGTAAAAAATCACGTTGATCAGATATCGATAGCTATGTGATCAAAACAGTTTTTTTATCAACCGTTAATTAATTCACCGTCCATTTTTTTATACAAAACTGATTTGATCACATAGCTATCGATATCCGATCAATGTGATTTTTCACAGGCATATAGTACTCGACGAGTTCTACATATTGACCGGTTCAGATTTTCAAAACGGGACCCGTGGTTGGCCCCCACGGGCCCAACAGCACCGTCCAGTCCGATGGCGGACTGGACCAAAGCCACGGCCTTGAATATATTAAGTTCCTACAATATTTAATTTAAACTTATTTAGTCCCTGAAAAGATTATAAAATTAAAATATATGCCCATGAGTATTATAAATTAATAAAAAATCTTACCTAATTAAAATTTTATTACTAAAAAAATATTAAATTTTTATTTTGTCTTTAATAAGTATTTTATTTCGTTGTGTGATTAAATTATTATTAGAGTCTAATTTTTCAATCTTGCTAATAACATTATGTGAGTATTAGATATGCTAAAGAAATATAGATAGATAATTTAAAAAATAAAATTTTGCTACAAATAATAATTGAAAAAATAATATATTAATTAAATTATAAAAAGAACTTAGCAAAAAACATAAAACAATCAATTAAAAATTATAAACAAAATCTAACATATCATACTAGATAAAGGAAAACACACTTAGCCATTTTAGAAGATAAATAAGAAAATATTATAAATAATTACTATTATCCTTTTAAAGGAAATTCACCATAACAGCTAACATCCGCTTTTCAAAGGCAAAATAAAAATTTAGATTTTAATTTATTTTTTATTTTTTTAATTAGATAGGGTCTTTTACTAATTTATAATACTTACAGACTTATATTTTATTTTTGCAATCCTTTCAAGGATTAAATAAGTTTGATTTAAATAATTTAAGGACTTAATAGATTTAATCGATAGTTTAAAAATTAAATAAACTGTGATCTATATACCTTAGTTATTTAATAGACTTAATCGATAGTTTATACACTAAGGCTTTGTTTGGCATGCAACAGTTTAGCTTAAAAGTCAAAAAGTTTACTAAAAAATAACCAAAAAGCCTATAACCTATACCAAAGAGTTAAAAATTTCTTTTTCTCTCTATTTTTTGCATTTCTTTTTGTAAAAAATTAAAAAGTCATTCCAAACATACTAGTTTTTTTTAATCTCATATTTTAGCCAAAAAGATAAAAAGTTACTAAAATAATATGTTCCCAAACAAGGCCTTAGTAGATAGTTTGATGATAGTTTAAGGGTATAAAGTTTAATAAACCCAGAAAACAAATAATATAGGTGCCGTTTAGTAACACTTACGTTTTTAGTTTTCTGTTTATATTTACAAAAATTTTAAAAACTCATAAAAATTTGTTTGGTAAATTTTTGATTTATAAATCAGTGGTCTTAATTTATAAATTTGGCCAAAAAATATAAACTCAAAAAATATGTTTCCGTTTTGAGTTTTGAGTTTTTTTTTTTACCACCCAACATTAGCCACCACCCGCCACCACTTTCCACTACCGTCTTCCGCCACCACTACCCACCTCCTACTACCACCTGCCACCACCACCCACCCTTCGCCACCACCACCACCACCACCACCACCACCATCACTGACCACCTACCTGTCATCCATCCACTACCACCCACCACCCACCACTACCATCCACCGCTCGCCACCACCACTCACCACCCACCTGCCACCACCATCCACATCCACCACCACCACCACCACCACCCACTCGCCCACCACCCATCGCCACCACCACCACCACCACCACCACCACCACCACCACCACCACCACCACCACCACCACCCACTGACACCACCCATCACCCGCCACCACCACCACCACCACCCACCACCACACCACCACCACCACATACCACCACACCACCACCACCCACCCACCACCACCACTCGCCACCCACTCCACACCACTACCCACCCGCCACCACCCACCACCACCCGCTATCTTCCACCCACCTGCCACCACCCACCGCTACCACCGCCACCACCACCACCCACCACCCGCCACCCACCCACCCACCCATCCACCACCACCACCACCACCACCCACCCACCCTCCACCACCCAACACCACTCGCTACCCATCACCCACCGTCACCACTTTCCACCACCGTCTTCCGCCGCCACTTGCCACCACTTGCCATTTCTCACTCTTTTTTATATTTTTAAAATGTTTTAAACATTTTGTTAATTACCAAACGCATTTGTAGTTTATGTTTTTTTAAAAATAAACAAAAACTAGTTTATAAAATTTTTGTAAATATAAACTGAAAACATAAACGTTACCAAACAGACCCATAATGATTAAGATTGTGTTTGGAAAGGTGTGGTATTAGTCAAAAAGTCATTGTCATTTGGAAAGTGTGGATTTTAGTTAAAATGTCACTACAAAATTTAACAAATTTTCAACTCATACAAAAAAAAAAAAAAAAATTTAAGGATTTCTTTTCATTCACTCTACTTTTTATATGTTTTTCTGTAGGAAAAAAAAAAAAATCCATCCCAAACAGACTTTAAATGTTTTCATCTCACATTTTGGCAAAAAAATACTAAAAAAATTCACTTCTCAAATAGTCCAAAAAAGCCAAAAAAATCATATAAAAATGTCAAAGATTTCTGCCATTTATTTTATTTTTTCACATTTTTTTAATAAAAATTCAAAAAATAATTTTCAAACACTGCCTCTACTTTCATCTCATATTTTAATGAAACCCTAAATTAGAGCATGTGGCTAACCCAATAAAACCTAGTAGTAGAATCCAGTATAGAATATGAACCGAAGAAAAGTTGTATCTAATTAAATATTATTTTATGAAATAAAAAAACAAAAAATCTGATATCAATTAAAAAGAATTAAAAATAAATAAATAAAAAACACGAAGAAGAAGAAAGGCGAAGGGAGGGGTCCGCAGTAATTATGGGAAATGCAAAATGTGAAGTGACATTTTAGTAATTTTAATAAAGTAGGAACTAAATCACAATTCATGTAAATAATGGTGAAAATAATTTAAATTATAATTATTTTATTTTTTCTCTCATCAAAATATAAAAAATAAAAAAATTCAATCCAAATAGAGCTTTCAAAAAATTTAAAATTTAAAAATAAAAAATAAAAAAGAATCCACTTCCCAGACAAAATCTAAAGACAGAGACTTTGTCCAAAAGAATTTGCTAGTTGATGATCCCCCCCACCACCCCCCACTTGCAACTTGCAAATCCTCCGTAAGCTTTGTGGTTGATTACGTCAATAAACCCCCCCTCTCTACTCACCATTCAAAGTATATTTCATGAGAAAAAAATTCATTTCAAACAATGATAATACATTAGCATTGACCGATTATGTTTTATTGACTCTTCTATTTCTCTTAAAATCTCTCGTATAATAGATATGATAAAGGTAAGAGTGTGAAATGTATTTAATATCTATACCCAATTGGTTGGCCAACGATGCCTTCTTCTTTATACTGCCACTTCCTTCACTCAAGGTGGTACCATCAACATAGTCCAGGAAAGATCATTTACTAAGAGTTCCAGTCAGACCAGGGAAGCAGCAGCAGGACGTAGTGTGGTAGTTATGTAATACATCGGACAAAAAATAAAAAGTAATGGATATTTAACCAGTAGAATTATAAGGGTATATCACGTAAGATATGAGACGGACTTATGTGATAATTTTTCCTTCTTTACATCATTAACGGCTATGAAAATTTGAAAAATTCAAAGTGATATGTAACAATTATAAATCATAAACTTTAACTTTTAATGACATGTTGTAACTTTATCTATTATAATAAAAGTAATGTTAGGTTTCATGAAATAAATATCATGAAATGTAGTATGAAGATTCTCCACCATTGAATTACACATACAATAAAACACTACAAATTAATCAAAAGATGAAAGACCTTTTGAAAATTTTCATGATATTTTTTTTTTATAAAACCTAACGTTATTTTTATAATAAAGATCTTCATTACATTCTTGTAATAGTGTTTATTATCAAAATTAAATGTTCTTGAAATATTATGTAATATTATTTATATGATACAATCAACAAATAAAAAAATCATAACATATACTAAAAGTAGAACAATCTCTCTCAAATACTTAACAAATGTGAAATATAATATCTCACCTTGAAAAAATTTCACTATACAAATGGGTTGGAGCAACGAACAAATAATAAGCTTATTTTGTAATAACCTGACCCTCGTCTATGATTCCGGTATACTTTCAGTCCCTTATTCTGCACATTTATATGCTTATTGTAAAATTTCATGTGAAATTAAGTTTAATTAACAAGATTAAAATCTATTATAACTGAGATGTTCAGATTAGAAATTGAGAGCCTTAGAGGCTTGATAATTTGAAATTGAATTCACATTTGAGATCAGTATGATTTTTAAGCTATGATAAGCATTTTTGTGAAATTTCAATTTGGAATCATTAAACTGATAGAATTTTGTCTTATTATACCTTATAAATATATATGTATGCCTCTTTGACCATTTGACTTAGAGTCTCCTAAAAATACTTCCTGAGAGAGAGAAAGAATTAGAGAGGAAGAAGATTTGTGAAGGGTTCTTCAAGGAGGAAGATTGAGAAATTAAAAAGGGGTTTATAAAGATTCTAACTTAAGGTATGTATAATTCATTCCAATTAGCCTCTTTGATAATTGAGTAGGAATCCCTTTGTGTTATGTAAGGTAAGGTTTATATTATAGAACAAGTATGTGTTTCTTGAGTTGGTTGATTTGGGATTTCATTGAGTTATCTAGTTGGAATCACATCTCATGTCTTCAATTGATGTACTTGAGCTTAGTTATGTAAGTAAATAACTATGTGTGTATATGTGAGTGTGAAGATGGAAATATTATGAAATTGGGTTGTGTTGTGAACTAAGATTAAAGATCTAAGGTATACTTAGATTGATTTATATTGAAGCTTCTATATACATGATTTTGGCCCATGTTCCAATAATTAAAAGATTAATTTTGAGCCTTAAGAATACTCACTAAAAAATGGAGTTTGCTAGAATTTCGAAGCGCCTTGATCAAGACGCTCGCGGAAGGCCTTCAAGACGCGTCTTGCGGGCTCATACCACATGTGGCCCAAGCTGCAAAAATTCGTTCGCTCTGTTTTGCGTGCTAGCCCTCTGGTATTTTTGAAATTTATGTTTGATGTTCCTAGGATGCCTGTAAATTCGTTCGAAGTAAAATGATGCAGGAAATAATGAAAGAAAGAACAAGAACTAATGTATAAGTTATGCACATGTGTAGGTCATACCTTGGGAGGGTCAAGCACTCCGCTATAGCACTATGAGTAGTAGTACTGTAGCCGTACGTTCAATTATCGTTAATGATTCTTATGGTTAACAATCTGTTCCTTGCAAGTAATTATGTTAACAATATGTTGATTGGAAAAATCTAGAGGCATTATTGAGCAGTACATCATGTTTACTGTTGACAAGAATACTAACATTCTGTTATTTGCAAGATAGCGATAGTGGTTCATGACGAACAAATGGAACGTATGAGCATTATGGAACTATAGTATCCACGTATCTCTAGACTCATACAATCTGTAAAATGTACTTACCTTTCGTTAATAATTATCAGAAACATTCAGTTAAACTTAAGTTAATTATGTCAACTCATGTGAATGATACAATGGTTACCATTAGCACTCTGTTAATTACAGGTCAACTATGTTAACATATAGGAATGATTAAACAAAGGTGCAAGTGAACTACATCATTTCTTAATGAATAAAGAGAATTTATGTTCATTTTTGAAGAACGGATTCTGTGTAAATATGAGAGCATACTGTTTTGTTATTCATAGGCCACAGGCCATTTAGTTATAGGTTATCAAGTGTGGACACCTTCGAAGAATTAGAATAATTAGAAAGTTATGTGTATCCAAATGAAGATGAAGTTATTTTGTTGCGTTACATATGAACTTAAAGTTATCCAGAATCTACGACATAAATGCAAAAGTTTAACATTATTATGTGCCTATTTGGTGCAGCTTAAAAGCTGCTTATTTCAGCTTTCAGCTTAATTTAAGCTATTTTGATGTGTTTGGTTTAGCTTATAGCTTATAACTTATAACTTTTTGGAAATCAGAAATCAGAAATCAGCTTATTCTTTGAGTGGGGTAGGAGATGCTTAATTTATAAGTCAGAAATCAGCTCATGTTCATAGTTATAAGCTATAAGCTGTTTAGACATAAGCTATAAGCACTTTCCCACAGCTCTACCAAACAGGGCGTATGTGACCCACATGAGAATGTGAATTATTCTATCTTTGTTAAGTGTATGATAATGACAAGAAATGCTCTGTTTCCTGATATGTTATGTTTTGAATCAATGAATGATTATCCATCTATATAAAAGTATTCAAGGCATCCTTAGCACAAGGCCCTTACCCGGGGGTAATAATGCCGTGGTTTAAGTATGTTACAAGTTCCCAGTACCGGAGATCCCTTTTATGGAACTAACAAGAATGCTTTTTATTGATTAGTTAGCGCAATTGGAAGTACCATGTATAATCAAGTATGAACTATGATTCTGTTTATGATTCAAGCACAAGGAATATATATGCATTTGTTTCTGCTTATGGTATGACATGATATGAATGGTTGGGTCTGCAAGACCTATTGATTAAGAGAATGGAACAAAGTGCTACTCGGAACTAAGTGCTACATTGTGAGCCACCTCTAGAATCCGTGTGAGACACCTTTTGAATCCATACATATATGAACTAGGTTTAAAACCAATCTGGGCCTATGGCCATTTGGTATGATCTATTAGGCCAGAGGCCATTTTGTATTTCTGGTATGGAGCAAAATGCTATACGGAACTAAGTGCTGCAGTGCGAGTTACCTCTAGAATCCATACAAGCCACCTCTTGAGTCCATACATATGTGAAAGTTATGAGGCCTATGGCCATTTTGTATGATTTGTAGAATCTGTTAGTATGAAACAAAGTGCTATACGGAACTAAGTGCTGCAATGCGAGTCACCTCTAGAATCCATGCGAGCCACCTCTTGAGTTCATACACACATGTTCAAGGGCTTAATGCCAATATGTTCAAGGGCTCAATGCTAACATGTTCAAGGGCTCAATGCCAACACGTTAAGGGCTTAATGCCAATATGTTCAAGGGCTTGTTGCCACTCTGTTCAAGAACTTAAAGCCATTATGTTTAAAGATTGGGCCTAAAGCCGTTCTGACATTAATACAGAATCAATTAACCTTATGCCCTCTTCATTTATATATGCATTGATATGTATTATAATTCAAGTTGAGTATTGAATCGTTTCTGTACTATTACTCACTGAGCTTCGCTCACTTTGTATTATGTCTGTTCTGTAGGTAAGCACTTTGGAAGTCCGTCTTAACCCTTGATGCTCACCCTTCAGTTGTCAACCTCAGTATGCCCAAGCACCCAGACCAAGCCCATGTATTTATGTAAAGTTTTGTTAAGATTTTGACTTACACTTTAATTATCTACCTAAGGTTAAAATATATGTATATGACCCCTTTCTTTACCAATGTTTGGTTATGCGCTCAAGTATGTGTATGGGTATGTATATAGATAAATGGCTCTCAAGTATGTGATCCTGGCATGTTAGTTTTAGCTCAATGGATGTTATTCTGTGTTACTTTATAATATTAAATGCTTCCGTTCAGGCCCCATATGGTATATAGATCAGGTTAAGTGTCCGTTTCTGCATAGGTTGTGACGACCCTCACCACTGTTTAATGAGTAACCACTGATTACTGCTAAACTGAGACTAAACATGTTAATTGACTGACTGACTGAAATCTGGAATTGATTGATTGTCTGTATCCGTTTAAGTGCATCTCTATCTGTTTGACTGTTAAACTATCTGTTCATGTTTTATGTTTTAAACTGCAAATTAAAGGCCTTATCGGCGACCGAATCCGAAATTGATTAATGATATGTGTTAATCATAATTTATGTGATTTTATGGCATATTTATTTGAAATGTGATTTGGTATGACTTAATTAGATTAAAATAAGCTAAACCCCACAAGTTGCCTTATTTACCAATTTGCCACATTAGTGGCCCACTACATATGACATATTAGAATTTGTTTTCATCTCATTTTGTGCATTCCATCAGCCACTCCTTGAGCCTTAGCCGACTAGAGAGAGAGAGAGACTTAGAAGATTTGATTTCATCTTATATTTGCTTGGAGACTTGAAGATTTTGGAAGAGAATTGTATATTTGAGCTTGTATACCTTGAATTGAAGACCTAAGGTAGAGAATTCAACCTCTCATTGATGTATTTGTGTATTGTCTTGCATGATCCATGTGAAATTAGAGATTCTAGCCAAGAGTTAGTTCAAAATGTTGAATTATAGCATAAATCATGCATGCATGTTGCCATCCTTGAGTTTTGAAGAGTATTGTTCATGAAATTCCACATGCATGTTCATATTTTTGCATTGGACCATGAATTCATCTTGTTTATGGAGAAATTGGCTCATTTAAGCTAGTGATTGAAGCTTTGAATTGGTTTAAATTCATGCATGTCACATTGGAAGTATGTTCTTGAACTTTGGTTTGAAAATGGATTTAATTGACTCACATTTGGGCTTTGATTTTACAAATTGAGCTTTGAATCATGTATTACTATGAGTTTACAAGTGTTTTACAGAAAAGTAGCCCAAGAGAATCGAATTTGATGCATTAAAACTTGGTTTTGAGCTTGAGGTTCAAATCTGGAATTTCCAGAATTTGGACTCATGCTCGAGCGGAGAAATTGGCGCTCGAGTGTGGAATTCGTGCTCTCAGCACTTTGCATTATTTTATAGTACGCTCGAGCGGGGGATTGTACGCTCGAGCGGGGACCTGAGTCACATGCTCGAGCGGGTGTCGATCGCCCATCGAGCGTGATTTTCGCACATCCAGTACTTTTGCCATGTTTTGCAGTCCGCTTGAGCGTGGGAAGTGACACTCGAGCGGGGAATCTTTGTCTGCATGTCCGCTCGAGCGGGACCCTGTTTTTCTGAAAATTCTGAAAATGTTTTTAAGTGCATCTTTGTATCCTCATTTCATTCTAGGCATTCTTAGGCTTAGTTTAAAGCATCTTAATGAGGATATTGATGTAGGACCACACCGAGTCAAGTTAGGGATTAAGTTATTGTTTTTCCCAACTGTGTAGCTTAGCATGTGTTCGTTCTGTAACTATGTAGGGTTGGCACCCGGAGATGCGTAGTAGCTTATCTGTAGCCCAGAACTCTGTGAGTAACAATGTTGTAAAGATATGTTCAAAAATGATTATCTTCTGAGCAATTGAACTATACTGTTTTCTGAAATGATACTGTTACTGAATGAATGATGTTCTAATTGTGAACTGTATTGTGGCATCCTTAGCAACCCATCTTATCAGATCAGATCATTATTGACACAGAGATCTGTGTCGGTTCCCATGTTGGAACCACTACTATTTACTGATATGATGGCCATCAACTGACTGTTCGGTCTGTTAAGACCTACTGTACTGTTTTGCTATTGGATGTACCACATATGATTATTATAGTTTCTGAATGACTGTTATGGCCTGAAATATGAGCCACAAACTGAATGACTGATATACTGTTTAAATGACTGTTTTCAATACTGAAAGGATATTCATTCTTAACATCTTTACGCATTATGTTATTCATTGGGCTTTAGCTCACTGCTCATATATATATATATATATATGTAGGTGTACAGGCACCGGATCGTTGCTAGAGGCGTTAGGATAGGCTCCTATTTTGTCAAGCCAACCTTTGTGCCTCATTTTGAGGTTCCCAAACTGCTCAAGCTGCGACTGCTTGGGTTGTTTTAGTTTTTTTCCCTTTTTTGTATATGTCCTGTATAGACTGAATGTTTTTGTACTGTACTGTCTTAATGGGGATCAAGTCCCTAATCTAGGTAATTGTAAATGTTGTGCATACTGTTTGGAACTGATTGTATATATGTATGAAAAGTCTTTTGCATACGGACTGTCACCGCTCATTGGACATCTTTTAATTACTGTATTGGCTTCCGCCAGCCCCCGTACTATGAATTACTGTTTTACTGTTAAGTAGGCCTTCGGTAATCTCGGATTACTGGCCGGTTACGGTGCTAAACCCATAGGGGCGGGTTTGGGCCGTGACAGAGTGGTATCAGAGTGATACTTAACCACAAGTTATACCGCACACACGTGTCCAAATGAGCTATAGGGTGTCCTAGGAAAGCAATTAGGGCATCAAATGAGCATGAAAAGTGTGTGTGGACATGACATGAATATGTGCTAATGTGTTAATATGTTTAAAGTATGCAACTTCCTATGTTTATTATTATTGCTATGTTGCATATAGTGAAATGGATAATGCAAGGACTACTGATGAAATTGAATCATCTGACGCTAGAATGGCGAGATTAGAAAGAACTGTTGAACTACTGACTGAGGCCTTAAGGCAACAGCAACAACAGAACCAACAGCCCCCACCTCCTCCGGTATAGCCGGAACAGAATGTGAATGATGACATCATTGCTCTAACATAGAAATTTAGCAAGATGAAACCGCCATCCTTTCAGGGAGGCCTCGAACCCCTTAAAGGCTGAAGTATGGGTTCTTGAAACAGAAAAGTTATTTGAAGCGTTTTCGTGTTCAGAGGCACACAAAGTACTGCTAGCTGTAGACACCCCATTTTTAACCGACCTTAAGACTCAAACGTCATCGATTGAGTGCTCGGTGATTGTGTATTTTGTGCTCGTTCTGAGGTTACGGAGTTTCGGCTGAGAGCCTTGCCTCCGGACTTCGAGACTCTGTTGTGCTTTGCTTCGGTTTGCGAACCAGGTTTTTTTTTTCTCTTCCCGAAGGGAGGGAGAGGTCTCGTAGACCATCTCTCAGTGGCCGTAGGCTACTTTTCGTGGTCGTAGACCACTGTTCCCGTTTGGAGACCAGTTTCTGATTTTCGGAGCCGTCGGCCGTGCGCCTCGGTTCGGGACCACTTAACTTTCTCCGTTCGCTCCGATTTTTGGCACACACCTTGTTTCCTCTCTCTAGAGGGACACTGTGGCTCGGGAGACCACCTTCGTGGTCGCGCACCACTTTCGATGCTTAACAGTCAGTTTTCGAGACACCCGGCTGCGCGTTTTGGCTCCCGAACTCTCGTTTTGTATCCGTCTTGGTTCATTTTTGGCGTGGACCCTATTTTCATTGTTTGGGAGGTGGTATAAGGGTAGAAGACCACCTTTTCTCCTTGGAGACCACTTTTCTCCTCGCTTGTCGATTTTCTAGTTTTCTTGTCAGGTAGCTGGTTTTCTTGGTTTTTAAGCCACATTTACTAGTCTTTCACCCTACCACTAGCTTGCATTCAATCGGGAGACCACCAAATGGGGCCACCGACCAGTTTTTTTTGAGTTGAACCTTTTGAACCCTTGTTTTAGCTTCTTGAGGAAGCTTGAACCTTTTGAACCTTTTGAACCTTTATTTTAGCTTCTTGAGGAAGCTTGAACCTTTTGAACTTTTTTTTAGCTTTTCCAAGAAGCTTGAACCTTTGCTCTAGCTTCTCCAAGAAGCTTAAACCTTTTGAACCTTTTTTAGCTTCTCCAAGAAGCTTGAACCTTTTTTTAGCTTCTCCAAGAACCTTGAACCTCTTTTAGCTTCTTGAAGAAGCTTGACCCTTTGCACCAAGCTTCTAAGAGAAGCTTGAACCTTTCTTAGCTTCTTGAAGAAGCTTGGCCCCTTTGCTCCAAGCTTCTAAGAGAAGCTTGACCCTTTTGGTTTAGCTTCCTTAAGAAGCTTGGCCCCTTTGCTCCAAGCTTCTAAGAGAAGCCTTGGACCTCTTCTTCTATAAGAGAGACCCTCCTCTCCACTTGCAAGGGTTGAGAAATTTTGGCTAAGGCATATACATACACCTCTCTCCATCTCTCTACATCCAAGCTCCAAAGCTCCATTGTTCTTGCACCATTGCACTACACCTCCTATCCTAACACCTCTACCATCACTCTAAGCACCTTGGAGCTAGTTTTCAGAGGTTGAAGGCTTCCTATTTTGGTCCAGGAGCTGCTGGCCTTCTTCTCTACAAGGGTAAGTCTCTATTTCCCTCTTTGTAGTCTTATTTTGCTTCATAGTTTAGCTCTATTTGCAAGCATATTTAGGCTTTGTCATAAACTGAAAAAAGTCTTTTTTTGAGCTTCTAAACATGTTTGTTTAAGGACTTTTTCCTGTTGGGGGTCATCTACCCCCTTGCATGCTTCATTTTCTCTTGTTTAGAGCTATGCATTAGAGCAGTTGTGTTGGCCTTTGTTTGGCCTTTTAGCCACTAAAATCCAGTGGATTTTTAGTGGCTAACATGTATTTTTGAGCCTCAAAATCAGAGAGGGGTGACCCTCTCACCCTTTGTTTTGTTTACTAGCTTTGTTGGCCTTACAAAAGAGCCTCTATTTGCATATTTCAAAGCCATGTTTCAGGCCACTTTTTGTGAGTTTTGTGACCTGCATAGACTCTGTCCAGAGCCCTTTTTGCCATGTTGAATGTTTATTATGCATGTGTAGAGTAATTCTCTTCAAGGCCTTTCAAAGGGGCCTTTACTTGCATGCTTCCTAGGCTTATTTCAGGCCCTTTTTAGTGAGTTTTAGAGCCCTCATAATCTCTGTCCAGAGGTGGTTTTGCCATTTTGTATGTCTATCTTGCATGTGTAGAACAACCCTCTTATTGGCCTTTCAAAGTAACACATCATTCTTGCATGCATTGACTGAGTTTCAGTGGGTTTTTGGACATTATTTGGCATGGCATACTTCTTTTTTTGGCTGGTTTGGTGAGCTCTCATGTGCTTCATATAGTTGTAGTGCAAATCATAGTTCACTAGCTTATTTTGCATGCTTTGTTGACCCTTGATTTTAGCACTTTTTGGCCTTACCTTAAACTGATTTTGTGCATATTTTGGACTTCCCTAGCTCTGTTTTTGGGTCTCATGGTCGAATGATACTTTTTTTGCATGCTTGTAGTTCAATACACTTGCCTAGCTTTGAGATTAGAGGTCTATTGCATGCATCTATTGAGGTGTTTTCATGCTTTGGGGTCATTTTACATCATATTTCGGAGCCTATGTGAATGCCATATCCTCATGTTTTCTCCTCTTTAAGTGTGCTTGAGAGTTGTGCATGAATGCCTTGTTTTCGGACCATTGAATGAGCTTCATTTCTATGCACTTTGAACCATCATTTTGGGCCATTTTCCCACTATTTTAGACCTGTCTAGGGTCTGTTTGGGGTTGGTTTTGCCATTTGTGCATTGCTTTGTCTACCTCTAGTGTAACACACTTCACTAGTTTTGGTATTCAGGCCATCTAGCATGCATTGGGTAACATATTTGCATGATTCGGGACCATTGTACATCATGTTTCAGAGCTGGAAAATGTATACTTGTATGCCATATTTCATCCTTTGCCATGCTTAGTTAGAGTTGCATGTTGTGCCTTAGGATCGATCCATTGCATTCGTGCATGCTTGCTTGTATTTCAGGTGTCTCATTTTCATCATATGGCCACTGATGTGAGTGTGGCCGAGGTCCACTCATATTAGTGTAAGTCCATCTTGCATTTGTATATGCCATTTAGTTCATGTGCGTATGATAGTCTTCGTAAGTGCATTGTGTATGTCATGTTATGTCACGTGCATTGTGTATGCCATTTTAGCCCATAGTATTGCGTATGCTAGGTTGCATGTTACTCGCATTGTGTATGCCGTCTCATCGCTTTGTGTTTGGAGTAGGGTTAGTCCAAACACTGGAAACGAGGGACGTTTCATACTCCAAGTGACGAAACGTGTCTCAATTCCCAGTCGCCGACACTCCGGCTTACCCATGATGGAGTTTAGGCCTTGTTATGTTTATATGTACATTCATTTCACATTGAGTCATATAACTCGACTCCTCGGCCATCATGCATCGAGATGCATGATTGGTGGTACGAGAATCGAGGTCTACACTCCCTAGAGCTTGTGCAATGACGGGGAGAGTGGTCATGCACACATGTGTTGAAAATACTTTGCCATGCTTCTTTCTTGCTCTCTATTACAGCAAATCAGAATCCAGCAGCAAAAACTAGTCAGCAGCCTTCGGAAGTTTTATACAGTGTTCTAGGACCAATTGCAAAATAGAGGCAAATCGGGGCATCGCGAGGAATTTCCCGACAAGACGACTCGAGCATGCATGCATCTTTCATCATTTGGAACAAGAGCTGAGGCAGTCCATTTTATAGCTTGCATGCTAGTTTATTCGTTTTTCTAGTTAATTTGTTAATTAATTAGGGTTTTGTAATATTTAATTAGCTAGAGTAGTTAATTATTTATTCGGACTGTATTATTTATTCAGACCCTCCGAGAGAGGGCCAATTGTTGTAATAAGTGTGCGTGTATGTGATGTATGTCTTCCAATCCCACGTTTTTCTCCCTTTTATTTACCAGCTTATGATGGTTAGTTTAGGGCATGTTTCAATTAGTATACTTATGCTCGCATGTTGGCATCCATTCATTTGTCTTGCATGCACCAGGCTCGGCGCATCATACTAACTACACTGTATTTCAATTCCAAGTTGAATACGTGTATCAGTTGTTGCATTTCATACGCCATTTTAGAATAGCCGAGCCAATTGTAGTTGCATTTTTGCATGTGTTGCATTAGGCATCTCAGCATAGTTAGGATTCATGCATGTTTTCTAATAAGCTTCTTTCTTTAGCTTGGAGTATTCAGTAAGTGTTTATACTTTAGCATCTTTGCATGTGTGTGAGTGACTGCCATGATAGCATGCTTTCCATGTGGCTATGTGCTTATGTGATATAATTGCCTGAATGCTTATGGGTGGAGGTTGGATTATCTGAATTGGAACAATTCATTGATTGCGAGTTTTAAGCCCACTAGATAGTGGCAAATCACCATGTTTTCTAAGCCCACCTGAGGGTGGCAAATCCACATTTTAGCCTACTTGTGAGTAGCAAACCGCTTTAAAAAACAAACATGAAATATTTTGTTCCAACTCAGGCAATCCAGTCTATACTTGTGTGCTACACGCATCACATAATAATTCTAGGCTAATAACCGGAATAAGAGCACATAATGTTTTCAAAACTCAATATCATGGTTAGTAGAGGCTGATCTTTGATCGAGCGAGCGGGGGTGCTCACGAAGTGACCTTTCCCAATCGTACCTAAGTTCCCGAGCCGAGGCAACTTTGGTGATGACGGACACGTGGCCTTAGGCAACGAGTCAGGGTTTCCTAAATTCCTCCCAAAATAAAATATTTAGGTGGCGACTCTGTATCTGGCAAAGCAGTCCATGTTTGGCACTTCTTTCAAAAAATCTGTTTTCAAAAACGATTTGCCAGATTTGGACTCTTTAATGATTTATCGGTCTTGCATTGCACTCTGCGAGATTAAATACAGGACCGTGACATCGAGTCCGAACTGTAGTGAGCCCAATGAACAAAACGAGATTCCCTCCCGGGACGTTCGGGGACGTCTACACTAGCTACCTTTACCTTACAAGAGAAGGCCACAAGGTGGTGGATGCTAGTCCGTGACACCAACACAGTTGTGACTTGGGCTCAGTTTAAGGAGTCTTTCTTTGAGAAATACTTCCCTCAGTGTGTCCGGGATCGAAAGGTGATTGAGTTTGAATAGTTGAGACATGGCACAATGTCTGTCGCTGAATATGAATCGAAATTTACTGAACTTGCCAGATATGCACCACACATGGTGGACACTGACTATAAGAAGGCCAGGAAATTCGAAGGCGGCCTTAATGTTGAAGTACTTGACAGAATTAACGTGTTGAAATTGCACAAGTATGTGGATGTTCTTGACCGGGCCATTATAGCTGAATCAAATATTGAAGCACTGAAACAAACTGAAACACCAGCGTCTAAATGGCGTAGTAAGAAACGGGGTTTTAAATTCAAGAAAGGCAAAAACAACCCACTGAACAAAAAGCAAAACTCAGGGTCAACCACCAGCTCTAGTCAGGGAAGTGGTTCCATACCGCCCTGTTCTGAATGTGGTAAGAAACACAAAGGGGTTTGTTATAAACTTTCAGGTGCTTGTTTCAGGTGTGGCAAGGTGGGCCACATGGTCAAAGATTGCCCTTTCACTCCTCAGGGCAATAGTAAAGTTGCACCAAGCGCAGCAGCATCAACTGCCCCACCAAAACCCAACCCTAAAGCGACTGGAAAAGAGCCTATAAGGCAGGGCCGAGTGTTCGCACTGGTACCGGGAGATGTGTAGAATACCGAGACCGTTGTGTCAGGTATCCTCTCAATTTGTACTCAAAATGCATATGTTCTGATTGATTCGGGGTCTACACATTCATATGTATCGCATACTTTTTCGCGAAAATTGAATAGACCATTGGAACCCATGAATTACTTGTTAGCTGTATCTTCACCTGTTGGGGGATCTGTGACTTGTGCTTATATGTACCTTGCATGTGAAATTATTGTTAGGGATATGCATCTGTATATTGATTTACTACCTCTGAACATTGATCATTTTGATGTGATATTGGGAATGGACTGGTTAACAAAATATCATGCTACTATAGACTGTGTGAAAAAACAAGTTATTTTCCGTCCACTTGGCCTACCTGAATTTGTGTTTAACGAAAGTGGAGTGGTGCCTCCCCCATATTTGATTTCATCTATGAAAGCATACAAACTGATTAGAAAGGGGTGTAAAGGGTATTTCTATTCTGTATTGACTGTAGCTACTGATGTTAACGCTAATGTGAACAGTATTCCTATAGTTAGAGAATTCCCAGATGTTTTTCCAGATGAACTGCCAGGGGATTTGATTGATAGGGAGATTGAGTTCACCGTTGATATGATTCTGGATACACAGCCAGTATCTAAAGCTCCTTATCGAATGGCTCTGACTGAACTGAAAGAATTGAAAGTGCAACTACAAGAACTGTTAGATAAGAAGTTCATCAGGCCCAGTACTTCGCCATGGGGCGCACTTGTCTTATTTGTGAAAAAGAAAGACGATTCACTGAGACTTTGTATTGACTATCGTGAACTGAACAAGGTAACTGTGAAAAAGAAATATCTATTGCTGTGTATTGATGACTTATTTGATCAGTTACAGGGTGCTCAAGTATTCTCTAAGATTGATCTCAGATCCGGATATCATCAGCTAAAAGTTAAACCAAAGGACATTGATAAAACTGCTTTTCGAACGATGTATGGACATTACGAATTTTTAGTTATGCCTTTTGGAGTTACCAATGCACCTGCTGCATTTATGGACCTCATGAACAGGATTTTTCAACCATTCCTCGATGACTTTATTGTTGTATTCATAGATGACATACTGATTTATTCTAAGAGTAGAGAAGAACATGAACATCATCTGAGACTTGCCTTACAGACCCTAAGAGAACATAAACTTTATGCTAAACTGACTAAATGTGAATTCTGGCTTGATCATGTTATGTTTTTGGGATATGTTATTAGTGAGGATGGAATTTCAATTGATCCATAGAAAGTTGAAGCAGTAGTGAATTGGCCTAGACCAACAAATGTTACAGAAGTCCGAAGCTTTTTGGGATTAGCTGGGTATTACAGAAGATTTGTCAAAGATTTCTCCAAAATTGCCCTACCACTGACACAGTTGACTCAGAAAGGGATATCATTTGACTGGACTGACCAAAGGGAATCAGCATTCCAAGAGTTGAAAACTCGACTTGTGACTGCACCGGTTCTTACCCTATCTTTAGGTACGGATGGTTTTACCATTTTCAGTGATGCTTCTCATAAGGGTTTGGGATGTGTTTTAATGCAGAATGGGAGAGTTATTGCCTATGTTTTCCGACAACTGAGACCGCATGAAAAGAACTACCCGACCCATGATTTAGAACTTGCTGCAGTAGTGTTTGCACTGAAAATTTGGCGTCACTACCTTTATGGGGTGACATGTGAAGTGTTTACCGACCACAAGAGCTTGAAATACTTCTTCACACAGAAAGAACTGAACATGAGGTAGTGGAGATGGTTAGAATTGATTAAGGACTACGACTTACAGATTTTGTACCACCCAGGGAAAGCTAACACCGTTGTCGATGCACTGAGTCGGAAATCGATTGGAAATTTAGTCTGTTTACTCACCGAACAGAAAGAGTTGCTTTGTGACCTTGAGAAATCTGAAATTGAGATTGTTTTGCAGGAACAAGGTGGAACAATAGCTACTGTTTCTGCTCAACCGGCACTGATTGAAGAAATTAAAGAAAAACAGCAACAGGACGACTTCTTGAAGAAGATCATCGAAGAACGAGAAGCCAAACCGAGACTGGATTTCAAATTTGAGAATAATGTGTTGAAATTTCAGGGAAGACTGTGTGTACCGAATGATTCTGAACTGAAAATAAGAGTTTTGCAAGAGGGCCACAATTCGAAACTGTCCATCCATCCAGGAAATACGAAAATGTATCAAGACTTGAAATTGAATTTCTGGTGGTCGGGAAGGAAGAAAGAAATTGCTGATTTTGTATCGAAATGTCTTTATTGCCAACAAGTTAAAGCCGAACATCAACGACCTGCAGGCTTACTGCAACCCTTATCGATATCGGAGTGGAAATGGGAACATATCATCATGGATTTTATTGTTGGTTTACCTCGCTCTAGTAAAGGTATGGATTCAATTTGGGTTATTGTTGATAGACTAACTAAATCTGCTCATTTCTTACCTGTCAAAACAATTTATAATGCAGACAAACTGGCTATAATCTATATTGATGAGATTGTTAGATTGCATAGAGTGCCTGTGTCCATTGTTTCTGATAGGGACTCGAAGTTTACATCGAGATTTTGGCAAAGCCTACAGACAGCATTGGGAACTGAACTGAGACTGAGTAGTGCATACCATCCTCAGACAGATGGTTAGTCAGAAAGAACCATCCAAACTTTGGAGGATTTACTGAGAATGTGTGTCCTTAATTTCCAGGGAAATTGGGAAAGCCATTTGCCTTTAGCTGAATTCGCCTACAACAACAGTTATCACTCAAGTATTGGTATGGCGCCTTTCGAGGCATTGTATGGCAGAAAATTTCGATCTCCGATTTGTTGGGTAAAAGTTAGAGATGGGCCTTTGGTTGGGCCCGAGATTGTCTACGAAACTACCGAGAAAGTGAAATTGATTCAACAGAGATTGAAAACTGCACAGAGCCGACAGAAAAGTTATGCGGATGTCCGAAGGCGAGACAGAGAGTATGAAGTAGGTGATCATGTTTTTGTGAAAGTGACACCAATGAAAGGCCAGACTCGTTTTGAAGTCAAGGGTAAGCTAGCGCCGAGATATGTAGGACCGTTTGAGATTATTGAGAAAATCAATCTGGTGGCGTATCAAGTAGCGCTTCCTCTTGAAATGGAGCATATGCATAACATCTTCCACATTTCTATGTTGAGCGATTACCTCAGGGATCCTTTCTATATGATTGAGCCTACTCGTGTAGTGCTGAGTGATGACTACACTTACGAGGAACGACCTATTCAGATTGTAAACAGATGGATTAAGAAGTTGAGAAACAAAGAGATTCCGTTAGTGAAAGTTGACTGGTAAAACCATGGTGGCGTCTATGCCACTTGGGAAAGGGAAGATGATATGCTGAAGAGATATCCTGAACTGTTTCCACTGAATCCTGTTTTCTTTCAAAATGAAGGTAATTCGAGTTTGGAGGACCAAACTCTTTTTAAGGAGGGGAGACTATGACAACCCTCACCACTGTTTACTGATTAACCACTGATTACTGCTAAACTGAGACTAAACATGTTTATTGACTGACTGATTGAAATCTGGAACTGATTGATTGTCTGTATTCGTTTAAGTGCATCTCTATCTGTTTGACTGTTAAACTATCTGTTTATGTTTTATGTTTTAAACTGCAAATTGAAGGCCTTATCGGCGGCCGAATCCGAAATTGATTAGTGATATGTGTTAATCATAATTTATGTGATTTTATGGCATATTTATTTGAAATGTGATTTGGTATGACTTAATTAGATTAAAATAAGCTAAACCCCACAAGTTGCCTTATTTACCAATTTGCCACGTTAGTGGCCCACTACATAGGACATATTAGGATTTGTTTTCATCTCATTTTGTACATTCCATTAGTCGCTCCTTGAGCCTTAGTCGACTAAAGAGAGAGAGAGACTTAGAAGATTTGATTTCATCTTATATTTGCTTGGAGACTTGAAGATTTTGGAAGAGAATTGTATATTTGAGCTTGTATACCTTGAATTGAAGACCTAAGGTAGAGAATTCAACCTCTCATTGATGTATTTGTGTATTATCTTGCATGATCCATGTGAAATTAGAGATTCTAGCCAAGAGTTAGTTCAAAATGTTGAATTGTAGCATAAATCATGCATGCATGTTGCCATCCTTGAGTTTTGAAGAGTATTGTTCATGAAATTCCACATGCATGTTCATATTTTTGCATTGGACCATGAATTCATCTTGTTTATGGAGAAATTGGCTCATTTAAGCTAGTGATTGAAGCTTTGAATTGGTTTAAATTCATGCATGTCACATTGGAAGTATGTTCTTGAACTTTGGTTTGAAAATGGATTTAATTGACTCACATTTGGGCTTTGATTTTACAAATTGAGTTTTGAATCATGTAATACTATGAGTTTACAAGTGTTTTCCAGAAAATTAGCCCAAGATGATCGAATTTGATGCATTAAAACTTGGTTTTGAGCTTGAGGTTCAAATCTGGAATTTCTAGAATTTGGACTCACGCTCAAGCGGGGAAATTGGCGCTCGAGCGTGGAATTCGTGCTCTCAGCACTTTGCATTATTTTACAGTACGCTCGAGTGACGACCTGAGTCACACGCTCGAGCGGGTGTCGATCGCCCATCGAGCGTGATTTTCGCACATCTAGTACTTTTGCCATGTTTTGCAGTCTGCTTGAGCGTAGAAAGTGACGCTCGAGCGGGGAACCTTTGTCTACATGTCCGCTCGAGTGGGGAAAGCCACACTCGAACGGGACCCTGTTTTTCTGAGAATTCTGAAAATGTTTTTAAGTGCATCTTTGCATCCTCATTTCATTCTAGGCATTCTTAGGCCTAGTTTAAAGCATCTTAATGAGGATATTGATGTAGGACCACACCGAGTCAAGTTAGGGATTAAGTTATTGTTTTTCCCAACTGTGTAGCTTAGTGTGTGTTCGTTCTGTAACTGTGTAGGTGTAGACACCCCATTTTTGACCGTCCTCAAGACTTGGACGTCACCGTTTGAATACTCGGTGATTATTCATGTTTGCGTTTGTTTGGAGTTCCCGAAGTTCTCGGCTACGCGCCTTGTCTCAAGATCTCCGAACTCGACTATTTTCTGTTTGGTTTTGCACCAAACACTTGTGTTTTGCCTTGGAGGGGCAGGGAATGCCTTGTGAGGCATCCCCACACACCACCGGCACTAGCTAGAGGCTACCGGCTGGTTTTTCTTGCCACCGGCAATATATATTGCCGGCCGGCACTCTTTGTTGCCGGTCGGCAGTCATTTTTGTCAAAATGACATTTTTGGCCAGCCGACTACTGTTCATCTGCTTTTTTAGATATTTTAGGATAGCTGGTTGGCATTTGGTTCCCCTCCATACACGTGTATGGAGGGATGCTCTTCTTGTTAGCTTTTTTGACAAGCTTTACAAGATTGGTTCCCTATATAGGAGAGAGTCTTCTCTTGGCATTGAGGTTGGAGATTTTAGAGACGAAAACATTGCTAGAAGCTCTGGTTCTAGGGTTAGAACTCATATATATTCTATCTCTATCTATTCCTCTTTTGAGTGTTCTAGGTGCATTTGTTCATAGTATTGCATACAAACACCTACCATTACACCTTTACTTGACTATTGAGGTTCTAAGGGACTATTTTCAGAGTTTTGGGGCTGGTTTAAGCTCAAGGAGGCAGCTGGTCCTCCCTTGGTGAAGAAGGTCAACAAGGGTAAGAAACTAGTCTTTTTTACCCCATTTTTGCATCCTATTTCTACCTATCTTAGAGCTGTTTTTGTGTTTAGTGTATAACATAAAAAAGTTTTATTTTTAGGCCCTCTTGATTGTTTGTTAAGAGTGTTTTGTGGTTTGGGTGTGTTTGACCACCCTTAGGCCTTGAAAGGCCTCATTTTGTGCTATTTTGTGCGAGTTTCGAGACTTTGGTGTTTGGGCCTCTTCACCACTGAAATCTTGAGGGATTTCAGTGGTGGAGATGGTGCCTTGAAGTCTCCAAAAGGGGAGGGCCACCCCCTCTCCTTGTTGTCCTTGAAAGGGACCATTTTGGGTCTCTTAAGGAAGTCTTTGTTCAAGTGTGTGTTGAGCATGCCATGGCTGTATTTCATGCTTATATTGCCATGTTATAACTTTTTATTAAGTTGGTTTTGGTACTCCATGCATGTTTAGTATAGTTGCCATGTAATGCCTCCTTGATCCCTTAACATGCCTTAGGTTGTTAGCCTTTGTTCGAGCATGTTTTAGGCCTAGCCTTATGAATGTTTTGTGCTTATTTCGCCATGCTTTAGGTCTGTCCATAGTTGTTTGGATCGATTTTGGCGTGCTTAGTATAGCTCCTTTGCATTTGTAGCTTGTTAGGCTTGTATGCCTCAAGTATGTGAATGTGTAGCATGTGTTGATTGCATCATTTTGGTGGTTTGGAACCATCCAACATGTAATTTCAGTCCCTTTGGCATGCTCATATGCTTGCCTTAGTTGCCTCTTTGTCGCTTTGAGAGCATGTGTTGTATGCCCTATGTTTTGACCATTGTGCATGCCTTTGAATTTGAGCCACTTAGATGCCATCTAAGTAATCCTTTGACCTTGTTTTAACATGCTAAAAATCTGTTTTTAGTTGTTTAATGCATGCCATGTTTGATTATGCTAAATGTGCTTCAAGGCTTCATGACTTGCCTCAAGTACTTAGACCATGCTTGCATGCTTATGCTTGTCTCATTTAGGTTGGTTTGGCACCACATTTAGACATGATTTTAAAGCTTTTCATTCCATGCCAATTGTCCATGTTTAGCCTCTTTCAAGTGTGTTTGAGAGTTGCTTGTTTAATGCTTAGGTTTGTGCCTTAACATGTGCATGCGTGTGTGTGTGCTTAGCCTTCATTTTTTGGCACTTTGGCTACTGATTTTGGGCCTATTTGGAGTTACCTAAGTCATGTTTAAGTCCACCCCATTACTTGGTTTGCATGCTTGCCTTGTATGTGTGTTTGCATACTAGCATTCTTGTTTGCATCCCATGTTGCATACTAGTTGACATGCTTAGGATTGCACACATAGACATGCATGCCTTGTCCCTTGATTTGGTGATGGGGATTGGGCTCTTTGATTGTTTGGTTTGCATTTCATTTGAAATTGAAAGTGCACACTTGATTCCTTGGGCCATCATGGGTGAAAATGCGTGATTGGTGGCCCAAGAATCGAGGTACACCCCCCATTGAGTCATTAACATGATAGGGAGTGTAATTGGTGCATACATAGCTTGAATAGCATTGCCATGCAAGATTCTGCCCTCTGCTGCTGTCAGTTGCAGGTTCTGCAGGAATTCATTGCCGGCTGGCATTATTTAGTGCCGACCGGCAGTCAATCTATGGCCGGTGGATTCATTTTGTGCCGACGACCACAAATTCATTGCCGGTGGTCATTCTACTTAGCTGGTGATGATTTCCAGTATCCAGAGAGGCATCCTTGAGACTTTGACAGTCTTCAGAGAAGTAGAGTAGGGAAAACAGAGGCAAGCTAGGCATGGCAGTGCAATTCCGAGCGGAATCCGAGCGCGCATGCATTGATCCCTCTTCCCGAGGGCTTTACTGTTTTAATTAGATTAGATTAATTTGTTAATTAATTAGGCAATTTGTAATATTTAATTAGCTTGCGTAGTTAGTTAATTTGTATATTCTTTTGGTCCCTCCGAGCGAGGGCAAATTTGTAATAAGCGTACGTGAGTGGTGTGTATGTCTTCCAACCCCCACTTCTTTCTTCCCTTTTATTTACCCGCTTACGATGGTAGATTAGGGCACGTTTATTTTAGCATACCTTATGCTATGCATGCGTGTATACATACATTTGTCTTACATGCACCGGGCTCGGTACATCATACAAACTGCATTGTATCTTCAAATCTAACTTGAATACATGCACCGAATGATTGCATTTCACATGCCATTTTAGGGTTAGCCGAGCCTATCCTAATCACATCTTGTATGCGATGCATTAGTCACTTAACATGAACTAGGGCACGTATTTTTGCTAACTAGTTTTTGTTTTGGCACGGAGTACGATGTAAGTATTTACGCTTTAGCATCTCGCATGCGTGTGAATGTTAACATGATAGTATGTTAACCATGTGGTTAAATGCTTATATGAGATAACTGTTTGAATGCCTGTGGGTGGAGGTTGGATTGCTTGAGTTGGAAAAATGCGTTTAAATCCGTGTTTTAGCCTACTTGCGAGTAGCAAATTCCAAAGCCTTTTCAAAACGAACGGATATGCAATGCTTATTTCCAAATTAGGCGATCTAGTCTATACTTGTTTGTTGTGCGCATAACATAGTAATTCTAGGATAATAACCGGAATAAGAACACGTAACGTTTTCAAAATCGGATATCACGGTTAGTAGAGGCCGGTCTTCGGATCGGGCGAAAGGGGGTGCTCATAGCTAACCTTCCCTGATCGTACCCAAGCTCCTGAGCCAAGACAACTTTGGTGATGACGGACACGTGGCCTTCGGCACCGAGTCAGGGTTTCCTAAATTTCCCATTTTAAAAATATTTAGGTGGCGACTCTGTATCTGGCAAAGCAGTCCATGTTTGGCACTTCTTTTCAAAATCTATTTTTCTCAAAACGATTTGCCAAAGTTGGACTCTTTGGTTCAAGATTAAGAACCGTGACACAAATTGAGTCCGAACTGTAATTAGTGAGTTCCCTCGCGGACCTGTTACAGTAGGGTTGGCATCCGGAGACGCGTACTAGCTTATCTGTAGCCCAGAACTCTGTGAGTAACAATATTTTAAAGATATGTTCAAAAATGATTATCTTCTGAGCAATTGAACTGTACTGTTTTCTGAAATGATACTGTTACTGAATGAATGATGTCCTAATTGTGAACTATATTGTGGCATCCTTAACAACCTATTGTTACTGTACTATACTGCTACTGACACAGAGATCTCTGTTGGTTCCCATGTTGGAACCACTACTGTTTACTGATATGATGGCCATCAACTGACTGTTAGGTTTGTTAGAACCTACTGTACTGTTTTGCTATTGGATGTACCACATATGATTATTATAGTTTCTGAATGACTGTTATGGCCTGAAATATGAGCCACAAACTGAATAACTGATATACTATTTAAATTACTGTTTTCAATACTGAAAGGACATTCATTCTTAACCTCTTTACACATTATGTTATTCACTGGGCTTTAACTCACTGCTCATATATATATATATATATATATGTAGGTGTACAGGCACCGGACCGTTGCTAAAGGCGTCAGGATAGGCTCCTGTTTTGTCAAGCCAACCTTTGTGCCTCACTTTGAGGTTCCCGAACTGTTCAAGCTGCGGCTGCTTGGGGTGTTTTAGTTTTTCCCCCTTTTTGTATATGTCCTGTATAGACTGAATGTTTTTGTACTGTACTGTCTTAATGGAGATCAAGTCCCTAATCTGGGTAATTGTAAATGTTGTGCATACTGTTTGGAACTGATTGTATATATGTATGAAAAGTCTTTTGCATATGGACTGTCACAGCTATTGGACATCTTTTAATTACTGTATTGGCTTCCATGACCCATACTCTGAATTCTTGTTTTCTTGTTAGCGGGCCTTGGTAATCTCGGATTCTTGGCGATTCTGATGCTAAACCCATAGGGGCAGGTTTGAGTCGTGACAGAGGTCATGCCCAAACTTTTAGGGGCGAGTTGGGGGCGTGAAAAGTGGTATCAGAGCACGAGTTGCTATCTCACACACAAATCCATTGGGCTTTAGGATGTCTAGAAAAGGCTTAGGTATCATACATGACATCCTTATTGCATATGAAAGAAAATGATGGCAACGTTAAATGCAATTTGTTAACACTAACAATTATGATTCATGTCGATTGGACATTCTTTGTGCATATTGTGATTGATTGTTGTGCAGAATATGGCAAGAATAAGGATAGAGGATCCGAAGGATCCTACCTCCGTTTGGTTAAACAGAATGAAAAGGGACAATGATTGGTAAGGTAATTTATATGCAAATGATTAAGTAAGGTGTATGTTATCAGCTGTTCTTTTTGGATTGATAGTTACCTATCATCGGTTTAGGCGAATTGCTTAAACACTAATAATGTTTAGACCTATGATTTTGAAAAGCTATTGTATTAGGCATTCTGATAAGTTGTGTTTTGCATGATCATTGAATTATGTCGAGTGTGGCCGGTTGTAAGAGAAAGTTATGTATGCAGTGATTCCTGAGGTTAATTGCATATAATTTTGTTTTTACTGATTGTTAAAATGGATAAGGAAATGGACTATTAATCTTAAACCGATGTGGTCAAGCACTATGAACTACGATTTCAAAACAAGTTATAATTAAGATGGTTGTATAAGTCGAGAAATTATTGACAATTCTTGATGGGGAATTGAGGGAATTATTGATGGCAAGTTAACGTTATGTACTGGACATTTATCTCTTCTGATACATTAATACAGAGTTGTATAATATGCGCGATGTGATTCCAAATCAATTTCCTATCCTATTGAATTGATCTGGATAAGAATTCTAACTCTGATATTAAATGGTCAAATTATTTTGTCGCCAAATTGTTGAATTTCAAGACAGTATAAAATCTGGACGGATGCGAATACTGTATACTTAAGGAAATCTATGACCCTATAACGACTCTAGTAGGACCTACGTATGCAGAGTAACTAAATACCCTGTTATGCTAATTGACTGTGGTTGATCTCGTGTCTTACGGTAGGTAAAGAAAGAACCATCTGAATAGGGGGATACTGAAATGATTAAGAGGAGGCTAAATTAATTTGTACGGTAACAAGAAGAAATGTTTATTAAAGAAAGATGTTACACTTTATGGTTACGATTAATTAGTTAAGCATGATTTTGAATTTGATTTCTGGTTTTGGTTTTGAGTGGTTCCCTTTGCTCAAAATAATGGCTTTTATAGTTGTATTTATTGTTTAGATTTGGACTTAACTACGATGGTATGCCTGCCTAAAAAGCTATATGTTATTTGCTTTGGTAACACCGTAATTATTTGATTTGGAATATGGTTCTCTTTGTGTTAATATATGTAGAAGTGAAACTATGAAGAATTAACGTTATTGACTGAGATTCTTTTCCCATTTTTCTGACCTTGTCAAGAAGTAGTAGATATGGTTTTGAAGCACAGTAACGATATGACCTTGATATGTTTTCGGAAATGGAGAAATATTAGAAATTAATAATGAAGCTAGTAGCTATATACCTACGCGACTTATTTGTGACTGCTAAGATAAAATGTATCTTATCAACTAGACAGAACCTTGCTTGAGAGGCTCTAAAGTCTGATTTAATTGTGCATACTCATATTTGAATCTAGCCACGTAATTGATTTCTTTTGGAACCTATATATGATCTTAATTGATGACTCGTCTTTGAGTGGCTTGTGATATGTATTTCACCCAAAGAATTACTTAACTGAACCAGTTGAACATGTACCTTCTAATGAGATTTGCATATGAATTACTAATATTAGGTTGATCTGGTTATGAACATAATAGAGCACGTTTTGTCATTGTGATCGAAATTAGTGTATACTATGAGACTATATGGATTATGTGTTAAAGGAAATGATATTTATTATGTCTCTGTATTTAAGAATTGTATATTTCTGTATATGAGAAATGATGCTAGGAAACTTATTGACATGATATAAATCCTGCCTACGGAAGATTTTATGCCCTGAGGGTTCTACAACAGACTCTTGTGGTCTTATCTTATTTGATGTACGGATACAATAAGGAGATGCTCATTATATTGAGAATTTTGGAATAACTGTGCAGAATATCTGGTTAACCTGTGAATTATTTGAACTGAAGAGTTACACGAGCATTTATAACAGAATTACATGATAAAGCAAGTTTGAGGGACCAAACTTATTTTAGGGGGGGGGGGGGGGAGAGTGTAATAACCCGACCCTCGTTTATGATTCCGGTATACTTTCAGTCCCTTATTCTGTACATTTATATGCTTATTGTGAAATTCCATGTGAAATTAAGTTTAATTAACAAGAGAAAAATCTGTTATAATTGAGATGTTCAGATCAGAAATTGAGAGCCTTAGAGGCTTGATAATTTGAAATTGAATTTACATTTGAGATCAACATGATTTTTAAGCCATGATAAGCATTTTTGTGAAATTTCAATTTAGAATCATTAAACCGATAGAATTTTGTCTTATTCTATCTTATAAATATATATGTATGCCTCTTTGATCATTTGACTTAGAGTCTCCTAAAAATACTTCCTGAGAGAGAGAGAAAGAATTAGAGAGGAAGAAGGTTTGTGAAAGGTTCTTCAAGGAGGAAGATTGAGAAATTAGAAAGGGGTTTATAAAGATTCTAACTTAAGGTATGTATAATTCATTCCAATTAGCCTCTTTGATAATTGAGTAGGAATCCCTTTGTGTTATGTAAGGTAAGGTTATATTATAGAACAAGTATGTGTTTCTTGAGTTGGTTGATTTGGGATTTCATTGAGTTATCTAGTTGGAATCACATCTCATGTCTTCAATTGATGTACTTGAGCTTAGTTATGTAAGTAAATAACCATGTGTGTATATGTGAGTGTGAAGATGGAAATATTATGAAATTGGGTTGTGTTGTGAACTAAGATTAAAGATCCAAGGTATACTTAGATTGATCTATATTGAAGCTTCTATATACATGATTTTGGCCCATGTTCCAATAATTAAAAGATCAATTTTGAGCCTTAAGAATATTCACTAAAAAATGGAGTTTGCTGGAATTTCGAACTGCCCACTGTGCAGATCGCCGCACGTGCGGGGGTCATTGCCGCACGTATGTGAGGCCTTGCTGCACGTGCGGGGCTCACAGCCGCACGTCCGGCTCAAGCTGCAAAAATTCGTTCGCTCTGTTTTGCGTGCTTAGCCCTCTAGTATTTTTGAAATTTATGTTTGATGTTCCTAGGATGCCTGTAAATTCGTTCGAAGTAAAATGATGTAGGAAATAATGAAAGAAAGAACAAGAACTAATGTATAAGTTATGCACATGTGTAGGTCATACCTCGGGAGGGTCAAACACTCCGTTATAGCACTGTGAGTAGTAGTACTGTAGCCGTACGTTCAATTACCGTTAATGATTCTCATGGTTATCAATCTGTTCCTTGCAAATAATTATGTTAACAATATGTTGATTGGAAAAATCTAGAGGCATTATTGAGCAGTACATCCTGTTTACTGTTAACAAGAATACTAACATTCTGTTATTTGCAAGATAGCGATAGTGGTTCATGACAAACAAATGGAACGTATGAGCATTATGGAACTATAGTATCTACGTATCTCTAGACTCATACAATCTGTAAAATGTGCTTACCTTTCGTTAATAATTATCATAAACGTTCAGTTAAACTTAAGTTAACTATGTTAACTCATATGAATGATGCAACGGTTACCATTAGCACTCTATTAATTGCAGGTCAACTATGTTAACATATATGAACAATTAAACAAAGGTGCAAGTGAACTACATCATTTCTTAATGAATAAAGAGAATTTATGTTCATTTTTGAAGAACGGATTTCGTGTAAATATGAGAGCATACTGTTTTGTTATTCATAGGCCACAGGCCATTTAGTTATAGGTTATCAAGTGTGGACACCTTCGAAGAATCAGAATAATTGGAAAGCTATGTGTATCCAAATGAAGCTGAAGTTATTTTGTCGCGTTACATATGAACTTAAAGTTATCCAGAATCTATGCAAAAGTTTAACATTATTATGCAACCCACATGAGAATGTAAATTATTCTATCTTTGTTAAGTGTACGATAATGACATGATATGACAAGAAATGCTCTGTTTCCTGATATGTTATGTTTTGAATCAATGAATGATTATCCATCTATATAAAAGTATTCAAGGCATCCTTAGCACAAGGCCCTTACCCAGGGGTAATAATGTCGTGGTTCAAGTATGTTACAAGTTTCCAGTACCGGAGATCCCTTTATGGAACTAACAAGAATGCTCTATATTGATTTGTTAGCGCTATTGGAAGTACCATGTATAATCAAGTATGAACTCTGATTCTGTTTATGATTCAAGCACAAGGAATATATATGCATTTGTTTCCGCTTATGGTATGACATGACATGAATGGTTGGGTCTGTAAGACTTATTGATTAAGGGAATGGAACAAAGTGTTACTCGGAACTAAGTGCTACATTGTGAGCCACCTCTAGAATCCGTGTGAGACACCTCTTGAATCCATACATATATGACCTAGGTTTAAAACCAATCTGGGCCTATGGCCATTCTGTATGATCTATTAGGCCAGAGGCCATTCTGTATTTCTGGTATGGAGCAAAGTGCTGGACGGAACTAAGTGTTGCAGTGTGAGTTACCTCTAGAATCCGTACAAGTCACCTCTTGAGTCCATACATATGTGAAAGTTATGAGGCCTATGGCCATTTTGTATGATTTGTAGAATCTGTTAGTATGAAACAAAGTGTTGTATGGAACTAAGTGCTGCAATGCGAGTCACCTCTAGAATCCGTGCGAGCCACCTCTTGAGTTCATACACACATGTTCAAGGGCTCAATGCCAACATGTTCAAGGGATCAATGCCAATACGTTCAAGGGCTTAATGCCAATATGTTCAAGGGCTTGTTGCCACTCCATTCAAGGGCTTAAAGCCATTATGTTTAAAGACTGGGCCTAAGGCCGTTCTGACATTAATACAGAATCAATTAACCTTATGTCCTCTTCATTTATATATGCATTGATATGTATTATAATTCAAGTTGAGTATTGAATCGTTTATGTACTATTACTTACTGAGCTTTGCTTACTTTGTATTATGTCTGTTCTGTAGGTAAGCATTTTGGAAGTCCGTCTTAACCCTTGATGCTCACCCTTCAGTTGTCAACCTCAGTATGCCCAAGCACCCAGACCAAGCCCATGCATTTATGTAAAGTTTTGTTAAGATTTTGACTTGCACTTTAATTATCTACCTAAGGTTAAAATGTATGTATATGACCCATTTCTTTACCAATGTTTGGTTATGCGCTCAAGTATGTGTATGGGTATGTATATAGATAAATGGCTCTCAAGTATGTGATCCTGGCATGTTTGTTTTAGCTCAATGAATGTTATTCTATTTTACTTTATAATATTAAATGCTTCCGTTCAGACCCCATATGGTATATAGATCAGGTAAAGTGTCTGTTTCTGCATAGGTCATGCCCGAACTTTTAGGGATGAGTTGGGGGCGTGACATATTTAGTACAACTTTTTGTGAGTTAAACTCTTTGTCTGGATCTCAAGAATTAGCTCATTATGTCCCATAAATTATAAACACAAGTTACACAAATATTTTGACACAATTTTCAACCAAAAAACAAATATAAGCATTTTTATAAATTGTGCTAAACAACCCAATGTGATGGAGTGTTATGGAATTAAAGAATATTGATCAAAATGTTAATTATAAAAAATTATTTCAAATTTTTTTTCGAAATGAGTTGTAGGATGTAAATTTATAATTAGTAATTCTGGGACAATCCTAGATTTGGGTTAGGAATGGATTGTGTGATCGAGATTAAAAGTGTGTATTGTAAGAGCTATGTGCTTGAATTTGAACCACAAATATTTTTGGATAATTTCTAAATAAATTTTTTGGATTTATAATACCACTGATTTAAAATTAGTAAAATGTGAAGGAGGAATTACAATTAAGTGGTGTTTACAAAATATTTATAAATATATGAAATAGTTTATAATTTTAATTATTAATGCTCATAAAGTTCACTATTATTGTGTAATTTTTTTCCCTACATCTACAGTAGATAAAATTTCCCCATATATGAATCACGATTAAAATAATTGTGATTTATAAATATATATTTTTTAAATATTATTTTGAACATTTTTAAAAAAAAATTTGTAGCATTGTTAATACAGAAATGATAAATATAGAAGTTTAATGCTCATAGTTGGTATCACGAAACCCAGAATGGGTCCTATTACACTGAACAGCAGTGATAGATGTATATAGCAGCCACAGTTCATCTCAACAAATTTTAAATGGTGCTCAAATATACATTTTATTGGTGAAAATAGCTAGTGTCATCGCTTTTTGGTTACGTTTAGCCTGAGTTTTTTTTTTTAGGTTAAAAAAAATAAAATTAATTAAAAATTAATAAAATAAAATATCACATTTAAATTATAATTATTTTATTTTTTATCTTATAAAAATAAAAAAAATCAAAAAATTAATAAATTTTTTAGCTCCCAACTAAAATAATAAAAAAAAAATAAAAAATAAAAAAGTAAAAAATCAACTGACATCCCCACGAAGTCTGTATCTCAAGGTTCAGATTGTCTCATATTTGAGATTAAAATTGAAACATTCAGTTCGGTCTATGAGTTTATTTTTTAGTCCTGTTTCAATAATTTGAATAGTTTAATATGTAGAACTTATTAAATATTATATTTTTATAAAATATCACTTTGTTCGGAAATTGATAGTTATTTGATCGGATTAGATTTTTGTCAACCGTTTACTTTTTATTGTTCATTTATTTTATAAAAATCTGATTCGATCATATAGTTATCGATATCCGATCAATATGAGTTTTGAAAAGAATATAGTACTCAACAAGTTTTAAATATTAATGGTTCAAATTATTTAAACTAGGTCCAGAAATAAATCCATAAATTATAATTCAAGCTTAATTTTAAACATAAGACAAACTGGATTCTTTATAAAACGACAATCTAACAATAAATGTTATGATTTGTATAATGTGGAATAATATTTCTGACTTCATCGCTTTCCCTCTCCGCATATACATTCATATATTTGTACGTATATATATATATATATATCCACCCCCTCATAAACAGCTATCCTCAAACTTCTTTCCAAGGAGAGACTAAAACACGTTCAAAAAAAGGAGAGACTAAAACAAAACCCAAGAAGACGGAATGACTACGTCTCTTCACCACCATCGCATCACCACCACCACCACCACCACCACCACTTCAAATCACCACCGACAACAACAATCCCAAACCATATTCCGACTCTCTCCCTCCCTTTCCCTCCCAGACGACGCCGTCTTACAATACCACTCCCACCCAGTGGGTCCCAACCAGTCCTGCTCCGCCGTGGTCCAGCCCATCGCAGCCCCCATCTCCGCCGTCTGGTCCGTCGTCCGCCGCTTCGACAACCCCCAAGCCTACAAACACTTCCTCAAGAGCTGCCACGTCATCGTCGGCGACGGTGACGTGGGTACTCTCAGGGAAGTCCACGTGGTGTCGGGTCTCCCGGCGGCGTCTAGCACCGAACGCCTCGAAATCCTCGACGACGAGCGACACGTCTTCAGCTTCAGCGTTATCGGCGGCGATCACCGACTCAACAATTACCGGTCCGTCACCACTCTCCACGAATCGCCTACGGGGTTCGGGACAGTTGTCGTCGAGTCATACGTCGTTGATATACCTCCCGGTAACACCAAGGACGAGACGTGCGTGTTTGTTGATACGATCGTTCGGTGCAATTTACAGTCACTGGCTCAGATCGCCGAGAACTTGGCTAAAAAAAGTAACTATAAATCTTCATGACTCATCTCCATGTTCGTTAATCTAAGTGTTTTTTCGTGATTTTGGGATGTGGGTTTGGTGATTTTATCGTCGACCATTGAAACCCAGAAGTGAAAATCCATAGCTTGGTTGCTTCCGAAACCACCCTCAGATACAAATTCATAAAGGTGATAGTATATGATTTTACTTACTTTTTTTTTTTTTTTTCAAGTTCTGTGCAGTTGTGTGTTATTATCAATTCACTGTTAGTCTTTTGGATCTGATTTATGTTCTTTTTTGTTGGGAGTACTTTTGAGTTACTGTAATGTATATATATATATATATATATATCATTGTGAACTCTTTCCAACCAAGTTCAGTTAATGTTGTTTTCTTCAAACTCCATTTTTGTGTATGTATGTATTTCATGAGGTACATGTTCTTGTAAAATAAAATTATACACCCATGAATAGTATCGAATTAATATGATATCTGTCTACATGCAGTGTTAAAAACATGTTACTAATGGTGGCAATGATATACGATGAAAAATGTGCATGAATTCTTATATACATACTATATTTTTTGCATATTATGATGAATTTATATCCCGGAATTAATTGTTCTTTATATGATATACTTCACTACAAAATGTTGGATCTAAACAGTATATATGATCTAATATTTTTCTCTACAAAGTACCAGTAATGTATGTTTGTGTTGGGGATGTGTATTATTAACTATTCTTAATAGAGTTTTTCACATATAGTATTGCAGCTTGTTTCATAAAACATCTATGATCGACTACTTTGTGGATTCTATTATATATTTGCTAACTACATATTTATGTAGAACCCATCATCATTTTGTTTTTCAAACACTAATACTATAAACATAGAAAAATTTACAACCAAAAAAAAAAAAAAATTTAAAAATACACAAAATGCAGTATTGACAGTGCAATGCAACCCTAGTGGAGTATAAGCCCTACATTCTATGCAGTTTTCTGAAACAAATATTTTGTTTGTATTGTTTCCCATTTCGGATATGAGCTCATTATTTATTTATACTCTTGATGTAATATCCATTTTTCATTAGAAATTATATTTTTGCGAACGACACACACATAGATCATTATTTGATACAAATTTTAGTTCATCATATGTTTTCTTCATAATAGACTGCTGTCAAGGTATGAACATGATAAGTGATCTATTTTATATTTCTCTACTTGTGTTTCTATAATTTTTCTGATCTTGCTAGCGAATAAAACATTATTATCGGATTTTGAATTGGTTGTGAAAGAGACTTCCCGTTGGTGTTTAAATTTTTGTTTCACAAGAAAATAGAATTTTTAATGGGCGCATAACAAAATGTTTCATTTCTTGTTAGCCGAACTGCTCTCATAAACCATTTTCGGTAATATTTTTTTTTTAAATAACTATTTTTCAAGAAATAATAAAGTCATTTTCAATCTTATTTTAAAAACTATTTTCGTACAACATGATGATAGGTTCAAGCTTTTTATTGTTTTTGTTTATGAAAAGACATGAAAAGCGAACAAAAATGAAGAAAACGGAAACACAACCAAGCAGAGAAACTTGGTTTAAAAAACCCTAGGAATTTTCGATATTAGGACATGCACGAACGAACGATACATTAAAATACAACTACTTGTTATATATGACAGAGGAATCAACAGCCGCTCTCGCAACTTGACTATGATAATAATTCAACTTGTTATAGAAACAAATGCAAGTTGTCATTGTTTTTTTATCTTCTCACTTTTATTATCTCTGTATATTTTATGTTGGTGTTGTGTAAGGACACGAAATGAATTTGCAAGTTGGTGTGCAAGTGGGCAAGGAGGCTTTTTAAATGATCCTCTTTGGTTAGCTTAAGTTAAGCTGCTATCTATTTCCTTGCTTCCATGATTAATTAATTAAATTAATCATATCTAAAAATCGCAGAAACCACCTTCTAATTAGAATTATAAAATGAACCGAGCCACTTTGAGCCAGCGTTCAACTCGTTATGTGAACAAGGTATAACTTGGTTTGACTGGATTATATGTTCTATAAAAAATAAAATAGTTAAGATACACTCAAACTGACTCGGACATTAGAAGTTATCAAAAACTAAAATAAAATAAGTTAATCGAGCCCAGCTCATGATCCGTTCCATTTGAAGATCAATTCAAAATGTAAACAAGTAAAACTTAAATATTTTTTTAAACTCTTTTAAATTTTAAACTAAGTTTAAACATGTTATGGGAGTAGAAAGAGAAGAGAAAACAGAACTCTTGTATTCAATGTGTGAATGAATAGGTACACACTCCTTTATATAAGAGAGAAGATAAGTATATACAGAGAATATACTATAACAGATATATACAAATAATATCCTAATATATTTTAATATACTATATTAACACCCTCCCTCAAACTCAAAGTGGTAATGCAGATATCAAGTTGAACTTGGAAAGTAAATCAAAAAATCGTCTTGGAGGATGACCCTTAGTGAAGATGTCAGCTGTTTGACCGGCAGAAATCGCAAAGATAAGACGAACAGTACCACTAGTAACGTGTTATCGGATGAAGTGACAATCAATCTCAATATGCTTGGTACGATCATGGAAGACGTCATTATGTGCAATCTGAATAGCACTCTGATTGTCACAATAGAGGGTAGTGGCAACAAGATGGGGAATTCCCATATCAGTAAGAAGCTAACGAAGCCACACAAGTTCTTGAGTAGTATCCGCAAGAGCATGATACTCAGCCTTAGTACTAGAACGAGCAACAAGAGTTTGCTTCTTGCTACGCCAAGCAATGAGATAAGCACCCAAGAAGAAGCAAAATCCTGTAGTAAAGCAGCGGTCAGTAGGATCCCCGACCCAATCTACATCAGAAAATGCATGTAGCTGTAGAGAAGAATGAGTAGTGAAGACTATAGAACATAGTGCCTTTTAGATAGCGCAAAATGCGAACTAGAGCATCATAGTGAGGAGAGCGAGAAGTCGCCATGAACTGACTGACAATGTGAACAGCATAGGTAATGTCTGGATATGTAACCGTGAGATAGACAAGACTGCCAACTAGCTGACAATATAAAGTAACATCAGATAATAGGTGACCATCAAGAGGTGTGAGACAAGTCTAAGGATCAACTAGAGTAGTAGCAGTCTTGTAATTGGTAAGACCAACACGAATCAAGAGATCAGAGATATACTTGGCTTGTGTTAGAAAGTAACCAGAAGGATCGTGAGAAATTTTCAAGCCGCAGAAATAGCTAAGCAAACCCAAATCTGTCATCTCAAACTAGTGACTGAGGAACTGTTTTAGACTAGAGATACCCACTATGTCATCTCTAATGATGATCATATCATCCACATAGGGAAGAAGAAGAATAATACCACGCTCTGTTTGACGTATAAACAAGGGAGAATCATAGACACTAGAAGAGAAGCCAAAGTCATGAATGGTACAACTGAACTTGGCAAACCAGGCACAAGGAGCTTATTTCAAACCATACACAGCACGACGAAGTTTGCAAACTTTGATGGATGAAACAAAGGAACCAGATGAAGGTTGCATGTAAACTTTCTCAGTGAGATCACCATTAAGAAAGGCATTTTTGACATCCATCTGATAAAGACTCCAATGGCGAGCAGCAACAATTGCTAATAAGCTGCAAACTAAAGTAAGATGAGCAACATGAGCAAAAGTTTCCTTATAGTATAGTCAATCCCATACTCTTGAGTGAATCATCGGGTAACAAGACGAGCTTTGTAACGTTCAATAGAACCATCAGAATGAGTTTTGATCTTATAAACCCATTTACAACTAACATTAGTCTTGCCAAGAGGAAGATCAACTACGTCCTAGGCATGAGTTTTATCCAAAGCCTGCAGTTCATTTGTCATATCTTGCTGCCAAAGAGGGTTAGGACAAGTCTCATGATAGGAAGTAGGTTTATGACAGGAAAAAGCAGTGGAACCAACAATATAATCATAGAAAAGAACAGAAAGTTGCTTTACACGAGTCGAATGACGATCTGCTGGAGGAGATGGTGGTGAGGATGGAGAAAGCTCCACAGGAGATGATGGAGGAGGTCCACAAAAGGTAATAGAGGAGGCATAAGACCATCGTCAGATACAAAAACCTTATGATTGACAGTAGGCATAGGCAGCTCTGAAGGTGTTAAACCAGAATCTGCATCAAATTCAAGAGACAGCAAGTCTATAGAAAGATCAATAAAAAACAAGGAATGGATGGACTGTGGTAGGTGAAACTTAGACAAAGTAGAGAACATTTTGTATTCCCAGAAAACCACATAACGAGAAATATGAAGATGCTTGGAGACTGGATCCCAACAGCGATAGCCTTTATGTTCTATACCATACCCCAAAAAACAGCAAAGACGAGAACGAGGTTCTAGTTTAGTATGTTCATGAGGTTGAAAGAGAACAAAACAAGCATAGCCAAAAACTTTAAGAGTGGTGTATGTAGGAGGAGAACAATACAAACGTTCATAAGGAGAGAGATTAGCTATGAGAGGAGTAGGCACACGATTTATGATGTAGACAGTAATGAGAGCAGCTTCCCCCCAAAACTTTTCTGGACACGAAGAGGAGATGAGAAAGACTCGAGTAGTGTGTAGAATATGACGATGCTTTCTTTCAACGCGAACATTTTGTTGGGATGTGCCTGCATAAGAACGATGAGATTGGATATAATGGGCCTGAAGAAAGGAAAGAAAATTAGAATCCAAATATTCCGTAACATTATTAGAATGAAAGGTTTTAATAGTTTGAGAAAATTGAGTATGGACCATGGCAGAGAAATCATAATAAACCTGTTTAAGTTCAGACTGATTTTTTAAGAAGAAATATTCAAGTATAACGAGTAAAATCATCAACAAAAATCATAAAATATCTAGACCCCCTCATGGTCATGTGGGGGAGGGTCCCTATATATCAGAATGCACAAGAGAAAACGGGGCAGTAAAAATAGAATTACTTTTATTAAAAGGTAATGCATGCTGTTTAGCAAGTTGACATGGTAAAGAATCAACATTTTCAGAACAAATACGACCTAACTGACCACTAGAAACCAAAGTTTTTAAACAACTAAAGGAGACATGTCCTGCCAAAGGTGAAAAGAAGACATAGAAGTAGAAGTAGCAGAAGATGCAACAGAAGCAGCAGTGGATGATGTAGATGGAATGCGAAAATGAATAAGCTCAAACAGATGTCCATTCCTACGACCTATCCCAAGGATCTATTTCATCTAAGGGTCCTGCACTAAACAACTATTAACAGAAAAAGTGACGGTGAGACCAAGTTCACACAATTGACTAATAAAAATAAGGTTTAATTTAAGAGCAGAAATGTAATAAACATTAGAAAGAGACACAGTGGAAGTAGAAATTTGACCAATGTGACTAACAGATATATGAGAACCATCAGCAGTATGTATAAAGGGAACATAAGAGAATGATAAGATAAAAGAAAATATAGTAGAATTAGAGGTTATATTATTACAGCAAGCCGAATCAAAATACCATGAAGGATTACCTAATGTGACTGAAAGAGCAGGAGAAGAAAGAGTATCAGATTTGGCAAGCACCTGCTGGATAAAGGACTCAACATCATCCATAGAAAATGATGGAGTAATAAGATTAGTAAGGTGGGGAGTGCAACAACTCTTTGATACAGCAGCAGCGGTAGGAAGACGAGAACCATGAGCAAATTTGGACTAAGGCCCAGAACGTAAAGACCCTTTCCTAGAAGAAAAAGCAGGAGGAGCGCGAGGACAATTGCTTTGGAGATGACTAGTAGTAGTCTTGTGGCAAGTCAAGCAGTCACGAACTTGGCACTGAAGTAAAGAATGATTGGCAGGCAAGCCACGGCTGCGACAATAAATGCATGAGCTAGGAGGTTGTGAAAATGAAGGACCTCGTGATGATGGCGTAGCAAGAGCAAAATCTAAAGTCAGAGTTTTGAGCATCCCAAAATGAGTTTCTTCTGATAAGAGTTCAGTAATGGCTTGCTTCAAAGTCGGTAAGGGCAGACGATGGAGTAAGGAAGCACGCATAGGTTCAAAGGTGCTATGAAGAGCCATAAGAAACTGCAATAGTCGCTGATGATTCCTATGAACAATAAATAATTGTGCATTCTCCGAATGTGCCCAAGTAGGTTCAGAAAGAGCCAATTGGTCCCAGACAGATGACATCTGGAATAAAAAATCATTGATGGATTGACCATGCTCTTGGCACATGTAATGAAGAGTTTGTAGGAGTTGATATTGGTGAGCATGGTAGTAGTTTGATAGCGTTTCTTCAAGAAATCTCAAATTGCCTTAGTAGAAGAGACAATGGAATCATCATCCTGAAAGCGTCCAAACTGAAGGTTAATGGAAAGAACAGAAGTAGCGTAGAACCATATGATAATCCAGTAGTTCGTCCCTTCGTATTCATCAAGACGTTTATCGAAAGCAGATGCAATCTCTTTATCTTCTTGGACTGGTTTAGAAAGAGCACCAGTGATAATACGCCAAAGCCTCTTTCCTTTGATGAATCTTGAGAGAGCTTAGGCCCAGAGAACATAGTTAGACCCATCAAGTGTAACGGAGACAGAATGGATGTTGTCAAAATGATCCATGATGCTTAAAAAGGGCAAAAACAAAGAAGAATGTGCTTTGTAGAGGCTAATTTTGCCAAAACAGAACATACCAGCAGATTCAGGAGGCCGAAAATAATGGGGATATGGCCAAACGGACCAAAAATATGACCAGAAAGGCAGTGAATCGGTTGGTTATTAACCAGTGGGCTGACCAATCTGGTCAACTAGGGCTAATGTCACAATAGCAGGAATGATGTTAGCAAGAGCAGTGCATGTTAGCAGAAAGACGCATAGCACACGATAGCAGGAGAGTAGCAGCGGCGCACGGAAGCAACCAGGGCTAACATCAACTGACGTCAAAAATACGCGGCTCACGTTAACAGATGACGCCATGGCACACAATAACACAGGACAAGTACAAAAGGCACGTAGGGTGCGTAAGATAACGGGACAGTGCATGTGGCGGAGTGTGGAGCGTCAGATGACAATGAATCTGGTGGCGTTGGCTTTGCCTTAAATAGACGAAGAAGCTAGTGTAGTCCAATATGTGAAACAGAAAAAGACTAAATACGCAGAAACCAACGTGAAAATGAAGCAATCTGTCAGGAAAAAAAAAAAAAACCATGATATAGAAGAAGAGGAGGCTAGGAAAAAAACCTAGGCTCTGATACTATGTTATGAGAGTAAAAAGAGAAAAGAAAAAAGAACTCTTGTATTCAATGTATGAATGAATAGGTACACACTCCTTTATATAGGAGTAAAGATAAGTATATACAGAGAATATACTATAACAGATATATAGAAATAATATCTTAATATACTATATTAACAAAACAATTTACTACTCAACTTGTTTACAGCCTCACCTTCCAATACCAGGTCTTGGTAAATTTCTTATCGAGTAGGATTAAAAATGCCAACTGATTGTTTTTTTCTTCTTTTTCCACTTGCACCATTGTATGCAGGGATGTTTATGGTCTAACTTAATGGTTGGTAACGCTGTACAAAATTGAGCTAATTTCATTTTGGAAAACTTCACTTATAATGAAAATTTGCCAAGAAAATTACCTTGATCATTGTTGTTAGGGGTGAGCATGTAATCTCATATGTAATGTATGTGTTTGTCATAAATATAGTTTTCTTTTTGTTGATCGAAAAAACAAATGATGAAAAATATTTGAAATTTAATTGGTGTATTGTGGAATCCATATATTGAATGAATTTGAACCACACATTAATGTTTTTGTATAAAATTTTGAGAATATAACATTGTTGTTAAGGGTAAGTATGGTCCAGATTGATTCGATTTTGGATAAAATTAGGATCAATCCATTGTTTACGGTTCTATAAAAATTGGAATCAAACCAATCCGTTTAAATCATAGAACCAATCCGAATCAAACCATTTAAATATGATTCGGATCCATTTGGAACCACGGTTTCACATAATCTTAACATGTACACAGAAGATTTGTCAAAGCTACTCTGAATTATAGGCTTTCCTACCAAAAGATTGGAACAGAATAGTGATTCATTGAGCAAACATATAGAAAATTGGCCAAAGCAAAATGAGCAAATACTTTCACTCCACCTTACCAATCAAAAACTAAAAAAAACAAGACTTCACAGGAGATGTTGTAAATCATGAAACTTATATCCCAAAATAATTATTTTAAGTCAAGAAAATATAGAATACACGGCCAAAGATCCAGATCGGTTTTAATCTGGAACCATGAATTGAAAAACAGAACCAATACGTAAACTATGATTTCTCAATTTCTCAATCCAGAATCGAATCACAGATTCAAAAAAACCAAATCAAGCCTATCAAATTGAACTAAACCGGTTCAGTTTACAGATTATATAGATTCCTTACTTAGCCCTAATTGCTGTTTCATTTTAGAAAGAGCAACTCATTGAAATGATTGACTTGGTTGGTCATTTTACCAAGGAAATGTTATTGTTGGTTAGCAGGGTAAATCATATCATCTTAAGGTTAGTTCCACTGTTTTTTTTCCCTTCAATTCTCTGGTGAACTGTTTTGTACAAAAATAAAGATATATATTGACTAGAATAAATTTTAAAAAAAACAAAAAACTAATTATCAAAAAGTTATAGAATGAAATACTTTTAGTTTCTGCGTTGAGATTATCAGTTCTTATTTTGTTAGAAACGACACAAGAAGTTAGGAACTTAAGTTTATATAATGCCAGGTGTTCCCAGAGAGACAAATTGAAATTTCACAGCTCCTCAGAAGAAGGCATGAGAGACATGTAGAAGAAAAGGAGTGGAAATTATTTATTTTCCTATTGCAAATTTGACCATTTGTTAAAGGGAAAGGATAAGTACATCGTTTTCATTCTTTTTTAGTATCAAATAATTGCACACTATCTATAAAGATGTGGACTTTGTAGATGTGAAATATACTCAGCTTTGGCAACTTGATCGATATAGGATAATATCGGCCTATTCACCACTAAATTTCGATATCAAAAGTCCTTGTCAATATCTATATAAATTTAAAATTAATAAAACATTTGCAACTACAAAGTGTCTCATCTGTTCCTTTAGATCAAAACACCAAATTTAAGCCACTTTAGCAGCCGACGATAGTGGTACTAATTAGATTCACTGTTCATAAGCTTATGTTCGATTTCCAAGGATTTGTTTAGGACTAGTTTTTAACACAATAACAATAATAATAGCAATATTAAAAAAATTACTTAAAAAGTAGTTCCAAACAAACCTAAATCTTAGTTTTTTTTTTTTGTTAATCTGCAAGTGTATTCTAGTTTATGACAAAACATTAACCCGCATATACTACCTTGCCCACCAATTTAATGTGAAAAAAAAAATGAAAAAAAAAAAAGAATTTTTTTTAAATAATACATAAATCATGACCACCCAAAATAGATTAATGAATAGAATTTAAGAAAATTTAATAGTGGCTCCAGTTTTGAGGAATCTTTTCAATTGAAATATTTTGTGTTGCAGTCAATGGTGTAGGTTCCATACTTATGTGAGACATTTGACAAAAAATTTGATAAAATTTTTAAAGTTTCTAACATTACTCATGGTGGCTAGTAAGACACGGGATGACAATGGGGCCCACCACCCCGGTGAACATTTCAAAATTGTTAATAAGCTATACCATATTTATTCTTAAGTCACTAATTTAGGCTTCGTTTGGGAAGCCATGGTTTGGGCTTTTTTGGCTATTTTAGCCACAAAAAATAAAATAGGCTATTTTAGCCATAACAAACAAAACATCACATCCAACCCATAATCATTACATTCTTCTCTCACAAAAAAACTCAAAAAAATCAAAAAGTCAAAAAATCCTTCCCAAACCAAGCTTTTAAGCCCAGGCTAAAATAGCCAAAAAAATCAAAAAGCCAAAAAGTCAACCCGCTTCCCAAACGGAGGCTTAAAGAGATTTGGCTCTCTCAAATTTTTTGTTTTTTGTTTTTTTGTAAATTTTTTTAATCTCTTCTAAAGTCAGGTTTAGCAAAGGTGATTCGACAATACACATATATACCACTTATAAGTTATGATTTAAATCAATATTACGTACCATTGTGTTGTTCGTGGGACGAAAAAATTATTAAATCAAAAGTAATTACATCCCATTATGATGTTTAATTATGTCTCAAAGTGATTTCAGTTATAAATTTTTTTATTGACTTTGATAACTATCAAAGTGATCTTTGGTTATAGTTCAAATTGATGTTAGTTACATGATCAATGTGAAAAAAGCATTTGTATGTTATTGTGTGTGTTGTTTTTTGATCACACTGCCAAACAGGTACTTAGCTGGATAACACCGGTAGAATAGATTGAACCCGAACGACCTGTCACAGAAAGAAAAGACTCCGGCGATAGTTCTTTTACCCAGGGGCACTCCGACGATTAAATCAATACTCAATTTATCTCTCAAAGATAATAATTAGTGCTTAACTTACTAACCAGAATACAAAAAGCGTACCTTAGACCCACGAGGGTGCCTTACTTTTATAGTCAGCATTGACCCGATCCCTGTAGAAGCCTAGTTTCAATGGACTCTGGCTTAATGCTTATCTCGGACTCTTCAACAGATAAAGATAAACTCCCTAAGAGCTTTATCCTTATTCAGGCTGAGGTCTTCCCTCATTTTAGGACTCTTGACCCTTATCCGTTCATCTCGGATTCCGGTATCTCCGCAGGTAACCTCGATCTAGTCGAGATCACATCGGCGTCATGGCCAGGACACGTGGCACCTCGGTTGGCACTTTGATGCCACATTGGCCACGTGTTGTCATTTAAAAAATATATCCCTACAACTACCCCCTAGGTTCCATTACCTTGGCATCCTGAGGTGATGGAATGTATATTATTTGACCATATAGCACATCGGCTAAGCTTGCTTTATCCTTTACTACCAAGGTTATCACACATCGGCTTCCATAAGATAAAAAACTTCTGTGTGTTTGCATCAATCCTTTAGAACCAAGAACCAAGTTCTTTCAAGTTCTTTAGCCGAGATCGTCCCCTTAGCCGAGGTCGTTGCTTCATTAAATCAAGAACTCCAAGAGTTTCTACACGCGTATGAGTTGTTACGTACAGTAACTCAATCGTTTTTGCCACGCGTCTCTTCCCCATTGAACCATACCTGACACACGCCATTTAAGTCGTATCGCACTTGCGTGCGCCATCTGACAAGCACGTCGTCCTAGGCACACTAATTGCGATTTGCCGCATTTTCGTGTTTTGACAAAATTACTTCCCTCTCTCTTCACCTTTTCACTTTTGCAAACACGATTTCTCTCAAAACTCTTAACTTTTTGTCTCTCTACAAATCCCTTACCTCCATTGTTGCCTTCTTCAAGCTCCCTACAACCACTCCGTTTACTTCCTCCGGCGAAGCATTTTGCTGCTCTTCTCCGCTTGCTGCCACCGTCTGACTCCGACGAACTCCATACTGACCTCACATTCATTGGTAAGCCACTGCTCCTCCCTGTTTGATTCACTTTGAGCTCTGTGATATTTGTAGCCTGTCTTCATGAATATACTCAGTCTTCACTTGTGTTTTTAAATTTTATCATTCGTCTTATTGAGCATGTTTTGATTTTGCAATCTTGTGTCTGCCCACTCTGTTTTCTGGGTCTACCCATGCACATACATACTTGATGTTCTTGATAGCTTGTCACTATTCTTGATTTTGCTTTCTGGGTTCTGAACCAAACACATACTCGTTACTCTGCCACTGAACTTGGCTTTGTATATCTGTACTTCTATCACTAAAATGTTCTTGAATTTCTTCTGGCTTCTTAATCATGTTTTTTGCCCTATTTTCTTGTTGTCTTTTCCAGATTCTTGCCCTCCATTCTTGTTTCCAAAGTCTTAGGTTTGGGACTTGTTCTAGAACTTACAAACTTTAGGAAAAATTGAAACAAATTCCCCTTAGATCCACAAAAAACTCTTGCCCCAACATACATTTAGGTTTTGCTGAGGTCATTTAAACCTTAACAAACCATTTCCTTCTAAAATCCAACACCTCCCCCACTTTGGCCGACGTCATGGGTAGGTTCAGGTGGAGGGTAGATACCCAACTAAGTTAGCATACTTTAGGCAGGAGTTTGCCATCCCTGCCGACGTTTACCTCAGGTTGGCTAGGAAAGAGGACTCCATTATGCCCAAAGACGACTCCATGCCCTTTCCAGTCATAGCCTTCATAAAGTGTGGACTTAGGCTCCCTTTTGACATCCTTTTCTGAGAAGTCCTTCACTATTATAAACTCAACCCAATGCAATTAGCCATTAACTCTTACAGAGTTATCAATAGTATCATTGCCTTAGCTAGCCGAGAAAATGCTAGGCTAACTTTAGCTGACATCCAGTACTGCTACATCATGTGTGGCCTTAAGTCAGAAAAAGGCTACATTTACTGCCTTAAGTCGAGGTCGACAGAATACAAACTCATCGCCGACCTCCCTGATTCCAACAAGGGCACTGGGGACGATTATTTCATCATCTTGGGCAACTGGGAGTTCCTTCTAGATGACGACCTTCACCTCTACCCTTTAAGCCGTACATTGTTCAGAGAGGGAGACGGTAAAAGCAAAGTGTTACTTTTACTTGCTTCTCAAGTCTTTAATACTTTGTTCCTTCTAAATATTCTAATGTCTATTTGTTTTATTTTGCTGCCTTTCCTCAACCTCCAAAGGACTTCCGCAAAAACTTCTATTCCAGCAAAGATTTTAAGAAACTGTTGGGTCTGCCAGTTGACCAGCGAAAAGCCCCTTTGTTGCTCAACTACATCCCGACTTATAAATTTGTACTTTCCGACGTCCCAAGAAAAAGCAAGTCTCCTCCTTCAGCAACAACTCCTCAAGCTGAATCATCAAGGCCTGACCAAGGATCAACATCTGGTCCTGTAGAGCAACCATCAACCTCTGCTCCACAACTGATCCCACATTCTGAACGCCAACGCTGATGTCGAACTCCATTGCACGCACCAACGGGCAGAACTCGAAACCAAAGACGCCGAAGTGCAAAGGTGTCCTCATATGATCCAGCCAACCCCCCAACTGCTCTTCTAGCGATCCATTTCGGCACTAAGGTCACCATTGCTGTTTTTGCCGACGAGATGGGTTATAAAAAGGCTGTAGCAGACGACCTTCTAGCCGACATCCCCAACACCATCACCATACAATCTTCTCCATCACAATCTTAGCCAAAATCAAAACCAAAGAGGCTGAAGAAAGTCCAAGCAAAGGCAACGATAACTCAGATTGATTTTGAGGATACCTTGCCGATCTCAAAGATGGCCGAGGCAGAAAAAAGTGCATCTGCCGCCGAAAAGAGGCCCATAGAGGTTGCTCCCTCTGAATCGACCCAGTCAAAGAAGCTGAGGTCAGAGTCTGTGACAACCTCAAGGTCCATGAAATCTGATGCCCCTTGGGCCCCTCCAATCACTATTGAGGACAAGCCAGTCAGAGTCAGTGACAGCGCAACTGACCTTGAAGTCGGCGTTTCCCTCTCTACTGCCTTGCTCCTTTCAAAAGACCTCGAACGTAATGCCGATGTCAACAAATATGAAAACTTCGCTCTGATGTTGCAGCACTTCATACAAGTAAGCCCCTAGTACTTAGTACTTTTCATTCTCTGTTTTTCCATACTTAGAGAGTTTTACTAACCTTTGTTTTTTCCATTTCTTCTAGGCGATCCAGCACGCCCACTCCTTCGCCATATAGGCCTTCGACATTAAGAAGGAGTTGGTCTCCAAGACAAAGAAGGTTGCTGGTTAACTCAAGACCGTCCATAAAGCCGATGCCAAGATCAAGATATTGATGGATCAGGCTAAGGCGGCCAAACAGGCCCAAGACGAGGCCGATAAGCGGGCAAGAGCTCCTGAGGCCATTGCTAAGGTCCTTGAAGCCAAGAAGAAAAAGGCTGAAGCAAAGATCGTCGAAGCCCAAGCCAAGCTCATTGCTGCCCTGGCCACAAAAGACGCTAAGATCAAAGCGGCGGATGAGAAAGCATACGCTGAGGGGGCTGCTGACGTCGGAGAGGACTATAAGAAGTAAGTGAAACAGGCATGCAACAAGGGTTTCACCCTTGGTTGGATGGTTGCCTTAAAGGAGTTGGCTGTCCCCGAGGACTCAACTTTCCGAGATAATAGTCTCCTCGTCCTGCCATCCCTCCCCCCCACTCCAAGCCAATCTGAGGACGAGACTGAGTCCGAGGAAGATGCCGAGGCCGATAAGTCTGAGAAGGCCGAAGTTGCTGGGGCCAAGTCCCCAACTTTGAATGAGCAAGTCCTAGACTTGACTCAAGATGAGGGAGACGAGGTCCAGAAGACCACCTCTAAGGCCGAGGTCGAGGCTGCCAACAAAAGCCTTGATGATACACTTCGCCAGATTGATGCTGAAGTAGAGGCTAACAAAAGTGCAACACCTCCAGCCGACGAAGCTAATCCCAGTACTTTGGATATTTTTGTTCTTTTCGTATTTTTTTCTATTTCCTTCTTAATTGTAATACTTTGTCTCTAAACAATGTTAGCTTTGCATTTGGCCGACGTACCCTTTTGTAATCTAAACAAGTAACCCCTTTTGTAGGCCGAAGTGCCTTTTTACTTCTTTCGAATAGAAGTACAACTCCTCTTAAGATGTTTGTATGTTTGTCTTCTTTACTGTCTAGTATGATTCCATACTTAGAATAATTTGCATGTCTTTATAGTACACCTTAACTGTGTAATTTTCTCGGGATAAAAATACTTCGGATATATATGTTGAATGTTTATCTCGGTCTTGTCTGCCACTTCACTCTCACTTATCAAGACGCTTTTCTTCCATTACCTTGGCCTCGGCAAGCACGTAGATACTTCTTTCAACATAACCTTGGCTTAATTTTAACTTGTAAATTTTTCTTAAAATTTCAACAAGTGTTAAACCAATCTTCTTTCAACATAACCTCGGCTTAACTGCAACTTGTAAAGTTTTCTCAAAATTTCAACAAGTGTTAAACCAACCTTAGCTTGTAAATTCCAACTTCCAAGCATTATTCTCCAGCTCTCTACCCCCTAATGTGAACTTAAGTTTCACTTATGTTCACATTAAGCATGTACCTATGATCTTGTCGCCGAGATCAGATTCAAACAAAGACTAGCCGAGGTCATCAACCTCGGTCTCTCTGTTAATCTAACTGATATGTACTTAGTGTCATTCAAAGTTTTCATTCTGTTGACACAACAAATCTAAGTTAATTCAACTTAGTTCAACTCAATTATAAGCAAGTATAATCTCAACTCTGCCAGATAATGAGTCTAAGTTATTCATCATGTTTCAATCAGAAATATAGCCAACTTAGTTTAACTCTATTATATGCAAGTATAATTCAACTCTGCCATATAATAAGTCTAAGTTATTCGTCATGTTTCAATCAAAAACATCGCCAACTTAGTTTAACTCTATTATATGCAAGTATAATTCAACTTTGCCATATAATAAGTCTAAGTTATTCGTCATGTTTCAATTAGAAACATCACCAACTTAGTTCAACTCTATTATATGCAAGTATAATTCAACTCTGTTATATAATAAGTCTAAGTTATTCATCATGTTTTAATCATAAACATCACCAACTTAGTTCAACTCTATTACATGCAAGTATAATTCAACTCTGTCATATAATAAGTCTAAGTTATTCGTCATGTTTCAATCAGAAACATCGCTAACTTAGTTCAACGCTATTATATGCAAGTATAATTCAACTCTGCCATATAATAAGTCTAAGTTATTCGTCATGTTTCAATCAGAAACATCGCTAAGTGACTGGTCAATCGTTTTAAACAAGTTTAGAAAGTAAGAATTGAGCTAAAACTTTATTTAATTACTTTGGCTAATAACAAAAGATTTTTAAAGAAAGAAACAAAATGAAATCTTAATGATAGAAGAACTTTAGGTTGCAAGTATTCCAGGGTCTTGGCAATTCTTTGCCTTCACTGTCTTCAAGCCGATATGCCCTATTACCTAGGACCGAGATGATTCTATAAGGTCCTTCCCAATTTGGGCCAAGCTTGCCCTCTCTGGGATCCTTCTTGTTGCCGACGACCTTTCTCAGGACGAGATCCCTAACTTGAAACTCTCGTGGGTTGACTTTTTTGTTGTAAACTCTGGCAAGCTGCTGTTGGTATGCCCCCAGTTAGATTGCTGCTTTCTCCCTTCTTTCTTCCAACAGATCCAGATCTCGGACCAAGAATGCCTTATTGGTGCCATTTTCTACTCCCTGGGTTCTGATCCCTGGGATGTCGACCTCCAGTGGAATTAATACTTCTGTGCCATAAGCCATGGCAAATGGAGACTACCCAGTCGATCTTCTCGGCATAGTCCGATATGCCTAGAGTACACTGGGCAACTTATCCACCCACTTACCTTTTGCTGCTTCCAGCCTCTTCTTAATTCCATCTAGGATAACCTTATTAGATGTTTCTATTTGACCATTACTCTGAGAGAAGCTTGGAGTAGAGTAATAATTCTTAATCTTGTACTTTGCACAGAAACTCTTGATTAGCTTACTGTTAAACTGCGTATCATTGTCTGCTATTATTGCTCTTGGGATCCCAAACCTGGTGATGATGTTCTTCTATATGAAGTTCTTTACATCAATGTCCTGAATCTTTGGAAGGGGTTCAGCTTCAACCCATTTGGTGAAGTAATCTGTTGCCACTAGTAGGAACTTCCTTTGTCCAGTTGCTTGAGACAGTTGTCCAACAAGATCCATACCCCATTGGGCAAATGGCCAAGGGCTGGACACTAGGTTCAAATCTGCTTCTAGTTGGTGTATCAAAGGTGTAAACCTTTGACACTTCTCACACTTTCTGACATATGCTTCAGCATCTTTCTGCATATAGGGCCACTAGTACCCCTGAGTAATGGCCCTATGAGCAAGTGATCTGCCCCCAGTGTGGCTTCCACATACTTCTTCATGTATTTCATACAAGAAGTCTTCAACTTGTGAAGAACGCACATACCTCAAAAGGGGACCAGTAAAAGATCTTCTGTAGAGATACCTTTCTACTGTCAGACTGAATCTTGCCGACTTCAGTATGATCTTGTGTGCTTTTTTATGATCATTTGGTAGTTTTTCCTCTTTAAGGAATACTATTATTGCATCCATCCAGCTTGGTCCCATATCCACACACATTGCTTCATGCTCTGTGTTCAGTAGTTCTACACTTGGACTTGACAAGTAGTCAACCATTATTGTCCTTGCTTCTCCTAGTTTTATTGCACTAGCCAGGTTGGCCAAGGCATCAGCATGGCTGTTGTCATCTCGGCCGACTTGCTGTAGTCGGCAATTTTGGAACAATGTCATCAGTCTACCCACCTCCTTTACATAGGCCACCGCCCTTTCATCTCGGGCTGCGTATTCGCTTGTTGACTGGTTGACGATAAGTTGGGAGTCACAAAAGACCATTACTTCATTGGCTTCCATTACTGCTGCCAATTTCAACCCTACAATTAGGGCTTCATATTCTGTCTCATTGTTTGAGGCCTTAAACTCCATATGAATGGATTGTTCAAGCATCTGTCCATCCGGCGATACTAGCACTACACCTGCCCCCGCTCCTTGTCGGTTTGAACTTCCGTCAACGAACAGGCGGAAAGAGTCGCCGACGTAAATGTTGTAGGGCCTGAGTTTCTCTTCTTTCCTCTGTTTGGTTATTCCCAACTGGGTTTCTTCTTGTTCACTTGGACATCATATACTTCGGCTCAACGGAGCCCGATGTATGGTGGCACCTGGTGTGAAGTCGGTCACGAAGTCAGCCAAAACTTGGCCTTTGATTGCTGTTCTGGGTCTGAATTCCAAGTCATATTGGCCCAACACTACTGCCCCATCTGGCTATCCTACCTGTCAAATCTCCTTGCTGCAACAAGGACTTCAGAGGATGCTCAGTTAACAACATAATCTTGTGGGCTTGAAAGTAATGATTCAGTTTTTTGAAGGCCATTACCAAAGCTAGTGTTAGCTTCTCCAAAGGTAGATATCTGGTCTCTGCATCTGCTAGGGTTTTACTCACGTAGTAAACTGCCCTCTATTCTCCTTTATCTTTCCTGATTATTACTGCACTTACTGCATGCTCTGAGACCGCCAAGTATAAGAACAGCTCCTCTCCAGGTACTGGATTTGAGAGAACTGGAGCTGTAGTCAAGTATTTCTTCAAGTCGGCCAAGACAACTTCGCACTCCTCTATTCACAAGAAGTTTGTGGCTTTCTTTACTAAACTGAAGAAATGTTTGCATTTATCAGAACTTCTGCTCATGAATCTGTTTAGGGCTACAGCCCTTCCAGTCAGCATCTGCACTTGTTTTGCTGACGTTGGGCTCTCTAACTCCAGAATGGCCTTGATTTGATCCAGGCTTGCCTCAATGCCCTTTCTGGTGACCAAGTATCCCAGGAACTTCCCTGGCCCAACTCCAAATGCGCACTTTGATGCATTGAGTCAGAGCCGAAATGTCTTTAAAATGTCAAAGACTATCTTCAGGTTGGCCAGATGATCTTCAGGTTCCTTGGTCTTCATGACCATGTCATCAATGTATACCTCTACTATTTTGCCTATTAGATGTCTGAACATGTTAGTTACCAATCTCTAGTAAGTTGCTCCTGCATTTTTCAACCCAAAATCTTTGTAGCAATACATCCATTTTGGAGTGATAAATGCAGTCTTCTCCTTATCTGATGGGTATATGGCTATCTGATGGTACCTTCTGTAGGCGTCTAGGAAACTCATCCTTCCATGCCCTGAAGTGGCATTCACTAATTGGTCAATCTTGGGTAGTAGGAAACTGTTTTTGGGACAAGCATTGTTCAGGCTGGTGAAGTCTATGCAGACCCTCCACTTTCCATTCTTTTTCTTCACTACAATTGTGTTTGATAACTATGTCGGGTAATTTACCTCTCGTATGGCTCTGGCCTCCAGAAGTTTATCCACTCTCTCTTTTACTGCCTCAGCATGCATCAATGTTGGCCTTCTTGCTCGCTGGATGACAGGTTTAGCTGACCTGTCCACATTCAACTTATGGCAAGTGACCCTGGGGTCAATGCTAGGCATTTTGTACTGTGTCTAAGCAAACACCTCAAGGTTTGCTCTCAAGAATGCTTCTAATTCCTTTTCCTCTTCCTCGGCCAATCCTGAGCCAAGAAGGAAGAAACGCTCTCCATCCCCTTGCCGGACTAAGATCTTCTTCAGGGTTTCCTCACTTTTCTTGGCTGGTTCTTTGTCGACATCCTCAAGGACTTCTATGTCCTCATTCTCAATCTCAGCTGCTTCTGCTTCTTGTATGTTGCAGATGGATTTCATTGCTGCCATGGAGCAATTCTTTGCCTGCACTTGATTCCCTCTAACCTCCTCAATTCCATGCTCTGTTGGGAATCGCGTTAGTGTAATGTTGAGGGGACAGCCCTCATTGCATGAAGCCATGGCTTTCCCAGAATAGCATTGTAAGGGGAGGGAGTGTCAATTATTGTGAACTCAGTTTTTACCTTCTTAGTTCCAGCCTGCACCTCCAAACTTACTGCTCACAGGGACCATATTGGCGTTCCATTGAACCTGACCATTGGACCATTGGATTGTTCTAGATCATCTTGGTGAAGGCCAAGCTCCTTGTAACACCTGACATACATGATGTCACAAGAGCTGCCCTGATTGATCAGAATTTACTTTCCCTGGCATTCTCCAATCTGGAGGGATATTACCAAGGCATCGTTGTGTAAATGCTACACATCTCTAGGTTGTCTTCAGTAAAGGACACCACTGGTCCCTGGCACTCGTCTGCCCTAGGTCTCTTCTACCAAACCTGATACACATGTTGCAAGTGTTTTACCTTCTAAGTTTCCCAACATATCTCGTTCTCATTGACCTTCGAGTGAATCACATTGATCACTCGAAGTTTGCCTGCTTGCGATTGCGGTATTGGTGGAGCTGGTGCTGTTGGTGCCTGAGGTAGTCTCTCTTGTTCTTCCCTTGTCCTGGTTTCGTCTACCAGGTCCCTTAGATGACCTTGTCTCACCAAGTCTTCCAGATGTGCCTTTAGGGCTCTGCACTCTTGAATTAGAAGCCCATCCTCGTTGTGGTAGGCATAGTGTTTCCCCAGACTTCTTCCCATAAATTCACCAAGAAGCTTCTTTGGTGCTCTATAATAAGGCTGATTCTGGATTCTTTCGAAGACTTTGTAAATTGGAATTCGGAATATGGTTGTGACTGCCTGTGCAGCCCTCAATCCTGTCTCTTGTTTATTGTATCCTCCATTACCTCGACCTTACTTGGGCTAGCTGTTTCTGTTCTCTTGTTTTGACGCCTTTGTCCCTAGCGTGTCCTCCTCGATCCTGGCATACTTTTCTATCCTGGCCATAAGTTCTACCATACTTTTTGGTAGCGTCTTTGCCAGTGATTTTCGAAGCAGACAATCATCTTTCAGGCCATTCTTAAAAGACACTACCGCTACCTCTTGGTTGCATCCTAGTATCCGGTTAAATATCTCATAATACCTCTTGCCATAAACCCTGAGGCTTTTATTCTCACCTATCCTCAAAGCCATCAAGGAGTCCACCCTCAACAGTTGTAGTTTGTTTGTCACAAATCTGGCCACGAATATCTCGGCTAGGCCTTCCTAGCTTTTCACAATTCTTTTCGGCAACTTGTGAAACCAGTCTGATGCGATTTCCCTAAAGGATGAGGGGAACACCTTGCAGAGCAACGGTTCGTTCCCGGTGTATAATGCCATTGAGTTCAGGTACAAGTCAACATGAAAGTTAGGGGACAGACATACCGTCGTATATCTGGAATCTCGGTATGTGGAACCTTTTCGGGGCCTCAAACTTGTCCAATTCAACCGAGAACGGCGTTCTCGGCTTGATCGAAGAGGTTACCTCAATATCTTGTCGCTTTCTCTAGAGGTAATCCCTCAGATCTTCCTTAGTCCATCCAGGAGTTCGGTTATCAACAGATTTCAGCCTTTTTGGTGCGTTACACCCGGTGTCGTTATGAGTCCTCTTGGATCTCTCTCCATTAGTTGCGTCAAAACAAAGTTCCTTCCCTTGAACATGTCGATGTTCTTTGGGGTCAGCTTCTTTGGTACAATGTGTCCTCTGACAAATCTCCCTTCACTAACTCTCTTTGCCCGACCTCCCTTGAAAGACGATGAGAGTGTTCCTTGGTCCTGGTGTGCTGGGGGGCTACAGGGACTGTTTTCTGCCCTCCCTTCTAGGCATTGCTCTTGGCCGTTGGAATCGGCGTATCTTGTAACGGAAACGGTGGCTGCATGACGTTCTGCGTCATGAAATTGACGACCAATTGTAGGTCTGCCAATTTGTTCGCCATTCCCTTCATCTCGCCGTCCCTTCGTAGGCATCTATCTTTCTATAACCGGAGGTCGTCCTCGTTATAATACCCGCCTCAGTCTGACTTCTTTGGTACGTCGCCCTCCTGGCCGACATCTTTTTCTCCAGGATTCTGATCCCAAGTTTCTTCGTTGCAATTATCCTTTTCTACATTAGGGTCAATGTGATTACCACTCCCAGTAAGGATGTCGTCCCCAACCTTTTCTTTCTGTCTGTCGTTGGCTATCTATTTTCTTTCCCACGGACGGCGCCAAATTATGTGTGCTGTTTTCTAACCACACTGCCAAATAGGTACTCAGTTGGAGAACATCAACAGAATAGATTGCGCTCGAATGACCTGTCACAAAAAGAAAAGACTCCGGCAGTGGTTCTTCCACCCGGGGGCACTCCAACGATCAACTTTATACTCAGTTTATCTCTCAAAGATAATAATTAGTGCTTAACTCACTAGCCAGAATACAAAAAGCGTACCTTAAACCCACGAGGGTACCTTGCTATTATAGCCAACATTGACATGATCCTTGTAAAAACCTAACTTCAATGGACTCTGGCTCAATGCTTATCCCGGACTCTTCAACAAATAAAGATAAACTCCCTAAGAGCTTTATCCTTATTCAGGCTGAGGTCCTCCCTCATTCTAGAACTCTTAACCCTTATCTATTCATCTCAGATTCCGGTATCTCCGCAAGTAACCTTGGCGTCATGACCAGGACACGTGGCACCTCGGCTAGCACTTTGGTGCTATCTTGGCCACGTGTTGTCATTCAAAAAATATGTCCCCACAGTTATCAAATTTTTTTTCTTTTTGCTTTTTATTTTGTGCAATGTGTAAAAAAGTTTTTATTATCCTATTTTGATACATTTTATTTTGTAAATATCTATATTGAAAATCTTATTTGCAAATTTAATGACAATAATCAATTTTTATTTTTTAAAAAATGAATATTTTAGTATACAAAAGTGTACGAGCAAGAAATAATGTTCTCGTATAATCCTATTGATCAAGTCTGTGCTTATTTAAACGTCGTCGCTTTACTCCTTGAAAACACAAACGTGAGCTAGCCGGCGGGTGTGTGCCGGATACCTCTCCGATGCCTAAGTCAGCAAAATAGACAAATAGAAAAAAAGCTCTGTGTATTCGAGAATCAAAGTTGTGTTACCTCTCCATAGGTGATGTTATGAGCTTTTATAAGTTCCGCGTGGCATAATCCTAGTAGGACTCTTATTTCTCCATGTAGAGTCCTCTTAGGAATCACACTCCTGAAAGATAATGCTTATCCTTCAACACCCCCCTCACTGCTTAAACCAAGTGAGATGGTTTTACCTCGGTAGTATAACAAAACGACCGAGCTAACATGGCCATGCTAAACTGGAAAAAAAGGCCGAGCTCTATCTAGCTCGGTTCTTCCCTTCATAGCTTGTACCTCGGTTTCACCTATTGAAACTGAGCAAGGTCCTGAGAGAAAGCTTAAACATCTCAGCTCAGAATGGTATGACCGAGCTAATTGTTACCACTCTGACCGTGGTGACCGAGCTAACTTCAAGGCTCTTGTTCGACCGAGTTAACTACAAAGCCCTTGTTCGACTGAGCTAACTACAAGGCCCTTCTACTCAAACCTTTCTTACTGCGGCCCACAGAACGACCCATTACACAGCTCGGCCCAATTTACTTATAAATTACCCTCTCAATTGCCCCTTAATTCCATCTGCGCAGCATGATTGGGATTACCAGTTACCAGCCAAGCTAAAAACTCTGGCCTTTCAACCGATCTAAAATGCTGCCAGGCTACCGATTGGTATGCTTACAAAACGTCTCTTCAATCGTTGTAACTGAATCGCTTCCCCTGCCATGGACACGTGGCAGGCCCTCATTGGCCCAGCATAGCTGTCACGCCGTCCTCGTACCCTGAAAAAATTCAAACAGTCTCGCCGTTTCTCTTTCTCTCTACACAAAACTGAATCCTTCGTTTTGAATCATTCATTTGCACTATTCATCTTTTCCCTCTCTCTTGCTTGAGCTTCCATGCCTCCCAAACACAGTGCCTGCAAAAAGCTCGTGTTTCCTACTGGTGCCATTTCCATCTCCAGTACCTTTATCTTGAACTAGTATGTTTGCTCAAATTTGTTTCCTTTCCGTTGATTTCGTACTTGTTTCGTAATATATAGCATGCTTATTCGTATGTTTTTTCAAAGTACATACCATTTTTGCTTCCATTTTCCTGGAAAAAAACCTATGTAATAGAACTATTGCATTCACGAACAATCTGAAAACTTTCCCTTTGATCCAAAATCACACTCCAACCGAACTAGGATTTTGTTTGTATTAGGTACATGCTTAGCCAAACTGAACAACCGAAATAAAACTTCACGCCATACTTGTAATTTCAATAAACCTAAGTACCTTTTGTTAGACTTAGCCGAGCTAGCGAACCATACTAGGTTTGCGCAGTGCTGTACTTGCAAGCCTCAACCACTAATCGAGCTATAACTTGGGGCTAAACTAGCTCTCTGACTTAGTCAAAACCGAACTAAGAATGCTGCACCATAAGCTACAACCAGGCTACTAACTTCTCATTAACTTAACCGAGCTAAAGTCCCCTGCTCAAACCGAGCCAAGAATGGATAGTACCCCACGTAGCCGAGCTACTACTTCATTTTTCTTGCCTTTGTTTTTTTTAGCACGGTCCAACGATCTGTGCTTAACACCTTTTTTTTTTCACTTTGCAGACTTAGGTTGCCAGGCACTCCCTTGAACGCTCAACCGAGCTACTCAGCGTCATCTCAGCACCGAGCTAACACTTGAAATTAATTTATTCATAATTTAAACCCATATGGAAAAGTATAGGTTCTTAGTAAACTCACCAGGTGCCATGGCCGAGTTTCGAAAGGACTACCATATCCCTGACGATGTCCATGTTACCTTAGCCGAACTAGATACCACACCCTGCGGAAACCCTGGCTTTGTTCCCTTTACCCTTCTTTCGATTGTAGAAACCGGACTTAGATACCCTGTACAACCTCTTCTTTGCGAATTCCTTAGACAAACAAACCTCTGCCCTACCAAGCTTTCCACAAATTCGTACCAAATAATAAATGGCATTGCCGAGCTAAACCACCGGCTTGGTCTCAACCTTGGTTTGGCCGAGCTATTTCACCAATACTCTCTAGGCCAAAATGAAGACGGCTGGGTGTACTATTTAAGAATAAGGCGCCGCTGTGAAAAGATAATCAAGAATACCCCAGACAAAGATGTAAACGACGATGATCTTTTCTGGGTTTCTAGGAATTTTGAAGACCAAGAAGCCCAGATCCCGGGCGACCGAATAAACTGGAACAAGGGTGTTGCCGGTATACATACCTCGGCTCACTTTTTGCATTCTTACTTTATTTGTGTCTTGAACCGCACTAACCGTTCTGATTTTCCTTCATGCAAATTTAGACTTTCTAAAGTCACAGTACAGTTACCCAAATCTTGACGCCCTCCGCGCTGCACTAAGATATCCCAATCGAAGCTGGGTCGAGCTACTCAACTTCGAGCCAACCTACAGATACAGCAACAGGAGGAAGACCAGGGTGACAGACTTTTTATTGGAGCCCTCACCTGTGCCTGATCCTTTCCTTCCAGAAATCAATCTCATTCCATTAACAGCGGAGCAAGAGATGGCGAAGAAGAGAGCCGTTAAGGCCCTAATCACCGAGATAAATCAAGTCAAAGCACCGCCAACCGGCCAATCACAAGAGGTCGTGGTAGCCCTGCTAACCGCACAGCCTTCTTCATCTCAGCCGAACAAGCGCGCCCAGACTTCCACGACCGAGCCGCGCCGCGTTGATGAAGAGACCATGCTTTCGCAATCCACACCGCCCAGCCCACAACCGGAGCACTCTGACCGAGCTAGCTCTTCCAAGTGGGTACCCAAGGTTACTTACAAGAACCGCACTATCACTGACTCCGACTCAGTGGTCGCGGAAAAAGACCATATGCTGGCCTTTAATCTGGCCAAGAGCGTCTGCCTTCCAACCGATATGGATCACCACGATCATCTTACCGAGCTGAAGGCCATTCGCTCGGCTTCAAAATCAATGGTGTTGGTAAGTTCTCATTTTCCTTCTCTAAATTTCATCATCTTTTCGCTCGGTTTATCTCAAAAATTGTTTCTCCCTTCTTGCATGCCTTGCAGAAGAACCATGTCGCACACAAGCGCATGCTAGAACTTCGAAAGACCACTAGGGAGGCCATGGCAGAGGCCAATGCCAAAATGGCCAAGCCAAAAGAATCCCAGAAAAAGATGGCCGAGCTACAGACCGAAGTAGCCTAGCTAACCGGCCTAGTCAATTCAACCGAAGCAGATAAGCAAAAGGCTGCGGCCGTGGTGAAAGACAAATATCTGCGCGAGCTAGCCAAGCTCGAGGGAAAGAAGAACGCCGAGATTGCTCGATTGGAGAAGAGCGTGGAAGAAGTCAAAAATCGGGATTACAAGGAGGGGGAGGACACTTATATCCGGCAATGCGAGGCTGCCAAAGATATATTCTTCAAATGTGGATGGAAGGCAACGGTAACGCAGCTCGGTCTTAGCCAAGAGACCAAGGTCTTCCTCAACCCTCCTCCACACTTTACACCGAGTTATATGGCAGAGTACGCCCACGCCATCTAACAAAAATTTCTTCAAGATAATGATGATGAGGAAGAAGCTGAGCCCAACAATGCCCCAGCCGTCGTCAATGATCTTGCTGCTCAGTTAGCTCGGGTGGAACCACCGGTGGAAGACTTGACAACCGAGCTTCTAGTTGAAATCGGGGTCCGAGTTGACCTGGATGCGGATCTTGACGACCTCTTTGCTTGACTTTGTATTTTCATCTTTTCATTTTTGGACAAAAAACTGTAACCGGGCTGAGGTCCCGTTCCTTTGTAACTTTTGCATTTTGAATGAATTCTTTTGTTTCAACTGTTAGTTTGGTTAACTGCCATGCCATGCTTGCATTTACTTTCCACTTGTAATCTGAATGTAGTATAATATTTTTTGGCCGAGATATGTATCTCGGTTCTAACCTTGAGACCTTATCTGGTCATATTTGCCAACCTCTTTAGCCTAGGTTTTTACCTCGACTGAAGATCATTAAAAGTTTTTATTCCAGCCAACCACTCTTCAGCCTTGATCCTTATCTCAGCTAAAGAGTACTAAAAGTTTGTTTCTCCAGCCAACCACTCTTCAGCCTTGATCCTTATCTCGGCTGGAGAGTACTAAAAGTTGGTTTTTCCAGCCAACCACTCTTCAACCTTGATCCTTATCTCGGCTGAAGAGTACTAAAAGTTGGTTTTTCTAACCAACCACTCTTCTGCCTTGATCCTTATCTTGGCTGAAGAGTACTAAAAGTTGGTTTTTCTAGCCAACCACTCTTCAACCTAGATCTTTATCTTGGCTGATGAGTACTAAAAGTTGGTTTTTCTAGCCAACCACTCTTCAGCCTTGATCCTTATCTCGGCTGAAGAGTACTAAAAGTTAGTTTTTCCATCCAACCACTCTTCAACCTAGATCCTTATCTCGGTTGAAGAGTAATAAATGTTGGTTTTTCCAGCCAACCACTTTTCAGCCTAGATCCTTATCTCGGCTGAAGTGTAATAAATGTTGGTTTTTCCAGCCAACATTTTCAACTTAGATCCTGATCTTAGCTGAAGAGAGCTCAAAGTTGGTTATTCCTGCCAACCTAGAGCAAAGTGTTTGGTTATTCCTGCCAAACGTCCTGCAGCCTGGATTCTTATCCTAGGCTTAGGAGAGATGTTGGTTTTTCCAGCCAACCTTTTCAGCCCAGATCCTAATCCTAGCTAAAGAGAGCTCAAAGTTGGTTATTCCGGCCAACTTAGAGCGGAATGTTTGGTTATTCCTGCCAAACGTCCTGCAGCCTAGATCCTTATCCTCGGCTTAGGAGAAGTGTTGGTTTTTCTAACCAACATCTTCAGCCCAGATCCTAATCCTAGCTGGAGAGAGTTCAAAGTTGGGTATTTCGGCCAAACTCTGATTTCATTGCCCCTAGTATGTTAAAACTATTTTTACAGAATAAAACAATTTATACTGAAAAAGAAACTACTTGTTTTATTGAAAAAAGAAAGAATTACAAGTACTTTAAAAATAAAATAATTTGAGATTGGCAGTGTTCCATGGCCTGGGAATGGCTTTGCTGTCTTCATCTTCCAAGTGGTATGCCCCATTTCCTGCTAATCCAACCACTTTGTAAGGTCCTTCTCAATTGGGCCCTAACTTGCCATCTTCGGGTACCAGGATGTTTCCCATTATTTTGCGCAGCACCCAATCTCCAATCTTGAATTGCCTTAGATGTACAGTCTTGTTATATTTTCTGGATAACTCCTGCTGGTACAAGGCGATGTGAACCAGTGCTCTTTCTCTTCTTTTTTCTGCAAGGTCAAGCTCCAATGCTATGGCTTCTCCATTTAAGTCTGGATCAAAATTTTCACTTCTAATAGTGGGGAGGCCAACTTCTAGTGGGATTACTGCTTTCATGCCATAGGCCAAGGAAAAAGGTGTTTCTCCAGTAGACCGCTGAGGTGTGGTATGGTAAGCCCATAAAACGTGAGGGAGTTCCTCAGCCCACTTTCCTTTAGCTTTCTCCAGCCTTTTCTTCAATCCATCCAAGACGACTTTGTTAGATGCTTTCGCTTGGCCGTTTGCTTGGAGGTATGCCGGGGTAGAGTTGCAAAATTCTATCTTGTACTCTTCACGAAAGCTTCTAAAAATTTTGCCATCAAACTGAGTGCCATTGTCAGATATTAGAGCCTTGGGTATACCGAACCGAGTGATGATATTCTGCCAGACGAACTTCTTCACATCTTTCTTTTTTATTGATGCGAGTGCTTCTGCCTCCACCCACTTTGTGAAGTAGTCTGTTGCTGCAAGAAAGAATTTTTTGTTGCCGGGCGCCGTTGGAAGTGGTCCTACTATGTCCAAGCCCCATATTGCGAAGGGCCATGGGCTAGTTAAAGATAGGAGTTCTCTGGCTGGTTGATGTATTTGGTGTGCAAACTTCTGACATTTCTCGCACTTCTTGACATAGTTCTCTGAGTCTGCTTGTATGTAAGGCCACCAATATCCCTGTGAAATTGCTCTGTAGGCCAATAATCTTCCCCCTTGGTGGCTTCCGCATACGCCTTCATGTATCTCGAACAACAATGCTTCAACTTTGCTGGGATGAACACACTTTAGGTAAGGTCCTATGAAGGATTTCTTGTACAAATTTCAGTGATGGGGAGAGCCAAAATCGTTGTGACTTTGCTCTAATCTTATTGGTTTCTTTCTTTTCTTCAGGTAAGACGCCGTCTTTTAAGAACATTATAATGAGATCCATTCATGAGGGGCCTAATTCGGCGTAACATACCTCAGCTGTTTCAGGTTCTTCAATGCTTGGTTTTGGTAGGTAGTCGATCAGTAACAGATGAGGGATGGATGTATCTGCCATTGACACGAAGCCTGCTAGTTCGTCCACTCTACTGTTTTCTTCCCTGCCGATCTGTTCTATCCGCACTACCTCAAATTTCATGATCTCTTTTCTGACTAACTCTTGGTACTTAGTCATTCTTTCATCCTTTGCCTCGTAGTCGTCTGAAATTTGGTTTACCACTAGTTGCGAGTCACTGTAAACCATTAGCTCGGTGGCCTTCATGAAAAGTGCTGATTTTAGGCCTGCTAGGAGCGCTTCATATTCTGCCTCATTGTTTGATGCTGGGAAGCCTAGGTTGACTACTTGTTCCACTACTAGGCCATCTGGTGAGATGAGGACTATGCCAAGCCCTGCACCGTACCTGTTAGATGCTCCATCCACAAAGAGCTTCCACATCTTTCCAATTAACAGCTTCCAGCAAGTGGACAGATCGGAGGATGCCTTGGGGTCATGAGTGTCGTTGGTGTTTTCTTCAAAGTCCATGCTTACTGTTTGCCCCTCACTATCTGATTGTACCAAGTTTTTACTTGTTGATGAGTCTTTGCCTAGTGCAGCATGGTTTGCTTCTTCCTCTCTTTCTTTACTCTGGTCTATTTTGGAAAGTGGCTGGGCATCCTGATTCAGGGGTTACGCGCTTCCTGCGCCGCTTTCCATCCCCATTTTGGTTGCGTCAATCAAGTCAACTGGGCAGATGTGATGGCTTCCTAGTGTGAACTCTGCCACAAAGTCTGCCAAAGCTTGGGCTTTTATTGCGGTTCTGGGTTGGAACTTGATGTCAAACTGTCCCAACTCCACTGCCCACTTCAAGATTCGTCCAGAAAAGTTCGCCCTCTCAAACAAAGCTTTTAATGGAAAAGTTGTGAGGACAATTATGGTGTGGGCGTGGAAGTAGTGCGACAGTTTCCTAGAGGCCATCATCAGGGCTAAGGCCAGATTCTCCAATGGTAAGTACTTGGTTTCTGCGCCCAGCAAGCTCTTGCTAACATAGAAGATGGGTAGGTGTTGGATTCCTTCCGCCCTGACCAACACCGCGCTGACTGCGTGCCGTGAAACTGCTAGGTACAAAAAGAGCTCTTTTCCAGGTACTGGGGTTACTAGCAAAGGTAGAGAAGACATGTACTCCTTTAGGCTTTCAAGAGCACGTTCGCATTCTTTATCCCACTCAAACTTGGCCTTTAATGCTTGAAAAAATGATCGACACCTGTCTGACGACCGGCTTATGAACCGATTGAGCGCAGCTGCCATGCCAGTGAGATGCTGCACTTCTTTTATTGAGTTGCACCTCTCTAGATCCTAGATTGCTTTGATCTGAGAGGGGTCTGCCTCTATACCCCGGTTGGTCACCAGGAAGCCTAGGAATTTGCCCGATCTTACGCCGAACACACACTTGGACGCATTTAAGCGCAACTTATTCTTCTTTAGGATCTAGAACATCTCATCTAGGTCCCTGAGGTGATCCTTCTCTTCCTTGCTTTTGACCAACATATCATCTATGTATGCCTCCATTGTTCTGCCTAACAATGGTTCAAACATCTTGGTGACCATCCACTGGAATGTTGCCCCTGCGTTTTTTAGGCCAAAAGGCATGACCTTGTAGCAATACAGCCCTCTTGGCGTAGAAAAAGATGTGACCTCCTAGTCAGGCTCATACATAGCAATCTGATGGTAGCCTCTATACGCATCAAGGAAGCTAAGTCGATTATGGCCTGCCGTCAAGTTTACCAGTTGGTTTATCCTGGGTAAGGGAAAGCTATCATTTGGGCATGCCTTGTTGACTGTTTTGTAGTCCACGCAGACACGTCATTTTCCATTCTTTTTTAGCACCACCACAGTATTGGATATCCACTTGGGATAGTGCACTTCTCTGATAGCTCCTGCCTCTAGAAGGTTTCCCACTTCTTCTGCCACTATCTCGGTATAGTGGAGTGCTGATCTGCGAGTGCGCTGTATAATTGGTCTGGCAGTTGGGTGGACATTTAATTGGTGACAGATAAAGTTTGGGTTAATGCCAGGTATGTCATCCGGCGTCCAGGCGAACACTTCGATGTTAAAGGTTAAGAACTTCATAACTTCTATTCTCTTAGTGCTGGACAATGACGAACCGAGCAAAAAGAACTTTTCTGGGTCTTTTTCATCTATCCTTACCTGTACCAAATCTTTCACCGCCTTCTGTTCAGCTGCTTTGCCAACATCTGCGAACAGCTCATTGTTTTTAGGCTCTTCCACCATCTGTACATATCCCTTGGCAGGGCGGCTGCCATTTACTGTGACGAAGCATTGTTTGGACATAATTTGGTCTCCAAAGACCTTTTCAATTACTCCGGCTTCGTTGGGGAACCGCAATACTTGATGGTAAGTTAACGCTACCGATCGCATAGCATGCAGCCATGTCCTTCCCAAGATTATATTGTAAGTGGAAGGGACTTTCAATACCCAAAATTCCACTTGTTTCGTCATGCTTCCTGCTCTGACTGGGAGGATTATCTTGCCCACTGGCCACTCTGGCATTGAGTTGAATCCGATTAGGGGAGATGTTGCAGGCGCCAAGTCTTTGTCCTCCAGTTTCAATTGTATGAAGGTTTCGTAATACATTATCTCACATGAGCTCCCTTGGTCGATCAAAATCCGTTTGATGTTGTAATCCTTGACACGGAGTGTGACGACCAGTGCATCATTGTGAAAGCAATATATCCTTGCCAAATCCCTGCTTGAAAGAGATATGACATTCGTGGCTTCCATTCTCCCCTTTTTGATGACTGGTTGCACACTTAATACCTCCCTTAAGTGCTCAGCCTTCTTGATTATTCCCCTGAACTCACATACTTCCTCAGGTTCGAATACCCCATGTATTATGTTGATTACGCCTTGAGGTGGGGCGTCAATCGACATTCCGTTTGGGTGATCGTGGTTCTGGAGGGCTGGCTGTGTCCCTCCTTCTATGTACTGGTCCAGGTGCCCCGCTGCCACTAACTCCTCCAAGTGCTGTCTCAACGGCGTGCAATTCTCTGTGCGGTACCCCTTTTCATTATGGAAGGTACACCGGGATCCTTCGTTATAGTCTTTTTGCGCTTCTCCCAACTTAGCTGGCCATTAGACGAAAGGTTCATTGTGTATCTCACTGAGAATTCAATAAATTGGTTTTTTGAACACCGTGGTAATGGCAGTGCGAACTCTTAGCCACCTTTTTTCTGGATCCTTCTTGTAGGCCCGTCTGCCTCGCCCATTCTTGTTTGGTCGTTCTACCGTGTTGACTTTTGTCGAAGTCTTTTTATCTGGTGTTGCTGTCGTGCCAGATTTTACCTTAGCATGGGCGCCATCCTCTTCCACACGAATATATTGGTGCACTCTCTCCATCAAGGCCTCCATCGTGAGGGGTAGCGTCATAGTGATTGAATCCCTCAACTTGTTTTTGACTGGTAGACCCCTTTTGTATTGCGCGATGGCAAGATTTGTGGCGCAATCTGCAATCTGGTTGAAAACTTCCCAGTAGCGACTGTTGTAGGACCTCAATGTTTCTTTGTCACCCATATCAATGGAGAGTAACTGATCGATCTCCACTGGGGTCTTGGTGTTTGATCTAAACCTTGTCACAAATGCCTCTGCCAATTGTGCCCAGGAGGCGATGCTACCTTCTGGTAGCCTTTCGAACCAAGTCAGACCCAGGTCGCCTAGGCTGGACGGAAACAGGATGCACATTAAAGCCTCGTTTCGCCGGTATACTGCCATAACCTGGCGAAAGTGGCTCAAGTGCATGTAGGGGTCCGTCTTCCCTTCATAAGTGGTGAATTTGGGTTGGTGAAAGCCTGAAGGTAGTGGTGCGTTCTCAATTATCGGAACGAATGGTGAGGTCTGCAGCCTTGCTAATGCTTTGTCTGTTGGTTCGTAAGCAAGGCGCGGTATCGGCATTCCTATCTCGATGCTCCCATGCGTCCAAGGAGCCAACCGCTGAAGGGAGGAAACTCTGCGCGGGTCGCGCACCCTGTTATTTTCCTTCCATCGTGCCCTTTCTTCATGCACCGTTCGCAAATCGGATGATCTAGGCAACTTCGTCTGCCTGGATGACGTCTGGTGCGTGCGCGAGGGCCGATAGGTGCTTCCCTCAGTATATGACCTCTCAGTTCTCATTTTCTCAGACCTGGAGTAACGAGTTCTGGGAGTTCTTGACTGAGTGTCGCCTGTTCTCAGGCTCTTACTCTTTGCTTGCGATGGTGTAGTATACCTACCACGATCTTCCGAGTAGCGAGGGGGCGTACTGATTTTGCGCCCCTCTTCTGTCGCCACCCCTTTTCCTTTGATCTGGAGTTTCATAGACTCCATGTCTGCCGCCATCTTTTTTATTAACTCGTCCTGCTCCTTCACGCGATCCTCTAGGACTTGAGGGTCGATCCTCCGCCTCTGTCTTTCAGGACTTTGAGAATGACGGGGGCTGTTAATCCGCCTTCCCTTAGCATCCCTCCCGGGGTTCTGTCGTTGGAGCTCTAAATCCACCATAGGAGGGATAGAAGGCAAACCTTCGTGCCTCTCACCTCCTTCTGGGGTTTGTTCGTCGATAGCGGACTGTGGCAAATCTTCATTGTGTGCCATTACTTCCAATTAGAGAGGAAAAACTTGATCAAGAAGTTTTGTTCTTTCTGATCTTCCCACAAACGGCGCCAATTGTACGAGCAAGAAATAATGTTCTCGTATAATCCTATTGATCAAGTCCGCACTCCTCCAAACGTCATCGCTTTACTCCCTGAAAACACAAACGTGAACTAGCCGGCGGGTGTGTGTCGAATACCTCTCCGATGCCTAAGTCAGTAAAATAGACAAATAGACAAAAAGTTATGTGTATTCGAGAATCAAAGTTATGTTACCTCTCTATAGGTGATGTTATGAGTTTTTATAGGTTCCGCGTGACACAATCCTAGTAGGACTCTTATTTCTCCATGTAGAATCCTCTTAGGAATCACACTCCTGAAAGATAATGCTTATCTTTCAACACCTCCCTCACTGCTTAAACCAAGTAAGATGGTTTTATCTCGGTAGTATGACAAAACGACCGAGCTAACATGGCCATGCTAAACTGGCAAAAAAGGCCGAGCTCTATCTAGCTCGGTTATTCCCTTCATAGCTTGTCCCTCGGTTTCACCTGTTGAAACCGAGCTAACCATAGCAAGCTTTTGCCGAACTAAACTAGAGCAAGGTCCTAAGAGAAAGCTTAAAACATCTCGGCTCAGAATGGTATGACCGAGCTAATTGTTACTACTCTGACCGTGATGACCGAGCTAACTTCAAGGCTCATGTTCGACCGAGCTAACTACAAGGCCCTTCTACTCAGCCCTTTCTTACTGCAGCCCATAGAACGGCTCATCACACAGCTCGGCCTAATTTACTTATAAATTATCCTCTTAAAAAGTTTAATAAAATGTAATAAAATAAATTTTATAAATAATTTTTTATTGTATATGATGTGGCCCCCGCTTAACAATAAGCCTAAGTCCGCCATGAGATGGAATGGAATAATAGTCAATGCATGAAAATTTAGCAATTTGCCCCTGACATAGTATCAATTAGAATAAAGGGACTCAGTCCATAAAATATGAACTTTTAAGTCCATAGATCTCAGCGAGTTTCGGTTGGGTCTATAAGGACAATATATGTCTATCAATCTAAATTAGCGTTCTATTTGGATCCATAAGGACCGTATATATGTATCTGTCCAAATATTTGGGTCAATAATATTTGATTAGGTGGATTAGAATATAAGATTGAGATTATTAATTTATGAATTTAATTATTCTATGTTTGTTTTAACATTTTGGTTTAGGAATATTAATCCAATGGATAATTAATCTAACAAATTTATAGGATTATTAGTAATGAGGTAAAGGTGGAATTATTAATCCAATGGATATTAATCCAATTGGATAGTAAATACCACACTGATTTAATAGGATTATTAATACTTCACTATTAGTTTTGTGAATCAAATATGGGTGTGTTTGTTTTGAAGGATTAGCGGATGAGATTGGACTATCAATCCCATCGGACTAATAGTCTATTGTTTATTTCATTTTTTTTGTTTCGTACTAATAGTCTCCCGAACTATTAGTCCCATAAATATGGGACTATTTTGTCCCATTGGGGGAGGTGGGATAGAAACTATGAGATTGATATCTCATGAGATTATTTTGTGAAATGTCCATTTTACCCTTCATGCTATTACTTAGCAAACAATTAGAAAAGGATTAAATAGTCTTTTGAACATTTATAAATTATTTTTTTAGTGTTGTTAATTTAAAATTATATATTAAATAAAAAAATTTAATTATAAATTATAAATTTAATTAAATTAAAAATAATAAATTATAAATTATGGCCTTATAAATTAAATTTTTTTAGTGTTGTTAAAAAATTAAATTTACATATTAAATTAAAAAAATTTTAGTGTTGTTAATTTAAAATTATATATTAAATAAAAATATAAAATATAAATTAAATTTATTTAAAAATAGTAAATTATAAATTATGGCCTTATAAATTAAATTTTTTTAGAGTTTTTGAAAATTTAATTTATATGTTAAATAAAATTATTTTTTATCGTCGTTAATTTAAAATAATAAATTAAAATAATTAAAATATTGTGCAAAAAATAAAATAAAACAAATTTTTATTTAATCTAGCTAAAAATAATTAAAAAGCTATGTTTAATATTGCTATTACTTAGTAAATAATTGAAAATGATAAAATAGTCATTTGAGCATTTATCCTTCTCTATAATATCCCAAACAAACATTGGATAATTAAAAATAGTCCAATCCAGACATCTAATCTCATGACTAAACAAACATAGGATACAAATTTAGTCTAACTAAATAGTCCCAGGACAATGTATCCCAGAACTAATAGTCCGATGGATTACAATCCTCCCTTATCCAGTCCATCCAAACAAACGCACCCTATGTGTCTATCTGTCCAGATTAGGGGACAAAAGGTTAAAAATAATTTAGATAGATAACATAGATTCAATTTGGACAGATAAACAAAAACATTAAGACAGATATATTCAATTTGGATATATAAGAAAAAAAATACTAGGACGCATAAATTAAAATAATTTTGACATATAGATTAAAAATATAAACAATTTGGTCAGATAGATTACAAGTATAAAAATATTAGTATACATAGGTTAAAATAATTTGAACAAATAGTTTTAAAATATTGTAGCAGATATGTTAAAATAAATTTGCACATATTAACATACATAGGTTAAAGATAATTTGGAAGATAGATTAAAAATAATTTGAACAGATACATTAAAAATTTTAAAACAATTTGGACAAATAGATTAAAAATATAAAAATATTAGCTTACATAGGTTAAAATAATTTGAACAGATATGTTAAAAATATTGTAACAAATATGTTAAAATAAATTTGAATGAATTAACCCACTTATGTTAAAAATAATTTGGACATATAGGTTAAAAATATTGAAAATGATACCATAAAATAAATTTTTAATAGATATTTTAAAATAAATTAGGACAGATTAACATACATAGGTTAAAAATAATTTGGGTAGATAGATTAAAAATAATTTGCACAAATAGGTTAAAAATATTAAGAAAGATAGGTTAAAATAATTTGGATAGATAAGTTTAAAAAATTGAATAGATAGATAAAAATTTGGATAGATAGATAATATTTACATAACTAAATTTCTTGTGCATGGACTTTTCACTGACAAATTCAACAAATAGGTCTGTATGTCCTCACAAAGAACCATCCGTGTCCTCAATGACTTAGAGCATTTCCAAGGGGCTCTTTAAAAGAGACTTGTTGACTATTATAACTAATATCATCCTATTTTAATTTCTTCAATGGGCTAATTATTATAATAGCTATTTTAACAAAATTCTTCAAGGTTAGGTACATTTGGAGAGCTTTGGAAGGCTCTTTAGAGCATCTCCAACGGTAATAGGTATTTACCTATCTAAATATTACAGTAAAGTTTACATTTTATTTTGCCTATCAACTGTTTCATGTTTCTCACAAAGAACCATCCGTGTCCTCAATGACTTAGAGTATTTCCAAGGGGCTCTTTAAAAGAGACGTGTTGGCTATTATAACTAATATCATCCTATTTTAGTTTCTCCAATGGGCCAGTTATTATAATAGTTATTTTAACAAAATTCTTCTAGGCTAGGTACATTTGGAGAGCTTTGGAAGGCTCTTTAGAGCATTTCCAACGGTAATAGGTATTTTACCTATCTAAATATTACTATAAAGTATACATTTTATTTTATCTATCAACTGTTTCATGTTTCTATTTAAACCATACTTTTTATTTTAGCTATTCATCCAATCATTATTAACTTTATAAAATGCCATATCAGCAACAAAGATCGAGAGAAATTATCCTAATAATTAAATACATTTTGCCTAGTCTTGAAGGCTAGCTATATGTAGCTAGTGAATGTGAGTTGAACTAAAATGTCTGATCATATAGTGCATTGAAGTTGAAAAAAGTGAGTCATACTAGGCATTTTGACTAACAAACATTACATGCATTACAAGAAATTGCACTTTTGCCAACTAAAAATTTAGTTAGCAAAAGTCCATTTTTAATCAGCAAAAGTTATCCGCGACTAAATTTTTTGGTGGCCACTTTAGTCGCCAACAGAGGGTCGGGAAAAGTAATTAGCGACTAAAAATTTTTTTAGTCGGAAAAAAGTTCTATTTGCCGACTAAATATTTGGTCACTAAATATATAATTACTGCAACTAATCCATTTAGTAGCTAAAACACTTTAGTCGTGAAAAATCATATTTTCCCGACCAAATATGTTAGTCGCCAATTGTCACATTCCACAACCAAACATGGTAATCACCAAAAGTCACATTCTACAACCAAACATGTTAGTTGCCAAAAGTCACATGCCACGACCAAATATGTTAGTCGCCAAAAGGAATGTTTGCACAACTAAAACTTTAGTTTGCAATAGACCTATTAGCGACCAAATCCTTTGGTTGCCAAAATTAATAATTTTAACAACTAATTATTCAATTGCCAAATGTACCCTCTCGCCTACCTTATTTAGTCGGCAAATGTATTATTTATCTTTCTTGACTAATCACTTGGTCACCAAAATAGGAAAAACAAAACCAAAATTTAGTAGCCAACATCCAACAAAAGAAACCTGTAATTCATAATAATCCATCCAATCCATTCAATATAATCTGTAATTTGCAAGAATCATTTAAACCAACAAATCAACTGAATCATGAACATTTAACAAAATACATAAATCATCCAATCATGAACCTGTTTAATGAAAGTCAACAACTATTGTAAGTTTTCATCCACAAGTAATTCCAAACTACATATTCCTCCAATTAAAAATCTGCTTGTAATCTATATAATCATCCAATTCACATCCACCTAACATAAAAATTTAAAACATAACAAGTACTTGTCATTATGTTTTAAATTTTTATTCATGCGCATCTATCAAAAAATATAACTAATAGTCTACCCAAATATTTTCCATACATACTCATCCAAAAATATAACTACTAGTTTATCCAAAAATGAAACTATTAGTCTATCCAAATATTTTCCATACACATCTATCCAAAAATATATAATCTTTCCGAAAATGCTTATAATGCCAATTACTCCTGTACAATTTAGCTTCGTGCACGAGTTCACCCATTTATACCAAAGAAAAATAGAAATAATGTCAGATAATTTTTTTTTTTTTAATAAAAATAATTGCACATCACATTATTATAAAATCAGACAAAAAATGAATTCACTTCCATGGAAAGTAAAGGTAATATAAACAGTTTAAATGACAATCAATAAAATTTTGTAAATAAAACAACGACATTCCTATGTATATATCTATAGACACCCCATTTTGATCGGCCCTAAGACTTGGACGCTTTCTTTTGACTACCTGATTATGACAATTAGAATGTGTTTCTCACAGAATCCTCAGTAAGATAGATGAAATTTGAGCTTCAATCCCAACCATCACACATTTTTGGCCAAACTATTTTAGACCTTAAAACCCTCTTTTCAAAATATTTTTCCAAATGTTTCTATGATGTTCTGAGGCTCCTATTTTCAATTGAAATATTACACTTTTCTGTAAACCGAGTAAGGACAAAGTAGAAATAAATAGAAGGGAGGTGAACTCTTTAAAAAAATATATATATATTTAAAAACATCTTCTTTATAGGTTTGGATGGGTTTGGATTTGAAGGAAACATGAGGGGATGGAAGAAAACTAGTTTAGGGAAATGATGAACATCAAATTGTTAAGAAGGAAATGAACAGCTTTCACTAAATTAGGCATATCTCTTTGTACACTTGGAATTTAGATGTGAGACTACGACCATTGGAAAGTAGACTTCTAGGGTTTCAATTTAGACCCAAGAACCATATAAAACCAAGTCCATATAAGGGAGATATGCCAATTTAAAGTTGGGCTTAATGGTAGATTTTGTTGACTCGGCCCAAAACAGCAATAGCCCTTTTTTTTCTTGGTTTTGGTTCGGTTGGGACACCACATTTGCCTATTTTCTGATCCATTCAAGTGCATCCACTCATCCCCCATTATACCTAATCATCCTCCATTGTCAAAAAGAGGTTTTGTTTGCATCCATAAAGGAGTATCCTATGCAACCATCTTGAAAATTTGCCCTCCTATCACATTCTTGTCTCCCACTTTCTTTTTGACCTTTACTCTCCCTCATTGCTTATATAGAATGATTATATTGTAAGAGAGAGAGAGGACCACAAAATTGAAGAGAACAGAGTGAGAAATGGTGAAAAAAGAGAGAAAATTTGAGTTTTTGAACCAAAAACATTCATATCTTTCATATACACCCCATACCTTCCATACAAACTGAAATTCCATCTTTCCTACACCCGAAACTCCTCCAAAAATTCTGAAATGGCTAAATTTCAGTAGTGATTGATCAAAGAAAATAATGTGTGCTGTTGAAAGTGAGAAAAAAATAAGAGAGTTAGCAACTGACGGTGATCAACAGGAAGTTTGGAAATCAAGAAGTTCAATCTTTCTTTGGAAAGCGAATTTCTAGTCTTTCATTTTCTTATATTTTATATCTCGTATTTATTTTCTTGCTTCTTATTTCATAGTGTTTTGTTATAATCTAAGTAGTTCATTTATCTCATATTTATTTTCTTACTTTATATTTCATAGTGTGTCGTTATAATCTAAATGATTTGTTTAGCTCATAATTATTTATTTATTTATTTTTATTCGCTTGCTTTAATTTCATGTTAGTTTTGTTGTAATCTTGCATGTTCTATCTTATATTTGCTTTCTTGTTTTAGTTTCATAGTAAGTGTATTGTAATCTTGTATTTCATAGCTTATATTTTTCTTATATTAGTCTCATATTAGTTTTGTTGTAATTTTGCATGTTCTACCTGAAAATGCTTTTTTTTTTAGGTTCATATTAGTTTTATTATAATCTTGCATGATCTATCTTATTTTTGTTTTCTTATTTTAATTTCATAATAATTATGTTGCAATCTTGCATTTCCTAGTTTATATTTTTCTTGTATTAGTCTCATATTAGTTTTGTTGTAATCTTGCATGTTCTACCTTATATTTGTTTTCTTGTTTTAAGTTCATGTTAGTTCTATTGTAAGTTTGCACTTTTTTTATTTTATATTTGTTTTCTTGTTTTTAATCTAACCGGTAGTGGTTAGTTGAGCCACCTACATATTTTTTATTTGTTCATTTTTCTTGGTTTCACAATAAGACAGGTTTTGCTATGCCTATTTAGCCGGCCGGTTAGTTTCTTTTGGACAAGACGGCGTTGTCTCCTAATGTTGACCAATTTCCGCCGACGATTCTAAGAAACATGAAGCTTTTATTTTATCTATTTTTTAAAATTTTGAGTGTTTTGCGAGATTTTTTTTATTTTGATGTAATATTCTCCTCATCTCTCTCTAATTTGGTTTGTAATTATTCTTTAAAATGTTGTAATAATTTCCAGCCCCGCTTTTTTCTATCATGTTCTTTTATTTGCTTTCTTTATTTATACATAAACATCATATTTATTTTCATCATAATTATGTTTTGTATCCATGTTTCATGCATCTTGATTCGGCTAAGTTTGCATTTGTGGATTTAATCAATTCATATGTGATTATGTACACTACCTCGTGTTCTTGAGATGATTCACATATTATATTTTAGAAGTCGAATCTTTAGTTGCTTCTCATGAGTGAGTTGTATTAGGATTTTGTATATAAGATCATGCATATTTTGCTAACTTTATTTTGTAGCTTGTTCGTAGAACGTCAAACATGTAAGTTTTTATGCTTTAACATCCCGTTTGTGTGTTTTTCTTATTATGTCTAGCATTCTACCATGAGGCTATTTTCTTATGTGATATAACTCTATGAATGCTAGTGGATGGAGGTTGTGTCGTTTAATTTGGAATGATATTGATTTTCATGTTTGTAAACTCAATTTATTTGGGTTGTATATCCTCGAAACTCTTTCAAAACTATATGAAATCAAATCGTTCCAAAGTGGATGACAGAGTCTATACTTGTATGCTTCACATAGTAAATTGTAGGATTTATTAAATAATCAGAACATGAACATATAAACAAAATAAAATTCATATCACGGTTGATAAAGGCCGATCTTTTGATCTGGTGAACGGGGATGCTCAATTAATGACCTTCCCCTCTCATACCTAAGGTTCCGAACCAAGCATCTTTGGTTACGATGAACAGTGGCCTTGGCACGAGTCATAGGTTTCCTAATTTTCCAAAATATTAGGTGGTGATTCTGAGATTTGATGACATAATCCATTTTTGACAAAGGTTTTGCAATAAAATGGATTTTCAATAAAAGTTGCCAAATCTGGACTATCATCTATATTTCACATTGCACTAGTAAGACTAGATCAAAGAGATCTCGATGGTCCAAACTGTTTAACGCACACGGGTCCCTCTCGAGCATGTTACAGTTTCTGGCGACTCTGTTGGAGATTTTATGAAACCTTGACTCGAACTCCATGATATGACCTTTATTTTCAATTATATGTTCATTACATTGCATTTATTGGTGCACTTCAAGTCCCTGTGTTGCCCAGATACTGGTGGGAGCACAGGCAAGCTTTTTGTGACACTATACCTATCTTATGATACTTTAGAGGCCTTGTGTTGTAACCTTTTGAGATTTGTCAAAAGGATAGCTTTGCTATGTAGCTCTGCTATCTAGCTTTGCTATCTAAAGTTCTCAGACTCTGAAGAGAGGCTATTTGACTCTTCTGATTTCCTAGGATCTTTTTTGGTTATGACCAAAAGGACTCTTTGGTAACGTCACCTTGACTTTAACCCTTAGAGTAGAGCTAACCTTGTGCATATAATGAGCTATAGTACCTTCCAAAATTAGGACATGATGTTCTTCCATTTCTAGGATGTATGATGCCGCTTATGTAAATAGTGAAACCCTAGATCATTTCAAAGTTAGAACATCGTAACCCTAGCTCCCATAGGGGTGTTTGTTCTCTTTTTTACTATGTGTTATGTGCAATGTATGGGAATTCTCAGATTCAGATGAGTGGTTCAGTCATTTCAGTTTGTGGGGTTTGAGTTTAGTTTTTCAACATGAGTTAGTAGTAATCAGTTGAGCTGGGATGCTAATGAAATTCTGATTGGGGGTCCCGTTTTGTTTCAGCAAGGTAGTTGGGCACTATAGCTTCTGAAATGTTTGATATCTCCCAAGTTCTGTGGACCAGCGCTGGTAGACTTTGTAAAAGTGTAGACTTGGTTCAAGGTAAACCAGTGTTAGTTTCTTTGCTACCAGTTACACGAAGAAAAGCAAAAGCTTCATCAACTGTCCAGAATACCCTATCTTCACCTGCTAGATCATCATCACTCAACTCACCAGCATTAGTGATGGCTCAGATTCTAGAAAATATAGCAAACATATGTAGACACCCCAATTTTGACCGACCCTAAGACTTGAACGCTTTCTTTTGATTACCCGATGATGACAAGTAGAATGCATTTCTCACAGAATCCTCAGTAAGAGAGATGGAATTTAAATTTTAATCCCAACCTTTACCATTATGGCCAAACTGTTTTAAAATACTAAATATTTCATTAGTTTAGTATTTTTATAATTTTGCATACTTTTATGTGTTTGTTCATATTTTTGGTGTTTTTTTTATTATATAAATTGGTATAAATTATATTTTATATATATGAAATAAAATAAATTATATTATTATATTATATGTTTAGTATTTTGGTATAAACTATATATGTTATATATTTTATATATTATATGCATATAGATATATAGTATATAATATTTATATTATATATATTATATAATAAAAATAATAAAATAATTTGATGTCGGTCAGCTTGGCTGCCGACATCTCCCAAATCAAACATATATATATATATATAATATATTATATGTATGTATGTATATATTATATAATATTAATATTATTATATCAATCAAGAGAGAAAGAAAGAAAGAGGCCCAGCAGGAAAAAGAAAAAGAGGAAAAAGCTAATCAGAATCAAGGAGAAGAAAATGAAGTGGTGCGAGAGAGTTTGAGAGAAAAAGAATCAGAAAGAAAGAAAATAAGTTTTTTTTTTTGAGAGAGAGAGAGGGAAAATATAATATTTTCTTTGATATTTTAATTTCTATTTCATCAATACACCATTCAAAAACCAACCACTAAAGTTATAATTCCAAATTTTGGACTGAGAATTAAGAACACATTCCACAGACTTGAGAGTAATTAAAAGAAAGTTTGTGACTCAGAAAATTCATCATTTCCCAAAATGTGAGTTTTTACAAATTTTCATTTAATTTAAAAATGTGATATAATTTGTTTAAATACTTTATTTACTTCTTTTCATAATTGTTTTTTTCATCGCTTTAATGGGAAGGCTGCACCACCCACATATCTGCTGTAATTTAAATATTGTATATAAACTGTTGTAATTTATTACTTTAAATAATTTACCACACCGGATGAATAGTAACCTCCGGCGGTGAATAGTACCTTTGACGGTGAATAGTAACCCCGATGATGAATAGTACCTTCGGCGGTGAATAGTACCTCCTGTGGTGAATAGTAAAAGTGGTAGGTTTCTCTCAAATTCTTTTGGGGCTATTTTTCAACATCTAAACTATGTGATTTGAAGTTGTAAAAATGGAGGGGTTAGCCACCATTCCTTCTACTTGTTTACTAACTTGATCCTATTTAATTTTGCTCGCTTTCTATACCTTAATTTCAGCACTATTGTATGCTATTTAGGGGGCTGTTTAATTTATTTCAACGGTTTATGTTTTAAATATCAAGTTTGTTTGTACTAACCAATTAATCAACTTCGCATAATCATCTCTGCAACCTCCCTCCATTCTTTGCTTATTTCGATTAACAAGTTGTGAATAATTAAGATTGTGGTTCAAGTATAAGAAAGGAACTCTTCCATACTTAATAGTTTAATCTCTTCAGAGATTTATTACCAAAGGTATAAAACGCTCTATGCTTAATGGTTTAATCTCTTTGGAGATTCACTACCAAAAGGCATAAAACGTTTTATGCTTAGGAGGTTCATTACCAAAGGTATAAAACGTTCTATGCTTAATGGTTTAATCTCTTTAGAGATTCACTACCAAAGGTATAAAATATTTTATGCTTAGGAGGTTCATTACCAAAAGTATACAACGTTCTATACTTACTGATTTAATTTCTTAGGAGATTTACTACCAAAGGCATAAAACGCTCTATACTTAACGGTTTAAATTCTTTGGAGGTTCACTACCCCAAATGTATACATGTTCTTATACTAAAGCACAATTTTTTATTTTTCATTTCTCTTTATTCATCAGTTTGTTTACTTTTAAGGGACTAATTGACTCTTGGAAATCACCAAGAAAATTGTCATTATCACTTATTATCAAGTTTGGATTTCACGTCATTATCACTCAAGTTTGGATTTTTCTAAGTCATTATCACTCTTTTGAGTTTAATTAGTCCTTGTTGCACATCTTGAGTTTGACTTGGAATCTCTTATCGCTTGTAAATAAGCTTGACTCTTCCTTTGTAATTTCTCCCGAAGAAAATAAGATTTGTTTCTCGGGTTAAGTTGATGCTTGTTTCTCTTTATTGCGTTTTGGACTTAGTGGACGTAAATATCACTTTTGCACAAACAGGAGAAAAGATAAAGAAATGGACAGGTAATAAAAAAAGGTTAATAAAATTGGTTAAAATTGGATTACAACCGACATAAAGAACCAATATGATTAATTGAATTCGGTTGGACGTTATACCGAGTTTATTGTGTCAAGGCTTGTCTTACATCAATTCATGATAATTTGATGAATCTTGAAGTGTCTCTACTTCCCTTTTTGAATTCACTTCATGATAGGAGGGAAGGGTGGTTATTTATTCATTGCATTTATTGATCATTGTCCAAATTGTATTCGAGATCATCAAGCAATCGACTTGCTAATTGATGGTTTTGGAGATGATTCCAACCCTCTCTTAAGTATTTTTATGATAGAGAAGGGTAAAAACAAAGAGAAACATGGCTAGGAATACCCTGTCTGCACTGTTTCACCTCAGGTACAAAAAAATAGATTTCCACAAGAAAAAAAAGTATTGGATTTATTTGGGGCTCGACTGAGTCGCATTTTGGGGTCGGCAAGGCTCTAATAAATTGCAAAACAATACATTTTTGGTCGAAAGCAGTAACTATGGGTGAAACAGAACAAATCTCAGCAAGGCAGACAAAATAATTCCTTAGGAGCATCGAGCAATCATTGCATATTATTATTGTAATAAATTAGACAGCCCCTTTTTATTTATTAGTCATTCGGTTTTGTAATAATTATTTATTCGGACACTTGGACATTCGGACCCTCCTTCGCAAGGACAAATATGTAATAAGTTGTATGTCTTTCAACCCCCATTCTTTCTCCTTTTTATTTCACTGCTTATGATGGTTAGATTAGGGACATCATATTTTCAAATTAGCATTTCCATGACTTGCCTCCATGCATTTTGCATGTATAAAAGTTTAGCTCATCATATTATTCAAATGTCAAATTCAAACTCTTTACTTGAATACATGCTTTATCACATGCCTTGAATTGACTCGCACACCATGCTAGTAGCCGAGCTTATTACTTGCACGTTGTATGTGTTGCATTAGTCATATCGCATTAATTAGGATCATGCATTTTTTTTAACTATTTATTTTCTTTTGACTCGCCTTCGGATATAAGGTAAGTTTTTATGCTTTAGCATATTACATAAGTGTGATTGCTGCCATATCAAACATACTACCATGAGGCTAACTGCTTATTTGATATAACTGTTTGAATGCCTGTGGATGAAGGCTAATCACTTAAATTGGGATACGTGATTCATATATATATGAGATCACCATTTTTAGTGATACATATTCAAAACGCTTTTGTCAAAACAAACATGATATCAAACGTTTCAACTTTTCATGAAATTAGTCTATATTTGTACGTTATATATAAAATAAGAACATATACAGTACATAAAAACCACATCATGATTAGTAGAGGCCGATCTTTGATCGGGTGAGTGAGGTGTTCAATTATTGACCTTCCCTTCTCATACCTAAGTTCCTGAACCAAGACACTTTGGTAACGACGGACTAATGGCCTTTGGCACAAGTCATGGGTTTCCTAAATTTCTCAAAAATAAATATTTAGGTGGCGACTCTGATATCTGGAAAAGCAATCCATTTTTGGCATTTGATTCAAACATCGATTTTCTAAAATAAATTGCCGGATTTGGACTCTTTTTGTGTTTTCACTGTTTCACATTGCACTTGTGAAATCAGAATCAAAACCAACACAAGTGGAGTCCGAACTGTAACAGCTATTTCATTCTTCCGAAAGGGAGCGCGAAAAGCCGAGATACAACATACTATTGGGCCTTCAACGGAGCATGGATACCGTTGCCACTACAGTTGTTGCCCAAGGCACTACTCTTGCCGCTCAAGGCAATACTCTTGCTGAACTGCAACCCTTATCTGGGGCGTCCATTACTCAACCACCTCCGGTGACTTATCCAGTTCCACTTCCACCTTCACCAGCTGACGAGTTTCCCGAACTTAGCTCATCAAAAGACCTGAGGGTTTCTACACAAACTTCAAGAGGATCATTTCCTCTTCCACAACCAGTGGGAGGGCTCCTTTCCTCTAAAGCACTTGAGTCTGAGTCAACTATGTTGAAGCCGGCCAAGTTGGAAAAACTTTTCAAAAAGGCACAAGGAGTTAATTCAATCCCGGATATCGAAGACGGGTACACTGAGATAGCTATGGAGTTGCCAAAACGATTCAAAATGCCACACATTGATAGGTTTGATGGCTCCGGTGACCCAATGGTGCATATTTGCCTGTTTTCTGATGTCTTAAAGGCTATAGGTTTGACTCATCCGCAAAAGCTCTCTTTATTCAGACGAACTTTGTCAGGAGTGGCTGTCATCTGGTATGCCAAGTTAGAAGACTCGGTGAAGCAAAATTGGAAGGAGTTAGCTGAGGCTTTCATCACCCAATATTCTTACAACACCCAGATTGAGGTAACTACTCAGGATTTGGAGGCAACTCGCCAAGAGCCCAATGAAAGTTTTGTGGCTTTTGTCACCAGATGGAGGGCAAAAGCAGCAGTGATGACCAACAGACCACTTGAAAAAGGCCAAATCCATATGATAGTCAAAAATCTACATGGAAAGATGTTACAAAAAATGATAGTCCTCTCGCTTTTCACTTTTAATGACTTACATGAAATAGGGGTCCAGATAGAGGATGCAATCAAATAAGGAATTATTATGGATGATAAGGAACCTATTCGGAAGCCTTTTGGTCGTAGTTCCAATACTACTACTAGTAGTAGTACAGTTGTAAGGCCTCTGAGGTCAATTCAGTCACTACCACCACCGCCAAAATGGCCGACCCATTTGCCAATGCCAGTCCACAAATAACCAATTCAACCCGAGCCACGGTTAGAACCTTTAACCCTCTTTACATGTCCCCGGCCAAAGCTATAAAAATATTGATAGAAAGAGTGTATCTCAAGCCTCTTGACCCCCGACCTCTTCTCGATCCTCTCCCAGCCAAACATGACCCTACCAAATACTGTGCCTTTCATTAACAACCTGGACATGACACGGACCAATGTTTTCGCCTTTGCTATGAAATCCAAAACCTCATTGATAATAAGATCATAACTCCCCCACAACCACAAAAACCCAATGTCACTACCAACCTGTTGCAACCCCATGACAAAAATCAACCACCTCCTCGCCTCAACCATATCCATACACTCTCTCCCACCTTTAACCCTAGTATATACATCACACCTGTCCATTTACCCAAACTCGAGGTATACATTCCAGAGAGCATTGATTTATGTATGATGGATGCACCTTTAACCCAGCCAAAGCCAAAACAAACCATAGTGGTGGTGGTATTACAAACTGAGGAAGAAAAGACCGTATCAAAAGAATGATCCAAAGAAGACATAACCGAAGTACCAGTGATTGAGACTGGAAAACTACTGGAAGAAGGATATGATCCCAACAAATACCTAGTACCTGTTGGCCAGTTGAAACCGGAAGTTATCTTACCCAACTCATGTACCATCAACGTCGTTAGAGAAGATATGCTTGAACAGGGATTAGATGACTTGGCCAATCTAGAAGAAGACTTGGATAATCTCAAATTCTTTGAGGAATTGGATTTGGGAAATGTGCAGATCGGCTAGTGCGGTTGGGCAAGCGATGATGAAGGTTTTGATGGAGAAACTAAGGGGAAAAATGATAAACCAAAAACTGACGCTGGAAAGTTTGAAAACAGTGGCACCGAAAGGGGTTCCAAGAGAGAAGAAGAATCAGGAAGTCTATCGGAGTATAACGTAGGAATCATTCATATAGAGCCTGACAACTGTCTTTCGGTTAACGAAGATGAATGGTGGGATGATAGCGATCTGCAGCTAGCTCACACCGATGATGAGTAGGGTAGTACTTTGCCTGATGAGACTTGGTATTCCGAAGAAATTGATCACCTAACTAGGAGTGGGCGTTACTTTAAACCTCCACAACTAGACCAAGGTGAGTCCTCGGGCAAAGATATAGACATTGATAAAGAGAAAGAGAAAGAGAAAGAAAAGGAGAAAGAAGCAGAAGAAGACCTGGTTTTAAGACAGCTAAAAAAGATCTAAGCAAACATCTCCATCTGGGGACTTCGCATGGCTTCCCGAGAACATCGACAAGCAATGCTGTCAATGTTGAACAAGGCTAAGCTATCAATTGACACCACCCCCAAGCAATTAGTGTCATTAATCACCTCAAGAGAAACCACCCCAGTAATTACTTTTGCTGACAAAGAACTGCCAATAGAAGGATCAGAACATAATAAGCCTCTGTACATATCATTGGAGTGCAGAAAAAAAATGGATCCCCGATTGTTCTGATTAACATCGGATCAGCCATCAATGTTTGCCCTACACGCACTACTTATGCAATTGGGCTAAAGCCGGCAAATTTCACGCCCACTACTCAATTGATCCGGGCCTACGATAATACTAGTCGGGAAGTGATGGGGACAATCAAAGTACAAATAACAGTGGGCCCATCTGAGCATGAAGCTGAATTTCATGTCATGGATGTTCCCGCAACATTCAACTTGCTATTGGGAAGGCCCTGGCTTCATCAGATAAAAGCTGTATCATCCACACTACATCAATTGGTAAAGTATCCATATGGCGGAAGAATTGCCACTGTCTTCGGAAATTTATCCACTCATCCTCCCCCAGAAGTGACAACACCATTGCTAGAAATACATCATGGGGAAGAAGATATGTTCCTATCAGGTTTTACATTGGCAGAAGCCCAGCTAGTTCAAATACTCATGGCAGAAGACGAAGGTGTATACGTCAGTGCCTAATCAATCTATTTCATGAGTAAACTAGGTCACATTCCAAGGATGGGATTGGAACAAAGTGGCAGGAAAGGTATTACTACAACTAGTGAAGTACCTCATAACCCGCATGCATTCGGATTAGGGTATGCACCCACGGCTGATGACTGGAAAAGGAAAACTAAAGATATCAAGGAGAGGATCAAGGCCAAGAGAACCGGATGGCAGTTTGAGTTGGTTCATAAGCCAATTCGTGGGACCTTGAACGGACGCTTTATCCGCCAAGGAGAAGACTTCCCTTTCTGTGGTTTCCCTGAGCCCTGGATTGATCAAGTGGAGAAGAAGAGATACCTTGGGTTTGAGATCTTCTTCGATCAACAGCTCTTCGACAGTGATGAGGAGTGGGTAGATCCTAGTATCGACATCGGACAAGATAGAGAAGTCAGCTTAGAAAGTAGCACAGAGGAAGTTCTGGGTCTAACACTAGCTGACTTACTGACAGAGCAACATACTAGTGCTGAACTGGTGAATTTAGGGGATATGACCATTGCCGTGATCACGGAAGAGGTACCTGCTGACTGTTCAAGCTTCATCATGGATGCAGTGAATGGCTGTAACAACCCTCGTTTTGATTACCGATTAAAGACTGAATTACGTACTGATTACTGCTAAACCGAACTGATAATGACTGATAATTGAATTAACTGAAGTACTGAATGGACTGATTGAAATTGAAATTGAAATTGAATAAGTTTATCTATTGAATTGCATATTGCATCTGTTTGATTGATTGATTATCTGTTTGAATTCATGTGTTTAAACTGCTAATTGAAGGCCTTATCGGCGGCCGAATTAGGAACTGATTGATGTTTTATAATCCTCATGATTTATGTGAATTTATGGTATAGTTATCTAAAATGTGAGTAGGTATGATTAAATTAGATTAAATATTGATTTAATTGGCAAGTTTGACTTATTTACACTTAGACCACTTAGTGGCCCACTACTCCTCATATTTGAGCCATATACAAAACACTTAATCAATATTTGATCAGCCATTTCTCTTTGTTTGCCGACCAAGAAGAGAGTTAGAGAGAGAGGGACTTGTTCTTGTTGAATTGCTTGAAGACTTGAAGTAAATTGAAGTGTATTTGCATAATTGAGCTTCTAGGCTTAAATTACAAGACTTAGGTAAGGAAATCCATCTTCTTCTTGTTGTCTTGAGCTTCCTCTTGCATGTTCTAGGCTCCATTGTAGAATCAAACCATGATTTAGTGCTAAGAGGTTGAATTATGCTTGAATTCATGCATGCATGGCCATTTTGGTGCATTTTGAAGTTGAATTCATGTTGGAATTGTACATGCATGCCCATGTTTAAGCCATGGTCCATGTTTTCGTTTTGTTTTCCAACTATTGAGCTCATTAGAGCAAGATTTGAACCTTGAATTTGGTTAAAAACTCATGCATTGCATGTTTGGTAATTGTTCTTGAAAATGGGTTTGAATGTTGGATTTAATTGACTCACCTTTGGGGCTTGAATTCATAAATTGGCTTTTGAAACTTGTTATACATTGTTTTGGGATGTATTTTCCAGAATTTGGGCCCAAGAGGTCGAGAATTGAGTTGAGAATGCTTGGTTTGAGCTTGGAAGGCAAATCTGGAAATTCCAGATTTGGCTTCTTCGCTCGAGCGAAGGATTCCTCGCTCGAGCGACCAACGTTTCCTCTGAGCCACGCTCGAGCGAAGGATTGGTGGCTCGAGCATAAAAATCGAGCATCCAGTACTTTTACTGTTTCATCAGACCGCTCGAGCGAAGGATTGTTCGCTCGAGCGAAGCCTTTGATTTTGCAACCTCGCTCGAGTGAAGGAAGGCTCGCTCGAGCGAGACCCCTGTTTTCAGCAACTTTTGAAAAATGCCTTCCAACTGTATTTTTGCATCCTCATCCCATCCTAGGCATTCTTAGGCCTAGTTTAAGGCATCTTAATGAGGATTTAGACATAGAACCACACCGAGGAAATTTAGGGATTTAATTATCATCCTTCCCGACTGTGAAACTTAGTGTGTGTTCTATTTGTTAACTGTTTAGGGTTGGCTCTCGGGGACGCGCTCTAACCGCTATTAGCCCAATCTCTGTGAGTAATGATTGTGTAAAGATATGTTCAAAATGGTTATCTTTTGAATACTGAACTGAACTGTTTATTGACTAATATTGTTTACTGAATGAATGTATGTCCTGTATTCTGAACTGCATCTTGTGGCATCCTTAGCACTTCATCATCGTTATTCTGAGAGATCTCTGTCGGTTCCTTGTGGAACCATACTGCTCACTTATTGATGGCCATCATTCTTTGTTAGATGCTGTTAAGACCGGTCCTTTGGACCCTCTTGTTTATAGGCTAATGGGTGTACCACATATGACCGATTGATCAAATCTTGAAAGATCAAATATCTTTAATGAATGGTTTCATTATCGTAAGGACATTCATTCATAACCTCTTTACGCATTATGTTATTCATCGGGCTTTAGCTCACTGTTTATATATATATATATATGTAGGTTCTCGTGCAGACGGAGCTAGGAGCGTGGGTTGGTCCCCGCTTTGTCAAGCCACCCTATGTGCCTCACCGCGAGGTTCCGAGAGTTGCCATGCTATGGCTTGGGGTGTTTTGTGTCCCCATCTCTCCTTCTTGCTTTTGTGCTCTCAGATAGACTGTCTACTATTTTATCAGATCTTGTTATCGAGGATTAGGTCCCCTCTTGAATGTTGTATATGATTGTATAGGCAGATATAGATCTTGTATGAATGCATGAAAAATGTTTTTGGCATACAGATTTTCACAGCTCAATGGACACTAGTTGTTTACTGTATTGGCTTCCCAGCCACATACTGCTTAATCAGTATTCTTGTTCAAAGCCTTGATAATCTCGGATTCTTGGCGATTCTGATGCTAAACCCATAGTAGGTTTGGGTCGTGACAATGGCTCACAAATAAATTGGTATTTTGAAAAAAGTTATATTGAGAGTTCTGAATTGGCTGTTGAGTCATAGTTTGGTGAGCCTGTGGGGTTGGAAGCAGATTTAAGTTTGTCTAAAATGTCTGAGTCTTCTTTTTCTTTCTCTTTTGAGTCTGTTGCAACTTGTGAGCCCGAGGCTTTGAATGAAGATGTGATTCTGCTTACTTTTCTGTGCCCATAGTTCATAATATTGACCAAAATTTTCAAGATTTTGATAAAAAAAATGAAGAGGAAGAAATTCCTTAGGCTTTGAAAATTTTAATCAACTGGGAGGAAGAAAGGCATGCTAAGCCATTAGTGGATGAAATTGTTTCTGTAAATGGGGGCACTAAAAAAGATCCTCGCTTGATTCAAATTGGTTCTATATTGTCTTTAGAAGAACATGAGCAATTAGTTGCTTTATTAACAGAATTCAAAGATGTTTTTGCATGGTCCTACGAAGACATGCCAGGAATTGATCCTGAGATTGTACAGCATAGGATCCCTCTCGACCCTGAGGCCCAACCTGTTAAACAGAAGCTTCGCAGAATTCATCCTGATTGGGCCTTGAAAATTAAAGAAGAGGTTACTAAGCAAATCAATGTTGGGTTTTTGCTAGTATCAAAATATCCTACTTGGTTGGCCAATATTGTACCAGTTCCGAAGAAAGACAGAAGAATTTGAATTTGTGTTGACTTCCGGGATTTGAATAAGGCTAGTCCGAAAAGATATTGACGAATAGGTAGACTTCACTGCAGGACACGCCTTACTGTCATTCATGGATAGTTTTTCAGGGTATAACCAAATCCTTATGGCTCTAGAGGACAGAGAAAAGATAGCATTTACTACGCCATGGGGGACATACTGCTACAGGGTTATGCCATTCGTTTGAAGAATGCCGGGGCCACTTATCAAAGAGCTGCTACCATTCTTTTGCATGATATGATCCACAAGGAAGTTGAGGTGTACGTAGATGACATGATTGTCAAGTCCAAAGATCGGGAAAGCCATTACACTGCATTGAAGAAATTCTTTGAGAGAATTAGGGAATACAGGCTAAGGCTAAATCCACAGAAATGCACCTTTGGGGTAACTGCGGGCAAGACGATGGGATTTCTGATCACACAATGGGGAATCAAAGTTGATCCATCTAAAATTAAGGCCATCTTAGAAATGCCGCCACCAATGACTGAAAATGAGGTGCGGGGTTTTCTAGGAAAGGTGCAATTCATAAGGAGGTTTATTTCAAAGCTAACATTGACTTGTGAACCACTGTTTGGTCTCCTAAAGAAAGGGAAGGAGTTCTAATGAAATAATTGATGTCAGTTTGCATTCGAACAGGTCAAGCAGTATCTGTGGAATCCACCTATGTTATCACTGCCCGAGCTAGGAAAATCGCTAATTTTGTATTTATCAGTGACAGAATCAACCATGGGATGTATGCTTGTGCAAGAGTCAGATGAGAAAGTGGAGAAAGCTATCTACTACTTGAGTAAGAAGATGCTTAACTACGAGATCCGCTATACTTCCTTGGAAAAGGCTTGCTTGGCTTTGGTTTGGGCCACCAAGAAGTAGAGACACTACTTGTTAGCTTACTCAGTAATTCTAGTTTCAAGATTAGACCCCATCAAATATCTCTTTGAGAAACCAGCTCTTATCGGTAGGCTAGCTTGTTGGTTACTCTTGCTTTCCCGAATTTGACCTTAAGTATATCACTCGCAAATCCGTCAAAGGAAGGGTCGTAGCAAAATTTTTGGCTGATCACCCAATTGAAAGAGGAGAAGATGTGGAGTACTCATTCCCAGATGAAGAGGTCATGCAGATGGAAGAAGACACTTGGAAGTTGTACTTTGATGGAGCGTCCAATCAATTTGGCTATGGGATAGGCATGTTGCTCATAGCGCCAGATGATTCCCATATTCCCTTAGCTTTTAAACTCCGATTCAGGGTATCTAACAACCAAGCAGAGTATGAGGCGTGTATTGCCGGATTGGAAGCAGCCCTGGAACTAGGGGCAATAAGGTTGGATGTGATTGGGGACTCAAACTTGGACGTCTCTCAAGCCAACGGAGATTGGAAAGTTAAAGAGGAAAAAATGAAAGTCTACCATCAGACCTTGGACATGTTAATCCCGAGGTTTGAAAAACTGACTTTTACACACCTGGTAAGAGAGAACAACCGATTTGTTGACGCATTGGCAACCCTGGCATCAATGATAGATATACCGGTCGGGATCAAGATGCACCCGATCCTTATAGAACAAAGGTACGCCCCTCGTATGAAACGATAGCCACAACGGAAGAAGTTCAAGATGAAAACCCTTGGTACTTTGATATTTGGAATTTTCTGGAAAGTGGTATATACCCACAAGGGGCAAACACCAAAGACAAAAGGGGGATACGACGTCTGGCCACTCAGTTCGTCATTTGTGGAGATAAGCTATACAAGAGAGGGCATCTGGGAATGCACGAGCTGTGTGTAGAGAAAGAATAGGCAAAGCGTATCATGGAAGCCATCCATGGAGGAGAGTGCGGAGCCCATATGAACGGTATAATGCTAGCCAGAAAAATCCTTAGACAAGTATACTACTGGTTAACCATGGAGAGTGATTGTATCAACTTTGTTAGGCGATGCCACAAATGTCAAATCCACGCCAATCACATGAACATCCCACCATCAAAACTCTACAACATGACTTCGCCTTGGCCTTTCTTAGTATGGGGCATAGATGTCACCGGGGTATGTAACATGCCCAAGGAGTACCCGCGCGCGTTAAACAGTTCGGACTCCCGAGATCTCTTAGATCTAGCCTCACGAGTGCAATGTGAAACGTAGACGAGAGTCCAGATTTGGCAACTTTTATTGAAAATCCATTTTATTGCAATTTTGTCAAAAATGGACTATGTCATCAGATCTTAGAGTCGTCACCTAATATTTTGGAAAATTATGAAACCCATGACTCGGTGCCAAGGCCACTCTTCGTCGTAACCAAAGATGCTTGGCTCGGAACCTTAGGTATGAGAGGGGAAGGTCAATAATGAGCACCCCCGCTCACCCGATCAAAAGATCGGCCTCTACTAAACCATGATATGACTTTTTTATTTTCTTTATATGTTCATGTTCTGATTATTGAATAAATCCTAAAATTTACTATGTGAAGCATACAAGTATAGACTAGTTTTCTCAAATTGGAACAATTCAATTTCATGTATGTTTGTCGAAAAGGGTTTAAATTTGCCACTTGACAAAGTGGGCTTAAAGCTTGTGAATTTGCTACTACAAAGTGGGCTCAAAACGTGCATTTATTGAATTATTCCAATTCAAACAACAAGCCTTCATCCACAGGCATTCATACAGTTATATCAAGTAAGCAAGTAGCCTCATGGTAGAATACTAACACATAGTAAGAAAAACACACACAAATGGGATGCTAAAGCATAAAAACTCACAGATTGACCGACGTCCCTCGAACAGCTGCAAAACAAGGTTAGTAAAATATGCATGATCTTATATACAGAATCCTAATGCAATTCACTCATGAAATGCACTAAAGATTCAGCTTCTAAAATATGGCATGTGAAACATTGCAAAACATGCGATAGCGCACAAAACATGGGATAATCAATTAAAGCATAAAGATGCAAATTTAGCCAAATCTTAATGCATGGAACATGGATGTAAAGCATGGATATGCATGGCATGTCAGATATATACATATGTACAGTTAGGAAAAGCGAGTAAAGAATGGGATAGAAAGGAGCGGGGTGGGGAATTATTACAACACTTTAAATGTTACAAATCCAAATGAGGGAGAGAGGAGAGAATAATAATAAAATAAAATGAAACCTCACAAACACTCAAAAGAAAAAGAAGATAAAGTACTTCATCCCTGGCACAATCCACTCCTATTCTCCGCTGAAAATTGGGCCCAGAGCCCAAAGCCCAAAAATTATGAAAGTAAGCCCAATGAGTAAGCCCACTGGACCATGGTTTACTGTAGCTGCTGGTTGGCTACATTTGCTCCCAAACTTGACCTCGGTTAAATGAAACACTAGCTGCAATTTCTTTGGCCAGCTCTGAGATCAAAGGGAAGAATGTGTATAGGGAAACACTAAGTTGAAATCTGACTTCAATAGGCCACACACAACCACAGGTGATCCAAGAGTTGCATATGTCAATGGTTCTGTGCAAGTCACTGATATACATTCTTTATTAAGAGGAGGTGGTGGTAATCCATGGCTTTTTGCTTCACCCAAATAGCAGCATCGTCTGTGGCGGTTTTAAGGGATTGGCTTGCATATGATGGCTCACATGTGATGGAGAGAGATATATATTGGTCTCGGGCTAGAGAGAGAGAGAGCGAGAGCTTCGGAGTAAAGTCTGAGTGTGGCTCTAATGCCATGTGTGATGAGTCTCCCTCTCTAAACCATGTGTGTCTCCATGATGTGTTCGGTGTTCATGTTGACTTCAACCCCTCTATATGTCTTCCATGGAATGGAGAAAAAGATGGTTTGTCATTGGGTGTGCTGGGTCTCCCTCTCTAAAACCGTGTGTGTGTATGGGTATGGTGGGTGTGTTGAGTGTGTCATTGTTCCACCCAAGAGAGAGAGAGAAAAGAGGCCATACAGCCTCTCAGAGAGAGAGGTGCCGAGAGGAAGATAGATCAACCTCCTTGTGCATGTGTGACCTGGGTGTCCGTGTGTATGTCGTCTCCCCATACTGTGTAGTGTCTCTCTTGTATCAACGGTGTATGTGTGTATGTCCTAGCTGTGGGTGTGATCAGTGCCTGTGGGTGTAAAGGTATCTCTTAGTGGTGTTGGGGCCGTGTCTGCATGTGTGTGTGTGAATCTGCATCCCCTCCCATGTGTGCTGGGTCTGTGTGTGTTGCTGTGAGTGTGTGGTCTGTGTGTGTGTCCTGTGCATATATTGTGTGTGCCGTGTGTCTGAGTCTGAGTGTGTGTGTCTATCAATCCCGTGGGTGTGTGTATGCATGTGTGTGAGCTTGGCTGTGACATATAGGTGGTGTGGTGGGTTTGCCGTGGCTGTGTTTAGATCAACCCACATGTCAGTGTGCCGTGTGTATGCATGGTGATGAGTGTGTGTGCATGGGTAGTGTGCGGGTGCCGAGTGTGTGCTGGGTAGTGTATCAGAGAAGGAGCCAAATCAGTGTGTGTGTGTTCATCGTCGCTGTGGTGTGGTGTAGTGTGTGAGTCGTGTGTATCCTCTCCCTCTCCTATGTATGCTGTGAGTGTGTATATGTGGAGGCAGAAAAAGTGGCAGTGTGTGTGTGTGTGATAGCAGTCAAAGAGAGAGGTCTGTGCTGTCTATCCCGTGTGTGTGTTGAGTGTGTGATAGCAAAGTGAATCGGCAGTGTGTGTGTTATGTGTGTTGTGTGTGCATAGTGTATGATGGGTGTGTCTCGTGAGAGACCCAGCTAGAGAAAGGTGAGAGAGAGCCGTGTGTCCCTCAGTGAGAGAGAGCTCCTCTGTCCTTGAATGTCCCTGAGACCCCTAGATTGAGAGTGAGTGTGAGAGATCATGGAGATGCCTGTGTGCCTCGTGTATCTTGAGTGTGTGCCTCGTGTATGCATGTGTATTGTTCTTCTTCTTCTTTTTTTATGTCAGATCCCCCCTTGTTATGTTTATTTATTTTTATACTTCTCCACCCCAAGCCACTCATCATGCACACTACCCACCTACATCACTCTCACTCTTATTTTATCACTCAACTCACTCTAGAATAATCATTCTCTCAGAAGCTTTTGTTACCACTCACCCAAAAATATTATCCTCCTTCTTGCTGACCATTACCGCCCACTCTTGAAATGTTTTCTATACAAAACAATCATCCATTCCCCACCAAAGCAAAACATCATCATCTATTCCACCACAAATTCCTCATCATCATATATTCCATCTGTCCCAAACCATCTGACCATACTATCTTTGTTTTTTTGTTTATTATTATTTTCTTTTCTTTTTTATTTTGTTTTAATCAAATATTATCAAATATTTATCAATTTATATAAAACACACCTAAAACAAATGTACACACACATAAATAACAAATTAATAAAATATTAGTGATGGCCATAATGGGTGAGGTTTGGAATTAAAGTTTCAATTTGATTTTTTTTGGTGAGGAATTCATAAAATGGCATATTCCAATTTTCATCATGGGATGTGCAAAAGAAAGTGCCCAAGTCTTAGGGCCGGTCAAAATGGGGTGTCTACAGGGTAGTCACATCGAAAGGTTCAAATGGGCATTAGTTCATCTTGGTTGCCATTGATTATTTTACCAAATGGATTGAAGCACAGTCGTATTCAGTGTTGAAGGCATCACACGTGGCCAAATTTATCAAGAACAACATTATCTGCAGATACGGGGTGCCAAATGAATTAATTTCACACAATGGCTCATATTTCAAAGGAGAAGTGGTAGTTCTACTTGAGAAGTACAATATGGCTTTTCACAAGTCATCAACTTACAGACCACAAACCAATGGAACTGTTGAAGCTGCAAATAAGAACATCATGAACATTCTGTGTAAAACGGTAGAAACTTATAGAGATTGGCCAGATAAGTTGCCTTTTGCACTTTGGGGATACAGGACATCAATCCGAACGTCTACAAGGGCAACCCCTTACTCTTTGGTATATGGAATGGTGGCTGTTTTGCCGATTGAGTTAGAAGTGCCTTCATTGAGGATTATGGCTGAATGTCAGATAACAGAAGCTGATTGGAAACAGAACCGATTTGAGGAACTGATGCTATTTGATGAGCGAAGGTTGAAGGCATTATACCACATTCAGGGGGTATCAACGTAGTATTGCCAGAGCATTCAACAAAAATGTTAGATCCAGGAATTTGAGGGAAAGGGACTTAGTGTTAAAAGACAACCGAGCTCCTATTCACGACCCTAGGGGCAAGTTTAAACCCAATTGGACGGGTCCCTACATCATTAAATCAATCTAGTCAGGAGAAGCGAACATTCTCATGGATTTGGATGGTTTGGAGTTCTCACAACCAATCAGCATGGACAAGCTGAAAAATATGACCCTTGAGAGGCTCACTAGGCTGAAAACCCAAAAGGGTGTCCCAGGCAAAAGTTAGAGCAAAAAAAAAAAAACAAAAAAAATAATAATAAAAAATAAAAAATGACAAAAAATAAAAAAAAAATGAAAAACTCGTAAGGTTGAAAACCCAAAAAGGCGGCTTCAGCAAAAGTTAGAGCACAAAAAAAGAGTGTCAATACTCGAGTGAACCTTAATTGGAACTACGTATGGCCTGATTCCTATCTTTGGGATACGTAGGTAGCTTCATCTTGAAGTTCGGCCTTAATCATTTTTCAACTCACTCATCTCGTCCATGTTTGATTGGGGTATCTTTATTCGACTCGGCTATCCATATTTGATTGGCTCGTTCCCATTTGATTCAGTTGTCCTATTTCTCCTTCACGATGGGTAGGGGTGTGCGTGGTGCGGTTTGGGCGATTTGAGAGTAAAATTACAAACCAAATGGCGGGTTAGCGGATTAGCAAATTGACAAATTGCGGTTTGGGCAGTTTTTGGCGGATTGGCGAATTGAAGAATATTCTAACTAATTATCATACATTTGCATAATATATAACACTAATTTGTATAATATTTTTTAGATATATAATACAAAGTAATGTTACATAATATGTTTCACAGATATAACCACTAATTTGTAATAAATTTCATATCTTAAACCTCTCTCACACTCATTTTTACGTTGATATTTTATTGAAAGTTAAAAAATATATTCGTATTAACTATAGTGGAGCGGAGCGATTTGGTTGGCGGATTATAAATTTTAAAGTTTAAACCGCGGTTAGCGGTTAGAGCGGTGCGGATTGATACGGATCGGTGTGGTTTTAGCGGATTGGGCGGTATTTTGCATTCAGTCACAAGAGGAATTCAGTTGTACATCTCAAGGGTTGATTTCATGTTGATCGAGTAGTGGTCATTTGCGAAAATAGATTTTGAGGACTTTTAATGAAATTAACTGCTTTTCTAAAAAATTATTCCATTTTTCCAAAACTCAGACCATTCTTTGGACCAAAAAGAGAAAATTTTCAGTGCTCATAATTTGGCTCATATTTTTTCAAGATAGAAAATGGAACAAGTGTGCTAATTTCCCTCTTATATTGATCAAAATCACTTTAACAGAAAGGAAAATAAAAAAGGCAAAACGATGAACTAGGGGCACAGTTGAGTCAAGTTTTCTGTCTTTTACCACACTATCGAGTTCTCGTCACTTTAATCAAGCAATCGTCGGAAAATGCACAGTAGTTGTTGTCGGCGATGCTTTTCCGTTGGGCGGTCGACCGATGTTGCTCTGTTTTATGTTCATTTTGCTCCAACAAGCTCAAAGGGATGTGTTTTGGGATGGTTTTTGCTTCATTTTCATTTCATTAAGTTGTGTTTTGTGTTTTGGTCAGTGATAGGCTCAATATTCAGTTTAGAATTCATTAAAATACAGCCATTTTCAAGTTTAAAATTCAAAACAAAATGATTTTTATGTTCAGTGTTGTGCTATTCATGCTATCCAGATTTGCAGAACAAACTCGTTTTATTAAACGTCAGGGATCAACCCCGATCAAAGTTGTAAAAAAAGGAGTTGAAGCTATAAGTGCCCACTCCAAACCAAAAAAAAAAAAAAAAACAAAACAAAACAAAAACAAAAAAGAGAGAGTAGCATTTTCTCAATTTTTCGACAGCAGCTTGGCGGCGAAGATTACAACCAGATTCATTTGCACATAGCTTCGTTGCTTGACTTTACCATCGACTGCCTCGCTTCATCTTTACTTGTTTGAAGCTCTTTAAGACTTTGCCTCGGCCTTGGCAGAGCTTCCGAAGGAGATTATTCCTCACCGGCCATCAAATTAGTTGTGCAAAGAAACTCCGAATCGAGCCATAGAGATGGCCTGTCGTTTCAGCTCTTTGTTCTGCTTTTTCAATGCACTAATTTCTACTCGAGCGTCTTTGTACATACGTTGGAGGAGGGAGAGTTGTGGATTTAACTGATATAGCTCACACGTCATGTTCTGCAGTCGACGGGATAAGTTGAAGACCGCAGTCACGGTCTCCACACATGACCTCAGCGTATACAAGTTTGTTACGATGTCAGACTATGCTGCCATGATTTGTTCAACTGACATCGCTGGAAAGTTGAAAACAGAGGAAAGAGGAGAAGCCCGTGGTTGAGGTTCAGAGGAGTCAGAATCGGTCATCTCTATCGTGGACTCGTTCAGGTCTGGAAAAAGAGTGAGAGAACCGTGTAAAGAAGCCATGGCAGAGGAGAGTAATGCAAAAGAAAGCGGTTGCAGAATGGTGGCAGAGAAAATTTGCAGGCTTTTGCTCTGTCCTCTCTCGAAGGCCTTAACTTAAGAAGAGAATGAAACCAAAGAAGAAGACAAAGAGGGAGGAAGGCCAAGACGATCATTGACAAACAAGGCAGGATTGGATAGCCTGTCGGTCAGGCGTCGCGATTGTTGAAATCGTGTGACAGACACGACGCTCGAAGAAGATGAAGGAAGAGAGAGTGAGACAAAAATAGGAGAGGTGGGAGAGTTGCATACATATGTCTATATGTATTGTATATTTATGTATTATATACATTTATTCGACTAATTTTGTCATAAGAACGACTTGGTGAAGTGGTCTGATTCGGCGTTTGAGGGTTGAAAGGCTAAGCCTGAGGTCAGGGGTTCGACCCCCATAGCAAACGAGTGTTTCTTTTGTTTTGTTTTGGTTTTATGTATATATATCTCGTATAAATATGTATTATATATATATATACATCTATATATTTGTTTGAATATTTTGTCACAAGAGTGGTTTGGTTCGGTAGTTCGGCTCAATGGTTGAGGACTAGGAACTAAGCTTGAGATCAGAGGGTCGAACCTCCGTATCCATGCATTTTGTGTTTTTCGTTTCTTTTTGCGTATTTTGCATACGTGCACTGACGTCAACAAATGGAATATGCCTTCTCAGTAACGACATCTTCCCGCTGACGACCGCAAATGGAATATTCCCTGAATCTGTATATGTATACTGTATGTACATATTTGTGTGTATTTTGTCTATATATAAATATATGTATACCGTATGTACATATCTGTGTGTATTTTATCTGCATATGTATGTATACCGTATGTCCATATCTGTGTGTATTTTGTCTGTATATAAAGATATGTATACCATATGTACATGTCTATGTCTATGTCCGTATCTGTATGTACTTTGTCTGTATATGGTATATGTATACGATATTTGGTTCGAACTTACGATTCCTCCTTTCATTATGTGCATCTATCGCACAATAATCTCACTTCGAGCATCTACCACACAATTTCAATTCAATCGCGCTATCTTGCGTATCACACTATCTTGTGCACTCCCGTGGTCTAGAAGACCTTAAATCCTCTAGAGGTGCAACTCCTTTGGTGTTTGTCGTACCCAAACGACTTCAGGTGGTCTAGTATAGCCACCTGCCTGTATTTGCAATGAGTTCTTAAGAGACCAACTGCGACGGTGGAAATTAGAGTTCGAATGGCAGAGGCCTAGAACGCAAAAGGTTCAGAATTTCTGAGACTAAAGTCTAGTTTAAATACCCAGGGGTGTATCCCCAGCTTGAAATCTATATGGCAGCCCCATAGGTTGAGGTAGTGTGTATACGCCCCAATTTTGGATACTGAACCAACCTCGTCTGTCACCCTATTGGAGAATAAGGAAAGTTATGAATATGATTAGGAAGAAAAACGACATCAGTGGCTTCTACATGTAGAGGTTACCCTTGTCATTCTACCATACCTTCTTCCACTTACGTGAGACACGTTTGGATTTCGAATCCACCTTTACTCCTTTCACGTGAAACGTGTTAAGATGTGATGTTTACTTGGTTAAAACATTCCCTCTCTCCGTATGAAATACGTTGAGATACGCCTGTTGGTTACACCATTTTTATTCTCCTTGGTTAAAACCTTCCCTCTCTCCGTATGAAATACGTTGAGATACGCCTGTTGGTTACACCATTGTCATTCTCCTTGGTTAAAACCTTCCCTCTCTCCGTATGAAATACGTTGAGATACACCTATTGGTTACACCATTGTCGTTCTTCTTAGTTAAAACCTTCCCTCTCTCTGTATGAAATAAGTTGAGATACGCTTGTTGGTTACACCATTGTCGTTCTCTTTAGTTAAAATCTTCCCTTTCTCCATATGAAATACGTTGAGATACACCTGTTGGTTACACCATTGTCATTCTCCCCAGTTAAAACCTTCTCTCTCTTCGTATGAAATACATTGAGATACGCCTGTTGGTTACACCATTGTCATTCTCCTTGGTTAAAACCTTCCCTCTCTCCGTATGAAATACGTTGACATACGCCTGTTGGTTACACCATTGTTATTCTCCCCGGTTAAAACATTCCCTCTCTCTGTATGAAATACGTAAAGATACGCCTGTTGGTTACACCATTATCATTCTCCCTGATTAAAACCTTCCCTCTCTCCGTATGAAATACGTTGAGATACGCCTGTTGGTTACACCATTGTCATTCTCCTCGGTTAAAACCTTCCCTCTCTTCATATGAAATACGTTAAGATACGCCTGTTGGTTACACCATTGTTATTTTCCCTGGTTAAAACCTTCCTTATCTCCGTATAAAATACGTTGAGATATGCCTGTTGGTTACACCATTATTATTCTCCCCAATTAAAACATTCCCTCTCTCTGTATGAAATACGTTGAGATACGCCTGTTGGTTACACCATTGTTGTTCTCCTTGGTTAAAACATTCCCTCTCTCCGTATGAAATGCATTGAGATACGCCTGTTGGTTACACCATTGTTGTTCTCCTTGGTTAAAACATTCCCTCTCTCCGTATGAAATACGTTGAAATACGTCTGTTGGTTACACCATTGTTGTTCTCCTTGGTTAAAACCTTCTCTATCTCCGTATGAGATACAAGTAGGTACGCCTGTTGGTTATACCGTCATTCCTCCTATCGCGTGAAACGCGTTGGGATTGCAAGTTTACTTGGTTAAAGACATCAGGTACACCTGGTGTTTACACCATCTTTCCTCCTTTCGTGTGAGACACGTTAGGCTGTTGTTTCACTCGGTTAAAATTGTGTTGTGACACATTTGTAAGTGATCTTGTGGCATATTTATATGCAATGCACCCCCCTGTTTTGTTTCTCATCATTTGCACGAGGCTTGCCTCTTATGTTGCCATCTTCATATATATTTATCATCACTCCATGACATTGTATTCCATTGCATAATCATGAATTTTCAAACAACTGGCTTTGCGAAGCATGTAATTCCAACTTTCAAACTACATTTTGAGCATCTCATTTGCATTCTCCCCCTGAACTACGCTGGTTTGATTCCTTGCAAAGGGATACGTAGGCAACCTTCAGGTTCAACCAATTGCATTTGCATCCTGTTTGTTTGCCCAAGTTTTATGGCCTTGTCAAAAGGGTCGTCTTCGGGTTTTGACATTCACTTATGTCAAGAAATGACTTTGAGCTCTGTTAAAGAGAGGCAACTGTAGACACCCCGTTTTGATCGACCCTAAGACTTGGGTGCTTTTTTTTTATTACCCAATGATGACAATTTGAATGTGTTTCTCACAGAATCCTCAGTAAGAGAGATAAAATTTGAGCTTTAATCCCAACCTTCACACATTTTTGGCCAAACTATTTTAGACCTTAAAACCCTCTTTTCAAAATATTTTTCAAAATATTTTTATGATGCTTTGAGGCTCCTATTTTCAATTGAAATATTGCACTTTTCTGTAAACCGAGTAAGGACAAAGTAGAAATAAATAGAAGGGAGGTGAACTCTTTAAAAATATATATATATATATATATATATTTAAAAACATCTTCTTTATAGGTTTGGATGGGTTTGGATTTGAAGGAAACATGAGGGGATGGAAGAAAACTAGTTTAGGGAAATGATGAGCATCAAATTGTTAAGAAGGAAATGAACAACATTCACTAAATTAGGCATATCTCTTTGTACACTTGGAATTTAGATGTGAGACCACCACCATTGGAAAGTAGACTTTTGGGGCTTCAATTTAGACCCAAGAACCATCTAAAACCAAGTCCATATAAGGGAGATATGCCCATTTGAAGTTGGACTTAATGATAGATTTTGTTGACTCGGCCCAAAACAGCAATAGCTCTTTTTTTTTCTTGGTTTTGGTTCGGTTGGGAAGCCCCATTTACCTATTTTCTGATCCATTCAAGTACATCCACTCATCCTTCATTATACCTAATCATCCCCCATTGTCAAAAAGAGGTTTTGTTTGCATCCATAAAGGAGTATCCCATGCAACCACCTTGAAAATTTGCCCTCCTATCACATTCGTGTCTCCCATCTTGTCTCCCACCTTCTTTTTGACCTTTACTCTCCCTCATTGCCTATATAGAATGATCATATTGTAAGAGAGAGAGGACCACAAAATTGAAGAGAAAAGAGTGAGAAAATGGCGAAAAAAAGAGAGAAAATTTGAGTTTTTGAGCCCAAAACATTCATATCTTCCATATACACCCCATATCTTCCATACAAACTGAAGTTTCATCTTTCCTACACCCGAAACTCCTCCAAAAATTTTGAAATAGCTAAATTTCAGTAGTGATTGATCAAAGGAAAGAATGTGTGTTGTTGAAAGTAAGAAAAAATAAGAGAATTAGCCACTTTTCCACCACACATACCCAAAGTTCCATTCTAGTTTCAAATTGAGGATTGAAAACACACTTCCTAAACTTGAGGGTGATCAACAGGAAGTTTGAAAATCAAGAAGTTCAATCTTTCTTTGGAAGGTGAATTTCTAGTCTTTCATTTTCTTATATTTTATATCTCGTATTTATTTTCTTATTTCTTATTTCATAGTATTTTGTTATAATCCAAGTAGTTCGTTTATCTCATATTTATTTTCTTATTTTATATTTCATAGTGTGTCGTTGTAATCTAAATGGTTTGTTTAGCTCATAATTATTTATTTATTTATTTTTATTCGCTTGCTTTAATTTCATGTAAGTTTTGTTGTAATCTTGCATGTTCTATCTTATATTTGCTTTCTTATTTTAGTTTCATAGTAAGTGTAATGTAATCTTGTATTTCATAGCTTATATTTTTCTTCTATTAGTCTCATATTAGTTTTGCTGTAATCTTGCATGTTCTACCTCAAAATGCTTTTTTTTTTTTTTAAGTTTATGTTAGTTTTGTTATAATCTTGCATGTTCTATCTTATTTTTGTTTTCTTATTTTAGTTTCATAATAATTATGTTGTAATCTTGCATTTCCTAGTTTATATTTTTCTTGTATTAGTCTCATATTAGTTTTGTTATAATCTTACATGTTCTACCTTATATTTGTTTTTTTATTTTAGGTTCATGTTAGTTCTGTTGTAAGTTTGCACTTTTTTTATTTTATATTTGTTTTCTTGTTTTTAATCTAACCGGTAGTGGTTATTGAGTCACCTACATATTTCTTGTTTGTACCTTTTTCTTGGTTTTGTAATAAGACAAGTTTTGCTAGGCCTAATTGGCCGGCTGACCTATTTGGCCTGCAGGTTAGCTTCTTTTGGACAAGACGGCATTATCTCCCAATGTTGACCAATTTCCGCCAACGATTCTAAGGAACATGAAGCTTTTATTTTATCTATTTTTTTAAATTTTGAATGTTTTGCAAGGTTTTTTATTTTGATGTAATATTCTCCTCATCTCTCTCTAATTTGGTTTGTAATTATTCTTTAAAATGTTGTAATAATTTCCCGCCCCGCTTCTTTCTAGCCCGTTCTTTTATTTGCTTTCTTTATTTGTACATAAACATCATATTTATTTTCATCATAATTATGCTTTGCATCCATATTTCATGCATCTTGATTCGGCTAAGTTTGCATTTGTGGATTTAATCAATTCCTATGTGATTATGTGCGCTACCTCATGTTCTTGAGATGATTCACATATCATATTTTACAAGTCGAATCTTTAGTTGCATCTCATGCGTGAATGGCATTAGGATTTTGTATATAAGATCATGCATATTTTACTAACTTTGTTTTGTAGCTTGTTCGTGAGACTTCAAACATGTAAGTTTTTATGCTTTAGCATCCCATTTGTGTGTGTTTTTCTTATTATGTCTAACATTCTACTGTGAGGCTATTTACTTATGTGATATAACTCTATGAATGCCAGTAGATGGAGGTTGTGTCATTTAATTTGGAATGATATTGATTTTCATATTTGTAAACTCAATTTATTTGGGTTGTACATCCTCGAAACTCTTTCAAAACTATATGAAATCAAATCGTTCCAAAGTGGATGACAAAGTCTATACTTGTATGCTTCACATAGTAAATTGTAGGATTTATTAAATAATCAGAACATGAACATATAAAGAAAATAAAATTCATATCATGGTTAGTAAAGGCCGATCTTTTGATCGAGTGAGCGGGGGTGCTCAATTAATGATCTTCCCCTCTCATACCTAAGGTTTCGAGCCAAGCATCTTTAGTTACGACGAATAGTGGCCTTGGCACGAGTCATGGGTTTCTTAATTTTCCAAAATATTAGGTGGCGACTCTAAGATCTAATGACGCAGTTCATTTTTGACAAAGGTTTTGCAATAAAATAGATTTTCAATAAAAGTTGCCAAATCTAGCCTCTCATCGATGTTTCACATTGCACTAGTAAGACTAGATCAAAGAGATCTCAAGGGTCTGAACTGTTTAGCGCGCACAGGTCCCCCCCGGGGCATGTTACAATATCCAATAAACATTACAATTCTAACAAGTTTCTTTAATCTAGGCCGAGGTGACCGTTATGATTTCAGGGTGTTTCAAGACTGTTTCCAATGTTTGGCCCCAAACAGCTTGTTTTTGCCTTTTTTTATCACAATTTTTGGTCTAACTATCTAACTGTACATCCTATCGATGCGCCGCTTGCTCTCACAAATTTGTTTAATCTAGGCCGAGGTGACTATTATGATATCGGGGTTATTTCGAGGCTATTTTCAATTGTTGCCGTCAAACGGCCCGTTTTTGCCTTTTTTCATCATATTTTTTTATCTAAATATCTAACTATGCATCCTATCGACACACTGCTTTCTCTCACAAGTTTCTTTAATCTAGACTGAGGTGAACGTTATGATATCAGGTTGTTTCGAGGCTGTTTTCAATTGTTGCCCCCAAACGGCCCGTTTTTGCCTTTTTGCATCACATTTTTTTGGGGTCTAAATATCTAACCGTGCATCCTATCGGTGCATCGCTTTCTTTCACAAGTTTCTTTAATCTAGGTTAAGGTGACCGTTATGATATCGGGGCTGTTTTGAGACTGTTTTCAATTGTTGCCCCAAAACAGCCCGTTTTCGCTTTTTTTCATCACATTTTTTTGTCTAAATATCTAACTGTGCATTCTGTCGACGCGACGCTTACTCTCCCAATTTTTTTTGATCTAGATCGAGGTGACTATTATGATCTTGGGAGTGCTTCGAGGCTGTTTCCATTTTTTGGCCCCAAACGGCCTGTTTTTGCCTTTTTTGGTATAAATATCTAACCATGCGTCTTATCGACGAACCGCTTACTCTCACAAGTTTGTTTAATCTAGGCTGAAGTGAACATTATGATATCGGGGTTGTTTCGAGGTTGTTTTCAATTGTTACTCCCCAAACGGCCCGTTTTCGCCTTTTTTTCATCACATTTTTTGTTAATCTAAATATCTAACCGTGCATCCTATCAATGCACCGCTTACTCTCACAAGTTTGTTTAATCTAGGCCAAGGTGACCGATATGAGGTGTAGGATTTGTACCTCAAGCAACAAGTCTATTACATACTTGATCTGAGCTCCTACGGGGCCTTTGCGTATGCTATTGATGTGTTGAAGTCTCTCAGTATCATTTAAGAATTTGACAGTTAGGGGAGGAGATTTTGTATTGGTTGAAGAAATGCTTGCAGTTGTGGCCTTGTGATTTGTTATTGCCCTTAGAAGGCCCTGTTTTGGTTGTAATGCTGGTAAGGGTTGACTAGCATTTCTCTCGTTGCTTCTTAAATTTATTTAAACTTTCATGTAATGATGTCATCTGATAAAAAAAACACTGTTTATTCAACATTGAATATTCCGAATTGAACATAAAATGGAACAATAAACAGAAAATAAAAATAAAAATAAGAAACTCAAATCCCAGATGAAAAATGTAGGCATTAGTAAAAGTTAGTCTCTCCATTCATTACTATAAAAACGGGAATTCATGTTTTCATGTGAAACACCAAATGGAATGAACATTAATGACATAGGCATAATGTATAAAACAATTACAGATGCATTCATATTTGCAACATGCACAATTCTATTGCAGCAACACCATTTGAAATAAATGATGGATCATATTGGATAGGTGCATTGCTACTACTAGTACATCTGATGAATCTAAGTTGCTACTCGTGAATAGCCATAGTTTTCCACTTCTACATAAAACTCTGTAAATAGATTTTTTTATTTTTTAAAAAAAATATTTTTGGGTTGCTATACATTCAGCTTATTTGAGGAAAATGTTTCGAACTCTAACCCCGAAAGGACTCAGAAAAACACGCTCCAAGAGCATCAAACCTCACCTAATAAGGTAAAGAACACACGAGGCTAGCATATGAAATGAATCCACTCACATCCCAAAAGGCTAGGATACAAAACATAAAACAACCGCTCATATCCTGAGATACTTGGACAACAAATGAAAATACTAACAAGGCATATGATCTGCAAATTTTTGTCTTTCCATTCAAAATACGGTTTAAATTCCACTCAAAACTAGAAAATCTCCATATGCTATGTCCCTAACGTGTAGTTACCAAACATATGTGGTTCATGCAGCAGAACACTACAAAAGGAAAACTTTTAAAGGTCATAGAATCTTACAAAATGCTAAGACAAACAGAAAGTGATATGCTTCAAGTACATTTACCAAACTCTAGTTGCTAATCTATTATTATGGTTGCACTCCCTTCTATTTCCTAAACAAGGTTCATCTTTGTCCTACAAAAATAAAATAGCCATTCACCATTTTAACAGATTGTAAGTTGGTGGAGTAAGCATAAAAAGCAAGATAGAAATCAGCTGGCATTAAAAATAGACTTGCCACATGATCCCAACTCAATATGCAGCGACTGAATATGGGACATGATTCAGATATATAAAAAATAAAATAAAGTTCACTTGGAAAAAAAATGACTTTGGAATCATATGCAGTAAATAGATAAATCAAAAAATAAAAATTCCAATACAACTTTTCTTCCTTACAAATGTATTCACAACAAAGTCAGAAGATATTGAAAAGCATCCTTTCATTGACCTAATGTTAAATCCTCATCATCCCAATCTTAAATCCTCATAAAAGAAATGTGCCAACCAAAAAAAAAATAAATAAATAAACTAATACTAAAATAGGAGTATAAAACAAGGGTCTAGAAGCACAAAATCAGACAAATAAAACACACACACACACACACACACACATACACACACACACATATATATATATATTAAAATGGGAGAAAGATCTAGAAGAATCATCAAACCATGGTATACACTTGAAGCATATACTCTCTAAAAATCGCCATATTGGCAAAGCAAAAAAGATTTTTAAAAAAAGAAAAAAAAAAGAGAAGCCTTTTTAAAATTCTTTATTGTTATGTGATAAATTTTTGAATCATGATCAGATTATGAACTCTCAAGGCCAATCATACTCACTACAAGGTTGAGAACCTACATATATATATATATATATATATATGTATGTATGTATGAATCTCCACTCAGATCCTAAACATTAGGTTGTGTTTGGATGCTAAATTTGTAAAGAGATTTGTGGAGGAAAAAGAATGGAAAGGGAATCATGAATGAAATATTAACTACATTTCATTCACATTGTTCTTATAGTTTCTTTTTCCCCTACAAATTCCTCACCAAGTCCAAGATCCAAACAGAGCCCTAAAATTCCCTTAATGCACAAAAACTGAGAATAGCCAAAAAAAGAAATTAAATAAGCAAATCGTGGAGCGAGAGCAATTAATGATGTGATAATGCCCCATGCTTTAATTTTTTTTTTTAAAAAAAAAGGGAAAAAGGAAAAAGGAAATGAAAAAAAAAAAAAAAGAACACCAAAACAATTTCAACTAGCTTGTAATAATCATCTACAAATGAATAGAGAGACAAAAGGCAAGAAAATGAATCAAAACATGAAGAAAATGAAGAGAGAGTCTCTTACTGTTAGATTCACAGGATAAAAATAACACGGTGAAATGAATTTTACAAAAATTGAAGTCTACAGATATCAAAGAAGGCAAATTACAGAGATCAAAGAACATACCAGGCTTGCCATTTCCTCTAGAATGCATCAGTTTTGGAACCCAACTTCATACAAGGCATTTTTGCAACTTCAAGCCAACTGAAACTTCAAAGCAGAGCGTCGGTGAGAAACAAAATCTAATTTGTAGAGCCAAACAAACCTTTACAAGACCCCATTTTTCCAACTCCAAAACCCTTCAATTCGACCAAAATCAACCATTCAGTTTAGGGCAATGCACTTGTAGCTGCCCCAAACCAAAGGTACTTTCATGATTACAGACACAAACCCACTAATTTTGTGCCCTCAAAACCTCCAACTCCAAATCAAATCTCACCCAGATACCCTCAGATCCTTGAAACACCATGAAAATGCAGACTTCACTCTTGAACCCACCAAAGATTGATCAAACCCACCTCCCAAAACCTCCCAACTATAGCAAAACTTAATAGACAAAAATACTCACCAAAACCCTAGAAACAATCTTTGCTTTCCAATAATTGTCCCTAGAACAACACCAAACCAAACTAAACCAAACCAAGTCTTAAGTCCCATCAAATGGAGTTGGCTACATGAATCCTTCTTCTCTACGCGGTCCTATCAAATGCCATTTTGTTAGTCAAATTAAATAGATCCATATATCTATTTACACGCTAGCCAACGTTAATCTAGGCCTACCCCGTCCCTTAACACTCTTATCTACCGTTATAGCATCGCATCTCTTCACTACTGCCTCTGTTAGTCTCCGTTGAATGTGACCAAACTATCTCAATCAATTCTCTCTCAACTTATCTTCTATCGGTGCTACTCTTACCCATTCCCGAATACACTCATTCCTAATTCTATCTTATCTAGTCTTGCTATATATCCACCTTAGTATCCTCATCTCAACCACACTCATCTTATCTACATGTTGTTTCTTGGTTTCCTAACACTCTGTCCCATACAACATTGCTGGTCTAATAGTCATTCTATAGAACTTACATTTTAGACTAGTGGGTATTCGTTTATCGCACAGTACCCCAGATGCACTTCTCCACTTACACCATCTCGCCTTAATCCTATGGACCACATTCACATCAACCTCCTCTACTGTTGTGATAATTGACCCTAAATAACGAAAATGTTCACTCTTAGGCAATTCTTGGTTCTCAATTTTCACTTCTTTTCTGCTTTCATTGTTACTGTTACTAAATTTACATTTCATATACTCTATCTTAGTTTTGCTCATCCAAAATCCTTTAGATTCAAGAGCTTTTCTCCAAATCTCTAACTTTGTGTTAACTCCTTCTCTAGTCTCATCTACTAGCACAATATTGTCTGCAAAAAGCATATACTATGGCATGTCATCCTGAATATTTCTCGTCAACTCATCCATAACTAAAGCAAAAAGATAAGGACTTAAAGTAGATCCTTGGTGTAACCCAAATCTCAATCCAAAACCACCCAAGAATATATGTATATATATCATTTTTCATTTTTTGCATTGTCTAGAGAGTAAGATTTGAGGCCATCCTTTCAAACATCCATTCATTAGGGTTTCGAAAATTAAGGAATACAAACAAATTGATTTTGAAAATTGGGGAAAATAGAGAAATTGAGTGTGTGTGTGTGTGTGTGTGTGTGTGTGTGTGTGTGAGAGAAGACCTATACCTGATCTCGGGGTTGTTCGAAGATAGGCGAACTGGTAGCAGAAAAATGGCAATGGTGGTGCTGTTAAATGCGAAAATAGAGAGCAACCATGAGAGTAAGAGAAGTAATGGAAAACAAATACAATGCACGCGTGCACAAGAGAGAGAGAGAGAGAGAGAGAGAGAGAGAGAGAGAATACATACGTAACAATGGAGGTCGTTCGACTTCTCGAAGCATCGCTGATACTTGCTCGAAGAAGCAACGCAAGCGACTGCGATGACAAAGAAGAAACGACTTTGGTGACTGCAATCGAGCAGGAGAATCGATGGTGAGATGCGTATGAGGAATGGTGCGTGTATAGATACCCCATTTTGACCGCCCTTAAGACTTGAGCGCTTCACTCTGAATACTCGATGATAAAATATTACGTTGTGCATAAATAAGTAAAATAAAAAGTAGTATTAGAGTACAAACATTAAAATGGAATTAGACAAAACAAAGAATATACCTTTTTTATATTTGTAGACGGTAAGAAATAAAAAATATAGTTAGAGTTGCTCTTATATGGGTGGGAATGTAAATTTATCAAGGATGTTTCTTTAAAACAATTGATTTTTCTTTTTGTTACACACAAGGCTTTGTGACAACAAAATTCCGTAAACTAGTCCATGTAATTACTTTTTAATAACTTTTTTCTTTTCAATCTCAACCATTCTATGAGTGAAAATTAGGATTTTCGATATAAAATGTTGGGTTGATTGGTTGAAATTACATTCATATTATCAATATATTTAAGTGGTTATTAGTAGTAACTCATATTTCATTTCAGTTTTGAAAAAAATTAAAACAACTTTAATTAACATTCGCTAATGCTTGTAAGCCTTTGAATAATATTGGAGTATTTTTATTGCCAGGTGCATGAATGAAAAATTCATTTTTCATACGGTAAAACCTAAAACAAATTAATTAATTAATACAGTTTTTTCATGCGTTATAATTTTAAAAATAGTTATTCATTTTTTTGTAATATAAATATAATTTAAACATATAGTTATCGATATCTCATCATCTTGATTTTTTGTATGAATATTCTACCCAACGAATTTTAAAAAGTGAACGGTTTGGATCACTGAAATTAAACTAAAAATGGGCCTATCAAACCCAAATTCTCTCTCAAGTTGAGATGGACAATTTAAGAGACACCAAACTCTAAGAGTGCTTGCTGTTCAGACTTGGACTGCTTGCGGATCTGTAATAACCCCGACCCGTAATTAGCTACTAATCAGTAATAAAGGATGTTAATTAAGTGAATAAAATAAATTACGGGATTATTATGTAAATTGCATGAGGTTTGGCTTTCTATCTGTCACTTGTAGAAATATCTGTTTAGAATTCCGCTTTACTATGAAAATTAAAAGCCTTATCGGCATCCGAAACCAAAATTGATTACGTCAATGTGTTATTTGAAATTTTTAGAACCATATGGCAAATTTTATTAAAAATTGATTCAGAACGATTAATTAGGTTGTGTTTGGTTAGCATAATGTCCCAATTAATGCATTATATCATTATAATTATATATCCAACACATAAGCTCATTTTGAGCTCATTTTCTTTTATCCCTTGAGTGGAAAAATCTGGTGAAACATTTTAGAGAGAGAGGGAGCACAATTCTAGAGACAGATAAGAAGAGATTAAGGAGAAATTGAAGGCTATAGCTTGAATTGATCAAAGATTGTGCAAATACCTATCTAATTAAAGACTCTAGGTAAGGATTTAAGACTTAATTATGACTTTTAACCATCAAGTAGATCATTTCAAGAAGAATTTGTGATTATGTGCAAGAATTGGACCAAATATGTTGAATTTAGAGTTAATTCATGCATGCATGTACATTTTCTTACAAATTGAGCATGATTTCCATGAAACCTCTCTTGCATGTTTGAAATTTATCTTCATTTAGGGAAATCATCAAGTTTCAAGTTGTTTTGTGGTGTTTGATCATGTTTTGAGAAGTTTGATACAAGAAAAATTCATGCATGTTGTGTTCATGAACATTCATCATGTTTTAAGTTGAAATTGTGAATTTTTAACAAACCCTTGGGCCATGATTTTATGAAATAATCCTAAATTCTTCATGTTTTACAAGTTTACTATGTTATCTCAAGTTTTGGGGCCCAAGAGATGTGTTTTGAAGGTTGGAATTCGAGTTTTGAGCTTGGTGATCAAATCTGAAAATTCCAGAAATTTGATCCACGCTCGAGCGTGGAACTTTACGCTCGAGCGTGAACTCTGAATTCATGCACCACACTCGAGCGTAGGTCGAGCACCCGTCGAGTGTAAAAATCTTGCATCCAGTACTTTTTGAGTTTACAGTCCGCTCGAGCGGGAAAAGGCACGCTCGAGTGGAGCTTCATTGTCTGCATGTCCGCTTGAGCGGGGAAACCCACGCTCGAGCGTAGACCTCATTTTCAGAAATTTTGCCTAAGTGTTCCAAGGCATGTTTTGGCACCCTCATTGCATCTTAGGCATTCCTAAGCCTTAATTAAGCCATGGTAATGAGGTTATGGATTAGAAACACACTAAGGAATGAATGTACTAAGTTATGAGATTCAAGAGTGTGTTTTGAGCAATGTGTTAAGGAAGAACAAGAACCAACGTAATGAAAGCTAAGCCGTGTTGGCCACATGAATATGTAATGATAAGACGTGCTTGTGTTATTTATTTTGTGATTATAGGGCAAGACTCGAGGATTGATTGACCGCTTACTGAAACCACTGTGAGTAACGTTATTGTAAAGATACGTTATATGAATTATGTTCCGAATGAAATATGATGACTTCTGATTTCTGAAATGATATTTGTTTTCGTAAATGAATATTCCGAGTTTGAAATCTATTATGGCATTCATAGATAGTCCCAAGTCATGGGGGACAGCATGAAAATGCGGGTCCATGACATACAAGTTTACGAGATCTCGTTAGTCACTTCATTGTGATGATATGTGTTTAATCAGTATCCGGAACCGATTACTCTAGTCGGAAAACGTTCTGTGATGTGTTCTATGGGATGTACCATTATTATGTTCTAATATGAGAACGATTATGATTATGCTCTGTTCTGTTTTCTGCTTATGATACATTCGGATTTCGTTCACTAAACCCTTTACCTTAATGTTATTCATTGGGCTTTAGCTCATTGTGTGTATATATATGTATAGGTGAGCATTCTGGAGCCCGAGCCTGAAGGCTTTTGTCTGGATCTGTGTTCTGTTGTCAGCCAACCATTGTGCCTCACGTGGAGGTTCCCGAAGCGTCCTGTATTTAAGTTCTGTGGTTTTTGTTTATTTAAGACTTGATGTGTTGTTGTTGGCTGTACTTAAAATACTGTAATGTGTGTGGGTATAATGTATGACTACCGATTATGTATATAAAGTTTTAAATATTCTGTTTCATATAAGTCAACATAGCTCATTGGACAACTATAATTATGTATTTGCTTCCGCTAGCCCCTTAATTTTGTTAATCTGTTCAGAGGCTTTCGGTAGTCCAAAGATTACTAGCCGATTATGATACTAAACCTATAGATGCGGGTTTGGGTCGTGACAGGATCAGTTTGGACCCGCTCGCATCTATACGTTTTGGGAAAAAGTCAACCCGTAACCACCTGCAGTGCAGTTTGTGATTCGTGCAGATAGAGTTTGCGGATGTGCAGGCAGTTTGCAGATTAAATTTTTTTCTGCAAAATTTTATTTTTAAGCCTTTTTTTTTTTCTTCCCATTTTACAAATATTTATTTTGGGCCATTTTCCCCCAATTTTCTAAAATGCTCAAATATTAATAATTAATGAATTAAGATTTATAAAATTAAAAATACAACAAAATCAATTCGTAATACAAACAAATCATTCAAAATCTTAAATCAAATCATAAACAAGTACATATTTCAAAATCTTAAACTAGAACTCCATATTCATTATGAAATTTAAAATTCCAAATCACACTTCATTCGGGACAAGTTCAATTATGAAACAATAATAATATGATCAATATTTATTCAATTTCAATTGATATAATACTATTAGCAAATATAATGCTAGAGTAAGTTCAAAGAATAAAGGGTATTTTGTTTTGGCAAAATATCTAGGTAGGATATAGGAATGAAATCAACGGTTAAGATTAATAATAAATAAATAAATAAAATGCAGGCGGGTTTTTGCGGGTGCAAGTTAAACCCGCAAACATGTCATATTCTAAACCACATTCGCCCTCATTATGTCTGCAAAACTGCCAATTTATATATGGGTTAGGTGGGTTTTGCGAATCGGATAAACCGTTACCTACCCCCTGCCAAAATCTTATAAAAATAGGACAACGAAAATTGTAAGCAAAACACAAGTTGAGTGGCAGCCACCTCACTTCAAAAAAAAAAAAAAAAAAAAAAAAGAAAGAAAATTTGAGTTTGGTTTTGATTGATTTTTTGAATTTTTTTTTATTTTTTGTGTGGTTTTTTATTTTTAGCGAAATTTTTTTAAGGTGAAGCACTAATAAATCTTAAAATGTGATCTTGTGAATTGTTTAATCCTCTTTTCTTTCTTTTTTTCCTTATGAACCCAAAGATCTCATTAAAGTGAAATTTACACAAAATGATAATCATTTACATGTTTGGATTTAATTTTTTAGGAATAAAAATGGGTTTCTTCAAATGTAAAATTACACATTTGGATAATCCGTACTATAGAGGTTTTGAATTTTTCCTCCTTCTAAAATAAATCTCATATTACGAACAAAAATGTAACACTCCAATAACGTAACACTCTAATGTAGCATACACTAAAAAAATTTCTACCGCATTTTTCTCAAACTTAGCAACGTAACACTCCAAAAAAACTTCCTAGTGTACTTTTTCAAAACGTAACACTCTAATGTAACACACAAAAAACCTCCTTAGTGTATTTTTTCCAAACGTAAGCACTCCAATCAATATAATCCCAAACGTAATACTCCAAAGTAGCATACTTCAATGTAAGACACCAAAAAACTCTTAGTGTATTTTTTACAAACGTAATACTCATAGTTTGAAATTATACATTTGCCCAAAAGTTATTGAAAAATTTTTGTACCCTTTTTGGAATGGTTTGAAGAATCCAACATTCTTTTGGAATGTTTTGAAGAATACATATTTTATTTTATTTTTTTAGATTGTTACGTTTGAAAAAAAATACACCAAGGATTTTTGTGTGTGTTACATTTGAGTATTACACTAAAGAGTTTTTTTTTTGAAGTGTTACATTTGAGTGTTACAGTTTGAAATTATACAATTGTCCAAAACTTACTAAGGAGTTTTTATACTCTTTTTGAAATGTTTGAAGAATCCCACGTCCTTTTAAAAATTTTAAAAAATCTCATATTTTAAGTCATTTTTGTATTCCTTTTGAAATGTTTTCTAAATAAAAAAGATTTTCATATAAAAATTCATCACAAATTTGATTTTCATAGATTATGTATTTTACCTTTCTAATACAAAAGAAAAAAAGAGAAAGAAACATAACAAAAATAAGGATATAATTGTAAATCTAACTTCAAATAATATATTAAATCTACATTTTCAAAATCAATGAGACCAATTGGTCTATAAAAAAATTCTTAGGACTAAATAGATCACCATTAATGATAAATTTTATAGGTAAATGGAATATTCCTTAATATGGAATTTATAGGTAAATTTTCTAAATGGAATATTCCTTAATATGGAATTTACAAGTAAATTTTCTATTTTTTTTTTTAATGTTTTAAGTAAACTCTTTTACTTTCTAAATGCACATAACTTAGATGCACTTATAAAATTAAATATTTGTCAAAAAAAAAATTAAAATTTTTAATAAATATACAAGTGTACGAAAATGTACTAAATTTTTAAATTTTTTTTATATTTGATGAATATTTTTAAAGATTTTTTTCATAAATATTATACTTTTTAAGTGTATTTAGATTAGGTGTAACTAAAAAATAAAAATAAAATTTCCTAAAACTTTAAAACTTTTGACTAAAAAAAAAATACAAAAAATAAAAAAATTCAATTTTCTGAAAAATTGGCTTAATTCTTTAAAACCAAACAAAATGAGATGTTGGTGACAATATTGGAGACAAGGTTTTCATTGTCTCTAATTTGATTTTGTAATGAATATGATATTTTTAAAAAGTAGACAAGGTTTGGCCAGTGAGAGGGTTTGAATTGTAGACTATGGCTCAATTGCCTGCCGGATAAAAGAGAAGGATTGAATTAGCTATCGGTGGGATCCATTAAACCCACATTTGATTATGGCACAATTGCTTGCCGGATAAAAGAGAAGGATTGAATTAGCTATCAGTGAGATCCATTTAACCCACATTTGATTGTGACACAATTGTTTGCCAGATAAAAGAGAGGAATTGAATTATTTATTGGTGGCATCCATTTACCCCTCATTTGATTGTAGAATTTGACCATTAATTTGACCATAGGATAGCGTATCTCATTCCAAGAATAGGAAAACCTAAAACCCAAGAAATAAAGAAAGGGAGATAATAGGATAAAAGAATTATGAAAAAAAATAAGCATGCATGTAATAATGTCATTCAACCTTGTCACTCTCAAACATAGGATAGGGCAATATGCACTTTCATTTATAACATTTCTTTTTATTATGTGAAGTTCATTATCCTATCACTTATTCTAATGATAGTCTTATCATTCTCTTATTATGTCTTTTATCCAAATGTGACTTAAGAGAAATTTACTATATGCAAATTTAAATCACATAAAAATATAAAGAATAAAAATCATCACTCCTTCAAATTTTCAATAATTATTTTTTTGTAAATTTATTTAAAATATTTTTGAATCATTAATTTTTTCATCATTACTGTTTTATTTTTGGTTCCCTTTGCAACCTAGTGGGAAGGCCCTTTAGCAACTCTAGCAATCCAATGGGCAGGCCTCAGGCCCATGCTATAATATACAAACTACTAGTGGCGTACCCAAGGTCCATAGGAACATCTCTATGCGTGTATGTCTGATGCATCTCATTTAAAATGTAATAGACTCTTAATTAAAATGAATAATCATACTTTTTTTAATTAAGAAATTATGATCTTTGACTTTAATGGTTACGTAGAGGTTATAAGTTCAAATCTTATGGAGATGAGTTTGATATAATTATTAGGCAAATTATAAGTTCAAATTTTATAGAGATGAGTTTGATATAATTATTAGGCAAATTATAAGTTCAAATTTTATAGAGATGAGTTTGATACAATTATTAGGGCAATTTTACCAATAGTGTATTTTATCGTTTGTGTTATTTTGGTCTTTGCATTTTCAATTTGCTTTATTTTGACCCTTAATTTTTAATTTTGTATCATTTTAATCCAATTGTAAACACTGGTTAAAATTGTTGACGAAAAATAAACAAGTGAAATGCACATGATTCTTTTTCAAGGGCAATATAGACATTTCACTACCCTTTCCTTGTTTCACCATCTTCTTTTTTCTCTTGGACTCTTTGCAACACAATTACCTATCACCGTTGCCTTCCTCCACCACCAGAATCATCTATAGCCAATCGCAACATCAGCACCATCTACCTTCATCACACCAAACCTAGTACCATCCGCCACCAGACTACCAATCTGTTGAATAGATCGTCCTCATTCAGTTCCTAATTTTTTTCTCTATCTCCTCAATCCACCCATTTGACCAAAGGAAGAAAGAGAGAAGAAAGAGGCATATAAGGGTTGTCATCGCTGCTACTATTGAGGAAGGAAGTAGAGAGCTTGCTGGGGGTTGAGGAAGGTGCACAGATCTAGCAATGAAGAAACCCACATCGTGTGAGCAACGGACCCAAATTGAACGCGTGGGGTCCCCCTCTTCTGATTACTGTTGTGCCATGCCCATGCCTCCCTCACCTCTCCATGAATTTATAGCCATCGATGGCAGTGCCTACTTCTTTACTGTCATCTATTCGTCTCACATCCACCTTCCTTACTCTTTCCCTCCTCCGTTCTTTTACTTCTTATTTCCCGTTTTCTTTAATCTTTTCTGTCTTTGGGTTTTTTTCAATTTGGGTCCAGTAATGTCAGATGGTGATTGGGTTATGGTGAGGAGACCAGGAATGAAGGACTTGTGGGAACTGAGCTTGGTTAAAGATGAGGCTTCGAGGCCTTTGGAAGTTAGGTTTGGTGGGCCAGCCAAGCACTACTGGACTAATGCTCTCCCCAACACTACTGGACTAATGCTATCCCCATTGGAAATGGCTGACTCGATGCTATCCTCATTGGAAGGAGAAGGTGTACAGATCAAGCAATGGAGAAACCCATAATATGTGAACTCTATAGATTGCAATCGCGATCGCAATTGTCCAAGGACGGCGAATGAAAAAACATTGAAATCAATGACGTCGAACTACAAAACCCTCATCTTTGTTCTTTTTATCTTGATTTTCATTTTGATTTTGATGTGTGATTGGTGGTGTTGTTTGGTGGAAAATGGTGGTGATGGTGGTGGTGGTGGTGTTTAGTAGTAGTAGTGGTGGAGTGGGGTTGATAATAGACGGTGGAGAAGAAGGGGCATGAGTGATGGGTCTTGTAGAGATGGAATGGGGAAGGGTTAGGATTGAAATGTCTATTTTGTCCTTGAAAATTGATCACATATTGTGCACATGATTATTTTCTGTTAAATTTTTTAACAGAAGTTATTGATTGGACCAAAATGAAACGAAATTAAAAATGAAAGGTTAAAATTGAGTAAATTGAAAATATAGGGACAAAAATGACACAAGAGGTAAAATACAGTGGCTGTTATTGTAATTTGCCCTAATTATTATTCTCATATTTATAATTAATCTCCTATTAATTGAAAAAAAAAATTATACTCTTCTAATTAATAAAATAAAGAGAGGTTCACATGGGGCTATTGTAGACAAGCCTGCGGGAGACCTCGCTACAGCTCGGACTCAATTTATGTCACGGTTCTTAATCTTGAACCAAAGAGTCTAAATCCAGCAAATCGTTTTGAGAAAACAGATTTTTGAAAGAAGTGCCAAACATGGACTGCTTTGCCAGATACAGAGTCGCCACCTAAATATTTTATTTTGGGAAATTTAGGAAACCCTGACTCGTTGCCTAAGGCCACGTATCCGTCATCACCAAAGTTGCCTCGGCTCGGGAACTTGGGTACGATTGGGGAAGGTCACTTCGTGAGCACCCCCGCTTGCCCGATCAAAGATCGGCATCTACTAACCATGATATCGAGTTTTGAAAACCTTATGCATTCTTATTCTAATTATTAGCCTAGATTTACTATGTGATGCGCACAACATACAAGTATAGACCGGATCGCCTGAATTGGAACAAAACATTTCATATTTGTTTTTTTGAAAGATGGTTTGATGGTGCTACCCGCAAGTAGACTAAGACGTGGATTTGCCACTCTCGGGTGGGCTTAGAAAACATGGTTTTGCCACTATCTAGTGGGCTTAAAACAAACATTTGATGAATTGTTCCAATCCAAATAACCCAACCTTCACCCACAGGCATTCAGGCAGTTATATCACATAAGCAGTTAGCCTCATGGTAAGCATGCTATTCATGGCGCACCACACGCATGCAAGGATGCTAAAGCATAAAAACTCACCGAGTACTCCAAGCCAAAACAGAAACCGATTAGAAATCATGCATGATCCTAACTATACAGAAATGCCTAATGCAACACATGCAAAAATGTAACTATAGCAGGCTCGGCTATTCTAAACATGGCATATGAGATGCAACAGCTATCAAGTATTCAATTTGGAATTGAAATACAAATGCAGTTAGTATGATGCGCCGAGCCCGGTGCATGCAAAATAGATTAATGAATGCAAACATGCTATCATATTGTATGCTAATTGAAACATGCCCTAATCTAACCATCATAAGCAGGTAAATAAAAGGGAAGAAAGACGTGGGGTTGGAAGACATACATCACACACACACTTATTACAACATTGCCCTCGCGCAGAGGGTCCAAAAGAATAATACACAGTCCCGAATAGTACAGTCCAAATAAATAATACAGTCCACAATATGTACAAATTCCTAATTAACAAATTAACTAAGAAAACAATAAACTGGTATGCAAGCCAGGGACTGCCTTGACTCCTCTTCAGATGATAAATGATGCATTTCCGGGTTGCCTTTGCGTAGAAATCCACTGTGATGCCCCAATTAGCCTCTGTTTTGCAATAGTTTTCGAAAAGCGCGCCAAGCCCCAGAAGACTGCTGATTCTTGATTTGCTGCAACAGAGAGCAGGAAAGGGGCATGGCAATGTATTTTCACAAATGTATGCATGCCTCGATCCTCGTGTCACCAATCACGCATATCGATGCATGATGGCCGAGGAATCGAATTGCACAACTCAATATGGAATGAATGCACATGAATACTCAACAAGACCTAACTCCATCATGGATGATCCGGAGTGTCGGTGACTGGGAAATTGAGACACGTTCCGTCACTCGGAGTACGAAACGACCCTCGTTTCCCGTGCTCGAGCTAACTCCTATCCCGAACACAATGCAATATGCATGATATGCATGAAATGCAACTAAGATACAACCTAACATGCACAATTCTATGAAATGGCATACACGATGCACGAGGTAACATGGCATACGCAATGCGCTAACATACAACCTAGCATACACAATGCTATGGAATGAAATGGCATACACAATGCATAATGGACTTACACCAACATGAGTGGACCTTAGCCACACTCACATAAGAGGCCATTAGATGAAAATGAGACACTCGAAATGCATGCACACGTGCACGCAAATCGAGGACCGACCCTAAGGCACCAAATGCCACTCTAACAAGACATGGCAAAACATGAAATATGGCATACTAGCATGCAATTTTTAGAGGCGATAAATGATGCAAAACAGCCCCGGAAGATGGCGAAATGACATCTGATGCATGGAATAGGTTCCGAAACATGAAATTAGGCATACGGAATGATCTATAACTATGCAATGCATGCATTATTTGAACATGGAATGTGAAAGAAGAGTCAAGAAATCCCAAAAATAAGCATATTTACAGTTCTAAGCGAGGCCAAACAGCGGATGCAAATGGGGCTAAACTAGCATGCAAAAATGGCCCCGAAAGCAAGATAATGTAGCAAGTGATAGCTTTTGACCCTAAACAGAGAAGGGCCCTTCTAAAATATTGAAGAGGGGCCCAAAATATGATGTTTTACAGTTTACCACAAGCCACAAAAACAGACACAAATATGGAAAAATTCTCATGCAAAAAGTGGGCCTAAAAGAGGACAAAGAAGCAAGTAATGCATGCTGGCCCCAAACAGATGAAGGTCCTTCAACAAAGTTTAAGAGGGACCTAAAATATGACCTTTTACAGTTTATGGTCAAACCCAAAACAGTGTACAAGTACGCTCAAAATACCATACAAGATAAGGCCAAAAAGAGAGCTATAACACAAAGTATAGAAAGGATGCTTCAAACAACAAAATACCCTTAATGAAATATGAAGAGGGGGTCAAAATAAGGTCATTTTTAGTTTGGACCAGAGTCCAAAAACAGAAGCACAAGAGGCTAACAAATCATGCAAAAATGGGGCCAAAAGAAGGATACAAAGGCAAGTGGAAAAAGGGGACCCCAAACAGTGATGATCCCTTCAAAAATGTTGAAGAAGGGCCCAAAATAAACTACTTTACAGTTTATAACATGCCTCAAAACAGTTTACATATAGGCCAAAAATACTACACAAGAAATAAGCATACAAGAGAGATAATGAAGCAAGTGCAATAAGGAGGCCTCAAACAGTGAGAAGCCCTTAAAAAAATATAAAATAGAGTTCAAAAAAATGCCATTTTCAGTTAGGGCCGGAGCTCAAATACGCAAGCAAGTATAGCTAATGTATTGAGCAAGAATAGGACCAAAAGAAAGAGAAATGTACTCACCCTTGTAGACTAGTCTTGGACGGCTTCTTGGCACAAGAAATGGTGCTTCTCAAGCTCTGGAAAGCTGCTCCAAGTGGCTGGAATGGAGGTGGTGGTGTGGTGCTAGGTGGTGGTGTAGAAAAAGTGTAGGACTTGGATGTTTTGGAGGGTTGAAGTGAGGGAGAGAGAGAGATGCAATACAAGGCTCCAAGGGAATTTTTTTCTAACCCTTAAACCAGAGCTGGAGGCTGGTTTATATAGGCAAAATAGGGGGAGAAAAGGGGGGAAAAATGGGAGGGAAATGAATTCAAGTTTCCCCCCAAAAAGTTGGCCCCCCGGATACAAAATCTAAGGGGAAAATGAGGGTACATTTGGACTGAACAGGATGCAAGGAGCAAGGCCAGCTAGTTATTGGGCTTGCAGGTGGCCGGCCAGCCAAGGGTCAAAAGGGTCAAGTGGCATTAGTGGCCGGCCACCACAGATTGGTGGCCTCCCATGTGTGTTCAACACAGCCATGTGGTCAAAAACTGGAAACAGTGAACCAGGAGAGAGAACAACCCACTTTTCAAAGGGGTTCAAAAGGTTCAAACACAATTACTGGCCGGCCACCAAATATTGGTGGCCTCCCAGGTGTGTACAACACAAATATGGGGGTTAGGGTTGAAGAAAATGGTCCAAGGGTGGTCAATATTGGCTTTCAAGTGAGAAAAACGGGCGACGGAGGGCGATGAAGGAATATAATTGGTTACTGAAACAATTATTGGCCTCCCACCCTTCTACGACCTTCCTGGTGATGAAACAGAAGTCCCTGCCAAAAATGAACGCAAATCGATGCAAAATGAGGGTTCGGGGGGCCAAAACGTGCAGTTCGAGGCCCCGAAAACTGACTGTTAGGCACCGAGAGAGGTGTTCGACCACAAAGTTGGTCTCTCAGACCACAGTGTCCCTCAAAAGGGAGCAAATAAGATGCATGCCAAAAACCGAAGCAAACGGAGGTGGTTAGGCGGTCCCGAACCGAGGCACTCGGCCTGACGCCTCCGAAAACCGGGAACCGGGCTCCAAAATGGGAAAAATGGCCTATGACTACAAAATGTAGCCCACAGCCACTGAGAGATGATCTACGAGACCTCTCCCTCCCTTCGGGAAGAGAAAACAGAGAAAACGGAGTCTGGTTCGCAAACCGAGGCAAAGCATAAAAGAGTCCGGAAGTCCGGAGGCAAGGCTCGCAGCCGGGACTCCGCAACCTCAGAACGAGCACAATATGCAACATCACCAAGCGCTCAATCGGTGACGTCTGAGTCTTAAGGTCGGTAAAAAATGGGGTGTCTACAGCTATTAAAAGAAAAAATTGATATGAGATGAAAATTTTAAGGGTAAAATTAATGCAATTAAAATTACAAAATCCATTTGATTAATTTGCACTTGATTTTTTTAAAAATTTATTTATTTATTTATTAACAATCTATAGAAAAAAATAAAGAGAAATGAAAGAAGAACGAACCAAGACACTATGGCCTCGTTTGATAGAGTTGTGGAAAAGTGATTATATATTAATTTAACAGATTATGCTTTATAGGTGTGAACATAAGTTATTAACTTGTTAACTTGTTTGGTGCAGATGTGAGATTATGGATTTAAGCAGTAGAGTAGTATTTGATTAATGAGCTGTAAAATAACTTTTTACTATATAATTGTCTTTTTTACCCTTATATGATATAAAAATGATTATTTTGTCATTTTTTTCAGTTTTAATTTTAAAAAAATTATTTCATTAATAAAAGTTAATATAATTAGTATTACAAAAATTATCATTTCGTTAATAGTATTAATTAGTATAAAATTATTTTATTTTTTCATTATAAATTAATTAGTGGCAATTAATGGCGTAATAAGCATCAATTAATACTAAAATTATTAATAGTATCACTTAGTATAATTTTTTTTTTCATTATAAATTAATTAGTGTCAATTAATGGCTTAATTAGCATCAATTAATACTAAAATTATTAATAGTATCAATTAGTATAATTTTTTTTTTTTCATTTTTTCATTATAAATTAATTAGTGTCAATTAATGGCTTAATTATTACTTTTTTTATTAAAAAAACACTGAAAACCTCCACATAAAAAAATAAAAAAAAAAATTGAAAACCCTAGCTCTGGTGAGCATGGCGGTGACAAATCGATGCTAGGGTTTAAGATTGATCCACAGAGAGAGAGAGAGAGAGAGAGAGAGAGAGAGAGAGCCGTTGAAAGAGCAGAGAGAGAGCCGTTGAGAGAACAACGCCGAATTATCACCGGAGGTTGCCTCTTTCTTCTCCACCGGCGAAAAGATCGCAAAGAAAGCAATCGCAGAAGAGAGAGAAAAGATCGACCGCACTAGGGTTTGATATCATCACCTGTTGCGCTAGGGTTTCAGATCGTCACATGTGGATCTAGGGTTTAAGATTGATCGCGCAAGGGTTTCAAATCATGCTAGGGTTTGAGATTGATCGCACTAGGTTTTGAGATCGTCACCGACGACTCCAGGGTTTAAGATCGATCGTGACGGTTAGAGTTTTGCCCCTCAATTGTGATTGCGATGGCGAAAGGTCGATTGAGAGAGACGGAGAGAGAGAAGAGGTGTGGTATTTGGATACTAGAAATCGCCAGAAACCGTAACCCTTACCGAAAATCGCCACCATCGCCGGAAATCACCACACTCTCTCTCTCTCTCTCTCTCTTAGAGTGGAGTGTGAGAGTATGGTTTATATATGGGGTATTTGGTAATACCGGAATTTGATAAGGGGTATTTAAGTAATTTTGCCCCTCCAAACCAACTTCCTGCTTCAGCTATAATCTCCAAAGCACCCCCTCAACCACTTCAAGAAAAAGCTATTTTTCTACTTAATTTAAGCTATAATTTGATGAGTTAAGTTGCACCAAACATAATGTTTTAACTTAAATTAAGCTAAAAGTTGAAATAAGCAGCTTTTAAGCTACACCAAACACGCATTATGGTTAGGTGCCTAAATGCTTCTTTACTAACCAGCTTAGAAAAAAAGCATCTTATGACCAAGTTAATTTTTAGTCTGAAATAGCATTGCTGGGAACACACCTCCTATAGGCATAGCGAACAGTTTATGGTGTGTTTGGTAACGTTCACGTTTTCAGTTTATATTTACAAAAAATTTATAAACTGGTTTTTGTTTATTTTTTGTTTATTTTTAGAAAAACATAAACTACAAACGCGTTTGGTAATTGACAAAATGTTTAAAAAAAATTAAAAATATAAAAAAGAGTGAGAAATGGCAAGTGGTGGCAAGTAGCGATGGAAGACGGTGGTGGAAAGTGGTGGTGGTGGTGGTGGTGGCGGGTGGTGGTGGTGGTGGTGGTGGGTGGCAGCGGTAGTGGTGGTGGTGATGGTGGTGGTGGTGGCGGTGAGTGGTGGTGGTGGTGGTGGTGGTGGTGGTGGCGGTGAGGTGGTGGGTGGCAAGGTGGTGGCGGTGGCGGGTGGTGGTGGCGGCGGGTGGGCGTGGATGGCGGTGGTGGGTGGTGGCGATGGTGGTGGTGGGTGATGGTGGCGGTGGTGGCAGCAAAGTGGTGGCGATGGCGGTGGTGGTGGCGGTGTGGTGGCGAAGCGTGATGGTGGGTGGGTGGGTGCGGTGGGTGGTGATGGTGGTGGTGGTGGTGGGTGGGTGGTGGTGGCGGTGGTGGTGGTGGTGGTGGTGGTGGCGGTGGTGGTGGTGGTGGTGGTGGGTGGTGGTGTGGTGCACAGTGGTGGTGGATGGCAGGTGGTGGATAGTGATAGCAGGTGTGTGTTGAGTGGTGGTGGCAAGTAGGTGGCAGGTGGTGGGTGGTGGTGGTGGCGGCGAGGGGTGGGTGGTGGTGGCGAGTGGGTGGTAGGTGGGTGGTGGGTGGTGGTGGAGGAAGACGGTGGTGGAAAATGGTAGTGGGTAGTAGCTAGTATTAGGTGGTAAAAAAAAAAAAATTGAAAACTCAAAATGAAAACACATTTTTTGTGTTTTCATTTTTTGGCTAAATTTATAAACTGACACCACTGATTTATAAATTAAAAATTTTACCAAACAAGTTTTTATTTGAGTTTTTTAAATTTTTGTAAATATAAACAGAAAATTAAAAACATAAGTGTTACCAAACAGCACCTTAATGTCTAGCTTGCGATGTGTCAATATATGTACCCAATCTCCAATTATTGCTTGATGCGAAAAAGAGAAGATTGTGATACATTAAGCAAATTTTGAGTCTCGAATAATTTTTCAATTTTGAGATGTCACTAGATTTTGATTTGTTGAGGATCCAAACAGGAAAACAAACAAATTTCTCACTTTACACACTTGATTTTTCAAAAAAAGAAAACAAAAAATCAATGCAATCGTCTTGTCATATTTCTTTGCAACAGTCACTATATTATTTGACACATCTTCTTCTTTTGCTCTCTTCCCTCCCATACCGTGCAGATTTCAAACCCTAATTTGCAAATTAAAAAAAAAAAATGTAGATTAATTACAAAGAGAGGTCACATCTTTCATGACACTCATGGATAGAAAAGCTTTGCAAATAGAAGCTCGTTCCAAGTATCTTGGACGCCAGGCAAGCACCAATGCACGCAGTCAGCGTAGCTAACCGGGTTGGCGAGCTGTTCGGGTGTCAAAGGACCCCATTGCTTCTTGTAAATGGAAGTGTGGGCATCTTTTCTGTAGCTTGAGAGCTGTGTGATGTTGAGAAATGTAATGGGTACTTTGGATTTGCTGAACACTTCTCCAATCACTTGCATTATGGATTTTCTTGAGTCTGATCCCCAGTATGTTGGGTCTTCTATCATGGTTGTTTGGTTGTAGCAATTTCCATTTGAATCATCTCCCCAATCTATGCTCCTGCATACATGCCAAACATAAAAAAGATCTATCCTTAAATAGTGATCTTGTGAAACTTTCTAAAGATTATTTTATGGTTTGGTAATATAATATAAATAATAAAATTATTTCTTTCTTTCTCTTTAGTAATTTAATCTTTTAAATGAGTTAGTGGTCAATAATTATAATATCAAATTAAAAAATAAATCTTTAATCAAGCTATATATGAAGAGACGTATTTAAAATATAATATAAATTTACATAAGAAAATGTGTTGAGAATAAATATAATTTTTAATGTAAGAGAGAGTAATGGGGGACCTAAAGAGGATTTATTTTATTTTTTTGCTACATTGGAGACTGTAATATAAGAATGTGGTAAAATTTAAACTTTGACTTGTAAGGAATCTTTTAAGGTACATAAAAACTTTGACTGTAAGGAATCATCTTTTAAGTTGCCTTCTAAGTTTATTGTCAACTCAACAGGCTCTAAATAATTTACTAAGTTAGATTGTCTCCAGTGCATTAAATAGATTGAATAGTATTGTGGGGACTGATTATAAGTCCTGCTTTGAATATTTAAATTGTTTATGTTTTAGGACACTTTATGTAGAGTATTTAAAATAAAAAATAAAAAAAAATTCATATTTGTAGTTGTATAATTTTATTATATTTGTCTTCAAAAAAAAACATGTAAGGTCTATTTTTGAAATTATTCTTGTCATTTATTTTTTTAAAGACAAATGTAATAAAATTATATAGCAAGGTATATCAAATCAACCCTTTGTTTTTTGTATGAATCATCCACGTAAAGTGACCTAAAACAATAAATGGTTCAAATGTTTGAAAAAAAACTCCTGGTGAACCCTATGGGTCCTAACAGTGTAGTCTAATACTGAACACAACCCAATTTCTTAATTTAAAACACAAATTACTTAGTTCTTTTTACAGAAAATTGGTGAAAAATCCATTCTAAAGAGTATAAGGCATTAGATCTAAGGAAAAATAATATTTGGTGATAAGAACACACTGAAAAAGTTATCTGAAAAAGTCACTAGCGCCGAAAAAGTCACTGGCGCCAAAAAAGTCACCTATAGCTGTGACCGGCAACCAACGGCAATAGATAATGGTAGTAAGATAGAGAAATGTGTGATATTCAATAGATAGGTGTTGAAAAAGTGGTATGTATCACATGAATTTTAATAGATAGAAAAATAAGTTTGGTAAATTTGAACAGATAAGAAAATAGGTTTGGTAAATTTTCAACCGATAGTGTTTTTTTAGACAAATTATGTTCTTTTGGCCTAAAAAAATTAGAGCTTAGGCCTAGTGGCCCAAAAAATTCAAGAACAGACCTAAGGCCTAATAACCTTTTTCGTAATACATTAAATGTGATCAACTATTCTATGTGTCCTAATATAACAACGGTGATCACATAAGGAAGGTTATTTTCCCTCGCTCCACATCTGCATCCCCAATTAAGAGGTGGGACAGTGACTGGTTTTACTTCCCTTGCCGAGTTCTACCTGAACACCGCCCCTATTATAGTTATTTAATATATTTATATGTATATAATTTAATACATTTTTTTTCATTATAATAAAATTAAAACACTAAAATATTATACTTAATATTAATTTTACTATATTATACTTATAATAAAACACTAAAATATTATACTATAATAAAATTAAGGAGTCTTTATTCTCACTCTATTTTATTCTAAACATACTATTGAAAAATGATTTGTGGCTCTAAAACTGCCGGCACTAATGGCACTAATTTCTTGTTTTGGTAACTTTGTTTTTGTTTTTTTTTTTTTTTTTTACCTGATATAGAAATTAGTGCCATTAGTGCTCAACAAATTAGTGCCACAAATCACAACCGATATACTATTTTATCCTTATTATACATAGTTACATTAATATTCTTTCACACAAATACACTTCCTGAAAAAATCAAAATTCCAAAGGTGTTAATGTAACTATGTATAATAAAGACAGAGAAGGAAATGTATTTAGAGCAAAATAGAGTGAGAATAGCGACTCTAAAATTAAAACACTAAAATCTTATAATTCTCATTAAATATAAATTATTATCCTTAAGCCGCTATTCTCACTCTATTTTGCTCTAAATACACTCCATTTTTTATCCTTATTATGCGTAGTTACATTAATACACTTTCACACAAAATACATTCCCTCAAAAAATTAAAATTCCAAGAATATTAATATAACTATGCATAATAAGGAAAAAAATAAAAAAATAAAAAAGAATGTATTTGGAGCAAAATAGAGTGAAAATAGTGGCTTCCTAATTTTAATATTCTTATTTTTTAACTTATAAAATTAACCCCATTTCTCATTCCGCTCCCGCCACCTCCCGATTTGCACAACCCCCGATACAAGGTGAGGTCAAATTATTATAAATTCATCCCAAAACCCAGCCCGTGACACATTTTGTAAATTTCACTCTATATAAGAGAGTTGTTTATGATTTTATAATGAAATTATGTGTAATTAAATTTTTTTTCTTTTTGAAATAATAAGATGAGAAGAATGAGTTTTGCATGTGACAAGCCTTAAATTAGGTTTGGGTCGCTAATTCTAATAGGCTAATTACTTACTTTTGATGAGAAGGAGACATGCTGGTGAAGAAGACTCTAGTCTTCTTAGGATCCATGTTCTTCTTAACCCATCTCAACATACTCTTCATTCCCATTCTATATGCATCCTCTGTTGATAGCTCCACTATATCCTTATCTTCATCATCAAAAGAGCCTTGTCTGTATTTACAAGATACATATAATTAACCCATACTGTTTAAAAAAATTAAGTGGATTGAGAAAAAAGATTAATGAAGAATTAATTGCATACAAGATCTTGAACTTGACGCCAGTCATCCACCAGAGATAGGTGTTGAAGACAATTATGTCAGCTCCTTTCCAGTGTCTTCCATGCTTATTAATGGAACCTCTTCTCACTATTCTATCAGATATCCTATGTACCACTGCATCATCTGAGTTTGATTCCAGAAGGAATGGTGCCCAGTAGAATTCAATTGTTGCATTGTATTCCTAATTTTACACCCCCACACACACGCAAAATAAGTAAAGGAAGAAGAAGAAGAAGATTTCCACATATCAAGACATTGTACTTGAAGCCCCTAAACTGTGCAAATTAAGCCTCTAAAAATTTGCATTCAAGAGTTTTGAACTTCCCAATTAGTTCAATTTAGCCTTTTGACAATTAATTATATATCATATATGTCCAAATTAAAGCATATATAGATAAAATTGACACTAAACCTTTTTCCTAGTATTAAAACCTCATAAATTTGCGTTGCTAAAGGAAATGGTGTTTAGTGTGTTTGGTTTGAGTTTTTTGGATTAAATTTTTTAAAAATTGAGTTTTTTGATTTTCATGTTTTTTGGTTTTTAGTGAATATTTTTAACATTTTAAACATTTTATTTACTTTTTTAGATACACCTTACTTAGATGTATCTAAAAAGTTAAAAAAAAAATTACGAAAAAATATTTAAAAAAATTAATAAATACATAAAAATATAAAAAAAAATATACTGAATTCTCGTATTTTTTTTGTATTTTTGATATTTAGTGAATTTTTAAAAGGTTTTTTTTACAAATTTTTTACTTTTTAGGAATATTTATGTTAGGTATGTCTTAAAAAATTAAAAAAAGAAAATTGCTTAAAATATTAAAAAAATTCAGTAAAAAATTAAAAAACACGAAAAATAAAAAAGTATAATTTTTTGAAAAGTGTTTTTAGAAAACTCTAACCAAGCTAGTTTATTTTATTTTTATTTTTTAAGGAACAAAAATTATGGCTAATTTAGCAAAATTTACTCTTTAATTAGGTTTTATAAGTATAGGATCATCTGTCTCACTCTCTGTATCGTATATTTTTTATGATTGATGTTGATGATGTGATAATATGTAAATAGTGTGGGATAGATGGGATAGAAAATAGAATAAATGATTCGTGCTCAGTGTCATATATAATGTATTTTACAGCCAAAAGTGAATAGAGAGAGAGAGAGAGTTGTAACATAATGTTACTAACCTTGGCTGTGAAAATGGTGAGGGAACCATTGGTTTTCATGGATTTGGATCCTTCAGGGATGAGTCTGTGTAGAAGACAGACCATGGAAACATATTGACCTCTGTTTAGAGAATCTCCTACAAACATCATCCTCTTCCCTCGAAGTGTCTCCAACATTAATGTCGCATTGAAACTGTACATATCATTTCATTTGTCACATTAACATTAACATGAAGATTTTGTATGTTCTAATCATCAAATCATTGCAGAGTCATAGATACGGTAATTTCCTTTTGATAAAAAATAAAAATAAAAATAAAAATCAAGAGAAAATATAGGACCTATCACATTATTTTATGAGTTAGATAGAATTTAAAATATGTTATACATAAATAGATTTATCACCATTATTTTACTATTAAATTCAAATGCACTAACGCATAATTATTAATGTGGCTTCCATTACCCTACGTATGTAATAAAAAATTCATTTATATATAACATTATTCTAGTATTTTATGAATTGCATGCTAATAAGATGGCGTCAAGGTCAAAAATTGGTGGCTATTGATTTCTGGATGATGCATATTGGTTTTTATATTAAAAAGGGGGAGAAAATGCCATGGAATCTGCTAACAATATTGCATAGCATGCATTGATTTTTAACTAATAATGCTACACACTTAAAAAAAATATTAAGAATGGTGTTAAAATATATTAACTAAATTAATCTGAATATGATATGATCCATATATATCACATCACGTTTAAATCTACATCATAAATCTTATTTTGTGGACTTTTTTATGACTATTTTTTGAGTAAGTTTATTGATTTCTAGCTGTACATCTCATCCATTATTGTTTCAGGGTTGGTTTTGAAACAATAATAGAAAACTAGTTTCATAGCACCAAACAATGTTTGACTACTATATTATTGGAAAATCCGCACATATCATATACACCTTATTATAAATTGAAATGATTTTATTATAAAATTTTATAATATTAATTATAAACTGCATAATCTCATCATAAATTAGTATAATAAAAAAATGTCATAACCAAGTTAAAAAATTTTGTAATATCAACTACCAAATTTTTGACATTTTGATATGCTAATTTGTGACGAGATTACATATTTTGTTATTAATATTATAAAATCTTGTAATAAAATTATTACACCAATTTATAATAGGGTGCCTATGGTATGCACCCCCAAGGAATGCACATCGCACGCTTTCCCTATTTTATTTTTAAAAAGCTATATTAAAAGATTGAGGTTAGTAGAACTAACCCATCCGTTAGGTTAAGAATAGCTGAAATCAAGAAATTTGAGATTTGAGTGAACATAAAGTCAGCAAAATGCACAATTCTGAACCTAACCCATTACTTCAAGTAGCTGGAAGTTCACAACCTTCCATCAATATTGAGTACCATGATTGAATGGTGTGTCCCAACAATGCAGGCTAATTAAGATTTGTTTAAGTCATACAAAAGCACCAATATAACAGTCGAATTCATTTTTCTAGAGGCTGAATGCTCCAATTATTTTCAGTTTATCCCAAACATTCTAGCACCTAATCGAAACATACTAAAAAAAAAAAAAAAAGAAGGAATAGATTTCCAATTGGATGCACAATTGGAGAGGTATTGTTAGGCCTTGGTAGGTCCATTGAGAAGGTTTTGTCAATAATCTAAATTATTAATTTTATATAATTCACTTAGTAGAATATTTGTTGAAAAAAATCAAATTATATTTCATTTGTTTTAAAAAAAAAAAAAGAAAATTGATCCAAACTTTTCATTTTTTTTAAGACAAATGTAACATCATCATATAATTATTGATGTTCAATCAAATGAATTTTTACATTGATGATCTTCTCAACCAATCTTATAAGTTGAACGAATACCTCACTAGATAAATGTTTAATTGGAGAAAATCCATTTCTTCTATAAAAAAATAAAAAAAAAAATCAAAATTTATTAAAATTTTAAATATATAAATCAGATTCATTTTAAATATAAATCATACTTCACCAAATTTCAATCTACACCTAAATTCTAAACATTTAATTATATATTTTTCCTGAGTAGAAAGAATCATCCCTTCAAAAAAAAAAAAAAAACCGCAGGTTCAACTCTATGTTTGGGAATTTTGTCCAACTATTCCTGTTTAAAAAAATAATAATAATTTGCTAATATATATATAATTAAAAAAAAATCATGCATGCACGACATTCAAGTGTAGCAGTTGAACTAACGTGATTAGTTAAGTTTATATTTTTTAAAAATAAAGAAATAAATCAGATTAGTTATAAATTTTAATGACTAGAATCATAAATCTTTTCATGAATAAGTAAGGAATTATTTTGAAGAAATAAGCTGTGTATTGCAGTTGGCAGTTATCAGTGTGCCGATCATTTATCTAATAGAAAGAAATGGAAAAGAGACACAATCTCTACATATGTTAAAAACAATCAAACCAAAAATAATATTTTTAAGGATGGGCACCATATTATTTTCTTTAGGGAAAAGTTAGGGATCATAAAAATTTTGTCATGAAAATGATCATGAAAAATTTATGATCCTTGGATTACCTTGATTAGTGTGTGGTGTTTTATTTTAAGTATAATTCAAAGGTTACAAAACTTTCATGATTATTTTCATGAAAAAATTTTCATGATACCTAGCATTACTGTTTTCCTTAATCTAAAAATATGAATTAATTGTTGTATGATTCAAATTTCCGAGTAGAAATTAAAAAAAAAAAAAAAAAAAAAAAAACATGCATACCTCGGAAGAGAACATCCGTGAGGCTGCCATCTCCACAACCGGTAGTCCTTGTCAGGCCGACCGTGTTCCTGACATGTCAGCTGCGGCTGTATATAAGGACACTCCGATTCCTCGTAAAGCGGCCGATTCTCCTCATCCCAAACCCACTTGCCACTGAACACGTCACACCTTTCGTTTCCCCGTCCCACGGAAAACGGCAACTTCACCTTCTTCTTCCCTAACAAAACCCAAAAACAACAGTTGTGTGATCGGTTTCTGTGTAATTTGAAAATGGAAAATTAAAATGAAAAGGCGGGTTCACTCACCAGCGCCGCGACTAGTTTTTGTGATGGGTAGGTTAGAGGTGTAATTGAGTTGGGAGAAGAGGCAGGAGAAGTCTTCGCTGTAGAGGATGGTGACGAAGACGATGAAGGCGAATAAAGTGAAGAGGTAGTAAGGAGAGAGACGGGCTTTTCGAAGGAAGGACGAGGACGGAGATGAAGAGGAGGAGAGAGGTGTCTTCATCTGTTGTTAGATCGAATTAAGGTTTGTCATGGAATGAAACACACAAAGCTTATGAGAGGTGTTGTAAACATGTGAAGTTGTGTGGTAGAATAAATACAGCTCCACTAATAATAATATTGGTCGGACAAGTAAATGAAATGCCATTTTTTAAAAACAGAATACATTTTGATTACCTTTTAACCGTGTGATTTTAATTGCCTTTTGAGATTAATTGAAGAAATAAAATGAATTTATCTGGCCGTCCTCCATGTTAATGTATGAAGATTTGTTGATTTAGAGTTGAATTAGTTGTTTTTAAAATCTCCAATAGGTTTATTTATTTATTTTATTCATAGATGATTTTACAAATGAAGATAAAATACAACACATAATTGATATAAAGAAACTTTCAAAGTAGGAGGGAGAAATTCTAAGGAGGCAAATCCCTTCTAATCTAAAATCTGGACTGAATGGCGTTATTTGAACTCATGGGGTCCATTACAAATTCCATTTCAATGATTCAAATAGTTCATCATTTTATTGAACACTTCATGTGTATTTCATTCACACAAAAAATTAGATCGATTTGATAATCATAACATAATTAATTTATCACTTTTTTACCAAAAAGAAAAATAGACAACAATTATGTTTTTACAAATTTTGGATTAGAAGAGATCCTTCTCCAAATTGTAATTAATATATAAGGAATAAAATCTGCACAGAAGTGGTGAAATTCGAACTACTAACATTTAAGTGAAGTGTAGGGATTCTGGCATGTTATAATCTTAAAATGTTAAATTTTTTATAACCATACAATAATAGTTCAAATGTTAGTTTTTGATACACCCATTATATGATTCAATTTTCGCTATATAATGTAATCATGTGTGCCAAATTATATATTTTGAAAATGCAAATTTTAATTGTCCGAAATTTGAGACACCATTCATGCGTCTCTTTTGTGCTCCAATGCCAAATTTAAACTTTTTTCATTGTAACACCTTCAATAGTTATTTTTAAAATCAAAGATGAGGAAATGAAAAGAAAAAAAAATTTCTATATATTATTTATTTTCTATTTAAATTTATAATCTAAAAATAATTACATATTTTTATCCCCTCCCTGTAACTGTAGGAAGATTTGTTGATTTGAATTGAATTGAAGAGTTGTTTTTTCCACCTGATTTAGGTGCATAATGCAGAATTCTATACCTAAAAGGAAAAAAGGAAATAGAAATAACACCATATAGATGCGCATGACAGCCGATCTTCTTCCCAATCCTACCTTGCCGGACTGATTGTGACCCTCTGATTTGATGACATATCAAAGTCCAATTCGATGATCGTTAATGTGAACAGTGTATTTTCATCATAACACCTGATCACAGCTTCTCTCTGTCGTGAGAATTTATTGACTAGTCTTGGGACACCATTACGTGGTATCCCAACGATGTTGTGATTAGAGGAAATGATGGGTTCACAAATTTGTGTATGGTGATTGAGAAATATAAGGGGCATGGTGAATTATGATTGGTATGAGGTATGGTCACTTGGCTCCAAGATCAGTCAATAATTTTTGGAGAATTTTTTTTTAAGATTCCTAATATTTAGATTTTATAAGATAAATGACATAGAATATTTTCATAGTAGTTAAGGTCCTCAATATTTTCATACAAAAAATTCGACTCAGAGAAATTTCGGCCCTAACACAGAGAAATTTCAATTTTCATAAAGAAATTTCTCTGATTTCACAAAAAAATCTCGCCTGACTCAAAGAAATTTCAATTTTCACTTAGAGAAATTTTGAAATTTCTCTGTGATTACAGAGAAATTTTATTGAGGGATCTTAGTTAATAAAAAAAACATCTTGGACCTCTTCTACTACACAAAGTTGGATAAGATATTTCACTAATTTTCCCATAATTTTTCCTCTGTCATACGGTAAATTGAATAATTTTTTAATTTTTTTTGGAAGAATTTCATGTCAGTGAGATTTTCAAAATTTAATTATAAAATCATGAAAAAATTTATAATTTTACTTTTCAATATTTGTGATGTTTATTACTAAGTTGAAAATATTTTTTCGAATCTACTGAAGTGTAATTTTCGTCTCTTTTTTTTTTTTTTTTTGGTCTAATAAACTATTTTACAAATGATCTTTAGGGATTCAAATTGATATTGGGAGCACGATACAGGAATGTGATACAATTGTAAGTTTTTTTTATTATTTTTTTTAGTTACAAAGTCAAGTGGAAAAAAAGAAAAAAGAAGCCAATCTTAAAGTTATGCTCATATAAAAGTATACATAAAAACTAATAATATGTGATTTAAATTCATTTTAGATGTAACCAGATATTATTTCTGGTCACATCTAAATTGAATTTAAATTACACATTAGTTACTATTTGCATAGAAATGGAATATATGAAGTGCAAAGAAAAGAAAGTATATATAAAAATTAATGTGTAGTCCAAATTCATTTTAGTTGTGATCTCTGCCAATTGTAATCTCATTAGAGGGTAATTATTAAATACTCCCAGAGCACAATCTAATATTGCCGACGTTATGGTCCAATGATTTTTTATTGCAAGGTTTTTCTAATATGTGGTTACTATTAAATTTTCAACAATTAATCGTATTAAATTTTTTTGAGTAATTATATGCCACATTAAATTTTGAAAGAATCCTTTGTATATTGTGTTTTTCAAAAAATTTAGAATGTTAGATTGAATTTGAGGGCATTATATTGGGGTAAAAAAAAAATAAAAAAAGAAAAGAGAATTACCCATATAAAAGCGTGCTTCCTCAAAATTTTGCAAGGACCAAAACCCTTACCCACCTCCCTTAGCCCCTGCCACCACACTCAATAAATTTAGATTACACATCATTTTTATTTTATAAATATATTCTTATGTACCTAATATTATTATTTTTGCAAAAGGAAAAAACTCAAAATACTCATGACGAAGCCAATAGAGCCAAGAGCTCATTAATGATGAAGTGTAGTAGGTATGCATAATGCATGATGATTGTGAGGGAAGCTATTATGTCGCTTGGCTTCTAAGTTAAGGTTTGCAATAAATAAATAAATAAATAAAAGATGGCAAATCATTTTCACCACTTTTTATAGCATAATTGCGTATGCATCCAAAAAAGTGAAGGAGTAATATATAAATTAAATAAAAGGGGTTTAGGTAGATTTGTGTGTGATTTTTTTGGTGAAATTTCAACTTCATTTGGTTGGTATCATATGCCTTCTTCTACTCTATTCATCAGTAGAAGAATGGAGCAGCTCAGAATCAGCTGACTAACCAAATTTTCAATTGATTGATCAACTAAGATGATATAAAAAAAATATTTGATTGTTTTTTTCTTCCTTTCTTTGACAAACAGGTCATTAACTTTTAGTTTATTTGCAGGACAGAGACTGTACCAGTGATTATATACATACATAATTGGAGATTTTTCTTTTAAAAATGTCTGATATTAAGATTTTATAAGATAAAGGACATACAAAATTTTCATAATAGTTATAGTTTCTCAACATTTTCACTGAGAAAATTCGAATTAGAGAAATTTCATCCAACTCAAAAAAATTTTGTCTCCAACACCGAGAAATTTCAATTTTCACAGAGAAATTTTATCGAGCAATCTTAGCTAATAAAAAAAATATAATTTAGACCTCTCCTACTACACAAAGTTAGAAATAGATGTTTCGATAATTTTCCCTGCATAATTTATAGGCATAATTTCTATAATTTATCTCTTATAATTTGGTACTTCTTGTTTTAATTGTATCAATTTTATAATCAATTTTTTTAGGACTTAGCTTCCCTCCAGTTCCAGATCGAATTGAAGGGCATTGTTGGGCTCGTGGGGACCCACCATGGGTCCCATTTTGATAATCCGAACCGTTCAATATGTAGAACTCATCGAATACTGTATACTTGTAAAAAATTACATTGATCGGATATCGATAGCTATCTCATCGGATCAGATTTCTATCAACCGTGTATTTTTTCACCGTCCATTGTTTTTATATAAAACTGATTTGATCACGTAACTATCGATATTCAATCAACGTAATTTTTCAAATATGTAGTACTCGACGAGTTCTACACATTGAACAGTTCGAATTATCGAAACGGGATCTATGGTGGGCCTCTACAGGCCCAACAGTACCCTCCAATTCGATCTGGGACTAGAGGGAAGTTAGTGCCATTTTTTCACGGAGTTGGGGTGCCTGCTGCGCATCCAGCACAACAGGCACTGCTGTGCCGCCTTATGGGCTTATTTCGAGGTCCATTTTAATAATCAAACTGTTCACATTTTAGAGTACATCGAGTAGAACGTACTTGTAAAAAATTAAGTTAATCGAATATCATTAATCCTTTCATCCACTCACATGTATCTTAATAAATAAATGACTTGTGATTTGAAGTATTAAAATGAATACAAATTTGTGTAGATGAAAGGGTTAACGATATCCGATTAACTTAATTTTTTACAAGTATATTATACTTAATGTACTCTAAAATGCGAACTGTTTAGATTATCAAAATGAATTCCGAAATAAGCCGATAAAACAGTACCGTGGTGCCTGCTTTGCTGGGTGCACATAGTGCAAATTTAGACTAAAATCAATAGGCAAAATATTCTCTAAATTGACAAAATAGACAAATTCCAGAAACCACAAGTGTAATTTGCCCATAATATATATATATATATATATATATAGAAGGAGAGAGAGAGAGAGAGTAATACAATACAAATAATAATAAAAAATATATCAATACAAAATGACGTGGCAAGCCCTCATCTTATTACTTTAAAACAAAAGACCCATCATCAGCTTACCTGGATCTATTTGATTTTTATTTTTTTTATAATTATTTTCACATATACAAAAATAAAAATGATTTGTATTTTAAATTTTTTTAATTAGTTTTCCAAGTGAAGGCTTCCATAGTGTTGACACAATGTGCCTTTTTGATTTTCAAAAGTACTCTTCTAACCTATTTAAAATACAAAATTATATAGAGAGAATGTTGGGATCCAACATCTTTATCATCTTTATCATTTGAACAGCACACAACATATAAACTTTTAAATCAAAATTAAATTTCTATTTTACAAATTTAACAGTACACCCGACTAGTACTATTATAAAGAAAAGGAACCCAACATCTTTATCATTTTTTTGGTTTTCCAAAATATCCCTACAGCAATTAGGTGGATAATTGTGCCCTAAATTTACAACAAAAAATAAATAAATAAAAAATAAAATAAAATTTCTCAACTTTTAATTTTGAATTTTGAATTCAGTCATAAAATGTACTATCATATTCTTCTAGAATAAATAATCATATACACATTTAATATATAGAGGCCCCGTTTGTTTGGAGAGTTAGAGGGGAGATTGAGATTGGTAGTGAGGTGGGACCTACTAATATTGTGTTTGTTTTGAGAGATGGGGAGGGGATTGATAGTGAGTTCCGGATTAGGATGGGCCTCCTAAAGGGGATTCGGATGAGCCTAGAGAACTGGGTATTAGAAAAATAGTTCGGTGGACTAGAAATTTTTTATTTTTATTTTTATTTTATTTTTTTACATGTCGGGCATTTTTTTTTTTGAACATTAATATTTAATTTTTTGTATTTTTTGTTAAATAAAAATCATTATTTTATTTTTTTTATTTTATTTTTATTTTTTAAAATTTTTTTACATGTTGGGCATTTTTTAAAAAACATTAATTTTTAAAGTTTTTGTATTTTTTATTTGTTTTATTATTTTATATTTATTTTATATAAAAATAATTTAACAATCCCTACTCTAACAACTATCTTTAAAACAAACACAATTTTATTTAATTTCTTCACTATTAATTTCCTCATTATCAATTCTTTTTATTCTATCTTTGAAAACAAACGGAGCCAGGAGGAGAACAGCACAAATATTCTTTTATAAACCTACGGTTTATGAGGCATAAAAAAAGTGGGTGGGGTGGCAAATTATTAATGTGAGAACAGTTGAGGATTGAGCACAATAAGGTCTCTTTTGAGAAAGTGCTAAAAAAAAATCATTTTATTAATTTATTAATTTATTTAGATCATATGATATTTTTATTTTTTTATATATTTTTCGTAATAAGTGAAAAAATTAATTTTTTTAATACTTTCTAAAACAATTTTAAATATGTTTACAATATATATCGCAGATGATGAAGAGTATAAATATGTTTAAAATATATAATTAAGGTTATTTTGAATATAACTTATAAATTGATTTTTTTATTATGAAAAGATATACCAAAAAAAATAAAATAAAGAGATATTGTGATAAATTAACTTTTTTTAATGTTACCAAAAATACCTTAAAATAAATGTTGTGATCTGTTGTTTTGTTATTATTGTGTAATTAATGAATAAGTTGGCATTTGGAAAAAATGATTGACTTGTACAGCAACAAAGCCATGTGGTAGTTCCTTTTTCTTACTCTCTGTCACTTCAGAAAACATCTCAATTCCAACAACTTTGTTAGTGTCAAAAATTGACTTGCTATGTATAGTTTTGAAAGCTCCTCCCTCTCCGACTATTTCCTTTCATGATTTGGGATGTCCTCTTCACTACTAATGTCAATATATATCCACTAGATAATTTTTGCTAACAAAATTTCTGTTTGATTGTGAATTTTAATGATGAGTGTAGCTCTACAGCAATCCATTTCTTGCATTTTAAGCTTTCCACTTCGGAAAAATAAAATCCACATCACTCCTATAGAGAAAGAGAAAAGAAGCTCAATCCTATCTCAAATAGTTTGTCCAATTCTTATATGTGGCGTGAAATTTTAAAAATAAAAAACATGAATGCGATATAATTATATTTTATTTATTGGGATTATGTTTATATTTTGGGAGATTCTATTTACACGCCATTAATCCTTTCAGTTAGGAGTGCTCGGCAGATATTCCTATCGACCTAAACCAACTGAATTGAACCGATCCACCGCATTTTGAACGGATGCATGATGATGAGCAGACGGTTGCAGATTGATTTTTTTCAATCTATCTAGTTTTGGACGGATAACGGATTTGAGGTTCCTTTGGCCACAATTGAACCGCCAAAACGGAAGCACCTCTAATAATTTATAAGATTTTGTATTTTCAATTTGTTTAGATATTCTGTTTATGTTTTTAATTAAAAAAAAAATTTAGATATTCTATTATGTTTTCAATTTAGAAATCCTTTTATCAAATGCACTTATTGATATTTGGTATTTTTGTGTGAAAAATATATGGTTTAATTTTGTCATTCTTTTTAAAAAAAAATCAAATTAAATAATTTTTGAATTAAAAAAAAATAATGAAATAGTTTTGATAATGCATGATTTCTTATATGTATTTATTATTGGTATTTGACAATTTACTTGATGATCTTTTGGTTATGTTGAGTTGGATTGTTATCCAAAACAAAAAAAAAAATGTTGACAAGTTGTTGTATTATGTTCAAAATTTATGAAAGTTTAAACCGTCAAATCAATTCGCATTCATCCGCCAATTCGCTTAATCTGCATACCCCAATCCAGTAAACGGATGCAGATTAAAGGTTTCCCAGCCACAGCCAAACTGCAAGCACCCCTACTCTCAGCACACACCATTTAATCATTAAATTTATATGACAATAATACCTTCAAATTAAATGATTATTAAAGACAATATGGATGTATATGTACTCATTCAAGTAATTCACAGATGAAAACATAAATCTCTCTTTACACACCATCACCTATACATTATATCTTTTAAAGCAAATCTCTCTTCCAACATTGTCCATCTTCACCATTATAATCTAACACACTACACTCATCATTATAATCTAACACACTACGCTCATCATCTTCGCTATTATAATTTTCACCATTATTTTTCAAACTCAAAACATTATTACCTTTGAAGATTTAGGATTTTAAGAATATTGAAATCAATTAATTTTGAAGATATGCATACCATGGATGACAATCTGATTATTGAGTTGAAATAATATAACAATAAAAAGGTTAGTTTACTTTTTTGTTTATCTCATTCGTATAGAAGATGGTTTATTCATTTTTCACGTATTCGGACAATCAAAGTCGAACATTTATAAAATGTTCAATTATTTATATTTGAACAAAATTATTTTGTTCAAATTATTAGCGTTGATCAAATATCAAATGTTCATACATAAAAAATTAAATATTTTGGTTGTATTGTGCACCAATTTATTAACTTAGGTTAAAAAAGAAAAATTATGGTGTAAACTGACATATTTTTATAATCTAAAAATTATTATTATATATATGTACATACACTAAACAATAGTATGTATTGAAAGAATTGATGATGTGTAAATAGCATTACCCTATATTTTTTAAGATAAGATGAGCATATTTCTTTTGTTATTGGAGAAATGTACAGCCATGTGATTGGCCGAAACTACAACCCCTCGCACTACCATATTTCTTCTGTTATTCAATCAACATAAAATAAAATTAAAAAAAAAATTTGTAAAAGATTAAAAAAGTTAGGGTTTATAAAAATAAATAAATAAAATATTCAGATAACTACATAAAACCTTTAAAAATAATCTAATATATTAGGTAACAAAATGACAAAAGAGGCTTGTCTTGATGTATGTTTTAATTTTAAAATCTTAATTTACAAATTGTATAAATTTTATTTTCTCTTATAGTACTCTGTGAATGATATTGCATAACATATAATAAAACACTACAAACTAATTCAATAATAGAAAATCTTCATGACTATCTCCCTAAAAAAATTTCTTGAAACATAGCATTGCTCTTTGCTCAATAATCCTTGTAAGATGAATAGTACACATTCCGAGATGGACTCATTGAGCGAGAGAATTCACATTTCCTTTTTAAATAAGGTATAATCAAAGAAATTTTAGATCATAATCAAAATAATATTATAACCAGCATCACAATAAATCATAATTAATATCACAATATGTATAACTAAATTATGATCAAATCATAACTAACACTTAACAAATCATAACCAAAAATCTTAAAAATCATAACTAGGGCATAAAATTTCCCTTTTAACAAACAAGGAACATTAATTTTCTTTGCACTTTTAAACCAGCCCCACACTAAATTCATCAACCAAAAATGGAACCATATCATATATCCAAAGGAAAAATGAGCCAATAACTCTCTATAAGGTTTTTTTTTTTTTTTTTTTTTTCTCTCCTTTTGCTTTCCAATTTTTTCTTCTTGTTTTTTTGTTGGTTGAAGAGCAAGGGGTAAGGGTTGAAAAAAGGCTATGGAACCAAAAACATAATAAAAAAAATTTTCTAAAAAATAAAGCATGTAAAAAAATTTAATACAATGTGAACCAGATCCCAAATAAATATAACCGAGCACACTGCATTTTCTTCCAATTTTTTCAAGCACGGTCGGTACTCCTGTAAGGTTCTCTTTTTTGATAGCAGGTCCACATGAGATACCCTCGGCCCAAATCCAGGGCAACACCAACCCAATCCATTACAAGACAGACCTCAGTCGAAAACAACCCACCATTCATCTCAGTTCCCCTTAACCACAGAAATATCCGGCCGGGCTCGACGGCCATCAAGCTGGTGCCCATAGCAAACATCCACCACTCCAGTGGCAAAGTTGGCCCAAGCCCAGCCCCAGCCTAAGCCTAATATATAATCAGGCCAAACCCAAATCTGAATCCGTTGGCCATAATAGGACCTAGAGTAAAAGCAAGCCCATATTTTGTCAGAATTCATCTCAGACTCTCATTCAAAGACCAGGCCCAAAAAAATAATAAAATAACAAACCAACTTTGATTAGATCATATTTCATTCAGTTTAGTACACACTTTGCCATTGAGCATACTACACGATCTCTGAACTTGGGTGCAAGCAAAAATAAAAAATAAAAAATAAAAAAATAAAAAAAAAATACTGTCAAAACTGAACAAAAATGATTATGTTGCTCAGATTCAAAATTTTAACAGTGACTACAAACAATCAAATGAATAATATATTGATGGAGGAAGAGAAGATGCCCAATGTATAGCGGCCGTGTGTCCAGAAAAGGGATAATAAAAATCTGCTGTGATATAGCAAGCAGCCCTGATTGACTAAAATCCGGTGTCCAAACTGAATCTGATTGCACTTGTTTGCTGAATGCTAGCAGTAAAGCCAAGACGATTGAAGATTACTTCACTAACAAAAGTCAACTGAAGACGACACTCAAAAGTTGACCGGAGAATAGGAGCTTCGATAACCTTCAGAAGGTCCTTTAAATTTCCGCACCAACAACATAAACATACTCTGCAAACAGTAGGAGAAAGACATAAATTTTAATGTTAATTTGTAATTTAATAGGTTTTATTGGTTTATTAGTCTTTAACTCTGGTAGTTTTCTTTTTGGAAACTTTTTAGTAAGGTTTTCTTGGATGTAATGGTTTTATAATATTGAGTTCAGAGAATTAGAGTTTCTTCTATTTTCTTGTGTGGCATTTCTTTTTGTCAGCATCGCATAGTTTTGAACTTCCCAAGAATTCCTGCTTCCTTTTTTGATTTTTTTCTAGCCAAACAAGATCCTATTTCTTATACCAAAAAAATGAAGCTAAAGAATTACTAAAACTGAAACAATTTACCCCCCCAAAAAACATCTGGCAGTATATTTCGAGCCATAATACATTAGGAGAAATATGGGCAGCAAAGATTTAAACATTGAAGGAATACCTGAGCTCTATGGGGTAAACTGGCCCAAAATTCCAAATTAGGAATAACCTGAAAAAACAGAAAACATATGTTACACACGAGTTAAACACTAAGGAAACCCAGATAAAAGCTAGCTTGATTGAACATGGTATATGTTATTTTCGCATAGTTTTACACATTGTTGTCAAATTGCGAATTAAGTCGTGATTCATTTTGCTAAAATAGTTAATTATGAATTGTAAGATTCACTTTGTAAAGCATTATCTATAACTGTATATATATATAAATACACACTGTGTTTAGAACAAAATAAATAGTAATTGCATATATGTATATATACATATAAAACTATGTCTACCAATATAATTAATTGATCTCTTTTTCAAAAACGACGCCCAATTAGTACACATTAATGTGTATTTAGGAGAAGAAAGATTGGGTGCACACCTAACTTTTGGCATAATACACAAAATGGTTGCCCCGAAACTTGAATCCATAACCTCAAGATTATTAGGCCAAGGTTTGTTAAGGTTTTACCATTAATTGATCTCTTTTTTATTTTGCAAAAATGATGCCATTTCATGTATTATGTAAACAAAATAGAACACAGTAAATCATAACAAATCATAGTAAATCACAATGAATTGTAGTGAATCTCAATTGAATCATAAGATTCACTTAATTTAACATTCAACAATGCAAATCAAATAGTTTTGGTTAAAACTCGTTTTGAATTGTATAAATCAAATCCTGAATTGTAAGATTCTAACCACCATGTTTTCAAATAACATGTCATGAATAGTTAATTAATTTCTAACTGATTAAAATAGATTTTCATAAATCTGACAATGTATATAAAGCATCAAGTCTAAATCAAGCTCAATGATGAAATCTATTATCAAGTTTGACCGTACAAATAATTGAATTGACAATGCCCTGCAAGAACAAGCAATATATTCTAAACCCACGCTAAAAGGCTTAGGGTAATTTTATTTTAGAAAAAATTATCAGAAAGTTCCATATGGGAATCAGTTACTCCAATCAGTTGGATTTTCTAATACACTGATCGGTCCTATTTGTTTTGACAATCTTACCATGAGATCCTATTTTAAATTTTGGTATGATTTGGTGGATGTTTCTACCCTTCCTTATTGGAGGACACCATCTTAAGGAAGTTGGATCCAATTTTTGGATCACATTTCCGTCATTCCAACGCAACACTCAAATATAGGACTTCAACACTCCAAAAAAATTCTTCAGTGTACTTTTCCCAAACGTAACACTCCAACACTAAAAAACCACTTAACGTACTTTTCCCAAATATAACATTCCAACACTAAAAAACTCCTTGGTGTACTTCCATAACGTAACACTCTAATGAAACACTCCAAGGTAACACTCCAAAAAAAAATACTCCAACATAACACACTAAAAAACTTCTTAGTTTATTTTTCCCAAATAAAACACTCCAACACTTAAAACTCTTTAGTGTACTTTTCCATGACATAACACTCCAACGTAATACTCCAAGATAACACTCCAACGTGAAACACTAAAAAAACTTTTAGTATACTTTTTCCAGACATAATACTCCAACACTAAAATACTCCTTAATGTACTTTTCCCAAATGTAACACTCTAATAACGTAACACTCCAAAAACATAACACACTAAAATATACCTTAGTGTGCTTTTCTCAAATGTAACACTCCAACTTAACTCCCCAAATCTAACACTCTAATATGGTGGCAAATGAGTTATTATACATCCAAAATGACTAAATGGATTACAAGAAAAAAAAAATATGAGACTATATAAGTCACAAGTTCAAAATATGAGACTTATTGGTCAATCTCCCTTTATTTTATAATACCCACTAATGGCCAAAACGATGCCCCCTTGTTTGTGCGGAGTCCACAACGTAAAACAATACAATAAAAAATATATATCATAAAGCAGAACATTTTAATCCCCAAAATCATGGGTAGACAGCACTCTATATGGGAACACATAAAGATGAAAATTAAAGTTGAGAGAGAGAACATACATCTATGCCACGAATGCCAAGGTAGAAAAAACGATAAACAATACCGGCCAGCAGATACCCTCCAAAGAGGCATAAGATTCTGAAAAATCAAAGCAATTAGTGAATATCGAGTCCTTGGAAAACCAGAGATTAAGGCAATTAAATCTTATACATATTACATATCAGTTTAGTTTTGGTTTTAGAATCTATTATTTGAAAAATGCTAAAAACTAATTTGGTGAACAAATAATGAAAAATTCAAAAATAATCTCATTTTCTTCTTCTTTTTTTTTTCTTTCTTTTCTTTTTTGGGTGCAAAAATAATTTTTGAAATATTTAACCAATTTAGTTTTTAGCATTTTTCAGAAAAATATATTCTGAAAATGGAACAAAACTGGGTGCAAGGCTAAAATTGAAAATTCCTTACATGGTTATGAAGGTGCCAAACCAGCCCAGTCCTTTCCCATGGACAGATACTATTTCGGCACAACCAGAAGGGTGCCTTAGTAGTGTAGCCTGATAGTGGAAATGAAACAAGAACTTGAATCAACTGTGAATCGTGCATGAGAACACTACTATTGAACTTATCAAATGCCAACGGAAGTTGAATAGACAAAAGAGAAACAATGCATGTAATTCACAGTCTTGGTCAAATTAAGATCTTTGAGATCAAGCAAGCATATATTAAATCAGTAGTATAAAAGAAGTGAGGTACAGAGCCAAAAAGTAACGCACCACCAGTCATAAATAACATAGTTGTTTCTCTAATTTCACAACCAAAATTTATTCATGCAAAAACAAACACCCAACAGATGATCTTTCCATTCTCCACTTCCAAGTTTGCATTACACGTCAACAGGATGTGTTTAGTTGAAAAGATTGAATAATGTTAGAAAAACTAATTAGTTTACTAACAAACATACTAACTAGTTGAAAAGATTTGGTGTTATGAGGCATCTCAGCTGAAGGCACCATGTAAACAGGTATGATATACTAGTACAAAAAGAAGAATGCCCAAAGAGATTTTAATTAGCTCAATGAATGGAATTGGGAAATAACCTCTCAAGCTATTGGCTTCTTCTTACGATAATGAACCAGTGAATAGGCAGAGATGAATGGTAACGCTCAGAAAACCTAGTAAGACTTTAATTCCAACAACTCAAAAGTCAAAATTTCAGAATTATTCTTACTATATACACCCAATCTTTTCTTCTGATAAATATATATATATATATCCTTCTACAAAGAACAGCAAAAAGGTGGGAAAAAGAATATGAGGAAAAGGGTATGTCACCTGTCTCTATAAGGAAAGGAACTCCATTAGATAACGTAAACAAAGTGTCAAACAGTGTGCATGAGCAGAATGCCCATAAGCCCATAAAACAAGAACATGGCCTCATACTCTAATGTATAAAGAACACCTATTTACACAAACAGCCTCCGAGATCAATAATTGGCTCTTACACGTCATGTAATTCAACACCTACCCGAGTTTAGTGTCTTTAGACACTTCCACCATCAGTTTGCTATATCATCAGAAAGTATAACACTCAAAACAGTAGAAAATGTATAGGTATTCTACTTTACAAATGCATTGCTAGTGCACCAACAAACCACATAATCACAATGAAAAACACTAACTTTACTAGACCACCAAGCACTGAAGGATTGAATGCAAATTCGATAAACTCGAAGCACTTACATAATCGCAAGTCCCAACTTTCTCCAGTGCCAGAGGTTCCTGAAATATGGGAATATAAATATTCAAAGGCCATAAAACCAATATTAATCTAATTTTGAGGAAAAGCTAATGTAAAAAAAAATGAAAAGGAATGCAAGAAACAAGCTCACTTGAACTCCACTTGAATCACAGATCACAGACACAGCAAGTGAACAGTTGAGTTCCGAGAAGTTATTTGACATCGTAACAACAACACCCATGTGGGGACTCTTTTCATCTGTCATATTAAAACAAAAAACAGTAATGTTTGACAACCTACACCCCACAACATCACAAGGGAAAAACAATACACGTTATGGAAAACTCCAACTCGATAAAGCACAGGACCAAGCTATTTCAAGGACATACCATCACATATGCCAAAAGGCAGAACAAGGGAACCATAACAAGCAGAACTAGTATTCCTCTTCCTTCATCTAACAAAATTAGGGGAGGAACTTACCAATGAGATCAATTATCATGCTTGACGTACGCCCAACAGTAGTACATACAGGATAACCTGCAGATACCACATAAATCCAATCAGCAGAACATCTAATGCACTCAATGTTAAGGAAGGAGATGGAGAAGAACAACTCTCTCTCTCTCTCTCTCTCTCTGCACTCAATGTTAAGAGGACAGAAGTATTGTTGGGCTATCGTGTTTAAATTGAATGAAGAGTGGCAAACAAGAAACACTCATCATAAATATGTAACTCATTGGTTTCAGGACCATTCTATAACATGCTAGCAGTTCTCAATACTTCATCAACAATATATTCATGAATTTGCTCTATTTGTTTAGGTCAAAACTCAAAAAGGCATAGCAACTAGTGCAAAGAAAATTGGTAAATCACAGCAATATTGCAGGGTGCTTAACATGAATAGGTCAAGTCCTCGTACTTCTTTGAGAACACACCAGTGCAGCAATATTACACTATTGTCCAATCACTAGACTAAGCCTCACACAATTGGCCAACTCTAGATCTCCAAAAACATGTAAAAGTTGTGTCTTCATACCCATGGGAATATGCAGATGCAGTGATATTTCCCAATAACTGATGATTAGAATGAGTCCTCCTCGCCATCATCAGCCAAATCTACCAAAAAAAGGTGAACAAAAAGGTCCAATACAAACAATTGGACTTGCATAAATGTGAGAAAACTTTAGATGAGGGTTGTTAAGATCTTTGTGATGGCATTCCACATGATTTGTTTACAGGGTAACATGAAATGTGATCCTAAATATAAAATTAAAATTGTTATAAAAACCTTTTTCTACATTTAAACAATTTTCTATTTGTATTTTGTAATGATTAACAACGTGTAGTACCATAAAAACTTTCAAGAATGTTTACCTCCTATCTTGTGAGCCACAAGTGCACTACAGCCCATGCCACAATGTGATGGACCCCCACAGTCCTATAATATCAAAAAGACATTCAAGTAAGTTGGAAATCGAATAAAATCTGCAGTGGAGAAAGAATACTCAGTTTTTCCTTTTATAATATAATCAATCATAATATTAAAAAAGAAAATATGAATAAATATTGGATCATGCATGTAACTTGGATAGTTCACCAAAAAAATCCACGCATGGTCTCGGCAAGGGCTGGGACTGTCAAAAATTAGTTGGCTTCCTAAACATCTATATTTCTACGGTAAATTACACTAACCTCCCCTGAGATTTAGAGAAAATACAATTAGCCCGACACTTTTGACATAATTATACCGACCTCCCTTAATGTTTTAATTCACCCAACATTTGGCGCCTTTTTCATCAGTAATTCATTAGTTGTATGGATGAAAAAAACTGATGTTATCTCTTTTATTCTAAAATGTATGTTTTACCCTTGTTTATTCATGTGTCTATACACCTTTGCATTAGTTTCTATCACTTTAGTCTTCGTAAAAAGGAAGTTAATGCAATTATGTCAAACTTATGGGGCTTATTATTATTTTTCTAAACCTCGAGATTTACCAATATTTTCAAATATAGCCTGATTGAATGATACATAAGCTGCCACTGACCTAGAAGACCTGTTTGTAATACCCCTGTTCTGTATTATGTTAATTGGTCCCTAATATGAGCATGATTATGTGTTTAGCATGATTTCATATGTCATTATGTGAATATACTTGATTTTGAAGTTCTATCTGTTCACCGTAGAAATATCTGTTTGAATAATCTGTTTTGGAAATTAAATTGAGGGCCCTATCGGCCACAAAACCCGAAATTGATTACGCCATTGTGATTAGCGTAATTTTTTTTAGAGCCTACGGTGAAATTTAATTGAAAATTGATTCGGATTAGATTAAATTGATTTATTTAATAACTTTGTGCTCAAATTGTTTAATATTATTATAATGCCAATAGTGGGTTTTGTTGGAAAAGGGCACTACACCCTCTATTCTCTCTATTTGTTTCATTTTGACTAATCTGGGGACTCAAACTAGAGAGGGTCGGCTGTTAGAGAGAGAAGGGGAGAGAATTGGGTGATTTTGGCTCAAGGATTGGGGAACTTGAAGATTAGACCCAAGGTTTTGTTATAATTTGGGAGATTGAACTCTAGGTAAGTAAACTCATGACTTTTTGTTTGTAAATTGTGAATTCAAGTTTAATAGATGGCCAAGAGCATGAATTAGTTTGAATGTGAGGGAATTGAGTTATATATGTTGAATTTAGAGGCTTAGAACACATGCATGTAAGAAATGGACATGAATCTCCATGTTTGAACACAATGTGTGTGATTTATGTTGGATATTGTTTGAAAACCATGTATTTGAACCTCTCTTCACCAATTAAGTTAATGTAAATGTATATTTCTCACATGCAAGAGTAGATCATGGAGGTATGAGCTTTGCATGTTGCAATTTGATATGTTGGTGATGAATTTAGATTAATTGGAGACATGCATATAAATGATATAAGGAATTGAGCCTCCTAATGTTGTAAACTTGTGTTGGTATCATGTTAATATGTGTATATTTGAGATTTGGGCCATAACATGCATGTTTTGTTGGTTGAGAATCGATTTGGAGCTCAAGAACTCAACCTGGGATTTCCAGATTTTTGGTGTCCGCTCGAGCGGAAAATCGTGTTCCCAGCATTTTGACAGACATGGTTTCCGCTCGAGCAGAGGATTTGACGCTCGAGCGGGGAGCTATGGAGACAGGCAGTCCGCTCGAGCGGCCGAGATCACGCTCGAGCGGGAATTTGAGATAACCAGCACTTTTGCAGGCTTAAGGGTCCGCTCGAGCGGGGAAATCCACGTTCGAGCGAGGACCCTATTTTCTGAAATCCTGTTTTTACATTCTGTGTTCTGTTTTTCCGTTCTCTTTCACCTGTAAGCACTCTTCGGCATATGTTAAGCATTGTAAATGAGTTAATGAGATAAGAATAAAGCCTAAAGAGGAATATGTGAATTAAAGAACAGATTGAACTACCCTTTTGTGTTCATGAAATGTGTAGGGTCAAGCTCCAGGGCAAATCCACAAGTCGATCACTGTGAGTAATATCGATATCTGAATGCTTGCGAATGTCCAATTGTTTATTCCCTTATAAGCTTTATGAATTGCTAATTGGGATTATGGACGTAAGTCTGACATAGATAAATGAATGGACCCAAGGTCGTTTTAATAAACATAAATGGACCCAAGGTCGTTTTGATAAACATAAATGGACCCAAGGTCGTTTTGTTAAACATGAATGGACCGAAGGCCATTTTGTTAAACATGAATGGGCCGAAGGCCGTTTTGACATAAATGAATGGGCCAAAGGCCGTTTTGATACGAATGTATGGGCCGAAGGCCATTTGACATAAACGAATGGGCCGAAGGCCGTTTTGACATAATCGAATGGGCCGAAGGTCGTTTTGACATAAACGAATGGGCCGAAGGCCATTTTGACATAAACGAATGGGCCGAAGGCCGTTTTGACAAAATCGAATGGGCCGAAGGTCGTTTTGACATAATCGAATGGGCCGAAGGCCGTTTTGACATAAACGAATGGGCCGAAGGCCGTTTTGACATGAACGAATGGGCCGAAGGCCGTTTTGACAAGAATGGAAATCTGGATGGGCCAAAGGCCAGAATGTTTGGAATTACAATCACTTGATTTGTATTTCGTATAGTTATATATATATCTGTTAAATAGAAATAGGAATTGGGCCCAAGGCCGTTTGGAACATGTTGTTCTACATTGTTAAGTAATTTCTGTATTTGATATTATTCACTGGGCTATCACTCACACTCATTCATGTGTTTGTAAGTGAGCCAAGAGAAGTCCAAACTCAGCCCCAGTGAAGTCTGCCAGGAACAACATGAGAGTTGGAGAGTTAGCCTTGTGTCTCACGCACGAGACCCAACCTTGCCATTTGTTATATATTTACATTTTGTCTGGTTGGCAAGGACCTTGTGTATATCGGTATGTAGTTTTGATGTGGGTTGACTCAGTTTAGATGATCCTGTCTGAAAAGGATTTTATGGTACTGTATTTTGTCGTGGGTTATTAACGTATATGCGCATGGGTTGTTTTAGAATGCATATAAGCACGGCTCTATGGACAAAGTTTTTAATTATTGCTTCCATTTGGCCCCTCTACTCTGTTGAGTTACGTCTGTTTTGGTTTGAGGCCGTAGGTAATCTCAGGATTACTGGCCGATTATGTCCTTAACCCATAGGGGCGGGTTCGGGTCATGACACTGTTAGTGCGGCAACAAATGAAGCAAACTAAGCCAAGTAAAGCTTACTACACTAAGACAAGTTCCAGCTCATTACGAGCTCTGACTTGAGTTTACTGCCATCCACGAGCTTTGCTTTATTTATATTTTGCCAAAGACTAGTTCTCTTTGTAAGAATTCTGAATACTAATCTGTATATTCAATTGTGTCTAATACAAAGATTACAACTGATATATATATATAACAAACCTAAACCTAATCTGAAATAGAAAATAAGAACCTTATACAATCAATCTAAACTATACAATCAACCTAATTGATATATTTTCATAATTATCATATATTCTCACACTCCCCCTCAAACTCAAGGTGATTTAGCCAAAAACACGGAAAGTTTGCCAAGAAAAAACTAAAAGCGAGTAGTGGTGTGAGTCTTAGTAAAGAAATCAGAAAGTTGCAGCGTCGAAGAGACGAAAGGAAGCGAGATGAAGCCAGACTGCAGATGCTAACGTACAAAATTACAATCAATCTCAATGTACTTCGTCCACTCATGAAATACAGCATTGTAGGCAATCTGAATAGCATTACGGTTGTCACAATAAAGGAAAGTCAAAGAAAATTTAGGGACACCCAAATCAGTTAAGAGACAACGAAGCCAAACAATCTCAGCAGTAGCATGAGCCATAGCCCGGTACTCAGCCTCAGCAGTGGAACGCACAATAATAGTTTGTTTCTTGCTCTTCTAAGAAATCAAGGAATTACCAAGAAACATGCAAAAACCAAAAGTGGACTTGCGATCATTAACATCACCAACCTAATCAAAATCAGCATAAGCCACTAAGTCCAAAGAGGAAGTAGAAGACAACAGTAAACCCTAAAATATAAGCTTTGTTTGGTTCAACTCTCAAAAACACAATTTTTGAAAAAAAATTCCAAAATTTTGTTTGGTTGAAAATTTTTTGAAATTTTTTTTCAAAATCACTTTTTCTCTCACACACATCTACTCAATTACAACAAAATATCGAATCATCCCAAACTCCCATATTACAAAACTATTTTCAAAATATACAACCAAACAAACCCAAAAAAATTTTAAACTCTTTCCTCAAATTTTTTTTGAAAATTTATCTCCCAAAACCAAACCAAACACACCCATAGTACCCCGGAGATAGCAAAGAATCTGAACCAAAACAACCCAATGTGTAGAACGAGGAACAGAAACGAACTGTCTAACCACATAAACAACATAAGTAAGATCAAGGCAAGTAACCGTCAGATAGACTAAGTAACCCACAAACTCTCGATATAAAGTAGGATCATTTAGAAGAACACCATCAGTAGTTGTGAGCTTCATATTAAGCTCAATGGGGGTATCTTAGTATCAGTAAGACCGGCACAATGAATAATCTCATTGGCATACTTGGCATGCGATAGAAAGTAGCCCTTGGGAGGAGAAACTACCTCAATACCAAGAAAATACCGCAAGGGGTCCAAATCCTTCATTTCAAAGGTGCGAAAAAAATATTGTTTGACCTTAAAGATAGCAAAAGAGTCAGAACCAATGAAAATCATATCATCCACATACAGTAATAAGGCATCAAATCCAGTAGAGATGTAAAGAAGAAATAAAACAGAGTCTTAAGCACAGGTAGTCATCTTGGCAACAGGAGCAAAGGTCTCCTCATAATCAATACCATACTCCTCTGTGAGAAACCTTTGGCAACCAGACGAGCTGTGTAGCGCTCAAGAGAACCATCAGAATGAGTCTTGACTTTGTAAACCCATTTACAACCAACCAGATTCTTACTAGCAGGCAAAGAAACTAACTCCCAAGTACTAGTTTTTTATAAAGTAGACAACTCATCCTCCATAACTTGAATCCAATGGGAATCCTAACAGGCCTCCTTGTAAAACTGAGTTTCTGAAAAATAATGAATAGCAGACAAAAAGTATGATAGGAAGCAAAAAAACATGTATTAGACCAACCAACCTGTTTGGAGGATGACGCACTTGAGGAGGATATCGGTATACAGCGGGATCAGAGTCGTCAGAAGTAGAAGGATCAACAGTAAAAGTAGAGACAACTGGTGGAGGGAGATCCTGACGACAAGAATAAACTAACAACGGAAGAGGAGGAGGAAAAGGAACAGGCTGGGGAGAAAGAGGAGAAAATTGAGGAAGGTCATGAGGAACAGAAGAGATGTACTCATCAAGAGGGACCTCAGAAAGAAATAGATTAATGTGAACCAAATCCTCTTTGGAAACTGGAGCAGTGATAGGAGGAAGCTGAAAGTAAGGCAGACATTCAAGAAAAGAAACATGACGGGAGACGTAAAGATGATGGGACATAGGGTCGTAACACCGATAGCCTTTCTGAGTAAAACTATCACCCAAAAAGACACATAGGACAAACCGGGCACTAAGTTTTGTCCGATCTTTACCGGAAGGACAAAACAAGCAGACCCAAACATATGAAGGAGGAAGTAATTGGGAAGTTGAGAGAACAGTAACTCATAAGGAGACCGGCCAGAAAGAAGGGGAGTAGACATGCGGTTAAGAAGAAAAACAGCAGCAAGAACTGCCTCTCCCTAAAACGAAGCTGGAACTAAGGCAGAGAGAAGAAAAGACCTAGCTGTCTTAAGGAGATGACGATGTTTATGCTCGGCTCGACCATTTTGGGCAGGTGTATCAGTACAAGAAGTTTGGTGAAAGGTAACCAAATTGACCAAATACTCACAAAACTCAGTTTTAAAATATTCCCCACCCAAGTCAGAGCATAACAATTTAATGGTAGTCTCAAACTGTGTAGTGATCATAAACTAAAATGTACGATATATTTAGTAAAAGTCAGATTTATAAGTCATAAGATAAACCCAAGTATAACGGGTGCAATCATCAACAAAAGACACATAGTATGCGGAACCCCTTTTAGTGAGAACAAGAGCGGGTCCCCAGACATTAGCATGCACAAGAGAAAATAAAGAAACAGAAACTGAAGTACTTTTATTAAAAGGTAAAGTTGACATTTTGGCAAGTTTACCACCCTGACATTCATCAATTTGACTAGGAGAAACTTTACCCAGTAATCCTGACTGAGCTAAAGACCGTAAGCGGTCAACAGACAAATGACCTGGGCGAGAATGCCATAAGTAAAACTGACTCGACTAAGAATCTAGCTGAAATGAGAAAAAAGCAACTGGAGAGATGGATAGAGAAAGATGCAAGCTTTCTACCACATAAAGATCTCCAACTCTTAGGCCAATCTCAATCTACTTCTTGGACACCCGATCCTACACACAACAGACAGAAGAGGAAAAGATAATATCGAAACCAAAAGTATTAAGTTAACTGATAAATAATAAACTGACAGATAACTGAGGAACATAAAGAACAGAATAGTAACAACAGACATGGCAAAGGGTAAGACAAACCCAACAGATAGAACAGGCGTACCAGACCCATTAGCAATATTAACAGTAATAAGAAAGAGAGAGGGGATACAATTTTGAAGTAAGGAAAAGTGAGGAGTCATATGATGAGAGACACCAGAGTCAAAAAGCCAGACAAAAGAGGAGATATCTAAAGAGAACCCAAACAAACCTGAATGAAGAGAGGTGAAAGCAGAGACAGATGAGGATGGCTGGGAGGTGGACAGGAGATGCTGAAGCTGAGCCATCTGGGCATACAAGAAAGCCAAGTTAAGATCAAAAAGTAGAGCAGATGCAACATAAGCAGCAAGAGGTCGAAACTGTGTCTGAGACGGCTGAAAAGACTGAGCAGAATGGCGTCCCTTCTTGGGACAGTTGTACTTCCAATGGCCCTTTTGATGGCAAAAAACACACTCATCAGAGACTAGTGGCCCCTTCTTGGACTTCACATGGGCTTGAAGCTAATGAGGTGGTGGGATTGACAACAGAGGAGGCTGAGTAGGAGCCAAGAAGACAGATAGAGACAAAGTCTCACTGGCCATCTTAAGACAGGTTTCCTTAGGAATGTCAATTTGAACCCAACCCGACGAGGACTCAACCTTCTGAACCTAATCTGAGCAATTTTTTCCCGAAAAATATTCCCAACGGGACGGGGATGGTACTCAAAAATCAATCCCCAATCAGTTTCGGGCCGGGGATAGGGATAAGTGTCCCAACCCCGTACCCGGCCCGTCCCCTACACATCCCCGTCCCCGTCCCCGTCCCCGTTCCCGTTCCAGTTCCCGTCCCCGTTTGTCCCCGAAGTGAAATTACTATTTTACCCCTATATATATATAAACCAATTACCAAACCCTCATCTCACTTCACCTCTCTCTCTCTCTCTCTCACTCTTGCACCTCTTTTCCTTCTCAGCACCACCGTCGCCACTGTCCGCGACGTCGATCGTCCTCCTCTGTCATCCATCGCCTCCGTCGTCGCAGTCATAGCCTCCATTCATCGCCTCAGCACCTCTGTCGTCCTCCTCCGTTCTTCTTAGATCTGTTTGTGTATGTATACATGTATGTGTGTGTTTTGTCCTTTTTTTTTTGGGTAGTGGACAGATCTATTTGTGTATATATGTATACATGTATGTATGTATGTTCTGTCTAGTTTTTATTTTTATTTTTGTGGTGAATCTGTTGATGATTTTGTTGATGTTGATGTTGATGTTGATGTTAATGTTGAAGTGAAACAATTGGGGATGATGATGATGATGTTGTTGATGGTGTTGTTGAAACAGATTTGGGCTGAGAAATTTTCGAGATCAGGGAAACCCGATTCTCGTTAGGGGAGGGGCGGGGGCGGGGACGGTGATAGGTTCCCCGTCGGGGATCGGGGCCGGGACAGAGACATTTTCACAATCAGGGATCGAGAACGGGGAGTGTGATCCCCGGCTCTATCCCGGCCCATTGCCATTCCTAGGTTTCCTCATAGAGGAGCTCACAAACAATAGCATCCATACTAAGAAGAGACTAATGAAGAATGCCACCACGGAGAGCCTCATATTGAGAGGAGAGAACCGTTAAAAACTGTACTAAACGACCTTGCTCCCGAAACTCAATATAAGCATCTAGTGCCTTGAGTCTAGATGGTTTCATGAGAGCCAATTGATCCCAAAGACCTGTCATCTCAATGTAGAAGTCCTGAATAGACTGATCCCGCTGACGAGCACTCTGAATAGCTGTTTCCAACTCATACCGCTTGGCAAAGTTGGACTGCTGATACACCCAATAAATAGTCCCACACTTCCTTGACAGTACTATATTTGAAAAACATCATTCCAATATGGTCATCCATAGAATTATGATATCAGGTCAAAACTTGGGTATTATCACAATTCCAAGTATCACAGGAAGTCAAATATCCTTCATTTTTTGGATCCGATGGACGAGGAACATAACCAAAAATATAACCCTAGTTTTTTTTACCAAGGAGAAAATTTTTCATAACACTAGCCCAATAGGCATAATTCCCACCAGTGAGTTTGCATTTAATGGCTTGAATTTTAGTGTCTAACATTGTAATATATGGGGTTAAAACAAAATATTTAGAAATTTCTGTGAGCAGACTTTAATATCGAGCTTCAAAAAAAATATATAATAAACCACAGTAACCAAGAGCAGAAGATAAATTCAAAGAGAGAAACTTCACCAACCAGAGAAGACCAAGGAATCGCAAGTCAGAGAGGAAAGAAGAGATGTCACGCCTTAAAGCTTTGCGAACTAAAGGCAATCACGAAGCTAGGGTTCACGATTTCGAACCAACTGGATCGCAAGAATTGTGCAGAGCTTCTTCGAACCAGAGAGAGGGAGAAGTCGCGATGTTGGAGAGAGAGAGACCAAAAATTGTGGTCGTGATTCCAGAGAGAGGAGACACGAAGCAGATGAGGAGCATGAGAAGATGCAAGAGGCACTCGTGACTTTGATCAAACTGAATGTAGGCAAAGAGAGTCACAACTCACAGACAGTTTCTAGGGTTTGGGCTTAGAGACGGCTCTGATACCATGTAAGAATTCTGAATACTAATCTGTATATTCAGTTGGGTGTAATACAAAGAGATATATAGAGCAAACCTAAACCTAATCTGAAATAGGAAATAAAAACCCTATACAATCAATCTAATATTCACATAATCAATCTAAACTTTACAATCAACCTAATTGATATATTTCCATAATTAACATATATTCTCACACTGTCCATAAGACTTCCTGAGCTTGTTAAATAAACTATTTAACATTCAATTTTGTGTTAAATCTACAATTTTAACATATATGAAGAAAATCAGGGGTTACAAGTTGACTACAAATATATGTAAAAACAAGGGAAATATCACATCAGTGAGTATTTGAAAAAGTAATTACAAATCAGTGGAAAACTTTATAAATATTAATAATTAAATTTGTAATTTCTTCATGAATTTGTATTTTTTTTTCTACCTTCCACTGGGGTGTAATTACCCAGAAAAATAATCTTGTTTTATCTCTTCTAACAATTCATTGGTTCACATAACTACACAAACCATCATTCCAATATGTTTCATTAACCTAAGCTTCATAAATGTCTTTAACACTGTAAATGTGTGAAACCTATGACAGCTAATAATGAGCCTAAAGGAGAATGTGTGTCAGAAACATATTCCACACCCTTATCCTTTGTCAAATCTGGTGGACACGAGTTACTTTGGGGGAAATAGAAGAGTCCATGTAACATACACCATTTTACTTCAAAAAATAAATCAAGTATATTAGGAAGTATGAATCTCATGTCATGTTCTGGTGTCCTGGGAAATGAGATTAGATGAAATGAACACTTAAACACATATTGCACCCGAGACTCACATAGCCAAAACTGAGGAATTGTAGAATTTTCAGACATAAAGTTGATGCTGCTATTTCTGTTTTGACAAAGATTGAGCTGGATATCAGAGATAAGCTTTGCACAAGTAGAGTGGTGAAGAACAATTACGGTAATTGGTTGATTTGCGAAGATTGGAAAGTTCCAACTAGGATACTAAGCAAGGGTTAGTTTCTGGGGTTTTTTTTTTTTTTTAAGTTGTTGTGTTTTTTCTTTTTTCCTGGGATATGTCCAGCTCTAGTTCCCTTGGTGTTGGGTTTTCTGGGGTATGCCTCAGGCCTAGCTGTATCTGGGATTTGTGTTCTTAATGAAAGAGTAAATTACCAACCAAAAAAAAAAGGTCAGCTAAGTCATGCATGCACACATGTTATTTGTTATTTTTTGCTCTCTCAATCTAAAGAAAACAACATATGGATCTTGAAAAGCACTTACCTCACAGTCAATACATGTAGGTGGATCATGGTTGAAGATCATTGCATCGCAAAGCTGCTCATACAAATGAACAGAATGAGTCAACTTGAAGCAATATGGTATCAAGTCGACAATTGAAGAAGAGTAACATATATCAGTCTCTCTTAAGCAGTGTTGTCGAGTCATTATATTCGTTGTATCACTTTTGTGTATCATGTATCATATTGTATCATGTATCGTAAGATACATTAACATATATAAATATAGATAATAAAAAAAATAAGTATTTTCATATAATATATAAATATATTGCTAAAAATAAACTACTAAATCATATAACTCACAACCAAATTGGGGAATCAGGTATTATTATTCAATCAAATTAGACTCATGACAGTAGTTTAATTTCTTGTAGCAAAAGAAGTATGGTAGTCATTTTTCCTTGCAAGTTTATTCGAATTTGCGTCTCCTTTGTATGAAATTTTTTGATAATTTCATGATTGTTCAATGAGTGTCAGCTATGGTGATTAAAAGTGAGAAAAGTAGTTAATGGGGCCAAAAGTGAAGAAGAATGTGAAAATTAATTAATCATGCAATACGAGTTGAATCGCAATACGATACATAATCGTACGATACAGAAATGTATCTTGCAATTCAAATCACCAACGATATGAGTCCACGATACGTATCTTTTTCCATACAATACAATACGTATCGTACCATTTTGACAACATTGCTCTTAAGAAAAAGAATTCAAGTTACATGCTCAACATGATTTTTTAGACTCTGCTTCACATATTCTTGAGTCTCAATTCAACACAATTTTAGGACAATTCATAGCAAGACTCATGAAAAGCTCACAAACTAACTACGTTTGCTTTCAAGTCATTATTTACTAATGACTCAAGCTAAAAACATATTTGCTTTGTTTACACACTTGCATAGAAACTATAGAATTGAAAATTCATCAATTAGTCACATGAAAAAGCATAGAAATAAAAGAGTGACCTGATAGAGCCAACCTGAAACCAAAGCACGGTCTGATTAACTGCTACCTTGTAAAACCTAAAGTATAAAAATAACAAATCATTTAGCTGGATTCCAGACCAATTGACATCTGTTGTCACATGAAGTACTTTGAATATTAAAAAATCACTGAAATTCAACATAATTTTTGATTGGTTTACTCTACTGCATAAAAGTTTAATGAGTGCAAAGGTCAAATGAATACATGATACATCAGTGTCCTGAACCAATTCAAATAAATAAATTACCAAAATATGGCCACCTAATTTTCCACCATAGTGGTTTATCATGGTCAATGTTGTTGAAACAGGTAATAGTATTATATTTGAGCTATTGTGTAAAAAGCACTAAACACCTCAAACTAATCATAATAATGCATTGCAATCATAGAAGGGCCCATAATTCGACCCAATCATGAAGGTCATGTCAGCACAACAACAGAACAAAAACCCACATCAAGAAACATGGTATACACTCAAATATACACACAAACAGAGAGAGAGAGAGAGAGAGAGAGAGTACCCATCTTCGCTGAGGACACCGTGGGGGAATTTGGGGGAGGGGGAGGCAAGGCTGTAGTTGTAAAGCTTGTTGTGATCAACAATGCTGAGTTCGCAAATCGCAGAGACCGAGTTGAGGCTGAGTCGGTGTAGAATCGCTAGTAATGTGGAAATAAGAAGAACCCATCTGAGAGAATCGCCACCACCGACTGTCATTCTCTACCCACAACAATCTCATAACCTGGTTGTTAATGATTGCATTAGGTTGTTGACGATTGATTGATTTTCCGAAGAGTTGGGGATGTGTTTGAGTGGGATGAAAACGGAGTCGAAACGAGGCAAGGAAGACTACGAAGACGAAGACACAAACTTCTCCATTGATTGATGTTTTTTCCATATGGGTTTACGGAAAACGACGCTGTTTGTTTTTTTAATAGGAACCATGCTCTTGGGCCTTGGCCCATTTGTTCCCATCATACATTAACTCACTTTTGTCTGCTCTTCTCTAGGGTTATGTGAGTACAATTTTTTTATTTTATTTTATTTTTTGTTTGAAACTTACTGATAAGTCCTATATGAAAATTTTAAAATATATTTAATCTTGAAATAAAATATTTGCACTAATTAATTCTATATATTTTTAATTGTTACTAAAAAAATCTTATTTAAAAATAAAAATAAAAACACTGCTACATTTCACCACCGCTAGACTTTTGTTAGACGGCCATTGGAAATTCGTCGAAATGTTGAATATCACCGGAAAGTCGCCTGAATATCACCAAAAATTCGCTGAAGTATTGCTGAAATGTTTTGAACGTCATCGAAAGTTATCGGAATGTCTAGAATGTTTGTTGGACGTCAAAAATATAGTTAGAAACTTACCAGAATGCCCAGAATATTGTCAAAAAAAATAAGACAAATAAACTGAGAAATTAAAGCAAAGAAATATAGCAAAATATGCTAAATATTGATAAACTGAAAGAAGAAAAAATCTAAAAACAACAAACAGCAATAATAGGGAAAAAAAACATATGTCAGTTTCAATTTTTGTAGGGTTTAAGAAAATAATGTCCAATATTGATCAAACTGAAAAACAAGTTTTGAAACTATAAAGTGTTACAGTTTCAAAGTATGATTCTATTAAGTATATATTCATATTAATCAAATTGAAAAATATGTTATGAAACTACAAAGTTTTACAGTTCTAAAGAAAGTTATGAAATTGTAAAATTTTACATTTCTAAAAAATAATTTATTTCAGCACCAAAAAAACTGAAATTGTAAAATTTTACAATTTTCACTACTTGTAATTAAAACTCGAAAATAACTTGTTCAGAACTTGAAAATTATCTCCATTATAATAGGAAAATAGAAGTGTGTACTGTAGAAAAAGTATTAAAACTGATAGATTAAAGGAAAGAGACAGATATAGAGAGATACTTGTACTCCGATAACTATGTTTTGGTTTAGATCTAACCGGATCTAACGTACATCAAATCTGAGTAGATTTACTAATCTTCTTCGTTGAAAACTCATCTCTTTGTCGTCGTTGAACAAGATGTAAGGAGTTAGTACTCAATGGTTGCCTGTGAACCTCAATCAATAGTAGTCACCAGTTGTCGGTGACTATAAATTAAAAAGAGAAAGAAAAGAAAAAATGTGTAATCGTAGTGGTGGTCGTCATCGATATCAAAGAAAGAGAGATAAAGAGAATAAGCAAGGTATAGAGAAAGAGCATAAGATAATGGGCATAGGACTTTTGGGTCTATCTAAAAGGTTTGGGGATTAAATATAATATCACTTTTCAAAAAAGACTTGTGAGTAATTTGCCCTATTTTTTTTTTTTTTTTGGCAAATTACTCATGAGTCTTTTTTGAAAAGTGCGTATCCTATTTAATATTAAAATCTTTTAGATAAACCAAAAAGTCCTATACCCATTTATCTTCTCATCTTTATTCATACATTGCTTCTTTTCTTTATCTCTCTTTCTGTGATATCAGGCGGCAACCACAACCACGCTTTCCTTCTTTTCTTTCTCTTTCTAATCTATAATCACCGGCAACCAGTGACCACCATTGATTGGGGTTTACAGGTAACCATCAAGCATCGACTCCTTACTTCGTGCTCACCGATGGTGAAAAAGATGAATAAATCTACTCAAATCTAATATAGATCTATTCAAATCTACATCAGATCTGAGTAGATCTACGTCAAATCCGATTAGATCTAAACTAAAAATAGTTGCTTGAGTACAAGTCTCTCTCTATATTTTACTTTTTTTTGTACTACATACTTCTTTTTCCTGCATTAATGGAGAAAATTTTCAAATTCTAAACAAATTGTGTTTGAGTTGTAGTTACAAGCGGTGAAACTGTAGAATTTTATAGTTTCAATCTTTTTGGTGCTAAAATGAATTATTTTTTAGAACTGTAAAATTTTGCAGTTTCATTACTTTCTTTAGAATTATAAAATTTTGCAGTTTGATAATATGTTTTTTGGTTTGATTAATAAGGATATATACTTAATAGAATCATACTTTGAAATTGTAACATTTTACAATTTCAAAGCTTACTTTTCAGTTTAATCAATATTAGAGATTATTTGTTTAAACCCTACAAAAATTGAAAATAACATATGTTTTTTTCCCATTGTTACTATTTTTTGTTGCTAGATTTTTTCTTCTTTCAGTTTTTCAATATTTAGCACATTGTAACTCCCTGAAATAATAATAACAACTCACATCACAATATACCATAAAATGTGCCACTAGCATTGTATTTAACATTTCATTGATATTTCATAATCATACAAAAATGACATATATGTGTACACATTCATAAATTCTACATCCTAAATCTATAACATATGATATGTGTACATGAATAGAATAAAATGAGAGACATTTAAGCTTATGCCTTAACGGCTACATCTTTCTAAGTCAATGCTTGGGTACAATAAAAGTGAGATCAACTCAACACAGTTAAAGCTCATGGCTTGTATGAAAATAATTACATCAAAGAAAATAAAAGAAACTATTGGTTCCAAGTCCTCCTAAGTTATGTCCTTGGTGGAGGCATGTCATGGGCACCTGAAAGTTGTTTTCTACATAGGGTGAGCTAAAGCCCAATAGATATACCTTAACACAATGTATAAAACTTATCAAAGTCATAAGGTGAATGCATACGCATGTCATTTGTCAAATGTTTTTCATTTTTGTCTCAAAACAATGCAATGCCAGAATTATATATCAATTCATAAATAAATAAATAAAAATCTTTTTACATAAGAAAATAGGACAATGGATACCAAACCCTGGGAATCTCTAAGAATGTGTCTGCTAGTAGGCCATACAAGCACTACCAAAGCCATTTTACCGGTATTAACCGGAATGATCAACACCTAACCGCACGGGTTTCTGGACTTTCACAAAGGACACACAGGCTAACAGTATAAACCACAACCAAGCCCCCTAACCAGATTCACCAAGGTATACACCTATTTTTCTCAAAAACAAACATTTTCAATGTTTAATATGAAACAATGTTCAATGCAAAATGAATAGGTAACTGGTTTCAATTAACGTAATTCTCATACAATTTCTACAACAATCAAAGTTATCCTCCACCAATAGCCCAAAACAAATATTTCTATTCAACAGATAATTTTTTAACAACAAATAAAATCTAATAAATTTTAAGAGATAAGCGATAATAAATATCCAACTCCACTCTCCTCATCAATAGATATATTTTTACATCTCTTTTCAAAACCCAACATCATTCCCTTTCTTTTATAAAATCATACATTAATGATTTTTCAAACAAAACCTCCTTTATTTTTTAAAATCACATTTAAGGGAAGAATCTCTAACACAACAAACAATATATACACTTCCACAATCATTCTCAATAATTTATTTGAAAAATTGTGACAACTACCTCCTTGATTAATTAAGGTAATTATATGATTTATATTGATTATGTGTTTATGTGTCATTATGTGCCATGTGTGAATTGATATGATTAATAGATATGTATACGATATGAATTGAACCTGTTTGAATCAGTAATTTATACAGGTTAGAATTAAGTAATTGGATAGGTAATTAGAGACTAATCCACATTGGTATAATTAAGTTTATTTTAGTTTAGATTAAATTTGATTATGATGAGAATTAATTTAATTTGAGTGAATTTGATATAATTTAATCTAACCTTATAATTAATCAAGGCTTAAGAAAATTAGAGATTAATTATAAGTCCTAAATCGTACTCATCAATGAGCAAAGAAAAGAAGGAATAAGAGAGAGACTAAGTGCATTTTGTAGAGACAAGTGAACCCTAGAGAACTCAAGAAGAAGAAGAAAGGAAGAAGAAGAAGAAGAACTAGGCAACATATCCTAATTCAATTATCTAAGGTAATAATTTCTTGCTAATTTCTTGAAATAGGGTTGATACACTCATAAGTTTATGGAATTTGTGCTGAATTAAGATGAAATCATGTTTAATTAAGAGTGTTTATGATGTAACTTGAAGTAGAATGTATGTATGAAGAAGATAATGTTGAAATTAGATGAATGAAACTCATAACATTACATGCATGGCATGAATTCATGGAAATTTTGTTTACATATTTGAAATCTTGCATGGTTCTTCAAATTTGAGGAGAAAACCCCATGAATTTTGAATATGGAACTCAGAATATGCATGGTTTATGATTTTAAACTTTAAATTCAAGAATTTGATCTTTTGCATGGAAATTGAGTTTTGATTTGAAGTTATGGTTTTTGTTTAAAGTTAGATATGTTAAATTCAAGTTGTTTTTTAGAGTTATGGGCCTTGGAATACATGAAATTAAAGTTAGATTTTGAAAAGCTTAAGTTCCAAATGCAAAGAGAAATTTCAGACACCATTCAACCCAGAACCGCACGTGCGGAAAACAGAACACAACAAGCCGAGCATACTATTTTAATTGCACGTGCGGAGTGCACGTACGGCCAGGCCCTCGCACATGCAATTCTCAGGCCGATTTCTGTTTCGTTTTCTTTTCGTTTTTCCAGCATTTAGGCCCTTATTTGCATAGTGTTAACATGTATTTTCAAGCTCATGTGCATGTCATGATTACGGATGGAATTAAAGAACGAATAGGAATGAAGTAATGAATAAACCGAATAGGTTGAAAAACTAACTGAATGAATGGATCGTGTTTTGAGATATTATGCTTGAATGTGTTATGTAGGTCGCTTGCACGAAGGGTATCATCCGGCCAAGCACTGTGAGTAATGTCTTTGTAAAGATATTTTCGTCATAATGGTGTTGAAAATGCTATATTATGAAATCTATGTTGTGTTTACAAAATGTCCGATATGATAAGTATTTTTCGAAATGTTAAGTTATGCTATGGAATTTCGAAATGATTATGATATGACAAGTTTTCTGAACACTTATGTTTGATAAGAATGAATGAGATTCCCTTTTTGATTATCAAATGTGACAACCATGAACACATGCTTTGATTTTCGAAAATCTCTGTTATGTTTATGTCTATCTATAGTGGTCGTTATGTCTACGTCGACCCGTTGTGGTTGTTATGTCTAAGTCGATCAATTATAGCCATTATGTCTTTGTTGATTCATTGCAATCGTTATGTATATGTCAATCCGTTGGGGTCGTTATGCCTATGTCCTTGGTCCATTGCGGTCGTTTTGCTAATATTCAGTTCAGTACTATTGGGTTATACCACAAAATGTAAATAACTCTGAATGGTTTGGTGAACTTTATGAATTCTAAATATATATGTCTGATAAATGCTTTGTTCATGTTAACAATGGTTTGCTTATATATGTGGAACTCATTCATTTAACGTCTTTACATTGAGATTTTTCACTGAGTTCTAGCTCACCGTTATATATATATATATATATATAAATTTAGGTGATTAAGCACAAAAGCGAACTTAGTAGCGTCAACCTGAACTCTGTTTTGTCAAGCCAACTTCTGTGTCTTACTTTGAGGTTCCTACTGAGACAAGCTTCAAGGCTTCATGGGTGGTTTAGAGTTCACCCTTTTGTATCTTGTAATTAAGTGTTTTGAATGTTACTGAGACTTGTTATTATGCCTAAAGTTAAAACTGGTTTGTTAATGGGACTTAATCCCTAAATTATGTTTTTATTTTGTACAGAAGCTTGATGTTGACTGATGTGTAAATATATATATATATATATGAAACTTGTTTTGTTCCATTTAAGTCTTCATAGCTCATTGGACGTTATATTTTATTATTTATAGGCTTCTGCCAACCCTTTTATTGTATTACTGTTAAGCAAGCCTTTGGTAATCTCGGATTACTGGCCGGTCACTTCTCTATTCCTTTGGGACAGGGGTTGGATCATGACAGAATGGTATCAGAGCACGAGTTATACCTCACACACGCGTCCAAATGAGCTATAGGATGTCCTAGAAATTAAATTAGGGCATTACATTAACATGTGTGAATGTGTGTGGAATTGTTATGCGCATACTTAATGTAACTATGAATGTGAGAACTGTATTTCCTATGTTTATTATTACCATGTTTTATATAGGCCAATGGAGAGAACAAGAAATATAGATGAAACTAAATCTTCGGATGTAAGAATAGACTGGTTAGAAAGAATGGTTGAGTTATTGACAGAAGCTTTGAGGCAACAACAACAGAGTCAACAACTCCCACCTCCTCCTCCGTCACCAGTGCAAAATGAGCCAAACAACAATGATGATATAATAACTCTAACACAGAAGTTCAATAAAATGAAGCCGCCAACCTTGAACCTTTGAAAGTCGAAGCGTGGATCTTGAAAACTAAAAAGTTGTTTGAAGTTTTTCCGTGCACTGATGCACAAAATACTGGCAACCTTTACTTTACAAGAAAACACAAGACGGTGGTGGATGCTCATTTGAGACAACAATTATTCTATGACATGGCTCAATTTAAAGAGGCATTTTATGAGAAATATTTTTCCCAGTGCATCCATGATCGCAAAGTATTTGAGTTTGAGCAGTTGAAATAGGGTACTATGTATGTGGCCGAATATGAAGCCAATTTCATAGAGCTCACTCAGTACGCACCTCACATAGTAGATTCTGATTATAAGAAAGTTAGAAAATTTAAGAGTGGAATTGATGTTGAAGTACTTGATCGAGTCAATGTTCTAAAATTGACAAGGTATGTGGATGTCCTAGATAGAGCTCTCATATCTGAGGTGAACATTACAGCTTCAAAGCAAGTAAGGACACCGGTGAATGATTGTAAAGGTAAGAGACAAGACTCTAATGTGAATAGAGAACCAACAACTTCGATGAACAAAAAACGAAACTTGGAAATGTCTAGTAATTCCAATCAAAGTGAACTCGCCCAAAGAAACAGTTCAGCACCAATTTGTTTAGAGTGTAGGAAAAGGCATCGAGGAATCTGTTACCAAACTTCTAGGGCTTGTTTTGGATGTGGGAAGACATGACATATGGTAAAAGACTATCCTCAAGTTGAACAAAATGTTTATAGACCTGCCGCTAGCTTAGTTGGTTCCGTACCAATGAGGAGACCTACTACGACAAGAGAAGATGTTAGGCAAGGGATAGCATTTGCACTTGTCTCAGGGAATATGCAGAATACTCAGACTGCTATTTCAGGTACCTTTGCCAATTATGAACACAATACCTATATGTTAATTGACTTGGAACCCACACGTTCATTTGTTTCAAATGGACCATTATTCTGTGATAAATGTTTTGTCATTGTTGTTTTTGATCCCCGGAACTAATTGCAATTTGTTTGAGAATGATAACGAAGAAATGTGAAGTGCTTATGAACGAGTGACAGAATTCATATTATCAAGACAATTGATAGATCGAGAACTTGAATTTGTTATTCATAATGTATTGAATACTCAATTTATTTTGAAGACTTCATAGGAAATGTTACTAGCAGGATATTTTAATTTATTTGAAAAGCAAGGAGAATTATGAACACCATTTGAGATTAATCTTCGACTGCTTAGGCACATGTGAATTATAGGTGAACAGAATTGTATGAGTCATATGAATGATTACTTTAGTATTACCATAATTTATATTTGATGCTACGGGATTACTGTCGAAATCCACTTTTTATTATTGAACACTTTGGGATATCTTTTGAAGACGATATCAACTATGATCAATAACCGAATTAAACTACGAACTGTTGAATGACTGAGAACTGAACCGAACTTCTATGACAAAGCTGAATGGGGAAGAAACCACTTGGGAAAAAAGAGATGAGACAACAATATCTGGATTTGTTTTCGACTTAAGATAACTAAATTTGGAAGGTCAAACATCCTAAGGGGGAGAGAATGTGGCAACCACCTCCTTGATTAATTAAGCTAATTATATGATTTGTATTGATTATGTGTTTATGTGCCATGTGTGAATTGATATGATTAACAGATATGTATAGGATATGAACTGAACCTATTTGAATCAGTAATTTATACAGGTTAGAATTAAATAATTTGATAGGTAATTAGAGCCTAATCCACATTGGTATAATTAAGTTTAGTTTAGTTTAGATTAAATTTGATTACGATGAGAATTAATTTAATTTAAGTGAATTTGATATAATTTAATCTAACTTTATAATTAATCAAGGCTTAAGAAAATTAGAGATTAATTATAAGTCCTAAATCCTACTCATCAATTCAGCAAAGAAAAGAATAAATAAGAGAGGGAGAGAGAGAGAGAGAGAGAGAGAGAGAACTCAAGAAGAAGAAGAAAGGAAGAAGAAGAAAAAGAAGAAGAACTACTAGGCAACATCTCCTAATTCAAATATCTAAGGTAAGAACTTCTTTCTAATTTCTTGAATAGGGTTCATTCACTCATAAGTTTATGGAATTTGCGTTGAATTAGGATGAAATCATGTTTAATTAAGAGTGTTTATGATGTAACTTGAAATAGAATGTATGTATGAAGAAGATAAGGTTGAAATTAGATTAATGAAACTCATAACATCACATACATGGCATAAATTCATGAAAATTTTGTTTACACATTTGAAATCTTGCATGGTTCTTCAAATTTGAGAAGAAAACCCCATGAATTTTGAATATGGAACTCAAGATATGCATGGTTTATGATTTTACACTTTAATTCAAGAATTTGATCTTTTGCATGGAATTGAGTTTTGATTTGAAATTATGATTTTTGTTTAAAGTTAGACATGTTAAATTCAAGTTGTTTTTGAGAGTTATGGGCCTTGGAATACATGAAATTGAAGTTAGATTTTGAAAAGCTTGTGTGATAACCTTGGTTCGTATTATACTAATTAACCTTAATTATGATTGTGATTATGTGTTTGATATGATTTTGAGTGCCGTTTATATGAATATATGTAGTTTTGAATTTCTATTTGTTCACCGTAGGAAAATCTGTCTGATTTTCTGCTTTAGAATTTAAATTGAAGGCCTTATCGGCCACAGAAAATAAAATTGACTACGTCATTGTGATTGACATAATTTTTAGAGCCTACGGTGGAATTTAATTGAAAATCGATTCGGATCAAAATAATTAGATTCAGAACGATTAAATCAAACTCTATTATTTAGCTATAATCAATTTGATTAGGCCATCCTATATAAAGGCCTATATAGCCTCATGTTATGGTTTTTGAGCTCATTTTCTCTCCTTGGTTGAGATTACCCTAGAGAGAGAGAGAAAGAGAGAGGGTCGGTTAGAGAGAGAGAGAGAAAGTGAAGGCAATTGAAGCTTTGAACAAGAAGCTTGAGGATCTTGAGGATTAACTCAAGAATTAACTAGAATTTGGAAGATTTGAGCTCCTGGGTGAGTAATTGAGCATAATTTATGAGTTTGGGTTTTGTAAATTTGTGAATTCAAGTTATATTGTAATCAAGAATGTGGATTGTGTTGAATTTGGTGGATTTGAAGTCAAAGAGTGCATGCATGTAAGGAATTGCCATGAATTTGTATGTTTGAGCATGAAATACATGATCCATGTTGAATTTTGATTGAAGTTCATGTTTTTGATCATCTCTTCATCATTTAAATTGAGAATGGAAGTTATGTCTCATATGCATGTACACTTCATAGGAGTATGAGTTTTGAATGCATGAATTTGTTGTGTTAGAAGTAAGTTTGGTATAATTTGGGGCATGCATGTAATTAATTCATGAGATTTGGGCTTCATAATGTGATAAATTTGGTGTTGTATCATGTTAGTAAATGTATATGTGAGCAATGAGTCATAATATGCAAGTTACATTAGTTTGAATGCAAGTTTGAAGCTCAAAATGGTTGCTGGAAAACCCAGAATTCGGCATGTCTGCTCAAGCGGGGTAATGGCCGCTCAAGCGTGAAATGCTAGCTCCCAGTAGTTTTGCAGACATTGTCGTTCGTTTGAGCGAGGAGGATCATGCTCGAGCGTTCGAGGTACATGTTTGACCTTCAACTCGAGCGTCCGAAGTCGCGCTCGAGCGCGAATGTAAGGCAACCAGTACTTTTGCAGACCAAAGGGGTCCACTCGAGCGGCAAAGGCCACGCTCGAGCAGGGAGCCTTGTTTCAGAAATTTTGTAAAGATGTTTTGTGTTTCATTTTCCGTTCTCTTTCATTTCTAAGTACTCTTAGGCATATATTAAGCATTGTAAATGAGTTAAGAGAATAAGAAAAAAGCCTAAGAGGGATGTATGAATTAAGAACGGATTGAATCGTTTGTGACCCATTATGTTCATGAAATGTGTAGGGTCAAGCACCAGAGCAGATCCACCGGCAGATCACTGTGAGTAATATCTTAGTAAAGATGTTTTGAAGTATGTTATTTGTCCTATTGCTTATTCCTTATAAGTCTCATAAGCTTGTTAATCTGGATTGTGGACAAATATCTGTTATGCTATAAAACTGGGCCTGAGGCCGTTGGATACGATTGATTGGGCCAAAGGCTGTTTGACATGAATGAATGGGTCAAAGGCCGTTTGACATGAATGATTGGGCCAAAGGCTATTTGACATGAATGAAATGGGCCAAAGGCCGTTAGACATGAATAATTGGGCCGAAGGCCGTTTGACATGAATGAAATGGGCCAAAGGCCATTTGACATAAATGATTGGGCCAAAGGCCGTCGGATATCAGTGAATTGGGCCCGAGGCCATTTGATACATCTAGAACTTTTGTCGTTTGATACATTAGATAGAAACATGAATTGGGCCCAAGGCTGTCTGATGTAACTGTTTCAAAGTTCGTTCATATATCTTCTCTAGTTGATATTATTCACTGGGCTTTTGCTCACTCTCATTCATGTGCCTGTAGGTGAGCCAAAAGGTGTACAAACCCAGCCTCGGTGAAGTTATGTGAGAAACAGTCAAGGTTTTGAAGAGTCAGCCCTAACGTCTCACGCACGAGACTTGTCTTCGCCTCTTTTGTTATTTTGTTATAATGTTACTATATTGGTGAAAACGTTAGACCACGGTTGTATATAAGGTTTTGATTGGCTGACCATGACTTGAATGATCCTGTTGTATAAAGCTACATGTTAACTCTCTTTGATGTGGGTTATTAATGAATATATATGAAATGCTATGATGTGCCATATAAGCACAGCTCTATGGACAAAATTTTTAAGTTTGCTTCCATTTTGGCCCATGAACTCTATTGGAATATGTTTTATTTGGTTTGAGGCCATAGGTAATCTCATGATTATTGGCCGGTTATATCCTTAACCCATGGGGACGGGTTTGGGTCATGACAGCTTGAGTTCTAAATGCAGAGAGAAATTTCGAACACCATTCAACCCAAAACCGCACATGCAGAAAACAGAACACAACAAGCCGAGCATACTATTTTAATTGCATGTGCGGAGCCCATGTGCGATGGTGGTTCCGCCCATGCGGCCAGGCCCTCTACACGTGCCGTTTTTAGGCCAATTTCTGTTTCGTTTTCTCTTCATTTTTCCTACATTCGGGCCTTTATTTGCATAGTGTTAACATGTATTTTCAAACTCATGTGCATGTCATGATTACAAACCGAATTAAAGAATGAATAGGAATGAAGTAACCAATAAACTGAATAGGTTGAAGAATCGACTGAATGAATGGATCGTGTTTTGAGACGTTATGCTTGAATGTGTTATGTAGGTCACTTACACGAGGGTATCATCCAACCAAGCACTATGAGTAATGTCTTTGTGAAGATATTTTCGTCTTAATGGTGTTAAAAATGCTATATTCTAAAATCTATGTTGTGTTTACAAAATGTCTGATACGATACGTATTTTTCAAAATGTTAAGTTATGCTATGGAATTTCAAAATGATTATGATATGAAAACTTATGTTTGATAAGAATGAATGAGATTCCCTTTTTGATTATCGAATGTGACACCTATGAACACATACTTTGATTTTCAAAAATCTCCATTATGTTTATGTCGATCCATAGTGGTCGTTATGTCTACGTTGACCCGTTGTGGTTGTTATGTCTAAGTCGATCAATTGTGGTCATTATGTCTTTGACGATCCGTTGCAATCGTTATGTATATGTCAATCCATTGGGGTCGTTATGCCTATGTCCTCGGTCCATTGTGGTCATTTTGCTAATATTTTGTTCAGTACTATTGGGTTATGCCACGAAATGTAAATAACTCTAAATGGTTTGGTGAACTTTATGAATTCTAAATATATGTGCCTGATAAATGCTTTGTTCGTGTTAAGAATGTTTTTCTTTTATTTGTGGAACTCATTCATTTAACCTCTTTATATTAAGATTATTCATTGAGCTCTAGCTCACCGTTTTATATATATATATATATATGTAGGTGATCAAGCGCAAAAGCGAACTTAATAGCGTCAACCTGAACTCTGTTTTGTCAAGCCAACTTTTGTGCCTTACTTTAAGGTTCCTACCGAGACAAGCTTCAAGGCTTCATGGGTGATTTAGAGTTCACCCACGGCATCCAATCGTGATCAGGTGTGATTAGTCAAGGCCTCTATTCGGTGTGAGAATGATCTGCACCGTAGATCGTTGATCCAACGGTCAGATCTGATTGGATGCGATCAAGGGACATGACCATTCGATCAGGTGCATCAAGGCCTATAAATAGGCTGCGAAATCAGCCATTTCATCCCGTCCACAAAAAATTTAGAAGCATTTCTGTAATTCTCTCTCTCTCTCTCTCTTTCCCTTTTGATTTTGAGTTTTCGATCAAGAGTTTTCTTAAGCAAATTTCTGCTTTTCTTATTGGTAATCAAGTTTTGCAGATTTAATTATCAATGTCTTGGTTTTCTTGATTATACCAAGAATATTCTGACCTGCTATCATCAATGCAGACACCAGTAGACTTGATCTTTAGATCAGAATTCATTGTATCCTGGAGGCGAATTTGCTGTAACCCTCTGCACACCTTTTGGTGGATGCAAATATTGTCTTTAGGAAAGTGACTAAGTAACGCGACTTAAAGCATCATATTTCTATTCTACATAGACAAGTTCATCGCCAAGTTTTGAAGACCCGAAGACCACCAATTGAAGAATTCAAGACGAATTATTCCAACAAGATGGACTACTAATGACAACAAGCAACCATATCTTTGTACCCAGGGTTGGTGATTTGATAAAAACACTTCTTAGGAAGTGTCATTATACACTTTGGGCAGGACTTCCGGGTTGGGAGCGAACATTGGCCTTGGTGAAACAAGGATATTATTGGCCCCAAATGCGTGATGATGTGGAAGAATATGTCCTCACTTGTCTCACTTGCCAGTAAGACAAGGTTGAACATAAGAAGAAAGCAGGCTTGCTTGAACCTTTACCCGTGCCTAAACGTCCGTGGGAAAGTGTATCACTTGACTTCATCACTGGACTGCCTAAAGTGGGAGACATCGGGACTATCTTGACTATTGTAGACCAGTTCTCCAAGTATGCAACATTTGTAGCTGCCCCAAAGTATGTTTCAGCGGAGAAGACCGCCCAACTTTTCTTTAAGCACATTGTTAAATATTGGAGTGTGCCTAAAAGTATTGTTAGTGACCGAGATTCGCATTTCGTTGGCAACTTCTAGATGGAGTTATTCAAGATTCTTGGGTCACAACTTAATAATTCATCAAGCTATCATCCAGAGACAGATGGGCAAACCGAACGCTTTAACTATATGCTCAAGGAGTATTTGCGCCACTTTATCAATGTTAATCAACAAAATTGGGTGTAATTTCTTGATGTAGCACAGTATGCTTTAACTCTCAAAAGCGTAGCTCTACAGGCCAAAGTGCTTTTGAGATAGTGAATGGACAGCAGCTACTATTGCCCCACACAGTGGATGGACCTTATGAAGGAAAGCCACCCAGGGCTTAGCAATTTGCCAAGGAATGGAAAAGAAACCATGACATTACTCGTACCTATCTCGAAAAAGTAGTAAGTGAAATAAAGAAATGGGTTGATGAAAAGAGAAAGCCATTTGAGTTTACAGTTGGGGATTAAGTTCTTGTTAAACTCAACCTTGAGTAATGCAAGTTCGTGAGGGGAAGAGACAAAAGGCTAGTGCACAAGTATAAGGGACCGGTCGCCATTCTGAAGAGAATTGGCAAGTGTGCTTACAAGATAGATGTTCCATCTTTGCTAAAAGTGCACCGGCTTTTCATATGAGTTATTTGAAGCCTTACTTTCCAGACAAGGAAAATCCAACCCAAAATGAGCTGAAACGCCAAACTATCACAGCCAAAGCAGGGAAAAAGTCTGTTGAATCTATCTTGGCCGATTGGGTGAAAATGGTTTCCAAGAAGAAACAAAGGCAATACTTGGTAAAATGGAGGGGCCTAGGAGATGAAGAAATCAGCTGGGAACGGGAGGCGAACTTGTCAGCTTTTCAAGACGAGATTGATGCTTATTGGGCAAAGTCGTCTACGGGGTCGACCGTTCAAGTAGGGGAGACTGTCAAGGTGCGCCCTTCCAAGGGTCAACACCTTGATGCCACACTCATTTGTGCCATTTGGAGAGCCAAAAACATGCCCAAGAAGTTGTAAGTGCAAGTGCAAGCCAAGGCCCAAGGCATGGTGCAAGACAACCCACGGCATGCCATGAAGCAGCCTATGCCAATAACTAGCCAGCAACAACTTTAGGCTAACTTTTGGAGGGTCAAATGTAGTCTTTTTGCCTTGTAAATCTTTATGTAAATACCTTAGTATTAAAGGTGTTTTGGGTACAAATATTATAATTTTTCTCTTTTTGTAGAATTTTTAAAAATCTATTATGACTCCTCAAACATAGTGGATGTTTCCTCTTCCTAACTAGGAAATGGCTTAACAAGCTATATTAAGGAAGGGGTACCCAAGTGTTAAACCAAACCACTTGTGCCATTAAAGTACCCCAACCTAGCCAATGGTAAGGCAACTCCTGTAGCACTTTTTGTGCATTGTTTAACTATTGTAATGCCTTCTTTTGATCAATGAAAAGTTCATTTCGCCTTTAAATTATGCAAAGCTTTTCTAGTGTTGCTTGCTTTAAATTTAGCTTGTTGCTTGCTAATTTGTGGCTTATCTCCAATCTAGTGGCTCATAAACTAACTTATATTGTGGTTGTTTGTCTTTGCAAATACTTTGAGCGTTATTGGCGGGCTAGTGAAGAGAGTTAACTAGCGCCACACACACTTGCTTATCTCTTAACAAGGCTTCCGCATAGCTGGTGTGTGACATCAAGCCAAGGCATCAGGTGTACTAGTCAAAACATGTGGAATCCCAAGGTGTTGCCTAAAGCATCGCTCGGCCACCCCTGCTCAATAGTGACATGGCTCGACAAAGTGGCCTTTTGCCAGGTCATGATCCTCTGATGCCTAGCACTTGGTCAAGCTGAAGTACCTCTGCTTAACCTCCTCACTGATTAGAAGTATGGCCTGATGTCTTCCTGGCTGGGTGTCACACACCGATTGTATGGAAGTCTTGTCAATAGATATGCAAGTGTGTATGGCACTAGTTAACTCTCTTCACTAGCCTGGCAAGATAGCTCAAAGGGTTTGCAAAGACAAGAAAACACAATATCGATTAGTTAATGAGCCAATAAGTTTGGAGACAAGCCATAATTTAGCAAACAACAAACTAAAATTAAAGCAAGCAACAATAGAAAGCTTTGCACAATTTAAAGGCAAAATGAACTTTTCATTGATCAAAAGAAGGCATTACAATAGTTGAACAATGCACCAAAAGTTCTACAGAAGTTGTCTTACCATTGGCTAGGTTGGGATACTTTAAAGGCACAAGTGGTTTGGTTCAACACTTGGGTACCCCTTCCTTAATATAGCTTGTTAAACCATTTCCTAGTTGGCAAGAGGAAACATCCACCATGTTTGAGGAGTCCTAATGGATTTTTAAAAATTCTACAAAAAAGAGAAAAATTACAATGCTTGGACCCAAAACACCTTTAATACTAAGGTATTTATATAAAAATTTACAAGGCAAAAAGACTACATTTGACCCTTCAAAAGTTGGCTTAAAGTTGCTACTAGGCAGACAAGTTTGTAGCCCGTGGCACTGGCACTCATTTGGGCTACTAGCAAGATCGCTGGCCGCCGCAAGCCGTTGGTGCCGGCTACATAACCGTTGTTGGTCATGATACGGGCTTCATGGCATGTCGTGGGCTGTCTTGCGCCATGCCTTGGGCCTTGGCTTGCTTTTGCACCAATAATTTCTTGGGCATGTTTTTGGCTCTTCAAAGGGCACAAATGAGTGTGGCATCAAGGTGTTAACCCTTGGATATACGCACCTTGACAGTCTTCCCCACTTGAACAGTCGACACCCTCGACGACTTTGTCCAATAGGCATCAATCTCGTCTTGAAAAGCCAACAAGTCCGTCTCCTGTTCCCAGCTGATTTCTTCATCCCCAAGGCCCATCCATTTTACCAAGTATTGCCTTTGTTTCTTCTTGGAAACCATTTTCACCCGATCAGCCAAGATAGATTCAACAGACTTTTTCCCTGCTTTGGCTGTGATGGTTTGGCGTTTCAGCTCATTTCGGGTTGGATCTTCCTTATCTGGATGGTAAGGCTTCAAATAACTCACATGAAAAACTAGGTGCACTTTTTGCCAAGATAGAGCATCTATCTTGTAAGCACTCTTGCCAATTCTCTTCAAAATGGTGACCGATCCCTTGTACTTGCGCACTAGCATTTTGTCTCTTCCCCTCATGAACTTGCGTTGCACAGGGTTAAGTTTGACAAGAACTTGATCCCTAACTCTAAACTCAAGTGGCCTCCTCTTTTCATCAACTCATTTTTTCATTTTACTTGCTGCTTTTTCAAGATAGGCACGAGTAATGTCATGGTTTCTCTTCCATTCCTTAGCAAATTGGTAAGCCCCAGGTGACTTTCCTTCATAAGGTCCATCCACTGTGTGGGGCAATAGTGGCTACTGTCCATTCACTATCTCAAAAGCATTCTTGCCCGTAGAGCTACTCTTTTGAGAGTTGAAGCATAACTATGCTACATCAACAAGTTGCACCAATTTTGTTGATTAGCATTGACAAAGTGGCGCAAATACTCCTCGAGCATATAGTTAAAGCATTCAGTTTGGCCATCCATCTCCGGATGATAGCTTGATGAAGTATTAAGTTGTGACCCAAGAAGTTTGAATAACTCCGTCCAGAAGTTGCCAAAGAAACACGAATCTCAATCACTAACAATACTTTTTGGCACCCCAATATTTAACAATGTGCTTGAAGAAGAGTTGGGCCGTCTCCTCCGCTGAAACATACTTTGGGCAACTACAAAGGAGGCATACTTGGAGAACCAGTCCACAATAGTCAAGATAGTCCCGATGTCTCCCACTTTAGGTAGTCCAGTGATGAAGTCAAGTGATACACTTTCCCACGGACGTTTAGGCACAGGCAAAGGTTCAAGCAAACCTGTTTTCTTCTTATATTCAACCTTGTCTTGCTGGCAAGTGAGACAAGTGCGGACATATTCTTCTACATCATCACGTATCTGGGGCCAATAAGATCCTTGCTTCACCAAGGCCAATGTTCGCTCCCAACCCGGATGTCCTACCCAAAGTGTATCATGGCACTCCCAAAGAAGTGTCTTTCTCAAATCACCAGCCCTGGGTACAAAGATATGGTTGCCTGTTATCATTAGTAGTCCATCTTGTACCTAAAATTGGCGAGTCTTGCCCATTTTGACAAAGTTCATAAGATTCTCTGCCATAGCATCCTTGTCTAGATGAGCCTTGATTTTCTCCTTGATACTGGTTAAAATGGAAGTAAGTGAACATACATGATGGCACACGGTAAGCTCTATCTTCCTACTTAGTGCATCAGCAACATGGTTAGTGGCACCAGCCTTGTATTCTAACGCAAAATCAAACTCTGCCAACTTTTCTTGCCACCGTGTTTGTCGTGTGCTTAGCTTGGACTGTGTTAAGAAATGGCTAACCGCCGTGTTGTTAGTCTTTACAACAAACCATGAGCCCAAGATGTAGTGCCTCCAAGTCCTTAGATAATGCATTACTGCAAGCAACTCTTTCTCATGAGCTGGATATCTCCGCTTGGCATCATTGAGCTTCCTACTCTCATAGGCAATTGGGTGACCATTTTGCAAAAGAACACCACCCAAAGCAAAATCAGATGCATCAGTTTATATCTCAAAAGCTTTACCTAAGTCAGGTAGAGCAAGAACAGGGTCTTTAGACATAGCTTCTTTCTAGGCTTAAAAGGCTTGTTGACACTCTTCTACCCAAACATATGGCTTGCCCTTCTTTAGCAACTCTGTCAATGGGAAAGCTAGTCTTGAGTAGCCTTCAACAAACTTGCGATAATAATTAGCTAACCCAAGGAATGACTGCAACTCCGAGACATTAGCGGGTGGCTGCCACTCTTGAATAGCCTCGATCTGCTCTTGGTCCATTTTGATGTATCCATGCTCAACAATGTGCCCTAGGAACTTAATCCTCTCTTGGGCAAAAGAACACTTCTCTAGCTTGACATAAAGCTTGTGCTCTCTTAACTTGGACAGTGCTTTCCTGAGATGTTCCACGTGCTCTTCTAAAATGGAGCTATAAATCACAATGTCGTCCAAGTATACTACCATGAATTGGTCTAAGTACTCTTGAAAAACTTCATTCATCATGGTACAAAATGTTGTTGGGGCATTGGTCAAGCCAAATGGCATGACTAAGAACTCATAGGAACCATAGCCAGTAACACATGTAGTTTTGGGCTCGTCCCCCTCGGAAATTCTTACTTGATAGTACCCTGATCGAAGATCTAGCTTTGTGAAATACCTCGCTTTGCTCAATTGATCAAATGAATCTATAATTAGGGGAAAGGGATACTTGTTCTTGATGGTCAGCTTGTTGAGTGCCTGATAATCTACGCATAAGCGAAGACTGCCATCATGCTTCTTTTGGAACAAGATAGGTGCACCAAATGGGGCCTTGGATGGCCTAATAAAGCCTGCTTCCAATAACTCTATAAGCTGCTTCCTTAATTCATTCAACTTAGGAATAGCCATTCTATACAATGCATGAGCTGGTGGCTTTGCCCCTGGCACTAACTCAATAGCATGATCCACACCTCGGCATGGAGGCTACTTTTTAGGCAACTGTTCTGGCATAACATCTACAAATTGCTTTAAGACCTTCTTGACTGCGACTGGGACATGAGTAGATTCAAGAGCTTCATTCAACTTCAATACAGCAACCCAAGTTTGTTCACCATGCCTAACACCCCTCTTGAGTTGCATAACTGAGACAAACCGGTCACTGTTGTTGGTGGCCATAGAAGGAATATGACATGGCTTGTCCTCCATGACACACATACTATTAGAATAAGGCATTACTACCATCTTTGTGCTTCTCAAGAAATCTATCCCAAGGATGGCTTGGAAGTCATCCATGGATACTGCAGTGAAATCTACTCTTCCTTTCCAAGTGATGACCTTCAAATGAACAGATTTTGCAACCCCATAGATGGGCTGCACTGCCGAGTTAACCGCCTTGATGCGGCTGCCATCCTTCTCTAAAGATAGCCCAAGTCTTTCAACTTCGGTCCTAGCAACAAAATTGTGGGGAAACCTAGTGTCAATCAAAGCACAGAGGGGTTTCCCATTGAGCTTTACATCCATAAACATCAAACCTTTGTTGGATGACTTCCTTTTGTTCAACTTGCCTGATGATTCCCCATTATACATGGGTTTCTTCCCTTTGCCTTCGTCTTTAGACTCCACAAGTTGTTTAGGATTTGAATGCTTGCCCACTTTGACATTCTTCTTAGGCCTCCCTGTAGAAGCCTTCTTCTCTATGGCATTCATCGTATGAAAGGCTCCCACTCTAGAGTCAGCTGCCTTAGAATCCTTGCAACTTTGCCTAGACTGCACGTCTTCTTCCTCGCTATCATCGTCACTTGGTTAAGACACATGGTCAGGCACCACTGCTAGAGCATTCAAGGCACACTTTTGTGGACATTCAGATAACCGATGTGGGCCATTACATAAGAAACAAGAGATAGGGCCTTTTTCTTTGCTTGTAGAGAACTGCTGACGGACTTTTGCCTTGTCACCATAGCTCTTTTGTTGCCATTGTCCTTTACCCGAATGGGTTTTGGATGTAGAAGTGTTGGCTCCCCCACTCTTAGGTTTGCCATGGCCTTGGGACTTTCCACCTCCCTTACTCTTGCGTGGGAAACCACTGTCCCGTTGCTTAGGTTCGACGTAGTCCATAAGGCACTTAGCTACTACTTGTACATGGGCTAAATCTTACACTATTTGCCTTTGGAGTTCAACTCTGGCCCATGGCTTCAATCCCTCAAGAAAGAAGAAGAGCTTGTCTTTCTATGACATGTCTTTGATGTCTAGCATAAGCCCAAAAAATTGTTTCACATAATCTCTAATAGTGCCATTGTGCTTGAGATCCCGCAAAGCACGCCAGGCATTATACTCAACATTTTCAGGGAAGAACTGGAGCTTAAGTTCGTGCTTAAGCTGCTCCCAAGTCTCAATTGTGCATAAGTCGCGTTGCATCTCATCATGTTTAGTTCGCCACCACAACTTGGCATCATCGGACAAATACATTGTGGCCATAGAAATCCTTGTCTCATCAGCTTCAACTTTCACAGCTTTGAAATATTACTCCATATCGAAGAGAAAGTTGTCTAACTCCTTGGCATCTTGGGCACCACCGTAGGCACGGGGCTCGAGCACATGCACCCTAGGGAATTCCATGCCACCACCAGGTGCATTGCCAAAGGCAAGAGTAAGAACACCAACCCGGCCACTAAGATCTTCAATCTCTAGCTTGAGTTCAGTGACAACATCCTCCCAATCTTGCCCTTGAGTAAGGCCATGAGTTTGCTCAAGATCATGAACCCGTTGCTCAAGGTTGGCTAATGAACCTGCCAAGGCATCCCATATTGTCCATACGCTGCTCCAACAGCTCAACTCAAGATCGTGAACCCGTTGCTCAAGGTTGGCTAATGAAGCTACCAAGGCATCCATATTGTCCATACGATGCTCCAAGAGCTCAATTCTCTCCCTTTGCGTGGGTTGACGATTGCTAAGAGCATCCATTTAGAAAGACAAGAATAGAGAAAGCCAAATAGACTGGGCTCTGATACTAACTGTCACACACCGGCTGTGCAGAAGCCTTGTCAAGAAATAAGCAAGTGTGTGTGGCGCTAGTTAACTCTCTTCACTAGCCCGCCAATAAATCTCAAAGTGTTTACAAAGACAAGCAATCACAATATAAGTTAGTTTATGAGCCACTAGGTTGGAGACAAGCCACAAATTAGCAAGCAACAAGCTAAATTTAAAGCAAGCAATACTAGAAAAGCTTTGCACAATTTAAAGGTGAAATGAACTTTTCATTTATCCAAAGAAGGCATTACAATAGTTGAACAATGTACCAAAAGTGCTACAAGAGTTGCCTTACCATTGGCTAGGTTGGGGTACTTTAAAGGCAAAAGTGGTTTGGTTCAACACTTGGGTATCCCTTCCTTAATATAGCTTGTTAAGCCATTTCCTAGTTGGCAAGAGGAAACATCCACTATGTTCGAGGAGTCATAATGGATTTTTAAAAATTCTAAAAGAGAAAAATTATAATACTTGGACCCAAAAAACCTTTAATACTAAGGTATTTACATAAAGATTTACAAGGCAAAAAGACTACATTTGACCCTCCAAAAATTGGCCTAAAGTTGTTGCTGGCTGGTTGTTGGCATGAGCTGTTTCATGGCATGCTGTGGGCTATCTTGCACCATGCCTTGGGCCTTGGCTTGCACTTGCACCAACAACTTCTTGGGCATGTTTTTGGCTCTTCAAAGGGCATAAATAAGTGTGGCATCAAGGTGTTGACCCTTGAATAGGACCTTGACACTTGACCAAGTGCTAGAGGATCAGAGGATCGTGACCCAGCAAAAGGCCACTTGGTTGAGCCAATGGGAGGGTCAAGCCACATCACCGAGCAAGGGTGGCCAAGTGATGCTCTAGGCCAAGCCTTGGGATTCCACATATTTTTACTCGTCCACCTGGTGCATTGGCTATGCCTTTGCTTAGGCTAGGCACATATGACCCCAATAATCTAATTAGGCGATGTGGCACTGTAGACACCCCATTTTTGACCGTCCTCAAGACTTGGACGTCATCGTTTAAACACTCGATAATCATCCATGCTCGTGTTCGTTTTGAGTTCCCGAAGGTCTCGGCTGCGCGCCTTGCCTTAGGATCTCTCAACTTGTTTGTTTTGCGCTTAGTTGTGGACCAAGGACTTGTGGTTTTGCTTCTGAGAGAAGATGGTGGCTTGTTGGCCATCCTTACAACCTATTGGCTAAGGCCTTGTGCCATCAGCCTTGTTTTCTTGCTATTGGCCATAAGTATTGGCCGATCGGCACTCTTTTTAGTCGATCGGCCATATTTCTTGGCCGAGACCTTTCCATTTGCTTTTGCAGATATTTTTGTGCTAGCTGTGACAGCTGGTGAGCACAATTCTCATCCTCCATACACGTGTATGGAGGGATTGAATCAAGACTCAAGCTTGTTCAACAAGCTTGAGAATTGATTTTCTATAAGAAGAGAGGCCCCTCTCCCTTTCCAGGGGTTCTGAAAAGTTGATATACAAAACATATATCACTCTCTCTCTATATTTTACCTCTCTCTCTCTCTCTCCATTTGCTCTTGTTTGTGCTCAAAAGTGTGATTTCTTCATACTATTGCACACAAACACCTACTAGAACACCATCCTTTTGTTGTTGAGATACTGAGGAGTTGGTTTTAGTGTTTTTGGGTTGGTTTGAACGCAGAAAAGCTGTTGGAGTTGTGTTCTTGAAGGTGTTCTTCAAGGGTGAGAAACTAACCTTTTAATTTCTTGTTTTGGCTTAAGCTTTTAGACCTGTTTTCATGCTGATTTAAGCTTAACTTTCTACTGTAAAAAGTTTTGATTTTTCATGCTTGTGATGTTTACTTAAGGTCACTTTTGTGTTGGGGGTAGTCTACCCCCTCTTAGGCCTTGTTTGGCCTTGTTTTGAACCATCCTTTTAAGCTATTGGGACCAGATTGTTTTGGCCTTCTCACCACTGAAATTCAAAGGATTTTCAGTAGTGGAAAGGTGGTTTGGAGGTCCCAAATAGGAGAGGGTCATCCCCTCTCCTTGTGTCTTGTATGCTAGTATAAATGGCTCATAACAGTAGCATGTTTGCTTAGCATGTTTTGGTTCCATTTCGGCAACTTTTTGGTGTTATTTTAGCATGCTTCAACTTTGTTTTAAGTTGGTTTGATAGCATCTTGCATGCTTCACATATTTGTAGAGCAATCTTGCATGCTAGCATAACATGCATTTTGTGTTGGACCATCATTCTTGCATGTTTTGGCTCAATTCCAATAAGCTTTTAGCCTTGTTTTACCATGCTTAAGCTTTGATTTGTGTTGTTTTGGTCATGCATGCCATGCTTTGTATAGCCATAGTGCATTCTAGCTTATTAGCTTTGAGTTTTCAAGTCCACTAGCATGCATTGCTTAGACTATTCTCATGATTTGGCATCATTTGAAAGGATATTTCAGTGCATGTTTCATGGTCATACACTTGCCTTTGTCATTCTTTCAATGCTTTGAAGAGTTGGTGTTTTATGCCTTAAGAGTGGGTCATTGTGCATGCCTCTATGCTCAGGCCTTTGGGCTATCATTTCAATGTATTTTTGGTCTTGTTTTACCATGATGCATCTCTGATTTTTGTTGTCAAAGTCATGCCATGTTTGGTTTTGATAGGTGTAGTGCGATCCCCTTTGTTGGCCTTACTTGCATCATGCCTTATGCCTTTCATGTTGACTTGTTTTGGCTTTGGTCCATGCATGTTTTAGACCCATTTTGGCATGATCTAGGACTGTTTTGGTTGTCCTTGGCCCTTTGGGGCTTGATTCATATGGCTTTGGTACGAGATCCTTGGCTAGCTTTATGCTTTGAACCTCCTAGCATGCCATGCTTGTATTATGTGCATGATTTGGCATCATTCCTCATATGATTTCAGAGCTTATTTCATTGCCACATTCTTATGTTTGTCACATCTTGCTCATGTTTGAGAATTGTGCATTGTTGCCTAGTTTATGGACCAATATGTGTGCATGTATGTTTTGCCTTTTAGTGCCTTAGTTTTGGTGTTTTGGCCACTGATTTGAGTATGATTGAGGTCTGTCCATTTTAGTTCAAGTCCATCTTTGCATGTTGTTTAAATGTTGTTACATTGCATCATGCTTGCATGTTTGGGTTGCATCGTGTTTTCCATGCTCGTTGCTTGCATTGTTGATACATGCTTGGTGCATTGCATGTTGTTACATGCTTGTTGCATTGCATGATTTTGCATGCTTGTTGCATTGCATTGTGTGTGCATGCCTTGCTTCTTGATCAAACATGATAGAGGTTAAGGTCCCTTATGTGTTTTTGTGCATTTCATTCACATTGAATTGTGCGACTCGGCCCCTTTGGCCATCATGCATCGAAATGCGTGATTGATGGGTCGAGAGTCGAGCACTACACTCCTTTGAGCTTCAAACATGATAAGGGGTGTAGTTGCACAACATTTTCTTGCAAATGTATTGCCATGCCTCTGTTTGTACTCTGCTGCAGCAAAATGAGCAATTTGCAAGAAGAGATGGCCGATCGGCTATCTAGTGTACCGATCAACTATCAATATTTGGCCGATGGACTCAAAAGTGGTCGATGACCCTTATCCCTTGGTCGGTGACCATACCATTTGACCTTTGGCCATCATGCATCGAAATGCGTGATTAATGGCTCGAGAGTCGAGCACTACACTCCTTTGAGCTTCAAACATGATAAGGGGTGTAGTTGCATAACATTTTCTTGCAAATGTATTGCCATGCCTCTGTTTGTACTCTGCTGCAGCAAAATGAGCAATTTGCAAGAAGAGATGGCCGATCGGCTATCTAGTGTGCCGATCAACTATCAATATTTGGCCGATGGACTCAAAAGTGGTCGATGACCCTTATCCCTTGGCCGATGACCATACCATTTGACCGATGGCCGCTCAGGATGTCCATAAGGTGAATCAGAAGTGTTTTGGAGATTTGTACAGTTTTCAGAAGTCTAAAACAGTGCAAACAAAGGTAACATGAGGCATGGCAACAGATTTCCGAGCGAGGCGATTAAGCATGCATCATTCATCATTCCGAGGCAAAGCTGTGGTAGCTCAATTCAGCTTCTTTCCCTCCTTACTTAGTTGGTTTTGTAACTTAATTAATTTGCTTAATTAGTTAAACGTGTTGTAATAATTAGCTTAGTGTTAGCTAGTTATTCATTTTGATTATGTAATAATTAGTCTAATTAGATTATTAGATTAGTTAGAATAGCTTAGCATAGCTAGCTAGTTAATTCATTCGAACCCTCTGTCGGGAGGGCGAATTTTGTAATAAGTGTGCATGAGTGTGTGAATGTCTTCCAATCCCACGTCTTTCTCCCTTTTACTTAACCGCTTACGATGGTTAGTTTTAGGTCATGTTTTGATTAGCATCCTTATGCTTGCATGTTTGCATTCATTCATCTGTCTTGCATGCACCGGGCTCGGCGCATCATACTAACTGCATTGTGTTTCAATTCCTACTTGAATACATGATTATCAAGTTGCATCTCATATGCCATTTTAGAATAGCCGAGCCTATTTCTAGTTGCATTTTGCATGTGTTGCATTAGCCATCTTAACATAAACTAGGATCATGCATGATTTCTAACTAATTGTTGTTTTGGCTCAGAGTACACTGTAAGTGTTTATGTTTTAGCATCTTGCATGAGTGTGAGTATTGCCATGATAGCATGCTTGCCATGAGGCTATTTGCTTAAATGATATAACTGCCTAAATGCCTGTGGGTGAAGGTTGGATTGCTTGAATTGGAACAATTCATTGAAATGTGAGTTTTAAGCCCACTTGAGAGTGGCAAAATCATGTTTTCTAAGCCCACTTGAGGGTGAAAAATCCACGTCTTAGCCTACTTGCGAGTAGCACCTTCAAACCATTTTCAAACAAACATGAGATGTTTTGTTCCAATTTAGGCGATCTAGTCTATACTTGTATGCTGTGCGCATCACGTAGTAAGCTAGCTAATAAACCGGAATAAGAACACATATGTTTTGAAAAATAAAATATCATGTTAGTAAAAGCCGATCTTTGATCGGGTGAGCGGGGATGCTCATTGCATGACATTCCTCTCTCGTACCTAAGTTCCCGAACCGAGACAACTTTGGTGATGATGGACACGTGGCCTTAGGCACGAGTCAGGGTTTCTAAATTTCCCAAAACAAAAACATTTAGGTGGCGACTCTGTATCTGGCAAAGCAGTCCATGTTTGGCACTTCTTTATAAAAATCAGTTTTCCAAAACGATTTGTCAGATTTGGACTCTTTGGTGATTTATCAGTCTTGCATTGCACTTTGTGAGATTAGATTCAGAACCTTGACATTGAGTCCGAACTGTAGTAGCTAATGAACAAAACGGATTCCACGCCTTCGCAGGCGGAGCCATGACGTTCGGGCACGTCTACAAGCACCTCTAAGGGCTAGCCACGTGGAGACTACATCTCTTAGGTAGGGGTGACATGGTGCATGTGGGGTCCTGCCACATGTGAGGGTGATCTAGGTACAAACACAAAGCAAAAGAAAATAAAAAAAAAAAAAGAGAGAAAATATGCATGGAAAACTATAGTTATACCATTAACCTCTTGATGAGAAGGGGAAAAAAAATCTGTATTTTCTTATAAAAATTTCTAATAGAATTTCTGACTGGATGCATGGTATTGTACAACCAACAAATACAAATGTAATGAACAGAGTAATTCCAAATCTCTCTTTCTTCCTTTTTTTCCTTTTTCTCACTCAAACGATCATGTTACACTGCTAGGCTACACCACTTCGAGGTCACGCGTTCAAGTCTAAAATATGGTAAACAACGTGGGAAAACCTTACCAGGAAGAAAAGTCTTTAAATTCCCCCATTGCTACACCTAATTTCCTTTTCTTTGCTACAGCAGTTGCCTGCATACCAATCAGCAGTAGCAGATTCAGCTTGCACATTTCTCGCCTTTAAGTACTAGCCAACACCACCACCTACAAATCCAGATTCAGTTGCTCCTTTTCCTGCATTGCTGTATCATGACCCAATCTTGTCCTAAAATGTAACAAATGAGAAAATGTTATTATTTTTAGGGAGGAAAAAAAAAGGAAGCTTAAAGTTTCTATTAATCTGAAATCAAAGGGACTGAAACTAAAATTCTCTTCATCACCATCATTCTTCTCATCTTTTGCTTTCACTTACTTATCTTCTTCTTCTTGCAAAGAAACAATAGTAGAGAAGACCGTCACATGTCTACCTCCAAAAGATGACAAACGGGGTAGCAACTGGAACTATCTACCAGAGAATTATGGGCACATCTTTTAGGAGACAGCAGGCATACATATTGGTACTTTTTTTTGCCTTGTTTCCTCCTCCCCCATGCAATGCAATTTCTTTTCCTTTCTTAGTTCCAAGCTCCTTCAACATCTGTTTGATATCCCCAAAAACATTTATGTTATAGGTTGGGTCTGAGCTCATTTTCATCAATTCTAGCACAAAGAAACCAAAAACTATGATCATGAAAGGAGATTAAAAAAAAAAAGAATAAAAAGAAAATATAGTTTTATAACCAATAAAAGAAAAAGACTCACCTTCATCATCGAGTTTCAAACTATTTTTTACATGATCAAAATCCACGAGAACCCACCCTCCTATCAAGTGCATTAGGATTCTACAGAGCACACCCAAAAATTCAAGGACAGCGTCATGAAAACTCGTAGTGAAAAGTTAAGTACAAGTATTCAACACAACAAAGTATGTTACATGGACTCGAAAACAAGTGTCGAGTGTCAGTATGTGTCTAAGTGTCGGATTAATATATCCAAAGACAACAACACATGGCTAAATTTCTTAAATACTAATTTTAAGGACAAAATAATGTTTACAAATTAAAATAGAGCAATTCATGTATTAAATTGAAATCTTATGCTAAGCTATATAGTAAATTCAACTACTTATACATACTTGTTGGGTGGAATCGGTGGATGTCCAATATGTACAACTAAGTATATCAAACACATATCTCATACCTTTCCCAAGTGTCGAGTGTCCAACATGAGTACTTCACAAAATTAGAAGAGTTCATGTAACATAGCAGCCAACTAGAAGACCACATGCCAAAGCTACTAATAACCTGAATTGTTATAAGATCTTCTCTAGCGAATGTTTCATTAGTGAGAAGCTCCCTCCAATTCTTGGTTTTGATGTTTAATTCTTTGATTGCCTATGAAACAAAGGTAAATGGAAGAGGTGTAGATCACTTACATAGAAATTACACATAAAGAACTTACGAGGAAAGACCACTAGTATTGATGATCAATAAATAAACAAACAAACCACAGAGCAGAAAATATTTCCTGTAGTCCTTACAGCAATAATGTGTGTAAATTCAGTAAAAACTTTGTTCAGTACTGGGCAATGATATTCGCCTGCAAAAAAAATAAAGAAAAATGGCTTGCAATTTATTATGACAACCTTACAATCCATTTGCCCTAAAACACAATACCACAAAAATCGTAAGGTAGAAATTTCCATCATAATTAATTTATTACAGCAAGATTACTGTTCATGCGCAAATCCTAGCATATCTATTACATTTTTCAGAACAATTAAAATAATCTTCTCCAGACGTTATTCTTTTATCTTTCATGACATAAATGTTACTATCAAACATCACAATAACTTCAATATTTGTTTCTCTCCCAACCCTACCAATTTTTGTACCACTATTATTTTCCCCTTGACAAACTATCCTCTTCCTTCAAGAAGTCCCCTACTCATTCATTGTACTTTTTCCTTCTGGAACACATCATATTTTTCCAATAGAAAATGAGAACATGATACCACCAGGAGACCATGTCTTATTTGGTTCCAAAGTCAAACAAATGAAAACTGATCTGGTCATTGGAGATATCAGCTACTGAAAGAAACTACCAAGAAGAAACTTTGACTACAACATATTACTCACTGATTATCAAGCTCCTAATTCCCCTGATTCAGTACTCATGCTCTAGTCCTACAACTGCCCCACTTGTCAAGAATATGTAACAAAGTCCGCTAGAAAAATACAACTTTAATGAAAGGAATTATTGAAAACTACTGGATTATTCAGCATATTAGAATGACTTAATCCTAAGAAACACTGTATTAAAAAACCCCATACACAAACAAGTTATGAGCTAGTCCATACTCTTCCAGACAAGCTCCAAGCACCTGAGATTTGGTCAAATAAAATCACTTTCAAATATAAAAAAAAGATCCACAAACATTGGCAGCTTGTCAACATCAGAGATCAATAAATAAGGATATTAATTTCACTTTCTTTTCTCCATACCACACTCGTGAATTATCAATGCCACACCTTCAAATTCCCAATGTCAACAAATGTTTGCACCTTGTTGAAGAAGCTACTCAACCCAAATCAATTCTATGTGCAACAATTTCTCCAAAAGCACTATGCTAACAAATGTTGAATCATCAACCCATTAAGTGACTGTCCCACTCCACCCACCCCACTAGCTAGTGGATAAAGCTAGTGGGAGGGGTAGGCGGTGGCCAATCAAATCTCCTCCAGTTTGTGTATAAATAGAGGAAGAGAGTGTGGAGCTTAAGTGAGAAAAACAGAGAGAGAACAAACCAAAGAAGAAGAGATGTGAGGCAGAGAGACCGTCTCTCTCGGTGTGAGAGAGAGAGACGGGTGAGTGAGAGAGTGAGGATAATGTGAGCTTTTCCTCTATTGTAATCTTTTTGTAATATCTCCATTGTTATAGTGATAACCGGTTACTCTCCCGTAGACGTAGGCATTAAGGCCGAACCACGTTAAATATTGTGTCACCTTGGGTGTGAGTGTGTTTTTCTACTTGGTATAATTGCTGGAAGGTCTTGGGCGGGATCCCCGATCTCCAACAACAAATTCCCCTTGTTGGCTAGGAAAAGTAAAAAACAAAAAAAATCCATAGCACGCTTGCATCTCAAACCATACTTATGGGATTATGTTCCTACATCCAAATTCCAATTACTAGAATTTCAATAGAGAACGAAACAATTTGCTTAGAATAAAGATTAATCAAAAAAACAAAAGCAAACTAATTCAAATAAATTAAAAATAAATCAAAACTAATAAACAAAAGCCAAAGCCAAGATATCCCAATTATTTATCATTTTAATAAATTTAACAGTATGGTTATCAATACCAAATAATTACTCTCCAAAAACAAAATGCTTCTAAAAAGTCTTAAAATTTTATATTATCAAAACAAGGGATAAATTAATTAATTAATTAATTAATTAATCGTGATTTATGAGTAAATAAGCTCGCTCAATAGGATCTACTAGTAATCATTCTTAAATTTTTAATGAAGTAATCTCAATGTTTCTATTATGAGCTATGTCTATGTTTTACGTACATAATTTTAGTTGGGGAAATAGCCCATCAGTGGATGGTTGAGAAAAAATTTACATATTAATGATAAAATTTACAAATTTTAATTATTAAAATTATAAACTTTTCCAATAGTAGGTAATTATTTTTTAAAACTCCACTTGATTTGCAATTTTCTGATTTTAGTTTGGGTAAAATTACACTCACCTCCTATGATGTTTAAAAAAAATACAGTTAGTTTAATATTTTTGACATAATTATGCTAACTATCTTTAGACACATAGGTATGTTTGGTTTGGATTTCTAGAGTGATTTTGGGGGAAAAAAATTTAGAAAATTTGTTTGGTTTGTAAATTTTCCAAAACAATTTTCAAAATCACTTTTTCTCTCTTACATATCAATCAATCGCTTTTTCTCTCTCCTCTCTCCTTCTCAATCACTTTTTCTCTCACATACATCTACTCAATTATAACAAAATATCAAATCATTCCAAACTCCAAAACTACTTTCAAAATATACAACCAAACAAACTAAAAAAATTTCTAAACTCTCTCCCTAAAACAATTTTTAAAAACTACTCTCCCAAAAACAAACCAAACAAACATCACTCCCCAAAACAATAAATAAAAAAATAATAATAGTTAAGTATTTTTTTTTTATCAGTAGTTTGTTAGTCATATAAATAAAAAAAGATGATAAATATTTATACAATATCTATCTTAATTCCAATCACTAACTGTATTTTTTTTAAATGGTGAGTCTAATTTACCCTAATTATTTTTAGCACCAAGATACCCTCTATATATTTTTTTTTCTTCTAAAAATTACACCTCATAAATTGCTGATAGGATTTGTCTTTGTACTTTGATATATTTAATCAAACCAATTACAAAATTAGATGTCGTAGACTCGTGTAAGGTACTACCAGACAAAATAGAAAAGCAAAAAAACAAACCTATATGGAGAAAGAGAATACGGCTCAGGAAAGAAAAAAACACTACCTTGTAATGTGAGAGAGCATTGCACAGCATTAGATAGCAAAGAATTGTATTTAACACTACCCCTCTCTCACTAAGTGTATTAGATAGCGGATAACTGTATTTGACGCTACCCCTCTCTCACTAAGCGCCAAACCTAACCAGCAGAATTATCAACATATTCATAGAATGTTTTTGAGTCCCTCGAGGCCATTCTTGTTCTGCTATTTTGTAGAAAGTAGTGACCATACAAGACATTGCATTGGTTGGCATGAAGATTTGAGTTGAGTCAGAATTCTTTTAATCACAAAAAGATAAAATATATTAAAATTTTAATAACATAAAATGTTACATTCAAATCATAATTATTTTATTTTTTCTCTCATAAAAGTTCAAAAAAAACCAAAAAGCACATTTCAAACAAAGCTTTTTAGCTCCAGGCTAAAATAGCCAAAAAGTCAAGAAGTTAAAAAGCTAGCCCATATCCCAAACGAAGGCTATATATATATATATGAAAAATCAATCAATGGATTAAAAATTCCTAGCCACGTTATTTCGATGAATTAGGTTAGATGGAATTATGAGTGCAATGAAATTGAGTGAGGAGATTAATTATGTAGTAGTATTAAATTAGAAATATAAGATAATAAAGTGTGTTTTTGTAGTAGTGTGGTGGTATTAATTGATTGGAAATAAACATATCAAATTACATAATTACCCTTCTTTCATTGTAGAATCATTGAAACTAAGGGACAAAATGATTTTTTTTTTTACCATCAATCCCACCTCTCACCCATATTTGCTAATCCACCCATAGTGGTGGACTACTACTCCTATTGAAGTGTTAATTCCCTTATAACTTTTCTAACCAAACATGTTATGAGTAGGATCCACCTCACTCATAGTCCAATCCTCCTACTCATGGAGGCAAACAAACATCACAAGCAATCAATCAATTTTAACTTAACTGTTAGCATTAGAGATGAACTCAAAGGATAAGCTCACCAGATTATTGAATCGACTGCGCATCGCCAACTTGAATTTGGCAAGAAATAGTCCACACAACAATATTGTTAGATAAGGCATCAGTAGCACAAACAACATACTTAGCAAGGTCTGCCGGCAGACAACAATGTCATATCATTGATTCAAAAGGTCAAATTCTGGGGCTATATAATTACAAACAATTTCAAAAGAATGGGTCACAATGAGATTTCAAAGAACCTCATGTCTACATCGATCTAGAACTCTAACTCAACTCAACAAAATAAAGCCTCGTCCCAACTACTTGAGGTGGCTACAAGAATCCTATTTTTTCAACCAACTCAATTAAGGGACTTGAATTCAACTATAAATCAATCCATGCTAAATATCCTTTACAAATAAACAAGTGGAGCAGTTCCTCTCTGCGCAAAGGAGTTGAAAGAATAAATTCACCAAATAGTTAAATGCACTGAGCAGGTGTGATGGCAGACCTGAATTTCACAAGCATTAGTTTTCTAATTACACTAAATAAGATATAGATACAACTTGAGAAAAGGTGAAAAATTAAAGAACACTAAAGCCGTATTTTGACTCGTCCATCGGATTTGGGCCGATATTTATAACACTCAACGAACAGCTGGCCCTAAACTAAGGTGGTGACTCGGGCTGATATAAGTTGTTGCTACAAATTCTAGGGCTGATATATATGTACAAATTATGTGCTTCTTTTTTTTTTCTTTTTTTTTTGTAAATGGGCCTGCTCCAAACCAAAATATGTGTTCTATTTTTGTTTAAGGGTAAATTATACTGACACCCCATATTTCTGTTTAATACAATTACCTCCCTCACATTTAAAAAATTACATTCTCCTTTCTAATCTAGATTTTTCATTTTTATTTCTAGATTAGATCATTTAATCTACATATATTTAAAAAGTATAAAATTTGTACAAAAAATTTTTAAAATATCCATTGAATACAACAAAATAAGATAATATATTGAATTTTTGTATTTTTGTATTTGGTGAATTTAAAAAACAAAAACCACAAAATATTATACTTTTTAAGTATATCTAGATTAGATATATAAAAAAAATAAAAAAATTATTTAAAATATTAAAAAAATTCAGTAAAAATATTTTTTTTAAAAACATAAAAAATAAAAAAACTCAATTTTAAAATACAATTACCCAACCTGTATTATGCTTAATTATACACATGTTTATGTGTTTAATATGAATTTGCAAGTTAAGTATGTGAATTATGTGATTTTAGATTTTATATCTGTTGAATGTAGGAAAATTTGTTACAATTAGAACTTTGAATTGAAAATTGAAAGTCTTAGAGGCGCGATAAACCAAAAGCGACTTCATATCTGTGATTAGCATGATTTTTAGAGCCTACGGTGAAATTTTGTAAAATTACGATTCGTAATGTTTTAATTAACCTATATTATATATATCTCTCTAGTTCTTGAGTTCATCATTTTTGGAAGAGCTTTGCTAAAGGGTGAGTTAGAGAGAGAAAAATAGGAGAAGCTAGAGATTTGGTGGAGATTTAAGGGGCAAACCCTAGATTTGAGCTAAGGTATGAAAATTTACTTGGAATTCTTGTATACAACTCATCTATTGCTTGAAAACATATAGAGATTTGAAGATTTGAAACCCTTTTGGGTTAGGATTTTGGGTTATGTGTTTATTTGAGCTAAACTAAGAAATTGGAACTTGAATGTTTTGATTTTGCATGATTGGAGTTCAATCTTGTGAATAATGTATGAAATGAACTCTAGATTGTCCATACAACAAGATTTATGCAAGGATCTTCCATGTACAAGTGCATTTGTGAGGTTATGTTTTGAAACTCTTACGATTATGAAAGATGAGCTTTTGATTTTTGAACTCTAAGTAAGATTGATGTGTTTGAGTTGTGATTACACTTGTGTAAGGTTAGTATTTCATCTTTTAAAGGAAGATTACATGAAATCTTGGCTTGAAATTGGGTTGAAAACTCAATCTTTGATGAATTTTTGGATTGTCTGAGTTTGCCCAGACCACATGAGCGGCCACGGGCTCCGCACGAGCGAAACATGAAGGAAAAAAGAGGTTTTGATTCTGCTTCTTGGGCACTAGAGTGGCTAGTGTTTCCACTCGAGCGGATTTGGGCCGCACGAGCGGTGAAGACTTCCGCACGTACGGAACCCCTATTTTATCCCAACTTCAAAAAGGCATATCTCCTTCACCCGGACTCCGTTTTAAATGATTCTTGAGCCTAAATTCAAGCCCTGGAAGTCTATGGTGGTAGTGTCACATCCAAATTCTAAATACACAAATACATATGTTCAAATTACTGAAGACTGTTCACTTTCTTTCTAACTGTTTCATGCTATTTCCTCTCTAACCCAATTTCCTTTCATTTTTTCCTATTTTCCTAAACACGGATTATGACCCATTGAGGACTAATAAGTTTAGAACCAACAAAAATAATTGGTTAAGGAGCAAAGTAAGAGATTGATTTATTTGGTTAAGAAAAGATTAAGAGAAGTAGATTTGATCAAGAGAGTAATTCTATATTCCGATATGTTGTGCCATGCGCATTGTGTTTGCAGGTCATGATTCGAGGACCGACCAACCATTTCTGGAAATCACTATGAGTAATAGTATAGTAAAGATATGTTTTTCATTATGTATTTTGATTTATGTACGACATGATCTTCTAATATTGTATTTTGTCAAAATGCACAAGTTTTCAAGAAGTGTGAAATGAGTTATGAACAAGAAATGTGAATTGTTTATAATATGATATGGTGGGCCCAAACCGTTCCGTTTATCCGTTTCGTTTATGCTATGACATGATATGAATTGTTCAGTCTTTGAAACCTATTGATATCTGGTATGGAACAAAGTATTGTACGGAACTAAGTGTTACAGTGGGAGCCACCTCTAAAGTCCGTAGAGTCACCTCTTGGGTCCATATATACATAAATGTTGGGCCCGAGACCGTTTTGATATATGATTGGACCCGCGGCCGTTTTGATATGTGCAAATTAGGCTCGAGGCCGTTTTGATATGAGCAAATTGGGCCCGAGGCTGTTTTGATTACACGATTATGGATATTATGAGAATCTTATGATTATTATGCAGTTTACTGTATTACTACTCATTAAGCTTCGCTCACCCAATATTATGTATGTACATGTAGGTAATCCGTAACATAGAGTACACCCCTAAAGTCAACTTCAGGAGCTATTGTTTTTTAGACCCAATCGAGTCTGCCTCCAAGATGGAGTTTTGTCTTGACTCACACCACACCTTGATCTTATTTTGTTTTTGCATTCATGGTCTTGGGTTATAAACACTATGTACAATTTTTCCTTTAGCTCCTGTATTTTTGTTGGGCTGTTAAATGTATTAATGTGTTACATGGTTATCTCTATGATCATGCTCATGATTGGCACAGTTCAATGGACTCCTTCTCATCATATGCTTTCGTTATGGCCCCATTAACATAAATATTTTGTATGTTGGTTTGAGGCCTTCGGTAATCCACGAATTACTGGTTGGTTATGACCCAAATTTTTTTGGGGCGGGTCGGGTCATGACAAGGTCATATGCATACACTTGGGTGAGTTCGGTAATCCACGAATTACTGGCCGGTCATGTAATTTCACAAATGGTATCGTTGCATCCAAGGAAAAAATTAAAAGCACATCAGGTCATTGAGTTTAAAAACAAAGAACCAGATCAACCATGAATTGCATATCAATATAAAAAATAAAACTCCAAGTCTCACATGGTGTAGCAAAAGATTGTTCACAGTTTGAATATCCAATCCTTAATCCATAACAGCATCAGGTTAACGGAAAAAGCATTTTAACAAAATGCTCAATCACATAAAAAAAAAAAAAAAACCAAGACAGAACACAAGTCAGCTTTGTTATGGAACTACTACATAAAAGGAACCAGCAGGCAACAGTAATTAAAATTCACTAAATCTAGTGTTAGATAATTATATTTAAGAACCCAAACAACTAAAAACATTCACTGAGCAACAATCTAAGCAAATAGAAGGGACATTCAACAATTACAAATCATGATAAAAGCACCATCAGTTGAAATTCATTAATAGGGACATAATTATGCAACGGGGTGTATCTAAAATATAAACATAATTTACAACACACAATAAGATCTATAAATACAAAGACAAAATAAATAATCACATTAACAAAAACACATGAAAAAAACTAGCCATCTAAAACTTTATGAATTATGCAGAATAGAGCATATTTCAAGAACAACACATGCAATACCCAACATACAAGCTAGTTCTATGAGAATTTGAAATAAATACAAACTAAAGTCCAAATGACAACACAACCAGGAAAAGGAATAGGTAGATGGTGCAGTATTACACACAACTAAAGGTCAGTAGAAATTAGAGATGGAAAACTATCAGGTAATGTATTACTCAAGACAAAATTACAGGTTTCAGAACTTTGAATGTTCTGAATAGTCAATGGGGGCCATGATGAAAACTAAAAATACAAGAACAGCCAAGATTAGAGGTGTTCACAAGAAATGGAATATATGAGAAAGCGCTCAGTGTGTTGGGAATGGATTATAAAATCGTCCTCAGAAATTATCAAATTAACGAGATTATTATAAACTCATCACCACACCTTCTCTTTAGATATATAGATTGAGTTGCATATATATATATATAGTAATATATAAATTCACTAAAGGTGAAAGAGTTAAGCCTATGGTCTACTCATCGAAAGTAGGGGTGTCCACAGGTCAGTTTGAGTTGGTTTTGGAGCAAACACAACAATGAAACTACCTTTAATAGATATAGAATTTTTCAATACAACCTTGTTAACCTTATTGTCTACTCGTTGAAAGTAGGGATGTGCTCAAGTTGATTTCAGCTGATTTTGGTGCAAACTCATCAACCAAATCACCTTTGATGGAAATACAAAATGAAAAACAATATTAGTGAACATACAACTTTATTTTTTATAAATTCAAACAAACAAAAAAATTATTATTTATTCCAAATCCCAAGGCAAAATTAACAAAATAATCAAATCTAAGCTATTATTCAAAATCATATTATACAAATTAGAATACAAAATAATCAAATGAAGAAAAAAAATGCAATAAAATTGAAGGGTGGTCATCATCCAATTAATGGTGATGGTGCTAAATAGGAATTGCTTAGGCAAGTGAAAGATAATTTAGCTATTATTCAAAACATATTACACAAATTAGAATACAAAATAATTAAATTGATAAAAAAAAATAAGCAATAAAATTGAATATCATCCAATTAATGGTGATGGTGCAAAAGAAATAATGCGTAGGCAAATAGAACATAATTTTGCATATACATAATAGACAGGATGATCAATTTATACACAAGTTAACAAATTTTAACCCGCCAATCTGCCAAATGGCTAATTTTCAACAGCAACATGATTCAAATTTATTCTATAAAACCAAAACCAAAAATAAATAGCTCGTTGGGCTTAGCCTGCAAGTGAACTTAGTTTCCTTTTTGCAGTCAGGACCAGCCCGGCCTAATGCCCGACTTTTAAAAGAAACGCATATACTTAACTTTGATTTTACACTATGTAAATCGCTACTAACAAGAGCACCAAACCACCACACAACAACAACAACAACATTTCAACAGCTAATTTATTTCAACAATGGAGTTATATTATGGATCTTATTGGTTAATATAAACCAATTGTCCAAGCATAGGGTCATATGCATACACTGGTGCATAAACTCTAGGGTTAGATAATTACATTTATTAGGAACCAAAACAACAAAAACATTTAATGCATGGAAGAATGGGCAAAGTGGTGATATAATTACTACACAATAATTCACCGAGCAATCTAAGCAGATACAAGGAACCTTCAACAATCAATCACCAATCATGATGAAAATACAATTAGTTGAATAGTATTTCGCTATACTTCTATTCAGCACTAGAAACTAGCCAAAGGCACTGATCCATAATAAAATTAAAAAATTTCCCACAGAAAAAGAAAAATAAACAAAATAATTGTAATTGTCAAAATACAATTTATCCCACACAAGATCTAAAAATACAAAACAAATAATTGTAATTGCCAAAATGCAATTTACCCAATACAAGATCAAGAAATAAGTACATGTCAAAACTTACCACCTAAAACTACATGAATTATACACAATACAGAAACTTTCAAAAACAACATAGTTAGGACTTATCATACATGCTAAATTAGAGAGACATCGAAATAAATAAAAACTAAGGTCCAAATTACAAACAAACCAGGAGGTATAAGTAGATGGTGCAGTATTACTCACAACCACAAGTAAATATTAACAGAAAATAGAGATGGAAAACTATCGGGTAGCAAATTCAACCACATTAGCAAAATGTCACATCATACACATCAATCAACCACTTTTTACCTCACAACTATCTACTCAACTAAAAAAACTATTACAAACACATTAACTTTTTTCACCTCATAAAAAACTAAAAAGCCAAAAAGCAACTAAAAATGCCAAGTTCCCAAACATGCACTAAAAAACATCATCAACTTAAAGCAGCACAAACAAAAACAAGAACAACGAACTGCGCACACATAATAGAAGTTAAGAAACCATCCAGCACAACCACCATAAACCTTAAGCCTGAACTTCACAATCCATTAGCCACAGCAAGAAAATCCATTCAGGACATCCACCTATGATTCTACAAAAAAGTAAATCGCAGCTAACTAGAGCACCAAACCACACACCACAATTTATAATATGGATCTCATTGGTTAATATAAACCAATTGATCCAAGCATAGAGCCATGAACAATCCTCCTACGCTTGACACGTGAGATGTAATTTCACAAGACAAACAAACAAATAATACAATTAAGAGGTCTACATTTTTTTAAACAACGAGCAAAACACCACTAAGTTGGTTATAAACATAAAGCATGAATTTCCAAATCACAGAATGCAGCAGAAGAATGTTCCTATTTAAAATCCTCAATCCTCAATCCACAGCACCTTCTAAAATTGAATATCATCCAATTAATGGTGATGGTGCTAAACAAAAATTGTGCAGGTAAGTGGAACATAATTTTGCATATACATATAGACTCATTGATCAATTTATAAGCAAGTTAACAAATTTTAACCTGCCAATCAACCACACCACTAATTTTTTTACAACATAATTCAAATTGTTCTATTAAACCAAGGCCCAAAAATAAACAACTTGCACAGCTTAGCCTGCAAGTGACTTTGGTTTACTTTTTGCAATCAGGACGAGCCCGCCCCGATGCCCAACTTTTAAAGAAACACATTATACTTCTTGATAGTTCTTGCAAACAACAAAGTTTGATTTACACAATGTAAATCACTACTAACTAGAGCACCAAACCACACGCCACACACCACACAACAACAACATTTCAACTGCTAATTTGTTTCATCAAGTGAGTTAGAGTGTGGATCTTATTGGTTAATATAAACCAATTGTCCAAGCATAGGGTCATATATCTATATATATACATAGATAGAGAGCGCGAGAGAAGAGGAAGAAGGAGTTACGCTGGATTTGGCGCCGCTCCACTCAGTGGCCTAATCCATCTATGTGATGAACATTCGATCTTTGTTGTGTTGTTTCTAGCCCATGTTGTTGTTCTACATATTTTGAATAAACAAAATTAGGGTTCCAGTGAGTGCTCAGGTTCAATACTGGAGACGCCGACGATGTCAAAGACTGCTTCAAATTTACCGGTACCCTGAAACATCGGTACCCGAACCACCTCCCAAAATGTAAAATCCATCGGATTTGGGCTGATATTTATAACACTGAACAAATAGCTGGCCCTAAACAAAGTCGGTGATTCGGCCCTAAACTAAGGCGGTCACTCCGCCTATTGTGCTACAGATTCTAGCCTCTAGAACTGATATGAAAAACAATAAATAAAAATAAACCCTATGACTCTATTTGATTAGAAAAAAAACTTAGTAGAAAAGTGAAAGTAAAAGAAAATAAAGTAAAAGAAAAGAAATAGAAAAGAAAGATATATTTGTTTACAAGCATTTGATTTTCATAGTAGAAAGTGAAAGTAAAAGAAAATGAAGTGAAAGAAAAGAAATAAAAAATAAAATATATTTTCTTACAAGCATTTGATTAAAATGAAATTATAGATAAATCACACATTCAATTGTTCTTGTATTTTTTTAAGAAATAAAAAATTAGTTACAGTGCTAATATAGGTTGTACAAAAAAATTAGTTTTCTTATGCTTTCTATCACTTTCAAACTAAACAAACTCACAAAAGTTAATTTTTTTTCTTTCTTTCACTTTCTACCTATTTCATCATAAACAAATTGAGCCTATCCATTCCAAATCAAAATATATATTCTATTGTTTTAAAATGTACTTTTGTATTTTTTTTTTGGATTCAAAAAATAGACATGCGTCAGGGAGTATTACCCCTTAATACTCATAGCGCATATGCCAAAAACCCTATCACGCACCTACATTAGGACCGAAACTAAGGCCTCCCGTGTGCTCTAGGCACTAAGAAATATGTTTAATCCCAATAAGGGGTTATGGAAACTTGAACTCAAGCTTTGAGCGAGGAATTAAAAAACCTTACCACGGAACCAACCCCTTGTTGGTAATGTACTTTTTGGTTTGATTCTTAAACTAGGTAAATAGTATTCACAATTCAATTCATATTACAATCACCTTATTTGGTTTTGATTGAATTCTTAAAATTTTATTTTTTGTGTTTCGTATTTTTTGGTTTTAGTACATTTTTTTAATATTTTAAATACAATTTTTACTTTTTCGATGTATATAAGTTATATGCACCTTAAAAGCATCATTTTTGTAAATAAATATACAAGCATACGAAAATGGACTGAATTTTTATATATATTTTTTTGTATTTTGTATTTCATTAATTTTCTAAATATCTTTTTCATAAATATTATTCTTTCTAAGTGTATCTAGGTTAGGTACATCTAAAAATAAAAAACATATTAAAATATTTAAATTTTTGACTAAAAATAAAAAAAATATGAAAAATAAAATACTTAGATTTCTAAAAAAATTGGCTCCAGTTTATGAAATCAAACAAGGTGAATGGTTTTAATTTGAATTTGAAATTAATTTTAATTATGTATACATATATAAAAATTATTACTTACTTTAAATTTTTAAGTAATCCTTCTACTACTTATGTTAAATTTAATGCAAGTAATCTCAAATTTGCTATTATGTGCTATATTTATGTTTTGCTTACAAAATTTTAGTTTTGACAATCTGGTTGTATAATTTTAGTTTTGATAAATTACATTCACCTCTCATGAGATTTAAAATAGATATAATAAATTTTATACTTCTTACATAATTAAACTAGTTTACCTTAAAGTTTTAATTCACGTAAAATTAAGTAAATTTTTATAGTAATTCATCAAAATGATGTTGTCATTTTTTTTATTTTGTTTTAGTACCTACACACCATCTACCTTAGTTAGTTTCAGTTGCTTTAATTTTACTATAAAAAAAAAAAAAAAAATCAATATAATCGTGTAAAAAAGATAAAGTTGAAACTATGGGAGGATATGCCTATTCACTCTGCACCTATTTCTACACAAAATGTCTATATGGAAACCCTGCACTTGAGTCAGTCTAAAGCATTCCAATTTCCATTATACTACCAATTTACACTCATTCTAGATGTGATTTCTACAAGAAAACTTTGTCTATTAGGTACTTTTTGTCGTTGTATGAGAGGATTCAAAAACGTTGTTGGAAAATTCGAAAATTTTTGAAGAAAATTCAAATTCTCTAGAAATGATGAGAGACTTAGATTCTTCAATAGTCACAACTAGGAACATAAAAGCAAAGAAATGATGAAGATAAGAGATTGGATGAAAAAGAAGGCAAAATAGTTAGAGAGAGAATAATGGTAAGGCTCTCCAATGGATCTCCCACTTTTACTCTTATGGTTGATAATGGAGAAGGGAAATTAGTTCTTTCCTAAGAGTTGTCTCTCCAAATTTCATCTCTTGTAAAGCTATGGGTGAGTGCTATTTATAGGCACTTCATGATGTAAGATGGAGCCCATGTGAAAGGCACAAGGGGAATATTCTCTCTATCCACTTTGTCCGAGAAGGTGACCTCTCCGAGGATGAGGAAAACCCCGAAGAGAAGATCAACCTCTCAGCGAACCCTTCTTCTTAGTCACACCTAACCAATGATCCCCAACCCAATCATCCCAAGGGGTTAGGGATAGTCCCAAAGGATGCCCCGCCGCAGAAGGGTCAGGAGTAGTTCAAGAGACCGCCCTGCTGCAAATATTGTCGAGTCTCAGGGACCCCCTAGATCGTGCCACATTGCCACATCGACCCGAATATAGGCTAGTTTAACCGGAGAGTGAATTTACTTCCGCTCACCGTCCTCGGGACCAGGTCCTTTGTTCGAACTCCATCACACCCATGGTTCTGGTGCGTAGATCACAGAAAGCTCTAAGCCCACAAGTGTTCTGGACTCATTAATAGAACGGCTTCTAAATTGCGTCCAAATCCATTCGAAGCCAAGCGCTTCGGATCTCCAGGTTTGTGGATCCGAACCCTTTCGAGTCTGAGCTCAAATAGGTCTCTAGGTTTGTAGTTCTGAACCCTTTCAAGACTAAGCCAATACCTCGGAGAATGGATCTTCTCCGAGGGTTTCATCTTTTTTGAAAGCAACGGTTAACCTCCTTTGACCCCTGTATGATCCGGGCCTCCTCGAATGGGCCTGTTGGACTATCTTTAGAAATATCTGCTTAATGGGTCTTCCTTGGACCAATTTGTTGGCTTTCTTGTGGACCAGTTCAATGGAATTCACATTTGGCCCATTTGGCAATAATTTCTCCGAGCTCACCAATTTTTGGGATTTTCAATTGGGTTTCGATTAGGCCCAATTAGTTTAGTGGGCTCAAGTTAACCCCTCTTACAGTTATAAGCTTACTTATTTAGGGCTGCGCTGGGAAGAACAATGCACAGTCGTATGAATATGTCATAATTATAGAACAGAGTACTAAGATTGAAAATCATATTACAGTGTCAATCAGTGATTTTGACGCAAGTGCATGCGTCAGGCAAGGGAGAGTGAGATCACTGACGTCATACTTAAGAAATTCTGTCATATTATACCCATGTGGATTCGAATGGAGCATGAATTAAAGAGGTTTATTTGTCATGGAAGGCCTTACGAAAGGTACTGTGTGCATCTTATTGGTCAAACTGTGTTGCAAGGGTAGAATCAGATGTCTGAGGATGAATGGAAGGATTTATGAAACAAAATTGCTGGACACAGAAAGGTTTAGGTAATGATGAGAAAATAATTACTTCATCATGTTTTTAGTGAAACCATTTGCCATCTTCTTAGGAAAAATCGGTTGTTTTGTGTGAAAGAAGACTACAATATGTGATACTTTTTGTTATTGGAAAACTTGTGCATGGAGTTTAAGAAAATGGCACAAACACAAATATACGAATTACTAGAATGCATAGCGATGTCTGTCAGCATGCATATTCCTCTCAACTCAGAAGTTTTGTGGCTATACCATAAAAATGTTGATACCGAGTCCACCTTTAGGGAATAACTAGGTCCATTTTCTTAAGTACAACTGTCAGTCATTCAGTGCTTTCTTTATTTTGTCCCACTTCTATAGGAAGTTACAATGATAGAAGGTAACTCTTCTACACTTCCTGCTGTCATAGCGGTGCTGTTAAATCAAATATGCTGCAAATGATTAATTAAACATGTGGCAATTGAACACAAATTTTCTCGTGTCATCAAATTTTGCTGCCACTTTGTGAGTTGAAGCACAGCCCTCAGAAGGGGGCTTCTGTTTCCACAAACAACTTTCTCTTAGTCTATACATCATGTCTCTTTCTGAAGTTGATTTCCCGAACCAGACCTTGTGATTCAACTATTTGTTCAGAACTTAGATTTCTGAACCCAAAAAAAAAGTGTGAAATGAGGTATGTGGTGTGTGAAAATCGAAGCTCACAAACAGCCTCATGGTCCACCAAATGGCGATTCTCATCATGAATGGTCCAGATGCCATTGGACCTATCAAATGTCTACTGACAGGAGAGAATTTTAGAATTGTGAGCCTACTAGCCAGTAGTAAATGTCCTGCCAATCTTGTTAGACTGAATTTAGAATTGAAGCATAAAAAATGAATAAGTTGATAGTCCTTTGGTGTATACTTTGTGGGACATTTGTACACCCTCTCTTTCCAAGTTGTATTCAAGCAGTAAAAGTTATATGTATGTTAACAGGCGAACTTCAGCGACCAACAAAAAAACCAAGAATCCTTCCTGGTAGAAAGATTGATGAGAACTCAAAGACGGTTTGCCTTCTCATCTAAGTTTTCTTGATTCCTTATTGCTGATTCTCGTGTATTCTGCAATTGTATCATTCTTACACTGTTTGTTTGGGCAAAAAATGTTTTCTACTGTTAAAAGATGAAAAACATTTTACATACTACAAGTCTTACCAATGCAACCACACTACCACCACCCCCACCAACTCCACCCCACTGCCTCCACCTCCACCCTGCTGCCAGTGCATTCACCACCCCTACCTCCACTAATGCAACCACCAGTACATTACATTAGTTTAAAGGGTGCAACCAAGCATTGGAAAATGTTTTCTGCACAAAACATTTTATGGCAAAAGTTTAAAATAGGAAAATATTTTATGCAACAAATGTAGCATGAATCGTATTTGAATTTGCCTAATTGATATGACAATGTCTTGCAGTTCAAAAGTCAACTCCAATCTGTTGCCGTTGATGGGACAGACATAATAGCTGCAGCAAGAGATGCATACGAGAAATCATTAGCTAAACTAGAAGCTAAAGATGCAGCAGCAAAGGCAGCTGCCAAAAGAGAGGAAGAAAGAGTGGCACAACTGAAAAAATTAGGGGGGAGAGATGGCTACCTTCAATTGCAAGACATATGCGGGTAAAATTTAAAGGTTGTTAATATATACTTGGCTGGAATTTTGATGTTCTTATAGTTGTTAGGTACAGTCATCTGATCCTTAATTCTCCATTTTTTTCCAGCAGAAATTCTGTCTCTCTCATATTTTTAAAGGATGCAGAATAGAAACCATGTGGTATGCCGAGTAAAGAGAAAATAGGAACCCAGTTATGTGAAAGTATTGTTAAATTAAGAATTCGTTATTTTCACAGGCTTAAACTCTGGTATCATACAGTGTGGATCCACACATTTGAGAAAGGGGGTCAGTTAATAAAATTTGAATTTCATAATATATTCCCCTAACTTTTTATTATGACTATTATAGCACGTGTTTTAATTTTTAACCTATATTTACACACAAATGAAATCGTAGAGGGGTACATTTTAGGTCATTTGGTAATGTACGAAATCAAAATACTCTTCCAAGTCTTAGAAATGTTAAGCATTAGCCATTTTAGTTAACTAAATCTTTAGCCATTTTACTAGTCTCCTTTTGTTTTGCTTTTTCAACAGGCTTATTATGTATGCTTAGTTAATTGTCTCATGTCTTCTTGGTTAGCTATATTTGAAGATTCATTTCACACTAGTTAAAAATTAATAAATAAATATTGTCTCCCTCTTTCTCTCTCTTTTTGGAGATTGTAAATTGAAAATATATTTATTGAAATTGACTTGCAAAAATAGAGACTATACTTGGAGTATATGCATTGCAAAAAGTGACTGGTTAAATTAAAGAATGTACTTAAATTTTAATATACACTACAAAAAATTAAGGTTTTAGAAACTGAAATTTAGGGATAAAAATATTTTTTTGGAACCAAATATTTTTGTTGCAAAAAGTGTCGTTATTATATTTTTGGTAACGAAAATTAGATATTGGTGATGAATTATTGTCCTTTTGAGACCAAATTTTTTGTCTCTAAAAATAAACAATTTTGAGACCAAATTATTTTGTCCTCACAAGTCTATTTATTAGTGACATTTTCAAAATTTTATCGCTAAAAGCCTTAGTTTTTCTTCTTCGGAATGACCTTTTAGCGACTATCATCATGACGATAGAAATTGGTCCTTAAATGTTTTTTGCAACAAAATTTTCACTTTTAGATATTAAAACATTTGATCTGTAAAACTTTTATATGCTATAATGATACTTTTACTAGCTAAAATGATTCATAATCAGGTGAGACATTTAGAGCATTTTAGATATTTTGACTAGCTTCACATAATAAAGTTCTAACAAGATTGACAATACGATAGGTGCTTTGCCCCATCCTCTTTTTGGTTTGCTACATTTGGAGAACTTTAGAGGCTCTACACAAACAACTTGCAAGCGTAGAGAGTCTTGGTAGTTGGTAAAACTTTTCTATTTTGGTCTTGTGGGGATATATTTTCTAAGTACCAACACGTGGCAAGGTGACGCCGACGTGTCAGTCGAGGTGCCACGTGTCTTGGCCGTTGTGCCGAGGTCATCTCGGATAGGCCGAGGTTACCTCCGAAGATATCGGAATCTGAGATAAGCGGATAGGGGACAAGAGTCCTAGAATGAAGAGGGAACTCAACCTAGATATGGACAAGAGTCCTAGATTGGGAGAAGACTTCAGTTTGGGTAAAGATAAGACTCTTAGACAGTTTATCATAATCCCACTGAGAGTCCTAGATTAGCAGTAATCCCAAGTCCATTAGGGCCAGGCCCCTATTGGGACTAGGATTGTATTGGCTATAAAAGAGAGGCACCTCCATGGGTCTAATGTATGTAATTTATGCTCAAGCTTGTGAGTTGATTAGTTGATTGATTATCTTTGAGAGATATTGAGTACTGACTTGATCGTCGGAGTGCCCCCGGGTGGAAGAACCACCGCTGCAGCCTTCTCTTTCTTTTGCAGGTCAGCAAAGTGCCATCTATTCTGCCAGTGCTCTCCAGCTGAATACTGAGTTGGCAGTGTGCTCAGAAAATCACCCACACAATTTGGCGCCGTCTGTGGGAAGAAAGACGAATAGATGGCCAGTAACATAAAAAACAAAAAAATTAGAGACGACGCTCCCGCTGGGAGTAACAGGCCTGTCGACCTCAACGTCGAAGGAAACAACCACAACGAAGAAGCCCGTGGCCAGAGGCACGGGGAAAAGACGTCGTCCAGGAGGGCGACACTTCGAAGAAAACAAACCAGGGTCGATACTACAATGAAGATAACCTCCAGGTATGGAGGGATAGGTGCCTACGAAGGGATGAGGAAGTAAAAGAATTGGCAGACAAGTTGGCCGACCTGCAGTCGGTCGTCAACTTCATGATGTAAAACAATGTCATGCAGCCACCATACCCGTTGCAGGACACGCCAATCCCAGCAGCTAATACACAGAAGGGAGGAAGGAAAATAATCCCTGAAACACCGCAACACTCCAAGAGCAAAAAGCACTCTCATCCGCCCTCCGGAGGGGTCGGGCGAGAGGAGCCCAGACAAGAGAAGTCACAGAGGACGTATCATACGAAGGATCAGGAACACAGAGGACATCAGCACATCCCAGGGCAGGCGCTCTGCTTTGACACAACCCACGGAGAAAGATCGAAGCGGGCCCATCACGAGGCCCATCACGAGGCCGAGAGCAGTATACCGAAGAGACTGAAGTCCAAAGATAGCCGAGCTCCGGAGAAGAGCAAAGAAGACCTGAGAAACTACCTCAAGAGGAAGGAACAGAACACTGAAGCCGAGATAACCTCACCCGTCAAGCCGAGGACGCCGTTCTCGGTAGAATTGGACAAATTTGAAGCACCAAAAAGATTCAACATGCCGAGGTTTCAAATATACGATGGTAAGTCAGACCCTAACTTCCATGTTGGACTATTTTTGAATTCAATGGCATTGTACAGTGGAAACGAGCCACTACTCTGCAAAGTGTTCCCCTCGTCCTTTGGGGAGATTGCATCAGATTGGTTCCATAAATTACCAAAGGGAAGCGTAAAGACATGGGAAGGCCTGGCCGAGATGTTTGTGGCCAGGTTCATAACGAACAAACTACAGCCATTAAGAGTGGACGCGCTAATGGCTTTAAAAATCAACAAAGATGAAGGCCTGAGGGCCTATGCAAAAAAGTACTACGAGGTGTTCAATCGAATACCTGAATGCAACCAGGAGGTAGCGGTCGTGTCTTTCAAGAACGGCCTCAAAGATAACTGTTCACTACGAAAATCTTTGGCAAAGACATTGCCAAAGAGCATGGAGGAGCTCATGGCAAGAATCGAAAAATATGCACGAGCCGAAGAGGATACATCGGCCCACAAAGAAGTCAAACAGGAAAAAGGGAACGCCTCGCCGAAGCAAGGCCGAAGTAACAGCGGATTCAGCAAAACAGAGATGGAGCTAAGGGCTAAACAGGCAGTGACCACCGTGTTCCGAATTCCAATTCAAAAAGTCCTAGGAAAAATTCGAAGCCAGCCTTATTTCAGAACACCAGCAAGGGAACCAGGAGAATTCATGGGAAGGAATATGGACAGACATTGTACTTACCACAATGAAAACGGACATACAACACAGGGCTGCAGAGCCCTAAAGGCACACCTGGAAGATCTGGTAAGACAAGGCCACCTGAGAGACCTTGTCGATGAAACCAGAACAAGAGAGGAACAGGCAAGACTGCCTCAGGCTCCAGCAGCCCCACCACCTCCGCAACCTCGGGCAGAAGGACCTCGGATAATTAATGTAATCCACTCAAAGGTTAACGAGAATGAAGTCAGAGGAGAAACCCAAAGGGTGAGACATCTGCAGCATGTCTACCAAGTCGGGGAAAAAAGACATCGGCTCGAAGAGATCCAAGGACCAATAATAACCTTCACCGAAGCCGACCTAGAGTCGGTCCAGCACCCGCACAATGACGCCTTGGTAGTATCCCTCCAGGTTGGGGAGTGCCAAGTGAAACGCATCCTAATAGATCAAGGCAGCTCTTGCGACATCATGTATGTTAGATGTTACAAGGAGCTAGGCCTTCACCCAGACGACATGGAGCAATCGAATGGCCCGATGGTCGGCTTCAATGGAACGCCCACGTGGCCCCTGGGCGCTACAAACTTGGAAGTACAGGCCGGTACTAGAAAAATCAGGACAGAATTCACTGTGATTGGTACGCCATCTCCTTACAACATCATATTGGGAAGACCATAGTTGCATGCAATGGGGGCAGTTCCCTCAACATTGCACCAACTATTGCGCTTCCCAACAGAACATGGGATTGAAGAAGTCAGAGGAGATCAACTGCAGGCAAAAAATTGCTTCATGGCAGCAATGAAGACAACCTGCAATGTTCGAGAACCAGAGAAAGCAGAAATTGAAGATGAAGACATAGAGGTCCTAGATGATGTCGGCAAGGAGCCGGCCGAAAAAAGCGAGGAATCACTAAAAAAAATCCTCGTCCAGGAGGGCGACGAAGAGCGCTTCTTTCTTCTCGGCTCAGGCTTAACCGAAGAAGAAGAGAGAGAACTGGAAGCTTTTTTAAGAGCAAACATAGAGGTGTTCGCCTGGACACCTTATGAAATGCCTGGCATTGACCCTGAGGTCACATGTCATAGACTGAACGTCGACAGGTCGGCAAAACCTGTAGTACAACGAGCTAGAAGACCGACGTTGATGCACGTCGAAGTTGTGGAGGAAGAGGTAGATAGACTTCTGGAAGCCAAGGCCATCAGAGAAGTCAATTATCCAACGTGGCTATCAAACACTGTGGTGGTAAAGAAGAAAAACGGTAAATGGAGGATTTGCATAGATTTTACAAGCCTAAATAAAGCCTGCCCCAAAAACAGCTTCCCTCTGCCAAAAATTGACCAGCTGGTGGATGTCACATCAGGACATGGAAGGATGAGCTTCCTAGATGCTTATAGGGGGTACCACCAGATAGCCATGTACCCCCCAGACGAAGAAAAAACGGCATTCATCACCCCAAAAGGCCTGTACTGTTACAGGGTGATGCCTTTTGGACTAAAGAACGCAGGAGCAACCTACCAAAGGCTGGTAACCAAAATGTTCAAGCACCTGATAGGCCAAACCGTTGAAGTCTACATCGATGACATGGTCGTAAAGACCAAGGAGCCTAAGAGTCATCTTGCCGACCTGAAAAAGGTATTTAAAATACTCAAAACATACCGGCTCCGACTCAACGCATCTAAATGCGCGTTTGGAGTAGGATCAGGTAAGTTCCTAGGTTACCTGGTAACAAGAAAGGGAATAGAAGCCAGCCCAGATCAGATCAAGGCCATCCTAGATCTGCAAAGTCCAACATCGGCAAAACAGGTTCAAATACTCACTAGAAGGGCCGCAGCCCTAAACAGGTTCATAAGCCGAAGTTCAGACAAGTGTAAACCTTTCTTCAACCTGGTAAAAAAGACCGCAGACTTCTTATGGACTAAAGAATGTGAGGCCGCTCTGGCCGACCTAAAGAAGTACCTAACCACGGCCCCAGTTCTCTCCACACCTGAACCTGGAGAAGAATTGTTTTTGTACTTAGTCAGACGTAACACGCAACAAGGCTAATCCGAGAAGAGCAGAGGAGAATGTATATCTATTATGTAAGTAAAACCTTGGCCAACACTGAAACAAGGTACTTACCACTAGAGAAGTTAATGCTGGCCTTGGTGATGGCCTCAAAGAAGTTGAATCACTACTTACAGGCACACAAGATTGTAGTGCTAACAGAACAACGATTGAAATCCTTGTTGCAACAAGGAGACTTAACAGGACGAATTGCAAGGTGGGCAGTGGCCTTGGGCCAGTATGACCTAGAGTTCAGGCCCAGAACAGCAATTAAGGGCCAAGTTTTGGCCAACTTTGTGGTAGAGTTCACACCTGAATCCATCGAACCACGGACTCCGTTGAGCCAAAATGAACAAGATCCCAGCAAGCAAGGAGAATCTCAGCCAAAAGCCAAGGAACAAAGAAAGGAAAAGCTCAGACCCTGCAGCATCTACATCGGCGACTCATTCAGACTGTTTGTCGATAGAAGTTCAAACCGACAAGGAGCGGGGGCAGGAGTACTGCTGATATCCCTAGATGGGGAAATAATAGAACAATCAATCCGTTTGGGGTTCAAGGCCTCAAACAATGAAGCAGAATACGAGGCATTAATTGCAGGACTAAAGCTGGCAGCAGCAGCAAAAGCAGATGAGGTAATAGTTTTTTGTGATTCACAGTTAATTGTTAACCAGTCAACAGGAGAATTTGCAACCAGAGACGAGAGGATGTCGGCATATGCAAAAGAAGTTATCAGATTGGCCGAGTTATTTCAGAACTGCCGACTTCTCCAAGTAAGCCGAGATGATAACAGCCACGCCGACGCGTTGGCCAACCTGGCAAGTTCAATACAAACTGGAAAGACAAGAACAATTATGATCGAATACATGTCGGGCCTGAGCATAGAACCACCGAACGCAAAGCAAGAGACAATGTGTGTGGACATGGGGCCAAGCTGGATGGATGCAATTGTTGCATTCCTAAAAAAAGGAAAGCTGCCAGAAGACCGCAAGTGTAATAACCCCGACCCGTGATTAGCTATTAATCGGTAATTAAGGGTGTTAATTAAGTAATTAAGATGGATGACGGGATTAATACGTAATTTGCATCATAATTGGCCTTCTATCTGTTACTTATGAAAATATATGTCCGAAAGTATTGCTTTAAAATGAAAATTGAAAGCCTTATCGGCATCCAAACCCGGAATTATTTACACCAATATTTTAATTGGAATCTTTAGAACCTTATGGCATATTTAACTAAAATGTGATTTGGTATGATTAGATTAGATTAAATAAGCTAATTAAAGAGTTGGACTTATTTACCGTTTTGCCACCTAGTGGCCAAATCTATACAACACACATTTGAGCCCCTTTAGTTTATTGGAGCTGATCTTTTCATTCCCTTAAGTGCAAAAATCTGATGAAAACATTTTAGAGAGAGAGGGAGAGCAATTCTAGAGAGAGAGAGGGAGAAATTGGAGAAGAAATTCAAGGTTTTGCATGCACTCTTCTAGATTAAGCAAGGTTTTAGCAAGAACAAGACTTAAGGTATAATTTTCATCATTTCATTCATGTATTTCAGTGTTATCTTGCATGATTCATGGAGGATATAAGCTTAGATGTGTACATTGAGCTTAAAATGTTGAAGTGGGAGTCAATCCATGCATGCATGCATGGATTTCCAAGTTTTGGGTTTGATTTCAAAGGTTTCTTCCATGCATGTGTTAATTTCTCTTACATTTTGGTCATTCAACTTATTTTTCATCAAATTACCAAGTTTGATCATGTTTTGGAAGGTTTGAATTGGAAGAAGTCTTGCATGTTGATTTCATGGGTCAAATTGGGATTTAAGTTGGATTTTGAAGAAATGACAAGTTTTTGGGCCATGATTTCTTGTTTTAATTCTTAAACCATGTTGTTTTATAAGTCTTCATGTGTTTCCTTCATTTTGGGCCCAGAAAAATGAGTTTTGAAAGGTTGAATGTCGAATTTGAAATTGAAGGTGCAATCTGGAAATTTCAGATTTTGCATCTTCGCTCGAGCGAAGGAGAGCTCGCTCGAGCGACCACTCTGAGGTCGTGCTCTCCGCTCGAGTGACCAAGAGTTCGCTCGAGCGTAAATTTCATGCTCCCAGAAGTTTGCATCATTTACAGATCGCTCGAGTGAAGGAATGTGAGCTCGAGCGACCAGTCACATTTTTGCATGCTCGCTTGAGCGAGGACTTAAAATTCTGGAATTTTGTCTAAGTGTTCCAAGGCATGTTTTGACATCCTCATTGCATCTTAGGCATTCCTAAGCCTTAATTAAGCTATAGTAATGAGGTTATGGGCTAGAAACGCACACTAAGAAAAGAATGTAACAGGATATTGAATGGCAAGTGTGTATGTGACTTGAGCATTGTAATAAGAATGAATCACACTAAGAGATTGCAAGGGTATGTGTGTTCTAAGCCATGTAATAAGAATAAACATGAACCAACGTGATGTAAGCTAAGCCTTAATGGCCACATGAATAAGTAATGATAAGATTCGTTGGTGCTATGTATTTTGTGATTGTAGGTCAACGTCCGAGAAGTGATTGACCATCTACGGAACCACTGTGAGTAACGTTATCGTAAAGATACGTTCATATGAAATTATGTTCCAAATGTGATATATCAAGCTATGATTTCTGAAATGAGATATGTTTCCGTGAACAAAGATCCATGTTTGAAATCTATTATGGCATCCATAGATAGTCCCAAGTCATGGGGAACGGCATGAAAATGCGGGTCCATGACAGTTACGAGAACTCGTTAGCCACTTCATTGTGGTGATATGTGTTTAATCGGTATCCGGGACCGATTACTCTAGTCGGAAGACGTTATGTGATATGTGATATGTTCTATGGAATATGCCATTATTATGTTCTGATATGAAATGACTATGATTATGCTATAATCTGTTTTGTACATATAAAATGTTCGGATTTCGTTCACTAACCCCTTTACCTTAATGTTATTCACTGGGCTTTAGCTCACTGTTTGTATATATATGTATATAGGTGAGCATTCTGGAGTTCGAGCCCAAAGATTTTGTGGGGGACTGTGTTTCTGTTGTCAGCCAGCCTTTGTGCCTCCCGTGGAGGTTCCCGATGTAGCTTGTGTTGAGGCCATGTTGATTCTGTACATGTATATATATATTATGAAACTTGTTGGCTGTACTTAAGAATTTGGTAATGTGTGTGGTATAATATATGGTTGACTACTGGTTATGTAATTAAAGTTTTAAAATATACTATTTCATGTAAGTCAGCACAGCTCATTGGACAACTATAATTATGTATTTGCTTCCGCTAGCCCCTTATCATATGCTTATCTGTTCAGAGGCCTTCGGTAATCCAAGGATTACTGGCCGGTTATGATGCTAAACCTATAGGGGCGGGTTTGGGTCGTGACAGCAAGGAGGCACACAAAGTCAGATTAAAGTCGGCAAGATTCAGCCTGACTGCGGACGGACATCTCTACAGAAGGTCCTTCACTGGACCCCTTTTAAGGTGCGTACATCCTTTACAAGTTGAAGATTTTTTATATGAAATTCATGAAGGGATTTGTGGAAGCCACACTGGGGGCAAATCATTAGCCTATAGGGCCATTACCTAGGGGTATTGGTGGCCCTACATGCAAAAAATGCAGAAGCATACGTGAAGAAGTGCGAACAATGCCAAAGGTTCGCGCCTTTGATTCATCAGCCAGCTGCTGACCTAAACCCAGTATCTAGCCCTTGGCCGTTTGCCCAATTGGGGCATGGATCTGGTTGGACAACTTCCCCAAGCAACTGGGCAGAGAAAATACTTGCTGGTAGCAACGGATTACTTCACAAAGTGGATAGAGACAGAACCGCTTGCCAAAATCCGAGATGTGGACGTCAAGAATTTCATATGGAAAAATATTATCACCAGATTTGGTATTCCCAGAGCCATTGTTGTCGACAACGGAACACAATTTGACAGCAAACTTATCAAGAACTTCTGTGCAAAATTCAAGATCAAGAATTACTTCTCAACACCAAGTTTCCCCCAAAGCAACGGGCAAGCAGAAGCATCCAACAAAGTAATTTTGGATGGAATAAAGAAAAGGCTGCAGGTAGCAAAAGGGAAGTGGGTAGACGAATTGCCCAACGTACTTTGGGCATATCGGACTACGCCGAGGAGATCAACAGGGGAATCCCCCTTTGCCATAGCCTATGGCACAGAAGCAGTAATTCCACTGGAAATCGGCATTCCAGGGATCCGAACCCAGGGAGTTGAGAATGGGACTAATGACTTACTCTTAGCCCGAGATCTGGATCTTTTAGAAGAGCGAAGAGAGAAGGCTGCAATCCAGCTTGCAGTATACCAGCAACAGCTTGCCAGAACTTATAACAAGAAGGTCAACCCGAGAGATTTTCAAGTCGGCGACCTAGTCATGAGAAAAGTCGTCGGCAACAAGAAAGATCCCAGAGAGGGCAAGCTTGGCCCAAACTGAGAAGGACCTTACAGAATTACTTCGGTTTTAGGCAATGGAGCTTATCGGCTTGAAGACAATGAGGGCAAAGCATTAACAAGACCTTGGAACACTTGTAATTTGAAATTTTTCTATCATTGAGATGTTCATTATTTTTGACTGATGTCATTAATAAAAAAAATTCAGAATTCTTCAAGCACACATGATTGATTAAGATACTTAACATTGTTTTTGGAAGACATGAAAAATGAGAACCCAAGTGGAACTCAGGTTCACATTGGGGGCAGAGAAGATACAAAGTCTACCACTTGTTGAAATTTGTAGCAATTTACAAGTTGGTCGGACTGAATACAAAGTCTACCACTTGTTGAAATTTGTAGCAATTTACAAGTTGGTCAGACCGAATACAAAGTTTACCACTTGTTGAAATTTGTAGCAATTTACAAGTTGGTCAAACCGATGCAAAGCTTACCACTTGTTGAAATTTGTAACAATTTACAAGTTAAAAGTAAGCCGAGATGGTTCCTTAACTTCACTTGTTGAAATTTGTAGCAATTTACAAGTTGAAGTTAAGCCGAGATTACTGTTTCTCTTCGCTTGTTGAAATTTGTAGCAATTTACAAGTCGAAGTGAAGCCGATGTTATTACTTACAGACTTATGGCAATCTACTGGTTGGCTAAACCAAAAAAGATGCTTAACACTTGTTGAAATTTGTAGCAATTTACAAGTTGAAGTTAAGCCGACATATGATCATTTGTTGAAATTTGCAGCAATTTACAGGTTGAGGTAAAAGCTAAGTATATTGTTTAAACCCTTGTTGAAATTTGTAGCAATTTACAAGTAGATCACTGTTTAACACTTGTTATAACTTGAGAAAAGTTTACTGTATATGTTAGTCCTTGTTGAAATTTGTAGCAATTTTACAAGTAGGTTAGAGTAAAATTACTGTTTACATATTTATTGCAACTTGAGAAAAGTTTGCAAAGTTTACATTGAGAAGTATATGTTTTATACTTGTTGAAATTTATGAAAAGATTGCAGGTCAGTATCTTGCCGAAGTAAAACTTGCATTTATTATACCCGAGGTATGTAACCCTGAGAAGATTGTGCAAAGGAAGAATTATGTAAATCACGCAAAATATTCTAGGTATAGAATCATGCAAAGGCAGTCAAGAAAAGACAAAGGCACAAGCATTCAGAAAAGGAAAGTTAAATTGGACATTCAAGAACAAGGAGGCACACCGGCCATATGCAGAGCTTACATTGTCTAAAAAACAAGAAGGTACAAGAGTACAAGCAACAAAAAAGGAAAAACCTCAAAAACCAAGATAATGCTTAACCGAAGTTAAGCCGAGATGATGCTTAACCGAAGTTAAACTGATGTGATGCTTAACCGAAGTTAAGCCGGGATGATGTTTAACCGAAGTTAAACGGAGATGATGCTTAAACCGAAGTTAAGTCGAGATGATGTTTAATCGAAGTTAAAACGAATGATGATAACACTTGTTGAAATTCTGAGAGAATTTACAAGTTAAAGACTGCACAAAGTTAAATGTCGGCAAAAGATTCGCCGGAGTCAAACGTCGTTTTGATTAGAACAGAACCACTAAGTGCACGCCAGAAGTGGTGACCAGAATTGTGAAAGGAATAAATGCTTCAAGAAACAGCGATGATAGTTTGCAAAGGCCAAGAGAAAGAGGGTCTAAAGGGGGCGAATTAAATACCAGAAGTTTTAATACATCGGCGAAAGAAGAACACATCAGGTCTGTGACTACGGCACGAAGCCAACTTCCCTAATGTGATCCTAAGTACAACTTATGTTCACATTAGGGGGCAGGGAGAAGATTCAGGGGGAAGGAATGATAATTAAGGAGCAAGGAATGTTTTCACTTGTTGGAAATTTTTGAGTAAAATACAAGATGAGTTAACCAAAGATTATGAAGTCTACCACTTGTCGAAATTTGAAACAATTTACAAGTTTGGTATAGCCGAGATAACACTGAAAGACGTTTCTGAGATATGATCATCTGAGATGACCAACTAGCTTGTTAAGAGCTGAGAAAGTTGGCAGATACAAAAATGAAGACCTTAAAGAACTAAGGACTGAAAGCAAGAACGTCGGACTAATCTGCTTCGACGAACGACGATGGTTCAGCCTCGACAGTCAGTTGGAGGAGCTTCTTTACCTTTACCTCGGCATCAATTTCAAGAAAGAAGCAAACTACTCGGCATCAACGACAGGTTGCGTCTCACCCCCAGAAGACAGTTGGAAAGAACTTCTCAGCAGCCTTCTTAGCCACGAGCTCAGCATCAATCTCCTAAAGAGTTTGATCAAAGCTCTTCTCGGCGATTGGCACCTCGGAGTTTTGAAGGCAAGGATTGAAAGCAAAAATCTGAAAAAAGACACAGAAAACAGAAACAAGAAATGTAATTCGAAAATCAAAAATGGTGATGAAGCTATCAAGAAATCAAGACAAAAAGATTGCATAGGTGTGTCAAGCCAAGAACAGTGGCAGAAATCAACAGATATGTGAACAATATGTATTCAAGAAGTTGATTTGGAAACAACGGATAAAACAGCAATGATGGTTAACAATGAAGCAGAGCTTCTTGGAAAGCAACAAGTAATAAAACCAGGAGGAACAGTGGCTTACCAGAAAGAGGGAAGTCAGAATGAGAATTGCCGAAATCTGACGACAATGACAAAATGACGTAAGCTTCACCAGAGGAGAGGAATGAAGACAGTTGCAGAAGCTTGAAAGCTTGGAACAATGACAGATTTAAGCAAAAGAGCTAAGAAAGAGAAAAAGCCAGAGGATTGAATGAAAGAAGAGAAAAATCAGAGTCAAGAAGACGACGAAGTTTAAAGATAAAGCCAAGTGCACAGGCGCTAAATAAGTATATGAAGAAACAAAAAAGTAATGACCTAGACACAATGCTAGCAACAAAAAGCGAATATGGAAAAAACAGTACCAGGCATTTAAAATTTTCAAAAAACTTGAAAACAGACGAAAAATAGAAGACAACAGAGGGCAAGTAAACAGATTCAGAAGAGTTATGAAAGATTGAGCTTAATAAAAGAGTTTATGAACCTACCAAGATAAGTGAACGCCGAAGTCAAATAGATGACTGAAAATCAGGAGCCCACCAAAAAATGTGAATAAAGCGGATGCAAAGCTCTTGGAGTTTATGAATTAATGAAACCAGAAACCTCGACTAGGAGGTATGATCTCAAATAGCTTGAAAAACATGAAGCTTGATACTTGACAGAAGTGGATAGTAAAGTCCAAGGAACTTTGTGGTCGACGAGTTTGATCTCAGACAGAGGGGCACAGATGAACGAACAGTATAGGTTCCATCACCTCAGAATGCCGAGGTAATAGAACCTAGGGGGCAGTTGTGGGGATATATTTTCTAAGTACCAACACGTGGCAAGGTGACGCCGACGTGTCAGCTGAGGTGCCACGTGTCTTGGCCGTTATGCCGAGGTCATCTCGGATAGGCCGAGGTTACCTCCAAAGATATCGGAATCCGAGATAAGCGGATAGGGGACAAGAGTCCTAGATTGGAAGAAGACTTCAGTTTGGGTAAAGATAAGACTCTTAGAGAGTTTATCCTAATCCCACTGGGAGTCCCAGATTAGCAGTAATCCCAAGTCCATTAGGGCCAGGCCCCTATTGGGACTAGGATTGTATTGGCTATAAAAGAGAGGCACCCCCATGGGTCTAATGTATGTAATTTATGCTCAAGCTTGTGAGTTGATTAGTTGATTGATTATCTTTGAGAGATATTGAGTACTGACTTGATCGTCGGAGTGCCCCCGGGTGGAAGAACCACCGCCGCAGCCTTCTCTTTCTTTTGCAGGTCAGCAAAGTGCCATCTATTCTGCCAGTGCTCTCCAACTGAATACTGAGTTGGCAGTGTGGTCAGAAAATCACCTACACAGGTCTGTTTTTGTCTTGGCAGAAAATATTTTTTGTATTTTTTAATGTTCGGTATAATGAAAACAAACTTATTGGAATGGAAAATGTTTTTTACTTTTAAAGATAGAAAATATTTTTTGAACTAATGATCAAGTGAGGCACAAATTTTTTGGTTCGGGAATTTTTGAACTGACATCACCATTAGTACATTAGTTTTAAGATTGTAACTAAACAACATAAAAAATATATTCTGAAGGGGGGAAAAAATCAATTGAAAATATTTTCTACTTTCACTTTTTTTCGGTTCAAAAGAGAAAAAGCAAATGGGTTCTCCGGAAAGCAATGCCAGCCCAAAGCAAAACAAGGCATTTATCAACTTGATAATGAATAATAATCGTATAAACTTGTAAAAGTATTCTAAATTTTAATTCAAAACTTGTACGGTTGAATTTTAGTGTTGGGTTCATATTTAAAATATTAGAAGTCATACATTGATATTTCTAGCAAGTGTGTAGTATTATTAAGAGTAATATTAGAGATTTCAAAAGTCATCTAAGACATTTGGTAGAAATTTTAAAATCTTTACCATTTTTGTATTATTAATGGTTACTTTGTCCCATGGATAGTTCTTATTTATGCCAAAATACTATAAAATCTTTACCATTTTTGTATTATTAATGGTTACTTTTCCCCATGGATAGTTCTTATTTATGCAAAAATACTATACGAGGTTATCTTGCAGCCTTGCTCAATTTTCCAAATAAAGTATCAATAATGTTAGAGGCTCAAAAGTTTTACCAAATTTTTTACTAAAAGTATTATATAAGTGTGGGATCTATATGTGTATGTTACACACCCATATAAAGCATTTAGTAAAACTTTTAAAATCCCTAACATTACTCATAAAGTATATCATCAGATGCTACAAGTAAATGCCAATAAAAAGGATAGATAAAGCACCAAGGCAACTACTTTTCTCCGTATCTCTCTATATTATTATATATGTAAGCATCTATTTTATATATGTAAGCATCTATTTGATGTCTTGAAACTTTTTTTCTTTTATGTCAAGTATTCAATTTTTGTATTCACAAAAAAAAGGAGGCAAATTACAAAAAAAAAATCCCAAAGTTCTGCGTGTTTTTCAATTTAAACCCCAAGTTTTCAATTTGACAATTAAAACCCTGGAGTTTATTCTGTGTTACAATGTAAGCCCCTCGTCCATCTCTATTTCATGAAGTAACGGAGAAAACCATTTTTAGCGCCAAAACCTACCCAAAACGATGCCTTTTTTTATTAGCCTCATATAAAAGGCCCCAAATCTTTGAGTTCATCGATTTCATCATCATCATCATCATCATCATCATCATCATCATCATCTGATCAACAGAAGAACAAATTTTATATGTTTTTATCTGTTGCAATACCAAACCAAACCAAACTTTAAATAAAAAAAACACAAAACATATTTTTGAACAGATTAAAACCAACTTCATCATCATCATCACCATAGAGAAAACCTAAGTGATTCGTGACTAGACCAAGATTTAATTGTATCAATTCCCAACCAATTAAAACTCACAATCTAAATCATCACGTACGTACGAAAGTAATTTCGATTGTTGTTTAAAAAACAATAAATAGACACAAAGGATTTTCACGTGAAAAAAATCACTATTGAAACACCTCCAATTGTGATAAAAAAAAATCACGGGTGAAACGCCACAAATCAATCCACTACTAAAGAAAGAAAGATTACAAATATACCAAACAAATTACCAAAACGCTATCAATTTGTCTTCCACAATCTGTATATCTTTTACCGCAACCTTCGTCTCGAAATTAATCAGATTGATGTTGAATCCACAACATCCATTGTCGAATCAACGACTGTACACAGCATCAAACTCCTTCGATTACTCTACGCTTGAATCTTCGGATTCCACCAAAGAAGAACAACCAAACTCCTTGATGTGTGCTTATCAAAACATGAGTTCAATACTCAATCAAACATCAAGGAAAACCAGCAAAACAGCCCCAAAAGAAAACTGTAAAACCCTTAAAGGAGATCTAAAAAACGTACCCTAGATTTGGAGCAACTTGCAGTTTTTATAACTGCTGAAATCGCGAAGTCTGCTCGAACGTAGGAATGGATACTCGAGCAGGGACACTAAAATGCGTGTTCCAAACTAGGGTTCACGCTCAAGCGTAACTTACGCTCGAGCGTAAAATCGAAATATCTAGATCTGTCTTAGAAATATACAGATCCGAGTTTAGAGAGATCTGAAGAACACATCCTTCTTACAGAGGCTAGGGTTTCGACAGCGGCCTTCCGATGATGAAGGCTAGGATTTCATTGCTCAGATCTAAAACTGAGGTAGCAATGGTAGAGTGGAGGAAGGCGGTGTTGCTTCGAACGATAAGAGTTAAAGAGAGAGAGAGAGAGAGAAAGAGAAAGAAAAGGAAATATGAGGAGAGTGAGAAAGGGAAAGGAAGAGAGAGGGGGTTTGGATCCAAGAGCGGGAGAGTGGCGGACTGCCGTTGACCTTCGCGATCTAAGACAGACCTTCGAACCTCTTTGTTTGATCTCTACCTAAGCTTTCATAGTAAGAAAGTTGATGATGAGGAACGATCGATTTCAGAGAGGAAAGATGTCAGTAAAAGAATGGATGTGCTTGATGGGGACGTTTCGGACCATACCGATGGTGGGGCTGCCATAGTTTTATACAGCAAGTTGCAGTGGTGGTATGTGAATGGGTGTGTTCTCCGGTGGCTGTGAAATGATTTATGGGTGATGGTGGAAATGGGGATTTTGGTGAGGTTGTTGGGAAATGGGGCGATTGAGGAAAGGGGCAGTGTTAGAAAATGAATGGCTGAAAGTGAAGTTTGAGAAATAAGGAGGTTTGATCCCCTATATTATGTCATGGTCAAAATAATTTTTATTTTACATTAATTTTGAAATAACAGGTAAGACAACGACATGTGTTACAAAAATAAGTTCTTTGTTAGTTCAGTAAATGGAGATGGATGGACGACATAAATTGTGACACATAATAAAATTCAAGGTTGAAATTGATGAAATTGGAACCCTAGAATTTAATTTGAAAAACACGCGAAATTTTAGGGGTTTTTTTGTAATTTGCCCAAAAACAAAAACAAAAAACAAAATAAAACAACAAGGAAGGATGTGACTTGAACTTAAGATTACAAATTTGATAAATTAGACTTTTACCATTTGAGTTATATACAATATATAATAAATATTTTATTTATTTATTTATTTAACTTGTACACGCATTAAAGCCTTATTTGGTAACCTTTTGTTTTAATCAAAAAGTTAAAAAATTACTATAAGTTGTTACATCACTCTCTTTATTTTTTTTATTTATTTTTTCATAAAAATTCAAAAAATTACTAAAATAACAAGTTCCCAAACGATGCCAAGTGTCTTATTTTTATTTTTATTTTTTTGTGAACGCCAACAGCCATTTATTATGGGACAATTTGACAACACAACTAAAAATTAACTTTAAATTTTTAACTCATTTTATATCATATCACCTCTCACTTTTTTTTTACATATAAAAAAATTAAAAATATATATTAAAAAAATCAAAAAAATTAACTTTTAACTACCCTTCTCAAATCACCCGCATATGCAAGTTGCAAACACCATGATTAATGGCGGGGACCAAGCAACTTAGGTAATAAATGAGATTGAAAGAGGTGGGTGGGGTATGGGTATGCTCAATAAACTTCCAAATTGCAATTATAAGTTGTTGTCCTCTGTGTGTAGTTCGTTTTGGTTACTGGGTCATCTGGGTTTGTATCTCATCTCTGTTTTAGAATCGTGAGAGAGAGAGAGATGGCGATGTTCTTAGCAACGGTGGTGGGTGGTTTTGGGGACTGCGTGATTACGCTTTGGGGTCTCCACGAGCGCCGTTTCGATGCCATTTTAGAAGCAGTGAACTTTGCTGCGATGGCTCTCACCACCGCTCTTGCCTTCTGCTTTTTGTCTCTCCACCACACTTACTCTCGCCGTTCATTATCTATACCTTTCCTTTGATTATTTATTTTACACCTTCAACTCAATTGTACTCTCTCTGTGTCAAATCTTTGTAACACCACATCGATGTTTGACATTAATGTTTACTACTACTACTGTTGCCTATTTAAACTCTTTTATTATTGCTCTCCATTGCTATTTGCTAGTACAAGAAAAATTATTGAATTGAATGGTATTTGCTATTTGCTCTCCATCCTCTGTGTGTCTCGCTCTCTGGGGAATCAGATCAGATCTGGACTACAAACAGAATCAGGATCCCCTCTTTTCTTACTTGACTTCCTACTTGCTAAGTTATTGGCCTGCGTTTAGGCCTAATTTCGATAATTTGAACCGTTCATATTTTAAAATTTGTTAAGTATATCATTCTTATAAAAATGCAAGTTGATCGGATATCAGAAAGTATGTGTTCAAAAAACTGTTTATTAAATTTAATAAAAAAATAGTTTTTAGTTCAATGATCCGAGTAGCTTTTTGATATCCGATCAATTTAATTTTTTTACAAGTATGATATAATTAACAAATCTTAAAATGTGATCATTGAAATTAGACCTAAAAATAGATCCAATAATCTAACAAGTAGGAAGCCAGGTAAGAAACTCAAATGAGAGGATCCTGAATCCTAAAAAAAACCGAACGGATTGTTTGGAAATGCCACCTTTCCCTCAAGACTCAAGCCGCTTCCCCCCATAAGAACAACCATTGTTGGCCGCCGCAATGTCTGTTGCCGGAGACAGTAACGCCTAATGAGAACCACCGCCACCACGGACGTAGAGGAGAGAGGAGGATGACGATGTCGCCATCATTCAGATCCACCGCTCATCTGACAACCAAATCTTTTTTAATGAACAGTTTTTTTTTTCCGATACCCTCAAAAGCATGGTGAGTTGGAACTTGGGTTAGATATAAATTGTATTTCAAATTGATTTAAAAATAATAAAAAATGATTCCATATCCTTTTTAACTTTTTCATTGGAGAATGCAAATTAAAAAGGATAGTCTTTAAATTGATTGTTATAGCACACGCTTATACTTCTATTATGTATTTTTTTCACACAAAATGGCTTAGAAATATATGGTCTAAAGGAGTGGAGGAACAAAAACACCACCTTTCAAGATTGTATACTCCATCGAGACAGCATTTTTTTCCTTTTATATTGTCCTGCCAAGAAGCTAGGTTGCAACACCTTATTAATAGGAAAACAAATTGCTATGTGATTTTAAAATTCATCGAATCAGAATTATTCATAAGAACATGTCGGGTTTTACCAACCATTGAACAAGCTTTTTTATCAACAGAATCACACTTGACTAACCCTTTTCCTTATTTATTGCTATCAATTGAAGCAAACACAAAATGCCTTTTGAACGGCATTACAACAAATATGACATCAATTAATCTGATATCATCCAACATACTATCGAAGCACGGAAACAGGAAACAAGTTTCCCATCCTGCAGACATTTGGAATTTTGCATATCATGTTTTGGTTACTGGTAGACAGACAGATATTCAACTCGGGCCACTGTTCACAAATTAGCATTCAGATACCCTTTCTCCTTCAAGTAAGCTATCACTGTTTCAGCCATTTCACTTGGGGAAGCACAGACCTCTCCTTTCTGTTGTAATACTATCTGCAAAAATGGGTTATTTAAACATCAATAGGCAAACCGTGGCATGTTAGACAACCCTGATACAAGAAAGGCCCCAAACTTCAAGTCCAGTTATTAATTTCAGCAAGACCTCTCGTCTTGATGCATATTGGTTCACTAATATATACTATTGTTTGATATTGTAAATCGGTGTATCCTGAAATTTTCATGTTTTAAATGAAACCTATCCTTGGAATGTACATGTTTGAGCGAATTCAGGCACATAAAAACATCTCTTTCATTAAAGGGCATACACACCTCAGAATTTAATGGTGCCTCATATGGATCATCAATCCCTGTAAAACCTGCAAGACAAGAGAACACTTTAAACTGAGAGCTAGTGACCTGTAAAAAAAAATTGTGAAAGAAAGTTTTTTACAATCTGGAGGTGGCATTGGCTTGACGAGATTTCGAAACAGCCCCCACGCTTTTTAAATGACACACCATACATTTAATCTCAAGCTCATCAACATTATGTTTAGAACACTGACACAGCAGATCAAGTGAAGAAAAAGGTGAAAGGAAACAACAATCATTCAGATTTCAGAATTTCAATCTTCAATGAGACTGCAAGAAGATACCTTTAATTTTTCCAGCTCGTGCAAGCTTATACAGGCCTTTAGGGTCCCTTGCTTCACATACATGGAGAGGCACATCCATAAACACCTGTGGGTTATAGACTTTATCAATTATAGGCAATGAAGCACCTTTCTCTATACCAAAAATCCCCTTCCTCTTTCTACCAGTACTACACTAACAACTTTATGCAGCCAAATGCTCAATCCTTCCAGAGCACAAACCTCAATGAATTCTCCTTCTGGCAGTAATGCACGGCATGCATCTCGGTCCTTTTTGTAGGGCGATATTAAACTGGCAATGCAAATAACTCCAGCATCTGCAAAGAGCCTCGCTACCTCCCCTAAAAACCATAAATATGAAATTTGAACTATTTTAGAAAAGAGTAAGAGGGCAAATTTAGGCACTGCAGTGTGTACAAATGATGGACCGTTAAAACCCACCCATTCTTCGTATGTTTTCTGCCCGATCCTCTGGTTTGAAACCAAGATCGCGATTTAGACCGTGACGAACGTTGTCACCATCAAGGATGTAGGTCAGCTTTCCCATGGAGTGCAAGCCTCGACTCAAAGCACACGCCAAAGTGCTCTTTCCTAAAATTAAAGATCAAACTATTTAAAATGATAAAACAAAATAATAGTTCATGAGTCTTAACAATTACTTGAAAATAGGGAGTAAACCGGAAGAAGATATACCAGGGTGAGAAATGCTAATAATATTGAGAAGATTGCATAAAAAAAGTATTGAACTCTTGCTGTAACTTAAAACTTCCCCAAAATGTGCCTTAGAGCTGTTATCAGAAACTTGTTCTTGTATTTCCTTCAGTATCAGTAAAATACTGAGATAAATGACAACCCAATTCATCTTGGGCTTGACAAAGATATAAGAGCCCTTTTGACGGACTCGCATTTTAAGTCATTTTGTGAACATGCACAATTTTTCATTCCAAATAGATGACAATGAACTAAATAAAGTGGAAAAGATGTCTATTGCTGATAAGAACTTAACTTAATGTCCAAAGTTAAAAAAAGGCCACCAATCTTATTTAAAAACTGTAATCCTTCCTCATGCATAACATTGAAGATATGTTTGTTAAAGCTCTAAGAAGAAAAAATAAGAGGCATATAAAAAGGGTGGAAAACTCATGTATTCACTTTATTGGAACTAATATCCAAATTCTGAACAGAAGTCTAATTTAGCAGCATGTTAAAACCAATTCAAAAGTGGTCACAATGAACCAAATCTTCTTACGTAAACATTTTATTAATTAGTTATTGTAAAGATAATGGTAATTAGTTATGATCTCTACCATATGATGTCTGCTTACAAAATTTCCATTACATCCACTCCTGAATTTCACATTTATGACTTCCAACAGACTGTCATTTTTCATTTCAATTTCAAACATTAAAGAAAAAATAAATGAGGGGAACATGACATCCTAGTAGGCATCACCAGCCTGCTTGGCAGAGCATTTATAAATACAAAAATGATACATCCTCTAATCTTTTTAAGCAGCTTGAAATTTGAAGAATATAAATAAAAATATCATCTCAGTACATGAGTGACGACAATCATCACACTATAAGGATGTTGATCATCTATTTGATATATTGGAGTTTATGCTTCATGTCTTCAATTTGATCCCAAACATCAAAATGTAGCAAACACATGAAAAAATTCATATAGCATAGATAGCAAGGCTCAAGCCATGGTCAATAAAAAAAAATACAAACCTGAACCACTGAGACCCGTGATCCATATTACACAACCCTTTTGCTGAAGCAACTCCTGCCTGTCAATTTTCTCAACTGAACATTTATGCCAAGCAATGTTCGTCGAATTCCCAATCGTAGACACCTGGATGGTGCTTTTCCCTAATTAAACAATCGATTAAAATCAGAATCTCGATACATTTGAGTAACAATTAACTATTTTGCAAGTACATTACAAAGCCGATCTCAAAACATAAAACAACAAAAAATAAGCAATCATTTGCAAAATGTTGTAGAATGAAATCTGAAAAAGCCTCACGAATATGCAACAAAACATAAATAAAAAAAGAAATCAATCTATAAGATGCATTTACCTAATTATACAATTGATTAAGATCAGAATCTCCGTACATTTGAGTACATTTAACTATTTTGCAAGTACATTACAAAATCAATTCTACAACATAAAAGGTTGTAGAATCAAATCTAAAAGCCTCACGAAATCGTTTGCTCATTTCAAATATAAATTAGATAAGTGATGGATCAGAATACCACTAGAATCACTCATCGGGTTATCGCTTGAATTGGAGCCCGACTGGTTCAGTTCTCGAACGCGATCAGCTTTGCCATTGACGTACGAAGTTTTAGAACCCTCCATTGCTTTCACTGGCGCGAAAAAGCTCGATCTCGCATTGGTACTTTGGAGCCCCAAACTCTTACAATAAAAATTAGGCAGCGACAACTTCACGAACCCTAAGTTCGGAGACGAAGCCTCAGAAAAGCCACACTCCGGCGAAGAACAACACACCAAGGGACGATTTCCGGCGGAAATCATCAGGCAATTGAGTCGAGAAATCGATCGGAGAGATTCAGAATTTGAGGAGGGAGTTGAAGGTGGCTTTTGTACCAGAAAGAATGAATAGTAAAAAAATTGAGATTAGGGCGGGAGGGAGGGAGGGAGAGAGGATCGCGGTTGACGCCACAACTCAGATCTTTTTAATTAACGGTTTTTGTCTGGTTTTGAAAATGTATTGACACGCACGCAGATGAGGAGAAGCCTAACAAACATGTTATGAAATGTTGGCTGTGATGGAAAGTGGCTCACATGGAGGTGGTGTGTTGTGTGTACATTCATTCATCTATTTGGATCTGGATGTGGTGGATACCTAGTTGTGGGTATTTTTGCACAATATTTATGGATCTATAACACCTTTTTGGTTTTTCTTTTCCTTTTTTGGAAAAATTATAAATCAGTAATAATTACATTATAATAATCTCATAATATAAACACGTAATATTTTATAATATTGTGATTAGTAAAAAATATGAATAGGTGAAGTATTATATTAGATGATTAGAGAATATAATAGGCATATTGAATGATAATTGGTTAAGCAGTACGGACACAATAGTATCCTAGAAATATTCTATAATTTTCCGAATTGTTGTTGGTGCAATTTTGCCACATATGAAGAAAGACTTGCGTCATGAATACAAGATATTTTTTCATCATCATAAAAATACAAAGGGTCCGTTTAGGTTAGTTTTATAATAATTATTTGAATGTGAAATTATGTTTTGAATTTTAAGTTTTTGAATCATAATTTGAAAAGATTAAATTTGTTTGATTATGAGTCTTGAAAATAATATTAGGATGATTTGTAATTTTTTTTATCGGTAATGATACATCCTATGAAAAGTGGTGTTCTAAAGCACCACTAATGAGTTGGCAAGTACTTAAAAAAAAAAAAAAAAAGACACAAGCAGTGGGTCCCGTCCATTGCCACATCACTAGTGATGCTTTTAGAGCACCACTTTTAGGGTGTGTTTGATTGGGGGGATTGGGGGGGGACTATCCACTATTTGGACTTGAGTCCAAATTGTGCCCCTAATCCGTCGTTTGATTTTTTTTTAGTCCGCCGGACATGGAGTCCGGCCGGACTCCATGTCCCCCATATGGGGGACTATCCTATCCTGGGGGAGTGGGACAAAATGTGGGGGACTAATCACTGTTTGGATTAGATGATGAAATGACCATTTTAACCCTCTACTATTTAATTATGTATTATATTTAATAAAATTCAATAAAATTTAAATGTCTCAATTTAAAAATAAAATAATTTTATTTAACTTTTTATTAATGTTTATTTATTTAATTTTTTAAAATAATTTTTTATAGATATTTTATTGATGTTTTATTTTAAAATTTTGTTTATAATTTATTTAATTTCATTATTTAAATTGTAATAGGTGTTTTATTTAAAATTTATTTAAAATTTTAATTAAAAATAATATAAATTTTTTATACAGGTTATACAGTATTTTATTAAATCAAATTTAGTGGTTATTTATTTATTTAATTGTGTATGTAAAAAAAAAATTTTGTAAAGTTATGTATGTAAAAAAAATAAATTGGATTCACTAATGACTTGTATGTAAAGTTGGACCACACAGTAAAGTTTTGTATGTAAAAAAAATAATGATTTGTTATACAGTAATGATTTAAAACAAATTTTATTGATATTTTATTTATTTATTTATTTATTTATTTATTTATTTATTTATTTTAATTTAAAAATAAATAAATTTATTTAATTAAAAATAATTAAACGTTGGATTCATTTGTCCAAAAATAATTATCCTATCCAGTTCAAAAATAATCCGACCAAATAATTATCCTATCCAAAAATAATTTATTTAAAAAATAATTAATTGAAAAAGGGCAAAATAGTCTTTTGTTTATTTATCCTATCCAGTCCATCCAACCAAACGTTGGATTCACTAAAAATAGTCTTTTCCAGACATCTAATCCCATGAAAAAACAAACAGAGGATACATATCCAATCCGACCAAATAGTCCGGGGGATTCACAGTCCCAGGACTCAAGTCCGATGGATTCTAATCCTCCCTTTTCCAGTCGTGTGTTTGATTGGGGGATAAGGGGGGGATTATTTACTGTGCGGATTGTAATCTGCACAGTAAATCTAATCCGATGTTTGTTTTTTTTTTAGTCCGCCGGACTCCATGTCCGGCCGGACTCCATGTCCCCCATATGGGGGACTATTGTGTCCTAGGGGGGGATGGGACAGAAAGTGGGGGACTATCCACTGTTGGGATTAGATGCGAAAATGACTATTTTGACCTTCTACTATTTAATTATGTATTATATTTAATAAAATTCAATAAAATTTAAATGTTTCAATTTAAAAATAAAATAATTTTATTTAACTTTTTATTGATGTTTTATTTATTTAATTTTTCAAAATAATTTTTTATAGATATTTTATTGATGTTTTATTTTAAAATTTTGTTTATAATTTATTTAATTTCGTTATTTAAATTGTAATAGGTGTTTTATTTAAAATTTTAATTCAAAAAATAATATAAATTTTTTATACAGGTTATACAGTATTTTATTAAATCAAATTTAGTGGTTATTTATTTATTTAATTGTGTAAAAAAATAAATTTATTTAATTGTGTTAATAAACAAACACAGTAAATTATTTAATTGTGTAAATAAACAAACACAGTAAAGTTTTGTATGTAAAAAAAAATAATGATTTTTTATACAGTAATGATTTTTTAAAAAAAAAAGGGAGCTTTTTTCATAAATCCATCTTTAATTACTTATGTTCCATTCAATCCATATTCTTTTTTACTATTCCATTAGGTCCTATTTGAGATAAGAAGACCAAAATACCCTTTTCATCTACTTATGTTCTATTTAGTTCATATTATTTTCTTATGTTTCAATAAGTCCTATGGGTGACATAATTACCAAAATACCCCTAATGTATCTACTTATGTTCTATTTAGTTCATATTATTTTCTTATGTTTCAATAAGTCGTACGGGTGACATAATTACCAAAATACCCCTAATGTGAATGTTCACACCGTCAATGTAAATATTCATATCGTCAATGTGTAGGGCTCGTTTGATGTACAATGTAAATAATCACGTTGACATGTTAACATCCACAATGATAAGAGTGGAAAATTAGCTCATGCGACCCCGTCTCGCCGGCCCGTGACAATGTGAATATTCACATTGACATATTAACATTCACATTAATAAGATCAAAATTGGCTCGCGTCCGCATGCGCCCGGCCGGTGAGCCCGCTTGGTTTCGACGATGACAATGTGAATATTCACATTGACATATTAACATTCACATTGATAGGAGTATAAAATTAGCCCGCGGCCCGTGGGAGGCCCGAAGCCCGCCCGCTGCCTGAGGCGGGCCCAGCCCGGCCCGTGACAATGTGAATATTCACATTGACATGTTAACATTCACATTGATAAGAGTAAATTGATTGACTCGTCCATGGGCGGCGAGCCAAAGCAGCGTGACAATGTGAATATTCACATTGACATATTAACATTCACATTGATAGAAGTGTAAAATTAGCTCATGCCTGGGAGGCCCAAGCCCACCACGCTGCCAGTATGCCCCGCCAGGACAATGTGAATATTCACATTGACATATTAATATTCACATTGATAAGAGTGTAAAATTGGCCCATGTCTCAAGACGACCTCGGTAAGGCCTGGGCCTAGGCTCGAGTTTAGGCCGGGCTTGGGCGGGCCTGGCCATTTTTTTTTAATTCTTTTTAATTTTTTCTACCAAAATTTTATTATTTTCCACAAAAAAAGACATTGTGCCTCAGGTGGGCTGGGCCTCGGACCGAGCCTTGAATGAGCCTTAAGCCGGCCGATGGGCCGGGCCAAGCTTCAAAGTGATAGCCTAGGCCCTACCCTAGGGTCTCGGACATGTTCGAGCCCGAACCCAAACGAGCCTGCCCCGGGCCGTAGGCGGGCTTCGAGTAGCCCACGGGCCGCGAGCCAATTCTACATTCCTATCAATGTGCATGTTAACATGTCAATGTGAATATTAACATTGTCAACGGGCCGAAATAGCCTACCCCGGCCGAAAAGTCGAGCCAGGCAATGGACAAATTTTACACTCTATCAATGTTAATGTTAACATGTCAATGTGAATATTCACATTGTCACGGGTCGGGCCAAGCCCGCCTTGTCATGGTCAAGCCGTCACCGCCGCGCCAATTTTACACTCTTATCAATGTGAATGTTAACATGTTAATGTGAATATTCACATTGTCAATATTCACATTGTCAACGGGCCGGGCCATGGGCGGGCTTTTGGCCGCCCATGGGCCGCGAGCCAATTTTATACTCTTATCAATGTGAATGTTAACATGTCAATGTGAATATTCACATTGTCAACAGGCCGAGTCGGGCCTGCCCCGGGCCGCCCACGGGCTGTGGGAGGGTTTCGGGCAGCCATGGGGCGCGGGCTAATTTTATACTCTTATCAATGTGAATGTTAACATGTCAATGTGAATATTTACATTGCCAACAGGCCGAGCGGGGCCTGGCCCGCCCCGGGTTGCCCACGGGCCGTGGGCGAGTTTTGGGTAGCCACGGGGCGCAGGCCAATTTTATAGTCTTATCATTGTGAATATTAACATGTCAATGTGAATATTTACATTGTCAATCGGCCGGCCCGTGGGCGGTTTTGTTTCAACCACGGGCGCTAATTTTACACTCCTATCAATGTGAATGTTAACATGTCAATGTGAATATTCACATTGTCAACGGGCCGAGTCGGGCTTGCCCCGGGCCACGGGCAGGCCTTTGGCCGCCTACAGGACGCTGGCTAATTTTATACTCTTATCAATGTGAATGTTAACATGTCAATTTGAATATTCACATTGTCAATGAGCCGGGCCCGCCCCGGGCCGCAGGCGGATTTTTGGTCGCCCATGGGCCGCGGACCAATTTTTATACTCTTATCAATGTGAATGTTAGCATGTCAACGTGAATATTCACATTGTCAACGGCCCGAACTGGGTCCGCCTCAGGCCGCCCATGGACTGCGGGCGGGTTTCGTGCCGCCACAGGACGCGGGCCAATTTTACACTCCTATTAATGTGAATGTTAACATGTCAATGTGAATATTCACATTGTCAACGGACCTGCTCGTCTACTGGCCGACGGGTTTTGCCGCCCACGTCAATTTTACATTCCTACCAATGTCAATTTTAAAATATGAATGTTCACATCATAAATTGCTAACCGTTCAAAAAATATTTATAAGGGTATCAAAATTAAATATAAGGGCATAAGTGTCCAAAAAAATAGTGTAAATCAAGAAAAAAGACTTTATGGAATAAAACTATACATACATGGGACTAAATGGGTTAAAAAATTCCTTCATGGACTTATTGGGCTAAAACACTTCTAAATAAGGATTTATCAATAATTTTCCCAAAAAAAAAATTATTGATATTTTATTTATTTATTTATTTAATTTAAAAAAAACAAATTTATTTAATTAAAAATAATTAAAATATTAAAGATATGTTTAATACTGCTATTACTTAGTAAACAATTGAAAAAGGGCAAAATAGTCTTTTGTTCATTTATCCTATCCAATCCGTCCAACCAAACATTGGATTCACTAAAAATAGTCCTATCCAGACATCTAATCCCATAAAAAAAACAAACACAGGATACATATCCAATCCAACCAAATAGTCCGGGGGATTCACAGTCCCAAGACTCAAGTCTGATGGATTCTAATCTCCCATTTTCCAGTCCGTCTAATCAAACACACCCTTAGTGGTCTCAAGCATTATTGTTTTTTTATTTATTTTTGATTGATTAATGTATAAAATATGATAAATGCGAGAGGAAAAAAAAAAGTGATTGATTGATTAATTAATAATAATAATAAGGGTAAATTACAAATACACCCTTGAGATTTGCTTAAAATACAGATTGTTCTTTGTGGTTTAAAACATTACAAATACCCCCTTATTAGAATTTTTTATTTAACAAAATTAACTAAAAAATAAAATTCATAATTGCTCTCTTATACAATAATAAAATTACCTAAATTATTAATTGAAACATATTTTTAACGTCATTAAAAATTATTAATTAACTTGATGATTTCTTAATAAAAATAAGTGATTTGTTATGAAATTAAAAATCTAAAGAGGTGGAACGTAATTTTCAAAATCACAATAAGAAAGTGCTAAGGTGTAATCTAATTTGGTAAAACTTCACACGTCAATGGCAAAGTCAATCGCATTCAAGAACTGAATCAACCAATCGGGCTCTAATTCAAGCGATAACGTGATGAGTGATTCTAATGATATTCTGATGTATCACTTATCTAATTTATATTTGAAATGCGCTAGCGATTTCTAGAGGCTTTTAGATTTGATTCTATAGCCTTTTATGTTGTAGAATTGATTTTGTAATGTACTTGCAAAACAGTTAAATGTACTCAAATACACAGAGATTATGATCTTAATCAATTGTATAACTAGGTAAATGCATCTTATAGATTGATTTCTGTTTTTATTTATGTTTTGTTGCATATTTTTTTGAGCAAAAGAAGAGGATAACCATTAATCAAGGAAACAAAACCTAAAGCAAAGCATCAGGGGGTTTACAAAGCCAGTCAAGAGGCAAGAGGCCCTTAAGAAATTGTCTAGCGGTCCAATGGGCAGCACCATTAGCCTCTCTAGGAGTCCAAACAAAGGAGAAATTGTTTCTACAAGCTAAAGACCGAATATCAGCGAAGATAGAAGAGCACTCCCACAGAGGAACCGTTTCAGAGGTGCAAAGGTGGATCACTGTCTTGTTGTCTCCCACTATCTCAACATGTGAAAGGTTGAGGGATTGGGCCATAAGGCATGCCCATCTAACAGCCAAAGCTTCCGCTTGCAGAACAGAGCCCGCCACTTCCATGCGGACACCCTCATGCACTAGAGATCCCGTCCAATCCCGAAATAGAATCGCTAAAGCCGCTCTAGGCGACCCCGGGATAATGGCCACATCACAGTTTGCTTTTAGATGCCCACGAGATGGCGGATTCCATACTTGATGGGTCCTTGGGGCACTAGCCTGGTTGCCACCCACATTCTGTCTCATAAGGTGAAGAGTTGCAGATTCTGCCCAAGCTTTCCCTGCTGAAAAGATAGTAAACAGTGGGTCAACTGGGGTATGGTTAAAGACAAAGTCATTTCGTCCCTTCCAAATGTGCCAAGCTAACCACAGCAATTTGCAAAAAAGTTCTGCCGATAGTGCGAATTGGAGAAACTGTCAAACAGTTCGCAGGTCCATCTAACAATGGAGGAGGGGGGCCCCCTTTGGGACGACAGAGTTAGCATGCTGCCAAACCAAGCAGCCTTCGCCCAGTCGCATCCACATAGTAAGTGCTCCACGGTCTCCACTTCCTTTGCACAAACGGGGCAAAGTCCATCAGAAGTACAGTGTCGTCTAAATAGGTTGAGTTTTGTGGCCACCGAATTGTGGCACACCCTCCACCAGAAATGCTGGAGTTTGGGGGGAAGAGGGAGGGCCCAAATGAATTTCCAAACATCCTCTGGAACGTAAAAAGAAGAGGACGGCTTCTGCTCAAGCAAGCTGGGATGGAGGTCCAAAGCCATACGGTACCCGGATTTAACCGAATATATCCCCTTTCGGTTGTAATGCCACACCACATAATCAGCTTTGTCTTCAACCGAAACAGGAATAGAATGGATAGCAGCCAACTCCCTCTCAGTAACTAGAATGCCCAGCTTATTCTCATCCTAGGTCTTGGAAATTGGGTTGATGGCCTCGCTTACCCGCGTAAGCAGGCAGCCATTAGGCCGTTGAGAGTGAATCCGAAGGTCCTTAATAGAGGGCAGCCATCTATCAGTCCAGAAATTGATTGAAGAGCCATTATGCACTTGCCAGCGGACCCCTCTAGTAAGAACCGCCCTGCCGTCGAGTAAACTAGACCATGCCCACGAAGCCCGGCCACCTTTCTTGGCGTTCAAAAAACCCGTATATGGGTAGTAGATACTTTTCAAAAAACTGGAATAGAAGGAGTGAGGATCTTGGATGAGCCTCCACCCTTGGCGTGCAAGCAAAGCTCTATTGAAGGCATGAAAGTCGCGAAAGCCCACTCCCCCCAGGTTTTTGGACCTGACCATTCTATCCCAGGCAACCCAATGGATACCCCTATTTGTGGGATCTCCATTCCACCAAAAATTACTCACGATCCGATTAAAAAAGGCACATAATTTCTTAGGGAAGAGGAAACACGCCATAGCGTAGGATGGAATAGCTTAAGCCACCGACTTGATCAAGGTCTCTCTACCAGCATGGGATAGCAACGGGAGTTTCCATCCTTGAAGTTTGGCCATCATCCGTTCAGCCAAGAAAGTGTATGCCTCTGTCTTTGTAAGACCCCAACATGACGGAAGCCCCAGATATTTAGATCCCGGTATAGTCGAAGCCATACCCAAAGTGGAACAAATTTGCTGCTGGAGGCATGGTCCCACATTTGAAGAAAAGTGAATGCCTGATTTTTGGGCATTGATCAATTGGCCAGACGCATCACCATAAACCCTCAAAATGTGAAGCAGGTTGTGACATTGAGGAACATTCGCTTTGAGGAAGAGCAAAACATCATCCGCAAACAACAAATGGGACAAAACAGGGCTTGTAGGCTTAACTTTCAGCCCCGAGAACTCTCGTGCCAGCAAACCCTGGTGTAGTAGCTTTGACAAAACATCCGCCACTAGGATAAACAAGTACGGGGACAGGGGGTCTCCTTGTCGAAGGCCCCGAGATGGAGTGAAGGATGTGCGCTTGGCCCCATTAACAAAAACTGAAAACGTGACCGTAGTCACACATTGCATGACCCAGTTTGTCCACTTATCATGAAAGCCCATTTTTTGTAATACAGCAAAAAGGAAATCCCATTGGATTCGATCGTATGCTTTATTGAAATCTAGCTTGATTGCCATGTCCGAAGTTGTACCTTTTTTCTGTAACTTGAGAAAATGAAAAGCCTTGTGCGCTACAAGGATATTATCTTGAATCATATGACCCGGAACGAAAGCCGATTGGTTAGGAGTAATGATCTTACCCAGAACCGCTTTCAGCCGATTAGCCAAAAGTTTGGTGATAATCTTGAGGGTAAAGTTGCAGAGACTAATTGGCCGGAAATCCGAAAGCTTCTCCGGGGCCTGTACCTTTGGGATGAGTACTAAATTTGTGTGATTAATCTCCTTTAAGAGAAGTCCCTCAACAAAAAAACACTTCACGGCCTTGCAAACATCTGCCTCAATTTCTGTCCAATACTTCTGGTAAAAAAACCCCGGATACCCATCAGGCCCCGGGGCCTTAATAGAACCCAATTAGAAGACTGCCATCTTGATTTCCTCCTCCGACACCTCCCGAATTAACTGCCCATTCATATCCGGTGTAATCACAGGATGTACCACTGCCAATGCTTCTTGTATATTCCTATCACCCACAGAAAAGAACAGCTGGGAGAAATAGAGATGTAGATAAGAGTTAATGTCATCCTCAGACTCCGTCCACACCCCGTCCTCAGATTTAAGTCTGACTAGCTGATTCCGTTGTCTCCGTTGGGTAAGGGTAGCATGGAAAAAAACAGAGTTTCGATCCCCATAAGAGAGCCAATTGACGCGTGACCGTTGGTGAAGAAACATCTCCTCCCTTGCCAGAATCTCCTCAATACGAATCTGAATGGTGTGTTGTTGGCGGAGATTTTCTGCAGTAGGAGGTTGGCCTTGAAGGGCGTACAACTTGTGGTGCCATTCGGAGAGCTGCTTTTTGTTATTGCCAAATTCGGTTTTACTCCACGATGTCAGACCCTTACGACAAGCCTCAAGTCTATCAGCTAACTGGGCCATGGGAGATCCATGGACCGGAGTGGCCCATGCAGTTTTGATGACTTCATCGCAGGCCGGGCTCGACAACCACATCGTTTCAAACTTGAACAAACGTGGGGTGGGTTTAGGGGGAAGACAACACTGGACCACTAACAGACAATGGTCTGACCCAATGCAGCATTCATGAAGAACTTGAGCATAGAGAAACCTTTCACGCCACGCTACAGTTGCATAGGCTTTGTCAAGTCTCTCCCGGATATTTGCTTCGCCAGCTTGGTTATTTGACCAAGTATAAGAATGTCCCTTGAATTCTAGATCCATCAACCTACAAGCCGATAAGAACTGCTGAAATTCTGCTAGCTGAGACCGACTACATTCCAAGCCACCCCTTTTTTCCCACATAGAGCCAACTTGGTTAAAGTTCCCAACACAGATCCAAGGGTAGAGAGATGCTTTTGTGTGAGAAATAAGAGATTTCCAGAATTCTTTACGCGCAGCACGATTGGAAGGAGCATAAACAAAATACGCTCCCCAAATCCCCTCACCTCTGGGAGAGCCTATAACACAACGAATCAAATGAGGGGATTTAAATTGAACATCCACACCAATGTCATTCTGCCACCAGAGGGCCAAACCACCAGCTAGACCCACAGGATTAATGTAACATTTATTAGGAAATTGGAGACGCCTCCTAATACGATCAAGTTTAGAGGCTTTATTTTTCGTTTCCATCAAAAACACCAAAGAGGGACGATGGGTTGCTACCAACCCTCGGAGGATCCAGACTGCCAGCGGTCGCCCCAACCCCTGACAGTTCCAGCAGAGCATCAACATGGGGCTCATGGTTGTGAAGGGCCAGCCACCAAAGCCCATGCCTGAAAGTCCTCCTTTTTCCAAGGAAAAGTACTTGGTACCTGAGAAGCAAATTCAATAGAATCCTCATGCACTGGATGGACTAGGATCGGCACTAAGGGATCATTGTCCTACACAGCTTCGGAGTTTGATATCTGAACCTCAAACAAGTGTGGGCTAGAGCTCCTTCCCCGCCGTCGATTGCAAGGAGCGCGGGTCGACCTGGCCTGAAGTGATTTCCTCGCCTTCTTCGTTGGTTTGCTCCTCCTACACGCCCTAACTTCAACCCCTCCAACAGTTAAAAGCCGTTTGGGCGAACGGGGCGAAGCCTCAAGGTCATTATGAACCTTCCGTTTAAGAGACAAGGTTTGAAAAATCTGGGCCATACTGTCATCATCATTCCGCTCCAAGGCAACGAATTGGGAGGGGCTAGAGGTAGGGCTCAACTCTTCGATATGAAGGGAAGCGATTGGCCCACCACCACTCACAAGAGTTTGATTAACCAGCACTGTGGGCCCAAGCTCAATAGGCTCAGTAACAAAATATTTAGGCCCAACCCCAGCACTGGACTGGGCTGAAGACATTGGCATCTGGTCCACAATACTCAGGTTCACACTGTTCTGTAATGCATCTTTATTTTGAGCAGAGTTCTGCAAAACACCTGGCTTAGACGAGCTCGCCTTTTCAAGTGAGCATGTCTCCCCCACCTCGAGCAGCACCGTAAGGGGCACAGTCTGGCCACCCGTCCCACTAGCCCCACCAGTCCCCAAAGTGTGTCTCTGGGGAGGTGTACGCACTACCGGAACTCCCCCACGTACCGCCGTCGGCGGGTGCTACTGCTGCAAGGTCCAAACTCGTTCCTCTGCCATATCCACCCAGTGGCGAAGTTGTGCATCGGAGATGGCTAACATGGGTGCACGACCAGTTCTCAGCCCTGGTCCATACCCCGACTGGGCCCCTTCTGCACGAGAAACAAATTTGCATGCAACTCTCACATGGCCCACTCGTCCACAGTCGTAGCAAAAATCCGGCAGCTTCTCATACTTGTATGAAACCCATGTGTCGTTTTCCTCCGGGCCCTTCTTTTGCAAAAAAAATCCAAGTGGCAGAGGTTTAGTGAAATCTACGTCTACTCGGAGTCGAAGGTAACTACGGGACAGCAAGAGACCATCATGCATGGCCTCGACCCCAATGAGTTTCCCAATCCTGTGTCCGATGATCTGACCATTTTGTCGTGTCATCTTTGCAACCGGAAGACCATGTACTTGTACCCAAAAAGGGCACCACTGGAACTCCATCTCTGCAACAGATTTCCCCAAAGAAAGTGGTTGAAGGACCAGCAAATGCCCATCACCGACCATGGAGCCTCCTGGAGAACCCTGCTTCGTTCTGCTGCGTCGTCAAAATGGAACAAGAAAGTGTTCTCTGACCAAAGAGAGATAGCCAACTTAGCCCTAGGTCTCTAAGCCCCCTGGACAACATTAACGACGGCCTGACGATTCGAAGATTTTGCGGCCAAAATCTTTCCTAGTAAACACAGGTTGGAGACATCAACATTCGCACCAACGCCTTCCTCTAGATCGATACAGTCTAGGCCTACAGGGGTTTGAGGGAAAGATTCCATGGGAAGGCAAAAACGAAACAAACAAGGACAAACAAACACCTCGGAGCTTCCCCGCCGTCACCCGAACTCAGACCAACTCAGAAAACAATGAAGAAAAAACATATAAAAACTCCGAAACAGGGTATAAACCCTAAAAAACTACCAAAGAGGTAGAGGTAGCTCTCACAGCGGAGAGAGTCGACTTCTTTCGCTGCATTCATGTTTTGTTTTGTTGCATATTCGTGAGGCTTTTTAAGATTTCATTTGGTAACTCCATAAATAAATTGTTTATTTACTTATTTGGGTCACATTATTTCTCTATTTTTTTGTACGTACTTTTGTAATAAATAAAAAAAAACAATTTATAAGTCATACTCAAAATAACCCTTAGTTATAAAATTGGTATATATAGTCACATCAATTTTTTCGGTATCTTTTCATAAAGAAAATGTAAGGTTGAGATTAAAACAAGTCAAAATATTAAATGAGGAAAATGTATCAATTTTTTGTTAAAATAAGTAAAATGGTTATGGCCCATAGTTAAGGGCATAAAGTATAATTTGCCCATAAATATATGAACAATAGAAATGTTACAAAACTACAATTTAGGCTTTTAAATTTGTGATGATCTCGCCACGTATAATATTTTACATTTATTTAATTCTTATTCTAATTTAATTGTGAAATTCTTAATAAAGTAAAATTGACTAATTGAATTATTTTAATTTCGAGTATCGGACTATATAAGAGTTTAATTCAATATTATTGTTAATGAGAATAATAATAATAATAATACAGTCTATAATAGTAAAATAAATTTTAATTTTATGATGATATACGATAAAGTGAAATTTAATTTACATTAAGAGTTACTGTAAAAATATTTAACAATAAGAATAATATAATATAAATAATTATGTGCTAAGGTGTAATCTAATTTGATAAAACTTCGTACGTCATTGGAAAAGCCGATCGCGTTCGAGAACTGAACCAATCAGGCTCCAATTCAAGCGATAACGTGATGAGTGATTCTAGTAGTATTCTGATCTATTACTTATCTAATTTACATTTGAAATATGCAAACTAACTAATAAAAAAATATAGGTTGTCTCTTATCATTTGAAAAATTATAAATAATAATAATAATAAAGGTAAATTATAAATACACCTTTGAAGTTTACTTAAAATATAAATTGTTTCATGTGATTTAAAAAATTACAAATATTCCCTTATTAAAAAAATTTATTTAACAGAATTAATTAAAAAAATGAAATTTATAATTACTCTCTTATACAATAATAAAATTACCTAAATTATTAATTGAAACATATTTTTAACATCATTAATTTGTAGACAATTAAAAATTATTTGAAACATATAAAATACTTAAACAAGCATATTCTGATATTTGAAACATTCCACCCCTTGAAATTTATAATTTCATAACAAATCGTCCATTTTATTAATAAATTATCAAGTCAATTAACAGTTTTTAATGATATTAAAAATATATTTCAATTAATAATTTATGTAATTTTATTATTGTATAAGAGAGCAATTATGAATTTCATTTTTTTAATTAATTCTGTTAAATAAAAAATTCTAATAAAGGGGTATTTATAATTTTCAAACCACAGGGAACAATCTGTATTTTAAGTAAACCTAAAGGGTGTATTTGTGATTTACCCTTATTATTAATATTATTATTAATCAATCAAAAAATAAAATGCATTTTATTAATCATTAAAATAACAAATACTCTCTTTCCTTTCATATGTGAGAGGAAAGAGAAAAGATAAGAGAGAAAAAGTGATTGATTGATTGATTAATAATAATAATAACAATAAGGGTAAATTACAAATACACTCTTGAGGTTTGCTTAAAATACAAATTGTCCCCTGTGATTTGAAAAATTACAAATGCCCCTTAATTAGAATTTTTTATTTAACAGAATTAACTAAAAAATGAAATTCATAATTGCTCTCTTATACAATAATAAAATTACCTAAATTATTAATTGAAACATGTTTTTAACATCATTAAAAACTGTTAATTGACTTGATGATTTATTAATAAAATGAGCAATTTGTTATGAAACTAAAAACCTCAGGAGGTAGAATGTAATTTTCAAAATCACAGAGAGTAACTCATATTTTAATCAAATCTCAGGGAGTGTATTTGTAATTAACCCTAATAATAAATAGAAAAATTTTGAAAGTAATTTTGAGTTATATTTAAAAGGGTAAATTACACTAACACCCCCTGAGGTTTATATTTATTACAGTTCCCCTCTCACATTTTGAAAATTACATCTCTCCCTGAAGTTTAAAGTTTTATTATAGATTCTCCCCTCAGCAATTTAATTTTTTAAAATACCAATTTTGCCCTCACTAGGAAATTACATTGACACCCCTCACATTTTAGAAATTACAATTCACTCCCTAAAGTTTAAAGTAGCATTACCAATTGCCTCATCGGTTAATATTAGTTGGAAAAAAAATTCATTGAAAAAAAAATTAATTGGAAAAAAAATAATTGAAAAAAAAATTAATTGAAAAAAAACTTTGTTAGTAAAATTTTTAAATTTCTGTTAAAAAACCAACGTAAACTCATTTTTTGAATTTACGTTTTTTCCTCCAATTTACAAACTGAAACAACCATTTATAAATCAAAAAAATTATCAAACAAGTTTTTATGACAGTTTTTTAAATTTTTGTAAATATAAATTGAAAACTGAAACAAAATGGTTACCAAACAGACTTTAGATAGTAAAAATATTGTAAAATTAATAAATAATTAAATAAGTTATCAACGTAAGAAATGACTTATCAAAAGATTCTTAGGTTATGTATGGTTTTAATTTTTAGAAATTTTTTTTTAAAATTAAAAATTAATTTGGTTAAGAAATAAAAAATAAAAATAAATATCATTTTTATGTAATTTTATCTTTCAAGTAGCTAGAAATAATTTTTTATAAATTAAATTGAAACAGCCATACGTATATATATAACCTGCCCAAAAGTTAAAATGATAATTATTTTTTACCCTTAAATGATAATTATTTTTTATTTTTTATTTCTTAACCAAATTAATTTTTAATTTAAAAAAAATTCTAAAAATCAAATTATACATATCCTAAGAATCTTTTGATAAGTCATTGTTTACGTTGGTAACTTATTTAATTATTTGCTAATTTTACGATATTTTTACCATCTAAGGCCTGTTTGGTAACTATTTCATTTTCAATTTTCAATTTATATTTACAAAAATTTTTAAAATTGTCATAAAAAATTGTTTGATAATTTTTTTGGTTTATAAATTGTTGTTTCAGTTTGTAAATTTAAGGAAAAAACGTAAATTCAAAAAATGAGTTTACGTTGGTTTTTAAATAGAAATTTAAAAATTTTATTAACAATTTTTTTTTTCAATTAATTTTTTTTCTCAATGAATTTTTTTTCCAACTAATACTAACCGAGGGGACAATTGATAATGCTACTTTAAACCTAAGGTAGGGGATTGTAATTTTTAAAATGTGATGGGTGTCATTGTAATTTACCCAGTGAGGGCAAAATTAGTATTTAAAAAAATTAAATTGCTAAGGGAGAAATCTGTAATAAAACTTTAAACCTCAGCGAGGGAGATATAATTTCTAAAAGGTGAGGGGAAATTATAATAAACATAAACCTTAGGGGTGTCAGTGTAATTTACTCTATTTAAAAATATGTTTGGTTAACATGTTGTATCCAAATCATAATTTAAAAATAGAGTTAGTTTTAAAAAGTAAACCAAACACTACCAAATATTCACTAATTTGTAATTCTCTTTTCTTTTTCCTTTAAAAAAAAAAATCCGATTTCCACTAATTAAAATTTCTTACATTTTGTCCGTTATCTTCTCATTCGTTTTAATTTTAACTTGCTGTTAACATTTTGGTATGAAAAAGTGACATATGAATGGTACATTTCAGTTTTATAACTAAAACATTTATTTAAAAGTGATTATATAATTCACATTTTTATTTTATCATTAATAAATAACAAAAAATAAATATGTTGGATATATGAATATAACTTAGTTTTTTTTTTTTTTTAAATAAGTATTTTAGGACTCATTTGTTAACTCCATAAATAAATTGTTTATTTACTTATTTGGATCACATTATTTCTTCTTTTTTTTTTGTACGTACTTTTGTAATAAATAAATAAATAACAATTTATAAATCATACTTAAAATAACCCTTAGTTATAAAATTGGTAAGTATAGTCACACCAATTTTTTCCTTATCTTTTCATAAAGAAAATGTAAGGTTGAGATTAAAAAAAATCAAAATATTAAATGAGGAAAATGTATCAATTTTTTTGTTAAAAGAAGTAAAATGGTAATGGTCCATAGTCAAGGGGATAAAGTATAATTTGCCCAAAAATATATGAACAATAGAAATGTTACAAAGCCGCAATTTAGGCTTTTAAATTTGTGACGACCCCACCACGTATAATATTTTACATTTACTTAATTCTTATTCTAATTTAATTGTGAAATTCTCAATAGGGTAAAATTGACTTATTGAATTATTTTAATTTCGAGTATCGGACCATATGAGAGTTTAATATTATTATTAATGAGAATAATAATAATATAGTCTGTAATAGTAAAATAAATATTAATTTTATGATGATATGTGATAAAGTGAAATTTAATTTACGTTAGAAATTATTGTGCAAGTATTTAATAATAAGAATATTATAATATAAACAATTACGTAGCTGTACGTGCTAAGGTGTAATCTAATTTGGCACTGGTTTACTCAAAGTATGATTAATATAATTATTTGGGGCCAAAACAATACAACTACAAAATTATGATAAAAATTGGGGCCAAAAAAGAAATATGGTGAAAGGTGCACTATGCGTTGAGCACCTAAAGAAAAAGCCACCTAATAATAATATAGTCTGTAATAGTAAAATAAATATTAATTTTATGATGATATGTGATAAAGTGAAATTTAATTTACATTAGAAATTAGGGAGACTTATTTATAAGTCTTTTTTCAGAACTTTATGCTAGGCTAAGTCCTGTGTAATTTCTTATAGAGTCTCAAGTCCTATTTTCATAAGAATGTATTCCACAAGATCCTAATCTTTTTACTCTCCATTTTCACACCTTAATCCTCCCCGTTGATCATCTGCGAGGCAATTTGCCACTTTTATCGCATTCTCAAGAGCTTAATAGTAATGTTGATGTTTCAGTCCCTCTCTATCAAGAAAACAATGATGAAGTTAATCCCAGGGAGTCCAAGAATAGAGTTAATAGGTTAGAGAAAGAATGTAGTAACTTATTTAGTGGGAAATGGGTTCCTTATCTACAAGGGCCTTTGTACACAAACAAAAATGGATGTGTGATTGATGATGGAGAAAACTGCATCAAGTTTGGAAGACCAGACACAGAGTTCATGAAGTGGAGGTGGAAACCAGATGGATGTGAGCTACTGGTCTTCGATGCTGCTCAATTCTTGGAGATTGTCAGAGGGAAGTCCATGGCCTTTGTTGGGGACTTTGTCGCAAGAAATCAAGCGCAGTCACTGCTTTGCCTATTGACTAGTGTAAGTTATGCTTGTTTGTGTAGTAAACAAACATCCGTTTCTGATGCTGTGGAGTAGGTTTTGAACACTGATTGCAGAAGATATTTGATTTCGTTTTTGTTGTAATGATTTTTTTTTTCTTTAAATGCCTATATTTTCTTTGATTTTTCTATATAAAAAAAATAAAAAAATTCAAAAAATAAATAATTTTTTAAATTTTACAATTAATAATACAAAATAAAAATATATTAAGATTATATATCTATTTCAAAACAAACGGATTAAAAAAATAAAAACTTATTAAGTTTGTGAAACGTAACGTGACATATTACGTTACGTTTATGTAAATGTCACATTACATTTATATAGGTGTCACGTTACGTTACGTTTATGTAGGTGTCACATTACGTTCATATTGGTATCACGTTACGTTTATATAGGTGTCACGTTACGTTACGTTTATGTAAATATGTCACGTTACGTTTATGTAGGTGTCACGTTACGTTACGTTTATATCAATTTCCTATATATGGTTTTATTACTTATTTATGATATTAACAACAAATATTGAGGGTAAATGTGTTAACAAACTTCTCACAGGACTTATGGGAACATAAGTTTTTTAGTATGATCATATGTAGCATAAGTCTCCCTAATAGGACTTCTAAATAATTTTTCCTAGAAATTATTGTGCAAGTATTTAATAATAAGAATATTATAATATAAACAATTATGTAGCTATAATCTAATTTGGCATTGGTTTACAAAAAGTATGATTAATATAATTATTCGAGGCCAAAACAACACAGCTACAAAATTATGATAAGAGTTAGGGCCAAAAAGGAAATATGGTGAAAGGTGCACTATGCGTTGGACACATAAAGAAAAAGCCACCCGTTAAGCCTATTGTGTAAATGAGTGAATCCTATTATATAGATGAGTGAATGAAGATAATAAGGGGTGAGTCACCTTGTAAAAAACTCAAGTACATAAGGGGATGAATTGAAGGCCAACAAAAACAAAAGAAAATTTACAAGACAAAGGATTAAGGAAAAGAGGCCTTCTAAAGCCAGCATAGATAGAAACAAAAATGATTTGTGGCACTAATTTTTTTAGTACTAATGTTCCTAATTTTCTGTTTGGGCAAGTTTTTTTTTTTTTTTTGTTGCTATATATAGAATTTCGGGGCATTAGTGCCCCCTTTTTCAGGGCAATAATCAGGGTTGTAGATAGAAAATAGTAAGGATTAATATTAAAGTGAATTATATTATATCTTGAGTTATTATAATATATTTTACGTATATTTTAAATTATTCTAATTTATTTATATAATTTATGTTTTATAACTTATATTTATATATCAATTACGTTAATTATTTTCTGAACTTCATTTTCTTAAAATAAAACTCATGGATATGTTTGTTTAAATTTTAGAAATTATTTGACAATGATTTTGTAAGCAATTATTTTTGTAAATACTATCACGGGAGTCTCATGCCTTGGGAGATTTAAATAACCATTGGCCTCTGTTTGGCCACTTTGTGGCTCTCTGTTTGTCATGGACCGATTGACCTCTGTTCTGATTGTCACTCCAGTAACTTCTGTTTTGTTTTGTTCTGTACCGTAGTTATGTTTACTTATTTACATAATTTATGTATTTCAGTTTCTGCCACATTGAATAAGTTATTTATTCAAATTAAGTTATGTTAATGTTTTAACTGAAATAATTATCCATGGTAATTTTTGTACCCTTATGCTCACTGTATAATATTTCTCATTTTGCTATGTGCTTATAGCTGTTAACCACTTTCAGGTGACATGTCAAAACCAGTACATGGGGTAGGCATAAGACACTTTGTAGTTATAGTACAGCTCGGGTATTGCAATCGAATAAAAGCTCCAATGTACACATTTTTGTTATACTTAGATGAAGATTTGGATACCCTTTTATTTTTCTCCGATGCACTATTAATTTGTTATGATTTCAGTTATTATCTTGTTGCGATGTCGAACCTCTGAGTACCGAATTTGGATCGTAACAAAAGTCACCTACAATGTTATAATAATATAATTGAGCCTTATATAATAAGATGTGTAACAAATTAAAAATTAGCTACTAATATATTATATCATAGTGGGTTAAATTGATTTTTTTTTAATGGTTTGAAACATTTTCCTATGAACAATTATTTGGGTACTTGTTAAGTGTTACATGTGGTTCCAAAACACAGAACGGTATAAGTTTATATACAATGAGTTGAAGTTATTGTTTTGTGGTTTGTATACTATTGATTGTTGTGTAGTTCATGAGAATTATTTTGGACTTTATTTTTATTATTCAGATTGTTCAGTTTTTAAAGAACATATATGTAAAAAAATCAAATTGATCAGATATCGATATACCCCTCATTAACTCACAGTTGTATTCAGTTTAATACTTATATATTTATTTTTTATATATACAAATTCAAGTTGATGAAGGGTCTATTGATATTTGATTAACTTGATTTTTTACAGATATATTTTACTCAGTGTTCTTTAAAAATTGAACAATTCAAATGATGAAAATAAAATTCAAAATAATTTTCATGAACTGCACAACAGTCATTACTATGTAATTTATTTATCTTTTAGTAGTGTCTCATCTCGTTCCAAATCATACTGAGGTGGGACGGTTTTGTAGTGTCTCACTTGTCCAAAATCATATTGGAATTGAGGCATTAAAAAAGTGATAAGGCTGGGCAAATTAGGTGTTGGGTATACCTCCTTATTGGAGTGTGGGACCTAATTGATTTTTTGAAAAAGAGTTTAATTTGGTTTAGTATTAATTATAATATATTTTTATATATTACATTTAATTTATGGAGACCCAATCCAATTTGGAAACAACTAAGGTTTGATAATAAACCCTAGATTCACAATATTGGAGGCATCGTTTTTGTTCAACACACAAAAGTGGACGGCGGCTGTTATACGAGATATACTGCTTCGGTAATGGTGCCATTGAATTGACAATTGGAAAGATTAGTCAAGAGTGTTTGATTTGTTCAAGTTTTCGTTTCTTTGTGTAGAAGTTGATTTGGTTCGTTATTTTGGGTCTTCTTTAACTCTACTTTTGAAGATTTTGGTTCATCTATTTGGTGAGGTCTTTCCTTTTATTTATTTGTGATTATTTAGAATTCACCTAAGGATGGTTTTGTGAGACCATTAGTGTCTCGTTTGTAATCGTTTGAAAACTTATTTGGTTGATAGTGGAATCGGATTTCGATCCCGTGGACGTACCTCACATTGAGGGAATCACGTAAAATTCTTGAGTTGCCTTTGATTTAATTTTTTCGCATTAGTTTTTATTCCCATTTATTGATTTACTTGTGGGGAATCACATATTTTCCCTAACAACTGGTATCAGAGCTTACGGTTTATTGGGGTTTATTTATTTGTGTAAATCAGTGGAGGGGAATGTGGGTCGTATGTCTAGCTTCAATGGAAGCAATTAGGTAACTTGAAAAACTAAAATAGAGGACCTATTATTTTGTAAAGATTTATATGGACCTATTGAGGGTGATAGTGGCAAACCTGATGATATGAAAGATGATGAGTGGAAGGGGCTTAATCGAAAAGCCGTTGGTGTTATCCGTCAACAAATTGATGACAGTGTGTTTCATCATGTTGCTACTGAAACTTCGGCACATGATTTATGGAAAAAATTAGAGAGTCTTTATGATAGAAAATCAGCCACAAATAAATCCTTTCTGTTTCGTAAGTTGGTTAATTTAAAATATAAAGAGGGCAATCCTATTCCGGAACATCTGAATGAAATAAAGAGTATCGTTAACCAACTTGCTTCTATGAAAATTATTTTTGATGATGAGTTGCAGGCTTTGATGCTACTTAGTTCCTCACCCGAAAGTTGAGAGACTTTGGTTGTGACAGTTAGTAATTCGGCACCCGATAGAGTTGTCACAATAGGCCAAGTCACTAGTAGCTTATTGAATAAAGAAACTAGAAGAAAATCAGCCGGTTCCTCTCATTCGGAAGCATTTGTTGTTAGAGACCGAAGCAAAACAAGGGAGAGGAGTAAGACTCCTCATGGTCGTGATCAAAGCCGTGACAAATCAAAAGATGGTTCTTTTTCAAAGAAAGACATTGAGTGCTATTATTGCCATGAGAAAGGGCACATGAAGTGGGAATGCCGAAAGCTCAAGAATAAGGAGAAACTGCATGACAAAAGTGTGGATAAGAAGCAAGAAGACACAACGACAGTTACTACCGATGATCTCATGGTCGTTTGTGAAGATGATTGTATCAATTTTGTGGGCCAAGAGAGCAGTTGGGTGATTGATTCTGGTGCTTCTTTTCATGTGACTTCTCGAGTTGATTTCTTCACTACCTACACTGCAGGAGATTATGATTCTGTTCGAATGGGTAATGAAGGTTTATCCAAGATTATTGGCATGGGTGATGTTTGCTTGGAAAGAAATTTGGGCTGCAAATTATTGCTTAAAGATGTGAGGCATGTTCCCGACATTCGCCTTAATTTGATCTCTACTGGGAAGCTAGATGATGAAGGCTTCAACAACAAATTTGGTGATGGAATATGGAAGCTCACAAAGGGTTCTTTGGTGGTGGCTAGGTGCAAGAAGACTCATACACTTTATTCGATGCAAGAAGATGATACTTCTACTGAATTGTGGCACAGGCGACTTGGGCACATGAGTGAAAAGGGGCTACAAGTTTTGTTCAAGAAAGAGCTTCTACCTAGTTTGAAAGGTACACATCTTAAAACTTGTGTTCATTGTTTGGCGAGTAAACAATATAGAGTTTCTTTTCATAAAAATGTTGCTTCTAGAAAAGAAAATGTTTTGGAGTTGATTCATTCGGATGTTTATGGTCCTTTAAAAGTTAGAACACATAGTAGTGCACTTTATTTTGTTACTTTCATTGATGATTATTCAAGGAAAGTTTGGGCTTTTCTACTAAAATCTAAAGATCAAGTTCTAGAAGTACTTAAGCATTTTCAGGCCATGGTTAAAAGAGAAATAGGGCAGAAATTGAAGTGCATCCAATCAGACAATGGTGGTGAATACATTGGGCCATTTGATGAGTATTGTCGCAGTCAAGGTATTCGTCATCAAAAGACAGCTAAGAAGACTCCTCAACAAAATGGAGTTGCCGAGAGGATGAACCGCACCATTGTGGAAAGAATAAGGCGTTTGCTTTCACAAGCTAAATTGCCAAGATCCTTTTGGGGTGAGGCATTGAAGACAGCGGTTGACGTGATCAATTTGTCTCCTCCTATCCTTTGAATGGTGATGTTCCTGAAAGAGTTTAGACTAGCAAAGATGTGTCTTATGAGCACTTGAAAGTGTTTGGTTACCGAACTTTTGTTCACATTCCAAATGATGAGAGGTCCAAGCTTGATAGTAAGTCAAAACAATGCATTTTTCTTGGCTATGGGCGTGATGAGTTCGGGTATAGATTGTGGGATCTGGTCGACAAGAAAGTCATTCGAAGCCGTGATGTTGTGTTTCTTAAAGACCAAACAATTGAAGACTTTGGCAAAGGTGATCAACCAGAGCCAAAAACTAGTGATCTCATTGACATAGATCCATCTCCTTCATATTCAGTTGATGATGAAAATGGGGGAGATGTGTAGCCACCTATGGAAGATGTAGAGAATGATGCTAATCCTAATGAAGTTGAGCCAGAAATTGAGGAAGAGCATTCAACTCAAGAACCGCCACCACAACTTAAGTTGAGAAAATCTACAAGGGACCGACAACCTTCAAGAAAGTATCCTCCCAATGAATTTGTGTTGATTTCTAATCAAGGGGAGCCGGAGAGCTACCAAGAAGCAATTGAGTATGCAAAGAAAGGTGATTGGAAAAAGGCTATGGAAGAGAAGACGAACTCCTTACTTAAAAATCACACCTATGACTTAATGAAGTTTTGAAAAATAAGTGGGTTTTCAAATTGAAGAATGATAGGAAGAATTTTGGGTACAAAGCACGTCTTGTTGTGAAAGGCTTTGGGCAAAAGAAAAGTATTGATTTTGATAAAATTTTCTCGCCAGTTGTGAAAATGTCTTCTATTTGGGTTGTACTTGGCATGGCTGCCAGTATGAACCTTGAAGTTGAGCAACTTGATGTGAAGACTGCATTTCTTCATGGTGATATTGAAGAAGAAATTTACATGGAGCAACTAGAAGGTTTTCTGGAGAAAGGGAAAGAGAAACTTGTTTGCAAATTGAAGAAAAGTTTGTATGGTCTCAAGCAAGCTCCGCGGCAATGGTACAAAAAATTTGATTCTTTCATGATGAATAATGGTTTTTCTAAAACCACTTCGGATCATTGTGTGTTTGTGAAAAATTTTCCGGATGGCAAATTTATTATTCTTTTGCTTTATGTTGATGACATGTTAATTGTGGGTCAAGATTCTACCATGATTAATAGGTTGAAATTAGAGTTAAGTAAATCTTTTGCTATGAAAGACTTGGGACCGGCAAAGCAAATACTTGGTATGAAAATTGTTCGTGATCGCAAAAAGGAGCTGATTTGGTTGTCTCAAGAGAGCTACATTGAGAAAGTTCTTGAGAGGTTCAACATGGATAAAGCAAAGTCGGTTGGTTGTCTACTTACGGGTCACTTCAAACTTAGTTCGAATTACTGTCCTACAAGTGAGAAAGACAAAGAAGAGATGTTGAAAGTTCCTTATACTTCAACAGTTGGTTCTTTGATGTATGCCATGGTTTGTACAAGGCCGAATATTGCTCATGCCGTTGGTGTGGTGAGTCGGTTTCTCTCTAATCCGGGTAAAGAACATTGGGCAGCGGTAAAATGGATTCTAAGATATCTTCGAGGGACTTTGAAGGTGTGTTTATGTTTTGGGGATGGTAAGCCGATGCTTGATGGGTTCACAGATTCTGACATGGCTGGTGATGTTGATTCTAAGAAATCTACTTCGAGGTATTTAATGACTTTTGCAAGGGGAGCTGTGGCATGGCAATTTAAATTACAAAAATGTGTTGCTCTCTCAACTACCGAAGCTGAATTTATTGCCATTACAGAAGCTTGTACAGAAGAGTTATGGTTGAAGAAATTTTTGCAAGAGTTGGGTTTGAAGCAAGAAAAGTATGTGCTTTATTGTGATAGTCAAAGTGCTATTCACTTGAGTAAAAATTCTACTTTTCATTCGAGATCGAAACACATTGATGTGAGATACCCTTGAATTCGTGATGTGCTAGATTCGAAATTATTACAACTCGAAAAGTTTCACATAGATGATAATATTTCAGATATGTTGACAAAGATTTTGTCGAGGAACAAACATTTAAAGTGTTGAACTTTGGCGGGTATGGTTGATGTCTCCACCTAAGTCGGTAGGGGGAGAATTGTTAGGTATACCTCCTTATTGGAGTGTGAAACCCAATTGATTTTTGGAAAAAGAGTTTAATTTAGTTTAGTATTAATTATAATATATTTTTATATATTATATTTAATTTGTGGAGACCCAATCCAATTTGGAAACAACTAAGGTTTGATAATAAACCCTAAATTCACAATATTGGAGGCATCGTTTTTGTTCAACACACAAAAGTGGACGACGGCTGCTATACGAGATATACTGCTTCGATAATAGTGCTAGTGAATTGACAATTGGGAAGATTGGTCAAGAGTGCTTGATTTGTTCAAGTTTTCGTTTCTTTGTGTGGAAGTTGATTTGGTTCGTTATTTTGGGTCTTTTTCAACTCTAATTTTGAAGATTTTGGTTTATCTATTTGGTGAGATCTTTCCTCTTATTTATTTGTGATTTTTTGGAATTCACCAAAGGATGGTTTTGTGAGACTATTAGTGTCTCGTTTGTAATCGTTTGGAAACTTATTTGGTTGATAGTAGAATCGGATTTCGATCCCGTGGACGTACCTCACAGTGAGGGAACCACGTAAAATTCTTGTGTTGCCTATGATTTAATTTTTCCGCATTAGTTTTTATTCCCATTAATTGATTTACTTGTGGGGAATCACATATTTTCCCTAACAGTAGGGACATGACAGAGTAAGATAAAATTGATTTTGTAACTTAAAGAGTCGTAACTTAAAGAGTTATAATACTAATAAAAATAAAAATTAATATGATATATTATGAATAATAATTTATAAGTGATGGTAGTAAAAAATGTAAGATAGAAGATAATAATATTTAATATTTTAATTTTATTATATTTAAATAAAATTAAATTATAAAACATATATAAATATATTTAACAAATGTAATGTTGACAGGGACACAAAACTGTCCTTGCCTTAGGCCTACCTTGGGAAGTTTTTTTTTTTTTTTTTTAAAGTTTATTGACTTATTATTATGGAAAAATATAAGGAAAAATAGAGAGATAATATAATTAAAATAAACTACTACATCAATAAATTGACTCTTTTTTTTTTCTGCCTTCTTAGACCATCTCTAATAGTTACTTAAACCTTTCATCAAATTTGAATTTGATAAAAAATTACTCATTTTCTTGCTCCAACGGTTTCATCAAATAGATATCAAATTGAGAATTTCACTTTTATTTCATCAAACTGAGGCCTAATGTGTCTTTTATCAAATCATTATTCATTGTCATTGCCGGATATCTCCTTAGATATCCTCTCCGTCGTCCCTCCGATTGACCACCTGGAGGCAAAAATTTATGAAAAAATTACACTGATCGATCAACCGGTGATGAAATTCTAAAACTTTCCATTGAAACACATATCAAAGAAAAATTTTACTCCAATTTAATAAAAAAAATTAATGCACCGTTAGAGATGTTCTTACCCGATCATGGGACTAACAAAATTCGCACAGTACACGGCGGATACACAAGTATTCATTTATGAATTAAAAAATCCATGATTATAATTTTAACAAAAAGATTTATTTTCAATTTATTTTATTTTATTTTTTATATTATCATACTGGGGGTGGTGTATTTATGCGTGATCCATGTGTATTGTTCCCTTCAAAATATATATTTTTTAATTCTCCAAGCCCAATTTCATTTTAAAATTTTTAAGAAAAACAACATTCACACCTTTTTAACCTGTCTTCCTTCTCTTATAATTGTCAAGATGATTTTTTTTTTTTTAAATGTAAAAAATATTAAAAACGAGTTTTAAAAAATGATATATCATTGTCTTACTATTTCATTATTCTTTGAGGCAATATCAGGATGAATATAAAACTCATACTCTAATGACTTTACAATTGTCTTGTGATTTTTTTTTTTTTTTTGTGAATATTCCCCAAAAAAAAAAAACTATTTATGTAAATAGTTAACTTTTTAAACTATTTATTAAACTAACCCACTTTTTAAAATCGCAAGTTCAAAATACAATTTCGTGGTGACATCACATCTTAAACATGTGATTTCATATTGACATAACTCACATTTACACATCAGCAAGTCAAGTTAATATAAAATTGTATATTCAAAATGTGATTTCATCATGGAATTGCATTTTGAACATATGATTTCATGATGAAATCGCATTTTTTTTTGTGGTTTTTAAAAAAGTATGATAGTTTAACAAATAGTTTAAAAAGTGAGTTACTTTGATAAATAATTTTATTTTTTTGAATATTTAAAAAAAAAACTACTTGTTTCATTGGTTAAGCTTATTTATTTAAGTTTCATTTCTTTTTTAACTTATCAATATTTTTAAAAATTATTGGAGCAAAACAAATAATTCAGCCTTGTGTGGCATATGCCTGTTTTGGCTTAAAACTTAAAAAGTTATTAAAAAAATTAAGAAGTCTATAACTTGTATCAAAAAGTCAAAAAATTCATTTTTTCTCTACATTTTATATATTTTTTTTATAAAAAATCAAAAAAATATTCTAAATATATTAATTTTTTTACCTTATATTTTAATTAAAAAATTACTAAAATAATCTGTTTCCAAATGAAATGTTATTGAGGCATTTAAAAAAGGAGCAATGCTACATGCCACTAATTTATCATCACTAACTTCACCTCTAGTGAGATGGCAATTGAAAAAAAAAAAAAAAAAACCCAAGGCACAAAACACATGTGGCAGTGGGTGGGTCCCACTGCCACATCATTAGAGCCACCACTTAGGCCTCGTTTGGGATGGTGATGTTTTAGCCAAGAAGTTATCCAAAAAGCCAAAAAGTCACTATAAAAACCTATGTACACTAACTGTACGTGAAGGCTGCCAGCTGTAGTGTAAAATAACCGTTTTGCCCATATTTCATTTCGTTTATCTCCGTTTTACCCCTGCCTTTATGTCAAACATTGATGGGAATATCAGCAGACCTACTCTCCCATAGGGTGTACTAGCTATGGCTGTGCAGCAACATCAAACGGTGAAGATGAAGATGACCCTTCGGTCAAGGGTGGATAGTAGAAGCTCTGATCTGAAGAGAAAGACGAACGAAGAGACGACGATAGTCCGCCAAGGCAAACGGAAAAGCACTCCCTCCTCCGACGATCCCCCCAACTGTAGGTATGCTCTCGCTTTCTCTCTCTCTCTCTTGCTCGCTCTCTCTCTCTCTCTCTCTCTCTCTCTCTCTCTCTCTCTCTCTCTCTTTTCATCATCTCTTGTTTCTATTTCGCTATGACTTCCCAACCGTCCTACGATCTGTTTGGTTCGTACGTATGTATGAACTCTCTCCCTCTCTCTCTATCTGTGTGTGTGTGTCTGTCGCTCTGCCTGACCATTGTCGTTTTCTAATTTGTCTTCAACATTCGAGTTCGGTAAATTTTTCCAGAAACTCGCTTATTATGTTGAGGGTTTTAGGGTTTGTTTCATGTACCAGAAATAAACACAGTTTACCAATATTTTGCGGGTTGTCCGTTGGTGGGGGGGTGTGGATCTCATAACCATGACTTCTATGCTCTGGTTTTTGTATATGTGAACAGTCTGCCCTCTCTCCCTCTCGCTCTCTGTTTGTCTTTGTCGCTATGTGTGTGTGTGTATCAAGCGTTGCCTATTTCATACACATTATATGTGGTCTAAAACCAAAAATTACAACGCTTTTTTTTGGGGGATTAACAACAAAGTCCCCTAAATACGATGAAGTTTTCTGATTAATTTTCCCCTAACAAGAAAGCCACCTACATAGGACGAAGTTGTCTGTTGAATTGAACAAGTTGGAAGTATTCTGATAAAGTATTCTGTCTGTCTCTGTGGTTGTAATTGTTCATTACGGTGACATGAAATTTTCATTTATACTATTCTTATAAATTTTGTGAAATTAGCTACAAATGCTACCATTGTGATTTCTACGAACACATGACAATAAAGTTGGTGAATAATTGGTCATTTTCTTTTGTTTATGTGGCAGTCTGGTTGTCCCTGTTAATCTTTTGAGTAAGGTGTTTAAAAATTTGACAAATGTTTAATCTGTTTCAAATTTTTAAACTGTTTAAGATTTCTGTTTAAGGTAAGGTAATGTATGCATTTGATGGACCTATATTTTTAGGTAATTTGTTTAAGGTTTTTAATCTGTTTAAAATTTGTAATCTGTTTGCATGCGTTTAAGATTTTTAATCTGTTTAAGGTACTCTGTTTAAGGTAAGGTAATGGGGCTATATTTTAAATTCACAAAATAGTTTAAAGGTTTTCATTTTTCTGCTTGACGCTTTCTTATTTTTTTACACAACGTGCTAATATGGTGCTCCTTCAAATGGCGGATCAAAAAGTATATGTGTTGGTCCTTGTTAACAACTCCTAATTTGTTTTATTTATTTGTTTTGATTTTTTCCAATACTATCTGCATACTGTCTGCATTTTAAACTGAGGTATATGTGCAAGTAATGGATATCATTTTTCCTTGAACATGTGTATTTATCCTTCTTCAAGGCTTCTGGATACAATTTTATCTTCTATGTTGGTTTGTTGTGTTAATTCTTCTACAAATTTGTTTGCTAATGTTATAATGTTTACGGAAAACAAGTACAATGTTACATGAATAGCTTTCAGTAATGTTTTTTCAATTGTATTTTTCAAGTGTAATGTTTTGGGAGATAATTGTTTTTTTCAAATAATTTTCCAAATAAATTTGTTTCATTTACTTTATTTATTTTCCACTTATTAGTTTTCAAATACTTATTTCTCAATCACTTGTTTTGCAATTCATTTTTATACATTTAAATTTGTTTTTTCAATTCAACTTTTTCCAAATACCTTTGTCCCAACTACTGTTTTTCAATTAATTTTCAGCTTGCATTAACTTTTTTTTCAACTAATTGTTTTTTAATTAATCTTTTTTTGAAATTGTTTTCTTCCTAATAATTTTGTTTTCAATTTTTGTCAACACAAATTAATTTTGCTTCCTTTTGTCAATTAACTTATTTTTTCCGTTAATCCTTTACTCAAAAAGCTTTTTGAAATTATTCATTTCTTTTTTTGTTATGGACATAACAAATGACGTGCACTGACAAAAACTGTTAACACAAGAAACTTGTTTACACAAGAAACTTATCCCATACCATAAGTGTCACACCCGTTGACCTGTTTTGTTGTGCTTGTCATGTCATCGACAAGACATCACAGACTACATGGCCTCGTTTATGTCCACTGCGACATCAACACAACCAGGCCCTATGTGTGCTTGTGGGTACGGCCATTGTGTGGTCAAGATTTCTCGGTCCGCCAAAAATCCAGGACGTGCGTACTACCAATGCCCTCGTGGAGTGGTGAGTACAAGCACCTTCACCTTCTTTGGGATTATTACCTTGTCAGTCCGTCACTAATAATTTCATAACGTTTTTTAACCTCAACCATGTGTCAATTGGATTGGGTGGTGTGATGAATATGGCTGACAAACGGCTACTGAGAATGACAGAGACAATGCTCGTCGTTTTGAGGCACGCTTGATTGACATTGAGCAGAGTCTGCATGTACTTAAAGTGATCACATGTTTTTGTCCATCATTGTTGCTATTTTGTTGTTCCGTATGTAATATATGTATCCGTGTTTAGATGGTTACTGAACTATGGTTTTCATATGTGATATATGTATCCGTGTGTTGCTTGTTATCGTACTATGCTTTCTTTATGTAATATATTACTTATCCGTGTCATTTTACTGCTGCATATGTGTTGGACAAACATAATAATATATGTTTAACAGTACTACAAGTAATGCACACAACAAACTAATAAGTAATGCAAATTATAATGTTCTATAGTCGCATGGCTTCAACTCGATCCGGCTCTCATACCCCATCCGTGAAAGGGAAGGGCCCAAAACCTTATCACAAAGCCAATTGGGACTGGGAGTACTCCCGTATCTATTTGGAACTTGTTATTAAGGAAATTGAGGCAGGTAACAAGCCGCACATGTCAATCAATTCGAATGGGTACCGGTCTTTGGCGAAGACTTATGAGGCAGCTACTGGGTTGACACATAGCGTGAAACAATTGAAAAATAGGTACAATCAACTAAAAGCGGAGTGGCGGGCATGGTCGAAGCTAATGTATAGCCGCAAAGGCCCCACTGGAATTAGGTTTGACCAAGAGAGTGGGTTGATCAATGCGTTGAACGAATGGTGGGCTACAATGGAGAAGGTAACGACTTGAACTCATATTTACATAATTTTTTGTTTCACAATGTCGTTGAAATTGAATATGCTGTAATTCACCTATTCAATGGACGAAACGTGTTTCTTCTTTTATTTTGTTGACTGAGGGAGTACAACATAGTCTGATCTAACAACGGATACATTCTTTAGAGTGAAAATTAGGATTTACTTTTTCAGGATAACAAGTGATGGGATTTGATCCTTGTGGACAAGATTACAACTTTATTTTGTTTATACATCAACTGTGATACATTTGTAGCTACTGTAATGTAGACAGCTTTGTGCTTCGTATTATTACAGAAATCATTGCTGAAAATCCTCCTTTGGATGCTTATTATTTTTCATTTCACATTGCTGAAAATCCTCCTTTGCTGAACATCCTTCTTTGGTATTATTTAATTGTATCCATACAATTAACTGATGCGATGTGAACTTTTGTATGACCTATTTATCTCAATACTAGCGGCACAAGCAATACAGTGTATAATGATGCTCACTTTGTGGTTACACTCATTTTGCCATGACATATCATGTGTTTCTTCTCACCTATTTTTCACCTTTTTTTCACCTTGTTGACCTTTTTCACCTTTTCCCCATTTTTTTGGTGTCATTGACTTGTAATCATGTTACGAATCAGTTGATGTAATGAACTCCAGCAAACGTGTAATGAATGCCGACAAGATATGGTTCTATTATTTACAGCCTATACTGTAAGATCTTGGGAATTATAAATTTGTTTTGCTAACATACAAAATAACCGACAAAAGTGTCTGTTGCATGTACCACATGAATGCCGACAACATGTTCAAAGTAAAACACTTGCCTTGTGCCTTTTTTTTTTTTTTTGCTGTGTGAGATGTTAGTAATGGTCCATTTCAGACACAAATTTTTCCCTTGGTAGTTGAAGAAATGAATATTTTCTGTCCTTGAGCAGTACTGTCCACACAGGTAGTGTGGAATTGGTGACATAAATATTCCTGGACAGATTATATCATAAATATTCTTGTTTTTCGACAGATTATAATACCTGTTTATAGCAAAAATGTGTTTGGACAGATTATATCAAATACAATTCTTCAAAATACATAACTTGAAAACGGACTTGAAAAGAAAATTACAGAGATAGGTTTTTCTCTTGAGGAAGGGATGCTCTCAATTTTTCTAACTCTGCCTTATTCTTGACTGAAGAGGCCCTTTTATAATCAAAAGAGACCACTACTGTTAGCCTTGTGAGTGATTCCTGTGAGCTTTGTGAGTGAATAGTCTTGATTTGAAAGGAGCATCAGAAGCACATGGGAGTTGTCTGCTGCTTTCGGTGAATTATTAAAGCTTTTACTGTGCTGAATTTGTCGGTGAATGAATCATGATGAATGATGAATAGTAATGTTGACTTTTTGATGAATAGTGAACAGTAAAGTTGACTTTTATTTTACTATTCATTGCTTGGAGGCATATGACTGAGGGGATCAAATATAGATATATATATCAGCAGCTTTTCTCAAAAGACGAGTATTGATTGAAGCTGATAATTATAGCTATATAGAATCCAACGACTGAATTAAGCATATGGGTTCTGAGCATCTTGGAACTCGGGTCCATATGGATTTTGAGTAATTGAACCTTCAGAAGAGTTTGAATCGTCTGAACCACCTTCTGAACTGCTGTTATCCGAGTTTGATTTGGCTTGGGCCATGAGTAAACGAGCCATTTGGAGGAGTTCATCTTTGGATGACTTGGACTTGGGCTTAACCTTTTATTTGGATTTATCCTTTGACTTGGGCTGGTCAGAACTGGGCTTTGTTGACTTGGATTTAATCTTTGATTTGGATGACTTGGGCTTGGAAGAACTGGATGATGGGCTTCCAAGATTGACTGGAGGAAGTTGGCTTCCATTAGTGACTGGAGCAGTTGGGATCTGATGAGCTTTAACCATGGCAGGTGTAGGAGCATGAATGTTAATTGGGAACTCGGTTTGAACAATATCAACAATTCGTTGAATCTTGAAGTTATCCCACCATTTAACCTTATGTAGCCGCTGAATCACTTTACCAGAAATACCATATTGCCATTTTAATATCCAAGGGATCTTATATTTGGATATAAAAATAAGCAATTGAGGGAATTCTCTTTCTTTGAGTGAATGAGAAAACGTGGAAAAGTAATTGACTTGATCCAAAATTCGATGGGAAGATGCGGAATGGCACCATAATGTGTCCACCATCTTAGAAACCAAGTAGGTAATTCTGACTTAAACTTTTGATCAAATTGAAGAAACCAGGAGTGACTAAATGTTTCATTTTGATATAGGAGGACTTTGAACCAGGCATCAATATAATCATAATAATTATACTGAAGGGAGTGATTAGGTAAATCTCGAAGTTGATAAGGAGAACCCCATTCAACTAAGGAAACAATATTGTGAATATAAAGTGAATGGTAAACCACTTTACTAGTGTAAGTACGATCATAAATGGGTTTGATCACAATTGACTGATGGTTGAACAGGATGTCTTTATAGAAGGTAATTGTTTTCTCTGGATGGAGAGGAACAAAATGCCATCCAGGAGGGAAATAAGTTTTAACCAGATCATTAACAGATTGACTCTTTGGGTGACTAGGTTCTTTGAAAAAGAGATTAGTAGTTGTTGAGTCAACATAATCAGATCGAGCAGTTTTAATAGGATTAGGAGGGTATGGAGTAACTGCTTGGCTAGATGAAGCAAAATGATCATAGGCCAAATGTAACAACCCTCGTATTGAGTACTGTTTAACCACTGAATTATATACTGATTAATGCTAAACTGAACTGATAATGACTGATAAGTGAACTAGATGAACTCTTGAGCAGTGAATGGGCTGGCGAAATTGAATAAGTTTGTCTGTTATATTGCATATTGTATCTGTTTGCTTGAATGATTATCTGTTTGAGTTATGTGTTTAAACTGTTAATTGAAGGCCTTATCGGCGGCCGATTTAGAAACCGTTTGAAGTATTAGACTCAGTGGAATATTTGTGATTTTATGGTATTTTTATCTGAAAATTGATTAGGAATGATTAAAGTAGATTAAATATTGATTAATGGCCAAGGTTGACCTATTTACTAAAATGCCACTTAGTGGCCACTAACACACACACACTTAGAGACCTTGTACATGTTGAATTAAATCTCTTCCTCAGCCATTTGAGAGCCTAGCCGACCAAACAGGAGGTTAGAGAGAGTGAGTGTTCATCTTAGGGAAATTGAGCTCAAATTGTTGGAATTGTTAGAAGGACTTGAAGAACTTGTAGGCAATTGGCTAGATTAAGCTTGCTAGACTTGAAACCAACACTCTAGGTAAGGAAAATCATTGTCTTCTTGTTGTCTTGAGCCTCATTTTGCATCATTCATGTCAATTGTTGAGTTAGAGTGCTTAGAGGTTGGATTATGTTAGAATTGTTGCATGCATGTTGGAATTGTTGGTTCTTGAGGTTGAATTCATGGTCAATTGGTGCATGCAAGCTCATATTCATCTTAAGTCCATGATTTCATTTCATTTGCCAACTATGGAGCTCTTTGGAGCAAGATTTAAAGCTTGAAATTGGTTTAAAGATCATGCATGTCATGTTTTGAAAGTGTTCTTGAAATTGAGTTTGAGTTAAACACCCTTGGGCCTTGATTTCTTAAATTGAGCTTTAAAACTTGTTATTCTATGTGTTTGAAAGAGTTTTCCATAAATGGGCCCAACAGGATCGAACTTGGACCATCAAAACTTGGTTTGAAACTTCGAGGTCGAATCTGGATTTTCTAGATTTTGGACGTCGCTCGGCGAAGTGCTTCGGCGAAATTCATGCTCGATATTTTCTTGCATTGTTTCTGATCCGCTCGGCGGATTTTAACGCCGAAAGGAAAATCGCGCATCCATTATTTTTTTGCACCTTTCATCAGTCCGCTCGAGCGGCGGAATGTACGCTCGAGCGTGGGCCTTTGTGTGCTTGTCCGCTCGTGCGGGGAAACCTGCGCTCGAGCGGAGGCCCTGTTCACTGAAAATTCTGGAATTGCTTCCTTAGTGCATTTTTGCATCCTCATCGCATCCTAGGCATTCTTAGGCCTAGTTTAAAGCATCTTAATGAGGATGTAGACATAGAACCACATCGAGGAAAGTTAGGGATTTAATTATCATCCTTTCGGCTGTGAACTTAGTGTGTGTTCTATTTATTGACTGTTTAGGGTTGGCTCACGGGGACGCGCTCTAGCTACTGATAGCCCAATCACTGTGAGTAACAGATTGTGTAAAGATATGTTCAAATGGTTTTATTTTGAATACCGAACTGAACTGTTTATTGAACTGATATTGTTTATTGAATGAATGTATGTCCTGTATTTTGAACTGTATTGTGGCATCCTTAGCACCCACTGTTATTGACTGTTACAGAGCTCTGTCGGTTTCCTTGTGGAACCATACTGATTGATGGCCATCATTATTGTTGGGTCTGTTAAGGCCCGGTCCTTTTGGACCTACTGTTTATAGGCTAATGGATGTACCACATATGACTGATTGATTGAAGTATTGATTGACTGAAATACTGAAAGATTGAAATACTGTATAATGAATTGATTTCATTACTGTAAGGACATTCATTCATAACCTCTTTACACGTTATGTTATTCACTGGGCTTTAGCTCACTGTTTATATATATATGTAGGTGCTCAGCCCCCAGACCGAAGCTAGGAGCGTGGGATTGGTCCCCAGTTTTGTCAGCCAGCCTATGTGCCTCACTGTGAGGTTCCGAGACGCCATGCCATGGCTTGGGGTGTTTTTGTTTCCCCCACCTGTCTCCCTACTGTTTTGTACTTTTGTATAGACTGCCATCTTGTCTTTATATCGAGGATTGAGTCCCCATACTGAATGTCTGTAAATGATTGTATAGAGCGTACTGTTTTGGACTGTATGAATGCATAAAATGTTTTTGACATACAGATTTTCACAGCTCAGTGGACACTAGTTACTTCTTTGTTTTGGCCAGCTTGTACAATACTGATTGATTGGAGTATGGTGATCTGTAGGCCTTCGGTAATCTCGGATTACTGGCCAGTTACGGTGCTAAACCCATAGGGCCGGGTTTGGGTCGTGACACCAAAGCAGATGTGAAACTGGGTCGAGGAGTATTACCAAGAACTTGGTAACGGTTAATCATTTCAATAGGATGGTATTGGGTGACTAACTCCAAAGGAGGGATAAAAGGCTGACTAGTTGGAACCAAGGCTTTAGAAGGGGGCCTTGGGCGAGACATCTGTTTAAAAAGAAACAAAGGTTAGCAATAAAGATTAGCAACCACTAAGGAGATCTAAATAAGTCTGATGAAAATCCAAACAGTTGTAATAATCAGCAAGTAAATGGCGACGAGCTTGGATTTGGTGGTACTGAATGTATTGAGCACGTTTAGTAGTTTTTTTTTGGCTAATTTTATCCGGGCAATACGATAAGCAGTTTGGTGAATCAGATCACGGTAATGGGTAATTTGGGTTTTATGGTAAGCAATAAATGGAGTGGCCATCCCTATCCCCCCTGTAAAAATTCTCGAGTAAGGAAATCGGGAATGTAATTTTGACAACCAGGGATATATTCAATAGTAAAATCGAAAATACTTAAAATAGATTGCCAACGGGCAAAAATTTGCTTACTAGCAAGATTTTGAACATCTTTTTCTAAAACATATTTAGCAGATTTGCAATCAACACGAAGTAAAAATTTTTGATTTAAAATATCATCTTGAAATTTACTAATACATAAAACAGTAGATAAAATTTCTTTTTTAATAGTACTATAATTTAATTGTGCTTTATTCCAGACACCAGAGTGATAACGAACAATTTGTTCAGATGATTGAGGAGTGACTTTCTGAAGGAGAATGCCACCATAACCAACATCAGAGGCATCAGTTTGAATAATTTTGAATGAATTTTCAGTAGGAATACCAAGACAAGGAAGAGACTTGACATATTGTTTAACCTGTTTAACAATAGCAGTATGAGTAGAAGACCAAGGAGGAGGATTGTCTTTTAACCGATCAAACAGAGGTTGACAAGTTTTCCTAAGGTCTTTGTAAAATTCAGCAATATAATTCAGTGATCCTAAAAAACGTTGTAGTTGAGTTTTATCTAAGATTTCATCAGGAAATTTAGACGCAAATTCAATGGAACGACTAATAGGTAAAATAGTATTCTGGTGAATATCATAACCTAAAAATCGGACTTTAGTTTGAAACAATTTAATCTTAGGAGCAGAAATGACTAGACCATGACTCTTAATGGTATAAAAGAAGGCAGTAAGATGTTTCCAGTGTTCACTAATTGATTTTGAAAAAATAAGAATATCATCTATATAAACTATGGAAAAATGACTAAATGGATTGAAAATATCATTCATTATATGTTGAAATTCACTATGAGCATTTTTTAACCCAAATGGCATGACATTCCATTCATAGTGTCCAAATGGTGTAGTGAAAACAGTTTTATATCTACCCTTAGGATGAATTTGAATTTGCCAAAAACCACTTTTTAAATCAAATTTACTAAAAATAACAGCTTGACTAAGTCTTTTAATCAAATCTTTTTTATTAGGAATAGGATACCTAATCCATTCTAAAACAACATTTAAAGGTTTGTAGTTAATGACTAATCGAGGGACACCTCGTTCTAATTCAGCATTTTTATTAACATAAAAAGCAGGACAAGACCATGGGGATTTACTCGGACTAATTATTTGATTTTTTAACAATTCATTAATTTCTTTTTTACACATTTCAAGTAATTCATGATTCATTTGAATAGGTCTAGATTTAGTAGGAATTTGTTTTTCATTAAATTTTTTGATATATGGCAAAGTAACTACATGTTTTTTCCTATGCCAAAACACAGTAGGTAAAGTTGAACAAACAGTTGATTCAAGTTTTAATTTAAATTCATTAATCTAAGAAATAATTACGGGATCAGTTAATTGTTGATCAATTCTTTTGTAATTAATTTCTTCTTTAAGAAATTTTAAATGTCTACTTAATCGATTAATAGTGTGAGAGATAGAACAATCTTTTAATTGATTTAATTCTAACATTTCAGGTGGAGATAAGAATTTAAATGTAACAGGTTGACCGAAAATATAAGTAGTTATTCCTTCACTAGATGTAGTAAATGGATATAGTAAATAGATAAATGGTGTACCTAAAATGATTTTATCAGTCATGTTTTTTACCAAAACAAATGAGGTTTTAAAATAGACATTATTGTGACAAACATGAACTTTAGGTAATTTATATTTAATATGCATTTTACTACCATTAGCAGATGTTAATCTTTCATGACATTTTTCGTAATATTTAGTAGGGAGTAAACCTTCTTGAATGCAATTTAAATCAGCACCAGTATCAATTAATGCAACAAGTTCTAATTCAAAGTTATTAATTACAATTTTAATTTTTGAATACCATTTTTTAATATAAATTTTATTAATTAGATTTAATCTTTTATTTTCAAGATTGTTTGATTGAGATTGGTGTAATCAATTATCGAATAGAAGGTTTTCAGGATTAGTATGGTCAGAATCATGACCAGATTCATTAGAAGATTCAACATTATCATCTTGGAAATTTTCTAAATTTTTATTAGGTTTTAATGTAATAATTTCGTCTGCTAAATGTTGATCTTTATTTTGTAGTTCTTTAATAGTTTGTTTAATCTGATTGATTTCTTGTTGTAAATCTTGAAGTGTAACTTCTTTTTGTTTATTCTTAAATCTTTCTAAAGTTTTAGATAGACTAATAATTGGTTTATCTTGTCTAGGTTTAGAATCAGTATTATTAATTAATAAAGATTTAAGTCTATCAGTATATTTTTTCTTTAATTCTGGATCATCTAATTTACTAATTAGTTCAATAAGAGCAGATTCTTCTTGATTTTGTTTAATAAGAACAGTAATTTGTTTAACAGGTTTACAACAAACATCATTACATCCTAATTCTATATTATTATCAGAATCATTACTAGGTGAATGGTAATCAGATGAAGTATTCGGATTATCAGAAGAAGAATCACTAACAGATTGATTTAATTGAAAGATTTCAAATAATTGATTTTTTGATTCATCATTAATTTGAAGTTGATATACTTTATCTTTTAATTTTTGCTTCTCTTTACACTTATTAGAATAATGACCTTTTTTACCACAGTTATAACATGTAATATCTTTATTACATTTAGATTTTGGATGTGATTTTGACTTGTAATATTTCTTTTTTGGTTTAGTATAAAATTTATCATTTGATTTAGAAGGTGAATAGTTCTTTTTGTATTGATTTGAATATTTGTGTCTATGTTTACTATGTTTATGTGGTTTCCTACGAGAGGGTGCTACAGGAGGTAAACCATATTATTCACAGAAATTTCCTAATTCATATTTAGCCTTGTGCTTATCTTTTTGAGCTTTTTCACTAAGTTTAAGATCAATACACATTCTTAATCCTTCTTTTTGAATAGTGCTAATTATATCACCATAGGTTAAATTATCATATTCAATTATTCCAGTAGGTTGACTAAGAACATCTCTAATTTTGTGAGCAAATAAATCAGGTAATTCATTAATAAATTTTTTTTTCCAAAATGATTTAGTACAGTCTTCTCTTAACATAACTCTAGAGGTAAAAACATCTTTATACCATCTAAAATCACTTAAGGTAGGACAGGTCAGGTTACTAAGTTGATCATGTATGCAAGAATATATATTTGTAGGAGTTCCTATAAAATGTCTAACTATTATGTAGATTAATGTATTAACACCATCAGGTACATAATAACCAATATGTTCATCAAAGATAGGGAGATCATTTGCATCTTTTTGATTAGCATGTAAGATTGATTCACGTTGTTCTGCAGTGAGATATTTTTCCCACCAAAATTTGAGCATACCGGTAAAATCAGAGGTTATTAAAGAAGCAATTTCAGGTTGAGAGTAATCAGGGTAATTAGTTAAATAACTATTAGCAACCATAGATAAATGATTTAATTTTTGCAATATTTGATCTTCACTTAAACCATCAATACTCCATTCATATAATTTTTTGGTAGAGACAGAAAATTGATTAGCAAGATTATTTTCTTTATATTGGAGATCAGGAGGAGTTGGTCTAGAATACCAATTTTTTGTAAGAGATGTAGGATTAGGTTTAGGATAATGCAATTTGTTGAGCTGAGTAGAGGGTTGAAATTGTCGAGCTAATTGATTAATCTCATTATCAGTTGAATCAGAATCAGATTGAGTAGAAACAGGTTCTTGTTGATTTAAAACAGTAAGACCTTTGGAGGGTGAAGCTTGTTCATTGGTAGCTAATTTGGTAAATAGTTGTTCGATAGCTTTTACAGCAGATTGATCATTGGTGACTAAACTTTTGCGTTTGAAACGATCACTGGGAAGGTTTATTAAAGGTTGATCGAGAGATTGTTTAGTAGATGTGGTATTAGCAAAATAATCATCTAAATTAGTTTCTATTTTATCTAATTGTTTACCAATTGTTTTTAAACATTGATTAGTATAATTATTTTGTTCAATAATTTTTTTAATTTCAGGGTCAGTGCCAGGCAACTTAAAAGGAGAGGCTGGGACTTCAGAACCTTGGCATTCAATAATTATATTAGACAAAGGTGGATGACTAAAGGTAACAGATGTATTAGGGGAAGTTTTCCATTTATGTTTTGTAATTGTATTAATCTTTTTATAATAGTTATCCATATATTCAAAGAAAGATAATTCAAAACCATATTCTACCATAAAATCATACCATTTCCTAGTTATGCTGGATTGTTGAGCATAATCATATTTAGCACGATAAGCATGTCTTTTAGTTCTATTTTCTTTAGATCTAAAATCAATAAGTAATTTATCTAAATCAGGAGTAAATTCTTTTTTGATTGTCATTAATTGAGGATTGATTGGATGTGTAACTTCGAAATCAGTTTGAGTAGGAGAATTTTGAGATTCTTCATCTTCTTCAGATAAATGTGTGTGTGTTGAATAAACAGGTTTACTAATTTGAGAAGTTGTAGAGTTATCAATTCCTTTGAGTTTACTATTTGTAGTGTGACCAAAATTGAGTTGACTATTTTTTCGAAATAAAGGAGTATTAAATATTTCATCTTTAGTTTCAATTTCAGTAGGTATACTAGAAGTACTATGTCTAGAGGATTGACCTCGATTAAATTTAATGTGAACTGAACCATCAGTATATTGTTGGATATCTTGGATATCTTGAATAGAAGATTGTTGTTGATTATGTTTATAATTTTCATTATTAGTAATCCATTGATCGGGAAGAGTAATATTTTTCCATTCAATCATTTGTGGAACATTAATATGGGATTCATTATTACTACTTTGGATTAGTAGAGTTTTATCTTTTGGGCTTTTATGCAAAGCTTGAACATTTAAATTGGCTTTCATACATTTATAATGAACACGATAAATTAAAGCAATATCATGAACTTTTTCTAACATATTAGTAAATGAACCATTTAATTGAATATTTAAAGTTAATGCTTTTAAAATATGTGGATCACGTAAACTGAGTGTAAAATCAGGAAAATAATTAAAATGTACTGGACCCTTATGAAGACCAGTTTCCATCATATCCATTAAACTATCATTATAATCAATAAAACGAGCATCTCGTAAACATAATAAAACAGAAGCATTTTTTCCTTGTTGGGTTAATGGTTTAATACCAACTTGAATTAAGCTTAAATGAATAAAATTATTACCATTTTTCAAATGTCTTCTAATTAGATCAACATCAAATAATTGACAAGTTTCCCTAGGTTTTTCTAAAGCATAAATTTGTTCAATGGTTTTAACATACAGATTAACATTAAAAGTATTCTGTAAAAAAGTAGTTTTATAAATTTCCTTAACAGGTAATTTTGGTATATTCCAATTTAAATCAATTTTATCATTTTGTATTTCAACATATTCTTCATTAATTACTAATCCTTGATTGAGTAGTGAGGGCAAAGTAGTTGATCTAGAACTGGCTGACGAGTTACTTCTAAATAATCGACTCATCTTTTGATTATCTAATCTGTATTATAGGAATCTTAATACATTGTCAAAATTTATCATGTTTTTCACATACCCACATCCATACATACCCTATTCGGAAGACCCCTAAGTCTAACACTGCCTAACCCTAAGGACTTACTCTGGACAGGGACGAAAGTGGGTGACTTAGCTAGGTGGAAAGACACAGATAGAATTTTTGACAGATTAAGATGGCCGAAAACAGAATAACTAATCAAGAAAGGAGAATGATTAAATAGAAAACAAGACTGTAAGAAACATATACAAACATAACTTGGCTCTGATACCAATAGAAAACGGAAGCAGAAACATAAAGAACATGAAGAAGGAAACAACACAAATAATACTAAAAATAAATTTGATATAATACCTGTTTTTTACCTGTTTTTACCTTTTTATAGCAGATTCGATATAATACCGGGACATATTATTCCTGGACAGTTTATGACAGTATATTTCCTGTTTTTACTGTAATATTCAGAGAATTGCCCAAACAGTTGGACAGATTATAAACTTTCTTCAGCAGGACTGTCCACACAAATCTGTTACTCATATTGCCTGATTAATACTTGCTGAATGTTGATAGTTTACATTTTTTTTGCTTCATTCATAATCCACAGATTCATAGATTCGTAAGTTATTCATTTTGGTAATGCTGTACTCCTATTCATAATACCTGTTGTTACTTGTTTTTGGACAGATTATAATACCTGTTATAATCAAAAATATGTTTGGACAGATTATATCAAAAATATGTCTGGACAGATTTCATATAATACCTGTTTTTTACCTATTTTTACCTGATTTGATATAATACCAGCACAGATTAATCCTGGACAATTTATGACAGTATATTACCCGTTTTTGTTGTAATATTCAGAGAATTGTCCAGACAGTTGGACAAATTATCAACTTTTTTGAGCAGGACTGTCCACACGAATCTATTATACATATTGCCTAATTAATACTTGCTAAATGTTGGTAGTTTACATTTTTTTTGGTTCATTCATAATGCACAGATTCACAGACTCGTAAGTTGTTCATTTTGGTAAAGGTGTACTTGTAATAACCCTCGCCATTGGTTACCGAATTACTACCGATTACTGATAAACTAAGACTGATTATGACTGATAATTGAACTGACTGGCTAAATCTGAAACTGTATCGATTGACTGTATCTATTTAATTGCATGTTTATCTGTTTGACTATGTAATTATCTGTTCAGTTCTTATGTTTAAACTATTAATTGAAGACCTTATCGGCGGCCGAATCTGAAATCAATTAGTGTTTTGTGATCATCATGATTTATGTAAATTTATGGAATATTTATCTAAAATGTGATTTAGCATGATTAAATTAGACTAAAATAAGCTAATTGGCCAAGTTGGACTTATTTACCAAGAAGCCATGTAGTGGCCCACTATCTCCATCTTTTTGAGCCTTATGCATCACTTGAGCCTCAGTACAAAACATATTCATCAGCCAAGCTCCTTGTTTCCACCGAATTAGAGAGAGAGAGAGTAGGAGACTAGAGTGATTTCATTTTGCATGCTTGGAATTTGAGAGGATTGGAAGAGTTCTTGATCAATTGAGCTTACTTACCTTTAATCCAAGGCCTAAGGTAGGAAAATCAACCTTTCCTTATTGTAATTAAGATAGTTCTTACATGCTTCATGCTAATTATAGAGATAAGGCATGTTTTGGTTCAATAATGTTGAATTAGAGATCAATTGTTGCATGCATGTGCATATTGTCAAGTTTTGAGGTTGTAATGCATCATTCCACACATGCATGTTCATAATATTGTTGTAATTCATGTTGCCATCATGTTTTTGAAATATTTGAGCTCATAGGAGCAAACATTGAGGCTTTAATTGGATTTAAATTCATGCATGTTGCATGTTCATGCTTGTTCATGGGAAATTGGTTTGGAAATGAGTTTGATTAAATACCCTTGGGCTTTGATTTCTTAAATTGAGTTTTGAAACATGTTATTCTATGTGTTTAAAAGAGTTTTCCAGAAAATGGGCTCAAGAGAATCAAAAATTTGGCTTTTAAACTTGATTTTGAGCTTGGGACTCAAGTCTGGAATTTCCAGATTTTGGTCTTCCGCTCGAGCGGGGGAAGTGCCGCTCGAGCGGGAAAATCGAGCCCCCAGCATCTTGCACTGTGCATCAGTCCGCTCGAGCGGAGGATTGGACGCTCGAGCGGAGGACTAGGTGACACGCTCGAGCAGGCGTCGAGCGTAAATTTCACCTATCCAGTACTTTTGGGTCCGCTCGAGCGGGGCCCCTTTGTTGCATGTCCGCTGGAGCCGGAACCCACGCTCGAGCGGGAACCCTGTTTTACTAAAAATTTTGAAAATATTTTCTGAACACATCTTTGCATCCTCATCCCATCCTAGGCATTCTTAGGCCTAGTTTAAGACATCTTATTGAGGATATAGATGTAGAACACACCGAGGCAAATTAGAGGTTAAGTTATTATCTTTCTCGACTGTGCAGCTTAGTGTGTTCAATTTGTTAACGGTGTAGGGTTGGCGATTGGGGAGACGCTCTAGTCCACTGTAGCCCAGAACTCTGTGAGTAACAACTGTGTAAAGATATGTTCAAAATGATTATCTTCTGAATCTTGGAATCTGTTCTTGGTCGATATTGTTTCTTGAATGAATGTATGTCCTATATTCTAAAAGCATCTTGTGACATCCTTAGCACCTCATTTATTATTGTTATTCATAGAGATCTCTGTCGGTTCCCTCGTGGAACCACTACTGTTTACTGATTGATGGCCATCATTACTGTTCGGTCTTATAAGACCTACTGTTAATGTTATGCTAATGGATGTACCACATATGACTGTTTACTGTACTGAACAACTGATGTACTGATTGAATTGAACTGTTTTCGTTACTGTAAGGACATTCATTCTAAACCTCTTTACGCATTATGTTATTCACTGGGCTTTAGGTCACTACTCATATATATATGTAGGTGTACAGGCACCGGACCAATGCTAGAGGCGTCGGGGTAAACTCCAGTTTTGTCAAGCCAACCAATGTGCCTCACTGCGAGGTTCCGAGCCTGCCAAGCTTAGGCTTAGAGGTGTTTTAGTTTTCCCCCTCCCGCATCTTGCTTTTGTTTATCGTATAGGTATATAGACTACATCTTGGTTAATAGGGACTTGATCCCTGTCCTGAATGTTTATAAAAGTTGTACATACTGTTCTGTACCGTATATATATATATATATATATATGTGAATGTATGAAAAGTCTTTTTGCATACAGACTGTCACAGCTCATTGGGCATTGATTATTTACTGTATTGGCTTCCGCCAAGCCCCTGTACTCTATTTTACTGTATTTCTGTCAAGTAGGCCTTCGGTAATCTAGGATTATTGGCTGGTTACGGTGCTAAACCCATAGGGGCGGGTTTGGGTCGTGACAGAGTGGTATCAGAGCAATACTTACCACAAGTTATACCGCACACACGTGTCCAAATGAGCTATAGGGTGTCCTAGAAAAGTAATTAGGGCATCTCATGAACATGATAAGTGTGTGTGGACATGACTTAATGTATGCTACTATGCTAATCTGTTTAAACAAATGACTGCTTACATGATGAACTGTTTAGGTATGTAACTGCTTATGTTGATAACTGTTATAACTGTTTATAGTGAAATGGATAACGCAAACACTGCAAATAAAACTGCACCTGAACCATCTGAGGCCAGAATGGCCAGACTAGAAAGAATGATGGAACTGATAACTGCAAGATTAGAGCAACAACAGAACCAACAGCCCCCACCTCCTCCTCCTCCGGTACAGCCAGAACCGAATGTCAATGTTAATGATGGGGATATAATTACTCTTACCCAGAAGTTCAGCAAACTAAAACCGCCATCCTTTCAGGGAGGCCTTGAACCGTTAAAGGCTGAAGCTTGGGTTCTTGAGACCGAAAAATTGTTTGAGGTTTTTCCATGTTCTGAGGCACATAAAGTGCTGCTGGCTACCTTTACTCTGCAAGAGGAAGCAAGAAGGTGGTGGATGCTTACCCGGGAGGACAACACCGTTATGACTTGGGCTCAATTCAAAGTAGCCTTCTTTGAAAAATACTTCCCTCAATGTGTCAGGGATAGAAAGGTCACTGAGTTTGAACAGTTAAGACAGGGCACAATGTCCGTTGCCGAATACGAAACAAAATTTACCGGACTTGCTAGATATGCGCCACATATGGTGGATGCTGATTACAAGAAGGCCAGAAGGTTTGAAGGCGGCCTGAATGTTGCAATACTAGACAGAATAAATGTTTTAAAGCTACCGACCTATGTGGGTGTTCTTGACCGAGCATTGATGGTCGAGTCAAATATCGAAGCTGTGAAACAATTTGAAACACCGGCGTCTGAATGGCGTAGTAAAAGATAGAATTTCAAATTAAAGAAAGGCAAGCATAATCAATCGAACAAAAAGCAAAATACGGGGTCAACGACTACTTCTAGTCAAGGAAACCGTCCTTTTCCACCCTGTTCCGAATGTGGTAAGAACCATAAGGGAGTTTGTTATAAAATCTCTAGCGCTTGTTATAGGTGTGGCAAAGTGGGCCACATGGTGAAAGATTGCCCTTCCACTGCTCCGAGCAATAGTAAAGCTGCAGGCAGTGCCGCAATATCAACTGTAGCACCAAAGCCCAACCCCAAAGCTACCGGGAAAGAGCCGATGAGGCAGGGCCGAGTGTTTTCCCTAGTACCGGGAGACGTGCAAAATAATGAAACCGTTGTGTCATGTATCCTCTCTATTTGTGCTCAAAATGCATATGTACTGATTGATTCGGGGTCTACACATTCTTACGTGTCGCATGCTTTTTCACGAAAATTGAATAGACCCTTAGAACCTATGAACTATCTGCTAGCTGTATCATCACCCGTAGGAGGATCCATGACATGTGCTTATATGTACCCTGCATGTGAAATCATTGTTGGGGATATGCATCTGTTTATTGATCTACTGCCATTGAACATTGATCATTTTGATGTAATATTGGGGATGGACTGGTTATAAAAATATCATGCCACCATTGACTGTGTGACAAAACAAGTTGTTTTCCGTCCACCTGGGTTACCCGAATTTATATTTAATGGGGTTGGAGTAGTACCTCATCCGTATTTGATTTCTTCTGTGAAAGCTGTTAAATTGATTAGAAATGGGTGTAAAGGATATCTGTGTTCTGCACTGACTGTATCTACTGATGATAATGTTAAAACTGATGCGAACTGTATTCCTATAGTCAGAGAATTCCCAGATGTATTTCTAGATGATCTGCCAGGGGATTTGATTGACAGGGAGATTGAATTCACCGTTGATGTGATTCTGGGAACACAGCCTGTATCGAAAGCTCCTTATCGAATGGCTCCAATTGAATTGAAGGAATTGAAAGTGCAACTGCAAGAACTGTTAGACAAAAAGTTCATCAGGCCTAGTACTTCACCGTGGGGCGCACCTGTCTTGTTTGTGAAAAAGAAAGATGGCTCACTGAGACTGTGCATTGATTACCGTGAACTGAACAAGGTAACTGTGAAAAATAAATATCCATTACCGTGTATTGATGATTTATTTGATCAGTTACAGGGTGCTCAAGTGTTTTCCAAAATTGATCTCAGATCAGGGTACCATCAACTGAAAGTTAAACCTGAAGACATTGATAAAACTGCTTTCAGAATGAGGTATGGACATTATGAATTTTTAGTTATGCCTTTTGGAGTTACCAATGCACCTGCAGCATTTATGGACCTCATGAATAGAATCTTTAAACCGTACCTTGATGACTTTATTGTGGTATTCATTGATGACATATTGATTTACTCCAAAAGTATAGAACAACACGAACATCATCTGAGACTTGCCCTGCAGACCCTAAGAGAACAGAAACTGTATGCTAAATTGTCTAAATGTGAGTTTTAGCTTGATCATGTTATGTTTTGGGGGCATGTTGTTAGCAAAGATGGAATTTCTGTTGATCCGCAGAAAATTGAAGCTATAGTGAACTGGTCTAGACCAACAAATGTGACAGAAGTCCGAAGCTTTTTAGGGTTGGCTGGATATTACAGAAGATTTGTCAAGGATTTCTCCAAAATTGCCTTACCATTAACTTAACTGACACAGAAGGGGATATCATTTGACTGGATTGACCAAAGGGAATCAGCATTCCAGGAGTTGAAAACTCGACTTGTGACTGCACCGGTTCTTACCCTACCTTCAGGTACGGATGGTTATACTGTATTTAGTGATGCTTCTCATAAGGGTTTGGGATGTGTTTTAATGCAAAATGGAAGAGTAATTGCCTATGCTTCCCGACAACTGAGACCTCATGAAAAGAACTACCCAACCTATGATCTGGAACTTGCTGCAGTGGTATTTGCATTGAAAATCTTGCGTCACTATCTGTATGGGGCAACATGTGAAGTATATACTGACCACAAGAGTCTGAAGTACTTCTTCACCCAGAAAGAATTGAACATGAGACAGCGGAGATGGCTAGAACTGATTAAAGATTATGACTTACAGATATTGTACCATCCCGGAAAAGCCAACACCGTTGCCGATGCCTTGAGCCGGAAATCAAGTGGGAACTTAGCCTGTTTGCTTACCGGGCAGAGAGAGTTGCTTTGTGACCTTGAAAGATCTAAAATTGAGATTGTTTTCCGAGAACAAGGTGGAACATTAGCTACTATTTCTGCTCAACCGGCTTTGATTGAAGAGATTAAAGAGAAACAGCAACAGGATGACTTCTTGAGGAAGATCATCGATGAGCGAGAAGCTAAACCGAGACCGGGGTTCAAATTTGAAAATAATGTACTGAAATTTCAGGAGAGACTGTGTGTACCGAATGATACTGAATTGAAAAGAAGAGTTCTGCAAGAGGGCCACAACTCAAAATTTTCTATCCATCCGGGGAATACGAAAATGTATCAAGATTTGAAATTGAATTTCTGGTGGCCGGGAATAAAGAAAGAAATTGCTGATTTTGTATCGAAATGTCTTCATTGCCAACAAGTCAAAACTGAACATCAACGACCCGCAGGTTTATTGCAGCCCTTACCAATACCGGAGTGGAAATGGGAACATATTACCATGGATTTTATCGTTGGACTGCCCCGCTCTGGTAAAGGTATGGACTCAATTTGGGTTATTGTAGATAGACTGACTAAATCTGCTCACTTCCTACCTGTTAAGACAATTTATAATGCGGACAAATTGGCTATACTCTATATTGATGAAATTGTTAGACTGCATGGAGTGCCTGTGTCCATTGTTTCTGACAGGGATTCGAAGTTTACATCGAGGTTTTGGCAAAGCCTACAGACGATTGCTTGGAATCGAGACTGAGTAGTGCCTATCATCCTCAGACAGATGGTCAGTCAGAAAGGACCATCCAAACTCTGGAGGATTTATTGAGAATGTGTGTCCTTGATTTTCAGGGAAACTGGGAAAGCCATTTGCCCTTAGCGGAATTTGCCTACAACAACAGTTATCATTCAAGTATTGGTATGGCGCCTTTCGAGGCATTGTATGGCAGGAAATGTAGATCTCCGATTTGCTGGGCAGAAATTGGAGATGGGCCTTTGCTTGGGCTCGAGATTGTTCATGAAACGATTGAGAAAGTGAAACTGATACAACAAAGACTGAAAACTGTACAGAGTTGACAGAAAAGTTATGCAGATATTAGAAGGCGAGCCAGAGAATATGAAGTGGGTGATCACGTGTTTGTGAAAGTGACACCAATGAAAGGCCAGACTCGTTTTGGAGTCAAAGGCAAGTTAGCGCCGAGGTATGTCGGATCGTACGAGATTATTGAGAAAATCAATCCGGTGGCGTATCAAGTTGCGCTCCCTCCTGAAATGGAGCATATGCATAACGTCTTCCACATTTCGATGTTGAGAGACTATTTCCGGGATCCTTTCTATGTGATTGAGCCTACTCGGATAGTGTTGAGTGATGACTACACTTACGAGGAGCGGCCTATACAGATTGTGAACAGACGGATCAAGAAACTGAGAAATAAAGAGATCCCGTTAGTGAAAGTTGATTGGCAAAACCATGGTGGCGTGTATGCCACTTGAGAAAGGGAAGATGACATGGCCAAAAGATATCCTGATTTGTTTCCACTGATCCCTGTCTTCTTCCAGAATGAAGGTAACTCGAGTTTAGAGGACTAAACTCTTTTTAAGGAGGGGAGACTGTAATAACCCTCGCCATTGGTTACCGAATTACTACCGATTACTGATAAACTAAGACTGATTATGACTGATAATTGAACTGACTGGCTAAATCTAAAACTGTATCGATTGACTGTATATGTTTAATTGCATGTTTATCTGTTTGACTGTGTAATTATCTGTTCAGTTCTTATGTTTAAACTGTTAATTGAAGGCCTTATCGGCGGCCGAATTTAAAATCAATTAGTGTTTTGTGATCATCGTGATTTATGTAAATTTATGGAATATTTATCTAAAATGTGATTTAGCATGATTAAATTAGACTAAAATAAGCTAATTGGCCAAGTTGGACTTATTTACCAAGAAGCCATGTAGTGGCCCACTATCTCCATCTTTTTGAGCCTTATGCATCACTTGAGCCTCAGTACAAAGCATATTCATCAGCCAAGCTCCTTGTTTCCACCGAATTAGAGAGAGAGAGTAAGAGACTAGAGTGATTTCATCTTGCATGCTTGGAATTTGAGAGGATTGGAAGAGTTCTTGATCAATTGAGCTTACTTACCTTTAATCCAAGGCCTAAGGTAGGAAAATCAACCTTTCCTTGTTGTAATTAAGATAGTTCTTACATGTCTCATGCTAATTATAGAGATAAGGCATGTTTTGGTTCAATAATGTTGAATTAGAGATCAATTGTTACATGCATGTGCATATTGTCAAGTTTGGAGGTTGTAATGCATCATTCCACACATACATGTTCATAATATTGTTATAATTCATGTTGCCATCATGTTTTTGAAATATTTGAGCTCATAGGAGCAAACATTGAAACTTTAATTGGATTTAAATTCATGCATGTTGCATGTTCATGCTTGTTCATGGGAAATTGGTTTGGAAATGAGTTTGATTAAACACCCTTGGGCTTTGATTTCTTAAATTGAGTTTTGAAACATGTTATTCTATGTGTTTAAAAGAGTTTTCCAGAAAATGGGCTCAAGAGAATCAAAAATTTGGCTTTTAAACTTGATTTTGAGCTTGGGACTCAAGTCTGGAATTTTCAGATTTTGGTCTTCCGCTCGAGCGGGGGAAGTGCCACTCGAGCGGGAAAATCGAGCCCCCAGCATCTTATCTTGGCATCATCCGCTCGAGCGGAGGATTGACGCCGAGCGTCGGCGTAAATTTCACCTATCCAAGATTTTGGGTCCGCCGAAGTGGTAGTTCACGCGGGCCCCTTTGTTGCATGTCCGCTCGAGTGGGGAAACCTACGCTTGAGCGGGAACCCTGTTTCACTAAAAATTCTAAAAATGTTTTCTGAACACATCTTTGCATCCTCATCCCATCCTAGGCATTCTTAGGTCTAGTTTAAGACATCTTATTGAGGATACAGATGTAGAACACACCGAGGCAAATTAGGGATTAAGTTATTATCTTTCCCAACTGTGCGGCTTAGTGTGTTCAATCTGTTAACGGTGTAGGGTTGGCAACTGGGGAGACGCTCTAGTCCACTGTAGCCCAGAACTCTGTGAGTAACAACTGTGTAAAGATATGTTCAAAATGATTATCTTCTCAATAATCGAATCAAGCATCTTGATCGATATTGTTTACTAAATGAATGTATGTCCTATATTCTAAACTGTAATGTGGCATCCTTAGCACCTCTCATTTCTTTATCATCTTAGAGATCTCTGTCGGTTCCTCGTGGAACCACTCATTCTTGATTGATGGCTATCATTCTTTGTTAGGTCTTATAAGACCCTCATATTCTTATATGCTAATGGATGTACCACATATGACTGTTTACTGTACTGAACAACTGATGTACTGATTGAATTGAACTGTTTTCGTTACTATAAGGACATTCATTCTAAACCTCTTTACGCATTATGTTATTCATTAGGCTTTAGCTCACTACTCATAAATATATGTAGGTGTACAGGCACCGGACCAATGCTAGAGGCATCAGGGTAAACTCCAGTTTTGTCAAGCCAACCAATGTGTCTCACTACGAGGTTCCGAGCCTGCCAAGCTTAGGCTTAGGGGTGTTTTCGTTTTCCCCCTCCCGTACTATTTTGTTTACTGTATAGACTGTATAGACTACACTGTACTGGTTAATAGGGACTTGATCCCTGTCCTGAATGTTTATAAAAGTTGTACATACTGTTCTGTACTGTATATATATGTGAATGTATGAAAAGTCTTTTTGCATAGAGACTGTCACAGCTCATTGGGCATTGTTTATTTATTGTATTGGCTTCCGCCAAGCCTCTCAGATTGCTTTTACAGATTTCTTGTATTTACATCAGCAGACCTTGATAATCTTGGATTCTTGGCGATTCTGATGCTAAACCCATAGGGGCGGGTTTGGGTCGTGACAGTACTCTCATTCATAATACCTGTTGTTACCTATTTTTGGACAGATTATAATACCTGTTATAATCAAAAATATGTTTGGACAGATTATATCAAAAATATGTCTGGACAGATTTGATATAATGCCTGTTTATTTCAGATTTGATATAATACCACCACAGATTAATCCTGGACAGTTTATTACCTGTTTTTACTGTAACATTCAGAGAATTGCCCAGACAATTGGACAGATTATCAACTTTTTTGAGCAGGACTGTCCACACAAATATGTTATTCATATTCCCTGATTAATACTTGCTGAATGTTGGTAGTTTACATTTTTTTTGGTTCATTTATAATGCACAGATTCACAGATTCGTAAGTTATTCATTTTGGTAATGGTGTACTTCCATTGTATATTACTACAAGTTGACAAAGAGTGTTGCAAGTTTAGAACAAAGAGGTTGGATCATGAGGAATTAATGCGTCGTGTATTTACGGGGGCTGCGGCAACGAGAAAAAATGCTTGGATGCCTGGTGAGATGCGAAACCAGCTGGAGGTGGAAGGGGAGTCCGGTAGTGCAAACTTCTCCACGGACAGCAACGAAATGGGTGTGCTTAAGACGGCAAACTTGATGAAATCTGCAAACATTAACGCATCCGGTAGTGCGAGCAAAAGGAGGCACTCATCCGTCACAGCCATGCAAAAAAAACGAGTCACCGAGGCAGAAGCATTGGCAACAAGCATGGATGATTTGGTGAATTCGGTGAAGACACAAAATAAGGAACTCACTGTTAACCATGTTGTTGGTGGACAAATTGTCACAATGGCCGAAGCTGTCGCACGTCTTTATGAAATTCAAGGACTTGATCAAACTAATCCACTGCTCCATTTCGGTATTTCTCTTATGGAGGTGCCCAATAATAGGGAGATGGTTATGAGTATTCCTTCCGATGAAGGCATTATCGGCTGGCTCCAGGTGAAGCAACAAGACAAAGAGAGGACGATAACAGTTCTAATTCTTGCAAGCATATTGCGCAACCAAGGACTTCGTTTCTAGGCTTTGTGTTGGACTTCTTATGCGTTATGTGTTGGACTTTTTTTCGCTTATGCGTTGGACTTCGCTTATATTTGCTAACAGGCTGTGTTTTAATGCAATGCTTTGTGTTGGACTTATTTTCGCTTATGTTTGTTTTGTATTTGCTAATGACATGATGTTTTCAACTATGCTTTGTAAGTAGAATTGGTAAGGAAATAGTTATGCTATTCCTTTGCTTTGCTTGGTTTTCTAATTATGGATGTGCATTGGTTTGGTATTGGCTATGGATTTTACAAGTTTCAATAAATCATAAATCTGATTACACTCTTCCAATTTGCAGCTTCATAGTTATGTAAACAGTGGTTGTAAATCAGTTGTACTGGACCATTTGAACAAAAGCGTTCCCACTTGTAGAGAGACATGTCCATTTTACTAAAGGCTTCAACTTAAAAAGTGGAAGTTTAACCCTTTATAAGATACCAAAAAAAATAAAATAATTTAAGGTATTATTTTTGTATATTTTAATTTAACATTGTTTTTTGTATATCTCATTGCAATTTCTATATTGCTTATAGTCAGAAAAAAGGAAAAAAAAAATTGCTTATTTACACATCAAATGTCAATCTGCATGATTTCACCATTGCTAATAGATGTACTTTAATACAATAGGTCTCAGAAGGATGGCAAATGAAATATATTGATTATTTATGCATAATATTCCTGTTATTGACAACCTTTACACTTGACGAAACTAAAATTAATTTTTGCATGTTTAATTTTGGCGTAGTTTGTCATGTTATGCTTCTGATTTTATTTGAAGTGATGTGATTTAGGCATGGAAAGCGACGATGACATCGATGCACGGATGCAGGAAATGTGTGATGATGTCGCGGCACTCGCAATCGAGTGGTAGACTGAAATGAATAATAATTATGTTGAAGCATACAGAATTGCCTCGGACTACTACAAGGCGCACGTGCTTAAAGTTCCATGTCGGACGTCCATCTTGACGGGGAGGGCATGGATTTTGGAATTGTATAATGGACACAGTGGCAGATTTCGCTATGAACTGTGCATGCCCAAAGTCATTTTTACCCGTTTATATGCCACACTAGTGAACGACTTCGGGTTGCATGTACCTGAGCGGGAGCACGGCTTGCATGTTGAGGAGAGTGTTGCAATCTTCATTCATGTTCTAAAAAACTTGCCTAACCACGAGCTTCAAGAAAGATTCCAACAATCCGGTGAAACAATATCACGCCATTTTCATAATGTTTTGAAAACAATGAAAAAGTTTACTGTCGCGCACTGTCGGCCGCCCACAGATTTCCAAAACAGGAGGGATCCCCACCTGCAGACCCAATCACAGTATTTGCCGTTTAAGGTGCGAAAAAAATGCAACAATTCGAGTTTCTTTTTTAAAATTCTACGTCCATGTGACTTAAAAAATTGTGCGGCTATAATGCATGTCATCATGGTACTAATACGTTGCCTACTTGTTCGAATTGTGTGGGATTGTTTAAGTGCCTTGGATAGGACACACGTGCAGGCGTGCATAAAGGAGTCGGAAGCAGCCCCGTATTTTAGCCGAAAGGGCTGCCACACTCAAAATATTTTGGCAGTGTGTGATTTCAATATGTGTTTCGTTTTTGTGTCATGTGGTTGGGAGGGTAGCATGTATGACAGCCGGATTTTAAACATTGTCACTAAAGATCCACAATATAATTTTCCAACAGTAGTGGATGGTACGTACGCACAGTTTATTTGTTTAATGCCATAACTTGTTAAATTTGTTTGCCCACACATGAAACAACTATGTATTAATATGTACACATTCACAGGTCGCTATTATCTAGTGGATAATGGATACAGTAATAAAAAGGGATTTCTCGTACCATATAAGGGCAACCACTATCACCAACCACACTTTCAACGTTACAAGCCAAGGAACCGTGATGAGTTGTTCAACCGTGCCCACTCTTCATTGCGGAGTGTGATTGAGCGAACATTTGGGGCTTGGAAATCACGGTGGAGATTCTTGCACAATATGCCTCGGTTTGACTTTCGTAGAGTCCAGGTGCCGTTGGTGGCTGCATCAATGGCATTACACAATTTCATATGCAGAAACTACGACGATGATGCGACCATTGTTGTTGCCAGAAATGCGGCGGAGTACACGTATGCCGATATTCCCGATCGCGCAGATTTGGCTACCCTAGATGAAGCCATCATGGCTACGAACGATGACGTTGAAATGGCGGAGGTGCGTCATCAGATAAGGGCTGAGTTATACCAAATTCGGCGCAATGGTAGGTAGTCGGACAGTGTTGTTTACCATGACTGCTTTTAAATGGTTTTCGTAGTTTGTGTTTTGTGAAAACCGTCACTAATGTCATGTTTTGTAATTCTGTATGCATAACGTACCAAACTGTTTAGATATTTGAAGATGTACGAATTTGTAAAGAAAAACTTTCGAATTTGTCGTACTTTGCATGCATGTATGGTTATTGCAAAATTCTGGTTTGGTGGGTGGGTGGGTGGGTGACGGTGGCGGTGGCGGGTGTGGATGGTAGCAAGTGGATGGTGGTGGTGGTGGTGGGTGGATGGATGGGTAACAGTAGCGGGTGGTGGATGGTAACAAGTGGGTGGTGGTGGTGGTGGTGGTGGGTGGGTGGTAGAATGGGTAACAGTAGCGGCTGGTGGATGGTAACAAGTGGGTGGTAGTGGTAAGTGGTGGCAGATGGCGGGTGGGTGGGTGACGGTAGCGGGTGGTGGTGGTGGCCGGTGGTGGGTAGTGGTGGTAGGTGGGTGGTGGTGGGTGGTGGCGGGTACGGGGCGGGTAGGGGTGTATACAGTCCGGATTTGTTCGGTTTTGAGAAAACCCAAGAACCGAACCGATCCTGACGGTTCTGTGATTTTGAGAACCAGACCAGACCATTACACTTGTAAAACTGGACCAGAACCAAACTGAAAAAACGGTTCGGTTTCGGTTTGGTTTACGGTTCCAAAAATTTCTATTTACAAGAATAAATTGTTAATATTAGCAAAATAATTACTCAAAACTAATTATATTTAACTCATGATAAAAACTAATAATATTGAGGCATTACTTAATATTACATATCTATATCATCATAATATTATTAAAATTATAAAAAACCAATTAGTAAAAATAAAACTTGATATTATATATATATATATATATATATCTCTTTTAAAATTCGGTTCGGTTCTGTTCAAACCACGATTTTTTCATAAAATCCATTAACCAAACCGTTTTTACGGTTCTCATATTTCTTAATTTGAAACCGAACCAATTCTTAATAGAACGGAACCAAACCGTATGATTCGGTCTAGTTCGGTCCGGATTACCGATTTGAACAGATTTTTGAACAGCCCTAGTGGCGGGTGGTGATGGTGGGTGGGTGGTGGGTGGTAGCGAGTGAGTGGTGGTGGTGGCGGGTAGGTGGCCGGTGGTGGGCGGTGGGTGGTGGTGGGTGGTTGTGGTGGTGGTGGTGGTGGGTGGGTGGGTGGGTGGTGGCGAGTGGCGAGTGGGTGGTGGTGGTGGTGGTGACGGGTGATGGATGGTGGTGGCAGGTGGGTAGCGGGTAGATAGCCGATGGTGGTGGCGGGCGGTGGATGGTAGTGGCGGGTGGCGGGTGGATGGCAGGTGGGTGGTGGTGATGGTGGTGCTGGCGAGGGGTGGGTGGTAGTGGCGAGGGGTAGGTTGTGGTGGCTAGTGGGTGGCAGGTGAGTGGTAGTGGCAGGTGGTGGGTGATGGTGGTGGTAAGTGGGAGGTGGTGGTAGGGGGTGAGTGGTGGTGGTGGTGGTGGCGGAAGATGGTGGTAGAAAATGGTGACGGATGGTGGCTAGTGTTGGGTGGTAAAAAAAAAAAAAAACTCAAAACTCAAAACGAAAACACATTTTTTGTGTTTTCATTTTTTCGCCAAATTTATAAACTGAGACTACTGATTTATAAATCAAAAATTTACTAAATAAGTTTTTATTTGAGTTTTTTAAATTATTGTAAATATAAACAGAAAATTGAAAACGTAAATGTTACCAAACGACACTTACAAAATTTGTTTTCGAAATTGTTGTGGACATCAAAGAAATTACCATGTGTGTGGACTGGACGCCTATGTCAAATTTTTTTAAAAAAATTGAAGATTTGCCAAGTTTACAAATTTGAGAATATTTGAAAGTATGGGTGTGTGTGGTTTGGTTTTGGGAGATAAATTTAGAAAAAAAGAAAAATACAAAATTGGGGAAAACATTTACAAATTCTTTTGGTTTGGTTGGTTGTATATTTTGGAAATAGTTTCCCATTGTGGGAATTTAAAAAGATTGTATAGTCTGTACTTGAGTGGATGTGTATGAGAGACAAAAGTGATTCAGAAGGAAAGCGAAGAAAAAAAAAATGATTGATTTATGTGTAGGACATAAAAAATGATTTTGAATTTTTTTTTTCAAAACCAATAAACCAAATAATATTTGTAGATTATTTTTCCTACATTTTTTTTCCAATTTTGAACCAAACAAGACCTATAGGATGCATATGTGTTGGTGTCAAAATCATGAAATTAAAAATAAAACAAAAACGAAAAAAATAAAGAAAAAAAAATTCATTAAACAATACATCACCATTGGAACCACACAAATCTAATTGTGCAATTACATATGTCACCACGTGTTTCCCTTTGACCTTGGTTGCATATGAGTAAAAAAAAGTGTACAATACATTGTTATATTAAAAAAAAAAATTTAAAATATTGGTCAAAAGTTCCAACGGGCAGCTACACCGGGACAGTAGCTGCATCTGTCTCCACTTTTCAAGCTTCGATTTCCGTGTAAAGGTAAAAATGTTAAGTTTTAAACTTTTATTTTTTTATATTATATTTTTACATATTTTTTTTGTAAAAAGTCAAAAAGTTCATCCTAAACAATTTAATTTTTTTTAACTATCTTTTTAACCAATTAATTAAAAAATTACTAAATTAACCTGTTCCTAAACGAGGCCTAATTAGTGATCTAAAATATTTTTGTTAAAAAAGTATACAAAAAGTACAAAAAAAGAGCAAGCTATGTCCCGATGATAGGTAGGAATCAGTGGCCTATGGTCCCAAGTTTTATCCAAAAAATAAGGTATTAATAAAATATTTTCGGTTAAATTATAAATATATTCTTGAAATTTGTTTAAAAAATAGATTACACTGTGTGGTTTGAAAAATTACAAAAAGTTTTTTATTAGAATTTTTTATTTAACAGAATTAACTAAAGAAATGAAATTCATAATTGTTCTCCTATACAATAATAAAATTACTTAAATTATTAATTAAAACATATTTTTAATATCATTAAAAATTGTTCATTGACTTGATGATTTATTAATGAAATGGGTGGTTTGTTATGAAATTAGAAATTTTAGAGCGTGAAATGTAATTTTCAAAATCACAGGAAACGATTCATATTTTAATCAAATCTCAGGAATGTATTTGTAATTTACCTAATATTTTTATTATGTCTTAACTAAATCTGGATTATTTAAAAGTAATAAATATATAAATGCATAAATCATTTGTAGAATTTTGTTGACCATGTCAACAATGTCACAAAAGAAATTGAATTTATTAGTAGTGTTATCATGAAAAGAAAATATTGGATAAGTTAAATTAGTAGTAATTTTACAACTAGACATACTATAATATTAATATTTAAGTGGTAGTTTGTTGCAATGTTTTAATTTTTATGTATTACTTTTTTATTATATTTTATTTGGTGTTTTATTTGTTGTTTTGAATTTTTTTAAATTTGATTTATGCATAAAACTCCACAAAGATGATGTGATGTCATATTGTAAATAAGGGCTGGTTTGGGGTGTCCTAAAAAAGTGTACTTTTTGTCTTTTTGAACTAAAAAAGTTAGAAAAAAAATATGGAGGTTTGAGTTAACTTTTTGACTTTTTATAAAAAAAATGTGTATTAAAAAATTGTATAAAAAAAGTGTGTAAGAGAAGATTAGAAAGAGGTGAGCCCCAACCTTACAACCTGCGTGCGTGAATTGGAGTAGGAAATTATTGGCTAATTTTTGGACATTGTACTGGATGATTTTGTTTGGCCCATGGGGGTCATCACGGGTCCCATTTTAATAATCTGAACCGTTCAATGTGTATAACTCTTCGAACACTATGTGCCTATAAAAAATCACATTGATCGGATGTTGATAGTTATCTGATCAGATTTATTTATTTTTCAATCATTAATTATAACCCCATCCATTTGTTGTATATAACTGATTTGATCATATAGTTATTGATATTCGATAAATGTGATTTTTTACAGACATATAGTACTCGACGAGTTCTACACATTTAACGGTTCAGATTATCAAAATGGGACCCGTGATAGCCCTACAGGGCGAACAGCGGTGTGTGTGCAAATCCCACCCAATCATTTCATTTATGTTCACTGCCGCAGCACAGCAGCTGAGTACACATCACTTCGATGTATGTACTTTTTGTAGAAAATTAGTATTTTAATTTTTTTTTTGGTAAATAGTGATATCTTTTTAGATTTTAGAGTAATTTTTTGACTTTTTGACTTATTTAGGCTAAGCCAAACCAGCCCTAAATGTATTGATATTTTGTGTGGGTGTTGATTTTCGACTACACAATCAAAAGGGAAACTCAGCTGAAGAGTACCGGCAGAATAGATTAAGCCCAATAACCTATAACAAGAAGATGAGAATTTCGCGTGGTTAGTCCATCTGGGGATATTCCGACGATCAAGTCAATAAACAATATCTCTCACAGATAGCAAATAGTGCTTATTTCACAAAAAATAACTTACATTAAACCCATGAAGGTGCTTTGCTTTTATAACCAACAGTGACTTGATCCCTTTAAAGCCTCATATAAGTGAATTCAAACTCAATACTCATCCTAAACCCTTAGCTAGGTAGGGACAAACTCTCTTTGAGCCTTATCCTTATCCAAACTAAAATCCTCCATTGTTTTAGAACTCGTCCCTTATCTATTTATCTCTGATTTCAACATCTTTGTAAATAACCTCGACTTAGCCGAAATCATTTCGGCAGTATGACCAAACAACGTGACACATCGACTGACATTTCGATGTCACATTAATCACATACTGTCATTCTCAAAATACTTTCCCACATTCTGTTTTTGAAATGAATGATTTATAATCCACATTATAATGGGTTGTTTGTTAACAATGCATTAAATAGGGTCAATTACTCCTACTATCATAGAAAGTAAACAAAATTAAATAAGACTACAATACCCTTTTATGTATTTATTTTTATTTATTTTATTTTTTCTTGATCCGCTCACCCCCATCTACCCTTCTATTTTCAAATCAATTAATCAAATAAATATTCAATTATAATTTATAATTTTAAAATATTTTATTTTCATCTAAAAAATTACATTTTGTTTATATTTTTCATTAAAATGATTCGTAATATTTTTCTCATTATAAATTATTTGTTATATCTTCACCGAATTTTTTTTATAATATAACTACTATAGTTTGTAACTTTTTAATGGTGAAAAGCATACATTTTTCTCCTTTAAATTTTACCACAACCATAGATTTAGGGATGAATCATTTTGAAGAGAAATGCAAATAAAATATCAAATTTAGTTTAAAAGATGTTTTATTTAATTTAATTATTTAATTATTATTATTATTTTTTAAAAATAATTTTATTAAAAATTTTAATTTTAAAATAACATATATTTTCATTGATATTTTATTTATTTTATTTTTAAAAAATAAATTTATTTAATTGTGTAAAAAATAAATAAAATAAATTTTTATTTAATCTAGCTAAAAATAATTAAAATATTAAAAATATGTTTAATATTGCTATTACTTAGTAAACAATTGAAAAATGATAAAATAGCATTTTGCTCATTTATCCTTATCCAGTCTATCTAACCAAATATTGGATTCACTAAAAATAGTCATTTCCAGACATCTAATCATATGAGAAAATAAATACAGGATACGCATCCAATCTAACCAAATAGTCCAGAAGATTTACAGTCCTAGGATTCAAGTCCGATAGATTCTAATCTCTCATTATCCAGTCCGTCCAATCAAACACACTCTAATTGGTATACCAATTACTGGATATAACATTATTCATAATAATGGGAGTAATTTCACATGCATATTGAGAGATTTAAACCACTAACCTCCTACCCAGATATATGAGTTATGGCCGATTGTGCTAACCCCACTGATTGTATCTAATAATTTATTGATATTTGTTTTGTTGACAAACGAGTACGTAACTAGGGTTGGCCCAACTTGAACAACTCAACTATGTAGTTTGGAGAAATTTTTGTATGTCAATTGAATTTTTGTAAGACTTATTAATATAATTTTAAATTCAGCCTAAATTAAATTTGAACGTGAACTAGACATGGTGTCTCACAATACGAACAACCCAAATCTATCGATAATATATATAAATTATATATAATAAACATAAATTATTTTACATTACTAATTATTTTATAATTGCTTAAATTAAATAATATTTTGATATTATTTATTATACTATTTGGCACACATAATTCAATCCAATTTATTTATTAAGTTCGTGTTTATATTTTTTGAGATATATATATATATATATATTTAAAAGGTATAATACATTACTTTATGATAGTATTGCCAACCACCGATGGAGCGGGTCAGGACTGTCCACACTTCTCAAGTCGTTGTCCGGTTGTAGGACCCACTGTGAAACTTGCAAAATAGTCCAATGGGGAATGGGTAGTCCCCCAGCGAACCCTCCGACGATCAAGTTAGAGAAGGGAGAGGATGGCTGAATGTAGGGATAGAGAAGCTTAATCTTTTCTTTGTCTTAGGAGCCTGCGTATATCCATTGCTCATCATTTCTTTGTCCACTCTGAGCCGTCATGTTGGCTGAAAGTCTATGTCCTAGCTTGCTTTGTTCATGGTGAAACTGTTCTGTTCCGACGCGAAGGGTTATCGCAATAAATGCCGCAGGGAAACTCATTAATGGCTAATGTGTGGTACAATAACTTTGCAGGATCTTTGTTTGCTGATGTAACTCGTTCTTCGCTTACCACGTGTTTAGATGTCATTGGTCCTTAATGTCACGTTAAGCTTCAGCAGTGTTGGGTTTTAGTGTTTGAATTATGTATTGAGTTCTGAGTAATGGGTCAAAAGCTCCTATAGGCTCACCTATGTCACTTTATAACAACTAAAGAACAATTTTTTGTATTTTAGGTTTAAATAACTTGAATTATTACTTTTAGATGAATCAAGTTCAAGCAAATAAGGCTTCTTTTAGGAGTTAGTTTAAATTTTAGTTTAATGAATAAAAATAATTTTTAAAAATGGTACATTAATTTTTAATTATTTTGTAAGAACTTTTTAGCATAAACAGGTATATAACTAATTAAAGTTTTTTAATGAAAAGTTAACTTATCGAATGAGAATTGATTTTTTTAATTAAGTGATCTAATAAATAAACCATCAATTGAAAAACAGGAATTGAAGCTGAGCTCAAAATTAGACAAATCTTTACCTATTCAAGTTTAAATTGCAACTTTATTTATAAAGAGATGACACGTGTGTGATTGTTGATAGGTGGTTGGAGCATTTGTGGTAGTGACAAATGGAAAGATTATTAAATATTATTGTAATATTTTATGATATTATTTATGTAATATTGTTTATAAATAAAAATTCACAATATATACTAAATATTTATCTTTTGTTTTTCAAGTTTCAACTATAGGCAAAAGTGAGTTGTCATGACCTTAATAAAAAATTTCATCACTTAAAGGGGTGTTTGGCATACAATTTTAAAAAATATTTTTTTTCCAGTTTTTTTTTCCAAAATTATGTCACATTTTTTAGGTCCGTCTTATGTAAATTTTATAAGTAAATAAAAGATAAAAAAAATTCACTAAAGACAAAAAAATAAACCAAATATATATATATATATATATTTTTCTCATTTCTTGACTTTTTTTCTCCATGTTTTTTGAAATTTACTCTTCCCTTATTTGTAGTTGAGTAGAACACAAAAGTGTACAAAACATTTCTACTATGGAAGTCAAACCCCAAATATCCAATTGACTTCCAAATGTCTTATCCTGTGATATTCCGAGGGTGATAAAGAGAAAAGTTACTTATAAGAGCTTGTTTGGAAGGAAAAGTCTCAGGTTTTTTGGTTAAAATAGTAAAATAAAATAAAATAGGTGTTTAGTTTAATAAAACAAAATATCATATTTAGTTCATACTCATTACATTTTTTCTTTCATAAAAGTAAAAAAAAAAAAAAAAAAACTCATTTTAAATGAGACTTTTTGACTTCAGAGTAAAATAATCAAAAAAACCAATCCACATCCTAACCCTAAATTTGCAAAAGTCATTCATCATATGATAATTGTCCTTTTGTCTCCTACAAATAAACTTAAAAATGACAAATTGAACTTTTTTTTCAAAAAATATAACATTATTTTTAAAAAATAATTATAAATTAATGATAAATCTTATAAATAATAATAATAATTATATAATTTTATTAATATGCAATTTTTTTAATGGCCACTAGAGTAAAATTATCCCATCGATTTTTTACTACTACAATAAAATACCATAGGTTGATCAGTTAGGATAAATGACGAACAATAAAAAATTTGAAGAATAGAGGACACGTTTTCACTAAATTTAATATATTTTAATTCAAATCAATATAATTTTTAATATTTTTATATATTTAGCTGAATATGTTTTATATAATTTATAAAATTAAACAATGCATAATAAATGTTATTTTAACAAAAATATTAGAAATTCTAAAAATTTTATCAAATGTCTCATATGGGTGTGAGACTCACATGTGATCTATATTGTGTAGATCTCACCTCTAGACATTTGATAAAATTTTTAAGATTTTTAACATTACTCTTATCTCAAATAGTTTTTGGTGATACATACGATCATTCAAGGGCGTTTTGAAAACATAGTACGGCTTATTTTGGGAAGTGAGTTATAATTCACTTCTCAGATTATAACCCACTTCCTCTCTCACAAAAAAGCTGCTTATAAACAGTTTTTCACTAAAAAGCTGATTATAATCATCTTTCCAAAATAGCCCTAAAAAACTAAGGCTGTGTTTGGTATAGCTTTGGAACATTAGTTCCAGAGCTTATTTCACACATGAGGTTTGTTTACAATTTTTAAAAGTTAATTCCATGTTTAATTTTAAAAACTAGGTTGAAGGCGGGAAAATTTAAGTTAACCGATCGTCCTACTAGACATCCTACCAGACGTCTCACTGGTTGTTTGGCCGGTTGACCGGAACAGTGCAAATATATATATATATTTTTGGCAATTCATACATGTTAATTTTTATATATTCGAAAAAAAATATTTTTCGAATTTGTAAATTTTTTTTATGAGTTTTAATAGAATTTTGAATTGTGTGTTTGGTTATGAATTGTAAATTTTTGTATAAAATATCATATGACACATCAAAAATTCTCTACTTAATTCAAAATTCTTTCACCAAACAAATTTTTTACATTCAAATCATAATTCCAAAAGAGCAATGCTAGGGAGCTCGAAAATGAGCTCCCCCGAATCCCCCTAATTTTTTTAATTTTTTTTTTCCAAAGCAGAGAAAGAGAAGAGGAGGAAGGATGAGGAAGAGGAAGAGGAGGAGGAGGAGGAAAGAAGAAGGAGGAGGACTGGACTGGAGGGGACCATAACAGGGGGAGGAGGCGGAGGCAGGGCCGGAGTCGACGGCGGTGGTGCTGCGACGATTTCCTCTCCTTCTCTCTCCCTCTCCCTCTTTCTCTTTCTCTCCCTTTGCTCAGACTCGACTGCATGAAGAAGAAGAAGAAGGAAAAAAAAAAAAAAAAGCCCAAAACGACATCGTTTTGGGCATTCGGGAGATTAGAGGGCCAAATTCGGAGGAAAAATCATTTTCCATCTAAAATTCACAGACTCAAAATACAATTTCTATTCTCAAATCATATTTAAAAAACTTTATCAAACGTAATTTATTTATTTTTATTTTTTTTAAATCACATCACTTATTTATTTTTTTTATATAAAAAAATTAAAAAATTAACTTTTTATTAATTTTTCAAAACATCACGACAAATTTAGTGGACTGTACAGAGTTCCATACTCTTTGGAATGCCCAAACTTTAATTTGGGTGTCAGTCTGCAAAGTCTTTCCATATTCCTCGGAATGCCCAAACTTTAATTTTGGGTGTTAGTCTGTCAAAGTCTCTCACGCGTGTTTCTTGAGCTTCCATTTTAAACCAGGCCATCGGCTAAAAATAAATAAATAAATAAATAAAAATTAGGGTGATTTACAGGTAAGTCCCGTTTTAGCAAATAATGATCCATTAAGTCCTAGTTCAAAAACTTTTCACCAGTAAGTCCCATAATCCATTAATATGACGAAACTACCTTTACCAAATCAAAACACAAAACAAAAATCGCTGATTCACGATTTCATTGACAGTTCATCCCGCCATTTCTCACTCTCGCAGATTTCATTCTTACCTTCATCAATTTCGCCTCACATTTCGTCTACCTTCATCAATCTCGTCTTCCTTCATCAATCTCATCTCAGATTTCCCAAAAACAAACTAGATCATTAAACATTCAAACAACCGAACAACCAAAAATGGTGAAAACAAGTAAGATTCAAGTATCTGAAACCCTAGTTTTTGCAAAATCTTTCATTTTCGAAACTTTTGTTTTTCATTTCCATTTCAGCTTGAATGTTGAGTTCGAAACTTTCATTTTCGAAACTTTTGTTTTTCATTTCCATTTCAGCTTGAATGTTAAGTTCGAAACTTTCATTTTCGAACCTTTTGTTTTTTATAATGTTGAGTTCGAAACTTTTGTTTTTGTTTTTGTTTGTGAATCTGAGAACATTCATTGTAATGCCACAAAAATCATGTTCTCTTGCTTTCTATTTAGGTTTCAATGTTGATTTTAGTGCGATTGCTGTCAATATTCTCAGATTCTTAGTGCATTTGAGTGAAAAAACCCTAGTTAATCATGTTGCCTTGCTTTTTGTTTAGGTTTCATTGTTGATTTTGGCGCGATTGCTGTGAATATTCTCAGATTCTTAGTGCATTTGAGTGAAAAACTCTAGTTAATCATCTTGCCTTGCTTTCTCTTTAGGTTTCAATGTTGATTTTGGCGCGATTGCTGTGAATATTCTCAGATTCTTAGTGCATTTGAGTGAAAAACCCTAATTAATCATCATGCCTTGCTTTCTCTTTAGGTTTCAATGTTGATTTTGGTGCGATTGCTGTGAATATTCTCAGATTCTTAGTGAATTTGAGAGAAAAACCCTACTTAATCATGTTGCCTTGCTTTCTGTTTAGGTTTCAATGTTGATTCTAGTACCATTGCTGTTAATGTTTTCAGATTCATATTGAATATGAGTGAAAAACCTTAATTAGTCAACTTCTGTTACTTCCAATTTAGGATTCAATGTTGATTTGGGTACCATTGCTGTTAATGTTCTCAGATTCTTACTAAAATTATGTGAAAAACCCTACTTAATCATATCCTATTCCTTTCAATTTAGGTTTCAATGTTGAGTGTGGTACCATTGCTGTCAATGTTCTCACATTGCCAATCAATTTTACTCAAAAACCTTAATCATATTATATTGGCTTCAATTTAGCTTTCATTGTTGATTTTGGCATGATTCCTGTAAATGTTCTCAAATTCTTAGACAATTTGAGTAAAAAACCTTACTGAATCTTTCAATGTTTATTTTGGCACGATTCCTGTGAATGTTCTCAGATTCTTAGACAATTTGAGTAAAAAACCTTAGTGAATCTTATTCTATGGTTTTAATTTAGCTTTCAATGTTGATTTTGGTATGATTCCTGTGAATGTTCTCAGTTTCTTAGACGATTTGAGTAAAAAACCTTAGTCAAACTTATTCTCTGGTTTAAATTTAGCTTTCAATGTTCATTTTGGCACGATTCCTGTGAATGTCCTCAAATTCTTAAACAATTTGAGTAAAAAACCTTAGTGAATCTTATTCTATGGTTTAAATTTAGCTTTCAATGTTCATTTTGGCACGATTCCGGTGAATGTCCTCAAATTCTTAGACAATGTGAGTAAAAAACCTTACTGAATCTTATTCTATGGTTTAAATTTAGCTTTCAATGTTGATTTTGGTATGATTCCTGTGAATATTCTCAAATTCTTAGACGATTTGAGTAAAAAACCTTAGTGAATCATGTTCTCTTGCTCCTCAATCTAAGTTTGAATATTGATTTTGCTGCTATTGTTGTCAATGTTCTCATATTCTGAATGAATTTGAGTGAAAAACCCTACTTAATCATATCCCATTCCTTTCAATTTAGGTTTCAATGTTGAGTGTGGTACCATTGCTGTAAATGTTCTCACATTTCCAATCAATTTTACTCAAAAACCTTAATCATATTATATTGGCTTCAATTTAGCTTTCATTCTTCATTTTGGCATGATTCCTGTAAAATGTTCTCAAATTCTTAGACAGTTTGAGTAAAAAATCTTGGTTTCAATTTAGCTTTCAATGTTGATTTTGGTATGATTCCTGTGAATGTTCTCAGATTCTTACACAATTTGAGTAAAAAACCTTAGTCAAACTTATTCTCTGGTTTCAATTTACCTTTCAATGTTCATTTTGGCACGATTCCTGTGAATGTCCTCAGATTCTTAGACAATTTGAGTAAAAAACCTTAGTGAATCTTGTTCTTTGGTTTAAATTTAGCTTTCAATGTTGATTTTGGTATGATTCCTATGAATGTTCTCAGATTCTTAGACGATTTGAGTAAAAAACCTTAGTGAATCATGTTCTCTTGGTTTCAATTTAGCTTTCAATGTTGATTTTGGTATGATTCCTGTGAATGTTCTCAGATTCTTAGACGATTTGAGTAAAAAACCTTAGTCAAACTTATTCTCTGGTTTAAATTTAGCTTTCAATGTTCATTTTGGCACGATTCCTGTGAATGTTCTCAAATTCTTAGACAATTTGAGTAAAAAACCTTAGTGAATCTTATTCTATAGTTTAAATTTAGCTTTCAATGTTGATTTTGGTATGATTCCTATGAATGTTCTCAGATTCTTAGACGATTTGAGTGAAATACCTTAGTGAATCTTATTCTATGGTTTAAATTTAGCTTTCAATGTTGATTTTGGTATCATTCCTGTGAATATTCTCAGATTCTTTGACGATTTGAGTAAAAAACCTTAGTGAATCATGTTCTCTTGCTCCCCAATCTAAGTTTGAATATTGATTTTGCTGCTATTGCTGTCAATGTTCTCATATTCTGAATGAATTTGAGTGAAAAACCCTACTTAATCATATCCCATTCCTTTCAATTTAGGTTTCAATGTTGAGTGTGGTACCATTGCTATAAATGTTCTCACATTTCCAATCAATTTTACTCAAAAACCTTAATCATATTATATTGGCTTCAATTTAGCTTTCATTCTTCATTTTGGCATGATTCCTGTAAAATGTTCTCAAATTCTTAGACAGTTTGAGTAAAAAATCTTGGTTTCAATTTAGCTTTCAATGTTGATTTTGGTATGATTCCTGTGAATGTTCTCAGATTCTTACACAATTTGAGTAAAAAACCTTAGTCAAACTTATTCTCTGGTTTCAATTTACCTTTCAATGTTCATTTTGGTATGATTCCTGTGAATGTTTTCAGATTCTTACACAATTTGAGTAAAAATCCTTAGTCAAACTTATTCTCTGGTTTCAATTTAGCTTTCAATGTTCATTTTGGCACGATTCCTGTGAATGTCCTCAAATTCTTAGACAATTTGAGTAAAAAACCTTAGTGAATCTTGTTCTTTGGTTTAAATTTCGCTTTCAATATTGATTTTGGTATGATTCCTATGAATGTTTTCAGATTCTTAGACAATTTGAGCAAAAAACCTTAGTGAATCATGTTCTCTTGCTCCCCAATCTAAGTTTGAATATTGATTTTGCTGCTATTGCTGTCAATGTTCTCATATTCTGAATGAATTTGAGTGAAAAACCCTACTTAATCATATCCCATTCCTTTAAATTTAAGTTTCAATGTTGAGTGTTGTCACGCCCCGAACCCGCCCCTAGAAGTTCGGTGACGAGACCGGCCAGTAATCCTAGATTACCAAAGGCCTTCCAATACAAAACATACATAACAGGGGCTCGCGGAAGCATAAACCAAATATAAATAGTCCAAAGAGCTGAGCATAAATATGAACATATATTTACATGCCAAAAATGAGTTATTTACCCACCAATGTACAAACATGTAACCAAAATTCAAGTACAAAACAGATAGGCACAAGCCACATACACAACTGATACAAAACCAAACTATATACGGCCTTCCAGGCCTAGCCCAGCACAGGGCACCAACTCAGGTAGGCTTTCAAAAACGGCGGCTGAACACGGACTCCGCCTAGGCTTGGCTCCCCGACTGCTCACCTATAAAATACATATATACGGGGGGTGAGCTAAAGCCCAGCAAGTAACATAACAGTAAAGGGTTAGTGAACGAATTCCACATATCATATATCCGTAACAAATCATCATAACATAATCAATTGTATCAGAACATAATAATGGCATACTCCATAGAACATAACAGAACAGAACGTCTTCCGACTAGAGTAATCAGTTCCGGATACTGATTAAACACGTATCGTCACAATGAAGTGACTAACGAGATCTCGTAAACTGGTCATGGACCCGCATTTTCATGCCGTCCCCCATGACTTAGGACTATCTATGGATGCCATGCTACATTTGCAAATAGGACATTCGTTCACACAGAAAAACATATCATTTTGAAACATAAGTCATAACAACGTATCTTTACGGAAACGTTACTTACAAAGAGTTTCCCGTTACCGATTATACGGTCTTCAAGATGGACCTGTAAACATAAACAGTATAACATGATTCTTTAACATATCAAAACAAGTCCACATACTCTCATAACTTCATTACCAAGTCTTAATTATAACTTAAGAATGCTCAAAATGAAATGAGAATGCCAAAATCATGCTATAAAACACCGTTTGGATTTTCGGGAAAACAGGTCTCCGCTCGAGCGTAAGAACCTCCGCTCGAGCGGACTGAAAACTGCGACAAAATACTGGGAGTGCGAAATCTCCGCTCGAGCGGCCAAACCTACGCTCGAGCGGACTGTGAAAATCTGGGTAGAAAACTCAGCTTCCAATTTTATGAAAACAAGGCCAAAACCATTAGGAAAACACTTGATTTAAACCTTAAAACCAAACCCATATGAATTTCCAAAAGATTAAACCATAAATTTCATAAACCATGCACTCACAAGCTTCATGTTTTCAAAACCATGGAGGTTCTCCTTCAAAATGAAAATCATGTAAGAAAACCATGAGTTCTACATCAAATATGGAAATCATGCAAGAACAATATAATTTAAAGTATAAATTCATGATACGATGCTCTAAATGCTCATAGATGTTTCATAGGTGAAAATCACCACATAATACTTCTCATTATTCATGATTTCTTCCATTTACTTGCCATGAATCATGTAGAAATCAACCTTACTCAAGAAATTAGGAAGTTCCTTACCTTAAATGCTTAATTTGGAAGCTTAACTTGAGTTCCCCCTTTCTTCTATCTTCTTCCCTTGGTCTCCTTCTCACCCACAATTCTCTCTCCTCTTCCTAGATATTTTCTTTTCTTTGTGTTTGAGTCAAACAAGAGTCAATAAGCTTTATCCATAAGTCATATATAGCAAATAAATTAATTTGTGCCAAATACTTGAGCCAAACAGGACTTAGCGAATCAGACGAATTTCAGTCATCAATTTATCGTTTCGAATGGTTCCCAAAATTCCCAGTATCACGTAGGCGTGCTCAATTTCATTTTCTGAACCCGTTACGGTCGTCAATTTCAGTCCCGAAGTTGCAGTTCCAACACATATTTTTTTCTAATTCAACAGAAAATTCCCAATTAATTCATACTAAAGCGTCATTAATTACCAATAATTACAGCGTATATTTCGGGGTCATTACAAGTGTGGTGCCATTGCTGTCAATGTTCTCATATTTTCAATTAATTTAAGTGAAAAACCTTAGTTAATCATATTCTCTTGGTTTCAATTTAGCTTTCATTGTTGATTTTGCTGTGATTGCTGTGAATGTTCTCATATTCTTAGAAAAATTGAGTAAAAAAACCTTAGTGAATCATATTCTCTTGGTTTCAATTTGTGTTAATGTTCTCAGATTCTTAGTCAATTTGAGTGAAAACCTGGACTTAATCATATTCTCTTTATTTCAATTTAGGTTTCAATATTGAGTTTGACATGATTGTTGTCAATTTTCTCAAGTTTTCAATCAATTAGACTGAAAACCCTAGTTAATCATGTTCTCTTGCTTCCAATTTAAGTTTCAATGTTGATTTTTGCTGCGATTGTTGTGAATGTTCTCATATTCTGAATCAATTTGAGTGAAAAACCCTAGTTAATAATCTTCTCTTGCTTTCAATTTAACTTTCAATGTTGATTTTGTTTTTATAGCCATGAATGTCATCAAACTTAGACTTCATGAGAATGACATTGGATTGATTCTTTTAGGGAACATTCTCAGCATTTATATCTTGTTTATGTTGATTTTCCGTACAGGAAAGCAACTCATGAAAACCCCAAGACTAAAAAGTAATGCAAAGAAAATGATAAGAAAGCATACAAAATCAACTTCAACGGATAAAAAGCAAAAGGGAAAGTGTAGAGAATGGAGATTAACTTTCAGATCAAACATGGGGACAATAGTGAAGCTATTACAGCACATCAAACTCAAGAATGAGCATATTAATGGCTTGAAGAAAACCCCATTTTGGGCATTGTTTGATGCAATATTGCAAAACAAGCTGAATTATAAACAATGCAGAAAATATGATGACATTGCATTGAAAATAATTCAAACATACCAGCCAGGTAGCAGTGGTTCTTTCCAGTTAGGACCAGAAACTGTAAAGCTAACAACAGAAGACATCAAGTCCATCTTCGGTATATCTTGTGGAGATGAACCAATACATCTTGGTTATGGAAATAAAAGCAGATCATCATTTCTCACAATACAAACTGAAAGGCTATCGAGCACAACCATCATAGACTTGTTGCAAAAAGCATTGAAAGGCAAGAAGAAAGAAGACACTGAAGATGTGATAAGGATGCTGTGTATGTATACTTGTTTGAAGCTTTTTTCTCTACATCAGGAACAACAGTTGGATGGGTATTTCTTAATTACATGAAAGACATAAACTCAATGAGAAAATATAATTGGGCTGAAGCAATAAGGAACACACTGATGTCTTCAATTGAAAAATACCACAAAAATCCAGCAAAAGTCACAGGATGTGTTATGGCTCTTTTAGTAAGTCACATCTTTACTCTATTCTATTAGTTTGTTGTTAATAACACATAGTATTATTTCTTAGTCAAATGACAAAAATTATTTACATTTGCTTTGTAGTATTGGTTGTGTGAGCACACACTGATCATCCACCCTGAAGTTAGCGAAGCATGCCCAAGGGTGATCAAGTGGAATCTTATCAAATTACATAAACGTATGAAAGTCATATCACTACATCAGCTGACAACAAGACAGGTCACATCCTCATCTCATTTGAATTTCAATTCAAGTTGGGAAAAATCCCTATTTTTATACACTGAATTATTACTGAGAAAGTTTTTAGTTTCCTAAACTTCAATTATTTCAAAAACTAATATCTATTGTATGTTGACCTACAGGTAACTACTGCTCAATTCAGTGAGGAAAGTGATGAAGAAATTGATGACACTGAAGAAGAACAAAAAGAAGATGCTGAAAATACTGAAGACGAAGAAGAAGAAGATGTTGAAGAAGAAGAACAAAAAGTACAAGAACAAACTTTCAGATCAAACATGGTGGCAATAATGAAGCTATTACAGCGCATCAAACTCCGGAATGAGCATATTAATGGCTTGAAGAAAACCCTATTTTGGGCATTGTTTGATGCAATATTGAAAAACAAGATGAATTGTAAAGAATGCAGCAAATATGATGACATTTCACTGAAAATAATTCAAACATACCAGCCAGGCAACAGTGGTTCTTTCCAGTTAGGACTAGAAACTGTAAAGCTAACAACAGAAGACATCAAGTCCATCTTTGGTATATCTTGTGGAGATGAGCCAATACATCTTGGCTATGGAAATAAAAGCAGATCATCATTTCTCACAAGAAAATACATACAAATTGAAACGCTATTGAGCACAACCATCACCAACTTGTTGCAAAAAGCATTGAAAGGCAAGAAGAAAGAAGACACTGAAGATGTGATAAGGATGCTGTGTATGTATACTTGTTTGAAGCTTTTTTTCTCTACATCAGGAACAACAGTTGGTTGGGTATTTCTTAATTACATGGAAGACATAAACTCAATGAGAAAATACAATTGGGCTGAAGCAATAAGGAACACAATGATGTCTTCAATTGAAAAATACCACAAAAATCCAGTTAAAGTCACAGGATGTGTTATGGCTCTCTTAGTAAGTCACATCTTTACTCTATTCTATTAGTTTGTTGTTAATAATAGATAGTATTACTTCTTATTCAAATGACAAAAATTCTTTACATTTGCTTTGTAGTATTGGTTGTGTGAGCACACACTGATCATCCACCCTGAACTTAGCAAAGCATGCCCAAGGGTGATCAAGTGGAATCTTGCCAAATTACATAAACGTATGAAAGTCATATCACTACACCAGCTGACAACAAGACAGGTCACATCCTCATCTCATTTGAATTACAATTCAAGTTGGGAAAAATCCCTATTTTTATACACTGAATTATTACTGAGAAAGTTTTTAGTTTCCTAAACTTCAATTATTTCAAAAACTAATATCTATTGTATGTTGACCTACAGGTAACTACTGCTCAATTGAATGAGGAAAGTGATGAAGAACTTGATGACACTGAAGAAGAAGAAAAAGAAGATGCTGAAAATGCTGAAGAAGAAGAACAAGAAGTACAAAAACAAGAACAACAAAAACAAGATGCTGAAAATACTGAAGAAGAAGAAGAAGATTCTGAAGAAGAAGAAGATGGTCAATATGATGAAGACTGCCACCAAGAACAAAAGCCAGCAAATGAAGACTTTAATCACTTCTGCAACATTATACTCAATGATGCACCTGAGGGAGAAGAACAAATTCATCAACAAACACTTGAGAAACTTCAAACTGAGAACAACAATTTGCAACTAGACAACACAGTGAAGACCATCTACATAAATAAACTTGAAGAGGATAACAGGCTACTCACAGCACAAATAAAACAATTGAAAGATGAAAATTCTCGATTGCATAACCAATTGGTTGAAAAAGAGGTCCACGAGATAACCCAAGAAGTTTGTGCAGTAAAACATTCTGGGACAGATGGAAAGAATGAAGGTCATACAATAAATGATGAAAATTCTCAAGTGCTGGAGAAAGAGGTCCATGAAAATTCTGAAGTGGTGGACAAAGAGCTCCATCAGAAAGAGGTCCATGAAAATTCTGAAATTGTGGACAAAGAGCTCCATCACAAAGAGGTCCATGAGATAACGCAACAGCCTATTGCAACAAAACATTGTGAGACAAATACAAATGTGAAAGATTGCCAAAATTCTCAGTTCCAAAATCAGTTACTGGAGGAAGAACTCCATGACTTAACCCAACAAGTTTGGGCAATAAAAGCCGATGATTTGACAGAATCAAGACAAACAAATCTGCAGAATTCCATGATTAAAAATATCAAAGCTAAAGCAAGGAAGACTACTGAGGTGTCAGATTATGAGTATAGAGGCAAGAAAGTTAAAGTTAAGACAGAGAAGGAACACAAAGATGAGACAATTTCAAACAAGTATGCTGTGGCTCAATGCCTACCTCCTGAAGATAAATATAAACTACAAATTCTTTAGAAAGAAAAGCAAACAGAATCAAGGTATAATCTTACATAAATCTTTCAATTTTTCATGTAGTACAAATATATGAAATGAAACTAAGAAATAGCTCTATTTTCTAAAAATATTCTGACTTACTTATTAATACATTTTTTATTGTTTAGTAGTGCTTGTATATGGTTTGGCGCAAGATATGAAAATTGTGTGTTTATTAATGATATCAAGAACTTGGTAAAAGGGACAGACATATCCAGCTGTGTACGTATAATATTTATAATATTTGAACACTGAAAAACTTCTTATTAATTTGTTAACATCACTTTTGTGTTTCAATTTGATAGACAATTGATGCATATGCTGAGATTCTTCAAAGAGAACCACAAGCACAGAATTCTGGTGATGGAGCAGAGCACAATGGCAATTGTTTCATACTGTCAAGTCTAATTGGGTAAGGAATCAATGTGCATGTGTCAATTCTATACTTTATCTTCCTTTCAATTTTGGTTTCAAAGTAGATTTTTTGTGTTTGTTATCATTCTTGTAAATGTTTTCAAATTTTGATTTTGGTGCCATTGCTGGAAATATACTCATATTTCAAAACAATTTGAGTGACAAATCGTAGTTAATCATGTTTTGTTGCTTTTTACATATTGAGTTCGAACCATTACTGTGAATATTCACATATGTCAATACATCCATATGTTAATCATAGTTAATCGACATGAATATTAAGTTCGTACCATTACTGTGAATATTTACATATGTTTTGTAAAAAACAGCCAATGTTGAAGAAGAAAACTTCAGAACAAAGGAAAAAGATTTTGAAAAATACTTTGCAAGAATCCCTCCTATGTCGATACATCCATATCCCCATCTACAATTTCAATCATTGGACATTACTTGTTATCGACAAACACTTGGGGACTTGGAAACATTTCAACTCTTTGAGACCAAGAAAAGGAAAGGACAAGCACTACAATGTTACAAATCATCTGGTAAGAACAATTTCAGATTAGCATTACAATAATCAGATGTAAATCATTACATACTTTGTGTTGATGTTTTTTACAGCAAAAAATCATCCATCAATATATGAAGGATACACCTTGTCAAGTAGAAAAAGCCTGGAATCCTGATGTCAAGATTGAATCAGTCAAAGACAGCCCTCAACAAGAAGTAATGACGTATGTTAATTTATTCTAACTAACAAATTTTAGTATCTTTTTCAAAAAAATTTCTTTTTTCCTTAACTGTGTCAAAAATGGAATCTTGCAGGAATGACTGTGGAATTATTGTTTGCTACATCATAAGACAATACATCAGGCATCAACCAATTCCAAACACATTACCACCAGGCACATCCACAAGACTCAGAGCAGACATGGTACATGAGTTCCTCAGTGATCCACAAAGATCAATCAAAGTCAAGTAGAGTCAAGATTGCAACCTTCAATGAAACCTTTTTTGATGTGTAACTCAATGAACTCTTTTTTGTAACACTCTGATACAATGACTAATGTTTTTGTTAATAGTTCCAAGCATATTACGTAACAAACATATTACAATTTCTATGATGTGTAATGGAATATTTTGTCATACTCTCAAAGATATATGCACCCGAGCTTTGTTGATGTTTTTGTCCATATTCTCAATTTCTATTATCCTGTTCCTCACACTACTATATGGCAAAAGCGAAAATAGTATTACACGTGAAAATAGTGGACACAAAACTTTACTGTTGTTTCAATCACTTATTTTCAAACTTAGAAACTTTAAAACTGAGAATATTTTCAGTTTTATACAGATCACTCAATTTTCAAACAACAATATTACCACAACAATTTATTTGCTGCTTCACAATATTATGACAATTTGAAAAACTAAAATTCCAAACAAAGAATATTTTCACTTACAGTCCACTGTTACTTTAATCAAAACATAAAGCATTGACCACATCTATTTAGAATATTAATTCACATTCATTTAATTCATCACATTTATAACTAGTTCCAATTTATAACAAGAGTCTCACATTATTGTCACAAAAACAGCTATTTTGAACTAAAAACTTAAACTGAGAATATGTTCACTTTTTATACAGTATTCACATAACTTGCAAAAACAAACATTCAACAGTCAAGTTTATTTTCGAAATCCAACCAAACAACATTATCACAACAATTTATTTGCTGCCTCACAATAATTTCACAATATGAAAAACTAAAATTCAAAACAAAGAATATTTTCATTTACAGTCCACTCTTACTTTAATCAAAACATAAAGCATTGACCACATCTATTTAGAATATTAATTCACACTCACTCAATTCATCACATTTATAACTAGTTCCAATTCATAACAAGAGCCTCACACTATTATCACAAAATCAGTTGTTTTGAACTAAAAACTTACACTGAGAATATGTTTACTTTTATACAGTATTCATACAATCTGCAAAACAAACATTCAACAGTCTACTTTATTTCCAAAAGCGAACCAAACAATATTTTCACAAACAATTTCAAAATTAAAATCTGAAACTAAGAATATTTTCACTTTCAATTCAATGTCACTTTATTCAAAAACATAGAAGAGTATTACTCAGAGCTCAACAGCACAAACTGCTACTTCAAGAAATTTATGAATACGAAATTTTTACAATCACAAAGCAATTACAAAAAATCACAAAGCCTCCTTATACGATTTCTTATTGTGATTGCCAACCTTCCCACATCTACTACAAGTAATTTGCCTCACTTTCTCACCATTTGAACGAATCCTCTTCTTATTTGGCCTTCCTGGTTGCTTCTTAGACAAAGGAGGAAGAACAACTTCACTATCACCAACAACATTACAATCTGGTTTCCAAATTGAAGGAACATGATATATGGGAAAAGAATAGGAATCTCGATAACTTTGAACATAGAAGTATTGATCAACAAATAAACTCAAATCATGTCCACTCTTTTGTATAGCACCAACTGCATGTGCACAGGGAAACCCTTTCAACTGCCACTCGCCACAAGAACATATTCGTCTACTAATGTCAACTGAAACAGATGGATGTGAATGCACCTCATAGACATCATTTCCAGATGAACTAACAATCCATGGCCTCGAAGTATTAAAACCATCATGCAACTTGGACTCCATTTTAGGACAAATCAAACCATTCCATTTATTAACAAGTTCCCTCATCTTAGCAATTTTCCTCATCAACTTAATTCTTACACTATCAATCAACTTTGTGATAAGCAAGTGGCGTTCCTCTCGTATCCACGAATTGAAAGATTCAGCTACATTTGACCACATCTCTCCAAAGCGTTGCCCTCGAAAGTATGCATTACTCCAATGATCATATGGTATGTCATCTAAAAACTTCTCAACTCTTAACCCACTTTCCGTCTTTAACTCAACCAAACATTGATGAAATGTTTCTTCAATTGGAGCATATGCACATTTCCCAAACAAAGTGATCAACTTTTCTTTCAATCCATGAAACATACCACGCAAATGATGTCTCAAGTTCATCTTCAAATGATATAAACAATAAGCATAGAAAGCCATTGGAAAAACCTTTGGCAACACTTCAACTAATCCAAGGTTATGATCTGACACAAATGTAACATTTCGTTCTGGTGAAACAATTCTACTCAAATGCTCCAAAAACCAGCGCCAATTATCTTGATTCTCTGAGCCAACAACTGCAAAACAAACAAGAAAGAACCCTGCATGTACAAAACAGAAAAAATGAAAGTATTATATTATTCTTAGAAAATGGTAACACTCTAACATTCAAAATATCAAATACTAAAATGAATAACTGAAAAAATAAAAAAATGCATATACAACAACAATATTATATAAAATTTAAAACATTCAATCATATTAGTAAACTGAGAACTTTCTCAATTTCAGAACAGAGAAAACAAATTTCTAATGTACCTTGATTTCCATCTTTTCCTGTAGCAGCAAGTAAATTTCCTCTAAATCTTCTCTTAAAAAATGTGTCATCAAGGAATAAGAGAGGCCGACAATAATCAAATCCACAAATGGAACCATGAAAAGAAACAAATAATCTCTTAAACCGTTTAGTATCATCATCACACTCAAACTCAATGTAACTCCCCGGATTGCAACTCTTTGCAACATCCACATACCATCTTAACTGGTCAAATGACATTAAGTAGTCTCCAAAAATCTCACATTTTGCTTTTTCTACCCCCAACTAAGCTTGACGATAACTAACTCTTAGCCCATACCCCAACTTAAAATCCCGAACAACATGAACTGGACGTGTCAATGGATTATCACGAACACTTTCAACAATCAAATCAGCAACTAAATCAGAACTCATACGAGAATGAGTCATCGTGCGTACTTCAGCACCACATGTGTGGACATTGTTCAACTTCTTTATATAAAAGAACCCATTAGTATTCTCCACTCTACCATGAACATTCCACATACAACCTTTTGTCTCTCTAAACAAACATTGTGCCGTAACACGAACTTTATCATTCTTAACAAATATGAACTCAAATCCACACTCAATAGAAAACTTCGACAATGCATTACGAAATTCAACAATTCCACCTTCAAATTTCTGTCCTACATGTGTAATACTAACTGCCCAACCAGCAGACAACAGTACTTTTCCCTTGTGTCGACAAAATGATGATAACATATCAACCTCTTCTTCAACCTCCAACCTCGAATTCCTTTTGGAAGATGTAGATGCTCTGTTTGACAAGTTCACAGACTTACTGCTGTCATGAGACAATGCAATATCATAAACTTCAAGATCCAACATTGACTCTCTTTCTCCAAAATTCAATCTGTTGTTCAGATAACCACAGTCAATGGTTGAGTCTTTTACTCGCACAACAACATCAATATACTTTGAATCAAAATGCACAACTAATGCCAATAACAAATCTAACTCCTCATTGTTGTCCAACGTACAATTAGGATGTCCAGGCAATGAGTAAGATAGACAAATATTATCAGATTGTAAATTATCTCATTTCAAACATAGTTTCTCAACCAACTGACCAAATGTAACATTCGAATCAATCTTAATTGCAAATGTGCACCATTATACTTGCACAAAAAAAAAATAGGCGCACTTGTACAACCTTCACTCATCTTTCAATCTAAATAAGAAAAAAAGATCGCATCAATCAAACCATAACAAAACTAAGAACTTTCTCAGTTTTCACAAATACTTCATAACAATAAACACCAGAACAAAAAACTTCATAACAATACAAATACTTCACAAATCACTTTTCCAATTCATAAAAATAAATAACCAAAATCGAGAAATCATCCAGCAAAACACGTCTTCAATTTACAAAACATAACGTGAATGGAAGATCAAATATCCAGCAAAAACATAATATACAAAATCGAAACAATACATACCTATCAACAGATCGAAGATCAAATATCCAGCAAATCAATTCTTTAATTTACAAATCGAAATCGCACATAACAAACTCCCACAGATTTCAACTCAAAATGCGAACCAAACTAACAAATCCTTCAAAATCCTTTCCTATTCGAATAAAAATCGAGAAATCAATTACATATAATAGCGAACCAAAGCAATAAATCCTTCAAGATCATTCACGATTCAAATCTTCAACTACTTCCATGTTAACAGATTCCTTTTTTCTTTCTAGTAAATAACGTGAATGGAATTTTATATACAGTTGTTTATGTTAAAGGGCAAAAACATCTTTTTACCTCTAAATGGGACTTATTGGTTCAAAAACTTTTTGATAGGACCTAAGCTACCACCAAACATATAGATAAGACTTTTAGGTAATTAACTCTAAAAATTATTCAATACGTTTGCTTTAAATTTTTTGAATTTAATTTTTTAATTTTTTAATAAATATTTTTTAAATTCTAAATAATTTTCCTACGTTTTTAAATGTACATTATTTAAATATATCTAAATATTAAATTATTTATAAAAAATATTTAAAAATAATAATAAACACACAAAAAAATAAAAAGTATATTAAATTTTCATTTTTTTTATATTTTTGGAATTTAATATTTTTTTAAAGATTTTTTTTATACAAATATTATATTTTTTACATGTATTTATGTTAGGTGTGTTTAAAAATTAAAAAATTTACTTAAAATATTAAAAAAATTCAGTGAAAACAAAACAATATGGAAACAAAAAAGTATAATTTTTTGAAAAGTGAATTCTAAAAATTAGAGACAAACATGTTGATTATTTTAAATAATTAAAGATATATTTTTATTAATATTTAATAATTTTTAAAATTATCTCTTGGATGATAATTTTTCCAAATAAATTAAGTAATGCTTTTAGCCTTCGTTTGACTAATTTAGTTGGGCTAAAAAAGTATAAAAGATAAAATAGGCTAAATAAGTTAATAAGACATAATATCACATTCAAACCATAATTATCTCACATTTTCTCTCACAAAAATCAAAAAAGTAAAAAAAAAAATCAAACCAAACGAACTTCTTAGTTTTAAGCCAAAAAAATCCTAACTCAAAAAAGCCAATGCCTTAGGGTTGGTTTGGGAAGTGGGTTGGCTTTTTGACTTTTTAGCTTTTTTATTTATTTTAGCCTGGGCAAAAAAACTTAGTTTGGGGAGGGCTTTTTGGCTTTTTGACTTTTTTAATTTTTTTTTGAGATAAGAGTGTAATGATTATGGATTGGATATGATGTTTTGTTTGTTGTGGCTAAAATAGCTTATTTTATTTTTTGTGGCTAAAATAGCCAAAAAAAACCCGGAAACCTTCTTCCCAAACGGTGATGGTTTTTGATTTGGTATTTGAAAATCAGTAATATTACAATCTCATAAAATTTTACTTTTAATTTATTCAAAAATATCCATTTGTGACTTAGATTTATTTTATACATTGACTCACAGACCTAGTTTGGCATAATATAAAAAAGTTAAAAAGTCAAAAAGTTATTATTTTATTTAAGTTATATCATCTTATTTAAATCACATTATCTCTTTACTACATCACTTCAAACCCAATCTATATTTCATATTTTTTCGTAAAAAGTTAAAAAATGCACTTATTTAGATCATCTCAAATAAATCAAGACAAATAATCTTCTGGAAAAAAAAAAAACCCGTGTTGCAACGAAGTGGTGTTATTTTTAAGAATTAATTATTTTAATTGTTTTTTTATATTTTTACAAAAATATTTATAAAAAAAAAAAATTGACTTTTGAAAGTTAATTCTTAACTATTTTAGGTGATTCCCAAACTTGGCCGACTATAAGGATTATTGAACTGTTATTGTGCTGATAAATTATTCACCTTGCAAATATAGTTCAATTAGAGATTGGAACTATCAGTTAGCCTTTATTTGAAAGTTAAGTTTTTAAAAATTGACTTATTAAGTAAATAAATCAAGCTTAAATAATCTGTTATTTAGTTTTTTTTTTTTAATCGTTATATAGACAAGTCAAACTTATCATAATTTTAAACTAGTTAAGTTATCAAACCGAGCTTAAATAATCTATTTCGTGGCTCGTTTCCAACCTTAGATATGAGTATAGAATTTGGTCAATTTTTTGAATCATCTCATACTTGTCTTATATTATTATATAATCACAATTAGTGATTTAAAAATATAAAATTAGAAATGATACAAACGTCCTGTTTGGTAAGATTTATTTTCAGTTTATTTTAGCTTTTAGCTTAATTTAAGTTATTTTGATGTGTTTAGTTCAGCTTAACAATACAGCTTATAGTTTTTTGCAAGTCAAAAATCAACTTATTCTTTGAGTGAGGGAGGAGAAGCTTAATTTATAAGTCAAAAATCAATTTATTTCACAGTTATAAGTTATAAATTGTTAAGATATAAATTATAATCATTTTTTCACAACTCTACCAAGCGGATTGAAAGATTAAAACAAATAATTTACGCCATCAGATATCACGTTGGTGATAAAGATATATTTTATTTGGCGGGCCACGATGAGGTGATTATAATAAATTGAAATAAGTCTTCAATGATGAGAAGAAGAGCGAAAAAAGAAAAAAAAAACTTCATAAACTTTGCTATTGTTCCCCAACTTCGTTAATTTAGTTTATTAACTTTTAATAATCGAATAGACATATTGGTGTTATGTTTGTTAAAAATTCATTTTATAATAACTAGCAAGATAAATAAGTCATATTTGAACAATTTTATTAATAAAATAAAATAAAAATAACTTAAACATGTTTTGAAATTTGTTAATTTTGTATAGTTGATTCTAACTCAACACTATAGACATATTTAGCTTCCGTTTGGAAAGTGAATTAGCTTTTTGATTTTTTTGACTATTTTAGCTTGGGTTAAAAAGTTTGATTAGGAAATGACTTTTTGATTTTTTTGACTTTTATTGTGAGAGAAGAGTGTTATGATTATGGGTTGGATGTGATATTTTGTTTGTTGTCACTAAAATAGTCTATTTTATCTTTTGTGGCTAAAATAGCCAAAAAAAACTCTTACCAAATGGAGCCTTACATTGTATTATGAATAATATAAAAAATTAAGCTCGTCTAGTTTAGATCTTGATTAGTTCAATTGAACTGAAACATAAACAAATAAAATTTAAAACATTTTAAAAACTTGTTCAATTTATAAATTAAACCTAAACAATATACTATTGAACTCATCTTAAATTGTTTCAATCCTAGTTTTAATTTTTATAAAGTTATTGTATAAAAGTTGAATAATAATCTTAACAAGCGGATGGACCATAAATATTCATTCATATATATTTCAAAATTCATTGAATGAACAGCAGCCAAATCTTGGATAATGTTGTTTATATTTAAAGGATTGTTTGGAATGATATAAATAAGTGTTGTTTTTGATTTTTTAAAAAAAAATGTGTAAAAAAATAAAAAAATAATGTGACTAAAAAAAGATAAATATAAATATATATATATATTAGTACATCCCACACCAACCCTTAGGGTTCGTTTGAGAAGTGGGTTGATTTTTTGGCTTTTTTAATTATTTTAGCCTGGAGCTAAAAAGTCTAGTTTAGGAAGGGTTTTTGACTTTTTTGTGAGAGAAATAATGTAATAATTATAAGTTAGATGTGATGTTTTATTTTATTAAGTTAAAAAATTTATTTTATTTTTTATAATTAAAATAGTCAAAAATGTCTGGCTTTTGGCTTGCCAAAGGAATCCTTAACTGACTCATGTCCCTGAGCCAGTTTTAGCCTGACAACTTCAATCCCTCTAAGCACCCAGTTTGGAAGATGTCCCAGGGCCAAATTCCTTATTGGCCCAATACCAAAAGAAAAAAAAAAAAAAAATCCTTCCTTATTCAAAGGCCCAGAATAATATTTTTTTAAAAACGCTCATAAGTAAAACCTTCATGACTCGATCACTGCATTTGATTCGACTTCACAAGAGATTATGGCTTGGTTTGAGAACATGCTATTTTAGTAATTTTTTGACCTTTTACGAAAATGTGTGCAGAAAAATAGAGAGGTGATGTGATGTGTTTTAGTTGACTTTTTGACTATTTTAGCCACTTCCCAAACATAGCTTATATTTTTATAAAAAAAATTATTAAGTCCACCTAGTTTCCCAATACATCTTATTAAATTATTTAGAGATATAATTTACTCTCAATGCACTCACTATTTTTTTCCTAAATTACCCTTCAAAATATATCAAAATAATAAAAACACTTAAACAAATTTTTCATTATAACTATTGCTTTTAATCTTACTTCACTCTATTGTCTATAAAACTAAGCTGATCATACTTCACTCTATTGTCTATAAAACTAAAGCTGATCACCACAACTACAACTACCCGCCGGCTAAACATGTCTTTTCTTTCCCCCAATGCACATGCTGAACAAACATAAAAAATTGATACTTCTGTATCAAAATATTAGTCATTTATTTTATTTTTTATTATTCTAAAATATTAATTTATTTTCAAAAAATAAGAAATAAAATAATCTAAATTTCTTATTTTACTCTTCTTTTAAATTAATTAATAACACAGAAAGTACAATTATGACAATTGATTTTTTTTCAAAAAAATATACTCACTTTGTTTGGTTTCAGTTTTTAAAATTCACTTTTTAGAAAATTTATTTTTTTTATTTTCTGTATTTTTTTTCATTGATTTTTTTTTATATTTTAAGCAATTTTTTAAATTTTTTTTTAGACACACCTGATATAAATACACTTAAAAATTTATGATATTTGTGAAAAAAAAACTTTAAAAAATCACTAAATACTAAAAATAAAAAATAAAAAAATTCAATACATTTTTTATATTTTTGTGTATTTATTAATTTTTTAAAATATTTTTTTCACAAATAATTTACTATTTAGATACATCTAAGTAAGGTGTATCTAAAAAAGTAAAAAAAATTGCTTAAATTTTTATAAATATTCACTAAAAATAAAAAAAAATCTGAAAAACAAAAAATCTAATTTTCAAAAAATCCAATTCAAAAAACTGAAATCAAACACACTGACTATCAAAGGATAATTTTGAAAAAATAATATTTTTTAAATATAATAATTATACTATAAAAAAATTAAATTATTTAAAAGAGATCATTATTTTGGGACGAAGTATTACATTTAACCCTAACTCATTTTATTGTATGTGTATATGTTGCTGGCTTTATGTGTAGTATCAGACAAACATGGCATCTAATGATTGCTTCCCTCAGCTTTGAATGAAATCAAGATACAGGTTTGTTTGATTTGTTTTTGGGAGAGTTGTTTTTAAAAAAAATTTGGAAGAGTTGTTTTAGAAATTTTTTTAGTTTGTTTGGTTGTATATTTTGAGAGACAAATTTTTTTTGAGAGTTTGGGATGATTTGATATTTTGGGAGAATTAAGTAGATATGTGTGAGAGAAAAGGTGATTGAGAAGGAGAGAGGAGAGAGAAAAAGTGATTGAAAAAAAACTCAAACCAAACAAATTTTGGGAAATTTTTTTTTTCTGAAACTCATTTTCCAAACTCAAACCAAACATACCCACAGATTCTTTTACGCCATGTTTGGATTGAGTGATTTGGAGAGAAAATAAAAGAAATGAAAATATTGGGTGTGTTTGGTAACGTTTACGTTTTCAGTTTATATTTACAAAAATTTTATAAACTTGTTTTTGTTTATTTTTGTTTATTTTTAGAAAAACATAAACTACAAACGCGTTTGGTAATTGGCAAAATGTTTAAAAAAATTTAAAAATATAAAAAAGAGTGAGAAATGGCAAATGGTGGCAAGTGACGGCGGAAGACGATGGTGAAAAGTGGTGACGGTGGGTGGTGGGTGACAGTGGCGGGTGGTGGTGGTAGGTGGGTGGTGGCAGATGGGTGGCGGGTGGTGGTGGTGGGTGGGTGGATGACGGTGGGTGGTAGTGAGTGGGTGGTGGTGGTGGTGGTGGTGGCAGGTGGCGGGTGGTGGTGGCGGGTGGGTAACAGATGACGGATGGTGGCGAGTGGGTAGTGGGTGACGGTGGCGGGAGGTAGCGAGTGGGTGGTGGTGGGTGGGTAGGTGACGATGGCATGTGGTAGCGAGTGGGTGGTGGTGGTTGTGGTGGTGGGTGGTGGGTGATGGTGGCAGGTGGGTAGCGGGTAGGTGGTTGGTGATGGTGGTGGTGGGTGGTGGGTGGTGGTGGCGGGTGGGTGGCAGGTGGCTGGTGGTGGTGGTGGGTGACTGGTGGTGGCAGGTGGTGGATGGTGGGTGGTGAATGGTGGTGGCGGGCGGTGGATGGTAGTGGCGGGTCATGGGTGGTGGCGAGTGGATGGCAGGTGGGTGGTAGGTGGTAGTGGTGGGTGGTGGTGGCAGATGGATGGTGAGTGGTAGTGACAGGTGGTGGTGGCGGAAGACGGTGGTGGAAAATGGTGGCAGGTGGTGGCTAGTGTTGGGTGGTAAAAAAAAAATGGGCAAATTACAAACACCCCCCTCGAGGTTTGGTGAAAATACAGATTCCCCCCTGAGGTTTGAGAAATTACATCCCGCCCCCTGAGGTTTACATTTTCATAACAAATTGCCCCCTAGGGTTTTTATTTTCATACAGATTCCCCCCTAATTTTTCCTAATTTATTATGAAAATTTGACCCTCATGGGGGAATTTGTAATTTCTCAAACCTCAGGGGGAAATCTGTATTTTTACTAAACCTCGAGGGGGTGTTTGTAATTTACCCAAAAAAAAAAAAAAAAACTGAAAACTCAAAATGGAAACACATTTTTTGTGTTTTTATTTTTTGGCCAAATTTATAAACTGAGACTACTGATTTATAAATCAAAAATTTTACCAAACCAGTTTTTATTTGAGTTTTTAAAATTTTTGTAAATATAAACAGAAAACTGAAAACGTAAGTGTTACCAAACGGCACCTTATACTTCTCTTATTTATTTGGATAACTTAAGTGAAGAAAAATGGAGAGAAATGAAGAGAAACGGAAAGAAACTCATTTCTTTTATAACTCTCATTTTCAATCTTCTCAAAAGTAGCGAGATTGAGAGAGAAAATAAATCAATATTTTCATAATATCAATTTTGTCTCTGTAAAAATAACCAAGTTTGAAACAAACATAACTTGAAGGAGTTGTAATAACAAAACCACAATTATGTCGATAATAGCTGGCGCGGTATTTATACAGATATGTTCTCGTATATATATATTACAGATTGATTAGTCCCTTGCTTTGTTAATGCTGATAATATAGTGTAATATATTGTTTGTTTTCATCTCATTGTCAAAACAAATAACAACATAATAAGAAATAATAATGTTGATGATAATAGAAAAATTTAGTAGGCTAAATTATAGTTTTAGAGTGAGAAAGAAAATGAAGAAAAAAATAATTAAAACTTGAAAAAGAAGATTAAGACAATTAAATATGAAAAATAAGTATAAATAATTTAGGTATATCATGAAAAAATAATATTAATATTTTATTTTAAAATTTAATATATAATGTCTTTATTAATAAATTTATATTAAGTTATAATAGAAATAAATTTTTAAAATTTTAATTAGATATACCAGTTATTATTTGGGTGCAATGAAATCACCCAGTCCAGTCAGATACAACTAACAATAGGCCCAAGGGGCCCAAACCCTAAATCAGAGTCGGTGGTTTATTAAACGGTGTCGTTTTTTTTATAGTAAATAGACTTTAGGCGGTTACACTGGACTATAAAAACCACGATAATACGGGAAAAACCCTAGCTTCGCCTCTCTGCCTGACGCCATTTGAGTTGCGCAGAGAGAGAGAGAGAGAGAGAGAGAGAGAGGATGAAGTACAATCCTAGGGTTTCGAGCTCCCGGCGGAAGAACAGGAAGGCTCACTTCACGGCGCCGTCGAGCGTCCGCCGTGTCCTGATGAGTTCGCCGCTCTCTTCGGAACTCCGGTCCAAGTACAACGTCTGGTCGATGCCGGTTCGCCAGGACAACGAGGTTTAGGTCATCAGAGGAACCTTCAAGGGCCGCGAGGGCAAGGTGGTGCAGGTGTACCGCAAGAAGTGGGTGATCCACATCGAGCGCATCGCTCGAGAGAAGGTTAATGGCTCCACCGTCAACGTTGGAATCAACCCTTCCAAGGTCCTCATCACCAAGCTCCGCCTCGATAAGGATCGCAAGAGCCTCCTCGATCGCAAGAGCAAGGGTCGTGCCGCCGCCGATAAGGACAAGGGCACTAAGTTCACCGCCGTGGATATCATGCAGAGCGTCGATTGATGAGATCTATTGATATTTTGTTTTTACTATAGTTTTCTTCCTTTTTTTGATGGATTTTGAGATGAGCATTGAATCACTGACTTGGAAAGGTTTTGTATGACTTTTTTGAAAAATTATTAATGGGCATTTTAATTTTGTCCTACTTAAATCAGTCATGTCGTGTGTTCTTACTTGTGATTGTGCAAAGAGGGTAGGTGCCATGTGGTACCTTCCTCTTCTCTCATTGGTTGAGAGTGTGGGGCTACATTTATATGTTGGGTGATGGGAAAACAATATAGGAGGGCATGGTGTTTGTGATTGGTTGAAGCCATGCCACATGATACTCTCCACCCAAGAATTTTTAGTGATAGGTATTATAGACCTACCTTCTCCCTCATTAATGTTCTTGTGCAAGGATGCATTATATTTATTTGTTAAGTTTCTTATGAATAAACTTATTAATATCCGCACGCGGTAATCATCTCAAGCCATGTCCGATTGCGTAATTCATATATTTGGGTTGTGATCTGGTTGACAGAAAATTTCATTTTTTTAAAATGTTTTTTGGTGGTTGTTTTAGTTGCTGTTCTTTAGCTCCCTGTAAAACACTGTTGAAAAAACTATGATTCCTGCTCAAGGGCCCAAGATGGTGAGGGTACTCGACTCGCCTTTTTGATATGTACATTTTGTTGCCTGCCTGTGTTTACACAGAAAATACTACTACACCCACGAATGTGTTTTTGTGTGTGTATATATATATTCATGTATAAATCAATCTATATATCTGACGAAAAGGTGTGATGATGAGTTTACAATAATCTCGTTAATCTGATAATTTGTGAGGATGATTTTATAATCTATTCCAAACACACTGAGCGCCTTCTCATATATTTTGGTTCTCACCAACGCCACTAATCTTGGCTGTTCTTGTATTTTCAGTCTTCATTTTGATTTGAGTCACCTATATATATATATATATGTATGTATAAATCAATCTATATATTTGAAGAGTTTGAAGAGAAGGTGTGATGATGAGTTTACAATAATCTTGTTAATCTGATAATTTGTGAGGATGATTTTATAATCCATTCCAAACACACTGAGTGCCTTCTCATATATTCTGTTTCTCACCAATGCCACTAATCTTGGCTGTTCTTGTATTTTCAGTTTTCATTTTGATTTGAGTCACCGATGAATTGATTATTTGACTCATTTAAATGACTTGGGTTCCTTGGATAAAAGCTAAACTATGGTAGTTTAAAAATTACCAATTATTTTTTGAGGGGAGAAACATTTTATATCTGGGGAGTGTGGCCCTGCAACTTAACTCGAAGTATTTGAACTAGTATTTTGACATGAGTGTGTGCCTGCATTATTTAGTTTTTATGTTTTCAGGAATGGATCCAAGTTCTAATTTATGCTTTCGCTGGCTTATATCTGGTGCGATTATAATGTGGTATGAACATTGAAATGCTTGTTTCCTGCATGTGAGAAGCTCTCATTGACTATTAAGAACATTCCAAGTTCTGAAATCTGTAATTGTCTTGGGTAATACATTACCTGATAGTTTTTCATCTCTAATTTCTACTGACATTTACTTGTGTGTAATGCTGCAACATCTACTTATTCCTCTTCCTGGTTGTGTTGTCATTTGGACCTTAGTTTGTATTTATTCAACTTCTGAGAGTATGTTGGGTATTGAATATGCTCTATTCTGCATAATTCATAAAGTTTTAGACGGTTAGTTTTTGCATGTATTTTTGTTAATGTGATTATTTATTTTGTCTCTGTATTTCTAGATCTTCTTGTGTGTGGTAAATTTCATTTATATTTTAGATACATCTAGTTGTATAATTACTTCCCTATTAATGAATTTCATCAACTGATGACGTTTTCATCATGATTTGTAATTGTTGAATGTCCCTTCTATCTGCATAGATTGTTGCTTAATGAATGTTTTTAGTTGTTTGGGTTCCTAAATACAATTATCTAACCCTAGATTTAGTGGATTTTAATGATGATGTTGACTAGTAGTTCCTTTTACGTAGTAGTCTCATAGAATAGTTGACTTGTGTTTTTTCTTGGTTTTTCAATGCGATTGATCAATTTGTTAGAATGCATTTTCCTTTAACCTAATGTCGCTATTGATCGAGGATTTGATATTCAAACTATGAACAATCTTTTGCTGCACTATGTGAGACTTGGAGATTTATGTTTTATATTGATATGCAGTTCATGGTTGATGTGGCTCTTTGTTTTGAAAACCAATGACATCATATGTATAAATCAATCTATATATTTGAAGAGAATGTGTGATGATGAGTTTACAATAACCTCGTTAATCTGATAATTTGTGAGGACGATTTTATAATCCATTCCAAACACACTGAGCGCCTTCTCATATATTTTGTTTCTCACCAATGCCACTAATTTTGGCTGTTCTTGTATTTTCAGTTTTCATCTTGATTTGAGTCACCGATGAACTGATTATTTGACTCATTTAAATGACTTTGGTCCCTTGGATAAAAGCTAAACTATGGTAGTTTAAAAATTACCAATTATTTTTTGAGAAGAGAAACATTTTATATCTGGGATGTATGGCTTGCAACTTAACTCGAAGTAGTTGAACCAGTATTTTGATACGAGTGTGTGCCTGCATTATTTAGTTTTTATGTTTTCAGGAATGGATTCATGTTCTAATTTACGCTTTCGCTGGCTTATATCTGGTGCGATTATAATGTGGTATGAACATTGAAATGCTTGCTTCCTGCGTGTGAGAAGCTCTCATTGACTATTAAGAACATTCCAAGTTTTGAAACCTATAATTGTCTTGGGTAATACATTACCTGATAGTTTTCCATCTCTAATTTTTACTGACATTTATTAACATTTACTTGTGTGTAATGCTGCACCATCTACCTATTCCTCTTCCTGGCTGTGTTGTCATTTGGACCTTAGTTTGTATTTATTTTAACTTCTCTTAGAACTAGCTTGTATGTTGGGTATTGAATACGCTCTATTCTGCATAATTCATAAAGTTTTAGATGGTTGGTTTTTGCTTGTGCTTTTGTTAATGTGATTATTTATTTTGTCTCTATATTTTTAGATCTTCTTGTGTGGTAAATTTCGTTTACATTTTAAATGCATCCCGTTGCATAATTACTTTTTTTTTTAACGAACTTCATCAACTGATGATTTTTTCATCATGATTTGTAATTGTTGAATGTCCCTTCTATCTACTTAGATTGTTGCTCAATGAATGTTTTTAGTTGTTTGGGTTCCTAAATATAATTATCTAACCCTAGATTTAGTGTATTTTAATCATGTTGTTTGACTAGTGGTTGTTCATTTTACATGGTAGTCTCATAGCAGAGCTGACTTGTGTTTTGTCTTGGTTTTCCAATGTGATAGATCAATTTGTTAGAATGCATTTTCCTTTAACCTGATGCCATTATTGATCGAGGATTGAATATTCAAACTATGAACAATCTTTTGCTGCACTATATGAGACTTGGAGATTTATGTTTTATATTGATTTTCAATTCATGTAGCCGACCCCATTTGATCGGACTTAAGACTTGGTTTGGTTTGGTTTGATTTATTGATATGCAATTCATGGTTGATGTGGCTCTTTGTTTTGAAAACCAACGACATCATATGTATAAATCAATCTATATATTTGAAGAGAAGGTGCGATGATGAGTTTACAATAATCTCGTTAATCTGATAATTTGTGAGGACGATTTTATAATCCATTCCAAACACACTGAGCGCCTTCTCAGATATTCTGTTTCTAAAAAACGCCACTAATCGTGGCTGTTCTTGTATTTTCAGTTTTCATTTTGATTTGAGTCATCAATGAACTGATTATTTGACTCATTTAAATGACTTGGGGCCCTTGGATAAAAGCTAAACTATGGTAGTTTAAAAATTACCAATTATTTTTTGAGAGGATAAACATTTTATATCTGGGGAGTATGGCTTGCAACTTAACTCGAAGTAGTTGAACTAGTATTTTGACATGAGTGTGTGTCTGCATTATTTAGTTTTTATGTTTTTAGGTATGGATCCATGTTCTAATTTATGCTTTTGCTGGCTTATATCTGGTGCGATTATAATGTGGTATGAACACTGAAATGCTTGCTTCCTGTGTGTCAGAAGCTCCCGTTGACTATTAAGAACATTCCAAGTTCTGGAACCTGTAATTGTCTTGGGTAATACATTACCTGATAGTTTTCCATCTCTAATTTCTACTGACATTTACTTGTGTGTAATGTTGTACCATCTACCTATTCCTCTTCCTGGTTGTGTTGTCATTTAGACCTTAGTTTGTATTTATTTCAACTTCTCATAAAACTAGCTTGTATGGTGGGGTATTGAATATGCTCTATTCTGCACAATTCATAAAGTTTTAGATGGGTAGTTTTTGCTTGTGTTTTTGTTAATGTGATTATTTATTTTGTCTTTGTATTTCTAGATCTTCTTGTGTGGTAAATTTCGTTTATATTTTAGATACATCCTGTTGCATATTTTAATGAACTTCATTAACTAATGAACTTCTATCTGCTTAGATTGTTGCTCAGTGAATGTTTTTAGTTGTTTGGGTTCCTAAATATAATTATCTAACCCTAGATTTAGTCGATTTTAATGACGTTGTTGACTAGTGGTTGTTCCTTTTACGTAGTAGTGTCATAGTAGAGCTGACTTGTGTTTCGTCTTGGTTTTTCAATGCGATTGATCAATTTGTTAGAATGCATTTTCGTTTAACCTAATGCCGCTATTGATCGAGGATTTGATATTCAAACTATGAACAATCTTTTGCTACACTATGTGAGACTTGGAGCTTGTGGAGAAGTGATTTGGAAATACTCTTAGATCTTGTAGGACGTTCCTGATCCTTTTATTGCCACCTGAAAAAGGATGAACACTCCGGTCGGGGGTGCCGGAATTAGCACTCCGACATACAAGTTAGTATATGCTCTCTAGTTTGCTTCTATTTCAAGTTATTTAATCTATTCTCACATATCTTCCTTCGGTTGATGTTCCTCTTATTTATAATAGTATCTAGTCTCAGGGGTCGGGCCCACTCTTAGTCCAGCTCATGATCGCATATTCGGCCTTTCTGTTATATGTCAATTCCTACTCGGCTCCTTTTATGGCCGATTGCATGACTGATTTACTCATGTCTTCAGGCCCCCCCCTTTGGCCAGAGCCAAGTAGTCTTTATCCTGATTTTCCTTCAAATAAATTTGGCTTTCCTTGATATAAACCCACAAAGCTTTATGTTTTATATTGATATGCAATTCATGGTTGATTTGGCTCTTTGTTTTGAAAACCAACTAGATCATATGTATAAATCAATCTATATATTTGAAGAGAAGGTGCGATGACGAGTTTACAATAATCTCGTTAATCTGATAATTTGTGAGGACGATTTTATAATCCATTCCAAATACACTGAGCGCCTTCTCATATATTCTGTTTCTCAAAAACGCCACTAATCTTGGCTGTTCCTGTATTTTTAGTTTTCATTTTGATTTGAGTCACCGATGAATTGATTATTTGACTCATTTAAATGACTTGGGTCCCTTGGATAAAAGTTAAACTATAGTAGTTTAAAAATTACCAATTATTTTTTTGAGAGGATAAACATTTTATATCTGGGGAGTATGGCCTGCAACTTAACTCGAAGTAGTTGAACCAGTATTTTGATGCGAGTGTGCCTGCATTATTTAGTTTTTATGTTTTCAGGAATGGATCCATGTTCTAACTTATGCTTTCGTTGGCTTATATCTGGTGCGATTATAATGTGGTATGAACACTGAAATGCTTGCTTCCTGTGTGTCAGAAGCTCCCATTGACTATTAAGAACATTCCAAGTTCTGGAACTTGTAATTGTCTTGAGTAATACATTACCTGATAGTTTTCCATCTCTAATTTCTACTGACATTTACTTGTGTGTAATGTTGTACCATGTACCTATTCCTCTTCCTGGTTGTGTTGTCATTTGGATCTTAGTTTGTATTTATTTCAACTTCTCTTAGAACTAGCTTGTATGTTGGGTATTGAGTATTCTCTATTCTGCATAATTCATACAGTTTTAGAGGGTTAGTTTTTGCTTGTGCTTTTTGTTAAAGTGATTATTTATTGTCTTTTTTTTTTTTTTTTTCTCTAGATCTTCTTGTGTGGTAAATTTTGTTTATATTTTAGATACATCTCGTTGCATAATTACTTCCCTTTTAATGAACTTCATCAACTGATGATGTTTTCATCATGATTTGTAATTGTTGAATGTCCCTTCCATCTGCTTAGATTGTTGCTCAGTGAATGTTTTTAGTTGTTTGGGTTCCTAAATATAATTATCTAACCCTAGATTTAGTGAATTTTAATGATGTTGACTAGTGGTTGTTCCTTTTACATGGCAGTGTCATAGCAGAGCTGACTTGTGTTTCGTCTTGGTTTTTCAATGCGATTGATCAATTTGCTAGAATGCATTTTCCTTTAACTTGATGCCGCTATTGATCGAGGATTGGATATTCAAACTATGAACAATCTTTTGCTGCACCATGTGAGACTTGGAGATTTACCTGGTAGTTTTCCATCTCTAGTTTTCCATCTCTAATTTCTGTTGACATTTACTGAAGTTTAATCTTTGTCATTTTGTTTGGATATTTGATTTTGGCATTATGGCATATGTAGAATTCCTGCATGTTTGGCTAATTTAGTATTTATTAAGGATATGTAGTTTAAGGATCAATTTTATGTTGCCAAGGTTTTTTTCCCGCTATATTTGCTCAATTCTTTCTATGCACATTTTTTGGTTTCCACGAATGCAGACTGCTCTTGGGTTTTTAGCCTTTTAGGTTCTTTTGGGCATCTTCAGGCTATCAATTCTGTTGTTGATAAAGGATCACTGAACTAACCACCACTTGTCAAGGCTGAGATATAGTTTGTTCTATTCCTTTTACCTATAGCATAGATACACTTTGTTGCTGGGCTAAATCGCCTTTTTGTTCATTGTTTTTCCTAATACATGCATTGAATTAGTAATTGTGTCCAATGTATGGCTTCCACCCCTTCATTGCGTGAATCAACATTGTAAGTTTGTTAAATACTTGTGAATCCTTATAGATGCATTTGGCTTTTCATAATATCGGTAAATGTTGTGCAACTAACCTTAGTTATGGTTTTGTGGTTTCTGTTTCTTTCTTTCTTTCATTCTTTTTTTTTATTTTTATTTTTATATTTTTTATTTTATTTTTTTATTTTTTTATTTTTTTGGCGGATTAAATTTTTCTTCAGATTTGTAAGTTCTGTAATTTTGTTTCCCAGTTTGGGCTACTCCATTTAAGTTATTCTTGGGGTTTTCTTCTTTTATTTTTTATTTTTTCCATTGATTCATTTGTTATATCATCCTATACTGCATACTTTACGTAATTTTTTAAATTTCTTTTTTCAGCTTTCGATGTTGTATAGGAGTTGCTTCTTAAAGTGGTAGTACATTTTGCGATGTGATTGAGTAGAAACAAATGGCTAAAATTCCAAGGCAATATGCTACTTCTCTTTTATATCACCTGCCTATTTTGTATGCTGTTTTGCAACTAATGTTTGGTAATGGTTTCATGGTTCCTTTCTCTGTTTAAGGCATTTCCAGAATTTTCTCTTTCTTCTAGTTTTTTTATTTTTTATTTTTCTGGTTTCATGGTTCTTCCGTTTCTGTTTGTGGGCTGCACTTTTTGAATTGTGGCTTCACAGGTTAATTTGTTTCTCTTATCGGGATTGCAATTGTTTTTGGTTCCTTTTTCTTATTATTTATTTATTTTATATCTATTTAACTTTGGTTTCTTACTTTATTCAGAGCACGTTTGTTTAGTTACAGTAATGGTTCTATGTTTCTTTGTTTTGCTGCTATTTTTTTTCCCCTTTTTCTCTATTATTTGGCATCTTTTCACACGACTATTTCGCTTGTTTTGCAGCTAACATTCGTTATGGTTCCATTTTTTGTTGTTATGATTTATCTTTTTCTTTGACCTCACTCAGGCTTTCTTTAAGTTATTGGTGATAAATTGGATAGAGAGATGGTGCAGGCCATAGCTAGACCCAATCTGTGGATCTCATAAGCATTTATATTTTTCTTTTGTTGAATTATGGTTTTGTTGCTTTGAATTTTCTCTTGTTTTGGTTTTTGGGTTTGCTATTTGCCATTGCTTAGGTCCATTTATGTTGCTTGGGAAATCCATCCAATATACAGAGTGTGAGTGGAATGAGGTGATGAGATTAAATACAGGGCTCAAGTTGTATGATGTTAATTGTTGGTTTAAGGTATAAATCTAAACTTCTTCATAATCACATCCAGGGTTGAGATTCAGACCTCTGTTTTTTAGATAGTTGTATTGTTGTGTATGTTTTTGATTCAGACGATAAATTTGAGGAGTATAATGAAGAACAGTAGTAGTAAATACAAGGCTCAATTTGTATGGTGTTAATTGTTGGTTTAAGGTATAATCTAAACTTCTTCATAACCACATCTAGGGTTGATGATTCAGATCTCTGTTTTTTATATAGTTGTATTGTTGTGTATAATTTTGATTCAGACAATAAATTTGAGTATAATGAACAGTAGTACTAAAATAAGATGTTGGATAATTTATGGGTACTATTTTGAGGAGCCTTCTAAAATTTCATTCTTAGTGCACCGGCTAATAACCTTGAAAATTATGAAATTTAAACTGTCATTATTTTCACATGTTTTAAAGAGCTTCAGTCATGTTATTTATGTTATTAATTATTTTTTTAAAAAATATATTTTTGTAGCTTTTATTCCCTTTTTGACTTCTCTTGTAATATGGGTTGTCTCCCTCACTGGTAAAGCACTGTCTAAAAATTCTCCAACTTTTAGAGTTAGATTTTAAAACCCTCCAGGTTCTATTTTTTGGTGGCTACATTTGCCCTAGATACCATGGACAAATTCAATATGTGCTAGATTTCTACAGAAATCAACAGTAGTATATGGAAATTCCCATGGAATGTGAACTTTGTTGGGTTATTCGTTGATTGGTAGATTAAAGAAGTTAGACATGTATGACATTCTTTACTAATGGAATGTTGTTGGTTATTGCTTATTCTTGTTTGTGATCTGCAGTATGACAAATGCTTGGGTCACAGCTAAATGGAAAATTTGGTCAAGGTATGTGGATGTAATGAGCTACATCATTCAATGTCTTTTTTAGTTTGGCTTAATTTAGTTTTCCAATAATTGTTTTATTTATATAATTAACTTTGTTTTGTACATGAATTGCTGGTGCATCGGTTTCTAGAATTATTAACGCAACGGCAGCTGCTTTAATCACTAGAATTATTGTCACTCAATGGCAGCTGCATCATTCAATCTACACTACATAAGGTATTGAATTTGTATCCGTTGATTTTTTGAATTCTTGCAAGTAGTGGGTTTTTTGATTTTTATTCTCTCTTTATGCTCTTTATGGGTTTGGTGATGGCAAAAGACTGTTGGTTTATGTGACGTTGCCTAGTTTGATTGTTGGATATGCTATGCTTGATGTTGCTCAGCTGCATAAATTTTAAGTCAGATTGAGCTTACAATAAATCAGCTTGCATGAATAATTTTACTTCCAGTGTCCCTTCCATAGACTCTCTTCCTTTGGCAGTCTAAGAACACACTAACACTTTGTTTGGTTTGAGTGATTTGGAGAGAAAAGAAAAGAAAAGAAACACAGAGAAATGGATTTCAATTCCTTGTTTGGATTACCAAATATGAGAGAAATGGAGAAAAAAACATTTCTCTCATAACCCCTATTTTCAATCTCTCCAAATGTGGAGAGAAATGCACTAACTATTATTTTGTTATAATACCAAAACTACCCTTTTAGATATAGAACAAATAAAAAGACTACCGTCTATAAAAATGTTAATTTAGTAATATAACATTACGTCATTTCTTTTCTCTTTTATTTTTAATTATTATTATTATTTTTTTGTATAGTTTAACCAAACTAGAGAGGAGAGAAATCAATGTCATTTCTTTTATTTTCTTTATTATTTATCCAAACAAAAAGGAAAGAAATCACAAACTTTTCTTTTCTTTTCTGTTCTCTTCTAACTTATTCATTTCTTTTCTTTTCTTTTCTTTTCTCTCCTAAGTTACCAAACATAGTATAAAACCTCTACTCATTTTCAATCTCTCTCTCTCTAATATCTGAAGGTTGAGACACTCCACCCATAATGGCACTTCGTTTTCCAAGCACCGATTGGCCAGTGTTGCGATTGAAGTGCAAACTGCCTCAGTTTGGTGCTGTTAAGACTTTGTGCACTTTTACTTTCTCCAGATGCAAATGTGTTCTCTTTGGATGAACTCAGGTACTATTCATGTAGATATGTTTACCCCGTGTTTCAATTTCGTGTCTTTCTAGGGATCTATTGGAGCATTTTCCTAGATAATTAAATTGATTGATTAAAATAGAGGAGAAGTGAAGATTGAGAACCAAAAACTGCTTAAGAGTGAATATTTTTGTTATTTAGGGTCGATTATCATAATAGCGGGGGAGATTGATGTGGATGTGGCCCATAGGATTAAGGTGGGATGGTGTAAGTGAAGAAGTGCGTTTGGGGCATTGGGCGATAAACGAATACCCACTAGACTAAAAGGTAAGTTCTATAGAATGGTTATTAGACTAACGATGTTGTATGGGACCGAGTGTTGGGCAACCAAGAAACAACATGTAGATAAGTGTGGCTGAGATGAGCATGCTAAGGTGGATGTGTAGCAAGATTAGACAAGACAGAATTAGGAATGAGTGTATTCGGGAATGGGTAGGAGTAGCACCGATAGAAGATAAGTTGAGAGAGAATCGATTGAGATGGTTTGATCACATTCAACGGAGACCAACAGAGGCAGTAGTGAAGAGATGCGATGCTGTAATGGTAGATGAGAGTGTTAAGGGACGGGGTAGGCCTAAATTAACGTTGGCTAGCGTTGTAAATAGAGATATGAATCTACTTAATTTGACTAACGAAATGGCCTTTGATAGGATCGCGTGGAGAAGAAGGATTCATGTAGCCGATCCCATTTGATGGGACTTGAGGCTTGGTTTGGTTTGGTTTAACATATGTGATTATTTTGAGAATTTATAAAAATGAATTGGTCTAATTCAGACATTTCAAATTTGTCAGGTTGTTGGTTAAGTTTTATTTTTTGGTTGCTACATTTGCCAAGGTACCATGAACAAATTAAATGTACAAGACTGTTGCAGAAATCAACAGTATTGTTTGGAAATTCTTGTGGTATGTGAACTTTGTTGGGTTATCCGTTGATCATAGATTAAAGATGTTAACATGTATAATATTCTTTACTAATGAAATGCTATTGGTTCTTGCTTATTATTCATTGTAATTTGCAGTATTACAAATGCTTGGGTGACAGCTAAATTGCAAATTAGGCCACGGTATGCGGCTGTAATGAGTTACATCATTCAATGTCTTTTTAGCCTTCGTTTGGTAAACATATTGGGACTAAATAAGTACATAAGGACAAAAAAAACTCACAAAATCACAAAATGACAAAACACTTGACTTTTGATGCAAAATTACCAAATTGACCCATATACAAACAAAAAGTTAAAAAAGCATCATTTCCAAGTGGAGGGTAATTTTGTCATTCCAATGCAAAAAAGCCAAGAAAGCCAAACAAGAAAACCAAACGAACAAAAAAGTCCCAGGCTAAAAAAGTCAAAAAAGCCAAGAAGCTAAGTTTGCCAAACGACACCTTAGTTTGATTTAATTTAATTCTTGTTATTGAAATATTAAAAATTTAAAAGATGATTAATCTATGTACACTATATAAAAAAGAGGTCATTCTAGAATCGTGTTTTGTGGCTACTCCCTCTAAGTGGAGGAGAGGCTGCCGTGCAAGGTTTTAAAAAGCGACTGCAACCGTTACGTAACGCCGTTAGTAACGGTTGTGGTGATTACCGCCACCTGTTACGGCTGCTATAGCGGTGTGATGGAAATTCACGTGTAACGGCCGTTTTGGGTGTTACGTAATGGCCGTAGCGGTATCGTAACAGCCGTAACGATCCGTTACACACCGTTACACCCTTTTATAATATTCTGAATAACTTTATTTTCAAAAAAAAAAATAAAATAAAAGCTTACAAAAAAAGAACAAATACTCAAGTGATCCAAATCCAAAGAAAAAAATCTTATGTGAATTTATTTCAAGGTTTCAAAATGCGTCGTTACGTAACGGTTGCAGTGTAATTGAGATTCACAAGTGTAGCAACTGTAACAACCCATTATGCACTGTTATGTAATGGTTTCAAATAGCTTCTTTCGGGAGAAAAAAAATACTTAAAAGGTGAGAAGAGGGATAGAGAGAGAAGAGGGAAGATGAAGAGAGAAAATGGAGAAGTAAGAGAGAGAGAGAGAGAGAGAGAGAGAGAGAAAAGGGAAGATGAAGAATCTGTTATTGATTTGTTGAAGATGATGTTGCCAATTCATCTTGCAGGGAGAACTTCACTCAACCATGTAATCTTTGCTTGAAAAAAATAAATAATAAATAATAATAATAATAATAATAATAATAAGTGTAATCATTATGTATTTGGCTTGATTAAAAATATATATATATATGTTTAGGCTCTTATTTATTCTCTTTTTAGTTAGTAATTGATTTTTTGTAAAATATCTAGAAAACATAACACCTATAATTATATATTAATGCATATTTTATATATGCCAATTTTTGAAGAAAATTTTGCCACAACTTGTAATATGGATTTCTGACATGTAAAGTCATTAATTATTAAAATAAAATGTAAAAAACTCAGTTGGTAGTGATTTAAAAATATGAAATATATTGGATCATACTTAAAAATTAACAAAAATTGATCAAAATTTATTTTAAAACCCAATAAATATGATTTTGGAAAAAAAAATATGCGTATCGGTAAGTTTTTTTTAAATTGTGTGAAAAATAAAAAAATTCACAGTTCCAATTACTGCAACCGTTACGCTTACTTTTTACACCTCGCAGAATCAAGAACCGTCTTTGCCGCTGGTTCTCGTTTCTATACCACATGATTCTCTTGATCTCCACCTCTTCTCACTCTGCCTCATCTGAGACCACAGACCACAGCCTTCCATACTCATCATGCATCTGTATCGCTCTTCCTCAGCACTCTGGCTTTCTCTTTCTTGCCCCCCATTATTAGACCTCTGAGATCACATCAAAGATGGCTCCTCAGATCCTGCTCATCAGATTCAGCTGATGATCGGATATCGTTGAAAAGACGAACGGCGTTCTCACCTGCTCTCATGATCTCAGATCTCTCTCTACTTCTGTTAAGTTTCAACCAAGGCTCTCTAGATGGATGCTCAACCAAATCTCTCACTATCGGAACCTAAGAAGCACGTATATGGATATGGATGCGGACACGGACACAGGACATAGGACACGGCGATTTCAAAAAAATAGAGACACGGACACGGCAAGGACCCGTCCATAAAATATGTTTTCATATTTTATTTTTTTTGCTATCTAGATTAATATTACATTCACAATAATCAATATTAACAAAAATTAACTCTAATTCTTTTTAAAAAAAAAAATTTAAAAAACACTTCTAAATTAACACTCACAGTTTATATCTTTTTTTTATGAATGATCTATTAAGTATTTAAATTTAAGAAAAAATAATAAACATTTAATATTCATTAAAAACACTAAATAAATTGGGAGAAAATACAACTTGAAATGTCCTTAGTGAGTCCTTGAAGTGTCCCTTGTAAATAAATTAATTAAATAAGGGGACATGACATGTGGTGTGTCCCATACGTGTATTGTCCATGTGTCCGACATGGATACGACACTTGTTTTGAAGTGTCGGTGGAACTCACAAGTACAACTTCTCAACTAGATCGCGACGATGGTGCAAGGTTTGGCCAGATCTCTTCAATAATTTTTATTTTATTTTATTTTATTTTCCTGTGAGCTTAATTTGTTTTGTTTTGTGATCTCAACTGTTTTATTGTTGATTGGTTGAATGAATATATTTTTTTTGTTGCTACAATGCCAAAAGCCATAACACATGCAAGCAAATTCATATATGTAGCCACTTTTCATATCTTTCATGCTTGATGGGCAAACAGTGTTTTTTTAAAATTTTTTTTAAGGAGAGTCCAAAGATGATAACTGAATATTTGCAAAATTATGAAATTTCCCTTGTTTTGGTTTTCTGGTTTGCTATTTGCTATTGCTTAGGTTCATTTATCTCGCTGGAGAAATTAATCTAATATACAAAGTGTGAGCAGAATGGGGTCATGAGATAAAATACAGGGCTCAAGTTATATGGTGTTGATTGTTGGTTTAACGTATAAATCTAAACTTCTTCATAATCTGATCTAGGGTTGATGATTCAGACCTCTGTTTTTTAGATGGTTGTATTATTGTGGATGATTTTGATTCAGATGATAAATTTGAGGAGTATAATGAAGGACAAGACTAGTAAAATACGACGTTGCATAATTTATGAGTACTGTTCTTAGGAGCCATCTAAAATTTCATTCTTAGTGTGCTGGCTAATAACCTTGAAAATTATGAAATTTAAACTGTTTTTCATTCAATTTTCTTCGTATTTTTTAAAGTCCTTCAATCATGTTATTTATTTATTTATAATTATATTTGGTGTTTTTAAAAAATAATATATATATATATATTTTAGCTTTTGTTCTCTTTTTTACTTCTCTCCTAATATGGGTTGTCTTCCTTACTGGTTAGCACTGTTTTAAAATCCTCCAACTTTTAGAGCTAGATTTGAAAACCCTATAGGTTTTATTTTTTGGTGGCTACATTTGACCTAGGTACAATGGAGTATTTCAATGCACAAGATTGCTACAAAAATAAAAAATTATGAAATTTAAACCGTCATTAATTTTCTTCATATTTTTTAAAGTCCTTCAATCATGTTATTTATCATTTTAATTATTTTTTAGTTTATTTTTAAAATATATTTTTGTAGCTTTTATTCTCTTTTTTACTTCTCTCTCGTAATATGGATCGTCTTCCTCACTGGTAAACACTCTTTGAAAATCCTCCAATTTTCAGAGCTTGATTTGAAAAACCTCCAGGTTTTATTTTTTGGTGGCTATGTTTGGCCCAGGTACAATGGACTAATTCAATGTACAAGATTGCTACAGAAATCAACAGTAGTTCATGGAAATTGCCATGGTATGTGAACTTTGTTGGCTTATTTGTTGATCATTGATTAAAGAAGTTAAGCATGTATAATATTCTGTATTAATGGAATAGGTTTTTTTTGTAGTTCTGTATAGTTGGGTTACTAGGAGGGTGGATCCCAATTTTTTTTTTTTCTTTTTTTGGATTTTTTAGACGATTTGATTGGTCAGGTTCTCTTCCCCTTTTGGGGCTCCTTCTGGTATGTTTTTAGTGTCTTCTTCATGCTTCTTTACTAATGGAATGCTGTTGGTTATTGCTTACTCTTCTTTGTGATCTGCAGTATTTCAAATGCTTGGGTCAGCTAAATGGCAAATTAGGCCAAGGTTTTTGTGGCTGTCATGAGCTACATTATTAAATGTCTTTTTATTTTTGTGTAATTTAGTTTTCCAATAATTGATTTATTAAAAATTTGAATTTTCATAGAAACAGTGGTATTGTGACCAATAGTTTTTTGTCTTTCAATTTACTCATACTTTTTCTTGCATCATTATATTTTGAGGTTGATGGATTACTTCACTTTCATGTAAGAATTTTATGATTCAAGGTGGTGATCCTACCGGCACTGGGAAAGGAGGCAAATCCTTATGGGGAAAACCTTTCAAAGATGGTAGACTCAAGGCTGCTTCATTCTGGAAGGAGTGTTGTTAGCAGCATGGCAAACTGTGGACCCCACACAAATGGTTCACAGTTTTTCATTCTATACAAGTCTGCAATTCATTTAAACTTCAGGCATACGGTTTTTGGTGGTGGTGTTGGTGGTATGACTACCCTTTCAGCAATGGAAAAGGTTCCTGTCGTTGACAATGACTGGCCTCTGGTGAGTCATATTGTGTAGTTTCTTCTTTTAGAATCGTTATGCTTGAATCCAAAATACATGTAATGTTGCTGCTCCACCAAATGAATGGCCTTTTCATGATTGTTGGAAAGTCTTACTTTAAAATAGCAGAATTTGGTTCCTAATATGGGCTTGCGACAATTTAGTAGGACGTGCCAAATTTTGAAATAAAATAAGAACATATTTTTTGGCGTGGTGACCTCTTTATTGCACTCGTATACCTAGGAGACCTTGTCCATATTGATTAAGAGAACTTGTTTTGCATGATGTAAAGGAATAGATATGAGAAAACTCTTCTCTGATTTGAAAACCAAATATACTGCATTGCACTTTGAGCACTCACTGTGCATTGGTTTTCCTGTCAATTGGCCAATTGTGATCGGAGTTACAAGGAGAAGATATCTTGTTAAGTGGAGTCTGATAATAGAGTCTAAGCCACTTGTGAATGGACTTGAGTTTATGTCAAGGCTAACACATTAGAGTTAGGTTACGTGGACTATTCTAAATGTATGGAATCCACGTTGGGTACTCTACACTTGGGTGAGGATACAAGAGAAGAATATCAAAAAAGCCAGCAAACTGGCTCACAATATCCCAGCTATTAAAAGACCTTTCATCCATCCCAATATCTATTTTCAGATGTCCAATGTTTTGAAATTTTACTTACGCTGTGTTTGGTTGGAGGATTTGAGGAGGGATTTGGAAAGGGAAAGGGAAAAGTTAAGTGAAATGTGAATAAAATATACTTACATTTCACCTAATTTCACACACCTTTTCCCTTTCCCTTTCCAAATCTCTCCCCAAATCTCTTAACCAAATACAGCATTAATCCAAACATAATATAACAATGCTCCAAATGGTGCTCTTTCACCATTTTGGTCATGTTTTTCCCCTAAATGGTTTACTGGTTTAATTTTTCAAGTTGTATCTATATCTTATTTATGTAATTAGAAAACTAGCTTGTTTGGTTTCAGTTTTCAGAAAACAGTTCTCAGAAAATTTTACTTTTTTATTTTTCGTATTTTAATGTTTTCAATGATTTTTTCTAATATTTTAAGCATTTTTTTAAAAAATTTTTTAGATACACCTAACATAAAGACACTTAAAAAGTATAATATTTGTAAAAAAATCTTCAAAAATACACTAAATACCAAAAAATATAAAAATAAATAAATAAATGAAAATTCAGTACATTTTTGTATTTTTGTGTATTTATTAATTTTTTAAAATATTTTTTCACAAATATTTTATTATTTTGGATACATCTAAGTAAGGTGCATTTAAAAAGTAAAAAAATTACTTAAAATTTTAAAAATATTCACTAAAAACAAAAAAACATGAAAAATAAAAAACTCAATTTTTAAAAAACTGAAACAAAACACACTGATGCTTGTGAAATTCAGGTCTGCCATCAAACCTGCTCAGTGCATTTAACTATTTGGTGAGTTTGTTCTTTCAACTCCTTTGCGCCAAGAGGAACTGCTCCACTTGTTTATTTGTAAAGGATATTTAGTATAGATTGATTTATAGTTTAACTCGTGTCCCTTAATTGAGCAGGATGACAAAATAGGATTCTTGTAACCGACCCCAAATAGTTGGGACGAGGCTTTGTTTTGTTGAGTTGAGATGAGTTCTAGATTGATGTACACATGTGGTTCCTTAAAATCTCATTGTGACCCATTCTTTTGAAATTGTTTGTAATCAAGATAAAGCCCCAGAATTTGACCTTTTGAATCAATGATATGACATTGTTGTCTAGCTAGCATACCTTGCTGAGTATGTTGTTCGTGCTGCTGATGCCTCATCTAACAATATTGTTGTGTGGACTAATTCTTGCCAAATTCAAGTTAGCAATGCCCTTGCCCAGTCAATTCAATAATCTGGTGAGCTTATTCTTTGAGCTCTCATCACTGATGCTAAAAGAAGTTGAAATTGATTGATTGCTTGAAATCATGAATGTGAATATAATCTCTAGGAATTTTTATCCCTTGATTGAGAGGTTCCATTGATTGATTTTTCATATATATATATATAGAACGCAATGTATTGTGTGGTACCTATTCCAATTTCTACAAAATAGCAGAACGAGAATGGCCTCGAGGGACTCAAAAACATTCTATGAATATGCTCTGATAATTCTGCTGGTTAGGTTTGGAGCTTAGTGAGAGAGGGGTAGTGTTAAATACAGTTCTCTGCTACCTAATGCTGTGCAGTGCTCTCTCACATAGCAAGGTAGTATTTTTTTTCTTCCCTGAGCCATGTTCTCTTCCTCTGTATAGGTTTGTTTTTTTGTTTTTCTATTGTCTTGCAGTACCTTGCCCAAGTCTGCAACATCTAATTTTGTGAGTTGTTTGATAAAATATATTAAGTACAAAGACAAATCCTAACTGCAATTTATGAGGTGTAATTTTTAGAAGGAAAAACAAATGTTGAGGGTATCTTGGTGCTAAAACTAGTTAGCGTAAATTAGACTTACCTCTCAGGAGGTTTACAGAAAATGCATTTAGCGACTGGAATTCAAGTAGATACTGCGTAGATATTTATTATCTTTTTTATTTATACAACTAACAAATTACTGATAAAAAAATAGATGCTCGGTCGATAAATCCAATTTTAGGATGAGGCAAAGCACCTACCACATTGTCAATCTTGTTAGAAGTTCATTATGTGAAGCTAGTCAAAATATCTAAAATGTCCTAAATGCCTTACCTGATTATAGTCCTGTTTGGTGCAGCTTAAAAGTTATTCCCCATTTGGGGAGTGGCTAAATTAGCCAATTAGCCAAAAAGTTACCTTTTTAGCCAAAAAGCCAACAACTCATACCAAAAAGTCAAAGATTCCTTTTTCTCTCTACTTTTTGCACATCTTTTTGTAATTAGCCAAAAAGTCATCCCAAACATACAAGTTTTTTTTACCAACCTTTTTAGTCAATTACCCAAAAAGTTACTAAATTAGCCTGTTCCCAAACGAGGCCTTATTTTAGCTTTCAGCTTAATTTAAGCTATTTTGATGTGTTTGGTTTAGCTTATAGCTTATAGTTTTTTAGAAGTCAGAAATCAGCTTATTCTTTGAGTGGGGTAGGAGATGCTTAATTTATAAGTTAGAAATCAGCTTATATTCATAGTTATAAGTTATAAGCTGTTTAGGCATAAGCTATAAGCTGTTTAGGCATAAGCTATAAGCATTTTCCCACAGCTCTACCAAACATGGCCTATGAATCATTTTAGCTAGCAAAAGTATATTAAAATTTAAGTACATTATTTAATTTAACCAGTCACTTTTTGCAATGCATATACACCCAAGTATAGTCTCTATTTTAGCAAGTCAGTTTCAATAAATATATTTTAATTTACAATCCCTAAAAAAGAGAGAGAGAGAGGGAGACAAAAACATTATTTTTTATTTTTACATTTAAGAAGAGATGAGACAAATTAACTAAGCATAATAATAATAAGCCTGTTGAAAAAGCAAAACAAAAGAGGAGGCTAGTAAAATGGCTAAAGATAGTTAACTAAAATTGCTAATGCTTAATATTTCAAAGACTTCAAAGAGTACTTTGATTTCGTACATTACCAAATGACCTAAAATGTACCCTCTGTGATTTCATCTGTGTAAATTTAGCTTAAAATATGAAAACACGTGCCATAATAGTTATAATAAAAAGTTAGGGGAATATATTATGAAATTCAAATTTTATTAACTGACCCCCTTTCTCAAATGTGTGGATCCACACTTACGCTATGTTTGGTTAGAAGATTTGAAGAGAGATTTGGAAAATGAAAGAAGATTTGAAGAGGGATTTGAAAAAGGAAAGGAAAAAGTTCAGTGAAATGTGAATAAAATATATTTACATTTCACTTAGTTTTACACACCTTTTCTCTTTCCCTTTTCAAATCCTTCAAATTCTTAACTTGACAATACTATGTCACATTTTTCCTGTTCCGAACACATAACTGAGTTCCTATTTTCTTTTTACTCATGGCATACCGCGTGGTTTCTATTCTGCTTTCTTTAAAAAGATGAGAGAGACGGATAGAATTTCTGTTGGGAAAAAAAGAGAATTAAGGATCAGACGACTGTAGCTAACAATTAGTTTGGAGCACAGCAATCAATCAAAAAGATAAAACAATGACAACTGGGAAAGGGTTATTGGATGAGAAACAACTATAAGAACATAAAAATTCCAGCCAAGCATATATTAACAACCTTTAAATTTTACCCGCATATCTCTTGCAATTGAAGGTAGCCATCTCTCACCCCTAATTTTTTTCAGTTGTGCCACTCTTTCTTCCTCTCTTTTGGCCGCTGCCTTTGCTGCTGCATCTTTAGCTTCTAGTTTAGCTAATGATTTCCGGTATGCATCTCTTGCTGCAGCTATTATATCTGTCCCATCAACAGCAACAGATTGGAGTTGGCTTTTGAACTGCAAGACATGGTCATATCAATTAGGCAAATTTAAATACGATTCACGCTACAATTGTTTAGCATAAATTTTTTTTCTATGGGAAACTTTTTCCATGAAATGTTTTGCATGAAAACATTTTCCTATGCTTGGTTGCGCCCTTTAAACTAATGTAATGTACTAGTGGTTGTATTAGTGGTGGTGAATGCAATGGCAGCAGGGTGGAGGTGGAGGTGGAGGTGGAGGTAGAGGTGGAGGTAGTGGGGTGGAGTTGGCGGGGGTGGCGGTAGTGTGGTTGCATTGGTAAGACTTGTAGTATGTAAAATGTTTTTCATCTTTTAACAGTAGAAAACATAAACAAACAGAGTGTAAGAATGATACAACTGCAGAATGCACGAGAACCAGCAATAAGGAATCAAGAAAACTTAGATGAGAAGACAAACCGTCTTTGAGTTCTCGTCAATCTTTCTACCAAGAAGGATTCTTGGTTTTTTTGTTGGCCGCTGAAGTTCACCTGTTAACATACATATAACTTTTACTGCTTGAATACAACTTGGAAAGAGAGGGTGTAGAAATGTCCCACAAAGTTTGCAACAAAGGACTATCAACTTATTCATTTTTTATGCTTCAATTCTAAATTCAGTCTAACAAGATTGGCAGGACATTTACTCCTGGCTAGTAGGCTCACAATTCTAAAATTCTCTCCAGTAAGTAGACATTTGATAGGTCCAATGGCATCTGGACCATTCATGACGAGAACCGCCATTTGGTGGACCATGAGGCTGTGTTTGTGAGCTTCTATTTCCACACATTACATTATCTCATTTCACACTTTCTTTTGGGTGTGGATATCAACTTCCAAACAAAACTATATGGTTCAGAAATCTAACTTCTAAACAAATAGTTGAATCACAAGGTTTTGTTCGGCAAATCAACTTCAGAAAGAGACATGATGTATAAACTAAGAGAAAGTTGTTTGTGGAAACAGAAGCCCCGTTCTGAGGGTTGTGCTTCAACTCACAAAAAAATTTGATGACGGGAAAAAATTTGTGTTCAATTGCCACATTTTTAATTAATCATTTGCTGCATATTTGTTTTAACAGCACCACTATGACAGCAGGGAGTGTAGAAGATAACCACGACCTATCATTGTAACTTCCTATAGAAGTGGCACAAAATTAACAAAGCACTGAATGACTGACAGTTGTAGTTGAGAAAATTGACCTAGTTGTTCCCTAAAGGTGGACTCAGTATCAACATATTTTTATGGTATAGCCACAAAACTTGTAATATAAAGTAAAGACAACACAAAATTGTTTGATAAGTTACCTATGCGATCAAACACTATCCCAGGGGGAGCATGTTTAAACAGTCGAACTCCATTGTCATTAATCATTGCGTCATTATCCAGGACATGAATGGGTTCTTGCACTATTTCTATGGTCTTCTCTAAGATGTCATCCAGAATCTTTTGTGCCTGTCATATAGTTTCATCATGAGCGATAATTATTGAAACTAAAAATATATATATATTTCCTATATAAACACACACACAAACCATATATGCTGACAGACATCTGAGTTGCTATGCATTCTAGTAATTTGTATATTTGTGTTTGTGCCATTTTCTTAAACTCTGTGCACAAGTTTTCCAATTAAAAAAAGTATCACATATTGCAGTCTTCTTTCACACAAAACAACCGATTTTTAGTAAGAAAATGGCAAATAGTTTCACTAAAAACATGATCAAGTACATTAGCACAAAGAGTAGCTTGGAAAGGTTGCCAAGCTAACTCGCAAAGGGAATAGCAAAAACAGGTTTCTAGGTAATTTATCAAACAAGGGCAACTACATCACCGCACTGTGGTTTTCATGGAACAACTCCCCCTCCCAAAAAATAATAAATAAATAAAAACTGTACAGTGTCAATCAGTGATTTTATGCAAGATCAGGCCCAAATTTTAAAATCAGTAATGATTTACCCCACAAAACATTACCCCACAACCCTCACTCATTTGTGATTGCTTCAAGTAAGAAAGAGAAAGAAAAAAAATAAAAAAATACAAACACCAGTAATGATTCATGCCCCCACAAAACATCACCCTCACAACTCCTACTTACTTGTGATTGGTCCAAGTAAGAAAGCAAAAGAAAAAAAAATAAATACAAACACATCATTAATCCACATCATTGTGGAGGTGGTGATGGTCTCCCAAAAGGGGGTCCAAACGTTTTCCTTTTAAAATAGCATAAAATGAACATGCTAGAACTGAGAGCGCTGCAAAAATAGTAACTAACATTACCCATACAAATTTTAAATCCCAATTCAAGACCATAAAACAGCTATAACAATTATCCAATGATTTCCCTCTCACATGTGTTTGATTGGGAGATTTGAGGAGAAATTTCAGAAGGAAAATCAAAAAGTTAAGTGAAATGTGAATAAAATATGAAATATACATACATTAGATAAAATGTGAATAAAATATACCTACATCCACTTAATTTCACAGACTTTTTTCCTTTTCCTTTCTAAATCCCTCCCTAAACCCCCAACCAAACACTGTATTTGTGTAGAAACCAGGTGCATAATGAATAGGCATATCCATATCCTCCCAAAGATTCAGAATACACTCTATCATACAAAAATTGTAAAATGGGTATCACAATGCACATGGCAACAACAATCACAAATACAAGTATGATAAAACAAAGAAGAAGAAGAACTCCGTGACCTTGATCTGGTAATGCTTGAGCTTTTGAGGTTTGTGATTGGTTACTTCATTGTCTTCGTCGTGGCCAGCTGATTTCGTTGTGGAACCATTGGAAGTAGAGGCAAGACCGTCGGTGGTCGTGGCGGCCACGGAATCTATGGCGGCTCTCCAATCGGCATCTCCGTCATCCTCGCTGCTGCTGCTATTACTCCCACCACCGCCGCCCATTCAGCCGCCAAAACCCGAATGCAGCCCACGGTGCAACGTCATTGTAATTTATTTTTGTTTTTTAATTTTTGGATAAAGAACAAATATATTCTCGAGTTTGTTTAGAATATGAATTACTCTTTGTAATTTGAAAAATTATAAATATTCCTCTGTTAGAATTTTTTATTTAACAGAATTAATTAAAAAATAAAATTTCTAGCTGTACACCTATACAATAATAAAATTATTTAAATTATTAATTGAAATAAAATTTTAACATTATTAAAAACTGTTAATTAACTTGATGATTTATTAATAAAATGATTTATTTGTTATGAAATTAAAATTTTAGGGAGCATAATGTAATTTTTAAAACCACATGAAATAATTTATAATTTAAATAAATCTTAAGAGTTGTGTTTGTAATTTGCCATTTATTTTTTTATTCCCTCAATCCTAAAAATACGAGACTTTAATACTATATTCAACACCCGATAATAAATTATGGTTCTGGGTTTGCATTAACAAGTCTTGTTAAGATAAATTTAAAGGGATTTTTTTTAAGGCCTATGATATTAAGATTTGAAAAATGCCTCATACACCCACTGGGGGTCGACCCCCCAGTGAGGTGGCACTCCATAATTGGACCAAAAAAAAAAAAACTGTTTTTTTTTTTTTTTTGGTTTCGACCGATGGTAGCGACACCTCAAAAGTGCGACCTGGGGTATCTGGCAGATGTTATTAAGATTTTATAATATAAAAAACATCTAATATTTTTATAATGTTTAATGTTTCTCAATATCGATTCAGAGAAAATTCGATCCAAATAATTTTTCTGGACTTTTTAGAAAAAATTTGATCTAGAAAAAATTTTACACATCTTCGACACTAAATTTCTCTGGACACATCACAGAGAAAATTTTACACATCACAGAGAAAAATTCTCACCAAATCACTACCCGAATTACACATCTCCGACACTAGATTGGTCATTCGGTGACCGATGGACTCATCATTGAAACACGATAAGGAAGAGACGGGGAAGTGATGGTGAAACCTGAAGAAGTCTAGGAGGAAAGAAGGTTGAGAGATGGCATGAGAGAGCTAAGAGAGAGCGTATGAGACATGGATTGTCGGAGATCGATGGTTGGAGATGAGATTAGAGAGGTAGCGCAAGCAGATAGAACAACCTTCTAGGGTTTAGAGGTTGAGAGAGGAATTTTATACATCACAAAGTAAATTTCTCTGGACACATTAAAGAGAAAATTTTACACATCTCTGACACCAAATTTCTCTGGATACATCACAAAGAAAATACCGTAAGATTACAACTGAACACATACAGATATTGAGAGACAGAAAGAGAGAGACTAGGCTATGGCGGAAGTTCCACAATGAAGCAGTAATCTTTGTTATTTTTTCTCTGCCATCAGTTTCTTTTGATTCAATTAGGAACCAATTTTCTCTGATTTGCTAACTCGTTTCTCAATTTTTCGAGACAATTCAAAATCTTGTGGCTTGTTTATACGGTACCAAAAGTTTCTCACACCTGATTAGTCAAATTTCTTCGTAGAAGAAACCCTAATCTCTCTCTCTCTCTCTCTCTAGACATACATACAAATGGGCAGTATAAGCAAAATGACGCAACATTTAGAAGACACAACGTCTTCATCATCGTCTGTTTCACAGAAGATCACATAACAATTTTGTTATGGTTGAGTTGAATTTAGTAAAGAGAGCGAGAGTTTATAGTGTGTGTGAGAGAGAGAGGGAGAGAAATGAGATTTGATTTGAGAGACTCAAATTTTTCTGTGATATATGAGTGTGGGGTTGAGGGACCTTAGATATCACAAAATAATATTGTGGATCTCTTCCATTATTAAAGATGTGAGAGAGATCTTAGACTAATTTTTCCAAAATTAAATCATTTTAATTAATCTCATTATTATAGAAAATTAAAAATGTTGTAAATGGTGTATTGTTAGAGGCCAAACTACTCTTTCTTTAATTGCCTTTGTTTTTATATAATTTTCATAATGGATTTTTTTTAGGATAAACTACCAATAGGTCCTAATAGTTGGACTGAATTCCTATCTATTTCTATTGAAAATAATTCCTAGGTCCTAATAGTTGGACTTAATTCCTATCTATTTCTATTGAAAATAATTCCTAGTAAAATTGTTGCTAAAAATATTATTTTATTAAATTTAATGACTAAAATACCTATTTTTATATCAAGTTTACTTAAATAATTTAGATTAAAAATAAATCAAAAGTTTAGAATTTAAATTGACAAAATAAAAATATCAATGTTTATTTTATTAAAAGGGTTAATCTATAATTTTTTTTCTTTTGTAATCGTTTCTAATTTTTATGTATGTATAAATAGTTAAAATTAATTTCAAATTCAAATTAAAACATCGTAATATGAATTGAATTGTGAATACTATTTACCTAAAATCAAACCAAAAAGAACATTAAAAAAAAACAATAGAACACATAAATATTTTGGTTTGGAAGAGACCCATTTACAAACCTTTTCCTTTTATTTTTTCTTGGGGCACTTTTTCATAATTTTTTTTTACCTACTTATATTCAGTTTAGTCCATATTATTTTCTTATATTCCAATGAGTTTTACGAGTGACATAATTATCAAAATACCCCTAATAATATTCACATTTATAATATGAATGTTTCGTAATGTGAATGTTCACACCATCGATGTGAATGTTCACACAGTCAATGTGAACATTTACATTATAAAATATGAATATTCACATCACTAAATTGCTAACCTTTCAAAAAATATTTGTAAGGATAGAAATGTCTATAAAATACTTTAAATATGAGAATTAGGATTTGATAGATAAAATATTTAAATAATATGACTTATTAAAATACAAAAAAATCTTATGGATTAATTGAGATTCACAATTATCCCTTATTTCTTATATCAGCCTTAGAATCTGTAGCACAAAAGGCCGAGTGACCGCCTTAGTTTAGGGCCGAATCACCAACTTTGTTTAGGGCCAACTATTCGTTGAGTGCTATAAATATCGGGCCAAATCCGATGGATTTTATATTTTGGAAGGCGGTTCGGGTACCGATGTTCAAGGCGTAAATTTGAAGCATTCTTTGACATCGTCGACCTCTCCAGTATTGAACTTGAGCACTTGCCGAAACCCTAATTTTGTTTATTCAAAAAATATGTAGAACAACAACATGGGCAAGAAACAACATAACAAAGATCGGATGTCATCACAAAGATGGATTGGGCCACTGAGTGGGGCGGCACCAAATCTAGTGTAACTCATTCTTTCTCTTCTCTCTCTCTCTCTCTCTCTCTCTCTATGTATATATATATATATATATGACCCTATGCTTGGATAATTGGTTTATATTAACCAATAAGATCCACACTCTAACTCAATTGATGAAACAAATTAGCAGTTGAAATGTTGTTATTGTGTGGTGTGTGGTTTAGTGCTCTAGTTAGTAGCCATTTACATTGTGTAAAATCAAACCTTGTTGTTTGCAAGAACTGTCAAGAAGTATATGTGTTTCTTTAAAAGTCGGGCATCAGGGCGAGCTCGTCCTGATTGCAAAAAGGAAACCAAAGTCACTTGCAGGCTAAGCCACGCGAGTTGTTTATTTTTGGGCCTTGGTTTAATAGAATAATTCGAATTATGCTGTTAAAAATTAGCCGTGTGGTTGATTGGCATGTTAAAATTTTTTAACTCGCTTATTGATCAATGAGTTTATATTTATATGCAAAATTATGTTCCACTTACCAGAACAATTTTTCTTTAGCACTATCACCATTAATTGGATGATATTCAATTTTAGAAGGTACTGTGGATTAAGGATTGGGGATTTTAAATAGGAACATTCTTCTGCTGCATTTTGTGATTTGGAAGTTCATGTTTTATGTTTATAAGCAACTTAATGGTGTTTTGCTTGTTGTTTAAAAATATTTACACCTCTTAATTGTATTATTTGTTTGTTTGTCTTGTGAAATTACGTGTTGAGCGTAGGAGGATTGTTCATGGCTCTATGCTTGGATCAATTGGTTTATATTAAGTAATGAGATCCCTATTACAAATTGCAATGTGGTTTGGTGCTCTAGTTAGCTGCGATTTATTTTTTTGTAGAATCATAGGTGGATGTCCTGAATGGATTTTCTTGATGCGCCTAATGGATTGTGAAGTTCAGGCTTAAGGTTTATGGTGGTTTGTGCTGGATGGTTTCTTAGCTTCTGTTATGTGTGTGTAGTTCGTTGTTCTTGTTTTTGTTTGTGCTGCTTTAGGTTGATGATGTTTTTTAGTGCATGTTTGGGAACTTGGCATTTTTAGTTGCTTTTTGGCTTTTTAGTTTTTTTATGAGGTGAAAAAAGTTAATGTGTTTGTAATAGTTTTTTTTAGTTGAGTATAGTTGTGAGGTAAAAAGTGGTTGATTGATGTGTATGATGTGACCTTTTGCTAATGTGGTTGAATTTGTTACCCGATGGTTTTCCATCTCTATTTTTTGTTAATATTTACTTTTGGCTGTGAGTAATACTGCTCCATCTACCTATACCTCCTAGTTTGTTTGTAATACTTCAGTTTTTTTAGGTTCTAATTGTGTTGTTTCTGAAATTTTCTGTATTGTGTATAATTCATGTAGTTTTAGGTGGTAAGTTTTGACATGTACTTATTTCTTAATCTTGTGTGCAGTAAATTTCATTTTGGCAATTACAATTATTTTGTTTTGTATTTTTAGATCTTGTGTAGGGTAAATTGTATTTTGGCAATTACAATTATTTTGTTTATTTTTCTTTTTCTGTGGGAAATTTTTTTATTTTATTATGGATTAGTGCCTTTGGCCAGTTTCTAATACTGAATAGAAGTATAAGGAAATACTATTCAATTGATTGTATTTTCATCATGATTGGTGATTGATTGCTGAAGGTTCCTTTTATCTGCTTAGATTGCCCGATGAATTATTGTGTAGTAATTATATTACCACTTTGCCCATCCTTCCATGCATTAAATTTAACGCCCTCAAAATCTCATATAATCCCAACATCTAACAGTTCTATATACATGATAGATAAGTCACGTTTCCATGCATACATCAGAGTTAATGTTACAAAGAGTATTTCATAGAAGTTAAAAATGTTTACAAAGATAATAAAATGCCTTGCGGGCTTACATCTTTCCAAGTTGTTACTTGGTTACACAAGGGAAGATTTCTAACTTCTTTACAAGTAAAGCCCTCAGCTCGCATTTACATATAACCAATAAACCAAATAATAAAGCAGAGTCTTCAACTCCTAAACCTCCCAAGCAAAGGTCTTGGAGGCGGCACGTCTCCTGTACCTGAAAATGGTATCCCAAGTAGGGTGAGCCAAAGCCCAGTAAAGATATGCTAAACCCAAAATGAGAAATAACTAAAACATTAACATTCGACAAATGATTAACACTTGTAAACCAACTCACACCCTTCCCATAGCCCAACATAGTTTACATCCATGTTTCACTCCACTTTCTTTCTTTTTATCCGATTCAATTCCTAAATACAGTTTACTATCTAACCAAACAAATTAAATGAGACTGCAACTCAGCTTATTAACACTTTTGTTATCCACAATTCAAAATGAGACTACAACTCATGTAATTAACACTTCAAGTATCACCAATTCATAATGAGACTATAACTCATGTTATTAACACTTCAATTGTCAATTTCATTCATGCACTTCAATTTATAAGGTTTCGGGACTTTTACACCGGACACTCCGGCCAACTTAATTATTTATGGAGTCCATCCCCTATCTTCTCCCAAACAATGGAGTATATCCTCTATCTCCTCCCAAACAAAGATACATATACAATGTATTAAAGCATATAATCACATGTATAGAGTATATCCTCTATCTCCTCCCAAATAAAGATACATATACAATACATTAAAACATATAATCACATGTATGGAGTACATCCCCTATCTCCTCCTAAACAAAAATACATATACAATGTATTAAAACATATAATCACATGTATGGAGTACATCCCCTATCTCTTCCCAAACAAAGATACATATATAGTGTATTAAAACTCTATATCTTATACCACGATCACTTAAGGCACATGTTTAATATGTTATTCCAACTGTCATATTCAATGACATATTTCGATTGATTAGTTTCAATTTACCTAATCATCATGCAGTTCTACAACAATCAAGACTATCCTCCACCGATAGCCCAAAGCAGTTATTTCTAAACAGATAAATGAATTTACCAAACAGATAAGTTATCACATTTTTCATAGGTGGGTGATTTGTCAAACCGACTACACCAACTAGTCTCAGTTCTATCCAATTTCATGATATTCAAATCAATTTCATATTCCTCACAATTACTAAATTAATTATTTAAACTCAATTTAGGCATTTTCTCTCATTTTTCTCAAACATTGATCCTAAGACCAAATCTTACCTATCAAACCCACAAAACCTTATTTTCAAGACCTCACATACATATGGAGCTTAAAACACAAAACCCCTCTTTATATAACACAAATCTCAAACCTTAACTTCCCAAACTGCCAAATCTCAACATTTATGCAAAATGACTAATATTTATGTTAAAACTCATAAGAATGAGTAGATTATCCCTACCTTAAATTTCGGAGTTCAAAGGAGAAAATGAACCAAGCAAGTGGTGAACTCCAAATGTGGCAAAATCAACTTCTATTCGAATAGAAATGGAGGTCTTGAAGAGCCCTACCACTTTAATGAAGGCACAGGGGTTGGGTCTCACTAAAACAAGATCAAAATTTAAAGAGAGAGAGAGTTCTAGAGAGAGGAGCTCTCAAATGAGGGTTTTGAAAAGCTAGAGAGAGAGAGAGAGTCGAAAAGTGGTTCAAAATGGCTTCTCTCGAACTTATATACATCACAGTCCGCTCAAGCGTCAGACACAGACTCCCGCTCGAGCGTGAAAAGCGATGCTCGAGCGTCGAATGCACACTTCCAGAAGTTCTGCAGACGAAGGTCCCCGCTCAAGCGTGAAAGTGGACGCTCGAGCGTCTAATGACCTGCAGGAAAAGTACTGAAGACTGAATAATCCCGCTTGAGCGTCAAACTCCCTGCTCGAGTGGAGGAACAAAAGCAAAAGGGCCTGCTCAAGTGTCAAAAGCCCCGCTCGAGCATAAAGGCTAGAATCTGGGCATCAACTCTATGTTTCTAAACACAACCAACCTGTTTCAAACCTTCCCAACACAACCCAAAACTCAAATACAAAGAGTAGAGGATGGAAACGAGAATAAGACAACAACACATATCCACAAAACCGAGTCTGGAATACACTAAACAATGAAAGGAAAACCGGGTTCGTTATAACCTTCCCCCCTTAAAGAATTTCGTCCCCGAAATTACCAACATAAGTTTCAAAATTGTGATCTTTTCCAATTCTCAATATGGTTCAATACAACATTTATCAACAAGATCCACTACCGATCATCCCATCTTTTCTCAAGAGAACAACTTTACAAAAATAGCTCATTATGCATTATCAACATGCATTGTGTTGAATTTTAACCAATTCCAATGTACATACTTTACAATTCCATAACATATGCAATGTTAAAAACATATTTTCATTTCTACAACACATTCAGCATATACAATGTTAAATTAAGTTCATTTCTTTGAAACATATGCAACAATTCTCAATAGTTTCATAATCTGAAACATATACAATGTTCTTAGAGTTTATTACAAAGCAAAATTCTCAATATAGGTTTAAACATCCACAAATAGGTCCGGATATTTTCTCGAACCTCCAATTCACGTTCCCAAGTGGCCTCTTTACCCCGTGATGTTTCCACAACATCTTAATTAATGTGAAAGTCCTGCTTCACAAGATTCGGTAACAATGATAACAGTACGACACATTCAATCACTACAGTGTTCTGAGACATCCACCACGTCTCAACTACCAACAATACCCAAATCAGAATTAAATGCGTAATATCCCAACATGGGAAACACGAAATCATTCATACACAAGGCTTTCGGTCAACTTTCACAGAACGAGGACGCAAAACAAAGCACATGTAATGAATAACATTATGGCACGTTAATGCCCCAAAATTTCGAGTTCTTGCCAAAGACACACAATATGTAACCAGCAACTCAGGCTAGGTTAAATCTAACTTCTCATAAGGTACTCCGTCCAGGTTAAAGAAATTGCTTTATTTATTCCATTTGTTTCAAAGCACTCGGTTTTTCCCAAAAAGTGTTCAAACGTATACCGTCACCACTTAAACACGTCATTTACAACTGGCCACAGCTAACTCAGAGATTTTTCAAATTATTTTCCCGAAAAAATAAGGATCGCAAATTCACGTTTTGACCCAAAATCATTTTAGTTTATGAAGAGTAGTCAATGTCTCTCCAGTGAATCACAAGATAGCCATCCCACAAAATTCGTCACACTCACGGTGATGACACAATACCAAAAACAAAACTTTCATGACAGGGACCCTTATAAATTCTAAAATTTCCAACAACGCAATGACACGAAGGATGAAATTGCACACCCCCAAATCACAAAATGGCGCGAAGCACTCATAGGGTCGAAGTTCTTAATTGAACTTCCAAACCAACTACCACAACTCGAAATAACTTTCTAACTGTCCATGTAGAAGTTACATCCCTCATCAAGACACCGTTTAATTACACAGCCTCTCAGGTCTACTAGATTGCCCCGGATTCTTCAAAGTTAACCCACGACTCCTTGATTTTCCCATTCGTCTCTCACATGTATGCCTACATAGCAAGCACATCTTCGTTTCACATTAGAGTCCTAACTGAACTTTTCAAGTCAGGCATAATATGCCATCTCTGGTCAACGCACACCCCCGTGCCTTACACTACACAAACAAGGATTGGACAAGTACCATCCTGGGATTTTCCTAAGACCGATCCCCTTCTACACATCATCTAATAACAACATACGAACCACACATTACCATGTACCAAATTAGTAAGACCTCTTCATTCAGAAAATGACCTCACACCAAGTTAACTAGCAAGGCTTACCACGCCACCACACCTATCATTTTTACGTAACCGTCCGTACCAAACACACGCAAACATAGCACCCTTATCCCTCAGTGACCTATAGGGTCCACTCTTTATTCCACATCCTATTTGTCACTCGTCCCGAGAGTACAATCAAGGCTCTAAGTCTCCGTGCCAAACAACTAGCTACTACTACCACTGTGACATTACTCACGGGTCACACCCTAGCCACGGGTTATACACCCAACCAACCCTACCGACAGCATCTCCTGACCTAACCAGTATTAAGGTACACACCTAACGCATTCAAACATAGTAAAAGAATCCTAAAACTTAGAGAACATCTATTATACTACTGCCTGAGATATAACACCAGCTGCTCACAACACACCACTCCCCGATGCCAACAACCACACTCTTAATTAGGGACTAACACTCCCTCAAATAAAATAATCAATCAGAATGTATGTAGATTCAGCAACGTTACCTACCACGAAGGTACAAGTTTATTCCTAACGAAACTATGCGCCATGCCTCCGTAAAAACATCATGTTAAATACACAAAACCTAGTGTTAATCGCACATTTCACATCCTCTCGAGGAGTTCTCACGACAGTAGACCAAAATCTCTACCACGCACATAAGATCAAATAGGTAACACTCCTGAAATTCCGCACATCCAAGAAGTATAACTGTTCTCGCCCCATAGTAGCCCTGTCTAAGATACGCATCCCTCAATAATTCTTCCAAATTTCAAAACATGGGTCACCAGCCCTCATTTTTTTTTTCAAACCAAATCACACGCATACTAATGCATTATTACAAAAAATTTTTACGGTTTCTCAACAACTTATTACATTAATAAAACTTTAGAGCCACAACATGCTCCAATCCGCCCAATCCATGGAAATTAACAAACAAAGACATATATATATATATATATATATATAAACAAGTAGTTTTGATGTTTCAACATTCCCAAAACACATTGGTTACACAACAAAACCCAACGATTACAAAACGATAATTCACCAATTACAAAACAGATTAGCCAAAACAAAACCATCCTATCGGTATTACCACCGTTATTGTCCCTCACTGGACCGCTAAAGTTGGTCATTCTCAAACCCAAGATATCCTACGAGCTTACAAGCCATGGACAAGAACTACTGGTATGTCCCAACTGGCCACACTTGGAACAATTGGGGCTTGAGAACTCGACTCTCCCAAGGCCCTTGAAATCTGGCCTGTTTGTTCCTCATAACGGTATTGCCCCTGCCCAATCGAATAAAGTTGAACTCGGCTAGGTTGCAAAACTCCTAAAGAATCCCTTGGCTAGGTACAGAAACGTCTGATATGACCTGGCTAATTACACACCCAACAAGTAAGCGGTTCCCACGTACGTGACTGGTTCAAAGTCTGAACTGATGGGGACCCCAACGACTGCTTCCCCAAAGAGCATTCGATCGATCCAAAACCTGGTTGGCTAGATGATTCTGGTGGTGTAACTACTGGTCGAACTGCCAACCCTGCCCTCTTCCTCCGTGGGAGAGTCGGAGACTTGTGGCCCAGTCGACCACATTTGAAACAAGTGACATCCCTCTGCTTACCCTTTCCCGAACCAAGACTTGGCACTGGAAATGTGGAGCCAGATTGAGCTCTCTGAAATTGTTGTGGGTTAAAACCCTTCTGCCTCTTAAAAGGCCTACCAACACTCTGAGTTACAAGAGTCACCGAAATGGCCTCCTCCCTATTTTGTCCCATAGCTAGCACTGCTGCCTCTACATGAGCTGCCGTCTTAACAAGCACACTATAACTCCTATGCTAAGACCCAACAATCCTTTCTCGAATGTTGTCACACAGCCTACTTTCAAACTCTGAACAATGCAGTTCTTTCGTCTCCACTAACTCTGGGGCAAATCTCAACAGGTTAGCAAACCATGCTTCAAACTGTACCAAAGGTGTAGTACCTTGGCGTAACTCCACAAACTGTTTCTGCAACTGTTCCTGTGTGGAAGGAGGGAAATCACTACTTCCTCGTCTAGGCATCCTAGTGAAGGTAACAAAGATATTAGCACATTATCAAAGATGCCGAAGCTATTTCACTTGTGCCCTAACACGATGGACAACTGTAATTCACTCCACACAAGCACATAATCACATAGCACTTACGAATCGCATTTCTGGATAGTGACCGTCCCATGGCGTTGCTAGAGTTCCAGTCAGAAACGGCAGTGATCAAGTGCCTTTCCAACATGACTCCCAGAAACCCAAGGATCCAATCAACATCCTAGAAACTAAACCCTATACCCATATAGTCACATAAACATGTTATCACATAAGCACATAACATCATACATAAGTCTCTAACAAGTGAGACAAACCCATTGTGGTACTAACCACTTCCCACGTACACAAAGTATTCAAACCCGGTACGCTCTGATACCAAGTTGTAATGCCCTCAAAATCTCATATAATCCCAATATCTAACAGTTCTATATACATGATAGATAAGTCACATTTTCATGCATACATCAGAGTTAATGTTACAAAGAGTATTTCATAGAAGTTAAAAATGTTTACAAAGATAATAGAATGCCTTGCGGGCTTACATCTTGCCAAGTTGTTACTTGGTTACACAAGGGAAGATTTCTAACTTCTTTACAAGTAAAGCCCTCAGCTCGCATTTACATGTAACCAATAAAATAAATAACAAAGTAGAGTCTTCAACTCCTAAACCTCCCAAGCAAAGGTCTTGGAGGCGGCACGTCTCCTGTACCTGAAAATGGTGTCCCAAGTAGGGTGAGCCAAAGCCCAGTAGAGATATGTGTAGACACCCTATTTTGACCGGCCGTAAGACTTGGGCACGTTCTTTTGAACACCCCATGATGTAAATTGGAATATGTCATTTTATGAATTTCTCAGCCAAAAAAAAATCAAATTAAAATTTTAATCCCAAACCTCACCCATATTAGCCATCACTAATTTATAGTATTTGACAATTTTCTATAATTTGGTGTGGTGGTACATATTTTAAATGTTTTGTTTGGATATTTCATAAAATGAAAATGATAAAAAAAAATATATAAAAAGAAAAACAGAAATAAAACATAAAAAAAATATTAAATCAACAAAAAAGAAAAAAGTGGGTGAAAGATGGAATGGGGTGGTGGTGGAGTATTTTTTTAAAAGAGAAAGTGGAGTGGGTGATATAAAAAAGAAAAGTGAACCAACATAAGGGGCTAGTGGTCTCGCGGGTGATAAAAAAAGAGGGAGTGGCCTCGTGGGTGAGAAAAACAAGAGTCGAGGGATAATATTTTTTAGAGAGAAAAAGGGGGTAGATAGGCAGCATTTGTTGAAAAATAAAAAGAGAGTAAGAAAAAGAAGGAGGAGAGGACAACCCATACATAGAGGGGACGGACAGCACACATGGGGAGGGGGGGGATCCAATACTCTTTCTCTCTAAAACCAACCAACCACCTTGGATCAAGCTCTGGCTCGGCTATTGTAGCGACCCTAATTTTCTTTAATCATTATTTATTATTATTATGGTTATTATTATCTTATTTTATTTTTGACTTTATTAATTGTGTGGTCACATGAGAGTTAATGTAATATTTAATGGATTTAATGTTGTAATTATTAATTGTGTGGGTTACATGAGAATTTATTGTGATATTTAATGAATTTAATGTGGTGATTAATTAATTTAATGTGTTATTTAATTATATATAATTAATCCAAATCTTTAAATATTTATGTTTGTTATATAAAAAAAAAGGTGTTATATATATATATAATCTTATATTTATATATATTATAATCATGTGTATTATATTATATAATATTATATAATAGTCATATTTAATTAGAATAGGGAATTAGGTTATTTAAACTTAGGTTGTTGTCATGCGTGGGGAATTTTCAGCAGAGCAGCCGCCGAGTGTCGTGGGAGAGAGAGCCGAGAGAGAGAGAGAGAAAAAGAAAGTAAAGAAAAAAAGAAAGGGTTTTGGATTTACTTTGGTGGTTCAATTAATCTTCTTGGTCTTGTTTCAATCTTTAAAAATAATTGTGAGTACAAACCCTATTTTTCTTGATTATGTTTGATTCGTTAGTTTATTTATTTATTTATTTTATTAGATTGATGTAATTTGATATTTTTGTGTGTGGATGTAGAGGATGAATTAACTTAATTATTTTGATTAGTGTCTATGAGATGTTTAGGGTTTTTAGATGAGTGATTAATTTTATTTAATTTGATTCATGGAACGTGTAAAATTTAGGGTTCTCAGATGATTGATTTATTTTAATTAATTTGATTAGTGATATATATAAGGTTTAGAGTGTTTAAATGATTATTGATTTTATTATTTTTTTTTAGATGATTGATTAATCTAATTATTTTGATTAGTGTATATGCGATATTTAGAGTTCTTAGATGATTAATTTATTTTATTTAATTTGATTAGTGGTACGTGAAAGGTTTAGGGTTCTTAGAGGTTTGATTAATCTTAATTAATTAGATTAGTGATATGTGCAAAGTTTAGGGTTCTTAGATGAGTGATTAATTTTAATTAATTTGGTTAGTGGTACGTGTAAGGTGTAAGATTTTTAGATAATTAATTGATCGTAATTATTTTGATTAATTGGGTATATAAGGTTTGGAATTTTTAGATGATTGATTAATTTTAATTATGTTGATTAGACGTATATGTAAGGTTTAGGATTTTTAGATGATTAATTGATTGTAGTAATTTTAATTAGATTGGGGATGTAAGGTTTGGGATTTTTAGAGGATTGATTAATTTTAATTATGTTGATTAGATGTATAGGTAAGGTTTAAGATTTTTAGATAATTAATTGTTCGTAATTATTTTGATTAGTTGGGTATGTAAGGTTTGAGATGTTTAGATGATTGATTAATTTTAATTACGTTGATTAGATGTATAGGTAAGGTTTAAGATTTTTAGATAATTAATTGATCGTAATTATTTTGATTAGTTGGGTATGTAAGGTTTAGAATTTTTAGATGATTGACTAATTTTTAAATTATTTTGATTAGACGTGTATGTAAGGTTTAGAGTTTTCGGAGGATTGTTTGATTTTAATTATTTGAATTAGTTGAGTATGTACGGTTTAGGATTTTATTTTGGGTAACTTTATTAATTCTTTGAGTAATTCTTTGATCTTCAAAAATAATTTTAAGTACAAAACCCACTTCCCTTGATTTATATTTAATTCGTTGCATTTATTTTTATTTGCTTGATGTTAGTTTGATTTTGTTTTTACATAAAGATGATAGATTAATTTTAATTATTTTGATTAGTTATGGATATAAGATTTAGGGTTATAGATGATAGATTGATTTTAATTATTTTGACTAGTGGTGTATGTAAAGTTTAGGGTTCTTAGATAAGTGATTGATTTTAATTACTTTGATTAGTTGTGTAGGTAAAGTTTAGGGTTTTTAGATGATTAATTAATTTTAATTATTTTTATTAGTTGTGTATGTAAGATTTAGGATTTTTAGATGATTGATTGATTTTAATTATTTTGATTAGTTGTATATGTAAAGTTTAGGATTTTTAGAAGATTAATTGATTTCACTTATTTTAATTAGTTGTGAATGCAAGGTTTATGTTTTTTTTATGTATTTATTTTATGGATTTAATCACCCTCATAATTATGTGAAATTGGAATAAAGTTAGAATCCATAAATATTGGTTAGAGGATGGATTGATTCGTTGTTTTTATTTATTTATTTTTAATTGATTTTGTATTTGCATGTAGATGATGGATTGATTTTAATTATTTTGATTAGTGGTGTATGCCATGTTTAGGGTTTTTATATGGATTTATTCTATGGTTGTAATCATATTCACGGTCATATGAAATTTAATAAATTAAGAATTCATAGATAAATTCCTTGTACTCCACCATGACTCCATGGATTGTTATTTTATTTGAGTGATGGTGAGAAAGAGTGTATAAAAAAAAAGGTGAGAATTATGAGAGTTGTTTGATGCCTTATGCCCGGCATTGTTATATTTGTCTCATGATGTCGATGAGATGTTTATATATATTATTGCCTCGTTCTCATGAGTAGACGAGTGCTTTGATTTGCGCGCGTACGTATATGCTAACCATCCGGGGAGTGTGAGTCAAACTCGGGACGATATCCCCATGCAAGTTTGGCTTCGGAGTGGGTTAGGTATACGGGAGGCACATGGGATATATGTGTAGGCCAGAAGGGGAGGGCCGAAGTGGTGGAGTCAAGGTACAAAGAATTAATGATGAACTTGTGTGTTAGTTCGAATTGTCTTAATGGAGTGAAGGTACAAAGAATTAATTATGAACTTGTATGTTAGTTCAAATTGTCTTAATTGAGTTAAGGTACAAAGCAGTAATTATGAACTTATATGTATAGTTCGAATTATATTGATGGAGTTAAGGTACAAAAATTGAATTATGAGTTTATTGATTTGTACATCTTGAAAAATAGTAATCGGCCTCAATAAATTATGAAATTTGAGTAGAGGTATGTATACGTGATTTTGGACAACATTTGTGTTGTAGCTTTTTATTAAAAAGATAGATTAGAACTTATAATCGGATGACCTTGGTTATTGTCGGTTTGATTCATTTTGGTAATGCAGATTTTATAGGCTGTTTTAACCCACGAAACGAGCTTATTTTTATTGGTTTTGCGTAAACTGAAGTAAAACATTATTCTGCACACTTTTCATGTTTTGAACTTTTTCGAAAAAAATCATCTTAGGGCAGTTTTGGTTCGTTTTCAGATTCAGATTTTTCGATTGAATTCTGTCTAGATTTTTATATCAAGTTTTTCTCTTAACCTGTTCAGTTTCTGTTAAATTCGTTCGCGTTGTCTTATAGAAAATTTGATTCTGTACAACTTTCGTTCTTTGAGTTTTGATCAATTCGAATTATTTAAGTGTAAAACGGTGTAACTTTATATTTGTTTTAATAAGTTACTTATAATTAAATTATACTAACTTTATTTGTTTTGCAGGATGGTGGGTCTCACTAACTTTTTATGCAGGGCTGACCCACCATATTTTTATTTCTATTTTGTCTATTTTATATTCAATTTATATTTCGTTGTGTATGGACAAGAAACTAAATGCCACCGTATCTCGAGAAACTACCCATTCGTCTCGGTGCGGTTGGAACTACTTGTCTTGTCCCATGATATGAATTAAATGTATTTTTGTTTGTGTCTGGTGGACACGTGGGTGTTGTTTCTTGTACTCATACCAGTATACTTGTATACTGACCCGTTTTGTCTCTTGGCAACTCGGGTGCGTTCTGTTTGAGCGCAGCTGAGCTTCCTTTGCAGGATTAGTAGAGGCTTTGGTGGTGTCAAGAAATAACTATGATCGTAGGACATGTCGATTGGACTTCTTTTGTTTTCTCATGTTTATAGTTGTTAGTAGTTTATGTATTTTTATTTTCTTTTATGACCGTAGTATTTTGAAAATTTGGCATGGTTTGTAACCGTACGTTATTTAAGTTGTTTTGAAGTATTTATTGTTACTTTAATGTTGAGGTATTTATTAGTTATGAGATTATGGTGGATGGTTTGGTTGGTGTTTTAGTTTTTTTCTGTTTTTGTTTCACCCCTAGGATTTGGATGATGGAATATTGATTGGGGTTTAGTCCTAATTTAATATTTAATTGTCCAAATTTTGGGGCGTGACAGCTATATCACATAGATACACAACCATGGGCAAGGGGGGGTCTAAGCTGAAGAACACACGAAGGACACACACCTCTCTCTCTCTCGCTCCCTCTCTCTCTAAAATGAACACACACGGGTAGAGAGAGAGGGAAGACCACACACACTCAACACCAGCACACACCCACACTGCTACACCATTGACACACACCAGAACACACACACACACAGAACAATACACATGCACACACCCATCATCACTGCACACACACACAACAAACACTCTCACCACACCACCACTGCTATCCTAACACACGCACACAACACACATGCACATCACCATACACAATGACACGGGGACACTATTCACACACGGACACCATCCATACTCAGGCACACACACACACAGTAGCCACACACACTCAACACATAAAAGTACACCCATGCACACGGGCACACACCTAGGATAACCACCACACAGCAGACCACCATATGGCAGACCCAACAGACCATTCATACACACACGGTTTAGAGAGAGAGAGGCTTACACCCAACAGACCATTCACACACACACGGTTTTAGAGAAAGAGAGCAGCATGCACAGACATACATGCATAAACTCTCTTTGAGATGAAGAGACCAACCTCTCTCTCTCTCGGCAACTCTCTCTTCGGTTTCTCTCTGCACCACCCAATACATCTATATATATCTTTCTCTCTCTCTCTGATAGAGGGTAGAGACCTGGGCTCTCCTCTTCTCTTTCTCTCGAAGAACACACAGGTTGCTTAGTAGCCATGCAAAAGGAGGAGGCAGTGTCAAAGGAAGAACTGGAATGGTTGTCGAACAAAGACGCACTCTTGGTAGTGGAGACATGTAAAGAAGATACAAGTCCTTTTCATTATTGCAATTTGCTCCTGAAGATGGCTAGATCTCATCATTCTATTAATGTTTGATCAAGAAGTAGGGCCCGCTATTTGAAGATGAGTACATGGGCCGACGTGTGCAGGTCGGCTGGATGGAAGATTTGATTTGATTTGATTTGATTTGATTTTATTTTGAGTGTTGGTGATTTGTCTCCCTCGGATTTGTAATATTTAAAGTGTTGTAATAATCTCCCACCCCGCTTCTTTCTATCCCATTCTTTACTCGATTTCCCTAACTATGCATATGTATATATCTGACATGCTATGCATATTCATGCTTTACATTCACGTCTCATGCATTAAAGATTTGGTAAATTCCTATTTGTGGATTTCATCAATTCTTATGTGATTCTATGTGCTACCCCATGTTTTTGAGATGATTCACATGCCATTTTGTAGAAGCCGAATCGTAGGTTGCATCTCATGCGTGAATTGCATTAGGATTCTGTATATAAGATGATGTATATTTTACTAACTTTGTTTTGTAGCTGTTCGAGGGACGTCAATAAATCTGTGAGTTTTTATGCTTTAGCATCCCATTTGTGTGTGATTTTCTTATTATGTTTAGCATCCCACCATGTGGCTACTTGCTTACTTGATATAACTGTATGAATGCCTGTGGATGAAGGCTTGTTACTTAAATTGGAATAATTCAATAAATGTATGTTTTAAGCCCACTTTGCAATGGCAAATTCACAAACTTTAAGCCCACTTTTTTCAGGTGGCAAATTCAAACCATTTTCGAAAAATAAACATGAAATTGAATTGTTCCAATTTGAGCAAACTAGTCTATACTTGTATGCTTCACATAGTAAATTTTAGGATTTATTCAATAATCAGAACATGAACATATAAAGAAAATAAAAAGTCATATCATGGTTTAGTAGAGGCCGATCTTTTGATCAGGTGAGCGGGGGTACTCATTATTGACCTTTCCCTCTCATACCTAAGGTTCCGAGCCAAGCATCATTGGTTACGACGAACAGTAGCCTTGGCACCGAGTCATGGGTTTCCTAATTTCCCAAAATATTAGGTGGCGACTCTGAGATTTGATGACGCAGTCCATTTTTTGACAAAATTGCAATAAAATGGATTTTCACTAAAAGTTGCCAAATCTGGACTCTCATCTATGTTTCACATTGCACTCGTGAGACTAGATCAAAGAGATCTCGGGAGTTCGAACTGTTTAACGCGCGCGGGTACCCCCCCGGGCATGTTACAGTTTTTGGCGACTCTACTGTGGATTTATGAAACCTTGACTCGAACTCCATGATATGACTTTTATTTTCAATTATATATTTATTACATTTTATGCATTGGTGCACTTAAAGTCCCTGTGTTGCCTAGATACTGGTGGGAGCACATGCATACTTTTTGTGACACTACACCTATCTCTACGTTACTTTAGAGGCCTTGTGTTGTAACCTTTTGAGATTTGTCAAAAGGGTAGCTTTGCTATCTAAGGTTCTCAGACTCCGAAGAGAGGCTATTTGACTCTTCTGATTTCCTGGGATCTTTATTGGTTATGACCCAAAGGACTCTTTGGTAACGTCACCTTGACTTTAACCCTTAGAGTAGAGTCAACCTTGTAAATATAGTGAGCTATAGTACCTTTCAAACTTAGAACATGATGCTCTCCTATTTCTAGGATGTGTGATACCACTTGTCTGAATAGTGAAACCCTAGATCATTTCAAGCTAGGACAGGATAACCCTACCCTCTATAGGGGTGTCTGTTCTTTTTCCTGTTATGTGTTATGTGCAATGTATTGGATCTATATAGGGGTTCTCAAATTCAAGTGAGTGGTTCAGGCACTTCAGTTTGTGGGGTTCAGTGTGTTTTTAGTGAGGGTATAATTGAAAGTTCCATTTTGTTTCTGTAATTGAAGAGTGGCCACCTGTTGATTGCACGGGCTTTATTTTGAATGTTGTCAATGGCCCACACTTTGACTGGCAATTTGAGAATGGTTTTATTCTAAGTTCTGAATTGAGTATTGAGTCTAAGTTTGACTCCACCAAGTTTGTAGAGTTAGAGTTAGGCTCAAGTTAGCCTAATGAGTCAGAGTCTGTTGATTTCGATAATGCTAACCTAGACATTTCTGTCTTGTCTAGGTCCTCTTTGTCATTTTCTTTTGAGTATGTTGTCAAAAGTTTGTTGTCATTGCTGAGTCATAGTCTTTTTTCAATAAACAGAAAAAAAAAAAAAAAAAAAATGCCATAGAGTCTGCCTACTTCTCTATGCCTTAATTCATCGCATTGACCGAAGTTTTGCAAAACTTTTTCCAAAACTCTGATAAAAATGAAGAGGAAGAATTTTCTCGGAATTTGCAAATTTTGATCAACTGAGAGGAAGAGAGGTGTGCTAAGCCTTTGATGAATAAAATCATTTTTGTTAATGTGGGTACTGAGAAGGATCCTGGCTTGGTTCAAATTGGTTCTATCTTATTTTCGTAAAAGTACGAGTGATTATTCACTTTGTGAGAAGATTTCAAAAACTGTTTTTGCGTAGTCCTATGAAAACATGCCTGGAATTAGTTATACAACATAGGTTCCCTCTTGACTCGGGGTCTGACCTCCTTATCTCCTTAGCTTTCAAACCTTGATTCGAAATATTTAATGATCATTCAAAGTGTAAGGCTTGCATAGCTGAATTGGAAATAGCCCTTGAACTAGGGGCCATGATATGATTCAAATGGAGGCAGCCCTTGAACTAGGGGCAATAAGGTACCACCCTTGAGAGGCTCACTGGGTTGAAAACCCGGAAGGGCGACCCAGGCAAAAGTTAGAGCACAAAAAAAATAAAAATAAATAAATAAATAAATAAAAAATAAAAATGAAAAGCTCGCAAGGTTGAAAAACCCGAAAGGGCGGCTTTGACAAAAGTTAGAGCGTAAAAGGAGAGTGTCAATACCCGAGTGAACCTTAGCCAAAACTATGTAGGGCCTAGGATTCAGATTGGAAGCAACCCTTGAACTAGGGGCAAGAAGGTTGGATGTGATTTAGATTTGAAGCAGCCTTTGAACTAGGGGCAAAAGGTTGGATGTGATCAAAGAGTTAAAACTGAATCGTTTCCCAATGAAGACCACCCAGAAAGGCCAAACCCAGAATTTGAGAGAATAAATTTTATTATTGAAGGACAGTCGAGTTCCTATCCACTATACTAGGGGCAACACTAGAGGCAAATTCAGACCCAAGTAGCCTAGTCCTTACATCATCGTATCTCCTAGTCAAGTGTAGTAGTCATTATTATAGATTTTGATGGCTTAGCAATCTCATACCCAATCAACATGGACAAGCTAAACTGAAACCCTTGAGAGGCTCGCTGGGCGGAAAACCCAGAAGGACGACCCAGGAAAAAGTTAGAGCAGAAAAACAAAAAATAAAAAAAAAATGATGAAAAAAATGAAAATGAAAAAAGAAAAAAAAATGATGAAAATGAAAAATGAAAAGCTCACAAGGTTGAAAATCCGAAAGGGCGGCTTTGGCAAAAGTTAGAGCACAAAAGAAGAGTGTCAATACCCGAGCGAACCTTAGCCCGAACTACGATGGCTTGATTCCTATCTTTGGGATACGTAGGTAGCTTCATCTCGAAGTTCGGCCCTAATAATTTTTTAACTCATTCATCTCGTCCATGTTTGCTTGGTGTGTCTTTAGCCGACTTGGTTGTCCTATCCGTGTTTGATTGGTGTATCTTCATTCTGCTCAATTCAATTGGTTCGATTTAACTTGGTTCAGTTCTGTTCGATTCGGTTCGGCGGTTCGGTTCAGTCTGGTCCAGTTCTACTCGGCTTCATTCGGTTCGGATTGGCTTGGTTCGGATATCACCTTTGATTATCTGGTTTGGGACTATACACCCCAATGGTTGATTCCATGTTAGTTGAGTAGTGGCCATTTGCAAAAATAGGTTTTGATTAATTTGAATGAAGCTGACTAATTTTTCTCGAAAATTGTTCCATTTTTGCAAAACTTGGACCATTCTTTGGATTTGAAAAGGGAAAATTTCCAGTGCTCACAGTTTAGCTTTCATGATTTGAAACAGAAAATGAAATAAGTATACTAATCTAACTCTCATGTTGATCAAAATATTTTTACAAAAAACAAAAATCAAGAGACAAAAAATGGTCAAGGCAATGAACTAGGGTCATAGTCGAGTTAGAGATTCTATTTTCTCCACTGCTCGAGTCAACTATTCAGTGTATATAAGTGTGTATTCATACCAGTCAAGGTATTCATACCAGTTATTGTATATAAGTGTGTATTCATACCAGTCAGTGTATATAAGTGTGTTCCTTTCACACCAGTTAGTATATTTGTACCAGTCGGTGTATTTATACTAGTCAGTGTATATAAGTGTGTTTGGATCGTTTTGCTTCGTTCTTCTTTCGTTAAGTCATTTTTTATTCAAGTCAGTACGGAATCAATGTCCAATTCAGAGTTCAAATTCAATCATTATCAAATTCAAACAAAATTATTTTCAAATTCAGAGTGATGTGCTAGTCACGCCATTAATGTACAGAACCTAAACTGATTTTATTGTAGTCTGGGGAGGACATCCCCGATTACAGAGACTCCAAAAAAAAAAAAAAAAAAAAGAGAAACAAAAAAGAGAAACAAACCCAAAAAAAAAAAAGAGAAAAAAAAAGAGAGAGAAAACAAAAAAAGAAAAAGAAAGAGAGTAGCATTTTCTTAATTTTTTTTGGCAGCAGCTCGACGGCGAAAATTACAATCGGCTTCATTTGCACACAGCTTCATTGCCTAACTTTACCATCAGCTGCCTTGCTTCATCTTTACTCCTTCGAAGCTTTTGAAGACTCTGCCTTGACCTTGGCAGAGCTTCCGAAAGAGATTATTCCTCGCCGGCCATCAAATTGGTTGTGCGAAGAAACTCCAAATCGAGTCACGGAGGTCATCAGTCGTTTCAGCTCTTTGTTCTGCTTTTTCAGCGCACTAATTTCTACTCGAGCGTCTTTTACATACGTTGAAGGAGGGAGAGTTGTGCATGTAACTGATGTACTTCACACGTCTTGTTCTGCAGTCGACGGGACAAGTTGGAGACCGCTGTCACGGTATCCACACATGACCTCAGCGTATACGAGTTTGCTTCGATGTCAGACTGTGCCGCCATGATTTGTTCAACTGACATCGCTGGAAAGTTAAAAACAGGAGAAGGAGGAGGAGCTCGTGGTTGAGGTTCAGGGGAGTCGGAATTGGTCATCTCTATCATAGACTCGTTTAGGTCTGGAAAAAGAGTGAGAGAACTTTGTGAAGAGGTGTAACACGTCCGCGAGGGACCTCACGCGCTACAGTTCGGACTCAATTCGTGTCGGTTCTAAATCTGAACCAAAGAATCTAAATCCGGCAAATCGTTTTGAAGAAAAACAGATTTTTTGAAAAGTAGTGCCAGACATGGACTGCTTTGCCAGATTACAGAGTCGCCACCTAAATATTTTAAAATGGGAAATTTAGGAAACCCTGACTCGGTGCCGAAGGCCACATGTCCGTCATCACCAAAGTGGTCTTGGCTCGGGAGCTTGGGTACGATCGGGGAAGGTCAGCTATGAGCACCCCCTTTCGCCCGGTCCGAAGACCGGCCTCTACTAACCGTGATATCCGTTTTTGAAAACATTATGCGTTCTTATTCCGGTTATTAGCCTAGAATTACTATGTTATGCGCACAGCAAACAAGTATAGACTAGATTGCCTAATTTGGAAATAAACATTGCATATCCGTTCGTTTTGAAAATAGTTTGAACTTTGCTACTCGTAAGTAGGCTAAAACACGGATTTCAATGAGTTTTCCCAACTCAAGTAATCCAACCTCCACCCACAGGCATTCAAGCTTTATCTCACATAAGCATTTAACCGCATGGTAAGCATACATGTCATGGCAACATTCACACGCATGTGGTATGCTAAAGCGTAAAATACTTACATCGTACTCCGCGCCAAAACAAAAACTAGTTAGCAAACATGCATGTCCTAGTTCATGTTAAATGGCTAATGCATCGCATACAGGGGTGTAATCTAAACAGGCTCGGCTAACCCTAAACATGGCACATGAGATGCAACAACTATCACGTATTCAATTTGGAATTGAAAGTACGATGCAGTTTGCATGATGTGCCGAGCCCGATGCATGTAAACGAATGCATGAATGCACGCATGCATTGCATAAGGTATGCTAAGATAGAAATGCCCTAATCTGCCAACATAAGTAGGTAAATAAAAGGGAAGAAAGAAATGGGGATTGGAAGACATACACCCACTCACACACACTTATTACAATTATGCCCTCACACAGAGGGACCGAATAAATATTACAGTCCGAATAATAAATGAATTTAATTATTACAAAATTCTAATTACTTAATAAATTAAATAAATAAAAGAAAGGGGCCTCAACCCTGTCTCGGGATGCGCGAATGATGCATGCTCGTTGCGACTTGCCCGGAAAAGCCTACACCATGCCACCTCTGTTTTTCTTGCCTGCCTCTCCAAAAATACCAAAGTCCGAAACCTTCCTTGTGTTCTACCGGAGAAAACTGCTTGTGGTGGCCACCAGCTGCAAAATAGACTATCGGCCACAATTCAAGGCGGTCGGCACTCTTTCTGCCGGTCAAGACAAAATTCTTGCGAAGACAGGTTTGACAAAGATGAGGCGGTGCATGGTATTGGATTTTTGAGCATATTTATGCATGGCCAATGCTTCCTATCATGAATAGGACTCAAGGAAACATGGCTCTTGGTTCTAGGGCTATCAATTGTGCACCTTGGTGCATGATAGCCTAAGATACCAAGGTTGCATTTCAATGTAAAAATGCATGCAACACAACAATGATAACTAAGTCCCTATCATGCCAAAGTCAAGGGCCTTAGTGACATGGGAATTGAGGTGTGTTTTGTCACTTGGAATACAAACACCCCTCATTTCCCACACTTGGTTTGACACCCCAAACCAATTAATGAAATGCAATCCATGCAAACATGCATCAACAATGCAACATGACACAAAAGTGTAAGGCATGCCAAATGCTATGTAACACATCATGGGAAGTATACAATACTAAGCATGCACAATGCAAAGTGTGATACAAACATGAACACCTAAGGCAATAGGATTGTCTTATGTCAAGACCGTGTTGACTAAGCATGCAACACACATATACTAAACATGCAATGGTAGACTAAGCTACAATGGGACAGCCCTCAAACCTCCCTAAAACAGTGGCAAAACATGCCCAAAATAATGACCAAAACTCATGCAAGCATGCAAGGCAATAGGCCCAAAACCAAGGGCACCAAAGAGAGTACCTTACTACCATTATCAAGGTCACTCATGGCATGCATCTAACAACCAAAAACAGACTTCTATCATGCAAAATGACACCCAAAACCCACATATGGCAGCCCCAAAATGTATTAATCATGCAAGCATACACAATGCCAATTCCTAGACATAAAAGGGGACGCCTTTGAAGCATGAAAATGGTCACATATGTAAACATACACACATGATTTATGGACTGAAATATGGTCACAAATGATGCCAAATCATGAGGATGATCAATGTTGAACATGCTAGGAACCAAAATGCATGAGGCTTACAAGCCTAGAATACAAAACAACCATGTCAAGCACACTATACATGGCAAAATCAGTAGCTCACAGCCCTTATACATGGTAATATGATGTTAATACCCTTATGGAACCAAGCTAAAACATGCAAAGAACATGGCCTAGATGCATGGCATATTTCTAGGCATAAAAGAGCATTTCAAAGCAAGTATAAGAGGCATGTTAAAGGCTATAAATCTAACCTAAAACAGAGGCATAACACATCATATGGACCACAAATATGCTCTGAAATGAAGCCAAAACCAACCAAGCACACATGCTATTCTTTAGGCCAAGAACAAAGGCAAACGAAGGGCCAAGGGGGAGAGGGGTGTCCCTCCCCTATATGTGACCTAAAATCATCTTCCTCACCACTGAAAACCCACTAGTTTTCAGTGGTGAGAAGACCAAAAACACCAAGTAAGCAAAACTTCAAGAAAAGACACTAAAAGGACCAAAATAAGGCCTAAGGAGGTGAGTTTTCACTCAAACCAAAAAGTGACCTTAATGAATGTTCTTGAGCAAGTAAAAACAAGATTTTTTTTATGTAATGTACAAAGCTTAAATCACAAAGCAAGAGGGGTAGAAACTAGTTGCAAGAATAGGGAAACTAAAGTAAAGAGTTTACCCTTGAAGATCCCTTGAAGAATAGGTGGTCCAGCCACTCTCTAGTGATCAAAGTCAGTCCAAAACTTCAACAAACAACCTCCCAAGTCTCTCAATCTCGAGCTAAGGTGTAACGGTGTGTGTAATGGTGCAAAAGTATGGTAAAACACACATTTTAGGCTTAGAACACACACACACAAGGATGAGAGATGGTAAATATAGAGAGAGAGGTATATGAGCTCTGGTTTTTAGTCTCTCAAAGTGGCTAACCCTTAAGCCAAGAAGACAAGGCCTCCTCTTATAGAGGAGGCAATCTTGTAAGCTTAGCAACTAAGCAAACAAGAGGTTCATCCCTCCATACACGTGTATGGAGGGGAAGAGAGTGTGATACAGCTGCCTAAAAATATCTCCAAAAAGCAATTTGTAAAGTGCAGTGGTCGGCAAAATGGTCATTTGCCAAAAAGAGTGCCGACCGCACAAAATAGTGCCGACCGCACAATATAGTGCCGATGGAAACAACAACCACCAGTGGCCTCTAGCCACTTGGGTGGTGTGTGGGGATGCTGAAGGCATTCCTGCCCCTCAAGGCAAAACACAAGTGTTTGGTGCAAAACCAGACACAAAGCGGTCAAGTTCGGAGGTCTGAGGCGGTATGCGTGGCGAGAACTCCGGGAACTCCAAACAAACACAAACATGGGTAATCACCGAGTGTTCAAGCGGTGACGTCCAAGTCTTGAGGACGGTCAAAAATGGGGTGTCTACAGTTGCCCCTCTTTGACAGAACTCGGAAGTCATAACGATGACGGGAGTGAATGTCAAAGCCCAGAGATGACTCATTCACTTATGATCATGCAAAGAAAGCTGCAAAGAAAGCTGTAAGCAAGACAAACAGGGTATGCGCCCGAAGGCAGGGGCAAAATGCAAGACGATGCAAGAAGCCGAGCATAACTTATGATCATGCAAAGAAAGCTGTAATGAAGCACACATGCGACAGTTATAAGCTAGCATATGCCAATCTACACTACAATGCAGAAAGGATGTAAGGGAATTATGCAATTCTCAAAACGTCTCATGCGGAGGATACAATACCTATGCGGCCCGTCCGGTTGCACCGGCCTCAAATGAGCCGTACATACAATATCGTGCCTGCAAAGAAAGTAAACTTAACAGGTACGATTTTGTTAGTAACATGTATGACAAGGCAGTCGGAAGTGTGTGATAATGCATGCAATGTGTGCAGCAGGATAGTAGGATTGAACACATGTGAGTAAAGCAATGCACGTATGCACGCAATGTGTATGGAAAGAGAACTTGAACACATGTGAGTAAAGCAATGCACGCATGCACGCAATGTGTATGGAAAGAGAACTTGAACACATATTGGTAAAGCAAAGCACGCGTACAATGCAATGTGTATATATAGAAACTTGAACACATATTGGTAAAGCAAAGCACTCATACAATGCAATGTGTATATAGAGAAACTTGAACACATATTGGTAAAGCAAAGCACGCATACAATGCAATGTGTATATAGAGAAACTTGAACACATATCAGTAAAGCAAAGCACGCATACAATGCAATGTGTATATAGAGAAACTTGAACACATATCAGTAAAGCAAAGCACGCATACAATGCAATGTGTATATAGAGAAACTTGAACACATATCAGTAAAGCAAAGCACGCATACAATGCAATGTGTGTATAGAGAAACTTGAACACATATCAGTAAAGCAAAGCACGCATACAATGCAATGTGAATATAGAGAAACTTGAAATTGAACATGGTAAAACATGATGTTGAAATGCAACGTATTGTAACACAGTATAATTGAAATTGATTTATGGAATTCACAAAATATAAAAAGATACGGGAAGGGACATCCTTCGCATGTTCCGAGCATCGCTCACAAAAGTTGTGGTACGAGGTCAACTCGAAGCTCCACTTATGTTCTGAAGGCGCCATTTCTTGGACTGCCCTAAGTGATGAAGGTGCCAAACCATACAGTTAACCCGAACAAGGGCGCGAAAGGTACGATGACCGAAAGGGGGAGGTTACCGGTGTCAAGCCCAACACTCTGCTACCCTGCTATTCTTCTACTTTACTTTCCTTTTTACTAGGAGTTTAAGCACATTGCACTGCCTCGGGCAGGTTTTATTTCTCAAAAGCGTTTGTTTTTTTTTTTGGAAACATATGATGGAAATGAAACAGCTGTTTGTTTAAGAGATGTTGCATTTGCGCGTTCTATGCATCGCATCGCAAGGCATCACGCAACAATGTGACTGAAATCGAAACTGTGTTTTGAAAACAAAGCATCGCATCGTAATAATCAGGTAGTAAACCAATTACAACTCGATAAGCAAAACAGGGGAACTCAGCAAACTAGCCAAATGCGAGTACACCTTGATAAACATTACAAAGACTTAAAGAGAGTGAAATACAACTCGATAAGCAAATATGCAACAACTCGATAAGCAAATGGGCGCGCCCTCGTAAGAATTGATCACTGGAGGGTATCGAAAATGGTGGGATCTTCCAAATTCCTAGCATAAACAGCTCATAGGACAAGGAAGAGGACCACCGGCCGAACAGAAAGGCCACCGGCCTTGGGGAATGGCCGTCGGCCAAAAAGATGATCCACCGGCCAAGACAGATGGCCGGTCGGCACTATAGTCGGCCGGTCGGCACTTAAAATGTCAGCACCAGCAGAATGTTGACATGTGTCCTCCACTCAACCTTATCTTCTTCAAAAGGGTCTCAACTTCATGGTTCTCTTCATTTCCACACTGATTTACTCCAAATGGAAGAATTTCTTGCCCAAAATCTAACAACTTGGATTAACAACTTGGATGGCTCGGAAAAGCTGAATTTCCGGGCTTTCGGCATAAACGCACTATTCACTTTGCGCCGTACCCCGCTGCATTTTCCATTCCTCCATGCCGCGGCAAGGTTTTGGAACCCGGTAACACATGTCTTTAGCTTTAGCGGGCAAGAGGTGTGTCCCACTTTTGAAGATTTCCAAGCTCTAATGGAATCTGAACGTAATGAGGAGATTCTCCCCCAACTCAATTTCGGCCATGCCCGAGCCTTAGGACGGATGTGTGGCTTTACCATGCACAATTCTCGATCTCTGATTCGCGACGGAATGCTGGACATTCCTAGCCTGGTTCATCAGTTTTCTGATATGGGTGACCGTAGTGACCATTATTGGCAAGGCTTTCGATGGCATGCCCTCTGTTTGTGCATGCTATCTCATTTCCTGTTCGTCTCTGGTTCCGGGGGGTCTAGTGTCCGGTTGATAGAGGTTGCCCAAGGCTTGAAGGAAGGCAAAAGCTGCATTGCCATGACTCTGGCTGAGACGTTGCTGGGTTTAGACGCCTTTTACCATCGAGAGACGACCAGATTAGCAGGGAGTCCACTATTACTGCATGTAATATTTCCCACCCAATCTCACATTTATGTCTGCTCACACCACTCGGCTCTCGAGCTCGATTTTTCTTCACAAAACCCTTTTCTCACTTGTTCTCTCATCATACATCTCTCTATTCTTTATTCTCTCATTTTTCATCCCTCCCCAGGTATGGTTGATGGATAAATTGCGGGTTGTGGACTCTTGTCCGGCTTACTCAGCTCACGGTTACTTCTTTCGGCAACGCCTAGTCGACGCCCTTGATGAGGGCTGGTGGTTCGAGTGGATGTGCAATTCGTCCGCAGACCGCATTGCGTGGCGTTGTCCTTGGCTCAATCTCCCGGCAATGAGCTATAGCATGTTCCAGGACACTGGGATTCGCTTGATTGGCCTAACTCACTGTGTCTTCTACTTTCTATTCCGTATCCTGCGCCAGTTTGGTCATGACCAGACTTGTCCACCAGAAGGGATAGAGTATCCGACTACATTCACAGTCCGAGGTGTGCAGCATTCGACAGGCAGCCGCGTGGAGGACTAGAGAACTCCTGCCTCCCGCCCCTACTTTCAATTGTACTTTGTCTGATGAGTGCTTAGATTGGCTCAATGAAGAGGCACAGGAAGGGCCCACTTTGGCATCAGAGGCTTCGACCAGCTCCGGGAGGGGGCGCAGGGACATTTGACTTGACCATGCCCCGGGTTTATTGCTTTACCAGTACTTTCAAGTTTTCTTTATGAATGTAATAAAAAGCAACTTCGATTGTATGTAAGAGCAAGAGAACTCTATTTGAAATCAATGAAATTGAAGGTTGTGGTACTGAAAATTTTCCGTTTTGGTCCAGAAATGGTCTTAGTTGTAAAAAGATTTATTTGAACAAAGTCATCTTCATCAAAAATTTTCAAAACTATTTTCGATATGGATCAGAACTGGACACGCCTGAGATCTGTCGCTGAGATGTACAAACCCAGATCCTAGCAACTGGAAAGTTGCCCCTTGTCTGAATGGTACCGCGGCACTGTATGGCAACGGAAAGTTGCCCCTAGTCTGAATAGCATTGTACCAGAGATTGCGACAAATGCTGATGGACAAAGATGACCGAGATGATCAAATGGACAAAGTTGATTGGGGAAGAATTTATGGCTGAACTTCAGGATGAAGCTGTCTATGTATCCCGAATACGGGAATCAAGCCTTACGTAGTTCAGGCTTGGGTTCACTCGAGTATTTTCACTCTCCTTTTGCGCTCTAACTTTTGCCAAGGCCGCCCTTTGCGGGTTTTCAACCTTGCGAGCTCAGTTTTTATACTTTCTAATTTTTTTGTGCTCTGAATTTTGCCTAGGTCGCCCTTTTAGGTTTTCGGCCTAGCGAGCCTCTCAGGGGTAATATTTCTTCAACTTGTCCATGTTGATCGGTTGGGAGAACTCTAGGCCATCTAGGTCCATCAGAACCACAGCTCCACCTGACCAGATAGACTTGATGATATAGGGACCCGTCCAATTAGGTCTGAACTTTCCCCTTGGGTCGTGGATGGGAGCTCGGTTGTCTTTGAGTACCAAATCTCCTTCCTTCAAATTCCTGGACTTAACCTTCTTGTTAAAACCCCGGGCGATTCTGCGTTGATATCCTTGGACATGGTACAGTGCTTTTAATCTCCTTTCATCAAAGAGCATGAGTTCCTCGAATCTGCTCTGCTGCCAATCTGCCTCGGCCATCTGACACTCAGCCAGTACTCGTAAAGACGGAACCTCAATCTCTATGGATAGAACGGCCTCCATCCCATATACCAAGGAATACGGAGTTGCCCCGGTAGAAGTTCTAATTAAAGTTCGGTAGCCCCATAGAGCAAACGGCAATTTATCTGGCCAGTCCCGATAGGTTTCCACCATCTTCTGCAGTATGTGTTTGATGTTTTTGTTGGCGGCCTCAACTGCTCCGTTGGTCTGCGGCCGGTACGTGGATGACTTATGAAAAGCCACATTATACTTCTCTAACAAATCAATCACCTCCTTCTTGAAGTGAGAACCATTGTCCGAAATGATTTCATTCGGGACTCCATAACGGCAGATAATGTTGTTTCTGATAAACTTTGCGACATGCGAAGCCTTCAACACAGCATAAGATTAGGCCTCGACCCACTTTGTAAAGTAATCTATTGCTACTAAGATAAACTCATGCCCATTCGACCCCTTGAATTCTGACTCAATCACATCGATCCCCAAATCGAAAACGCCATGGCGATGTCATGTTGTACAACTTTTGACGGGATATTCATGCGGTTTGCGTGAATCTGGCATTTGTGGCATCGCCGAACAAAGCCGATACAATCTTCCTCCATGGTAGACCAGTAGTAGCCTTGTCTGAGGATCTTTCGTGCCAGCATCACCCCATTCATATGTGCCCCACATTCTCCTCCATGGATGGCCTCCATCAGGCGTTTCGACTCTTCGGCTTCCACACACAGCTTGTGCATTCCCAGATGACCTCTTTTGTACAACTTACCCCCGCAGATGATAAACTGAACAGCCATTCTTCTGATTGCCCTCTTGTCCTTGGCATTTGCCCCTCGTGGATATGCCTCCTTTTCCAAGAAGTTCCATATATCGTGATACTAAGGGTTGTTATCCTGCATTTCATCTATGGCAGAGATTGATTCGTAGGCAGGTGCAAATTTCTGGTCAATAATGACTGGACGCATCCGGACCCCAGATGGGATGTCTATCATGGAAGATAGAGTTGCTAGCGAATCTGCAAACCTATTGTTCTCTCTTACTAGGTGAGTGAAATTTAGCTTTTCAAACCGAGGGATTAGCAAATCCAAGGTCTGGTGGTAAATTATCATCTTTTCCTCCTTGACTTTCCAGTCTCCTTTCGCTTGGGACACAACTAGGTTCGAATCCCCAATGACGTCCAATCGCCTTGCCCCCAGTTCTAGGGCAGCTTCTAGACCGACAATACATGCCTCATACTCTGCCTCATTGTTCGAGACTTTGAACCGAAGCTTGAATGCTAAAGGGATACGGGAATCGTCAGGTGCTATCAGCAACACTCCTATCCCGTACCCGTATTGATTTGACGCTCCGTCAAAGTACATCGTCCAAGTTTCATCGTCGATGTGCAGAATGGCTTCGTCTGGGAATAGGTACTCAACCGCTTTATCCCCTTCAACCGGGTGGTCGGCAAGGAACTCTGCCACTGCTCTTCCTTTCACGGACTTGTGCGTCACATACTTGAGGTCAAATTCGGAGAGCAACAGCAGCCAACGAGCTAGCCTACGTGCGTCTTTGGTTTCTCGAAAAGATATTTGATGGGATCAAGTCGTGAAACCAACATTACAGAGTGAGCTAACAGGTAGTGCCGCAGCTTCCTGGTAGCCCATACCAAAGCCAGACATGCCTTTTCCAGCGGAGTGTAGCGGGTCTCGTAATCGAGCATCTTCTTGCTCAGATAGTAAATGGCCCTTTCCACCTTATCTTCCGACTCTTGTGCGAGCATACAGTCCATTGTAGTCTCAGTTACTGACAGGTACAATATCAACGGCTCCCCCGGCTTTGGTGGTGACAACACGGGCGGATTCTGTAGATACTCTTTAATCTGTTCAAACACAGCTTGGCATCGACCGTCCCAATGGAACTTCTTTCCTTTCTTCAGAAGACCAAAAAGTGGTTCACAAGTTAAGGTTAGTTTAGAGATAAACCACCTTATGAATTGCACTTTACCCAGAAAGCCTCGCACCTCCTTTTCAGTCATTGGTGGGGGCATTTCTAAGATGGCCTTGATTTTGGAAGGGTCGACCTCGATGCCCCTCTGTGTAATCAGAAATCCTAGCATTTTTCCCGCTGTAACACCAAACGTACATTTTTGAGGATTCAGCTGCAGCCTAAATTCCCTGATCCTTTGGAAAAACTTTTGCAAAGCGGTGTAGTGGCCCTCTCTTTCTTTGGACTTGACAATCATGTCGTCCACATACACCTTGACCTCTTTATAGATCATGTCATGTAATATTGTAGTTGCAGCCCGTTGATATGTAGCCCCAGCATTCTTCAGCCCAAACAGCATTACTCTGTAACAATATGTACCCCATGGGGTGGTAAAAGCAGTCTTCTCCCGGTCTTCGGGTGCCATTACTATCTGATTATAGCCTGAAAAGCCATCCATGAACGAAAGCAAAGCATGCCCCGCTGTGAAATCTACCAATTCGTCGATATGCGGCAAGGGAAAGTCATCCTTCGGACTGGCTTTGTTCAAATCCCCGAAGTCCACACATACCCGAATTCTACCATCCTTCTTCGGCACTGGAACAATGTTGGCCAGCCAAGTCGGGTATTCGGATACCAGCAGGAAGCCTGCGTCAATTTGCTTGGTGACCTCTTCCTTGATTTTAATGGCCCAGTCAGGGCGAATCCTTCTGAGTTTCTGTTTGACAGGTCGGGCCTCAGGGTCAAGAGGGATCCGGTGCTGTACAATCTCAGGATCGATTCCAGGCATGTCTTCGTAGGACCACGCGAAAACATCTTTGAAATCGTTTAACAAAGTGACTAAACGCTCGCATTCCTCCGAAGACAACGTGGACCCGATCTGGACCAGCCGCGGGTCCTTCTCAGTACCAACGTTCACGGTAGTGATTTCATCCATTAAGGTTTAACAAACCTCTCCTGCTCTTGCTCAATTAATCGTTGCAAAACCGGAGGAATTTCGTCCTCGTCGTTTTCATCAAAATTTTGAAAGTCCTGATTTAAGCAATAAACCAAAGGCATAGAAAAGTACTCGGAAACCACAGTCACCTCATTTTCATTAGATACATTCAAACTGTCCAATTCTTCTATTACAACAGACTCAAAAGAGAAAGAAAAAGACGACCTGGACAGGACTGTGGCATCCGGGTTATCACCCCTAGGAATACCAGACTTAGACTCAAACGAGCTGGAACCTGATTCCGACTCACAAGACTCGGTGGAATCAGATTCTGGCTCACTACCTGACCCGGTGCTGCTTGACAAAAATCCCTCCTCGTACTGCCAGGTGAGGGAGGGTGCGATTGATGCATCCAAAATAGCTAATGGTAGGCCCGCAGCCGTTTCATCTCCGATCATGGACACCGAGGAGTCATCCCCCAAGCACAACTGATTGATCAAAGGATCTGAAAGTAGACATGCCAGTGCTACCCCCATTTCAAACTCTGTGTCCGCAGACTCCAATTCCTTGCTATGTTCAACCTCAACTGTCGGGTCTGTCTGCTCTTCAGCAACATCATCCCCAGATAACTGCAAGTCGAAGAAAATTTCAAATCCCGGCATGCGTTTCTTTTCTTTATTCAGCCATGGCTCCGGAAAACCACAGAATGGGAAGGCTTCCCCCTCCCGGATGAAACGTCCGTTCAAGGTACCCCGGATGGGCCGATGCATCAATTCAAAAGGTTTCCCCATCAGTTTTGCTTTGGCTCTTCCAGCCACCTCTTTTCCTTTTCTTATCCAATCTTCCTTGGTGGGCAGGTAACCCAAGCCGAAGGTGTGAGGGTTGTGCGGCACTTCGGCCAACGTTGCAATGCCCTTATGACCACTCTTCCCTAATCCCATCCCGGGGATGTATTGGAGTTTGTTCATGAGGTACACTGCTTGGGCACTAACATATATCCCTTCATTAGCGGCCATGATATTCTGTACGACCTGAGCCTCAGCCAAGGTAAAACCTGATATGAATACGTCCTCCATGCCATGCTCGATTTCTAGAACAGGCGTGGATACCTCGGGTGGTGGGTAGATTGATGAATTCCCGAAAACGATGGCTACTCCCTTCCCGTAGGGGTATTTCACCATTTGATGCAAAGTGGATGACACTGCCTTCACCTGATGCAGCCACGGCTGCCCCAAAAGCAAATTAAAAGTCGCGGGAACTTCTAGGACGTGGAAATCTATCTCCTGTCGTCCCGGCCCAACCTTTGTCTGAACTTTAACCGTTCCCATCACTTCTCTACTTGTATTGTCAAATGCCGGATGACTTGAAACATTGGTATGAAATCTGCGGTTTTCAAGCCAATTGCATACTGGCCCTTCTTTGAGACGTTGATGGCGAACCCGGTATGTCGGCAGTACCACCGGTATCCACTTATCTCTACATTCCACGGAGATGTAGAGAGGTTTATTGTGATTTGCGCCCTCAGGCGGAAGTTCTTTATTCGAAAAGGTCAACGTCGGGGATCCTCCTCCCGGGAAGACCAGTCCAACCAGCTGCTCTGGTGTAGTTTCTATGGAGAGTTTGGCCTTATCCATGGCTGTCAAAATAGCCTGCCTGTGTACTCGCGAGGCCATGAGCAATCCCCAAATGGAGATGTCTGCTTGTATCGTTTTCAACTGTTTGAGTACGGCTTCTTCCTCAAGTTGCTTCTCCTTTTGCTTCTCGACTTCCCTATCCTTCCCTGAGGCCTCTAGTTGATCCAAGTGTGGGGGTTTGAAATATCGCCCACTTCTCGTCATGTGGTCGACCTCTCCAAGGTACCAAGTGTTATCGGGTTGGTTATCCCCCCAATCTTCATCCGTGTGGGCAAGACATAGGTCCTCATCTTCCCACCACATTCCATCAGCGGCCGACAGACACTTGTCCGGCCCTGGTATGACTGTTCTTGCGCTCACAACACCTTCCATCCACATGCCTGCAGTATTCTCGGTTCCTGTGCACACAGCAACTTCAACTCCCACATGGGCCTTTGCTTTCCTAATTCTCTCAGAATCTTCAAAACTTACTTGTTCTGACACAACTGGCTGTTCAATCATCTCCGTACTCAAAATGTTCCAATCTTGGGCGAAATTCTTGGCACCGGCGCCCTCCGGTGATGTATTCTGCTCTTCGACCCTTCCGGCCGTCGCTGATATTCTCATTCCTGCTGAACTCTGCTCTGCTTGAAATTCTCCTACCACATCGGGCTGATCGTCCAACCACCCGGTAGCTTCGGCTGAATCCTCATAATCGAACCATGCAACTACTGCGTCTTCTAGGTATTGGTCACTGTAAAATTGGAGATTGGCCAGGTCCTCCTCCGCAGCTGTTACATCATTTGTTCCTTGTCCCGGACTATCCCCTTGGATCATACACAACTCTCCCCCTGTTGGCAATTCTATCCCGGGCCTATCCTGGCCTATTGACGAAATGTAGTTACTCGGACTGTATGTCTTCCCAACGTAACTCCCAGATTCCGCAGACTCTGATTCAACAACTCCTTTTTTCTTCGGGGTCTCCTCTCTCCTGTTCTCGGCGGTCACCACCACTGGCTTAGGTTGGGTTACGGAGATATCCATCATGCACAAGTCGGTGCAATCGGGGAGGAACACCTCTGGTTTAAGCAAGTGGGTGGGTGTGATATAGATACTAGGGTCGTAGGACACGGCCCTAGTATGGATGAAATTAAGTCTTTTAGGTGGTGGAGCTTGGTTATGTGCAGGGAGCGGATTTGTAGTAACATTGGGCTTCTCGGGAGGCAAAATCACCCCGTTATCGATAAGGTCTTGAATTTCATGGCGTAACCGATAGCACTGGTCGGTGTCGTGACCGTGCTGTTGGTGAAATGCACAATACTTGGCTGGGTTATGGGTGGGGGGAAGTTTTTTTGGTAGGGGCCGCGGCTCCAGGGGCTTCAGGTGCCCTTTCTTGATCAAAACCCCCAGAGCTTTTGATAGGGGCATATAGAGTGTAGCGAAAGTTCTGGTGTTTCTGGGTGGGTATTTAGTAGTTTGCGGGTTGCTTCCGGACGCACCGGAGAATGGCGAAGCTGCCGTATTTCTTTGTGGGGGGTTAGTGGTGACCATGCTCACTTCGGAGGTTCTCGTAGTAGATGCGCCACACGGGCCCGCATTAGTGTTGCGGTTGAAGGTCCTTCGGGGTTGCTCCCGATCATTATCAATCCAGCCTTGCTTCAAGGTATTTTCAATCTGCACCCCCATTTCATGTAGGTCAGAAAAAGTGGGAAATGGGACTACTATCATCTTTTGCATCAACTTCGGCTGTAGATTGCGCACAATCATCCGAATCTGGTCTTTGTCCGTAGGCCTCAAGGTCATCATCGAAGCCTTGGCCCTCCATCTGGTTACGAACTCTGAAAAACTCTCCTTAGGCTCTTGCCTAGTTGTCTCGAGATCACGGGTCGTAATCTCAATCTGTGTGTTGTATGAGTACTGTGCGATGAAGGCCTCAGCCATTTCGTCCCAATTTCTCTTGACGTCATCTTCTAGCTTGGCATACCACGCGGATGCCACACCTGACAAGGTCCGGCCAAATAAAGACAACTTCTGAAGCCTGCTGAGGCCCATTGGCCTTAGAACGTCCGAAAACAGTCTTAAGTGTACCATGGGGTCCCCGGACCCATCAAATCGATCAATATGAGGCATTTTGAATCTGTCGGGCAGCGTCACAGCTGCGTCAGTGTAACCATCTTCAATGTCGGGGATAGTCTTGACCCCTTGGGACTTCTTGAACAACTTTTCAAGCTTGCTCAACTTTAATGCGGTGGGATCAGTCTCGAACTCAAAGGGAGAGTCCGGTAGATTAGTGGGTGTTTTTGATAGCTGAGGTTGGATTTGAGGTAGGGTTGGAGGTGGGGGTGGTCCTGTGGGCGACTCAGTCGATCTGAACATTGGTTGTCTCCCGACATTAGGAGCTCTGGTGGGGAGGAACTTGATCTGGCGGATGCTCGGTTCTTTGCTCTAGCTCAGCAATTGTCTCTGCCGTTCCTACAATGTGGCTTTGTTCTGGCGAAATCACTGACGGACTGACATCGCTTTCATGCTCTCTTGAAGGTGGCGCACCATCTCCTCCAAACTAGCCATACTATCCTGCTCTGGTTGGATTACTGGTATATATTCCCTCTCTGTTGGTGACAGTAATCCGATCCTCTTGAACACAGTGGGGTAGATAAAGCCCTCTGGAATCGACTTTGTCTTGATGTCCTCTGCCTTCTTGACCTCGCTTTAATGGCGGGGGTAGCGAGTAGTACACTGGTTGTCCGTCTATCAGATCCTTAGATCGAAGGAGTCGACGGCCTCTAACCCAGGGTGCTTGGGGGATATCTATCGGGTCGGTAGCAATTGTGCTCAACTACCTAATAAAAAGATAAATAAAGCGTATAAATAAACAGAAAATCGGACAGCATAACAGCATAAAATAAATAACACACGGTTAGGTAACACGCTGAACTCGATACACTGTTCCTCAAATCTCGATCACATTTACGAATCATTACCCTAAGTCTCAATCTTGTACCTCTGGATAATCGATCCCCAAAATCATTACGGCTTTGTAGACACCCCATTTTTGACCGTCCTCGAGACTTGGACATCACCGCTTGAACACCCGGTGATTATCCATGTTTGTGTTCGTTTTGAGTTCCCGGAGGTCCCGACTGCGCGCCGTGCCTCAGGATCTCTTAACCGGTTTGTTCTGTGCTTGGTTTTCCACCAAGACTTGTGTGTGTTTGCATTTGAGGGTAGGGGAAGGCTCGTTAGCCATCCCTAGAACCCACCGGCTGCCTCATACCTCCACCGGCTCTCCCTTGTAGCCATCGGCACTATTTTATTCAAATCCTTGGCCGATCGGCCTTTGTATGATCTTGATGCCGGCACATTTTTGTGCCGGTGACTTTTTGGCGGCCGGTGACCCTTGAACCCTCGAGGATGGTGCATGCGGTGTGCGGTGGATTACACCATCACCACTCCCCGTGCATAGCATTGCACCCTTTGCACCTTTGCACCCTTAAAGCTTCTAGAAGGGTGACCCCTCTTGGCCAAGCTTCTTGGAGAAGCTTGGCCAGCTGTCTTGGCTTCCTTTGGAAGCTAGAAACCCTTTGCACCCTTTGAACCTTTTTGGTCTTGCTTAGCCATTAAGCTTAGAGCCCTTTTGTTGCCTATTTAAGCTTGTATTCATCTCCTTGGTTGGGGGTTAGAGATTTTAGGTCAAGAACCAGAGAATATACATACATTCTCTGATATATATCCATATATACCTATATCTCCCCTCCTCTCCTCTTGGGTGTGTGTTTTAAGCCCCAAATAGTGTGTTTTACCTCACTTTTGCACCATTACACACACTATTACACCTAGCTCCGAGATTGGAAGACTTGGAGGTTTGTTTTGAGTGACTTTGGACTGGTTTTGATCACTTGGAGAGGGCTGGACCACCTGTTCTTCATTGGTTCTTCAAGGGTAAGCTTGTTGCTTTAGATTCCCCATTCTTGCAATCTATTTCTACCCTCTTTACTTTGTGATTTTGAGTTTGTGTTTAAGACAAAAAAGTCTTGTTTTTACTTGTTCTTGAACCTTCATTAAGGTCATTTTTGGTTTGAGTTAAGCCTCATCACTTTAAGCCTTGTTTGGCCCTATTTGGTGCCTTTTTCTTAGGCCTTCTTGTTTTGGTGTTCTTGGATCTTCCCACTGAAAACCAGTGGGTTTTCGATGGTGAGGATGATATTTTCGAGCCTCATCTAAGGGAGAGACACCCCTCTCCCTTTGGTCCTTTGGTTGGCCTTTGTTTTGGCTCATAGCATAGCATGTGTGCATGTTTGCATTTGGCTTCATTTCAAGGCTTTTGGGACTGTTTTAGGTCATGTTTGACCTCTGTCTTTAGTTGGAATTATAGTCTCTAACATGCTTCTCATACTTCCTTTGAAATGCTCTCTTGTGCCTAAAAGAGTGTCATGTTTTGAGGCCATGATTTTTGCATGTTTAGGTTTAGTTCCATGAAGATACTAGCATTGTTTTGCCATGTTAGAGGGCTGTGAGCCACTGTTTTTGCCATGTTTGGTGTGCTTGAGGTGGTTGTCTTGCATATTGGCTTGTAGGCCTAGTTTGTATGAAGTCTTAGCATGTTTATCTTGTTTTGATCTAATGATTTGGCATCATTATAGGTGGTATTTCAGTCCCCATTTCATGTTCAAACACCTCCATTTATCCTCTCCTTCATGTCTTAGAATGTGGGTCTTTTATGCCTTAAAAAGAGCATTGTGCATGCTTCCATGATTAGTGTATTTTTGAGGGTGCCATGAGGGGATTTGGGTGTCATTCCACATGCTTAAAATCCGTTTTTGTTTGTTGAATGCATGCCATGAGTGGTTGTATGAATAATGTCAAATTACTCTCTTTGGTGTCCTAGACTTGGGCCCATTGAATAGCATGCTTGTGAGGCATTTTGATCATGTTGAGAGGCTCGTTTTGCCACTGTTTTTGGGAGTTTGAGGGCTGTCCTTTATGGCTTAAGTCCATTGTTGCATGCTTACTTCATGATTGTTGCTTGCTTGGTCAATGTAGCCTTGAATGTATGCTTGTTAGTTCCATGTTTAATTGGCCCATCTTGCATGCCATTGGTATCCTACATACTTTAGCTCTTTGCATGCTTAATATGATAGGTTGCATTGCATTTGAGCCTTGCTTGCATACTTGCATCTCATAGCTTGGTTTGGGGTTGTCAAGCCAAGCCTAGGATTGAGGGGAGTTCACATTTCAAGTGGTGTAACTCACCTCAATCCTTGGTCACTAAGGCCCTTGATCTCCATATGATAGGGACTTAGCCTTCATTTGTTGTGTTGCATGCATATTTACATTAAAATGAGCAATCTTGGTTCCTTAGGCTATTATGCATCAAATGCACAATTGATAGCCCTAGAACCAAGAGCCACACCCCCTTGAGTCCCTTAACATGATAGGAGGTGTTGGACATGCTCACATTTGCCCAAAAACCATGCCTATGCATTGCTGTCTGTTGCTGCTGCTGTCATCTGTCTGGTGCAGGAACTTTCTGCCGACCGGCATAAAATAGTGCCGACCGGCATTATTTTTGTGCCGATAATTACCAAGTCGACGGTGGCCCTTTGTAGAAGCCGATGACTACATTGCCTAGCCGGTGGGGGCATTCCACACCACTTGGGAGGTATTCCAGAATCTTGGGAATTTTTGGAGGCGGGGACGGTAAAAGCTGCAATGCCATGGCATAGGTTTTCCGGGCGAGTCGCGACGAGCATGCATCATTCGCGCATTCCGAGGCAGGGCTGAGGCCCCATTTATTTTATTTGTTTAATTTAATTTTGGTAATTAGAATTTGTAATAATTTATTTATTCGTTTCTTTCTTCGGTCTGCATTATTTATTTATTCGGTCCCTCCGAGTGAGGGCAAAAATGTAATAAGTGTGTGTGAGTGGGTGTATGTCTTCCAATCCCCACTTCTTTCTATCCCTTTTATTTACCTGCTTATGGTAGATTAAGGCACGTCTACTTTAGCATACCTTATGCAAAGCATGTTTGCATTCATTCATTTGTTTACATGCATCGGGCTCGGCACATCATACAAACTGCATCGTACTTTCAATTCCAAATTGAATACGTGTTATTTGTAGCATTCCATATTCCATGTTTAGGATAGCCGAGCCTGCCTAGATTACATCTTTGCATGTGTTGCAATAGACATTTCAGTATGCTTAGGTCCATGCATGGATTTCTAATAAGCTTCTGTTTTGGCTTGGAGTACTAGGTGAGCTTTTATGCTTTAGCATATCGCATGTGTGTGAATGTTGCCATGATAGCATACTTACCATGAGGATAAGTGCTTATGTGATATAACTGCATGAATGCCTGTGGATGGAGGTTGAATTACCTAAATTGGGACAACATATTAAAACTGTGAGTTTTAAAGCCCACTAGATAGTGGCAAAACCGTCTTTTCTAAAAGCCCGCTTGAGAGTGACAAAACCTGCATTTTAGCCTACTTATGAGTAGCAAGTCATTTTCAATACAAACTTACAATGTTTTGTTCCAACTTAGGCGATTTGGTCTATACTTGTTTCTTTGTCGCATAACATAGTAAATCTAGGCTAATAACCGAATAAGAACACGTAATGTTTTCAAGAGGATATCATGGTTAGTAGAGGCGGTCTTGGACGGGCGAAGGTGCTCACAGTGACCTTCCCGATCGTACCCAAGCTCCCGAGCCAAGTCAACTTTGGTTATAGCCGGACACGTGGCCTTGACCGAAGTCGGGGTTTCCTAAATTCCCCCATTTTAAAAATATTTAGGTGGCGACTCTGTAATCTGGCAAAGCAGTCCATGTTTGGCACTTCTTTTCAAAAATCAGTTTTTCTCAAAATGATTTGCCAGAGTTGGACTCTTTGGTTCAGAAAAGAGGATATCATGGTTAGTAGAGGCCGGTCTTCGGACCGGGCGAGAGGGGGTGCTCACAGCTGACCTTCCCCGATCGTACCCAAGCTCCCGAGCCAAGTCAACTTTGGTTATGACGGACACGTGGCCTTCGGCACCGAGTCAGGGTTTCCTAAATTTCCCATTTTAAAAATATTTAGGTGGCGACTCTGTAATCTGGCAAAGCAGTCCATGTTTGGCACTTCTTTTCAAAAAATCTGTTTTCTCAAACGATTTGCCGGATTTGGACTCTTTGGTTCAGATTTAGAACCGCAACAAAATCGAGTCCGAACTGTAGAGTGAAGCCCACGGGGGACGTCTACAGTTTCTGGCGACTCTGCTGGGGATTTAGAGAGCTTGACTCGAACTCGTGATATCCTATTTCGACTACACTTATGTGTTTCTTTGCATTGCATGTGCATTGGTGCGCCTAGGACACCGTGTTGGCCATCTGCTATTCTGGCGGTTCTTGGGAGGCTTGTCTTGTCAAGGCATGTCCGTAAGTGACGATTCTTGAACTCTGCCGATGTAGAACACAAACCCGGTTTTAAGGGCACCCTTCGACCATTCGACCTAGTGCATATTAATCCATAGTGACCATTCCAAACTAGGACGGGTTCCTTACGATTTTAGGTTGTTTGAAACATTGCGTGCGTAGTGAAACCCTAGCTCTCGACAAAATAGGGGCGAAACCACCCCAACATAGGGGTGTATTGGCTCTCATTTACTTGCTATGTGCTTTTAGAGTGTATCTCTGAGGAATGCATATATCAATTTGCAAGTCAGTATCGAACTGAGGGCACGATGTCGATTTTGAGAATCGATTATATCTGCGGTATCGATTCGATGATTTGGGGCAATAATTTCGAACGATGATCGATAATAGAATCTGATCGTTCAGCTTTGCTCGTATCCGTTCCAGTGAAATTGAGCTAAGATGCTGTCGGTTTTCTCTTTTGCTAGGTAGTCCTGGAACCATAGCTTCAGAAGGCTCCACTATCCTCTGGGTACATTGGATTTGCGTTGGTAGACTTTGTCGGGTCAGAGATTCAGTTTGCCAAAGGCAGAGTAAAAAGGGCTAGTCAGGCACAGACCACCAGTACAACAGCTACCGAATCAGTGATCTTTGAGCAGTCAGGTTGAGATTTCTGAGCCTATTGCAGACACAAATATATCGGTTGCTCAGTTAGATCAGGACAATATGTCGAGTCTGGAAGAGATGGTGCGCCAACTCCAGGATAGTATGAAAACCATGCAGCAAGACGGTATGCATCAGCGAAATTCGCCAAACAGCGAGGTGGTCATAGCCCAACAAGCGAAGACAATTGCGAGCTAGAACAACAAGCGGAGCATCTGCCGCATCAAGCTCCTCCACCACCGGGGTTCGGACACCGGAAACACCCAATGTCCAGGAAGGTCGGACATTCCAGGAGCGACTCGCCCCAATTTTACCCAAGAATCCAAAACACCTACCAATCTCGGACTCTCCCTTTGAGTTCAAGACGGACCCCATGGCAAGGTGATAAGTTGGAAAAAGATGTTAAAGAAATCCCAAGGAGACAAGTCCATTCCCGACATAGAGGATGGATATCTGACAGACCTTGTTGTGATCTTTGCGGATCGGTTCAAGATGCCACAAATCGATCGATTTGATGGGTCGGGACCCCATGGTGCACTGAGGTGTTCTCGGATATCTTAAGGCCGATGGGCCTGACCGGACTCTGAAGATGTCTGTTTGGCGAACCTGTCGGTGTGGCGGTCATCCTGGTACCTGGCCCGAAGACGATGTTAAGAAGAATTGGGATGAGATGGCCGAGGCTTTTGTTGATCAATACTCCTACAATACACAAATTGAGATTACAACCCGTGATCTCGAGGCGACTAGGCAAGAGCCTAGGAGAGTTTTTAATTTGTAACGGATGGAGGCCAAGGCTTCGATGATGACCTTGAGGCCTACGGACAAAGACGGTCCGGATGATTGTGCGCAATCTACCGAAGTTGATGCAAAAGATGATAGTAGTCCCCTTCCCCACCTTTTCGGACTTACATGAGATGGGAGTACAAATCGAGGGCCGCTATAACGCAAGGCCTTATTGACCCGGGAAAAGGAAGCGACCAGAGGGCATTTACCCATGATCGAATCGACCACCGGTGGTGACACAATTTGCTATAACTTCAGACATGGGCATGGTCACCACTACCACACAAAAAATGACCACCCCATTCATCGGTGCATCCGAAACTAGTTCACAAACGGCCAAATACCCACCTCAGGGCCAAAGGGTGTTTACTCCACTGTACGTGTCTCTGTCAACGGCCCTGAGGGCCTTGATCCAAAAGGGGTATCTGAAGCCACTGGAGCCACAACCATTACCAAAGAAACCCCCTCCCTCACATAACCCAGCCGATTACTGTGCCTTCCATCAGCGAGCTGGCCATGACACTGACATGTGCTTTCGTCTTCGCCATGAGATACAAAATCTGATCGACAACAAGGTCATCACCATGCCAGTCGTGCAAAGTCTATCGGCATTTGATCAGTGAACCTGTGGGGGATAATGTGACCATGTGATCGGGGGATGAACCACCTGCGGATGGCACTCGATTTACTCCGGATGTGGCGTTTGGCACGCATTGTTTTGAGCATTTGTGAATGCAAATTTTTTTTTCGGTTTCTGACTTGGGTATTGGGTCAGTTTTGTTGTGTTGCTTTGAGTCAGTCTCTTTATTTTGAGTCAGTCTTTTTATTTCAGGTCTGTCTTGTTGTAACGAGTCAGTCCTGTTTTGCTTCAAGTCAGGTGATTCCAGGAATGTTACCTCGGACATCACTATCGTGTTTTGTGTTTGTCTTTTTTGCTTTCTTTTGAGTCTGTTTCTGCCAGGGAGCCAGTTGTGCCAACAGATTTTGAATGGAACAGCAGTGATTTTCACATTCTTGTGTTTGCTTCTGCCGTGTGCCAGTTGTGCCAGAAATTCTAAATGAGATGGCAGTATTTGACTAAGAACTCTGTCTTTTCTGTGCCTTGAAGTCATTGTAATGACCTAAGTTTTCAAAACTTTTTCAAACACTGTGGTGAAAACGAAGAGGAAGGAATTCCTCGGGATTTGCAAAACTTTGATCAAATGAGAGAAAGAGAGGCGTGCTAAGCCCTTAATGAATGAAATCATGCTTGTTAGTGTAGTCTTTGGGAAGGATCCTAGCTTTGATCCAGTTGGTTCTACACTATCTTGGTATGACGATTAAATCGCTTTCTTAAAAACTTTCAAAAAATGTTTTGCGCGGTCCTGCGAAGACATGTGTGGAATTGCTCTTGAGATTGTGCAGCTTAGGATCGCTCTCAGCCTCGAGACTCGAGTCCTTGCCTTCAAACCTTGAACTCGCATTTAGAATGTTCCAAGGTCAATCACAATATGAGGCTTGTGTGGCCAGATTTGAAGCAGCCCTCGAACAAGAGGCACCAAAGTCAGATCAGGAAGGTCAGACCTCATCAGAAGAAGCTTGCGAAGCTAGAACGGAAACACCCCTCGAACTAGGGGCAAAAATGTCCGATGTGCTCGAAGAGCCGAAGATGGATCCTTCTGCAAATCGATACAACAGTCACTCTTTTGGATACAGATGGCTTCAATCTCAAAAAACCATTTGGCATGGACTTGTTACACTTTTACCCTTTGAGAGGCTCGCTGGGCTGAAAACCTGGAAGGGCTACCCAGGCAAAAGTTAGAGCAAGCAAAAAATACATACAAAAAATATATACAAAAAAAAGAAAAAAGAAAAAGAAAAAGAAGCTCGCAAGGTCGAAAACCCGCATCGGGCGCCTTGGCAAAAGTTAGAGCCTAAAAGAAAAAGAAAAAAATAAAAAAATGAAAAAGAATTGAAAAGAAAGAAAAAGAAAAAGAAGCTCGCAAGGTCGAAAACCCGCAATAGCACCTTGGCAAAAGTTAGAGCATAAAAGGAGAGGTTAAATACCGAGTGTACCTTAACCCCGAACTCGTGGGCTTGATTCCCATGTTTGGGATCGTGAGCAACTTCATTACGAAGTCGACCATAAACACTTCAAGTTCGATTGTGTCCATGCAATGGTTCGGCCATCTTTGTCTTCTCTGTATCCAGAGTCGGTTGTGTTCATCGCTCAGGATTGACTACAATGTCTTTGCGGCATCATCCAAACAAGGGCAACTTTCCGTTGCCATTCAAAACGCCGCAATGTCATTTCAAACAAGGGGCAACTTTCCGTTTGCCATGCGATTAATCCTTTAGACAAGGGGCAATTTTCCATTGCTATGGGTCCGAGGTTGTGCATCTCAAAGAGTTGGTTCCCTGCTTGTTGAGCGGTGGCCGTTTGCAAAAACAGTTTTTGAGAATTTTTACTGAGGTTGACTATTCCCTCAAGAAAATCATTCCATTTTTCCAAAACTGGACCATTTTCTTGGACCCAAAAAAGGAAAATTTTCAGTGCTTACAACCTGACTTGCATGATTTCAAATCAAAAATCGAATAAGCATGTTAATCTAACTTTCATGTTGGTCAAAATTGTTTTAAAACAAAAAATGGTCAAAATAATGAACTAGGGGCACAGTTGAGTCAGGCTTCCTGTCTTTCCCCCATTTTTCAACATACTTGCCAAGAAAGGCACTCTACCTGCCAGAAGAGGGCACAACTAAAGTCAGCAAAAAGGGCTAAAAGCTCTCTCGTCCTCCAAGCAGCGAGGTATCAAGACATGCGCGAAGCACAAATTGGAATGGGGCGAGATGTTCCACTTCCTCACCTGGACAGATCTAACCACGTCCAAACTCCCCGGCAAGGCATCATCAACCGATGTTAGCTACAGATTTGCTACACACCCAGTTGTGGCACAACCTCTCTGTGGGAAAATTCACTGCTGTGTGCAGAAGAAAAAGAATCTAGCAGAATGCTAGGGGCAAGAGCCTGCAACTTCTTGTCTATCTACCAACCACTCTGGGAAGGGATAAAAAATTGAGAGATTGAAGAATAGAGAGATGTGCGTTGAGAGAAAAAGTGAGAAAAGGGCTTTTTCAGAAAAACAGAGCTTGAGGGCCGAGTGATGTGAGAATCACAAATGAGAAAGGGTGGGAAATAATACCTGGTGAAACAGGCTCCCTGTGCACATTTGAATCTTGTGTTTTGTTCTGTCTGCCTCGATTCTTGTTTTGAGTCGTTTCAAGTGTCAATAGATGTGTTTAGGTTGTTTACCTTTGTTTTGTTTGTTGAGTCTTTTTCGCTGTATTCAGTCATAGGCTCAATACCCGGTTAAGAACTTTTTTTCTTAAAAAAAAAAAAAAGAGAAATCAAATCACCTTGTGCTCAGAGTGCCGTGCCATTCTCCACATTTGTGCAAAACAGATTCGTTCCTTCATAAAACTGCAGGGCCCACCCCCGATAAGTGTGAACAGTAAAACCAGGACCTATCTGAAGCTATATGGTTCCGGACTGCAAGGCAAAAGCAAAAGAGGGAAAATCGAAGCATCTGAGTGTGTTTCACCTCCAGCAAATTTCGTGGGATGTACCCCGTCAAGCCTTGTCAATGCTCCGAAGTATGGGTGTGCCCCTACCTCAAGCTCAAAATTTTTCTGCGGAAGTATCAACTGATGTCTCCGATGCGTAGCTCATCATCGGTTAAACACGCAGTGTATCCTTTTGGAATCTATTGTGACTCCCCGAAGAGGTTAATCGGAGGTTGCGTTTGAATTGGTCCCATTAAGGCGTGTATTTTCTTATTCGACATTTTATTTCAAACACACTGTTGAGATTGCATCGAATATCGTTGATTATTATTGCAGAATGTGTATGCACACTCGTCCACTTGCATTATCTTGCATGTTCTAATTGCATTGTTATGCACCCACTTCATTTGCATCGTGATGCACATCCGATTGCATTGTTATGCACTCATTTCACTTGTATTTGTCATGCATGTTTCGCTCACATTGTTGTGCCCCTTTTTACTTGTATTGTTGCTTCTCCCTCTCTCGCGTGTACTACGCTGAGAGGTTTCTTTTGCTTTCCTCTTTCCTCTCTCGTGTGTACTACGCTGAGAGGCTTTTTCTTTCCTCTCTCGCGTGTACTACGCTGAGAGGTTTCTCTTTGTTTTTCTCTTTCCTCTCTCGCGTGTACTACGCTGAGAGGTTTCTTTTTACTTTCCCCTCTCGCGTGTACTACGCTGAGAGGTTTCTCTTTGTTTTCCTCTTCCCCCTCTCGCGTGTACTACGCTGAGAGGTTTCTCTTTGCCTCGCTTTCCTCTCTCGCGTGTACTACGCTGAGAGGTTTCTTTTTACTTTCCCCTCTCGCGTGTACTACGCTGAGAGGTTTCTTTTTACTTTCCCCTCTCGCGTGTACTACGCTGAGAGGTTTCTTTTTGCCTTCCCCTCTCGCGTGTACTACGTTGAGAGGTTTCTCTTTGTTTTTCTCTTTCCTCTCTCGCGTGTACTACGCTGAGAGGTTTCTTTTCGCTTTTTCCCTTTCTTCTCTCGCGTGTACTACGCTGAGAGGCTTTTCTCTTTCCTTTCTCGCGTGTACTACGCTGAGAGAAATTTTATCTTTCTTCTCTCGCGTGTACCACGCTGAGAGGTTTCTTTTGCTTTTCTCTCTCCTCTCTCGCGTGTACTACGCTGATGCGGTTTCTCTTTGCCTTTCCTTCTTCTCTTGCGTGTACTACGCTGAGAAATTTTATCTTTTTTTCTCTTGCGTGTACTACGCTGAGAAATTTTATCTTTCTTCTCTTGCGTGTACTACGCTGAGAAATTTTATCTTTCTTCTCTTGCGTGTACTACGCTGAGAAATTTTATCCTTCTTCTCTTGCGTGTACTACGCTGAGAAATTTTATCCTTCTTCTCTTGAATTACCTAAATTGGGACAACATATTAAAACTGTGAGTTTTAAAGCCCACTAGATAGTGGCAAAACCGTCTTTTCTAAAAGCCCGCTTGAGAGTGACAAAACCTGCATTTTAGCCTACTTATGAGTAGCAAGTCATTTTCAATACAAACTTACAATGTTTTGTTCCAACTTAGGCGATTTGGTCTATACTTGTTTGCTGTGCGCATAACATAGTAAATCTAGGCTAATAACCGGAATAAGAACACGTAATGTTTTCAAAAGAGGATATCATGGTTAGTAGAGGCCGGTCTTCGGACCGGGCGAGAGGGGGTGCTCACAGCTGACCTTCCCCGATCGTACCCAAGCTCCCGAGCCAAGTCAACTTTGGTTATGACGGACACGTGGCCTTGACCGAGTCGTGGTTTCCTAAATTCCCCATTTTAAAAATATTTAGGTGGCGACTCATGTCGCAGCGATCCATGTTTGGCACTTCTTTTCAAAAAATCTGTTTTCTCAAACGATTTGCCGGATTTGGACTCTTTGGTTCAGATTTAGAACCGCAACAAAATCGAGTCCGAACTGTAGAGTGAAGCCCACGGGGGACGTCTACAGGTGCCCTCAGGCCTGATACCCAATCTTGCAAACTGACATGTGTGTTCCTGTAGAGATACACTCTAAAAGCACATAGCAAGTAAAGAGAGCCAAAACACCCCTATGTTGGGGTAGGGTTTCCTTGTCCTATTTTTGTCAGGAGCTAGGGTTTCATTACGCACGCAGCGGTTTCAAACAACCTATATCGGGTAAGCAACCTGTCCTAGTTTGGAATGGTCACTATGGATTTCGATATGCACTAGGTTGAATGGTCGAAAAGGGTGCCCCAGTAAAACCGGGGTTTGTGTTCCCACGCTGTCAGAGCCCATAACCGGTTAGCCTTATGGTCATGCCTTGACAAGACAAGCCTCCGGCAAACCGTTCAGGAATGGCAGATGGCAAACACTGTGTCCTAGGCGCACCAGTGCACACGCAATGCAAAGAAACACATAAGTGTAGTCAAAACAGGATATCACGAGTTCGAGTCAAGCTTTCCAAACTCCCCAGCAGAGTCGCTAGAAAGCAGAACACGTCCCATGAGGACCTCACGCGCTTCTGATTCGGACTCAATTCGTGTCGATTCTAATGAACCAAAGAGTCCAAATCAAATCGTTTTGAAGAAAAAGCAGATTTTTGAAAAGTAGTGCGGACATGGATCGCTTTGCGGATCTGAGTCGCCACCTAAATATTTTAAAATGAGAAATTTAGGAAACCCTGACTTGGTGCCGAAGGCCACATGTCCGTCATCACCAAAGTGGTCTTGGCTCGGGAGCTTGGGTACGATTGGGGAAGGTCAGCTATGAGCACCCCCTTTCGCCGGTCCAAGAAGACCTCTACTAACCGTGATATCCGTTTTTGAAAACATTATGCGTTCTTATTCCAGTTATTAGCCTAGAATTACTATGTTATGCGCGCAGCAAACAAGTATAGACTAGATCGCCTAATTTAGAAATAAACATTGCATATCCGTTCGTTTTGAAAATAGTTTGAACTTTGCTACTTGTAAGTAGGCTAAAACACGGATTTCAATGAGTTTTCCCAACTCAAGTAATCCAACCTCCACCCACAGGCATTCAAACAGTTTATCTCACATAAGCATTTAACCGCATGGTAAGCATACATGTCATGGCAACATTCACACGCATGTGGTATGCTAAAGCGTAAAATACTTACATCGTACTCCGCGCCAAAACAAAAACTAGTTAGCAAACATGCATGTCCTAGTTCATGTTAAATGGCTAATGCATCGTATACAGGGGTGTAATCTAAACAGGCTTGGCTAACCCTAAACATGGCACATGAAGGTTGTCCCAAGCACCTACCATCAGCTTATGCGCTTCCCAACAGACCGTGGCATTGAAGAGATCCGTGGCTCACCGCAATCCGCGCGAACGTAGACTTTATGAAGATCCATTTACGGACCCGACTTGTGGGATCTGATGCTTGTACTGGTACCACGTTTTAATGAAAATCGATTTTCTTTGGCAAACTCTCCTTCAAACCTCTTAGGGCTGAATAAGTCTCCGGATTCGGAGCGCCCTTCGTGGATGTCACGATTGGCCAAAATAAGTCTCCAGATTCGGAGCCCCCTTTTGGTGTAGGTCACCTTAGGGCCGAATAAGTCTCCGGATTCGGAGCGCCCTTCGTGGATGTCACGATTGGCCAAAATAAGCCTCTGGATTCGGAGCCCCCTTTTGGTGCAGGTCACCTTAGGGCCGAATAAGTCTCCGGATTCGGAGCGCCCTTCGTGGATGTCACGATTGGCCAAAATAAGTCTCTGGATTCGGAGCCCCCTTTTGGTGCAGGTCACCTTAGGGCCGAATAAGTCTCCGGATTCGGAGCACCCTTCGTGGATGTCACGATTGGCCAAAATAAGTCTCCGGATTCGGAGCCCCCTTTTGGTGCAGGTCACCTTAGGGCCGAATAAGTCTCCGGATTCGAAGCGCCCTTCGTGGATGTCACGATTGGCCAAAATAAGTCTCCGGATTCGGAGCCCCCTTTTGGTGCAGGTCACTTTAGGGCCGAATAAGTCTCCGGATTCGGAGCGCCCTTCGTGGATGTCATGATTGGTCAAAATAAGTCTCCGGATTCGGAGCGCCTTTTGGTGCACAACACCTTAGGGCCGAATAAGTCTCCGGATTCGGAGCGCCCTTCGTGGATATCACAATTGGCCAAATTAAGCCTCCGGATTCGGAGCGCCCTTCGTGGATGTCACGATTGGTCAAAATAAGTCTCCGGATTCGGAGCCCCCTTTTGGTGCAGGTCACCTTAGGGCCGAATAAGTCTCCGGATTTGGAGCGCCCTTCGTGGATGTCACGATTGGTCAAAATAAGTGTCCAGATTCGGAGCTCCCTTTGGTGCACGACACCTTAGGGCCGAATAAGTCTTCGGATTCGGAGCGCCCTTCGTGGATATCACGATTGGCCAAAATAAGTCTCCGGATTTAAAGCCCCCTTGGCTGCACGACACCTTAGGGCCGAATAAGTCTTCGGATCCGGAGCCTGTTTTAATCAACTAATTAAGCCGGAATTACTAATATGGTTCGCCGGACAAGGCGTGCCTTAGCCGGCCCACGAGTACGGCTTAATTAGTTGATTAAGGCATTATACGGGGCGATGGAAGCTTCACAACCAAGAATTCCACGTCAACCGTTTTTGAGCCCGCTCGAACAGGTAGCACAATCCTCCCCAACGGGTATTCTGGATTTATGTTGAAGCCGAACAGTGGCTGAGACGACGGTGATAGGTCCGACTCGTTGAGGCCGAGTTCAACAAAAGTTCTGTAGTACAAGATTTCCAAAGTGCTTCCTGGGTCTATGAGAATGCGTTCAACGCTGAACCGTCGTACGCATAATTTGACGACCAAAGGATCGACGTGGTAGCCCTTTGTCCAACGAGGTTGGAGTCATCGAACTTAATTGCCTGAGCTTCTGGGCTGCCGGTTGACATGTTATGTTTTGGGAATTGGGTGTGATTGAATCGTATGCGATCGGGGATGCGGCCGTAGAGATTATGTGGATCACACCAAGCGGAGGTGAATCCTATCTCAAGGCTAATGCTTTGGTTGGCCTTCCCTTGCTCACGTATTGCTGCAGTCGACCATCTTGCACCAGTTCCTCCAAATGATCCTTTAACGCATAACAGCTCTCGGTTTCGTGGCCGTGATCTTTGTGGTATTCGCATCGTTTGTCCCTCCTCTGTGTGTCGGGAGGCCCCACCATCTTCGACGGCCACTTGAAAAATGGAAGGTGTTGGACTTTGGTCATTATTGTCGCGATCGGCTCTGTCAACTCCGTATACTTCTTGTCAGTTCGCCTTGAGCGTCTGCTGTCGACTTGTAGTTGTTCGTTCGTTCGGTGGGAGCACTGATCGCTTGATCGGTGGGAGTCCCGCCTTTTGTCTCGCTTGGTTCGTTGCGATTTCGTGGCTCGGCGGCAGAGCTTATTGGTTGAGCAATTTCGGGAGGCCGCTTTTGGAGATTTGTCGCTTTTTATCCTCAGGGCATCATCTTCGACTTTACAATATTCTTCAACTTTCTTCATCAACGCCCAGACTATTTTGGGAAGCCTTCTGGTCAGGGAACTGCGCAGAGCACTGTCAGGATGTAAGCCCATTTTGAAGGCGGTGATGGCCATGGAGTCGTTGCAAGCGTCGTCAACAAGGTTGAAGCACTCCCAATATCGTGCCGAGTACGCTCTGAGCGTCTCTTCCGACTGGATCTACATAGCCCAGAGGGAGTCGGCCTGTTTCGGTTGTACCTCGTTGGTGATGAACCTGGCCCTGAAGGATTTCTGCAGTTGGCGAAAGCTTTTAATCGAAGCTGGCTCCAACTTGTAATACCACCTGACGGCTAATGGACCTAGGCTGCTAGGGAATATTCGGCACATGAGGGCTTCATTGTCTGCGTCGGCGTGGCCTTTGTTTATAATGACGGATATGATCGGTGGGGTCCGATTTTCCGTCGTAGAAAGAGTGAATGAGCTTTGAATTTCTTGGCGGGGACGCTTTGCGATCCGTCGAGCGAAAGGATCGTCTTTGATGCCTCGTTTGAGCTGCTTCTCCTGCGCTTGATCCTTGTTCGCAGATCCTTTTCGGAGGAGCTGGAGGTTTCGGATCGTCCCCTTGCGTCGAGCTCCGTGGATAATGAGTTGGAGTTGCTATCGGTATCCTTTGGTCGAGCCCGAGGTCTTTGCCCGTCTGCCCTCGGAGGTCGCTCTGGTTCCTGGCCCATGGCCTCTCTAGATTTTGCTACCTCCAGGGCCAACTCTTGACGGAGTCGTTCGTTCTCAGCGATCATGTTCTCGAGCCTTTGTTCGTTCTGCTTTGCTTGTTCCATGATAGCCTGCATTGTTTCTTGTGCTGAAGTTGTTGGCGAATCGAAGTTCAAGACGCGTCGTGCCGCGATAGTTTCTTTTCCGAGCATATTAGCTGGGGTGAGGTCGTCTCGCTGTGTGATCTCGTCGGTGGCTATCGGAGGATCTTCGGTCACGCCTTCCATGGATATATTTGAGTATTCCCACAGACGGCGCCAATTGTGGGGTTAGAAATACTCTTCAGATCCTGGAAGACGCCAATGATCCTCAGCTAGTCACCTGCAAAGATACAAACACTCCGGTCGGGGGTGTCGGAATTAGCACTCCGACGGACAAGTCAGTTCTTCTACTCAAGAAAGCTTGTTCACTAAGTTTTTAGAAGTGATTCTTGCATACCTTTTCTAGTCCATTGCCATTATATTTATACTCGTTTCTTCTGATCCTCGGGACCAGGGCCTACTTTTTCAATCATTATCTTTTCCACTATTCGGCTCTAGGGATCCTCCTCTATTCGGCCTATTTATCCTATTCGGCCCCTTATCCTTGCGGGATATCTGCCGGCTAGCGTCAAGCTTCTGAAATATACCTCCTTTATCTTCGCCAATTATTCGGCTACCACAATTATATATATTTTTGTTTGAACATTTGGGTCACAGGTTTGGCTTGGGTTCAGTAGTTTGGCCCAGTGGGTTGAGGATTCGGAAAGCCTAAGCCCGAGGTCAGGGGTTCAAACCCTACATTGAGTGTTTCTTTTGTTTTGTTTTCGTTTTATGCATAAATATGTCTTATATATATATATATGTTTGAACATTTGGGTCACAGGTGTGACTTGGGTTCAGTGGTTTGGCCCAGTGGTTGAAGAGTGAGAGGCTGAGCTTGAGGTAAGGGGTTCGAACCCCGCATTGAGTGTTTCGTTTGGTTTGTTTTGATTTTGTGTATATATGTCTCGTATATGTATATATATTTGTTTGCATATCTTGTCACAAGAGTGGCGTGGTTCAGTGGTTGAGGACTCGAAGACCAGGCCGAAGGTCAGGGGTTTGAAACCCCGTATCTCCACATCCATGCATTTTGTGTTTTTCCTTTCTTTTTGCGTGTTTTGCGTACGTGTGCTGACGTCAGCAAATGGAATATGCCTTCTCAGTAACGGCATCTTCCCGCTGACGGTTGCAAACGGAATATTCCCCATCTGTGTATATATCCGTATATGTTTGTGTATAGGTCCGTATATATTTGTGTCGTATATACCTGTATATATACTGTATATTTTTGTGTATATATCTGTATATATCTGTCTGTATGTTGTCTGTATATGCATATGTGTATACCATATGTACATATATGTGTGTATTTATATGTAAATATTTGTGTATTATCTTGGTTGTGTTTGCAATGAGTTCCTAGGAGACTAACTACGACGGTGAAAACTAGAGTTCGAATGGCCGAGGCCTAGAACGCGAAAGGTTTGGGATTTCCGAGACTAAAGTCTGGTTTAAATACCCAGGGGTGTAACCCTGGCTTGAAATCTGTATGGCAGCCCCATAGGTTGAGGTAGCATGTATGCACCTTAATTCTGGATACTGAATCAACCTAGTTTGTCACCCCGTTGGAGAATAGGGAAAATTGTGTATCAAATACAGTTAGGTGTGCCTGTCTGTTCATGCAACTCCTTCTCTCATTTGTGTGGTATGCACATTTGAATGCGATGCACTTTTCTCTCATTTGTGTGGTATGCACATTTGAATGCGATGCAACCCCTTCTCTCATTTGTGTGGTATGCACATTTGAATGCGATGCAACCCCCTCTCTCATTTGTGTGGTATGCACATTTGAATGCGATGCAACCCCTTCTTTCATTTGTGTGGTATGCACATTTGAATGCGATGCACTTTTCTCTCATTTGTGTGGTATGCACATTTGTATGCGATGCACTCTCTTCTTTCGCGGTCTAGGAGACCTTAAATCCTCTAAAGGTGCAATTCCTTTGGTGTTTGTCGTGCCCGAACGACTTCAGGTGGTCTATGTAACCACGCCCGCGAGGGGCCTCGCTACAGTTCGGACTCGATTTTGTTGCGGTTCTCAATCTTGAACCAAAGAGTCCAAATCCGGCAAATCGTTTTGAAGGAAAACAGATTTTTTTGAAAGAAGTGCCAAACATGGATCGCTTTGCGGATAATGAGTCGCCACCTAAATATTTTTAAATGGGAAATTTAGAAACCCGACTCGGTGCCAAAAGGCCACGTGTCCGTCATCACCAAAGTTGGCTCGAACTTGGGTACGATTAGGGAAGGTCACATCGTGAGCACCTCTCGCCAAAGACCGCCTCTACTAACCATGATATCTGATTTTGAAAACATTGTATGCTCTTATTCCGATTATTAGCCTAGGATTACTATGTGATGCTCGCAGCAAACAAGTATAGACTGGGCCGTCTGAATTGGAACAAAACATTTCATGTTTGTTTGTGAAAGATGGTTTGCTACCCGCAGGTAGGCTTAAAATACAGATTTTGCCACAGTCTAGTGGGCTTAACAAACAATCGATGAATTGCTCCAATTCAGATAACTCAACCTCCACCCACAGGCATTCAAGGCAGTTATATCACATAAGCAGTTAGCCTCATGGCAAGCATGCTATCATGGCAACACTCACACGCATGCAAGGATGCTAAAGCATAAAACTTACCGAGTACTCCAAGCCAAAACAGAAAAACGATTAGAAATCATGCATGAATCCTAAATATGCTGAAATGCCTAATGCAACACACGCAAAAATGCAAACTATAGCAGGCTCGGCTATTCTAAACATGGCACATGGAATGCAACAGCTAACATGTATTCAACTTTAGAATTGAAATACAATGCAGTTTGTATGATGCGCCGAGCCCGGTGCATGCAAAACAGATGAATGAATGCAAACATGCTATCATGCTGTATGCTAATTGAAATATGCCCTATATCTAACCATTCAAAGCGGGTAAATAAAAGGAAAAGAAATGGGGTTGGAAGACATACATCACACTCACCCACCCTTATTACATTTATGCTCACAGAGGGTCCGAATAAAATAATAATACAGACAAAAATGAAAGAATATTACAGTCCGAAATAATACAAATCAATTAACTAAGAAAGCGAGAAATGGCGTGCAAGCCGTGGATCGCCTCGCTTTAATGATGTATCTTTGAGCTGCTTATGCAGAATCCTTCGATGCCCCAATTAGCCTCTGTTTGCAATATTTCTTGAAATACGCGTCCGACTCCGAAAGTTGCTAAACTCTGAATTTTGCTGCAACAGAGAGCAGGAAAAGGGCACAACAGTGTATTTCACAAATATATGCATGCCTCGACCCTCGTGCCACCAATCACGCATATCGATGCATGATGGCCGAGGAGCCGAATTGCACAATTCAATGTAGGGATGAATGTAGAGGAATCGGAGTACGGAATGTACCTCGTTTCCCGTGCGATATGCATGATATGCATGAAATGCAACTAATATACAACCTAGCATGCTCAATGCTATGAAAATGAGATGAAAATGAGACGCTCAAAGCGTATACGCACGCAAATCGAGGCGATGATATGAAATGCAAATCGGGTAAACCGGCCTCGAAATGCGTGCACACGCACGCAAACCGAGGCGATGATATGAAGTGCAAATCGGATAAACCGGCAGTGCCTCGAAATGCGCGCACGCCGCACGCATAAACCGAGGCGATGATGAAATACAAATCGGATAAGACCGAAGTGCCTCGAAATACGTGCACACGGGCACGCAAACCGAGGCGATGATGAAATGCAAATCGGATAAGACTGAAGTGCCTCGAAATGCGTGCACACAGGCACGCAAACCGAGGCGATGATGTGAAGTGCAAACCGGCGAAGTGCCTCGAAATGCGTGCACACGCACGCAAACCGAGGCGATGATGTACAAGCATGAAAATGGTACAGAAATGCAATGATGGGCTTATACCAACATGAGAGAGCCTCAGCCTACTCACATAGGAAGCCAGCGGATAAAAATATAGTGCCTCGAAATGCGTGCACACAGGCACACAAACCGAGGCAAAGGCATACAAGCATGAAAATGCAAATTGGGCTTACGCCAACATGAGAGGGCCTCAACCACACTCACATAGGTGCCCGGGGGTTAAAATGAGCGGCCTCGAAATGCGTGCACTCAGGCACGCAAAACCGAGGCGATGATATACACAATGCCATGACATGGAAAATGTAGATTGGGCTTATACCAACATGAGAGGGCCTCAGCCACACTCACATGGGATGCCGATGAATGAAAACGGAGCGCCTCGAAGTGCGTGCCCACGGGCACGCAAACCGAGGCAATGCATTAAGGCATAAAATGACATGGGAAATGATATGCAAGCATGGCAAAGGAATTTCAGCACTCACAAACGATGTAAGACAGCCCCGAAATGATACGAAATGACAACCGAAGCATGCAATCATCCCGAAAATGTGAAATTAGGCCCCGAAATGGCCTATAGCCATACTATACATGCAAAATATGATTATGGCAGCAAAACCAGTGGCAAGACAGTCCCCAAAAATAGCATTTTACAGTACAGAACAAGGCCAAATTATGATCACAAGTATGGCAACAATAGTTTGCAAAAATGGGGGAAATAAGGGGTATTGAGACAAGTGATATATACAAACCCCAAACGAACAAACATGCTTCTACAAAATTGAAGAGGGCCTAAAAATAAGCACATTTTCAGAAGATGGAAGCCCCAAAAACAGAACATAAACATGCTATAAATTCTATGCAAAATGGAGCCCAAAAGAGGTTATAAAGAGAGGTACCACAAGAAATGACCAAATAGCTTAAGACCCTTAATAAAACTTGAAGAAAAGACCAAAACAAGACACTTTCTAAGCCTGATGAAGGCCAGAAACAGAAGCTAGAATGGCCTAAACAAACATGCAATTTTACGGTAAATTTGATGGATTTCAAAGGAAGTACCAAAAATATACACCAAATGGCTTAAGGCCCTCAACATAACATGAAAAGGAGACAAAAACAAGGCTATTTCTAAGCCTGATGAAGGCTGAAATCCGGAGCCAAGTAAGCCTAACAAAGCATGCAAGAATTAGGGCCTAAAGTGAATTTCCAAGAGAGGTGGTATATAGAATGGCCAAATGAGGTTGAGCCCTTCTACAATGTTGTATATGGGCTCAAAATAAGCACAAAACCAGTAGGGGTCGGAGCCCCAAAAACAAATGCAAATAGGCTAAAACTAGCATGCAAATTGGTGACATACAAGATGGATATTGAAGGAAGTGTATCATGGAGACACCAAATGAAGTTGAGCCCTTCTACAAAGTTGTAGAGGGACTCAAAATAAGCCTAAAACCAGTAGGGGTCGGAGCCCCAAAAACAAAAGGAAATAGGGTAAAAATATGAAGCAAGAAAATGGTACAAAAGATGGATTTGGGAACTTACCCTTGAAGATCCAATTGTTGCAACTTCTTAGCTGAAATTTGTTGATCCTTGACCACTGAAAATCATCCCTTTGCTGCTGGAATGGTGTTGTGGATGATGGAGCTAAGGGTTGATGAAGGAATTGGCCAAGACTTGAAGTTGTCCTTGGAATTTTGGCTATGGAAATGAAGGAATTGGAAGAGGAGCTCTTCAAGAAATTTTTTGTAACCCCCAAACCAGCTGGGAGCTGCTGGTTTTATAGCCAAAAGGGTGAAAAATATCTCTCCACAAATATCTAGATATTTTGAGGGCAAAATATCTAGATATTTTGAGGACAAGAAAAAAAAGATTTTGTTCGGCCACGAAGTGGCATCTGAGACCGCAGATGTTCCTGAATGATGAAACAGAGGTACCGCAAAAATTGAACAAAAACCGATGCAAAAGCAGCTCGGGGACCAAAACCGCATGGGGTCCAAAATGGATCACGGCACCTAAGTGGTGTTCGATTATGAAGTGGTATCGAGACCCAGTGTCCCTCGAAAGGACTAAGCAGAGGTCTCTGCCAAAACCAAAGAAAAGCGGATGCGAAATGAATGCTCGGGGACCAAAACCGCGGTTGAGGTCCCGAAATGGGCCGGCACCTAAGTGGTGTTCGGTTCAAGTGGGTTTCGAGACCCCTGTTCCTCGAACGATAAAATAGAGGTCTCCGCCAAAAACCGGAGAAAGCGGATCTGAAATGAAAGCTTCGACCAAAACCGCAGATTTGGGGTCCCGAAAATGGGTCGCACCTAAGTGGTGTTCGGGAAGTGGGTTCTCGAGACCCCGGTGTCCCTCGGAAGGACTAAGCAGAGGTGTGCCAAAAATGAGCAGACATCGATGCAAAATGAATGCTCGGGGCCAAAACCGCGTGGTTCGGATCCGAAAATGGGCCGCCGCACCTAAGTGGTGTTCGGCGAAGTGGGTTTCGAGACCCCAGTGTCCCTTGGAAGGACCAAGCAGAGGTGTCCGCCAAAATGAATGACATCGATGCGAAATGAATGCTCGGGACCAAAACCGCGATTAGGTCAAAATGAATGGGCCGCACCTAGTGGTGTTCGTGCGAAGTGGGCATCGAGGCCCAGTGTTCCTCGAACTATAAAAAGAGGTGCAAACCAAAACCGGAGAACTTCGGAGATGGTTGGGCGGTCCGAGCCGAGGCACTACCGACGATCCGGCAAACGGCTCTCCGAAATGGGCAAAATGGCCTCTGACGCGAAATGTGGTTCACGGCCACCGGAGATAGCCTCTGAGACCACTCCTTCCCTCAGAAAGAAAAGCAGAAAACCAGTGCGGTTCGCAACCGAGACAAGGCACGAAAAGAGGGTTCGGAGGCAGGGCGCGCGGCCGCAACTCTGAGACTTCTGAACGAGCACAGTATGCAACATCACCGAGCGCTCAATCGGTGACGTCTGAGTCTTAAGGTCGGTCAAAAATGGGGTGTCTACAGTCTAGTATAGCCACCTGCCTGTGGTTGCAATGTGTTCCTAGGAGACCAACTGTGACGGTGGAAACTAGAGTTCGAATGGCGATGCCTAGAACGCAAAAGGTTTGGAATTTCCGAGACTAAAGTCTGGTTTAAATACCCAGGGGTGTATCCCCGGCTTGAAATCTGTATGGCAGCCCCATAGGTTGAGGTAGCGTGTATACGCCTCAATTCTGGATGCTGAACCAACCTAGTCAGTCACCCCGTTGGAGAATAGGGAAAGTTGTGAATATGATCAGGAAGAAGAAAAGGGGCATCTGTGGCCCCTTTGTCAGCAAGAAATCATTCTACCATTCTTCCACTCGCGTGAGACGCGTTTGGACTTCGAATATGCCTCTGCTCCTTTCACGTTAAACGTGTTAGGATGTAACATTTACCTCGGTTACAACCCCCCCTTCTGTATGAGATACAGTTGGGCACATATGTTGGTTTATGCCACCATTTATCCTATCGCGTGAGACGCGTTTGGATTCGTTCATTATTTCTCTACTCGCGTGAGACGCGTTTGGATTCATTCACTATTCCTCTTCTCGCGTGAGATGCGTTTGGATCTCAAATACTCCTCTCGTGTGAGATGCGTTTGGATCTCAAATACTTCTCTCGCGTAAGATGCGTTTGGATCTCAAATACTCCTCTCGCGTGAAACGCGTTTGGATCTCAAGTTCACTTTTCTCCTTTCGCGTGAGACGCGTTTGGATCTCAAATACTCCTCTCGCGTGAGACACGTTTGGATCTCAAGTTCACCATACTCCTCTCGCGTGAGACGTTTTTAGATCTCAAGCTCACTATACTCCTCTCGCGTGAGATGCGTTTGGATCTCGAGTTCACTATTCCTCCTCTCGCATGAGACGCGTTTGGATCTCAAGTGCACTATTCCTCCTCTCGTGTGAGACGCGTTAGGATTTCAAATCGGTTAAAAACAGCAGGTGCGCTTGTCTGTTTACACCACCTCTTCTCCTCTCGCGTGAGACGCGTTAGGATTGCAAATTGGTTAAAAACAGCAAGTGCGCTTGTCTGTTTACACCACCCATTCTCCTCTCGCGTGAGACGCGTTAGGATTGAAAATCGGTTAAAAACAGCAGGTGAGCCTGTCTGTTTACACCACCCTTTCTCTTCTCGCGTGAGACGCGCTAGGATTGCAAATCGGTTTAAAACAGCAAGTGCGCTTGTCTGTTTACACCACCCCTTCTCCTTTCGCGTGAGACATGTTAGGATTGTAAATTGGTTAAAAACAGCAGGTGCGCCTATCTGTTTACACCACCCATTCTCCTCTCGCGTGAGACGCGTTAAGATTGCAAATCAGTTAAAAATAGCAGGCGAGCCTGTCTGTTTACACTACCCCTTCTCCTCTCGTGTGAGACGCGTTAGGATTTCAAATTGGTTAAAAACAGCAGGTGCGCCTGTCTGTTTACACCACCTCTTCTCCTCTCGCGTGAGACGCGTTAGGATTTCAAATTGGTTAAAAACAGCAGGTGCGCCTGTCTGTTTACACCACCTCTTCTCCTCTCGCGTTAGATGCGTTAGATTGTTGATTCACTCGGTTAAAAACATTAGGTGCGCCTGTTGTTTACACCATCTTTCCTCCTTGCGCGTGAGACGCGTTAGGTTGTTGATTCACTCAGTTAAAAACATCAGGTGCGCCTATTGTTTGCACCATCTTTTCTCCTTTTGCGTGAGACGTGTTAGGTTGTTGATCTCTCTTGGTTGAGGTCTCCCCTCTCTTGCATGATCATAAGTTTTTCAAAAATAATCGGCTTCGCGTAGCGTGTAAGTTCAAATCTCAAAGTCTTCCTGCATATTATTTTCATTTTGCCCCTAAACTACGCTGGTTTGATTCCTTGCAAAAGGATACGTAAGCAACTTTCGGGTTCAACCACATACATTGCATTTTGTTTGATTGCCCAAGTCTTACGGCCTCGTCAAAAGGGTCATCTTTGGGCTTTGACATTCACTCACGTCATGAAATGACTTTGAGCTTTGTCAAAGAGGGGCAACTGTAGACACCCTATTTTGACCGGCCCTAAGACTTGGGCACGTTCTTTTGAACACCCTATGATGTAAATTGGAATATGTCATTTTATGAATTTCTCAGCCAAAAAAAAAAAATCAAATTGAAATTTTAATCCCAAACCGCATCCATATTGGTCATCACTAATTTATAGTATTTTATAATTTTCTATAATTTGGTGTGGTAGTACATATTTTAAATGTTTTGTTTGGATATTTGATAAAATGAAAATGATAAAAAAATATATAAAAAGAAAAACAGAAATAAAACATAAAAAAAATATTAAATTAGCAAAAAAGAAAAAAGTGGGTGGAAGATGGAATGGGGCGGTGGTGGAGTATTTTTTTAAAAGAGAAAGTGGAGTGGGTGATATAAAAACGAAAAGTGAATCAACATAATGGGCCAGTGGTCTCGTGGGTGATAAAAAAAAAAGAGGGAGTGGCCTCGTGGGTGAGAAAAACAAGAGTTGAGGGATAATACTTTTTAGAGAGAAAAAAGGGGTAGACAGGCAGTATTTGTTGAAAAATAAAAAGAGAGTAAGAAAAAGATGGAGGGGAGGACAGCCCATACATAGAGGGGACGGACAACACATATGGGGAGGGGGGATCCAATGACTCTCTCTCTCTAAAACCAACCAACCACCTTGGATCAAGCTCTGGCTCGGCTATATCACATAGACACACATCCATGGGCAAAGGGGGGGTCTAAGCTGAAGAACACACGAAGGACACACACCTCTCTCTCTCTCTCTCTCTAAAATGAACACACACGGGTAGAGAGAGGGGGGAGACCACACACACTCAACACCAGCACACACCCACGCTGTTACACCATTGACACACACCAGAACACACACACACAGAACAACACACATGCATACACCCATCACCGCTGCACACACACACAACACACACTCTCACTACACCACCACTGCCATCCTAACACATGCACACAACACACATGCGCATCACCATACACAACGACATAGGGACACCATCCATACTCAGGCACACACATAGCACAGACAGGCACACACATAGCACAGACAGACACACAATAGCCACACACACAAAACACACAAAGGCACACCCATGCACACGGGCACATACCTAGGATAATCACCACACGGCAGACCTAACAGACCATTCATACACACACGGTTTAGAGAGAGAGAGGATTACACCCAACATACCATTTACATACACACGGTTTTAGAGAGAGAAAGCAGCATGCACAGACATACATGCATAAACTCTCTTTGAGATGAAGAGACTAACCTCTCTCTCTCGGCAACTCTCTCTTCGGTTTCTCTCTGCACCACCCAATACATCTATATATATCTTTCTCTCTCTCTCTGATAGAGGGTAGAGACCTGGGCTCTCCTCTTCTCTCCTTCTTGAAGAACACACAGGTTGCTTAGTAGCCATGCAAAAGGAGGAGGCAGTGTCAAAGGAAGAACTGGAATGGTTGTCGAACAAAGACGCACTCCCGGTAGTGGAGACATGTGAAGAAGAGACGAGTCCCTTTCATCATTGCAATTTGCTCCTGAAGATGGCTAGATCTCATCATTCTATTCATGTTTGATCAAGAAGTGGGGCCCGCTATTTGAAGATGAGTACATGGGCCGACGTGCACAGGTCGGCTGGATAGAAGATTTTATTTTATTTTATTTTGAGTGTTGGTGATTTGTCTTCCCCGGATTTGTAATATTTAAAGTGTTGTAATAATCTCCCATCCTGTTTCTTTCTATCCCATTCTTTACTCGCTTTCCCTAACTGTGCATATGTATATATCTGACATGCTATGCATATTCATGCTTTACATTCATGTCTCATGCATTAAAGATTCGGCTAAATTCCTATTTGTGGATTTCATCAATTCTTATGTGAATCTATGTGCTACCCCATGTTTTTGAGATGATTCACATGCCATATTGTAGAAGCTGAATCCTAGGTTGCATCTCATGCGTGAATTGCATTAGGATTCTGTATATAAGATGATGCATATTTTACTGACTTTGTTTTGTAGCTGTTCGAGGGACGTCAGTAAATCTGTGAGTTTTTATGCTTTAGCATCCCATTTATGTGTGATTTTCTTATTATGTTTAGCATCCCACCATGTGGCTACTTGCTTACTTGATATAACTGTATGAATGCTTGTGGATGAAGGCTTGTTGCTTAAATTGGAATAATTCAATAAATGTACGTTTTAAGCCTACTTTGCAATGGCAAATTCACAAACTTTAAGCCCACTTTGTCAGGTGGCAAATTCAAACCCTTTTCGAAAAATAAACATGAAATTGAATTGTTCCAATTTGAGCAAACTAGTCTATACTTGTATGCTTCACATAGTAAATTTTAGGATTTATTCAATAATCAGAACATGAACATATAAAGAAAATAAAAAGTCATATCATGGTTTAGTAAAGGCTGATCTTTTGATCGGGTGAGCGGGGGTGCTCATTATTGACCTTCCCCTCTCATACCTAAGGTTCCGAGCCAAGCATCCTTAGTTACGACGAACAGTGGCCTTGGCACCGAGTCATGGGTTTCCTAATTTCCCAAAATATTAGGTGGCGGCTCTGAGATCTGATGACGCAGTCCATTTTTTGACAAAATTGCAATAAAATGGATTTTCACTAAAAGTTGCCAAATCTGGACTCTCATCTACGTTTCACATTGCACTTGTGAGACTAGATCAAAGAGATCTCGGGAGTTCGAATTGTTTAACGCGCGCGAGTACCCGCCCGGGCATGTTACAATATGCTAAACCCAAAATGAGAAATAACTAAAACATTAATATTCGACAAATGATTAACACTTGTAAACCAACTCATACCCTTCCCATAGCCCAACATAGTTTACATCCATGTTTCACTCCACTTTCTTTGTTTTTATCCGATTCAATTCCTAAATACAGTTTACTATCTAACCAAACAAATTAAATGAGACTGTAACTTAGCTTATTAACACTTTTGTTATCCACAATTCAAAATGAGACTACAACTCATGTAATTAACACTTCAAGTATCACCAATTCATAATGAGACTACAACTCATGTTATTAACACTTAAATTGTCAATTTCATTCACGCACTTCAATTTATAAGGTTTTGGGACTTTCACACCGGACACTCCGGCCAACTTAATTATTTATGGAGTCCATCCCCTATCTTCTCCCAAACAATGGAGTACATCCCCTATCTCCTCCCAAACAAAGATACATATACAATGTATTAAAGAATATAATCACACGTATGGAGTACATCCCCTATCTCCTCCCAAACAAAGATACATATACAATGTATTAAAATATATAATCACATGTATGGAGTACATCCCCTATCTCCTCTCAAACAAAGATACATATACAATGTATTAAAACTCTATATCTTATACCATGATCACTTAAGGCACATATTCAATGTGTTATTCCAACTGTCATATTCAATGACATATTTCGATTGATTAGTTTCAATTTACCTAATCATCATGCAGTTCTACAACAATCAAGACTATCCTCCATCGATAGCCCAAAGCAGTTATTTCTAAACAGATAAATGAATTTACCAAACAGATAAGTTATCACATTTTCCATAGGTGGGTGATTTGTCAAACTGACTACACCAACTAGTCCCAGTTCTATCCAATTTCATGATATTCAAATCAATTTCATATTCCTCACAATTACTAAATTAATTATACAAATTAATTATTTAAACTCAATTTAGGCATTTTCTCTCATTTTTCTCAAACATTGATCCTAAGACCAAATCTCACTTATCAAACCCATAAAACCTCATTTTCAAGACCTCACATACATATGGAGCTTAAAACACAAAACCCCTCTTTATATAACACAAATCTCAAACCCTAACTTCCCAAACTGCCAAATCTTAACATTTATACAAAATGAAAAATATTTATGTTAGAACTCATAAGAAGGAGTAGATTATCCCTATCTTAAATTTCGGAGTTCAAAGGAGAAGATGAACCAAGCAAGTGGTGAACTCCAAAGGTGGCGAAATCAACTTCTATTCGGATAGAAATGGAGGTCTTGAAGAGCCCTACCACTTTAATAAAGGCACAAGGGTTGGGTCTCACTAAAACAAGATCAAAATGTAAAGAGAGAGGAGCTCTCAAATAAGGGTTTTGAAAAGATAGAGAGAGAGAGAGAGAGAGAGAGAGAGAGTCGAAAAGTGGTTCAAAAATGGCTTCTCTCGGACTGATATACATCACAGTCCGCTTGAGCGTGGAACGCCCCGCTCTAGCGTCAGACACAGACTCCCGTTTGAGCATGAAAAGCGACGCTTGAGCGTCGAATGCACACTTCCAGAAGTTCTGTAGACAAAGGTCCCCGCTCGAGCGTGAAAGTGGATGCTCGAGTGTCTGATGACTTGCAGGAAAAGTACTAAAGACTGAATAATCCCGCTCGAGCGTCAAACTCCCCGCTCGAGCGGAGGAGCAAAAGCAAAAGGGCCCGCTCGAGCGTCAAAAGCCTCGCTCGAGCGTGAAGGCCAAAATTTGGGCATCAACCCTGTGTTTCTAAACACAACCAATCTGTTTCAAACCTTCCCAACACAACCCAAAACTCAAATATAAAGAGTAAAGGATGGAAACGAGAATAAGACAACAACACACATCCATAGAACCGAGTCTGGAATACACTAAACAATGAAAGGAAAACCGAGTTCGCTATATTAAATGTTTTTGTTGTTTTGGTTCCTAATAAATGTAATTATTTAACCCTAGAGTTTATGCACTAGTGGATGCATATGACCCTATGCTTGGACAATTGGTTTATATTAACCACTAAGATCCATAATATAACTTAATCGTTGAAACTAATCAGATGTTGAAATGTTGTTGTTGTTGTGTGTAGGTTTGGCGCTCTAGTTAGTAGCGATTTACATTATGTAAAATCAAAGTTAAGTATATGTGTTTCTTTTAAAAGTCGGGCATCAAGTCGGGCTGGTCCTGATTGCAAAAGGGAAACCAAGTTCACTTGCAGGTTAAGCCTAATGAGCTATTTATTTTTGGTCATTGGTTTTATTTATTTTTTTGATAAATAAGCAAGCGGATTTTATTAAAAAAGCATCAAGATGATGCAAAGAATAACAAAAATCCTAACAAAGGGAAACACTCTCTAACCAATAACCTCATCCAAAAATTCTAAAAAACCAAACATATCCGGATCAATCTTCAATTCTAACCAACTATACAAAACCAAAAGTAAATCACTCTCAACCCAACTAACACTACGCTGAATCTCTTGAAACGTGCGTCTATTCCGTTCTAACCACATTAACCACATCAAACAAAAAGGAATCAAATATCACACACGTCGTCGACGACGCCCAACCCGAGGCCCATGCCAGCTCCACAACATATCCACCACCCTCTGTGGCTGAACCCATACAATCCCAAAAAGAGAGTAAACAAAACCCCATAGATGGAATGTAACAACCAGAAAATTTAAGTTGTCTCTTAAATTTTATATTCATACTATTTAATTGTAAATGAGAAAAAACTTAAATGTTTAATTAAATATTTCGTAAGAGTAAAATAAAATAAAGTGTAATTTATTTACATCAGGGTCATTGTATAGAAAAGGAAAAGAAAAAAAAATAGTAATGTAATTACTTAAACTTATCCATTTTTGGGATAAGCTTGAATTTAGAGCATAATGATGGCAAGGCCACATGGTGTGGCTACGTGTCCCAAAACTTGCTGAGCAAGTTGCACTCCCTAGTATAAAATGAGGAGGGATGCTCTGAAGAGAACAAGGGAAACAAACTAAGAAAGGGAAAAAAAATACTGGAAATTAAGGTCTTTGATAGTGGAAAGAAAGAGTGAGGTATTAACTTTAAGGTGAGTTATATTATACATTGAGTTACCATTATATGTTTTACGTATGTTTTGAGTTACCATAATTTATTTTATGTAAATTGTGTTTTATAATATTTTATAAATTATATTAGCATATTTAATTTATGAACCTTATTTTATATAATAAGGAAAATCCATGGATATAATTGTTTATTAAAATGTGTTTTGAGTAATTATTTTATAAGTACCACCACAAAGGTCCCATGCCTTGAGGGACTTAAATAATCATTGGCCCTCTAATTGGTCACTTTGTGACTCTCTGTTTGTCATGGATTCACTGACACTCTGATTTCTAATGTAGAGCAAAGTGCTGTACGGAGCTAAGTGCTACACTATTGTGGGAGCCACCTCCAGAGTTCGTACGAGCCACCTCTTAAGTCCATACATCTATTCTGTTCTCTATCGTGGTTATGATTCCTGGTGTGGAGCAAAGTGCTGTATGAAGCTAAGTGTTACACTATGGTGTAAGCCACCTCTAAAGTTTATACAAGCCACCTCTTGAGTCCATACATTTGTTCTGTTCCGTTCTGTATTGTGGTTATGATTATTTTGTTTATATGATTTCTGTATTATATCAAATGATCCTTGTATTATATACTCTGTATTTTAATATCAAGCTTTGTTTAGCCAATAATTATCCATGGTGAATTTATGCATTTATGCTCTTAGTATAATATTTCTCATTCTGCCATGTGCTTATAGTTGTTTAACAATTTTCAAGAAACAATGCAATTCATAAATAGCTTTTAGAGAGTCTTAGACGCGGGGTTGTGGAATAGACACACACAACACTTTTATGGTATTTTTATATGTAAATATCGGCCTTTTGGTTAATAAATTTTGTTATAAAAATAGAAGCTCCGATGATTATTTTGGTACCCTCACTTAAATATTTTTCCGCTCACGTTTAGTAATTTGTTTAAAAAGTGGCCGGAGGTAACTTCAGTTACTGACCATCACGATACTTAAGCCTTGGGTACGGGGAGCGGGTCGTGACACGGAACGCCACGAAACAATGTAAGAACAAATGATCGACAAACTCTGCAGTTGCACAACACATACAACAGTGATTCACGCCGTATCAAGTTATCAAGCATAAGATTTTGACCCAAAACTGCCATCTACATAAAGAAAACCACCTTAGACGGAACCTGTGGTACCTAAACACTCCTCCAAGGAAAATCCTGTCTCACCTCCCCCTACCATGCTCCAATAGAATGATGAGACTGAAAAACACCCCTTAGCCCTAATAGGTCATCCCAAAACATCCTCCCCCACTCCAGTCACACCCAAACCATATAAGTAAGCCCATAACTCTAACAACTGATCAACCTCCCAATCATGAACCTATCGCCGTAATTGAATATCCCAAACCACCCTCTCCCTTCCCCTCAAATATGATGCCACCATAGCCTCATGATCCACCACAATGCTAAAAATCAACGGAAAGTGATCTGCCAACAAAACCACACCACACAATCTATCTTTCCAAAAACTCACTCTCAAACCATCCTCCACCCGAAAACCCACCCTATCCCAAAACTCCTTTGTTTCTAACTAGATCTCTTTCCATAACTCACACCCATTAGAACCCCTCACTATCCCTGACCCCCATTCCCCTCGATCTACTCCAAACTTAGCAACCACCACTTGTCTCCATAAACACCCTGGCTCCCATGCAAAATACCAAAGCCACTTCCCTAACAATGCTCTATTAAAAGTCACCAAACTTCGCACCCCCAAACCCCCTGCCACCTTTGGTTGACAAATCCACCTCCAATCCACCAATTGATACCGAAAATTAACCCCCCCACTATCCCACAAGAAATCCCTTTGTAACTTCTCAATTTGCCTGGCCACAGCCATCAGAATAACATGCAAAGACATAAAGTATGTCGGAATACTACTTAACACACTCTTGATCAGAGTTAGTTGTCCCTCGGCCGAAAGATATTGTCGCTTCCAACCTGCTAAACGACGTTGAATCTGCTCAACAACCTCTTTCCATACCCTTTGAGCTTTAAATGACGCTCCCAATGGCAAACCCAAATACATCACCGATAAAATCAACACCTTACAGCCCAACACCGTCGCTAACATAGGCAATCTCTCCACATTACCCACCGGAATCAGCTCGAACTTTCGCAAATTCACCCGAAGGCTCGAAACTGATTCGAAACACAGTAAAATACATCGCAAGTAACCCACCTGTTCCGGCGTCACCCCATAAAAGATTAGCGCATCATTGGCATGCAAAAAATGAGAAACACATAGCGATGCTCCTGTCAGAGGATCCATCACAAAGCCCTCTAGCAAACCTTTATGAACTGCTCTATCCAGTAATTTGCTTAGTACCTCCATCACTAAAATAAACAATAATGGTGACAAAGGATCTCCCTAACAAAGACCTTGAAATGTTGGAAAGAAACCTGCTGGAGTGCCATTAACCAAAATCATCATCCGCATAGTAGAAATATAGAATTGAATCCATCTACACCAAGTCTCTCCAAAACCCATACTTTCCAAAACATACAATAAAAACTCCCACTGCACATTATCGTAAGCCTTCTCTATATCCATTTTGCAAATCACACTTGGTCGACCTTGCTTGGTCCGGGAATCCATACATTCATTAGCTACCAAAAATGCATCTAAAATTTGCCGACCCCTCACAAAAGCATTTTGAGACTTAGATACTACCGCCTGCAAGAGCCCTCGAAGTCTATTTGCCAACACCTTACAGAATAGTTTATAAACACTCCCAAGCAGTCTAATTGGCCTAAAGTCTCAGATGTCCACAACCTTTCCTGTCTTAGGATTCAACACCAAAAATGTTACATTAATACTTTTCTCAAACTGCCTAGACATAGAAAAAGCTTTCAGGGCTACCATCACATCTGCTTTAACCACACTCTAACAGTACTAAAAGAAACCGATAGTAAAACCATCCGGTCTCGGAGCCTTATCCTCACTTATAGCCCTCAAAGCCCGATACACCTTCTCCTCTGTGAAGGCCTGCTCCAAAGCCACCCTATACTTAGTCGACACCATGTCAAAATGAACCCCTACCACCCCCGGCCTCCACTCCCTTTCTTGAGGCCGAAACAAATTCTGGTAAAAACCCACAATCCCCTCTTTGACCGTATTTGCATGGGCTAGGTCATGACCATCCACCCGTACTCTACTAATATAATTAACTCGGCGGTGAGCATTATCCATCCGATAAAAAAACTAGGTGTTACGATCCCCATCCTTCAACCACAAACACCTACATTTTTGTCTAAAACTCACATCCTTCAACCTCGCAATACGGACATAATTTTATTTAGCAGCCTCTTTTTTGGCAACATCCTCTGGCGATAAGCCCCTGGTAGCCTCTATATCATCCAAGGAAGATAATAAGGACACCACTGCCTCTCTCTGACCTTTTAAATGGCCAAACACGTCCCTATTCCAGCTTTTCAACTCCCCTTTAAGTAATTTCAATTTCTGTGCCAACATACAACTAGGCGAACCTATAACTGCAAAAGTATACCACTATCCCTACACCATCTCCAAGAAACCATCCACTTGCAACCATATATTCGCAAAACGAAAAGGCGTAGAGGCACTGCGAAGCCCCCTACTATCAAGTAAAAGAGGCCGGTGATCAGACACTGGGTGGGCCATCTTAATCTGAACCACTTTTGAAAAATGCTCATTCCAGTCACTAGAGATCAGAAATCAATCAATCCAAGACAAACTCTCTAACAACCTCGACCTGTGATTAGACTTTAATCTGTGATTAATTATGCCTAAGAAGAATTAAGATGACATTCTGAATTTATTTGCATGTGTGTACGACATTATTTGTGTTTCTATCTGTCCATCATAGAAATATCTGTTTGTTGTTCTGTTCTGTTTTGTAAATTGAAGGCCTTATTGGCATCCGATCGCGAAATTGACTTGAATTACGTGTTAGTTAGAATTTTTAGAATTTTATGGTAGGTTTAATTAAAATTCAGTTCATAATGATTAAATTAGAATAATTTAATGTCTAATTGATTAGTTGATCAATAAATTAATTAAGCCATTAGCCAAGCCTATATAAGGCTCCCATATGTGCCTTCACTCATTGTTTTTCTTCATCTCAGCACATTTGAGCTCACACACACAAGCAAAACGTGAAAGAGAGAGATAGAAGAAAATTGAGATCAAAAGCTAGGAAAAGGAAGAATTGCTAAGGGTTGTTGGAGACTTGCAAAGAATTTGGGAGTTGAAGCTTCTTCACTTGTGCAATTTAGACTCTTGGTAAGAATTCAACCCTTAGATTGTACATTATGGATGCTTAAACCATGAATTCAAGAGAATTGAGAGAATTACAGAAAAATTAAACTAGAATTAGAGAAATGAACTCAAACCATGCATGCATGCAAATTTCATAGCATTTTGAAGTTATTTTCCTGAGAATTTCCTCATGCATGTTACTAATTCACCTTAGTTTTGAGAATTCATCAAGTTTCATGTCATTTTGTGTCATTAGATCATGTTTTGGAAGTTTTGAAGTCAAGGCAACACATGCATGTTATGTTTTCTAAGAATTGGGTTTTGTTTTGCACATTTGGTAAATCTTTGGGCTTTGATTTTTGCGAAATGATTTGGAATTCCCAATGTTTTCCTAGTTCACATATGATTCCTCAAATTTTTGACCCAAAAGAATGAGTTTTGGAGTATTTGATTTGAGTTTGGAACCTTGGAGGTGAATATGGAAATCCCAGAATTCAACCTCTCCGCTCGAGCGACAGATCTTGCGCTCGAGCGGCCACCTTTGTTTTTGCATCTCCACTCTAGCGACCAAAAGTTCGCTCAAACGTGAAATACAAGCCCCTAGAAGTTTCATGTTTTTGCAGACCACTCGAGCGTCGATAGGTGAGCTCGAGCGAGGACCTGAGTCTCACGCTCGAGTGATCGTCGAACGGCCATCGAGCAGAAATTTCGCATAACCAGTAGTTTTCAAAGTTCACAGACCGCTCGAGCGAAGGAAGTTGTGCTTAAGCGGCCCCTCACATGTTTACATGTCTGCTCGATCGAAGGAAGTTGTGCTCCAGCGGGGCCCCTGTTTCCAGCATTTTTGACTAAGTATTTTCGAATATATTTTTGCATCCTCATTGCATCCTAGGCATTCTTAGGCCAAGATGAAGACTCAATAATGAGGATAAAGGCTGATAACACGCTAAGAATGGAACATAATGAGTAAAGTATATTTTGAGTGTATGTTTCAAATGTCTATCTGTTATGTGTTGTATAGGTCACGCGTCGTAGGCTGTTCGGTTATCTGTTCTGTCCATCTGCTTTGGAGCCATCTGTGAGTAATAACTTTGTAAAACTATGTTCAATTTATAAGTATCTTCTGAATGATATAAGATGATTTGCTTTTTGAAATATTATTTTCGGTATGACTGAATGGTTGTCCAATGTTTTTGAAATGTACTCGTGGCATCATTAGCTTCAAATGACATCTGTTATTTGTTCTGTTACGTCCTAATTATGGGCCAACTGTACGTCTCATGAGCCAACTGTTATGGATCCTTCTATATACGTCCCTTTATGGGTTAACTGTACCGTCTCCGTGCACGTGAGTCAACTGTATGCCTTTATGGCTATCCTTTTATAGGTCAATTGTTTCTACTAGTGCTAATGAATGTACCACGTATGATTAATTGCAAATTCTGATTATGAATATGATTTTGAATTTGTATCTATTATGAACTACAATTTCTGAACAATGATTATGAATCCATTTCTGATAACTACTGAATTATGTTTTCTATAATTGTTATGGACAACATTAATCTAAACCCTCTACTTTGTTATTATTCACTGGGCTTCCGCTCACTATTTTTATTATGTATGTAGGTGATCAGGTGCATGATCAGACTCAGAGTTGAGGACCTAGTGTCTCAGTTTTGTCAGCTAGCCGTTGTGTCTCCGAAGAGGTTCCCTTTTGTGAGCGAGTCAAGTCTAAATAGCATATGTTTAAGACCTTGTCTTCCTTGAATTATGAACAAGTTTTCTGTTATGTGTATATTGGGCTAAGTCCCTTTTTGGCTACATCTGTATTGAATGTGAAGTAAGACCTACATTATGACGTCACGTATATGTGTAATAGGTTCAAAATTTCTGCCCCATATATGTCTCCACAGCTCAAAGGACTATGTATGTTTCTATATTTGCTTTCGCAGCCCCTATTTATAAGTTATTTTGTTCAGAGGCCTTTGGTAATCCAAGGATTACTGGTCGGTTATGACGCTAAACCTATAGGGACAAGTTTGGGTCATGACAAACCCCGCCTATTCGACCAGGTGAAACTCCCTCTTCGAAGCGATAAGTCAATCAGTTCTAATTCATTAATGAAAGAACGGAAACTCCTCATAGAGCCCGACTACCGAAAACTTCCTACCTTCTCGCTCGACCATCTCATCATATTGAAGTCACCTCTCACACACCAAGGCTTGAACCAATAGAACACCATAGCCTCCAGCTCTGACAAGAACTCACCTTGATCAACATGGCAAACTGGGCCATACACCCTCGTGAACCCCCATCGAAATTGGTCCTCCACACATCGAAATAGACAAGACATTGAAAAACTGCAAAACTCCTCATTTTTCTTCCCAACAACCCTTGAGTCCCAGTAAAGCAGTACACTACCCGTTGTGTCCACTGCCGGTAGACGTAGCCATTCCACAAACTTGCCCCCCCCCCAAATTTCCTGCACCACCTCTGCCCCCAACATCTCTATCTTTATCTCCTGTAAGCACACCACATCAACTCTCGCCCTCCACAATACTACCTTCACTATTACCCTTTTATCTCTATCATTCAAGCCTTGCACATTCCACTTCAAAATTTTTAACTTCATATGAAAAAAAGGGGACCTCCAACTTCTACGTGAATCACGTCCTGCCCATGTTTCACCCTATTCGTAATTTATGGAGCACTCTAAATTCCTTAGCTTGCGGTTCCCTTTGCGACTTGCAGCTGCCACTTTAACCACCTCCTTACTAGGAGACCCTCGTCGCCACGATGCCTCTATTGTTGATAATAGTTGTAGAGCTTCCTCCGCATGGCCTTCGAATGATAACCCCAGTAACCAACTAACCTCAATAATGCGGTCTAGCACCCAATCTGAAACTTTCTCAGCCGCAGGTATCCCATTCTTACCCTAGACAATGCTACGATCAACCGGCATCGGTGTTTGCCCAATCAATCCCTCCTAGCTACCCCCATCTACGGCCAACGGTTGCACAACTAGAGCCAAATTGTCATCACCCTCTACCATTTCTACTTCGGCCTTGGCGGCCTATGATATATTAGCGCCCTGTTGGAGCCCCGAGTGTCCCTCATCGACTGCAAAATCATGAAACGCATCTCGACAACTTTATCCACCAATCTCCAGCTCTTTTCACAGCTGTCACGACCCAAACCCGCCCCTATGGGTTTAGTATCGTAACCGGCCAGTAATCCATAGATTACCGAAGGCCTCTGAACAGATAAGCATATAATAAGGGGCTAGCGGAAGCAAATACATAAATATAATTGTCTAATGAGCTGTGTTGACTTACATGAAACAGAATGATTTAAAACTTTATTTACATAGCCATAAGTCAACCATACATTATATTATACCACACACATTACAGTATCTTAAGTACAGCCAACATGATTTAAAATAAGTCTCATGTATGAACAGACTAAATAAAACTTGATCCCAAGACACTTCGGGAACCTCCACGTGAGGCACAAAGGCTGGCTGACAATGTAAACATGCACTTCACAAAACCTTCGGGCTCGAACTCCAGAATGCTCACCTATATACATATATATACAAACAGTGAGCTAAAGCCTAGTGAATAACATTAAGGTAAAGGGGTTAGTGAACGAATTCCGAACATTTTATACGTATAAAACAGATCATAGCATAATCATAGCCATCTTATATCAGAACATAATAATGGCATACTCCATAGAACATATCACATATCACATAACGTCTTCCGACTAGAGTAACCGGTCCCGGACACCGATTAAACACATATCACCACAATGAAGTGGCTAACGAGATCTCAGAATCGTCATGGACCCGCATTTTCATGCCGTCCCCCATGACTTGGGACTATCTATGGATGCCATAATAGATTTCAAACATGGATCTTCGTTCACAGAAACATATCTCATTTCAGAAATCATAGCTTGATATATCACATTTGGAACATAATTTCATATGAACGTATCTTTACGATAACGTTACTCACAGTGGTTCCGCAGATGGTCAATCACTTCTCGGACGTTGACCTACAATCACAAAATACATAGCACCAACGAATATTATCATTACTTATTCATGTGGCCATTAAGGCTTAGCTTACATCACGTTGGTTCATGTTTATTCTTATTACATGGCTTAGAACACATATACCCATGCAATCTCTTAGTGTGATTCATTCTTATTACAATGCTCAAGTCACATACACACTTGTCATTCAATATCCTGTTACATTCTTTTCTTAGTGTGCGTTTCTAGCCCATAACCTCATTACTATAGCTTAATTAAGGCTTAGGAATGCCTAAGATGCAATGAGGACGTCAAAACATGCCTTGGGACACTTAGACAAAATTTCAGAATTTTAAGTCCTCGCTCGAGCGAGAATGCAAAAATGTGACTGGTCGCTCGAGCGCACATTCCTTCGCTCGAGCGATCTGTAAATGATGCAAACTTCTGGAAGCATGAAATTTACGCTTGAGCGAACTCTTGGTCGCTCGAGCGGAGAGCACGACCTCAAAGTGGTCGCTCGAGCGAGCTCTCCTTCGCTCGAGCGAAGATGCAAAATCTGGAATTTCCAGATTGCACCTCCAACTTCAAATTCGACACTCAACCTTTCAAAACTCATTTTTCTGGGCCCAAAATGAAGGAAACACATGAAGACTTATAAAACAACATGGTTTAAGAATTAAAACAAGAAATCATGGCCCAAAAACTTGTCTTTTCTTCAAAATCCAACTTAAATCCCAGTTTGACCCATGAAATCAACATGCAAGAACTTCTTCCAATTCAAACCTTCCAAAACATGATCAAACTTGGTAATTTGATGAAAAATAAGTTGAATGACCAAAATGTAAGAGCAATTAACACATGCATGGAAGAAACCTTTGAAATCAAACCCAAAACTTGGGAATTTATGCATGCATGCATGGATTGACTCCCATTTCAACATTTTAAGCTCAATGTACACATCTAAGCTTATATCCTCCATGAATCATGCAAGATAGCACTGAAATACATGAATGAAAAGATGAAAATTCTACCTTAAACCTTGAATCCCAAGTCTAAAAGCTCAAACTTGCACCACCTTTTCAAATCTTTTAAGTTCAAGCAAAAATTCTTGTTGAAACTACTCTTTCTATTTTTCTCTCTCTCTAGCCGGCTCTACACTCTCAAAATGGCTGATCAAAAATGTGCTAAAGGTTTTAATCAAGTCTTCATAAGGTTGTAGAGATAGGCCACTAAGTGGCAATTCGGTAAATAATGAAACTAATGTGTTTTAATATTGTTTAATCCAATTTAATCATACCAAATCACATTTTAATTAAATATGCCATAAGGTTCTAAAAATTCCAAATAACACAATGATATAATCAATTCCGGGTTTGGATGCCGATAAGGCTTTCAATTTACAGTTTTAACCATTACGCATGGACAGACGATTTAACGGTCAACAGATAGGCGACCAATTATGTTACAAATTACTTATTAATCCCATCATCAATCTTAATCACTTACTTAACATCCTTAATTACTGATTAGCGGCTAAATACGAGTCGGGGTTATTACAGTCTTCCCCCCTTAAAAGAGTTTGGTCCCCAAACTCGAGTTATCTTATATCAGAACAAAAAAAAGTTCCACTCCTTACAAGATAGAAACATAATCATATACAGGAGTTAGAGTTCGCATTAACACAGGGTCTTATGCACATTCAGATTTCAGTGTATGACAGATTCAGATACGTGTTCATTTTCACATTCTTGTCCAGATCACACATGGATGTCACATTTCTTGTTCAAACATACATGGTGCATCCAGTAGCATTAATAGAACAAAACAGAACGCATAAGCGTATGTAACGTAACGGTGAGCCCCCATGACAAGGCCTCCCAGATGCAGGTAATGAGTGCAAGCAGATATAAGTTCCATACAGAACCTCCGATAATGGGTAATGCCTAATGAATCTTGATTCATATACATATAAATGTTCGGATTTCGCACGAGGTCAAACGTGGTACACCCATTAGCTATCAGATCAGGTAGGTCTAAAGACCACCACAAGTAGGTCCGAAGACCACAACAGGTAGGTCCGAAGACCACATGCATAGCCATGGTATTGTTACCCCCAGGCAAGGGCCATAAGAGCTAAGGGCGCCACAAAACTTTTCAGAGAATTGGACATTTATTCAGTACGCAACATATAACTTTTCATAAAGCAAAACTTATTTCATGACATAGAGCATAAATACAGTTGTACACAACTTTACTGCATTATTACACACACTACACATATCAAGCACTTATCGGGGTTATAGGTTATACTAATCTTATTTTCATAAGAAAATTTCCCCTATTAAGTTACAGAAATTCGATTTATTAATTTCTGAGTCAATCATTCGATCTTTGTTCAATTTGGTTCTCAATTCGGTATTCTACCACTGTCAATCCAAGTCGTTCCGAAGTTATCCGTAATACAAGGTAAGTTCGTACAAGTTGTCAGTAAATGGAATTCTGAAGTAACCATTCATATACTTTCCCCCAGTCTCAGTTTTCACAGATTCAATCATACTACGTGTTGATACGGAAACGGTCATATTGATTACATATACCCCCGGATAGTCAAAGTTTATAATCAAACCCGCCTGTTGTCAACAAATCTCATTAGTTCTGAAGTATAGTAACACCACAGCAGTCATTCTCTAGTCAAACAGGTTCATAGTCAAATGGTAATACCAGGTAAGTAATCACATGTCAAATATATACAGTATTCCCATATCTCCCAAGCATAAAGTATCAGATTTCATAGTCACATAGTCCGTTACTGACGGTTCACATTCTTCCTAAGTGTTCAGGATCAACTCAAATTTTCATTTGATTAATTCCCTTAGCAGCATGGTCCTGTCATTCAGTCATAAGCAATTTACAATCCCTCATAATGTAAGCAATTCATACAGTAGTTCTCAATAAGGATCTTCTCAGATCAAATCAATAAAAGTTCTACCCGATCATCTCAAATAACAGTTCAAGCGTGAGTCATCAAACAGAAGTTCTATCAGTCAAGCAAAGGTCTCATCAAACTACAGTTCTATCAGATTAGATCTGGTAAAGGTTCTTTCCTTGTCACTCCCCGGCGAGGCACATCAATTCTATAGTTCATACTCCATTCACTTAGGTGTATAGTCAGTAGTTTTCCAGTTGTTCTAAGTTCCTCAGTTCTCAAATCACAGCAGAGTTATGTATCACAGTAGTTCATACCAAAGAATTCAGGTCATATGCAATGTTACATTCTCCAAGTAAGTTCACATGTGGGTGCACAGGTATATAATTGTTCATATCAAAAGTAAACATCACAGTCAACAGAACAGTTTCCCAACTGAGTTCATGTAAGCATAAGGTACACAATAGCAGATCCTTATACAAAAGTTTCAAATTGGTCATATAGTCATTAAAGCATAGGCTCACTGGTCTAGTCAACAGTCTAGTCAATGTTCAACAATCACAGTCCATAGTTCAGAGGTCATCATATTGGGTTTTTACTTAGTCATACAATCCCAGAGTCAAAATTCCAATGGTCAAATTATCAAAACAAATATCATATCAATCATTCCGGGCAAAGGTATAGTCATATATGTACATGTCCAGAGTCTAACAACCTTTCCAATATAGATGCACGAGTTCTATATACAGATGAACGCAAAACAGTTTCTCCACATATAACGATTAAGGCAACAAGTCATAAGTCTACCCAGTCTAGATACAATGTAATTAACCAACATTCCATGCAAAGGTATAGATATATGTGATTTCAACATGTTCCATATACAGTTAATACCAGTGTGTCTCCATATTTAGCAGTTCAAGCACAGTTCAACGAGTCGGTTACAATAGTTCATATCAACCAGTAGATTTCAAAATGTTCATTAATCATAATTCGATCCCATCAGTTCTAATAGTCTCACAAGCGAGGTCACACACACATATATATATACAGATACGAGTCTAGGATCATTTGTCAGTTAGGCATTCGTTCGCAAATTCATAAGTAGAAGTTCATTCTTCCCAACTAACATAGGTTCTCAATTTCAGCAATTCTTTACGTGACTGATTCATATATATAATACGAGATCATGGGTCTAATTATTCGATGATGTCAGTTGATATATAGCGGTTCAATTCTAGTCACGGTCACCCAGATTTCCCAGTTACAGTCAATCATATTGCGTTCCCACATTTAACAGTTCTAGCATGGTTCAAATGTTCACACTTAACAGTTCATATTAAAATTTTCACAGTACGGTACAAAGGTTTAACCCGACAAATTCCCACTGTTCCCAAGTTCTAATAATTTCCAAAGCGCAGGTAATTCGTTCAGTTCACCAGGTTCAAATAACATAAGTTCATAGTTCTGACGATTCAATTTATCCACTAGTATGTCCACAATCTATATCAAGTTAAGAAACATATGATTCACACACAAATTCCCATAAAACAATTACACATGGTTAGGGTAATACCTGCGTTAGTCATTTCGGTGTTCTGAGCATTTTCTGGAACTAGGGTGTAGATTAAGGCTTTTTGTTGTTCGGATAAGTTCGCGGGCAAGATTTAGCCAAGTGCCCTTTCTAACCACATCTGAAACAAGCTCCTGACAGACGGCGACAAATGCCCCAATGTTGTTTCCCACATTCTCTACAGACAGGTATATCTTTGTTCATATTACTCCCCTGACCTTCTATGTTCACAGTTATTGCCCCAAATTTCTCATTCACGTTGATCATTGAATTACTTGACGTTTCGACTCTCTGTTTCTTCTGTTTCATTCTTTCTGATTCGGTTGATTTGGATATTTTCAAAGCTGCTATGTTTGCTTCAGACATTAAGGTCCTATCAAGAACATCCACGTACTTTGGTAATTTTAAGATGCCGACTCGGTCATACACCTCTAAGTCAAGCCCTCCTTCAAATTTCCTAGCCTTTTTGTCATCAGTGTCTATCATATGGGGTGCATATCGGGCTAACTCAGTAAATTTGGTTTCATATTCGGCCACAGTCATTTTGCCTTGTTTCAGTTGTATAAATTCAGATACTTTCCTATCTCGGATGCATTGGGGAAAATATTTTTCGAAGAAAATTTCTTTAAACCTATCCCATGTTACATCCTCATTATCATTTCGTACTAACATCCACCATCTTCTAGCTTCTTCTTTAAGTGTGAATGTTGCCAACAAAACTTTCTATGCCTCAGTACACGGAAATACCTCAAATATTTTCTCAGTCTCTAGAACCCAAGCCTCGGCTTTTAACGGTTCAATACCCCCCAGAAATTCAGGTGGTTTCATCTTATTATATTTATGTGTCAGTTCTATCATATCATAATTAGCTGGTTTAGGTACACATGTTTGCCCTTGTTGCCGTTGTTTCAGATTTTCAGTTAAGGCTTCGACCATTTCCTCTAACCGGCTAATTCTAGCGTCAGAAGTTTCAGATTCGTCTACGTTCCTTGTTCTTTTCATTGATCTATACAGAAACAGGGTGCTTATCAATACAAGGAAAGTTCTTACAGATTTCACATTTCATTTCATATCAGACGTGTTTACGCTTCTGGTTTAATTCAGATACAGTCACATGATTCTTTTCATTCATACGTTCGTGTTCACATAGATTTCATATTCGGCATTGAAATTCTCATGATATGTTATTCCATTTAACTCATAGATTCATTCCCTTTTCACTTTCAGTTCAAATGCGTTCATATGTTTATACATGATAATGCAATATCCCTACTTCACTTCTAGGACATCCTATAGCTCATATGGACACGTGTGTGCGGTATAACTCGTGCTCTAATACCACTCTTTCACGACCCAAACCCACCCCTATGGGTTTAGCATCGTAACCGGCTAGTAATCCATAGATTACCGAAGGCCTCTGAACAGATAAGCATATAATAAGGGGCTAGCGGAAGCAAATACATAAATATAATTGTCCAATGAGCTGTGTTGACTTACATGAAACAGAATGATTTAAAACTTTATTTACATAGCCATAAGTCAACCATACATTATATTATACCACACACATTACAGTATCTTAAGTACAGCCAACATGATTTAAAATAAGTCTCATGCATGAACAGACTAAATAAAACTTGATCCCAAGACACTTCGGGAACCTCCACGTGAGGCACAAAGGCTGGCTGACAACAGAAACACAGACCCCCACAAAAACCTTCGGGCTCGAACTCCAGAATGCTCACCTATATACATATATATACAAACAGTGAGCTAAAGCCCAGTGAATAACATTAAGGTAAAGGGGTTAGTGAACGAATTCCGAACATTTTATACGTATAAAACAGATCATAGCATAATCATAGCCATCTTATATCAGAACATAATAATGGCATACTCCATAGAACATATCACATATCACATAACGTCTTCCGACTAGAGTAACCGGTCCCGGACACCGATTAAACACATATCACCACAATGAAGTGGCTAACGAGATCTCGTAACTGTCATGGACCCGCATTTTCATGCCGTCCCCCATGACTTGGGACTATCTATGGATGCCATAATAGATTTCAAACATGGATCTTCGTTCACAGAAACATATCTCATTTCAGAAATCATAGCTTGATATATCACATTTGGAACATAATTTCATATGAACGTATCTTTACGATAATGTTACTCACAGTGGTTCCACAGATGGTCAATCACTTCTCGGACATTGACCTACAATCACAAAATACATATCACCAACGAATCTTATCATTACTTATTCATGTGGCCATTAAGGCTTAGCTTACATCACGTTGGTTCATGTTTATTCTTATTACATGGCTTAGAACACACATACCCATGCAATCTCTTAGTGTGATTCATTCTTATTACAATGCTCAAGTCACATACACACTTGCCATTCAATATCCTGTTACATTCTTTTCTTAGTGTGCGTTTCTAGCTCATAACCTCATTACTATAGCTTAATTAAGGCTTAGGAATGCCTAAGATGCAATGAGGACGTCAAAACATGCCTTGGGACACTTAAACAAAATTTCAGAATTTTAAGTACTCGCTCGAGCGAGAATGCAAAAATGTGACTGGTCGCTCGAGTGCACATTCCTTCGCTCGAGCGATCTGTAAATGATGCAAACTTCTGGGAGCATGAAATTTACGCTTGAGCGAACTCTTGGTCGCTCGAGCGGAGAGCACGACCTCAAAGTGGTCGCTCGAGCGAGCTCTCCTTCGCTCGAGCGAAGATGCAAAATCTGGAATTTCCAGATTGCACCTCCAACTTCAAATTCGACACTCAACCTTTCAAAACTCATTTTTCTGGGCCCAAAATGAAGGAAACACATGAAGACTTATAAAACAACATGGTTTAAGAATTAAAACAAGAAATCATGGCCCAAAAACTTGTCTTTTCTTCAAAATCCAACTTAAATCCCAGTTTGACCCATGAAATCAACATGCAAGAACTTCTTCCAATTCAAACCTTCCAAAACATGATCAAACTTGGTAATTTGATGAAAAATAAGTTGAATGACCAAAATGTAAGAGCAATTAACACATGCATGGAAGAAACCTTTGAAATCAAACCCAAAACTTGGGAATTTATGCATGCATGCATGGATTGACTCCCATTTCAACATTTTAAGCTCAATGTACACATCTAAGCTTATATCCTCCATGAATCATGCAAGATAGCACTGAAATACATGAATGAAAAGATGAAAATTCTACCTTAAACCTTGAATCCCAAGTCTAAAAGCTCAAACTTGCACCACCTCTTCAAATCTTTTAAGTTCAAGCAAAAATTCTTGTTGAAACTACTCTTCCTATTTTTTTCTCTCTCTAGCCGGCTCTACACTCTCAAAATGGCTGATCAAAAATGTGCTAAAGGTTTTAATCAAGTCTTCATAAGGTTGTAGAGATAGGCCACTAAGTGGCAATTCGGTAAATAATGAAACTAATGTGTTTTAATATTGTTTAGGCCAAGTTTGGGAAGACTAAATAAGTGCACTTTTTGTCTTTTTGGACTAAAAAATTGAGGTTAAAAATATAGATGTTTGGGTTAACTTTTTGACTTTTTATGGAAAAATGTGTAATAAAAAATTGTAAAAATTAGTTTGTAGAGGAAAATTTGAATTGGGAGTTGTGCAGCCGTAATTGTTGACTTTTGGTGAATAGTGTTAACTTTTTAACTTTTTGACTTTTTGGATTATTTTTCACATCCCAAACTTAGCCTTAATCCAATTTAATCATACCAAATCACATTTTAATTAAATATGCCATAATGTTCTAAAAATTCTAAATAACACAATGATATAATCAATTTCGGGTTTGGATACCGATAAGGCTTTCAATTTACAGTTTTAACCATTACGCATGGACAGACGATTTAACGGTCAACAGATAGGCGACCATTATGTTACAAATTACTTATTAATCCCATCATCAATCTTAATCACTTACTTAACATCCTTAATTACTGATTAGCGGCTAAATACGAGTCGGGGTTATTACAACAGCTCATCATCCAGTTGACGACATACCCCTGCTTCGATGCCCGATGATGTCGCCATCTACCCTTCCAGTACAACTCTACCAGAGCCCTTGAAAGAGTTCGCTACCTTGTCGGAGGATCCATGCCCATGACTAACCGACAACCTATCCTTCTTCCTTGGCGACAACATCTGCTCCATTCGCACCGATGGCCCAGCTATCGTCCCCACCTTCGACATGGGCTCTCCCACACTCTGGCACAAGGATTCAAAAATCTGGTGCACTAGGAGATCCGTCTCTAGACCCACGTGTAGAGGAAAGGACCCAGGCCTTGATAGCCCTAGCCCATCCCCAGATGCAAGATCCAAAGCCAAATTAGCCTTGGGCCCAAGAACATTTAAGCCCAACCAGCATCTTCCCCTATGGATCGCTTATCGTTCCCACCAAGGCCCATGTCCTTATTTCCTTGGCCTACTAAGCCTAGACCTATACATTGTTTGCCAAATCCATTCCACCCCTAAGTCTGTTGTTTCTTTAAGGGTAAACTACCAATAAGTCCTACTTTGGAGACTTATTACCCAATAGGTCCTACTTTGGAGACTTATTACCCATTAAGTCCTATTTGATATAATTTATTAAGTGATAAAAATAAATTTATCAGTCTTTTTTTTATGAATAATTTTATAGTGATAAATTTATCAGTCTATTTGTTTTATGAATAAATTTTTAGTGATAAATTTATCACTCTCTTATTTTTATAGTGTTAAATTTATTAGTTAGGACCTGTAAATAAATAAGTCTAGTTAACAGAACTAATTGATAAGTAGCATTTGTTTAAAGGCAATCGTTGACCTTGATTGCCCCAAAATCACTGAAAATCTGGTCTAGCCCCAAATCTCCAAAGATCTGGTGCATCCCCAAATCTGTGCCAATTTCGACGATCACGCATCCAGTCACGTATTTCCTTCTCCAATCGCAGTTCACCCATTGGCCCTCTTAACGGCGTATCAGACACCATCGTTGGCTTTGTCTCTGGCCAAATAGGGATCGAAAAGGTCGATGATGCCCAGCGCACGAAAACCCTAAGTGGGACGTGACCGCTACATCGAACACACAATCGGACCACTCCAAGGTCCCCCGACAGTTCGTCAGCGTCCACAAAACCACTACATCGATCTCCAATAGCATGGTACACATCTGATCACCACGAAGATGCATGGGTAAGCCCACCACCCTCACCCAGGTATTTTGCCGCAAATCTGACACTTCCGTCGCCTGACATAGCACTGTCGGAGACCACTACACTAGCTTCAAATCACGCCTAGCGATAACCCATCGCCGTCGCAGCAAGATCTCGTTCTATTGCCTTGTCGGCAGAACAAACAAAAAGTCTTGGCCCCCGATTGGTCGGATTTCCACTTTCTCGAACTCCTTTCGCCAACGCCTGACCCATTCCATCATGGCTAAAAAACCCACCCCCTTGTCCCCTCTCAGACCCACTGTACCCACTACTGCCCTGTTCAGAAAACTGAACCACCCTTCCTTCGCCACGCCGTTCACCACCTTAACTCCGGCACTTGGCCCAATTGTCCTCCCAAACTTTGGAGCAGTCCGTTTCTCAATCACCACCCCCTTGTCCTCACCTCTCTTCGACCCCTCCGTCTAGCCCTATAGTGAAACTTTCAATAACCAAGGCTACCCCCTCCCATCCATCCCCACACTCCGACATAGGGAGGTAAATCTGAGTCCTTTTGCCTGCCAACGTCACCACTATCTGCACCGAAAAACCACCATTGTTCTCACCGCGAAGCCAGGTTGCCACGCTTCGTCCCTTTCCTTCTATTCGGCCTAAAAAGGACGGACGATCTACCACTCGAGACGCCGCCCTCAGTTTCAAGATGGTCCATTGTACTTCAAACCCCGACAGCACCACCTTCCGCCACAGCCCTTGTCCCCGCTCTATAATAGACAATTGATGATGGCCCCTGCGATCTACTATCGCTTCTTCAAACTCAAAGGACTTGCCTCCAAGAAATAGTATACACCGACGTGGTCCCGTCGCTGTCTTCACCGGAATCATCCCAGGTAATTAACGCATCCCACCGAAAATTCTAAATAAGGAAAATCTTAGAGAGAATCCTTTTTTGTTCATTACCAATAATTTTTATTACTTTGTCGTCTCTGTCATTGGTTTATAGAATCAATCTGAATCATGCGGCTGTTGAAAATTAGCTTGGTGGTTGATTGGCGGGTTAAAATTTGTTAACTTGCGTATAAATTGATCATCATGTCTATTATGTATATGCAAAATTATCTTCTAAGCAAATTGTTTTGTGTCCTATTTAGTAATTGGATCATAACTTGTTGGGGGTGTGTATGGGGTTTTAATGTAGTGTTTCTTATGCTGAATAATCCAGTAGTTTTCAATAATTCTTTTCATTGAAGTTGCATTTTGCTAGCAGACTTTGTTACTTAGTTTTGACCAGCATGAGTATTGATTCAGGGAATTTGGAGCTTGATAATCAGTGAGTAAAATATGTTGTAGTCAAAGTTTCATCTTGGTAATTTCTTTGTCTAGCTGAGATCTCCAATGACCATATCAGCTTTCAGTTGTTTGACTTTGGAACCAAATAAGACATGGTCTCCCAGTGGCATTATATTCTTATTTTCTGTTGGAAAAACCAAATGTGTTCCAGAAGGAGAAAGTACACTGAAAGATGAGGGGACTTCCGGAAGAAAGAAGATAGTTTGTCAAGAGAGAAAGAGTAGTGGTACAAAGATTGGCGGGGTAGGGAGAGAAACAAATATTGAAGTTAGTGTGATGTTTGATACACTACAAAAAATTTGACTTTTTGCGATGGTAAAATGCCGTTGCAAATACTCAACTTGCTGTCTCAAAAGGTTTTTTGCGACGGCAAATGACTTTTAGCGACAGCAAGTGGGGGGTCGCAATAAAGGGAGTTGCAAAAAGGTTTTAGCGACGGCACGTTGCCGTCGCCTTTTTTAGCGACGGCAAAGTTGCCTTTTTGTGACGGAATTTTGCTGTCGCAATTAATATGACGGCACTATGTTGCCGTCGCTAAAGGTGTTATTTGCGACGGCAAAAATGCTGTCACTAAAGAATTTTTATTGCGACGGGATACCTGTCGTCGCTAAAAAAATATTTGAGACAGCACAATGCCGTCGCTAAAAGATTATTTGCGACGACAAAGAGTACCGTCGCAAAAGGCTTTTGTCTCAACTCTACCAATATCATTTACGACGGCAATGTGGTGCCGTCTAAAATATATATATATATTAAAAATATGAAAATTACTTGTATTAAATGAAAAATAATTGAAAAAGAAACCAATAATTACATAATAATATAAAAATTCCAGTATAAAAATAACAATTCATCCATAATAAAAATATTATTGCATTCATTTATTACAACACATTAGCAAAATTATCCCACTAAATAATATTGCATAATACATATACAATGTTTAAATGCATAATGTTGTTCACAATTCAAACTAATGTAAATCAAAAACAAAAACAAGATTCTTCCGTGGGTAACAAAAACAAAAGTAAATCACAATCTTCGTACGCCTGTATTCCACAAGAAGTAAACTGCTACTTGGGAAATATCTGAAAACAAAAAATAAAAATAATTAATGACAATATAATTATGTGTTAATATTTTAATTACAAAAAAACATAAAAAAATTAACTACTATATAATTACAAAGATAATTAAGTAAATAATTTTGGCTAGACGGAAATCCGACTCTAACTTCAAAACCGGGAACTCGATTGGAGTCTCGTCTTCTCCTACAAGTCTCTTGTGCCTAGGCAGTCGTGTGTGCCAAGTTTCGTGCTAATTTGACGCCGTTTGGAGATTTTGGGGTGTCAACACCTCCAATTCAAATTTCTTAATAAACTAGTTTGGCTAGACCGAAATCCGGCTCTAACTCCTAAATCGAGAACCCGATTGGAGTCTCGTCTTCTCTCACAAGTCTCTCGTGCCTAGGCGGTCGTGTGTGCCAATTTTCGTGTTAATCCGACATCGTTTGGAGATTTTGGGGCGTCAACACTTCCAATTCAAATTTCTTAATGAACTAGTTTGCCTAGAGTGAAATTCGGCTCTAACTCCCAAACTGGGAACCCGATTGGAGTCCCGTCTTCTCCCACAAGTCTCTCGTGCCTAGGCGGTCGTGTGTGTCAAGTTTTATGCTAATCCAACGTCGTTTGGAGATTTTGGGGCGTCAACACCTCTAATTCAAATTTCTTAGTGAACTAGTTTGCCTAGAGTGAAATCCGGCTCTAACTCCCAAACCGGGAATCCGATTGGAGTCCCGTCTTCTCACACAAGTCTCTCGTGCCTAGATGGTCATGTGTGCCAAGTTTCGTGCTAAACCGACGCCGTTTGGTGATTTTGGAGCGTCAATACCTCCAATTCAAGTTTCTTAAAGAACTAGTTTGCCTAGAGTGAAATCCGGTTCTAACTCCCAAATCGGGAACCCGATTAGAGTCCAACCAGTTTGCCTAGAGTGATACCAATAAAAGTGCTCGACCCAGGTAAAGGCTAAGCATGTCTGTCAACGACTTACGCTACAACAAGTCCTAACTGCTAATCTGCAAACCGGACATACAGAGCTACGCGACTTGGGTGACGTCCCACTCAACCTTACACTATACTACCTCTTATTCGGCACAAACCCAGGAATAATACACATTATAGTTTTATTTTATTTAAATTTAATTACCTCATATATGGTCCATGTGTTTGCTGTGCTGGAGAAGGAGGCCGATTGGCTCTTGCCAAAAGGCAGATTTGTTCGTTAATTAAATTCTGGATTGTATTTATTTTATTATTAGTTTCTTCTAAATCTCTAAGGAGCCAAGGGTCATCCATTTGCACAACTTCCCTGTAATATTCAAGATTAATTTTTCGATTTTTTCAAAAATCTAATAAATCATTTAATATGACAATTTGATATACAGACATGCACACACATAATAATGAAAGAGAGAAAATACTTACAACCAAACCGGCAATCTTTTTATTATAATACTTGAAACTTCAAAGAGAAACACACTCAAACAAGAAGAGAGAGAGAGCAGAATTATAAACTGAAAAACTTAAATTTTCGAGGTGCCTTCTACAAACCAGAGGCTACCTATTTATATTATAAAAAGGTAAAGATAACAAAGACAGGTGGCGTGTGCTAAATGGGTTTGCAGTCGATCATCCTATCTTCTTATCTTCAATTGTCGGCAAGTCATGGCAGCTGGAAAGGAGCAGATAAGGAATCTGCTTTTGCCAAAAGTTTATTGGCAGGTTGTTGAGCTGTAGATTTTTCACCAAAAGTTGTTTGTCATGTTGTGCAGCTGGAAAGTAGATGGTAGACAAGGCATCAGTCATCTTTGCTTTTGCCTTTACTTTTACTTTTATCTTGAATGAGTTTGTCGGCAATCAATTCTGTAACTGAATCCCAAAAATCTCCAAAATTCGGTTCGGTCGGGTCTTCCTGAGATTCACCTGCGAAGACAGTAAACTCATTCTCATCTTCGTAAGGATCAGTGCGAACTCTATCATCCTCACTTTGAGTGCTGGAAGTTGATTTCATACTAGAATCTTTGCTAGTCATAGACTGAAGAAACTGTTGTTTCATATAGTCCATGCTCTTAATAATGAGCTCTGTTTCTGATATTTCTGGAAATTGTTGTCTAAGCTTTTGCTGAATCTGGATGAAAGGATTGACGGGAGCTGCTGGGATAAGTCTTGGAGACGCCTCCCAACAAGCTTTTGTATGATCCTTGATTTTCTGGAGCAATTCCTGCTGTGGCTTAGGATCATCCATTTTATTCCACCATTTATAAAAGAAAATCATTTTTAATCGTGGAACTTTATTCTGGAAATCACATTTGAAATCCCATTTCCATATCCATGGAATTCCAAATCTGATAATAAAATGAACAAGACATTTAGACATTGAAATGTCCTTATTTGCTGGAATCTTACTGAAAGCAACTTGCCATTCATTGAATGCAAGACGAACATTTTCTGGAAAGGCATCAAGTTGAAGCCCAAATGTATCCCACCAAATGAGAAACCAGGATGGGAGATCATTTTTTAAGACATTAGGAAGCATCCGGAAAAACCAAGAATGGGTGCGAGGAGGATTCATATAGTAAAAAGCCTGGGTAAAGGCGTCAATATAATCCCAATAACTGTATCTGGATTCCTTAGAACGGATGTCGGGAGTTCTGGTAACATGGGGATGGATACCCCAGGCCTGGATAGGCAAAATGTTCTGGATAATAGCCTTACTGTAATTGATAGGACTACCATATATGGATAATATATTTTATAGTTTGTTTTATTAATTTTTAATTATCCATATATGGTCACATATAAGCTAATGAGTACTGCTGCTTCAGAACAAAATACAGTAGCCCCTACAGGAGCCTCTATATCAACAGCTAGAGAGCTTGTTGCATACCAGGAAGTCAAAGAAGCCCTAGACAAATGGACAATTCCGAAAGTAGATCCAAAGGCCATCTATAAGATTGGTACTTTAAATTTTTTCAGCAAAAAAATTATTAAAACTTTTGAACATGCTGCCCCAGTGGAAAACAACGATACATTAATGTATTTACTCAATGTCCAGGATCTTATGCCTTTCTTTAAGGAATATAAATACGTCCACATAGGACTTGTCCAGATTGCTTTGAAACCCTTAACTATTTTAGGTCAAAATACCAGTATTCAGTGTATTCTACGAGATGGTAGGTGTACCAATTGGAGAGCTTCACTCATGGGAGCTATGGAAACAAGTTTAGCTCATGGTCCAGTATATTTTGATATTTATCCAAATTTCAGTATTGCTCTTTCTGATCAAAACCTATCTAAGGTTTTAGAATTCAGAGTTCTTACTTATGGTTATGAGTACCTTCCAGGATCTCCACCTTTCTCGGTAATTTCCAGAATTTATTTAAAAGTTTTGTCAACTTTAAATCCTTATGTAAGGAAACAAAGTGTAAATGGTCGAACTGTGTTGATCGATACTAACCTTTACAGTAGTCAAGTTGCTGTTCCTCAACTCATAGAATGGGAAAAAATTTCCTTTCCAGAAAGATGGCAGATAACAAATGCTGTTCCTCCTCGACCAATTGTGCGACACAATTTGGATGACATAATACAGACCCACCAAGGTAATGTTTACCTTCAATTCCAAAAATCTCCTATAAAATTATCCAGAAGTATGTCTAGTGCCAGTTTCCGAACTGCCCCTACTCACCAACCCTATAAGGTTGAATATCCAGAATCATCACGACAGTCTTATTCTGAGCCTCCAGATGCTATATTTCAAGGACAACCTTCTAGATCCTATTCTAGACCTGCATCTGATGAACCAAATGATCCAGATCAAGATCCAATCATTAGAGGTGTTCAATACTCTGATCAGCAAAATTCTCATGGAATTTATGATCAACAAATTCCTTCTAATGTTTTTAATATTCCAAAAGAATCCAGAAAAGGCCAGTACAGCCCTACAGCCAGTGATATGGATTTTCGAATTTAATGGATTTTACGCCAGGAAGTGAAAATCGCAAAATCCTGAACCAGGATTTATTCCAGGAAAAATATTCCGAATTTCGAAAATGGTATTTTTCTGTTCATACCAAAGGCCAGCTCCATGATTATAAACTCCAGTATTATTCTTACCTTGAGGAAATTCAAGTTTTATTTCCTTTTCCTTTATGGTATGTCCAGAATGTTTTTCCTCCCGAATCTCAAATTAATGTTTTAGAAAATATACAGAAACGATGGATTACTACCGATGGTAAAGAAATTTATTCAGTACATCCTCCTACCCAACCTTTAGAGCTCCAGCCTACAATAACATCCCAACCTCTTACTATTGCGGCTTTTATGGAAATACCGCATAAAAATACAAATAGGGATCCAGTTTTAATCCAGGATTTAAATCCAGTTTTAAAACAAAATAATTATACAAATTTATTTTGTCAAACAGCAGGCAAGCAGCTTACAAGGATTGAAGAAATGGTTGCTCATGTTAAGAAAAGCTGCAAATTAGAACCAAAACCTACAGAACCTACTGAGCCTGTCTTAATTAAACCAACTCCTGTCCTTAAAGATTTCAAGCTAAAATCAAAAGAAGAAACTGATTTTATGGAAACCCTTCTTTCTAAAATTCAAGGTTTGAAAATTAGTGAACCTCCACAGACCTCTAAAGCTCATGTTTTAATGTTATCCAACACATCTTTAGGATCCCTAGAGGAATCCTATGATCACTTAAATCCTCAACAAATTTTTGAAATCCAGCAAAACTTCCAACCTGAATCCTCTTGGGCTGAACCTTTGTTAGTTAATCGTGTTCATTATGGATCCAATATCCAGAAAACTGCTCCCACTGGGTCCAGTTGTTTTTATTATCCTCGTCCTACCCTGATGGATATTTTATATGAAGAAGATTTTCTTCAAACCCAACGTTGTTACCACAATAACACCATTTATGAATGGAATATTGATGGTCTTTCTGAATATCAAACTTATGAACTTCTCCAGCATATGCTTATGTTTGCTACTGTTTGCAAACAAAATAGCAATTCTGATCACCAAGTTGCCCGTTACATTGTCAGTGGCTTTACCGGTGTTCTGAAAGGCTGGTGGGATAATATTCTCACTCCAAATCAATGTGCAGAAATCCTTTCAGCCACTAAAACAGTAACGACTATTCCAGAACGCACCGGCCCTAGTACTGGGGCTGTTCCAAAACCTGTTGAACGAGAAGAAGAAGATGCTGTCTACACTCCCGTTAATACCATTGTCTCCCACTTTGTTGGAAGTACCGTAGGAGTTGCCGATCGCAATAGAGAATTGTTAATGAAACTTGGATGCCCTACGTTATCCCATTTCAGATGGTATAAAGATGTTTTCCTGATGAAAGTCATGCAGAGAACTGATGGAAGTGCAGAACATTGGAAAGCCAAGTTCATTGATGGACTTCCAACTCTTTTTGCTGAACTTATTCGCAAAAAGTTACGAGACAGACATCGTTCAATTAATATTCCATACTACCATTATACTTATGGTCAACTAGTGAGTCTAGTGATTGATGAAGGTCTTGCTCTCTGTAATGACCTTAAACTCCAGCAACAACTTAGACAACAATATCTTACAGGAAAACGAGAGGTAGGTGACTTTTGTGACCAGTTTGCTTATGATCCCCAAATTCAGTATCCTCAGAAGTAAAGGAAACATAGAAGTTATTCTAAACCTCATAAAAAATCCAGAAATTATAAAAATCCAAAATATTCCAGAACCTAGCCTTAGCCTCAAACTTCTAAACCTAGATATAAATCAAAGGCCAAAGGAAAATCTTTCCAGAAAAATAAATCTTCAATTACATGTTATAAATGCGGACAATTAGGTCACTATGCTAATAAGTGTAGAGCTAAGATCCAATCTAAGCTTAATGAATTAGCAATAGATGATGACTTACAACAAAAAATTTTACAGTTGATTTCTGACTCTAGTTCATCATCAGACCCTTCTGATAATGAATTAGTAGCAATTTATTCATCTACTTCTGGCGATGAGGAAGATGAATGTCCAGAAAATACAAATTGTCCATGTAAACCTTCAGTTAATCAACTTTCAGATGAACTCAATTATTGGAAATCAATAGTTGAAATGAATGGTCTTAATATTGGAGGTCCCAGTATTAATGTCCTAATTGATTCTGAGCAAAATCTTTTAGATATGGCTGACGAAATCAAAGATCCAACCATTAAATTAAAATTTCTTGAAATGTGTTATAAGCAAAAGCAAGAAGAAGTTCTTCCACCAAAGCATTATAACATGAAAGAAGTTTTTAATCGAATGCAGACACCAACACCAGAGAAACCTACTACTGTTCAAGAATTAAAAATGAAAATAAATGCCTTGAAAGTAGAAATAAAACATTTACAGACTTCAAATATTGCTATCAATTTAGAAATTTGAAAAATTAATTCTAAATTACAGAATAAAGATAGGTAAAGCAGAAGAACAACCTGATCTAGATTATCTTATGTTAGTAAATAGAATAACATTTCAGAAATGGTATATTCGCATTACTTTTATGATTCAACCAGATTTTATCATGCGAGATGCTATTGCTTTGGTTGATAGTGGTGCAGATATGAATTGCATTCAAGAAGGCTTGGTGCCAACCAAGTATTTCCACAAAACAAGCCAATCGCTAACTAGTGCAAGTGGTAATAGTTTGTATATTGATTACAAACTTCCAGAAGTATTAATTTGCAATCAGGAATTATGTTTAAAGACATCTTTTGTTCTTATCAAAAATATGGCTCAAAACATAATCCTCGGTACCCTTTTCCTGAATCTTTTGATGCCAATCACAAAAATTGACACTATTGGCATCCATACAACCCTTGATAATCAAAAGATTATCTTTGAGTTTATTACCTCACCTCACACTAAAGAATTAGATCAAATTACTGATTTAGTTTCTTTAAAACAAAATCAAATTAATTTTCTCCAAAAAAAAAAATTAGTTTTTTTAACTACAGAACAAAGAATACAGCAAACAGCTTTTCAACAAAAAATTAAATTGCTTGAAAAAGAATTCTAGGAGAAATCTGTAGTGATGTCCCAAATGCTTTTTGGGATCGCAAGAAACATATTGTTTCATTGCCCTATGAGCCTACTTTTGATGAAAGAAAAATTCCAACCAAGGCTCGCCCCAGTCAAATGAAAAAAGAGTATATGGAATTATGTAAAACTGAAATTAATACTCTTCTCCAGAAAAAATTAATTAGATCCAGTAGATCTCCTTGGAGTTGTACTGCTTTCTATGTTAATAAAAATGCCGAAATTGAAAGAGGTGTTCCAAGATTAGTCATCAATTACAAACCTCTTAATGAAGCCTTACAATGGATTAGATATCCCGTCCCTAACAAGAAAGATCTTTTAGATAGATTACGGGATGCAGTGATATTTTCTAAGTTTGATATGAAGTCAGGTTACTGGCAAGTTCAAATTGCAGAAAATGATCGATACAAAACTGCTTTTACAGTACCTTTTGGGCATTATGAATGGAATGTTATGCCATTTGGTTTAAAAAATGCTCCTTCAGAATTTCAGCATATCATGAATGATATCTTTAATCCTTATACAGAATTTGCTATATGCTATATTGATGATGTTCTTATTTTTTCATCTTCAATAGATCAGCATATGAAACATCTTAATATTTTTAAACATGTTATCTCCAGGAATGGTCTTGTTGTTTCTGCTCCAAAAATGAAACTTTTTTAGACAACTGTTCGATTTTTAGGACATAATATTCATAATGGTACTATTATTCCTATTAATCGTAGCATGGAATTTGCCTCCAAATTTTCGGATGAAATTAAAGATAAGACTCAATTATAGAGATTTTTGGGTAGTTTAAATTATATTCATGATTATTACCCTAATCTTGCAACTGATGTAACCATCCTTTACAGTCGTCTTCGTAAAAACCCAGCTGTCTGGGGTCCAGAACATATCGCTGTTGTTAAGAAAATTAAAGCTAAAGTTCAGACTCTTCCTTGTCTATGTTTACCTCATCCAGAATGGAAAAAGATTGTTGAAACTGATGCCTCAGATGTAGGATTTGGTGGCATATTAAAACAGTTTAATCCAAATACTAGCAAAGAAGAACTTTTACGTTTTCACTCTGGTATTTGGCATGATGTAGCAAAAAGATATTCGACCATTAAAAAAGAATGTTTAGCCATTGTGAAAAGTGTGTTAAAATTCCAGGATGACTTATTAAACCAACAATTTCTAATTCGTGTGGATTGTTCTGCAGCTAAGCAAATCTTTAAAAAAGATGTTGCTAATTTAGCCCAAAGGCAGATTTTTGCTTCTTGGCAATCTGCCCTTTCTGCTTTTGATTTTGATATTGAATATATTAAAGGCGAAAAAAAATTCTCTTCCAGACTTTCTAACTCGTGAATATTTGCAGAAATCCAGTAATGACCAGTAGAGGTCGTGGTCCCGGCCGGCGTGGTCGTGGTAGGGGTTCTAACCCTTATCATACAGAATTCCCGCCATTATTTGGCCAATCCAGTAACAAAGGGGAATCTTCTAGCAAGACTGCTAAAGATGTCCTACTTACTCCAGAAGCATCATATTTCCAGAACACTATTAAGGAGGAAACAGTCCTTTATATTGATTCAGCTGATATCCAGTGGATGGTCGATCCGTGGGAGATTAAGCGCCGCTATCTCGCCACTCAAAATGCTACTCCACATTTTGATCAATACCGATATGTGTACGAGCAAATTCTTACTGAACTTGCTTTGGTACAACTCCAGCATACTTTAGCCGACTCTAATCGGACTGCTAGTCCTATCAATTACAGTAAGGCTACTATTCAGAACATTTTGCCTATCCAGGCCTGGGGTATCCATCCCCATGTTACCAGAACTCTCGACATCCATTCTAAGGGATCCAGATACAGTTATTGGGATTATATTGACGCCTTTACCCAGGCTTTTTACTATATGAATCCTCCTCGCACCCATTCTTGGTTTTTCGGGTGCTTCCTGATGTCTTAAAAAATGATCTCCCCTCCTGGTTTCTCATTTGGTGGGATACATTTGGGCTTCAACTTGATGCCTTTCCAGAAAATGTTCGTCTTGCATTCAATGAATGGCAAGTTGCTTTCAGTAAGATTCCAGCAAATAAGGACATTTCAATGTCTAAATGTCTTGTTCATTTTGTTATTAGATTTGGAATTCCATGGATATGGAAATGGGATTTCAAATGTGATTTCCATAATAAAGTTCCACGATTAAAAATGATTTTCTTTTATAAATGGTGGAATAAAATGAATGATCCTAAGCCATAGCAGGAATTGCTCCAGAAAATCAAGGATCATACAAAAGCTTGTTGGGAGGCGTCTCCAAGACTTATCCCAGCAGTTCCCGTCAATCCTTTCATCCAGATTCAGCAAGAGCTTAGACAACAATTTCCAGAAATATCAGAAACAGAGCTCATTATTAAGAGTATGGACTATATGAAACAACAGTTTCTTCAGTCTATGACTAGCAAAGATTCCAGTATGAAATCAACTTCCAGCACTCAAAGTGAGGATGGTAGAGTTCGCACTGATCCTTACGAAGATGAGAATGAGTTTACTGTCCTCGCGGGTGAATCTCAGGAAGACCCGACCGAACCGAATTTTGGAGATTTTTGGGATTTGGTTACAGAATTGATTGCCGACAAACTCATTCAAGATAAAAGTAAAAGTAAAGGCAAAGGCAAAGATGACTGATGCCTTGTCTGCCATCTACTTTCCAGCTGCACAACATGACAAACAACTTTTGGTGAAAAATCTACAGCTCAACAACCTGCCAATAAACTTTTGGCAAAAGCAGATTCCCTTATTTGCTCCTTTCCAGTTGCCATGACTTGCCGACAATTAAAGATAAGAAGATAGGATGATCGACTGCAAACCCATTTAGCACATGCCACCTGTCTTTGTTATCTTTACCTTTTTATAATATAAATAGGTAGCCTCTAGTTTGTAGAAGGCACCTCGAAAATTTAAGTTTTTCAGTTTATAATTCTGCTCTCTCTCTCTCTCTTCTTGTTTGAGTGTGTTTCTCTTTGAAGTTTCAAGTATTATAATAAAAAGATTGCTAGTTTGGTTGTAAGTATTTTCTCTCTTTCATTATTATGTGTGCATGTCTGTATATCAAATTGTCATATTAAATGATTTATTAGATTTTTGGAAAAATCGAAAAATTAATCTTGAATATTACAGGGAAGTTGTGCAAAGGGATGACCCTTGGCTCCTTAGAGATTTAGAAGAAACTAATAATAAAATAAATACAATCCAGAATTTAATTAACGAACAAATCTGCCTTTTGGCAAGGGCCAATCGGCCTTCTCCTCCAGCACAGTAAACACGTGGACCATATAAGAGGTAATTAAATTTAAATAAAATAAAACTATAATGTGTATTATTCCTGGGTTTGTGCCGAATAAGAGGTAGTATAGTGTAAGGTTGAGTGGGACGTCACCCAAGTCGCGTAGCTCTGTATGTTCGGTTTGCAGATTAGCAGTTAGGACTTCTTGTAGCGTACGTCGTTGACAGACGTGCTTAGCCTTTACCTGGGTCGAGCACTTTTATTGCAAACTAGTTTTGGGATGCTAAACCGACGCCGTTTGGTGATTTTGGGACGTCAATACCTCCAATTCAAGTTTTTTAAAGAACTAGTTTGCCTAGAGTGAAATTCGGCTCTAACTCCCAAATCGGGAACCCGATTAGAGTCCAGTCTTCTCCCACAAATCTCTCGTACCTAGACGGTCGTGTGTGCCAAGTTTCGTGCTAAACCGACTCCATTTGGTGATTTTGGGATGTCAACAGCTCGAATTCAAGCTTTTTAAGGAACTAGTTTGCCTAGAGTGATATCCAGCTCTAACTCCCAAACCGGGAACCCAATTGGAGTCCCGTCTTCTCCCACAAGTCTCTCGTGCCTAGGCGGTCGTGTGTGCCAAGTTTCGTGCTAAACCGACGCCGTTTGAAGCTAATGAACAGCACTCACATGGAACCAGATTTCGATAAAACATCACCTATTCCAGGAATCCAACCCTATTATGGAAGCTTGAGATCTATCAGAACTTAAGATATAACATGCGTATTACAAAAAATGATTGATTTTGATGAGTTTCAATCAATTTAACATGTTTTTAACTTCAAAAGGGAAATTCACACAGCAATAGAAATAGATTGATGAAACACGAAGAAATGAACAGCACTCACATGGAACAAAGACCGCTCAAACCATCCAGCAAATGTGCGAGGATTAAGAAGCCTGTTTCAAGAATGATCCAAATTTAGTTTAACGACAGCAGCAAGAATCTGAGCAACAGACAGCAAGAACCCAGTTCCCAAGTTTCAAGAAATGCAATATTTCCTATAATTGAAATCAAATTATATGAAAGTGTGGGTATATGATCAATTTGTGATAAGGTTGGCTTTGAGACCCTACAATGCTTATGCCTTTTACAATTTATTTATATTGTGTTCTGATTATAGATTTGTGAATAAAAAAAAAAAAAAAAATAGAAAGGTGAAAAAAAAATAGTAATGCTGGGAATCAAGAATTTAGAAAAACATCAAGAAAAGTTATGTATGGTGAGTTATACTAAACAAGAGTTGAACTTGTACAAAACATTGTTTTTCTTGGTATTTTTCAATTTTTGAGTTTTTAGTCCTTATCATTACTCAGGAAAAAATGTATACAGTAAAGATTTTATTTTTCATTTTTGTTTATCCCTTTATAAAATCTTGTACAATTTCAGGATCTAAAACTTGAATTTTAACTAACAGTTCATGATTATTACCACTGATGCTTCTTTTACATGTACAAAGTACCACATTGTACAGAGTCTTGTTAAATTAATTACGCATGCACAAATAAGTGGATATAACTCCAAAGACCAAACTAGTAATTATAAATTTGTAATCCCTAGATGTTACTGTTATTGCCTTCCACAGTTTGTCCCATTATTTGTCTTCTTGATGTTTTATATTACCTACATTTTGTTTGACCTTTTAGAAGGTGGTTCTGATTGGTGAAATGATCCAAATCTTGATGGGTTTTTTTTTATCTGGTCCAAATCTTCACGGCTAGCTCCCACTTATCTGCTCTAATTCAGAAATGATACATTTCAATAATTGATAGAGATGGAGGTAAAATACAAAATTATTCAGTGTAAGTAATGTCCTAATTTTTGTGAGACTCACATGGAATCCACATCAATCTCACAAAAAATTGAGAGTGGAGATGTGTTTGTGGCATTGTTATATCAATATCACAAGCGACACTGAACATTTGAGCAAGATGAACGATTGATTTGCTCTTACTTGTGTATATTTATCTCTATAGATCGAAATTTTTATGTAAACAAAAGAAATTTATAAATTTTTCTAGTAGTTAATGTCATGCAATAATAAAATTTTAAATATTAAAATATGATCTGCTTTAATAAAATAATAGATGACTCACTTCAATAAAATGACATGTGTCATATCAGTTAGGATGAAAATTAAAAATTAAAATAATTTGTATAACATTTTCCTTCTAAAATTATTATACGACATATTCTTAACAATACTGTAGCATTGTTTTGCATGAACTAAGTAACCACATTGGACAAAATCAAGTTAAATTAAATAAGTGGATGCAACACCAAACTATTAATCTATGTATTACTATTGCCTTCCACAGTTTGTCCTATTATTTGTCTTCTTGATGTTTAACTAATCCAGACTTTTGTCATGATTTCATTTATGGGGCTGCTGTTATTTAATTATCTTTATGGGTTGTTGATCACCAAACTAACTCACATTTCGGGTTATGATTTTCTATATTGAAAATTTTTTTTGTTGTGCACCCGTATATTATTTGATATATGAATTTATCATTGATACAGACACGTATCAAGATTTTAGACTTCTGATACCAAAATTCACCCATATATCATTTGATATTGTCCTATATGTGACCTTATTACCGATACAAATCTCAATAGCATTATTTAAAACCATAAATTAGACAATAAACAAACAGATATTTTAAATACAAAAGGATTTTGTGTTCACATTTTGTTTAAAGTTACCTTTTTAGATAGAAAGACAATTGTTTCTGATGGGTGAAATGGTGCCAAATCTTCAAGGCTGCCATTGATCTAGTCTAATTAGAAAGTGACACATCTCAACAACTCATAAGAAAAGAGCTTTAGATTCTTAAATTAAGTAGCTAGTGGACTCCAACACCTTAGATTGTGGGACCATATTGTTGGAACAATAAAGAAGGCATCAAATATAATAAAGTGATGATACATATTCAAAGAGGCAAGTCCTAATATATCACTGTCCATGCCATCTCTTTCGTTGTAATCATGCAAGAAAAAGAATCATGTGGATGAAGTGCAGAAACATCCTAACCTCCCTACTTGGCAGTAATATAAAATCTGTGGTTGCTGTATAACAGTTCCTTCACTAAGATCTTTGTCCACGAGACTGACTGAAACAGGGATACTGGTGTAGAACACATTATAAGCAATCAAATTGACAGCATTGAGAAGACTGGTACCAGAGACACCTGAAATAAAAGAGAAACTGAATGTGGTCTAGTGTTAGTATGCCAGAAAATTTTAATCATCAAAGTTGCAGTGCATATAGAATATTGCAACTTTTTAAGGAAAACAACCAGAATGGAGAGAGAGCATAACAAACAGAACATATTCCATGATAACTCACAAGATTTGAATGAAACATATCAGTAGGGATTTATAAAACGAATATTGGGACATAAATGCTGTACAATTGTATGAGTACCTTTGTTTTTTGGGACATATTCGAGTCTAGTTTGACAAGTAGAGGATGCTAATATATTTATATAGTAAAGCAAAAGCAGCATAAGCATGAATGTTAAGCACAAATTCATTCCATCCACCGAGGTTCTCTTTGTTTTTTTCCTTACAAATTTCTACTCTCTCTATAACCCATTTTATGCTCCATTTGCTTGCTTGCAAAGAAGACGGGGAAAGAGGAAAATAAAATATGCAGTCTCACAACTATATGGGTTGGAATCATTATGATAGCGTTCAGTATTTATCTATTCATGTACCCTTTGACAAAGCATAATGGCAAAAATAATTCAAGTAACCGACCTCACTTGATTGATTGGGTTTGGAATGAATCATAAAACAAACACAAGATAAGTATTCACCATGTGGTACAAAATAGAGACAGGGAAGGAGGAGAGAGAGATGAAATAATAGGCACACAAACTCAAAATTATGCCGAATCCTTCACAAAGAACAAGAGACAATTTCCAAGCAAACCAATGAATACCAACAAACCAAGGGAAAAAGAAAGCAGAAAGGAACCTTAATCATAATTAATAAACCAAATAATAATTTATTTTGAAGAGTCCGCGTGACATAGGGTAGACTAGACTTCACACATCTTACAGGCTTTTCCTAAATGAAACAATGTAAAAAATGTCATTTTTATATAACATCCAAAATGAATACATTCGTGCCTAAGCTAAACCATCTCAACCAACAACTCAAGTGAGACAACATGCAAGCTTGTGCTTGTGGTTCATCAATTAATACACTTGCCTTTGGGCTTGACACCAACTTTGTATTTTTCAATGGATAACAAACAAGTTATCATATTTCCTAAGAGTATTGCAGTCAACATCCTCACGTAGTTCATGTATTCACAACTTATAATTACTAAAATATTAAGTGTAGAACTCAAGCAAGCAAAATTAAGTTGCACATTGCGAAATGGGAAGCAGAGTGTGTGAGGGTTACAGTCATTGATTCACGTATCAACAGGCCATCAGATAATGACAACTGCAAACTCTTGACCATTATGTTTATGCAGGATAAATGACAAAGTTAAGAGACACACTTGCACACACTTTCCAAGTCCGTTGATTGTTGGACCATACTGACCATTTGTATCATTATAAATAGAGATTGATTACTGACCTTTCAATATGGAAACACGTGTCTTCGCATTATAAATTGGAAATTTATGACCAAGCCAATGAAATTCTGTCATAGATGCAGCCTGCTGAGATCTTGCCTCAGCCATAACAGCCTGCAAATCGAGATAGAGCGAGACACGAGATAAATGGCAAGTAATGTAACAAAAGTCTGGAAATTCTTTTCCAATTTTACAGATAAGAAGCAAATATAATCTAACCACTATTAAAAAGGAGATGACCATAAATAGATCAAGATACAACATTATTCATAGCTTAACCTCTGAAACAACTAAACTTACCTCTAGTTTAGCTTTGAAAAGATCGAGTGTAGGTCCTTCCATTTAACCAATGTGCATGAGTTCAGAAGTTTGTAAATTTGACTCGCCAAGTTTGTGTAGACAGTACCGTATACTTGGTTCTAGTTCCTCAACACACTCACGGCACAAAACCTGATTCTCTAGGTCCCCATATTTCCCGAGTTCCTCATAAACAGCCCTATTAGATAATGAAGTTAGCTACCATCCAACAACGATACAACTAAAGGAAAGGAGAGAAATTCTTGATAGTAGAAACATTCTAGATAGCCAAATTAGAAAGGGAACAAAGATTTTGAAGAAGCCAAAAATGGAAAATGCACAAGGATATGCCAGTAAATTCAAAGAACAAATTACTCCCAAAGAAAGCAAAAAGGAACCTTAATTAGAACTTCATACAATGAGAGTTCATATCTAATAACCCACACCAGTCTATGTAATAGATTCAACAAAAGAAAAATTCAAGGCCAAACCCATCTATCAAGCAAAGACACTGAAAATTAGAATAGAAAAGTAGGCATCTTTGGGAGTAATTTCATGGACTCCAAACTCCAATTACCTAAAGCCCAACAACATGACCTAGAAAAATTAGAATGAGGTGGAAATGTACCAAAAAATATGCACACACCCAAAAAACAAAAACAAAAAAAAAATCAAATAAATGTAAGGAGAGAGGGATAGAACACAAAACCCTAAAAATTTAAAAATAAATAAAACAAATAAAAAAGATGGCTAGAAAATTTTACTTGAAAGAAGTGCCTCAATCTCAAGAATATTCATTATGTTTCCAAAAAACAACAAAGCTATGGAAAATGGTAGCACACAGAGAGAGAGAGAGAGAGAGAGAGAGAGAGAGAGAACATGAAGAAGAAGAGCTAACTTGGTTCAGAGATTGAGACTGACTGAGAGAGTTGAAGAGAGACACACCGCACCGTCGTTGCTGGCTCGCCCTCGTCGCACGCTGCTCACCGTCGTCTGCTGCTGCTTGCTGTCGCCTGCCGCTGCTCGCCGTCAAGAGAGAGAGAGAGAGAGTCGTAAGAAGAGATGGGGAAAGATTAGGGATTTTTGGTTCAAGGGGGAAGAGAGAGAGAGAGTCGTAAGAAGAGATGGGGAAAGATTAGGGGTTTTTGGTTAAGGGGGGAAAGATTAGGGATTTTTGGTTAAGGGGGGAAAAACAAGCGCTAAGGGGGAAAAAAAAATAGCTGAGCCTAGATTTTGGGGTTTTTTTTTTTTTTTTTGCGACGCCAAGTTTCATACCGTCGCAAAAATATCTTTATTTGTGACAACAGGAGTTGCTGTCGCAAAAAACTTGAATTATTTGCGACTGCCGTTGTTGCTGTCGCAAAAACTTGTTCATTTGTGACAAGAAATGGTGTTGTCGCTGAAGTTTGATTTATTGGCGACGACAAGTGGTGCCGTAGCAAAAAATCACTTTTTGCGACGACAAATGGTGCCGCTGCAAATGCTTTCGTGTTATGTACCCTCTTTTCTTGTAGTGATAGTAACATTTATGTTATGGAAACTAAAAGAATGGTGTCTGGAGAAGATTATTTTAATTGATCTGAAAAATATAATAGATATGCTAGGATCTACTTATGAACAGTAATCTTGTTGTAATAAATTAATTATGATGGCAATTTCCACCTTACAATTTTTGCATTATTGTGTTTTAGGGAAAATGGACATTTGGATTGTGAGGTAGGCATAATTAATTGCAAGTCATTTTTCTTTATTTTTCTGCAGGCAAGTATCATTGCCCAGTACTAACACACATTGTTGCTGTAAAGACTAAGGAAAATGTTTTTTGCTACGAGGTTGGTTTGTTTATGTATTGATCATCAATATTAGTAGTCTTTCGTTGTAAGTTCTTTATGTGTAATTTCTATGTAAGTGATCTACACCTCTTTCATTTGCCTTTGTTTTGTAGGCAATCAAAGAATCAAACATCAAAACCAAGAATTGGAAGGAGCTCCTCACTGATGAAACATTCACTAGAGAAGATCTTATAACAATTCAGGTAATTAGTAGCTTTGGCATGTGGTTTCCTAGTTGGCTACTATGGTTATATGGACTGGACTCTCCTAATTTGTGAAGTATTCATGTTGGACACTCGACACTTGGGAAGTGTGTGAGATATGTATTTGATATACTTAGTTGTACATGTTGGATATAGCGATCCCGGTTTTCCCGTTCTTTGTTTATTGTAACCTGGACTTGGTTCCGTGGATGATTGTTATTGTCTATATCGCATTTCCATCTTTTACTCTTTGTATTTGAGTTTTAGGTTCTGTTGGATAGGTTTGAAACAGGTTGGTTGTATTTAGAAATCAAAAGTTGATGCCCAGATTTTGGCCTTCACGCTCGAGCGGGGCTTTTGATACTCGAGCGGGCCCTTTGCTTTTGCTCCTCCGCTCGAGTGGGCATTCCGACGCTTGAGCGAGATTATTCAACTCTCAATACTTTTCTCTGCAGGTCATCGGATGCTCGAGCGTCCATTTTCATGCTCGAGCGGGGACCTTTTTCTCCAGAACTTTTGGAAGTATGCATTCGACGCTCGAGCGGCGCTTTTCACGCTCGAGCGTGAGTCTGTATCTGACGCTCGAGCGGGGCGTTCCATGCTCGAGCGGACTGTGTATTGTTTCAGTCTGAGATGAAGATATTTTGGACCACTTTTTCGGTTCTCTCTCTCTCTCTCTCTCTCTCTAACTTTCAAAAATCCTATTTTAAGAGCTCCTCTCTCTAGAACGCTCTCTCTCTCTACATTTTGATCTTGGTTTGGTGAGACCCAACCCTTGTGCCTTCATTAAAGTGGTAGAGCTTTGCAAGACCTCCATTTTGATCCGAAAATCTTAGGATTTGGAGCACTTTTGAATTGGTTCATCATCTCCTTTGGGTTCCGAAATTTGAGGTAGGAATTACCACTCATATTTATGATCTTTGATATAGACATTCAGTCATTTTGATTTAATGTTGAAGTTGGGAAGTTTTGGGTGTTAAGGTTTCAAAATGTATAAAGAGGGGTTTTCTTCTTTTGACCAATGCATGTGTATTTTGGGTCTTAAAATAAGGTTATTGATGTTTATTGATGATATATGAGCCTTTGGGTCATAGTTGAGAAAATGAGGAGAAAAGCCCCAATTTATTGTGATGAATTAATTTGTATAATTAATTTGGAAAAGTTATGAAAATATGAAATTGAGTTGGAAATAATGAAATTGGTTAATTATGAAGTTTAATGGTGGAGTTGGATTGATTGATCACTCACCTTTGAAATTGTAGATAATTTATCTGTTTGATAATTCATTATCTGTTTAGAAATAATTGTTTTGGGCTATCGGTGGAGGATAGTCTTGATTGTTGTAAACACTGCATGATGATTAGGTAAATTAAAACTAATCAATTGAATATGTCATTGAATATGACGGATGAGATAACACATTGAATATGTGCTTGGCTTGATCATTGTATATGATAAGCATTTAAATACATTGTATATGTATATTGTTTGGGAGGAGATAGGAGATGTACTCCACGGTTTGGGAGGAGATAGAGGATGTACTCCTAAATCGGATTTGGAAGGAGATAGGGGATGGACTCTAGTGATAACTAAGTTGGCCGGAATGTCCAGGGTGAAAGTTCCGAAATCCTAATTGGGTTTGTATAACGTAGATAAATTGAAGTATTGAAATGATGACAATATGAGTTGTAGTCTCATTCGAACTTGAAGTGTTGAAGTGTTAATTATGTGAGTTGTAGTCTCATGTTAATTGATCATAACCGAAGTTGTGTTGATATGAGCTGTAGTCTCATTTGAACTGTCTGGATGAATAGGGAACCATATCTATGAATTGGTTTGGATAATGAAATGAAAGGAGATGTATGTTTGTTTATATGAGTTAAACATTTATCAAATGTTAATGTTTTAATTATTGCTCATATTATGTTTAGCATATCTCTACTGGGCGTTGGCTCACCCTTTATGGGACATCATTTTCAAGTTCAGGAGTTATGCCACCTCCAAGGACGTAGCTTGGAAGGTTTTGGGAGTCGAAGACTCTTTTGATTATTTTGTTATTTTGGGTATTACATGTAATCAAAGCCAAGGGCTTATTTTGTATAAAGAGTTAGAACTCTTCTTTTGTTGCAACCAAGTGTTGGCTTGGAAAGTTGTAAGCCCGTAGGGCATTTACTTTTGTTGTCAACATGTAATATTTTTTGTACTAAATACTCTGATGAATGGAATTATGCTTTATTCTCTTGTCTATGAATATCATGAATTGTTGGGTTTATATGTATTATTTTGAGGGCGTTACATTGGACATCCATCAACTCCAATCAACAAGTATGTATAAGTAGTTGAATTTACTATATAACTTCGCATAAGATTTCAATTTTATACATGAATTGCTCTATTTTAATTTGTAAACATTATTTTGTCTTTAAAATTAGTATTTAAGAAATATGAAATTTAGCCATGTGCTATTGTCTTTGGATATTTAAATTAAATTAATCCGACATTTAGACACATATTTACTTTCGACACCTGTTTTCAAGTCCATGTAATATAACATACTTGGTTGTGTTGAATATTTGTACTTAACTTTTCACTACAAGATCTCATGATGCTTTCCTTGAATTTTTAGGTGTGCTCTGCAGAATCCTAATGCACTTGACAGCAGGGTTCTCGTGGATTTTGATCATGTAAAAAATAGTTTGAAACTCAATGATGAAGGTGAGCTATAGTCTTTATCTTTTATAGGTCGTAAAACTATTTTTCTTTTTATTCTTTTTTATTCGCTTCTTGTGATCATATATATATTTTTTTGGTTTTCTTTGTGCTATAACTAATGAAAATGAGCTATGATCCAACTTATAACATAAATGTTTGTGGGGATATCAAACAGATATTGAAAGAGCTTCGAACTAAGAAGGGAAAAGAAATTGCATTGCATGCGGGAGGTGGAAACAAGGCACAAAATGAAAGAGTTGTTGCTCTTAATGCTATATTAGCTGCAAGGTCACACATCAAAGAGGATTCTAAATCAGATACCAATGGAGAGGCTATACCCAAATAGACTTATATTATTGCATATGTTGTTTCTGTTTCAATACATGGAAGGAGTGTTGCAGCTGCAAAGGCCGCATCAGGTGACAAAATTGCTGCTCGGATAACTATGCACATTGTTGGTGAGAGGTTTCCAGTGAATGCCAAAATGGTTAGTTTTTCCTGAACTAGAGATCTCTCATGTTCTTTATAAAGATTTCTATAGTAGTTGAACCATGACAAGCTCCCATTGACTATTAAGAACATTCCAAACTCTGAAACACGGGTTTTTGTCTTGGGTAATACATTACTTGATAGCTTTCCAACTCTAATTTCTGCTGACATTTAGTTGTGTGTAATATTGCACCATCTACCAATTCCTCATCCTGGTTTGTTTGTCATTTGGACTTTAGTTGTTATTTATTTCAACTTCTCACAGAACTAACATGTATGTTGCATATTGAATGTGTTGTTTCTGAAATATGATCTATAATTTATAAAGTTTTAGATGGTAAGTTTTTACATGTACTTTTGTTAGTGTGATTATTTATTTTGTCTATGTATTTCTAGATGATCTTGTGTGTTGTAAATTACGTTCAGATTTTAGATACATCTCGTTGTATAATTACTTCCTATTAATGAACATCATCAATTGATGGTGTTTTCATCATGTTTTGTAATTGCTGAATGTCCCTTCTATCTGCTTAGATTGTTGCTTAGTGAATGTTTTAGTTGTTTGGGTTCCTAAATATAATTATCTTACCCTAGATTTAGTGGATATTAATGATGTTGTTGCCTGGTGGTTGTTCCTTTTACATAGTAGTCTTATAGCAGAGCTGACTTGGGTTTTGTCTTGGTTTTTCAATGCGATTGATCATTTTGTTAAAATGCCGTTTTCCTTTAACCAGATGCTGCTATGGATCAAGGATTGGATATTCAAAACTATGAACAATCTGTTGTTGCACTATGTGTGACTTGGGAGATTTTTGTTTTATATTGATATGCATTTCATGGTTGATCTGGCTCTTTGTTTTAGAAATCAACTTCTTCACATTATTATTTTTTTCCCACTTGGATGGGATGATACCGTTTGTGAAATTACATGAAGGGCATATTAGTTTTTTTGTGCACGAGTGTATGCATATGATCCTATGCATGGATAATTGGTTTATATTAACCAATAAGATCCACACTATAACTCAATTGATGATACAAATTAGCAGTTGAAATGTTGTTGTTGTGTGGTGTGGTTTGGTGCTCTAGTTAGTAGCGATTTACATTGTGTAAAATCAAACTTTGTCGTTTGCAAGAACTGACAAGAAGTATATGCATTTCTTTTAAAAGTCAGGCATCGGGCCCGGCTCATCCTAATTGCAAAAAGGAAACCAAGGTCACTTGCGGGCTAAGCTGTGCAAGCTGTTTATTTTTGGGCCTTGGTTTAATAGAATCAATTTGAATTATGCTGTTAAAAATTAGTGGTGTGGTTAATTGGCAGGTTAAAATTTGTTAACTCACTTATAAATTGATCAATGAGTCTATATGTATATGCAAAATTATGTTCTACTTACCTGTGCAATTTTTCTTTAGCACCATCACTGTTAATTGGATGATATTCAATTTTAGAAGGTGCTATGGATCGAGGATTGGGGATTTTAAATAGGAACATTCTTCTGCTGCATTTTGTGATTTGGAAATTCATGTTTTATGTTTAAAAACAACTTAGTGGTGTTTTGCTCGTTGTTTAAAAAAATGTAGACCTCTTAATTGTATTATTTGTTTGTTTGTCTTGTGAAATTACGTGTTGAGCGTAGGAGGATTGTTCGTGGCTCTTTGTTTGGATCAATTGGTTTATATCAACCAATAAGATCCATATTATAAATTGTGGTGTGTGGCTTGGTGCTCTAGTTAGTTGCAATTTACTTTTTTGTAGAATCAAAAGTGGATGTCCTAAATGAATTTTCTTGATGCATCTAATGGATTGTGAAGTTCAGGCTTAAGGTTTATGGTGGTTTGTGTTGAATGGTTTCTTAGCTTCTGTTATGTGTGCGCAGTTCATTTGCTGTTATTTTTGTTTGTGCTGCTTTAGGTTGATGATGTTTTTTAGTGCATGCTTGGGAATTTGGCATTTTTCATTGCTTTTTGGCCTTCTAGTTTTTTTTTACGAGGTGAAAAGAGTTAGTTAGTGTTTGTAATACTTTTTTTTAGTTGAGTAGATAGTTGTGAGATAAAAGTGATTAATTGATGTGTATGATGTGACTTTTTGGTAATGTTGTTTGGTTTTTTACCCGATGGTTTTCCATCTCTATTTTCTGTTAATATTTACTTGTGGTTGTGAGTAATACTACACCATCTACCTATACCTCCTAGTTTGTTTGTAATACTTTAGTTTTTATTTATTTCAACGTCTTTCTGATCTAGCATGTATGTTAGGTTCTAACTGTGTTGTTTTTGAAATTTGCTGTATTGTGTACAATTCATGTAGTTTTACATGGTAAGTTTTGACAAGTACTTATTTCTTGATCTTGTGTGCGGTAAATTGCATTTTGGCAATTATAATTATTTTGCTTTGTATTTTTATATCTTGGGTGGGGTAAATTGCATTTTGGCAATTACAATTATTTTGTTTATTTTTCTTTTTGGGTGGAAATGTTTTTTAATTTTATGATGGATCAATGCCTTTGGCCAGTTTCTAGTGCTAAATAGAAGTACAAGGAAATATCATGGTATAGATCATATTAATGAACTTCTTCAACTGATTGTATTTTCATCATGATTAGTGATTGATTGCTGAATGGTCCCTTTATCTGCTTAGATTACCCATTGAATTATTGTGTAGTATTTCTATCACCACTTTGCCCATACTTCCATGCATTAAATGTTTTAGTTGTTTTGGTTCCTAATAAATATAATTATAGAGTTTATGCACTGATGTATTTATATGACCCTATGCTTAGACAATTGATTTATATTAACCAATAAGATCCATATTATAACTCAATTGTTGAAACAAATTAGCTATTGAAATGTTGTTGTCTGGTGGTTTGGTGCTCTAGTTAGTAACGATTTACATCGTGTAAAATCAAAGTTAAGTATATGTGTTTCTTTTAAAAGTCGGGCATTAGGCCAGGTTGGTCTTGATTGCAAAAAGGAAACCAAGTTCACTTGCAGGCTAAGCCCAATGAGCTGTTTATTTTTGGTCCTTGGTTTAATAGAATTAATCCGAATCATGTTGTTAAAAATTAGACGGGTGATTGTTGGGCTGGTTAAAATTTGTTAACTTGCGTATAAATTGCTCATCCTGTCTACTATGTATATGCAAAATTATCTCCTACTTGCCTGCACAATATTTCTTTAGCACCGTCATCATTAATTGGATGATATTCAATTTTATTGTGTATTTGTTTATCAATTTAATTATTTTGTATTTTAATTTGTGTAATATGTTTTTGAATAATAGCTAAATTATTTTCCACTTGCCTAAGCAATTCCTCTTTAGCACCACCACCATTAATTGGATGATGCCCACCCTTCAATTTTATTGCATTTTTTCCCTTAATTTAATTTGATTCTTCTGTATTTTAATGTGTAATATGGTTACGAATAATAGCTAAATTAGCATCGTCACCATTTATTGGATGATATTCAATTTTATTATATATTTTTTTCTTAATAATTTACTTATTTTTTATTCTAATATGTATAATATGTTTTTGAATAATAGCTAAATTATCTTCCACTTGCCTATTCAATTCCTCTTTAGCACCATCACCATTAATTGGATAATATTCAATTTTATTGCATATTTTTTTTATTTAATTTGATTATTTTGTATTCTAATTTGTATAATATGATTTTGAATAATAGTTCACATTTGATTATTTTGTTAATTTTGCCTTGGAATTTGGAATAAATAATAATATTTTTTGTTTGAATTTATAAAAACTAAAGTTGTATGTTCACTAACATTGTTTTTCATTTTGTATTCCGTCGAAGGTGGGTTTGGTTGATGAGTTTGCTCCAAAATCAGCACAAATCGACTTGAGCATATCCTTACTTTCAACGAGTAGACAATAACAAGGATGTATTAAAAAATTCTACATTTGTCAAAGGTAGTTTTATTGTTGTGATTGGTCTAAAACCAACTCAAACTGACCTGTAGACACCCTTACTTTCGATGAGTAGACCACAAGCTTAACTTTTTCACCTTTAGTGAATATGTATATTACTATATATATATGTAAATCAATCTATATATTTGAAGAGAAGGTGCGATGATGAGTTTATAATAATCTTGTTAATCTGATAATTTCTAAGGACAATTTTATAATCCATTCCCAACACATTTTTCATGAACACCTCTAATCTTGGTTGTTCTTGTATTTTTAGTTTTCATCATGGCTCCCATTAACCATTAAGGACATTCGAAGTTCTGAAACCTGTAATTTTGTCTTGAGTAATACATTACCTGATAGTTTTTCATCTCTTATTTCTACTGACAATTAGGCCTCATTTGGCAACATTTAGTTTTAGCCAAAAAGCCAAAAGTCACTACAAGTTTTCACATCACTCTCTCTACTTTTCTACACATCTTTTCGTAAAAAGCTAAAAAGTTACTCAAATAACATGTTCCCAAACGAAGCCTTAGTTGTGTGTAATATTGCACCATCTCCCTATTCCGTTTCCTGGTTATGTTGTCATTTGGACCTTAGTTTGTATTTATTTCAACTTCTCATAGAACTAGCTTGTATGTTGGGTATTGAATGTGTTCTTGAAATATGCTCTGTAATTCATATAGTTTTAGATGGTTAGTTTTTACATTTACTTTTGTTAATATGATTATTTATTTTGTCTTAGTATTTCTAAATCTTCTTGTGTTGTAGATTATGTTTATATTTTAGATACATCCCATTGCATAATTACTTCCCTATTAATGAACTTCATCAACTGATGGTGTTTTTATCATGATTTGTAATTTTATCTACTTAGATTGTTGCTCAATGAATGTTTTTGGTTGTTTGGGTTCCTAAATATGATTATCTAACACAAGATTTAGTGGATTATAGCGATCCTGATTGTGACCCGACTCTTGTGGTATTTCGAACTCGGGTTTAATGCTTTCATATTGTTGTTTACCTCTTGTTCCCCTTGTAACTCTTTAGAATTGACTTTTGGGTTGTTGTGTTTGTGTTTGGGCAGGTTGGTCGCTTGTTTTTCAAACCTTGTATTGCCCAAGATTTTGGTCCTCTACTCGAGCAGCCATTCTTGCGCTCGAGCGGGCTTTGCTATATTTGCTTTTTCGCTTGAGCGGCACTTTTTGTGCTCGAGCGGGCTTTGCGAACTCTCAGTACTTTGCAGGCCTGCAAAACTGCTGGGAGAGTGTTTTCTACGCTCAAGCCACTTTTCTTACGCTCGAGCATTGGTTTGTTGTCTGCAAAACTTCTAAATGTGCGTATTCTGCGCTCGAACAGGTCACTTCTTGCGCTCGACCGGAACAACTTATTGTGTTTGACGCTCGAGCGTCAACTCTTCCGCTCGAGTGGACTGTGCATATATCAGATCGCGAAAATGACATTTTATATCACTTTTTCATTATTCTCTCTCTCTAAAAATTTCCAAAAACCTAGATCTTGACATTCTCTCTCTAAAACACACACTCTCTCTACATTTTGACCTGGATCCTTTGGGTTCTCTACGCTAGTGCCTTTAAGAAAAAGGAAGAGCATCTCTAGATCTTCGTTTTGATTCGAACAAAGTTGGATTTGAGCATCCTTGGAGTCTCACCTTTGCTTTGCTTGGTCTTCTAACTTGAGGTAGGGATTTTTCTACACTCTCATATGGTTTTTAGCTTAGTTATTTGTCATTGAGTAAAAATGGTGAGATTTGGGAGTAGTTTAAACAAACCTAGGGCTTGGGTGTGAAATGGAAAGAGGGATTTTTGGTGAATGTGAAATAAATGGGTATGGGGTTTGAAAATGAGGTCATGTTGTGTCAAAATGTTTGATATTTGGAATAAGGGAAATTTTGCCCTATTTGGGTCAAATTGTTATTTTGTATAAATAATTGAAATTGACATTGAAAATGTGAAATTGGATGATTGTTGATATAAATGGTGGAATTAGATATGTATTATCTTACACCTTTGGAAATTTTGAATAAACTATTTGTCTTGAGATTGAATATCTATTTAGAAATAACTGTTTTGGGCTATCGGTGGAAGATAGCTATGATTGTTGTAGAAATGGCATGAGGATTAGGTAAATTAAAACTAATCCATTGTTGGTTGTTATTGGATATGATCACGTTTTATATACATTGCATATATATGATTGTTTGGGAGCTGAAAGGGGATGTACTCCATGTGTGATTATGTTTATAAATACATTGTATATGTATGTTTGTTTGGGAGAAGAAAGGGGATAGACTCCATTAAAATTAAGTTGGCCAGAGTGTCCAGGGTAAAAATCCCGAAATTATACATGGGTGCCAATCACGCGGACGAAATATCCGTAAAATGACAGATTGAAGTGTTTATGTGTGTTTTTATATAATTGGAAAATCATTGAGTTGTAGTCTCAGTTTGGTTGTTGAAAGATAATGGACTTGACTCATGAATTGAGAAGATTAAATGAACTAGAAATGAATTGAAGGAAAATAGATTAATATTTGAATTTGGTATCTTATGAGTATACGAATTTGTGAATGTTTTATTACAAGCATTGTATATGCACATTGTACTTATATTTCTACTAAACCTCATATATTGTGTTAGATGATTTCTACTGGGCTATGGCTCACCGTATTTGGAAAAAACATTTTTAGGTGCTGGTGACATGCCTCCGCTAAGACAATAGTTTGGAGGGACATTTGGGAGCAAGAGCTTCTTTATTTGATTGTATTCTTTTGTAAAGCCAAGGGCTTAAGATGTAATGACCAAGGCTCACTTTTGTGTAACCAAGTAATGACTTGGAATGATGTAAGCCTATAGGGCATTTGACTATATATTTAGCTTTATTTCTCTTAACATTATGCTGTGAATTCAGGATGAATATTTGTGAATGTATAATGCATGTGTTAATTTTTGCAAACGAACTCTGATGAATGAAAGTATTTTGTTTCTGTTATTCTTTCGCTTATGAGTTGGATCTATTGTATTATTTTGGGGAGCATCACATGGATTTTAATGGTTGTTGCCTGCTGGTTGTTCCTTTTACATAGTAGTCTCATAGCAGAGATGACTTGTGTCTTGTCTTGGTTTTTTTTTTTATGTGATTGATCATTTTGTTAAAATGTTTTTTCCTTTAACCTGATGCAGCTATGGATCAAGGATTGGATATTCAAACTATGAACAATCTTTTGATGCACTATGTGAGTCATGGAGTTTTATGTTTTATATTGATATGCAATTCATGGTTGATCTGGCTCTTTGTTTTAAAGATCAACGACCTGATACACTTTATTAGGTTTTATTCTTAACAATCCCGTTTGACAAAACTCCTTTCAATTGTACTTGTTTTTGCACTTTTATTTCAGTGAGGCTATGAGTTTCTTAGATGCGAATCCAAACCGAATCGTACCTTGCAGAGAAGTTTGTGGTGTTTAATTCTTTCAAGATTTCCACTTTGTTGACTATGACGGGGATCGAGCTACCCGGTCAGCTCGCGGGGGTCCAGCAGGCAGCGTCCCTTGGCGGGTCCGGGGTAGTGCCTAGGCAGGGTTAAGGGGCAGCGCCCCCGAAGCAAAATGCAAAAGTGCATTCAAAGTTGCTTGTCTGCTCGAGCGGACATTCCCCCGCTCGAGTGGAGATTGGTGAGTTCCAGAAGTATGCGTGTCTGCAAAAATACTATGATCCATGTTTTCACACTCGAGTGTCGAAATCCCCGCTCGAGCGTACATCCTGGTTTGGAATACGTCATATAGTGTCCCCGCTTAAGCGTCCATTTCCACGCTCGAGTGGACCTCGCGATTTCAGATTCTATAAATTCGCATGTTGCTCCAAATCTAGGGTTTGACCTCCAGATCTTCTTCTTGGGTTCTAGGGTTTACATCTGGGGCTATTTTGCTAGTTTTCTTTGATGTTTCATTGAGTATTTAACTCATGGTTTAAGGAGGATACATCAAAGGATTGTTTGTTCATTCTATACAAAAGAGAGAGTTGTTCTTCGATGGATTCTGAAAAATTCGAGCCTGAAGCTTTGATGGATTCTGCAGTGGCTCATCGTCAAGACAATTCCGAGGTGAAGACGGGGCTAGAAGAGGCACATAGGGGTTGGTTCAACTCGGGCGTAGATTCGCTAGGTAATTGAGAGTATACCTGTGTAATTCTTTTATATCTTCTTAGTGGATTATTTTGTGGCTGTTGCCTGTGATTTTTTTTTATCATAATTGGAGGTGCTCCAATTGTGGTTTTTCCACATTAAAATCGTTGTGTCGATTTGTCTTGATTATTTGATTGGGATTGTTTTATTGCTTAAAATTGATACATAATCACAAATCAATATCTAGCGGATTTCTAGATTTTTCAATTGGTATCAGAGCAGGTCGTTCTATTTTTTTTAAAAAAAATCTTTTAGAACGAGATCTTGTTTGATTTGTGATAATGGATTCAATTCGTAAGGGAAATTCTATGGTTCGACCACCCTTACTTGACGGATCCAATTATTCTTTTTGGAAAGCTCAGATGAGATCGTTTTTGAAATCTATTAATGAAAAAGTTTGGCAATCTGTCATGTATGGGTGGACTGAACCAACGATTACCGTTGATGGAGTAACTTTCCCCAAACCAATTGATAAGTGGGACACAATTGATTACCAAAATAGTAGCTGGAATAGTAAAGCTATCAATTCTCTTTTTTGCGCTATTACACTTGAAGAGTTTAGTCGCATTTGCAATTGTGAAATCGCAAAAGAGGCTTGGGATATCTTATAAACTATTCATGAGGGCACTCATTCTGTTAAACGCTCAAAACTTCAAAGGCTCATGTCTAGTTTCGAAAACCTTTCAATGAAAGATAGTGAGACTTTTGATGAATTTTATGTGAAGTTGAGTGGTATTGTAAATTCCAGCTTCAATTTAGGTGAAAAAATACTGGAATCCAAGATTGTAGGAAAAATTTTTAGGTCCTTACTCGATCGGTTCCAACCAAAAGTTACGACTATTGAGGAGGTTCAAGATGTTAATAACCTCAAGCTAGATCATTTGGTTGGAAATCTCCAAACTTATGAGGCACATAGGAATTTCAATAAGAAACAAAAAGATGTTATTGCTTTTAGTAGTGCTCATAGAGTTGGAGTAAATTCTGATGAGGACTGTGAGATAGATTCTAAGATTACGGATGCTTTTGTAAAACAATTTAAAAAATATTTTTTGAAAAAGGATCCTAATCTTTTGGACTCTACTCATACTCATAAATCCAAAGGCAAAGATAAACTCAAAATTAATTCTATAGCCAAGAAGGAGAAAGGAAAGATACAAGGGAACTCTGAAAGAGTCCAATGCTATGAATGCCAAGGATTTGGCCACTTTGCTCAAGAATGCCCCACTCGTTTGAGGAAGAAGAAAGCCCTCGCTATCACTTGGGATGATGAATCAGAATCTGATAAAGATGAAAGTGACAATGAAGATCAAGGCGAAGAGGGACACAAACAATTCCTTACCTTCATGGCAGCTTCTGAAACTGATGGACGAATAGAGTATCCGAAGAGCCCGATTGAGAATGCCACTGATGATGAATCCTCGGGGAGAGAAGATGAAGAACTTCAGCAAGCATATCAAAAGTTGTATAAAGAATCTCTTAACTTATCCAAATTGAATGACAAACTCACTACGAAACTCAAAGCATGTGAAAGTGAGAATGTCAAATTAAAGAAAGAGATTTCCAAGGCTAGGATTGATGCCATCAAGATAGCTAATGATCGACAAGCTCTTTGTGCAAAATTGTTGACTTGTGAGACAGAGAGGAATGAGCTACAGCAAATCTATGCAACATATGAAAAAAAGATTGAAACTCTCGAGATGTCTCAACTTGCCTTGGAAGAACTAATAATCATGAAAAAGGAAAAGCTCAAGAGTGCTATGGCAACCATTGGTCTTTGGAACAGAGGATCAAAGACTTTGGATAATATTATTGTGTCTCAACAAATTTGTTCTGACAAGAGTGGCATTGGCTTTGGTGGTAAGAAAGAGCAAAAACAGAGTGCATCCACATCTCATGATACAAGAACTCAAGGGCAGGGGGAGCACAAGATTCAACGAGAGGAAAGACTTCTCAATCTTCTTAAAGTTGGTAAGGTCAAAGAAAAGAAGGTACACCCTATACACCCTATGTTTATTTGTCATCATTGTGGTATGCATGGTCATATTTGCCCTTATTGTTATAAGTTACATGGGAGAGTGTCTCATAGAGATGGAAGAAATTCCAACATCTCGTGGGATAGGAGACACTTCATTGGTGGTAATGAGGTTAAGGGTAATATTAGACCTCGTTATTTTGATGTGCTTGAGACCAAACATGGAGCGAGTTTGTATTTGCCTAGACCTAGAAATAGGAAGTTGGCAACCATGTTGAGACAGGTTCCCATTGAAAGGGAAGGGAACCACAATGTCAAGACACCACCCAAGAACCGCCATTCTCACAACTTTGTTCATACTAAAGCGGTTTGGGTAAGAAAACTTGACTTGTGTTAATTTGTTTATTCTTTTTAGTTTTTGGTTTCTATGTGTTTTTTTTTTTTTGATCATTTAATGTGTGCATGTTCGTTTTTTGATGTGCTTTGTTTTTAAAAAAAAAATATCCAAAAATATTTTCTTAGTATGGTTTTGCAAGCTTGAATTTTTTTTTGAATAGTCTTTGGTGCATGTTGGAATTGATGAGAATATCCATTACATGTTAATATGTGTGTGCTTTCTGTGGTCATTACTCATTTCAGAGTGTATTCTTTGATTAGTATATCTCATTCTGTACACACTCTTGGATTAGCAAATATTGGAGTCTTCCGCCTTAGTGATCTTTTTTCTCTATAGACTTCTGGCATGGTATCTTTTATTTTTCTAAAAGAATTGACCGATACTAGCATATCTTAGGTGATGTTGAGTCTCTTAACCACATTCCATCTTTTTGCATCTCCACGGCTTTCCCCCTCTATTCTTTGTAGTCCAACCATGAGGAAAAGGCTACCTTAGAGTTACCAACCAAACTATCCTTATTATATCCGTGCTTTTCTGGTTCGGTTTCCATACTCTTGAGCGTGTCAGCCGCCAATGAGTGTGCACAAGAAAAAGAAAAATAAAAATAAAAAGAAGAAGAAAAAAATATGCAAAAGAAAGAAAAAAAATGTGCAAAAGAAAGGAAGAAAAAAAAGAGGAATAGATTCATTGATTGAGGGGGAGCCTCCACTTTTACTCACCAAATACCCCTTGATTCCTAGTGGTTTGACTTTCCTTTGTTATGCTTAGATTCTCATACCGGCGGTCCAGCTTTCAGATCACTGCTAGGATTTAAATCTTGTGTTTGTCGAACTCCAAGAGTCACACACACACTTTTATCATGGGATCTATGCTTTTCACATGTGGCATCACTTTCTTTCATGAGGAATCTTCTACAGACTGTGCACATTGTGTTTTCAAGTAAATATGCTTCTTGGATAATCTTGTGTGTTTTAAGATTCAAATATGAAATTCTTTGCTTGCTCCACCATATTATTGTTTGTCATTTTCTTCTTGTTCATTATTTTTAGTGAGGGGGAGTTTGGTTTATCATTAAAAGAGTTTGTTAGCATGAACACTTTGATTTGTTTGGTAAGGGAGATTGGCTATAGTTGTTTTGCATGTTGCTATGCACTGTTTGCTTATTATTTCCTTATTGCATGCTCCTGATATTTACATCATCATATCATTGCTTGTGTGGTTTATGATTTTGCTTTAGTTGATTGAGCTTCCTTTGTCAATTCGTGACAAAAAGGGGGAGAAAGTTGTTTTTCATGTATTCATATCATGTGACAGGTGCATGAGTCGGGTGCATGTGTCTTAGGTTGTCATATGTTTACTGCTCTTTCATATACTCTTGTGGGACTAATAGTTGTTTTGGGGATTATGGCACTAATAACTGTTTGGCAGATCATGACCTTGAGAAAGAAGTTGGCTTTTGTTGGCTGTAATGGGTTGGGGCATTTAGGATTTTATTTGTTTAGGTGTGTTTTGTCACGGCATTGCCAAAGGGGGAGATTGTTAGGTTTTATTCTTGGCAATCTCGTTTGACAAAACTCCTTTCAGTTGTACTTGTTTTTGCACTTTTATTTCAGCAAGGCTATGAGTTTATTATATGCGAATCCAACCCGAATCGTGCCTTGCAGAGAAGTTTGTGGTGTTTAATTCTTTCAAGATTGCCACTTCGCTGACTATGACGGGGATTGAGCTGCCCGGTTAGCTCGTGGGGGCCCAGCGGGCAGCGCCCCTTGGCGGGTCCGGGGCAACGTCCCCGAAGCAAAATGCAAAAGTGCATTCAAAGTTGCTTGTCCGCTCGAGCGGAGATTGGTGAGTTCCAGAAGTATGCGTGTCTACAAAAATACTGTGATCCGTGTTTTCATGCTCAAGCGTCGAAATCTCCGCTCGAGCGTACATCCTAGTTTGGAACACGTCATATAGTGTCCCTGCTCGAGCGTCCATTCCCACGCTCAAGCGGAACTCGCGATTTCAGATTCTATAAATTCGCATGTTGCTCCAAATCTAGCGTTTGACCTCCAGATCTTCTTCTTGGGTTCTAGGGTTTATATCTGGGGCTTTGATGTTTCATTGAGTTTTCAACTCATGCTTTAAGGAGGATATATCAAAGGATTGTTTGTTCATTTTATACAAAAGAGAGAGTTGTTCTTCGGTGGATTCTGAAGAATTCGAGCCTAAAGCTTTGGTGGATTCTGCAGTGGCTCATCGTCAAGACAATTCCAAGGTGAAGACGGGCTGGAAGAGGCACATAGGGGTTGGTTTAACTCGGGTGTGGATTCACTAGGTAATTGAGAGTATACCTGTGTAATTCATTTATATCTTCTTAGTGGATTGTTTTGTGGCTGTTGCCTGTGGTTTTTTTTTTTTTTTTTTATCACAATTGGAGGTGCTCTAATTGTGGTTTTTCCACATTAAAATCGTTGTGTCAATTTGTCTTAATTGTTTGATTGGGATTGTTTTATTGCTTAGAATTGATACATAATCACAAATCAATATCTATCGGATTTCTAGATTTTTCACACTTATTATTTTTTTCCTTGGATGGGACGGTATCATTTGTGAAATTACATGAAGGGCATACCAGTCTTTTTTATACCCAAGTGTATGCATCTAACCCTATGCTTGGACAATTGGTTCATATTAACTAATAAGATCCACACTATAACTCAATTGTTGAAACAAATTAGCAATTGAAATGTTGTTGTTGTGTGGTGTGTAGTTTAGTGCTCTAGTTTGTAGCAATTTACATCGGGTAAAATCAAAATTTGTTGTTTGCAAGAACTGCCAAGAAGTATATGAGTAGGGGGCTAGATTGCAAACTTGTGTGGTCCCTTTGACCACATTGGCTTTTAGTCTCCTGATTGTCCTGAATTTTCTATGTGCCTATATATGCTCGTCGTTGCATGATATTGTTCATTGTTCTCAGCCTTTTTTGATCTTCAAACAACTCTAGATTCTCTCCGTCTTCTCCAATTTTGATCATGTCTTCTCGTGGGGGATTGAAAAGTGGGCTGTTTATTTTTGGGCCTTAGTTTAATAGAATTAATCTGAATCATGCTGTAGTGAAAAATTAGCAAGATGGCTGATTGGCGGGTTAATCAATCAGTCTATATGTATATGCAAAATTATCTTCTCCATTCTTTGGATGATATCCTATTTTATTGCATATTTTTTTTATTAATTTAATTAATTTGTATTCTAATTTGTATAATATGTTTATGAATAATAGCTAAATTATCTTCCACTTGCTTATGCAATTCCTCTTTAGCATCATCACCATTAATTGGATGATATTCAATTTTATTTCATATTTTTTTAATTTAATTATCTTATGTTCTAATTTGTTTAATATGGTTTTGAGTAATAGCTAAATTATCCTTCACTTGCCTATGCAATTCCTCTTTAGCACCATCACCATTAATTGGATGATATTCAATTTTATTGCTTTTTTTTTTCTTCTTAATTTGATTATTTTGTATTCTAATTGGGTAATATGGTTTTGAATAATAGCTAAATTATCTTCCACTTGCCTATGCAATTCCTTTTAAGCACCATTACCATTAATTGGATGATATTCAATTTTATTGCTTATTTTTTTTTCTTAATTTGATTAATTTTTATTCTTATTTGTGTAATATGATTTTGAATACATTTGATTATTTTGTTAATTTTGCCCTGGGATTTGGGATAAATAATAAAATTTTGTTTGAATTTATAAACAATAAAGTTGTATATTCACTAATACTCTTTTTCATTTTGTATTTCCATGGATGGTGGTTTGGTTGACCAAAAGCTAAACTCTTTCACCTTTAGTGAATTTATATATTACCCTATATACATATATATATATATATGTAAATCAATCTATATATCTAAAGAGTAGGTGCGATGATGAGTTTATAATAATCTCGTTAATATGATAATTTCTGATAATACATTCGCAACACACTGAGCACCTTCTCATATATTCCATTTCTCACCGGCACCTCTAATCTTGGTTGTTCTTGTATCTTTAGTTTTCATCATGACCCCCATTGATTATTTAGAACATTCCAAGTTCTGAAACCGGTAATTTTGTAGTAATACAGTACCTGATAATTTTCCATCTCTAATTTCGACTGACAGTTGTGTGTAATATTTCACCATCTACCAATTGCTCTGCGTGGTTTGTTGTCATTTGGACCTTAGTTTTTATTAATTTCAACTTCTCACAGAACTAGCATGTATGTTGGGTGTTAAATGTGTTGTTCCTGAATTATGCTTTGTAATTCGTAATGTTTTAGTTAAGTTTTTACATTTACTTTTGTTAATGTGATTATTTATTTTGTCTCTGTATTTCTAGATCTTATGTGTTTAAATTACGTTTATATTTTAGATGCATCATGTTGCATAATTATTTCCTATTAATTTGTTTTCATCTTGATTTGTAATTGTTGAATGTCCTTTCTATCTACTTAGATTGTTGCTCAGTGAATGTTTAAGTTGTTTGGGTTCCTAAATATAATTATCTAACCCTAGATTTAGTGGATTTTAATGATGTTGTTGGTGGTGGTTGTTCCTTTTACATGGTAGTCTCATAGCAGAGCTAACTTGTGTTTTGTCTTGGTTTTTTTAATGTGATTGATCATTTTGTTAAAAAGCTTTTTCCTTTAACTTGATGTTGCTATGGATCGAGGATTGAATATTCAAACTATGAACAATCTTTTGCTGCATTATGTGAGACTTGGAGATTTATGTTTTCTATTGATATGCAATTCATGGTTAATGTTGCCTGGTGGTTGTTCCTTTCACATAATAGTCTCATAGCAGAGCTGACTTGTGTTCTGTCTTGGTTTTTTAATGTGATTGATCATTTTGTTAAAATGCTTTTTCCTTTAATGTGATGTTGCTATGGATTGAGGATTGGATATTCAAACTATGAACAATCTTTTGCTGCACGATCTATGTTTTATACTGATAATGCAATTCATGGTTGATCTGGCTTTTTGTTTTAAAATTCAACAACCTCATATGTGTATTATTTTTTCCTTAGATAGGACAATACCTTTTGTGAAATTACATGAAGGGCATACTAATCCTTTTTATGCCTAAGTGTCTGCATATGACCCTATATGTTTGGACAATTGGTTTATATTAACCAATAAGATCCACATTATAACTCAATTGTTGAAACAAATTAGCAGTTGAAATATTGTTGTTGTGTGGTCTGTGGTTTGGTGCTCTAGCAATTTACATTGTGTAAAATCGAAGTTTGTTGTTTGCAAGGACTGTCAATATGTATATGCCTTTCTTTTAAACATTGGGCATCGAGCCGGGCTGGTCCTGAATACAAAAAGGAAACCAAGTTCACTTGCGGGCTAAGCGAGCTCCTTATTTTTGTGCCTTGGTTTTATGGAATCAATCCGAATCATGCTGCTGTTAAAAATTAGCGGGGTGGTTGATTGACGGGTTAAAATTTGTTAACTCATTTATAAATTGATCAATTAGTCTATATGTATATGCAAAATTATCTTCCCCTTGCCTACGCTATTCCTCTTTAGCTACATCACCATTAATTGGATGATATTTCATTTTATTGCATTTTTTTTTATTAATTTTATAATTTTATATTCTAATTTGCGTAATATAGTGTTGAATAATAGCTAAATTATGCTTTACTTGCCTATGCAATTCCTCTTTAGTACCATCACCATTACTTGGATGACATTCAATTTTAATACTTATTTTGATTATTTGTTTTTTTAATATGAGTAATATGGTTATGAATGATAGCTAAATCATCTTCCACTTTTAGCACCATCACCATTAATTGAATGATTTGCAATTTTTTTTTTCTTAATTTGATTATTTTGTATTCTAATTTGCGTCATATGTTTTTGAATAATAATAACTTCACTGTTAATTGGATGATATTCAATTTTATTGATTATTTTCTAATTTATGTAATATGTTTTTGAAAAATAGCTAAATTATCTTCCATTTTTAGCACCATCACCATTAATTGGATGATATGCAAATAATTTGTTTCTTAATTTGATTAGTTTGTATTCTAATTTGCGTAATATGTTTTGAATAATAGCTAAATTATCTTCCACTTGCTTATGCAATTTTTCTTTAGCACCATCACCATTAATTGGATGATATTCAATTTTATTGCATATTTTCTCTTTGTTCAATTATTTTGTATTTTAATTTGTGCAATATGTTTTTGTATAATAGCTAAATTATCTTCCACATTTAGCACCATCACCATTAATTGGATGATATTTAATTTTTTTGAATATTTTTTTGTTATTTTATTATTTTGTATTCTAATTTCTTTAATATGTTTTTGAATAATAGCTAAATTATCTTTGCATAATATGGTTTTGAATAATAACTAAATTATCTTCCACTTGCCTGTGCAATTTTTCTTTAGCATTGTCACCATTAATTTGATGATATTCTATTTTATTGCATTTTCCCCGTTAATTTGATTATTTTGTATTCTATTTTGTGTAATATGGTTTCGAATAATATCTAAATTATCTTCCACTTGCCTACACAATTTCTCTTGAGCAACATCATCATTAATTGGATGATGCCCACCCTTCAATTTTATTATATATATATTTTTTTCTCATTTGATTATTTTACATATTAATTTGTGTAATATGATTTGGATTAATTGCTTATATTCGATTTATTTGTTAATTTTACCTCAATATTTGGAATAATTATTAAATTTTTTGCTTGATTTTATAAAAAATAAATTTGCATATTCATTGATATTTTTCTTTTTCATTTTTTATTTTTAATTTACTTAACTCGCTCACCATTAGTTTGAAATTGCTAAAATATTCTATGAACTTGTCGATTTTGGGGATTGGTCAATTTGGCGGTTGGTTGAAAAATTCTCAATACCTCAAAGTTGGTTTGGTTAATGAGTTTGCACTGAAATGAACTCGAATTGGCCCAAGCACACTGCTACTTTCAATGAATAGGCAATAAGCTTAGTTGTGGTGGGCTGAAAAATTCTTAATCTATCAAAGGTGGTTTGGTTGACGAGTTTGCTCCAAAACTAACTCAAGCCGAACTGTGCGTAGACAATAAGCTTAACTCATTCAGCTTTAGTGAATATATTAATTTGATTATGTCATCAATACTCATACTTGTAGAAGGAAAAATATTAGATAGATAGGATTTATAGAAATGAAAAACACATTTTTGTTAAATACTTGAGCACAATGTGTAGAATACATGTAGTTTTAGGTGGTAAGTTTTGACATGTACTTATTTCTTGATCTTGTGTGTGGTAATTGCATTTTGGCAAATTTCAATTATTTTGTTTATTTTTCTTTTTCTGTGGGAAATTTTTTAATTTTATTATGGATCAGTGCCTTTGGCCAGTTTCTAGTGCTGAATGGAAGTATAAGGAAATACTATGGTAGATCATATTAGTGAACTTCTTCAACTGATTGTATTTTCATCATGATTGGTGATTGATTGCTAAATGTTCCTTTTATTTGCTTAGATTGCCCTATGAATCATTGTGTACTAATTCTTTCATCACTTTGCTCATACTTCCATGCATTAAATATTTTAGTTGTTTTGGTACCTAATAAATGTAATTATCTAATCCTTTTTATGCTTAAGTGTCTGCATATGATCCTATATGCTTGAACAATTGGTTTATATTAACCAATAAGATCCATACTATAACTCAATTGTTGAAACAAATTAGTTGTTGAAATGTTGTTGTGTGGTGTGTGGTGGTTTGGTGCTCTAGTTAGTAGCGATTTACATCGTGTAAAATCAAAGTTAACTATATGTGTTTCTTTTAAAAGCCGGGCATCAGGGCATGCTAGTCCTAATTGCAAAAAAGAAACCAAGTTCACTTGAGCGAGCTGTTTATTTTTTGTCCTTGGTAAAATAGAATCAATCTGAATTATGCTGTTGTTAAAAATTAGCCGGGTCGCTGATTCGTGGGTAAAAATTTGTTGTGTATAAATTGATCATCCTGTCTATTATGTATATGCAAAATTATCTTTTACTTGCCTACTCAATATTTCTTTAGCACCATCACCGTTAATTGAATGATATTCAATTTTATTGTGTATTTTTTTTTATCAATTTAATTATTTTGTATTCTAATTTGTGTAATATGTTTTTGAATAATAGCTAAATTATCTTCCACTTGACTAAATTCCTCTTTAGCATTATCACCGTTAATTGGATGATGCCCACCCTTCAATTTTATTGCATTTTTTTTTTGTTAATTTGGTTATTCTGTATTTTAATGTGTAATATGGTTACGAATAATAGCTAAATTAGCACCATCACCATTAATTGGATGATATTCAATTTTTTGTATATTTTTTCTTAATAATTTAATTATTTTTTATTCTAATTTGTATAATATGTTTTTGAATAATTGCTAAATTATCTTCCACTTGCCTATGCAATCCCTCTTTAGCACCATCACCATTAATTGGATGATATTCAATTTTATTGCATATTTTTTTCTTAATTTGATTAATTTGTATTCTGTTTGTATAATATGATTTTGAATAATAGCTTACAACTGATTATTTTGTTAATTTTGCCTTGGGATTTGGAATAAATAATAATTTTTTTTGTTTGAATTTTATGAAAAATAAAGTTGTATGTTTACTAATATTATTTTTCATTTTGTATTTCCATTGAAGGTGGTTCGGTTGATGAGTTTGCTCCTAAATCAGCTCAAATCGACTTGAGCACATCCCTACTTTCAACGAGTAGACAATAAGGTTAACAAGGATGTATTGAAAAATTCTATCTGTCAAAGGTAGTTTCATTGTTGTGTTTGCTCCAAAACGAACTCAAACTAACCTGTGGACACCCTTACTTTCGACGACTTGAGAATAGGCTTAACTCTTTCAGCTTTAGTGAATTTATATATTACTATATATATATATATGTATGTAAATCAATCTATATATCTGAAGAGAAGGTGTGATGTAGCACTTGGGCCCTTTTAAAACTTTTGGGAAGTGTATTTGAATCATGTATTACGTTTTGGGAATCTTCGGTGTTGTTGTACCTTGGTTTAGGATGAGTGAAAATTGATTTAAACTTGTTGGGTTTGGTTGTTCGCACTTATTTTTGTCAAAAGTTCATTGGAGACTTAGAAATTCCATTCTAGGGTCGACACCGGCCTTCCTAGGGTCGACCCTTACCTGTTGATAAAATTCTGGAGGTGTTGCTGGAACATAGGGTAGACACCAGTCTGGGGTGGTGTCGACCCTTTGCTGTCTGTGTGTTGGTTGCTGGGAGATAGGGTAGACACCAGTCTGGGGTAGTGTCGACACCAGCAGTGCAGTCAAGCTTTCCCAGATTTTTTTTTTTTTACTCTTTGGTGTCGACACCACTGTTGCACGGGTCGACACCTGTGCGTTTTTTTTACTTCTCTACAACTATAAATAGGTCCCAAACATAATTTCATTTCACTTTTCTCCTTTTCTCCCTCTCTCTCAAACCGTGAGTCTCTCTCTCCCTCTCTAAAATCACTTTTTGCTCAAAGATCTCTAGATCTACTCACTTAGAGTGATTGTTTCACCATGGTCCCTTGAGAAAAGTGTAGATCTCATCATAAGCTTCCTCTTGGTCCGATTGGTTCGTGGCTTCGTCGCCATTGATGTTTGGGTCGTTATCTTTTGGCTTCAAGAGGTAGGGGTCCTAGTTCTCCTTCAATGCTTACATTGATAGATAGATTTGTGGTATTTTGAAATATATAAATGCAAAATCTATATTTTGGGCATGTAGTGTAAATCATGAAATTTTGGGGTTAGGGTTTGAAATGTTGGGGTTCTATTGTGGGGTTTAGATTATGGTTTATGGATTATGGACCTAGGGTGTATAATAAATGGAAAGATTGGAACAAAAAAGTAATGGGTTAAGAAATTTGGATTTTTCTTGAAATCCTAGGTTGATTTATGATGATAAACAATGAGTTTGCCCAAATTGAAAGTAGAATCATGAAATTGAGGTATGGAATTGTATATATACAAGTTTAATTGAATTTTGGAAGTGTTTAAAAATCATGTTAAAAATTAGCGATTGAGCCTTATTTATGGATACTGTAAATTATGCTATGATATGAAATGAAACTTGGGAAAAAGGATTTGTTAATGATATAAATGACTTAAACTCGGTTATGGAATGTTGAAATGGGATTTGAGAGTTCCTCTCGAAATTATGTTGAATTATATATGTACAAGTTTAATTGGAATTTGGTTATACTTGAAAATTATGTTTAAAATTTGCGAGTGAACTTTGCCATGAACATTGTAAATCATGTTATAATGAGAAAGGAAATTGGGGGAAATGATTTGTTAATGATATAAATGACTTAAACTCGGTTATGGAATGTTGAAATGGGATTTGAGAGTTCCTCTCGAAATTATGTTGAATTATATTTAATGGTATTGAGTTGAATCATGTTGATTTTAGTTTTGTGATCTAAAATGTAGAGTTTCCAAAATGGATTTAATCTCAAATCAATTTATTAAATTCCTAGTGGGTTGGCTTAGTTATTTTGAAACTCAAGTGGATGATTTAATGGGGTTTCTTTATGGGGATGGGAAATGTTTGGTCTTTGGTGAAAACACTAGAACTTTAGAGATTTTTGAGGAACATGGAAATGTTCATAAAACTCCTTTCTTTCTTTGAATGGAAGATGAATGTGTGTAAATTCCATAATGTGTTTTGCAAGATTGGTAATCTTTTAAATTTATTGAGTTGGAGAGATGGTTTTGAAAACTTCATGTGTAGTCCTTGGTGGGACCATGTTGCTTTGACTTGTGAAATGAGGAAGTTGATGGTATACGGTTGATTTGAGAAGGAATGTTATGAATCATGGAGAGTTTTACATTTGCATATCATATCATTTATCATTGTGCATCGTGGTTTTAAATCCAAGAGATTTGCATTCATGACAGAAAATGAATTGGATAAGAAATATGGAAATGTTAATGGGGTAAATACGTGGTAAGTCCGGATATGGGGTGTAGTTGATTTTGTTAAGTTGGCCTTGAATGTCCAGGGTGAAAGACCCGAAAGCCACGGGGATAGGTGTCGAGCCTTCTGGTTAGCACCGGTAAAAATGACAGTTTGGTAGTGCTTGTTGAGCCTACTTGCAGACACCAGCCTAGGGATTACCAGTGTCGTATTTACCGCCCCTTTTAAAGTAATGATGGAAGTTTGAAATTGATGAGATCATATGATGACATTGAGAACATGGTGATTTTGAAACAATGCATTGGAACGGATGTTTTTCCTCGTTGATTTATCTTGGCATAGCATTGCATTTACATTTACTTTTGTGTGGAGGAAAAAGCATAACTATGTACATACTTTGTGAGAATACTCTACAGAACTTGGAAATTTATTTTAAAAGAATGGTTGGTTTTCGAAAATGGTTTTTGGGAGTTCACATCTCGCCGTAGTAAGCCGGCAAAAGGTGGATTGTGTTAAGCTATGTGTTGAGAGGTAAGCTGAGTTGATGATGGTTTTTTTTGTTGCTTGTGATGAATTTGTGAAATTTCATATTGATGTATAATTTGGTTTAAAGAGGAAATGTGCATGGGCATTATTTGTAAATAATGGGGACCAAAAAATAGATATGAGGATTATAGATTATGATGATAAACTTAACGAAGTAGTTGTGTTAATACAAGTAAATTGTGAGAGTTGTTCCTTAATTAAATAAAGGATTGGCTTTGAAGGGTTTATTAACATTGTGTTATCTTGAAATGAATCTTTGCAGGTGTAATTAACGGGGTGAATTGAGTATAGGAGAATTGTTGGCAAATCAAGAAGGAACTTGAACTTGAAGTTATGGGGTTTTAAGTTAAAAATGAAGAGTAAAAGAGTAGAATGAAAGAAAAGAGAAACATTAAAAATGGAAGTTAAATGAGAAATATTTTGGGAAATGGGTTATTAACCTTTAAATGATGTTGTTTCTTAAATACGGTTGTTTCATAAGGATCTATGTTTTTTTCTAAAGTTAAGGGATGATTTTTAATGGCTGAAGGTTTTTCTTACAAGTGTTTAAATTGTTTTTGAGAAAAAGATACCTTACTTATGATACTTTGAGATTATGAAATGTCACCCTACTATATGATATCACCCAGCATGCATGATCATTTTTATCTGTGTGTTAGTTATTGATTTAGAACTGTGAGATTCCTACTGGGCATTAGTGCTCACCCCATTGTTGTTGTATCTTTTTACAGGAAGAATGTTTGGATTATTTGATTGAAGATGTACAGAGTTCTTGAGTCATTTGTATAACTTCATGGTAGTTGTAAAAGAAGTGAATTTGTATTTGTATTCATTTATTTGTAGCTTCACGGCAGAAGCATTGGCATGTATTATTGTTGTTGTATTCATTGAGAGAGAGAACATGTATTATCGTATTTCTGTTACTTAAGTGTAATAGATATTTGTATATGTAGAAAAAAAAAATATGGACCTAAATTTACAGGCCTTGGTAATGTTTTCGTGTAATTAAAATTCGGCGCGTGACATGCGATGATGAGTTTATAAAATCTCGTAAATTTGATAATTCCTGAGGACGATTTTGTAATCCATTCCCAACACACTGAGCCCTTCTCATATATTCCATTTCTCACAAACACCTCTAATCTTGGCTATTCTTGTATTTTTAGTTTTCATCATGGCCTCATTGACTACTAAGAACATTCGAAGTTCTGAAACCTGTAATTTTGTCTTGAGTAATACATTACCTGATAGTTTTCCATCTCCAATTTCTATTGACATTTAACATTGCCCCATCTACCTATTCCTCTTCCTGGTTGTGTTGTCATTTGGACCTTAGTTTGTATTTATTTCAACTTCTCACAGAACTAGCTTGTATGTTGGGTATTGAATGTGTTCTTGAAATATGTTCTATAATTCATAAAGTTTTAGATGGTTAGTTTTTACATTTACTTTTGTTAATGTGATTATTTATTTTGTCTTTGTATTTCTAGATCTTCTTGTGTGTTGTAGATTATGTATATATTTTAGATACATCCCGTTGCATAATTACTTCCCCATTAATGAACTTCATCAACTGATAGTGTTTTCATCATGATTTGTAATTGTTGAATGTCCCTTCTATCTATTTAGATTGTTGCTCAGTGAATGTTTTTAGTTGTTTGGGTTCCTAAATATAATTATCTAACACTAGATTTAGTGGATTTTAATGACTGTTGCCTTCTGGTTGTTCCTTTTACATAGTAGTCTCATAGCAGAGCTGACTTGTGTTCTTCCTTGATTTTTATTTTTATTTTTTATGTGATTGATCATTTTGTTAAAATGCTTTTTCCTTTATCCTGATGCTGAGGATTGGATATTCAAACTATGAAGTATCTTTTGTTGCACTATGTAAGACTTGGAGTTTTATGTTTTATATTGATATGCAATTCATGGTTGATCTGGCTCTTTGTTTTAAAAATCAATGACCTCATATGCTTATTATTTTTTTCCTTGGATGGGACGATACCATTTGTGAATTTACATGAAGGGCATAATAGTCTTTTTTATGCCCAATTGTATGCATATGACCCTATGCTTGGACAATTGGTTTGTATTAACCAATAATATCCACACTATAACTCAATTGTTGAAACAAATTAGCAAATGAAATGTTGTTGTTGTGTGGTGTGTGGTTTGGTGCTCTAGTCAGTAGCGATTTACATAGTGTAAAATCAAAGTTTGTTGTTTGCAAGAACTGTGAAGAAGTATATGAGCAGGGGGTTGGGGTGCAAACTTGGCACATGCGGCCGCCCACGGCATGTGCAGTCGCTCCGACCGCATTGGCTTTCAGTCTCCTGATTCTCCTAAATTTCTGATGTGCCCATATATGCTCGTTGTTGGGCGATTCTATTAATTGTTCTCAGCCTTTTTTTGATCTTCAAACAACTCTAGATTCTCTCTGTCTTCTCTTGTTTTGATCATGTCTTCTCGTGGGGGATTGAAAAGTGAGCTGTATACTTTTGGGACTTGGTTTAATAGAATCAATCCGAATCATGTTGTTAAAAATTAGCAAGGTGGCTGATTGGCGGGTTAAAATTTGTTTACTTGATTATAAATTAATTAATCAATCAGTCTATACGTATATGCAAAATTATCTTCCCTTTGCCTATGCAAATTTTCTTTTGATGATATTCGATTTTATTTCATATTTTTTTATTAATTTAATTAATTTGCATTCTAATTTGTGTAATATGTTTATGAATAATAGCCAAATTATCTTCCACTTGCCTATGCGCAATTCCTCTTTAGCACCATCACCATTAATTGGATTATATTCAATTATATTCATATTTTTTTAATTTAATTATTTTATTTTCTAATTTGTTTAATATGGTTTTGAGTAATAGCTAAATTATCCTTCACTTGCCTATGCAATTCCTCTTTAGCACCATCACCATTAATTGGATGATATTCAGTTTTATTGCTTTTTTTTTCTTCTTAATTTGATAATTTTGTATTCTTATTTGTGTAATATAGTTTTGAATAATAGCTAAATTATCTTCCACTTGCCTACGCAATTCCTCTTTAGCACCATCGTCATTAATTAGATGATATTCAATTTTATTGCTTTTTTTTTTTTTTCTTAATTTGATTATTTTTTATTCTTATTTGTGTAATATGATTTTGAATAATAGCATACATTTGATCATTTTGTTCATTTTGCCTTGGGATTTGGAATAAATAATAAAATTGTTTGAATTTATAAAAAATAAAGTTGCATATTCACTAATACTCTTTTTCATTTTGTTTTTTCATAGAAGGTGGTTTGGTTGACCATAAGCTTAACTCTTTCACCTTTAGTGAATTTATATATTACCATATATATATATATATATGTAAATCAATCTATATATCTAAAGGGAAGGTGCGATGATGAGTTTATAATAATCTCCTTAATTTGATAATTTTTGAGGACGATTTTGTAATCCATTCTCAACACACTGAGCACCTTCTTATATATTCCATTTCTTACCAGCACCTCTAATCTTGGCTGTTCTTGTATCTTTAGTTTTCATCATGACCCCCATTGACTATTAAGAACATTCCAAGTTCTGAAACCTGTAATTTTGTCTTGAGTAATACATTACCTGATAGTTTTCCATCTCTAATTTCTACTGACATTCTAGGTTTGTGTAATATTGCACCATCTACTAATTCCTCTTCATGGTTTGTTGTCATTTGGACCTTAGTTTTTATTAATTTCAACTTGTTATAGAACCAGCATGTATTATGTTGGGTGTTGAATGTGTTGTTCCTGAAATATGCTCTATAATTCATAAAGTTTTAGATGGTAAGTTTTTACATTTACTTTTGTTAATGTGATTATTTATTTTGTCTCTGTATTTTAAGATCTTCTTGTGTGTTGTAAATTACGTTTATATTTTAGATACATCCCGTTGCATAATTACTTCCTATTGATGAACATCATCAACTAATGGTGTTTTCATCATGATTTGTAATTGTTAATGTAATAACCTAACCTGTAATAAACTTAATTACGCATGTGATTATGTGTTTGATATGAATGTTGGAATAATCTTCTGTGTAAAATAAATAACTTGAAACTAAATCAAACAAATAAAAATAAATTACTTACAAAATTTATTTTACCAAACTGAATAAAAATTTAAAAGATCTAGTCGAGTGTGTGATACTCTGTCCTTAAGATAGATTCGCCCCGCTACTGTGCTTACGGATAAAAGGCGCCTATCTCCCAAGATACAATGATCTTCACAAATTGTAGTAGCACTCCAAATAATTTGTACAGCGAACCAAACCTGTGTTCTATACTCTCAAAGTATTCCCTAGAAATTAATATGAAGAATTATGCAAAGAAAGAGCAAAATGAAAAGTGAATAGATTTTTTCTGGATATTTTCAAATTTACAATCCCGCTGGAGAAATTCTAAATTTATAGGCACACTTGTGACTATTGGACAGATTCGAACAGGCACATTTTTGAATGAATAGATTTTATTTCAAATTGAACAGGTGCAGAACCAGTTTTGAAATAGATCTATTAACTGCAGCAGTTATAAAACTGTCCAGAACTGCTGGGCAGTTTTTCGATCTGTTTGAACATATTGAACCTGTTGAACTTGCTGAAAAATGGACTGAAATCGGGTACTGTTTGGACAGGAAAAAAAAATTGGCGCAAAATTTAAATTAATTTTTCTCGCAAGAATTGTGGAAAAAATTCAAATAAATTTTGTCCAAAACATTAATATAAGAACCGTCCCAACCAACAACCCACACCCGCACCCGCTACGGCTCAGCTGATCGGACGGACAGCGGCGGCAGGGCGTGTGTCGTGGTTTGAGCCAAGGTTCATTTTGTCCATAACTCCTCCCTTCTACAAACTTGGGGTGCCTCTTGGGGCTTAATCCAAGTGTTGCCACCTAGAACTTATATACATATTTAAGTTCTCTTAAGTTTCCAATGTGGGACAAGCCTTACAAGGAAACCCACGTTTAATTATTTAATTGTCTATTCCACGAATTTAAAAACGGCGTCAACTTCCCATTCATTCATAAATGGTTTTGACGAACCGTCTTCACCATATGACTTGCCATGCGGCAAGGAACACGTTACCTCTTTAGACCTACCCCAAAAGACGTGTGGGACCCACTCTATTTTGGGCTCAAAGTTGGCCCAAAATAAGCCTATAAAAACCAAATTTTCCAACAATCCCCCACATGAATGGAATTTGACGGAGAGAAAATTCAACAACATGATCTAATTATAGAGCGTACAGCTATTGGAAATATTCTGCAAATGATAGGTAGCTTTTGGCTTTGACCTTCCCTTGAGAGACACTATCGGATTTACTAGCTAACCAGTGAACATGATGTCTTGAACTATTCAGCCATTTGTGTAAACCAATACAATAGAACTCACACAGTATATTACCAGACACAGTTTAGTTCTCACTATTATGTTCATTTTGGCCTTGAACAACCAGGTGTTTCATGAGTGTTCTAAAGACTTATGGCCTTTCACAAATCTCATAGAACCGGCCTAATTCACACTCCTATAGGTGATTCTTATGAAGAGTATTTTGCCATACTCCACTAGGTATACCTAGATATAAGAATAATTAAAAGTATTACTTAGCCTAAAACGCTGCAAACATCACTATTTCATCATAGAAATGGGTAGGAGTTTGACTCCCCAGTGATCTTGCTGGGTCATACACAACTCGATTGTCCCTTTGAACCTAGATCTTGGGATCTCCAGTTAACTAGGTTGGGTTGCTGTTATGGTAACTCTTATTTAATAGGCTTAAGTCCCATTCCGCTGGATGAATTCTCAACTAACTCTCTTGCTAACCCTTTGGTTAGTGGATCCGCTATATTGTCTTTAGACTTCACATATTCAATGGAAATAATTCCATTAGAGAGTAGTTGTCCCACGGTGTTATGTCGACGACGAATGTGTCGTGACTTACCATTATACATATGACTCTGTGCTCTATCTATTGCTGATTGACTATCGCAATGTATGCATATAGTAAGCATCGGTTTTCGCCACATTGGAATATCTTTAAGGAAGTGGCAAAGCCATTTTTCTTCTTCCTCAGCCTTATCTAAAGCTATGAATTATGATTCCATAGCAGACCTAGCAATGCAAGTCTGTTTGGAAGATTTCCAAGATACAGCCGCCCCACCAAGAGTAAAGACATACTCACTAGTGGACTTTGAGTGTCTAGTATCCGATATCCAGTTTGCATCACAGTATCCTTCAAGTACTGCTTGATATCTAGTATAATTTAGCCCAATGTTATGAGTAAATCAGAGATATCTTAGAACCCTTATAATTGCTTTTTAGTGTTCTACTCCCGGATTACTCGTATATCTACTTAATTTACTTACTGCATAAGCTATATCTGGGAGAGTGCAGTTCATCAAGTACGTTAAACTTCCAATAATTTGGGCATACTCTAATTGAGAAATACTTTCTTGTACATTCTTAGAAAGAAATAAATTAACATTCACAAGTGTTCTAGCAAGATGATCATCATCTATGCTAAACTTGTCAAGTATTTTCTCAATGTAATGTGATTTTGACAAAGCATATCCTTCTGATGTTTTAGTAATTTTCATACCAAGAATTACATCAACAATTCCCACGTCCTTCATGTCAAAATGTTTATTCAACATTTTCTAGGTAGTTTTAATTATGTCATTATTACTACCTATGATGAGCATATCATCCACATAAAGACATACTATAACATAACCATTGTTTGTGTTTTTAATATAAACACATTTGTCACATTCATTAATTTTGAATCCATTTGACATCATTGCTTTGTCAAATTTCTCATGCCATTGCTTTGGTGCTTGTTTTAAACCATATAATGATTTAACCAATTTACACACTTTCTTTTCTTTTCCTGGAATAGAAAATCCTTCTGGTTGTTCCATGTAAATTTCTTCATCTAACTCACCATTTAAGAAAGCTGTTTTAACATCCATTTGATGAATTTCTAGATTATACAAAGATACAATGGCAATTAGCATTCTAATGGATGTTATTTTAGTAACCGGTGAGTATGTGTCAAAGTAATCAAGACCTTCTTTTTGTCTAAAGCCTTTGACCACAAGTCTTGCCTTGTATTTGTCAATTAATCCATCTACTTTCCTTTTTCTTTTGAAAATCGACTTGTACCCAAGAGGTTTACAACCTGGTGGCAAATCCACCAATTCCCAAGTGTGATTTTGCAGGATGGATTCAACTTCATTGTTTATAGCTTCTTTCCATAAAGGAGCCTCAGGACTGGACATAACTTCTTTAAAAGTTAAAGGCTCATTTTCTAACAAAAATATTAGGAAATCTGGACCAAAAGATTTTGAGGTTCTAGCATGTTTACTACGCCTAGGTTTCTCTTCCTCATTTTGATCTATCTCTTGCTCTTGCTCTTGTTCTTGATCATGTTCTTGATCTTGACTAGTAATAGCATCATGAGATCTTTTGTTAGTATTAGTCTTTTGTCCAGTTTTATTTGAAAACACATATTCAAAGAAAGACGTATTATGAGATTCAATAATAGTATTTACATGCATTTCGAAATGTTCTGACTTATGAATCAAAAACCAATAAGCACTACTATTCTTGGCATAACCAATGAAAATGCAATCAACGGTTTTAGGACCTATCTTAGTCTTTTTAGGACTAGGAATAGCCACTTCAGCCAAACACCCCCACACTTTTAAGTATTTGTAGGATGATACTCTTCCATGCCACATTTCATAAGGTGTTTGATTCACTTTTTTTCAAGGTACTTTATTAAATGTATAATTAGCAAAAAGTATTGCTTCCCCCCACAAGTTCTGAGGTAATCTAGAACTTATTAACACGACATTTATCATTTCTTTTAAAGTCCTATTTTTCTTTTCAACAATTCCATTTTGTTGAGGTGAGTAAGGAGCGGTGGTTTAATGAATTATTCCATGTTCTTTACAAAATTCACCAAAAGGTGATTCATATTCACCACCTTTATCACTTCTAAGTTTCTTAATTTCTTACCAAGTTGATTTTTAACTTCATTCTTATATTGAATGAAAGTTTCCAAAGCTTCATCCTTGGTTCTAATTAAATAAACATAACTATATCTAGTATAGTCATCTATAAAAGTGATGAAATACTTTTTCCCACCTCTAGTTTGAATTGATTTAAAATCACAAATGTCACTATGAATTAATTCAAGTGGTTCTGTACTTCTTTCAATTGTATGAAAAGGAGATTTGAATAATTTTGCCTTCACACAAATTTCACATTCATGATTTAAATCAATGTCAAATCTAGGTAAACATTCCATATTAATTAATCTATGCAAAGATCAATAATTAACATGTCCAAGTCTACCATGCCATAAATTTGGAGACTCAAGAAAGTAAGAAGAAGATGTATTTTTATTAATAACAGAGGGTACAACAGTCATTACATTCATTTTGAAAAGGCCATCAGACTTGTAACATTTTCCTACATACATTCCGTTTTTGGTAAGTACAAACTTGTCGCTTTCAAAAACTAGCCTAAACCTATTTTTACTCAACAAAGATCCAGAAATAAGGTTCTTGCGAATGTCTGGTTCATGCAGCACATTTTTGAGAGTAAGTTTCTCTCCAGATGTCATCTTCAGAATAATCTTTCCTTATCCTTCAGCTTTAGAAGTCGAGGAGTTGCCCATAAAAGTTGTTCACCGTTGTCCACTATAGAATAAGATGTGAACATCTTTTTGTTGGCACAAATATGGCGAGTAGCACCAGTGTCCACTCACTATTCTTTAGGATTTTCGACAAGGTTTGCCTTGGAAACAACTGCAGAAAGATTTATGTCATCTACACCATTGGAAACTTTGTCTACTTCGATCATATGGGCTTGAGCAGGCTTTTTGCTTGATCTTCCTTTGCCTTTGCGCTTGTTACGGCAATCTTTGGCCCGATGTCCCTCTTTGTTATAGATGTAACATTTGCTATTAAACATGTATTTCTTATTTTCCCCTCCTTTAGAGCCTTGTGCATTTTTTTATCTAGAAAACTTTCGTTTCTTTGCTTTTGGAGCATATTCCACCACATTTACCTTAGACTCTATGGGATGCTTACCAGTTTGCTTCTCAGAATTGCAGTTGTCCTCCTCAATCTTCAAACGCACTATCAATTTCTCTAAAGTCATTTCTTTGTGCTTGTGTTTGAGGTAGTTCTTGAATTCCTTCCAGCCTTGTAGTAATTTTTCAATGAAGGCAACAACTTGAAAAGATTCACTGAGAGACATGCCTTCTGCATAAATGTCATGCAGAATGAGTTAGAGATCTTGAACTTAACTGATCATAGTCTTAGAATCAACCATTACAAAGTCCAGGAATTTGCCAACCACAAATTTTTTTGAGCCAGCATTTTCTGTTTTGTACTTTTTCTCCAAAGACTCCCAAAATTCCTTTGCCATTTTGATAGGATTGTAGACGTTGTATAATGTATTGTCAAGTCTGTTTAAGATGTAATTCCGGCAAAGGAAATCAGCATGTTTCCAGGCATCGATCGTAGCAACCACTTGCCGATTAGTTTCATTATCGTTCAGAGTATGAGCATTCTCACAGAGGAAATGCGCCAGGTGTAGAGTAGTAAGATAGAACAACATTTTGCTGCCATATTTTAAAATCAGTTCCTGAGAACTTCTCTGGCTTGTCACTGTGATTGACTGGTACAGTCACAACAGGAGGAGGGGTTGGCGTAATTGCAACCACCATACTAGTACTTGTTTGAGCATTAGTTTGACCAGTTTCAGTAGTCATGAATTCTAAATTATAAAACAAAATTATAATTAGAATTTTTTACTACATAGAAAATTAAACCAAAACCACAGAATTAAATTTTGTAAAAATAAAAGAAACAAGAATTGTAACTTTTATTTTCAATTAATTTGAAAATAAAATAAAATTTTATTTAAACAAATTAATTCTACACAGAAAATTAAATTTCTGTAACACTTCAATAATTAAAATACTGAAACATAATTTTAATTAATGAACACTCAAAAATTATTTCTAAAAACCAAAATTAATTTCTGACAAACTTCACAAATAAATATTCTGAATTGTTAATGACATCAATATATTACTACTAGTTGTTAAAAAAAATAAACAGTATATTACTACTATTTGTCAAACAGTATATTACTATTATTTGTTTTTCCAACAAAAATATTATTTTGTAAAACCATAGAAAATAATTTCTATAAGAAGAAGAAGGAGAAAAGGAAACAAACGAAAAATTCTGTTTAAACAGAATAATTCGAATCTGTCTTAAGATTGTTGGAACAATTTTCTGTGTAAAATAAATAACTTGAAACTAAATCAAACAAATAAAAATAAATTACTTACAAAATTTATTTTACCGAACCGAATGAAAATTTAAAAGATCAAGTCGAGTGTGTGACACTTTATCCTTGAGACAGATTGGCCTCGCTACGGTGTTTACAGATAAAAGGCGACTATCTCCCATGATACAATGATATTTACAAATTGTAGTAGCACTCCAAATAATTTGTACAGCGAACCAAACCTGTGTTCTATACTCTCAAAGTATTTCCTAAAAATTAATATGAAGAATTATGCAAAGAAAGAGCAAAATGGAAAGTGAACAAATTTTTTCTGGATATTTTTAGATTTACAATTCTGCTAGAGAAATTCTGGATTTATAGGCACACTTGTGACTGTTGGATAAATCCAAATAGGCACATTTTTCAATGAACAGATTTGATTTCAAATTGAATAGGTGCAAAACCAGTTTTGAAACAGATCTTTTAACTCCATCAGTTATAAAACTGTCCAGAACTGCTGGGCAATTTTTTGATTTGTTTGAACATATTGAACCTGTTGAACCTATTGGAAAATGGACTGAAACCGGATACTGTTTGGATAGAAAAAAAAAATTGGCGCAAAATTTAAATTAATTTTTCCCGCAAATTTTTTTTTTTGGATAAGTAAGTCATATTATAACCAAAAAATAAAGATATACAATGAAATTCACTACACATCTTTTGTAGGGAGAACAAACATAAACAAAAAAAACAAACTACTCCCTCAAAAGGAACAAACTAAGCCTATAGACGACAAATACAACATACACAACAAAGGATTCAAAATTTCCCTCTAGCACTCTACAAGTAATGAAGTTTTGCTCTGAGTTTTCTTTTGTTATCCTCCTTTGTAGTCTCCCCATTAACGGGAACACTTGGAGATGGACTCCCTTTACTTTTTAGGCTATTTGTTTGACATAACAACTCTTGATTTAATTCTCCATTCCCCAACTCTCCCACGTCACATGATTCAAGGATACCAAAAGCATTAGATGTTGATGGGATGAAATGCTGCGTTTCTCCCTTTTTGTTTATCACGATCGTTAAACCTTGCCCACCATCTCTCCCTTTTTTCTTCACCACTTCCCACTTAGTTGGAACTTGTATGTTAGTCTCCTTGACTCTCCACTCTTGTTTGGAAGATGGAGGGTTCAAGATCTTTGGCTTTTGAGGGCACAAATTAATGGTATGACCAAAAGTCTTACAAACATCACACCTTTGAGGCTTCCATGGAACCTCAACTTGAATCTCATATGGGTTACCATAGCCAAGTGTTATTTTGAAAGACTCAAGGATCTCTTTATTTGCTGGCACTTCAATACATATTCTCACAAACGTATGTCTGCTTCTCTTGAACGTAGGCTCATCCAAATAAAGAGGAGTTCCTATGATGCTAGCAATGTAACCCAAACCTTCTTCAGTCCAAAGCTCTAAAGGAACATTATACAACTTCACCTACAACGGCACACACGAAAATTCACTCTTTGTTAGTTTTAGTCCAGGTTGCCATTTTTTAACAACAATCAATCTAGCCCCAACGTAATAGGGGCCATTTTCCAAAATTTTGTCTAAAGCCTCTTCACTTTTTACTTTAAAAATAAAAAACCCATTATCAATGAAGACAACATCTTCAAGCAAATTTCCCCAAAGTTTCTCTGCCCAAGTTTTCACATAATGGAAAAAGAAACTTTTATCAATGAAGTATTCAACCAAGGCATTTTCCTAATGAGAAAAGCCTTTTTTTGAGATCTCTATAGGGACATTGTACATGCCATCTACTAGGTTCTCAATCTTATGGGCACCTATTTTATACTTCATTTTTGACACCTTGTTAACCTCTTCTTTAAGTAAAGAGCTCCAAGCTTGTAGAAGCTTACCTGATATAGCAGTTGTATCACCATCAAGACATTCATCCTTGCCAGATTGTGTGTCTTCCATATGTAGTTCAACCGAATCCTCATTTCTACAAGCTTGCACATTTTCAACACTCTTCCATTGCATGGTGCCAATTACTTCTCTCCTTTGATCAGCACTGGGTGAGCCAAGTTTATTTGACATTATCATTTCATTTGCAGCCAGTGGGGAAACAATGGCCAATTTTGGCCACTGCTCAAGATCAGTTAGCACTCTAGTTGGTGTGTTCCATGCATTAGGTGTTTGATGTTGCTTTGATGATTGCTTAGTTGAGGCTTGCATTTCCACATTCAATTGCAACCGTGGTGTACCAAGATTTCCACACAAACATAGATGACATAATCACACTCAATTGAGCTATCCTTCGATTCCACATCCCTTAAACCCCTTTTGTTTTCATTCGAGGGCCCTTGCCATGGTCCCACAAAATCTCCACATATGAGAAATTTAGGGGCTCCTCAGATGCGTGTAGACCTGCAAGGGAGTACAACAGGCATCTCATCGGTAGATATTTGAGCATCCACCTGATTATCAAACTCCTTTAAGGAGACCTTGGTTGATTTGCACTTAGCAGATTTACATTTTGATTTACTCTTTGCTAATTTGCTCTTAGCTAGTTTGCCCTTCTTCATTGATAGCTTGCTGCCCTCTCTGTCTCTCTTTTTGTCCCTCTGTCTCTCTGTCTCTCTCTCTCTCTCTCTCTCTCTCTCTCTCTCCTTAATCATCTTATGACTTCTCAATAGCAGAGTTCACTGAGGCATTTTGTCGAACAGGTGAAGGGCAAGACCAACAAACGCTCTGGTTCGCTCTGGTTGCACAGGAAACTCTCCACCTTGTAAGTTAGCTTCAACAACGATTCCAAGAAAAAACAATATGATGGAGACAACAACACAATCAGAGGATCAATCGATTCACTCTTCTTCCGATGAAAACAGCGTCCTAACACCAAATCTAAACGTAGTAGAAGCAGTAGCAGCTAACAAGGAGGCATCATCATCGTCCCTTGACAAACCACTTGAAGCATTGACATCTGTATTTGAAGAAACTGGGTTTGGCAGTGATGGTAGTTTCTCTCTCTATGGTGTGATTTTTTTTATCCTGATTCTATTTTTCCTGCAAGAATTTTGGAAAAAATTCAAATAAATTTTGTCCAAAAAATTAATATCAGAACTGACCCGATCCACAAACCACACTCGCGCCCTGCACGGTTCGGCTCGACGGCGCGCGCACACGTGTGGTGGTTTGAGCCAAGGTTTATTTTGTCCATAACTCCTTCCTTTTACAAACTTGGAGTGCCCCTTGGGGCCCAACCCAAGTGTTGCCACCTAGAACTTATATGTGAGTTCTTATGTGATTATGAATTTATATCTGTTGAGTGTAGAAAAATCTATTGCAATTGGAACCTTGAACTGAAAATTTATAACCTTAGAAACACTAGAAACCAAAACCGATTTCATATCTGTGTTTAGCATCATTTTTGGAGCCGACAGTGAAATTTTGCAAAATTACGATTCGTAATGAATTAATTAAGCTTAATTTGCATAAACCTTAGATTAAGCCAACCTTATTATGTACATGATTTTATGTTTAATTGATTAAGGAGATTTGGATTCTAATTGATTGTTATTCTAAGGTAATTTGGGATCTATGGGAATTTTGGAGTCTGATTCGTATTTGATTTTAATAATGATTTATTTTGGGATTAGAAATTAAAGGGTCCAAATGGCTTAAGGAAGTGAAATTAATAAATTGAATCAATTGAATTTTAAATATGGGCCTATTTGGGAGTTTAATTAATATTTGGTTTAGTTTAGTAAAATCAAGATTTGATTAATTGGGTCCAAATTGGAGTTAATTAAGTTAATTATGTTATAAGGTTTGAGAAATTATTATTATTATGGATTAAATCTATTTATGAGGTATCCAATTTGAATATGTAATTTATTGACGGAAATTTTGAGTCTGTTCAGAAATTGAAGGCGTAAATGATTTGAGGAAGTAAAATCGATGATGGAAATAAGTTTAATTTGATATTTAGAGGCTTTTGGGAGTTGGATTCAAAATCTGATTCAGAACGACAAATTAAATATAATTAATTGGGCTCTAAAGGAAGTCAAATTAGACTAATTAAATCAAGTGGGATTTGTGATTAGTTATGATTAATTTAATTATGTGTTGATCAAAATCTATTTAAACTAAGTGTTGCTAAATTAAATTTATCTTAATTATAAATCAGAATTGTAGAGAGTATATGTGATGTGGGTGTGGGTGTGAGTGTGCACGTGTGCAATGTGAAGAGTAGGCTGTGTGTGTATATTCATTTTATATATACATTGTATTAGATATAGCCTATTCAATTCATTCTTTAACACTCAGGAAGAGAGAGATCGAGCCGTAAGAAGAGAAGAGCCGGGAGGGAGAGAGAGAGAGAGAGAGAGTAAGAGAGAAGCCTAAGAGAATTAAACAAGTTAAGAACGAAATAAATTGTTTTGTGACCCGATTTCTATGTGTGTTATGAATTGTGTAGGGTCAACTACAAGGGTGAATCGGGTATCTGAACACTGTGAGTAATACTTTAATATAGATATGTTCATATATGCTATTTTTAAATACTACTCATGTATAAGTTTTCTGGATTTGTGAATTTGAATTATGAATGAGCATTCTATTCGTCTGATTGTGCTAGACTCTATAATGAAATTGAATAGTACGAAATCATTTGATTACATGGACCAAGGTCGTTCTGAGTTAATATGAAATGCGCCTAAAGGCCGTTCTGTATATTTGATTACATGGACCAAAGGTTGTTCTGAATGAATATGACATGGGCCTAAAGGCCGTTCTGTATATTTGATTACATGGACCAAAGGTCGTTCTGAATGAATATGACATAGGCCTAAAGGTCGTTTTGAATGAATATGACATGGGCCTAAAGGCTGTTCTGTATATTTGATTACATGGATCAAAGGTCGTTCTGAATGAATATGAAATAGGCCTAAAGGCCGTTCTGTATATTTGACAAAGGATATGTTTGATAAGAAATGGGCCCAAGGCTGTCTAATATGTGTGTCAACGACACAAAATGGGCCTAAGGTGGTCTTAATACGAATACAATCATGATCACGAGTATAAATATGCGCATAGATATGAATATGAAAATGATGGACCTGAGGTCGTTCAGTATAAATATGTGCATAGATATGAATATGCAAATGACAGACCTGAGGTTGTTCAGTATAAATATGTGCATAGATATGAATATGGAAATGATGGACCTGAGGTCGTTTTGTATTATGATTGGGCCCAAGCCCGTTCTGTAATATCATTGAACAAGTATTTTGGACCTAAGGTCGTTTTGTATGAATGAGAACTTGGACCCGAGGTTGTTTTGCCCCTCTAATACACCTTGAACATGATGGATTGAACTTGAAGTCATTTTGATTTGGATTTACATGTATTATGCATAAATATAAATTGCTTAATTAAGAATCTCATTCATATAACATCTTCACTTTGGTATTATTCATTGGGCATTAGCTCACTCTTTATTTATATATATGTAGGTGTAGGTGAGCAATCGGAGGATCAACATTAGAGTTTGTCTAGGAGTCCGCCTCTTTGTCAAGCCACCCAAGAGTGCCTCTATCTAGAGGCTTGTTCTGTTTCGTTTTGTCAAGCTTGGAATAATCTTTGTACTTGGTTAGAAGTCCTTGGTTAGAAGTCCTTCACGTAGTGTGTGAGATATGATATAAAATATGTCTTCATACATGTATATATGAAAGTGTGTCAAAAAGGTTTTAATTATGCAGTTGATCATGTACGCACAGCTCAATGGACATCATCATTTTTGTTTTGCTTTTGCTTCAGGCCTCGATAAAATTAAATATTTTGAAATTATGTCTTTGAGGCCATAGGTAATCTATGGATTACTAGCCGGTTATGATGCTAAATCTATAGGGGTGGGTTTGGGTCGTGACAGCTAAATGTCCCTTTTATCTGCTTAGATTGTTGCTCAATGAATGTTTTAGTTGTTTGGGTTCCTAAATATGATTATCTAATTCTAGATTTAGTGGATTTTAATGATGTTGTTGCCTGATGGTTGTTCCTTTTACATAGTAGTCTCACAACAGAGCTAACTTGTGTTCTGTCTTAGTTTTTTAATGTGATTCATCATTTTGTTAAAATGCTTTTTCCTTTAACCTGATGTTTCTATGGGTCAAGGTTTGGATATTCAAACTATGAACAATCTTTTGATGCACTATGTGAGACTTGGAGATCTATGTTTTATATTGATATGCAATTCATAGTTGATCTGGCTCTTTGTTTTAAAAATTGATGACTCCATATTTGTATTATTTTTCCTTGGATAGGACGATATCATTTGTGAAATTACATGAAGGGCCTACTATTCCTTTTTATGCCCAAGTGTATGCATGTGACCCTATATGCTTGGACAATTGGTTTATATTAACCAATAAGATCCACATTATAACTCAATTGTTGAAACAAATTAGCAGTGAAATGTTGGTGTGTGGTGTGTGGTTTGGTGCTGTAGTTAGTAGCGATTTACATCATGTAAAATCAAAATTTGTTGTTTGCAAGAACTGTCAATATGTATATGCCTTTCTTTTAAAATTTGGGCATCGGGCCGAGCTTGTCTTGATTGAAAAAAGGAAACCAATTTCACTTGCGGGCTAAGCGAGCTGTTTATTTTTGTGCCTTGGTTTAGTAGAATCAATCTGAATTATGATGTTGTTAAAAATTAGCGGGGTGGCTGATTGGCTGGTTAAAATTTTTTAACTCGCTTATAAATTTATTAATGAGTCTATATGTATATGCAAAATTATCTTCCACTTAACTGCACAATTTTTCTTTAGCACAATCACCATTAATTTGATGATATTCAATTTTATTGCGTATTTTTTTTATTAATATAATTATTTTGTATTCTAATTTGTTTAATATGTTTATGAATAATAGCTAAATTATCTTCCACTTGCCTACGCAATTCCTCTTTAGCATCATCACCATTTTATTGCTTATTTTTTTTCTTAATTTGATTATTTTGTATTCTATTTTGCATAATATGGTTTTGGTTTATAGCTAAATTATCCTTCACTTGACTACGTAATTCATCTTCAGCACCATCACCATTAATTGGATGATATTTAATTTTATTGCTTATTTTTTTCTTAATTTGATTATTTTGTATTCTATTTTGCGTAATATGGTTTTGAATTATAGCTAAATTATCCTTCACTTGCCTACGCAATTCATCTTCAGCACCATCACCATTAATTGGATGATATTCAATTTTATTGCGTTTTTATTTTTAAATTTGATTATTTTGTTTTATAATTTGTGTAATATGGTTTTGAATAATAGCTAAATTATCTTCCAATTGTAGCACCATCACCATTAATTGGATGATATGCAAATTATTTTTTTCTTAATTTGATTATTTTGTTTTATAATTTGCGTAATATGGTTTTGAATAATAGCTAAATTATCTACCAATTGTAGCACCATCACCATTAATTGGATGATATGCAAATTATTTTTTTTCTTAATTTGATTATTTTGTTTTCTAATTTGCATCATATGTTTTGAATAATAGCTAAATTATCTTTCACTTGCCTATACAATTTCCCTTTAGCACCATTACCATTAATTGGATGATATTCAATTTTATTGCATATTTTTTCTTAATTTAATTATTTTGTATTTTAATTTGTGTAATATGTCCATTAATTGGATGATAATCAATTTTACCATATATTTTTTCTTAATTTAATTTGATTATTTTGTATTTTAATTTGTGTAATATGTTTTTGAATAATAACTAAATTATCTTCCATTTTTAGCACCATCACCATTAATTGGATGATGTGTAAATGATTTGTTTCTTAATTTGATTATTTTGTGTAATATGTTTTGAATAATAGCTAAATTATCTTCCAGTTGCCTACGTAATTTCTTTTCAACATCGTCACCATTGATTGGATGATATTCAATTTTATTGCATATTTTTTCTTAATTTAATTATTTTGTATTTCAATTTGTGTAATATGTTTTTGTATAATAGATAAATTATCTTCCACTTTTAGCACCATCACCATTAATTGGATGATATTCAATTTTTTTGCATATTTTTTTATTATTTTGTATTCTAATTTCTGTAATATGTTTTTGAATAATAGCTAAATTATGTTTGTGTAATATGGTTTTAAATAATAGTTAAATTATCTTCCACTTGTTTGTGTAATTTCTCTTTAGCACCGTCACCATTAATTGGATGATATTCTATTTTATTGCATTTTTTCCTCTTAATTTGATTGGGTTGTATTCTAATTTTTGTAATATGGTTTTGAATAATGTCTAAATTATCTTCCACTTGCCTACCCAATTTCTCTTGTAGAAGGAAAAATATCAAATAGATAGCATTTATAGAAATGAAAAACACATTTTTGTTAAATACTTGAGCACAGAGCGCATATTTATTGTTCTAATCTTTATCCGCTGTGGATATATGGTTGTACACATCCTTGCACACTCTCACACACCAAAAAAAAAAACTCATTAGTGATATTGGAGGTACCAATATATTGGTTGTTTATCCCTACTTTCTCCCTCATTTTTATTTTTTATGCAAGGGATGTGTAATAGTTTTTTGAAAAGTTTCTTTGAGATGTGAACTGTCATGTATCTTGGGGCAGTGTCCAATAATACGGTAATTGAATAAAGCCTAGTCTGTATGACTAATTCATATCTTTTGATAGACCATTTTTTTTCTTTTTAAATTTTTTGGGTTGTTTTAGTTTATATTCTTTGGCTTCGAGTAAAACTATTTTGAAGGAAAACCCCAATTCTTGATCAAGATAGTGAGTGTATTCAACAAGGGCCCAAAGATGGTGAGGGTATTCAATTCGCCTTTATGTTATGTATAGTTTGTTGCCTGCCTTTTGTGTATACAGGATATACTACGACACATGAACATATGTATATATTCATCAGTCTCTATATCTGAAGAGAAGGTGCGATGATGAAGTTTATAATATCCTCGTTCATCTCGTAATTTGTGAGGAGAATTTTATAATCCATTCTAAAACACTGAGCGTCTTCTCTCGATCGTTTATTTCATTTCTCACCGCCTGTTATTTTTATTTATTATTATTTTTGTTTTAACTGTTATTGTTGAAATTGATTCAAACCTCATAAAACTCGCCATTTGCAGAGCCTTGACATGTGTGATCTGATACTGGCCGTTACTGTAGTTTTAGTTTTCATGATGATTTGAGTCACTGATGATGACTTTTACTCTTTTGGATCTATTGACCAAAAATGAATGTTCATTTAATGACTTTTCCCTTCTTGTTTATTTCTTTGATAGAGTGAAGTAAAGTAAAGATCCATTTAAATGACATGGGCCGCGTGATTAAAAGCTAAACTATGGTGGTTTAAGCACCACCAGTCATTTTCTTGGAGGAGACAGTTTAAATCTAGGGAGTATGGCTGCCACTAAACGTAAAAGCTGTAGAGCAGGAATTTTGACACAAGTATATGCTTGCATTGTAAAATTTTTATGTTGTGAGGAATGGATCCATCTGTGTTCTTAGTTTGGCATTGGCTGGCTTATATATGGTGCAACTATAATGTGACATAGACATTGAAATGCTTGCTTCTTGCTTATCATTGGTCCCCCTCGACTTCTAATTCTAAAATGTGTATTTTTTTTTTGTCTTGGGTAATACATTACCTGATGGTTTTCTATCTCTAATTTCTACTAATATTTGTGGCTGTGAGTAATATTGAACCAACTACCTACACCGACTGTTTGTCTGTCATTTGGACCTTAGTTGTTGTTGTTGTTGTTTTTTTTTTTTTTTTCTCTCTCTCTAGCATCTCTCTGAAATAGCATGTATTTAAATTTGATGTATTGTGTATAATTCATGCAGTTTTTAGGTGGTACTTTTTGTTGATGTGATTATTTTGCTTTGTATTTCTAGATCTTGTCTTGAGTGGGGTAAATTGCATTTTGGCAATTACAATTATTTTGTTTACTTACCTTTGGCCAATTTGTAAGGGCTAAATAGAAATGTAAGGAAATACTATGGTAGCTCATATTGGTGAACTTTCAATTGATTGTATTTTCATCTTGATCAATGATTGATTGCTGAATGTCCCTTCTATCTAGTTAGATTACCTAGTGAATTATTGTGTAGTAATTCTATCACCATTTTGCCCTCGCTTCCATGCATTAGATGTTTTTAGTTGTTTTGGTTCCTAAATATAAATATCTAACCCTAGATTTAGTGGATATTAATGATATTGTTTTTTGAAGGTTGGTCCTCTTGTAGTCTCATAGCAGAGCTGACTTGTGTCTCATCCAGGTTTTCTAATGCAGTTTATCATTTTTGTTAAATTATTTTTTTCTTTCACCTGATTTTGCTATGGATCGAGGATTGGATGTTTTAGATAGAAACAATTTGATTTTGAGATTCATGTTTTATGTTGATATGGAACTTATCGTTTTTTTTTTTTTTTTTTTGTGGCTCTTTGTTTAAAAAAATCTTGACTTGTTTGTACTAATATATAATTTTTGGGTGAAATTGCGTGGAGAGCATTAGAGGATTTTTCATGGCTCTATGCTTGGATCAATTGGTTTAACCAATCCATACTATAAATCATTTGTTGAAACAAATTGCTAGTCGAAGTCCTGTGGCTATGGTCCGTGGTTTGGTGCTCTAGTTAGCTATGATTTAATTTTTGTGTAATCATAGATCTATGTTCTGAGTGGATGTCTTGATGTATATCTAATGGATTGTGGAGTCCACTGTTTGTGGTGGTGGTTTGTACTGGTTGGTTTCTTAGCTTCTGTTATGTTTGTGGATTTCAATGCTCAATATGTTTTTGTTTGTGCTGCTTTAAGTTGATGATGTTTTTTTAGTGCATGTTTGGGAACTTGGTGTTTTCAGTTGCTTTTTTTGGCTTTTCAATTTTTTTATGTGAAAAAAATTAATGTGTTTGTAATTGTTTTTTAGTTGAATAGTCAGTTGTGAGGAAAGAAGTGATTGATTGTAGATTGATTGATGTGTATGATGTGATGTGACCTTTTGCTAATGGGGTTGAATTTGTTATCCGATGGTTTTTCATCTCTATTTTCTACTAATATTTACTTGTGGTTGTGAGTATACCATCCTACTTACACCTCCTGGTTTATTTGTCATTGGACCTTAGTTTTAATTTATTTCAACATCTCTCTAATCTAGCATGTATGTTAGGTCCTAACTATGTTGTTCATGAAAATTTCCGTACTATGTATAATTCATGTAGTTTGAGGTGGTAAGTTTTGACATGTGCCTTTTGTTATTGTGATTATTTATTTTTCTTTGCATTTTTGATCTTGAGCGGGTTAAATTGCATATTAGCAATTACAACTATTTTGTTTCCTTTTTCTTTTTCTATGGGAATTTTTTTAATTTTATTATGAATCAATGCCTTTGGCCAGTTTGTAGCGCTGAATAGAAATGTAAGGAAATACTATGGTAGATCATATTAGTGAACTTCTTCAATTGATTTTGTATTTTCATCATGATTAGTGATTGATTGCTGAATGTCCCTTCTATCTGCTTAGATTGCCCAATAAATTATTGTGTAGTAATCCTATCACCACTTTGCCCCCTACTTCCATGCATTAGATGTTTTAGTTGTTTTGGTTCCTAAATGTAATTATCAAACCCTAGATTTAATGGATTTTAACGATATTGTTGGCTGAAGGTTGGTCCACTTGTAGTCTAATAACAGAGCTGACTTGTGTCTCATCTATGTTTTCTAATGTGGTTTTTGTCATTTTTGTTTGTTTTTCCCTTTCACCTGATTCTGCTATGGATTGAAGATTGGGGATTTTAAATAAGAACAATCTTCTACTGCATTCTCCGTGATTTGGAAATTCATGTTTTATGTTGATATGCAACTTTTAGTTTTTTTGGCTTGTCGTTTAAAAAATGTAGACCTCTTATTTGTATTGTTTGTTTGTTTGTTTGTTTTGTGAAATTACATGTTGAGCATTGGAGGATTTTTCATGGCTCTATGTTTGGATCAATTGGTTTATATTAACTAATGAGATACTATAAATTGTGGTGTGTGGTTTGGTGCTCTAGTTAGCTGCGATTACTTTTCTGTATAATAAAAGGTGGATTTCCTGAGTTGATATCTTGATTCGTCTAATGGATTGTGAAGTCCAGGCTCAAGGTTTATAGTGGTTTGTGTTGGATGATTTCTTAGCTTCTATTATGTTTGTGCATTGCATTGTTCTCCTTGCTTTTGTTTTGTTTTGTTTTTCTTTTTAAGGAATACTCCTTGTTTTTGTTAGTGCTGCTTTAAGTAGATTTTTTTAGTGGTTGTTTGGCAATTTGGTTGTTTTAGTTTCTTTTTCAGCTTTTTATCTTTTTTATGAGATGGGAAAAGGTTAATGTGTTTGAATGGTCTTTTTTAGTTGAATAGATAATTTTGAGGATAAAAGTGACTGATTGATGTGATGATTTGTTTTTTTTGTTAATGGGGGTTGAATTTGTTGGCTTTATAAGTTTTTTGAGATTTTTTGACTCTCTTACTGGAACAACATCTTGCCAAACAGGCCTTTAAATATTGCTTTAGATTGATAATGTGTATTACCTACTTGTTATGTGTCACGACCCAACCCCAGGGGCTTAGGGCTAGAATCGCAATTTACTAATTAATTCTAAGCTTAATAAATTAAATGGCGCAGGTGGAGGCAAAATGGAAGTAAGAAAATAATTAACACAGAAAATTTACTGCATTCGACTATTTTGATAAAAAAAAAAGTACATCTATAGGGCTTTTATTTATTATTTTTATTATTCAACGATCGACCCTCAGTAAAAAACAAAAGGAAGAAAAGAAAAAAAAAATGAAAATGGATGCTTTACCAGAAACACTCATCCTAATCTCTGTCCTAAGCCCATGACTACCCAGCCAACACTCGCCAACCCATTTGCCAATGTTTCTAAACCTGATGCTTCATCCTCTCAAAAACGAACCTTCACCCCTCTCCATATGAGCCCAACCCTCGTCTTGAAGGTACTGATAGAGAAAAGGCATCTCAAACTGCTCAATCCTTGACCTCTCCCTAATCCTCTTCCACCTAGACATAACCCTACCCAATATTGCATATTCCATCATTAGTACGATCACTATTCCGACCATTGCTTTCACCTTCGCCATGAAATTCAAGACTTGATTGACAATAAGGTCATCACCCCACCAAATCCCAAAGTTGTCAATAAACCCCTGCCTGACTGCCACATATTGTCATCCTATAACATAAATCCCATCCATGGCTTGCCAACAACCAACCTTGACCCCAGCCAACACGGTCAAGGAGATGTGCGGGGACAATCGGGGTAATTGTGAGGCTCAATTTGTGAGACTCAACTCGGAAGTTTGAAATCAATCCTGCTGGGTGTGGATGTTAGTATTGCTGAATGGAAGGCTAGTTTGAACCCTCCTGTGGGCTACTTGAAGTTATTTTTGAATTTTGCAGATAGATTTGGAGAGTGAAAGCCCCTTTTGTCTCCAGAGTACTGATTTTGTTTTGGGTTGTGTCTTGTATGTAGTTGAGTTATGTATGGAGTTGTGAGTTTTATTTTCTTTGTCTTTTTTTGCGTTGTTGTGTCAGTTGAGTCTTTTCCTTTGAGTCGCTCTTGTGTACCCTCAGGTCTTCATTTTTCTAAATAAGAAAGTGGGAGTCAAGTTTCTTATCATTTTATTGTGTCTACAGTAATGCATGTGTGACCTTTTTGAAAATGGAAAAAGATTTGATTTTTGTTTTTGAATGAGATTCTGTTAATAAGCATGAGTGTTGAGAAGGATCCCCTAAATGGTTTGAGTGGATTCTGAATTATTGGCTCATAGTCCTTCATGATTTCCAAATTTTAAACTATTTCTTTTGCAAACTTGTGAAGATCAATTCAGAACTGTGCGGGGTATTCCACACAGTCCTAGGGTTTTTCTTCACCTTGGCGATTATTTTGGCAAAGCACAAGATGGCTTTCAGACCCCACAATCATAGAATTTCTTGCCCTAATGTTTTCATTGCTTCAAAAGGAAATGGATAAAAGAAACCAAAAAGAAGAAAAGAAAGAAGAAAAGAAACCAAAAAGAGAAAGAAAAGAAAAAGAAAGAAGAAAAGGAAGAAAAACAAAAAGGGAATAGAAGTCAGCCATCAAGCCAGGGGAAACTAATACAAGGAAGTACCACATTACAAGAAGAACCAACTCTGAAAATGGAGCAAAAGAAAGGAAGAAGACCTGCATAAGAGAACGGAGAACCAAACTTAAATCAAGGTGAAGCCAATTTCAGTGTCAGGGCAAGGATGACTATTGATCAAATTCATCACAAGTGTTGTAATGCTATCCTTGAGAGGCTCGCTAAGACGAAAACCCGAAATGGTGACCTAGGCAAAAATTAGAGCATGAAAAATGAGAAATCAAAAAATATAGCTCGCAAGGTTGAAAACCCCGAAGAGACAACTTTGACAAAAGTTAGAGCGCAAAAGGAGAGTGTTAACACCTGAGTGAACCTCAGCCATGAACTACGTTGACCAGATTCCCATTCTTGGGATACGTAGGCAGCTTCATCCTGAAGTTTAGTCTCAACCATATCCATCTTGTTCGTCTCGACCCAATCATCTTGCCCGATTCGTCGTTAGCTTCACATCAATCCATGAGCTACACCGACTGCTGCACATATCATACTTGTGTTGGGTAAGAAAGAACTAGCTTGAATCAACAAGTGGAGCAATTTTCAATACTTGAACTTATTAGTTGAATCTCTAGCTTGAGCGAAAAATAAATCAAAACTCGCGAATCGAAATTGTGTTTTAAAGGGAGCATAAGTAAAACTAAGAGCACTGTGAATGATCAGTTACCTTGAGTCTTTTTAAGTTTTTGGGTCAATTATGAGTTCTGTTGTGTCGTGCCTGGTATTTGTTTCAGTCTACGCTCTTTATTGAGTCACCATAACGTGTTTGTCTTTTGAAAGTGCTATTCATCGAGTCACCCTAGCATGTCTATCGCTCAAAGTTTAACAGGGTGGCATCGCCAAAATTCCATACACAAATGTTTGCTCCAAACTCAAAAAAAAAAAAGTCCATGTGTGGAATTTATAAACAAACTGAGAGTGCCCATGCAAGGGGCATTGCATTCATGATCATTGCAAAGTGTATGTGAGGAATCTGTCACTGCTTTGGAGGAGACTGGAGTAAGTTCTCAACATACTAGGACAGAAGAGAAGCATGAGTCTGATGGGTTAACAACCGTTCTAGGATTTGACGTACCTGTACAATGTTAAAAAGGTGGCCAGTGGCTAGACACTAGGGGCACTTTTCAGTACATCTGACCGGGCCATCCATCAAACAAGGGGCATGAACCCAACTAGTGGCCAATGATTGGACACTAGGGGCAATTTTCAGTACATCTAATCGGGTCATCATTTGAACAAGGGGCATGGATCCAACCTTTCTCTCCGTCTGCTCAAAGCCATTCGTTGGATGCTATCCCCTAGATTTGGGTGAGCTCACCCCCATGATGATTCTGATATAATTCATCTTTCGAAAGTTGTCTCCGACCATTTCAAAACTTTGTTGGGATTGCCATTTTCCCCTCTGATTAATCCATGTGCTTTGGATTATACATACATGCTCATTCATTCTAGGTGATATGAATTGCATGACCGGTTGCTTCTGTTTCGTTGATTTACCTTCCATAGTGTTTTTCAATTACATTTCAATAAGTTGTGGCAAGTTGCCTGTAGACACCCCATTTTTATGGCCCTTACGACTTGGACGTCCTCTCATGCACACCCGATGATGAACATATTTTCTTACCAACTGCTCGAAGTCCTCAGCAGAATGCCACAACTTTGAGCCTTTCAACCTCAGACCTTTGTTGTCCTTGTTGCCAAGCCTAGCTTTTTCAAGCTGCAGCCTTTGGTGGCTCAAGCCAACAATTTTTGGGCTGCCGGCCATCACTTCTTGGTTGCCGACCACCAGTGTATTTTGCAGATATTTTATGCCAACTGTGCCAGCTGTTTGCACAGATGCATGCATCTATCCTCACGTGTAGGGCTGGATCTCCTTGAGGGAATTTCATGTTTTCTATATATAGAAGACCCCTCTCTCTTATAGAAAGGTTAGAAAATTTTGAGATAAAAAATTTTCCTCTCTCTCTCTACCAAATCTCTACACTTTTGCCTACAAATCTTCAACCTTTGCCTATACACCCTTAACCTAATCTTCTCATCTTGGATCTGAGTTACTTTTAAGCTTGGTTTGAGCTCTAGAGGGTGTGTTTACTTGGTTTTGTTGCTTGGAATTGCTTTTTCTCTACAAAAGGTATAAGACTTTGCATGTAGCTTTGTTTTATTTGCTATTATTCCTACTATTTTTCTATTGTTTTGGGCTGTCAAAACTCTGTGTTTTTTTGGGCTGAAGCTTGGGTTTAAGGCCATTAAAGATTGAGGGATTGATAGCCCTTCTTTGTTCCTTGTTTTGGAGGCTTTTGCCCTTGTGTTTCCTATCCTTTTACTATCTTTTTCTAGGCTTTTAAGCATTGATTTTTAGAGCTTTTTCAGTGACTAAAATCATGTTTTGAAGTCCAAATTTAGAGGGATTAGCCTCCCATCCTTGAGTCTTGCTTACTAGCCTAGTTTGTGCCATGTTTTAGCATGTTAATCTAGACTTTTTTAGCTCAATTTCAGCATGTTTTAGGACTTATTTTAGCATTATTTTGGGCTGTTGTTTTCATTTGATTTTGGTTTTGCATGCTTCTAGTATAATAGTCCTCATAAGCTTGATGTTTTAGGTCTTAGACATCACTTATTTGAGTTGACAGCACTTATTTTGGGCTTTTCATACTTCATTTCAGCACTAATAATCTCTGCAACCTCTTTCCATTCTTGGCTTTTTATTTTGCTTTGTGTAGACACCCCATTTTTGACCGCCCTTAAGACTTGGGCACTACTGATGGTTTACTTGTTGGAGAAAGGTATGCAGTGCACAGGTTCAGTTTCTTCGGCAAGGAGAGAGGCAAATCTCAACTTCATACCCCATTTGGTACTTGCTTCAATACCCTCTTAAATACCATAATCTTGCATGATATTTCTAGCCTATGTGTAATCTGTTTTCGAGCATGATATAAACTGTGAGTTGGCCTATTTTGAGCCCCTCTACAACATTGTAGAAGGGCTCAATACTATTGGGGGCCTCCATGTAGCACTTACCATTATACCCCTCTTTGGCCCCCATTTTTGCATGCTTTGTTGGCCCGTCTTGCTTCTGTTTTTAGGCCATCATCAGAACTGAAAATGGCCATATTTTGACCTTCTTGGCATATCTCATTAAGGGTCTTTGGCTTTTTGGTGAATGCTTTGTATACCTCATGTTATAGCCTCTTGTTGGCCTATTTCTTGCATTGCATTTTGAGCATATTTGTATACTGTTTTGCGGCTTGTCATCTACTGTGAGTAGTCATATTTTTGATCCCTCATCAGTGTTGTAGAAGGGTTTTTTTCCATTTGGGCTTTGCATCTACCACTTGCTTCATGACCTCCCTTGCGGAGCCATTTTTTGTATGCCATTTTATCCCTACTCGTGATTGCTTTTTGGTCATGTTTTGTACTGTAAAAATTCTTGTCTCGGGGCTTCCTTTCTTCTTTATTTTCATGTCATGTTCAAATTATGCATGTATTGTATAGCTATAAGCCATTTCGTGCACTTATCTTCGCATTTCGGGATCGTTTCATGCATCGGGTTCCATTTCGCCATGATTCGGGGCTGTTTTGCCCCTCATTTTGCCACTGATTTTTGCATGTTTGAATATCATATTCCATGTCTTTGCCATGTCTCATTAGAGTGGCATTTCGGTGCCTGAGGGCCCATCCTTGGTTTGCGTGCACGCATGCATGCATCTCGAGGTGTCTTGTTTTCATCTGATGGCCACTGATGTGAGTGTAGCTGAGGTCCACTCACGTTGGTGTAAGCCCATCTTGCATTGTGTATGCCATGTTACAATGCGTTATGCATGTTATGTTGTTATATTGCGTCATGCCTTGCATGCTTGTTCACATAATCATATTGCATACTTAGCTCGCATGCTTAGGTTGCATTTGGCATGCATCCCTTGCCTCTTGATCGACCATGATAGAGGTTGGGGCCCTTGATGTGTTTTGTGCTTGCATTTCATTTGATATCAAAGTTGCTAACTTGGCTTTTGGGCCATCATGCATTGAAATGCGTAATTGATGGCCCGAGGGTCATGGGCCATGCTCCCTTGAGTCCATTGCATGATAGGGAGTGTGTTCATGCACACATTTGATTGAAATTCCATGCCATGCACTGCTTGTCTGCTGTTGCTGTCAAAACTGTCCTCTACAGGAATTTTATGCCGACCGGCAGTTCAGAGTGCCGACCGGCACTATATGGATAGCCGATAATCTTCCCAGCAGCCAACGAAAATTTTAGATGGCCAGTGGGCACTTCTTCCAGCCGGTGGTGTACAGCAGCATGTAAGGAAGGTATTCTGGGATTTTGGAAATTTTTGGAGAGACAGGGCAGTAAAAACAGAAGCAACAGTGGCATGACACGGGTTTTCCGGGCAAGATGGATCGAGCATGCATCATTCACAAGATCCTTAGGCAGGGCTGAGGCCCCTTTCTTTTTTACATTGAATTTAATTTAAATTAGAATTTTTGTAATAATTTATTATGTATTTGGACTGTATTATTTTGGGACTGTATATTCTTTTGGTCTCTCCGTGTGAGGGAAAATCTGTAATAAGTGGGGGTGAGTGGTGTGCATGTCTTCCAACCCCCACTTCTTTCTTCCCTTTTATTTACCCGCTTATGATGGTAGATTAGGGCACATTTATTTTAGCATACTTTATGCAATGCATGCGTGCATCCATGCATTTGTTGACATGCACCGGGCTCGGTACATCATACAAACCGCATCGTATCTTCAAATCTAACTTGAATACGTACATCAAATGATTGCATTTCACATGTCATTTTAGTGTTAGCCGAGCCTACTCTAGATTGCATCTTCGCATGTGATGCATTAGTCATTCTAACATGAACTAGGACACGCATGTTTGCTAACTAGTTTATTGTTTTGGCACGGAGTACTAGGCAAGTTTTTATGCTTTAGCATCTCGCATGCGTGTGAATGTTAACATGACAGTATGATTACCATGTGGCTAAATGCTTATATGAGATAAACTGTTTGAATGCCTGTGGGTGGAGGTTGGATTGCTTGAGTTGGAATGACTCATTGAAATCCGTATTTTAGCCTACTTGCGAGTAGCGATTTCAAACTGTTTTCCAAACAAATGGATATGCAATGCTTGTTTCCAAATTAGGCAATCTAGTCTATACTTATTTGCTGTGCGCATAATATAGTAATTCTAGGTTAATAATTGGAATAAGAACACATAATGTTTTCAAAAACGGATATCACGGTTAGTAGAGGCCGGTCTTCGGACCGGGCGAAAGGGGGTGCTCATAGCTGACCTTCCCCGATCGTACCTAAGCTCCCGAGCCAAGACAACTTTGGTAATGACGGACACGTGGCCTTGAGTCGTGGTTTCCTAAATTTCCCATTTTAAAATATTTAGGTGGCGACTCTGTATCTGGCAAAGCAGTCCATGTTTGGCACTACTTTTCAAAACAAAATCTGTTTTCTCAAACGATTTGCCAGAGTTGGACTCTTTGGTTCAGATTAAGAACCACAACAAACAAACAGGGGAGTCCAAACTGTAGAGTGAGGCCCACGGGCGCGTCTACACTTTGAAAGCGGTTTCAAGTCACTTGCTTGCCCAAGTATGAAAGATAATACTTTTGTTGTGTTCAATCGGATGTTAATTGAACACATGGAACTTGGACCATTTCATATTTGCTAGTGATGAAATGATCCAAGTCTCCAAGGACAACCACTTCCCTTGATCATTCATGAAAGGGAGGAGGTTTGTGTCTTGTTTTTCATTTATTGAACTTGCACACTTGAGTTCACAAGCCATCATGCAATGAAATTGCTTGAATTGGTGGTTTGTGGCTTCAGTTCTACTTTCCATGGCCGCCAGGTGGCTGGCAACCTTCATCACTGGTCGGCTGGCCACTGATGCAAATTTCAATAGCATGTTTTTAAGGCAGAGCAAAGTGAGCAGCAGTGTTGGTGTTCAATTGTGCAAACAGAGGCATTTAGAAGCAAAACAATGGCTTTTCGGGTGGAAAGCAAGCATGTGCATGAACATCCCTCATTTCCCGAGGCGTGATGGTTATTTGTTTAGTTTAATTGCCTATTTTTAATTGCACTTGTGTTGTAATTATTTAATTAGTTAGTTAACTAGTTAGTTAATTTAAGTGTTGTAATAATTAGTTAAGTAGTTTAGCTAGTTATTCATTCGGTTTTGTAATAATTAGCTTTATTAGCTTAGCTTTAGTTAGTTAGTTAATTAGCTAGTTTATTCATTCAGACTCTCCTTCGTGAGAGTGCAATGTAATAATGTGTATGTCTTCCAACCCTACATCTTTCTCCCTTTTATTTACTAGCTTATGATGGTTAGTTTAGGGACATCACATTTCGTTTAGCATTCTTCATGTTTGCATCCATTTGTATTGCATGCATCGAGGCTCGGTTCATCATTCTAACTGCATTATGTTAGTTTAAATACTTCTTTGAATACGTGCTTAGATCGCATGTTATTTAAATCATTTCAAATGCCATGTTAAGTAGCCGAGCCTATTTAATTGCATATTGCATGCGTTGCATTAGTCATATTACATAGTTAGGAATCATGCATTTTTCTAACTCTTTTATATATTTTGGCTTGAAGTACTGGGTGAGTCTTTACTCACTTTAGCATATTACATGAATGTTGATGTTGTCATGTCTAGCATGCTTGTCATGAGGTTAATTGCTTAATTGTTAAACTGCTTGAATGCCTATGGATGAAGGCTAGTTGCTTGAATTGGAATAATTTGAGCAATGTTCATATGCGATCACTCTTCTTTTTTTTTAGTGGTACATATTTGAAACAACTTTCAAAACAAACATGAGTCAAATGTTCCAATTCTTGCAATCCTAGTCTATACTTGTGTGTGTGCGCATCACATAGTAATGCTAGCCTAATAAACCGGAACAAGAGCATATAATGTACATAAAAATTATATCATGATTAGTAGAGGCCGATCGGGGGTGCTCAAATGTATTCATGACCTTTCCCTCTCGTACCTAACTTCCCGAGCCGAGACAATCATGGTGATGACGGATAAGTGGCCTTTGGCGCGAGTCATCGGTTTCCTAAATTTCCCCAAGGCAAAAAATATTTATGTGACGACTCTGTATTTGGCAAAGCAGTCCATTTTTGGCAATTTGATTGAAAATCGATTTTCTAAAAGATTTGCCAGATTTGGACTCTTTGGTATTTATCAATTTCACATTGCACTTGTGAGATTAGATTTAGAACCGCGGGAGTCTGAACTGTTGGGCTTATATTCTGAACTTCCAAAAAAGGCGGCGCGAAAAAGCCGGGCTACAGTTTAGAATCAAATTTTGGCAATTCTGAGTCTGAGTCTGATATTCCTAGGGGTGATAACTCAGATACTAAGGTCCTGTCTGGGTCCTCTTTTTCTTTTGCTTTTGAGTCAATTGTAACCAAAGAGCTAGATGAGCTAGACTTTATGAATGAGAACGCTGCTAATTCTGAGTATTTCTCTGTGCCACTTGTTTATTGCATTGACCAGGATTTTCAAAATTTTAATGAAAACGAAGAGGGAGGAATTCCTCTGGTTTTGAAAAACTTGATTAATCGAGAGGAGGAGGGGTTTGCAAAACCCTTTGCTGATGAAATCATTGCTTTTAATGTGGGTACTGATAAGGATCCGCGTCTGGTCCAGATCAGGTCCATGTTGTCTTTGGAGAAGCACGAGCGCTTAGTTGCTTTATTAAAAGATTTCAGAGATGTTTTCGCGTGGTCCTACAAAAACATGCCTGGAATCGATCCTAAGATTGTAAAGCATCGAATCCCTCTTGATCCCGAGGCCCGACCCGTTAAGCAGAAGTTGCGTCGAATTCGTCAGGATTGGGCATTGAAGATTAAGGAAGAAGTGACCAAACAGATTGAGGCAGGGTTCTTGCTTGTGTCTAAGTATCCAACGTGGTTGGCTAATATTGTTCCAATCCCAAAGAAGGATATCATAGTCTGTGTCGACTTCAAGGATTTGAATAGAGCCAGTCCGAAAGACTAGTTCCCCCTGCCACATATTGATGAGTTGGTAGACTTCACCACAGGCCATGCATTGCTCTCCTTCATGGATGGATTTTTCGGGTATAACCAGATTCTGATGGCTCCCGAGGATAGAGAGAAAACTGCATTTACTACGTTATGGGGAACCTACTGCTATCAAGTGATACCCTTTGGGCTGAAGAATGCCAGGGCTACCTATCATAGGGCTGCAACCACTATTCTGCATGATTTGATCTACAAAGAGGTCAAGGTGTACATAGATGACATGATTGTCAAGTCCAAAGAAAGTGAAGGCCACTACATCGCCTTGAAGAAATTCTTTCAATGGATCAGAGAATACAGACTGAGGTTGAATTCGTAGAAGTGTACTTTTGGCGTAACAACAGAGAAGATGCTGGGTTTCTTGATCACACAGAAGGGCATCGAGGTAGATCCTTCCAAAATCAAGGTCATCCTAGAAATGCCACCACCAAGGACTGAAAGGAGGTGCGAGGCTTTCTTGGTAAAGTGCAATTCATAAGACGATTTATTTCCAAATTAACCTTGACTTATGAACCACTATTTGGTCTCCTAAAGAAAGGAAAGAAATTCCAATAGAATGATCGATGTCAATTTGCTTTTTAGCAAATTAAGCAGTATCTTTAGAATCCGCCTGTGTTGTTGCCATCAGAGCCGGGAAAGCCTTTGATTTTGTATCTGTCAGTCATAGACACCACAATGGGATGCATGCTTACTCAGGAATCTGAGGATAGGGTGGAGAAAGCCATCTACTACTTAAGCAAGAAAATGCTAGATTATGAGACCCGTTACACTCCATTGGAGAAAGCTTGATTAGCCTTGGTATGGGCTACCAGGAAGTTGAGGCACTACTTGTTAGCTCACTCTGTAATTCTGGTTTTGAAACTAGATCCCATCAAATATCTCTTCGAGAAACCAGCGCTTATGGGAGGCTAGCTCGTTGGTTGCTTCTTCTCTCCGAATTTGATCTCAAGTATGTTACTCGCAAGTCGGTCAAAGGGAGAGCAGTGGCGGAGTTCCTGTCAGATCACCCAATAGAAGGCGATAAAGTGGTAGAATACTTGTTCCTAGATAAAGCCATTCTACAAGGCGAGGAGGAGATTTGGATGATGTACTTTGACGGAATGTCCAATCAGTATGGTTATGGGATAGGTGTGTTGCTGATAGCACCCGACAATTCCTATATACCTTTAGCCTTCAAACTCCGGTTCAAGGTGTCCAATAACGAAGCAGAGTATGAAGCGTGTATCGCTGGTTTGGAAGCTGTCCTAGAACTAGGGGCAAAAAGGTTGGACGTCATCAGGAACTCGAACCTAGTTGTGTCTCAAGCAAATGGAGACTGGAAAGTCAAGAAAGAAAAAATGAAGATTTATTACCAGACCCTGGACGTTTTGATTCCTAGGTTTAAAAAGTTGACTTTCACGCATCTACTAAGAGAGAATAACAGGTTCGCTGATGCTTTATCAACTTTATCATCCATGATAGACATCTCGCTTAGAGTCTAGATGCGTTCGATTATCATTGAGTAGAGATACACGTTGGCCTACGAGACTATCGCTGCAATAGATGAAGCGCAAGACAAGAACCTTGGTACTACGATATCTGGAACGTCTTGGAAAATGAGGTTTATCCAACAGGGGCAAATGCTAAGGACAAAAGAGGAATACGGCAAATGGCCATCCAATTTATCATTTGCAGAGGTAAACTGTACAAGAGGGGTCATCTGGGAATGTACAAGTTGTGTGTAAAGAAGAAGAGTCAAAGTGCCTGATGAAGGCCATCCATGGAGGGGAGTGCGGGGCACACATGAATGGAGTAATGTTAGCCCGGAAGATTCTCAGTCAAGGTTACTACTAGTCTACCATGGAGGATGATTGCATTGGCTTTGTTTGCGATGCCATAAATGCCAAATTCATGCAAATTGCGTGAATATCCCACTGTCAAAATTGTACAACATGACTTTGCCATGGCCTTTCTCAGTCTAGGGAATCGACGTCATCGGTGTAGTCACACCAAAAGGGTCGAATGTATATGAATACATTCTGGTGGCAATTGATTACTTCATAAAGTGGGTGGAAGCTCAGTCCTACGCTGTGTTGAGAGCATCGCATGTGGCCAAATTCATCTGAAACAATATCATTTTCCGCTATGGAGTCCCAAACGAGATCATTTCAGATAATGGCTCTCACTTCAAAAAAGAAGTTATAGACTTGTTGGAGAAATACAACGTGGCTTTTCATAAGTCATTTACATATCGGCCGCAAACCAATGGAGCTGTTGAGGCTGCCAACAAGAACATCAAGCATATTCTACAGAAAATGGTTGAGACCTACAGGGACTAGCTAGATAAATTTTCATTTGCACTCTAGGGTTATAGAACTTCAATCCGGATGTCTACAGGGGCAACTCTTTATTCTCTTATCTATGGAATGGAAGTTGTTCTGCCAATCGAAATAGAAGTCTCGTTGCTGCCGGTTATGGTTGAGTGTCAAATCGCAGAGGCGGACTGGCAACAGAGCAGGTTTGAAGAACTGATGTTGTTTGATGAGAAAAGGCTGAAAGCATTGTACCATATTCAAGGCTATCAACGCAGAATTATTAGGGCTTTTAACAAGAAGGTTAAGTCCTAGAATCTCAAAGAGGGGGATTTGGTATTGAAAGACAACCGAGCTCCCATCTATGACCCTAGGGGCAAGTTCAGACCCAATTGGACTGGTCCTTACATCATCAAAACTATCTGGTCGAGTGGAGCTATTATTCTCATGGACCTGGATGTCTTGAAATTTTCCCAACTGATCAACATGGACAAGTTGAAGAAATATTATCCCTGAGGCTCGCTAGGCTGAAAACTTGGAAGGGCAACGTAGGCAAAAGTTAGAGCGCTAAAAATTAGAAATAAAGAAAAAATGAGCTCGCAAGGTTGAAAACCCTAAAGGGAGACCTTGGCAAAAGTTAGAGCGCAAAAGGAGAGAGTTAATACTCGAGTGAACCTAACTGAACTATGTAAGGCCTGATTCCCATCTTCAGGATACGTAGGAAACTTCATCTTGAAATTCGGCCGTAAACACCTCCAAATTCAATTGTCTAGTCCATGTGTTTGATCAGCTCATCTTTGTCTATTCTTTACCTAAGGGTTTGGTTGTGATCTTTATTCTGAGGAGAAGAGCTGGTTATAGTGCTGAGCAGTGCTATTCAAATCAAGGTGCAGTTCTGATCTTTTGATTCAGGGTTGTACATCTCGAGGATTGATTTCCGTGCGTGTCAAGTGGTGATCCTTTCTGAAAATGGTCTTGGAAAGTTTAATAAAAGTTGATTTTGTTCAAATTTTACCTTTTACAACTTAGACCATTTTTGGACCAAAAAAGAAAATTCTCAGTGCTTGCAACTTTAATTTTATTGATTTCAACATAAAAGTTCTCCAACTCTCTGATACAAATCAAAGTTTCTTTTATTACATTCAAAAACTTGAAAAGAAAGGTTAAAGCAATAAACTAGGGGCATAAATGAGTCAGGTGCTCCTGCGTCCCCTGCTCGTGCTTGTGGAAGCTTCTGATGCTAAAGTGGGCCCAGTTTGTGCCTCACCCTCGAGCCAAGCCAAACACTCGCCAGAAAGGGTGCAACTGAAACTAGGCACAGGGGCCAGAAGCTCTCTCGTCCTCCAAGCAGTGAGGTATCTAGCCAAGTGTGAACCTTGGATGGGAAATAAAATCGGGTACTCCACCCCTTCCTTTGGGTGGGTCTGATTATACCCAAACTGACGTCTTAACCTGAACGGGAAGTAGAACACACAGTGTGTGAGGCTGATCAATTGCATCCCAGGTTGTTGAGCCATAATGTAGCTCATCTTGGTCAAATTAAGCCAGGGGCAGTGCCAAGCTATGTCAACAGCAGATCTATTGCACATCCAGTGGCACTATCATCCCTCATTCGGGAAATCCACTAGATGGTGGTAGAAGAAGTAGCCTCGAGCTGAGTACTCAGAGCAAGAGTCCACTACCTTCAGCTTATCCATAAGCCACGTCTGGGAAGGGATGAAAGAAAAAGAGAGATTAAAGAATAGAGAGATGTATGTTGAGAGAAAAGTGAGAAAAGGGCTTTAAGAGAAAAATAGAGCATGAGTGCCAAGAGATAAGAGAAATATATATGAGAAAGGGTGGGAAACAATACTTGAAGAAGTAGTGGACTTCCTGCAAATCTGGTAGTCTCTGCGAATGAAAGGCGTCTAAGCCCATCAAAGTCTCAGCCAACACCATACCAATACAACTCTTGCTTTCTTTCAAACCTTGGGCCATTTCGATCAATCGGATGTTGGATCCGCCAAAACTAGGGGCAAGAAGGAAATGAGCTAGCATACACAAGCAGAGCACATGTTGCTGAAAACCCCACCAAAGACGGTCACCGCGGTCACCAACGTCAAAAAATTGATGAATTAGATAGGGAATGTCCAGTTCCCCATTGTGGGCCAGAGATCGAGCCTCGTGCAGAGTAAGCCCACACATCTGTCCCAAAGCTTGAACGTGGCCAAAACGAGGTTGAGGTATGATTTCCTCATCGCGTCGGGATACCATCAACACCCTAAACTCTTTAATTGTTAGGCACATTTCTTGTCCCCCAAAGCTAAAGACATGTGTAATCGGGTCCCAGCACCTAGCCGCGGCATAAAGAAACGGAAAACAAAGTGGAGTTCGACTCAATGAAAAAAGTGCATTTATGCCGAAACCTCAGAAATTTACCTTTTCTGAGCCATCCAAAGTCGTTATCTAATCCGAGAGTCTTTCGGCGAACAATGGCTCCATTTGTGAAGAATTTGCAGCTGAAATGAAAAATTCCCGAAGTTCAACCTTTTGTAGAAGATAGGGCAGTAAGTGGAAGCCAGCTATCAATAATCTGGAGGTTCTGCACATTGATGGCCGACAGGTGGCTGGCAAGTGGCCAACAGGCCACATTGGTGCCCGGTAGGCTACCTTGGTGGCCGGCAAGTAACCGACAAACTCCTCTTGTGGTTGGCAGCCTTCTTTTCAAGCCTGCTGTCCACCTTTGTACTGAGCAGTGTTGGAAGCATGTGTTTTGTTCTACTCTTTGTGTGTTTTAAAGTCTTGTTTTGAGTCTTTTTGGTTTTAGCGAGTTTGTTGAGTTGTATTTAAGTTGCTTTCTTTTGTTTATCAAGTTGTTGTTTTGTTTATCGAGTTGTATGTTGCATTTTGCATTTTGGTTGTTGATCGGTTTATTACCCGATTAAGAATTCTGTTTCAATCAAATGCTCTTGGCCATTTCAATTCCATGTCCATTTCATGCATATATGGTGCTTATGATGCAAAAATGACAACACATTTTCATAAAAAAACTGTGAGGTTTTGTTCTGATCATGGTTTTTACAAAAAAAAGAGTACAAGTTTTAAAGCAATAAAACCTATCTGAAGCTATACAATGTGCTAATGCTACTAGCAAAAAGAAACTAAAAAAAAAAAAATCAGCGCCTGCCGCCTCAAGCTCGAGAAGCCCTCTTCGTCCTCTTCCTCAGAGGAGAGGACTCTAGAGCACTATCTCCATCGGCTCCGCTGTCGAAATCTATCTCTGAGCCGGAACCAGAGCTGGCATCATCTCCACTCTCTGCTCCAGAACCCTTCTCAGCATCGTTGCCTCTGCTCTCGAAACCCGAGCCAGCGTCATCATCTTCGTTCTCAGATGGCCCAGAGTGCTGACTCATTGCCTCCTCCAAGCCATTGGTTTCAGCATCATCGTCTCTCAAGATGGGCTCGGGAGGACTGCTCCGGTCTCGAGTGCCCTTATCTCTACCTCTCCTCTCTGCTACTGGAGGAGGTACTGTCACTGCTGGTGCTCCCGCCACTAGAGCAGTCGATATAGCTGTTAACATATCAGTTTCAGTTTGTGTATCAGATGCAAGTATGGTATACAGAATGAGTGTATGCAAAAGTCAGATATAGTGTGTAAATGCAGTGTGCCTATGCAATATATCAGTGCAGTTTGGAGAAGACTACAGTTGAAATGATAGTGTATTAGTGGAAAGATGATAGCATGAACTGCAAACTGAAGAGCTTACCGGGATACTGTGGAGGCCGAGTACCGTCTGAAGAATTTGTAGAAGAAATGAAAAATATCTTTTTGATATCAAAAATCTCAATTACAGAGTTCCATATTTATACAGCATATTAAAGCAGTTATGTAACTATCCTATATCTAACTTTATAACTACTAACAAGATAAAAGCTTATAACAAATTCGAATAATCTGGATCAATTGTTATCTTCTTCTCATTAGCTTCTCGCAGAATGATTCTGCTGTAGTTGCCTCTGTTGTAGCTGATTCTGCTGTAGCTAGTATTTCATCAGGCCCCCTCAAGCGAAGAGGAGAGGGACAAACCATGAGCTTGTGCTGAAGAAAAGCAAAGTGAGCAGAGGAAAGCGGCTTAGTGAAGATATCAGCAAGTTGGTCAGAAAAACCAACATATTGGACAACAAGTTTCTTGGAAACCACTTGGTCACGCACATAATGATAATCCACAGCAATATGTTTTGTGCGGGCATGGAAAACAGGATTGGAGGCCAAGCTGATTGCTGAGAGATTATCGCACCACAGCGTAGGCACAGCAGATGGGAGATGTAACTCAGTCAGAAGCATCTGAAGCCAAGTCAGTTCAGAAGCAGCTTGAGCAAGTGCACGATATTCGGCTTCAGTAGAGGACCGAGAAACAGTGCTCTGTTTCTTGGCAACCCAGGAGACCAGATTGGAACCGAGAAAAACACAATAGCCAGTGGTTGATTTGCGATCATGCACACTACCAGCCCAATCGGCATCCGAAAAGGCATGAAGATCCAAAGAACCAGCAGTAAAGATAAGACCATAATGCAGAGTACCATGAAGAAAACGAAGAAGCCTCTTGACAAGATTAAAGTGAGCCACAGTGGGAGCATGCATGAATTGACAGGCATGATTAACAACAAATGCAATATCAGGTCTGGTTATAGTCAGATACTGTAAACCACCTACCAAGCTACGATACAAAGCAGGTTGAGCAAAGGGAGTAGAAAAATCAAGAGAAGAGGAAGGCTTAGTAGCCATGGGAGAAGAATAGGACTTGCAGTTGGTCATGCCAGCTTTGGCAAGAAGTTCAGAGGCATATTTGTGTTGAGACAAAAACAGACCAGCCACAGTGGGTAACACAGATATACCAAGAAAATAAGAGATAGAACCCAGTTCCTTCATAGAAAACTGAGAATGCATAAGAGTAATAAGCTTGGCAATTTGAGCAGAGTCACTCCCGGTAATAAGTATGTCATCCACATACACCAACAGAAGAATGATGGAAGAAGCAGAGTGATTAATGAATAAAGAGGAATCACAACGACTATTAACAAAGCCAGAAGTAAGAAGAAAGGAAGAAAAAGTGGAGTACCATGCACGAGGAGCCTACTTAAGGCCATAGAGAGCTTTTTGCAATTTACACACATGGAAAGGATAAGTAGAATCAATAAAACCAGGAGGTTGGTCCATAAACACTTCTTCTTCAAGAATGCCTTGAAGAAAGGCATTGGATATGTCTAGCTGCTTAATGGACCAGTTGAAGTGAAGAGCAACACTAAGGAAAACACGAATAGTAGGTTGTTTAGCCACCGGGCTAAAAGTCTCATGATAATCAATACCTTCCTCCTGAAGATATCCCTTAGCAACCAATCGAGCTTTATGACGAGCAACAGAACCATCAGAATTTTTCTTAAGACGAAAAACCCATTTGCAACCAATAACATGTTTGTGACTAGGAGGAGGAACCAAAACCCAAGTATTTTGACGTTGAAGAGCTGTAAATTCGTCAGACATAGCAGCAGCCCAAGCAGGGATAGTAAGAGCCGTAGACCATGTGGAAGGTTCAATTAGAGAAGAATCAGGAGGAGAAGTAACGGTCAAATGAAGAGGAAGCTTATGCTTAGACCTAGTAACCATGGGATGAGTGTTAAGAGAAGAAGCCAAGGGAGCATAAGCACTTAAATCAATGTGCACAGAATCAATAGGAAGGGAGGAGTTGGAGAGATCAGCAGCTGATATGAGAGGATCAGCTGTAGGCATAGCAGTCGAGGGAACAGATACAGGAAGAGCAGGACTAGGAGGAACCAGATTAGCAGCACCAGTTGGAGAAACAATAGTACCAGCTGAAGAGACAGAACAAGAGTGCATACGTAACCTGTAAATAACAGAGCAATCGCAATGGACGAGAAATGAAGACTTAGAGCTAGAAGGAAAAGAGTGCGACATAGTAGATGAGCTAGAATGAGGTGGCCAAAAGAAATCATGAAGTTGAGATAAAGAAGGACAAGAGAAGAGGGTAGAGAAGAGTGAGAGACAAAAGGGAAGACAGTCTCATCAAAAATAACATGTCTCGAAATAAAGACTTTTCCAGAGATAGGATCAAAACACCGATAACCCTTAATGGAAGGATGATATCCAACGAACACACAAGGCACAGACCTGGGTTGGAGTTTATGAGAAGTGTACGGTTTTAGCCAAGGAAAACAGCGACAACCAAAACTTTTGAGAAAATGAAAATCCGGAGATTGATGAAACAACATCTCAAATGGAGTCTTATTATGCAATTTGGAACTAGGCAAACGATTGATAAGAAACACAGAAGTAGCTAAAGCATCAAACCAAAATGAAAATGGTAGACCGGATTGATGAAGGAGAGCAATAGTAGTAGTAATTAAATGTCTATGTTTGCGCCTACTCCATTTTGAGAAGGAGTATGAGGACATGAGAGTTGATGAATAACACGATTTGTTCTAAGAAATTGCTCAATTTGTGTTCCAGTAAACTCTCCACCACCATCAGAGCCAAAGACTTTAAGATTAGTGTCAAATTGAGTTTCAACAAACACCTTAAACTCTTGAAATTTGGAAAATACTTCACTCTTATTACACATAGGATATACCCAAGAAAACTTGCTAAATTCATCGACAAACAGAACATAGTATTTAAAACTGGAATTGGAACATGTAAATGGGCCCCATACATCGCTATGAATAAGAGAAAGAGGCTTATTAACAGAGGAATTTGACAAAGTAAAAGGGAGTCTATGACTCTTTGCTACAGCACAAGATGTGCATACAGTTTTATTACAATGAGAGGAAACAGGTAACTGATAATTCTGAAGCACCACATGAAGCTTCTGAGAAGAAGGATGACCTAGCCGTGTGTGCCACACTGTTGTTGAAGCAGATGCAGTGGCAAGACAAGCAGCTGGAGATGCTACTGGTTTGGATTTGAGAGAAGGAATGGTAGATGGAATTTGATAAAGGCCATGACTATGGACCCCTTTGTAAAGAGGGATCTGAGTAGTCTTGTCCTGAATCACAAAAGACTTGTCATCAAAAGTAATAGTGCAATCATTATCAGATGTGATGAACAGAGAGAAGATTGGAGGATAGAGAAGGGACATGAAGAATATTATTAAGTTTGAAAGGATGAGAAGGAGTGGGAAGAATACCTTGACCTGTATGATGTATGGGAATGGAGGTTCCATTACCCACAAGAATCCTGGTCGAACCATAATATGGTTGATAATGATGCAAGTTATCAAGATCCGAGTAACATGAGTTGTAGCTCCAGAATCAACATACCAATTCGCAGATGATGCGGATGAAGGTGAACTAGCAACAAAAGCAGTTTTAGGAGAAGAAGTGTTAGGAGAAGGAGTGTAAGAAGCATCCATTCTAAACCAACAGTCAATGGCTGTGTGATTAGGCTTGCCACAGATTTGACAGATCAACAAATTTGAAGATAAATTTTGTTGTGAAAGCTGGTACTGAGATGAAGAGACAGATCTTCCTCCTCCATTTTTACGATTGAAAGAACCTCCTCTGTGAAAATATCGTCCACCTCGGTTAGAAGATCCGCCTCAGAACGTAAGATTTATAGCCTCGAGAACCAGAACCAGATTGAAATTTAGATCCTGGATCTTTGGTTGCAGAATATGCAACAGTGAGATCGGAAAGAGATGAAGACAAGTGTGATTCAGATTCAACATGTAAAGCTTCTGAACACAAAAGGGAGGACAAATCTGACATAGTGATTGGTTCAGATCTTGCTCGGATTGCTGTCTTCAAAGAGTTATATTCTGCTGGAAGACCATTCAGAACAATGAGAATCAAATCCTCTTCCTCAACCGGAGAAGAAACAAGAGCAAGTTGATCTGATATTGTTTTGATCTGGAGAAGATACTCCTCCATTGATGAGGACTTCTTGGAATTGGCATTGAGTTTGTTCTTGAGCTGATGAACATGTGATCTGGATAATGAGGTGAACCTTTTGGTGAGAAGAGTCCAGACTTCACAACTTGTAGAACATTGTAGAACAGAGGTGAACACAGCCGGAGTGAGAGTTGCAGTGATGCAACTTAACAAATGAGAATCAATTTGTTTCCATGCAAGAAACTCTGGATTAGGACTCTCTTTACCAGTAGGATCCTGAATCAGTGCAGGAGGACATGGAGAAGAACCATCAACAAAGCCAATAAGATTTGTGGCTCGAAGTATGATTTGAAACTAACTTTTCCAGATCAAAAAATTTGTTGAATTCAATTTGATTGTGACAAATGAATTCAAATTGTTAATCAAAAGAACAAGATTTTCTGGTAGAGATAAAGCTGCAGACGCCATTGAAGGATCTTGAAGAAGCTTGACTCGTTGGAGTTAACAAGCTCTGATACCATGAAGAATTTGTAGAAGAAATGAAAAATATCTTTTTGATATCAAAAATCTCAATTACAGAGTTCCATATTTATACAGCATATTAAAGCAGTTATGTAACTATCCTATATCTAACTTTATAACTACTAACAGTTACAAAACAGTTACAAAACAGTTATAACAAATTCTGGAATAATCTGGACTGAATTGTTATCTTCTTCTGCTGTTAGCTTCTTCTACTGTAGCTGATTCTGCTGTAGTTGCCTCTGCTGTAGCTAATTCTGCTGTAGCTAGTATTTCATCACCGTCTTCCTCCTCTATACCATACCCATCAAGGAGGCTATCAACTCAAGAGCGCCCCTTGTGCACTCAATGGATGCCTGCAAATGTATTTGGATGATCAGTGTTTGCAGTGAATATATCTGAAATGAAATGTGGGGTGCAAGTAGTAAAGAGTGGTCCATACCTTAGTCGGGCCCCGAACCCCAACAAGCTCATGCCCACCTACTGCAGGCTCGATCGGGACCTGGTAAGCATCCCCAATATGCCGCCAGTATTTCAACGTGGTCAGAAGCTTTGGCCAATAGGTCCTCTGTCTCGCCCAGAAAGCACGGGCCCTGGTCGCCCTAGTCACTCTAGGCGCCTCTTTTGCAGTAGGAGCTCTCGCCTCCTCATCTCCACGAGCACTGGTCAAAGGTGACATGAGATGTGTCTGGATGAAGGTTGCATAGCCACCCTCTGCTCAAAAGTAGTCAGCATCCAAGCCCACCATGAACTGAATGACCTCATCAATGGATAAGCTATTTGTTGATCGCATGGACTTTGGCGGCGCCATTGGAATGATCGGGTCATGCAGGCCCACAGTCTAGCGTACGAATCACTCGCTCAGGAACTACGTCTGACAGACTGCGCCCTCGAGTAAAATGCAGAAGCGAGAGGAGTCCCAGGCCTCGGCATACTAGTCTCGAATCCCGGCCGGCATCATGGCCCATGGTTGCCACGTAATCTGCAAATAAAGGTTGTATGGATTATTAGTTGTTGTCAGTTGCTAAATGTGAATCAGAATAGTTATAAAGCAAAAATGACTGTGTTTTGGGTTACCTCATGAGCAGCTACAGTGTCGAGGTAATGTCGGAAGAATGTGAAGGTCTCGCAGCTCCTACGCTGGAGCCGGCCATCATACCTCCGTGAGTAAAGGACTGTCAATGAGAGCTCGTCTATGGGCTCTAGGGCCAGAGTCGAAAAATATGCATAGACCCACAGCTGCGAAGAAAATGCAGTGGTATGTGATCAATACAATATGAACAGATATAGAAAGTGCAAAACAGAAAGCACAATTTATGAGCAGATACAGAAAGTGCAAAGCAGAAAGCATAGGTGTTGAACAGATGTAAAGCAGAAAATATAGAGTAGAATATGTAAAGTACAAAGAGGAAACTGAGATGCATACCTCCCAGGCTCGCCAGTAGCCCCCAATCAAGTCTCCTCTCAGACGGGAGGTCGAGCTCATGTATCCACATAGGGTGGCAAGACCAGCTCTGCCCTAATCATAGAAGCGCACCCGAGAAAGGGTCACCAGAGCGCTCAGCAAATACAAGCCTACGGTGTTTCACCTGTTCGAAAACAAGGTGGTATCGAAAACAAACATCAGAAAGCCTTTGGCATACTGCTCCATCTCCTCTACTGTCTCGGGCTTGCTCCCTCTGAACTACTTAGCGAACTAGGTATATCTGACCATGCCTGTTCGATATATGGGCAGATGCGCTCTCAGCAGCTCAACCCAGGCTGTCTCCCACTCCCCTATGTCTAAATCGAGAGGGATCGGATCACTCCTTATGTCTAAGCTGGTGATCATGGCGAAGTCATAGGGAGTCATCGTCATCTCACTTGTAGTAGAAAAGTGGAAGAAGTTGGTGGTATCCCACTACCTCTCTACAAGTGCGCCTAGAAAAGGACTGCTTGTGATAACCCGCGTCAGGCCAAAGCAGAATAGACAAAAGCCTATCTCGTCTATGATGTTGCGAACTCCTACGGGGAGCTCGTCGTACCAATCTCGCGCAATAGTAGCTCCGTACCCTCTAAAGGCACGAGACTCACCCTGTGGCAAAGAACAAATGAATAAGATATATCAATGATGAAAGTATAGTTATAAAATGCAGTGCAAGAAATGTAAGTAAAGACAGACAAGAATGCATAGAAACAGAGTTCACACCTCAACTGCGACAGACTAAAAGTGAGAAGTCGGCTCCCTTAGCAAGAGACCCTCCGACACACCGAAAATAAAGTCGCTGAAGCACCTAATGCCACCAGCTGGCAAGATGTATGTGTGAGGATGGCACCTCTCCGGATCGAATGGCCGTGCTCTCACTGGTAATGGCTTTGGCACAAGCTCGGGCTTGAACTCTGTCTTGAGGTCAACCTCAATACCTCCAGCCGCCTTGGCAACGACTAGCTCATCTGCCTTGGAAATAGGTGAAAATATAGGGGGAACCTCTGGAGGGGCCCCGTTATGTGGTAAACCATCCGCTATTTGAAGAATAGGTGTAAAGCGGGTGAAAATTGAAGAAAAATGAAGAAAATTGGGTAAACTTAGAAAAAGTCAACCCTAGGAGAGAGAAAATGGAAGAAAAAGTCAAAGCCAGGAAAAGTGCATAGAATTCAAGGGAAACTCGAGGAGAACAAGCCTAGAAGGGTGAAGATGAGAAAAAGTGTGTCGAAATCAAATTCCAATCAATTTAAAGTGAAGAGGATCAAGAGGGTTTAGTGAATAAAGTTTGCGTGGGGCGTTGAAAAACACGTAGAAAGCACAAATCTAGAGAGAACGAGCACCTAGAGAGAGAGAGAGTATTTTCGGACATATGGGTGTGAGGAAATGAACCCCAGTGGCTTATACTTAAAAACCCGTGTGTGCAAAGATGAATTTGACCCGAATTGCCATTGGTGGCCGGCAAGGGGCCAGCAAGGCATATTGCTAGCCGTCAAGGCTATGCAGTGGCCGGCAGCCTCCATCTATGGCTGGCCAATGGCCGGTGGGCTTCTTTTGTGTTTTGATGCTGTTTTGTGTCCTTGCTTCCCAAGATTTGCAAGGGAAGTTCACTGTTGGGTCCAGATTGTCTCTACGGAAACTCAAAACTATGTTTTCGGCACATGATGTTCGTCAATTGTCAACATGAACAAGGTGTATCCTTTTTTAGCATATTGCAACTCTTCTGAGAGGTAAATCGGAAATTACCACTGAATTTGTTTTTGTCAAATTATGCTTTTGTTCCTTGCATAGAATATGCATTTCACGTCATTGCATAGAATGTGCATTTCATATTGTTGCATAGAATATGCATCTCACATATACACTGCGTACGTGTCTTGCATCGGTTATGATTCACGCATAGAATATGCTTTTGTTTTGGTTTCATCCATAGAACATGCTCTGGTCTCATGCATAGAACATGCCTTCAACTAACTTCATATCTTGGTTGTTTATCTTGCATAGAGCATGCATGGTTATTGCATTGCACTTGTTTAGTTCTTTTCTTTCTTCCTTTGCCAACACAGACAAATGATATTGTATGTACGGTTCATTCAGAGAAGTTCCGGATAAGGTCATTTGTGTCTCGATAGGGGATCCGACTCATTCACTTTGTGCATCTATCGCACTTATTCACTTTGTGCATCTATTGCACTCATTCGCTTTGTGCATCTATCACACTCATTTGCTTTATGCATCTATCGCACTCATTCATTTTGTGCATCTATTGCACTTATTCACTTTGTGTATCTATCGCACTTGTTCACTTCATGCATCTATCGCACACCTCTGTGTTTTTCTCAGGACGTGTAACGCGCGACCCTAGGTGGGTTTCATCTCGGGACGTGCAAAGCACGTGCCTGAGCGATTTTTCTCAGAACGTGCAAAGCACGGCTCTGGGTGGGTTTCATCTCAGGATGTGCAAAGTATGAGCCCAGGCAGTTTTCTTTTTCTCAGGACACGCAAAGTGCGGCCTTGGGCGGGTTTCATCTCGAGAACGTGTTAAGCATGAGCCCGGGTGGTTTCTTTTTCTTAGGATGCACGAGCCTGGGCAGTGTTGTTTCTTTGGACGCGTTAAGCACAACACGCGGCCCTGGGCGGGTTTCATCTTGGGACGTGCGAAGCATGTGCCCGAGTGATTTTTCTTAGAACATGTGAAGCGCGGCTCTGGGTGGGTTTCATTTCAGGACGTGCAAAGCATGTGCCCGAGCGGTTTATCTCGAGATGCGTGAAATGTGGGCCTGAGCAGGTTTTCTTGTTTCTTGGGACGTGTGAAACTCAACCCTAAATGGTTTTTGTTCTCTTGTATCTTGGGACATGTGAAACACGACTCTGAGCTTTTTTTTAAAATTTCTTAGAATGCGTGAAACACAGCCTTGAGCGGTGTTTTCTTTCTCCGTCCTATGTTTTGGTGTGGTTAAACATGTTCCTATCTTTGTTTTGCATGAAACCTGTGTTGGTTTCAAACTTGAAGCTGCTCATTCATATGTTGTTATCTCGTTGTCTAGCTTATTGTATTTGTTATTGCTTATTGCATCATCTCGAATGGTCATGGGTTTTCAAAATAGTCGGCTTCGCGAAGCGTGTGAGTCCAGTTTTCAAAGTTGCATTGTGCATATCATTTTCAAAGTTACGTTGGTTTGATTCCTTGCAAAGGGATACGTAGGCAGCCTGTGAGCGCAACCATTTCTTTCTGCCTTGATTATTTGTCCAAGTCTTACGGCCTTGTCAAAATGGGTCGTCTTTGGGCTTTGATATTCATTCACATCATTTCATGACTCTGAGTTCTATCAAAGAGGGAGAACTGTAGACACCCTATTTTTGACAGCCCGTATGACTTGGACGTCCTCGTATGCACACCCGAAGATGAACGTATTTGCTTGCCAACTGCTCGAAGTCCTCAGCAGAATGCCACAACTTTGATCCTTTTGAACCCTGTACCTTTGTTGTCCCAATTTGGGACTAAGCCTAGCTTTTCAAGCCTGTAGCCTCTGGTGGGCTGCCAGCCATCACTTCTTGGTTATCAGCCACCAATGATGACTGACTGGCCACCAGTGTATTTTGTAGATATTTTATGCCAGTTGTTTGCACAGATGCATGCATCTATCCCCATATATAGGGCTGGATCTCCTTGAGGGAATTTCATGTTTTCTATATATAGGATACCCCTTTCTCTTGTAGAAAGGTTAAAAAATTTTGAGATCAAAAATTTTCCTCTCTCTCTACAATTCTTTCACTCTCTACCAAATTTCTACACTTTTGCCTACAAATCTTCAACCTTTACCTATACACCCTTAACCAAATCTTATCATCTTGGAGCTGAGTTACTTTTGAGCTTGGTTCGAGCTCTAGAGGGTGTGCTTACTTGGTTTTGTTGCTTAGAATTGCTTTTTCTCTACAAGAGGTTTAAGACTTTGCTTGTAGCTTTGTTTTATTTGCTATTATTCCTACTATTTTTCCATTGTTTTGGGCTGTCAAAACTCTGTGTTTTTTTGGGTTGAAGCTTGGGTTTAAGGCCATTAAAGGTCGAGGGGTTGATAGCCCTTATTTGTATCTTGTTTTGGAGGCCTTTGCCCTTGTGTTTCCCACCATTTTACTATCTTTTTCCAAGATTTTAAACACTGATTTTCAGAGCTTTTTCAGTGGCCAAGATCATGTTTTGAAGTCCAAATTTGGAGGGGTTAGCCTCCCCTTCTTATGTCTTGCTTACTAGACTAGTTTGTGCCATGTTTTAGCATGTTAATCTAGACTTTTTAATCTCAATTCTAGCATGTTTTAGGACTTATTTTAGCACTGTTTTGGGTTGTTGTTTGTATTTGAGTTTGGTTTTGCATGCTTCTAGTGTAATAGTCCTCATAAGCTTGATGTTTTAGGTCTTAGACATCACTTATTTGAGTTGACAACACTTATTTTGGGCTTTTCATACTTCATTTCAGCACAAATAATCTCTGCAACCTTCTCCATTCTTGGCTTTTTATTTTTCTTTGAAAGCGGTTTCAAGTCACTTGCTTGCCCAAGTATGAAATTGAGGTTTCATACTTAATGGTTTAATCCCTTAGGGGGTTCATTACCAACAATATGATGTTTTTTTCATGCCCAAAGCAACTTGTGTTTTGAGCCCTCTTTCCATTAGAGGACTTTAATTCATCATTGGACTTAATTGAATTAAAGAATGGTTGGTAAACTAAAATGGAGTAACTTGGAATTAAAAGTGAGAAAGATAATAATTTGGTTGTGTTCAATTGGACGTTAATTGAACACATGGAACTTGGACCATTTCATTTTTGCTAGTGATGAAATGATCCAAGTCTCCAAGGTCAACCACTTCCCTTGATCATTCATGAAAGGGAGGAGGTTTGTGTCTTATTTTGCATTTATTGAACTTGCATACTTGGGTTCACAAGCCATCATGCAATGAAATTGCTTGAATTGGTGGTTTGTGGCTTAAGTTCACCACTCCTTGGATTTGTTCAAGAAAATAAGGGGTGAGTTGTGCAGACAACCCTTGAAAATAGCCTGTATATGCTATATTTATCCTCTGTTGTAGCAAGGTGAATTGGGCATTAGTGGCCGATAGGCCACTTTCCATGGCTGGCAGGTGGCCGGTAGACCATTTTCCATGGCCGGCAGGTGGTCGGCAACCTTCATCACTGACCGGTCGGCCACTGATACAAGTTTCAGCAGCATGTTTGTAAGGCAGAGTAGAGTGAGCAACAGTGTTGGTGTTCAATTGTGCAAACAGAGGCATTCAGAAGCAAAATAATGGCTTTTCGGGTGGAAACCAAGCATGTGCATGAACATCCCTCGTTTCCTGAGGCGTAATGGTTATTTTTTTAGTTTAATTGCCTATTTTTAATTGCACTTGTGTTGTAATTATTTAATTAGTTAGTTAACTAGTTAATTAATTTAAGTGTTGTAATAATTAGTTAAGTAGTTTAACTAGTTATTCATTCGGTTTTGTAATAATTAGCTTTATTAGCTTAGCTTTAGTTAGTTAGTTAATTAGCTAGTTTATTCATTCAGACTCTCATTCGTGAGAGTGCAATGTAATAATGTGTATGTCTTCCAACCCTACGTCTTTCTCCCTTTTATTTACTAGCTTATGATGGTTAGTTTAGGGACATCACATTTCGTTTAGCATTCTTCATGTTTGCATCCATTTGTATTGCATGCATCGAGGCTCGGTTCATCATTCTAACTGCATTATGTTAGTTTAAATACTTCTTTGAATACGTGCTTAGATCGCATGTTATTTAAATCATTTCAAATGCCATGTTAAGTAGCCGAGCCTATTTAATTGCATATTGCATGCGTTGCATTAGTCATATTACATAGTTAGGAATCATGCATTTTTCTAACTCTTTTATATATTTTGGCTTGAAGTACTAGGTGAGTCTTTACTCACTTTAGCATATTACATGAATGTTGATGTTGTCATGTCTAGCATGCTTGCCATGAGGCTAATTGCTTAATTGTTAAACTGCTTGAATGCCTGTGGATGAAGGCTAGTTGCTTGAATTGGAATAATTTGAGCAATGTTCATATGCGATCACTCTTTTTTTTTTAGTGGTACATATTTGAAACAACTTTCAAAACAAACATGAGTCAAATGTTCCAATTCTTGCAATCCTAGTCTATACTTGTGTGTGTGCACATCACATAGTAATGCTAGCCTAATAAACCAGAACAAGAGCATATAATGTACATAAAAATCATATCATAATTAGTAAAGACCGATCTTTGATCGGGCGAGCGGGGGTGCTCAAATATATTCATGACCTTCCCCTCTTGTACCTAAGTTCCCGAGCCAAGACAATCTTGGTGATAACGGATACGTGGCCTTTGGCACGAGTCATGGGTTTCCTAAATTTTCTCAAAAGAAAAAATATATAGGTGGCGACTCTTTATCTGGCAAAGCAGTTCATTTTTGGAAATTTGATTCAAAATTGATTTTCCAAAAGATTTGCCAAATTTGGACTCTTTAGTGTTTATCAATTTCACATTGCACTTGTGAGATTAGATTCAGAACCACTGGAGTCTGAACTGTAAGGCTTATATACCGAACTTTTGAAAGGGGGGGCACGAAAATGCTGGGCTACATTGCCCTGCACTCATTTCATAAGGTACATTGTGTATTACTCTATGTACTGCTCATTTCCCTATGCATACCATGCATCTTTCAGTTTGTATCACACTGTTTTGTGCACCTTTAGTTTGCACTGTTTTGTGCATTCACCTTGTATCGCACTATCTTGTGCACCCTACATCGCACTGTGTTATGTACATATATCATACTGTCTTGTGCACCCATATAGCACTGTTTTGTGCATGCATCATTTACTCCGCACTATTTTGTGCACCTTTAGTTCGTACTGTTTTGTGTATTCACCTTGTGTCGCACGCATTGTTTTGTGCACCTTGCATCGCACTATTCTGTGCATTCATACTTCTTCACTTTGAGATCGCACTGTTTTGTGCACCCGTAGCACTGTTTTGTACACTCTGAGTTTGCACTATCTTGTGCACTTTGTATCGCACTGTTTTGTGCACCTTGAGTTCGCACTATCTTGTGCACTTTGTATCGCACTGTTTTGTGCACTTTGAGATCACACTGTTTTGTGCACCTTGCATTGCACTGTTTTGTGCACTTTCTATCGCACTGTTTTGTGCATTCTCTTTGTATCACACTGTTTTGTGCATTCTCCTTACATCGCACTATTTTGTGCACCTTGCATCGCACTATTTTGTACACCTGCATACATCCCCCCTCTATCGTACAGTTTTGTGCATCTCACCCGCACTGTCTTGTGCACTCACTGGATCTAGGAAACCTTAAATCCTCTAAAGGTGCAATTCCTTTGGTGTTTGTCTGCTCGAATGACTTCAAGTGGTCTAGTATAGCCACCTGGCTGTGTTTGTGGTGAGTTCCTAGGAGATCAGCTGAGACAGTGGAAATTAGAGTTCAAATGGCGATGCCTAGAACACAAAGGTTCAGAATTTCCAAGACTAAAGTCTGGTTTAAATACCCAAAGCTGTATCCTCGGCTTGAAATCTATATGGCAGCCCCATAGGTTAAGGTAGCTTGTATGCGCCTTAATTCTGGATACTGAACCAACCTAGTATGTCACCCTGTTAGAGAATAGGGAAAGTTGCAAACATAGCCAAGAAGAAAAGTAAATGAAGAAGAAGGGGAAAATCCCTAACAGCATGAGGTGAGTCATCACCAATTACCTTTGTGAGGTACTTTCACTTCCCAGCTGCTACATCATATCCATTATTATCTATTACCTCTATCGCATTGCATATAACATCTATCGCATGCATCTACTGCATTATCCATTACATCCATTACATTGTGCATCGTTTCCATGTTAAGCTTAGTTTGGCATGTGCTCATATCTTTCCCTCGTTAAAATGTAGTTCTGTCATATATAAATGCCCATGCTGCACTGAGGCCAGTATTGAGGGTGTCGGCACCTTTTCTGTGTTCGACGTGGTTTGGTTTGTGTCCATGCCTTTTCTAGGTAAGATGTGGTTTGGCCTGTGTCCCTTATTCACTGCATCCATTGCATCCATCGCATTGCACTTTGTCTTATTGCATTCAGCATTAGGATCATTATATTTTCCCTGCAGATCATTCCGCACTTATATCATATCACTCAATTACTTGTACTCTTTCTCTTTCTACAAAAAACATAGTTTTGCATATACTTGCACCCTTTTCATGTTAAAACATGGTTCTGTTATGTATAAGCACCCATGCTGTGCTGAGGCCAATATTGAGGGTGTAGGCACTTAGCCTGTGTTAGGCGTCCTTTGGTTGTGACCACTTCCATCATGTGTAAGCACACATGCTATGCTGAGGCGAGTATTGAGGGTGTAAGCACTTGGCCTACATTAGGCGTTGTTTGGTTATCCTCATTCCTTTATGATATTTGTGTAGTAAGTACTGCTTGTGGTTTGATGATTTCCTTATATACATATGTTGTATATCATTTGTATTGTTTTGTTGCGTTGTGTATCATTTTTCATTCTGCCCCAGAACTACGCTGGTTTGATTCCTTGCAAAGGGATACGTAGGTAACCCTCAGGTTCAACCAACTGCATTTGCATTTTGCTTGTTTGCCCTAGTCTTTCAACCTCGTCAAAATGGGTTGTCTTCGGGCTTTGACATTCACTCACATCATTTCATGACTTCGAGCTCTGTCAAAGAGGGGTAACTGTAGACACCCCATTTTTTACCGCCCTTAAGACTTGGGCGCTTTATTCTGAACACCCGATGATGAAAGTTACATTGTGCAATCTTTTGAATTCTCAGCGAAGCAATTTGGATTCAAGCTCTAATCTCAAACCTTGCACCCCATTTTGGCCAAACTATTTTAGACCTTAAAACCCTCCTTTCAAAATATTTTTTTTTCCAAATCCTTCTACGATATTCCGAGGCTTGCATTTCGTCTAAAACATTGCACTTTCAGTAAACTGAGTAAAGACAAAGTGAAAATAAATGGAAAGGAGGTGAACTCTTTGAAAAATCTTTAAAACTTTGTATTTATAGGTTTGGAGTTGAAGAAAATAGGAGGGGAGGGAAGAAAACTAGTTTAGGAAGAAGTTGACTATCAAACTATTGAGAAAGAATGAGCATCTTTCACTAAATTAGGCATATCTCTTTGAATACTTAGAATTTAGATGTGAGGCCACCATTATTTTAAAGTAGACTTCCGAGGCTTCAATTTAGACTCAAGAATCACCCAAAACTGAGTCCAGATAAGGGAGATATGCCCGTTTGAAGTCAAGCCTGAAGTGTAGATTTTTAGGCCCAATTGGGTCCATTTAAAACCGGTCGGGCCTCAATAAAAACTTTTCCTAGGTTGCTTTTTAGGCCCGAACGTGTGTTTTCAGGCTCGATTGTGGGTTTTGAGGCTCGGCCGAGTCTCAATGACGCCAGGCAGACAGATGGAAGGAATTAAGCAAATATCTTTGTTTGAAGATATTTTTGACTATTTTGGCTCAAATTCTATAAATAGAACCTCTTCCTTCAGAATTCAAAGTTAGCAAAATTTCGAAAAGTTTTGAAGAGCTAAATAGACCCCCTTCCATCTTCCTTCCTCATTTGACTCTGAAACCTTCTTTAGCTATACATACACAATACATACACCATTAGAGCTTGTTCTTGGAGCTTTTTGTTGAGATTTCAACTTAAGTTTCACAAAATTAAGGGTGTTTAGGATCAAGTTTGTTTAACTACAAACATCCTCTCTTTCAAGAGGTATAACTTTTTTATCTTCTTCCTTACTTCTCTCTCACTCTTTTCCTCTCTTTTCCTTGCTTTATACAATATTTTTGGATTGGTTTGAGGGGCTGAAATATGTGATTAAAAGTTACAAAAAATGAGGGGTTAGCCATCCCTCCTTAGGCTTTGTTCCATAGCTTTTTCTCTATTCTTTTTACTTACTTTCTCTTGCTTTTGCCACAATTTTCTTGGCTTACAAAGCGATTTTCAGAGTTTAAAAGAGGCTAAAAATCATGTTTTGAGGTTTCAAAAGTGGAGGGGTTAGCCACTCCTCTTTGTTCTTGCTTACTAGCCTTATTTTCTTTGTTTGTTGTTTAGCTTTTTAAGCTCTTTTCATGCATTTGGAGCCACTATTTTTCACCTATTAGAGGCTGTTTTAGGGCTGTCCTAGGTTGTTTAATTTATTCATGTTTTGATTAGTTTGCTTGTTGTCTCACATGTTCACATACATAGCTTGTTGCATGTTGTTCTAGCTTTTCTTTAAGTAATTTCCATGTTAAGATGCTTCATTTAAACAAGCAATCTATCATCCATTTCTTTCATTTGAAAGTTGTTTCAACCGATTGATGGTTGTTTAAAACATGAGCTAGAGATCTATGCTTAATGCCTTAATCTCTATGGAAGTTCATCACCAATGGCATAGTCTCTCTTTCATGTTGAGAATCACTTCCCAATTGACACGCTTCTCATTTAGTGGACATAATCATCACCTTGGACTTAATGGACTAAAGAATGGAAAGGTCTAAAAATTGCTAAAATGAATCAACCTACATAAAGAAAATAAGTTATATAGCTTGGATTTGGCCAAACATTATGCAGAGTCTATTGTGTCAAGGGTTATCTTACATCAATTCATGATGTTTCGATGAGCCTTGAAGCGTTCCTACCTCCCTCTTTGAGCTTACTCCATGATAGGAGAGAGGGGTGGTTATTGATTCATTGCATTCATCGATCTTTATCCAAATTGTGTCTGAAATCATCAAGCAATCAACTTGCTCATTGATGGTTTTGGAAACGAATTCGTTCTTCTCTTGAGGCTTTCCATGACAGAGAAAGGCAGAAGGGACAAATAAGGCTTGGCACTGCTCTGTCTGCACTGTTTTCACTTCAAAGCACAAAAACAGGATTTTACATAAAATCAAGGCACGATCGGCCTTATTTAGGCTCGACCGAGCCTCATTGTGGCACGGCCGACTATCAATATTTGGTCAGCAGTATGTTTTGCAGAAAATAGAGGGCAGTGGCTGAAGGTGAAATAGAGCAGCTAGGCAAACAGAGCAATTCTTGGACACTGTGCATGCAACCCTTGTGCATCCTTGCTTACATCAATGTTATAGATTAATGCTCCAAGTATTGTTGTAATTATTATTATTGTTGTAATTAGTCTTGTTAATTATTAGTGTTGTAATTACTATTATTGTTTATTTGTAATTGTTATAGCTAATCAACTTAGATAGCTAGTTTATTTCTCATTATTATCCTTGTTGTAATAGAGTAGCTAGTTAGTTAATTCTTTAAATTATTCATTCGGTTTTGTAACAATTAGTTTAATTCGGACTCTCGGACTTTGATTTGCACCCTCTTACATGAGGGCAAATGTGTAATAAGTTGTATATCTTCCAACCCCACGTCTTTCTCCTTTTTACTTACTCGCTTAGGATGGTTAGTATAGAAACATCATTTTTCAAATTAGCATTCTTATGCATCGCATCCATTGTCTTGCATGCATCCAAGGTTTGGCTCATCATACTAACTAAATGTTTAGGATTAATTGCTTGAATACGTGCTTTATTGTAATAACCCTCGTACCGATTACTGAATAACCACCGAATTAGATACTGATCACTGATAAACTGAACTGCTAATGACTGATAAGTGAACTGGATGAACTACTTAACAAACTGAATGAAACTGAAACCGAAACTGAATGAGTTTGTCTATCTAATTACATATCTAATCTGTTTGATTCCATGATTATCTGTTTGACTTTATGTGTTTAAATTGCTAATTGAAGGCCTTATCAGCGGCCGAATTAGAAACCGTTTGAAGTATTGGAATCAGCCTAATATTTGTGATTTTATGGTATTTTTATCTGAAATTGATTAGGAATGATTAAATTAGATTAAATTGAGTTAATTGAGAACTTGGGCTTATTTACCAACTTGCCACCATAGTGGACTATTGTTTATGATTTCCTAGAGCCTTATACACTTCACCTAAAACATTTGCTCAGCCTTTCTTTCACACTCTTAGCCGACCAACACAAGAAGATAGATAGAGAGAGAGTTCATTGAGAGAGAATTTATCTCAAATTGTTGAAATTGCTTGGGAATTGCTTAGAATTGAGCCATAGATTGCATCTTGAGCTTGTTCTTCTTGAAATCAAGACTTAGGTAAGAACTATAACCTTTCCAATGTTGATTTTATGTTGTCTCTTGCATCATCCATGCCAATTGTTGAGTTAGAGTGCTAAGAGGTTGATTCATGCTAGAATTCATGCATGCATGTTGAATTTGTGGACTTTTGAGGTTGAATTCTTGAAGAATCATACATGCATGATCATGTTTATATTATAGTCCATGTTTCCACTTCATTTTCCAACTATTGAGCTCTTTGGAGCAAGATTTAAAGATTGAAATTGGTTTAAAACCCATGCATCACATGTTACATATTGCTCTTAAAAATGGGTTTGAAATTGTATTTAATTGACCCACCTTTGGGGCTTGAATTCTCAAATTAGCTTTTAAAACTTGTTATTTATTGAGTTGGGATGTATTCCCTGCATTTGGGCCCAAGAGGTCGAGTTTTGAGTGTTGGAACACTTGGTTTGAGCTTGGAAGGCAAATCTGGAAATTCCAGATTTGGCTTCTTCGCTCGAGCGAAGAATTCCTCGCTCGAGCGACCAAGGTTTCCTCCGAGATACGCTCGAGCGAGATATTGGTGGCTCGAGCATAAAAATCGAACATCCAAGATTTTTATCGCTTTCATCGACCGCCGAGCGAAGGAAGGCTCGCCGAGCGAACCCTTTGATTTTGAAGCTCGCCGAGCGAGCATCGAAGCGAGCATCGCTGTAAAAATTGAGCATCCAAGATTTTTATCGTTTCATCGAGCGCCGAAGCGAAGGATTGTTCGCCGAGCGAAGCCTTTGATTTTGCAAACTCGCCGAAGCGAAGGAAGGCTCGCCGAAGCGAGACCCCTGCTCAAAGAACTTTTGAAAAGTGCCTTCCAATCGTATTTTTGCATCCTCATCTCATCCTAGGCATTCTTAGGCCTAGTTTAATGCATCTTAATGAGGATTTAGACATAGAACCACACCGAGGGAATTTAGAGATTTAATTATCATCCTTTCCAACTCAGAAACTTAGTGTGTGTTCTATTGATTGACTGCTTAGGGTTGACTCTGGGACGCCATTTAGCTATCGATAGCCCAATCACCGTGAGTAACAGATGTGTAAAGATATGTTCAAAATGGTTATCTTTTTGAATCAACTGCTTAATCGAATCGATGTTATTTATCGAATGAATGTATGTCCTATTTCGAATCAGACAGGCATCCTTAGCACCTATCGTTATTGATCGTTACAGAGCTCACGGTTTCCTTGTGGAACCATATCAAGCATCAATGATTGGCCATCATTATCATGGGTCTATTAAGGCCCGGCCTTTTGGACCCATCAAGTTATAGGCTATTGGATGTACCACATATGACCGATTGATTGAAATATCAAGACCAAACTATCGCTTAATGAATTGATTTCATTTATCGCAAGGACATTCATTCATAACCTCTTTACGCTTTTATGTTATTCATCGGGCTTTAGCTCATCGTTATATATATATGTAGGTTCTCACCGCCAGATCAAGCTAGAGCGTGGATTGGTCCCCGCTTTGTCACCAAATTTATGTGCCTCACTGTGAGGTTCCGAGACGCCATGCCATGGCTTGGGGTGTTTTTGTGTCCCCACTAGTCTCCTACTATTTTGTACTGTTATTGAGGGATTGAGTTCCCGTACTGAATGTCTGTAATGATTGTATAATCTGTACTGGTCCGAATGCATAAATGTATGAAAAATGTTTTTGACATACAGATTTTCAAATTTCAATGGACACTAGTTATTTACTGTATTGGCTTCCGCCAGGCCCTGTACTCTGATTGATTGTATTACTGTTCAGTAGGCCTTTGGTAATCTCGGATTACTGGCCGGTTACGGTACTAAACCCATAGGGCCGGGTTTGGGTCGTGACAGAGTGGTATCAGAGCGATACTTAACCACGAGTTATATCGCACACACGTGTCCAAATGAGCTATAGGGTGTCCTAGAAAAGCAATTAGGGCATCTCATGAATTTGAAAAGTGTGTGCTATGACTGACTGATTATATGTTAAATCGCTAAACTGCTTAAAGATACAATCGCCATAATGATAATCGCTATAATCGCTTTATAGTGAAATGGATAATGCAAATGAAATCAATCATCATCCTCTCGAGGCCGTAATGGCCGACTTGAACAAATGATGGACCGTAATTGAAAGATCGACCAACAATGTAACCAACAAATACCTCCTCCTCCTCCTGCTCAACCGAATGTAATGCACCAAATGTACGTAATGTGAATGTTAATGAGGTGGATATTATTGCACGACTCGTAAATTCAAGAAGATGAAACCGCCGCCCTTTCAGGAGGCTTAGAACCATTAAAGGTCAAGCATGGGTCCTTGAAATGTAAAAGTTATTTGAGGTGTTTCCGTGCTCGTAAGCAATAAAGTATCATAGCCACCTTTACACCGCAGAAGAAGCTAGAAGGTGGTGGATGTTGACCCGTGATGCAAATATCAGAGTGACTTGGGCTCGCTCAAGGAGTCATTCTTGAAAAATATTTTCCCCAAAGGCATCGTGATAGAAAGGTGACTGAATTTGAACAACTGAGGCAAGGCAAGACGTCCGTTGCCGAATATGAGAAGCAATTTACCGAGTTTGCTAGGTATGCACCACATATGGTGGATACCGAATATAAGAAGGCCAGAAGATTTGAGGGCGGCCTTAGTGCTGCTATCCAGGATCGAATAAATGTTCTGAAAATGCCAACTTTTGTGGGTGTTCTCGACCGAGCCTTGATGGCCGAGTCAAATATTGCAGCCGTGAAACAATCTGAAACACCGACAAGTGAGTGGCAAGGGAAAAGACAGGGTTTTAAGTTTAAGAAAGGCAAGCATAACCCAAAGAAACAAGAAATGTATCACGGGTCGACAACTAGCCCCACCAAGGGAGTGGATTTACTCCACCGCCCACATGTGGCAATAAGCACAAAGGGGTTTGCTACGTGTTTCGGAGCTTGTTTCGTGTGGCAAGATGGGCCACGTAATTAAAGATTGTCCTCTACTCCGCAAGCTGCCAGTAAAGTCGCACCGAGCGCAAAGAAAGATCAAATGTAGCACCAAAACCGAACCCCAAAGCTACGGAAAGAGCCCGTGAGGCAGGCGTAGTGTTTGCCTTAGTACCGGAGACGCCCGTAATCGAGACCGCTGTGTCGTATCCTCTCTATCTGTGCTCGTAATGCTTATGATGTATTGATTGATTCGGTCTACACATTCTTATGTGTCACATGCTTTCTCACGAAAATTGAATAGACCCTTAGAACCCATGAATTATTTGCTAGTCAGATTATCACCGTTGGGGATCCATGACATGTGCATATATGTATCCCGCTTGGAGATTATTGTTGGGGATATGCACCTATTTATTGATTTATCGCCATTGAACATAGATCATTTTGATGTGATATTGGGGATGGACGTTACAAAAATATCATGCTACTATCGATTGTGTGACCAAGCAAGTTGTTTTCCGTCCACGGGTTTACCCGAATTTGTATTTAGTGGAGTTGGAGTAGTACCTCCTCCATATCCGATTTCTTCAGAAGGCCGCCGACCGATTAGAAAGGTGTAAGGGCTATCTGTTCTCAGATCGATCAGATTCAAGCATCGATAATGTTAAAACTAATGTGAATTGCATTCCTATAGTTAGGGAATTCCCAGATGTATTTCCAGATGAACTACCAGGGGATTTGATTGACAGGGAGATTGAGTTCATTGTTGATGTAGTACCGCACACACCAAGTATCGAAAGCTCCCTTGCCGTAATGGCTCCAACCGAATCGAAGAATCAAGGTACAATTGTAGAACTGGCCGACAAGAAGTTTATCGTGCCTAGTACTTCACCGCTACTGCTTTTATTTGTGAAGAAGAAAGATGGCTCATCGAGACTGCATTGATTACCGCGAATCGAATAAGGTAACAGAAGAACAAATATCCTTATCACAGATGATGACCTGCTTGATCGCCATAGGTGCACAAGTGTTTTCCAAAATTGACCTTAGATCGGGTACCATCAATTGAAAGTCAAACCTAAGACATTGATAAAACTGCTTTAACGAGGTATGGCCATTATGAATTTTTAGTTATGCCATTCGAGTCATTTAATGCCCCAAATGCATTTATGGACCTTATGAATGTAATTTTCAAACCATACCTTGATGACTTCATTGTAGTATTTATTGATGACATATTGATATATTCTAAGATCAGAGAAGAACATGAACAAGATCTCGAGACTTGCCCCGCAAACCTTAAGAGAACATGTAAACCAGATGCTAAACTGCCTAAGTGTGAATTTTGGCTTGACCATGTTATGTTTTTGGGGCATGTTGTTAGCAAAGATGGAATTTCATGATCCGCAGAAAATTGAAGTCAGAGTGAATCGCCTAGACCAACAAATGTGACCAAGTCCAAGCTTTTTGGGACTGGCCGATACTACGTAAGATTTGTCAAAGATTTCTCCAAAATTGCCTTACCACCGACTCAACCGACTCGTAAAGGACACCATTTGATCGACTGATCGAGGGAATCAAGATTTCAGAGTTGAAAACTAGACTTGTGATCGCACCAATTCGACTCTACCCAGTGTACCGATGGTTACACTGCTTTTAGTGATGCCTCTCATAAGGGTTTGGGATGTGTTTTAATGCGTAATGGGAGAGTTATTGCTTATGCTTCCGGCGCTTGAGACCGCATGAAAAGAATTACCCAACCCATGATCTTGAACTTGCCGCAGAGTTTTTGCATTGAAAATCAAGCACACTATTTGTATGGAATAACATGTGAAGTCTACACCCACCACAAGAGCCTAAAGTACTTTTTTCACACGTAAAGAACTCAATATGAGACAATGGAGATGGCTTGAATTGATCAAAGACTATGACTTACAGATTCGTACCATCCAGAAAAGCCAATACCGCTGTCGATGCCTTGAGCCGAAAATCGATTGCCAACTTAGCCTGCTTGGTCGATCGACAGAAAGAGTTGCTTCTTGATCTTGAAAAGTCCGAGATTGAAATTGTTTTGAAAGAACAGTATGACAATAGTCGCCATTATCGCCAACCAAATTTTGATTGAGGAAATTAAGGAGAAATAAAGAATCGGATGATTACTTGAAGAAAATCATCGAGGAAAGAGATTCAAAACCTAAACCGGGTTCAAATTTGAGAACAATGTAATCAAATTTCAAGACAGATCGTGTGTACCAAATGATGTCAATTGAAAAGAAGAGTTCGCAAGAAGGCCACAATTCAAAGTTTTCTATTCACCCGGGAATACGAAAATGTATCAAGATCTAAAACGGAATTTTTGGTGGCTGTGATGAAGAAAGAAATTGCCGATTTTGTGTCTAAATGTCTTCATTGCCAACAAGTCAAAGTCAACATCAACGACTCCGGATTATCGCAACCCTTACCCATACCAGAGTGGAAATGGGAGCACATCACGATGGATTTTATCGCTGGATTACCTCGCCCAGAAAGGTATGGATTCAATTTGGGTTATTGTTGATAGATCGACTAAATCAAGACACTTCCTACTGCCAAGACAATCTATAATGCGATAGATTGGTCGTTATTTATATTGATGAAATTGTTAGATCGCACGAGTGCCCGTGTCTATTGTTTCGACAGGATTCAAGTTTACATCGAGGTTCGCAGAGCCTACAGATCGCATTGGGTAATCAATTGAGGCCGAGTAGCGCCTATCATCCTCGTGACAGATGGACAAATGTAAAGGACCATCCGCACTCTAGAGGACCCATCGAGAATGTGTGTTCTTGACTTCCAGGAATTGGGAAAGTCATCTGCCGTCATTCAATTCGCCTACAACAACAGCTACCATTCGAGTATTGAAATGGCGCCTTTCGAGGCATTGTATGGCAGAAAGTGTAGATCTCCAATCTGCTGGGCAGAAGTTGGAGATGGGCCATTGCTTGGGCCCGAGATTGTATATGAAACAACCGAAAAGGTAAAACTGACACAAAGAAAGACCGAAAACCGCATGAGCCGCCGAAAAGTTATGCCGATGTCGAAGACGGATAGAGAGTATGAAGTGGGTGATCACGCTTGTGAAAGTGACACCAATGAAAGGCCGACTCATGGAGTCAAAGGCAAGTTAGCACCGAGATATGCCTGACCAGACGATTATTGAGAAAATCAATCCGGTGGCGTATCAAGTTGCACTTCCTCCTGAAATGGAGCATATGCATAACGTCTTCCACATTTCGATGTTGAGAGACTATCTTCGAGATCCGTTTCATGTGATTGAGCCTACCCGTATCGTGTTGAGTGATGACTACACCTACGAGGAACGGCCTATACAGATTGTAAACCGACGGATCAAGAAACAGAGAAACAAAGAGATTCCGCTAGTGAAAGTAGACTGGCAAAACCATGGTGGTGTGTATGCCACTTGGGAGAGGGAAGATGACATGGCTAGGCGATATCCGGATTTGTTCCGCCAACTCGCTTTTCTTCCAAATCGAAGGTAACTCGAAGTTTAGAGGACTAAACTCCTTATAAGGAGGAGATCAGAATAACCCTCGCATCGACATCAATAACCACCGAATTAGATATCGATCACCGATAAACCGAATCGCTAATGACCGATAAGTGAACTCGATGAACTATCAACAAACCAATGAAATCAAACCGAAATCAATGAGTTTGTCTATCTAATTACATATCTAACTGCTTGATTCCATGATTATCTGCTTGACTTTATGTGTTTAAATTGCTAATTGAAGGCCTTATCGGCCTAATTAGAAACCGCTTGAAGTATTGGAATCATTTAATATTTGTGATTTTATGGTATTTTTATCCTAAATTGATTAGGAATGATTAAATTAGATTAAATTGAGTTAATTGAGAACTTGGGCTTATTTACCAACTTGCCACCATAGTGGACTATTGTTTATGATTTCCTAGAGCCTTATACACTTCACCTAAAACATTTGCTCAGCCTTTCTTTCACACTCTTAGCCGACCAACACAAGAAGATAGATAGAGAGAGAGTTCATTGAGAGAGAATTTATCTCAAATTGTTGAAATTGCTTGGGAATTGCTTAGAATTGAGCCATAGATTGCATCTTGAGCTTGTTCTTCTTGAAATCAAGACTTAGGTAAGAACTATAACCTTTCCAATGTTGATTTTATGTTGTCTCTTGCATCATCCATGCCAATTGTTGAGTTAGAGTGCTAAGAGGTTGATTCATGCTAGAATTCATGCATGCATGTTGAATTTGTGGACTTTTGAGGTTGAATTCTTGAAGAATCATACATGCATGATCATGTTTATATTATAGTCCATGTTTCCACTTCATTTTCCAACTATTGAGCTCTTTGGAGCAAGATTTAAAGATTGAAATTGGTTTAAAACCCATGCATCACATGTTACATATTGCTCTTAAAAATGGGTTTGAAATTGTATTTAATTGACCCACCTTTGGGGATTGAATTCTCAAATTAGCTTTTAAAACTTGTTATTTATTGAGTTGGGATGTATTCCCCAGAATTTGGGCCCAAGAGGTCGAAGTTTTGAGTGTTGGAACACTTGGTTTGAGTTGGAAGGCAAATCTGAAATTCCAGATTTGGGCTCTTCGCCGAGCAAAGAATTCCTCGCTCGTCCGACCAAGGTTTGCTCCGAGATACGCTCGAGCGAGATATTGGTGGCTCGAGCGTAAAAATCGAACATCCAAGATTTTTATCGCTTTCATCGACCGCCGAAAGGAAGGCTCGCCGAGCGAACCCTTTGATTTTGGAAGCTCGCCGAGCGAGCATCGATGCAGCATCGCTGAAAAATTGAGCATCCAAGATTTTTATCGTTTCATCGAGCGCCGAAGCGAAGGATTGTTCGCCGAGCGAAGCCTTTGATTTTGCAAACTCGCCGAAGCGAAGGAAGGCTCGCCGAAGCGAGACCCTGTTTAAAGAACTTTTGAAAAGTGCCTTCCAATCGTATTTTTGCATCCTCATCTCATCCTAGGCATTCTTAGGCCTAGTTTAATGCATCTTAATGAGGATTTAGACATAGAACCACACCGAGGGAATTTAGAGATTTAATTATCATCCTTTCCAACCAGAAACTTAGTGTGTGTTCTATTGATTGACTGCTTAGGGTTGACTTCTGGGACGCCATTTAGCTACCGATAGCCCAATCACCGTGAGTAACAGATGTGTAAAGATATGTTCAAAATGGTTATCTTTTGAATATCAAGCATCGAATCAAGCTTATCGAATCGATGTTATTTATCGAATGAATGTATGTCCTATTTCGAATCAGACAGGCATCCTTAGCACCTCATCGTTATTGATCGTTACAGAGCTCGCCGGTTTCCTTGTGGAACCATATCATGCATCAATGATTGGCCATCATTATCGTTGGTCTATTAAGGCCCGGTCCTTTTGGACCCTCAAGTTATAGGCTATTGGATGTACCACATATGACCGATTGATTGAAATATCAAGACCAAACTATCGCTTAATGAATTGATTTCATTTATCGCAGGACATTCATTCATAACCTCTTTACGCTTTATGTTATTCATCGGGCTTTAGCTCACCGTTATATATATATGTAGGTTCTCACCGCCGCATCAAGCTAGAGCGTGATTGGTCCCCGCTTTGTCACCAAATTTATGTGCCTCACCGTGAGGTTCCGAGACGCCATGCCATGGCTTGGGGTATTTTGTGTCCCCACTAGTCTCCTACCTTTTTTTGTCAAGTTATTGAGGGATTGAGTTCCCTGCATCAATGTCTCAGTAATGATTGTATAATCAGATCGTCCGAATGCATAAATGTATGAAAAATGTTTTTGACATACAGATTTTCACAGCTCAATGGACACTAGTTATTTACTGTATTGGCTTCCGCCAGTTCTCAGATTGATTGTATTATCGCTCAAGAGGCCTTTGGTAATCTTGACATCGCCGGTACATTTGATTAACCCCATAGGGCCGGGTTTGGGTCGTGACATTTATCGCATGTCTTGAATAGAATCATATGCCATGTTCATAGCCGAGCCTATTAAAATTACATAGCGCGTGCGTTGTATTTAGTCATATTGCATTAGTTAGGAGCATGCATGTTTTCTAATTTTTTTGCTTTGTTTTGGCTCGGAGTACTAGGTGAGCGTTTATTGCTTTAGCATCTTGCATTGAATGTTTGCGTTGCCATGCCAAGCATGATTCCATGAGTCTAAGTGCTTAAATGATATACCTGTTTGAATGCCTGTAGATGGAGGCTAATTGCCAAAATTGGGGCTAATTGCCAAAATTGGGACTAATTGATTAATGTACAAACTCACATTTTCAAGTGACGCGTATTCAAAATAATTTTCAAAGAAACATGAAGTCAAAGTGTTCAAACTTTTGCAAATTAGTCTATACTTGTTTGATTCTCACATAGTAATGTTAGTCTAAATAAAACTGAAATAAGAGCATATAATGTAAATATATGTCACATCATGATTAGTAAAGGCCGATCTTTGATCGGGCGTGTGGGGTGCTCAATTCATGACATTCCCTTCTCGTACCTAAGTTCTCGAGCTGAGACACTTTAGTGATGATGGATAAGTGGCCTTTGGCACGAGTCACGGGTTTCCTAAATTTTTCAAAAATATTTAGGTGGCGACTCTGAAATCTGGCAAAACAGTCTATTTTTAGCATTTGATTCAAACATCGATTTTCCAAAAGAATTATCGGATTTGGACTCTTTTTGTGTTTTAACTGTTTCACATTGCACTTGTGAAATCATATTCAGAACCATGAGAGTCCGAACTGTGGAGCTAGTCGTATCCAAAAGGAGCACAAAAAGCCAAGCCACAGGGCCGGTCACTGAATAAAAAAATAAATAAAAGCCCTATAGATGTACTTTCTTTTATCAAAATAGTCGAATGAAGTTAGTTTTCTATTTATTATTTTCTTACTTCCATTTTGACTCTGCCTGCACCATTTAATTTGCTACGATTAGAATTATTTAGTAATTTGCGATTCCAGCCCTAAGCCCTGGGGTTGGGTCATGACAAAAGTGGTATCAGAGCCAGGTTTCGATTATTTTTTGAACTCTATTTGCTTAAATTGAAACTCATATGTTTGTCTAACTTTTAGAAATTATTTAACAATGATTTTTTAAACGATTATGTTTTATAAGTACCACCACGGGAGTCCCATGTATTAGGAGACTTAAATAACCATTGGCCTCTATTTGGCCACTTTGTGGTCCTCTATTTGTCATGGATCCATTGACCTTTATTCTGACTGTTACTCCTGTGACCTTTATTCTGTTCTATTCTGTACCATGGTTATAATTATTTATTTATATAATTTATGTATTTCAGTTTCTGCCACTTAACTAATTTGTTTATTCAAATTAAGTAATGTAAATGTTTTAGCTTATCTAACTATCCATGGTTATTTTGTGTTCCCTATACTCTTGGCATAATATTTCTCACTCTACTGTGTGTTTATAGCTGTTACCCTTTCAGGTGACGAGATATAAGGAAGACCCGTAACCTCATGTAATGGAACACGTTCAAGAATTTGATGCTGATCCATTATCTTGTTTTTCTTTCCTTTTTTTTTTTTTTTTTTTTTTACTGAGGGCTGGTCACTGAATAAATAAATAAATAAAAGCCCTATATCACTGTTGTACGCTCGGTCTAGCACTTCCGCATAGGTTGGCAGTTTCAAAACCTCAAGCCTATCTTTGATTTCAGCATCGAATCCTGCTTTGAATTTTCTTGCTTTTCGTGCTTCAGTGGGGATAACATATGACGCAAATCGAGTGAGTTGTGTGAACTTGCTCTCATATTCGGCCACCGTCATGGTTTCTTGCTTTAGATGTATGAATTCCAACGCATTTTGTTCCCACAATGAATTTGGGAAGTATTTTGCGTAAAATACTTCCAAGAATCTTGCCAAAGTCACAATTTCTTCTTTCTCTAGGGTGAGAAGCCACCATTCTTGCGCATTATCTTTGAAAGTGAAGGTGGCGAAAGTTAAAAATCTTTTTCATGTCTTTAACCCAAGCGTCTGCTACCATTGGATTTGGACCGCCCGTAAATGTGGTGGGTTTCAGATCCTGGAACTGTTTTATGGTAACTGGCTTTTCTCGCCGTTCTGGCATCCCATTGTTGATGCTGGTTTGCAAGGCTTGCAAAAAGCTAGTAACCGCTCTTTCCATGATTCTTTTTATCGATTTAGTGCCACTAACTGATGATTCGCTTCCGTTACCATTATTGGCCATTCTACAAAGTAATAACGAGGCATTATATCCATAACGCAGCATATATAGTGCAATATATATATATATATATAATGCCAACTTTACTATTTTTGCAATTAATATTACATCCTTGTCTAAAAGTCAAAATATGTTAGTGTCTCATCCCTGTGGTACAACAAAAAAAAAAAAAAAGAGATCAGAACACATCATGGTTAGCGTACAAAAGAATTTTTGTCTCCAAAATCTAGAGCGGTGGGTCAAACAGGTCAAACAACCATGGAAAGTAGCATTGCATAAAAAGCTCAAATTCTCATTCTAACTGTACCACCCCAAAAACAAACCCATGTGGCCTAGACTATGTAAACAGGGACGGACTGTATATAGCCCCAAAATGCTCGATCGACAATCCATCCTAGTTGCTCAATGTATGATAATAAAATAAATAATAAATATTTCCCTACGACGTTAGTCCTTTTATGTAAAATCTCACGTTTATTCTGGTGATGTAGGAATGTCTGAGATTAACCTTGATAAGGCATTTTGGGAGGAGCTCGGGGCCATTAATTTGGAGGATATTTTAGCAGAGCACCCCGCCCCTGTCTCACCTAAAGGATGAGGAGACTCGGAGGATATAATTAGGAGACTGCATCCAAGCCTTGCCCAATTAATAGGTCGGCCGATATATTTACTTACCAATCCTACTAACGTACCATACTTATTATGGAAGTAGAGTCATTCTTACATGTGTAGATGCTTTCTCGGACCCACACGTGTCCTTGAGCTTGCCCCAGGATATGACCGCCTGCAGTACATCATTAGCCCTTTGCCTCAGATTTTGTGGCAAAAAAGGGAAATGTTTACCCCAAGGGCTACATCTTCACTAATGTCCCTAACCCGTTGGAAATTATTAATATTCAAAATGTTAATTTTAGTAATGACCTATCATACATTAAGAAACCGGGATGGATCGTCGATCGGGCGTTTTGGAGATACATACAATCCGTCCCCATTTACACAGTCCAGGCAGTGTAGATGTGTTTTGGTGTGGTACAGTTGGGATAGGAATTTGAGCTTTTTATGCAACACTACTTCTCATGGTTGTTTGACCCGTTTGACCCACCACTCTAGATTTGGTAGAAGAAAACTTCTTTTTGTAAGCTAACCATGATGCGTTCTGATCCCTTTTTTTATTTATTTATTTTTTTTGTTGTACCACAGGGATAAGACACTAACATATTTTGACTTTTAGACAAGGATACAATATTAATTGTAAAAATAGTAAAGTGGGTATTTTATATATATTACGCAATATATGCTTATATATCTATGCTGCGTTATGGATATAATGCCTCGTTTGTTACTTTGTAGAATGGCCAATAATTGTACTAGAAGCGAATCATCAGTTAGTGGCACTGAATCGATGGAAAGAATCATGGAAAGAGCAGTTACTAGCTTTTTGCAAGACTTGCAGACCAACATCAACAATGGGATGCCAGAACAGCGAGAAGAGCTAGTTACCATAAAGCAGTTCTAGGATCTAAAACCTACCACATTTACTGGCAGTCCAGACCCAATGGTAGCGGACACTTAGGTTAAAGGCATATAAAATATTTTTCATGCTTTACCCTGCACCGAAAAACAGAAAGCAATTTTTGCCACTTTCACTTTCAAAGACAATGCGCTGGAATGGTGGCTTCTCACCCTAGAGAAAGAAGAAATTGTGACTTGGGCAAGATTCTTGGAAGTATTTTATGCAAAATACTTCCCAGATTTGTTGTGGGAACAAAAGGCGTTGGAATTCATACATCTAAAGCAAAGAACCATGACGGTGGCCAAATACGAGAGCAAGTTCACACAACTCGCTCGGTTTGTGATATATGTCATCCCCACTGAAGCTCAAAAAGCAAGAAAATTCGAAGCAGGATTGGATGCTGAAATCAAATATAGGCTTGAGGTTTTGAAACTGCCAACTTATGAGGAAGTGGTAGACCGAGCGTACATTGCAGAAAAAAGGATTAAAGCCTCACGTTCCGGGGGAACCAAGCCAAAAAAAGCAATTCTGGGAAAGAGACTACAGAAGATCCGATGTTGCGCCCTCCAAGAGGGTGAATATGGGCACAACCAGCTCAGGTAATCAAGGTTCTACTAACCCCAAAGGTGGCACCATTCCAACTTGCCTTACGTGTGGAATGGCTCATTGGGGACAATGCCATTGAGACACGGGAGCATGCTTTAAATGCAGTCAAGTTGGCCACTTGCTGAGGGATTGTCCAACGCTGACCAATCCTATAGCCAGCCCCTCTGAACCAGTCAGAAAACCGACAAGACCTGGAGGAGTAAAGAAGGACCAAAAAGGCCAAAGAAGGGCTTTTACTTTGGAACTTGGAAACCAGAAGTTATTGAAACGTTGTGTTAGGTATACTTTCTGTCTATGGTCATTTAGCTCATGTCCTCATTGACTCTGGGTCAACTCATTCTTTTGTTGCACCACACTTTGCTGCTAAGTTGGCATCAACACCCGAACCCTTAGGATATATATTGTCTGTGTCTTTTCCTTCTGGTAATTCTGCCTGTAGTACTGATGTGTACATATCATGTACTACATCCTTAAAAGGCAAAACCTTATCCGTAGACTTGATTTCCCCTTCGCATTGGAAACTTTGATGTGATCTTAGGGATGTATTGGATGGCTGCTAACCACGTCTCTATTGATTATAAAGCCAAAAAGGTCTACCTCAGGTTACCAAAACAACCCAAGCTTGTCTTTAATGGGATTAGAGTTTTCAACCCTCCCTGTATTATATCCTCCATGACAGCCCAACGACTTCTAAGAAAAAGTTGTTGTAGTTATATTTGTTATGTGATCGATACACAAAAAGAGGTCCCCACCGTTGATGCAATCCCTATGGTTCGAGAATTCCCGGATATCTTTCCTGAAGATCTACCTGGTACCTCGGTTGACTAGAAAATCAAATTCACCATTGAAACTCAACCTAGTACCCAACCAATATCAAAAGCCCCTTACCGCATGTCAATGACGGAATTAAAAGAATTGAAGACTTAACTCTAGGAACTTCTGGACAAAGGTTTCATTCGACCTAGTACCTCACCCTAGGGAACTCCAGTACTATTCGTAAAGAAAAAGGACGGCACAATGAGGTTATGTATCGATTATCGGGAGTTGAACAAGGTCACCATCAAGAATCAGTACCCTCTGCCACGAATCGATGACTTGTTTGATGAACTTCAAGGTGCCCAAGTATTCTCAAAAATCAACTTGCGTTCTGGTTATCACCAACTAAAAGTCAAAACGGAAAGTATCGAAAAGACTACCTTCAGAACTCGTTACAGGCACTATGAGTTTCTCGTCATGCAATTTGGCACCACAAATGCTCCAACGGCCTTCATGGACCTCATGAACTGAGTGTTCAAACCCTATTTTGATGAGTTTGTCAGCGTCTTCATTGACAACATCCTCATATACTCTAAGTCACCAGAAGACCATGAGCAACACTTGCAAATGGTCCTACAAACACTACATGATCACAAACTTTATGCCAAGTTGAAGAAATACGAATTCTGGATCATTAGTGTACACTTCCTCGGTCATGTCATTAACAAAGATGGCATCTCGGTTGACCGCCAAAAAGTTGCAGCAATCGTAGATTGGCCACAACCCACTAATGTGTCAGAGATTCAAAGTTTCTTAGGTCTAGCCGGCTATTATCAATGCTTCGTGCAAGATTTCTCAAAGATAGCATCACCTTTGACCTAACTAACTTAGAAGAACACACCCTTTGAATGGACTGACAAACAGAGGTGTTGCTTCCAAGAGTTAAAAAGTAGACTAGTGTCAGCTCCTATATTAGCACTCCCCGTGGGAATAGATGGGTTCGTCATTTATAGTGATGCCTTATATAATGGTTTGGGTTGTGTTCTTATGCAAAACGGAAAAGTCATTGCTTATGCCTCGCGACAACTAAAGACTCACGAGTAGAACTACCCAACCCATGATCTAGAATTGGCTGCGGTGATCTTCGCCCTCAAGATTTGGCGTCATTATCTCTATGGTGCAACCTAAGAGATTTACACTGATCACAAGACTCTTAAATATCTGTTTACATAGAAGGAACTGAATATGAGGCAACAGCGGTGGCTAGAATTTATGAAAGACTACGATGTAAAGATCCATCACCATCCAAGCAATGCTAACGTAGTGGCAGACGCATTGAGCCGAAAGACAACCAGAAGTTTGGCATGTACTCTTGTTTCCCTTGAGATTAATGGATTGCTTACCAACATAAGCGTGGAACCTACCTCGATTGAAGAAATTAGAGCACACCAATGTGAAGATAAACTATTAAAGAAAAAGTACGAGGAGCAAAGGAGTAAGCCTGATCCTGAATTCATTATAAGCAATGGGATACTAAAATTGTGAAATCGAATTTGCGTACCCGACATTCCGGAACGCAAGAAGAAGATATTGGTGGAAGCTCATAACTTGAGATTTACAGTCCACCCTAGTAACACAAAGATGTACCATGATCTGAAGAAACACTACTAGTGGACAGAAATGAAAAGAGACGTAGCAAGCCATGCCTCTAAATGCCTACATTGTCAGCGAGTTAAAGCAGAACATCAGAAACCTGCAGGGATGCTACAACCACTCCCTATTCCTGAGTGGAAATGTGAACACATCACTATGGACTTCGTGGTAGGGTTGTCTCAATCAATCTCAAAGAATGATGCAATATGGGTTATAGTCGACCGTTTGACGAGGTCGTCGCATTTTTTGCCAATCAAAATCACATACTCCCTTAATAAGTTTGCCACTTTATACATCAAAGAAATCATTCGGTTACATGGTACTCCAGTTTCAATCGTGTCTGACTGGGACCTTCGATTTGTGTCTCACTTTTGGAATAAATTGCAAGAGGTTTTGGGGACTACATTGAAGTTTAGCACTGCTTATCACCCATAAACTGATGGGCAATCCGAAAAAACAATCCAGACTTTGGAAGACATGCTACGTGTGTGCGTATTGGACCTCAAGGGTAACTGAGATGAGTACCTACCTTTAGTGGAATTCGCCTATAACAACAGTTACCAAGCAAGCATTAGGCACTATACGAAGCACTGTATAGAAGAAGGTGTTGATCACCTCTATGTTGGGAGGAAGTTGGAGACAGGAGGTTATTAGGCCCTAAGATTGTATAGATAACAAGTGATAAAATTCAACTTATCCAGCAACGAATTCACATTATCCAAAGTTGCCAGAAAAGTTATGCAGATACACGGAGACGGGACTTGGAATTCTAAGTAGGGGATCATGTGTTCCTCAAGATCTCGCCAACAAGAGGAGTTATCCGATTTGGAAAGCGAGGAAAGTTAAACCCACGTTACATTAAGCCATTCGAGATACTGGAAAGGATTGGTTCTGTGGCATATCGCCTTGCCCTGCCTCTTGAATTGTCCAATGTCCACAATGTGTTTCACGTTTCGATGCTTTGGCGGTATCTTTGAGATCCAGAACATGTGGTTGATTGTGAGTACTAGAAAGTTCAAGAAAATCTCTCTTATGAAGAGCAACCAATGCAAATTCTCGATCGTCATAACCAGGTTCTCCGAAACAAGACTATACCTCTGGTAAAAGTCTTGTGGAGAAATCATCAAATTGAAGAAGCTACGTGGGAAACGGAGAATCAAATACGAGCCAAATACCCATACCTCTTCGAAAATTAAGGTACATCAAGTTTGGAAACAAACTTCTTTTTAGGAAGGGAGAAATGTGACACCCTAAATATTAAATTAATACCATAACCAACCACAATCATGAATAAGAATAATAATAATAATCTATAATAGTAAAATAAAATAATTAATTTTATGATGGTATGCGATAAAGTGGAATTTAGTTTACATTAGAAGTTATTGTGCAAGTATTCTATTAATCTAGTTTGGCATTGGTTTAAAAGTCCAATTAATATATTAATTGGGGCCAAAAAGAAATATGGTGAAAGGTGTCCTATTCGTTGGTCACCTAAAGAGAAAGACACCTATTAAGCCTACTATGTTAATGAGTAAATCCTATTAGGTAGATGAGTGAATCATCCAGGAGATTAATAAATAAATGGTGAGTCACCATGTCAAGCTCCAGTATATAAGGAGCTGAACTGAAGGCAAGCAAAACAAAAATAAAATTCACAAGAAAAAGGAATAAGGAAAAAGGGCCTCATAAAAGCAGCATAGAAGGAAAGTAGTAAGGATTAATATTAAGGTGAGTTATATTATACCTTGAGTCACCATAATATATTTTACGTATGTTTTGGGTTACCATAAATTATTTTATGCAATCTATGTTTTATAAATTATATTAATATTTTAATAATATTTTGATTACGTTAATTATTTTCTGAACTCTATTTACTTAAATTGAAACCATGGATATGTTTGTTTTTCTTGTAATTAAGTGTTTTGAATGTTACTGAGACTAGTTCTGAATGTTATTATGTCTGAAGTTAAGGCTGGTTTGTTAATGGGATTTAGTCCCTAAATTATGTTTTTATTTGTACAGAAGCTTGATGTTGACTGATGTGTAAATATATATATATATATATATATAACACTTGTTTTGTTCCATATAAGTCTTCACAACTCATTAGACGTTATATTTTATTATTTATAGGCTTCTGCTAGCTCTATTATTGTATTATTGTTAAAGTAGGCCTTTGGTAATATCAGATTACTGGCCAGTCACTTCTCTAATCCCTTGGGGCGGGGGTTGGGTTGTGACAAAAACCCTCTTTTACTTTTCAAATCAAACCCTAGATTTAACCTAAAAGCCCTAAGTCACTAAACTTTTCAAAGAGAAAATAACTAAACTAAAAATTATACTAAAGTTGAAGAAATCCATACCTCAAGAGTAGAACAGGAAAAGAGCAAGGGTAAAACTTTGACGGAGCCGAAAACAAGATCCTCTCCGATTAGAATGAAGCTTTTGATGAGCACTACCATTTTTCTCCAAAGAGCTATGTTGGAGAGATCAATAGGTGATGGTGTATTTGAGATTTTAAGGGAAGAATTAGAGAGAGAGAGAGAGAGAGAGAGAGAGAGAGAGAGAGAGAGTGAAGAAATTAGGGATTGAAATATTTTAGAGAAAGAGAGAGAGGATTGAAAAATCCCTTTTCCTGAACTGATATATGCATAGACTGCTCAAGCAACCAAAACACCACTCGAGCATTTGACATAATAAGTGACACCGCTCGAACGACCAAAACACCGCTCAAGCGCACAGTGACTCATTCCTAGAAGTTTTGCAAACTGTAGAAGACCGCTCAAGCGCAAGAAGGACCGCTTGAGCAAAGTTACCCTACTCCTAGAATTTTCGCAGACCTACAAAAATACTAGAAGATCTCAAAGACCGCTCGAGCAACCAAAACACCATTCGAGCAAACAAAAAGAAAACTGAACAGCAACTCTATTGAAAAACCAACTCCTAACCTGTTTCAAACACAACCAACCACGCAACTCAATACTAACAAGATGACAAAGGATACGGACAACAATTAAAAGTACGAAATCCCGGATTTAAGAGCATAAAATGGGTTGGGTCTGAATCGGAACCATTATTTGCATTTTGCTATTTTTTTGCTCTAATTTTTCAATTTATTATTTTGCCATTTTAGCAATATTCTGGACATTCCGATGAGTTTTTGACAACATTCTTGACGTCTAACAAACATTTTAGACATTTTGACGACTTCCAGTGACGTTCAAAACATTCCGGCGACATTTAGAACATTCTAGCAATATTCCTGCGAATTTTTGGTAATTTTTCGATGGCTTCCTGGTGATGTTGAACATTCCGGCTAATCTCCAGTGACCGTCTGATGGAAGTCCGGTGGTAGTGGGATGTAATAGTGCCTTTAAATTTAAAACAAAAAAAATAGATTTTTTTGATAACAATTAAAAATATGTATGACTAATTGGTGCAAGTATTTTGTTTTGAGACTGGATGGGTTTTGAACTTTGTGTATGAGACCTATCGGTAAGTGTAGACACCCCATTTTTGACCATCCTCAAGACTTGGACGTCACCGTTTGAACACCCGGTGATCATCCATGTTTGTGTTCGTTTGGAGTTCCCGAAGGTCTCGGCTACGCGCCTTGTCTCAGGATCTCTGAACTCGACCGTTTTGTGTCTGGTTTTGCACCAAACACTTGTGTTTTGCCTTGGAGGGGCAGGGAATGCCTTGTGAGGCATCCCCACACATCACCGGCCATGGCTAGAGGCCACCGGCTGTTGTTTGTGTCCACCGGCAATATATATTGCCGACCGACACTCTTTTTGGCCGACCGGCCATCAATTTTGTCAAAATGACAATTTTGGCCAGTCGACTACTGTTCATCTGCTTTTAGCAGATATTTTGTGCCAGCTGTGATAGCTGGCACCCACCCCATTCCCCTCCATACACGTGTATGGAGGGATTTCCCTCTTGGATGACTTGTTTTGTAAGCCTTACAAGCGGGAATTGCCTATATAGGAGAGCTTCTTCTCTTTGGCCAAGGGTTAGACTCTTGTTAGACATTTTAGACAGCTTTTGTAAAGCTTGAGTTCTAGGGTTAGGGTTAGATACATATTCTATCTCTATAAGTGTGTGTTTTGTTCTACTTTTGCTCACAAACACACACCAACACACCATCTCTTGGACTTGAGACCTTTGGAGGGTTTTTTTAGTGTTTTAGAGCTGGATTAAAGCCAAAGAAGGCTGTTGGAGCATTGCTTGTGAAGGTGGTCTTCAAGGGTAAAAAACTTCCCTTTTATTCCCCATTTTTACATTATTTTTCTACCTATCTTAGAACTATTTTTGTGCTTAGTGTATAACATAAAAAAGTTCTGTTTTTTAGCCCCCTTGATTGTTTATTAAGGGTGTTTTGTGGTTTGGAGGAGTTTGACCCCTCTTAAGCCTTGTAAGGCTCCTTTTTGTGCTATTTTGTGCAAGTTTCGGGACTTTGGTGTTTGGGCCTCTTCACCACTAAATCTTGAGGGATTTCAGTGGTGAAGATGGTGCCTTGAAGTCTCAAAAAGGGGAGGGCCAACCCTCTCCTTGTTGTCCTTGAAAAGGACCAATTTTGGCCTCTTAAGGGAGCACCTAGCTTAGGCTTTTGTTGATCATGCCATGGCTGTATTTATGCTTATATTGTCATGATTTAACTTTGTATTAAGTTGGTTTTGGTACACCATGCATGTTACTTATCATGTAATGCCTTGTTATTGCCTTAATATGCCTTAGGTTGTTAGCCTTTGTTCTAGCATGTTTTAGGTTTAGCCTTGTGAAGGTTTTGTGCTTATTTTGCCATGTTTTAGGTTTGTCCATAGTTGCTTGGGTAGATTTTGGCATGCTTGGTATAGCCCCTTTGTATTATAGCTTGTATGCTTCAAGTATGAGAATGTGTAGCATGTGTTGCTTGCATTAATTTAGTGGTTTAGGACCATCCTACATGTCATTTCAGTCCCTTTGGTGTGCTTGTATGCTTGCCTTGGACACCTCTTTGATGCTTCAAAAGCTTGTGTTGTATGCTCCATGTTTTAGCCATTATGCATACTATTGAATTTGAGACACTTCGATGCCATATAAGGGTCCCCTTTGCATGTTCAAGGACTGCCTTGAACTTGTTTTAAGCCTCCTTGGCCTTGTGAGGCTTGGTTGGCTTAGCCATGGTTTAAGCCTCCTTGACTTGCTTCAAGAATTTGGACTATTTGCATGCTAATGTTTGCTTCATTTGAGTTGGTTTGGCACCATGTTTTAACATGATTTTCAGAGCTTATGTTGCATGCTAATTGTCCATGATAGTCTCTTTTAAGTGTGCTTGAAAGTTGCTAGTTTAATGCTTAAGGTTTAGACCACAACATGTGCATATGTGCATGTGTGTTTAGCCTTCATTTTTGGGCATTTTGGCCATTGTTTTAGGCCTATTTAGAGCTGCCTAAATCATGTTTAAGTCCATCTTTTTATTAGTTTGCATTGCCTCATGTTTGCTTGTATGCTTGCATAAGTGTCTTGCCATGCCATGTTGCATCCTTAGCTTGCATGCCTAGGTTGCATTGTATTTTGCATGCATGCCTTGTTCCTTGATTTGGTGATAGGAATTGGGTCTTGGTTTGTTTGTTTGATTCGCATTTCATTTGACATGAAAGTGAATGCTTGATTCTTTAGGCCATCATGCATAGAAATGCGTGATTGGTGGTCCGAGAATCGAGGCACATGCCCCTTTAAGTCACAAACATGATAGGGGGTATGATTGGTGCATACATTGCTTGAATTGTATTGCCATGCAAGTTCTGCCCTCTGCTGCTGTGAGTTGCAGGTTCTGCAGGCATTCTTTGCCAACCGGCAGTATTCAGTGCCGACCGGCAGTAAATCATCAGCCGATGGATGAATCTTGTGCCGATGACCACAATTCACTGCCGGTGGCTATTCTACTCAGCCGGTGGTGATCCCTAGTATCTGAAGAAGTATCTCTGAGACTTTGGCAATCTCCAGAGGGGAATAGCCGGGAAAACAGAGGCAGTCTATGCATGGTAGCGCAATTCCGAGCAGGACCCGAGCATGCGTTGCATCAGGCTCTCCTCCCGAGGCGGTTTACTGTTTTTCCTAGTCCAGTTAGTTGTTAATTAATTAGGCAATTTGTAATTATTAATTAGCTTGCGTAGTTAATCAATTTGTATTATTCTTTTGGTCCCTCCGAGCGAGGGCGAATCTGTAATAAGTGTGGGTGCGTGTGTGTGTATGTCTTCCAACCCCCACTTCTTTCTCCCTTTTACTTACCTGCTTTGATGGTTAATATTAGGGCACGTTTAAATTAGCATACCTTATGCTATGCATGCGTGCATCCATACATTCGTTTACATGCACCGGGCTCGGTACATCATACAAACTGTATTGTATTTTCAATTCCAAATTAAATACGTGATAGTTGTAGCATTTCACATGCCATTTTAAGGTTAGCCGAGCCTACTCTAACTGCATCCTTGCATGTGTTGCATTAGCCACTTAACATGAACTAGGACATGCATGTTTGCTAACCAGTTTATTGTTTTGGCACGGAATACGATGTAAGTATTTATGCTTTAGCATCTTGCATGCGTGTGAATGTTAACATGACAGCATGCTTACCATGTGGCTAGATACTTATGTGATATAACTGCTTGAATGCTTGTAGGTGGAGGTTGGATTGTTTGAGTTGGAAAAACTCGTTGAAATCCGTGTTTTAGCCTACTTGCGAGTAGCAAATTCCAAAGCATTTTTAAAACAAACGGATATGCAATGATTGTTTCCAAATTAGACAATCTAGTCTATACTTGTTTGCTGTACGCATAACATAGTAATTCTAGGCTAATAACCAGAACAAGAACACATAATGTTTTCAAAATCGGATATCATGGTTAGTAGAGGCCGGTCTTCGGACCGGGCAAAAGGAGGTGCTCATAGCTGACCTTCCCCAATCGTACCCAAGCTCCCGAGCCAAGACAGCTTTGGTGATGACGGACACGTAGCCTTTGGCACCGAGTCAGGGTTTCCTAAATTTTTCAAAATAAAAATATTTAGGTGGCGACTCTGTATCTGGCAAAGCAGTCCATGTTTGGCACTTCTTTTTCAAAAATCTGTTTTCTCAAACGATTTGCCAGAGTTGGACTCTTTGGTTCAGATTACGAACCGCAACAAACACAAAAGGGGAGTCCGAACTGTAGCGAGGTCCCTCGCGGGCTTGTTACAGTAAGTTCCTTTTCTTTATTATTATAATTGGGTGTTCGGACCAGTTTATATGTACCTCAACTAATTTCGAGATCTTGAATTAATGACTGGGCAAACCTTTAGTGGCCACAAGGTTTGAAATGTTTGGCACAGAGATTCGAACATGCAACCTCTTGAGTGGTAAGCCCTTTGATTTTGTAAGTACATAATTAGGGCTAACCACAAAAATAAAAAAAAATGGTAACTTTGTTCAATCCAATCCAAATCATTTGGTTTGGTATAGGTTGTTTGGTTTTATTTTCTCAGTATATGGTTCAATTCTAATCTATATTATATATTATAGCAAACTAATTTTGTGTGAGGAATCTTGTTGAAATTTCAAAACTCCTAATAATATTTGTAAAATTTTAAATTAAATTAAATATAATTCAAAAAAATACTTGCTAATCCATTAAACCAATAATTATAAAATATTAATTATTCCGTAATTTATGCTTTTTAAAAGAAAGATAAAAGAGTATCCTTTATGGTTTGCCAAAATCTATCATCTCTTGTAAAATTTAAAAAGAAAGATAACAAATCTAAAATTTGTAATTTTGTAATTTTAAAAGACACGTGATAAAATTTTGGGGAAAATATTAACCCAAACAAAATTTCGGGAAAAATTCATTTCAGAGGTAGTTTTGAAAAGTAATTACAAATAGATGGTAAACTTTATACATATTCATAATTAAAAATATAAACTTTATCATGAATCAATACTAAATTTTTTTTAAAAATCACTAATTATTAATTTTTGGTCAAACTCTCTCGGAGCATTGATATTGGTGGGCTTTGCATGATTGACTCTCGGTAGAACAAGAAAAATCGAGGTGATTCTTGATATAGTAAGAAAATTCTTGGTGTATATAGTAAAGTTAAACTACAATCCTCCTTAATTTTGATTTATAATTATCGAACACTCCATCCAACCATGCTACTTCATGAGCCACCATACTCTATTAAAATCATCTTACTACAGTCTAGCATTGCTATGTACACTGAGAATTTTCTCACTATATCAAGAGGTACCATAAATTTTTATTTATTTTTATTTTTATTTTTTTACTCCATTGAGAGTCAATCATGCAAGTCCACTAATATCACTGCTTCAAAAGAATTTGCTTATAAATTTCATGTGCTTTAACCAGATGAAATTTCGAATTCGAATAATCATAAGGGTCAGGATCGGAGTTACCATATGACCATTGAATAATTTTCACCCGTCCATTTGTTTTGTTGAATTTTTTTTTTTAAAAATCACATTTTCTAAAATTTGGTAAAAAATTTATATATATTTGTTGAATTTTTTTTTTTAACTTTTGAAATGGTTAAAATATTTCTCAAACTAAAATTTTATCAATATTATCACAATACTATGGGATAAGCTCCCCTCCCTACCTCATCTCTTCATATTTTTCTTGTAAGTTTTAATTTAGACCAATATTAATAATTCGAATCGTCTATTTTCTATAATAATGTCATCCATGAAAAAAATTAATTTCATCAAACAACTATAAACATAGGAACAAATTACATTTTATTTTATAAAATATATGGTTTAAATTTAATTATATTTGCCATTCATTTTATAAAACAAAATGCGATTTATTTTTGTATTTATAATTTTCTAATGAAATTGATATTTTGCATGGATCACATTTATTGTGGGACCTACTAGATAAATGGTTCAAATCATCGATATAGGTTCGGATTGAAACCAACAATAAAAGTATGGAAAATGTATGAAGAGATGAAATATAGATGGGAGTTTATCCCTAATACTACAACCTCCATCAACTGTACCATCCCGCTCGATCAAAAAAAAAACTTTACCATCCCACCATCACGACCACGACCACGACCACTTCCATCACTACCATGACCATCACCAATAGTGCAATTACTAGTACATTAATTTTAGAGATGTAACAAAACATAGAAAAAACATTTTATACAAAAATATTTTTTGGAGAAAAATATTTTGCTGAAAAATATTTTTAGCCGAAATAAATTGAGTGTTGTATCTTCCTATCTTCCTCTTCTTATTTTCTTCTTTTTTTTGTTTTTTTTGTTTTTTTTTTTTTTTTTTTACATGCTTATAATGGAGAATTGTCATTATATCGTTTGATGGTTATAAAAAAAATATCTCAATAAACGTAATAATTTTTCTTTAAGTTGAAGTAATAATAAATTTAAATTCTTGTTTTATCTCCAACCCATTAGGTATATAATATTATTACAAGAAAAACGCCTTTTTGGCAACACCCGCACTCCACTATGCCACCACAACTTCACATGTATAAATACGCAATATATATTATTTATATATTATATTATTCGGATTAATATAAAATAATAATATATACAAATATAATTATTTTAATTCAATATAATTAATTAAAAAATATATTATTTATTAAAAAAAAATTCTGGCATTTTTGGCGACTAAAGTTAGGTTTAGTCGGCAAAAGGCCTCCATTTAGCTACTAATTTCTGTTTAGTAGCCAAAAAAAACGACTTTTAGCGACTAAAGTTAGGTTTAGTCGGCAAAAGGCCTCCATTTAGCTACTAATTTCCGTTTAGTAGCCAAAAAAAATGACTTTTAGCGACTAAAGTTAGGTTTAGTCGGCAAAAGGCCTCCATTTAGCTACTAATTTCTGTTTAGTAGCCAAAAACAGAACTTTTAGCGACTAAATTTAGGTTTAGTCGGCAAAAGCTCTCCATTTACCTACTAAATTTTTTTTAGTAGCCAAAAATACCACTTTTGGCGACTAAAGTTCGGTTTAGTCGGCAAAACCCTCCATTTAGCTACTAAATTTGTTTTAGTAGCCAATAATCTGCACTTTTGGCGACTAAACCATTTTAGTCGCCGATTGTCCTACTTTTAGCGACTAAATTTCATTTTTTAGTCGCCAAAACCCGATTTTCTTGTAGTGAATGTTTGTTAGTTAAAATTCCTAATATAGCTCTCTTTTTTCAATTTCACTGCACTATGCATATGATTAGGTATTTTGACTCAACTCACATTCACTAGCTTCATGTAATTAGCTTTCAAAGGTTAGACAAAATATATTTAATTCTTATGATCATTTCCCTTCATTTTTGTAACTAATGTGACATTCTATAAAATTAAGGGGTAATCACACCCAGTGGTGTTAGAGAAAAAAAAAGTACACAATTATGAAAAGTTTACAATTTTAATTATTAATATGTATAAAGTTTCTCACTATATTTCCCTTAACATGAATAGCTAAAATAAAAAGTATGGTTAGACTAGAAACATAAAAATGTTGATAGGTAAAATAAAATATTTATTTTGTAGTAATATTTGAATAAGTAAAATGGCTACTAGCATTAAAGATGCTCTCATGAAAATTTTCTATTATCTCTCTATCTTTTATATACTATTATTAAGACGTGATAAATTTTCTATCATAAAATAAAGGAAGTTATACAAGGAGGTGGTACTGAAGGTTTGAACCCACAATTGGCAACACACATATTATAATATTAATTATTTTATAATTTATTTTTGTTCTTACTTATTTAAATTGCACGCATAGATTACTAATATTAGATTAGATATAACTTAAACTGAACAATCAATCTGATCAAAATTTGGATGATGTCCTAGTGATTATATGAATTTTACGCCTATTTTGATAACTCTCTTTTTGTTTTTAGTTTTTTTTATATAAAAAAACGTGTAAAAAAAATAAGAAAAAAATTATTTTTTTTAACTAAAATGTGACATTTCCAAAATAGACCTTAATGGGCTTGAGTTTATATGGTCCTGATCATTATAACATGAAGAAATTTATAATGTGAATCTCTAAAAGTATATTTATTGTATAAAGGGTAAATTACTCACGAGTCCTTTTTGAAAAGTATATATTCTAATTTCAAAACCTTTTAGATAGACCCAAAAGTCTTGTGTCCATTTATCTTCTCCTCTTACCTTACACCTTATTTCTTCTCTTTATCTCTCTTTTTTCTGATATCAACAACAACCACGATTCTTTTCTTTCTGTTTTTAATCTACGGTCACTGGCAACCACCGAGCACTAATTCCTTGCTTTGCGCTCACCGATGGCGAAAGAGATGAGTTTTCAATGAAGAAGATAAGTTAGATCTACTCAAATTTGATGTAGATCAGATCTGAGTAGACCTACGTCAGATCCGGCTAGATCTAAACAAAAAAATAGTTATCGGAGTATAAGCCTTTCTCTATATTTGTTTCTTTCCTTCGATCTCTCAATTTTTTTACTTTTTCTGTACTATACACTTCTATTTTCCTGTTATAATGGAGAAACTTTTCAAGTTTTAAACAAGTTATCTTCGAGTTTTAGTTACAGGGGGTGGAAACTATAAAAATTTTATAGTTTCAATTTTTTGGTGCTAAAATGAATCATTCTTTAGAACTATAAAATTTTGTAGTTTCATAACTTTCTTTAGACTTGTAAAATTTTACAATTTCATAATATATTTTTTAGTTTGATTAATAAGGATAAATGCTTAATAAAATTATATTTTGAAACTGTAACATTTTATAATTTCAAAGCTTACTTTTTAGTTTGATCAATATTGGAGATTATTTGCTTAAACCCTACAAAAATTAAAAATAACATGTTTTTTCCCATTGTTGTTATTTGTTGTTTTTAGGTTTTTTTTTTTTCTTTCAGTTTATTAATATTTAGCACAGTTTGCTATTTTTTTAATTTAATTTCTCAATTTATTATATTTGTTGGCAATATTTGGAACATTCCGATGAGTCTCCAACGATATTCTTGACATCCATCGAACATTCTAGATATTCCGGCAATACTTCAGCGAATTTCTAGTGATATTCCGACAACTTCCCGGTGATGTTGAATATTTCGGTGAGTCTCTGATAACTGTCTGATGAAAGTCTGACGGTGATAGGATGTAACAGCGTCTTTAAATTTTAAAAAAAATAAAAAAATAAAAAATTGGTAAGAATGAAAAATATGTAGGACTAATTGGTGCAAATGTTTTGTTTTGGGACTAAATGAATTTTGAACTTTGTATATCAGACTTATCAGTAAATTCCCCTTGTATAAAAAAAAGTTGTTATTTGTTCGAATGAAAGTTACAATTTTTGTAGTAAAACTGCAAATAGTAATTTTTTGATATACATTCTAAAGTTACAAATATTGAAATTATGACATTTTGGGATAAAAAGAATTAGGGTTAATTACAAAAAAAAAAAAAAAAAAAAAAAAACACCCCAGGGTTTAGCATCTTTTTCAATTTAAACTCCAAGTTTTCAATTTCGACAATTTATTCCCCATCATTCCACCCGTGTTTCAATCTGATCCCTCCGTCCATCTCCATCTCTATTAGTTAATGAAAGAATGATTTGGGCGCCAAATTTGTACAACAAAGCCCTAATCTTCATGATTTAGGGCAAAAGACACCCCCAATTGCGATTTAGGGCATCATCCATGCAACCCACCTGGTGCGATTGGTGATTCGACCTGCGATTGAAGCCACGTATCGAAAGAAGACACAAAGTTCATAGTTGATTTTCCAAAAAACTTTAGACTTTGAGATAAAGATAAGAAATGGGTTGATTTTTGGTCGTTTTATACGGGTTTTCTGATTTTTTTTTTTCTCTATTGTTGACCTTCTTTCTGTCTCCATTGTTGGCTTTCTTTTTTTCTCCATTCGTTTATAACATTATTTTTCTCTCTGTTGTCGGTGCAAACTGTTTTCTATTCCATCAAAGGGGTGACAAGAGAGACAAATAAACAAAGTAAAAGAAAAAAATGAGTGAATGAAATAACTGGGGTGGGAACAATTGGGGTGAGTTGACTTGTTGCAGCTGTGGGTTAAGAGTGAAGATCAAAACTTCGTGAACTTGCTAGGAGGTTTTTGGGTTGTCCAAATTATGGAGTAAGTTTATACAATTTTTCAGTAAAGTCAGTTAGCAATTTTTCAATATTTATAGGAAATTGAGAAAAAAAAAATAATATCTTCAATTTGAAGAAGATAACAATTGTATGAAAAAATGACATGAACACTTGCTCAACTTTGTTTATGTTTGTTTGCATTTATAGAAAAATGGGGCTTGTGGTTTCTTTTCCTAGTACGATTGACCCATATGTGTTCGTGGTGGACAAGTTTGCCGAAGTTGGTGGATAAGGTTGCAGCCCTAGAAGAATTTGTCAATGAGGTTGCACAATTAGAGGATGCTATTCAACATTATCGTGTATGACAGAAGTGGCTTGTCATTACTTTGATTGCTATATTGCTTATGAATGGACTTTTCTACTCCAAAATAGTTGAAGGAAAACTTGTGTTTAGGCTTGTTATGTAATTGATAATATGTGTTTTGGCTTGGTACATTACTTCCACAATGTGTTTTGTAATTGCAATGCTTTTGTTGAACAATGGTGATGTCAATTGTGTTTGCAATGAAATGGTGAAATGGTTTGTTTTCAATTGTAATGTGTTTGCAATGTTTTTGGTTTACTCTAAATCAAACTCAATCTCAGGAGTTTTTGCAGCCTCATGAGCACAAGTGAAAGCCACACTATCTTTTTGTTTTTTCTTAGAAATCTGGTGGGCTTCATAGGTCTGCAAGTTTCCAACCAACTGATCAAGCTCGAGGGTATCAATATTCTGAGCCTCCTCAACGGCTGTCACTTTTGATTGGAACCTCTCAGGTAAAGACCTCAAAATTTTTCCAACAACTTTAGCTTCGGGAATTTTTTTCACCGAGTGTGAAACAGGAACGATGTCACTAAGTTTAGCATAGAAATCCTCAAACATCTCATCATTACGCATAAAAAGGGTTTCAAAGGCAAAGGTGAGACATTAAATTTTTAACCTTTTGACAGAAATAGTACCCTCGTGAATTGTTTCAAGAATGTCCCAAACCTCTTTTGCTACCTCACACGTGCAAATATGACGAAACTCTTCAAGTTGGCGAAGCAAAAAAGAGAATTGAGAGCCTTACTGTTCTAACTTGAGTTTTGATAATCGGTTGTGTCCCATTTATCAAGGGGTTTGGGAATATCAATACCATCAATGGTGATAATAGGTTCACTCCACCCATAGATCACACAGTGCCAAACTTTCTTATTGATGGATTTTAAAAACGCTCTCATACGAGCTTTCCAATAAGAATTGTTTGTACCATCAAGTAACGAAGGTCTATGGGTCGAGTTACCTTCATGAATTGAGTCCATATCACCAATCACACAAAATCACACTCCTATAGTTTTGATAAAAACAAAGAGTGACCTGCTCTGATACAATTGAAAATCCTAAGTGATTCGTGATTAGATCAAGATTAAATTAGTCCAATTCCCAATCATTCAAAATACACAATCTAAATCATCAAGCACTTACAAAAGTAATTTAGATTGTTGTTTTCGAAAAACAATAAATCGACACAAACGATTTTTACGTGGAAAAACCACAATTGAAACACCTTCAATTGTGATAAAAAAAAAAAACCACGGGCGAAATGCCACTAATCAATCCACTACTGAAGAAAGAAAGATTACAAAGGTAACAAACAAATTACCCAAACTCTTCCAATTTGTCTTCAAATCTTCTGTATATCTTTCACCGCAACCTTCATCTCGGAATTGATTAGACAGAAGTTGAATCCACAACTTCTATTATTGAATCAATAACTACGCACAGTATCAAACTCCTTTGAAACTCCATGCTTGAATCTCCAGATTCCACCGAAGAAGAACACTCTTGAATATAACCAATCAACCTCCTTGATATGTGCTTATCAAAACATGAGTTTAATACTCACTCAAATCATCAAGAAAAACTCACAAAAAAACTCCAAAAGAAAAGCTCAGAAGAAGCCCTAAGATCCTTAAAGAAGATCTAGGAAAAGTAACCCTAGAGTTGGACCAACAAGCGAATTTATAGAAGCAGTGATTGCGTGGTCCACTCGAGCGTGGGAATGGACGCTTGAGCGGGGACTCTATATCACGTGTTCCAAACCAAGGTCCACGCTCGAGCATACAAACACATCACCTAGTATTTTTGTAGACACACAAAATACTGTGAGAGTGAAAACTTCACTCCAGCGTCACTTTAAAACAGGAAAATTACAACTCGATTACAAACTTAGTTTTTCCATGGATTTTGACAACAAGGGTGCTAACAGAGAGTTTAATTAGATATTTGATTCAGTTTCGATTCAGTTTAGTAAAATTAATATTTGGTTAATTAGGTCTGAGTTGGAGTTAATTAAATTATAAGGATTGAGAATTGTGGTTATTCTGAATTAAATTTACTTATGAGGTGCCCAATTTTAATATGTAATTTATTGATAGAAATTTTGAGTATGATCAGAAATTGAAGGTTTAAATGATTTGGGAAACCAAAATTGATGATGACAACAAGTTTAATTTGATATTTGGAACCTCTTGGGAGTTCGATTAAAATCTGATTCAGATTAATAAAATTTGGACTGATTAAATTAATAAGTTGTGTGGTAATCTAATTATATCCAATTAAATATAAAACATGTAGAAAGAAATAGAGTATTCTAGAATCTTTGATAAATATATATATAAAAAATGAAATCAAAAAGAGGGAGATAGAAGCCTACTAGAGGTAGCTGAAAAAGAGAGAGAAACCGAGAGAGAGAGGGAGAGAGAGAGAGAGAGAGTTATGCTGGAGAAATGAACTCAAGAAGAAGAAGAAATAAGGAAGGAAAGGCATGGAATTGAAGGAAATCAGCTAAACTTTTTGAGATTAAAGTTTAAGGTATGAAATCATGCTTATTTTTGTAAAATCTTTATATTACACTTGAAATGAAAGATGAATTTGGAATCAATATCTTGTAATTGGAAGGAATTATGAAGAAAATGAAGGAAATTGAGCTAGAATCATGGTTTTGGGGTTTAATTTAGAAATTAATTATTTTTGGTTTGATTTTGTAGAATCTTTTTATAATACTTGAGATTGAGAAGGATTTGAGATTATATTCATGGAATTAGGAAGAAATTAGATTCAATTGAATATAATTTGGATGAATTGAGGAATTGAACTTGAAATTAAGAAAGCCATGGAATTAATCTTATGGATTTTATAAGAAATTGGATTTTGAGTAAGAAATTGAAGTTTAGATTTTATAAATAATTTAGCTAGAAGCTAAAATTAAGAAATAATTGGGTTCAATTTCATGTAATTGGAAAGAAATAATGAAGGGATGAAGTAATTTGGAGATTAATTCTATAAATTGATAGAAATTAGGTTTTGGATGTTAAATTAAGTTAGGTTGAAGAATATCAGTTATGATTCTTTAAATTTGTTAAGTTTGGGTTCATTTTGAGAATTATTCTTGAATTAAGCTCTATAAATTATATGCTACAAAAATTGTTTGGAGATTTGATCCATGCAATGGAGTATATAATGACCTTGAATAAACGTTTTATAGAAATTATGAGTTTATAAAGAATGAGCTTAATTTTTTATATTAAAAGAGTTTTGATGTAAATGGTTTAAAAATGATCAAGTTTTCTTAATTAGTTAAGAGTTTGCATATTTTTAGACAAGCCATATTTAAACCTAAGTTTTGGAATGATATTTTGAAAGTTTAATTCATGTTTTAGAATTTGTGCGTTTAAACTCTGGGTTTGATATTAAAAAAATGAATTAAATCTAAATTTGGATAAATTTAGAATTTGAGAATCAAAAATTGGTTTGATTTTGAATTAAATTTCGTACATGCAAATATTTTCCTAAGAGCTTTATACCTTTAATTTTATGTTTTATAAAACAAAAGAAGAAAAATTTGAAATCATTGATTTAGTAGTAATTGATTAAGAAGCCAAGTAATAAATCAGTTTATCTGGAAAAGAAAGATTTGTTAATGAAATAATATGTAAAATGAGAATCCGATTCATTTGAATAAAGAAAGAATAAGCGTAGTAGAACTTCGAATTACTTAAATAGCAAAAAGGTAAGAAAAGTTAAGTTTGATCAAGAAAGTGATATTATGTTTCAATGTGTATCTGTTATGTGTTTCTATAGGTCACGCGCTATGATCCGTCTGATTTGTCTCTAGAGCTATCTGTGAGTAACAACCTTGTAAAGATATGTTGAATTATAAGTATTTTCTGACTTATAAAATGCTCTGTTTCTGAAATGCTATTTTCTGATTGATTGAATGATTGTCCTGTTTTATAAACTATACTCATGGCATCCTTAGCATATGCTTACTGTTACTGTTACAGAGATCTCTGTCAGTTCCAATTCTTAGAACTTTTGTTTACTGTATTAATGGCCATCATATACGCATGTTTGGTCTTCATAACCGCTTGTTCGGTCTTCATGACCGTCTGTATTGTTCTGCTATTGGATGTACCACGTATAACTACTACGCTTTTCGTATGAAATACGTATCTATTTCGCATATGATTCTGATTTTTTATTTTACTATTAAAATTGACCGATTTGGATTACAATAAGGACATCATTCATAACCTCTTTACATTGTTGTTATTCACTGGACTCTCACTCATTTTTTTTTATATATATGTAGGTGATCAAGCGCGTGACCAGGCCTAGAGCTTGTAACGCCCTCAAAATTTAGCCCATTAAATATAAAACATAACATACATTATTAAAAGAAAACATTATATTATTTCATTCATCAGAGTATTACGAAATAAAACATCAAAATAAATGCCCTACGGGCTTACATCTTGCCAAGCCAACACTTGGACACAATTCCATGAGTTCTAACTCAAAACAAATAAAGCCCTAGGCTTGAATGTTTACATAATTCAAATAAAACAAATAAAACATATAAAGCAAGTCTTCAAGTCCAAATCCTCACAAGCTAAGTCTTTGGAGGTAGTGAACCACCTGAACCTGAAAATGAAGTTCCCATATAGGGTGAGCCACAGCCCAGTAGAGGAATACTAAACCAAGCATAAGAATTAACTAAAGCAGTAGCACCCGATACATGGTTAACACAAGGTAATCAATTTAAAATTTTATGACACGAATGTCTACATTGTCTATGACACGTGGTCTATGACACAATACACCTTCCATTTATACAGACATGGCTCAGAACCTGGCCAAACAATTCAACAAGGATAACAGATCAGGTTGAACCTTTCTTATAACAAAATAAACACACATGCTGGTGTTATAACAATCTCAATCAAATCCACTTCCATACTTCCCTACTGATACACATGGTGGTGATGTATCATATCAACCACTAATAGAAATATTTCTATTATCAAAAGCACCCACTTATGTGATGCTACTGGAGTCCATCCCCTATCTCCTCCCAACAAATCCGGTTTAGAGGTCCATCCCCTATCTTCCCCTAAACCGTGGAGTTCATCCCCTATCTCCTCCAAAACCAAATGCATATGCAACATAATCAATACTTGACGTACACAACACATAATCAATACACGAATATTCTCAGATAATTCAACAACAAATAAATGACTCAATTTCGCTTATGCCTAAGCCGCATGCAAGGTCTACAACAATCAATGGCTATCCTCCACCGATAGCCCAAAACAATTATTTCTAAACAAGAAATAAATATAACGACACAATGAAATTTCATCATTCTCATAGGTAAGTATTTAAACTACCCAATTACATAGTTAAATCACTAAGTTTTCCCCAATCTCATGAATTAAACCCAATGTCACAATTTTTCCTTAAATTAATTATATAAATTAATCTATGACAAACCCTAAGGTTTCTCCCAAAATTCCCAAACTACCCCCACATACCAAAATACCACCACTTAGGATTAAAACGTATAAATGGAGTAGGAAATCCCTACCTCGAAGAAATAACTCAAAAGGAGGGAAGATGAAGACGATGCCCAAACTTCAAAGTGCTCCAAACCAACAATTGCTCAGATTAAATGAAAGCCCTCACTCTCCTCTATCTTATTTGTGAAGGAACTAGGGTAGAAATCCACTCTAGATAGATCAATCCTAGGAGAGAAGGTGAGTTGGGAGAGAGAGAACTCGTAACCTAGGGTTTCATAAACTGAAAGAGGCTGAAAAAATGATCTGAAACACGCTGCTGCGTATTTAAACAAAATAGGCTCGCTCGAGCGAAGACCCGGTCGCTCGAGCGACCAGACACAGAAAATCCTCGCTCGAGCCATGAAAGGCTCGCTCGAGCGAAGAACAAACAGTTCGCTCGAGCGAAGATAAGCTCGCTCGAGCTAGCGAACACTGCTCTCAGGTCAAGTACTGGACGCAATCCTCGCTCGAGCCAAGAAATGCTCGCTCGAGCGACGGACCAAAAACAAAAGCCTCGCTCGAGCGAAGAGAAGCTCGCTCGAGCGACCAGCGTAAAATCGACATCAACACTTGGTTTCTAAACCCAACCAACTCAGAATCAACCCGCCCAACAAATCCCATAACTCACAACTGAAGAAATAAAGGACAACATCCACAACAATATGACAACGGAATCCACGGAACATAAGTCCGGATACAATAATCAAATGGGAAAAGACCGGGGTCGCTATAACCTCCCCCTCTTAAAAGAATTTTGTCCCCGAAATTAAGCATAAGTTTGTAAAAACAGGTTTTTCTCAATTCCCAATGATATTATAAAACACTAAACAACGCTTGACCCAATACCGGTCACTTCATCTCTTATCAAGAGGCATCTCACAGTATGTATAAATCAACATATATTTTAACCTGCATCAATATAATGGATTATTCCTTTCAATGTTAACAATTTCCATATCATATTCAATTCCATGATATAAACAACATATTCAACATATAAATGTTATATTCTACTCCCATTATGAGGCAAGTTTCAAAATGTTAACATTAAATCAAAACATTCTCAATGTTTTCCAACTTAAGACATATATAAAATTCTCAAGTTCCGCAATATTATATAATCTAAGTACAAGATTACAAATCAATAAACAAATCCGGATATTTCTCACGGACTTCCAACTCACGTTCCCAAGTGGCTTCCTCCACTCCGTGATGCTTCCACAGAACTTTCACCAAAGGGATAGTCTTGCCACGCAAAACTTGATCCCGCCTATCCAAAACCCGTACCGGTCTCTCCTCATACGATACATCCTCATCAACAACTAAATCAGTCCAATCCAACACATGTGACGGATCTGGCTCATACTTCCGAAGCATACTCACATGAAACACGTCATGAACTCCGGATAATCATGGTGGCAAAGCTAAACGATAAGCAGCCTCGCCAATCCTCTCAAGGATCTCAAAAGGCCCAATAAACCGAGGGGACAACTTCCCGCTCTTCCCAAACCTCATCAAACCTCGTTTGGGTGATATCTTCAGAAAGACATGATCACCCACCTCAAACACCAAAGGTCTCCTCCTACGGTCAGCATAAGATTTCTGACGACTCTGGGCTGTAACGAGCCTCTTACGGATAAGCTCAACTTTCTCCGTCGTTTCCCTCACTAACTCCGGACCCAACAAAGGTGCATCACCCACCTCGGCCCAACAAACTGGAGATCTACACGGTCGGCCATACAAGGCCTCAAACGGTGCCATACCGATACTAGACTGAAAGCTGTTGTTGTAGGCAAACTCCACTAATGGTAAGTGCCTCTCCCACGACCCACTAAAGTCGAGAACACAACCCCGAAGCATACGTTCAAGGATGTCAATAGTACGCCGGATCGCCTGTCACCGAGGATGATAAGCCGTGCTAAAAGTCAACTTAGTGCCTAAAGCACTCGCAAACTCGCCACAACCTAGCAAGAAACGAGGATCTCTATCTCGAGACGATCACATCGGGACCCCGTGCAAGCTCACTATGACCCGGGTATATAAGTCGGCAAGATGATCTACCGAATCTCTAACACGATAGGAATGAAGTGCGCCGACTTCACAACCGGTCTATAACCACCCAAATAGCATCACTACCCCGCCGAGTCCTCTAAGACCCACAACGAAGTCCATAGTGACATGCTCTCACTTCCACTCTGCAATAGGCAAGGGTTGCAACAAACCCGCTGGCCTCTGATGCTCGGCCTTCACTTGCTGGCAAGTAAGGCACCTTGATACGAAAGCAGCCATATCTCTCTTCATACCCCGCCACCAAAACTGGCGACCCAAATCCCGATACATCTTAGTACCTCCTGGATGCACCGCAAGGCGCGAATGATGAAACTCTCGGAGTACTTCCTCTCTGCAAGACTCCGGCACAAACAGACGGTCTCGGTATCTCACACTCAGGTCGGGATACACCGTCAAACCCTTCTCAACCTTCCCACTGGAGATCTTCTCTCGGAGAGATTCTATCTCAAGGTCACCCCTCCGTGCCTCTAATACCCTAGTCACAAGTGTAGGCTGCACAACAACAGAAAACAAGGCCGCAGCCTCAACAGATTCACCTGTATAAATCGAACTCCCCAAGTGCACCCAACATCTCCTACTCGGATGGCTATACTAGCTACGCCACCAACAGATTTCGCTAAAGGCATCGGCCACAACATTGGCCTTTCCTGATGATAATGCAACTCAAAGTCATAATCCTCAATGAACTCCATCCACCTCCTCCGCCTCAAGTTCAAGTCTTTCTGTGAACAGATATTTCAGACTCTTATGATCGGAGAATACCTCAAATTTCTCACCATACGATAATGCCTCCAAATCTTCAAGGCAAATATTACACCGCTAACTCTAAGTCGTATGAGGGTAATTCTTCTCATGAATTTTCAACCGACGTGAGCCATAGGCAACCACTTTCCTCTTGCATCAACACACAACCTGCATCTCTCGTGAGGCGCCACAAGAACCGATAACCCAACCCTCTCCTAATAATCAAGACCGAGCGGTGGTCAATCTAACCTTCAACTCCTGAAATGACATTTCACAAGTCTCACTCCATACATATTTGACTCCCTTCCGAGTCAATCTAGTCAACGGTGAAGCTAACCTGGAGAAATTCTTCACAAATCGGCGATAGTACCCAGCTAATCCCGTAAAATCATGGATCTCAAACACACTCTTAGGCTGTGCCCAATCTTGCACTGCCTCAATCTTGGATGTATCAACAGATACCCCTTTCCCAAAAACCACGTGGCCTAAAAACTTCACCTCTTCTAGCCAGAATTCACACTTCCCAAACTTAGCATAAAGCTTATGGGCTCTAAGTAACTCAAGCACCATTCTCAAGTGTTCCTCGTGCTCCTCCCTCGAAGGTGAATAAATCAGAATGTCGTCCACGAAGACGACTACAAAACAATCTAAGAATTCCCGGAAGATCCGGTTCATCAAATCCATAAACACTGCCGGTGCATTGGTGAGCCCAAACGGCATCACCAGAAACTCATAGTGGCCATACCGCGTACGGAATGCCGTCTTCGGGATATCCTCCTCCCTGACTCTCAACTGATGATAACTTGATCTCAAGTCTATCTTAGAGAAACAACGAGAACCCTTTAACTGATCGAACAGATCATCTATACGAGGCATAGGGTACTTATTCTTAACCGTAGCCCGATTCAATTTCCGGTAATCTATACACAGTCTCAAAGCACCACCTTTCTTCTTAGCAAATAGGGCCGGTGCTCCCCACGGCGAAACACTAGGGCGAATGTAGCCCTTATCTAGTAACTCCTGGAGTTGAACCTTCAACTCAACCAACTTGGCTGGGGCAAAACGGTAAGGTGTCATAGAAATCGGCGTTTCGCACTAAATCAATAGAGAACTCAATCTCGATGAGGTGGCAAAATAACAAGATCCTCGAAAACGTCCGAATACTCACAAACCACCTCGCAATACAATTTGGGTCTCATCACACTCACTACTCTCAAAGCTAACAAGTAGACCACTAAGCTCACTCCGCCTCATGATCATACCCCGTGGCAAAACACTACCAACCCCGTCCCCGTAAAATGAAAACGTTCTCCGTTAATAGTACAACAAGTGACCCTCGACGGTAGTAATCAATAAATGCCCTAGATGACGATAACTACCCATACCCAAAATAACATCAAGCCCTTCATGGGCATAACCACAAAAGAAAAAGGGATTCTATGATCATCGACCTCTATATCACAACCCCTAACCCCTTGTTTCAAAATCAATTCACCCCCAAGAGGTGACACTACACAAATAGGAGATGCTAACGGTGCTAACTCCAACTCCAAAATAGATGCGAATGCAGCAGACACAAACGAATGAGATGCACTCAGACGATCAAAACACTAGCAATCAATTGCAAAACAAGAAGGTACCTCTCACAACCGACGGAGTTTGATAAGATCCTCAAGGTAATAAAGATACACGCCCAGACGACCTCGATCAACTCACCCTCGGAGCAGAAGATCACAGATGCATCGGGACGAAGCCCTCGATTGGCCCTCGAGGCTCGAATCGACGGAGCAGTAATGACTCGAAGTCGCCTCGAACCAGATGCACCAGACGTGCCACCCAATCGTGGGCAAAACCTCTTCATGTGCCCTGCTGATCAAGACTGAAAACAAGAGAGCTACTGCCTTCGCTCGACTCGCTCGAGATCGAGCCAAGAAGATGCTACTCTCAACTCCTCCTCTCGAGGACAAATCGAGACTTGTGGCCCAACCGACCACACTTGAAACAGTAATGTCTCGACCGCTTTTCCGTAACTAGCACTCGACCGGAAAAGTAGATCTAGAAAACTACTCGAGGTCAGCCGAGGAGTGAAACCCTCTTTTCTCGCCTCACTCGACCATCTTGACTCCTCTTGGAGCCTTTTCGCCTTTTCCCTCTTCCTCGTGATCATAGTCTCGGTATGGTCACAGATCAACCAAACGCCCAAAATCCCGAATCATAGACCCGACAACTCTCAAAGATGAGGCCACGCCTCAACTTCTTCTCAAACTCAATGCAACGGCGTTCTCGCCGCTACCAACTCAGTGCAAACTCGACAAACTAGTGAATGCAACCTCAAATTCGCCATCGATAAACTGTTTCGCTCAAGATGGCGAATCGATCTCTCAACTTCTCTGAACAATGGAGACAGTACTTCTCCCAAAAGCGCCAACAAAAGCCTTCCAAGTACCTCCAATACGACCCTTGGTGAACTTCCACCATTGACCAAGATCCCTTTCAAATTAAAAGATGCCAAGGTCACCTTCAGGTTCGCCTTCGATGCCTAGCATCTCAAACGCTGTTGTCCTGCTCGAGCCATTAAATGCGCCTTTAAGCGGCTCGCTAGGATCACCTAAAAACTCGTCCGTGAGACCTAAGAACTCTCTTCGTAAAAGAAGGTCCTCAGATTCCGCCACAACAACTCGAGCTCGATTCTGAGCCCTAAGAATGCCCACTTACTCCATAAAAGCTCGTGCTATCTCTTGGGCCAATGCGCCCACAACTCGTCACTGCTCGGCCACATTGGCTCGCCAACACCTCCTAAATCGCCGAATTTCTCCCAGATAGGCACTTCTCGCTCGCTTACCACGCCTACCACGACCTCGCCCTCGCCCCGACATCCTAATAAAGGAAACAAAGGCGTTAGCACTCTAAATAATATACCAAAACTATGACACTCAAGGCCCTAATACATTGGACAACAATAAATCACACCACGTAAGCACATAATCACATAAGCACCTACGAATTTCATTCTCGATAATGATAGTCCCGAAGCGACACTAAAGTTCCGATTGGATACAACATTGATCAAGTGCCTTTCCAACAAGACTATCAGAGACACAAGGGTCCAAACAACATCCTAGAGACTACATACCATACCCACATAGTCACATAAACATGTTATCATATAAGCATGTAATTATTACACTAAGTCTCTATCAAACGAGACGAACCCATTGTGATACTAATCACTTCCCACGCACTCCAAAGTATTCAACCCAGACGCCTCGATACCAAGTTGTAACGCCTCAAAATTTAGCCCATTAAATATAAAACATAACATACATTATTAAAAGAAAACATTATATTATTTCATTCATCGAGTATTACGAAATAAAACATCAAAATAAATGCCCTCTACGGGCTTACATCTTGCCAAGCCAACACTTGGACACAATTCCATGAGTTCTAACTCAAAACAAATAAAGCCCTAGGCTTGAATGTTTACATAATTCAAATAAAACAAATAAAACATATAAAGCAAGTCTTCAAGTCCAAATCCTTACAAGCTAAGTCTTTGGAGGTAGTGAACCACCTGAACCTGAAAATGAAGTTCCTATATAGGGTGAGCCACCAAAGAGAGGAATACTAAACCAAGCATAAGAATTAACTAAAGCAGTAGCACCCGATACATGGTTAACACAAGGTAATCAATTTAAAATTTTATGACACGAATGTCTACATTGTCTATGACACGTGGTCTATGACACAATACACCTTCAATTTTTATAGACATGGCTCTGAAACTGGGCAAAGAATTCAACAAGGATAACAGATCAGGTTGAACCTTTCTTATAACAAAATAAACACACATGCTAGTGTTATAACAATCTCAATCAAATCCACTTCCATACTTCCCTACCGATTACACATGGTGGTGATGTATCATATCAACAACTAATAGAAATATTTCTATTATCAATAAGCACCCACTTATGTGATGCTACTGGAGTCCATCCCCTATCTCCTCCCAACAAATCCGGTTTAGAGGTCCATCCCCTATCTTCCCCTAAACCGTGGAGTTCATCCCCTATCTCCTCCAAAACCAAATGCATATGCAACATAATCAATACTTGACGTACACAACACATAATCAATACACGAATATTCTGTATTAATTCAACAGTCAAATAAATGACTCAATTTCAGTTATACCTAAGCCGCATGCAAGGTCTACAACAATCAATGGCTATCCTCCACCGATAGCCCAAAACAATTATTTCTAAACAAGAAATAAATATAACGACACAATGAAATTTCATCATTCTCATAGGTAAGTATTTAAACTACCCAATTACATAGTTAAATCACTAAGTTTTCCCCAATCTCATGAATTAAACCCAATGTCACAATTTTTCCTTAAATTAATTATATAAATTAATCTATGACAAACCCTAAGGTTTCTCCCAAAATTCCCAAACTACCCCCACATACCAAAATACCACCACTTAGGATTAAAACGTATAAATGGAGTAGGAAATCCCTACCTCGAAGAAATAACTCAAAAGGAGGGAAGATGAAGACGATGCCCAAACTTCAAAGTGCTCCAAACCAACAATTGCTCAGATTAAATGAAAGCCCTCACTCTCCTCTATCTTATTTGTGAAGGAACTAGGGTAGAAATCCACTCTAGATAGATCAATCCTAGGAGAGAAGGTGAGTTGGGAGAGAGAACTCAGAACCTAGGGTTTCATAAACCAAAGAGGTGAAAAATGATCTCAAACACGCTGCCAGATTTAAACAAAATAGGCTCGCTCGGCGAAGACCCGTCGCCGAGCGACTGACCTGAAAATCCTCGCTCGAGCCATGAAAGGCTCGCTCGAGCGAAGAACAAACAGTTCGCCGAGCGAAGATAAGCTCGCCGAGCTAGCGAACACCGCTCGTGTCAAGTATCGACGCAATCCTCGCCGAGCTAAGAAATGCTCGCTCGAGCGACGGACCAAAAACAAAAGCCTCGCCGGCGAAGAGAAGCTCGCCGAGCGACTAGCTAAAATCGACATCAACACTTGGTTTCTTAACCCCACCAACTCAGAATCAACCTGCCCAACAAATCCCATAACTCACAACTGAAGAAATAAAGGACAACATCCACAACAATATGACAACGGAATCCACGGAACATAAGTCCGGATACAATAATCAAATGGGAAAAGACCGGGGTCGCTATAACCTCCCCCTCTTAAAAGAATTTTGTCCCCGAAATTAAGCATAAGTTTGTAAAAACAGGTTTTTCTCAATTCCCAATGATATTATAAAACACTAAACAACGCTTGACCCAATACCGGTCACTTCATCTCTTATCAAGAGGCATCTCACAGTATGTATAAATCAACATATATTTTAACCTGCATCAATATAATGGATTATCCCTTTCAATGTTAACAATTTCCATATCATATTCAATTCCATGATATAAACAACATATTCAACATATAAATGTTATATTCTACTCCCATTATGAGGCAAGTTTCAAAATGTTAACATTAAATCAAAACATTCTCAATGTTTTCCAACTTAAGACATATATAAAATTCTCAAGTTCCGCAATATTATATAATCTAAGTACAAGATTACAAATCAATAAACAAATCCGGATATTTCTCACGGACTTCCAACTCACGTTCCCAAGTGGCTTCCTCCACTCGTGATGCTTCCACAGAACTTTCACCAAAGGGATAGTCTTGCCACGCAAAACTTGATCCCGCCTATCCAAAACCCGCACGGTCTCTCCTCATACGATACATCCTCATCAACAACTAAATCACCCAATCCAACACATGTGACGGATCTGGCTCATACTCAAGCATACTCACATGAAACACGCCATGAACTCCGGATAATCTGCGGTGGCAAAGCTAAACGATAAGCGATTTCGCCAATCCTCTCAAGGATCTCAAAAGGCCCAATAAACCGAGGGACAACTTCCGCTCTTCCCAAACCTCATCAAACCTCGTTTGGGTGATATCTTCAGAAAGACATGATCACCCACCTCAAACACCAAAGGTCTCCTCCTACGGTCAGCATAAGATTTCTGACGACTCTGGGCTGTAACGAGCCTCTTACGGATAAGCTCAACTTTCTCCGTCGTTTCCCTCACTAACTCCGGACCCAACAAAGGTGCATCACCCACCTCGGCCCAACAAACTGGAGATCTACGATTCGGCCATACAAGGCCTCAAACGGTGCCATACCGATACTAGACTGAAAGCTGTTGTTGTAGGCAAACTCCACTAATGGTAAGTGCCTCTCCCACGACCCACTAAAGTCGAGAACACAACCCCGAAGCATATCCTCAAGGATCTGAATAGTACGCTCGGACTGCCCGTCAGTCTGAGGATGATAAGCCGTGCTAAAAGTCAACTTAGTGCCTAAAGCACTCTGCAAACTCTGCCACAACCTAGCAGTAAAACGAGGATCTCTATCTGAGACGATCGTCACTGGGACCCCGTGCAACCTCACTATGTCCCGGATATATAAGTCGGCAAGATGATCTACCGAATCTCTAACACGCATAGGAATGAAGTGCGCTGACTTCGTCAACCGGTCTACAACCACCCAAATAGCATCACTACCCCGCTGAGTCCTCGGAAGACCCACAACGAAGTCCATAGTGACATGCTCCCACTTCCACTCGGCAATAGGCAAGGGTTGCAACAAACCCGCTGGCCTCTGATGCTCGGCCTTCACTTGCTGACAAGTAAGGCACTTAGATACGAAAGTTGCCATATCTCTCTTCATACCCCGCCACCAAAACTAGCGACCCAAATCCCGATACATCTTAGTGCCTCCCGGATGCACCGCAAGGCACGAATGATGAAACTCTCGGAGTACCTCCTCTCGGCAAGACTCCGGCACAAACAAACGGTCTCGGTATCTCACACTCAGGTCGGGATACACCGCTAAACCCTTCTCAACCTTCCCACTGGAAATTTTCTCTCGGAGAGATTCTATCTCAAGATCACCCCTCTGAGCCTCTAACACTCGAGTCACAAGTGTAGGCTGCGCAACAACAGAAAACAAGGCCGCAGCCTCAACAGATTCACCCAGAAGCAAATCGAACTCCCCAAGTGCACCCAACATCTCCTACTCTCGGATGGCTATACTAGCTACGTCACCAACAGATTTCCTGCTAAAGGCATCGGCCACAACATTGGCCTTTCCCGGATGATAATGCAACTCAAAGTCATAATCCTCAATGAACTCCATCCACCTCCTCTGCCTCAAGTTCAAGTCTTTCTGTGTGAACAGATATTTCAGACTCTTATGATCGGAGAATACCTCAAATTTCTCACCATACAGATAATGCCTCCAAATCTTCAAGGCAAATATTACAGCTGCTAACTCTAAGTCGTGCGTAGGGTAATTCTTCTCATGAATTTTCAACTGACGTGAGCCATAGGCAACCACTTTCCCCTCTTGCATCAACACACAACCTGCATCTCCCGTGAGGCGTCACAGTAAACTGCATAACCCAACCCTCTCTCCGGAATAATCAAGACCGGAGCGGTGGTCAATCTAACCTTCAACTCCTGAAATGACTTTTCACAAGTCTCACTCCATACAAATTTGACTCCCTTCCGAGTCAATCTAGTCAACGGTGAAGCTAACCTGGAGAAATTCTTCACAAATCGGCGATAGTACCCAGCTAATCCCAGAAAACTGCGGATCTCAAACACACTCTTAGGCTGTGCCCAATCTTGCACTGCCTCAATCTTGGATGTATCAACAGATACCCCTTTCCCAAAAACCACGTGGCCTAAAAACTTCACCTCTTCTAGCCAGAATTCACACTTCCCAAACTTAGCATAAAGCTTATGGGCTCTAAGTAACTCAAGCACCATTCTCAAGTGTTCCTCGTGCTCCTCCCTCGAAGGTGAATAAATCAGAATGTCGTCCACGAAGACGACTACAAAACAATCTAAGAATTCCCGGAAGATCCGGTTCATCAAATCCATAAACACTGCCGGTGCATTGGTGAGCCCAAACGGCATCACCAGAAACTCATAGTGGCCATACGTCACAGAATTAATGTCTTCGGGATATCCTCCTCCCTGACTCTCAACTGATGATAACTTGATCTCAAGTCTATCTTAGAGAAACAACGAGAACCCTTTAACTGATCGAACAGATCATCTATACGAGGCATAGGGTACTTATTCTTAACCGTAGCCCGATTCAATTTCCGGTAATCTATACACAGTCTCAAAGCACCACCTTTCTTCTTAGCAAATAGGGCCGGTGCTCCCCACGGCGAAACACTAGGGCGAATGTAGCCCTTATCTAGTAACTCCTGGAGTTGAACCTTCAACTCAACCAACTCGGCTGGGGCAAAACGGTAAGGTGTCATAGAAATCGGCGCCGTGCCGGGCACTAAATCAATAGAGAACTCAATCTCTCGATGAGGTGGCAAAATAACAAGATCCTCGGGAAAAACGTCCGAATACTCACAAACCACCCTCGGCAATACAATTTGGGTCTCATCACACTCACTACTCTCAAAGCTAACAAGTAGACCACTAAGCTCACTCTGTCCTCGCGGATCATACCCCGGTGGCAAAACACTACCAACCCTGTCCCCCAGAAAATGAAAACGTTCTCCGTTAATAGTACAACAAGTGACCCTCTGACGGTAGCAATCAATAAATGCCCGGTATGACGATAACCAGTCCATACCCAAAATAACATCGAAGCCCTTCATGGGCATAACCACAAAAGAAAAAGGGATTCTATGATCATCGACCTCTATATCACAACCCCTAACCCCTTGTTTCAAAATCAATTCACCCCCAAGAGGTGACACTACACAAATAGGAGATGCTAACGGTGCTAACTCCAACTCCAAAATAGATGCGAATGCAGCAGACACAAACGAATGAGATGCACTCGTATCGATCAAAACACTAGCAACTGAATTGCAAAACAAGAAGGTACCTCTCACAACCGACGGAGCCGGTACAAGATCCTGCAGTAAGATACACGCCGCCAGACGACCTCGATCAACTCGCTCACCCCTCGAGCAGAAGATCACTGCAGATCGTGACGAAGAAGCCTCGATTGGCCCTCGAGGCTCGAATCGACGGAGCAGCGGTGACTCTGAGTCTGCCTCGAACCAGATGCACCAGACGTGCCACCCAACTGTGGGCAAAACCTCTTCATGTGCCCCGGTTGACCGCACTGAAAACAAGAGAGCGGCTGGCCTCTGCCCTGACTCTGGCTCTGAGATCGAGCCGAAGAAGATGCTACTCTCTGAACTCCTCCCCTCTGAGGACAAACTGGAGACTTGTGGCCCAACTGACCACACTTGAAACAGGTAATGTCTCTCGATCGCCTTTCCCGTAACTAGCACTCTAGACCTTTGGAAAAGTAGATCTAGAAAAACTACTCTGAGGCTGCTGAGGAGTGAAACCCCTCTGTCTTCTGCCCTCACTCTGACCATCTTGACTCCTCTTGGAGCCTTTCTGCCTTTCCCCCTCTTCCTGCATCATAGTCTCGGTATGGGCTGCCGCATCAACCAAACGCCCAAAATCCCGAATCATAGACCCGACAACTCTCAGCATGAGGCCACGCCTCAACTTCTTCTCAAACTCAATGCAGGCGTTCCTCGCCGCTACCAACTCAGTGCAAACTCGACAAACTAGTGAATCTGACCTCAAATTCGGCCATCGATAAACTGTTACGCTCAAGATGGCGAATCGATCTCTCAACTTCTCTGAGCAATTGGAGACAGTACTTCTCTGAAAGCGTCAACAAAAGCCTTCCAAGTACCTCCAATACGACCCTTGGTGAACTTCCACCATTGACCAAGATCCTTTCAAAAAAAGATGCCAAGGTCACCTTCGGTTCTCGTCTTCGATGCCTAGCATCTCAAACGTTTTTGTCTGCATTCGAGCCATTAAATGCGCTTTTAAGCGGCTCGCTAGGATCACCTAAAAACTCGTCCGGGTGAGACCGAAGAACTCTCTCTTGTAAAAGAAGGTCCTCAGATTCGCCACAACAACCTGAGCCTGATTCTGAGCCCTAAGAATGCCCACTTACTCCCTAAAAGCTCCTGCTATCTCTTGGGCCAAAGCGCCCACAACCTGCTGTCCTACTGGCTCGGCCACATTGGCCTGGCCAACACCCTCCTAAACTGCCGAAATTTCCTCCGGTATAGGCACTTCCTGCCTGGCCTGCCTACCACGCCTACCACGACCTCGTCCTCGTCCTGACATCCTAATAAAGGAAACAAAGGCGTTAGCACTCTAAATAATATACCAAAACTATGACACTCGCGTCCTAATACATTGGACAACAATAAATCACACCACGTAAGCACATAATCACATAAGCACCTACGAATTTCATTCCTGGATAATGATAGTCCCGATGCGTCACTAAAGTTCCGATTGGAAACAACATTGATCAAGTGCCTTTCCAACAAGACTTTCAGAGACTCAAGGGTCCAATCAACATCCTAGAAACTACATTCCATACCCACATAGTCACATAAACATGTTATCATATAAGCATGTAATTATTACACTAAGTCTCTATCAAACGAGACGAACCCATTGTGATACTAATCACTTCCCACGTACCCAAAGTATTCGAACCCGGTACGCTCTGATACCAAGTTGTAACGCCCTCAAAATTTAGCCCATTAAATATAAAACATAACATACATTATTAAAAGAAAACATTATATTATTTCATTCATCAGAGTATTACGAAATAAAACATCAAAATAAATGCCCTACGGGCTTACATCTTGCCAAGCCAACACTTGGACACAATTCCATGAGTTCTAACTCAAAACAAATAAAGCCCTAGGCTTGAATGTTTACATAATTCAAATAAAACAAATAAAACATATAAAGCAAGTCTTCAAGTCCAAATCCTCACAAGCTAAGTCTTTGGAGGTAGTGAACCACCTGAACCTGAAAATGAAGTTCCCATATAGGGTGAGCCACAGCCCAGTAGAGGAATACTAAACCAAGCATAAGAATTAACTAAAGCAGTAGCACCCGATACATGGTTAACACAAGGTAATCAATTTAAAATTTTATGACACGAATGTCTACATTGTCTATGACACGTGGTCTATGACACAATACACCTTCCATTTATATAGACATGGCTCAGAACCTGGCCAAAGAATTCAACAAGGATAACAGATCAGGTTGAACCTTTCTTATAACAAAATAAACACACATGCTAGTGTTATAACAATCTCAATCAAATCCACTTCCATACTTCCCTACCGATTACACATGGTGGTGATGTATCATATCAACAACTAATAGAAATATTTCTATTATCAATAAGCACCCACTTATGTGATGCTACTGGAGTCCATCCCCTATCTCCTCCCAACAAATCCGGTTTAGAGGTCCATCCCCTATCTTCCCCTAAACCGTGGAGTTCATCCCCTATCTCCTCCAAAACCAAATGCATATGCAACATAATCAATACTTGACGTACACAACACATAATCAATACACGAATATTCTGTATTAATTCAACAGTCAAATAAATGACTCAATTTCAGTTATACCTAAGCCGCATGCAAGGTCTACAACAATCAATGGCTATCCTCCACCGATAGCCCAAAACAATTATTTCTAAACAAGAAATAAATATAACGACACAATGAAATTTCATCATTCTCATAGGTAAGTATTTAAACTACCCAATTACATAGTTAAATCACTAAGTTTTCCCCAATCTCATGAATTAAACCCAATGTCACAATTTTTCCTTAAATTAATTATATAAATTAATCTATGACAAACCCTAAGGTTTCTCCCAAAATTCCCAAACTACCCCCACATACCAAAATACCACCACTTAGGATTAAAACGTATAAATGGAGTAGGAAATCCCTACCTCGAAGAAATAACTCAAAAAGAGGGAAGATGAAGACGATGCCCAAACTTCAAAGTGCTCCAAACCAACAATTGCTCAGATTAAATGAAAGCCCTCACTCTCCTCTATCTTATTTGTGAAGGAACTAGGGTAGAAATCCACTCTAGATAGATCAATCCTAGGAGAGAAGGTGAGTTGGGAGAGAGAGAACTCGTAACCTAGGGTTTCATAAACTGAAAGAGGCTGAAAATATGATCTGAAACACGCTGCTGCGTATTTAAACAAAATAGGCTCGCTCGAGCGAAGACCCGGTCGCTCGAGCGACCAGACACAGAAAATCCTCGCTCGAGCCATGAAAGGCTCGCTCGAGCGAAGAACAAACAGTTCGCTCGAGCGAAGATAAGCTCGCTCGAGCTAGCGAACACTGCTCTCAGGTCAAGTACTGGACGCAATCCTCGCTCGAGCCAAGAAATGCTCGCTCGAGCGACGGACCAAAAACAAAAGCCTCGCCGAAGAAGAGAAGCTCGCCGAGCGACCAGTAAATCGACATCAACACTTGGTTTCTAAACCCAACCAACTCAGAATCAACCTGCCCAACAAATCCCATAACTCACAACTGAAGAAATAAAGGACAACATCCACAACAATATGACAACGGAATCCACGGAACATAAGTCCGGATACAATAATCAAATGGGAAAAGACCGGGGTCGCTATAGAGCTTCTGCCTAGACTCTGTCTTGTCAGCCAACCTATGTACCTCCCGTGGAGGTTCCGAATATATCAAGTGCCAAGACTATGTGATTAAAGTTTAAGTTTTTGGTTATTCTGTATATAGGGCTAAGTCCTTTTTGTCTCATCTATATATGTGATGATGCAGGACTGATGTGATAATATATGTATATAAAAAGTTTAAATATTTTCTGTCTCATTTAAATCTGCACAGCTCAATGGACAATGTATGTTTGTATTTTGCTTCCGCTATCCCCTAATATTATGTATCTTTTTAAGAGGCCTTTGGTAATCTTAGGATTATTAGCCGGTCATGATGCTAAACCTATAGGAGCGGATTTGGGTCGTGACACTCATTCTTCTGAATTGTTGTCTTTTTAGTTCTATAAGCTTTCATTGTTGACACACTTACAACAAAATCCTCTTTGATAGTTTCCTGAAACTCATTCAGTTTCAATGTTAGGGTGGTCCTAAATTTGTGGATATACTTCTTTGCCAACCAAGGACTAGTAATTTGTCTATTCTTGTAAGTTCTAGAGCAAGAGTGTTTAGGTTGATATGTTTTTATCTACAAAGTGTTCTCTCCAGTCATCTTGGATGTATACAGTCTCCATTCACACCCAACACTACAATTCACTTAAACCTTCCATTTTTCACTTTTAGTAAACTTCACATCATACCCCCCTTTTACTACATATTCCTTGACAGCATCTTTGAACTCATTTGCATTATTAAACAACATTCCTAGTTTGAATTCAATGTTCTGCATATCAACCTCATATCTAAATTCAGGGTACTTAGGCTTGTTGTTATTATCCTCATCATTAGAGCTTGTAAGAGCCTGTAAGGGTAACCAGTTCTTCCTCAGATGAATCTCTATCATTCACTTCACACTCATGATAATCTTTAAGCCCTTCTTCATTGACATCTCTCTCAACATTACTATTAAACATTGTGATGATCAGGTGTCCTATTCGTTTCATTTTCCCTTGTTTAACCTTGGAATTGTCTCGTTGGGGTATCGGTTTAACTTAGGACTTGTTAATTGTTGGGTTTATTGTGTTTAGGAGTTTTCCGCAAGGTTTTGTTTGTATTTATTCCGGTACAGAATTTTTCTTGTTTCGAAGGGTGCACGATCGAGTCCGGAGTGTCGGGAGTCGAACTGGAAAAATTCTGGACTGGAGGACAGCGCCGCATATGTGGGGCCTTGGGCCACACGTGCGGGATAGGCCCGCACATGCGGGGGATAAGGTCATACGTGCGGGGAAGTGTGAGCTTTGGAAGATTGCACACTGCATTATATGTAGGTGCGGAGGGGGAGGTGCGGAAGGTGCCACACGTACAGGGATCAGAGTCGTACGTGCGGGAGGCACACTCTACACGTGCGGGGGCAAATGCCGGACGTGCGGACGAGCTAAAGTTCGTGAAGCTCTATTTTTCTTCTCTTTTTGGGCTGTGTGTATCACTTTTCTTATATCACTCTCTCACTAAAAATACACTACTCTCCCTTCTCTCTACATTTCATACACCAAAACCCTTCAAACTCTTGATCTTCTTGGATTCATTGCATCTTCAACCCAAGTTCCTTTATCAAGGTTGAAAAGCTCCTCTAGAGCTACATTGTGTACGGTAGAGATTGGGTTTTGGCGCCATCAATTTCTAGGGTTCATCTCCTTTTCTCCTTCAAAGCTTGAGGTAGAGAATTACTTAGAGTTATATATATGTTTTTGCAAGTTTTTGGTTGATTTTGAGAGTTCTCCTTTGTTTATTTGAAAATTGGTTTTGGGTTCAATAAATTGATGGCCATGTAAGAAGAAATCCATCTTTAGTTCTTTTTAAAGATTTTCTTGAAGTGTTGAACCACATGGGTTAGGATTGATGTATTTAGTGAGGTTTTGTAAATTGATGAGGAAATGTTGGGGTTTTTGTGAAAAACCTAGAAATTGGGGGTTTTGGGAAAATGTGGGGATTAATGAATTTTTCTTAATTTAAATGAAAGAATGAGTGATAATTTTATATTGTTGTTGCAAATATGATAACTTCTTGATGTATAGGGGGTTTCGGAGACCATACTTGAAATTGTTGTTAAATGCATATACACATGTAGTAATGAATTGACACATTGTTGAGTTCCATGAATTATGAGAATTGTGATTTGAAAAGGTTGCTACGCGTTGTTAGACTTAATTAAACATGTGGCATTTTGTGAATTAATATTGAAGGGAGGAAAAATGGGAATTTTGGTTAACTTTGTGTTGTTGTTGAGATACTTAAAGATGAGAATTGTTATGAAGCATTGTTAATTATTGCATTACATCCTCTTTCAATTAATAATTATACATTTTGAATTGAGTTTGGAACGTTTACATTGAGAAAATGATATTTTGAAATGGGAATTATCGAAATGTTTTGGGAAAAATACGTTGGTAAGTCCGGATAGGAGGTGTAGATGAAATGGATTAAGTTGGCCTGAGTGTCCGGGGTAAAAGACCAAAAACACGCGCAGAGGAGGTACCACTTCCTTTCTGGTTAGCAACTGGTAAAGGCATGTAAATGAAATCCTCTTTTAATTGGCATTGCATGGTATTTGCATTTATGGGAAATCTTGCATAAATGTATATACTTTATTAAAGATTCTCTATTGGGCTTTATGCTCACCCCTATAGAATTTTGGTGCAAGAAAAGATGTAGTGATCCCGCCGAGTTGAGGGCGTAGACACATTTTGTGAAGAGTAAATGACTCTCTTTTTGTTGTGATTTATTTTGCTAGCCAAGGGCTATAAATGTATGGGTTCACGAAACCATTTTTGTGTAACCGGACTTAAGCCTTGGAAATTGTAAGCCCATGAGGGCATTTTATTATTTTTGAGATTTGATATTCTACATGTTATAGATTCATGTATTTTTATACCATTGAAGGTAAAATTCGCATGTGGGACTTTTGTACAAACCTTATTGATTAATGGTGTAAAGGTTGGAGTTTTGCTATTATTCCTTAATGGATGTTGGTTAATGTACCTAATTTGTGTTGGGTTATTTCAGGCCGTTACAAACATAATGTCATCAAGATTAAGATCATCATCATCACTACTATCTGAGAAATCCCTATCTGATGGGTCATCATTGCCATCACTATTACTATTTGAGTCCTCTTCACATTGATCATTGTTATAATTTCCATCATTTTCCACATCCTTAACAGGCACATCAGTAAGGAATAACACAGGATGAGCAATATCTACATTATGTGGCTTATGATGCTCAATAAACAATTCTAAGGTATTTGTATTTTCCAAATAAGAAAACATTTCTATAATATCATAATCATTAGCCAACACTCTTAACCCTAAAACCAAATCTTTGTTAGGAATCCTATAAAAAATATGCTTGCAATAAAAAACACTCAACCCTTTCAACATGCACCTAATCTCTAGGACAGATAATTTATCAACATCAACTGCATCAAATACATCCACATTACCCCCAACATAACTCCTTTCATCATTTTCAATAAAATATCCACTATGATGTATAAGAACTTTAACAAAAGTTGCCATTGCTGCATCCATAAATAAACAATAACAATAACAATAACTATGGGTCCATTTGCAAAACAAAACATATTAAAAAAAAAAATCTCCTCATATAAAGCAACTTGGCCCACATATCTCTATCTATGGAGACAAAATATGGCAAAAAGGCAAGCACACAATGTCATAAAAAAATAATGGAGACCCTGGGACCACAATATGTTCAATGATACAGAGGTGTGCATACATTCGGAGACAAAAGCAATAAACAAGAAGTGTGCACTGACAATGGAGAGAAAAACAATGTCATAAACGAATGGAGAGAAAAAAAATGTCAACAATGGAGACAAAAAGAATGTCAACAATGGAGAGAAAAAAATCAGAAAACCTATATAAAACAACCAAACACCAATCCATTTCTTACCTCTATCTCAGAGTCCAAAACTTTTTGGAAAATCAACTATGAACTACTTGTCTTCCTTCGCTGCGTGGCTTCAATCGCGGGTTGAATCACCAATCACACCAAGTGAGTTGCATGGATGATGCCCTAAATCGCAGTAGGGAGTGTCTTTTGCCTTAAATCGTGAATATTAGGGCTTTGTTGTACAATTTTGGAGCCTAAATCATTTTTTTGTTAACTAATAGAGACGAAGATGGACGAAGGGATCGGATTGAAACACGAGTGGAATGATGGGGAATAAATTGTCGAAATTGGAAACCTGGGGTTTAAATTGAAAAATGCGCTAAATCCTGAGATTTTTTTTGTAATTAACCCAAAAAATTGTGACATTTTGTGATTAAAAAAATAAGACATCTTATGATTTATGTTACGAGCTTTTGTAAAAAAATTACGAAGAGCATATGATATGATATACACTTTTTTAAGAGTATACAGCAACTTATGTGTTGTAATATTTTGAATATTTTTATTGACGAAAAGTAATGTAAGAGCACCCTTTAATGTTGACTTTCCTTTTTAATTTTCTATTGAAATTTATGATTTAAATATAATTTTAATTACATCATTTGAGCATTTCTGTTTGGGAACTTCAAAATAAGCCATATTTGTTTTTTGGAATTTTTTTGTTTTTAATGACTTTTTTTTTTCGAAATGATGTCAAATTTTTTTTTTTTTTAACCTTTTCAGTTTGTCTTGTGTACATGAATCAAAAAGTATAAATAAATAAATAAAAACTAAAAATTAAAAAATTAAAATTTAAAAGTTTTGGTTTGTCTTGTCGAGTAGATTTTAGAAGCCTAATATGTTTTTTAAAACTTTTTAAATTTTTTTTATTAAAAACGAAAATAAGCCAACAAAATAACCAAAAAAAAAAAAAAAAAAAACCCAAAATCACTAACACATAAAATTAAATTAAATTTCATTTCATTTGAGTTTGGTAGGGCCATTTTAGGACCAATCTTGGTGATTCAAACTGTTCAATTTTTAAGATTTGTTGAGTAGAATATTTATGAAAAAATTAAGATGATCGGATATCGTTAGTCATATGTTTAACTCATTTATATTACAAAAAATAGATTCGATTATATTGTTTTTTTATATAAATATTCTACTAAACAATTTCTAAAATGTTAATAGTTATCAGTCTCAAAATAGATCCATCCAAGCCATCCCTAATATACTTATATCATGGTGACCATGGTCATACACTAGGCGAATCACCCAAGCTGTCTCCTAGCGAACCATCTAAGCTGCCCTGGCGCACCACCACCTAAGCCGCCCTTGTGGTCCACCACTCAAGTCACCTTCCTTGGCACACTTCTTAAGCCGCCTCCTTGGAGCACCACCCAAGCCGCTCTCTTGGCGTATCACCACCTAAGTCGCTCCCTTGGCACACCACCCAATCCACCCTCCTTAGCGCATCACCTAAGCCGTTCCCTTGGTGCAATTCCTAAACCGCCCTTAGCGCATATGGTTCCTTTCCTAATCGCTTCTTGGCGTACTCTTTCATCTGTTGTTATCACTATTCAACACCATGTCATAAGTTGCGTATGTGCCACATTTGATGTTTCAACACCCGTTCTTCTTTTACAATGGTCCAATACAACCATAAACTGTCTTCCCCACATTCACTCCTTTAACTCCGACCGTGTTCCTACAACGGTTCGACATTACCTTCGTTAGCTCCGGCCTTATTCCTATAACAGTCTGAGACGATCATAAATTATCTTCCGGCATTAACTCCAACTACTCCTCCAACAGTCCAGCACGACCATAAACTGTCTTCTAGTATTATTATTATTATTTTATTTTCTTTACTGTCTCTTTCCAAACTCCAGTTGGTCTCTTTACAACCATCTTAAGTTTGAGGGAAGTTATTGATGAATATGATATATATATTATATTCATTATATATATTAGATGCTATAATTAGATTTTATCATATTAAGATATTTCTATTTGTGTCCACTCTTACCTTACTTATATATAAACCTCTTCATTATATTATAAGATGTATAATATTAAATATACACATAGGCCTAGTTTGGAAAGACTAAATAAATGCACTTTTTGACTTTTTATGAAATATGAGTTGAGTTTGAGTTGGGTTTGAAGTGATGTATTAAAGAGGTGATGTGACTTAAATAGGATAATGACTTTTTGACTTTTTATCTTTTTTCAATCTTCCCAAACTAGGCCATAATAGAATATTATTTTTCGTAAAAATTGTAACATTGAGAATCCGAACCCTTTCATTTTTATCACGTAAGAATAAGGTTTTGATACTACATCACGTAAGAATAAGGTTTTGATACTACGATGGATCGAATTTGCTTTGCTTTACTCGATGACCCAGAATCGAATCAGATTTTTTGAAAATACAAAAAAATTTGAAATGGAATCAATGAACCATGTGTAAATCTGACACTTTCAGGCATCAAGCAAAAAAAATAAAAGTTCAGCTCATTACTCGAGTTTAAAATCTTGTTATTTATCTTTTCTGATTTTTAATTCCAATTGACAAGTACCGCTTTTAAGAATAAACTATTTATCTTTATAACATTATAATAAAAAAATTATATAATTATGATTATTTAATGAATTTTTTTTTTTAATAAATCTCATTCGTAAAATTTATGCTTCATTTAATCTTTTTTTTTTTTTAACATTTTATTAGGTACTATTTGGTGTAATATGACCACATCACTTTTTTAACTTCCTACGCTTGTTTTTATTTGAAAATTAATATATAATAAAAAAATAACAATGATTTCTTATTCTATGGATAAAATCTATTCCTTATTTTATAGAGAAAATTTTTTCTTATTTTAAGGAAAAAAATCTCTTCGTTATTCTACAGAAAAAATCTCTCACATTTTCAAAATCCTAAATTGTCTATCTTCTAAAAATTTCTCACTAAATATTGATATGAACTTTTACATTACAAATGTATGCTGATAAGTAACATCTTCTCATGAAATCATATACAATGTTACATAAGTGTAAGAACATTAACATTCGTTGCTACTACCTATTTGGGAAGATAGTAAAAAGTTACTTTTTGATTTTTAACTTATTTTGAGTCACATCACCCCTCTATTTTTTTACATATTTTTTTCAAAAAAAGACAAAAAAAAGACCAAAAAAAAAAAAAGGGTCAAAAAACTAGCTTTTAACCAATTTTCTAAAACAACCCAATATTTGTGACCAAAATAACGCATTGTTGTTTGTGCTAGTATGACTACTTGTACAACTAACTTTTGAAAAAACAAAACATATACAAAAATACAATGTGAATATTCACAATAAATAACAAACATACAAATAATCTTTAAAAAACATACTCATATCAAAATACAATATGAATATTCACAGTTTACAATTAATATACAACTACCCTTGAAAAACTAAACTTATACTAATTTGAACAATCACACTGCAGTGTGAAAATAAAAGTGAAAATTGACTATTTCGATTGTTCAATAGTAACAGAAACAATTGTTCAACCAATAAGCATAGTAACAAAAGTAACAAACATACAGCTAACCTTTTAAAAAATAAAATTCATATCAAAATACAATGTGAATGTTCATAGTTTACAATTAACATATAACTAGTCTTAAAAATAACTAAACTTATACTAATATGAACATTCACACGGCAATGTGAAAATACAAAACAAAATTAAAAATAAAAAAAAAATCGACTATTTTGATTGTTCAAAGACAAAAAAAATGATTATTCAACCAACAAGTATAGTAACAACAAATTATCAAACAATATATAAAATCATCAAATAGTTTATATATATTAACGCACTTTTTTAGGAAAAAAAAAATTATATATAATCAACTCCAACATAATATCGGTGAATAAACTACACAATATCGGTGGCTACACAAACCAACAAAGAGACTACGACTTATGTATAACAATGGCAAAAAAACAATTGTTCATACTCGGTTTATCATCATCTCTATTGCGAATTCATCATTATCTTTATTATTGGTCTACATGTACAATTAATATTCTCTTTCAAACATTCTTCTATGACATGACCTTATTATAAAATAATGGTGGAGGAAGATCTTTGATCAAATGAATCCCTCATATTAAGGCAAATAAAATACGAAGAATAATAATCTTCTATATTTATATACAGTATTTTATATATATTATAAATGAAAATATCTAATAATAATTTACTATCTCCTAAATATATGGTATATAATATATATATATATATTACAATAAAAGTTTATAAGGGTAAAATAGTCCATATAATACTTTTAATATGGGAAGAAAGACTTATTGAAATATAAGTTGAAACGTATGAGATTAGGTGGAACATAAGAATACTTTGTGAACTATTGGACTATTAGTCCTCTAAAGGAGATTTATAAATAAATCTCCCTAATTGGGTTATAATTTTTTTTATAAATAATTTACACAAAAGCCAAAAAATAAACAAAACAAATCAGTGAAAGGCAGTGAGTATTTTAATCCTGTAAGAGTCCAGTTCTTAATGACAGTTATGTTGTGTTTTAGACTATAAATTTAGATAACGGTTGGAAAGAAGAAAAAAAATTATATTTCATTCACATTATGACATTGCCCTTATTCATTTATTTATCAATTCTATCAAAATTCATAATTTAAATATAATTTTTTTAAAAAAAATCATTAAATAATGAGTCTTTCTCATTCAGTGATGTGGTAATATTGTAAAGTACTATCGGAATCAACAGATTTCATGACAGCGCACCTCGTGCTAAAAGTGTGGTAGATGGGGTCATAACAATTGATGGATTTTGTAGATATAATAATAGTTGTGAATTTTATTATTAATTTTCATATCTTTGGAGATCTCTTGCATGTTAAAGTCGGATCACTCCACTAATTGTTCACGTGCATGTTAAGTGTTCATTTAGTAACTTGAATTTTTTAATAATTTTTTGATTTTTTAATTTTTTTGAAAAAAATTAGTGTTTTGAAATTAATTTTTTAATTGAATAGGTAGAGTTGTGACAAAAAGTAATTGATTGATATGAATGATACGACCTTTTTATTTAATTATTTTTGCTTTTTAGTTTTTTTTCTTTTTGAACTTTTTCAGCATAAAAAAAAAAATCACAAACCAAAGGGGTTTAATAATATTTTCATAATAATTTGTGAACTAAAAAAATGTGTATATCTCAGGCAAAATGAGACTCATATGGGATATGAAATTATTAACTCACTTGTATGTTTACTCTCATCCTATCTTCTGCTTTGGATTGTGTTTTTTTGTCTTTTATTTTTTATCTTAATATATCTTACGTTTATTAACCTTCCATTTTAATGGTATGACATAAAAGAAGTAAAAACAGATGATAGTACAAGAAATAGTTATTGAGTCAGTTCAACTTCGCATATGTTTGCGTTCATCTAATAACAATGCACCACATGTTTTATTGACAAAAATGTATAGATCAAATTTTATAAGATAAAATAGATAATAAGACAAATTGTCGCGAGAGACACCAACTTAGCAAATACTTCTTCTGCCCCATTTTGTTAGTCCTTTATGAAAGTTTGACTTTTTTTTAGGAGACATTCAATTATTACATTTAAATTCAAATTTTAAAATATTTATTTAAAAAATGTTCTTTTGTTTTTAACTTTTAAGATGATTATAGCCACTTTATGAGGAACAATTTTGAAAAATTAAAAACTTTTTTCTTTGACATTTTAAATAGAATTAATATTTAGGGACATTTCAAAAATAAAAAGACTAGCAAAATGGGTCGGAATGAACAATTGTTTTGTCTAATAGAAAGACCACATTATAAATCCTATTGATGATATGGATATGTTAAACTAGACGTTTTGACAAACTGATAAAAAGTCACCTTTTTTGTTAAAGCTATAAAAAAGTCAAAAAATCAATTTTTTACTATCTTCCTAAAATACCGCTTACAAAATAACTCGCCTAACAAATTTTGTCAATATGTTTGTGACACATAAAATGAGATAGAAAAGTGGGAAGGGAAAGAGGACTGCGGGCCTATTTCTTTTTCTTTTTTTTTTTTTTGTGGTTATATTAAAGAGTGAAAATTTCACAACATAATTTAATAATTATAGCCAATTTAAGATACTGACATGTTAAAGGAATTTTGTGTCAGTAGCTGAGATTATCTATAATTTTGAGTTGTGAAAGATGGTTCTTGTTGGTCTAGATCTGGATTTGAGAGATATTTGGACCTATTTATATATTATTCACACAAAAAATTAAGTCAATTCAATAATTATAATATATTTATTTTATCATGTTTATCTTAAAAAATGAGTAGTCTATTTTTTTAAAATATGGAATTATCGTTAATTTTTTTAAAGACAAATACTATAATTATTGGGGCGACTTAATTTTTGTATGGATTATATACGTGAAAATTTTTTAAAAATAAACAAATTGTATCATCAAACTAGAACAAGTGGTAGGCCTCAGAAGCCAGAAGAATGTCTCTTAAGTCCGAATTGGAGAATCCTCTCCTTTCTCAAAAATAATTTTTGAATTTTCAATTTAATTTTTATTTTTAATATTTTTTTATTATTTTGATAATTTTTTATTTTTATTTTTTGGCCGCATATAATTTCAATATAATTTAAAAGTAAAATATTTATTAAGAAATCTTTAACAAATATAAAAATATACTGAATTTTTATATACATATATTTATATTTTTTTTGTTATTCAGTAAATTTTTAATTTTTTTAATAAGTTATATAATTTTTAAGGGCATTTAAATCAAGTAAATTTAAAATGTAAAAAATATTCATTAAAATATTCATTAAAAACAAATATAATTTCAAAAATTATTTTTAAAACCGCAAAAACCACGTATCCAAAAAAAAAAAAAAAAAAAAAAACCTCGAAAGCCACACACGTGTATATATTCTTTTTTCCCATCATAATCTAATGATGGAACCTCAAAACATTAGATATCACTGTACGATCGATCGTGCGGCTGAGATCATCCAAATAAAGCAGCTTTAGAAAAGTGAACATAAAGCACGTAAAAAAAGTTCAAATAAAATAAGGAGCAATTTGGAAAGTTTGTAAGAAGTTAATTGTAACATTTTATTCTATTTTAGATCACATAATTTTTTATATTTTTATACATAAAAAAATAAAAAATTAATTTTTAACTAATTTTTCAAATCACTCCAAAATATCATCTTATTCGTTTTATGTTTGCTATATTTTTATTTTGATCTTTAAATTGTTTTCTTTCTATTTTACTTTTTTAATTTTTTAAATTAATTTTTATTAAAAATTAAATAGAAAATAACATATTAACAGTTACGTAACATAAAAACATTTTATTATGTCATTGTTTTGGAAGTTGACTATTATAGTTGGCTTTTTAATTTTTTAAACTATTTTAACCTGACAAAAAAAAGTTATATTTGAGAAGTTGTTTGAATTTTTTTTAAAATTTATTTGATGATTGTAAGAAGAAAAAAAAAAGTGAAATAATTATGATTTAGATGTGGCATTTGAAAAATTCTATTTACACACTACTCATTTTCTCAATACCCACCATTTATTCTTTTTTTTTATTATAATTTTATCCCTCAATTAAATTACCTTTTTAGACATACACACCACATTCAGTCATCACCACTATCTATCTCCGATGGCTCTGGTTCCAATTCTAGCTCCAACTCCGGCTCCTGCACTCCCCAACCTCCATCTTCTTCAACTTCTTCTCTCAGTCTCCATCGCTAACCTCCTATCTCTCTTCTTTTTCTACAATTTGCACTATGCCTCCCATCGCTACTACAACTCGTGTTGTCCCTCCCGCAATCACTAATTGCAACTCCCATCTCTTCCTCCATCATCCATTTTTGGCTCATCGTCTATCTTTATCTTTTTCTTCATCATCTAGATCTGGAAAACCCTAAAGTTCACTCCTCTCTCTCTTTCTCTCTGCGATGGAGGAGGTTAGGATGCAAAAAGGTTGTGTCGTGATGGAGAGGTAGGGAAGATGGATCGTAATGACGGGGGTAAGGATGAGGTTGTTCACGATAGCAATGGAGGAGCGAGGTTGTTCACAATGACGAGATAAAGGCATACAACGATAGATGGATGGGCGACGAAACGGGAAATGCACGATTAGACTGGAGAGAGAAGTTGGTATTGGCTGCGGCGACGAAGGCTTGGGAGAAAGGGTTAATGGCACTAGTAAGAGGGTAGGAAGTCCATGGAAGAGGAAAATGGATGGCTACCGCCGAACGACAGTGGTTGCTGTAGTGGTAAGGGTTGGGGTTTTACTAGAGATAAGAAGGATAGTTTGGTATTATTTGAAAAAATTGTAGTGTGTATTGAGACAAAATCAAAACTTTAATTTTGAGTGTGGTGTGAACTAAGCAAAAAGAAAGTCATGGTGTGTACTAAGATAATTAGTGGTGTAAATAAAATTATCCTTGACATTTTGTCTTATCAACTATTTTAGTCTATTTTATCTTTGTTGACTATTTTGGCCTCTAAAGTTCTTCCCAAATACCCTTTAATATAATTCACATCTCTAACATAAACTTAAACTATAATATAATAATATATTATTTATGTTATGTAATAGTTATTATGACATTTTTTGTTTAATTTTGAACAAAAATTAACTTTATGAATAAATTGAAAAAAACTTGAAATATAAAAGGCCAAAATGAGAAAAAAAAAAAAAATTAAAGGTCAAAATAAGAAAGTGATTAAACATAAAGGGGTAAAGTGTAATTTACCCAATCAAATATTGAGCCCCAACAACAAAATAAAAACAAAGCAAGGCTCTGTTTGGTTTAGTTTTTTAAAAGAATTTTGAGTATTGAGTTGCATTTTGAAAGAGAAGTTGTTGAAAATTAAAAAATTGTTTGGTTATGAGTTTTAAAAGTGATTTTTGAATGATTTATAATTTTTTTATTTTCATTTTTTGTAGTTGAATAGATGTGTGTGAGAGAAAATTTAATTAATTGATGTATGAGATGTGAGAGAAAGTGAGAGTAGAGAAAAAAGTAATTGATTGAGTTATTAATATTAAAAAAAAAAAAAAAAAAAAAGAGAAGAGAGAGAAAAAATAATTTTAAAAATTAATAAATCAAACATATATTTTTAAATTTTTTTTAATTTAAATATTAATTTAAAAACTAAACGAACAGTGCGAAGACTCCGTTCATTTAGATTTTGAAATGAATTTTGAGTTTTGAATTGTATTTTAAAAGATGAATTGTTGAAAAGAATTTTAAAAGTTGAAAAATTGTTTGATTATGAGTTTTGAAAATAATTTTTAGATAATTTGTAATTTTTTTTAATTTCTTTAGTTAAATAGATGGGTGAGAAAAGATTTAATTGATAGATTGATATATAAAAAGTGAGAGAACGAGAGAAAAGAAAAAAGAAAAAAAAATAATTAATTTATTAATAATAAAACAAAGAGAAAAAATTTAATTTTAAAAATTAATTAACCAAACCAACTTTTCAATTTTTTTCATTTAAATCATATTTTAAAAATCAAACTAAACACTCCCCAAGTCAAGTCCACCGCTCGTTTTGTTTTAATGCTCTTCTCCAAGTTTTTTTCCATGTCAAGTCCGCCACGCGTTTTGTTTTTAATGCTCTTCTCCAAGTCTTTTTCCAAGTCAAGTCCGCCACTCGTCTGCTCTATTTGTTTGTTTTAAAGCTCTTCTCTGCATCTCCACTTCCAATGCTGATTTTTTTTCGCGCCTATTTAAACCGCCAAACCCTAGTCTCCATTCGAAACCTCCTCCAATCAATCTACAAATTTCTCTTCTCTCGCTTCCTCCCAATGACCACCACCAGCAACAACCAGTCCTCCGCCGATCCTCCGCCGTTCGATCCGTCGAAGCCGGCGATTCCAGTCTCCTTTCCGATCAAAACCCTAGACGACCTCGAGTCAAGGTCGTATTTCGATTCGTTTCACTTCCCATTCAACAAAGCCTCGGTGGCTCTGCAGTCTAGATTGGCTGATCGGCCAAGAATTCTGGTTTGTCATGACATGGCTGGAGGGTATACAGATGATAAGTGGGTTCAAGGAGGGACTAATTCAGATGCGTATGCGATATGGCACTGGTATTTGATCGATGTTTTCGTCTACTTTTCGCATTATTTGGTTACTATCCCGCCTCCGTGTTGGACTAATACCGCGCACAAGCATGGTGTCAAGGTATGGTGATTGAATTATATTCATAACACATGTTTTGTATTTTAGCATAATTGAGTGAATTGAAGTTGAAATTGGTTTTAAAAAAAATTGGCTAGGCTGTTGTGTAGGTCGGATTCACTTTCTTATTGATAGGTTTAAAGGGATAAGGGAAGGAGCTTGTGAATTTATGAACTTCTTATTGGAATTTGAGTAGTTGACATTGAAATTTGGTTTTCCATAACCAACAAACAAGACTACAGAGACACAGAACCAATAACATAAAACAATCTTGGCTATATATATTATATGGTGGAGCTTATCATAATTTTACAGGGGTTGGTTTTGTGGTGGGTTTTGTGTCCATAGACTTGTTGGGGGACAGCTCCTCTCCGGTCCATGATCGGACTGGAGACGTCCAGTTCAGTCCACATTGAGCCCATTTAGACAATCTAAACTGTTAATCTTGTGGGGCTCATTGAGAACATTATTCATACCAAAAATCAAGTCAATTTGACATCGGTAGCCACTTGATTGGATCATATTTGTCTTATAAAATAGACGGACTTTTTTTAAGACAAATGTGATCCAATTAATTGGCTATCGATATCTGATCAACTTGATTTTGATATGGATAAAGTTCACGATGAGCTACACAAGATGAGCGGTTTGGATTGTTAAGATGGACCCAATGCGGGCCCACAAGATGAACAGTCTGATTATGGACTACTTTTTTCAAGACAAATGCAATCCAATGAAGTGGTTATCGATATTCGATCGACCTGATTTTGGTATGAATAATGTTCTTGACGAGCTCCACAAGATGAACGGTTTGGATCGTCAAGATGGGCCCGGCCCACAAGATGAATAGTCTGATCATGGAGTGGAGATGAGCTGCTCCCGATATATTGTGATAGTCAGGATTGTTTTCTGTGGTTGATTCTGTGTCTTTATCCTTGTTGATTTCATAAATGTGAGTACTATTGCATCCAATCTACTCAAGGGAGTGAACTTATGTTCCGTAGTTATATTGTTATGATTTGCTTCAAAGTTGTTTTTAATTTATAAGTTAAAATTGTTTTTATGGGGAAATTGAAACTTAGTTAACTTGATACCTGAAGTGCATGTTATGCATCTACAAAGCCTTTAAATTTTTATGATGTCCCATGGATTAGGAGATATGAGATGTGCCATGATATTCTGAAGTTGGGATAAAATTGACAATATCAAACTGGGAAGAACAATGTACAAGGGATGTGTTTTACCGAATATCATAAAATAAATTATTTGATGTAACCTTAGTGTAGACACCTGATTTAGTTCCACTACAAGATTTGGATACCTCCATGATATTCCCGATGACGAAGAAAGAAACAGAATTATTCCTTCGAGAGTGTGATTGAGGAAGGCTTGTGCAAAACTTTTGAACTCTGTCAAACCAATTCAGACCATCCCAAAATCAAAACAGAGAGTTTGTCCCTAAAAAACAGACCATCAATAGGCTGTTGACATGCGCTTGTAGACAAGAATTTAATGGTGCTCTCTATACTGCAAAAAAGTAACAAGTACAAATCTATCCCAGAGTGGTGCGCACTAGAGGGCCATATGGCGCGGGAGGTGTTGATGTGGCATGTGCTGCTTTGACTTTTCCTGCACTGTCTTTGCACCTTTATCAACTGCACTTGACCAATCCAGGCAAAAAGTTGTCTAATGGCCTTATGCTTGTTTTTGGACCTCTTAGCCTATAAATAAGGGATTATTCAACCATGTAAAGGGGGGGAACATAGAGAGAGAAGTTTGTCACTCTGGAGCTAATCTTGATGAGAGAAAGATTCTAGCTCTTTGTTTGTAGCCTCTATTCTTACATTCTATATCACCTATAAAACCAATATCCATAACCAAACATGTATCACTTTGCGTAGAGTTTCCTAAAGATGATCATTCACAACTGAGGGAATTTCATTGGAGGAACAAGGCCGGGAGCTTTGTATTTTTCAAATCACGCTAGTGACTTTTTATTTTTTACTCATATTTTTTGCATTTTTTACATTTCATAAAAATAGGTTTTAATGGTGCATTTTTTATAAAGAAATGTGAGTAGTTTTTGTGCTACAGCCTACAGTGGCGTTGCCCCCGAAACCCTGCCTAGGGGAACCCCCCAGCAGCCATTATTTACGGGCCCTCTAGGCTCAACTCCTCGTATGAGTTAAATATATGTTTAAAATGATATGTTATATCATATATTTAGGATTGTTTTCTTGCTTTTCATAAATTTTGTACATTTAAAATAGAGCATGTATTTCTTATAATAAAAGACCATCGTGTCGCCATGAGAATGCATGTCAGTGTTATCTTTTGATCACTTTGTAATTTATGGAAAGTTAGGCCTTAAGTCATTGCATGTGCAGTCTCTTTTCTTAAACTCACTATTTTGTACATATATTTGTTGTTGTTAGCTATTTTTCTGCACCCCCGGTTGCCTTCAGGATGCCGTTGGTCCATTTGTGGAAATGGCCGCCTCAAAAACCCCGTGTCCACACTTAGCTTGATGAAGCAATTTAGACAATTCAAATACTACTTTACTTTTTCCACATTGCACAGCTGTGAACTTTTCAGAGTCAAGTTAAGGTAATTAAGTGTTAAAATCTACCTAATCAAGCTGACCTTTGAAGGAATTGATTTACATGAAGTGATTATCAATGTTTTAAGGATAAAGACCAAAAAGGGTAATTATAAATTTTCTGGTCACTACTTTGCTTATGCTCTGAAGGGAATTTTTGAGCGGCCCTATAACCACATATGTGACAACAGGCAGATGGCTGAAAATTGAAAATTCTCCAAAATTTGGGACGGGGCAGTTACCCCCACTTGAATCCTCACTTGGATCTGCCTATGGCTTATGTAAATATAACAGACACACAAATTAACTCAGCAGATGATGAGAAGACACATTAGTACTGATTCAAAGAAAATATAAGTGATAAAGCATTCCAATTTCTTTTTCTTTTGTTTCTTTTTTAATTGATGAGGATTTACTAGTCATTCAGAATGCACAGAATAGTGGGTTATGATTCAATGTTCTACAGTCTTGTTTGGTTATAAAGAATCCACTGAAGAAGTTATTGTTGCACATAATGTTTCTGTTTCTTCCCATGGAACATAAGGTATTGGGGACTTTCATCACAGAATGGGATGATGGGAGGGTTAATGCCAACAAACTGCTAGCAACGAAGGAGTCTGCCCACATGTATGCTGAGCTCTTGACTGAACTAGCTACTGCTTTGGGATTTGATGGGTGGCTGGTAAAGTCTTCTTTGCTTTCCTTTTTTCTGCAACATAGCCACTGCCATCTTTTGGTTCCTCTTTATTCTCTCGTGGAGTTCACATTCTTTATGTTCACACCCTACGTATTTGTTTGATAGCTTATTTTTATGAACTTGTTGATGTATTTTGTAGTCTATGCAGACCTGAAAATCCGTTGTCATGAGATGATCTAAAAATTTGACTGCATGGTCTGGCTTGGTTAAATTTTCCGATTTGAAGCATGTAAAAAAAAATACAAAACAAAAACAAAACAAAACAAAACAAAACTCTAGGGATGACTGAAAAAGTTCCATGGTTCGCAGAGAAAAATCTAAATTCCGTTTTAGTGCTTTTGACAAGAAACATAAAAAAAGGGTTAAATCTGAAATCTTTTCCTTCTATTAAAATGGTTCCCATGAAGGACTTTTTGTTTACTTTTTCATCATTGACCTTGAATCTGTCTGTAGATAAATATGGAGGTCAATTTGGATGTAGGGCGAATCCCCAATCTAAAAGAATTTATCATCCATTTAACTACAACAATGCACTCCTCAGTGCCTGGATCTTTAGTTATATGGTAAGTCATATGAGATGATACGTTGTCCGCAAGTACTAATGATTTTGTCTTATTGAAACATAGATAACTTATCAATTCTGTCTTTTATTATTGACTATTCAGGTATGATAGTGTTACCGTTGATGGCAAACTTAGCTGGCAAGATCAACTGAATGACAGTAATAAACCATTCTTTGATATATGTGATGGAATATTTGTAAATTATACATGGCAGGTATTGCATTATTTCTTTGCTCTTGTTCAGAATTTTTATTTTGTGGTCCGAATGTTGTCATATTTTTTTTTTTCCCCTGCAGGAAGACTATCCAAAACTTTCAGCTGCTGTTGCTGGTAACAGAAAGTTTGATGTTTACATGGGCATTGATGTTTTTGGGAGGAACACTTATGGTGGTGGACAATGGGATGTAAGTGTAACATTCAGTCCTGCTATGTGTTTGACATCTTGCATTATGCTCTAGATATTTTATATTACTGTTGGAAAATGGTATGCAAACAGAACTTTTATAAATCTCGTCCAGAATGATGTGGCAGTGGCATTTTCTATATCATAGGAATTCTGTTTGTATACTCGTTACTTTTTGAAACTGTAGATCAAAGTGGTTAGTCCACAGCATCCTGACTTGGTTTACAGTTCGTCGGAATTATCCACTAATTGAGTTCATTCAGCGCATGTGTGTTTAATTTCTACCTAGTTGCAAATATGTTATTGCTTAAACAGAGTACTACACAAATATCTGTTTCATTCAACGAATCAGCTCGTAGTACTACACAAATATCTGTTTCATTCAAAGAATCAGCTCGTAGTGTATCTTGTTAAAAAATTTATCTGGTAGATGAATTTGAGTTTGTGTAGATGTTTAGATGTTGTCAGACGTCATCTTGACTTCCATATGTGCATATTCTTGTAGAGGGAAGAAAGAATGTAACAAATGAATAATTAGGGCATGATAGTTGTGTCAAGTTTTTTCACTTATAGGAGTAGGCTTGTATCATGATTAACTGCTGGCGGATCCCTTTTCTTTTCCATAAATGTTTGGTGCCTCTTTGGTTATACCTTCACTGATTCTCATCACTTCCTCTGCTTGGTCTCTTCTACTAAGTTATTCAATACAGTTTAGCATTTTATGGCATTTGTTACCTAATAAAGCCACGAAGTTTTCAGTATATCTTGGGGATGGAAAGTTTTCTTTCTGATAAGTATGTTTTTCATTTTGACTATTCAAAATAAGCTCAAGGATGGTTAAAGAGAATTCTGCAATAGTAGTTTAGGTTTGTAGAGGATAAGAATGCAACATATAAGGTTTCTCCTGGTAAGTCAGTGTATCTTACACCTTAGTGTGACGTAAGAATTTTGAGAACTGTGTTTTTTTTTTTTTTTTTTTAATATTTCTGTGAGAGGAGGTTAGCATTTCTCTGGTCATTTGTTTCATTTTGTGTAACGTACGATTTATTTCAAGGTTACATTTTATTTGCCTTCTTGGTGACATTATTGTCATATATAGGCACGTGTTTTAAGGAAAATAAGGAAGTAATTATACATTGATTAGTGGTCAAGAGTCTTTTTAGATTGAAAGGGTAAAAGATTTGTCCCCATCAGCTTTTATGGAGAAATAGGAAATGGTATGGACTTCTTCAATTATAGACAATGAAGCATGTGCTAGGCACAAGTGACAGTCCACCAATTGGGAGAAACAGATTAACGGGAAGAGAGAGGTCGTGACCTGGAGCAATGGCAAGGGCTATCTGCTCCAAGCATTGCCGTGCAATTTTGATTAACAAAAAAGTGGGGGAAGCTGCTGGCTACGTACATACTACCTCTCTCATACTTTGTTGTAAGTGGGACTCTCGTGCAATGGGTATGAGCTTTTTTAGGTTCATGGGAGCAGAGGGAGGAGGGTAGGAATTACGTAAACTAACTAACCTAAAAAAAGTTTTTGAGTCTTACAATTATGCCCTCCTTGAAATATCATGCAAAAGAAGTGGCATTATCAGAACCAGCAATGGTCATTGCCTCCCCTACTTTGCATAGTAGAGTTTTCTACTTACACTGGAAAGCAGGGTATGGTCTATTAGATCTCCTCCTGTGGAAAATGTTGTTACCTTAATTTTGGTAAATTATTAGGTAGTTTTGATTATGTCTTTCAAATTCGAACGGTCGAAGATTTTTTGGTTATAACTCTTTGATGTCTCGGTTGGAGAAAAATTCAGATATATGCTAAAGAAGGATGATACTGTTAAATCACCAGTCCCAAAAACTTGAGATGTTAGAAAAAGGGTCCAACAATGCATATCAAGCCCTCCAACAGCCTCCCTCAAGTGCAACCTGTATCTTGCACATGCAATTGCAATCATCTGAACATAGAAATAGAATGCAGATGGGAAACTAATGCTAACGGAGGGACTTGAATCCAGGACCTCCTTGATCACCAGAAATCCTAAAAATTTAAGTTTTTAGGGAAGGGACCCAACAATGCATGTCAAGCACTCCAACAGATAGATTAGCTACCATAATTATGGACAAATTTGGTGGGTGTGTGGTGGTCCTAATTTTTCAAATAAGACAAACTTCACTCTTATGACACCATCTTAAGTCAGTCAATTTATATGGCGGTGTGTGTGCTAGAAGGAACTGTTTTTTAACTGTTTCTTATTTGAATGGTGAAATAATTTCTTAGATGCCACATAGTTGTAATAATTTCTTAGATGCCACATAGTTATACTAACCTTTGCACCTCAGACCAATGTTGCACTTGATGTACTAAAGAAAGATGATGTGTCAGCTGCAATATTTGCTCCTGGGTGGGTCTATGAGACTAAACAACCACCTGATTTTCAGACTGCTCAGAACCGGTAATAAACTCATTCTTGTTGCAATATATGTATTATGTGACATGTATATTATTATATAATATTGCTGGATAACAGATCTACAAATGTGAAGCAGCATCTTTTGTGTAGTCTTTGTGTTGTGGAACTCTCATGTTGTCTACCCTGCCTATTTCAAAACATGGCACCAACTTGAACACATTTGAATGCTTCATATATCTTAATCAATTAAATGGTATTGGAATGTGATTAACTCATTGTGCATAATGTATTGATGGTTTATGTTTTTTAAAGGCTGATAAATTTAAAACCACTTTCACAAGATGGTGCAATAGATGAACACTGTAATTTGAAAGTTAAAATTTTTTATCTTCTTCAAATGTTCTGTATTTTGTATATCTAGCTTTCAATGTTATCATCACAATAAAGTTTATGCTCTCATCTCCAAACTCTGATTTTACCATATTAATTACCTTTCTATCTCAGTAATACTAATAGGTTTTCTTAATCCATTTGCATTAAGCTTTGAAAATATGAAATGTAGTAGCACTCTTGGCCTTGAAAAGGCAACACTGAAAATTATATATTTTTAGCCTCTACTTGTGCAATTTCAGCTTTTCAATTATCGCAAGTTCTTTCTGTGTTATCAGTGTAACTTCTACATGTTATGATTAGAATTCTGTACCTGACAAATCTTTCTGGTCATGTTAATTGTTTGATGACCTTCATTTGTCGTATGTTTTTGATTTGCAGTTGGTGGGCGCTTATTGAGAAATCATGGGGAATAGTACAAAATTACCCCCAAGTGCTACCGTTCTACTCAAATTTTGATCAGGTTGAAACTTTATCGATATCTTCATTTCTTTTGACTTTCTTTCTCCTTCAGCCTTCTTCTTCTTCTTCCCTGTTTAAGGAATGGAGCATATGAAAGCTTTTATGGTGAATGATTATTAAAGGAACACGTAATTAAGATTCCTTTCATTCATATTTTAACTTAAAAAATTAAAAGTCATTTATTGTTGGCTAAGTTATATGGATTCCTCGTTAAACAGCATGCACTTTTACAGTGAATTTTCTTTGGCATCCACTAGTGATCATCTAAATATGTAGTGTCATTCACTTCAGCATGACAAAGTAGGGTCAATCTCATCATGCATATAAAATATTATCTTGGTTTGGTCATTTCAACCATGGACTGAATTCTTAGTATGATATATGTGATTAAAATGGTAAAAAGCTCATTCAATTACACATACTTGCCACACTTGTCCTAAGGTCAATCTCATTCATTTATTGTCCTATGGCAAGATAGAAGTGGTCACTGCAGGTTGCTTGAAAGAAAAACGGAGAGAACCAGGCTGCAAGCAATGTACAGTATACGTATAAATGTCATTTTTTGTTTGTTTAAATTGTGCAGGGTCGTGGTTACCATATATCTGTAGATGGAGGGCAAGTATCAAGTGGTTCTTGGAACAACATATCCTCCCAAAGCTTTCAGGTTTGTGCTTAATTGAATTGTTTTTTTCTTCCTTCTTCTCTATTGTTTTAGGCTAGTCAATTCTGTCATAAGAGATGCAATTAGGCCTCAATTTTCTTTTTATTTGTTTATGGCTTTAACTTTTCTTCTGAATTTAATCAAGGTTTCAACACCAACACTATATACTCAAAAAACTTAAGTGAAACCATGGTTCTGCAGTGATTGTTTGACTTAATTTTTATCACGATACTTTCACAATGGCTTCCTTAAAATTTTGTTTACTAAAGCAGTTGTGAAGAGCTTTAACTTGTGTTAGTGTAATGAAAATGTGTGTGGTTTCCATTTGATTACCGTTTTCAAAGCATGTGTGCTAGCAATGTGTGTGTGAGAGAGAGAGAGAACTAACATTTAGAAATGTTTAGCAAATAAGATCCTCACTTGAATTATACTTCCATACTGTTTCTTGGTTCATCAAGATGGATGGACTAAAATTATGTGTAATCTAGCTTCATCTTAGAACTGATTGTGCATCACTTATAATTGTTCTTCTAGTTATACTTAGGAGGCATTTGGTGAGCATTGCATTTATGGAATAGAACATTGATGATAACCTGCACTAACCACCTGCATTTCATACATTGGAAGCATTCCAATTCAAATTTTGGCAACAAAAAAAGCTTCTTTACTTGAATAGTTACCCAATTATGAAGGACAATAGTTGATACTGTCAAGAGATATGAAATACTGTAAAAATGGCCACATCATGTCACTAATTTTTGGCTAATCTCTCTTTTGAATTCCATATCCTTGATGCTCTGTCTCTCTTCCTTCTCTTCTGCACAAGCAAGCTTTTTATGCCAATTACATGTAATTGTTTTCTTTTTTGGTTTTATTATTTCTAGTAGTTTTTTCTCAGTACTGATCTGTTTTTTTTCTCTTTAAGTTTCATCAAGAAATGTATACCGTTTTTGGTATTCTTCTTCATTTCTCATTTCTGAATAATTTGAAAATGAAAACAATAAAAACTTTGAAACTGCATCCATTTTGGATCATTTATTTTTAATGCACCCAGACTTTTGAAAATGCACAAAAAATCCTCTTTCAAGTTTCCGAAGAAATTCAGTGTATTTGGTTTCAGTTTTCTAGAAATTGAGTTTTTTGGTTTTTTTTTTTTGGGCTAATTACCGACACCCCTGAGGTTTGACTAAAATATGGATTCCCCTTGAGGTTTGAGAAATTACATCCCGTCCCTTGAGGTTTATATTTATATAATAAATTACCCCCTGAAGTTTATATTTTCATAACAAAGTATCCCCTCATTTGTTATGTAAATATAAACCTCATGGGGCAATTTGTAATCTCCCAAATCTCTAGGGGAATCCGTATTCTAGTCAAACCTCGAAAGGGTGTTGGTAATTTGCCCCTTTTTTTTTTAGTGAATATTTTTAAAATTTTAAGCAATTTTTTTACTTTTAGATGCACTTTACTTAGATGTATCTAAATAGTAAAATATTTGTGAAAAAATATTTTTAAAAATTAATAAATACACAAAAATATGAAAAATATATTGAATTTTTGTATTTTTTTTTTTTTTGGTATTTAGTGAATTTTTTAAAGATTTTTTTCACAAATATTATACTTTTTAAGTGTATTTATGTTAGGTGTGTTTAAAAATTAAAAAAATTGCTTAAAATATTAAAAAAATTCATTGAAAACAAAAAAATATGAAAAATAAAAAAGTAGAATTTTTTGAAAAGTGTTTTGAAACTAAAACCAAATAAGCTGATTATTACTGAAGACATTGTCAAAAAAAATATTAAAAAATGATCTGGCCAATGTGTTTTTGGTCATTGTCAGTTTTCTCTGTTTCCAGAATAGAAATAGTTTTAGAAATTGATTTTAAATTGCCCTTCAGGGCTTTTACAGTAGTAATATAAGGTTAGTGATTTCAATAAGGACAATATGAGAACAAATCAATATTATTGAGTTGAAGTAGAAAAGATGTAAATGTGAAATCTGAATCCTGTATTGAAGGTTTGAAGCTAGCAATTTGATAATAGTATTACAGTGAAAAGAAAATGGCTATTTTCATTTGCTTTTCCTCTGTTCTGTGCATGTGTGGGAGAAATATAATTGAATCAATTGGCAAATATATCGTGATATGCTTGTGTGTGCAATGGTGTGGTGTTAAGTTTAGTTTTTAATAGAATATGTTGTTATCAGTTTTATTTATGTTTGCCTTTAGAGCATGTCATCTTTTTCCTCTAATTTATACTTGATTCATCACAGCCTTTCCTTGAGTTTTTTGAAGATCCACCTTCCGAATCAATTGAAGTCTTTGTTGAGTAAGTTCTATAACTCATATATATGTTCTACTCTTTGAAATATAAGTCCATCACACTGTGATGTGGTCACTTGTGGAAAAGTAGATGCTATGAATCAACTACTGTCCATGAAAATTTTTTCACATGCTTAAATTTAACAATGAAGCTTCAGCATTCCGTTCTTTTCTCTTGATCATTTTGAAGAAGGAAAATTCTACTTTTCCATCAGGATCAAAAGTGATTTTTGATACACCTTATATTGCGCAGTTAGCCTAACCTTCAGACATTCTATGAAACAATCACTACTTGGGCCTAGAATCACTTCCTGCACGAATCCTTATAATGTTGATTCTTTGTGACTTCTTTTGGACCTAAGCATGATGAGTCTTTGTAGTGATCAAGCTTTTTGATATCTCTCCCAGCTACATGACCTATTTAGTACATTATTTGTTCTCAAAATTCTCCATTTTACATTAATTTATTTATACAGTTTTAGTTAGATATCAAACATTTTTCTATCTGTTGAATTGAGTATGTATTTTCGATTGATAGTCGTAGGGAAGCATCTTATAGTGGAGGAAGCAGCATCACATTTAAGGGAACTCTGCAAGGCACATATTTCACAAGAAGGCTGTTTCAGGGAGATCTTCTTTTTGGGGATTTACCAGTCCACTTCACATATTCTGTAAGCCATCTCATTTGTCAATTAAACTTGCAAAGACAATCTGAGACCTGATTTATATTGTTGTCCTACCTTTTTCTGATTAATTATAAATTGATTGACAAATGCCCAAAGTTATATGAACATTATGCTGTACAAGCCTTTGGGGACCAAGTTTTGAATGTGTCATGTGCATGGTTGGTGGGGAATGAGGAGGCCCACTGTTGCTCAAAACCCAAACTTCTCAATTGATTATAAATATTTAAGCCAGTTTGTTAGAATCATTAGGATAACACAAAACATCTGAAATGTAAAATTATATGATTACAATCACAACCCAAGTTCAATCCACTAGGTTGCCATAGTTGGATCAATGGTAGGTCCATTTCCAAGCTATTTCTATGTGAACTCTGATATAGTTGTGTCCAAATTGATTTGAGAAACATAATCAGTTGAATTGGACTGAAGTAATTTTAAGCATTTTATTCTGGAGTGGAACCTTCGGAAAGTCTTGTGAGAAAATGGATTCATTTGATTTGATTATGTTTAGAATAAGGTTTTACAAAGCGGCCACAACCGTTATGTAATACCGTTACGTAATGGTTGTAGTGGTTAACGTCACCCGTTACGGCCGCTATAGCGGTGGGACAAAAATTCACATGAGTAACGGTTGTTTTGGTTTTACATAATGGCCGTAGCAGTACCGTAACGGCTGTAACGATCCATTAGACACTGCTACATCTTTTTACAATATTCTGAATAGTTTCATTTTCCCAAAAATAAAAATAAAAGCTTACAAAAAAAAACAAAACAAGTACTCAAGTGATCAAAGTCCAAAGAAAAAATCTTGTATAAATTTTTTTTCATTATAATTTTTTTTATTTAATTTATGACACAATTTTTATTTTATAATCCTTTCATTTAATAGTTGTGAATATTTTTTATTTAGTTAGTTCAGGTATTGGTAAAAAATAATTTGTAGACATTTAAAATCAATTATTTTTTAAATCATTAACTATTGAAATAAAATGTAAAAAGTTCATTTTATAATAGTGATTTAAAAATATGAAATATATTGGATCATATTTAAAAATTAACAAAAATTAATTAAATTTTATTTTAAATTCCAATAAATGTGATTTTGAAAAAAAAATATATATATATATATGCGTATTAATAAGTTTTCTTTAAATTGTACGAAAAATTTAAAAAAATCACGGTTTCGATTACTACAACCGTTACGTTACGGCCTTTACACCTTGTAACTGATACCACGTTATCGTAACCATTACGACGATCGCAACCGCTTTTCAAAATCTTGGTTTAAAACAATGAAAGGTAAAATCCATAAGGGAATGGTCTTATTTTCAAAAATGACCAGTACATATGACAATGAGACCGAATCATATCATTTTTTGAGTCACTAGAAATGATCCTCCATTGTCATATGGCCTCCACTAGTTGTACCCCAACCACTTCTTGGCCCTCATTTCTTTTATATTGTTCCTTTTAGTACGTCCAATCATCACATTTACAATCTTTGAAGATAGTTAAAACTTATAAATGCATCCAAGTAGTGCTTGTGATACAAGAAAAGAATGGGCTGACCAGGTGGGCCAAGTACTTACACATAGATATGAATAAAAATTGAAGTTTTACTAGCCTTGCGTCATTGCAATCTCAATGTCGTTTTCATTTCTTTTATAGTTCATAGATAAGAGATTTTTTTTGCCCCAATAATGAATAACACTCCTTTAAAACATCAGTCTTATCCCCAAGATTATGTGTAATGATAAATGACCAATAATTCATATGTTTGCCTGAAAAACAGCACTATGAGATACATAAGAAAAAGAACTATTTTTTCCTTTCATTTCCTGTAGATGTTGACACCACAACCTTGTGCAGGTTAAATCAGATGGGAGCTCTCTAATAGGCCTTTCTCTTAAATTTTCTTCTTCCACGAATGAGAAAACATCAGTACTTCTTGCTTCCCATGGAAATGCTTTACTTACCATGAACCAGTTTTCAAGTGAATTCAGTAAAATAATTATGCCTCGTCAAGTTACAAAGCCAGAAACCGACCCAGGATGGGTCATACAGGAGAGTAGCATTACAATGAATGGATCAACATTAACAGAAATTCATGCTGTATGCTACCATTCAAAGCCCGAACTTAATAGAATGAGTTTAAAATCCCAGCCAGATGGAGTAGATAATTCCCTGGATCGCGGTTCAACTCAATATTTTGCCATTCTGGGTCACTTCACTGTCAAAACTCCTGGACAGAACTTGGATTTCCCACCATCTACCTCATGGCTAGTCGAGGGTCAATACATTAGTTGGACATCAGGTTCTCAGGGGTCGAAGACCCTTAGTGTTAAGATCGTTTGGAAATTGAAAGATGGGAATGCTTCTCTGTTCCCAAAGTACAATATTTTTGTTGAAAAGCTTGCAAATCAAGAAACTGGGGCGCAGGAGTATCTGGGAGTGGCGGAAATCCAAGCCTTTTATGTTTCTGATCTTTCAGTTCCATCTGGGACTTCTAATCTCAAATTCATCATCCAAGTGTGTGGCGATGACGGGACTTCTCAAACGGTAGATGATTCTCCCTCTTTTCAATTGCCTGTTAAACGTTCGTAAATTATGTTACTTTTTCATCTTTTGTTTTTAGAGGGAACATGAATTATGTTAGATGTACTTGGATATTGTTGTACCATGACAATAAATTTGAAATAAGAGTTGGGTCTAATAAGTGTCATTTTGACATATTGTTTTCTGAACTGTATATAATTGGCTGTAAAGATGAGTACCTATTTGAAGTTCTCTTACACGTGTCGAACTCTATATAGTCCCATCTGATACACCTTTATTCCTCTGCTTTTAAAAACCTATAGATGGTTACCCAATTTAGCACTTTTGAATTATTGGATTCTTGCTGCAAATGCAAGCAAAGACAATTTCCATTCCTAATAATTGAAGTTCTGTATTTATTCAAAATGCTAGGTTTTAGTAAAACAATTATTTATGGTCCTTTAATTGATCTATGATAAAAACAAACATAATATTTATGTAAAAACAAAGGCAACAGTGGGGGAAAATAGAAAAAAATAATAATTAGAAGCATGGATAAAATGTATAATGTAAAATGTAAAATATTATTTTCTAGTTGTAATAAATAAACATTCCAAATGAAGTATTTTTAGCTATAGGGTGTATGGAAGCCAAGGAATTGCCCCAGTGGGACAATAGTATGAGTTTTCTCATCTAATCACCTTGTTTGGGACCTAGTGCTTCGCTCACAGTCCGTTTGGATCAAGTGATTTTGTGAGAAATGAAGAGAAAATAGAACCTTTTTTAACCCTTTTGTGTGGTTTATAGTTCAGGCTAGAATTTGTGAAAAATAAGAAAGAGAATTATATTATTTTATAAGTTTTAATTTTTACTAAAAGTGGTGAGATTTGATAAGAAATAAAATGATTAGTTGTGTACTTTGTATAATACTAACATTTCATTTGGATAGTTGGATGAGAAAATAAAACAAATTATTGAGATCTCTCATTTTTGTGAGAAAAAAAGAAGAAATATTGTGTTTTCTTAATATTATATTTGAATGAATTAGAAAGCAAAATAAGTGATATGGAGATATGGGTGATTTTTTTCTTCCTTATATTTTAGTAGGTAATATCAATGTTATAAAGATTATAATCAGTCAAGTTGTTTCTCACCAAATCTCACTACTGTTGGTGAGAAATGAAATTTATAAAATAATAGAGTTTTCATATCATTTCTATCATTCACACTCAACTTATAAATCAAATATCATCAAAAAAAACAAAAAAAATAAAATAAAATTTACGTTTTCACGTTTGTTTGGCTCAATAGGATAGAGGAAATTAATAGTATGGTGGGATTGAGTAAGAGATTGTTAGTGTAGTGGTATTAGGTTGGAAATGTGTAATAAAGAGTGTTTGTTTGTACACTATCGAATTAGTAATATTATAGATAATATTAATATATAAAATTAATATTTTTTAAGTTTTAGTATTTTTTTAATATTATAATTATTTTTTTATTCTTAAAAATATAGGTTTGGTTTGTGTTTCTGAAAAAAAATTCAGAAATTTTCTCTACAAACAAATTTCAGAAATTTTTTCTACCAAACAAATTTTTTCAAAATTTTTTTCCAAGACACACAAACCAAACAAGTTTTCCAAACAAATCTCTCTCACACACACATCAAATCAATCACTTTTTTCAAAACTCTCTCTCAAAACAATTTTTCAAAACAAATTTCCCAAAAAACCAAACCAAACCTGTTTTCGTACTTTTTATTTCTAAAACACATCTCTCAAACACAAACCAAACATACCCATAATTTTTGCTTAAAAATCATTTAAAAGTTCACTAATCCCATTACTTAATTTCTAATCCCAACTTTCGTATAATTTTGTTAGTCCAACTATATGGGAGATTACTAGTGAATAGTTAATCCCTTCACTCATGTCTCTAATCAAACACTCTTTAAATGGATCCCGTAGATTATTAATCCAATCCTTTTCTTAAAAAGCAAAACAAACATAACTTATATTTTTTATCGTTTCTCACCAAATCCCTTGATTTAAGCATAGTGTAAGATTGGCCATTAGACTTTATCAGTCATCCAAATAGATGAGATTTTTTTTTTTTATAAAAAATTCAAATATATTTTCTTTTAAAAAAGATATATAATATATACTCTTAGTTATGTTATTTTTTTAATTATAATTATGTTTCGTAATATATTTAGCTATGATATTTTTTTAATTATAATTTAAAAAATTAAAATTATTTTTCCTTTTAATATTTCCTTTTTTTTCTATTCTAAACTCACAATTCAAAAAAAAAGTGTCCGGCATCACTCCACTGACCTCCCTTTTTGTCTTTTCCCATAAAAGCTGACCGTAAGTTTGTAACTAAAAATTAATTTGCTTTCCGTGCATTTTGTATTGAATCGAAGTTACTCCAATATAAACTTGAATGGTTAGCTTAATAGGCACAGTGTACTTTATCTTGATTTCAGGTTTAATATTTATTAGCCGTAATTAGTTTTGTTTTTTGGAGTCAGTCCATCCATGCAGCGCGATTGCTCCGGCAGCCGGATTGATACTCTAAAATTAATCGATGTGTGCCTAAATTGAGACTACATACTAGTTATCAAAAATATATATATATATATATATTCCATGGCAATAACTTTAATCTGTAGAAAAAAACGAAGAAACAATAAAGGAGTGAAACCAAAACAGGAATGATACTTGAAAGCCAAAAAACCTTCTTGTTGAAAGCATTGGGGGTGTTTGGTAGGGCTTTTTTGAGCCAGCTTATAGCTTCTGGCTTTTAAAAAGTTATTTTGGACTGTTTGGTTAAACTTATTTCAAACAGCTTCTGATTCTAACAGCTTATTTTAAGTCAAAAAAGCTGATTCTGAGAAGCTGCTCACCCCTTGCTTCTGATTATTAGCTTCTGCTGTTGACATATTAATTCACGCTTATACTCTTAGATTTTTTTATTTTTTATTTTTTTAAAAATAGAAAAAGACCCAAATGGACTATAAAATATTATTATTATTTTTTATAAAAAATGTAGATAAATAGTGAATAATAAAAAATAAAAATTAATTGAAAAAGTTACTTCACAGCTTATTTAACAAACACTACTCAGCAACTTAAATCTATAATCCAACAGCTATACCAAACAGGTTAACAGCTTCTGATTAAAGTCATAATCTATAATCTATTAAACTATAAGCTATAATCTGTTTTAACAGCTACACCTAACAGCACCATTGTCCTCAAGCTTTTGTGGGTGTTTGGGATGTTATTATTTTAATAGGTTATTTTGATTTTTAGCTATTTTAGTAGGTTAAAATTTTTGTATTTAAAAAGATAATTGAAATTTTTATAGTTAGATGTGATATTTGTGAGAGAAAAAATAAAATGATTATAGATTTGATGTGACATTTTATCTTATTAGCTATTTTAGCCTATTTTGGTTTCGTTTTGAAAGCAAAAGTTGGAATTTTTTTGACTATTTTAGTCACAAAAAACAAAATAGGCTTGTTACCTTAATAAGACAAAATATCACATATAACCCATAATCATTACATTATTTCTCTCACAAAGAAGTCAAAAAAGCCTAAAACCCTTCCCAAACCAGGCTTTTTAGCCCCAGACTAAAATAGTCAAAAAAGTCAAAAAATCAACTCACTTTCCAAATGAACCCTTTACCTTTTTATGAATTTTAGCTCAAAAAATCCAAAAATAACCTTTGTCAAACACCCAAAAAGACAAATAGGTTCCACACAGCTCTACAACACACACACACACACCCCCCCCCCCCCCCCCCCCCCCCCCCCCCAAAAAAAAAAAAAAAAAGGGGAAAATTTGAGGTTGATAGATACAGAGTGGTCATGCTTTTCACTTTTTCCATCACTTTAATCCCCTCTGATACAATCAATCATTTTCAACTTATGACTCTCTGTCTCTCTACTTACTTTCTTCCTCTAATCCTCCATGGCAGTTTCATGTACTAACCCTGGTTTTGTCACATTTCAAGCTCCATTTTGGACGTATTCAACTTATATGATTCTCTCTCTACTTTCTTTCTTCCTCTAATCCTCCATGGAAGTTTCATGTACTAACCCAAGTTTTGTCACATTTCAAGCCCAATTTTGGACATAATGTAACATTTAATGATATCCTAAATTCTACAATGCCGCCATGACCCCACCACAGACTATTTGAGCAACTGTTGCAGAATGAACTTACATAGACAATTAAGATACTTTGCTTGACATTTTTTTTTTTATGCTGATTTTTTCACGGGTTTTAGTTAACGTGTTTATGAGGATCATTATCATGTCTTTTCCATCATCTAGGTTAGGATTTTTTTTGTTACCGTTGCTATGTTAAACAGCTGTTTATTGATCATGATTGTTGTAAATTAAGAACATCATTTGTAGCAATAATCAAATGACATGATCTCAGTGGAAGGTGGAAGAAGTCATATATAATGTTATGTTACTGTCAAAATAAGAACAAAACAAACAACGAAGGGAAGAAGAAACTATTGATCATTATCAGTACTAAATATAAAAACATAGGATCAAAAGACCTTCCAGCTAGCTATACTGATCATAAGTCATCAAGGGATTGACTTTTGGAAATGCTTCTACATTAAACAAAGTGAATGAGAGGAATCTTTTAAAGTCACTAGTTGTTACCACCTTCTTATTTTTGTTTTGTTTTGTTTTTTAATTATTGTCTTTCTTTCGTTTTTTCAATTTTGAACATTTATTCATTGATTGGACATATAGTTGTTTTGAGAGATGGATTTAGAACATCACGTTATCATTGAATTAAATACATACATAATGTATAGAACTTTGTCCACTTATGTGCATTTTTTATAAACTGATGAGCACTTCTTTGCACTGCTCACCCACGTGAATCACATATTCTTTGTTTGGGAAGAGTTAAAATAGTTTGATTTTTAAATTTTTTAGTTATTTTAGTTTGTCTTTTTTAGTCTCGTTTGATTTTTATTTTTAGCTTTTTTGACTTTTATAAAAAATAAAAAAAAGTATAATGATTATAGTTAGAATGTGATATTTTGTCTTATTAACTTATGTAACTAATTTTGTCTTTCATGCTTTTTTATCCAAAAAGCCAAAACCAAACATAGTTTTAGAAAGAATGGCAATTCTTAAGTGTGTAGGCACTTGTATAAATTCTTACAAATATATATACAAGTTATGATTTTTTCAAAAAAATTTGGGTAAGCTTATTTATATTTGTAAAAATTTACGTGATTTTATGAGGTAACTAATGTATATTGTAAGAACTTACACAAGAAATTTGTGAGAAATTTTTGTGGGTTAACTTACATACGTTTGTAAAAATTTACTCGATTTTGTGAGAGAACTTACATATATTTGTGGAACTTATGCGATTTTATAAGGTAACTCACATATATTTGTGAAACTTATGCGATTTTGTGAGATAACTTATATATATTTGTGAAAATTTATGCAAGTATATATGGTATATATCTACACATTCAAACGCTTTTGCTTAGCTTACTGAGCTTGAAGATTTGGAGTTTTTTTTACCACTCATGAGCATTTTTATATCAATAATTTTAGTTACTCAGAAAATAAAACTACAAATTTTACCCAAAACCAGAGTTTAGGGTATTGTTTTAAAATTAGTGTGTTGTGGGCTATCCTCTGAATAAATTTCGTTCATATATACCTTTCAATTCTCTATAAAATTCTGGATAGTTTTTTTATTTTTTATTTTGTATGTAGCAAAATTGGTTTCATATGTACTTCAAGACCATACCGAAGAATAAAAATTTAGGACCGGATGGCTGCATGCCATGTGGTAGCTATTGGTTGGTAGACAATGACAAAAATTGAAAAATTATTGTAAATTTATATGGAGAGACTTATAAAATAAATGATTCCAGCTATCAAAGTGAAACACGTGATGGTCCACATTCCTAAATTGAACCTCCACTTTACTAGAGAGAATCCTCTCTCAATTTTTTATTTTTTGGAGTTTAAAAAGTGAGAAAACTTTAATCATATTATTAAAGCCATCTTGCAATTGCCTTTGAGAGATGCTAAAATTGTACTGTTGTTAGGTTAAAGTCTCCAATTTCAAAAAAGAAAAAGGACAAGGGAAAAAAAAAAAAAAAAAATTGAGTCTCTAAAATTGTGTAAATCATAGGCTTGTCTGGTGAGTTACCTTAAAAAAAGACTAGTAATTTTTCTATGGTGAAAATTGCTTAGCACTCTCTGGGGTGTTTGGCAAGTTAGGTTTGGACTATTTTTAAAATAGGTTAAAATAGTTAATAAGATAAAAATATTACATTAAATTTATAATTATTTCATTTTTTTTTTCACAAATATCACATCTAATTATAAAAAAATCTAATTATCTTTTTAAATACAAATATTTTAACCCACTTTGGAGTCCGAATTTGTTCATGCAATTTATGAATAAAATATATATTATGATTGATTAAAACATTGTGGTGGCCATCGCTGTAAATGGGATCCATCACATAATTTTAAACCAATCACAAGATGTAACAATTTTTTATGATGCGGTGCATTGTGTGTAGTACATAAAACCAATCACAAGATGTAACAATTTTTTATGCATAGTACATAAAATTGTAGGAAATGTACATACGGTGTTTGGTTGTCTTTTAAAATTATGATTATAATCACAAAAAAAAAAAAAAAAAATTTAAAATTAAACACACAACTTAAAATTATTCAAAACTCAATTTAAAAATTATTTTTAAAACTCATAACCACACACACAACTTAAAACTCAATGCCAGTTTGGCAACACACCAAAAACGCAACTTTTTGTGTGTGTTGCAAAAAACGCCAGGTTGCCCAAAACGCCCCAAATCCCATTTGGAAAGACCAAAAACGCAACACCTAAATCTATCAAACTATCCTCTGAAATATTTTAATTAATTAATTTAAAAATCAAAAAGTAAGGATATTTTGGTCATTTTGGAGTGATGTGACACTTTTAAAAAATATTAAACCAAAAATAAAAAAAGTCAGCTTTTTACCAACTTCCCAAATCACTTCCAAAAAAGCAAAAAAGCTTGGTAAAAAGTCAAAAGTTAACTTTTTACCAACTTCCCAAAACACCCCTCAGCCTTCGTTTGGAATGGGGTTGGTTTTTTGACTATTTAAGCATTGGGCTAAAAGTCTTATTTGGGATGGACTTTTTGATTTTTTTGAATTTTGTGAGAAAAAAAATGAAATGATTATGATTTGGATGTGACATTTTATCTTATTAGATTTTTAGTTTATTTTGTCTTTTTGTGACTAAAATAGCCACACACACAAAAAAAAAAAAAAAAAAAAAAAAAAAAAAAAAAAAGCCTATGCCAAACATAGCCTATTTAAAACTCAAAATCAAATTCTTTTCAAAACTTCATTTTTTTTTTTAAATTATTTTTTGAGTTATGAGTTTTAAGTTGAGTTTTGAAAAAAGAAAATTTGTTTGGTTATGATTTGAGTGTAGAGTTTCATTTAAGTGTGGAATTGTGAATTGAGTTTTGAAAAAAGAAAATTTATTTGGTTATGAGTTATATTTTTAAGTTTTGAGTTATATTTTGAAATTTTTTGGATTTATTTTTTTAAAATATTTAAAAATTTTCTTAATTTTATTTTTTGGGGTAAATATTTTATATTTTAAATATTTATTTATTTATTTATTTTAGTGTGCACTATATTTCATACATTTGTGTGCTGTAAATTTTTTTTTAAATATTGAAACATTTTATTTTTTTATTTTAAATATATAATTTTTATTTTAAATATTTATTTTATTTTATAAATGTATTTTTAAATATTTTAATTTTTTTTTTTGTTATGTGTTTTGTTACAATTTGAGTGTGGAGTTTTGAAACTAGTATAGAGTTTCAAATTATGTATTTGATTATGAGTTTTGAAAATAGTTTTTGAATTGAGTTTTGAGTTATGTGTTTGGTTACAATTTGAGTGTGGAGTTGTATTTTGAGTTTAAAATATTAAAATTAAAATATTTACAAAATAAAATAAAATATTTAAAATAAAAAATTTAAATAAAAATTAAATATTTAAAATAAAAAATTCTTAAACATTTTGTAATATTTTAAAAAAATAAATCCAAAAAATTTCAAAATTCAAAAACTCAAAACTGAAAATACACCTCAAAACTTTTTTCAAAACTCAAAACTCTTTTCAAAATTCAAAATTCAAAAACACTTTTCAAAACTCTTTTCACAACTTATAACCAAACAAATTTTCTCTTTTTAAAAACTCAATTCACAATTCCACACTTAAATGACAACTCTATACTCAAATCATAAATGCAAAACTAAACCAAACGGAGCCAATAGAGTTTGCAAGTCATGAGCTGCATCTAGACTTTATTTTACATAATTAAAAAGCAAATGTTGAGTAACGTTTTATGAAAGAAATATAAAGAAAAGTTTCATAAAATTTTTAGAAATAATCTAGTGTGGCAAGTAATACAAAACAAAAAAAGCAACTTACCTTAATGTAAGGTTCGTTTGAAAAGTGAGTTGATTTTTTTGACTATTTCAACTTAGGGCTAAAAATGCTCATTTGGAAATGATTTTTTGACTTTTTGTGAGAGAAAGAATGTAATGATTATAGGTTGGATGTGATATTTTGTCTTATTGTGCTAAAAAGTTTATTTTGTCTCTTTGTGACTAAAATAGTTCCAAACTCATCCAACCCATTCTTCCAAAACGAAGCCTAAGTAAATTTTAAATAATATTTTCTTATCATTAAAAGGTAGTTAATGAGATCCACATTAATTAGTTCATGTGGGATTGACTATCTCTATTTCTTTATAAGAGTAGTAAAAAAGTGTTTATGTATTAAAATATTTTATAAAAATCAATTACATAATAGTTTAGAACGGCACCTACCCTTGAATTGAAGGAACATGGATTAATTAACATAACCAACATGTAACCTTCATTAATTTGTTTAATAACTTAGAAAGAAAAACACTATTTCAATTACATGCCTCACATGCTAGCTAGAGTTGACCCCATCAATATTTATCCTTGTTTTCAGATGCTAGGTTCATCATCATCATTATCATCATCAATATCATCATAATGATTAGAAATGACTAAAAATAAATTTTTTTTTTTTCCTTTCACTAATAAGAAACCATGTCATGATGTCCAAGCAAGGACTCACTCTTGAGAGAGTCCTGAATTACATTGCTAGTAGGAGAGACAAAATTGAGGCACTGTGGGAGGTTGTTTTGGAGAAGAAAAGATTTGTCGGCTCGGTCAAACGACTCTGGAGCCGGTATGGTTGGCTCATGCTGCATATGGATGCAGAGCATCTCGGCTTGAGCCACCGCGAGCTGCATTTTTAGCTGAGCCACCTGGTTTTGAAGGTGTGAAATCACTCCCACGCAGCCATAAACAGGGTCTCTTGTTCTTGCACTCGCTTCGTATACTAAGCTGCTCACTGCATCTGCTCTCTGATGAACCGGAAGCTCCTATATCATCGGAATTTCGATACAGAAACAACTTTCAGAATGATGTGACAGTATCATTATTGTAAATTAGATTAATAACGATGAGTAATAGATTCATTGATTAATGAAGTTAATTTTACTTTTATCTCTGTAATTCTAATCATTTTTTTCTTAATTTTATCTTTAAAATTTTAATTCCATCTATTTAGTTTCCATTTTTATTTTTATTTTTATTTTTATTTTTATTTTTTAGCTAAAATGGTTCCATTGCGATAAAACCTAATTTAATAGGTCAAAAAATTATTTTAAAATTTGAACAAATTAAAGCAATTAACAAAACACTCATTTTTCTACTCTCTATTTTACAATGACAGGGGCAATAGTTTATTCAAATCAGTTATTTTCTTACTCACACTACATAACATTAATCTAACAATTAGATCACATGAACTAAAATTTAAAACTCTATAAACTAAGTTGATGAAATTGATAGTTTGATGGTGGAAAAAAAAGGAAAGAAAATGAAATTAACCACTGATATATCTATGATGTGTAAATGTGTACAAGACATGTATATGAGAGAGAGAGAGAGAGAGAGAGAGAGACCTGCAACATTTTGCTGACATTGCTAGCACCGAAGATCTTGTGAACAATGGCGAATTTATGGGGGTCATGAGAAGGGAAGTAGGGAGCAAAGATGCAATCCTTGGCGCATCGACGCCGCAGCATTTTGCAGGAAGCACAAGGTGAATTTCCAGCCATTTTTTTCTCAGGAAAATTCTCTGGAGAAAGTTGGTGAGACAAAAAGAGAGAAGAGAGAACACGAGCTTGTAGAGTTGTGGAGAACGGGGTTGGAGTGTGGAAATTTATAGTAGGTGTTAACATGTGGGAACTAGTTTATTAGTGTACATTAGATCCACAAAATTATTGTTAAATATTTAGGAAAATGACAAAACATTAATAGTAAATTAATAATTAATTTGATATGATTAATTATAATACCTGATATGAGAAAGAAAGAACTTTATTTATGTCATTTGGTAGTGTGTTTTGAAAAAGGTTTGGAATCATTTGGGAGGACATGTGGACCAAGTCACCAAGTTCACTCAATTGTTACCATTTTCAACATCATTTTCAAAAACAAAATTTCCACTAAATTTTCTTACTCCATTATATACGTTCATATTAATAAATAGATATGTGTAACACATTGCTTCGTGTCCAGTGGTAAAAAAAATTCGGATTCTGTTTGATTTGATTTTTATAAACTATTATCAGAAGAAAAAAAAATTGAAAAACTAAAAATGAATTTAGTGAGAAAAAAAGGAAAAAAAAATTCTTATTATTTTTATATAATTTTATCTTGGGTGCTCAGGTAATAGGTATTATTTATAGACTTGTATATCTGTAGATTTATACACCTTTTTGTTGGGTTTATAAGGATAGTCCACGCGCTTTTTGGATCTACGCATCTTTATCTAATCAAACTTTTCTCTCTCTTCCATCTTTCATTCTCTATCTGTTCAAATTAACTTCATTTCTCTCTCTTCCTCTCTCTCTCTGTCTCTCTCTCTCTCACATCATTGTTTCTCACCCACTGTTTCTCTCTCATTGTCATTCTTGAAACCCTAACCTCACACACACACACACACACACACACACACACACACACACACACACACACACAAATGAGTGAAGGAGGGAAGAACAGAGGCTTCGCCATCGAAGTTGACGATCAGCAACAGTCGTCGGCACCACAACAGTATTACTACGGGACGTTTCAAGGTGTAACGAACTACCATCCTTTGTTACCTCATCTCACCTCATCATGGGTTTCCCTTAGCACGTCATTGACAGATGTGCCATTGTCGACGTTCTATGCATCATGAGAAGCACGAATGATAAAGGAGGTAGATAAAGGACAAGAGGAGGAAGATGATAGCAAAGGAAATAGCAGATGTTTCTTTCATCGTTGCACTTTCAGGATTTTCTTTTTTTGTGATCTCAGATCTAGAATATGTTTGTTAAGTATTGTATGAATGGTAGATTTGGAACAATGTCTGTTGAGTTTTGATATCGTTCCTTAAATAGATGTCTCTATGTGATCTCAGATTTGATTTTCTCTTTCAACAGATAGTTGGTTTGTAGAAAGAGAGATAAAGAGAATTGGGTTTTAAACAGATAAAAAAATGATTTTGACAAATAAGACCTCTCAATCTCCTTTCTCTAGATATATATGTGTGTATGTATCACAATTTGAACAGACAGAATAGAAAATTAAACATACAGGAAAAACAAAGCTTGGTGAATTCAAACAGATAAGAAAAATGGGCTTTGTGAATTTTAATAGATAAGAAAAAATAAGCTTGATGAATTTGAACAAATAAAAAAAATATTTGAACAGAAAAGTTAAATAAAAATTTTAACAGATATATGGCAAAGTCCTTTTGATCAACAAATGTCTTTTTGACTAACAAATTTCCAACAAATGCCCTTATGTCCCCAACAAATCCACCATTGTCCTTAATAGCTTATAGCGGTGGAAATATAGATTTATCACCAATTTTCTCTTCAACAATGTTAGAGACACCAAACTTTTTACCAAAAAACCTACCAAACAATCACATGGGTGTGAATTCTATATAAATGTGGGTCCCACACTTATGTGAGTGATTTGATAGATTTATTAGCACTTTTGCTGGTATCTCTAGTATTTTTCTTTTCTCTTTTATCTTTTGGAAGAATAGAAATAATTTTTAAAAATTTTAAAATATGTTTTTGATATTTATTTTCATTAAATTAGTTTCTATTTTTTTTTTTAAAAAAAAAATCTGAAAATAGTTTCAAAAGATAACCAAACATGCCCTAATACATTTGTTTATAAGTAACATTTTGAAATGTTAAAATGATCATACCTGTGTACTATAAAGTATTTATTATTTCATGAGTCACCACATTAGTAACCTACATGAGTGATGGGGCTTTTTAAGTCAATGCAATGATAATACATATGATTATGAGCAATTTTTATGATGGAAAAGACTATGGTAAACACCCTACATACATCTTATAATTAAAAAAATAAAATATCATAATTTTATATTTTCTGAGTCATAACTAAATTTGTTTTTTTGTTGTCATAAATAAATACAACACGAGACATAACTACATATCTTATGAGTCATAACTAAAATAATGTCATAACTAAATAAGAAAATTGTCATAACTAAGGAAGAAAATGACATAACTAGGGATGCATATAGTATACCCTTTTTAAGGATATCCATATTAGAATTTTCCTTTTATGATATACAAATATGGTTATTGTATCTTTATTGTTTAAGAATAAAAAATCTTGGTTTGAACTATCAAAATTTTTAGGAGAAATTTGTTGTGTGTGCTTCTTAAAAAAAAAGGGTATATTATAAGTTATGAATAGATGAATCTATGGTTTATACTTTAAAGTAAAAGTTACGAATTATTATGTTGTGCACGGTATGATAAAATATTACACACTTGTTAGGTAAAAATTTGGTTTAAGTGTAGTCAACAGTGATTAATTGATAGATTTAAATTAATTTTCACACAAATACAAAAAGATTAGGCTTGTGGTTGAAGTCTTTGCCTTAAATAGATTAAGGACTTCCTTAGAGATAATTAAATAAAGAAGAAACAAAACAGATAAAAATATGTATTATTAAAATAAATTGTCACTTGTTATAAGTTGCATGAACTTAAACAAAAGAATTGAAAAATATAACAATTGGCAAAAAAAAAAAAAACAACTATCACTAATCTACTCAGAAAGTTGCTAATTTGACTACTCTTAGTTAGAAACTAATATTGTGTGAGTAGTTTGATTGATGATCCTTTCATTCTTCAAGTCCTCATTTTATACTTGCTTGATCATCCCTCAATGCAATTATCCTGCATGATCCTCCTTGATCTTCTACTCCATTGCACCTTGATCCCTTTATGTTAGGAATCGTTTTGACAGATTTTCTATTTGACTTGGTCTTCCATCCCTTGACTCCTGGTAACAGCTAACTATCTTTCAATTTGAATTTTTCCTGTGATTTCTGTCTTTCTTCAAAAGCCATATCACGTGCCACCTCACTATGCTTCAGCAACCTGCCGATGGAAAGATTTCAAAATTTTAGTGCCATAGAACTATTTTTGTGACAAAAGGCTCTTTTGGAAAGTGAGTTAGTAGCCACTTAGCTATTTTTTAATTTTTAACTCATTTTGAATCACATCATCTCTCATATATTTTATATATTTTTTTAAAAAAAAGTCAAAAAAATTAATTTTTAACCATCTTTTCAAAACAACCGAAATGTTAGAATATTTGTAACGATCCTAATTTTTCGTAAGTCATTATTTATTATTATTACTTTATTTTATCTTTGGTTTTATTAATTGTGTGACTACATGAGAATTTAATGTGGTATTTAATTAATTTAACGTGATATTTAATTATATATAATTAATTTGAATATTTATATATATATATATAATGTGTTATATATACCTATTTAATCTTATATTTATATTTATATATGGTGGTGTATTTGTATAATATAATAGTGATTAGGTTATAATACCAAGAGAAAAATAAAATAATTTAGAGCCTTTTTGATTAGATATATATAAAGGAACCTTAGAATTAAAAGCAGCAACATCCACCACGGGAAGAGAAGGAGAGAAAAGAAAGCAAAAAAATAAAGGAAAATGAGTGAAAGCACTAATTAGTGCTATCACTAATGATGTGGCAGTAGGCCCTATCATGAATGATTTGATGTTTTGGCCTTGTTGTTGTATTTTTTTTCTTTTTTTATTGAATGCCATGTCATTAGTGGTCTTTTTAGAGCTCCAAAATTAGTGGTCTCTATCATTGTTGAAAAATAAAAGAGTGCAGCCGAGAGACAGGGATGGCAGAGGAGAAAAGGAGAAAAAAAGATTAGGATTTTGTTGGCTTAATTAATTGTTTGAGTGATTTTTTGATCTTTAAAAAAATATTATGAGTACAAAATTCACTTTCCTTAATTTATGCTTAATTTGTTGTTTTTATTTATTTATTTATTATTTATTCGATATTGGTTTGACTTTGTATTTGCATGTAGATGATGAATTGATTTCATTATTTGGTTAGATGTGTATGTAAGGTGTACGATTTTTATATATATTTATTTTATGATTGTAATCACACTCATGGTTATATGAAATTAAAATAAACTTAGAACCCACAGATAAATTCCTTACACTCCACCATGATTCCATAGATTGTTATTTTATTTGAATGCTGGTAAGAAAGAGTATAAAAAAAAATAAGGATTTTGAGATTTATTTGAATGTCTTAGGCTTGGCATTGTTATATTTGTTCTCATGAATAGATGATGTAACATCTCAAATTTTTAATTATGCTATAAAATTTATACTAATATTATTTAATCTCAGTTAAGAAAATATATTATTTATTATATATTATATGCGTAATTTTATAAAATAATATAATTATTAAAAGTTTAGGGGTCAAAATATAAATAATAATAATAATATAAATAATAATAATAATGGGTGTGATAGTAAAGTAAATAATTAATTTTTTGTTAGTATAAGATAAAGTGTAATTTAATTAAAAATTATTTTATTTATATAATTATATTAAAATATTGAGTCAAAAGGTAATTATTTTAAATATCTATTAAAGATAAGGACGAATCTATATATTAATTAATCGGATCGGAGGGAAATGGACGCGTAGCCACGCGTTGGCTGTTGATTGGCTTCACCTGCCTATAAATAGAGGCGCTTCACTTGGGCGAAAAGCAAAAGAAAAGGAAGAGAAGAGAAAAGAAAGAAAATAAAAGAAAAGAAAGAGAGAAAAGAATGGAAAGAATAGTGGAAGGTGAAAAGATCTTTAATAGTGGAAAGAAAGAGTAAGGTATTAAGGTTAAGGTGAGTTATATTATATCTTGAGTCACCAAAATGTATTTTACTTATGTTTTGACTTACCAAATCTGTTTCATAAAAGTTATGTTTTTAATAAAAGTTATATTTTATAAAGATTTCAATTACGTGGTTTTATTTCTGAACTTTATTTGCTTAAAAAGAAACCCATGGATATTTTTGTTTTGCTTTTAAAGAATATTTGGCTATGACCTTATGTGAAAATATGTTTTGTGAATACCACCACGGGAGTCCCATGCCTTAGGGGACTTAAATAACTATTGGCTTAGTGATGTCCCATGTCTTGGGGAACTTAAATAACTATTGGCTTAGTGATTGACCACTCTGTGGTCCAGTGATTGTCGTGGATCCATTGACCAGTGTAGTGCTTGGCACTTAGTGATGTACCGTGGTTGTGGTTGTATAATGATTTTCGTATTATATGTTAAATGCGCATTATATGTATTAAATGATCTGAGGTACATGGCAAATGATTGTGTATTATATGTATCAAACTCTTTTTGGCCTAACTAATGATCCATGGTGAATTTTATGCCTTATACTCTTGGTATAATATTTCTCACTCTGCCATGAGCTTATAGTTTTTTACCACTTTCAGGTGGCATGTCAGGATCAGCGTGTGGAGTAGGCACAGAGCACTTTTATTGATGTACTTTTTATATGTAAATATCAGTCTTTTGGTCAATAAATTTTGTAATAAAAATAGAAGCTCCGATGATTATTTTAGCACCCATATTTAAATATTTCTTCCGCTTGTGTTTATTGATTTGTTAAAGATTTGGCTGGAGGTAACCCAGTTACTGGCCATCACGATGCCTAACCCTTGGGTACGGGAAGCGGGTCGTGACAAATGGTATCAGAGCAATGGTTTTAAAAAAAAAAATCATCATTGGAGCATAGGACACATACACATTTAAGAAATAGGATAGCGAGTAATTAATACCGAATTATTATATTTTATTCGTCGATTTAATTATATTATAATTTTATATGATTATATATATAGAATAAATTTTTTTTTAGTGTGCCTAATTCGTGAAGGATATTAGATATAATAAAAGAAGGACAAGAAAAGAAGGATGTCGGGCTCAAGTACCTACCAAAATTATAATATAATTAAATCCATATAATTTTCAGTTCAGTATTCAAAAAGAAAAAATTTATTTTGATGTTTTAAAAAATGGGTTCAAATTTTAAAGATACTAATTTTGAAATAATTTCCCATCAATGAAAAGTTCATCTCAAAATTTTTAATTCTTACATATAATTCTCTCATTGTGTTCTTATGTTATTTATTTTTATCATAAATAAAACGAGTGAAATTTTTTTTAAGTCACCCATTATTTTTCTTTTTGGCCCAAACTAATTTTTGACATCTAGACAGTGAGTTATTTTAGGAAAAGTTTTTTTTTGAGATACTATTCTCTATCAGATTAATCATCTAATATATATATATTTATCAGAGTGCGCAGTGGAAAGCTTACACCTGTGATAAATTTCGAGGACGAAATTTTTAAAATGAGGAAAGATTGTAACATTCCAGATTTTTAATTATGCTATACAATTTATACTAATATTATTTAATCTCAGTTAAGAAAATATATTATTTATTATATATTATATGCGTAATTTTATAAAATAATATAATTATTAAAAGTTTAGGGTCAAAATATAAATAATAATAATATAAATAATATAAATAATAATAATAATGGGTGTGGTAGTAAAGTAAATAATTAATTTTCTGTTAGTATAAGATAAAGTGTAATTTAATTAAGAATTATTTTATTTATATAATTATATTAAAATATTGGATCAAAAAGTAATTATTTTAAATATCTATTAAGGATAAGGACGAACATATATATTAATTAATCGGATCGGAGGGAAATGGACGCGTAGCCACGCGTTGGCTGTTGATTGGCTTCACCTGCCTATAAATAGAGGCGCTTCACCTGGGCGAAAAGGAAAAGAAAAGGAAGAGAAGAGAAAATAAAAGAAAGAAAATAAAAGGAAAGAAAAGAAAGAGAGAAAAGAATGGAAAGAATAGTGAAAGTTGAAAGGGTCTTTGATAGTGGAAAAGAAGAGTAAGGTATTAAGGTTAAGGTGAGTTATATTATACCTTGAGTCACCAAAATATATTTTACTTATATTTTGACTTACCAAATCTGTTTCATAAAAGTTATGTTTTTAATAAAAGTTATATTTTATAAAGATTTCAATTACGTGATTTTATTTCTGAACCCTATTGGCTTAAAAGGAAACCATGGATATGTTTGTTTTGTTTTTAAAGAATATTTGGCTATGACCTTATGTGAAAATATGTTTTGTGAATACCACCACGGGAGTTCCATGCCTTGGGGAACTTAAATAACCATTGGCTTAGTGATGTCCCATGCCTTGGGGGACTTAAATAACCATTGGCTTAGTGATTGACCACTCTGTGGTCCAGTGATTATCGTGGATCCATTGACCAGTGTAGTGCTTGGCACTTAGTGATGTACCGTGGTTATGGCTGTATAATGATTTTCGTATTATATGTTAAATGCGCATTATATGTATTAAATGATCTGAGGTACATGGCAAATGATTGTGTATTATATGTATCAAACTCTTTTTGGCCTAACTAATGATCCATGGTGAATTTTATGCCTTATACTCTTGGTATAATATTTCTCACTCTGCCATGAGCTTATAGTTTTTTATCACTTTCAGGTGACATGTCAGGATCAGCGTATGGAGTAGGCACAGAGCACTTTTATTGATGTACTTTTTATATGTAAATATCGGCCTTTTGGTCAATAAATTGTGTAATAAAAATAGAAGCTCCGATGATTATTTTAGTACCCCTATTTAAATATTTCTTCCGCTTGCGTTTATTGATTTGTTAAAGATTTGGCCGGAGGTAACCCAGTTACTGGCCATCACGATGCCTAACCCTTGGGTACGGGGAGCGGGTCGTGACAGATGAGAGATTGTGTATATATATATTGTTGCCTCATTCTCATGAGTAGACGAGTGTTTTGATTTACGCGTGTACGTATATACTAACCATCCGGAGAGTGTAGGTCAAACTTGGGACGATATTCCCGTGCCAGTTTGGCTTCAGAGCGGTGTTAGGTATACAGGAGGCACATGACATATATGTGTAAGCCAGAAGTGAAGAGCCAAAGTGGTGGAGTTAAGGTACAAAGAATTTAATTATGAGTTTATTGGTGTAGTGTAACTTGTATTGATGTGTACATTTTAAAAAATAGTAAACGACCTTGATAAATTATGAAATTTGGGCAGAGGTATGTATACGTAATTCTAGACAACTTTTGTATCTTAGCTTTGTACTAAAAAGATCAATTAGAACTTGTAATCGGATGATCTTAGTTATAGTAATTTTTATTCATTTTAGCAATGCAGATTTTAGAGATTGTTTTAACTCACGAAACGAGCTCATTTTTATTGATTTCGCATAAACTAAAGTAAAATATTATTCTGAACACTTTTCGTGTTTTGAATTTTTTCGAAAAAAATCATCTTAAGGCAGTTTCTTTTCGTTTTCAGTTCTAGATTTTTTTCGATCGAATTTCGTTTAGGTTCTTCTATTAAGTTTTTCTCTCAACCTATTCAGTTTCTACTAAATTCGTTCACGTAACTTCTTAGACAATTTGATTATGTACAACTTTTGTTCTTTGAGTTTTGGTCAATTTAAATGATTTAAGTATGAAATAATGCGTTTTTAGACTGTTTCAGCAATTTACTTATGATTAAATTATATTAACTCTATTTTTTTTGCAAAATGGTGGGTTTTACTAAGTTTTTATGCAGGGCTGACCCACTATAATTTTTATGTTTGTTTTGTTTATTCTATACTCAATTTATATTTAGTTGTGTACGGGTAAGTAACTAAATGTCACCGTATCTTGGGAAACTACCCCTTCGTCTCAGTGCGGGTAGAACTACTTGCATGTCCTGTAATAAGAATTAAATGTACTTTTGTTTGTTTTTGGTGGACACGTAAGTATTAAATCTTGTACTCATAGCAGTATACATGTATACTGACCCATTTGTCTCTTTGCAACTCAGGTGTATTCTATTTGAGTGCAGCCCAGCTTCCTTTGCTGGATTAGTTAGGGCTACGGTAACGGTGGTGACGATAAATAACGATAGTTGTTGGACATATCGTTTGGACTTCTTTTGTTTTCTTGAGCTTAGGATTGATATTAGTTTATGTATTTATTATTTTTTTATGACCTTAGTATTATGATAGTTTGGTATTGTGGGTTATTTTTCAACTTTACATTATTTAAGTTGTTTTGACTAGCTGTTGCTAGTTTAATGTTGGAGGTATTAGATAGTTATGAAATTATGGTAGATGGTTTGGTTGGCATTTTGTTAGTTTTTTTTATCCCTTGTAATTTTTTTGAGCATGGAAATTTACTTAAACCTTGTGGAGACGAGAACGTTTAAATTTTGTTTTACCCTTAGGATTTGGATGATAGAATATTGATTAGGGTTTAATCCTAATTTAATATTTAATTGTCCAAATTTTGGGACGTGACAATTTGGAATTAGAGCTCTAGGTTACCTTAGACTTGTGAAAGTTTAGGTGATCCTCGGATTGTAGAAACATGGGTCAGCTAGTTTAGGTTGGTGGTTGAATTTATTCTAAGTATTTATGAACGAATTCTTTTTGTGTGTTTAACTTGAAAGTGATGGCTGGAAGGTATAATTTGAGAAGTGTTGAGCCCAATGGCACAGGGAAATAAACAAATGCTAACGCCGCGGCGGCTGTTACTCTAGTAACCAATACGGTGCAGGTTAATGTGGGGAAGATGATGGCTCAGTTACTTCAGGTTGTTCAGAACAATAATCAAAGCCAGCAAGGAGATCCCTTTGCGAAGAGAAACAAAGACTTTGGTTCTTTAGAAGGTCAAAAATTCTCTGGAGATGGAGGACTCATTGCAACTGACGTTTGGGTTCAGAAATGTGAGATGGTGTTTGGTCGTATGTTACTCACCGAGGTTCAAAAATAAGAGTTGGCTACACATCAGCTTGAGGGAGCAGCCCTATTTTGGTGGAACTCGTGGAATGAGGGTCTAGATTTTACGACTTTGACTTGGACAGATTTTAAGACCTGTTTTGACCGAAATTTTATTCCTGCTGCTATTCGGTCTCAACTGATTGATGAATTTTTGAAGCTGACCCAAGAAGATATAACAGTGATCGAGTATGTCACCAAGTTTACTGAGTTGTCTCGTTATGCCCCTTACTTGGTTGACACACAGGAGAAAAAGAACGAACAGTTTATTAAGAGATTAAATCATTATCTGTCTAAGTCCCTTATTCCCTTTGATGCTAAACCGTTTGACAAAGTTCTTGACTTGGCACTGAAGTATGACGAAAATGAGAAATAGTTTAAAGAAGGGAAGGCCAAAGTTAGAGAGACTTCCAGAGGGAGTCACTTCCAGCAGCGTGATGGAAACAGATACAGATCCTATGATCAAAGGCTTAAGGTTCAGCAGTTTCAAAGGCCACAACAACAGGGTAGTTAGGGAAATTTCAGACCTCAGGGTAATTTCAGGCCTCAAGGCAATTTCCAGCCCCAGGGGCACTATTATCAGAGACAGGGTGGTCTGCACCCCCAAGGTTATCAAAGACAGCGACAACAAGTGTCACAGTTGGGTTATCGTCCTCTCGTACTTCAGTTAGAGGGACCCCCACCTATCAGAGTAGTAACACCTCAACCGATCAATAAGAAGTGTTTTGGGTGTCAATAATTAGGACGTGTAATCAAGAATTTCCCTCAGAGACAACATGCATGACAAGGTCAGGCAGCTATAGCCAGGGCATTAGCAGTGATGCTAGGAAATAACAAAGTGCAAGGTACTTTTAATCTTTTTCAAGAACCCATTAGAGTACTTTTTGATACTGGTGCCTTTCATTCTTTCATATCTAGACAGTTTGTAGAAAGAGAACACCTTGTAATCATCTTCTTGTCCAGACCTATTCGTGTTGAGACCCCTTTAGGAGGGGCAGTTACTTTTTATGAGATGTGTAAAGATTTTGAAATTGAATTTGCGGGAAGAGTCTTGTATGTGGACCTAATTGTGTTAGGGTTTGAGGGGTTTACAATTATTTTAGGTATGGATTGGCTGCAAAAATACTTTGTGACTTTAGATTGTACTGGAAGGACTGTAAATATAGATATTCCCGGCATGCCACGGCTTACCTACACTTCTAGCGATGGAGAAGAGTCGATGATGACGAGTTTTCTGTGCTGAGTAGAAATTCCTAAGAAGGATATTAGTGAGGTAGATGTGGTATGTGAGTTTGAGGATGTATTTCAAGAGATACCTAGACCTCTACCTCGACAGATAGTAGAATTTCGCATTGACCTAGTGCCAGGAACTGCATCGATTTCTAAAACGGTATACAGAATGGCATCTAAAGAGCTTGTGGAGATGAAGAAGCAGCTGGAAGAGATGCTTCAGAAAGGGTTCATACGTTCAAGTAACTCCTTATGGGGAGCACCCGCAATCTTTGTTTCCAAGAAAGATGTCACTCTCCACATGTACATAGATTACAGAGAGCTGAACAAAATGACTATCAAGAACAAGTATCCGCTATCTAGAATTGATGAGTTGTTTGATTAGTTGAAGGGAGCAGCCATGTTCTCTCAATTTGATCTTAGAACGGGTTACCATCAGATGGGTGTGTCAGAGAAAAGTATACCGCTTATTGCTTTTCGGATCTGGTATGGGTTGCACGAATTTCCTGTAATGCCTTTTGGTTTGATCAATGCCCTTGCCTATTTCATGGACTTGATGAATAGAATTTTTCAATCGTATCTAGATAAGTTTGTAATTATCTTCATAGATGATATTCTAGTGTATTCTAAGAATGAAGAAGAATATAGAGAACCTTTGAAAGTCGTGTTGCAAACTTTAACGGAGCAGTAGTTATACGCTAAGTTCAGTAAGTGTCCCTTTTAGGAGAAAGAAGTTTCGTTTTGGGGACATATTGTGTCCAATCAGAAGATAGCGGTAGATACTGAGAAAGTTGTTGCAATCAAAGAATGGAAGCAGCTTACGAATCCTTTAGAGATGAAGAGTTTTTTTAGAACTAGCCGGTTATTACATGAGATTTATAGAAAAGTTTTCCACTATTGCAGCACCCATGACCAAGTTGACCTGCAAGAATGTGAAGTTTGTATGGACAGATGATTGTGATAGAGCTTTCCAAAAGTTAAAGCAGCATTTGACTACAGTACCAGTGTTAACTATACCAGTTCAAGGGGAAAAGCTAGTAGTGTTTACTGATGCGAGTGAAACTAGGTTGGGATGTGTGTTGATGCAGTATCAGAAGGTTATATTTTATGCTTCTCGACAGTTAAAACCTCATCAGAGACGATACCCTACTCATGACTTAGAGCTGGCAGCAGTTGTTTTTGCGTTGAAAGTGTGGCGACAGTACTTGTGTTGGGGAGTGCTTTGAGTTGTACACAGATCACAAGAGTCTTAAATATCTTTTTCTCAAAAAGAGTTGAACATGAGGTAATAAAGGTGGGTTGAATTCATTAGTTGTTATAATTTCAAGATCCTTTACCAGCCGGGAAAAAGAATTGTAGATGTATATGCACTTAGTCGACAACATGGGATTATAGCTTCTTTGATATTTCAGGAATGGAAGTCCTTAGAATTAATTTCGATACACGATGTTCAACCAATAGAGAGTGTCGAGAGGGCATACATTGGTAGTTTGACCGTGCAGCTGACGTTACTGGGTAAAGTTCGTCAGATGTAGAATTTAGATGGGTTCCTTGTCAGTAAGCTCAATGACCTTGTGGTGGATTTGATTGATAATTGTCCTACTAATTGGTCTGTGGACTCAGATGGGGGATTGCGATTCAGGGGCAGATTGTGTGTACCTAACATAGTTGAATTAAGGAAAGAGATTATGGATGATGCCCATAGGTCCTGATATACCATTCACCTTGGTAGGACTAAGATGTATCATGACCTGAAGAGGACGTTTTGGTGGAAAAGTATGAAGAAGGACGTAGGAGAGTATGTTTCTCGATGTTATGTGTGTTAATAGGTTAAGGCAGAATACCAACGACCGTTTGGACTTCTCGAGATCCCTATTTAGAAATGGGAGTACAACTCTATGGATTTCGTGAATGGATTGCCGTGGTCTAAGCGAGGTAATGAATCTATTTGGGTGATAGTGGATCGACTCACCAAGTCTGCTAATTTTATTCCAATTAGTGTTCACCAAACTACGGATAAACTGGCTAGGTTGTATATTCGGGAGGTGGTGCGACTTCATGGCGCACCAGTTTCTATAGTTTCGAATTGTGATCCATTGTTTGTGGCAAAGTTTTGGAAGAGTTTTCAACATGCTTTAGGTGCTAGTTTAGACTTGAGCACAGCTTATCATCCTCAGACGAATGGGCAAACTGAGTGAGTAAATTAGATCTTGGAGGATATGTTGAGAGCTTGTGTCCTCGATCTTAGTGGTAGTTGGGAAGAACACTTGCCATTAGTAGAGTTTGCTTATAATAATAGCTATCACTCCAGTATCGAAATGGCACCTTTTGAGGCTTTGTATGGAAGGCCATGTCGATCACCTGCTTGTTGGATAGAAGTAGAAGATGTGCCATTGTTAAGGCTAGAGTTGGTGAGAGAGACCATGGAGAAGGTGAACATTATTCGAGAACGTATTAAGATTGCATAGAGTCGTCAGAAGAGTTACGTTGATAGAAAACATAAGGGGGTTAAGTTGAATGTTGAAGATTTGTGTTTTTGAAGGTTTCGTCGATAAAGGGTATCATGTGGTTCGAAAAAGAAGGGAAAGTTGACACCATGATTTATGGGACCAGACGAGATCACTGAGAGGATTGGTAATGTGGCTTACAAATTAGCCCTACCACCTGCTTTAGCTATGATTCACAACGTGTTCCATATGTCTTTATTGCGAAAGTGTGTGCAAGACCTTTCCCAAGAAGTATCACCAAAAGTGTTGGAGATTAATGATGATCTTACGTATGTGGTGTGACCGGTTACTATTCTAGATCGGCATGTAAAGCAGTTGCGGTGCAAGAAAGTGAACTTGGTAAAAGTGCAATGGAGCGAGGATGTGAATAATATTACTTGGGAATTGGAAGAGAAAGTTCGACGTATGCACTTAGAGCTTTTTGTTTAGTACTCTCTCTTATCGAATCTCGAGACGAGATTCTTTTGAGATGTGTATATTGTAGCGACTTTAATTTTTTGTAAGTCATTATTTGTTATTATTACTTTATTTTATTTTTGGTTTTATTAATTGCGTGACTACATGAGAATTTCATGTGGTATTCAATTAATTTAATGTGATATTTAATTATATATAATTAATTTAAATATTTATATTTATATATATATAATATGTCATATATACATATTTAATCTTATATTTATATTTATATATGGTGGTCTAGTTGTATAATATAATAGTGATTAGGTTATAATATCAAGAGGGAAAAAAAAGAAGAGAGAAACTAAAATAAAATAAAATAAAAATAAAAATAATTTAGAGCCTTTTTGGTTAGATATATATAAACTAGTATATGCCCGTGCCTAAAGTCACGGAGGAAATAATATTGGGATTATCTTCTCTTGTCTAATCTTTTATGTGGTAAATGAAAAATTTATTCACAAAATAATTTCGGAAAAAATTGTCCCTTTCTTATTGCAACATTATTATTCTTACCCAAGTTATCAATCTTTCTTGTTCTAATTGAAGAGGTTGGTCTCATATGAACTTCGGCTAAAATTAGAAAAGAATAAAATCTCAGTGATTGCAATATTAACAAACAATCTCTAATGTTTTAAAAGAAAAGGCATGGAAAGAAAAATAGTACACTAAAGCTCACCCCCATTGTGCAAAATTGAAGTGTATCAAAGCCCAAAGTTTAGCAGGAAAAATGTATCAATTAGTTAAATAAAATATATGATTAGCGAACTCATAAATATATTACACTTAAGTCTCATGAATATAGTTACAACACTCCTTTCACTTTCCTAAGCTTAAGTCTCAAACTTTGCATATTACACTTCTATCTTGCTAAAGCTTAATTAATAAACCAATTACAGAGTAAGAGAAAAAAAAAAAAAAGGGAAAAAAAAAAGAAACTAAACCTTAATCAAGAAAATCACCTCTTTGGGCAATCAACTAACCCTTTAATCAAGCATATGTGTCTATGGATTACACCGATCTCAAAACATCAAGCACTATTTATAATAATTGCAAAAGCAAAAATCATCAAGCACTAATTGCAGAAGTTCTAAACACATTATTAGATTTTAGGTCTTAAACACATCATCAAGCACTAATGTTTATACATGACTCCCTCCATCATCAAGCACTAATGATTCAACAAATATATTTAATTTCTAACATTGAGCAGTCTTTTAGAGATATGAAATTCAGCACTTGCGTAGATAATTTTTCAAGAAGCAATTTGTTTCACACCATTTCACTTTTTGCCTCCCTCCATCTCTACTCCCCCCCATTCCACACACCCTATATGTTTTTTAATTTATGTAGCAAATATTTTATGCACCTAGACACATGCAGCGTCCACCTAGGAAACTACTATATATCAAAAAAATGTTTAACAGAGACACATCCATATAGATGGAAAAGAGAGATTTATTGACCAAGAAAAAGGTTCTTTATTTGATAACCTTTCATGGATATCTATGGCACCACAATGCAAGGAGCGTCCGTTTCAAAAATCTTCAAACCATAATTTGAAAAGAAAGATTTCATAAACTCACAACTAAGATCCAATTGAGAGCATTCAAACTATTTAGAAGTAATGCAAACAAAAAAAAAAACAAAAAAAAATTGCTAATTTTTTGGTCTTTCCCAAAAACAATAAATAATAATAAAAATAATTAGTAAAGAGAACATCGTCCAAAAAATAGATAAATTCATAAATTCAACCCAATCAAGTAAAGGGAACTTTTTTCTCACCCCAGTCAAAAGTTTAGCAGAGGGGAACTTTTTCCCCAACCAAAAGTTTGATCATTCGATCAATCTCCTTTCACCTTTCATTCCCTGTGAATTAACAAACACATTAAACAAATCAAATAGAGAAACAATTTATGAAGCATTTGGCGAACATATGAAAGTGGTTTTTTATCAAACAATTTATCAAGCATTTGGTGAACATTGTAGTAGCAAAAATTATGTAGTGGCTCAATCAATTATTTTGAACTTCAATTATTGCAAAATTATACCCAAATCCTTATAATGGAATTAATAACAATAAATTTAATTAAAATAATAGGAAATAGGTTGTAATTTATGCCAAGTGACATGAAGAAGTTGGTCTTTGAACTATGGAAATCGAGTAAAAGATTAAATCATCAACTTACAACATGAATGTACAAAAAATAAAAAATAGAAGCAAAAAAAAAAGATGGAATCTTAGTTACCTCTATTCATAGAGCCTTTAGAACTATTCTCCTCACCAAATTCCAATGCCTCTGTCATCTTTACATGAATTGATAATTTCTCTACAACACTCCAACTCAACATAAAATTGTGCATTGATTTTAGGAGAAAAGATGTTTCATACTTAAAACTAAAAACAAAAATTAAAGTGAAAGCGATTTCAAAAATCAAAACACATTTGAAAATGAAACCCATTTCACATTTCAGAAATCAAACATGTTTAATTTTTCCAAGACAAACACAAATACAATTTCAATTTGGAACTTTGTATATAATATTCTTCATTAAGCTAATAATATGTTACCTGTAGATCAATGATCTGATTTTGATAAGAAAAATTATTGTACAGTAAAGTTGAAAATGCAGATATCAAAATCTAAAACCAAACACAAAATTACTATAAATAATACTTGGAATTCAAAAATAACTTCATAATTGAAACAATAAAAAATGGGGGAAAAATTTAAAATTTGAAATCATATTAACGGAGAATTCTAAGAAAATAAAAAGACATTCGCTAATGAGATTAATTAAAGCTTGAACAATGGCCAATTAAGTCATGAATTTCAAAATCAATTAATTGAAAAAGATTCAAATCCTAACAGTTAACAGAATAAAAATTTAAAGCCATGGTTTTTTTTTTTTTTTTGGGTAGGTATTTAAAGCCATGGTTGTCTAACTTGACTATACAAATCCTAACTATTAACACATTCATTCATCAAATGAATTTGTAGGTATAATTTTTTTATTTCATCATTAACACATGACACATGACACACAAAAATATGTATTTTTATTGTGTTCAATCATATACCTACAAATCATACCTATAGCAAGCATGATGGATGATAATTTCCTAGATTTGTATAGTGAAGTTAGACAACCAACCAAAGAAATAATCACTAAATAACAATGATCAATCACTGCTTCAGTAAGAATACAAATCAAATTCTTACCTCAATGTTTGGAAGTCCTCAAGCTGTCTAATGATCAATCACTGTTCTTAGGAAGTATCAAGCTGTCTAATGTGAGCCTATTAAGCAAACACAATGTCTTTTTTTTTAACAGCAAAAACAGAACTGAAGCAACAAAAATAGAGCTACAAATTAATTCTGGTGTATTTCAGCCCTTCTAGAGAGTGTAGAAAATCATTAATGTTGCAATGATAGAGATTTGGCCCACCCATTCACCCAAAATGCAATTCTAATGTTGAAGATTCATTCATTTCTAGCAAGCCAAAGAGTCCAAATAATAGAATCCAAGATAGTTGGGATGTACATGGCAGCAATTAAAGAAATCAACACAAAATTTACTTTTACATGACAACAAAACAAAAGACAACCAAAAAAATTAGAGTAACAAAAAATGAATACCAAAAACAATAGAAGAAATCAACACAAAATTTAAAATTTTACATGAGAGCAAAAGCTAATGAATACCAAAAACAATAGAAGAAATCTGCACCATAATTTCCCTGTTGCAAAGATATAAATTGAATTTTGATTGGATTAGTAATCAGAGAAAGCTAATCAAAGTGCACAAACAATTTGTCATCAAAGCACAAACAATTTGTCATAAAAAAAAAAAAGCCGAATGATCTGAATCACTGAATAAACTTCCATTGCTAGCAGAAACTAAAGAAACTAAAAATACCCACAAAAGAATAAACATAGAAATACAAAATTTTGAGTCCTTGAGAAACTTTGAGTCCATAGAAGACCGAAGTAGGAAAGCCAAAGAATAAACAAAGACAATAATATTGATAATAATTGCATTGGAGAATTCTACCATACACACCTCAGTTATGCCATTTTCTTCTTTAGTTATAAAAAATTTTCTTCTTTAGTTGTGATATTATTTTAGTTAGGACTCATAAGATCTTTGGTTAAGCCTCATGTGATGTTCGGTCATTATTTTTTTTATTTTTTTTTTTAAATATAAAGTTATACCATTTTCTTCTTTAATTATAAGGTGCATATGGTAGAAACTATTTGAGAGGTGTGTACATAGTCTTTCCCGCTAGAAAGATTTAAGAAATTATGGGAATGATGCCTATTGTATTAGCTTCTACCGGAAATATATATTAAATTGTAAGAAAGTGATACTATAAACACCTTTCAAAGGTGCGTATGGTTTGTACCTAAAATTTTAACCACAAAGATTCATGACTACAACCAATTTGAATCACAATAAAAAATCCATAACCAAGATCACTTTCAATTCATAGCAAAACACCACAAACCCTCACATAAGGCAACTTGGATTCATAACCAAATATTAAAAAAAGGTATCATAACGAAAACTAATTTAAGTCATAATAAAAATCTCATAACCAACTTTATTATAAATTTGACTGGCACAAAGCTCATAACTAAGTACCAACATGATTTATAACTAAAACCACAAATTTTCATAATTGAGGGATATGGTACATACTTTTGAAAGGATATGCATCATAAAATTCCTAACCTGTATATGAGAGATTTAGATAGAAAATGGGCAGGGTCGTGGCTCCCACCAATCCCTCTATAGTTCCGCTACTGACCATGGAGTGAATGAGTCCAACATAATCTCTTTGGCAATCAGAACAATCTAAGTGATACTTGAGTTAATGTATAATAGAGGTCAAAATAGGGCTCTAACATAAAGCACTTTCAAAAGTGATAATCAAGCTGATGCTCTCTAGCCTCTAGAACTGCAGACAAGGGAAGTAAACTGTGGAATGAACTATATACATCAATTGTATTTCGGCCTTAATTGATCAATGAAGAATTTATTTCTAATGCAAGCTTAAAACAGAATCTATAAATTAAAAGATAATAGTAGTAGCATCACATACCAAGAAACTAACTAAAAATTTTAAGAAGATAGAAATTTAGAAGAGTTTATTGATGGACTTATCTGCTGAAACATGTAGGACATTGATCAAATAGGTGATAGGCTTTACATGAATGGATACATATTACCAAGATGCTTCCCAATTTTCAAGATCCTCTGGCGAACAATCTCGACGCTCCTTCAATGTCTTGGAGTTGAGATCATAAGAAATAACTTTGCCACGAACAACTAAAACCAGAGTAAAATCTTTTTCATTTGCTCCCTAGTAATAACAGAGCACGTAAAATTTACAGAATCTAGTAATGGTTGTGTTTACTACGTCAGGGAATAAAGATAAAATGGGACTAAAATTGACCAGGTACTTTACAATTCAACTGCTGTAAATGGGACTGAAGGATTCTAAATCTCAAAGCAAAAATCTGATAAATCTGAATAAGAAGTAAATGCCCATCACATTTTCCAAACACACACACACACAAATGGATTAAGCATCCAACTCCAGCAGAACTATATCATTCAGTGACCATGCATCCATGTTCTGTATCTATTAAGATTCCTGGCAACCTTTTGAAAGTTGCTATGCATTGCATTGATTCCACAAAAAGTGATCTTTTTCATGCTTATAAATAAATTTTAAAAAAAGTAAGCCCAATTTAGTCTCCGTTGGATAGGGGTCTGGGAGGGGATAGATTGGGTTACCTAGCTTTGGCATTATTTGCACTAAATGGTTGTCCTCGAAGCCACAACCTCAAGGTTGAGGAACCCACAACTCACAGCCTCATGCTTATAAATAAAAAGCATAAAAATTTCTGAATTTTAAGCAGCCTAAAAGGGAAAAAAATGGTGATAGTTTACGGACAAATGAGCTCAAATCATGATAGTTTACGGACAAACTAGAAAAAAATGGTGATAGTGAAGGAGATAAAAGTGTAATTAACCCTTTTTCTTTTATGAAGCATACTTTATCAGCCAAAGGATACATATGAGAACCTAATAGATAAATAAAAATTTAAATGCAAAACTATTACCTTCTGCAATATCATGGACAATTGCCATTTTTATACACCTGACATTTGGAAAAAAAAGCAAAAAAGCAAAAAATGTTAAAATCTTTAGAAAATGAACAATAACAAATAACCCAGATGGAAAACAAAAAAACTAAAAGTAATAGAAACCCTAACTTGGACTCTGGATATCCTTTGATGACCAATTTTTAGTCACTATAAATGATTCATTTTGTGTGTAGATATAGCAGGAGGAGAATGGGTCACTGTCCTTGCTGCTCCTAAAAATGGCACCGTTTTTTTGGTTTTTGGCAAACCAAGTCTCCTCTTCCCAAGGGGTTCTCTTCTGGCAATGGAAGACACTCTCCCACTGCAATCACCACACCTACAATGAGGTAAAGAGAGAATATAAACTTCTCACAAAATCAGCCAACTCAACTAAGCAATTTCATTCTCTTATTCCTCCATAAATCTATACTTTCTTTTTTTTAAATATAAAAAAAAGTAATTTATTGACAACAACAACAACAACAATAATAATAATAATAATAACAATAATAATAGACATTGCAATGGACAAATTGAGAGGGAATTGAGAAAAGACACCCAAAACACATTAATACCAATTATCTCCAGTAAATCAATCCAGGGGATCAGCTTCTTGTTGAAAACTTCTTCATTCTTTGATAATCATAGGCTCCATAAAACCTAGTAGAACAATAATTCCCAGGTTATGTTCTCAAACCCTCATGTTTTAGTTCAAACCACTAAACCACCAATCCCTAAAGATTGCAGGGATTAACCCAACACAAACCCCAATATTGCAAAATATTACTCTACACATACCATGCCCTGTTAGAGAGGAGAAGCACATGAGCTACAAATTTATTCCTAACTTTGCATCTTTACACTTCATCTATACATACATATTCATAGTACCATATATAGAGATGTCAGAGAGAAGTCTGTTAGAGGCAATGAGAGCCATCAACCCCATTCGATACATATGATCGGCTATGGACTCTGGATTCTTAACACCTTCGTATCCATCCCGTTCTCTTCGTCGTCTGATCAAACCCCAAAAAACCCCCAAACCCAAAAAACAAAATCACAAATTTAGGCAATGATATTCGAGTCCAAAACAATCAACACTCAAATGAATCATACATATATACATATCTAAACAAAAATACCTTGAGACGATGACAGAGAGAGAGAGAAAATCGATGGCAAAAGAAGCGGGGACCGAGGATGAATCGCTACTAGAGGATAAAGAAGGAGGCTCGGTGGCCATTCGAAAAACCCTAGAAGGGTTGGATGAGGAAGTTCGAGCTCTGAAAAACTTGAATCGAATGAGTTCAGTCGAAGCGAGTGAAGGTACCAAGAAGGATTTACAGAACACTCGACTCCCACTGCTCATTTTTTCAATTTACATTTTGGACCGTTAGATCTCGGTTGATGCTCAAAGAACATTTGGACGGGAAATAAAGACATCTCAACCATTGAAGTTGAGATGAGACAATTTAAACTATTGGATCAAAATGTATCTCTAAGATATTTTATATATTTTCAAAAACATTCTTCCCTTATTATATAGATATATAAAGGAACCCTAGAATTGAAAGCTGCAACATCCACCACGGGAAGAGAATGAGAGAAAAGAAAAGAAAAAAAGAGTGCAACTGAGAGATAGGGACGGTAGAGGAGAAAATGAGAAAAAAATAGTAGAGTTTTGTTTTGGTGTCTTAATTAATTATTTAAGTGATTCTTTGATCTTCAAAAAAATATTGTGAGTATAAAACTCACTTTCTTTGATTTATGTGTAATTCGTTATTTTTATTTATTTATTTATTATTTATTCGATATTAGTTTGATTTTGTATTTGCATGTAGATGATGAATTGATTTTATTATTTGGTTAGATGTGTATATAAGGTTTAAGATTTTTATATGTATTTATTTTATGATTGTAATCACACTCATAGTTATATGAAATTAAAATAAACTTAAAACCCATAGATAAATTCTTTACACTCCACTATGACTCTATATATTGTTATTTTATTTAAGTGTTGGTAAGAAAGAGTGTATAAAAATAAAAATAAAAAGATTTTGAAATTTATTTGAATGTCTTAGGCTTGGCATTATTATGTTTGTTCTTATGAGTAGATGAGAGATTGTGTATATATATATATTGTTGCCTTATTCTCATGAGTAGACAAGTGCTTTAATTTACGCGCATACATATATGCTAACCATCTGGGGAGTGTCGGTCAAACTCGAGATGATATCCCCATACAAGTTTGGCTTCGGAGCAGTGTTAGGTATATGGGAAGCACATGGGATATATGTGTAGGTCAGAAATGAAAGGTCGGAGTAGTGGGATTAAGGTACAAAGAATTTAATTATGAGTTTATTGGTATAGTGTGAATTGTATTGATTTGTACATCTTGAAAAATAATAAACGACCTTGATAAATTATGAAATTTGGACTGAGGCATGTATACGTAATTCTAGACAACTTTTGTATTTTAACTTTGTACTAAAAAGATCAATTATAACTTGTAATAGAATGATCTTAGTTATAGTAGTTTTTATTCATTTTAGCAATGTAGATTTTAGAGACTGTTTTAACTCACGAAACAAGCTCATTTTTATTGATTTCGCGAAAACTAGAGTAAAACATTATTCTAAACACTTTTCGTGTTTTGAACATTTCCAAAAAAAATCATTTTAGGACAGTTTTTTTTTGTTTTCAGTTCCAGATTTTTTTCGATCGAATTTCATTTAAATTCTTCTATTAAGTTTTTCTCTCAACCTATTCAGTTTCTACTAAATTCGTCCTCGAAACTTCTTAGAAAATCTGATTCTATACAACTTTTGTTCTTTGAGTTTTGATTAATTCGAATGATTTAAGCATGAAACAATGCGTTTTTATACTACTTCAGCAATTTACTTATGATTAAATTATACTAACTCTATTTTTTGGCAGAATGGCGGGTCTTATCAATTTTTTATATAGGGCTGACCCACTATAATTTTCATATTTATTTTGTTTATTCTATACTTAATTTATATTTAGTTGTGTATGAGTAAAAAACTAAATGCCACCGTATCTCGAAAAAATACCCCTTTGTCTCAGTACGGGTGGAACTACTTGTCATGTCTCGTAACAAGAATTAAATGTACTTTTGTTTGTGTCTGGCGGACACGTGGGTGTTAAATCTTGTACTCATAGTAGTATACCTGTATACTGACCCGTTTTATCTCTTGGCAACTCCGGTGCGTTCTATTTGAGTACAATCGAATTTCCTTTGCAGGATTAGTTGGTGTTACGGTAATGACAATAAATAACGATAGTTGTTGAACATGTCATTTGAACTTCTTTTGTTTTCTGGAACTTAGGGTGGATATTAGTTTATGTATTTATTTTTTTTTTTTTATGACCTTAGTATTATGACAGTTTGGCATTGTGGGTTATTTTCCATCTTTACATTATTTAAATTATTTTGACTAGTTATTCCTACTTTAATGTTGGAGATATTGGATAATTATGAAATTATGGTGGATGGTTTGGTTGGCGTTTTGTTAGTTTTTTTCTTATCCCTTGTAATTTTTTTGAGCATGGAAATTTACTTAAATCTTATGGAGACGAGAACGTTTAGATTTTGTTTTACCCCTAGGATTTGGATGATGGAATATTGATTGGGGTTTAGTTTTAATTTAATATTTAATAGTCCAAATTTTGGGGCGTGACAATATTTTTTTGAGTGAATTACACTAACAGTCCATATAGTTTGGAGCTCGTGTCACTTTAGTCCCTAACTTTTCAATTATGACATATTTGACCCTGAATTTTGAATATTATTTCAAATAAGGACAGTTGAAGATACTATTAATCAATTTCAATGGAAAAGTCATCAATTTGAAAAAATATAAACTAATTTGATAAAAATAAATGTCAAAATAATATTTTTGAATTTTTAAAAATAATTTCTACCCATCAAAGATAAAATTATGTAAAATTGATAAATCTTTTAGACATTTATTTATTTATTTATTTACAAAATTAATTTTTATTATGTGTTTGGATGATAATCATGTAATGAGTGGTTGTTTTTATGTTCATTAAATTAATTTTAATTTTTTAAAAGTCAAATATGAAGACAATTTTGATATCATTATTAAACCAATCCATTAAATGAAAAAAAAAATTTAAAACTAAAAATATTTCATATATTAAATATATCAATTACTCATTAAAAGATTAACAACCACCCATTATATTATCATAATTCAAACACATAATAAAAATTAATTTTATAAAAAAAAAAAAATAAATGTCTAAAGGATTTATCAATTTTATATAATTTTATTTTTGGTGGGTAGAAATTATTTTTAAAAATTCAAAAATATTTTTTTTGACATTTATTTTTATCAAATTAGTTTATATTTTTTCAAATTGATGATTTTACCTTTGAAATTGATCAATAGTATCTTCAATTATCCTTTTTTGGAACAAGATTCAAAATTCAGTGTTAAATATGTCACAATTGAAAAGTTATAGACTAAAATGACATTAGTCCCAAACTATAGAGACTGTTTGTATAATTCACCATATTTTTTACCAAACGTTGTGATTATATTAGTTCAAAAATGTTTCAGACCCCCAAGACCCCTAATGGGGTTTGTTTGGCCAGGAATTATTATTTTTTTATTTTTTATTTTTTATTTTTCTTTCTTCCAATAACCAACCCCTACATGTGTTTTGATTGGCCAGGAATTATTATTTTTTTATTTTTTATTTTTTATTTTCTCTTCCTTCCAATAACCAACCCCTACATGTGTTGGGGGAGGTCTCAATCACGTTTGATTTTAGTTACATTGCGGTAAAGTGCATATAGTATGCTATTTTCTAAAGCAGCTCTCAAATTTCTATGGGAGAATTACAGCTTAGTGTAGTTAAAAAAAAAAAAAAAAAAAAATCAATGGTAAAATTTATAAACATTAATTAAATTCATAAACTTTTTTATTAATTTTTAAATATTTTGTATAAATCCCACTGACTTGTAATTTCTCCAATTTTTATTATTTGTTTTTCATTGTGTTTTGGAAAATATAGATGATGAAAAGTTTAGAAACAGCCATCTTTTCTATTTGTGTGGAACAACTTTTAAAAATTTATAATACAATTTAAAAGTGTTTCGTGAAAAAAGAGAGGGGGTTTTGACATTAAAAGAAATATTGAATTTTTTTTTCAAAATAATTTTCCAAATACGTTTAATTTTTTATTTGTTTCAATTTTTGAAAAAAAAAAAATGATATCAAAGCTGCCACGGCGAGGCAGACTGATAAACTAGGCCATACGGCCCAAATGAGCTTCCCAGAAGAAATGGGCTTTGGGAATTTCTTGCCCTTCTGAACACAACCTTTTAACTCTAGTCCAGACTACTTTAACCCAATCCGACCCATTTCTTGATCCATTTTGTTTTTTCGAATCCCACGGTCCCGTCTCTCTCAGGTTTCAGAATTTTTTTCAATTTTTTTTTTCTTCTAAATAATGATAGGAAAATGTTTGATGACCCGAATTCTGTGGCTCGAATGGTTCAAATGTGTCAAAACGACGTTGTTTTGAGTATTTCGAGTCATATTTTTTCGGGTCACCTATCATTGTTGATAATGATATCACATCATCACATATCACCAACCAACCGACACTAATATAAAGTAGCCAATAAAATAATATATTATTAAATGTTAATATCACATATTAATAATAACATAATTTTATTATTATATTAAATTTTTTTTTTTTTTTTCAGCAATTTTTGTGGATATGACTAGCCCACTAAACTCACCCACTGCCCTAGTGAGCATCACTAGCCCAAGAATTTGAAAATCATAACCCTATTAGGGATAGGACTAACTTTAATTTAGGCCAAGTTTGGGGACTTTGAAATAATTTAAAAAGTCAAAAAGTTATTCAAAAAGTTAAAAAGTTAACACTATTCACCAAAAGTCAACAATTACGGCTGCACAACTCCCAATTCAAATTTTCCTCTAAAAACCAATTTTCACAATTTTTTATTACACATTTTTCCATAAAAAGTCAAAAAGTTAACCCAAACATCTATATTGTCAATCTCAATTTTTTAGTCAAAAAAGACAAAAAGCACATTTATTTAGGCCTCGTTTGGCAAGAGGCTAAAATAGCCAATTAGCCAAAAAGTTACCTTTTTAGCCAAAAAGCCAACAACTCATACCAAAAAGTCAAAGATTCCCTTTTCTCTCTACTTTTTGCACGTCGTTTCGTAATTAGCCAAAAAGTTGGCCCAAACATATAGGTTTTTCTTACCAACCTTTTTAGCCAATTAGCCAAAAAGTTACTAAATTAGCCTGTTCCCAAACGAGGCCTTAGTCTTCCCAAACAAGGCCTTAGAACACAACCAAAAATAAATAAAAATTAAGCTAATCCTTTGGTTAATTGTGTGTCACAATGCTATAATTAAACATTTGAATAAACAACAAAAATATCTCGCTATCCAAGTGGACTGTACCCTCTCCCTCCGTAATCAAATTATAATAATGAATGAGGGGGTCATTGTCATCCTCTTCATGTTTGTTCATTGTGCTTTTCATGAGATGGATGATTTGTTTGGTGGTTGTAAAATGAGTTAATTATTTGAAAATCCTATTTATAAATGTTATGATAGTTTAAATTTTATTTAATATTTTTTTAAAAAATAAATATTTAGTAAAATTGAGAATATTATCATTTTTTTAAAATTTTTAAAAGTAAGAATATTATCAATTTTGCATAATAATATTCTAGATAATTGTTTTACTAACTGATGAAAAAAAAAAATATGAGATTAAATGTTTTTGTCATTCTACTTACTGATTTGATTCAACTATCCAATAAAATTAAAAATATTAACAGTTTTTTTTCTAATTTTAAAACTGAGAACATTATCACTTTTTTTTATTTAAATTTTATTTATTTATTTTAGTTTTGCACATTAATGTTCCATCATCATGCTCCTTTATAGACACAAAATTTTCAGTTTTGCAAAAAAATAATTCAATTTTTTTTAAGCATAATTTTTTTTATTTTTTATTTTAATTTTTTCAATTTAAAAGTTGATATTTTAAAATTTTGAAAATTAAAATAAATGATAAATTATCATGTGCCTTTATAGATTATCATAAATGATGAACAATTATTTTTTGAAGGATAGTTCCGGCTATTAAAAATTTAATGAGACTTGAAAATTCAAAAAATCTTAATTAAGACGTGTGTGTAAACATCTCTTAAAAAAAAATCAACACCCGAAAGCACTCATAAGATAATTAACTTTTTTAATTTATTTAAATTATTTATATGTAATAAATTGTAAGTAAAAAAAAAAAATACAAAAACAGAGAATCTTAAATTAAAGGAAAATTTAGCCAACATATCTTTTTTTTTTCTTGAATAATATTATTAGAGTAACATGTTACTGTGAGGAGAAATAACATGTTATGTCAAACAGAGTAACATATTATTGTTACTGTTTATATTAATTTTTATAGTAATAATTTTTTTTAAAAAAATTTCATAGTCTATATGGAATTTATTTGATGAGAAAATTTTAAAAATATCAATTTTATAAAAAATCAAAATTTACATTAAAAATTATATTATTTTAAAATTTAATATTTTGATAATAATAGTATTTGTTAGGCTTTTTAAGAAAAAAGTTTTATGCTTGTCTTTAACACATTAAAATTTTATTATAAGAAGATTTTAACCAAATCTCCTAAATTAAAATAAGAATAATATTATATATACTAATTAATATATTAGCTAAGCGGATATAGCATACTGTTAAAATAAACTATAGGGAAACTTATTTATAAGTCCTATTTCAGACACTTATGTTATATTAAATCCTATGTAATTTCTTATAGAGTTTCAAGTCTTATTTAGATAGTAATGTATTCTACAAGATCTTATGAGTTGTAAATAAATTGTATTAATATACTATTATACATTATAATGGCAAAATCATATATAAGAAATTGAATGTTACCATAGATCACATTCAATTTAAAAAATCAAAAATCTAGTAAGTTTGCGAAACGTAACGTGATATATTACGTTACGTTTATATAGGTGTCACGTTATGTTACATTACGTTTATGTAGATGTCACGTCACGTTATGTTACGTTACGTTTATGTAGGTATCACATTACATTACGTTTATGTACGTGTCACGTTACGTTTCGCAAATGTGTATTTTGAATTTGAAATTCAAATTCACATTCATATAGATATGATCTATGGTAACATTCAATTTTCGATATATGGTTTTACCATTATTTATGATATTAATAACTAATATTGAGGATAAATGTGTCAACAAATTTTACACAGGACTTATAAAAACATAAATTTTTTAATAAGATCATATATGGCATAAAATCATTAAATAAAATATTCGATGATAATTATTCAAACAAATTATAATTTCATTTAAATACTCTTTTCAAAAACCACGTGGCACAAACCCTCCCTCAATTTTCCTCTTGCAAAAGGTATGCATAATGCCAAACTATCTTTTCCTAAAAAGTCTTCTTGATATTTGGTTTCCTCTTTGAATGGAGAAATATTAGGCATGTAAAAAAAAAAAAAAATTTATAAAAATGGTTATGAAAGATTTTTTACTATTAGATTATATATAATAAAATATTATATATTAATTAAATGATGAAAAAAATTTATAAAATATTTTACAATATTTTTTTTATAATTACTAATATTATTTTTTCTCTTAATTATTGATGTGAAGAGACTTCTAAAATCATTTTGAATATTTACACAATAAAAATATTCTATGACAACTTATTTAACCAAACATATTTAATTTTATTTACCAAGTATCAAAAGATTCACCAAATATATTTATAATTTACTTTTAAGCTTGTAAGTTAATAATATAAAAAATTATAATAATAAAAATTAACTTATGAACTATAAAAAAAACGAAAGAGCATAGTGTTTGTTGATATTCCAACATGAGTTTATATTTTGGTTTAGAGTAAAAAGTGTGCTTTTGTTAACAATCCCTGAAAATGACTAAACCATTAAATTTTGGCCTTCCATGAACGAGTCATTTCTTTTTAGTGGTCCTCCCTACAATCAATTGTCAATTTTACCCCTCATTTTTCTAGTTAATTGTTACTTCGCAATCTTAAAAGAAGTTTCTTTTTTTTTTTTTTTTTCATAATGACATAAAGATTAATTGGTGCAATTTATTTTGCTTATAGTTATTTTTTTAAAGTCTGTGTCAAATAAGTATAACTTTTGTGTACAACTGATTAAGGAAAATATCTTAAATAAAGTGAAAAAAATAATTATTTAGAAATTGAGAGAATATGTTTTTGACATTTACACTTTTTATTATCAATTTTAACTTATAATAAATTACATCAAATTGACTCATAATGGTAGTGTTTGGTAACGTTTACATTTTTTGTTTATGCTTACAAAAATTTTATAAACGGATTTTTGTTTATTTTTAGAAAAACATAAATTATAAACGTGTTTAGTTTGAACAAAATGTTTAAAAAAATTTAAAAACATAAACTAAAAAATATGTTTGTTCAGGCTTAAAATATTTATATTTATTTTTATTATTTATGACAATGGGATCACACACATTATAATTGAAAAAAAAAATTAATTGAATTTTTTTAAAGAATTAATTAAAGAATAATTGAAAAAAAATTTAATTGGGAAAAAAAATAATTGAAAAAAAAGATTAATTGAAAAAAAATTATTTGAAAAAAAAATTATTGAAAAAAAAAATTATTTGAAAAAAAAATTGAAAAAAAAATTATTAGAAAAAAAATAATTGAAAAACAATTATTTGAAAAAAAATTATTTGAAAAAAAAAATTGAAAACTGAAAACGTAAACTTAGTTTTTGAGTTTACGTTTTTTCCTCAAATTTATAAACTGAGACAACCATTTATAAACTAAAAAAATTATCAAATAAGTTTTTATGATAATTTTTAAAATTTTTGTAAATATAAACTGAAAACGGAATGGTTACCAAATAGACCCAATATATTAGATATCGATTTTTAATTTATCACAAACTTAATTATATGAAGCCTAATTATTCTTTATTTGTTAAAATTTAAAATTATGAGTGAATTTAAAATTTAAAATTGTGCTGCACCTATTATTCTTTATCTGTTATTAGTATCTAAATTATAATGATTAATAAAATTAACAACCCTGATTAGTGCCTCGAAAAAGGGGGGCACTAATGCCCAGAAATTCTATATATAGCAAAAAAAAAAAAAAATACCAAAACAGGAAATTAAGGGCATTAGTGCTAAGGAAATTAGTGTCACAAATCATTTTTGTAAAATTAACTCATAATGTTATTAGTATCTAAATTATAATGATTAATAAAATTAACTCATAATTAATAAAGATACCCTACACTTTTGTCTCTTATAGCTCTGGCATTATATAACAGGTGGACAAAAACTGAACAATCAATAAAATCCCAAATTTGACCCCATCAATTCATGTCATTTGCATGTTTTTTGAAAAGTTATTTAGTGGTTTTGAGGCATTGCAAAGGAGTTATTGAGTGGTCTTGAACCACTGGTAGGTGATGCCCAAGAGTGTCGTGATTGGTTAAAGAAATAGAGTTTACGATTTTGTAGTGGGTAATTGAGGGCGGACTGGATTAGCATTCCCATGACTAATAGTCCTAGGACTACGAATTCGTTGGATTATGTATCCCATCTTAACTAATAGTCAAGCTTAAAATAATTAGTCCGTACTTCAATTGTTTAATCAAATATTGGATTAATAATTTTATTGGACTATTAGTCCAATCCCAAGTTCATGTCCACCCAAACAAACATGACCGTAGTGTATTGTGATTAGTGAGGAGTATTGTTACGTGACACTCTGAGAATACTAAATAATTTTCTCATGACTAAGTGGTGTTCCAAAGTATTGTGATTGATAAAAGATGTGAGATTTATGATTTAAAATTATTAAACAATTACACTCCAAATATTCTATCAATATTTATACCAAACACTCACATAAGTATGAGTTCCACACTTGTGTGTAAAACATTTTGGATTCGTTTGGTTTGATTTTGAAATCAATTTTGAAAGATAAGTTTTTTCAAAATTTAAAAATTTATTTAGTTGTTTATTTTGAAAATAGTTTTGTAATTTGGAATGATTTGTATTTTTTTTTTTGGTAGTTGAATAGATTAGTGTGGGGAAAAAAATGATTGATTGATACCTAAATTGTAAAAGAATGAGAGAAGAGAGAAGAGAGAAGAAAGAACAAAATGATTGATTGATGTGTAGGATGTGAAAAAAAAAGGAGAAAAGAGATAGAAAAAATAATTGAAAACAATTTTGAAAAAATTATAAACCAAACAAATTTAAGTTTTAAACTCTCAAAAGTTGATTTAAAAACTTAAAGATTTTTTGAGATAATCTAAATAAGTATACCTTTTGATTTTTTATAAAAAATTATGCAATATGATAGCGAGGTGATATAATTCAAATAAGAGTCTAAAATAAATCACCTTAAACAAGCTTTAACTCAAGCAAGTTTATTGTATCTCTAACATTGCTCTTCGTGATTTGGGGATTGTTTGGTATATATTAAAGTAACACATTTTTTTTTATCTTATTTAGATCATATTATCTTTTATTTGAGTTATATAATCTCTTTATCATATTATATATCTTTTTATAAAAAATTTAAAACATATTTATTTGAAATAATCCAAACAACTCTTTGATTTTATGTGACATTCAGGTTTTGTTTAGAAACTACATTTTTAGTCAAAAAACCAAACCTTAAATCCTATTAAATGGGATCGGCTGCATAAATGCTTCTTCTCCACACAACTTTATCAAATGTCATTTCGTTAGTCAAATTAAGTAAATTTATATCTCTACTTACAACGCTAACCAATGTTAATCTCAGCCTACCCAGTCCCCTAATATTTCTATCTACCGTCACTGTAAATTATTACATCACTCTTTTTATTTTTCTATATAATTTTAAAAAAAAAATTAAAAGACTACTAAAATGTCGAATTCCCAAACCGGACCTCAATAATTAATGAGAATATTGTATCAACTACTAATAAGTTTTGGTGGTATTACATGCACCAATTAGTATACTAACTAGTATACAGACACTAGTTATAACATTATTATTAACTCCACTCATTAATCACATTATAAATTCAAAAAACCTCTTAAATTATGTCACATCATCAATTGGTACACTAGTTAATATATCAATTGGTATATATAGCATTATTCAGGAGCGCTTTGGAAAGTTTGGCCTAGTTTGGCATCTTTAAAAAAATACAAAAAGTCAAAAAGTTATTAAAAAAGTTAAAAAATTATCACTAATCACAAAAAAATATAAAAAAACAAATTTACACAAAAAAATACAACCCAAAAAGTCATTAACGTGATGGAGACCAGATGATACAAATTACCTAATCGGTTGCACAAAAAAATTATAAAAAATTGTGTTGTTTGGCTCGTGGGGGCCTACTGCGGGCCCCGTTTTGATAATCAGAACTGTAAATGTGTAGAACTAGTCGAGTACTATATTCGTGTAAAAAATCATATTAATCGGATATCGATAGCTATGTGATCAAATCAAATTTCTTTCAGCCATTTATTTTCAATTGTCTATTTTTTTTTTAGAAAATTGATTTGATCACATAATTACCAATATCCGATCATCGTGATTTTTTATAAGTATATATTATTTGACGAGTTCTACACATTTAACGGTTTGGATTATTGAAATGAGACTCGTGGCAGGTCTCTCCAATCCGATGAAAGACTAGAGAAAAGCCTCATCCTACATATATAAATCTGAAGCTCCACCACACAATTCAAATCATTCCGTACTGCTTTCTTTAATAGTCACTGTCACTATGCATAGGGCATAGGGGTAAAATGGTAATTTTGTTATTTTATACAATTTCAATACATATTTTTTCGTAAAAAGTCAAAAAGTTATTCCAAACAACCATATTTTTTTTGTCAACTTTTTAGTCTAAAAAGTCAAAAAGTGCGCTTATTTAAGACATCCCAATCAATCTCTTAGTAAAAAAATGGACTTTTTAATTTTTTTTAAACTTTTTTGATGATTTTTTTGACCCAAAAAAAATAAAACTAACAATTTTTTTTACTAAAAAAGTTGATTTTTTATGTAAAAAAATTTAAAAACCGAAAAACTGACGTTGCGTTTGGTAGAGTTTTGTAAATATAATTTGAGAGTATGAATTATATTTTGAATTTGTGAGTTGTGGAATTATGATTTGAGTGTAGAAAACTTGTTTAATTATAGTTTTTGAATAGAGTGTTGAATTGAGTTTTGAATCATATGTGGAATTGAGTTTTGAAAGTTTGATTTGACATGTAAAGTAAGAAAATTTGTTTGGTTATGAGTTTTAGAAAGAGTTTTTAAAACTTAATTCAAATTATTATAACTCATAACAAAACACACTATTTTCACAGTATTGAAAATTTTGATCAACAATCATAACCAAACTCTTTTTAAAATTTAATTAAAAAAATTTATTATTAACAGAAAATAACATTAATCAATTTTTTAATTGAAAATACTACAAAGGAAATAATTTTTTTTTAAAATAAATATTCAAAAAATTTAAATTATAAATATTTAAATAATGTAAATAATCTAAAAAATTTAATAAGTAAAAATTAAAATAAATATTCAAAAAATTTAAATCGTAAAAATTTAAATAATTTAAAATTTTAATATTTTAAATTTAAAACCAACTCTACACTCAAATCGTAACCAAATACATAAAACAAAACTCAATTAAGAAATTATTTTTAAAACTTATAACCAAACATATAATTCGAAACTCCATATTACTTTCACAACTCTACACTCAAATCGTAATCCAATACATAACAAAAAAATTAAAATATTTAAAAATATTTTTATAAAATCGAGTTTGAATTTATTTTTATAAAATATTTTAAAATTTAAAAAATTAAAATCGTAATATTTAAAAATTAAAATATTTAAAAATATTCAAAAAATTTAAAAAATCGTAACATATTAAAATATTAAAATATTTAAAATCTTCACAAAATTAAAATATTGATTTAAATTGAGTTTTAAAAAGAATTTTAAATTATGTTTTTGGTCATAAGTTTTGAAAAATAATGATTATATTTTGAATTGAGTTTTAAAAAATAAATATAAAATTATGATTTAAAAATTCAAAATAAACGTCACATTTACAGCTTGTTTGGCATAACCTATATAATCCATATTTTTATCTTTTTATTTTTTTTCATCACATTACCTCTCTATTTTTCTACACATCTTTTTATAAAAAAATAAAAAATATATTTTTTTAAAATACCCCAAACCAACCCTTAAAACAATAAATAAAATTATAATTTAAAAACCTTACCAAACGGATCCTGAATCCTGATTTTTGTTTTGGCTTTGCCAAAGGGCCCCTCCATAAGTTTTCCAAATTCGAAAACGCTGGACCAGATTTTCTGTCTCGGGCAGTTCAAAAAAAAACAAACAAAAAAAAAAATTGTCTCGGGATTCCACAAGCATCTCCAGATACGCCACAAGCCAACCACGCTCCCTCTGCAACCACTCAATCCCATCCCTCCACGTGTCTCTCCATCCAACGGCCCACATCCAATGCTGCCAGACATGCACTTCCCATATATCTCATCCTCACCACAAACCACACCACCGCCACCCCTAAACCTTCTCATCTTCCCCTGTTCTTCCTCAACCTCATTCTCTCTCTCTCTCTCTCTCTCTCTCTCTCTCTACAAACACCATTATGCTTCTCCGAACTGCTTCGGCTTTCTCTCTCGTAAACCCTCATGGGGACAATCTGAGTCCATTTGGGTCCTCTGTTTTGGGGGTTTCTTCGAAAGCCAAGATCGGAAATGGGTTTCTGGTTTGCGCTTCCAAGGGCTCGGACAATCGGCCTCTTACCGGTGTAGTGTTCGAGCCGTTTGAAGAGGTGAAGAAGGAGCTCACACTCGTCCCTACTCTCCCCCACTCTTCCATTGCTCGCCAGAAATACTCCGATGAATGCGAGTCCGCTATCAACGAACAGATCAAGTGGGTTTCTGTTTTTCCGCTTTCTTTTCTTTCCTTTTCTTGATTGATTGATATTCATCATAAAATGTATTTGATTATTTGTTTTTTGATTAATGCTTCGGACCCCCACTGGGGGTCGACCCCCAGTGAGGTGGCAGTGTGCGATTGGACCAAAAAAAATCTGTTTTCTTTTTTTTTTTTTTTTTTTTTTGAGTGTCGGCCAGTGGGGACGCGCCACGTCACTGGGGGCGCGACCCCCACTGGGGGTCTGTAGCAAAGTTCATTTTCTCAATCTCAGATTGGGTTTATTTTCCTTTCTTGATTGATATTCAAAGGGGTGGTTTGGGAAGACGTTTTTAGTGATTTTTGGACCTTTTTTTTTTTTTGGAGGGGTTAAAATTGTATTTGAAAAAAATATAATATGTCTGAAAATGACTTTGTGCAAAAAGTAAAGTGACTGAGAAAATCTTTGGCTTTTTTTTTATGTGTTGATTAATTATTATTTATTTTCTTTGAAAAATGTTTGAGACCTGTAATAAAACCCCCACAATTTCACCCAATGATGTGAAATGATAGGTCTCAACTTTTGGCTTGTCACATACTCTCAATTATGTGAAGTTCTACTAACTCAATTTGGATCCTCTAAAGTGATTTTAGGTAGAGTGATTTTTTGAATGGTTTACCATACAAAAGTTGAGGATACAATAGTACTGATAATCACTTTAAAAAAAATCTCAGCCATTTAAAAAATCACTAACTTGTTTGGGAAGATGAATTTTTAGTTAAAAAGTCCAAAAAAAAAAAAACCACTACACATACATCTCTCTCTATTTTCGGCACATATTTTTGTATAAAACTAAAAAGTCAACTAAAATAGTCAACTCCCAAATAAGTTTTAAGAAAAATTATGAAAAATCACTCTAGAGGATCCGGACTCCTACTTCCTTGCCATATCATTGGGGTGTATTTAGGAGGTCTCAAATGTCGGTGTCTAGCATTATTATTCTTTCTTATTTTTAGTAGTTTTTTTTATGCTTGTAGTAATTTTTTGGTTTTTTGCTAAAATATGACTACCCAAATGAGGCCTAAAATGTACCTATCTATGTGATTATTTGTTGTCATCATTTTTATCCAAAACAAATTTCAACATTAATTAGTTCTTAATTTTATGGGTTATCCATATGGCTGTTTGTGTACCATTGCTTGGTGTTTATGTTCGTGCTTGAGCTATTAGTTTAATGGACTCTGTTTGAGCTCTGACTATTAGTTGATTTTCACATTTTCTCTAATGTTCTATGTCTACTTGTTTGTTTTTACAGTGTTGAATACAATGTATCATATGTGTACCATGCTATGTTTGCCTACTTTGATCGCGACAACGTTGCTCTCAAGGGTCTTGCAAAGTAATCTTTCAAAATTCTCAAATTTTTTTATTTGAATTACTTTCCTTGTGGTTTATTGGGGGGCAAGTCTGATCTGATTTATGGCTTGTTATATGTAGGTTTTTCAAGGAATCAAGTGAAGAGGAACGGGACCATGCTGAGAAGTTCATGAAGTATCAGGTGTTTGAAAAAAATACTTATATGATTCAAAACTTTTCATTTTCAATTGATTTCTAATTGGAAGTAGTTTGTATGAATTTGAATCCCTAATATTTGTTGCTGCGATAAATGTCAGAACAAACGAGGTGGGAAAGTGAAGCTGCAATCAATTCTGATGCCACTGTCTGAGTTTGACCATGCTGAGAAGGGAGATGCATTGTATGGTAAGTTTTTGTTTTGGCTTTTCTTTATGCAATATGATGAGAATTGAACCTGCTGTATTACAGCTTTTATCAATTTAACCATATAGCCATACAGTTGTTTTCAAATGTGCTCTTTTTGGCTTTTGATTATGATTTCTTTGGGTCATGAAGTACAATGAATTGGACTTCATGCGGTGGCTTTCATCATGTAGCGTCTTGAAACATTTCATTTTATGGAAACAGAGCGACTTCCTTGGCATTTTGTATTTTAATTTATAATGATTTCCATCGTGATGTGCTCATGTAGTAATCACTTACATGTATCGGTTCTTCTTGTCTGCCTTTGAGTAGCATGTGTATTGCTGTTATTAATGGTAAATGACCAAGAACTAAGGGTTGTTTTGGGAAGTAGTATTTTAGTTGATTTTTTAGTTTTTTTATGAAAAGACGTGCAAAGAAGTAGAGAGAAAAGTTGACTTTTTGGTAGTGACCTTTTAGCTATTTTAGTATGTTTCCAAACTTGCCAAGTGCTTGTAAAATTGCCTTTGTTTTGTGGTTTTGCTGTTCATGGCATGTCAATTTGTGTACTCATACTCATGAACCCTTTATTTTAAAAAAACTGATTGAAACCTCTGTATCTTAAGTGATTGATACTGATTGTGGCTAATTTGTTGATTTAGCAATGGAGCTTGCACTGTCTTTGGAGAAGTTGACAAATGAAAAACTTCTGAACTTGCACGCTGTAAGACATTCCTATTGTGTCTTGTTTACTTGGCTCTAGTTCTTGTTATAGTTTTCATTCTTTTTAGGCAGTTCTATATGACCAGTGGAGAAAATGTCCCAGGAAGTTGTATTACATTTTGTGACTCCAAGGATCGAAAGTTGATCTATGTAATCCAGTGTGTTTGAAATTGCTTGCTGTCGTTATTCTGGTGTGAAGTTGAGGCATTGGTTATTTACGACATTAACTGTGACAACAGGTAGCAAGCCAGAACAATGATGTGCAGTTGACAGATTTTGTCGAAAGTGAATTTTTAACTGAGCAGGTGAAATGCAATTTCATTTGTTCCCATTCATCTGAAATTTCCTTATTTCCTTTTAGAAGATAATTGTGTCACTCATGTAGCATGATATACTGATTTCTGGGTTCAATCTTCTTCTTCTTATTATTATTAGGTGGAAGCCATTAAGAAGATGTCAGAATACGTTGCTCAGTTGAGGAGAGTGGGCAAAGGACATGGTATGAATCCAAATTCCTCAGACCTTGATCCCTATTTTAATCCATTTTGTTTTGTAATTTTGGCCTTGTTGGAGCAAATGCTAAAATGCTAAAATGGATAGTGAAAGAACACCAAATTTGGCATGACATTATATAAGAATACCAAATTTGAGCACCATAAAGTCTAAGAACCCATAATACTTTACCAGACACTTGATGTGGCTTGGATTTAATTCTTGTATAGTGGTAAACCATACTTGAAATGAATATCAACCATTCAATACTTATTCTGATTAAATTTTTTGGGTACCTAGCAGTTGCTGTTTTAGCAATGTTCCAATGATGCACTAGTAATTTCTTCTATTTTATTCCAAAATAAAAAAATAAAATTCAAAATGTCATTTGGGGCCCCATTATGAAAGAGAGAAAGAGGAGCTCTAGTCAAAATTTGGCATCACAAATTTTGGCAATGCCATATTTTGGCATGACATTGAAGCTTGCTTTTCTGTTGAAGTTGCTACAATTTAGCAATGGCAATAACTATCTTATATAAAGGCCCGAAGGGAGAGAGGGGTGTTCCGACAACAACACTTCTAAAATGTAGATTTGGGTGTTTCTCTCCCAATTTTGACATAGGTTTTCTATTTTCGACACATATGATGGTTCTTTCTTCTCTCAATCCTTCTCCTATACTATTGTGGATGTTCTTCCTCTTCAACTCTAGCTTTTGGCGGTGTTTGAATTACGGCGGCGGTGTTGGAGTTAGATAGCGGCAACAGGAATGTGGACGACGGTGACGGCGGGTGTTTTATGCAAATTTGATTTGGTTTGATGAAGATCTAGTTTTTCAAATCACATCTATGAGAAGATTGTGGTTTTCCCTAGCTCATAGCTGATTTTTTGGTAGATCTATTTTTGTTGTTTGGTTATTTGTTTGGCCCTTTAGGGTCTTGTTTTTCTTTTTAATTTGTATATTGTTTGTTTTATTTTAATATAACTGCTTTTCATGTCCTAGAAAAAAAAGACGACAATAACAACAACTATCTTATATGTGTTGCTGCTGCATTTCTTTGTTTCCTTCTTTCATGTTCTAAAACCCAGTATGTATTCCTCTGATTTCAGGAGTCTGGCACTTTGATCAGATGCTCCTCCATGAGGAAGCAGGAGTTGCAGCGTGATGGTGAAGCTGGTCTTCTTGTCTTCGACTTGTTAGCTGATTTGGAGGACTTTCTGAGTGGTCTTTTGTGGTGTTAGATTTTCAATTAGAGATTTTGGGTTGCGGATAAAGTTTTATTGATGGCTGATGAAAAGCTCATATGAGACTAATTTAGTCATCTATATTAGTACCAAGTTAAGAGTGCATGAGATATTGGTTATATATATGCTTTAAAATTTCCTATCTATGCTGTGTAGAAGAATTTTTTATCTGAATTTCCTTGCTTGCAATTGTAGTTCAATGAGAAAGAACATGGGGACCCAACACCAAAATAGGCTGACCTCAAAGTATAGTTCTTGACATTTTTAGGCACTATCCAAAGTATAGTTTTTGGACTCTTTGGGGGAGATGCAGCAGAGTAGGGATGGCAATGGATGGGGCGGGAATCGTCTTGTAGTACCCCTGTCCCAAATCATATTGGAGACTAAAATTTGGAAAGTGGTGAGATTAGGAGAAATTATGATCCCTAATATTTTGTTTAATTGGGGGATTTGGGAAGGGATTTGGAAAGAGAAATGAAAAAGGTCAGTGAAATATGAATAAAATATACTTTTATTTTATCTAGTTTCACACTTTTTTTTTTCCTATTCAAATCTCTTTTTAAATCTTTCAACCAAACACACCGTAAGTGGTTCCTCCCATGTTTGGGGGAACATTATGCTGTGGATGTTGTGTCTAAACTTGTGGGAATTTTTCTATGTTCGTTGGTAAAAAATAAAAAATGTTATAAGTTTTAAATTTTTTATTAAATAAATGATCAAATATTTTATGTGGTGTAAGGTTCATAAAATTATAAATCTCACGTCTATGTGAAATATTTAATTATTAATTTAATAAAATATTTAGTATCTATAACCTTACTCGTAAAAAATTAGCTACACCTAGGATTGATTCTGATGTCTATATATGACTTGTCCTCAGTGGAGCAATATGTGCTCTTTAATGCTCTTCTCATACGCTGAACTAGTTGTGAGCTGGAAAGAGTGACTCACTGAACAAATCTAGTAAAAGCATCTTTGGCGTCCTGATGCCAAGCATGTGGCCTAAAAAAAATAAATAATAATTTAGGTGCAGTTATGTCTAGTAAATAATTTATCCAAAATTATTTTTTTTAAGAATATAAAAAGCAGTTATATTAAAATAAAATAAATATATTAAGACCTTAAAGGGCCAAATAACAAATTACAAACAACAAAAATAAAATTGTCAAAAAATTAGTTAAGATTCAGAAAAAATCACCGATCTTCTTATAAATGCAATTTGAAAAACTAAATCTGCATCAAATCAAGTAAGATTTGCATCAATACCCATCGTCGACGTCGTCCCTGTCTCCTTTGTCCAATTCCGTCACCGTCGCCGCTATACTTCGAACACTGCTAGAAGCTAGAGTTGAAGAGGAAGAACACCTACAATGGTATGTGAGAAAGTTTGAGAGAAGAGAGAATTATTGTGGGTGTCGAAAATTCAAAAAATTATGCCAAAAGCAGAGGAGAAACACTCAAAACCCTTATTTCAAACATAAAAAATCCAGATATACACTTTGGAAGTGCAAATCTATACTCTAGGAATGTAGATCTACATTTTAGAAGTGTAAAAGAGATCACCGGAGCTTCGCTAGAGAACTGTCGAAAATCTCCAGAGAGAGAACCTCTATCCTCTCTCTTCGAGCACATCCAAAATTAAAATTATGTCTATGATGGTTTTGATATTCACTATGATAAAAAATAAATAAATTGCAAAGACAGTGTCAAGTATTTACAAAGATCCGCACTACATCAACACATTCAACTCATGAAAGGCCCGACAACGGCTTTGGAGAGCCTCTCGCTCTAAGCAATTTTTGGCGTCAATCTAATAACTTTTCAGTGAGCTCCAAACTTTCATATTGCAGATCTGAGTTTTTTTATACTTATGAAGAGGGGTTTAAGAACTTAGCCACTTATTTTCTGCATAGATTTTTGAATTTTCAACATTCCCAATTGATACTGATGGGCCTCAAGAGGGCCCAGCCCCTAATTCAAGGCCCATATACCAAAGCTTAGTATCCTTGAGAAACCAATATTGAACCAGGACCAATACCCCAACTCAAGGCCCAGATATCAAAACCCAGTATCCTTGAGGAACCAATATTGAATCAGGACCAATAGCATTTAAACACTTGTCAAGCAGAAAATTAGCTACAAAAATAGACAAAAATCCTGTAAAGTTATTGCACCCACACATCAGCCATTAATAAGGCCCTCATAGTATTGAATGCAGCAACCCCTTCACGTCAGAGGATATAAACTCACCATGAATGATGTTAACTAGACTATAGAACTTCGGTCAACGGGATAACTTGGAATGGATAAGGAAATGATGAGCAACGGGTATAAGAAAGCCTTGGAGATACGTCAAGGTTAAGTTTTTCTATCCCTAGTTACATTCTCTCTCTTCTAAAAAAACCAACTTGTTCTAATCTAACTTGATCGTCGGAGTGTCCACAGGAGGACTATCTCCCTCCTTGGACTGTTTTGCAAGCACGCTTTGTGAACGTCGAGACCAGCAGACTGGTTGGAAGCATGGATCAATCCAACCCATCCCCCAGTTGAAGCAACCACTTCATCAGTTGGCGCCGTCTGTGGGAACTCACACCATTGGTCGACAGTTGTGTTCATTGTCACCAAAGGGAACTCCATCATCACACACCTCTTAAGTCAGGGTGGATGGTCACAACCAGGTCCATGACTTCACAACACAATACTGGTGACATGACCCGAACCCGCTCTTATAAATTAAGGTCATAACCAGCCAGTAATCATGAGATTACTTATGGTCTCAAATAGAAATTAATTAAAAATTAATAATATGGGGCCAGATGCGAAAGCAGACTTAAAAATTTTGTCCAATGAGCTGTGCTTACATGGCAAATTAAAAACATTTCCCATACACTTAATAATAACTCACACCATATGTTAGTAGTTAACATCTTGTGCACCCAGGATCAGTTATACTAAAAGCTTATACACATAAATGGTCTATCATGACCAGTGGAAATAGCAAAAGAAAATACAAAAGATCATAAACAAAGCTTCTTGCGTGAGGCACCTGGGCTGGCTTCACAAAACTTGGATGCCTTTCTTAAACTCCACTAAGGCTGGGGTTGAACATCCTTTTGCTCACCTACATACATATAAATAAGAGTGAGCTAATGCTTAGTGAATAATACCAAAGTAAAGGAGTTATATGAATGAGATTCATATTAAGTACATCAAACTTGTAAATTTTGTATAAAAACAGCCTTAGGCCCATTCTGTGTTCTTGTTGTATATGTCAAACGGCCTCGGGCCCATTTTAGATCCTTAGCAAACATATCAAACGACCTTGGGCCCATTGTATAACTTGTCAGATTCATCAAACGACCTCGGGCCCATTATTTCCATATTCATATTTATGCGTATATTCATATTCATATTCATGTTCATGAGCTCCTTTTCATTCAAATGGCCTTTGACCCATCATAATATTCAAACGGCCGTTGACCCAATTTATTCACATCAAACGACCTTGGGCCTAATCATCATATTCAAACGGCCTTAGGCCCAATTCATTCATATCAAACGGCCTCGGGCCCAATCATATCAAATGGCCTCGGGCCCAACCATCATATCGAATAGCCTTGGGCCCAAATCATGTTCTTCATAGAGTCTTATACAAAAATTAGGCATATAGAATACTCATTCATAATTCAAATTAACAAATCCATGAAGCTTATACATAGTAGCATTTGGAAGATAACATACTTGAAAATATCTTTATTTAGATATTACTCACAGTGTTCGGAGTGTTGATTCGTCTTCGTGGATGCTCCTACATAATTCATAAACATACACAAATTGGATCACAATGCTATTTAATCCGCTCCTTAACTTGTTTAATTCTCTTAGGCTCCTTTCAAACTTTTTAATTCATTTAGAATGTACAATGTATGCCTAAGAGTGTTTAAATCATGAACTTGCGTGGCTTATCCACAACTTCAAATAATACTTAGAAATTCTTTCAAAAACATGGATTACAAGGTTCATGCTCAAAGGATGAAATTCAATGTTCAAACCAAATGAATCTTGTCTTTCTTTCCTAATCATTTACTTATGTTGTTTCTTAGCTTATTGGTCCTCAATAAGTCATAATTCATGCTTAAGAATGTTCGGAAAGAGACGGAAGTGAAGCTATGAACTTATAACATCTTTTGAAAACATACTGGAAATAAGCTGTTGGCTAGAGTTAGGGGCGTAATTTTGGCCCATGGCCCACGAGTGGCCTGAAGCCCGCCCGCGGCTCGAGGTGGGCCCGGCCCATTAAGGCCCGAGCCCAAGCATAGCCCGATGCCTTGGACTATGGCTAGGGCCTGGGCCATCGTTTTGAAGCCCAGCTCGGCCCATGGGCCCGCCCAGTGGCCTACCCAAAAGCCCGGCCCGCCCGATGCCCTTTTTTTTTAATGGAAAATAATAAAATTTTGGTGGGAAAAATTAAAAAAATTTGTTTAGGCCCACCCAAGCCCAGCCAAAGCTCGAGTCCAGGCCCAAGCCTATGGGCCCGGCCCGAGGCTCAGCCCACTGGCCCGCTCAAAGCCCGAATACCCCTGGGCCTGGGCTAGGGCCTGGGCCTAGTTTTCTGGCCCGTGGGTCGGCTTGGCCCAACCCGATTTTTTGGCAGGAGCCCACAAGGCCCGACATGGGCCCGGCCTGAGCCCGACATAGGCCGAGTCGGGCCAAAATTACACCCTTAGCTAGAGTCAACTTTTGGTCGTTAGAGCCAGCTGAAAGCAAAAACTGAGTTCGCTCGAGTCACCATTTGGTCACTCGAGCCAGCTTTTGCAGAGTGCAAAATACTGGGAGCTCACAATGTTGGCTCGACCTAGTTGCGAATTTTCTGGGTTTCAAAACAGAAAATCTGAGTTCCAAAATTACATTTTAACATGTAAAAGCTTGCATAGCCATTCCAAACTCATGAAAACACTTTGATAATCATAAAAACATTTTAGAAAACTCAAATACAAGATAATCCATAAATCATTTGCTCAAAACCTCATGAATTTACCAAAATTGAACTCAAATCTTCATTTATGTGAGGATTAATTTCAAAACTCTTTTTATGACTTTCCAAACATAAAATTAAGCTTCCAAGACTTATGAAACAATGATGCATGTGCAATATAATTTCCAATTTCATCATGAATCATAGATTTCAAACCTAAAATGATAAAATTCTACATATTCATCTTCTAAATTCAACATGGATGACAAGGATCATGCTCAAGAGTATGAAACTCTTCTAATTCATGAATTCATGTATTTCAAACCTTCAAGACTTAGAAAGTATGAATGCATGCAAGTGACAACTCCCAATTCAACATGATTATCAAAGTTCATGCCCAAAACTTGAAGAATCAAAGCAAATACTTTCATGCATGTATAATTTCATCTCAATTCCTACAATCTTTGTTCAATTCACATATTTAATCTCATTGTCTTCTTAAATCCACAATTTAAGTGACTTAACTCCCAAATTGAGGTTCAAACTCTTACTTACTATCTTCAATGAGGCTAGGTTTACCAATTTCTTGAGCCTAGCTTCCAAATTCTTCAATCCTCCAAGCCAATTCATCAAGATTGAGCTTTTCTCTCTCTAAAATGAAGATTTCTCTCTCTGTATAGCATAATCTCAGCAAAATGGTGAAGATGAGCTCAAAATTATGAGCCTAGGCAGTAACACAACATATATATATATATAGTGGGTGATTAGCTTAAGCTAATTAAGCATGATTAAGACTAATCAACCTTACTTAATTTAATTCAATTTAATCTAATTAATTTGATCCGAATCAATTTTTAATTAAATTTCACCACATGCTCTAAAAATTATGCTGAACATAATAAATTATTCAATTTTGGTTTTTGACGCCTCTACAGTCCTCAATTTCAGATTATAACAGAAATTGTAACAGATATGTCTACAATCAACAGATAGGCATCCAAAATTTACATAGGATACATAATTAGCATTCAGATTCATATTAGGCATATAAACACATATATGATTAATGAATTAAAAGCCTAATACGGAATAGGGTTGTCACAATTGGCAACCCTAAAGCTAAATCCTCTAACCCAAATAACCTACTTCCATATTTCGCAGAACTCACCAACAGCATCAACCGGCTAACCGAACAAAATCAAGCCCTGATCAACGTCTTACTCCAGCTCGACTTGCCTAACCCCCCTCCACCGCCACTAATAATTCCCTTGAACCCAGAACAAGCCCACAATCACCACCACATGTGTCCTAAGGAATGCATCCACCCTTCGCCCCATGGCCTCAACCTTCGAACCTTGACGCTCTACACCCCTCTCCATCAGGCTCGCAGCTTTGCCAAGATATACCACCGCTTTTCCATAACCACCCCTTACCACCCCACACTGCCGCCCATGAAGGCGAGGCTAGTAGTGTTAAACCCCCGATTCCTGTTTGTGGGGATAATCCCCCGTCTGGGACGAAGAACTGCGGGTCATGAAGCTACAACTGCGGGGGGTCATAGAGAATATGCAGCACCAAACTTCTTTTACCGTAAACTCTCCTTTTAACACTTTCATCAAGGATAAAGCTCTCACTCCCAAGTTCAAAATGCCATCGATCGACACCTTCGATGGTACCATCGATCTCGTCGACCATGTAGAAGCATATCAGACGCTCATGATCCTTCATGCCTTCTTAGACAAAATCATGTGTCACGTCTTCCCTGTCACGTTGAAGGGGTCGGCGCACCTCTGGTTCAATCAGCTTCCCTCAGACTCGATCACTTTATTTCGCTAGCTCAGCGAATCCTTCTTAAGCCATTTCATTGGTGCTCAGTGACAACGACATCTAGCAACTCAACTGCTAAACATTCGGCAGACGAAAGGGGAGTCGTTACGCAGCTATGTCACCTGTTTCAACACCGAAGCCTTACAAATGGAGGAAAACGATGACAAGGTCATTCTCACAACCTTCATGGCTGGCTTGCGCTCGTCCGACTTCCTCTTCTCTCTTTCCAAAAATTGCTCGATCGCCATGGCCGCTTTTCTCGCCAAAGCCCAAAAATACATGAATGCTGAATACTCTTTGGCAGCCCCCAAGACTCCACATCCCAAAATCCTATCCTCCAAGGACAAAAGAAAAGAGCCCAAGCCCCGGTCCTCACAATATACACACAGACCCCCATCGTATCCAGATCGACCAACACGTTCAGACCGACCGACTTTAACCCTGGTCTCTTCTTCCCCTGCATTTGGGGGAAGCTCCATCGCTCCCTCCTTCATTTTCTTCACCAAGGGCCCTTCTTCCCCATCATTTGCGGTCACTTTTCTTTTCTTTTTCTTCTTCAATACTGGCTCCACCTCCATTTTGCTTCTCTCTCTCAACGGGTCCACTAGTGCTTGCAAGGGCACAAAATCGGACTTAAGTCCTTCTCGCCCAAGGGCTTCGATCGTGGCCGGACTGGCCTCTTTGCGACCAACTTAGGTGCTGGGCCTAATTGCTGCTCCTTGTATTTTTCGACCACCACCAAGCTCAGTCAGCTTGACTGTCATCTTCTATGATCGACCACCTCCACGCTCGGCCAGCCTGATGGTCATCTTCTATGATCGGCCCTTTCTATACTCATCTTGCCCGATGGTTATCCTTCATGACTAGTTGGCGGTCATCATGAACGATCGGCCACCTCCACACTCGTCCAGCCTGGCGGTTTTTCTTCACGCTCGGTCAACCGGACGGTTATCTTTCACGATCAACCACCTCTATGCTCAGCCATTTTCGCGTTCAACCATCTTTACGGTTGATCAACTCCCTCACCATTCCACCACCTCCTGCCCCTACCCCCTCCCCGCACGGCCAATCCTTTTCTTATTCCCTTCGTTGGACTAAAGCTATTCTTGGGACTGGAGGACTATTGATACTAATAGGCCTCAAGAGGGCCTAGCCCCTAACTCAAGGCCCAGATACCAAAGCTCAGTATCCTTGAGAAACCAATATTAAACCAAAACCAATACCCCAACTCAAGGCCCAGATACCAAAACCCAGTATCCTTGAGGAACCAATATTGAACCAGGACCAATAGCATTTAAACATTTATCAGGCAGAAAATCAGCCACGAAAATAGACAAAGATCCTGCAAAGTTATTGCACCCATACATTAGCCATTAATAAGGCCCTCATAGCATTAAATGCAGTAACCCTTCCACGCCGGAGGATACAGACTCACCATGAACGATGTTAACTAGACTATAGACTTTCGGCCAACGGGACAGCTTGGCATGGACAAGGAAATGATGAGCAACGGGTATAAGAAAGGCTTGGAGATACGTCGAGGTTAAGTTTTTCTATCCCTAGTTACATTCTCTCTCTCCCCTCAAAAAATCAACTTGTTCTAATCTAACTTGATCGTTAGAGTGTCCACCGAGGGACTATCTCCTCCCTTGGATTGTTTTGCAGGCACGCTTTGTGAACGTCGAGCCTAGCAGATTGGTTGGAAGCGTGAATCAGTTCGACCCATTCCCCAGTTGAAACAACTGCTTCATCACCAATGATTACCCTCTTCTCTCACTCTTCCCTTTTGTTGTGGGGATTTTTCTTTTTTGACTCTAGCTTTCGGTGCTAATCAAAATTCAAAAAGATAACGGTGGCAATGGTGGGGTTGGGTAATGGTGGCAAGGACGACGGCAATGGCGGGTTTGGACTTTATTTTGATATAGATCTTACTTTTTTCAAATCACCTATGTAAGAAGATTGGTGACTTTTTCAAAATTTGATTCTGTTGGCAGCTTTTGTGTTTTGTTGTTTATAGATTATGTAGGGTTTTTTGTTGGGCCTTTGGGGTTTTGTTTTGTTTTGTTTTGTTTTTTTTTTTTTTTTTTGGGTTCTGTATAATGATTATTTTGTTTTAATATAACTACGTTATAATTTCTCATAAATTAGCAATCAAAAGCTGGACAACGATATAGTCTAATCTAATTTGAAAAAGAGTATAAATCTTTTATACTGTGTTTGGATCATGAATTTAGGTAGAAATTTGAAAAAAAAAAAGGGAGAAAAAAGTGCCCAAGCTCAGTAGAGAATCCGAACTTGAAAAGAAAAAGAAAAAGAAAAAAAACTAAAGCTACCACGATGAATAAAGGAACCACACAACATAAACTTTTGTTTGCACTTTAGGCTTGGTTTGGGAAGAACTTTTTTCTTCTTTAGAGCAATGCTTTTTTTTTTAGATTAGAAAACCGATAAAATTTTTGATCAATCTCGTACAACGGTAGCAAAAGATCTCATAAAGACATAACAAACTTCCATAAGAGGAAGAATCCTAGCCTCCATAGAGGAGGAGAAAAAACCCTCACAAATTAGGGATATAACTTTCACATAGGGAGGATTATTATAGTAATAAAAAAAAATAAGAAAACAAATCTAAAAAACTAGATCCAAGTTGCCAAACACATCCAAAACTCCATTACACCGCAACCTTCAACTTGAAATCTGAAGACCCACCTTTGCTGGTCAAGATGAAACATTAAGGTTGAGGTAGTCGCCGAGCGTGAAAAGAATGCGTTAAACAGCGTCGATTTTCGGATTGTAAGAAGATCTGAAACCAAATCTTAAAGTTTTGGGAGCGAGGGTGAAAGTTTGGGCATAAACCAAACATCAGATTTGGAAGATTGAAAAGAGGAAGAGGCAATGCCAACACTAGTGGCTAGAGGTAGATTTGAAGGAGATGAGGTAGATCTAGTGAGGGTGGATCCATAGAGGTGGCAATGTATTAGATTTGGTGGTAGTGTGGTGGTGGCTGTGTCGAAAAAGGTTGGAAGGACAATCTCTCAATATTATTAAGCAAAAAGACAAAGAAAACTAGAAAAAAGATGGTGGAAGGAGAAAAGAGGAGGCTGGCATCCAGAACCCCTACCCACTCCTGACGGCACACCCAGCCAAAGGCTTAGAGAGGGAGCTTAGAATTTGAATGAGGCATCTATTATCATCTTCACATATGAATATGTTTATTGTTATTCCATTTCTAACAAAGGTCGAACGGACGTGGAGATTAAGCTTGAATGAAAGGCAAAAATAAAAGGAAAAAAATAAAGTAAACACCAATGTTATCTTAACAATTACCATTTTCTTAGAGCCAGGTTTGGGAAGAATTAAAAAAGTTAAAAAGTCACTAAAAAACTAAAAAACACCATATAATTATACCCAAAAAAAAAAAAAATCTAGAATAGTATATTCCTTAATGTTATATTAATTTATCTTCAATAACTTTCTATTTTTAATATATTATTTAAAATTTAACAAATTTCAAGACTTATCAAATAAAATAAGGGTTTTGTTAACAATTGCCCTTAGGACACTAGTTAAGGATGCATTAAATGAAATCAACCACTTCCACTAGTATAGAATTAGAAAAACTAGATAATGTTTCATTAGAAAAAAATTGATTCTTTGGTAATAAGATCGTTGATTATGGTTACCGATCGTGCTAGTTTCATGTGACTCTATCCGGATTTCTCATGGGATAGATTTTTTTCTCCGTCACGGCTTTGGTTAGTGGCTAGGATGTCACGGCTATGAGGAGTGGGATGCTGTAGACACCCCATTTTTGACTGACCTTAAGACTCAGACGTCACCGATTGAGCGCTTGGTGATGTTGTATACTGTGCTCGTTGTGAGGTTGCGGAGTCTCGGCCGTGAGCCTTGCCTCTAGACTTTCGGACTTTTCTGTGCCTTGCCTCGGTTTGTGAACCAAGCTCGATTTTCTCTGTTTTCTCTTCCTGAAGGGAGGGAGAGGTCTCGTAGACCATCTCTCAGTGGCCATAGGCTACGTTTTGTAGTCGTAGGCCATTTTTCCCGTTTGGAGCCCGGTTTCCGGTTTTTGGAGCCGTCGGCCGTGTGCCTCGGTTCGGGACCGCCTAACCACCTCCGTTTGCCCCGGTTTTTGGCGTGCATCTTATTTACTCCCTTTTTAGGGACACTGTGGTCCGAGAGACCAACTTCGTGGTCGTGCACCACTCCCAGTGCCTAACAGCCCACTTTTGGGGCCTCGAATTGCGTGTTTCGGCTCCCGAACCTTCATTCTACATTTTTGGGCTCCGACCCAAATTGAGATAGGCATATTTTGAGGTCCTTTTCATGTTTGATTAAGGACCTCTTACTGTTTGACATCTCCATCTGTCACTTGCCTTTTTACCTCTTTTTGGGCCTTTTTGCACGGTATTTTAGGCGTACTTGTGGGCTGCGTTGGACTTGGTCGTAAACTACAAAGTGTCTTATTTTGAGCCCCTCTTCAACTTTGTTGAAGGACTCTCGGCCATTTGAAACCCGTAGCTACCACTTTCCCTTTTGGCCATTTTTGGCGGGAAACTTGATATGTTTTCCCTCCATTTTTTCCCTCCATTTTCCCCCTCATTTTGTCTATATAACAGCAGCTCCAGCTGTGATTTTTAGGGTTAGAAAATCTGATTTGGGAGCTCCTCCATACAATCTCTCTCTCTATATTTAAAACACCAAAATCATTCAAGTTTCTACACCCCCCCTTCATCACCACCTAGCACCACCACCACTACACCATTTACAGCAGCAAGGAGGGCCTTCCAGCAGCTAAAAGGCACCATTTTCAGTCCTAGAAGCAGCCAAGGTCTTGGTCTACAAAGGTAAGCACTCATTTCCCCTTTTGAGCTCCATTCTTGTACCATTTTTCTATCCTCTTTGCTTGTGGTTTTGAGCTCCGACCAATACTGAAAGTGGTCCTCTTTTGAGCTATTCTTGATGTTTGTTTAAGGGCTCAACCCTGTTTGAGCCCTCTATCTTACACTTCCTTCAATATCCTCTTATATGCCAATATTTTGCATGCTTTGTTTGGATTATGTGTGATCCATTTTAGAGCCTGATATAAATTGTGAGTGGGCCTATTTTGAGCCCCTCTTCAACATTGAAGAAGGGCTCAATCATGTTTGGCCTCTGTATCATGCACTTGCTTTGTAATTCTTCTAATTTACCGTAAATTTGCAAGATTTGTTTAGCCTATGTGTGATCTGATTTTGAGCATGCCATTAACTGAGATTGAGTTTATTTTAGGTCCCTCTACAACATTGTAGAAGGGATCAATCTTGTTTGGGGCCTCCATGCATGGCCTCTCTTTATACCTCTCTTTGGCCCCATTTTGCATGCCACTTTAAGCTTATTTGGCTTCTGATTTCGGCCTTCATCAGGCCTGAAAAGAGCCTTATTTTGGCCTTCTTGTCATGTTTTGTTAAGGGTCTTAGGTTGTTTGGTGATTTCTTTTGGTACTTCATGTTATACCCTCTTTGGTTCCTTATTTTTGCATGCCTTGCTAGCTCATCATGCTTCTGTTTTTGAGCCTTCATCAGGCTTGGAAAGAGTCTTAAAATGACCCGTTCTTCATGTTTTGTTAAGGGTCCAAGGCTGTTTGGTGCATCCTTTTGATACCTCATGTTATAGCCTTTGTTGGCTTCATCTTGCATGCTATATTGAGCATATCTACATACTGAATTTGGGGATGTCATCTCTTGTAAATGTGCATATTTTTGGCCCCTCTTTAATGTTGTAGAACTGTGTTTTTCAGTCTGAGCATTGAATATACCACTTGTTTCATTATTCCCCTCTTTTCCCCCATTTTTGCATGCTATTTTTTCCATACTTGTGATCATTGTTTGGCCATGCTTTGTACCGGAAAAATGCTAGTTTGGGGACTTCCTAGAATCTGTCTTTACATGTCATGTCCATATTGTGCATGTTTGGCATAGCTGTAGGCCATTTCGGGTGCTTAGCATAGCATTTCGGGCATCGGGTGTAATTTTGTTATAATTCGGGGGCTGTTTGTGCATCATTTTGGCTGCTGAAATTTGCATTTTCCATATGCCATATGCCACATCTCATTTGCATTGCATATGCCATTGTCTCGGTTTGCGTGCCCGTGGGCACGCATTTCGAGGCACTTCATTTTCTTCCGACGGCCTCTTATGTGAGTGTGGCTGAGGCCCTCTCATGTTAGTGTAAGCCCAATTTGCATTACGTATGTCATTTTATTTCGTATGACATTGCCTCGGTTTGCGTGCCCGCGTGCACGCATTTCGAGGCATCTCATTTTCATCTCTAGGCCTCTTATGTGAGTGTGGCTGAGGCCCTATCATGTTAGTGTAAGCCCAATTTGCATTTTCCATGTCATTTGCATTGCGTATGCCATCGCCTCGGTTTGCGTGCCCGTGTGTACGCATTTCGAGGCACTTCTTTTTTATCCGACGGCCTCTTATGTGAGTGTGGCTGAGGCTCTCTTATGTTAGTGTAAGCCCAATTTGCATTACGTATGTCATTTCATTTCGTATGACATTGCCTCGGTTTGCGTGCCCGCGTGCACGCATTTCGAGGCATCTCATTTTCATCTCTAGGCCTCTTATGTGAGTGTGGCTGAGGCCCTCTCATGTTAGTGTAAGCCCAATTTGCATTTTCCATGTCATTTGCATTGCGTATGCCACCGCCTCGGTTTGCGTGCCCGTGTGCACGCATTTCGAGGCATTTCTTTTTTATCCGACGGCGTCTTATGTGAGTGCGGCTAAGGTCCTCTCATGTTAGTGTAAGCCCGATTTTGCATTTTCATGCCTTTATATCATTGCCTCGGTTCGCGTGCCCGTGTGCACGCATTTTGAGGCGCATCTTTTTCATCTCATGGCCTCTTATGTGGGTGCGGCTGAGGCTCTCCCATGTTAGTATAAGCCCATCTTGCATTGCGTATGCCATTTTAGCTCTGTTTCCGTATGTCATTTCCTCGGTTTGCGTGACCGTGGGCACGCATTTCGAGGCATTTCATTTTAGTCTCATTTTATATCATATTTCATGTCATTTCATGCTTTTATGTCATCACCTCGATTTGCGTGCCCGCGTGCACGCATTTCGAGGCATCTTATTTTCATAGCATTGTGCATGCTTGGGGTGTAGTTTAGTTGCACTCATGCACATCATGCATATTGCCTTGTGTTCGGATAGGCGAGTTCGCACGGAAACGAGGCACGCTTTCCAGACCGAGTGACGGAACGGGTCTCAATTCCCAAGTCACCGACACTCCGGATTACCCATGATGGAGTTAGGTTTTGTTGTAGCATTCATGTGCATTCATCCTATATTGAGTTGTGCAATCCGATTCCTCGGCCATCATGCATCGATATGCGTGATTGGTGGCACGAGGATCGAGGCATGCATATATTTGTGAAATACATTGCTATGCCCCTTTCCTGCTCTCTGTTGCAGCAAAATGAAGAATCAGCAACTTTTCGGAGTCTGGCACGCATTTCAAGAAAAATGCAAATAGAGGCTAATTGGGGCATCCCAGTGGATTTCCGCGCAAGGCAGCCCAACATGCATCATTTCATTATCCGGAGCAGAGTCAAGGCAGCCCCTGGCTTGCATGCCAGTTTACAGTTTTCTTAGTTAATTTGTCAATTAATTAGGAATCTGTATTATTTCGGACTGTATTATTCTTTCATTTCGGACTGTATTATTATTTATTCGGACCCTCTGCGCGAGAGCATAATTGTAATAAGGGTGTGTGAGTGTGATGTATGTCTTCCAATCCCACGTCTTTCTTCCCTTTTATTTACCTGCTTACGATGGTTAGATATAGGGCATATTTCAATTAGCATACAGTATGATAGCATGTTTGCATCATTCATCTGTTTTGCACGCACCGGGCTCGGCATATCATACAAACTGCATTTGTATTTCAATTCCAAATTGAATACGTGTTAGTTGTAGCATTCCATATGCCATGTTTAGAATAGCCGAGCCTGCTATAATTTGCATCCTCGCATGTGTTGCATTAGGCAATTCTATACTTAGGATCCATGCATGGATTTCTAATCGGCTTTTGTTTTGGCTTGGAGTACTAGGTAAGTTTTTATGCTTTAGCATCCTTGCATGCGTGTGAGTGTTGCCATGAATAACATGCTTGCCATGAGGCTAACTGCTTATGTGATATAACTGCCTTGAATGCCTGTGGGTGGAGGTTGAGTTATTTGAATTGGGACAATTCATCAAATATTTGTTTTAAGCCCACTAGATAGTGGCAAAATCATATTTTCTAAGCCCACCCGAGGGTGGCAAATCCACGTCTTAGCCTACCTGCGGGTAGCATCATCAAACCATTTTCAAACAAACAAACATGAAATGTTTTGTTCCAATTCAGGCGATTCAGTCTATACTTGTATGCTGTGCGCATCACATAGTAACCTAGGCTAATAACCGGAATAAGAACTCACAATGTTTTCAAAAACAGATATCATGGTTAGTAGAGGCCTGTCTTTGACCGGGCGAGCGGGGGTGCTCACGAAGTGACCTTCCCCAATCGTACCCAAGTTCCCGAGCCGAGGCAAGTTTGGTGATGACGGACACGTGGCCTTTTGGCACCGAGTCAGGGTTTCCTAAATTTCCCATTTTAAAATATTTAGGTGGCGACTCTGTATCTGGCAAAGCAGTCCATGTTTGGCACTTCTTTCAAAAAAATCAGTTTTCTCAAAACGATTTGCCAGATTTGAACTCTTTGGTTCAAGATTAAGAACCGTGACATTTGAGTCCTTCGAACTGTAGTGACCCAATATCGAACCAGAACCGGGGGGGGGGGGAGGACTCGCACTCCTCTTTCCCCCGGGATGCGTTCGGGGACGTCTGCTTATTGGATTCCATGGGTTTATTTGCGGTAGAGACTAGGGGCATATGGGAGTAGTTATCTTTTGATTGAACGTGTGGGTTGTTGCTTTGTGAGTGTGTTTGTTGTGTTTTATAAGCTTTGTGGTGTTTATTTGTATCTTTGCCCGTATATCCACCCCAAGTTTCCATCTATTATCTTTGATGGTAGGGGTTACTTGGGGACAAAAAGGATATACGGGGAAAGTTGGGTTTTTTGTTTTTCTGTTGTTCTCTCGCATTTGCGGGGTTGGGTTGTATTTCTCTCCTCTCTCTGTGGGGATGTAGTGGTAATTTTATGTTGGTTTTGTAATCGTTTATTTTTTTGTTGTTGGGAGTGCCTAGGGTATGCCCCTTGTAAACCTGTAAATTTCATTGTCTTTATTTTATAACTTACTCACCCAAGAAAAAAAAAAAAGACCAAAATATCCTCTTTCTTTTGAGTCAATTTTTTTATTTTACTTTTTAGGTTTTTTTTTTTTTTTTTTTTTTTTTTTTTTTTTTTTAATGTTTAGTTGAAAAAATTAAGGGTAAGTTACACTTAACTCATCTGAGATTTCTAACAATTACAAGAATCTCCCATGTAATTTCAATAATTATAAAAATCTCCCCTACTTTTGCTAACATTATCAAAATTTTCCCAATTTATTAAGTTAGCCCAAACGACGTTACTTGGGTGTTCAAAATAACCATATTACCCTTTGGTATGAGGATGAAACCACAAATGAGATCCATATAATTGTTAGAAATCTCAGAGGATGTAATTGTAATTTACCTCTCTCATTTTCTCTATATTTCTACATCTACCAATTCAAATTTTTTTATTACTAATTATTTGTAATTTTAAATGTTTATTCAAACTCTAATTTCTCAAAATAAGTATTCATAAAACAAAACTTGAAATACATATATTTATTTTTAATATATTTTTATTAAAAATATGTATCTTTTCAAATTTTTATTCAAACTCTAATATCTCAAAATAGGCATTTTTTTTTGACATAATTTTTTTTATTACTAATTATTTCTATGCATAAAATATAAATTGGTGGTCTTTTTTAAAAATAAAAATCAACATTTTTTTATATTTTGTTTTGTAATTTTCAAATAAAGGGTTGTATTTAATTTAGTATAAGATTTGATGGTGATCAATTTGTTGGCTCTTAATGTGTGATTATTCTACTATATATATGTTTGTCATTATAAGGAATTTGGTTCTATGTAATAAAATGAGCATTGATTCCCGTTGTACAATATATTGAATTTCTATTTATTGTTTAAACACATTTATTGATTTAATTTAGGGTTTAATAACACATGTAAGATATAATACATTAATCTCTAAAGTTTTTTTATATTATAAATTTAAATATATTTACGAACGGAATTTCAATTTTTTTAAAAAAATATTGTATAGAATTTAATAATTTTGTTCAACATTACTAAAATATGTATGGGTCTTTGTTAATTTTTTTGTAAAGCGTTAGGGGAGGTGAGCGAAATTTTCTATTTGAATATATAAGGACAATCTTGGAATGTCTGACTCATAATACATAACATCAACATATTATGTTAAATAAACTAACAAAAAGTTAATAGTGGGAAAATCTTAATAATTGTTTCAAAAGTAAAGGAGTTTAGTTTTATTATTAAAACCACAAGGGAGGTTTCGTCAGAAACCTCATGGAAGGTAAGTATAATTTACTCAAAAATTAATGTTTTACGTAGTATTCTTATTTATTTATTTTTGCATTTTTAGTTTCAAAAATTATTAATTAAACTTGTGTACTCTACCTTATCTACCATATCGTTTTTCAATGAATAACATAAAAAAATGTTATTTTTTAAAATAATAATACCGATTTTCTTAAATCATGTTTTAAAAATGTATTTATTTATTTAATTTTTTAAATGAAAGATAGTGTTTGATTTGGTTAGATTTTTTTTTTTTTTTTTTTGATCAACAAAGAAAAATTTTATTAAACAGCATAAAATAAATACTTGATTTGGTTAGATTTTTAAAATAAATACTTTCTTTTTGTCTTTACTATTTTTTTTAAGAAAAATTATTGGAAAGTCCTATATGGGGAACAATTGATCTGTGTAGTCCTACTTTTTTTTTTTTTTTTTTTTTTTTTAGTTTGTTCAATCTACATATCCCGTGTATAGTGCAACAAAGTTATTTTTTGAATTGTTATGTGTTTTCCTAGACAATTCTACCCATTTTGAAATTCACCAGTTTGTTTTATTAAGGAAACATGTATCCTATATCTCTTGGGAGTGGGATATATGTGACGGGGGATGGGGTTGGGATTGAGGTGTGTGGGTTAAGCATATCACCGTCATTGAATGGAGGCTAGGTTTTTATTCTTCAAAACGCTACTGCTATACATCAGGTACAGTAAACACTTGGTAGCACCATTTTTTATATACTTTTTCACAGTTTCTGTGAATATTCAATTCCAATTTCGAGTCGTGTGTGTTTTCCCCTAACTGGTTTGGCGTGGATAATGTTTTTCCGGTTGATTGGTGTGGGTACTGCTTTTCCAAATGATTTGTGTGGGTCGTGTGGTTTCCCGATTACAGGGGTTCGATTTTTTCCACTGTTGTGTAGTTTCGTTTGTTGCATGTTACGCATTTCAGGTTACCAATCTAATGCGCCTGTCACATTAACCTATCCTACACCATCTTACCCTTGCGCACGCACGTCTGTTTTCCTAAAATGTTTACTTGTGTGGTGTGCTTTGCAAGGAAAATGTCGTGCTGATGTTGCAGATTTTTTTTAAGGAGAAAAATTAAGTGTAATTGTAGGTCCACACCATGTACAATTATACATACTTATGTAAAATTATGTGTAAAAACATAAAAGCTTGGGTTTCATCTAGTTACACCCGTTTTCTACTGTCACGATCCAAGCCCACCCCTATAGGTTTAGTGTAATGACCGGCCAGTAATCTTAGATTACTTACGGCCTCTATTAACAAAATCAATTGAATATAAATTACGGGGCTTAACAGAAGTAATATAATGCTTGAAAATAATCCACTGAACTGTGCTTATATGAAAAGACCTCATATTAAAATTGTACAACCATTCTACAAGTGAATACATTACAAAATTTTAAAAAAACATCTAATCCATCTATCCAAACTCCACAAGTCATGATTAAACAAAAACCTCATATACAACCCAAATGAAATCTCAAACAAAAACAAAAGGGGTTTGACTTTGCTTGGCTCTGCTAGAGAAAAGGCTTGCTCCTTCTCGGAAGTTCTTCAAAAAGGCTGGCAATGGGGTAGACTCCGAGGCTTCTTCTCCTAACCTTGATGTTCTGTTTGCTTACCTACATATACATATAAAAGGTGAGCTAGGGCCCAGTGAGTAATAACAAAATAAAAAGGTTATATGAATGAAGTTCGATAATATATCCAAATATCAATTTCCAATTCCATTCAAATCTCGATGTTAATAGCCATTTCAATCCATTTACGTGGCACATCCAATAGAGTAACAATATATCAATGACAATGGGACTGCAAGGGTCAATCAACGGGACCCCGATGGGTCATTTAATCATTCCATATTCAATGTGACCACGTGGGTCTAACATCAGAGATTTTTATGTTTCAATTATTCCAACGGGCCACGATATTGTTTTCCCCTGGTGAGAGCTAATGGACCATGGTATTGTTTTTCCTCAAACAAGAGCTTTTTAAACAATGGGCCACGGTATTATATTCTCCAGGAAAGGACTTATTAAACAATGGGCCATGGTATTATATCCCCCAGGCAAGAGCCTCACTAAAGGATGCCATAATTACAATTTCAAATGGAACTTTATTCATCAAGGAAATAACATTTCAATAAACCATTCCATCAATCATCATAACGTTTCAATAAACCATTCAATCAATCATATATCGATTTCGAGAGTAATAATAGTTTCGAAAGTAAATATCACTTGAACAAATTGTTATAAAGTAACTCACAGTGGGTTCTATCGATGCTAGGCCTCGGATGTCTACCTAAACAAAACACATAACAGATACACAATTAAAGCACCATTCAATAACCATTTCACTTTAATTCAACTCTTCTTGTGTGTTTCTAACTCATTCCATGATTTTATGAGTCCAATTGGTGCCTAAGAGTATTTGAAATGATATGAGGATGAAAGTATGCACTTGAAAGCATTAGCCAAAATTTGCTGAAAATAGGGTCTTCGCTCAAGCGCAACATTGGTCGCTCGAGAGGTTTGTAAAACTCTGTAAAAGTACTGGTTGCATGATTTTTAGGCTCGAGCCAACTTTCTGTCGCTCGAGCCATGAGTAGTGAAAAATAGGGTTCGCTTGAGTACAAGGTTTGCTGCTCGAGTCACCGTGCAATTCTCTGTAAAACTTTTTGGAGCTTGATTTTTATACTCGTGCGATACTTTCTTCGCTTGAGTGGACTGGTCGAATTCTGAAATTTTCATAATTGTGTTTGAAGCTCAAACTTGCAATTCAATGGTTCAAACTTTGCATGGTTAGTACAAAAACATGGAGAAACATCATAGAACATCAAAACATAGTTAATTTGAAACCAATTGTCCAAAATCATGGTCCATTTCTCAAATTTGAACTCAACTTAAAGTTATAAACCATGCATGTCTTAACTTGAATGCTCTTATTTTCAAAACACAACAATATGGCATGAAATGTATAAAACCATGAAAAACCTTCAAGTTTATGCCTTCTAGACCTCATGCATGTATGAAATTCAAGAAATCTTAACTCAAAAATGAAGGATCATGCATGGATGTACATAATTCAACTCAAATTTTCCAATTCAAGGTAATTCATGCCTCTATTGTACAATTTCATTAAAAAAAAACTCAAAAACTAGATGAATTTGACTTCTATATGTTTTATCTACATATATTAAGGGAGAATTTCTTACCTAGAGTGTGAATTCAAGAGTATCTAAGCTTGATCTTCAAATTCTCTACAATTCTCTTCTCCTTCTCTCTCTAGAGTTGAGTTCTCTCCATCTCTCAACAATTTCAGCCCAAGTGTTGTATATCACGAGTTCAAGACATAAGTTAGGCTTATATAGGGTGTGATTAGCTTAGGCTAATTAAGCTAGCTTAGAACTAATTAATCCCACCTAGTTTTGATTAATTCTAATTCCGAATTAAATTTCAATTAAAGTTTCCATAAAATTCTAAATATTCTAACTAGTTTATTGGGCTAGTGAATTTCAGTTTCTGAAGCCGTTTGGGCTTTCAATTTCTGATTCTAAGTCGTTAAGTAAACAAATATTCCATGAATCGACAGATAGTCACAAAATTAAGCATATAATTATACAATTAAACACACAATCACCCAATCACACAATCAAGCTTATTAAAATAATGTAATACAAGATTACGGAGGTTGGGGTCGTCACATCTATCCCTAGTCCCATAAACCAAAGCGTAGAGGGTGGAAACGACATTTTTTTAATCTAAGCAAATCGTGTTTTCGTCGTCAGTGGATTTTCAGCTTTTCTCCTCTTCGCTTCAAGAGGTAGGGATTCTTGAGCTTTTTTTCAATACCTCGCTATAGATAGATGTGTGTTACTTTTTATTGTATTAAAAGTATAGTTTTCATGTTTGGTTTTATTAAACACATATGGGCTGGTTTGGGTTTGAGGTTATAGGTTTTGGGTTGAGTTGGTGGTTGATTATGAGGTTGTGATGATGTTTAGAGTATGGGGTTGGGAAGTCTTAGCTTCTAATCATCGGATTACAGAAAGAGAAATGGGTAATGTTAACTAAATATTGAGTCATGTTTTATATAAACGAGTTGGGGGGGTTTGGATAAATCATAAATGGGTATTGGTGTGCGTGGAGCATGTTGGGGGTTTAAAAAGGTGAAACTAGGTTTTCAAACGAATTGATATTGTGTTAATTCTTTATAAACTGGTGGGTTGGAATTTGGGTTGTACATGATTGTTGTCGTTATTAAATAATTGGAGTCTGTAGAGTTTTGTCCTTGGCCATTGGTGGAGGGCGGTATTGTTTGTTGATTTGTAGATGACATATGTAAGGTCTGTGTGTTAGATTATGTAATCATGTTTGTTGGTTGACATTGTGAACAAACAATTCCATTTTTATGTCGTGGATTATGTTGTTAGAAAGGAATTGGAACGCTTGTGAATGTTGTTTATGTTATGAGATTGTCGTTGGGTAGTTTTGGTTTTCATGATTAGTAAGTCATATCGTATTTTGGAAATATTTTGAAAATAAAAGGAAAATCCATTGTTGAACAATAGTGTGCAGAGCACATTTTGAAAGAAATGGATAAATGTATTTAACTGATAGTGATCGTTGTTGTGGTGATTGGATTAAGTGTATGTATTACACTTGTGTATTTATTTATGTAGTTTATCATGTTGTGCTATTATTGCTCTTATTGTGTGGGGGTCTGTTGTAATAACCCTCAACACTGATTACCGATTAATTGCCGATTATTGCTAAGCTGAGAATGATTATAATTGATAATTGAATTGACTGAAATACTGAACTGATTGATTAACTGTATCTGTTTAAATGTATTTTATCTGTTGATCGTTTGATTATCTGTTCATGTCTCTGTGTTTAAATTGCAAATTGAAGGCCTTATCGGAAATCGATTAGTGTTTTATGATCGTCACAATTTATGTGATTTTATGGCATATTTATCTGAAAATTGATTTGGTATGTTTTAATTAGATTAAAATGGGTCAAATTGCATTGTTGACTTAATTACTATATTGCCATCTAGTGGGCCTTTGTTTATTGATTTTTGGAGCCTCATTACACTTGAAACAAACCATTTCCTCAGCCTTATTCTCTAGCACAAATGAATTTAGAGAGAGAGAAACTACAAGAGTTGTTTTCATCTCAATTTTGCTTGTGAATTGTTGGAAGACTTGGTGATCTTAGAGGATAATTGTAAATTGAGCTCCTACACCGCTAATTCACGACTTAGGTATGAATTTCAACCACCCATTGTTGTATTTAAGGTTGATTCTTGCAAGGTTCATGCCAAATTAGAGAGCTAAGTCATGTCTTAGTCTTAGCATGTTAAATTGAAGCTCACTCCATGCATACATGTTTGAATTGTTAAGTTTTGAGGTCATAGTTCATGATTTCATTACATGTATATCCATATTTTGAGAGTAGTCCATGATTCCATCTTGTTTTGAAAGGTATGAGCTCATTTGAACAAGCATTTGAAGCTTTGATTTGATTTAATCTCATGCATGTCACTTTGTAGCATGTTCATGCATGATCATGAGAAATGGGTTTGAAAATGAGTTTAATTGAAACACCCTTGGGCCCAAATTTCTCAAATTGACCTTTGTAATATGTTGTTCTATGAGTTTACTTATGGAGCTCCCAGCATCTTACACTGTGCATTAGTCCGCTCGAGCGGAGAACTGGGTGACACGCTCGAGCAGGCGTCGAGCGTGAATTTCACCTATCTAGTACTTTTTGGTTCGCTCGAGCGAGGCCCTTTGTTGCATGTCCGCTCGAGCGGGGAAACTTGCGCTCGAACGGGGATCTGTTTTTTTGAAAATTCTGAAAATGTTTTCTAAGTGCATCTTTGCATCCTCATCCCATCCTAGGCATCCTTAGGCCTAGTTTAAGACATCTTAATGAGGATATAGATGTAGAACACACCGAGGCATTTAGGGATTAAATTATTATTATCCTTCCCAACTGTGTAGCTTAGTGTGTGTTCGTTCTGTACTGTTAGGGTTGGCATTTCGAGGAGACAATCTAGCCTACTGTAGCCCAGAACTCTATGAGTAACAATTGTGTAAAGATATGTTCAAAATGATTATCTTTTGAATACTGAACTATACTATTTTCTGAACTGTCACTGTTAACTGAATGAATGTATGTCCTATATTCTCAATCAGACAGGCATCCTTAGCAACTCCATTCTTATCGATTCGTTACAGAGATCTCTGTCGGTTCCCTCGTTGGAACCACTACTGTTTACTGATTGATGGCCATCATTTACTGTTCGGTCTTTAAGACCTACTGTTTACTGTTATGCTAATGGATGTACCACATATGACTGTTTACTGTACTGAACAACTGATATACTAATTGAAATGAACTGTTTTCATTACTGTAAGGGCATTTATTCTAAACCTCTTTACGCATTATGTTATTCACTGGGCTTTAGCTTACTGCTCATATATATATGTAGGTGTACAAGCACCGGACCAATGCTAGAAGCGTCAGGGTAAACTCTAGTTTTGTCAAGCCAACCACTGCACCTCACTGCGAGGTTCCAAGTCTGTCCAAGCTATGGCTTAGGGGTGTTTTTATTTCCCCGTCTGTCTTTGTACCGTTTTGTAATATTGTATAAACTGTACTGTACTGTGTTAATAGGGTTTTAGTCCTTGCTCTGAATGGCTGTATATAATGTACATACTGTTTTGTCACTGCTTGTTCAAATGTATGAAGAGTCTTTTTGCATACAGACTGTCACAGCTCATTGGATATTGTTTTATACTGTATTGGCTTCCGCCATGCCCCATCATAAGCAAGCCTTGGTAATCTCGACATCTTGGCGATTATGGTGCTAAACCCATAGGGGCGGGTTTGGGTCGTGACACCACTGGGTAAGGCCAGTAAAGCGTAGTGCCTTGATAGAGATTTTCTCGTCCCTTCCAGTTTGCGCCCAATAAAGTGTGAAAAAAGGTCTATTTCTCGTTGTATTCAGCTGGTAAAGCGTGGCACCTTGTGATAGGTTCTTCTTCTTTCTAGTTTGCACTTGGTAAAGTATGACCTTGGGGTTGTTCTCTTCTGGGTGAAGCCGATAAAGTGTTATGTGTTGTTGGTGTAGCTTTTGATATCCATGCTATATGCTGGTGGAAATGGGATTTGGAGTATGTATTACTTTCAATTATTTATATTTTGGATGTGTACGTTTTCGGTTTTGTATTGTGGTTGTCTTTTGCCTTGGGCCTATGGTCAGGGAAGGTAGTAGTTGTATTATGGTATAGATTCGTGTAGAGTGGTGGCATGTAGGCCAAGGTATGACTTGTAGGTGTGGACGTGTTTTCAAAACTAATGTTTGAGTGAAATTCTTTTATGTCAACGTAGAGAGGTTTAAGAGTAAAGAAAATGGTTTTGAAATGAAACGGAAGTTTGAAAGAAAAGAAATGATTTTATTCTATGTTTAGTCAAAAGAATGTTTTGGGAAAGAGAAACGTATTTTTTTGTTTTTTATTTGAATCTATATTAATTATCTTACCAATATCTCTAACATCTTGTTCCACATTTACTAAAGTTTGATGCAAAAAATCTAATGTCGTATCTATATACATATGATTATGTTTTTGTGTTTTTTTTTTCTGTGTTTTCCAACCAGGAATGAGATAAATCACATAGACTATTAATAGTAGAAGTTATAGTAAGTAAATTATTACTATTTCATTTATCTATGTGTCTACTATGATCAAATTCAAATTCCAGCCTTCCTATTTGAGTAGCCATACATCTAATATTTTCTTGAGTATCTTTTGCCATATTAGACTATCAATGGTACTTAAAACCTTCTTATTTTTCTTCAAGTGCCTAAAACCATGTCCCTAAATGACTAACACCCTAGGTGTAACAACCCCAACCTATGATTAACTGTTAAACCATGACTAAGGATGCCTAATAAGTAATTAAGAAGAAATTCTACATTAATTGCATGTGTATTGCATTATTTGTGTTTCTATCTGTTTATCGTAGAAATATCTGTTCGTGTTTCCATTTTGTTCTGCTAATTGGTGGCCTTATCAACATCTAATCATGAAATTGACTTGATTTATGTTTTACATGGGATTTTTAAAAATTTATGGTAGGTTTAATTGAAATTCGATTCAGAACGAATTAATTAGAATTAATAATATCCATTTGCTTAGTTTAAGCCATATGTAATTAAGCCTTCTTAATTGAGTCTATATAAGGCATATGAGACTTCAAGACTACACTTTACATTCTCATTTTCTTCCTCCTTGAGCTTCCAACGTGAGAGAGAGAGAGAGAGAGAGGGTTGAATTCAGGAAGGAAATAAAGAAATTACTAGGGAATTGAAGGGCAATTGGAGACTTGAGCTAGAACTCACTACGAATTCAAAGAATTGAGAACTTGAGGTAAGATTTTCATTCCTAAAGTTTATATTTGACTCACCTATACAAGAATTCAAGAGAAGTTAGAGATGTAGAACAATGACTGAGCTAAAATTGATAAATTGAAGCCATACCATGCATACATGCACCTTCATTACAATTTTGAGTTAAGATTTAAGCAATTCTCTCATGCATGTCCCTAGTTCACTTTGGGTTTGGAAAGTTATCAAGTTTCATATCATCTTACCTTAATTGATCATGTTTTGAAAGCTTTGAAGTCAAGAATGTCATGCATGTAATGTTGTCAAAGTTTTAAGTTTTTTGGGCTTTGCTTTTGTGACATGGTTTTGAATTCATGAAGTTTAATAAGTTTATTCAAGTTTCCTTCAATTTTGGCCCAAAAGATCATGAATTTCAGCTTTGAATTCGAGTTTTGAGCTTGGGGGTGCAATCTGAAAATTCCAGAATTTTGCCTCTCCACTCGATCTCGAGTGACAGATCTTGCACTTGAGCGACCACCTTTGTTTTTGCACCTCCGCTCGAGCAACCAAAAGTTGGCTCGAGCGTAAATTGCATGCTTCCAGAAGTTTCCATTTTTTACAGATCGCTCGAGCGACAAGAGTTACGCTCGAGTAAAGACCTTAGTCTCATGCTCGAGCGACTATTGAGCGTACGTTGAGCAGAACAATCAAGCAACAAGTACTTTTGCTAAGTTTGCAGACCGCTCGAGTGACTATAGTTGTGCTTGAGCGACCATTCTCATTTTTGGACCTCTACTCGAGCGAGGCCCCTGTTTTCAGCAAATTTGATTAAGTGTTGAACAACATATTTTGGCATTCTCATTGGATCCTAAGCATTCCTAGGCTAAGATTAAGACATAATAATGAGGATAAAGGACTAGAAACACACCAAGAACGAAATGCAATACGTTAAGTACTATCTGAGTGCGTGTTTCATTATGTGTATTTGTTATGTTTATGTAGGTCACGCGCCGTAAGCCATTTGATTAGTTTACTTTTTCTGTCTGCATCCGAAGCCACCTGTAAGTAATAACTCTATAAAGCTATGTTTGATTATAAGTATTTTCTGACTGAAATGCTATTTTGTGAATCATGAATGAATGTCCATTTTTCTGAAATGTATTTATGGCATCCTTAATTCACGTGGCCCTCGCCTGGGGGTAACAATCCTATGACCAATATACACGTGGCCCTTACCCGGGGGTAACAATACCGAAGCTTATGTTCACGTGGCCCTCGTCTAGGGGTAACAATACCATGGCTACTTGTGCACAAGATATGGACCTATGTGATCATCGGTATCGACTATGCAAAATTGGTATGATATGATAGCTAAATGGATGTACCACATATAACTGCTCTGATTTTTGGTTAAGTATGCGAATTTGAATTTGCATCTGATTTGAAATCTACTATGGGATATCATTAATTAAATTCTTTACTCTGTTATTATTCACTGGGCTTCCGTTCACTATTTATATTATGTATGTAGGTGAGCAGGCACATGAGCAGGCCTAAGCTGCTGCTTGGAGAGTTTAGGTTAGCCAGCCACTGTGCCTCCCGATGAGGTTTCCTTTTGAGATCCGATCAAGTTTATGAAAATTAAGTCTTTGAGACTTTTGTATGTTTTATCCGAGCATGTTTTGTAAGTTCTGTCTATGTGGGTTTGGTGACATATGACTATTATATATATACAACGTCACTCTTATGTATCTAAGTTTTAAATTTTTGTCTCATATATGTCTATACAGCTCAATGGACTATGTATGTTTCTCTATTAGTTTCTGCTAGCCCTTTATATTTTATGATATTCAGGTCATAGGCCTTTGATAATTCGAGGATTATTGGCTGGTTACGACGCTAAACCTATAGGGGCGGGTTTGGGTTATGACACTAGGAGCCTTCAACTGGTGATTATGGGTTAACAGTCTATGGGTATATAGGCTTTGAAGTTTAACAAGATTATGAGTTTTTTGATAGCTGATAGTGAAACAAAAAATACCACAATAATTTATTAGTTATATAACTATCAAACGGAAATAAAATTTGAAAGAGTATACTTACATAGAACTTGATCTTGCTATGAAGCTTTTCACCAAGTTCGTTGCTTGGGCTTTGATACCAAATACTATATTTATATTTTCTAACTAATTGCGAAAGTAGTAATATGAGATGTAAGCAAAAGATGAGAGAGTTTTTGAGAATTTACAACAATCCATTATGTTGGCTTCAATGTCAATTTATAGAATACAATTTGTAGATACAAACAAAAGTCTAAACAAAAAGTCTTCAAGACTATCTATAGGCTTCATTGCTTTTCTAAAAGTCTATGAAGCTAGAATACAAAAAGTCTAGTCTAAAAGAATTACAATGACTTTTTATTACATATGTGGTCCCTTTTCCTTGTTTTTGAAAAAAGAGAAATTGTTTTGGATAAGATTTGGCTAATCTTATCTTTTTATTATTGTTGCAGATGCTACCACGTATGCTAGATAAGGATGCAATCGATCCGGTATATCTATAATCTATCTTCATGGGCCCATTATGCTCTCATCATATTGTCTAGATTGTACATGAAGACACTATCTTCAGATAATGGATAATCTTGGGCTTGACTCCATTCCTGTGTTTTGAAAACTTCCACTTCATCAGCTTGCATTGCCAAATCTAGAGGAAGATTTAACAAATTTCTTTTTGCCAGATTGTTGAGAAAATCTTCTGCTTCATATTGTTGTGTAGCGGTTCTTTTATATGAAATTGGCTCCATAGTAGCAAATAATCTTCATCCATCAGTTACCATAAAAGGCAATTCACTGCAACTTTTTATGCTTTGTGCCACTTGGAACAACAATATTAGGCTTTCTACTCAATAATCCTCAGGACATAAGACATTAATTAGTTCTTGAGGATTAATAACCTCTCCCTTTGAATTTATTAATGGTCCATCATGAGCTAATTCTGATTCTTCAATCTTTTTCAAGTACCAAATTTGACATGGCTAATAGAATTTTTCCTTTTCACGCCATCTAATGGTGCTAGTAATCCAAAAAAGTGAAATATTTGCTACATTTGTAATTTTTTTATTACTTTTGAAAGCATTGCCTTGATCATCTCTGGAAAATCTTTCCATTGTATAGGATGAGAATTTTGAAGAATAACTTGATTAGTTATTCCCCAGTCAATTTCTTCAGAGGCCTTCCAATCATTATCCTCATAAAACCATTTTTAGGTATCTAAGAATAATGTGATTTTTGGAATATCATCTTGTAAATTAATCTTATTAATTGATTTGGGAATTTGTTTAATTCTTTCATAATGGTCTTCTACTTTATCTCTAATGAGTCTAAAAATTTCACAAGGAAGGATTGTTCTTACTTTTTCAAAAAGATAAATTCTTTTAATTGTTTCAAAAGAAGGATCTGAATATTCATGGTTTATGAATTTAGAAATTTGAACAAAGTAATTATTTTTTCAAATTTAAAATCTTGATCCCAATTCATTTGTTTAATGAGTTGGAAACAAAGTTTTTATAACTCATTTGTTCAAGTGGTTTGTTCCACTAATTGAAATGATAAATTAGACATATGTAATCTAAAACCCTTTTTGTTTTCAAAAATGTGGGTTTTCCACACACCATTTAATTCATTATAAATTTTTTCTGGTAATACCAGGATTTAAAAAGTCTTTAATTTCATATTCATCTGGTTTAGATTTCTGAAATTCAAAAGGGGTTGGATTGGTTTGTTGCTACTGAAAAATAGGCATTGATGGTGCACTACAGAAAGTCTTTTTAGCTTTTGCCAAACTGTCATATGCTTGATAACATGCTCTAGGAAATCCCATAACTTGGGTGTTGCAATCTTTTCAATTTGTGTAAATTATAGGTTGTTTGCCTGAAAAACAACATAAACTTTTTATGTTTTGGAGATTTCTTTTTTGGTAATTGTCACCCATTCTTTATCGAACTTAGCGGCTGTTTACCTTTGTTCATGTCATGGCTAAAAAGAGAAAACACTGGTTTAGTGATTTTTGCTTAAAAAATCTGCAAAAAAGAGTTATTAGTTGCTTTCAAATGTTCAACTTCAAAAGTATATGTAGCAATTTCATTATACCATCGAAGTTGGCGGCCTTCTTCAATATTTTTCTTGTTAACTAAAAAATCTTTTACTGCTTGATTGTTTGTTCTAACAATAAAGCATTCAAGATCAAGATATATACGGAATTTTTTTAAGGCAATTTTTATTGCTAAAAATTATTTTTCAAAAATAATATATTTTAAATTTGTCAGAATTATATGCACAAATTAATTCATGTTTCTGAGTTTTTATAGAAATATGTTTTTTCCTACTTTTAATTCCATAACTATTTGTTTTTTTGGACTTAGTCCAGAATTGAGAAAGTATTGCTTTTAATACACATTCGCAACATAAATCTAAGGCATCTGTTTCAACAATAAGCTTATCTCATTTTTTAGGTAAATAAACTATGGGCATGACTATAATACTTTCTTTAATTTGTTTAGCTAAATTAGTATCTTCTTTTGACCAGCAAAATTGTACATCTTTCTTTAATTTTGCTAATAAAGGAAGTTCTAATTTTGCTAGTTTTTTGACATAATTTCTTCAATAATTAAGAATTCCTAAAAAACTCTGAAGTTATTTTACTTCAGTTAATTAATCTGGAAATTCTTTTACTTTTGAAATAATATGTTATTGTAATTTCAATCCTGTTGATGTACGGATTAATACTAAGAACTCTATTTCTTCTTTCTCTACCTCTATCTTTTTCGGAGAGAGAATAATTCCATATTATTGGAATTTATTACATAATTGCCTAAGATAATTCTTGTGTTCTTCCGTTAATTTGGAAAAAAATAAGAATGTTATCTATATATACTACACAAAAATCTTTAAGTTCATTAAAAAATAGAATCCATCCATCTTTGAAAGATTTGTGATGCAGTATTTAATCCAAATGGCATTACATTCCAGTGGTAATGTCCTCTTAGAGTACTGTAATCAATTTAATTGAAGGAAAAGAGAAGCGATAAATGTAATGGAAGAGAGAGAGAAAGAGTCAGTAGTAGAAGAAACGAGTAGAGAGAGAGTGTGTGTAAAACTATAATGAAAGAAAGAGAAAGTTGGGGTAGAAGGAAAGAGAAGAGAGAGAGTATGTAATTAATGTTATATGAAAGGGGAATTTGTGACGAACAAATGGTCTGAGCTAAACCTATACGGTCCATGATGTTGGGCCAAGTTAGGCAGGAGTTGGTCCATTAGCACGAGCAGGGCCAATGCAAGTCTGAACTAGAGTTGGACTCACCTTTGCGGTGGGTCGAGCTAGGATCAGTTTGAGCCATAAGCGCGAATCGGGTTATGTGCGGACTGAGCAATACTTTGAACCGTGCCTCGGTCACGAGCCAGGTCAATTTATGAATAAGCTGGTCGTATGTGATCGAGCTAAAGATTTTCGACCGAACTGAAGATTGGTGTTATGATAGTTTCGGCCGTGTGAGGAAGTCGATTGGCATGGCCGACCTAAGTTAGCTTGGCAAAAGGATTTCTAGAGCTAGTATGTTCGAGGATAACATAAGTGACTTCTCGGCTAGAGCATTCCACATGGCCCAATGAATTATGGTGAAGAATCCACCTAAAGTACGCGTCAACACCATTTGGCTGTTTGGCCAATGCTATTTGGCAGTATTGACACACATATGTAAAGAAAAGAGTGGACAGTACAATCACGCGTCCAGCAAAGGACAACAAAAGTAGTGCGTGCACAATCTTGGACTGCAAGGCCAGTCTAGATAAAGTGTGCATAGACAACTAGAGAAGAGTAAGAAAACTTTAGCCACATTCTCTCTCTCTCTTTCTCTTTGTGCATTCTTTCTTCTTCCTCAAATGAATTAACTTAAACGTCGGAGGAGTTTTCCGGCAAACCACCCGCCAGGTAGCTCACCATTGTTCTGTTTGCAACAAGCAAGATGCCTGTTGGAGCAAGGCAAGTTTGGTAGCAAGGTGTACGGGCGATGAAAAATATTTATCCCCTGTACCTTATAAATGTAGACCAAATCTATTTTCTGTATAAAAGAAAAAGAGAGATAGAAAGTGATATAATGTAATCAATTCAATGTAATGAAAAGATAGAGTTGGGCAGACTAGATGAAAAGATGAGAGTGAGAGTGTGTAAATTAAAGTATTATTTGACATATCCTATATTAACGCATTTTTTATCTTTTTATTTTTTTAAGTCACATCATTTTTTAATTTTTTTATATATCTTTTTATAAAAAGTCAAAAAATATACTTAGTTAGATCTTCTCAAATACTCACTAATATTATATTTATAGATTGATGCAAAACTCATTTATTATCAAAAAAAAAAAAAAAAAAAAAAAGAGAGTGACAATTTGGTTTTTCAAGGATAGAGGGTAGATGAAATGAGTAGAGAGTGTGTGTAATTAAAGTTATAAATAAATATAAAACCCATTTCTTGAAAAAATGAGAGAGAGTGTCAAATTTGGTTTTCCAAGGTTGTAATTTGGAAAAGTAATAAAAAAAAGCAACATGTGGACATGGAGCTATATATTGGATTTTTTATTGATAAATCTCATTTAAAGGTGTTTTAATCCAATAAGTCTACTAAGAAAAATTATAACCTAATTAGTCTTATGTATTTATGTTTTTATTCCATGAGGTCTTTTTTTCTTGATTGTATTGTTTGTTGGACTATTATATATTTATGTCTATTGTTGATATGTATTACATAGAAAAATGATATATATATTTTCTTTTTGTTGCTACCTCTATTTTGGTAGTTACCATTATTCACATTTTTTTTTATTTGTTTTATTTACATTTGTGGTATTGTTTCATTGTGTTAGGGTTCGAAACTCTCTATTTGATAAGGTTTAGAAACTCCAATTTACAAATGGTAGTGAAATAATATTATGTTCCTCCATTGTTGTGGTGAAATTTTGTGTTTCTCCATTATCATAGTGAAACTTTGTGTTCCTCCATTGTTACTCTGTGTTTGAAGTTCAGTATTCGTCCATTGTTGCTCCGTATTCAAAACTATATGTTTCTCCATTGTTGTAAGTCGAAACTCTATTTATGTCCAGTCAATTTTGTTACAAACATATTCTGCGAAGTGGGTTTGATTTGATTTGGATTGGTGAAATGATGAAATTACATAGATTGTTAATAATAGTGATAATGATAAAGATGATGATGAAGATGTAGGTGATATTTTTTTATTTTTAGAGTGATTAAGTTTTTTTTGAATTTCTAATTTTATTGCTACCATTGTTTCTATTTTTTTTGTCAATCACTGTGAATGTTTACATTTTACATTGTTTGAAAATCTATTGGTTATTTGTTACTATACTTATTGTTTGAACAATAATTTTTTGTCACTATTAAACAATTGAGATAATCTTGTTTTTTCTTTCAATTTTGTTTTATGCTGCAGTGTGAATATTCACATTGGTATGAATTTAGTTTTTCTAAAGTTAGTTGTATATTAATTATAAATTATGAACATTCACATTTTCTAAAGTTAGTTGTATATTAATTATAAATTATGAACATTCACATTGTATTTTAATATAAGTTTTATTTTTTCGAAAGTTAATTGTATGTTTGTTGTTTTGTTACTATGCTTGTTAGTTAAACAATTATTTTTGTTACCATTGAACAATTGAAATAGTCAATTTTCACCTTTTTCAATATTGTTTTATATTTTCATATTGCAGTGTAAATGTTTACATTAGTATGATATTTTTTAAAAAAAATTAGTTTTATATTAATTATAAATTGTAAACATTCATATTGTATTTTAGTATAAGTTTTATGTTTTCGAAAGTTAATTGTATGTTTGTTGTTTTTATTACTATGCTTGTTAGTTGAACAATCATTTTTATTACTATTGAACAATTGAAATAGTCTATTTTCACTTTTTTCAATTTGTTTTATATTTTCACGTTGAAATGTAAATGTTTACATTGGTATGAATTATTTTTTTTAAGGTTAGCTGTATGTTTATTATAAATTGTGAATATTCACTTTGTATTTTGATATAAATTTCATTTTTTCGAATATTAGTTGTATATTTATTGTTTATTGTGAACATTTACATTGTGCTTTAATATGAGTTTTGTTTTTTCAAAAGTTAGTTGACTATTTGTTGTATAAACATTCATATTATATTTTAATTTTCATTTAGATTTTTTGTTAGGCTATTTTTAAAATTTTCAAATTATAAAAAATTTCAAAATTCATAATTTGAAATTTTCTCTATGGAATGCAGGAGAAATTTTCTCTATGAAATAAAAGAAATATTTTCTCTTTAGAATGAGGGAGAGATTTTCTCCATAAATGATGGACTACTATTATGTATTAGTTTCAAAATAGAAATATGTGTAAAAAAATTAGAAATGATGATTTGGTCATATTACATTAAACAGGACTTAATGGAATACAAAAAAAAAAAAAATGATTTAGATGGAATAAAATACTTAGAAACAGGATTTATTAAAAAAAATCACCCTATATTGACACTCGATCGGTTTGAATTTTTTGATTTTGATTGGGCCATATCCATTTTTGACCGCCAAACCTGCAGAGTAACATCTGTAGTCGACCCAAACAACATTTGAAGCTGTTCATTTGGTACTTGGTCGAGTCGGCCTAGGCGAGAGTTTGTTGAGTTAAATAGGTTTGTGCACACCCCTTTGCACCCATATCGAACAGGCCTTTTCACATGTACTTTTATAGTTTCAAATCACAACTTTCCACCATCTATTAAAAAAAAAAGAAGGTTGGGTTTCCCTCCGGTTTGTAATCAGATTGGAAGGTATTATTGGGTCCTTGAGAGTCCACTATAGGTTCCGTTTTAATAATTTAAATAATTTAATGTGTAAAATTTGTCGAGTATTTTATATTTGTAAAAAATCACGTTGATCTCTGATCAACGTGATTTTTTATAAGTATATAATACTCGACAAGTTCTACATATTGAATAGTTCAGATTATCGAAACGAGACCCGTGGTGAATCCCTACAAATCTAACAATACTCTTCAATCCGATCAGGAGATAAGCAAGCCAAAAAAAAATAAAAAATAAAAAATTCCGAACTTTCAAAATCAAATCCACTGTACACCCGTTGGATGCGGGTCCAATTCCTTGTCTTTATAAACAAGTGCTATTATGAAATTCTAAACATTGACTTATTATATATGCCACGATAATAACAAGTGTCCAGCACCCAAAAAAAAAAAGATAATAACGAGTGTTATTTTAAATTTTAAACTCGGAATAAGTTATTTAAATAATTTTGTAAAATTTTTTTTGATTAAAATATAATGTAAAAGAATATTGTATTTATAATGATATTTTAATTTTTTACAAAAAAATATTTAACAAATAAAAAAAATGAAATCTTTAATTTTTTTTGTATAATTATTTGACTTTTTTAATAATTTTTTAACTTTTAAACTAAAATATACACTTCACAAACCAGGCTTATTATAACAATAAGTTCAAAACCAGACTTATCCATCCAAATTTTTTTGAATGGGTAGTTGTATTATGGATAATATGAGTGCATATATGGAATAAATTTGAATTATAAAATAATAATTTTGAATAATTTCTGAATAGTTAAAACTGGTTGGTTGGTAGTGTTACAGTGTTATAATATGTCACAATAATGAAATTTTTTTAAAAAAAAATTATCGAAATTAATTTATTTGAATAGTATTTTTCATACTATAAATATAATCAATAAACCAGTAAAGTTTGTACACAACACAACACAATACACCACACCACCCAGGCCAGGCCAGGCCCCAATTAATTCCTCCTTTATCCTTGCTTACTTCTTTGATCTCTCATGGCACCAACCCCCAATCCAGTGAAGGTGGTTGAGGTTTGCAGAGTGACTCCAACACCTCCGACTAGTACTAGCTCATGCTCGGCCGCCCCAACCTCTCTTCCTCTTACATTCTTCGATGTGTTCTGGGTGAAGTTCTCTCCTGTTAAGCGCCTATTTTCTTCTACGAAGCCCACCAATATTCAACCACTACATTCTTAGGAAATATCCTTCCTAAACTCAAACATTCCCTCTCTGTCACCCTCCACCACTACCTTCCACTCGCCAGAAATCTGACATGGTTTGCAGATTCTGATGATAAACCAATTATCCGGTACGTTGAAGGTGATGATGATGCAGTTTCACTTACCATAGCCGAGTCTGAAGCTGATTTTTGTCATCTTTCCTCCAGCAATATAAGCTGGTTTCGCCAAGTCAAAGAAATTGAACCATTTTTACCCAACTTACTGGCATCTGACAATCGAGTACCCGTGATGGCATTGCAAATTACTTTGTTTCCAAACAAAGGGTGCAATACTTGACGGGAAAACTTCAGCTCTGTTTATGCATTCTTGGGCTTCCATTTGCCGAGGCGGGGGAGGAGGTCTAAGCCCTGAATTAACTCCATTCTATGACAGGACCATTATCAACGACCCAGATGAGTTTGAGAGAAAGTACCTAACCATGGTGTTGCAACATAGTGGATCCAAGAACAACAACAACGACAGAAGAAGCCTCATGATATTGAATGTGAATGCTTCACCTGGTACAATGCTTGTCACTTTCCAATTGACACGACCAAACATAGAGAATATAAAGAAGAGTGTGAACGCCCAATGGCAAGCGAAACAATCCAATATTTTTCATGTATCGGCCTTTACAATAACATGTGCCTACGTATGGGTTTGCCTAGTTAAAGCTCGGAAAATCAGCAGGACAAGGAAAGTTCATATTGGATTCATTGTCGATTGCAGGGCCCGCTTGGAACCCCATTGTGTTTCGACTCATCTGGTAAATGCAGATTCAAAAGATTTAATAGCAGAAGATGGAGTGGCTGTGGCAGCTAAAGCAATTGGTGAAGTTATAGGAGGTTTGAGTGACAGACTTGTAAAGGGGGTCGATGACTTGTCAGAATTTGCTTTGCTAGACATGGATAGGGTATTTGCCATCGCAGGTTCACCTCGCTTTGAGCTGTATAAGATTGGGGGAAACCAAGGAAGGTGGATATGACATCAATTGCTAGAAATGGAGCTTTTTCTCTTTCAGATTCTACAGATGGCAATGGAGGGCTTGAGATTGGGTTGATGTTGAACAAACAGGAAATTGAAGCTTTTCCTTCTTTGTTTGCTACTGGTCTCGAAGCTCATTAACAAGAGGTGCAATTAGATTGTCAAAAAAATAATATCAATTTCATGAGTTGCAAGTTCTAGCACGGTTCCCTCGACATGGATGGAACTTGGAAGAGAACCAATTCAAAATCGCTCTGGAGAACCATTTCAAGATCTTCCTTGGCAAGCAAATCATTTCGCTCGAGCCAAGTCTATTTGGTGTTTTAATTTTTATTTTATTTTTTTGAGAAATATCAAATTAGTAGGACAGTGGAGAAATTATTATACTAGAGATGAAATTTTTTATAGTACAACTCTGATACACTATAAAGACTTACACCATACACATAGAGGATTTGTATTATGCACACAGTAAAATTGCACTATCATAAAAATACAAAAAAAATTTATTGTCCTACTAATTTGATATTTTCCCTTTTTTTTAATTTGTCCCATTTATATACAATTCTTCCCCACACACAAAAAAAAAATAAATAAATAAAAATAATTAAAAATAAATCTCTAGTGGATTCAAAAAGGAATTATCAAAACTACTCAAAGGAGACGATATTGTTCAATATCGACGGAGTAATATTACAAATTTAAATTTAATTGTTCAAAAATTATTTAGAATTATTATTTTATAATTCAAATTTATTCTACACATAAATTTCACACTATACAAATTTAATCACAATTACACAATCACTTTTGGGATACATTTAGAATAGTTAAAGTGAAATATATAAAATTATTCATATCCACTGCACCTCTACGTATTCAGCTTAAGTAAGGGTAGACATTTGTCAGGACGGGCAGCACTACGTAGTAAGGAACTTTGTGTCCGCCTAAGCCCAATTCTAATATCATGCCTTTATTTCTGTTCAATCCCGGCTCAAAAAAAAAATTATCAATCTAAAGTCTACCCATCTGACTATATGTTAAAAAAATTTAAAACATTTTATAATTAAATTCAATTATATGTTATATTTTTTAAATAAATATACTAAGGTTATTATAAATTAAAGGATTTCTTAAATAAATTTAATCAAACATATTACAAATATGAGTTTCAATAAAATCAACAAGACAAAATCTAAATTCTAACAAAATATATATATATTAGTATATTATAATTAATTAATTAATTTAATAATAGTTCAGGTTGGGTTGAAAGTATAAATTCTAAACCCAACCTATTAATTAATATATTAAGCTGAAATCTTAACACAGTCCGACCCTATGGATTAAAATAACTTTTCAAATATTAAAAAACTTAAAAATTAAAAATTAAGCCGGACAAATTAGAGGAACCAATAGGCCGATGTCCTTAGTTTCAAGCACATTTGAACTGATAATTCCATACATCAGTTGACTAGTCAGGAAATTTTTTAGGTAGATATTACATATCAGTGTAATATAAATAAATTAATTAGACAATATGAAGAAGAGGGTGGACGCCCAATGGCAAGAGAGACAATCCAATATTTTTCATGTATCGGCCTTTACAATAACATGTAGTATGGGTTTGCCTAGTTAAAGCTCGGAAAATCAACAGGACAGGGAAAGTTCATCTTGGATTCATTTTCGATTGCAGGGCTCGCTTGGACCCCCCCTATTATTTCAACTTATTTTGGGAATTGTGTTTCGACTCATCTGGTCAATGCAGATTCAAAAGATTTAATAGCAGAAGATGGAGTGGCTGTGGCAGCTAAAGCAATTGGTGAAGTTATGGGAGGTTTGAGTGATACACTTGTAAAAGGGGTCGATGACTAGTCTAAATTTGCTTTGCTAGACATGGATAAGGTATTTAATTTACCATCGCAGGTTCACCTCGCTTTTGTTAAGAAAACTCTTTGTATTTGTTAAGTGAACATAAGCAAATTGGGAAAATGTTCTTTTATTTAATTAAATAGTTGAACTATATATATATATATAGCTTTACAAGAGTAACATAAAAGAGAAATAAACTACAGCCCACCCTATTAATGTGGTAAGTGACTAGGAAACAAACAACTTGTTCCTAAAGAATAAGAATTATTCAAACCACTAAGTAACTAATCAAAAACAGGTCCTAAAGACTAGATCAACACTAACAGTTTCAACATTCTCCCTTAAACTGAATACCAATTTCATTCAGTTTATACTTGGATCTGTGCAGACCCCCAAACATACCTCTCAGCTTCACAAAAATATCAAGTTTTAATGGCTGGTCATTATGTTTGCAATCTATTCCTGAGTATGACAATGGACTAGCTTTACAGCTTCATCTGTAGTAAGCTGACGAAGAAAATGAACCTGACATGTATATGCTTGCTTCGACCATGTAATACAAGATTCTTCGAAAGCTCAATAGTTGAGTGTAGACACTCCATTTTTTACCGCCTTTAAGACTTGGGTGCCACCAATTGATCACCCAATGATGAATTTACAAATTTGTCCAAATGCTCGATTTCCTCAGCAGGAAACTTCAGTTTTGAGCCTCAGAAACCTACAAACCTTGTGCCTTATTTTTTGGACCAAAATAGCAGTTTTTTAAGCCTGACCATCCAAGGGCTTGTAGACCCACTAGTGGTCAATCGGCCACTATTAGTGTACGGCCGCCCCCTTTTAGTGGCCTGCGGCCACTTGTGTCAAAAATCAGATCTTTTTGCTAGCTGTGTCAACTGTCTCCACAGATGCATGTATTGTACTAGTTGTGTCTGTATGGATATTTTTGAGATAGTCTCATATATTTCTATATATAGATGATTCCCTCTCAAAAATTAGGTTAGAAAAATTTGTGGAGCAAAGTCTTAGAAAATATTTCTCTCTCTCCCTTGCAACTTCTATACCCTTTGCCTAGACACTCTAAACCAAACCTTGAGGGTTCTTTGCTGAGGTGTTTGAGCTTGCATTTTAGCTCTTGAGGGTGTGAAATTGGTGGTTTGTAATTCAAAGGATCATTCCTCTTCAAGAAGTATACATCCTAGCTTTTTTGTACCATTTCTTTCCTATCTTTTCTTAAAGTTTTTAGGCTGTTTTTCACCTGTATTTGTGGGCTAAAACTTGTGGTTTAAAGCCATGAAGGGTAGAGGAGTGGACCACCCTCCTTTGCACATTGTCTTCTAGGCTTTTATCCTTGTGTTTCCCATATTTTCATTATCTTTTTTTTTTTTTGAGCTTTCTACCACTGATTTTCAGAGATTTTTCGGAGGCTAAAATATGGTTTTGAAGTCCCAAAAATGGAGGCGTTAGCCTCCCCTCCTTTGGCTTGTTTACTAGCTTAACTGCTCCATTATTTTAGCTTGTTTTTGTAGATGTTTTTACCTTAATTTCAGTGTTGTTTTAGCCTATTTTAGGATTGTTTTAAGTTGTTTATGTCATTTATGCTTTGTATTGCATGCTTGTAGTATAACGATCTTCATAGGTTTGGTGTTTTAGGTATTAGACACCAACCTATTTGAGTTGATAGCATTTATTTCAAGCTTTCCATATTTGTGTTCATTTCTAATCATCTCTGTACTTCTGTCATTTCTTGGCTTCTTCTTTGCTTTGAGAGTCGTTTTAAACCGATTGTTTATTTAAGCTTGAGATAGAGATCGTTGTGCTTAATGGTTTAATCTCTTTGGAGGTTCATTACCAACGTCATGACATCTCTCTCATGTCCAAAACAACCCTTTTGTTTGACACTTCTTTCCATTAGTGGACTTAATCTTCATTATTGGACTAAAAGGCTTAAAGAATGGAAAGGTAATTAAAAGAGGTATTAAAATTGGAATAAAATGGAGCAAAATAATAAAATGATTTAGGTTAATCAGACGTTAATTGAACCCATTGAGTCTTGAGTCGTTTCATACTTGTTAGTGATGAAAACGATTCAAGAGTCAATGTCAACCATTTCTCTTGATCGATATCATGATAGGGAGGAGGTTCATGGGTCTTTCCTTGTGCATTTATTGAAATTGTATCCCTTGGTTCATAAGTCATCATGCAATGAATTTGAGCCGATTGATGGCTTGCGAATCGAGTCTACCCATCATTTGATCTGTCTAATGACAATGACAAACATGGTGGACAAACATCCCCTGAGAATGCTCTGTTTGTGTTCTGTTTGTTTTCTGCTACAGCAAGAGAAACCCAAAATTAGTGGTTGACTGACCACTTATACTGTACGATTGTCCACTACTTCTGGCCGGCCGACTACCTTTTTCAGCCAAGCAGTGCCATTTTTCCTACAGAACAGAGCAGAGGCTGGGGTGAAAAAATAGTGCAATTTTTTGACCACAAAACAGAAGCCTCTTGGCAGCAAAACAAAGGCATTCTCCGAGAAAGAAACTCATGTGCATGCATAAGCCATTTCCTCACTCCTCAGGACCCGTTAAATTTGTGCTTAATAGTAGTATGTTGTACCTAAAGTAGTGGACTTGTAATAATTTGTTACTTAATTAATTAATTATGTATTGTAACTAATTAGCTAGTCTAATTCCAAATTATAATATTTAATTATTTAGTTAATTGAATTTTGTGTTGTAATTAATTAGTTAGTTCCAATTTGTAATAATTAGCTAGTGTAGTTAATTTATTCCATTTGGTTTGTAATAGCTAGTTAATTAGCTTAAATTAGCTAGTCCATTCATTCGGACCCTCTTGTGTGATAGAAAATTGTAATAATGTGTATGTCTTTAAACGCCACGTCTTTCTCCCTTTTATTTACCCACTTATGATGGATAGCATATTACATCATATTTTGTTTAGCATTTTCCATGTTTTGCATCCATGTATTTTGCATACACAAAGGCTCGGTTCATCATTCTAATATACATTGTCATTTATTATTTCTTACTTGAACACGTGCTTGAACTACATGCTATCAAGTTAATTCACATGTCATAACTAGTAGCTAAGCCTATTAGTTGTATTTCTTATGTGTTGCATTAGTCATTTACATAGTTAGAGCATGTATTTTTCTAACTCTTTTCTTTTGGCTTGCCTTGGAGTACTAGGTAAGCACTTTTTTCTTTAGCATATCGCATGCGTGTAATTGTTGCCATGTCAAGCATGATACCATGAGGCTAAGTTCTTAAGTGCTATACCTATTTAAATGCCTGTGGATAAAGGCTAATTGTTCAAATTGGGATAATTTGGTTAATGTACATATGAGATCACTTTTTCAAGTGGTACATATTCAAACCATTTTCAAAACAAACATTAAATCAAAGTGTTCCAATTTTTGCAAATTAGTCTATACTTGTGTGCAACACATAGTAAATTAGCTTAATAATCGGAACAAGAGCATATAATGTAAATAAGAATTACATCATGATTAGTAGAGGCTAATCTTTGATCGGGTGCGTGGGGTGCTCAATTCATGACCTTCCCCTCTAATATCTAAGTTCCCGAACCGAGACACTTTAGTGATAACAGATAAGTGGCCTTTAGCACGAGTCATGGGTTTCCTAAATTTTCCAAAAACATTTAGGTGGTGACTATTTATCTGGCAAAGCAATCCATTTTTTGCATTTTGATTCAAAATCGATTTTTCAAAAGATTTGCCGAATTTGGACTCTTTTGTGTTTATCTATTTTAGATTGCACTTGTGAAATTAGATTCAGAACCACGAGAGTCTGAACTGTAAGGCTATCATATCCAAAAGGAGCATGAAAAGCAAACTACACTGAGCTGTTATCACAAAAGACCATTGTACCACTACTTTGAGCATGATTAAAACCCTTCAAAATCCTCCTTACCCAGACTGCTTGACAAGCACATGAAGCTGTTGCAATGAATTCAGCTTTAGTGGTAAACAAAGTGATTATTGGTTGTTTCTTCAATGACCAAGAAACGACTCTTGAACTCTACCAAAAAAACCTAAAGTACTCCTTCTGTCATCTGAATCTCTATCGTAGTCATTGTCTGTATAGGTAATCAGCTTCTAATCTCCTCAATTTCTATAAAATATCCCAAGATCAGAAATCCCTTTCAGATATCTCAGCACTCTCTTGGTTGCCTGAAGATGAAGCTCTATGGGACGAACCATATACCTACTTAGAAGACTCACCACAAACACAATGTCAGGTCGAGTAACAGTCAGATTCATTAGACTACCAACTACTTGCTTGTAGCAACTATTGTCCACCCTTACTCCATTATCATCTCTTATGAGTTTGCAACTTGGAACAATTGGATTATGAACTGAATTGCATTTATCCATATCAAACCTTTTCAACACCTCTTGTGCATACCTCATTTGACAGATAAAAATACCCTCCGGTCTTTGTATTACATCTATACCAAGGAAATATCTCATTTTTCCAACGTTTGTCATGTCAAACTCATGTATCATAGAATTTTTAAATTCAACAAACATATGTTCATCATTGACTGTAAAAATCAAATCATCAACATAGAGACAGACAATTAAAAGTTTACCTCTTTCTCCACTTTGATGAACAAAGTATGCTCATAAGGGCACCTCTCGAAACCTTTATTAGTAAAATATGACTCTATCCGACTATACCAACCTCGTGGAGCTTGTTTTAGTCCGCATAAAGCCTTCTCTAACCTGTACACTTTCTGTTCATTACCTTTCTTCTTATAACTAGGAGGTTACTTGACGAAAACCTTTTCACTAAGTTCTTCGTGGAGAAAGACCAACTTTACATCTAGAAAAATCGTCCACCATTTTTGAGCTGCAAGAGAAACTACCAATTAAACTATATCCAAACGTGCTACAGGTGAAAAAACCTTAGTGTAGTCCACACCATGTTTTTGGGTGTAACCCTTGGCAACCAAACGTGCTTTGTACTTCTCCACCTCACCATTTTCATTGAGCTTCGTCTAATACACCCATTTCACACCAGCCTTCTTTGCCCTAGTAGGTAAATTCGTCAGCTCCCAAGTATCATTTTTCTCTATAGCTGTAATCTCCACATCTATAGTTGTTCTCTACTTTGCATCTTTTAGTGCCTCTTCAAATAGAATTAGATCATCGGCTGCAAACATGGCTAAATATGCCATGTTTTCTTCCTCAGATAAACCATCTCCACTTACATAATCCCCCATCTAATTTGGTTACCTTCTCGACCTTTGTTCCTGAGAGTTAAGTGAAAAATCTTTACCTGAGCTAGATGAATTGCCTTCATATGACCCATTCGAGCCATTGGTTTCACTTTTCTCTGTACTATTTTGTTCATTAATTTTAGCTTCATCTCCATTTCTAATAGCTACATCTAGCTTTTTGTCATTGTCGCCCCAAGTCTAGTTAGGCAAAATAACTTCCTCATGACTTTTCTTTCAATCCCAATTGTTGTCTTCTTTAAACACCACATCTCTACTTACTATAATCTTTTGAGAAATTGGATTATACAACCTATATGCCTTTGACTCCTCACTGACTCCAAGTAAAACACATTTTACACTCTTGTCATCGAGCTTTGTCCTTTTACAATCGGGAATATGAACATGAGATACACACCCAAATACCCTGAAGTGATCTACTGATGGTTTGAATCCGCTCTAAGCGTCTTCTGGAGTTTTGTTCTTTACTGCAAGAGTTGGACTCCTATTGAGAACATGAATTGTCCAATTCACAACTTCAAGCCAGAATGTTTTGGGAATCTTCTTCTCTGAAAGCATACTCATGATAGTTCGATTCTCCCTCTCTACAACACCGTTTTGTTGAGGGGTGTATGCGGCTGTTAGTTGTCTTCGAATACCATTCTCACCACAAAAATTAGTGAATTCAAGTGATGTGAACTCACCCCCACGATCAGTACAAAGACCTTTGATACTCGAACCAATCTCCGTTTCAACACGATTCTTATATTTCTTGAAGGTAATAAATGCTTTTGACTTTTCAACCCAAAAATAAACCCAAACTTTACGGCTATAGTCATCAATAAAACTAATCATGTACCTTTTGTTACTGTTGTACATAGGGCTTATTGATCCACATATATCGGCATGCACTAGTTCAAGAATCTGAGAAGCTTTCCATGTGTCTTTCCTAGAAAATGGATCTCTTCATTGCTTCCTCACAAAATAATCTTCACATACCTTCGACGAGGTTTCAAGACAAGGCAGTCCTCTCACCATTCACTTTTGTTAAAGAATTTTTAGACTACTTTTAGATGACCATATTTGTAGTGCCAAAGTCGAGCCGGATCTTCCATGAAAGAATTGAAACAAGCTTTCTCCTTCAGGTATGTTTGAGCAAACAGCTTAACCATTCGATTCGAGGACATTGTAACCTCCATAATTAGCCCTCTCTCATGGTGATAAATTTTGCATGTTCCTCGTTGTATGAGAATTGCAAGTCCCTTCTCAACTAGTCAACCAATGCTTATCAAGTTGTTCTTTATTCCTGGAACATAGAATACGCCAACAATAATCTGTACAAAACCATTCAACAGCATTCTCACATTACCTTTACCCATCACATCCATGCTTGAATTATCTCCCAGTTTCACCTTCTCCTTGAAATTGCCTTCAAAATCTGAGAAAAGTTCCCTTTTGCCACACATGTGATTGTTGCATCCAGATTCGAGAAACCACAGTTCTTCTTTGTTGGCTTCCTTATCATTCACAAACATATTATTCACGTATGCCATCAATAACAGTTTTTCATTACCTTCCACCTAGTTTGCTCTGGCTTCTGTCTCCTTCTTTGGACATTCAAATGCTAAGTGTCCAAGCTTATGACAATTGTAGCATTCAACAATGGATTTGTCAAAGCTATGCATGCCTCCTTCTCTTCCTCATCCTCGAAATCTGCCATGACCTCGTCATCTTTCCCCTGAAGACTCTCCAAAAGTAACCTTCAATGCTTGCTCTTCCACAACATGAGCTTTCATACATTGCTTGTAACGCCCCAACCCTTCACATGTCATCAATATTGTCTACTTTGGGCCATGGCTGTACATATTTGTTCTTCCCAGTGGCTTACCCATCCCATAATTACTCTAGCCTAAGCACACTTAACTGGGGAGTTCTGCTAGGGATTTCACCATCCGGGAAAAGGCCTCGATGCTATATAAGGGTCCAGGTTTTTACTTTTATAGCCTAGGAACTCCCATTCTGTTCCTAATGTGGGACACCATGACCTTACATTGCTTATGTACTAGAAAACTACTTTGTAACTCATCAATGGTAAGAGCATCCAAATCATTTGACTCTTCAATAGAACACACCACATAATCGAACTTGGGTGTCATGGATCTCAAAATCTTCTCGATGACTGCTATATTGTGCATCATTCCCTTATTGGTTCTCAGCTTGTTGACCATAGCAAGAGTACTTGCAAAGTATTCATTCACAGACTCTCCCACTTTCATGTTTAACATCTCAAACTCTTTTTGGAGAGCTTGTCGTTGCGCACACTGACTTATGCTGTCCCCTGATACTTCTGCTTCAAGGAATCCCAAATACTTTTGGTTGTATCCTTGTTCAAGATAGTTTCCAAGATCGATTGATCTATGGCTTGGAAGAGATAATTCTTTATCTTCAGATCTTTCAACTTTGCATCATCAATCACCTTCTTCAGTGTGTCAGTGAGTTGAACTCCTTCTACTGCTGTAGGAATCCCATTTGTCACCACACTCCAATATTCTTTCAATCTCATGAGATTCTCCATAAGCATACACCAGTGATCATAATGCCCATCAAATTTTGGGATCGCTGGTTGCACAAATCCATTCTCAGTTGTCATATTCTCATCACTAAGAACCTTAGAAGACTGCTGCTTATAAATCAGGTCCCTGTGATAAGGCTCTAATACCAAGTGTTAAGAAAACTCTTTGTGTTTATCAAGTGAACATAAGAAAATTAGGAGAATCTTCTCTTATTCAATTAAACAGCTAAACTAGATATATATATAGCTTTACAAGAATAACAGAAAAGAGAAATAAACTACGGCCCACTCTATTAACGTTTTAAGTAACTAGGAAACTGTAGACACCCCATTTTTGATCGACCATAAGACTCAGACGTCACTGATTGAGCGCTTAGTGATGTTGCATATTGTGCTCGTTCTGAAGTTTCAGAGTCTCGGCTGCGAGCCTTGCCTCCGGACTTCCGAACTCTTTTGTATCTTACCTCGGTTTGCGAACCAGGTCCCGTTTTCTCTATTTTCTCTTCCCGAAGGGAGGGAGAGGCCTCGTAGATCATCTCTCAGTGTCCGTAGGCTACGTTTCGTGGTCGTAGGCCATTTTTCCCGTTTGGAGCCCGGTTTCTGATTTTTTTGGAGTCGTCGGCCGTGTGTCTCGGTTCGGGACCGCTTAACCACCTCTGTTTGCTCCGGTTTTTGGCATACACCGTATTTCCTCCCTTTTGAGGGACACTATGGTCTGAGAGACCAACTTCATGGTTGAACGCCACTTCCAGTGCCTAACAGCCTGTTTTCGGGGCCCCGAACTGCGTGTTTCGGCCCTCGAACCTCCGTTTTGCATCTGTCTTGGTTCATTTTTGGTGGAGACCTTATTTTCATTGTTAGAAAGCTTGTAAAAGGGTGGGAGGCCAGCAATTTTTCTGAAAAACCAACTTTTTTGGTCAAAAGTGATTCAGCATGAATCCGAGAAGGAGGAAAACATCTGCACGGCTTCACCGAAACGGGCATAACTCTTTGCACAAAAGGAATTAAGATATGAGGCCACCACCGTTGGAAAGCTTACTTCCGGGGCTTCATTTTACACTCAAGAATCTCTTAAGGACAAGTCCGGGTGGGGGAGATATGATTGGTTGAAGTAGGGGATCAATCCGGTTAGACCGAATCTGCCCAGCTTCACCAAAACTGGCATAATTTTTTCCACAGGAGGAATTTTAATGCAAGGTTTGTGGCATTGGAAAGCTAACTTCTGGGGCTTCATCTTAGGAGGTGGCCGGTCACCTTTGACCTTTTTGACCTAGTCGGCCGACCAGGTAAAGTGGCCGGCCGGCCACCTGAACCTTTTGAACTGGCCGACCGACCAGAGGAGGTGGCCGGCCGGCCACCTGAACCTTTTGCACCTAGCCGGCCATTTTTCTGTCCGTGAGTGTATTCCAGCTATTTTCCACTTGACCCACTGTCCGAGGGTCTCCCTTTTTGGGGGGAGATTTGAATTGGTTTTTCCCCCCTTTCCTCCACTCCTCCCTCTATAAAACCAGCCTCTCCCCTTCATTTCTAAGGGTCACAAAAATTGTTTAGAGCCTTGCATACAACTCTCCCTCTCCCTCTCTTCCAAGCCTCAAAACCCTAAAAGTCTTGCACCATTTACACTACAAGCCATAGCACAACACCTCCACACTCCATTCCAGCAACTTGAGGTTGTTTTTCAGAGGTTAGGAGCACCATTTCTTAGTCCAAAAGCTGCTGTGTTGCTGCTCTACAAGAGTGAGTCTTCTTCCCCTCTTTTTTAGTCTTTTCTTGGTTCATTTATAAGCCATACTTGCAAGCATTTTTGGGCTCTGACCCGAACTGTAAACAGTCATATTTTGAGCCCATATCCATGTTTGATCAAGGGTCTTACTCTGTTTGAGGTCTCCTCCTCACCCTTTGTGTTTAAACTCTCTTTTAAGCCTATTTTTGCATAATATTTTAGGATTATTTGTGAGCTGTTTTGGACTTGGTCATAAACTTTGAAATGCCTTTTTTTGAGCCCCTCTTCAACTTTGTTGAAGGGCTCTCCTCTGTTTGAGGTCAGCTGCTACCACTTGCTTCTTTATCTCTCTTTTAGGCCCTTTTCTTGCATGATAGTTTAGCCCTACTTGTGTTCATTTTAGAGATTTTATGTAAACTTTAAAGTGCCTTTTTTTGAGCCCCTCTTCAATTTTTTTGAAGGGATCTTTGCCATTTGGGGCCACCTGCTGTCCCTTGTCTCTATTCTCTCTTTTAGGGCCATTTTTACATGATAGATTAGCCCTATTTATGTTCATTTTTGAGACTTGTTATAAACTGGAAAAAGGCTTGTTTTGACATCATATTCATGTTTTATTAAGGAAATTTTCTTATTTGAGGTCACATGCTTCCTTGAATGCTTGATTGTCCCTTGTTTTGGGCCTTACACCCTAGCCCTTGTTGCATGCCTTGTTTGACCTCCTAGCCACTGGAATCCAATGGATTTCCAATGGCTTTGATGCTGTTTTGAGCCTCCAAATCAGAGGGGGGTGACCCCCTCTCACCGTGACTTATTTGGTAGTCATTTTGGCCTTCCAAAGAGACCATATCTTGCATGCTTTGAAGTCACATTTCAGGGTCAATTAGATGATTTTTGGGACTACCATATTTGATTTTCAAAGTTTTTTTGGTCATGCTTCATGTCTATCGTGCATGTGCTTAATAACCCCTTGTATGCCCTTCCAAAGTAGCTCCTCATTTGTGCATGTGTTGGCTGCCTTTCCATGTGTATTTGGACATATTTTGGCATGTTTAGTTCACTGATTTTTGCTGGTCTGATGAGTTCTCACTTGCTTCATCTACGTGCCATGTAATCCATGTTTGATAGTCAAAATCGCATGCTATTTTAGTCCATCTTGCTAGCACTTTTTGGCCATGCTTTAAACTGAAAAAGTTCATGTTTTAGGACTGGCTTGACTCTGTCTTCATGCTTCATGATCAAAAAATGCATGCTTTGTATAGCTATAGGTCATTACGTATGCCTAGTTTTGCGTTTCGGGGTTCATCTCATGCATTGGGTGCCATATTACCATGTTCCGGGGCTGTTTAGCATCATATTTTAGCGCTGAAATTCGCATATTTGTATGCCATATTCCATGCCTTGCCATGCTTTGGTAGAGTGGCATTCGTGCCTTAGGATCGGTCCTCGGTTTGCGTGCATGTGTGCACGCATCTCGAGTGTCTCATTTTCATCTTATGGCCACTGATGTGAGTGTGACTAAGGTCCACTCATGTTGGTGTAAGTCCATTATGCATTATGTATGCCATTCCAATTCATAGCATTGCGTATGCTAGGTTGTGTGTTAGAGCATCGTGTATGCCATATTACATCGTGCATTGTGTATGCCATTTCATAGCATTGTGCATGTTAGGTTGTATATTAGTTGCATAGTGCATGCCATCTTATTTGCATTGTGTTTGGGATAGGAGTTAGCCCGAGCATGGGAAACGAGGGACGTTTCATACTTTGAGTGACGGAACGTGTCTCAATTCCTGGTCACCGACACTCTGAATTATCCATGATGGAGTCTCGGTCTTGTTGTGTTTATGTGTGCATTCATTTCATATTAAGTCGTGCAATTCGACTCTTCGGCCATTATGCATCGATATGCGTAATTGGTGACACGGGGATCGAGGACTACACTCCCTGAAGGGTAGTCGTGCATACATATGTGAAAATACTTTGCCATGCCCCTTTCTTGCTCTCTGTTGCAGCAAATCAGAAATCAGCAGCTTTCTAAAGCCTTGCACAGTATTCCGGCGTTAATTGCAAACAGAAGCGAATCGGGGCATCGCAATGGATTTCCGCGCAGGGCAACCCGAACATGCATCATTCATCATCCGGAGCAGAGTTGAAGCAGTCCCTAGCCTGCATGCTAATTTACTGGTTTCTTAGATTAATTTGTTAATTAATTAGGATTTTGTATTTATTCAGACTGTATTATTCATTTGGGACTGTATTATTTATTTGGACCCTCCGAACGAGGGCACGATTGTAATAAGTGTGCGTGCGTGTGATGTATGTCTTCCAACCCCACGTCTTTCTCTCCCTTTTATTTACCAGCTTATGATGGTTAGATTAGGACATGTTTCATTTAGCATACAGTATGATAGCATGTTTGCATTCATTCATCTGTTTTGCATGCATCGGGCTCAGCGCATCATAACTTATTGCATTGTATTTCAATTCCAAGTTGAATACTTGTTAGTTGTAGCATTCCATATGCCATGTTTAGAATAGCCGAGCCTGCTATAGTTGCATTTCTGCATGTGTTGCATTAGGTATCTCTGTATAGTTAGGATCATGCATGGATTTTTAATTAGCTTCTGTTTTGGCTTGGAGTACTCGGTAAGTTTTTACGCTTTAGCATCCTTGCATGTGTGTGAGTGACTGCCATGATAGCATGCTTACCATGAGGCTATTTGCTTATGTGATATAACTGCTTGAATGCTTGTGGGTGAAGGTTGGGTTATTTGGATTGAGACAAATCATCAACTGTGAGTTTTAAAGCCCACTAGATAGTGGCAAAACCATGTTTTCTAAGCCCACCCGAGGGTGGCAAAATCTATATTTTAAGCCTACTTGCATGAAATATTTTGTTTCAATTTAGACGATCCAGTCTATACTTGTATGCTGTGCGCATCACATAGTAAATCTAGGCTAATAACCGGAATAAGAACACATAATGTTTTCAAAACTAGATATCATGGTTAGTAGAGGCCGATCTTTGATCGGGCAAGCGGGGGTGCTCACGAAGTGACCTTCCCCAATCGTACCCAAGTTCCCGAGCCAAGGCAACTTTGGTGATGACGGACACGTGGCCATAGGCACAAGTCAAGGTTTCCTAAATTTCTCAAAATAAAATATTTAGGTGGCGACTCTGTATCTGGCAAAGCAATCCATGTTTGGTACTTCTTTCAAAAAATCTGTTTTCTCAAAACGATTTGTTAGATTTGGACTCTTTGATTCAGATTACGAACCGTGACAATTTGAGTCCTGAACTGTAGTGAGCCCAAGATGAACGGAACGGGGGACTCATCCCTCCCGGGGCGTTCAGGGACGTCTACAGAAACAAATAACTTGTCCCTAAAGAATATGAATTATTCAAACCACGAAGCAACTAATCAAAAACATATCCTAAAGACTATATCAGCACTGAAAGTTTCAATAGCTTTGAGCTATATAAGATTGAATTTGGATGGGGAAACCAAGGAAGGTGGATATGACATAAATTGCTAGAAATGGAGCTTTCTCTTTTTCAGATTCTAGAGATGGCAATGGAGGGCTTACGATTGGGTTGATGTTGAACAAACGAGAAATTGAAGCTTTTGCTTTTTTGTTTGCTATTGGTCTCGAAGCTCATTAACACGAGGTGCAATTAGATTGTCAAAAAACAATTTCATTTTCATGAGTTGCAAGTTCTAGCACCCTACCCTTGCCATGGATGGAACTTGGAAGAGCAGCTATTCAAAATTGGTCTGGAGAACCATTTCAAGATCTTCCTTGGCAATCAAATCATTTGGCTCAAGCCAAGTCTATTTTGTGTTTCCTGTATTCCCTCCCCCCCTCCCCGGCCCCGCTTATTTGGTGTTGTAATTTGATAGGACTTTTGATATTTGGTGTTGTAATTTTTAATTTTTTTTAATTTTTTTGAGAAATATCAAATTAGTAGGACAGTGGAGAAATCATTGCACTAGAGATGAAACTTTTTATAGTACAATTCTGATACATTGTAAGGACTTGCAACATACCCATAGAGGATTTGTATTATGCACAATAAAATTGCACCACCATAAAGAGACAACTAATTTTTTTATTATCCTACTAATTTGATATTTTTTCTTTTTTTTAATCTGTCCCATTATACAATTCTTTCACCAGCTAAAACAAAATCTCTAGTCAGATTCAAAAGGCAATTATCAAAACTACTCAAACGAGTTGATATTGACTGCAATATCGACGGTGTAATATTACAAATTTAAATTTTATTATTCAAAAATTATTTAGAATTATCATTTTATAATTTAAATTTATTTTATTCATGAATTTCACACTATACAAATTCAATCACAATTACACAATCACTTTTAGGATAAATTTAGAATAGTTAAAGTGAAATATATAAAATTATTCATATCCACCGCACCTCTCCACGCGTATTTAGCTTCAAGTAGGGGTAAATTTATTGGGTCGAACCGGCACTACATAGTAAGGAACTTTGTGTGTGTCCAAGCCCAGCCCGATCCTAACATCAAGCCTTTATTTCTGCCCAATCTCGACTCAAAAAATAATTATAAATTTGAAGTCTACCCATCGAATTATATGCTAAAAAAAATTAAAATATTTCATAATTAAATTCAATTATATGTTATATTTTTAAATAAATATACTGATATTATTATAAATTAAAGGATTTCTTAAATAAATTCAATCAAAATACAAATGTGAGTTTCAATAAAATCAACAATATAAAATCTAAATTCCAACCAAATATATATATTTTAATATATTATAATTAATTAATTAATTTAATAACACGCCAGACTGAGTTGAAAATATAAATCTTAAACCCAATCTATTAATATATCTATCTGAAAATCTTAGCACAGCCCAACCCTACTAAAACTTTTCAAATATTACAAAAAAAAAAAAAAAAAAAAAAAAAGAAAAAGAGGAAGAAGAAGAAGAAGAAGAAGAAGATTGGGCCGGATAGATTAGACGAGCCAGCAGACTAATATTTAGGTCTCGTTTGGGAACAAGTTTTTCTAGTAACTTTTTGACTTTTTCGCTAAAATGTAATGTAAAAAAATTAGTATGTTTGGGATGACTTTGTGACTTTTTACGAAAAGATATGCAAAAAGTAGAGAGAATAAGGAATCTTTGACTTTTTGGTATGAGTTGTTGACTTTTTGATTTTTTAAGTAACTTTTTGACTTTTTAACTAAAAGAGACACTTGTCAAACGAGGCCTGAGAGCACATCTTTTAAGACCAATTTGAATTGATAATTCATCTTAATTCCAACCCTATAAACTAAAACAACTTTTCAAATATTAAAAAAGAAAGGAAAAAAGATTGGACCGGATAGATTAGACGAGCCAGCAGACCAATATTCACTCTTAGCTTCAAGCACATCTCAGTGTAATATAAATAAAATAATTATAAATTAGCGAAATTTTTTATTAATATTAATAATTAAAATTATAAACTTTTTAATAATTTTTTTTTTCTGACACTACCCCACTGCACTTGTTGCTTCCCCCCTCCCCCTCCCCCTCCCCCTCCCCCTCTTTCCTTCCTCCTCTCTCTCTCTCTGCAGGTGGTGTTTGGTTTTTATTTTTGGCTAAACAAGTATAAAAAGACAAAAAAAAAATTACAAAATTACAAAAAGTCAAAAATTACGAAAAGACAAAAAAATCCACTATTCTAAAGTTAAAAAGTTAAAAAAACCAATCAAGAATATCAAACGAACAAAAAAATATCAGACTAAAAAAGTCAAAAAAATCAAAAAATCAACTAAAAAAATCATTGCCAAACGAAGGCTAAATAAGTTGCTAACTACAGCGAGTGGATTAACATCTGACATAACTTAGCAACACACTAACAGTGCTATTGTAGTGCAAATAATATTTTTGGCTGGCAAAAAATTAAGTTCTGACACCAATACATATTAACAACTCCATTGTTGATGCCCTTAAAACTCACAAATTAAAGTTTCAAAACGTTTTTGAATAAATATAGAGTTTATATCAACGAAAATCATTATCACATCATTTCTTCAAAGACAGCATTGACTTAATAGGTCTCACTCCTTTATATATAAATGGGACGGACCTCCGGTCCTAATTTCGATTGGGAAAAAGATTTTTTTTCCGAAATCCCTCCCCCCCCCCCCGAATCCCCCGAGAGAGAGAGAGAGAGAGAGAGAGCGTTTACAGGGTGAGGGAGAGGGAGAGAGAGAGAAAGAGAGGGAGAGGGAGATCACCGATCGCGTCGCCGATCGCCGATCGCATCGCCTCCGCCTCCGTCGCCGATCGCCATGCTCTGCCGCGCCTCCGCCTCCTCCTCCTCCTCTGCGCCTCCTCATCCGTCACCTTCTCCCCATTTTTTAGGCCCCCTCCAGTCCCCCTCCTCCCCTCCTTCTCCCTCTCCCCCTCCTCCTTCGTCTTCGTCTGGTTCTGCTAAAAAAAAAAAATTACAATAACGAAACGACGTCGTTTTGTGGTTTAGGGGGATTCGGGGCGGACGGATTCGAGGTCCGAATCACAGCTCTTTGGATTGGAGAAGACTGTCAAGGTGCTGAGATTTATTACAGATTCTATTTTAATAATTTGAATTATTCATTTTATTTTAATAATTTGAATTATTTATTTTATTAGATTTTATATGTATATTATATATATATATAATTAGATTAATTGGATATTCGTAATTCTTTTATTTTATAAAATTTGTATTGAAAAAAATTAACAGTCAATGTGTTTTAAAAATAGATCATCTATTTTTTATTGCAAATTTAATAAAATGAAGGGATTATAAATATTAGATTGACTTGATTTTTTTATAAATGATATATATGTAGGACTCGATAAAATGAATAGTTTAAATCGTCAAAACGAAATCTTTAGTGCCCAGACAGTCATCTCCAGTCCATATTAGGATGGGAGAGAATCCTTACCCTATATATATATACATTCTTCAAAAGTATGATTTATTGTTCTGTTAATTATGACTTGAGTATGACTCATTCTAGTATTACTTATAACACATTGTGATGTTGGTTATACTATTATTTTGGTTATAATTCAAAAGGTTTTTATTATACTTTATGTGGTGTTTAATTGTGACTCCATTTTTTTAAATTATGACTGAAAAAAATTAGTTATGATATTTATGATAATCAACACCACAAATGTCTTAACTTACATATAGTACATATCTCATTGAATGACCCATTGAATTTTTTTTTTATTATTTATTTTGCTTTTAGTAAAAATTTTAATATTTTACAGAATTTTTTTATTTTTTAGGTATACTTAACCTAGTTACACCTAAAAAATATAATATTTATGAAAAAAATCTTTAAAAAAATTATCAAATACAAAGAGAATTACAAAAATTAAATACAATTTTTTATTTTTGTGTATTTATTGAATTTTTAAAATATTTACTTTTTAAGTGCATCTAAAAAGTAAAAAGAATATATTTAAAATATTAAAAAAAATCATTAAAAACAAAAAAAATACAAAAAATCTATTCACTTTTTAGTACTCGCTGAGAGGAATATTCATGTAAAACATCAAAATGATTGGATTTCGATATCTATATGTTTGAATCACATTTATCTTAAAAAAATAGATGACAAATATAATTTCAAGAATAATCGTTCATTTTCTGAAAAGTAATATAATTTAAACATATAGCTAACGAAATCCAACCATCTTGATTTTTTTATATAAATATTTTTCTTAATAAATTTTAAAAAGTTGACAATTTAGATTATTGAGATCAGACTCACAATGGACCCATTAAGTCTAAATACTCTTTGAAGTTGGATCCTCAATATAAAAGAAGCCAAACCAAATGAATAAAACACTAGTGAATTTGTAGAAACTCTGGCATGATATGGATAAGCACTTGAGCGATTGGCTGCTAGAGAATTTATTAGACAATATTTGTTATGCTGCATTTCTAAAGAAATTGAGTGAAAATAATTTTTTATTTTATTTTCATGAGCCTTCTAATGCAGAATTATTTTAAAATCTATATAATTTTGATAATTAAAAATATAAAGCTAGCTGAAGGTAGGCCCCAATTATTTTATCGACTTTGTGCTACATGCACATAAAGCCTTCCACATAAGAATGATTTACTAATAAACGAATATCTATCCACCCTCAATTTTTTAAATTTTTTTATGTGACATGTCTCTTTTCTTCATTTTTCCTCTCTCTATGTATTTTTTTCCCTCTCTCTCTCTAATGTGGTGCATCATTGTTGTTCTCTCTTACTTTTTTAAAATAGCATAGTAATATATTCTTATACCTAATTAGTACTAAAATCTAATATGTAAAATAATTTTACCTTATCCAAACTACCTATAGAATTAATACATTATGAATTAATTTTCTTCTATTAAATATTAAATATGTATTTTTTTTTTCATCTACCTTATTAATATCTTATGATTAATTTGTATGAATTTTTTATTTAACATGATTTTTTTATTACAAAATATTTATATTTAATTTAAATTTTATATACCTATATACAATATGTATAAATAATTCAAAAAAAAATATTAAAAAAAATCAATACTCTACATAATTAATGTATGTATTTTTTTCTTAATCCAATTACAACATATTTATATTTAATTTTTTAAATAAATTTTCTGTAACTTTCATTTCTACATATTTTTATTTTCCAAATGAATATAAAACAAAATTAAATAATTTGAATCACTTTTAATTTTATGCTACTAATTATCCTTTCAATTTAACTATTAAATACACCCCTGAGTTTGTTTAAAATACAATTTCCCTCTACGATTTTAGAAATTACATCTCGCTCCTTGAAATTTCAAATTTTATAACAAATGACCTATTTTATTAATAAATTATAAAGTCAATTAACAATTTTTAACGATATTAGAAATTTATTTCAATTAATAATTCAAGTAATTTTATCATTATATAGGAGAGCAGTTAGGATTTTTATTTTTTTAGTTAATTCTGTTAAATACAAATTTCTAACAATGGGGTATTTATAATTTTTCAAACCACATAAGACAATCTGTATTTTAAGTAAATCTCATGGGATGTATTTGTAGTTTATCCTTATTTTTAATATTAAAATGAATGTTTATTTTATTATCCTATAATTTAATATATATCATATAAAATCATTATATGATAATTACTTTTTTATAGTACGATAGAATTAAAATTATTGAAATATACAAATAATTTAACTAAAATTATTATATATAAATATTCAAATAACATTTTTATAGAACGATACTGTTAAGATTCTCAAAATAAATAATTAGAATCACACTTTAATTTTAAATTAAAATTAATATTATTTTTTTATAATATATATATCGTAAAATATCGCACGAGCCAACTGCTAATGATTCACTAATAAATCAATCTCTTGTTGTGAATGGTTTACGGTATTTTATAGAGTAATATTATAAAAACTATCAGGTATTACTATTTTTCTCATTTATTGATGTGGATATCATCTTCCATCCAAACCGGTGGCAATGCAGAGTGTGAAGCTAACCTTTGCCAAACCATGAGCGACACGATTCCCCTAGAATAGAAGATTTTTTGTTTCATTTCTATTAATAATTTAAGTAATTTTATTATTTTATAAGTAGGCGATCCATGTAATACATAGAAATTTATTTTTAAAATAGAAAATTAATTTTGAATCTTAATACTTTATGTGTAGAAAATTATAACAATTGAAAAAAATATATACAGATTTACTAATGGTTGATGAAAATTTTTGTTACTATGTGTGTATTTTCAACCTAAAATCAAATTCTCATTTGTATTAATCAAATTTACTAAAAATCATAAATTTCACTTGTATCAAAATATTTTTTTTTCCTGAAAAAAAATAAAAATAACTAAAAATTCTGTAATATACAAATTATGACTCGATTATAATTCATGACGTATTATTTTGGTTATTAATCGAAAATGTCTTTGCTATTTTCTTATGTTTTTGGTCATGTCTAAAGTGGTGTATCATATTTTTAATTACACTTCAAGTGATGTTTGATTATAATCTATTATAATACCTTTATATGACAATATTTAAGCATTTTATTACATGAAAAAAGTGCGTAAAGTGGGTTGACTTAGAGGTAGGATTTATACTTATATAAGTAAGATCGTAAGAGTTATTCATATTGATGAATAAAAAATTGGATTAATTACACTAATAGTCCCTATAGTTTGGGACTTGTGTCACTTTGGTCCTTGACTTTTCAATTGTGACACATTTGACCCTGAAGTTTGAATCTTGTTCCAAATAAGGACAATTGAAAATATTATTAGATTTTTCAAGGGTAAAATCGTCAATTTGATAAAATATAAACTAATTTGACAAAAATAAATGTCAAAAAAATATTTTTAGTTTTTTTAAAATTATTTTTATCCACCAATGATAAAATTATTTAAAATTAATAAAAATTACATGATTAATTTTTTTAAATTAATTTTACATGATCATCATTCAAACACATAATAAAAATTAATTTGGTAAAAAAATAAATAAATGTCGAAAAGATTTATCAATTTTACATAATTTTATTTTTAGTAGGTAGAAATAATTTTTAAAAATTCAAAAATATTTGCTTTGACATTTATTTTTGTCAAATTAGTTTATATTTTATCAAATTGACAATTTTACCCTTGAAAAATCTAATTATATATTCAATTGTCCTTATTTGAAACAAGATTCAAAATTCAGGGTCAAATGTGTCACAATTGAAAAGTCAGGGACCAAAGTGACACAAGCCCCAAACTATAGGGACTATTTGTGTAATTTGCCCTAAAAAATTATAGGATAAATTATACTGACACCTCTTGAGATTTATGTTTATTATAATTCTTCCCTCACCTTTTGGAAATTACATCTCCCCCCTGAGGTTTAAAGTTTCATTACAGATTCCCCCTCAGCCCTTTTAATTTTTTTAAATACCAATTTTACCCTTATTGGGTAAATTACATTGACACCCCTCACATTTTGGAAATTACAATCCCCTCTCTAAGGTTTAAAGTAATATTACCAATTGCCCCCTCAGTTAGTATTAGTTGGAAAAAAAATTCATTGAAAAAAAATTTAATTGGAAAAAAATTAATTGAAAAAAAAATTTGTTCTTAAAATTTTTAAATTTTTGTTTAAAAATCAACGTAAACTCATTTTTTGAATTTACGTTTTTTTCCTTAAATTTATAAACTGAGACAACCATTTATAAACTAAAAAAATTATCAAACAAGTTTTTATGACAATTTAAAAAAATTTTGTAAATATAAATTGAAAATTGAAAACGAAATGGTTACCAAACATGTTTCAGATAGTAAAAATGTCGTAAAATTAATAAATAATTAAATAAGTTATCAACATAAGAAATGACTTATCAAAAGATTCTCAGGCTATGTATGGTTTGATTTTTAGAATTTTTTTTTAAAAATTAAAAATTAATTTGGTTAAGAAATAAAAAATAAAAAAATAATTTTCATTTCGTTTAAAAAATATTTTTTATTTTTTATTTCTTAACCAAATTAATTTTTAATTTAAAAAAAAATTCTAAAAGTCAAACCATACATAGCCTAAGAATCTTGTGATAAGTCATTTCTTACGTTGGTAACTTATTTAATTATTTGTTAACGCTTTTTTATTGGATTTCAATTTCTATTTACAAAAAAAAAAAAAATAAAAACTTGTTTGATAAATTTTTTTGGTTTATAAATGGATGTTTCAATTTATAAATTTGAGAAAAAAACGTAAATTCAAAAAATGAGTTTACATTGATTTTTAAACAAAAATTTAAAAATTTTACAAATAAAATTTTTTTTTCAATTAATTTTTTTCCAATTAATATTTTTTTCCCAATGAATTTTTTTTTCAACTAATACTAACCGAGAGGACAATTGGTAATGCTACTTTAGACCTTAGGAAGGGGATTGTAATTTCTAAAATGTGAGGGGTGTCAATGTAATTTATCCAATGAGGGTAAAATTGGTGTTTAAAAAAATTAAAAGGGCTAAGGGAGAATCTGTAATGAAACTTTAAACCTCAGGGAGGGAGATCTAATTTCTAAAAAGTGAGGGGAGAACTGTAATAAATATAAACCTCAAGGGGTGTCAGTGTAATTTATCTAAAATTATAAATTCAAATCATAAATAGTGTCCTCAAAGGGAATTAGACACAGAATCTCTATAATCTTTAATAATTTCGTTTCATAAAGGGGTTTTGATTAATTATGTGATACGTCATAATAACCACAAATTTTTTATTTTAGCTATTTTTTATTTTATTTTATTTTATTTTTTTGCATATTTTTTTTTCTGGCAAAACTCATGAAGGTACATTATCAGTAATATTACAAACTAAAAAATTTTATTTTAAAATTATTCAAGAAAGTGCATTAAATATACACAGTCATTCTTTATGAATCATTATTTTTTAAAATAATACTCCATACTATTTATCATTTAGCATTTGTTAATTTATCTTCTAAAAACTTAACAAAAAAAAAGTATTGAGTTATATTATTTTAATCAATCAATATCAAATTGGACACTCTATATGTATATGTAAATCATTTCTATAAATATGTTGTCTGACATAAAATTACAATGGAGTCAACTTTAATTACTGTAATGATATTTTATATTATGATGTGTTACAAAAAAATAATCAGTGTGTTTGATTTGAGTTTTCTGGATTAAGTTTTTTGAAAACAGAGTTTTCTGGTTTTCGTATTCTTTTGTTTTTAGTGAATATTTTTTAAATTTTAAACATTTTTTTTACTTTTTGAGATGCATCTTAGTTAGATGTATCTAAAAAGGAAAAAAATTGTGAAAAATATTTTTAAAAATTAATAAATGCATAAAAATATAAAAAATGTACTGAATTCTTGTATTTTTTTTTGTATTTTTGGTATTTAGTGAATTTTTAAAAGATTTTTTTTTACAATTTTTTTACTTTTTAGATGTATTTATGTTAGGTGTGTCTAAAAAGTAAAAAAATTGCTTAAAATATTAAAAAAAATCAGTAAAAACAAAAAAATGCGGAAAATAAGAATGTAGAATTTTCTGAAAAATGAAAACAAGTAAGCTAAATATTAATTTAAATTTAAATTACTTGAATGCTTATAAATAATAAATTTAGTTAAATTATTTGTTGATTTTGATAATTTTAGTTCTATTGTGCTATAAAAGTGTAATTATCATATAATAATTTTATATGTTATATATATTAAATTATAAGATAATAAAATTAGCGCTCATTTTGATATTAAAAATAATAGTTAAATTAGAAAGAGAATCAGTAGTATAAAACTGAAAGTGATTCTAATTATTTAATTTTATTTTTATTTGGATAATAAAAATATGTAGAAATAAAACTATGCAAATTTTTTTTAAAAGATTAAATATAAATATGTTGTGATTGGATCAAGAAGAAGATGCATAAATTAATTGTGATTGGATCAAGAAGAAGATGCATAAATTAATTATGTAGAGTATTGATTTTTTTTCTTTAATATTCTTTTTGAATATTCATACATATTATGTATATGTATATAAAATTTAAATTAAATATAAATAAATTTTAATAAATAATTTCATGTTAAATAAAAAATTTAATATAAATTAATATTAAACATCAATAAGATAGATAAAAAATAAAAATATAAAAAAATTTAATTTGATCTGTACGATGCACATAATTAATCACATTTTATCTTATTTATTTATTTATTTGCATATCAAGATAATTTTTTTTCAAATATCATAATAATTAAATTATAATTATATATATGGAAAATAAGTATTTTTCAAATAAAATCCATATAAAATTAGTTATTATAATTGAGTTTGTGTAGAACTTTATATGTAAATGAAAAAAGTATAATGATGTGAATATGCCACATAAGTAAGAGAAAAATATTACTTTTAATAGTATATATATATATATATATGATAAGAGAGCAGTTAGAATTTTTATTTTTAAGTTAATGTTATTAAATAAAAAATTCTAACAATGAGATATTTATAATTTTTCAAATTATATGAGACAATCCAAATTTTAAGCAAACCTTAAGGAGTGTATTTATAATTTATCCTTATTTTTAATATTAAAATGATTGTTTATTTTATTATCCTATAATTTAATATATATCATATAAAATCATTATGTGATAATTACTCTTTTATAGTACTATAGGACTAAAATTATTGAAATATACAAATAATTTAACTAAAATTATTATATATAAGTATTCAAGTAATATTTTTATAAAACGATAGAGCTAAGATTCTCAAAATAAATAATTAGAACCACATTTTAATTTTCAATTTAAATTGATATTATTCTTTTATAACGGGAAAAAAAATTAGTAAAATTTGTAGTTGGTATAATATTAGCATTACTGTAATGGATTTGGTTATGGTGTGCAACTTACACCTTACACCTTATACCTTACACTTACACCTTTTGTGAAAAATTAAACCTTACACTTACACATTTTTTGAGGTTGCACACCATATGCAACCCACTTACACCTTACACTTACACTTACACCTTATACTTATACTTACACCTTACACTTACACCTTTTGTGTAAGTGGCACATGGTGTGCACTTGCACACTTAAGAAAACTCCTACTGTAATAGGTATGCTATAAATAAGTCGAGTAGAATTTGAGTGTTTGAACTCTGTTGATGAAAAATTTGTTGAGTTTGATATCAAGTTTAAGTCAAGTCGATTACATAAATGAGTCAAATTTGAAAAAAAAAAAACACTTATTTATTATAAATATTAAGCGATAAAAAAAAGGGAGACTTATTTATAAGTTCTTTTTCAGAACCTTATACTAGACTAAGTCCTGTGTAATTTCTTATAGAGTCTCAAGTCCTTTTTTCATAAGAATGTATCCCTCAAGATCCTAATCTTTTTACCCCCATTTTCACACCTTCCCTCTCTCACTCTCTCAAAATCGCAGTAAATTTCATTGTTCATTCACGCATATATGAATTTTATTTTATTTTTATTCAAAAGCTAATTGGCCTTTTGCAGTCGTAATTGTGCTTTTTTCTCGGGAAAATTAACAATTTCTCGGGAATGTAAGAATATGGAACAGTGTCAAGAGGCTTTGTCTTGTATGTATTACTTGCTTCAGCGTTTTCCCTTTGAAGTTCAATGGTTTAATTGCTAGTCAAAGCGATTTGGTACAGGATTCCAATATTTTGGAGATGATTTTGACGTCCATTTTAAGCATTCCGAAATCGCCTGCATTTTCAAGGGATTGTTTTGTGGCTGCAGGGGTTAGCTTTTGTGCAACTCTCCACGCCACTGCCGCCGCCTGAAGACGATTAAAATTATAATTTTTATTAATTAATTTAGATTTCACATATATTATTGATAATTTTTAAAATTTTACAATTAATAATATAAAATAAAAACATATTAAGATTATATATCTATTTCAAAACAAACGGACTAAAAAAATAAAAACTTGTTAAGTTTGCGAAATGTAACGTGACACATTACGTTACGTTTATGTAAATGTCACATTACGTTTATATAGGTGTCACGTTACGTTACGTTTACGTAGGTGTCACGTTACGTTCATATTAGTGTCACGTTACGTTACGTTTATATAGGTGTCACGTTACGTTATGTTTATGTAGATATGTCATGTTACGTTTATATAGGTGTCACGTTACGTTACGTTTATGTAGATATGTCACGTTACGTTTATATAGGTGTCACGTTACGTTTATGTAGGTGTCACGTTACGTTACGTTTATGTAGATATGTCACGTTATGTTTATGTAGATGTCACGTTACGTATAGGTGTCACGTTACGTTTATGTAGGTGTCACGTTACGTTACATTTATATCAATTTCCCTATATATGGTTTTATTATTAATTATGATATTAACAACTAATATTGAGGGTAAATATGTCAAGAAACTTCTCATATGACTTATGGGAATATAAGTTTTTTTGTGGGACCAAATGTAGCACAAGTCTCCCTAATAGGACTTCTAAATAATTTTCCCTAAAAAAAATTATGAGCAAAATATAAAAATAATGCTTATATTATTAACAAATTTATAAATTTACATAGACACCAATCATGGATAGAGAGATAAAATAAATTAATGAAAATATATTTTATATATTATGAAATTAAATATAATTAGGTTCACAAATCTATTCATGCTGAACTTAAAATAACGTAGCTCGATTAGGGATGTCAATGAGGCAAATTTGTTGTCTGTTGCTCCAGCCTCGTATCATGTTGAGAGTAAGGTAAATCTTGGAGTAGTGGCTTAGGACAGAAACTGGTTAATTTTATAAATCTAAAAAAAAAATAGCTTACTTGGTTCCATTTTTCTAAAAACAGTTTTCACAAAATTCTACTTTCTTATTTTTCATGTTTTTTGATTTTACTGAATTTTTTTAATATTTTATGTCAATTTTTTACTTTTTAGACACACCTAACATAAATACACCTAAAAAGTAAAAAAATTGTAAAAAAAATCTTTTAAAAATTCACTAAATACCAAAAATACAAAAAAAAAAAATACAAGAATTTAGTACATTTTTTGTATTTTTATGTATTTCTTAATTTTTTAAAATATTTTTTCACAATTTTTTACTTTTTAGATACATCTAAATAAAGTGCATCTAAAAAAGTAAAAAAAAAATGTTTAAAATTTTAAAAATATTCATTGAAAACAAAAAAACACGAAAATCAAAAAATATCAGTTTTCAAAAAACTTAATTCAGAAAACTCAAACCAAACACACTGTGCAAAATAGAATATATGGACAATGATTTATAAATAATAAGAGTTAAATGATGTAAAATGATAAATAAATGAGTGAAAATAAATATTAAGTTAATATTGTAATTTTATTATATTAAAAAAATTAAATTATATATGTTTAATAAATAAAATTAGGGTTGGGGTCTGGGAGCAAAACTCATTTTTCACTCCACTTTCTTACGGGGAATTAAAAAAAAAAAAAAAAAAAAAAAAAAAACCGACAAGGCCGGGATGCGGGTTTGGTTTGGTTGGATTGGGGGAGAAAAATTGCTAAGTTGTTTATTAATTTATTTGGTACAAATTACCATATTATTTTTTTTTATATTTTTTAATATACATTTTTGTAAAATATTAATAAGCCAAAATAAGCTACCCAAACCACCCCCTTAGACTTGATTAATATTAAGGCCTTGTTTGGGTAGTGCAAAATAATCTAAAAAGTCAAAAAGTTACTCAAAAAGTTAAAAAGTTAACACTATTCACCAAAAGTCAACAATTACGGCTGCACAACTCCCAATTTAAAATTTTCTCTAAAAATCAATTTTCACAATTTTTTATTACACATTTTTCCATAAAAAGTCAAAAAGTTAACCCAAACATTCATATTTTCAACCTCAATTTTTTAGTCAAAAAAGAAAAAAAATGCACTTATTTAGTCTTCCCAAACAAGGCCTTAAAATTTTGATTTGAATTTACAATTTTTTTTTTAAAATTTTTTAGATAGGTAAAGGCTAAAAGCCAAATTACAAAAAGACCAGGAAAATCATTGTGCCCGAGCAGTTGAAGAGAGGAAGTAACATCTTCCATTCAAACCAGTGGCAATACAGAGTGTAAAGCTAACTTTGCCATACAATGAGCGACACAATTCCCCTAGAATTGAATATATATAAAAAATTAGTCCTAGTTTTGAATTAATCGAGTATTTTTGGTTTGTTACTTTGGCACGCGTCATTACAGCATTGGGGGAATTAAATCACTAAAGAAAGGCGCGCTCAAACACTGGAACACGGAACCCTTATAAAGGGCCACACATTATTAAACCGATTCAAATAACACGAGTGACCATTTGATTCCCAGGTAAAATCAAACACAGAAGAAGAACTGTAATCGCTTTTCTCATAATTTATGTTTTACTTTCCCATCCCACCATACCATTCTAGAGAGAGAGAGAGAGAGAGAATGGAGGAGGCGAGTCTCATGGTATTGTTGTTATCTGCACTCCTACTACATTCAATCGCTGATGATGGAGCTTTCGACGTTCGCCAACATGTTTCCACTGTTACGAGGTTCTCTCTCTCTCTTAATTGTCTTCACCTGCATCGTATGATGCACGTAAGGATGTAAACTATTCGGTTCAGTCGATATTAAGAGTGTATTTAGGGCTGGTTTGGCTTAGCCTAAATAAGTCAAAAAGTTAAAAAGTTACTCCAAAATTCAAAAAGATATCACTATTCATCCCAAAAAAAATTAAAAAATCAATTTTCTCCAAAAAAAAAAAAAAGTACACACCGAATTGATGTGTGTGTAGCAGTGGAGAAAAAAGAAATGATTGGGTGTGGTTTTTACACACACCATTGTTCGTCCCATGGGGGGCTATCACGGGTCCCGTTTTAATAATCTAAACCGTTCAATATGTAGAAATCGTTGAGTACTATATGTCTACAAAAAATCACATTGATTGGATATCGATAACTATATGATCAAATCAGTTATGTACAACAAATGGATGGTGTTATAATTAATGATTGAAAAATAAATAAATCTGATCAGATAGCTATCGATATCCGATTAACGTGATTTTTTATAAGTACATAATGTTCGACGAGTTACACACATTGAACGGTTCGTATTATTAAAATGGGACCCGTGATGACCCCCACGGGCCAAACAAAACCGTCCAGTGCTTTGTACAAAAATTAGCCAATAATTTCCAACTCCAATTCACTCCTGCCGGTTGTACGGCTGGCGCCCACCCCTTTCTAATCATCTCCTACACACTTTTTTTATACAATTTTTTAATACACATTTTTCCATAAAAAGTCAAAAAGTTAACCCAAACCTCCATATTTTTTTCTCAACTTTTTTAGTCCAAAAAGACAAAAAGTGCACTTTTTTAGAACACCCTAAACCAGCCCTTAATATTAAATCGATCATTTTGATTTTTATGATTGAAAAATCAATACAGACCGTATGCTACTATTTGGTTTTATCGATAAGGGTGATTGACCAATAAATCTCATATTTTGGATCTATAATCTATATAATCCCATATTTTTTCTTGGGATTGAGTCCTTTTTAATGTGTAACGACTCGTTTACCCACTACATTAAAGTGTCACATTTGAAAAAGTATACTAAGAAGTTTTTTAGTGTCACATTATGTCTGCTACGTTGGAGTGTCATGTTTGGAAAAAGTACACTAAAAAGTTTTTAATTTTTTGTAGTGTCGTATCATACACGTCACATTAGAGTGTTACATGTCACGTTTGAGAGAAGTACACTAATGAATTTTTAACTTTTTTTTAATATCACATCATACTCGTCACGTTGTCACATTTGAAACACGTCATATTTAGAAAAAGTATACTAATAAGTTTTTAATTTTTTTGAAGTGTCACATGATCACATCATACCTGTTACATTGTCACATTTGAAAAAAATATACTAAGGAATTTTTAATTTTTTTGGAGTGCCACATTATACTACCACATTGTCACATTTGAGAAAAGTATACTAAGGAATTTTTAGTTTTTTTAAATAAAAGATTTAGAGTGTCACATCACTCTCCACGTTGTCACATTTAATAAAAGTACATTAAGAAATTTTTAATTTTTTTTCAAGTGTCACATTATACTCGCCACGTTAGAGTGTTACATTAATACCTGCCAAATTAGAGCGTCACATCATCCCTGCCACATTAATAAAATAGTATAATCGTCTACCAAAATACTACCAAATCAAAAATAGGACTATATGGAAAGACTCTCCACGAATAGGACTTAGCAAATCAATAGAAAAAATTTAGGACTAATTAGAGTACTTGTTTATGAGATAGGACTTATTGGTAAATATTCCAAATTTTAAAAGATTTTATAGTAGATTATAGAATTTAACATTGAAAATAAATAAAGAAAATATATGAAAATTTCTCTATAAATATTTTTTCCCTAATTTTTATCACAAAAGTGTATTATATTAGTTACTTCTTATATAATGTTGAAGAAATTATAATATAAATATATTTAAATATAATATTCGGTTAGTTCGGTTTGTATCGATATAAAAAATTTTAAAACCGTAAAAGACCATATGTTATGAAAAATTGACTGAAAACTAAAATTTCAACTGGCTTCAATTGATCGGCTTGGTTTTATCAATTTTTCTTACATCCCTAATTGCACGATCAAATGCTATAATCACATTTTAGGGTTTAGGGCTTGGTTGCGGTGAATCAATTTAAGATCCCAAATGCTTGACAAGCAAGATTTTGAAATCATTGTTTGGTTAGGGATGTTTAGGCTAAAATTCACAAAAACACAAAATAGTTAATAAAACAAAATGTCACATCAAATCCATAATCATTTTATTTTTTCTCTCACAAAAATCACATCCAACTGCAAAAAATTTCAATCATCTTTCCAAACACAAAAATTTTAGCTTACTAAAATATCTAAAAACTAAAATAACCTACTAAAATAATAACTTCCCAAACACCCACTAACAAAATTGAGACTACTTTGAAACTTGTATTCGGAATAATAGATGATTTTTGTTTTCTCGGTCCCCAAATAAAGAAGATTTCAAAATAAAAATCCAGCTTATTGTTTTGAACACAAATATATATATATATATATATCAGTAATGATACCTCCACAAAACATAACCCCCACAACCCCCAAAATGATCTGAGCCATTCATATCACTATCAGACACAACTCCTAAAAAGAAGTCAAACACATTAATGCTCAATACATTAGTGCGGTTATGGGAGTCCTCTTTTGTCGAGTCCCAAACATTTTCCATATATATATATTGACCAATTTATTTCGGACTCTTTAGTCCTATGTGTTTTATAGGAATTATTGTGTATAAATGTATCCGAAGAAGATAAGAAAACGACACACTAAACAGATGTTTTTTTCAAAAAAAATTAATATTATTATTATCTGATTAATGGAAATGTTTGAATGATTACTTGTTTTTATTAAATTCTTTTGGCTTGGCAGGTATGGTGTTGTGAACAACATAACTGACAATTCGTTTGTACCTTCTAACATTCCAGACCAATGTACTCCTATCCATTTGAATCTTGTGGTAATTCTCATTTTAGAAGTTCAAACTGCTTTTGCAAATAATTTATATGATGATATATTTTGACTTTGTGCATATACAGGTCAATTGAAAAGTAGTTGTAGCACCATGTATCCTATTTTGTTAAGCAATGTGGGTTTCATATAATAATGTGGGATGAATTTGTTAGGGATGTCTCGACCTGATTCCACTAGGTCAGATCCGGTTCTTGTTGTATGCAGATCTTAGTGTGTATATATATAAATTATGGGTTATTTCAGGGATTAGGGTTATGAGATTAGAGTAATCTATTGTTACAATCAGCTTTGAGAGAGAAATCCACCTTGTATTTTCTCCTCCTTTTGATAGTAAATCCTCTGCCATTCTTTGCCTGTGGATGTAGGCTTGTAGCCGAACCACATATGTCTTTGTGTTCTTGTGTGATTGCTTGTCTTACTTTCTTGTTTTTGTTTGTTCCGTAATATAGGAATTTTTTCTAGTTATTGTAGACGTGCCACTAAGGTGAGATTTTTGTGGCCATACTGATGCTGACATCAAGGGGTGCACTAAACAAAGTCTTTACATGCTTGATGTTTTGAGAATATATCAATCTTAGGTGTTTGGGCAAACAGGTTATGTTCGTTGAAGTTTTCATTCATAGGCCCAATCATTGATGCTCAAATCAGACGGTGTATCAAAAATATTTTAGTTGTGGTTGTTGCTTTGAGAATACTTGTACTGTTTTCTGCCATTGACTAACCAAGAACTGCATAATCTAGAGTTTTGGAACCTCTGGTTGAGAAGCTGCAAAGGACAATTATCTAGCAGTTGCATATCAAAGTACCTGACATAAATTGTTTCATCAGACAAAAAAACAAAAGAGTAAAAGACTTAAGTTTGGATTTCTTGTGACCTTTAACATATTAAAGCTATACTTCAACACTGAACCGTTCTTCATATGGTTGTAGAGCCACATAAGTCTTTCCAAATAGGCTGAGACTCATTCTGAATTCCGTGTTTTTGCTCAGAATCACTTTCGATCATTTCCTGTAAGAGCTGTGTTTGTGCGTAGCATTTTGAGTTGAGGGGTTTAAATTTGTGACGAGTTGTTTAGCTAACACTTGTGTGTAGTAATTCTCAAGTGTATTTGTGTGTAGTAATTCTTTTCCGCAAATCTTTTTGAGAGAAAGAAACTAATGCAAAGAACATAGAGATTTCCTAATAAAGAAAGATATAAAAAGAAGGGCAGAACATATAAAAAAGGAAAAAGCCTCCAGAAAAACTAAAGCAGAATAACAGTCCAAAATTCCTCGAGTAAATTTTCCCCTATAGATTTTTCGTTTTCATCCTCCTTTGAAAGGCAAATTTTATGCTTTATTGGAGCTCGTACGTTTGCCACAATTCTCAAGTAGAAGCAAGTGGTCAGTCAAAATGTGCCACTTGTTACAATTGTTTTCTTAGCTAGCATGTATGCTCTGGACATTTTAAAAAATATGTATGTCTATGTTTTGGACACTTGAAAATTGGCCACGACTTTGTTGGAAAGCTATGCAATTTGCGAAAACATCTTGTTCCTTGCATATTTTTGTCAAGGTTTCTACGGAGTCTTCCAATGGTGCCATTATGGTTTCTATTGTTTGTGCTATGTTTAGATTGCAATGTTGTGTTATACTGAGTGTTCTATAAAAAGTATACTTTTCATTAGTCAAAATTTTGGTATCCCAGGCGAGGCACGGAACTCGTGCTCCAACCAAGGAAATGTTAAAAGAGTTAAATGATTTAGCCTTGCGTATGGAAGTTCTTCTACAAGATGCAAAAGAGCAGAAGTTGGCTTTGCAGAAAGTTCCTGCCTGGTTTCGGGGATGGAAATCTCCTTGGCAAGGGAAGCTCAGGGGTGGTGAATTAATTAGTGAAGGAGAAGATGAACTGTATAATCTGGGGATCAGAACCAGAGACAAGTTTCCACAATTGTTTAATGAGGATTACCACCCGGATGTGTATGCAATAAAGGCAACTCAGGTGGGCCACATTCTACTTTTCCTTCTATTCACTTTTGCAAATGGCTGGCTTTAGTGATGATAATTCATTGCAGGTTTCAGCCAATTGTTCTATCTATTGCCTCATTACCATAAATGCTGTTTGGATCAAGTTTCCCCTGAAATTGTTTCGATCCATCAAAAGGCTGATTGCATCACACTAACTGTGATATTACATTTTTATATAAAATTTTCCGTTGCTTTTAGAATTCATTATTCTTATACATCTCTTTTTCTTTGCCATGAATCATGAAATAGATTCCTCGGGCATCAGCTAGTGCAGTAGCATTTGGCATGGGGCTGTTAAGTGGGAGGGGAAATCTTGGAGCAGGGCGCAATCAGGCTTTTGCAGTAACCAGTGAAAGCCGTGCAAGTGATATATTGCTAAGATTCCATGATTGTTGTCAGAACTACAAGGTACATCTCAGTATAGTTTATACCTAAAGAATTACACATAGTTACACACATTGACATATTTGCTCTCACTCTTATGTAGTTGAGGTTTGCTTTTTTAATTTTCAACTTGGATGCTTGAACTCTAGTAACTTATGACATCTATTGAATGCTCATGAAAACATGGAGGCAAGCAACTAGGTAAAGAGTTTCCTCGAAAAGAGTTCTTGGTTACTGTATGTGAGGTTATCATTTGACACTGACCTGAGTTGTCATACATATGGCTTGGTACTATCATTAAGTACGTAGCAGAGTACTATTGTCTTTTAAAAACTTTTCATTTGATTTTTGCATGCTGCTGATTTCAAATCACATGATGATGGATACTTAAATCCTTGTCGGAAACCATTGAATTACGTGATTTACTACTGGTCGTGGTAAAAAAATAGTGGTATTAAACTGCATGCTTAGATGTTGTGGATAAAAAATTATATGTTCCCAAGCTAGTGGCATAAACCCATGGGAATCAGCTTCGTAAGTTGGAGCCTTGTACTCTGAATACAACCTTATTTTTCTATTAAGTTGCATGCTGACACCCAGATGTATAAGCTTATTAAGAAATGGGTAATGCATCCATGTTAACAAATTGGAATTGGTAAACTCTCAAAAACAACAAATGTCTTTTCATATGTTTTGGATACTTAATTACCTTCAAATGTCTTTTCAAGCTTCTCTCATTATTATGGATGGTTTACCCTTAATGTATTGGTTTTAACATCGTTATTTGGTGGGTACCTTACTTACCAAATAAATATGTATTGACATTTACAAGGAAAGTAAACCTTAGGTTTTTGGGTGATTCCTTTTTGTTCAGATCTTTATGCATTTTGTACTAGGAAATTGAAATTAAACTTTATACTGCTGGATAATAGGCTTAAGGAACCTATCTTGGATGAAATTTTATGCATTATTGAGGCATTATGAGCTGAATTTTACAACACATGATACTTCTTTGGTTTTATTGTGTATATCTCTGAATGCAGGCCTATAGAAAAAGTCAGGAGCCTACTGTTCTTAAGCTTAAGGAACCTGCCTTGCATGAAATTACCCATGCATTAGTGGGGCGTTATAATCTGAATTTTACAAGACAAGATACATCTTCTCTCTGGTTTTTGTGCAAACAGGTGATTGTTTCTTTCCTTTCCTTTTCTTTCCTTTCCTTTCTTCTCTTTCATTTTCTTTCTCTGAGAAATCTAAACAGCCTATCTGATTGCGATTCCTTTGTAATTGTTCATTCAAATTTTCAATTTGGCAGGAAGCATCCTTATTGAATATAACTGATCAAGCGTGTGCTCTGTTCACTCCATCTGAGGTATGTAGCTTTGGTATTTACATATCATGGGCATAGTTGTCAAATCGAGATTCATATCATGAATCGAAATGACCTTGTATCGAATCATGAATCATAAAGATTCAGTCACTTTTTAAAAATTACTTAAAAATATATATTTACACATTTAGATGTTGAATATATCTTATGAATATGAAATATTTAGACTTAAATCAATGAAAATGTTATTTTGAGAGATAATCACGTAGTTTAATAAGTAAGAAGCTAACAAAGATTCTTATGTAAGATCACTATTTTACTTTTTTTTCTTTTTAGATATTTCTTATCAACCATTCTTAATAAAGATAATAACCAAATAGACAAATTATCAATTTCCCAAATAACAATAATTAACAACGATATTGATATTTGGACAATAAACATACATACTTTTCTAAGTAACAGTGAGCAAATAATAGGAAAGAATTATTTAGAATGTTTCATTTTAAAGCCTAAAACATTTTTAAATGTATAACTGACCTTACATATATAATATTCAATTATATTCAATTTAATAAAATAGTAATAGATAATTTATAGTGTAACTTTAATCTTAAACATTTTTAGAAGATATATAATGATTTTTTAAAGGGAAAAAAATGAGAAGAAAGGTTAAAAATATATAAGGTCTGACTGAATTTGATTGGATTCTATTAAAAGCTTCATGATCACTAAAATAACAACAAATTATGTATCTATGTTGGTTATTTTGGTATTAAATGCTATTAGAAGTTGTATTATGTCATTTTCACTAAAAACATGGAGAAAAAAATAGTCGAAAATATGTCGGACACAATAATTTAAAAAATTATATGAATCGTAAAAAGTGAATTGAATTGTGAATTGATTGTGAATCGTGCGATTCACTAGAGATTTACTTCTAAAATAGATTCACCCATAAATTCGTATCGATTTTGCAAAAAATTCGAATCGAATTACGAATCGTAAGATTCTGGTAACAGAGAAATTCACCCATAGATTCGTATCAATTTTATAAAATTGTGAATCGAATCGCAAATCGAATTGTAAATCGTAAGATTCTAATAACAGAGATCATGGGATCCATTGTGTTCCTATAGATGTCATCCACTGATAAATGCAAATTATGTATGTTATCAGTTCATGCTTTGTTTCTTGCTCATTATACACTTGCTAACTTGCCAAATATAAACATTTTAGGTTGTCTTGCTGGAGTGGACAGATGATTTGGAGCTTTTCATATTAAAGGGTTATGGTAATGCATTAAACTACCAGATGGGAGTGCCATTGCTTGAGGATGTTGTTCAGTCCATGGAACAAGCTATTATGGCTAAAGAAGGTTATATAAACCATAACAATTTCATATTAAATGCCTCATAAGTTTATTAATTCTTTGAATCTTATTATTGTCATATTATTTTTCACTGTGTTTATGGTTATTTGCTATTAATGCTATGGCATGGCATGTATTTCAAAACTAGGAGTTAATTCCCACATTGTGACATCTATTTCAAAACTTATCTAAAATTAATTGTGTTATAAACTTATAATTGAAGTCTTCATGGCTAATGCTGAGGGAAAAAAATAAAGGTATCTTCTGTTTGGCTCATAATTTATACCTTCTGTTACTGTAGAAGAACATGCTCCTGGCAGTTATGAAAAGGCAAGACTGCGGTTTGCTCATGCAGAAACTCTGCTTCCATTCTCATGTCTGATTGGGCTCTTTCTTGAAGAATCCGGTGAGTGCTTTCATTCTCATCCTAAGAAGTGCAGGCACAACACGGACACGATAACACGTAAATTTCCAAAAAATGTAGGACATGATATGTGGGGGACACGTACAAAATATATAATTTTATATATTTATTATGTCATATATAAGGATAATTATACATCATATATATGAATATTTCAACCAAAGATAATAATTTTAACAATCTAAAGAAGGAGAATATGTATAAATTTACATAATTTTTGTTTTATCATTGGATTACAAGTTATTCTATTCAAACTTGTAATATGATTCATTTGTGTTCTAGTATCCAGTGAGTGTTGTGTCATGCCGTGTCGGTTCTTAGAAGTGTCCATCCTTCTTAGTCATAGTTGAATCTCTATATATGATGGCACATGTATGCATTTCTTTTTTTCCTTCTGATTTCTTGTCCCTTTTTTTTTCCCCTTTGGATCTGGGCAAATCATGTATAAGCATTTGATCCAGTATGCCAGCTGTCCCATTGTGTTTCTACTTTACCTGTATGATTTCTGCTTTTATGTTGTCTTCTCGGTAAGCAATATTTGTTGAATGTTTCAGATTTTGAAAAAATACACAAGGAACAACCCTTGCAACTTCCTCCAAAGCCACCTCAGAGAAGAAATTGGAGAGGCAGTGTGGCGGTGCCTTTTGGTGGCAATAATATGATGGTAGTTTATAGTTGTCCAGCTAAGTCTTCAAGCAAGTACTTTGTGCATGTACTGCATAATGAACATCCAGTTCCAATGCCAGTAAGCTTTTGTGGACTAAATTCTTATTCCTCATATTTATATATTTATGAATTTTTAGTTATTTTTCGATTGATGTTTCCTGAAGTAGTCGTCTATCATGATTAGCAATTATTATTATTATTATTTTTTGGGGTTTTCATTTTGCTTTCACTTGTCTGAGGTGCAGCCTCTGATGGATTGTAGATGGTTTGATTAAAAATAGCTCACTTCCTATTGCATGTTGGCAAAATATTTGCAGTTTATTTAGCTTCAAATTTGAAATTCTATGCTAAAGCAGGTGTACATTGAAAAGTAACGATGTTGGGTAAAAAATTCAGACTTTCGGCTTATTTGCCTTTTCACCTCAAAATGCTAACTTTTTTTAAGCCACAAATTTGTTTTTCTAAACAGGCTAATTAATATGCATGTATGTGTCTAAGACTTTGAAATTTACTATCTCAATCCTAAGTTATTTTCTATATTAGTTAATTTTTGTTGGGTCTCTAATATTCGACTGTTGTGAAACTTGACATGCCCCATGATGGCTTTCTTTTTATATTTTGAAGCTTTTAATTATGTTTTTTGTTTCCATAAACAGGGCTGTGACAATTCTGATTTCTGTCCATTCGAAGTTTTCAAGGTATTAATGTTTTATTCGCACTTAAGAATTTACTTGCAAAATTGATCACTTTTCTCTTCTTTGTTGAGAAACTTGCTTTGTTTTTTCTGCAGGAAAGAATAGTTGCCCCTCATTTAAAGTACGACTACAATACAATCTGTAATTTGGAGTCAGAAAACCCAAAGCCAATGGCTCTCACTAGTAAGTTATCACAAATGTTTCGTTGGCTCTTCGCACAAAGGTTCTAACTATTCTTTCCTGCAGAAAAAACAAAGCAAGTTTCTCAAAAATGATATATTTGCTTCTAAGAGTCATATATAAATATAAACAAACCATCTCCCTTGTTATCAAAAAAAAAAAAAAATTCACCTCCCTATTTTTTAAATTGATGATGATTGAAGAACAAAAAAAAAAAAAATTTACTCTTTCTTATTTCTTGTATCTGCTTTTATACTGATATACATAATATTTATAATTGTCCATTGTTCGAATCTAGATAGAGGAAAACACTGTGTTTTTAAAACAAAGATTTTTACTGCATCTCTAAAATACACTTTCTTTTTGTTTAAATTATATTTATGAACTATAATATTTTACATGATATTTTAATAACTAAGGTATGACGTCAAAATTTTAAACAAGAATCACTTTCGTTGGTTTTATTTTTAAATCTATTTTTCAGTTTTTAATTTTTCATATTTTCTCAGTTTTGATGATTAAAGATACTAGAATTGCTCCATATTTTATATTTAAATTATACTTTTACATGAAAAATCTAATATCTAATAATCTAAATAGAATTAAAAGGTAAATTATTGATAAAAAAAATTATAAATTCAAACATGTACTGATTTTTTTATTATTATATATATATATATTGTTATTATTATTATTTAATATTAATAATATTTTTTCCAAAAAAATATACAACAAATTATTTTCTAAGTATATTTAGTTAAGTGAATCTAAATCTAAACCCTCTAACCTAATTCACTAAGGTATTCACTCTTTTTTTTCAAAATAATACATTTTCAATGTATAAATATGAAACAATATTCAATGCAAAATATATGAGTAATTGGTTTCAATTAACCTAATCCTCGTGTAATTTCTATAACAATCAAAATTATCTTTCACCGATAGTTCAAAATAGATATCTCTATACAAAAGATAAATCTCTAAGCAACAGATATAATTTTCAAAATCTCAACAGAGAAGTGATAATACATATTTAACTCCATTCTTATCATCAACAAGTATATTCATATTATTATTTTGAAAGTTCAACATCCTTCCATTTTTTCTTAGTTCCAAACCAATGATTTCTAAGATTTCTAACAAAACATTTATTCCTTTCAAAACACATTTAAACGAGAGATTTTCAAATTTTCACCCCAACTTAATAATATACTCATTTCCACAATATTTCCCAAGAATCCATTTGAAAACCTCTCTTTTATACTCTCAAAATCAAACCCTAAATCAAACCTACAACTCCCAAATCACTAAACTTTCAAGAAACACATAAAAATGTTAAGAATCATACAAAAAGGTTGAAAAAAAATCTCTATCTCAAGATTAGAAGGAGAAAAGAACAAGACCCAAAGTTTGATGGAGTCGAAAATTGGAACTTTTTCAATTAGAACGTTCACCTCTACGAGCTCTACACTTTTTCCCAAGGAGCTACGGCGGTGTGACCGATTTGAGTGTATAGGGTTGTTTAGACAAGAACTAGAGAGAAAGAGAGAGAGTGAAGAAATTTGATAAAGTTATTTTTTAGAGAGAGAGATAGAGATTAAAAAGTGAAAAAAAAAAAAGATCTTTTTCTCATATTAATATATGCACAAACTGCTTGAATGACCAAAATACCGCTCGAACGTCAGACACAAAAAACCGCTCGAGTGACCAAAATATGGCTCGAGTGCACAATGATCCCCTCTTAAAAGTTCAGACCTGCAAAGAGACCGCTCAAGCGTTAGACATAGAATACCGCTTGAGCTACCAATCCATGGCTCGAGCGATGAACACCCCACTCCCAAAAGTTCAGACTGCAAATATAAATACTGGGAGGAACCAAAGACCGCACGAGTGAACTCAATAATAAATAGACAAAAATTTACTTTACCCACTTATGATTTGACCCAAGTGCGGATTGTCTCCTGACATCATTACAAGAAAAAGCACTATTGACAACTAAAAAATCACATTTCGTCGCTGAAAGTATAGCGTTTGGCGACTAAAAATGCATTAGTAGCCAAAAGTAAAGATTTTTGGCAACTAAAAAATTTTAGTAGCCAAAAGTATAGGTTTTGGTGACTAAAAATCTATTTGGTTGCCGGGTATATGGCTTTTAGCGACTAAAAAAAATTTAGTAGCCAAAAGTAAGGCTTTTTGGCGACTAAAAAAAAATTAGTAGCCAAAAGTGAGGCATTCAGTGACTAAAAATCTGTTTGGTCGCCAAAAGTGAGGCTTTTACCAACTAAAAAAATTTTAGTAGCCAAAAGTAAGGCCCTTTGGCCACTAAAAAAAAATTAGTAGCCAAAAGTGAAGCATTTGGCGACTAAAAAGATGTTTAGTAGCCGAAAGTGAGGCTTTTTGGTGACTAAAAAGAAGTTTAGTCGCCAAAAGTGATAATTTTAGCGCGGAAATTTTGTTTTTAACGACTAAAAAATAATTAGTAGCCAAAAGTATAGAATTGGCGACTAAAATTATGTTTAGTCGCCAAAAGTGGTGTCCTTTTTTCTTCTACTAAATAATTTATTTTTACATAAATTATGTTCAATAAAAAATAATTATGTTTATATATATACTTTGATATTAACACGGGTCTAAGTACTATATAAATAATATATATTGCATATATAATTATATGATGTTATGGAGACGTAGTGGAAAGAGTGTGTTGTATAAGGTTGATGGTTCGAATCTCTACAAGAGCAGGGTATCAGTCGGTAAATGTATAATTTAAAAAAATGTAATTGACTATTGGCGAGTAAAAATTTAATTGCCAAATGTATAATTTAAAAAATATAATTGACTATTGGCGACCAAAGTTTTGGTTGGTAAAGACTTGCTTTTTGGCAACTAAAAGTTTTTTAGTCGCTAATACCTTTCCCGACCGTTTTCCAGTGACCAAACCGGCGACTAAAAAATTTAGTCAGGAAAACTTAAAAACCGACTTTTGGCGACTAAAAATTTAGTCGCCAAATGTGTTTTTTCTTGTAGTACATTATGATGTGGTTTATAGACTACACTGTTAACTTTTCCGTCCAAGATAACAGGTTATGAAAGCCACACGCCCATGTAAAGAGTGAGTCAACTTTTAAGACGAAAATGCCCATTCACCATCTTCAAATTTACAAAATAATGTCATTCTTCTTCCACTATATTCATTTGGTTTGCTGGTTCTATATATCTCTGTAAATGCATACACACAACCATGAGCCTGTTATTTTTTTTGTCCTTCTTCTCCTTTCATTTCTCCTCCTTCTCTTCTCCCTTCTTTCCTTTTATTGAGCTTCAGATTGATGCAAACCCAGATAGATCACATTCCATTTTTGCTAGCCCGCCCCAGCAACCCCCCCCCCCCCTCTCATCTCTCTCTTGCTCCACCATTTCTGAACCTGATTGCATCATATCCAGACCAGAACTCCCAATACAGAAAAAGAGAATGAGCAAAGGGTAATGTAAAATAATTTTTTGATGAAAAGAATTGGTTCCGAGTAGGTCCACCAATTTACAAACCCAATTCCATTAATTTTCATATGAGTTGCTTGAGCCATTAATAGTCATGAAGTTAAATGATCACTGTGAAATGAATTGGTTCTAAGTCAGACCCATTTTCAGCTTGATTCTCATCAACTATTAGATGGCTTAGAGCATCTCCAACGGTTCACCTGATGTTTCACCAAATTTGAGTAAAAAATCAGACATTTCCTTCATTTGATACTCAGCCCTCCAACGGTTCAGTATCAATTTTTTTCATCAAATTTGCGCGCCGGGCAACCGGTTGGTTGACCGGCCGGTCGACCGGCCGGTCAACCGGTATAGAGAATTTTTTTTTTTTTTTTTTTTTTTTTACCGGTTTGAACCCTGTTTTGCTGAACTTTTTGAACTCTTGGGTGGTCAACCGGCCGGTCGACCGGGTGGTCGACCACCTAGGCAAAAAAATTTTTTTTTTTTTTTTTTTTAACTGTCTGAACCTTTTTCTTCGAACCGTTTGAACCTTTAGGCGGTTGACCGGTTGGTCAACCGGCCGGGCAACCGGTTGGTTGACCGGTGTCGCTCCTTCAACGGTCAGTAACAGTGATTTCACCAAATCTGGGTTTGGTTCTCAGTTTGATGATTTTTTTGCTGAAATCTCATTCTGATATCAATCTGATGAAACGGTTGGAGCATGAAAATGGGCCTTTTTCATCAAAATTTAAATTTGGTGATGGATTTGGTTAACCGTTGGAGATGGTCTTACAATGAATGAAGGGAGAAATTGAGTATTTGAATTTTGAATTGATTTGTTGAATTTTTTATATACATATATATTTTTTGGAAACCTAAATTTTACTATTTCACAAGAAAACATCAAAACAAAAACAAGCAATGGCCACACCCCAGCACCTCAAAACAAAACAACAAAACAAAATCAAAAAAACAAACAATCAAACCAAAAAAGAAACAATAGAACCAGCAACAAAAAAAGAAAAGAAAAATAAAAAAACAGGGGACAAAAAAAAAATATGTATATTTATAGAGATATGAATGTGTGTTAATGCATTTACTGTTATTGAATAATGAGAACAGGTGACTGTTTTTAGTGGGGAGTCGTGTGCTATTTGGGCTGCTTGCTTGGAAGGAAGGGAAAAAAAAAAGGAAAATGTGTATGGCGGAGCTAGCAAGGGCCTATGGGGTCACGTGCCCCCGGATTTTGGATTTTTTTTTTTTTTTTTTTTTTTTTCCAAAGCAAACATAAAAAAATATTTTAAATAAAAGAATTTATAAAAATATTATTTTAAATGTCAATGATATTTTTAAAATAATAAGAATAATAATAGTTATTTTGATTGAAAATAAAATGATTACGATATTATTATCTATGAAAATTTTAATATAATGGTGATGTCTATCACTATTGATATGCAAACATAATTAATCTCAATGAAAATATAAAATTTATTGAATTGTTAGTTACATTTGACGTGTAGCGTTCATTCTCCTTGTGTTTCTTTACTATTGATTGGTGATATTACATGTTAATGATGACGTGGTATAACTGTTATATTGAATTACAGATATTTTGTATAAAAAATTATTTTATCATTATATAATTTATTTTAAAACTTTATATTCATGACTTTTTTTTAATATTGTTCATGATACACTAATTACAAATAATATTTAGCTTATTTGGTTCTAGTTTTCAGAAAACAATTTTCAAAAAATTCTATATTTTATTTTCCGTATTTTAATGTTTTCAATAATTTTTTTAATATTTTAAGCAAATTTTTTTAATCTTTAGACATATCTAACATAAATATACCTAAAAAGTATAATATTTGTGATTTTTTTTTTAAAAAAAATACACTAAATACCAAAAAATATAAAAAAATAATATTAAATTTTAATACATTTTTAATATTTTTGTGTATTTATTAATTTTTTAAAATATTTTTTCACAAATATTTTACTATTTGGATACATATCTAAGTAATGTGTATCTAAAAAAATAAAAAAAATTGTTTAAAATTCCAAAAATATTCACTAAAACCAAAAAAAATACGAAATAGTTTTCAGAAAACTGAATTCAGAAAACTAAAACCAAACATACTGATTATTTTTTTTTTATCTTTCTTGAAGTTAATGGTAAAAATTTATGTGAAATATTTTTATAAAAAATTTTAATATTATAATTAATAAGTGTCCCCTCTGATTTAATTTCTTGGCTCCGTCACTGTGTGTATATATATATATATATATATTTATGTGTAGGTTTAATTTAAGAGGGAAGAGAAGAAGAATAAGGGCAGAAATGTTGATTTACATATTCTGTTAACAAAAGTTAATGTGTTTTATAGTTCACAAATTATATAGAGATTATATGATTATTTCTTAATGTCAGAGAAACAATTTGCACATGAATCAAACCAAGTAAAGTGAAATTTACCCATTATTTTATCAAAATTTTTTTGGGTGAATACATTATTTTATCAACTTGTGCTACACGCACATTTGCCTTTCATATGAGTATGATTCACTAATAAACCAATATCTAGTTATCCACAAGTTTTTTAAATTTTATACGTGACATGTCTCTCTTTTCTTTTTTTTTTCCTCTTTCTTATATGGTGCATTACTGTTGTTCTCTCTTACTTTTTAGAAATGTCGCAATAATGTATCCTCATACCTAATTAGTGCTCAAATTTAATATGTAAAAGAATTTTACCTAATCCAAACGACCTATGGAATTAATATATTACGAATTGATTTTCTTCTGTTAAATATTATATATATATATATGTATATTCATCACCTTATTAATATCTTATGATTAATTTATATGAATTTTTTTTTATTTAACATGAAATTTTTTTAGGACCGTGCTAGGGAGCTCGAAAACCCGAATCCTCCTAATTTCTATTTTTTTTTTTCAAAAGCAAAGAAGGAAAAGAGAAGGAGAAAAGAAGGAAGGAGGAGGAGGGGGAGGAGGAAGGAGGAGGAGTGGACCGGAGGGGGCCATAACAGTGGGAGGAGGCGGAGACGGGCCAGAGGCGACGACAGAGCTGTTGTTGTGACGATCGGACCTGGGCGATGGGCTGGGCGATCGGCGGCAACGGGCTGGGTGACGATCTCTTTCCCTCTTCTTCTCTCTTTCTCTCTTTCCCTCTTCTTCTCTCTTTCTCTCCCTCTCCCTCTTCTGCGTTGCAGGTCGAAAAAAAAAAAAAAAAAAAAAAAAAAAAAAAAAAAAAAAAAAAAAAAAAAGAAGAGGCCAAAACAACGTCGTTTTGGCCATTAGGGGGATTCGGGGAAAAGAATTTTGGGAGACAAATCATTTTTCATTTTTTTATTACGAAACATTTATATTTAATTTAAATTTTATATACTTATATACAATACCTATGAATAATTCAAAAAACAATATTAAAGAAAAAAAATCAATACTTTACATAATTAATCTATGTATTTTTTTCTTAATCCAACTACAACATATTTATATTTAATTTTGTAAATAAATTTTCTATAACTTCTATTTCTACTTTTTTTTTTCCCCCAAATGAATATAAAACAAAATTAAATAATTAAAATCACTTTTAATTTTATGCTACTAATTGTCCTTTCAATTTAACTAGTAAATACATCCCCTGAGTTTGTTTAAAATACGATTTTATCCTATATGGTTTTAGAAATTACATCTCACCTCTTAAAATTTCTAATTTCATAACAAATGGGCACTTTTATTAAAAAATCATAAAATCAATTAATAATTTTTAACAATGTCAGAAATTTATTTCAATTAATAATTCAGGTAATTTTATCATTGTACAGGGGAGCAATTAGAATTTTTATTTCTTTTGTTAATTTTGTTAAATAAAAAATTATGACAATAGGGTATTTATAATTTTTCAAACCACATAAGATAATTCATATTTTAAGCAAACCTTAAATGGTGTATTTATAATTTAACCTTAATTTTAAGGTTGAAGTACTAATAAATCCCAAAATATGATCTTTTGAATTGTTTAGTCTTTCTTTTTTTCTTATGAACCCAAAGGTCTAATTAAAGTGAAAATTACACAAAAGGGTAGTCACTTTCATGTTTTAGTTTAATTTTTTTAGGGATAAAAGTGGATTTTGCTAAATATGAAATTACACATTTGGACAATCTGCACTATAGAGATTTTGGATTTTAAAGTGAAAATTGCACAAAAGGGTAATCACTTACATGTTTGAGTTTAATTTTTTTAGGTATAAAAGTAGATTTTTCTAAATATGAAATTACACATTTGGACAATCTACACTATAGAGATTTTGGATTTTCCCTCATTCTAAAACAAATCGTATATTACGAATAAGAACATAATACTCTAATGTAACACTCTAATAACATAACACTCCAATAAAACACTAAAAAACTATTTACTATACTTTTTTCAAACGTAACAACATAACACTCCAAAAAAATTATTAATATACTTTTTTTCAAACGTAACACTCCAATGTAACATATGAAAAAGTTCATTAATATACTTTTTCCAAACGTAAAATAATAATCAGTGTAATCCAAAACATAACACTCTAACGTAACACATACAAAAGCACTAAAAAACTCTTTAGTGTACTTTTTTTAAATATAACACTCACAGTTTCAAATTATACCTTTACCCAAAGTTGTTAAGAGATTTTTTTGCTCTTTGTGGAATGGTTTGAAGAATCTCACATCTTTTTTTTTTTTTTTTTTTTAAGTGTTACATTGGAGTGTTACGTTTGAAAAAAATACACTAAGAAGTTATTTTATGTGTTACATTGGAGTGTTACACTAAATTTTTTTTTTAAGTGTTATATTGGAGTGTTACGTTTGGAAAAAGTAATAAACAGTTTTTTTGGAATGTTACGTTTGAGTGTTATATTGGAATATTACAGTTTGAAATTATACACTCATTTGCCCAAAACTAACTAAGGCACTTTTGTACTCTTTTTGAAATGTTTAAAAAATCACAAAACACAGCCATAACCGCTTGTGCAGGGCCCATAGCCGCACGTGCGGGAAGCACAGCCGCATGTGTAGGGCTCACAGTTACATGTGCGGAAAACAGGGGAGGCAGAAGTTGGCTTTCTGAAATAAAAGCACGTGCGGGAATGAGAGAAAATTTCTACTGTCTTTTGATACCCCTTTTGACCTTCTGAACCTGTTAATCTGTATATTTTATGCCTCCGAAACACCTAAAAATGAATGGGAAGTGAACAATAAGAAATAAAGATAAAAGGCAAGAAACTAAGAAAATGGATGCATTACTTATCAGTTTTTGTGTGGGATGTGTAAATCACTCACCAAAAAAGACCACTGCACGACCAAATCACTGTGAGTAATAGTAGTGTAAAACACTTATATTTATTTCGATACGTTAATGCGTGATTTTCTGAAATTATGTTATTTTAATGAACGAGTTACAAGAAATGGAATATAGAATATAGATATGAGATGGGACTTATTTATGGTGTTATTATTGGGCCCGAGGCTGTTCAGATATGATATGTTCGGAATTCATTCACTAACCTCTTTACATTAATATTATTCACTGGGTTTTAGCTTACTGTTTGTATATATATATAGGTGAGTGTGTGCAGGACCAGGCTTGAGGGCTTCTGTTTGACTTCTGTTTTGTCAAGCCAACCATCGTGCCTCACGTGAAGGTTTTTGAAAGTTAATGTGATCAAGATATTTTGTGACTAAGTTTTAAGCTCTTAATCTCTTTTGTTTATCTTATATACAGGGCTAAGCCCCTTTTTGTTGTAACTACATTTGGTTGGCGTAATAATGATGTTATGATATATGTATATAAATATTTAAAGTTTTCTGTCTCATATAAGTCAGCACAGCTCATTGGACAATTATATTTATGTATTTGCTTCTGCTAGTCCCTTAATTTTGTTTAATCTATTCAGAAGCTTTCGGTAATCTCAGGATTACTGACTGGTTACGATGCTAAACCGATAAAGGCTGGTTTGGATCTTGACAAAAGCTATTTCAAGGGGGTGCATATAGGAAAACATATCTTGTGGTGACGAACATTTTCCTATTATTGTGATTGAGGTTGCTATCCAATTCAATACCATTACATTTTTTGACTTTTGATAGCCGCTTAGTGGCCGATCCAAAGTTGAGAATGAAGCTCTTTTTTAACATTGAATCAATCTACCCACAACACCAACAAAAACACAAGCCTAAAACCAAACAGGGGTAGATCCCACACACAACCACCGAAAGAAGACCCTAAAGACGAACAACACAGATCAAAGATCACTCGTACCAATACAAAAGTAAACAAAGGTACAAAAATCACAAGCACCAAACCCAAAATACAAACCCAAAATCTCCCTATTAGTGCAAGCCAAAAACTGGATGTAAATGGATCATAGAAAATTGGGTAATGCTATAGTGTGCAACTTACACCTTACACCTTTTTGTGTTCACTTACACCTTACACTTACACCTTTTTTACCTTGCACTTACACCTTTTGTGTAAGTGGCACATGGTGTGCAACTTATACATTTCATTTATACCTTCCACTTACACTTACACCTTACACTTACACCCCTTTTGTGTTAGTGGCACATGGTGTGCAACCCACTTACACCTTTTGTAGGTTGCACACCTAAGAAAGCTCCTAGAAAATTTTAACTAAAAGAAGAAAGAAATATGTTAGGTGAAGCCCAAATCTACACCCCAAGGTTCTAGATCGAAGGATATAGGAGGGAAAGATCGGGTCAACGTCGGAAAAAAGAGCCAAATATAGCTCAAAGCACAACCGATACACAAAACATCCCACAACGACTTCCCCTCCCCCTTAGAAGATGGGATTTGGAAAAAAAAAAAAATAAACGTGTGAGAAAAAGGGAACCTGATTTTCACTTGCAGTGATCGCTAGAGGTGTCTTCGGAAATCGCCTCAACCAAGTGTTAAACTACAAAAGGGTTCAATTTTATTACACCCCATCAAATCTTTAGAAATCTGGGTGAGTTACATCTCACTTTTGATTAGACCCTTTGGTTTTTGATATTTTAAATCTTAAATATTTATGATTTTCTATTTTTTATTACAGAGGATGATGTATTAAAGAGTTTGAATTTCTCTCAAGTTCATATATAAACTTGAGAGGGTTTGAGAGGCCTGTTAGACTCATTACGAGTCTAGTTTTAATGGTTCGAACTGTTTATTTTGTATGGCCTTATGTATATTATCTATGAAAAAAATTGAGTCGATTTGATAATTATAACTTTTTATTTTATCGTATTTCTTTTTAAACGAACAAATGATCTATTTTTGAAAATATAGTTGTCTATTTTTTGGAGATAAACGCGATAAAAAGATTATGATTATTAGATCGACAAATTTTTATTTTTATTTTTATGAATAATATATATTGAAAATCTTACAAAATGAACGGTTTAAATCATTGAAACAAGACTTATGATAGACTCATGGTAGACCTCATGAGCCTCTCAAATTCTCTCTAATTGAGATATTTATTAAAATTAATATATTTTTAACATTTTTATATATTTTTAAAAGACTTTTACACACCTTTTAACATTAAATAATATTTATAAGACCCTGATTAAAATTTGAAAAAAAAATAGGAAGAAAAAAAGAAAAGAAAAAGCAAGCCAGAGTTGATGCGGCATGTAAGGGGTTGTTTCGGTACCTTCCAAAAACGTATATTTGTTGTCTTTTCATTCTATTTGGATTGCATTCCCTCTCTTTTATTTCATTTCTAGAATTCACTTCTTAAAAAAAAATTATTATTTTTTGTTTTTTATATTTTTTTATTTTTACTGATTTTTTTTACTATTTTAGGTAAAAAAAAATTTTAATTTTTAGACACACCATACATAAATATATTTAAAAAGTATAATATTTGTGAATTTTTTTAAAAAAAATTCACTAAATATCAAAAATATAAAAAAAATACAGAAATTCACTGAATTTTTTAAGTATTTAATAATTTTAAAAATATGTTTTCATAAATATTTTACTATTTAGATATATCTAAGTAAGGTAAATATAAAATTTTTTTTAAATTGTTTAAAATTTTAAAAATATTAACTAAAACCAAAAAAAAAAATACAAAAAATAAAAAATTCAATTTAAAAAAAATTAAAACTAAACACACCCATTATCTTTCATTTAAATCACAACTTCTCTATCACATTACATATTTTGTTATAAAAAATAAAAATTATTAAAATAGTTCATTTCCAAACAACTCCTAAATCATAAACAATTAGGGCTGAGTAAAGGATTCATAACATTCGTAATTCGATCCGGTCTAGTCAAATCCTGTAAGTTTGAATTGGTTTTTTGAATCCATGATTCAGTTTTGGATTGAAAAATTAAAAATTCGTAGTTCACGAATCGGTTCCAGATTGAATTCCACGATTCCAGATTGGAACCAATCTGGACTGTATACAAATAGCCTATATTTATATTATACACTTTCTCGCATAGTATCTTCATTTATTGCTTTTGTTTGTTGGTTTTTAGTTTTAATTTACAATGGTCTAAATATTTATGGTAGAACCAGTTTTCTTATAGTTGTTTAAATTCTAAAATAGTATATCACTATTTTGAAAAGACATATTGCTATTGTTGAACTAATATGATGCTATGTTTATGTTTTTATGAAATTAAAATATTTTATATTTTTTTATTATTTAATTATATGAATCCGTGGTTGTAAACTGATTCAATCCGTTTTTAAATAGATTGATTCGGATTGGTTCCACGATCTAAACAGATTAGATTGATTTAAATTTTTCAAGAAGTATAGATAACGGATTAATTCTAATTTTATCCCAATCCAAACCAATTTAAACTAAACTCACCCCTATAACCAATGTGTTAAATTGGATTTAATTCATAGGCAGACACAACAAAAATATAGGTGTAAGTTGTAACAGTGCTCTTTATATTTCCGAAGCATCCCAAAAAATATATATATATATAAGGCCAAGTTTAGGAAGTCTCAAAAAAGTCAAAAAGTTACTCAAAAAGTTAAAAAGTTATCACTATTCACCAAAAGTCAACAATTACGGCTGCACAACTCCCAATTCTAATTTATCCCTACAAACCAATTTTTACAATTTTTTATTACGCATTTTTTCATAAAAAGTCAAAAAGTTAACCCAAACATTCATATTTTTAACCTCAACTTTTTAGTCTAAAAAGACAAAAAGTACACTTATTTAGAACACCCCAAACAATCCCTAAATGTTTTTTTTTTTCTTAAAGAGGATATATTCGCATTGAAAACATAGATGGATAAAGAGTTTTGATTGGGCTCCCCAAATGCCCCGAATTCCAATTTTATTTTATTTTATTTTTTTTTCAGCAGAAGGAAGAAGAAGATGGAGGGGGAGGGGGAGGGAGGAGGAGGAGGAGGAGGAGGAAGAGGAAGGAGGAGAAGGACTAGAGGGGGCCCAATTATTAGGGCTAGAGGCGGAGGCGATTAGTCATGAGGCACGACGGGCGAGGCGATTTAACGAAGCCGCGATGAGGCTGCGAGTTCTGAACGAGAAAGTGAGGCGGTGAATAACAACCCTCGTACTGATTATCGATAAACTACTAAATTAGCTACTGGTTACTGCTAAACTGAACTGATAATGACTGATAATTGAATTAACTGAAGTACTGAATGGACTGATGGAAATCGAAACTGGAATTGAATAAGTTTATCTATTGTATTGCATTCTTATCTGTTTGATTACTTGATTATCTGTTTGAATTCATATGTTTAAACTACAAATTGAAGGCCTTATCGGCGGCCGAACTGAAAACCGTTTAGTGTTTCATGATTAGTAGAATTTATCTGATTTTATGGTATATTTATCCAAAATGTGATTAGGTGTGATTAAACTAGATTAATTTGAGCCAAATAAATAGAGTTGTAATAATTACGAAGCTGCCATTGAGTGGGCATTTGTTTAATCTTATTACTTGAGCCTTTACACTTTGTTATACACTTAGCAAACAAATTCCTCAGCCATTCTATTGAGCTCAACCGACCAAACAAGAGAGTGAGAGAGAGAAGAGGTTGATTTGGTGATTTTGGCTTGGATTTTGGTACATTTGAAGTGTAGATTGTCAAATTGATCTCCTAGGCTCTCAATTGAAGACTTAGGTATGTATATTAGCCACTCATTGTTGCATTTAAGGTTGATTCTTGCTAGGTTCATGGCAAATTATAGAGCTAGGACATAAATTGGTTCTATAGTGTTGAGCTAGAACTCATTTCATGCATGCATATGTGTATTGATAGATTTTGAAGTTGAATTCATGATGGATTGTACATGCATGCTCATGTTTCTAACGAAGTCCATGTTTTCATTTTGTTTTCCAACTATTGAGCTCATTAGAGCAAGATTTGAACCTTGAATTTGGTTAAAAACTCATGCATTGCATGTTTTGAAAATTGTTCTTGAAAATGGGTTTGAATGTTGGATTTAATTGACTCACCTTTGGGGCTTGAATTTATAAATTGGCTTTTGAAACTTGTTATTCATTGTTTTGGGATGTGTTTTCCAGAATTTGGGCCCAAGAGGTCGAGAATTGAGTTGAGAATGCTTGGTTTGAGCTTGGAAGGCAAATCTGGAGATTCCAGATTTGGCTTCTTCGCTCGAGCGAAGGATTCCTTGCTCGAGCGACCAACGTTTCCTCTAAGCCATGCTCGAGCGAAGGATTGGTGGCTTGAGCGTAAAAATCGAGCATCCAGTACTTTTACTGTTTCATCAGACCACTCGAGCGAAGGATTGTTCGCTCGAGCGAAGCCTTTGATTTTGCAACCTCGCTTGAGCGAAGAAAGGCTCGCTCGAGCGAGACCCCTGTTTTCAGCAACTTTTGAAAAATGCCTTCCAACTGTATTTTTGCATCCTCATCTCATCCTAGGCATTCTTAGGCCTAGTTAAGGCATCTTAGTGAGGATTTAGACATAGGACCACACCGAGGAAATTTAGGGATTTAATTATCATCCTTCCCGACTGTGAAACTTAGTGTGTGTTCTATTTGTTAACTGTTTAGGGTTGGCTCTCGGGGACGCGCTCTAGCTGCCATTAGCCCAATCTCTGTGAGTAACAATTGTGTAAAGATATGTTCAAAATGGTTATCTTTTGAATACTGAACTGAACTGTTTATTGAACTGATATTATTTATTGAATGAATGTATGTCTCAGATTCAATCAGACATTGTGGCATCCTTAGCACATACTGCTTATCGTTATCAAGTCTGAGCTCGGATCCCTTGTGGAACCATACTGTTTACTGATTGATGGCTATCATTACTGTTGGGTCTGTTAAGGCCCGGTCCTTTTGGACCTACTGTTTATAGGCTAATAGTTGTACCACATATGACTGATTGACTGAAAACTGATTGACTGAAATACTGTTTAATGAACTGATTTCATTACTGTAAGGACATTCATTCATAACCTCTTTACGCATTATGTTATTCACTGGGCTTTAGCTCACTGTTTATATATATATGTAGGTTCTCAACAGCTAGACCGAAGCTAGGAGCGTGGGTTGATCCCCAGTTTTGTCAAGCCAGCCTATGTGCCTCACTGTGAGGTTCCGAGTTGCCATGCTATGGCTTGGGGTGTTTTGTGTCCCCCATCGGGCTCCTTACTGTTTTGTACTACTGTATAGACTGTCTACTGTTTTACTGTACTATTATCGATGGACTAGGTCCGCGTACTGAATGTTTGTATATGATTGTATAGACTGTATATAGACTGTACTGTTCTGAACTATGTGAATGCATGAAAAATGTTTTTGGCATACAGATTTTCACAGCTCAATGGACACTAGTTATTTACTGTATTGGCTTCCGCCAGGCCCTGTACTCTGTTTAACTGTATTACTGTTCAGCAGGCCTTCGGTAATCTCGGATTACTGGCCAGTTACGGTGCTAAACCCATAGGGCCGGGTTTGGGTCGTGACAGAGTGGTATCAGAGCGATACTTAACCACGAGTTATACCGCACACACGTGTCCAAACGAGCTATAGGGTGTCCTAGAAAGTGATTAGGGCATTTCATGAACTGGAAAAAGTGTGTGGCTATGTTATGATTGAATACATGTCCATGTGATAACTGTCTAAACATGCAACTGTTTAATGCTATAATTGCTATAACTGTTATAACTGCTTATAGTGAAATGGACAATGCAAATGAACCTGAATCCTCATCTACCGAGGCAAGAATGGCCAGAATGGAAAGAATGATGGAACTGTTAACTGCTAGACTTGAGCAACAGCAGAACCAACAGCCTCCTCCTCTTCCTAAGACAATGGAACTAAATGCAAATGTGAATGATGGGGACATTATTGCCCTTACCCATAAGTTCAGCAAACTGAAACCGCCGTCCTTTCAGGGAGGCCTTGAACCGCTAAAAGCTGAAGCTTGGGTGCTTGAAACAGAAAAATTGTTTGAAATGTTTCCGTGCTCCGAAGCCAATAAAGTATTGTTAGCAACCTTCACCCTTCAGGAAGAAGCAAGGAGGTGGTGGATGTTGACTCGCGATGCGAATACTATTACGACTTGGGCTCAGTTCAAGGAGTCCTTCTTTGAAAAGTATTTTCCCAAAGGCATCGTGACGTAAAAGTAACGGAGTTTGAACAACTGAGACAGGGCAAAATATCTGTTGCCGAGTATGAGAAGAAATTCACCGAACTTGCTAGGTATGCACCACACATGGTGGACACCGAATATAAGAAGGCCAGAAGGTTTGAAGGAGGCCTTAGTGTTGTTATACTGGACCAAATAAATATTTTGAAACTACCGACTTTTGTGGGTGTTCTCGACCGGGCATTGATGGCCGAGTCAAATATTGCAGTAGTGAAACAATCTGAAACACCAACAACTGAGTGGCAAGGTAAAAGGCAGGGTTTCAAATTCAAGAAAGGCAAGCATAACCCAGCAACCAAGAAACAGAATACGGGGACGACGACTAGCCCCAGCCAAGGGAGTGGGATTACTCCACCCTGCTCCGTATGTGGCAATAAGCACAAAGGGGTTTGCTACCAAATTTCTAGAGCTTGTTTTAGGTGTGGCAAGGTGGGCCACAGAATTAAAGACTGTCCCTCTGCCCCGCAAGCCAGTAGTAAAGCTGCACCAAGCGCAGCAGCATCATCTGCAACACCAAAACCGAACCCCAAAGCTACCAGGAAAGAGCCTATGTGGCAGGGCCGAGTGTTCGCCCTAGTACCGGGAGACGTGCAAAACACTGAAACTGTTATGTCAGGTATCCTCTCTATCTGTGCTCAAAATGCATATGTGTTGATTGATTCGGGGTCTACACATTCGTATGTATCGCATGCTTTTTCGCGTAAATTGAATAGACCCTTAGAACCCATGAACTATCTGCTAGCTGTATCATCACCTGTTGGGGGATCCATGACATGTGCATATATGTATCCTGCCTGTGAGATTATTGTTGGGGAAATGCATCTATTTATTGATTTACTGCCACTGAATATTGATCACTTTGATGTAATATTGGGGATGGATTGGTTACAAAAATATCATGCTACTATAGACTGTGTAACAAAACAAGTAGTTTTCCGTCCACCGGGTTTGCCTGAATTTGTGTTTAATGGGAGTGGAGTAGTACCCCCTCCGTATCTGATTTCTTCTGTGAAAGCTGTTAAACTGATTAGAAAGGGGTGTAAAGGATATCTGTGTTCTGTGCTGACTATGCCTACTAATGATAGTGTTAAAACTGATGTGAATTGTATTCCTATAGTCAGAGAATTCCCAGATGTATTTCCAGATGATTTGCCAGGGGATTTGATTGACAGGGAAATTGAATTTACTGTGGATGTGATTCCGGGTACACAGCCGATATCTAAAGCTCCTTACAGAATGGCCCCAACTGAACTGAAGGAATTGAAAGTGCAATTGCAAGAATTGTTAGACAAGAAGTTCATCAGGCCCAGTACTTCACCGTGGGGTGCACCTGTTTTGTTTGTAAAGAAGAAAGACGGCTCACTGAGACTGTGTATTGATTACCGCGAACTGAACAAGGTAACTATAAAGAATAAATATCCATTACCGCGTATTGATGATTTATTTGATCAGTTACAGGGTGCACAAGTGTTTTCCAAGATTGATCTTAGATCGGGGTATCATCAACTGAAAGTCAAACCGGAAGACATCGATAAAACTGCTTTTAGAACGAGGTATGGCCATTATGAATTTTTAGTTATGCCGTTCGGAGTTACGAATGCCCCTGCTGCATTTATGGACCTCATGAACAGAATTTTTAAACCATACCTTGATGATTTCATTGTGGTATTTATTGATGACATCCTGATTTATTCTAAGACTAGAGAAGAACATGAACACCATCTGAGACTTGCCCTGCAAACCTTAAGAGAACAGAAACTGTATGCTAAATTGTCTAAATGTGAATTTTGGCTTGATCATGTTATGTTTTTGGGGCATGTTGTTAGCAAGGATGGAATTTCTGTTGATCCGCAGAAAATTGAAGTTGTAGTGAACTGGCCTAGACCAACAAATGTGACTGAAGTCCGAAGCTTTTTGGGATTGGCTGGATATTACAGAAGGTTTGTTAAAGACTTCTCCAAAATTGCCTTACCACTGACTCAGTTGACTCAGAAGGGAACACCATTTGACTGGACTGACCAAAGGGAATCGGCATTTCAAGAATTGAAAACCCGACTTGTAACTGCACCGGTTCTGACTCTACCTTCAGGTACGGATGGTTATACTGTATTTAGTGATGCTTCTCATAAGGGTTTGGGGTGTGTTTTAATGCAGAATGGGAGAGTTATTGCTTATGCTTCCCGACAGTTGAGACCACATGAAAAGAACTATCCGACCCATGACTTAGAACTTGCTGCAGTAGTGTTTGCACTGAAAATTTGGCGTCACTATTTGTATGGAGCAACATGTGAAGTGTATACTGACCACAAGAGCCTGAAGTACTTTTTCACTCAAAAAGAACTAAATATGAGACAGCGGAGATGGCTGGAACTGATCAAAGATTATGACTTACAGATTTTGTACCATCCGGGAAAAGCTAACACTGTTGCCGATGCATTGAGCCGAAAGTCAATTACCAACTTAGCTTGTTTGCTCACCGGGCAAAAAGAATTGCTTCATGATCTGGAAAAGTCTGAGATTGAAATTGTTTTGAGAGAACAAGGTGGAACCATAGCTGTCATTACTGCTCAACCAGCATTGATTGAGGAAATTAAAGAAAAACAACAACTGGATGATTTCTTGAAAAAGGTTATTGAAGGAAGAGATTTTAAACCAAGACCGGGGTTCAAATTTGAGAACAATGTATTGAAATTTCAAGAAAGACTGTGTGTGCCAAATGACACGGAATTGAAAAGAAGAGTACTGCAAGAGGGCCACAATTCAAAATTGTCTATCCACCCGGGGAACACGAAAATGTACCAAGATCTGAAACAGAATTTCTGGTGGCCGGGAATGAAGAAGGAAATTGCCGACTTTGTGTCCAAATGTCTTCACTGCCAACAAGTCAAAGCTGAACATCAACGACCATGGCTTATCGCAACCCTTACCCATACCAGAATGGAAATGAGAGCATATCACGATGGATTTCATCGTTGGATTACCTCGCTCCAGAAAAGGTATGGACTCTATTTGGGTTATTGTTGATAGATTGACTAAATCTGCACACTTCCTACCTGTCAAGACAATTTATAATGCGCATAAATTGGTCATATCTATATTGACGAAATTGTGAGATTGCATGGAGTGCTGTATCTATTGTTTCGAGGATTCAAGTTTACATCGAGGTTACGCAGAGCCTACTGACCGCATTGGGTCTTGAATTGAAATTTGGTAGTGCCTATCATCCTCAGACAGATGGACAGTCAGAAAGGACCATCCAGACTTTAGAGGATCTACTGAGAATGTCTGTCCTTGATTTTCAGGGAAACTGGGAAAGTCATCTGCCATTGGCTGAATTCGCCTACAACAACAGCTACCATTCGAGTATCGGTATGGCGCCTTTTGAGGCATTGTATGGCAGAAAATGTAGATCTCCAATTTGCTAGGCAGAAGTTAGAGATGGGCCTTTGCTTGGGCCCGAGATTGTATATGAAACGACTGAAAAGATAAAGCTGATACAACAAAGACTGAAAACTGCACAGAGTAGACAGAAAAGTTATGCGGATGTCAGAAGACGGGATAGAGAGTATGAAATGGGTGATCACATGTTTGTGAAAGTGACACCAATGAAAGGCCAGACTCGTTTTGGAGTCAAAGGCAAGTTAGCGCCAAGATATGTCGGACCGTATCAGGTTATTGAGAAAATCAATCCGGTGGCGTATCAAGTTGCGCACCCTCCTAAAATGGAGCATATGCATAACGTCTTCCACATTTCGATGTTGAGAGACTATCTCCGGGATCCTTTTCATGTGATTGAGCCTACTCGGATAGTGCTTAGTGATGACTACACTTACGAGGAACGGCCTATACAGATTGTAAACAGACGGATCAAGAAACTGAGGAACAAGGAGATCCCACTAGTGAAAGTTGATTGGCAGAACCATGGTGGTGTGTATGCCACTTGGGAAAGGGAAGATGACATGGCTAAAAGATACCCAGAACTGTTTCCACTAAACCCTGTTTTCTTCCAGACTAAAGGTAACTCGAGTTTAGAGGACTAAACTCCTTAAAAAGATGGGAGACTGTAACAACCCTCGTACTGATTATCGATAAACTACTGAATTAGCTACTGGTTATTGCTAAACTGAACTGATAATGACTGATAATTGAATTAACTGAAGTACTGAATGGACTGATGGAAATCGAAACTGGAATTGAATAAGTTTATCTATTGTATTGCATTCTTATCTGTTTGATTACTTGATTATCTGTTTGAATTCATATGTTTAAACTGCAAATTGAAGGCCTTATCGGCGGCCGAACTGAAAACCGTTTAGTGTTTCATGATCAGTAGAATTTATCTGATTTTATGGTATATTTATCCAAAATGTGATTAGGTGTGATTAAACTAGATTAATTTGAGCCAAATAAATAGAGTTGCAATAATTACGAAGCTGCCATTGAGTGGGTATTTGTTTAATCTTATTACTTGAGCCTTTACACTTTGTTATACACTTAGCAAACAAATTCCTCAGCCATTCTATTGAGCTCAACCGACCAAACAAGAGAGTGAGAGAGAGAAGAGGTTGATTTGGTGATTTTGGCTTGGATTTTGGTAGATTTGAAGTGTAGATTGTCAAATTGATCTCCTAGGCTCTCAATTGAAGACTTAGGTATGTATATTAGCCACTCATTGTTGCATTTAAGGTTGATTCTTGCTAGGTTCATGGCAAATTATAGAGCTAGGACATAAATTGGTTCTATAGTGTTGAGCTAGAACTCATTTCATGCATGCATGTGTGTATTGATAGATTTTGAAGTTGAATTCGTGATGGATTGTACATGCATGCTCATGTTTCTAACGAAGTCCATGTTTTCATTTTGTTTTCCAACTATTGAGCTCATTAGAGCAAGATTTGAACCTTGAATTTGGTTAAAAACTCATGCATTGCATGTTTTGAAAATTGTTCTTGAAAATGGGTTTGAATGTTGGATTTAATTGACTCACCTTTGGGGCTTGAATTCATAAATTGGCTTTTGAAACTTGTTATTCATTGTTTTGGGATGTGTTTTCCAGAATTTGGGCCCAAGAGGTCGAGAATTGAGTTGAGAATGCTTGGTTTGAGCTTGGAAGGCAAATCTGGAAATTCCAGATTTGGCTTCTTCGCCGAAGCGATTCTCGCCGAGCGACCAACGCTTTCCTCGAGCCACGCCGAGCGAAGGATTTGTGGCTCGGCGTAAAAATCGAAAGCATCCAAGATTTTTATCGTTTCATCGCATCGGCGAAGGATTGTTCGCTCGAGCAAAGCCTTTGATTTTGCAACCTCGCTCGAGCGAAGGAAGGCTCGCTCGAGCGAGACCCCTGTTTTCAGTAACTTTTGAAAAATGCCTTCCAACTGTATTTTTGCATCCTCATCCCATCCTAGGCATTCTTAGGCCTAGTTAAGGCATCTTAGTGAGGATTTAGACATAGGACCACACCGAGGAAATTTAGGGATTTAATTATCATCCTTCCCGACTGTGAAACTTAGTGTGTGTTCTATTTGTTAACTGTTTAGGGATGGCTCTCGGGGACGCGCTCTAGCTGCCATTAGCCCAATCTCTGTGAGTAACAATTGTGTAAAGATATGTTCAAAATGGTTATCTTTTGAATACTGAACTGAACTGTTTATTGAACTGATATTATTTATTGAATGAATGTATGTCTCGAATCAGACATTGTGGCATCCTTAGCACATCTTATTCTTTATCAAGTCTGAGCTCTGTCGGATCCTTGTGGAACCATCTTGCATCGATTGATATCCATCATTACCGCGGTCTGCATAAGGCTGGTCCTTTTGGACGTCATCACATCAGAGGTTCTCAGCCTGCACGGAGCTAGGAGCGTGGGTTGGTCCCAGCTTTTGTCAAGCCACCTATGTGCCTCATGCGAGGTTCCGAGTTGCCATGCTATGGCTTGGGGTGTTTTGTGTCCCTCATCGCCTCTCCTTCTTGCTTTTGTACTTGTATAGACTGCTGATCGCTTTGTCTTGTTATCGAGGGACTAGGTCCCCGTACTGAATGTTTGTATATGATTGTATAGACTGTATATAGACTATACTGTTCTGAACTATGTGTATGCATGAAAAATGTTTCTGGCATACAGATTTTCACAGCTCAATGGACACTAGTTATTTATCAGATTGGCTCGCCAGCCCTCAGACTCTATTTAATTGTATTATCGTTTCAAGAGCCTTGGTAATCTCGGATTACTAGCCGATTCTGATTGCTAAACCCATAGGGCCGGTTTGGGTCGTGATAAGTGAGGTGACGGAGTCATGAGCCCTCTCTTCTCTTTCTCTCCCTCTCCCTTTCCCTCTTCCTCTGCAACTCAGGTCGAAAATGGGGGAAAAAAAGGAAAAAAAAAAAAAAAAAAGGCTAATGTCCAAAACGACGTCGTTTTGGGCATTAGGGGCATTCGGGGGAAACAAATTCGGGCACCAAATCATTCTTCGATGGATAAAATGTTATTTAAAGTTGCCGCCCTGGTCTGACAGGACTCCATGTTGAGAGATTTATTTTCAATATATTTTAATAATTAATAATGATTCAGAATATTAATTTTAATATTTTAATAAAATACTAATGACATGAAAATAAAATAAAAAAACAAATTAAGACTAAAATGTCACAGTGGGTGAAGTCTATTATCAATTCATTAAAATTGACTATAAAATTCAAGAATTAAAATTCTAAAATAATTTTTTTAATTGAATTTTCAATCCATTAAAACGAATCAAGATCCCCTCCGTGAATTCTCTCCTTCACTTCTTACTTGCAGAGCTATGGGTTTACTTTTGGATTCAATTTTGATGATCTAAACCGTTCACATTTACGATTTATTGAATATATCATATCTGTAAAAAATCAAGTTAATCGGATATCAAAAACTACTTGTTTGGATTATCAAACTAAAAACTATTTTTTAAAAAAATTTAATAAACAGTTTTCCGAACACATACTTTCTGATATCCGATTAACTTGATTTTTTTATGGATATGATATACTCAATAAATCTTAAAACATGAACAGTTCAGATCATTAAAATTGGATCCAAAAATGAGTCCAATAACCTTTCAAGTAAGAAGTGAAGGAACTGACCACGCATTCCGCATGGATCCTCCAAACCTCTAATCACCTACTTTAACTAAAAAATATTTTACTCAAAAACTGATTAAGGCATCATTTGTCAATAGTTATTTTAATTAAAAAAATTAATAAATTATTATAAATTATTGCATCATACACCCTATTTTATATATATACTTCTATAAAAAATCACCAAACTAATCAATATCCAAACAAAATTTAAATATAAATTAAAAACTCAAAAATTATTTAACATAATCACTATGCTATCCTTGTGCATCCACTAAGGCCTCATTTGGAAACAAATTTTTTTAGTAATTTTTTGACTTTTTGACTAAAATATGATATAAAAAAAAAACTAATATGTTTGAGATGAATTTTTGATTTTTTACGAAAACATATGCAAAAAGTAAAGAAAAAATGAAATCTTTAACTTTTGATATAAGTTGTTGGCTTTTTGATTTTTATAGTGACTTTTCAATTTTTAGGCTAAAAAATGATGTTGTCAAACGAGGTCTAATCCAGTATATCTAAACAAACCTTAAGTACTTGTTTGGAATGAAGGGTTGTGTTGGATTTGGGGCAATTTAGTCACAAAAAGACAAAATAGACTTTTTAGTCAAACAAGATAAAATATCACATTTAATTCATAATCATTACATTCTTTTTTTAACAAAAAATTAAAAAAAATTGAAAAAATTTATTCCATAATCATTACATCCACTAAACCAATAGTTCACCAATAATCCAAAATAGATATCTCCATACAAAAGATAAATCTCCAATCAACAGATGTAATTTTCAAAATCTCAACAGAGAAGTGATAATACATATTTAACTCTACTCTCATCATCAACAAGTATATTCATATTATTATTTCGAAAGTTCAACATCCTTCCATTTTTTCTTAGTTCCAAACCAAAGATTTCTAAGATTTCTAACAAAAAATCTATTCCTTTCAAAACACATTTAAATGAGAGATTTTCAAATTTTGACCCCAACTTAATAACATACTCATTTCCACAACATTTCCCAAGAATCCATTTGAAAACCTCTCTTTTATACTCCCTAAATCAAACCCTAAATCAAACCCACAACTCTCAAATTACTATACTTTCAAGGAACACATAACAATGTTAAGAATCATACAAAAATGTTTAAAAAATCCCTATCTCAAGATTAGAAGGAGAAAAGAACAAGACCCAAAGTTTGACGGAGTCGAAAACTAAAACTTTTTCAATTAGAATGTTCACCTCTACGAGCTCTACACTTTTTCCCAAGGAGCTACAACGGCGTGACCAATTTGAGTGTATAGGAGTGTTTTGACAAGAACTAAAGAGAAAGAGAGAGAGTGAAGAAATCTAATAAAGTTATTTTTTAGAGAGAGAGATAGAGATTAAAAAGTAAAAAAAAAAAAAATCTTTTTCTCCTACTGATATATGCACAGACTGCTCGAATGACCATAATACCGCTCGAACGTCAGACACAAAGAACTACTCGAGCGACCAAAATATGGCTCGAGCGCACAATGATCCCTTCCTAGAAGTTTAGACCTACAAAGAGACCGCTCGAGCGTCAGACATGGAATACTACTTGAGCTACCAATCCATGGCTTGAGCGAAGAACACCACACTCCCAAAAGTTCAGACTGCAAATATAGATGCTGGGAGGAACCAAAGACCACTCGAGTGAACTCAATAACAAACAGACAAAAATTCACTTTACCCCCTTATGGTTTGACCCAAGTGTGGATTGTCTCCTGACATTATGAAATAACCACATAACTCCCATGTGATTTATAAACTAAAGCACATTGTTAACTTTTCCGTCCAAGACAATAGGCTATGAAAGCCACACGCCTATGTAAAGAGTGAGTCAACTTTTAAAATGAAAATACCTTTTCAACATCTTCAAATTTACAAAATAATGTCATTCTTCTTCCACTATATTCATTTGGTTTGCTGGTTCTATATATCTCTGTAAATGCATACACACAACCATGAACCTATTATTTTTTGTCTTTCTTCTCCTTTCATTTCTCCTCCTTCTCTTCTCCCTTCTTCTTTCTTTTTATTGAGCTTCAGATTGATGCAAACCCAGATAGATCACATTCCATTTTTGCTAGCCCGCCCAGGCCCCACCCCCCCTACATCTCTCTCTTGCTCCACCATTTCTGAACCTGATTACATCATATCCAGACCAGAACTCCCAATACAGAAAAAGAGAATAAGCAAAGGGTAATGCAAAATAATTTTTTGATGAAAAGAATTGGTTCTGAGTAGGGCCACCAATTTACAAACCCAATTCCATTAATTTTCATATGAGTTGCTTGAGCTATTTGTCAATCATAAAGCATTATAACGCAGCAGATAAAATGTTTAGATCATACCTTTTAGCGAAGAACCTCGTGGGTAAATCACGTGCTTCCTGAATCTGGTTAATCATCCCAGCAATGGGGGTGATATTACAATAGTGAATATCACCCACACAAATCACAGTGCAAATGGCTTGATCGTTGTTTTTTTGGGAGAGAGTCAGAGAAAGAGGAGAGTATGGAAAAAAAAGGTTATGGGTAAAAACCCCATAACGTATCTGATATACGTATCTTCCATTATCAGATGTATATAATCAATAATAACCAATAAATATCTATCCATCTATCCATATCTATTGATATGATAGATATAGATATTCTGAATGGTTATCCAAAAATTCAAACTTACATGGATAAGGTTCAAGAGGTTCAGGCTCAAAAAGCTCAAAGGGCCATGCCACAAGGGCACCCAATTTCTAACATCTCCCACTCGCACATGAGTTGGCATGACATTGCCACATCTCTATCTCAATCTCCCAAAAAATAAACAATCTCATACTAGTCGATGCACCGTGCGATTGCTGAGAACACCTGTATGTGGGAGCTCTATGCTAGAAATTCAAAATAAGCCAGCATAGAGACATCAACCCAAAAAAAAAAAAAAAAAAAAAAACAGAAATAGTGTCTCATATACCCCAGACCCATCTAATTACACTGGTCCAAAAAAACATCTCTAATCCCTCAAAAAGAGCATGTTTGACCCTCTTAATTCTTGCAATATATTCACACTCAATCCGCTTCTCATACAGAGCGATGTGAGTTGCCGGCAGTGAATATATATCAGTGGTGTAATACTAGATGATCTTCCCTTTGCCCTCATGTCATTTAGTTTAGGATTGACCGCTTTACCAGTGATGTCCCTTAAGGCCGAATCATACATGACCGCAGGCAACATACCAAAGTAGCAGAACATCAACCCCTTACCTTATAACATAGTCAAAAGTCACAAAAGGGTACAAAAATGAAAGTCATATCAATAATGACACGTAAGACTCACACGGTGAGGAAATAGGGATCCATTCTCTTACCTCATTGCTCAGTCGCCAAGCACATATAGTATGAATACATGTTACGGTGGAGTAACTCTTCCAAAAGAGTGACGTCATACTCGATACACCGTACAGATATTAGTCTAGTCGCTTTCTAGCGCCTAACCCGAATTCTCTATCTGCTCGCCTTCTAGGCGCCAAATGAGATCTCGCATCTGGCTAATCATAACAGGCACAACATGGAAAGTGGGTACTAACATCCATGTTTGGTCCTTAACACGACCTCATCTTGGTTGTAACCAAGGCGACATGCATAGTGGATAATTTTAAGCCTCTCTTGGCTTCAAATAAAAAGAAACCACTAGTCTCATCCTCGCTCGCTCTCAAGCGCCAAGGGCGATTGCTCGTGTGAGTAAGCCAATCTTGCCTGCTGACATCATCATCTGCTAATCATTATGACACAAACCATAATAGTGTCAACATCCCATCATCTCAAAATAAGTGATCGATTTTTAAAAAAAATTGGCCACAGCTTGCGCAATTCTAGATTCTAAACATAAGCCTTATCTACACCTCTTGCGATAAGTATATATAACGGAATCCACCATGTGCGCCTCACATGAAGTGATTCATGATCATAACCTCTTGCACAATAACCTCTCTAAAGATATTTTGGTGACCAATTTGCGTTCATTCTGGATGCGCCCAACTAGCGCATTGAATTTTACAATGAGCAAATTAATATATTACTAGTAAAGAATTCTATCCACGGTCCAATGAGCAAGGTCAATGTCTAAACAACTCAGTTGACCATTTACCAAAGATAAAACTTATCATGCCGAATACGCCCACATAACGTACTTTAGGCTCCCACAACAAAGAAAAAGATCAAGGAATATAGGTCATCTGTTTCTCCCAAAGACAATCTGAGGATACACTCAATAGCTAAGGCTCTGGCTTTTACCAAGAGGTAAGACAATGGGTTTGCAATTTTGCATCTAGAATCATTCTAGGATATTCCTTATGTAAGTCATCGAAGACAAAATAAGAATTCTCCCAAAACAATCCCTAAGGATCGTACATCCGAGCATATAAATTACATCACCCATGTCCATCATATCTAAAATAGAGGACTGTCCACCCTAGGTGGCGACAACCCTATAAATTCCTGGCTCATAATGACTAAGTAAGGAAAAACTTCTTTTGGACCATTGATCATGCCTCAGTGGTCTTTATCGATCATCGTTGGCCTATCATGGTTGACGAAATCTAAGAACCACTATTTGGATAACCGTTTTAGGCTGTAAAAGATTTATTGGAACTAGCAACCTTTTTGCACTCCTAACTTTTCACCATAAAAGCAGAAGGTAAATGCCTACGGATCTACTTATCCAATTCTTTAACGAGAAAGTTGGGTCACAATGTCCACAAATCAATGTTCCGAACTTATGTCAATCATAGCCTAAGTCAAAATAACCTCACTCACTCCCCAGGAGGAAGTCTTCTCATGGTCTACACTTTCCTCAATGGTGCGACTTTTCAGTATCTAGCGAGCCCTATGCCTCAACAATGACTATCCAAATTACGCATAACTTTAAACAGTTTCGCGTCATAATGGAAAGTCAACCAAATTATAGAAATGGTTAATCCTCAAAGACTTTGTCTTAAACTGCGCAACATTAATCCACTTTCTAAACACAGGGGACTAGAGCCTTTGGCATTATCCTAGGCTCTTTATCATCTTGCGGAGCAATCATGAATGTTCCCTCCTCAATCACCCAGTGATGACGTGGAAAATTTTCACATTTGCTACCACGCAACTAAGAATGTAGAGAATTCTTCTCTAATGGAGTAATCCATTAGTAGACACATCGCTCCCACTGTCCCTAGGATATTGAAAATTTCTTTCCATTCTCAACTAGGCTACATAAAACGCTATGCTTAGAATTCTCTATCTTATAGAGTTCCAAAACTCTATTCACGTCACCTTTACTAAGAAAACTTTATATGACTTAGTTACACTACCACAAAGCTGCTTACCTATATGCACATGAACCGGAGGGTTTACATGACCGCATAAAATAATGCGCCACACAACCCTATGTGTTTACAAGACAGCATACAATAATGCGCTATAGAACCTTAGGTCTTAACTTCGCAATCTTATGAGAAGTAAAATAAAGATAAGCTGCTTAACGGTTACAGATCGCCCATAAATGGCTCTCTGCTAACCCATTACTCAAATTGAGTGTAAAATATGATATGGAGGGAACTTAGTTAGGGATATAGGCAACAAACTAGTGCAATTCCCAATTGGGAAACATTTTGTGCCATTATCCACCTAACATTAACAATATTTAATTCCTTATCTCTACTACACCATTGTGTTGTTGAGTATTAGGAATAATCAATTTTCTAAGCATCCATTTCTCTTCACAGAGTTTTCTAAAATAACTCAAATAGATACTCGCCACCTTGATCAAAACTAAAAGCACAAAAAGTTGTTATCTAATTGATCTCAACCTCATATGTGCAATGTCAAAAAATCATCTCAAAACTTTTGACTTATGGGAGATCAAATACTCTTAACTCAGATGCGTATCGTAATCTATAAATGTATCGAGATTGAGGCCTAGCTATCATACCCTTACACATATCTAGTTACAAAAAACATAGTGGACTAAATGCGCCAAAACAAATGACCTTCTATGGCTTTCTTACTTACTTGTGCGCACCCATTGCGAACAAAGTTACACATTCACATGAGAGCAGGATGTCATAAGCGAGTAGGCCCTAGAAGGCCTACTCAAACCATTGTGTCATCATCTCATTAATGTGATTAAGTATAATAAGCCACTGGTTCATGACTAATTGTCATAAACTAATTCCAATCATCTTAATGTGTGAGTTCCCGAAGACAATTTTTAAAGGTTTAGGCCCAACTAGGTAATGAATCACGACTAATTCATATTCACTAGATCATAAAAAGATGTCATGGAGATATCAAGTGCGCCTAAGTCGCAAATTTAGCTAGTAAGTGCTAATCTCCTACACCTTCAAGTTAATTTTAGTCTCCATACCCTTTAATGCATCTAGTTGAAAGATGACGATACTCTTCTTGCCATCTCTGTTTCTCGCTTCATAGTTACTTGTAATTAATTCTACTATCCACAAGAAGGAGAGAATAAGCTATCAAACTATGACAGCTCCTAAAGTAACTTAAGCGCGAATTAGGCTAAAGAGTCTAATTCAACACAATGCTCTCACAAACGATGCGTCAAATTCTTAGAGTTATAACAACCTTGTCGGCCTTGACCTTTTCATTATTATGTGTAGACACCCCATTTTTGACGGTCCTCAAGACTTGGACGTCACCGTTTGAACACTCGGTGATTATCCATGTTTGTGTTCGTCTCGAGTTCCCGGAGGCCTTGGCAGCGCGCCTCGCCTCAGGACCTCTTGACTCGACTGTTTCGTGTTCGGTTTTGGCACCAAACACCTGTGTTTTTGCCTTGAAGGGCAAAGAATGGCTTTTTGGTCATCCTCACACCTCATCGGCCCTCCCCTATCATCACCGGCTACACATGTTTACCACCGGCCATTGTTTCTTAAAAATAATGGCCGGTCGGCATTATGTTTAGCCGACCGGCACTTTATTGTGCCGATGACCTATTTGGTTGGCCGAGACCTCTTCTTGAGGGGAGTTTGAACCTTTTGAACCCCCTGTTTTAGCTTCTTGAGGAAGCTTGACCCTTTTGAACCCTTGGTTCTAGCTTCTTGAGGAAGCTTGAACCTTTTGAACTCTTGGTTTAGCTTCTCCAAGAAGCTTGAACCTTTTGAACCCTTGTTTTTAGCTTCTTAAGGAAGCTTGAATCTTTTGAACCCTTGGTCTTTGGCTTCTTGAGGAAGCTTGAACCTTTTGAACCCTTGGTTTAGCTTCTCCAAGAAGCTTGAACCTTTTGCACCTTGGTTTAGCTTCTCCTAGAAGCTTGAACCTTTTGCACCTTTGCCTAGCTTCTCCAAGAAGCTTGAACCCTTCTAAGCTTCCAAGAGAAGCTTGCACCTCTTGAACCTTTTGCCTAGCTTCTCCAAGAAGCTTGGCTCTTTTGTCTAGCTTCTCCAAGAAGCTTGGCCTTCTTGGCCCTTTTGCTCCAAGCTTCTAAGAGAAGCTTGACTCCCTTGAACCCTTGTCAAGCTTCTAAGAGAAGCTTGACCCTTTTTGCTTAGCTTTCCTTGGAAGCTTGCCTCCTTTGACCCTTTTTTTTTTGTGTTAGCTTCTCTAAGAAGCTTAGCACCTTGTCTTGCTCTATATATAGAGAGCCTCTCCACCATTTTCAAGGGTTAGAAAAATCTGATATATATCAATATATATCACTCCCTCTCTATATCTCCCTCTCTCTCTACATTTGTGTAGGTTAGAAGGTTCAAAAGGGTCTAGTTCTTGGCCCCTTTGCACACCACCTCTCAACCACACCTCTCCATCATCCATCTAAGCTTCTTGGAGGCCATTTTCAAAGGCTAAGGAACTAGTTTTTGGGACCAAAGGCTGCTGTCCACGTTGGTCTACAAGGATGAGCATCTAACCCTCTTTTATTCCCCGTTTTTGCACCAGATTTTAGCCCATCTTTCTTGCGGTTTTGAGCTTTGTGTATAACATAAAAAAGTTCTGTTTTTTTGTGTTTAAGATACTTCATTAAGGACACTTTTGTGTTTGGGGTCGTTTACCCCCTCTTAGGCCTTGTTTGGCCTCTTATTTGTGCATTTTTTGTAAGCTTTGGGACCACCTTGTATTGGCCCTCCCACCACTGAAATCTTGAGGGATTTCAGTGGTGGGGGTGGTGTTTTGAGGTCCTAACAAAGAGAGGGCCATCCCCCTCTCCTTGTTGTCTTGTTTGCTTGTATTTTTGGCCTTACAAAGGAGCCTATATTTGCACACCTCTTGAGATCAGATCAGGCATTTTTTCAGTGGGTTTTAGGACCCCTATAGGCCATTTCTAGAGCTCGTTTGGCCTTTTTGAATGTCCATCATGTATGTGCTTAATAACCTCTTGTATAGCCCTCTAAAGGAGCTCATCATTTTTGCATGTGTTGGCTTCATTTCAGTGGTTATTTGAGCATGTTTTGGCATGGTTTATTCACTGATTTTTGATGGTTTGGTCAGATTCCATGTGCATCATACACTTGCCATGTACACCATATTAGCTAGTCAAATTCGCATGCTAATTTAGTCCATCTTGTTAGCACTTTTTGGCCATGCTTAGAACTAGAAAAGTCCATGTTTTGGGACTGCCAAGATTCTATCTTCATGCTTCATAGTCCAATAATGCATGCTTTGTATAGCTATAAGTCATTCCATGTGCCTAGTTTTGCATTTCGGGGTTCATCTCATGCATCGGGTGCCATATCTCCATGTTTCGGGGCTGTTTAGCATCATATTTTGGTACTGAAATTCACATGCTTATATGCCATCTTGTATCCCTTGCCATGCTTTGGTAGAGTTGCATTTTTGTGCCTTAAGCTTGGTTAATGCATTGTGCAGGCATTCCATGTATTTTGTTGCCTCACTTGCATCATTATGGCCACTGTTTTGGACCTAGTAGAGAGCTGTCCAAGTTAGTGTAAGACCATCCTTTGCATGTTGATGCATGCTTACCTTGTGTGTTGTTGCATACTTGTGTGTTGTTGTATGTTTAGGTTGCTTAACATGATGCATGCCTTGCATACTTGTATGCTTGTTACTCCCATTGTTATTCCATATCTTGCATGCTTGCTTGCTTAGGTTGTGTGCCTAACATGCATTGTGCATTACTTGCTTGCATGCCCATGTTGCATACTTAGTTAACATGCCTAGGTTGCATTGCATGAGCATACATACCTTGTCTCTTGAATTGAGTATGATAGAGGTTGGGTTTCACTTGTTTGTTTGATGTGCATCTCATTTGAAATCAAAATGCATACTTGGTTTCTTGGGCCATCACGCATTGAAATGCGCGATTGGTGGTCCGAGAATCGATAACCATGTCCCTTTGAGTCACAAACATGATAAGGGATGTGTTGGTGCACACATGTGCTTGAAATTCTATGGCATGCACTACCTGTCCTCTGTTGCTGTCAAAACTGTCTTCTGCAGGAAGTTTTTGCCGACCGGCAACATTTAGTGCCGACCGGCCATTGATGAATGGCCGATAGCTTTATCCGCAGCCGGTGGACTTTTACCAGGGCCGGTGGCCATTTTCCTCAGCCGATGGTACTTTACAGTATACAAGGAACATGTCCCAAGACTTTGGCAGTCTTTGGAGAGGCAGGGCAGTGTAAACAGAGGCAGTAGTGGCATGATACGGGTTTTCCGGGCGAGACGGACTCGAGCATACATCATCACACGCATTCCAAGGCGGGGCTGTGGCCATCTGATCTTTGCATTTAATTTAATCAGATTAGAAGTTTTGTAATAAGTAATTTAGTATTATTTATTTGGACTGTATATTCTTTTGGTCCCTTCGGGTGAGGGCATATTTGTAATAAGTGTGCGTGAGTGTGTGTATGTCTTCCAATCCCACGTCTTTCTTCCCTTTTATTTACCTGCTTATGATGGTAGATTAGGGCATATTTGAATTAGCATACCTTATGCAATGCATGCGTGCATCCATACATTTGTCTTACATGCACCGGGCTCGGCGCATCACGCTAACTGCATTGTATTTCAAATTCCAAATTGAATACTTGTTACTTGTAGCATTTCACCTGCCACGCTTAAGATAGCCGAGCCTGTCTAGATTACACCCTTGCTTGTGTTGCATTAGCCACTTAACATGAACTAGGATCATGCATATGATTACTAACTAGTTTCTATTTTGGCTTGGAGTACTAGGTGAGTTTTACGCTTTAGCATACCACATGTGTGTGAGTGTTGCCATGATTGCATGATTGCCATGAGGCTAGCTGCTTATGTGATATAACTACTTGAATGCCTGTGGATGGAGGTCGACTTGCTTAAATTGGGATAATGCATTAAAACTGTGAGTTTTAAGCCCACCAGATAGTGGCAAAACCATCTTTTCTAAAGCCCACTTAAGGGTGGCAAAATCTGCATTTCAGCCTACTTACGAGCAGCAAACAATTTTCAAAACAAACATGAAATGTTTTGTTCCAATTTGGGCGATTCGGTCTATACTTGTTTACTGTGCGCATAACATAGTGATTCTAGGCTAATAACCAGAACAAGAACACATAACGTTTTAAAAAACGGATATCACGGTTAGTAGAGGCCGGTCTTCGGACCGGGCGAAAGGGGGTGCTCATTGCTGACCTTCCCCGATCGTACCCAAGCTCCCGAGCCAAGACAACTTTGGTAATGACGGACACGTGGCCTTCGACACCGAGTCAGGGTTTCCTAAATTTCCCATTTTAAAAAATATTTAGGTGGCGACTCTGTATCTGGCAAAGCAGTCCATGCTTGGCACTTCTTTTCAAAATCTATTTTTCTCAAAACGATTTGCCAGAGTTGGACTCTTTGGTTCAGATTTAGAACCGCAACAAACAAAAAAGGGGAGTCCGAACTGTAGCCGAGGTCCCTCGCGGGGACGTCTAAACTATGCTACAACATTTGCGCTTAGTGGTAAACATTATTCAAAAACGTTAGCCTAGCAAAGGAATCATACAAAGAAGCCCCTCCTCATGTCTCACACTCAAGTGTGGAAACAGTAAGTGTCCAGACTTAGACAAGTTGGCAATGCTAATAGATTTTGCAGCCACTAAGTGCTAATCTTTTCACTTAGTGTTAATAGATTTTGCAGCTTCTAAGTGCTAATCTTTTCATATAGTGTTAATAGATTTGGCAGCTTCTAAGCGCTAATCTTTTAACTTCATGTGATATTTCAACGCACACTATTATAGTGCATGAAATTTTACTCTATCCACTCTCAATAATTGGGTAGAGAGCAAAACACTGCTCATACTGGCTACTCGTCTTACACTTAATGACTAATTTATTTAAGCTCGCATTTCTTGGATGACGTGACTCTTGAATGTTACTTTATTCAATGATGTAACATTATTTACAAGTCAAATTTACAAAGTCAATCCGCGCAGCTCAATAGTCAAGATCATATACAGATCTATTGAGGGCGTACTAATTTCATAACCTCAAAACTCGCCAACCAAAACTACATAGCGTGCCGCTAACCATAGCGCACACATTAGTTTTTATTATGCCAAACAAGGCAACAAAAACACGGCGACTTTGAGTCATGTTTCCTTACTTTGGCTCAATTAAGGTTTGACCTAAAGTCTCCAAGACTTTTGCTCATCTAAAGAATGGGATTACATTGTTCACATTTGAACATCTCTACTAAGTCTAGGTCAACCAAATTAACTTCCATAAGCTAAATCAATTTAGTGAGAAATTCGCATTGGGATTAATTTGATTAGCATAATATAATTTTGCCGCAAAAATCTAAATTAAATAGTGACAATATTACACAAGTCGCAAGATCGAAAATCCGCTATGCTCGTAATCATCTCTTGCGCCACAGGTGACAATTATCCAAAATTTAATTTAATTTATGCGCAAAATATTAGTTTTCGGGAGTTAATCTACAAAGATTTCTCTCAACCGAATAACCTCCCACTGATTATGGCATGTCTAAAAAAAAAACATGATAAAATATTCTAATTCCATACAATAGCATCATAATGTAGATTCACAATCAATACATGCTATGTTACATTTAATAAAGGAATTAAAATAAAAAACAATTAATCATGCTATTCTAATTACAACATATTATGAACTCTAGGCAAATAAATAACAATATGTTGTATTAATATTCAAATTATGCCATAATAGAAACTATATCACTTCTGAGATTTTCTGAAATTTTCTGGTATTTTTTGGAATTTTAAATAACTAATAAACACACATAAAATAAGAAATAAAAAAAATCCAAAAACTGATATACTAAAACAATATTCAAATTATGCCATAATTAAAATGTATATCATTCTGAAATTTTCTGAAATATTTCTGAAATTTTTTGGAATTTTAAATAACTAATAAACACACATAAAATTAGAAATAAAAAATCCAGAAACTGATAAACTGAAAAAATTATACCAGTAAATAGTAAAACATTTCAGAAGTCCACAATAAAAATTTTAACCCCAGAAAATTATTTATGCAATACCATAATCATTTTAAAGCATAAAAAATGAATTATTAACACAGAAAAATATTTTTTATTTTTGTAAAATTTTCAAAATTTTACAGAATATAGAAAAATTAATTCTGAGTCTAACAATATAAACCACACATAAAAAAAATATGTAATGAATTAATTATGACCATTTAACGCGATTCAGAATTTTAAAAAAACAAACAGAGCCTTACAGCCAAGCCAACTGGCGAAACGGCTCAGCTCGCGGCTCAACATGGCTCAACGCACGGCTCAGAACGCGGCTCGGCACGTGGCACGCATGTGTGGCGCGGAGGGCCCGCGCGTGTGAAGGGTGCGGACAGCGCGCGTGTGGAGCGCCTAAGAATGCGTGACGGCGCGTGACAGCGCGTGGAGGTCGCTGCCAGCGTCAGATGGCGCATGTAGCCCACGCACCGCCTTCCACGGTGTTTTCTGGTCCGATTTCGGTACTTTTGGAATTCATTTTTCAAAATAAAATCATTTATGGTCTTAAAAATGACATTAATGATCATAAAAAATGAAATATTTTGGATCTCTTCCTCTTTTATAAATATACACATGATAAAAGAAAGCACGAAAAAATCCATACATGGCTCTGATACCAATGTCAATCATAAAGTATTATAACGCAGCGGATAAAATGTTTAGATCATACCTTTTATTGAAGAACCTCGTGGGTAAATCACGTGCTTCATGAATCTGGTTAATTATCCCAACAATGGGGTAATATTACAATAGTGAATATCACCTACACAAATCACAGTGCAAATGGCTTGATCGTTGTTTTTTTGGGAGAGAGTCAGAGAGAGAGGAGAGTATCGGAAAAAAAGGTTATGGGTAAAAACCCCATAACGTATCTGATATACGTATCTCCCATTATCAGATGTATATAATCAATAATAACCAATAAATATCTATCCATCTATTCATATCTATTGATATGATAGATATAGATGTCCTGAATGGTTATCTAAATAAGTTTGAATTAAAATTCAAACTTACATGGATAAGGTTCAAGAGGTTCAGGCTCAAAAAGCTCAAAGGGCCATGCCACATGGGCGTCCAATTTCTAACATTTAATAGTCATGAAGTAAAATGATCACTGTGAAATGAATTGGTTCTAAGTCAGACCCATTTTCAGTTTGATTCTCATCAACTATTAGATGGCTTACAATGAATGAATGGAGAAATTGAGTATTTGAATTTTGAATTGATTTGTTGAATTTTATATATATATATATTGGAAACCTAAATTTTACTATTTCACAAGAAAACATCAAAACAAAAACAAGCAAGGGCCACACCCCAGCACCTCAAAACAAAACAACAAAACAAAATCAAAAAAACAAACAATCAAACCGAAAAAGAAACAATAGAACCAGCAACAAAAAAAGAAAAGAAAAATAAAAAAACAGGGGACAAAAAAATATCTGTACATTTATAGAGATATGTATGTGTGTATGCATTTATTGTTATTGAATAATGAGAACAGGTGACTGTTTTCGGTGGGGAGTCGTGTGCTATTTGGATTGCTTGCTTGGAAGGAAGAAGAAGAAAAAATGTGTGTATATATATATATTTATGTGTAGGTTTAATTTAAGAGGGAAGAGAAGAAGAAGATAAGGGCAGAAATGTTAATTTACATATTCTGTTAACAAAAGTTATTGTGTTTTATAGTTCACAAACTACATAGAGATTATATGATTATTTCTTAATGTCAGAGAAACAATTTGCACATGAATCAAACCAAGTAAACTGAAATTTACCCATTATTTTATCAAATTTTTTTTGGGTGAATACATTATTTTATCAACTTGTGCTACACGCACATTTGCCTTTCATATGAGTATTGTGGGGATGTATTTTCTGAGTACCAACACGTGGCCGAGGTGACACCGAAGTGTCAGCCGAGGTTCCACGTGACTTGACAGTTACGCCGAGGTGATCTCGGGGTTGCCGAGGTTATCTCCGAAGATATCGGAATCCGAGAAGATCGGATAAGGGACAGGAGTCCTAGAAAGAAGAAAGACTACAAGATGGATAAAGGTAAAACTCTTAGGGAGTTTATCCTTATCTCTTGAAGAGTCCAAAGTGGATCCGGAATTGGAGTCCATAGAAGTGAGACTTCTAGTGGGACTGGGATAGAGAAAGTTAAGCTATAAAAGAAGGGCACCCCCGGCGGGTCTAAGGTACGCAATTTGTAGTCTTGAGCAGTGATTTTAGCACTTGTTATCTTTGAGAGATACTGACTTGATCGTCGGAGTGCCCCCGGGTGGAAGAACCACCGCCGGAGTCTTTTCTTCTCGCGCAGTTCTGAGTCGTCTACTCTGCCTGTGTTCTACAGCTAGATTACTAAGGAGGGCAGTGTGATCGGAATATCACTCACACAATTTGGCGCCGTCTGTGGGAAAGAAAGAAGAGTAGATGGCCAGTAACATGCAGAAGGAAAAGATTGGGGACGACGCTCCGGCTGGGAGTGGAAGACACTCTCACCGACCCTTCAGGGAAGTCGGCCGAGAAGAGCCGAGAAGAGAAGAGTCCCGAAGGACATATCGCGAGAAGGAAGCAGACCCCAAAGAACATCGGCATGTTCCAGGGCGGGTATTGTGTTTCGATCGTCTGCGGGAAGGATCGAAAAGGGCCACCATGAGGCCGAGTAAGCCGAAAATTTGAAGTCCAATGACAAATGGCTGCAGGAAGAAGTAAAGAGGACTTGAGATTACCTCAAGAGAAAGCAGAGAATCTGGAGAAGTGACCTCCGGTTAAGCCGAGGACTCCATTCTCGACGAATTGGACAGATTCGTCAAATGCGAAAAAGATTCAAGATATCTGAGGTTCCAGATATATGAGGGTAAGTCAGACCCTAACTTCCATGTTGGATTATTTTTTAATTCGAGGGCATTATCTGATGGGAACGAGCCGCTCTGCAAAGTGTTCCCTTCATCCTTCGGGAGATTGCATCAGTTGGTTCCACAAGTTACCGAAGAAGCGGCGTGAAGAAATTTGGGAAGGCTCGCCGAGATGTTTGTGGCGTGTTCATAACAAACAAACTGCAGCCATTGAGGGTGGATGCATTGATGGCTCTGAAGATCGGCAAAGATGAGAGCCTCAGAGCCTATGCAAAGCGGTACTACGAGGTGTTCAATCGAATACCTGAATGCAACCAGGAGGTGGCGGTTATCTCTTTCAAGAACGGCCTGAAGGATGACTGTCCACTGCGGAAGTCTTTGGCAAAAACCCTGCCAAAGAGTATGGAAGAGCTCATGGCAAGAATCGAGAAGTATGCCAGAGCCGAGGAAGATACGTCGGGGAATAAGGAGACGAAGCCAGAAAAGGGCAACGGCTCGCCGAAGCGAGGCCGAGGTAACAATGGACAGAACAAACAGGAGACAGAGTTGAGGGCTAAGCAAGCAGTGACGACGGTGTTCCGAATTCCGGTCCAAAAAGTCCTTGATCAAATTCGAAATCAGCCCTACTTCAGGGCGCCGGCAAGAGCACCAGGAGAATTTATGGGGAGAAACCTTGGTAGGCGTTGTGCCTACCACAATGAGCAGGGGCACCCAACTCAGGGTTGCAGAGCCCTTAAAGCCCACTTAGAAGATTTGGTGAGGCAAGGCCATCTGAGAGACCTTGTGGATGAGGCCAAAACAAGGGAAGAACAGGCACGATTGCCTCAAGCGCCAGCAGCCCCTCCACTCCCAGCACAGCAACCAGAGGTAGGTGGACCTCGGGTGGTTAATGTGATCCACTCAAAGGTGAATGAAAACGACATACGGGGGGAGACACAAAGGGTAAAACACCTGCAGCACGTCAATCAGGTCGGAATGAAAAGACCTCGGCTTGAAGATTGCCAAGGACCGATGATAACCTTCACAGAAGCCGACCTTGATATGGTTCAGCACCCGCACAATGATGCCCTGGTAGTATCCCTCCAGGTTGGGGAGTGCCAGGTGAAACGCATCCTGGTTGATCAAGGCAGCTCCTGCGACATCATGTATGTCAGATGCTACAAGGAGTTAGGCCTTCACCCTGATGACATGGAGCAGTCAAATGGCCCGATGGTCGGCTTCAATGGAACGCCGACATGGCCTTTAGGCGCAATAAGCTTGGAGGTACAGGCTGGTACGAAGAAGATCAAGACAGAATTCATTGTGATTGACACGCCCTTGCCTTACAACATCATCTTGGGGAGGCCGTGGTTGCATGCAATGGGGGCAGTTCCCTCAACATTGCATCAACTGCTACGGTTTCCAACAGAACATGGGATTGAGGAAGTCAGAGGTGATCAGTTGCAGGCGAAAAACTGCTCCACGGTAGCAATGAAGTTAACCTGCAGCATTCGGAAACCAGAAAACTCAGAAGTCGAAGAAGAGGACATGAAGGTCCTAGATGATGTCGGCAAGGAGCCGACCGAGAAAAGTGAAGAAGCATTGAAGAAAATCTTCGTGCAAGAGGGCGATGAGGAACGTTTCTTTCTTCTTGGCACAGGATTAGCCGAAGAAGAATAAAGGGAGTTGGAAGCCTTCCTAAGGAAAAATATTGAGGTGTTCGCCTGGACACCATATGAAATGCCTGGCATTGACCCCGAGGTCACATGTCACAGACTAACGCGTTAATGTCGGCCAAACCTGTGATACAACGAGCCAGAAGACCGACGTTGATGCACGTCGAAGCAGTGGAAGAAGAAGTAGCCAGACTTCTAGAGGCCAGGGCCATCCGAGAAGCCAATTATCCGACATGGTTATCAAATACCGTGATAGTAAAGAAGAAGAATGGCAAGTGGAGGGTCTGCGTAGACTTCACAAATTTGAACAAAGCTTGTCCCAAAGACAGCTTCTCTCTGCCAAAGATCGACCAATTGGTGGACGCCACATCTGGACATAGAAGGATGAGCTTCTTGGATGCATATAGGGGGTATCACCAGATAGCCATGTACCCCCCAGATGAAGAGAAGACAGCGTTCATCACCCCGAAAGGTTTGTATTGTTACAGAGTCATGCCTTTTGGGTTGAAGAACGCAGGAGCAACTTACCAAAGGCTGGTGACCAAGATGTTCAAACACTTGATTGGCCGAACTGTAGAAGTCTACATTGATTATATGATCGTGAAGACCAAGGAACCAAAGGATCATCTTGCTGACCTAGAAGAGGTCTTTGACATACTCAAAACATATCGGCTCCGACTAAACGCATCGAAATGCGCGTTTGGAGTCGGATCCGGTAAGTTCTTGGGATACCTGGTGACTAGAAGGGGCATTGAAGCCAGCCCAGATCAGATCAAGGCCATTTTGGAATTACAGAGTCCGACATCGGCTAAACAGGTTCAAATGCTTACTGGAAGGGCCGCAGCCCTAAACAGGTTCATAAGCCGAAGTTCGGACAAATGTAAACCTTTTTTCAATCTGGTGAAAAAGGCCACGGATTTTCTATGGACAGAAGAATGTGAGGCCGCTTTGGCCGACCTGAAGAAATATCTTACCTCGGCTCCAGTCCTCTCAACACCTCAACCTGGGGAGGAACTGTTTTTATACTTAGCAGTTTCAGAGCACGCAGTAAGTGCTGTGATAATCCGAGAAGAAAAGGGAGAGCAGAAGGCAGTGTACTATGTAAGTAAAACCTTGGCCGATGCAGAAATAAGGTATTTACCACTGGAGAAATTAATGCTGGCCTTGGTAATGGCCTCAAAGAAGCTAAACCATTATTTTCAGGCTCACAAGATAGTGGTTCTGACAGAGCACCCACTAAAATCCTTGTTGCAACAAGGAGACTTGACTGGACGAATCGCAAGATGGGCTGTAGTTTTGGGCCAATATGACCTGGAGTTCAGACCAAGAACAGCAATTAAGGGCCAAGTTCTGGCCGACTTTGTGGCCGAATTCTCACCAGAATACATCGAACATCGGGCTCCGTTGAGCCGAGATGAACGATGTCCAAACAAGGAAGGAGAAGCCCAGCCAAAGCCTAAGGAACCAAGGAAGGAAAAACTCAGACCCTGCAGCATTTACATCGGCAACTCCTTTCAACTTTTTGTTGATGGGAGCTCAAACCGACAGGGGGCAGGAGCAGGAGTAGTGTTAATTTCCCCCGATGGGGAGATATTGGAGCAGTCTATTCGACTGGGGTTCAAAGCCTCGAACAATGAGGCGGAATATGAAGCATTGATTCTTTGGTGAAGTTGGCGATGGCAGAGGCGTATGAGGTAATAGTTTTTGTGACTCACAACTTATAGTGAATCAAACTACGGAGAGTTTCTTTGCCGAGATGAAAGGATGTCGAGATCATAAAAGAAGTCATCAGGCTCGCAGACATGTTTCAAAACTGCCGACTTCTTCAGGTTAGCCGAGAAAATAACAACCACGCCGACGCGTTGGCCAATCTAGCAAGCTCAATGCAAACCGGAAAGACAAGGACAATAATGATCGATTACCTATCAGGCCCGAGCATAGAGTCACCACACACAATGCAAGAAGCATTATGTGTGGACATGGGACCAAGCTGGATGGATGCAATTGTTGCATTCTTGAAGGAGGGAAAACTGCTAGAAGATCGAAAGGAAGCACACAAGGTCAGACTGAAGTCAGCAAGATTCAGCCTGACAGCAGAAGGACATCTCTACAGAAGATCCTTCACTGGACCTCTTTTAAGGTGTGTACACCCTCTTCAGGTCGAAGACTTTTTGTATGAAATTCATGAAGGAGTTTGTGGAAGCCACGCAGGGGGCAGATCGTTAGCTCATAGGGCCATTACCCAGGGGTATTGGTGGCCCTATATGCAAAAAGATGCAGAAGCCTATGTGAAGAAGTGTGAACAATGCCAGAGGTTTGCACCATTGATACATCAGCCAGCTGCTGACCTGAACCCTGTTTCCAGCCCTTGGCCATTTGCCCAATGGGGCATGGATCTCGTTGGACAATTGCCCCAAGCAACTGGAAGTACTCATCTAGCAAATGCAGACTACTTCACAAAATGGATAGAAGCAGAGCCCCTTGCCAAAATCCGAGATGTGGATGTGAAGAACTTCATCTGGAAAAACATCATCACCAGATTTGGGATTCCAAGAGCAATCGTTGCCGACAACGGAACACAGTTTGACAGCAAACTCATCAAGAATTTTTGCGCAAAGTTCAAGATAAAGAATTATTTTTCAACACCAAGCTTTCCCCAAAGTAATGGGCAAGCCGAAGCATCAAACAAAGTCATTCTAGATGGAATAAAGAAGAGGTCAGAGGCGAGAAAAGGAAAGTGGGTAGACGAATTGCCCAACGTGCTCTGGGCATATCGCACTACGCCGAGAAGATCAACAGGGGAATCCCCCTTTGCCATGGCTTATGGCACAGAAGCAGTCATTCCATTGGAGATCGGCATCCCAGGGATCAGAACACAGGGAGTTGAGAACGGGTCTAATGATGTGCTCTTAGCCCGAGATCTGGACCTACTGGAAGAAAGAAGAGAAAAGCAATCCGACTGCGAGATACCGACAACAGCTTGCCAAAGCTTACAACAAGAAGGTCAATCCAAGGGATTTTCAAGTCAACGACCTAGTCTTGAGGAAAGTCGTCGGCAATAAGAAGGATCCCAGAGAGGGCAAGCTCGGCCCAAACTGGGAAGGCCCCTACAGAATCACTTCGGTGTTAGGAAATAGGGCATATCGGCTCGAAGATAATGAGGGCAAAGCATTGCCTAGACCATGGAATACTTGTAATTTAAAGTTTTTCTATCATTAGATATTCTTTGATTTTTTTGCCGATATGATCAATAAAATCTCAGCAGAATTTTTCCGAACTTAAACAACTTTGCATGATGATTGTTTTTTGAATAATGAGAACCCAAGAGGAACTTATGTTCACATTGGGGGCAGAGAGAAGATATTAGTAATGCTTAGCCGAAGTTAAGCCGAGATAAATTCCTTATCTTTACTTGTTGAAATTTGTAGCAATTTACAAGTTAAAGTTAAGCTGAGATAAATTCCTTATCTTTACTTGTTGAAATTTATAGCAATTTACAAGTCAAAGTTAAGCTGAGATAAATTCCTTATCTTTACTTGTTGAAATTTGTAGCAATTTACAAGTCAAAGTTAAGCTGAGATAAATTCATTATCTTTACTTGTTGAAATTTGTAGCAATTTACAAGTCAAAGTTAAGCTGAGATAAATTCCTTATCTTTACTTGTTGAAATTTGTAGCAATTTACAAGTTAAAGTTAAGCCGAGATAAATTCCTTATCTTCACTTGTTGAAATTTGTAGCAATTTACAAGTCAAAGTTAAGCTGAGATAAATTCTTTATCTTCACTTGTTGAAATTTGTAGCAATTTACAAGTCAAAGTTAAGCTGAGATAAATTCCTTATCTTTACTTGTTGAAATTTGTAGCAATTTACAAGTCAAAGTTAAGCTGAAATGAATTCCTTATCTTTACTTGTTGAAATTTGTAGCAATTTACAAGTTAAAGTTAAGCTGAGATGAATTCCTTATCTTTACTTGTTGAAATTTGTAGCAATTTACAAGTTAAAGTTAAGCCGATATAATTGTTTATCTTCACTTGTTGAAATTTGTAGCAATTTACAAGATGAAGATTAATTGAGTTTATATGCTTTATACTTGTTGAAGTTTATGGCAGGTTCACAGGTGAAGTCCTAGCCGAGGTAAATCTTCAGGTAAACATACCCGAGTTATGTAACCCCGAGGAGATTATGCAAAGGAAGAATTATGCAAAATATCCTAAGTATGAAGCCATACAGAAGCAATGAAGAATTAAAGACTGAGGCAACCAGAGAAAAGCAGTTGCATTTATAAATAAAGAAGGCATAGTAGCCTAGCAAAAATCAATTGTTCACAAGTTTCAGAGAAAGACACATCGGCCACAAAAGACAGCTTACATTGTTTAAAAAACAAAACAAAGTACAAAAAAACATCAGGGCTGTCCTTCTTCAACTTGAACAGATGATTGGGATGGAGCCTCGGAGGGCTCTGGAAGAACCACCTCGGCATCCTTTTGCTCCGCAACCTCTGCATCTTTTTCTGCCGCGACCTCGGTGTTTTTTACGACCTCGGCCTCCTTATCAGCCGCGATCTCGGCGTCTATTTCAGCCAAGGTCTTCTCCACGCTTTGCTCAGCCATCAGAAGGTCAGATGAAAGGTGGGTGGGGCCAGCTTCCTTGGGCACCTTCTCAACCTCCCCACCCTCCTCTTGGGTTAAATCCATTACTTGATCGCCCTGAGGAGGTGACTTGGTTTCAATGGCTTCCTTGGATTTCCTGACCAATGGTTCATCTTCATCTTCACCTTCATCTTCAACCTCGGCTTCAGAATCAGCTTCTTCTTCAACTTGGCTTGGAGGTGGAGGAAGAGCAAAGGGAAGACGAATGGCTTTGGTTTTGCGCCAGGGTGAGTCGGCAGGAAGATCAAGCTGTTTGGCCAAAGCATTCCAACCTAGGGAAAATCCCCTGTTGCATGCTTGCTTAACCTGAAGCTTATAATCTTCTGCCACATCAGCCATGCCTTGGGCGTATGCCTTGTTATCGGCAGCCCTTATTTCGGCATCTTTTGTAGCCAGTGCTTCCTGCAGCTCTTTCTCGGCCTGGGCCGCTTTTTCTTCGGCCTCTTTCTGCTGAGCTAAAAAAGCGGTTTTTTAACCAATGCCTCGGCCTTTTCATCGGTTATCTGTTTAGCCTTAGTTGCCTCCTCGGCCTGATCCTCCAATTTTTTCATCTTATTTTGGAGACTCCTGTTTTGTTTCTGGAGGGCAGCAAACTCCTTCTTCAGCTCGGCTAACTTCTCCCTGTTTCAAAGGCTTGCACGGAGAAGGTGTGGGCGTGTTGGATGGCCTAAAAGAATACAAGGCAAAAATGATTACAAAAAATTTCAAAATTTTACAAGTATGAAAGACAGGTCCTCAAATTCTAAAGACTTACTTGGACGGAGCGCTGCAGCATAAGGGCATAGTTCTCATAGCCACTCATCTTGGCATTACGCTCAAGATCGCCCTCAAGGAGAACTGCAATGCTAAGCGCCACGCCGATGTTGACGTCGGCGGCACTTTCGTTGGCATAGATTGACCTGTTTTCAAGTGTAATTTTGGGTTCCCAGGGAACTTTGGAAACCCTGGATCCCGAGGTCGAAGGTTTCTGTTTCTTCGATGGAGTGGACCCTGATGGCTGAGCCTCAGCCGACCTTTTCGCAGGTGCAGAAGTGGTCTTCTGGCTCTGGGTTAACTTGGAAATGGGCACAACATCTTCATCCTCGGCTTCAGCAGCCTTGGCCTTTGGCTGGGCCTTCTTGATTCTCTTTGGTTTAGGCGGAGGCACTGATTGGGATGGTGCATCATCCACATCGGTTGGTAGATCGGCTAGAAGGTCCAGCACCACTGGCTTTGGGCGCACCATCTCGGCTGTTTTGACAAGTCGTCGCCGACGCTTTCTTTCTGTTACTGGGATCAGGTATTGGGCTGAAGTAGATGGAAGATCGGCTGGGTCAGAAGTAGAACCTTGATCTGTCCGGGATGTAGATGTGGTTTGAGTTGTGGCTGTGGATGAGCTCTTTTTCTTCGTTCTTGGGGCGTCAGGCAAAGTTGACTTATACGTTGGGATGAAGTTCAGTACCAGTGGAGCTTTGCGTTTCTGGATTGGAAGGTCCAGGAGCTTCTTCAGGCCTTTCCCTGGAAAATAGGATCGGTGAAAGTCTTTGGGAGGCTTGCGAACGTCTGCAAAAGGAAACACAACATCATAAACAAATTTGTCGGAAAAATTGTGGAAAGCAACAGTTAAGCAGTTAACACAAGGATCTTACCCTTGCCCTCCTTGACCGTTCGAGGAAGAGGGAAGAGATGAACTTCTTCATCTGGGCCAAATTCCCAGTTCCCAGAAGCGATGAGATAATCATCTCCAGCCCCTTTGTTGGAGTCTGGAAGGTCGGCTACAATCTTAAACTCTGTGGACCTCGGCTTAAGGTAATAGACATAACCTTTTTCCTTAAGGTTCAGGGCACACATGGTGTAGCAGTATTGGATGTCGGCAAGAGTGATCCTAACACTCTCCTGCCGAGCTAAGGCTATTATACCATTAAGCGTTCTATAGGCGTTAATGGTGAGTTGCATGGGGTTGAGGGTGTAGTAGTGGAGGACTTCGCGGAAGAGGGGATCTAGGGGGAACCGAAGTCCACATTGGACAAAGGCTACAACAGGAAAGGGCATGTTATCGTTCTCAGGCATAATGGAGTCGTTCTCCCCAGCTAGCCTGAGGTGAACATCGGCAGGGATGGAGAATTCTTGCCTAAAATACTCTAGTTTGGTTGGGGAATTAACCATATCTCTCCACACACCCATGGTTTTGATGTACGAGTATTTAGCTACAGAGACAGGATATTCCTAAAGGGCTCTAGGGACCTCGGATTGAGCCTAAAATGTATATTGGTAAAGTTGGTTTCAGTTTTTCCTAAGGATTGATGGTTCTATAAGCAAATCCCAAACCTAAACTTACAAAGAACAAGTATAGAAGGCAGAAATCTGGAAAGCAGAAAAGTAAAAACAAAGTCTCAGATTCAAGAATAGAAAAGGTGGAAGACCAAGAACAAGAGGTGCAACAATGCAAGTGTTCATAACATGTGCAAAAACCAGGAAATAATACACATTCAGATGAACGATTCACAAATTAAATACTAAAGCAGAACAACAATGGCAAGAAATTTCAGGGATAAATCAAGAACTGGAGGGGAAAAGCCAGTTGCTTACCAGAATAGGTGAAGGCCGGGGTGAGCTTCGCCGAGATCGATTTACGAGAGGCAATGATGGCGAGCTTCAGAAATGGCGGATGGAGGCGATTCGCGAGCTTAACGCGAGGGGCAATGGCAGACCTGAAGCAGAGAAAGAACTCTTTAGAGAGAGAGAAAGCAGGAAAAACTCGAATGCAAAAGTGAAGAGGAGAAGAGAGAGACAAACGTTTTTGTCAAAAGTGAAGCGGCGGCAAAATAAGGCAATAATTGTGCCTAGGATAACGCACGCGTCAGACGGCGCAACCAGAGGAAAGACGGCTTATGAGCGCGTCACCAGTACGGACCAATGAGGGTAAAACGCGTCAGAGAAACGGTTGAAAAATGGCGTATGACAGCTCATACACTTGGGAGAGTTCGTGTGAATTCTTGTTCTTAGATGAAGACATGTCGGCCTGAAGATAAATGATCTCGGATAGAAAGTTCTTAAGCCGACGTACGAGAAAAAGTTCGAATATAGGTTCCATCACCTCAGAATGCCGAGGTAATAGAACCTAGGGGGCAGTTGTGGGGATGTATTTTCTGAGTACCAACACGTGGCCGAGATGACACCGAAGTGTCAGCCGAGGTTCCACGTGACTTGACAGTTACGCCGAGGTGATCTCGGGGTTGCCGAGGTTATCTCCGAAGATATCGGAATCCGAGAAGATCGGATAAAGGACAAGAGTCCTAGAAAGAAGAAAGACTACAAGATGGATAAAGGTAAAACTCTTAGGGAGTCTATCCTTATCTCTTGAAGAGTCCAAAGTGGATCCGGAATTGGAGTCCATAGAAGTGAGACTTCTAGTGGGACTGGGATAGAGAAAGTTAAGCTATAAAAGAAGGGCACCCCCGGCGGGTCTAAGGTACGCAATTTGTAGTCTTGAGCAGTGATTTTAGCACTTGTTATCTTTGAGAGATACTGACTTGATCGTCAGAGTGCCCCCGGGTGGAAGAACCACCGCCGGAGCCTTTTCTTCTGTCTGCGAGATTCTGAGGAGCCGTCTACTCTGCCTGTGTTCTACAGCTGGATTACTAAGGAGGGCAGTGTGATCGGAATATCACTCACACAAGTATGATTCATTAATGGACTTTTCTTAAGTGTGCAACTTACACCTTCCACTTATACCTTTTGTGTTGTTGTCCTGTTTTATGTTTATACCTTCCACTTACACCTTTTATGTTGGTTGCATATGGTGTGCAACCTTAAGGGGTTGCACACCATAACAGGACCCTTCATTAATAAACCAATATCTATTTACCCACAAGTTTTTTAAAATTTTATACGTGACATGTTTCTCTTTTCTTATTTTTTCCTCTTTCTTATATGGTGCATTACTGTTGTTCTCGCTTACTTTTTAGAAATGTCGCAATAATATATCCTCATACCTAATTAATGCTAAAATTTAATATGCAAAAGAATTTTACCTAATCTAAACGACGTATGGAATTAACATATTACTAGCCTATCACCCGTGCTATGCACGGGATAATTATAGATATTTATATTTATTTTTATTTTTTTTAATATATAAATTAAATATATAAATTAAATACAGGAGGTTTGACCGAGGAGTTTGAAAGAATTTAATAAGTGTTTATTTATTTATTTAAGAGGCATTTACACAATAATTACATAATATATAAATTAAATACATGGGGTTTGACCGAGAAGTTTGAAAGAATTTAATAAGTGTTTATTTATTTATTTAAGAGGCATTTACACAATAATTACATGGGTCTCTTGGGATGCAAAAAATAAGGAAATTAGGATTTCATTTATTGCGTTATTCATTTAATAAGTGTAATTATTATAAATTAAGTGTTTATTGTAATCAATAGTGTAATTATTACAATCTTTGAATTTATTGTAATCAATAGTGTAATTATTACAATCTTTCAACCAATCACCAATCACCAAGTCAATTTTTTTTTTTTAAAAATATTAAAAAATCAGAAAATTAGAATTGGCATGTTAGAGGTTCCACAAGTCTTGAGTTTTAAAAGACCATTTTCCTTAATATATAGATGAATTAATTTTCTTCTATTAAATATTAAATATATATATATATATTCATCACCTTATTAATATCTTATGATTAATTTATATGAATTTTTTTTATTTAACATGAAATTTTTTTATTATGAAACAATTATATTTAATTTAAATTTTATATACTTATATACAATACCTATGAATAATTTTAAAAAAATATTAAAGAAAAAAATCAATACTTTACATAATTAATCTATGTATTTTTTTCTTAATCCAACTACAACATATTTATATTTTGTAAATAAATTTTCTATAACTTCTATTTCTACTTTTTTGTTCCCAAATGAATATAAAAGAAAATTAAATAATTAAAATCACTTTTAATTTTATGCTTCTAATTGTCCTTTCAATTTAACTATTAAATACACCCCTGAGTTTGTTTAAAATATGATTTTACCCTATGTGATTCTAGAAATTACATCTCGCCTCTTGAAATTTCTAATTTCATAACAAATGGGCACTTTTATTAATAAATCATAAAATTAATTAACAATTTTTAACAATGTCAGAAATTTATTTCAATTAATAATTCAGATAATTTTATCATTGTACAAGAGAGCAAATAGAATTTTTATTTCTTTTGTTAATTTTGTTAAATAAAAAATTCTGACAATAGGGTATTTATAATTTTTCAAACCACATAAAGTAATTCATATTTTAAGCAAACTTTAAGGGGTGTATTTATAATTTAACCTTAATTTTAAGGTTGAAGTACTAATAAATCCCAAAATGTGATCTTCTGAATTGTTTAGTCTTTCATTTTTTCTTATGAACCCCAAGGTCTCATTAAAGTGAAAATTGCACAAAAGGGCAGTCACTTACATGTTTGAGTTTAATTTTTTTAGGGATAAAAGTAGATTTTTCTAAATATGAAATTACACATTTGGACAATATATACTATAGAGATTTTAGATTTTTCCTCATTTTAAAACAAATCGCACATTACGAATAAGAACATAATACTCTAATATAACACTCTAATAACATAACACTCCAATGTAATACTAAAAAACTATTTACTATACTTTTTCCAAACGTAGCAACGTAATACTCCAAAAAAATTCTTAATGTATTTTTTTCCAAATATAACACTCAAATGTAACAAATAAAAAAGTTCCTTAATATATTTTTCCCAATCGTAAAACTCTAATCAATGTAATCCCAAACATAATATTCTAATGTAACACATACAAAAGCACTAAAAAACTCCTTAGCGTATTTTTTTTAAACGTAACACTCACAGTTTCAAATTATACTTTTACCCAAAGTTGTTAAGAGATTCTTTTGCTCTTTTTGGAATGGTTTGAAGAATCTCACATCTCTTTTTTTTTTTTTTTTTTTTTTTTTAAGTGTTACATTGGAGAGTTACGTTTAGAAAAAAATATATTAAGAAGTTATTTTATGTGTTACATTGGAGTGTTACATTAATTTTTTTTTTTTTTAAGTGTTACATTTGGAAAAAGTATAATAAACAGTTTTTTTTTTTTTTTTTTTACGTTTGAGTGTTACATTGGAATATTACAGTTTGAAATTATACACTCATTTGCCCAAAACTTACTAAGAAACTTTTGTACTCCTTTTAAAATATTTGAAGAATCCCAAAACAGAGCCATAACCGCATGTGCGGGGCCTATGACCGCACATGCGGGAAGCATAGCCGCACGTGTGGGGCTCAGAGTTGTACGTGCAGAAAACAAGGGAGGCAGAAGTCGGCTTTTTGAAATAAAAGCACATGCAGCCCGCACGTGCGAGATTTGGGAAAAATTTCTACTGTCTTTTGATATCCATTTTGACCTTCTGAACCTGTTAATCTGTATATTTTATGCCTCTGAAACACCTAAAAATGAATAAGAAGTGAACAATAAGAAATAAAGATAAAAGGCAAGAAACTAAGAAAATTGATGCATTACTTATCAGTTTTTGTGTAGGATGTGTAGGTCACTCACCAGAAGGGACCACTACACGACCGGATCACTGTGAGTAATAGTAGTATAAAACACTTATATTTATTTTGATACGTTAATCCGTGATTTTCTGAAATTATGTTATTCGAATGAACGAGTTACAAGAAATGGAATATAGAATATAGATATGAGATGGGACTTATTTATGGTGTTATTATTGGGCCCGAGACCGTTCTGTTATTAATGGGCCCGAGGCTGTTATGTTATTATTAGGCCCAAGGCCGTTTTATTATTATTGGGTCCGAAGCCTTTCTGCTACTATTGGGCCTGAGGCCGTTCTGCTACTATTGGGCCCGAGGCCGTTCTAATATGATATGTTTGAAATTTGTTCACTAACATCCTTACATTAATGTTATTCACTGGATTTTAGCTTACTGTTTGTATATATATATAGGTGAGTATGTGCTGGATCAGGCTTGAGGGCTTCTGTCTGACTTCTGTTTTGTTAAGCCAACTATCGTGCCTCATGTGTAGGTTCTTGAAAGTCAATGTGATCAAGATATTTTATGACTAAGTTTTAAGCTCTTAATCTCTTTTGTTTATCTTGTATATAGGGCTAAGCCTTTTTTTGTTGTAACTACATTTGGTTGGCGTAATGATGATGCAATGATATATGTATGTAAATATTTAAAGTTTTCTGTCTCATATAAGTCAGCATAACTCATTGGACAATTATATTTATGTATTTGCTTCGGCTAGCCCGTTAATTTTGTTTAATCTATTCAAAGGCCTTCGATAATCTTAGGATTACTGGCCGGTTACGATGCTAAACCTACAGGAGTGGATTTTGTAATAACCCTGACCCCAGATTAACGTTAATTCATGCTTAGTTAAGCCTAACAATAATTTAGGAAGGATTTGGAACTAAATTGCATGTGTGATTGCATGATTTTGTGTTTCTATCTGTTCAGTGTAGAAATATATGTTCGCATTTTAGTTTCGGTTAGCGAATTGAAAGTCTTATCGGTATTCGAACCAGAAATTGACTTGGTTTATGTGCTTATTAGAATTTATAGAATTTTATGGTATGGTTAATTAAAATTTGATTCGGAGCGATTAAATTCGATTAAAATAATGTTATTTGGTTACTTTTGACCAATTACCACTTAATAGGCCATTTGAGCCCCACTCACCTTCTATTATTCATTTTTTTTTTATCACTCTTGAACTTTGAGAGGGAGAGACAAACGGCTGAGAGAGTGAGAGAAGGGGGAATTGGTGTAGGGCTTGAAGAATTAATTCACAAGGAGAGGATTTGCTAAGAAAACTTGGAGACCATCACTAGCATAAGGAATTAAGGTCCCTAGGTAAGAATGTTAATCTCTAGTCTAGAAATTTAGTTGATGAGATCATGAATTAATGGTGTTAGGTGGATTCACATGTGATTTGGACTTAAAAAGGGGAATTAAGAATGAATTCATGCATGCATGCATGTTCCATGGCATTTTGGAGTTTGATTTCCAAGAATCCTTGCATGCATGTCATAATCCAAGCTTTGTTTAGAAATTCTTCATGTTCCATGTCATAATATCATAGTTGATCATGTTTTTGGGATAAACATTTGCGTTTGGTCATGGTTTGGAAGATTTGAGTTCAAGGAATTGCATACTAGTCATGTACATGAGTTAATGTTAAGTTTCATGTTGGAATTGTGCATGATTGATTTACTCTTGGGCCATGATTTCTTGAATTGAAGCTTTAAACTTGTTGTTTTATGATTCCTAAGGGTTTTTCAAAGTTTTGGCCTAGAAAAATGAGTTTTGGAAGGTTGATTGTCGAATTTGAGCTTGGGAGGTTAATCTGGATTTTCCAGAAAATTGACCCACGCTCGAGCGTGAAGCCTGAGTACATACACTTCCGCTCGAGCAGTGAGAGTCGCGCTCAAGCGTGAAATGCGTATACCCAGAAGTTTGCATGTTTTACAGCCCACTCAAGCGAGGGAATACACGCTCGAGTGGGGGTCTGAGTCTCACGCTCGAGCAGGGGGCGAGCGCCCGTCGAGTGTGAATATCCTGCATCCAGTACTTTTGTCGATTTTACAGTCTGCTCGAGTGGGGAAGTTCACGCTCGAGCGGAGCCTCAACATTTGCATGTCCACTTGAGCGAGGAAAGCCACGCTTGAGCATGGACCTTATTTCAGCAAATTTTGAGAAAATGTTTCCAAGGCATTTTTGCATCCTCATTCCATCCTAGGCATTCCTAGGCCACGTTTAAGACCCCATAATGAGGTTAAGAGATTAGAAGCGCACTAAGAGCCAACGAAATAAGTTGTGTACAATTAGAACGTGTGTTTCAAGTGTGTATCTGTTATGTGTTGTGTAGGTCACGTGCCACACACCATTTGACCTAGCTTACTCCGTCTGTCTGTCTCAAGACCCACTGTGAGTAATAACTTTATAAAGTTATGTTCAATTTTAAGTATTTTCTAAGTAATTTAAAATGATCTGTTTGCCGAGGAATATTTTCTGTATGAATGAATGGTTGTCCAATGTTTCTGAAATGTATTCATGACATTCTTAGCCTCAAATGATAATTGTTATCTGTTCTGTTACGTCCCTTTATGGGTCAATTGTATGTCTCATGAGCCAACTGTTATGGATCCTTACGTCCCTTTGTGGGTCAACTGTACGTCTCATGAGCCAACTGTATCGTCTCCGTGCACGTGAGTCAACTGTATGCCTTTATGGCCGTCCCTTATGGATCAACTGTTTCTGCTAGTGCTAAATAATGTATCACGTAAACTTAAACAAGGCTTATGTTTTCTGTCTATATATGATTTAGACAAGTGATGGTTTTGATACAAAACTGAATTATGAATTCTGAATCTGTATGGACTCATTCATATGAACCCTTTACTATGTTATTATTCACTAGGCTTTCGCTCACTGTTTATATTATCTATGTAGGTGAGCCGGCGTGTGACCAGGGCCAAAGTTGACGGCCTTCTATACTATTTTGTCAGCCAACCATTGTGCCTCCCGAGGAGGTTCCGATCGAAGTCTAATGCTATGGCTGTTTTTGTGCTCATGCTAGTCTCTGTATGTGTTTTGTAAAGACAGGTCTTGGGATATAAATACTTTGTAAATATTGGTGTCATTTGACTGGCATGCTTATGTATATATATGAGTTTTGAAATCTTCTGTCCCATGTACGTTATCACATCTCATTGGACCTTGTCTATTTTGTATTATTGCTTCCGTAGCCCTTTATTATTTGCCAATCTGTTCAGAGGCCTTTGGTAATCCACAGAATATTGGCCGGTTACAACGCTGAACCTACAGGGACGGGTTTGGGTCGTGACAGAGTGGTATCAGAGCACGTATTCTACCGCACACACAGGTCCGTATAAGCTTAGGATGTCCTAGTAAGAGTTAGGGGCATTCCATCTGCATGTGTGTACGTGTGGTAATGCAATTGAATATGAAAATTGAATGTGCATTTGAATCAAATGAAATGAAGGAAACAAATAAGATTATGCATGTGTTTATTATCATTTGATGTTTGTATAGTAAGATGGAGAATGCAAGGGGAAGTGGTGAAAGTGAATCTTTGGAGGCTCGCATAGACCGAATGAAACAGATGTTAGCAGCATTAACTGAAACCTTGATACAACAACAGAGACAACAACCTTTGCCCCCTCCGCCTCCACCAGCACAAGCTGAGGTAGACAATAATGATATCATCAATCTAACTCAGAAATTCATGAAAATGAAACCGCCAACGTTCTATGGTGGAATTGAACCTTTGAAAACAGAGACGTGGCTACTTGAAATGAAGAAGTTATATGAAGTGTTTCCTTATTCCGAAGTTCAGAAAGTCCTCCTAGCCAACTATACTCTGAAAGATGAAGCCCGCAGGTGATGGTTACTGATCCGAGGTGACAATGGAAATATGACATGGGCATAGTTTAATGCTATCTTCTACGACAAGTATTTTTCCCAATGTTTCAGAGACCGAAAGGTGTCTGAATTTCAGGAACTCAAACAGGGAAGAATATATGTAGCAGAGTATGAAGCTAAATTCACCGAACTGGCACGGTTCGCTCCACACATGGTGGATACTGATTACAAGAAAGCACGAAAATTCGAAGGTGGATTGGATTTGGAGGTGTTTGATCTGGTGGGCGTGTTGAAATTGCTTATGTATGTGGAAGGCTTAGACAGATCCTTAATGGCGGAAGCTACCATAGCCGCTATGAGACAAAGTAAAGCCCCAGCCGCTACAACAACTGATTGGAGAGGAAAAAGGTCTAGGTTTGGTTTTAAAAGAAGCCGGTCCTTTGTCAGTAAGAAGCAGAACACAGGGTCTACAAACAGCTCGAGTTAGAGTGATGGGTCTAACCCGGTCTTTCCCGATTGTGGTAAAAGGCACAGGGGTGTGTGCCACCAAATATCCAGTGCTGTTTACCGATGTGGCCAGCCAGGTCACATAGTGAAAGATTGCCCATTTAGATATGACAATGCTAGCCGTTCTGCGGCAAGTTCAACCGGATCCGCCTCCATAGCCAAAACAAATGCAAAGGCCAATACTGGGAAAGAACCTCTGAGACAAGGTCGAGTGTTCGCCTTAGTGCCTAACGACGTACCAAACACCTATACTGTGGTGTCAGATTTTGAGAGAAAAGAAATTGTATGCTAAATTGTCCAAGTATGAATACAGTGTGGCATTTTTAGGACATGTAATCAACAAGGATGGAGTTTTTGTTGACCCACAGAAAATTGGAGCTGTTGTAGATTGGCCCAGACCGACAAATATGACAGAAGTCCGAAGTTTTCTGGGACTTGTAGTGTCACACCCTCAAAACAACAACATCAAACCCATCAATAAAGACATTCATTGACATATAAAAGATCCACATTCTTCTATTCATCAGAGTTTCATAACAAAAGGTATTACATGTTAACAACAAAAGTAAATGCCCTAAGGGCTTATAGCTTTCCAAGTTAACACTTGGTTACAAAAAAAAAGAGAGTACTAACTCATCTACACCTTAAGCCCTTGGCTTGAATTTACATGTAATACATCAAAAGAAGATAGACAACAAAAAAGTTCGTCCGCCTCCAGCCTCCCAAGCTATGTCCTTGGAGGTGGCATGCTACCTATACCTAAAAATGATGTTCCCATATAGGTTGAGCCACAGCCCAGTAGAAATACACTAAACCAACTATGAACAATGACTAAAAGATTAGCAGTTGATAGATGGCCAACATTAATACATCCACTTATATCATCTTGCAGTTTCATGACATACAAGTCCATGTTACAATTCATTTTCCATTTCTTTTCAATTCTCAATTCATAACCATGGCTCAGAACCTGACCAAACAACCCGTATGAGACTGTAACTTATATTAAACATCTTCCCATTTAAATAAAAGATAAACATATTAGCTATATCAACACATTAACAAATAAGCATATGAGCTATATCAACACTTTCATAGATATGCCTAAGAGCAATATCACACTTCCAAAGACAAGCGTATAAGCTGTGTCAACACATTACTAGATAAGCATATGAGCTATATCCATGGAGTCCATCCCCTATCTTCTCCCAAACAACACCCGGTTTAGAGGTCCATCCCCTATCATTCCCTAAACCGTGGAGTACATCCCCTATCTCCTCCAACACAACACAATGCATATAAACAACTAGTATACGCATCATCAATCAATACATAAAATTAATGTATTCTTTCAACCGTCATACTCAATGACACATCTCAATAATCAGTTTTAGTTTGCCTAATCATCATGCATTGTCTACAACAATCAAGACTATCCTCCACCGATAGCCCAAAGTAGTTATTTCTATACAGAATATAAATGCAACAAATGGATATATAATCAACATTCCAATTCGGTGAGTGGTAAGTAATTCAACTACACCCTTTAATCCCATACACTCCCAATCTCAACATTTCCACTTCAATTCCTCATTTCTCACAATTAATTATCCCAATTAATTAATCAATGTAATTAGGGCATTTTTCATAATTAACATTACAACCTTAGGTTCCATTTTTATCAATCTTTCAACATTTATTCCATGTCTCTATACCAAACATGCCTCTAGGTTCATTATAAATAAAGCCCAACTTTTGTAAAAATTACACAAAAGCCCCAAACCTTCTCAAAATTACACAACAACCCCCAACATCTCAAAATACCAAAATTTAAAGACAAAGCTCATAAAGAGAAGTAGGTTATCCCTACCTCAAAGTTTGAGTTCCAACGGAGATGAAGACCAAAACCAAAGTGCTCCAAATCTCGAAATTTTCAGATTAAAATGTAGCCCTCGACGATCAATACAACTTTTGTAAAGGCCAATGATGAGCAAATCACTCCTACTAGATCAATACCTAGAGAGAAGGTAGAGTTCTAGAGTAAGGAGCTCAACAATGGTGTTTTTGGAAAAGTAAGAGAGAGAAGAGAATGTGAAAAAGTGATTTAAAATGTCAAAACACGGAGCTTTAACCCAGTCGCCCCGCTCTAGTGGCCGAACCCCCGCTCGAGCGACACTCACAGACTTCCGCTCAAGCGGCCAATCCCCCGCTCGAGCGTCGGATGCACACTCCCAACACTTTTGTAGACAGGTTCCCCGCTCGAGCGTCACTCACAACTCCCGCTCGAGCGGCCAATTCCCCGCTCGAGCGCCCAACACTACACAGGAAATACTGGATGGGTGTATTCCCCGCTCGAGCGCCAAAACCCCTGCTCGAGCGGACAAGCAACAACAAGGTCCCCGCTCGAGCGTCGAAAGCTCCGCTCGAGCGGACAGGCCAAAATCTGGACAACTAGTTTTGGTTCCTAAGCTCAACCAACCTATAACAAATCTACCCAGCACAACCTATAACTCAGATACAAAATAGGAAAGGATGTAAACCAGATAATAATCAACTACTAACATCCACGGACACATGTCCGGATCACTGTACAACAAGGGGTAAACCTGGAATCGCTATATGCAGGTTACTACAGGAGGTTTGTGAAAGACTTTTCCAAGCTTGCCCTGCCATTGACTTAATTAACTTAGAAAAATGTGTCATTTGACTGGAATGAACAAAGAGAGGCAGCTTTCCAAGAGTTGAAAACCAAGTTAGTGACTGCACCAATCTTAACCTTGCCTAATGGTACTGATGGGTTTCATGTGTATAGTGATGCTTCCTATAAAGGCTTGGGGTGTGTACTAATGCAAAACGAAAGGGTGATTGCCTACGCCTCTAGACAACTTCGACCTCATGAAAAGAATTACCCAACACATGATCTTGAGTTAGCAGTTGTGGTGTTTTCTTTGAAAATCTGGCGTCATTACTTGTATGGGGGTAACCTGTGAGGTGTACACCGACCATAAAAGCTTGAAATACTTCTTCACCCAAAAGGAATTGAACATGAGACAGAGGCGATGGTCAGAGTTAATCAAAGATTATGATTTGCAGATCTTGTACCACCCAGGGAAAGCTAATACCGTAGCAGATGCTTTGAGCCAGAGATCAATGGGAAGTTTTTCATGTCTATTATCCAATTAGAAAGAATTGCTAAATGACCTAGAACAAGCTGGGCTGTCAACTGCTGTTTCTGCTCAACCTGCTATTCTTGATGAGATCAAACAAAAACAATGTGAAGATGAATACTTGAAGAAGATCATAGAGGAATTTGATTCGAAGCCAAGGCCAGGATTTATGTTTGAGAATGATGTGTTGAAATGTCAAAATCGTCTTTGTGTACCCGATTGTGGTGATTTGAGAAAACGTGTTATGACCGAAGCTCACAGTAGTAAGTTTGCTATGCATCCGGGAAACACGAAGATGTATCATAATTTAAAATAGAGTTTTTGGTGGCCTGGAATGAAAAAGAGTATTGCAGACTTTGTGGCTAGATGTCTACATTGCCAATAAGTTAAAGCTGAGCATCAACGACCCGCTGGTTTGTTACAACCACTCCCAATACCAGAATGGAAATGGGAGCACATTACCATGGACTTCATTGTGGGATTGCCTCGTTCTTCTTGAGGTATGGACTCTATCTGGGCTATAGTGGACCGTTTAACTAAGTCTGCCCATTTTCTGCCTATTAAAACTATTTATAACGCTGATAAATTGGCCAATATCTATATGACTGAAATTGTGAGGTTGCATGGAGTGCCAGTATCTATTGTGTCTGATAGGGATTCAAAGTTTGTGTCGAGATTTTGGCAGAGTTTGCAACATGCTTTAGGGACTGAATTGAGACTGAGCAGTGCCTATCACCCACAGACAGATGGCCAAACTGAACAAACCAACCAAACTCTTGAGGATATGCTCAGAATGTGTGTGTTAGACTTCCAAGGGAATTGGGAGATCTATTTTCCTGTAGTTGAATTTGTGTACAACAACAGTTACCATTCAAGCATTGAAATGGCACCTTACGAAGCGTTGTATGGAAGAAAATGTCATTCTCCGATATGTTGGGCTGAAGTAGGTGATAGACCTTTGTTAGGATCGGAACTTGTACAAGAAACAACCAAGAAAGTGAAACTGATTCAGCAGCGTCTGAAAACTGCACAGAGTCGGCAGAAGAGTTATGCCGATGTCCGAAGAAGAGATAGAGAATATGAAGTTGGGGACCATGTGTTCATAAAGGTGATCCCAATGAAGGGTCAAACTCGGTTTGGTGTTAAGGGCAAGTTGGCGCCGAGGTACGTTGGACCTTATGAAATCCTTGAAAAGATTAATCTAGTATCGTATCGGGTAACTTTACCACCGATAATGGAGCACATGCACAATGTATTTCATGTATCGATACTTCGAGAGTATTTGAGAGATCTGCTTCATGTCATTGAGCCAACACACGTACTTTTGAAAGATGATTACACTTACGAGGAAAGGTCTATCCAGATTATGAATCGGAGGATCAAAAGACTGAGAAATAAAGAAATACCACTAGTAAAAGTTGACTGGCAAAACCACGAAGGGACCTATGCAACTTGGGAAGCCAAGGAAGACATGATGAAAAGATATCCGGAACTGTTTCCATTAAACCCGATGTTCTTCCAGAATGAAGGTAATTCGAGTTTGGGGACCAAACTCTTTTAAGAGAGGAAGACTGTAATAACCCCGACCCCAGATTAACGTTAATTCATGCTTAGTTAAGCCTAACAATAATTTAAGAAGGATTTGGAACTAAATTACATGTGCGATTGCATGATTTTGTGTTTCTATCTGTTCGGTGTAGAAATATCTGTTCGTGTTTTAGTTTCGGTTAGTGAATTGAAAGCCTTATCGGCATTCGAACCAGAAATTGACTTGGTTTATGTGCTTATTAGAATTTATAGAATTTTATGGTATGGTTAATTAAAATTCGATTCGAAGCGATTAAATTCAATTAAAATAATGTTATTTGGTTACTTTTGACCAATTACTACTTAATAGGCCATTTGAGCCCCACTCACCTTCTATTATTCATTTTTTTTATCACTCTTGAACTTTGAGAGGGAGAGACAAACGGCTGAGAGAGTGAGAGAAGGGGGAATTGGTGTAGGGCTTGAAGAATTAATTCACAAGGAAAGGATTTGCTAAGAAAACTTGGAGACCATCACTAGCATAAGGAATTGAGGTCCCTAGGTAAGAATGTTAATCTCTAGTCTAGAAATTTAGTTGATGAGATCATGAATTAATGGTGTTAGGTGGATTCGCATGTGATTTGGACTTAAAAAGGGAAATTAAGAATGAATGCATGCATGCATGCATGTTCCATAGCATTTTGGAGTTTGATTTCCAAGAATCCTTGCATGCATATAATAATCCAAGCTTTGTTTAGAATTCTTCATGTTCCATGTCATAATATCATAGTTGATCATGTTTTTGGGATAAACATTTGCGTTTGGTCATGGTTTGGAAGATTTGAATTCAAGGAATTGCATACTAGTCATGTACATGAGTTAATGTTAAGTTTCATGTTGGAATTGTGCATGATTGATTTACTCTTGGGCCATGATTTCTTGAATTAAAGCTTTAAACTTGTTGTTTTATGAGTTCCTAAGGATTTTTCAAAGTTTTGGCCTAGAAAAATGAGTTTTGGAAGGTTGATTGTCAAATTTGAGCTTGGGAGGTCAATCTGAATTTTCCAGAAAATTGACCCACGCTCAAGCGAGGACTTTCACGCTCGAGCGTGAAGCCTGAGTACATACACTTCCGCTCGAGCGGCGAGAGTCGCACTCGAGCGTGTAATGCGTATACCCAGAAGTTTGCATGTTTTACAGTCTGCTCGAGCGAGAGAATACACGCTCGAGCGGGGGCGCGAGCGCCCGTCAAGCGTAAATATCCTACATCCAGTACTTTTGTCGATTTTACAGTCCGCTCGAGCGGGGAAGTTCACGCTCGAGCGGAGCCTCAACATCTGCATGTCCGCTCGAGCAAGGAAAGCCACGCTCGAGCGTGGACCTTATTTCAGCAAATTTTGAGAAAATGTTTCCAAGGCATTTTTGCATCCTCATTCCATCCTAGGCATTTCTAGGCCACGTTTAAGACCCCATAATGAGGTTAAGAGATTAGAAGCGCACTAAGAGCTAATGAAATAAGTTTTGTACAATTAGAACGTGTGTTTCAAGTGTTTATCTGTTATGTGTTGTGTAGGTCACGTGCCACGTACCGTTTGACCAAGCTTGCTCCGTCTGTCTGTCTCAAGGCCTACTGTGAGTAATAACTTTGTAAAGTTATGTTCAATTATAAGTATTTTCTGAGTAATGTAAAATGATCTATTTGCCGAAGAATATTTTCTGTATGAATGAATGGTTGTCCAATGTTTCTGAAATGTATTCATGGCATTCTTAGCTTCAAATGATAATTGTTATCTATTCTGTTACGTCCCTTTATGGGTCAACTGTACGTCTCATGAGCCAATTGTTATAGATCCTTACGTCCCTTTGTGGGTCAACTATACGTCTCATGAGCCAACTGTATCGTCTCTGTACACGTGAGTCAACTGTATGCCTTTATGATCGTCTTTTATGGGTCAACTGTTTCTACTAGTGCTAAAGAATGTATCACGTAAACTTAAACCAGGCTTATGATTTCTATCTGTATATGATCTAGACAAGTTATGGTTTTGATACGAAACTGAATTATGAATTCTGAATCTGTATGGAGTCATTCATATGACCCCTTTACTATGTTATTATTCACTGGGTTTTCGCTCACTGTTTATATTATGTATGTAGGTGAGCCGGCTTGTGACCAGGGTCAGAGTTGACGGCCTTCTGTACTATTTTGTCAGCCAACCGTTGTGCCTCCCGAGGAGGTTCCGATCGAAGTCTAATGCTATGACTATTTTTGTGTTCATGTTAGTCTCTGTATGTGTTTTGTAAAGATAGGTCTTGGGATGTAAATACTTTGTAAATATTGGTGTCCTTTGACTGGCATGCTTATATATATATATGAGTTTTGAAATCTTCTATCCCATGTACGTTATCACAGCTCATTGGATCTTGTCTATTTTGTATTATTGCTTCCGTAGCCCCTTATTATTTGCCAATCTGTTCAGAAGCCTCTGGTAATCCACGGATTACTGGCCGGTTACGGCACTAAACCTACAGGGGCGGGTTTGGGTCGTGACAAGTTTGGATTATGACAAAAGCTATTTCAAAGGGGTCCATATAGGAAAGCATATCTTGTGGTGACGAACATTTCCTATTATTGTGATTGAGGTTGCTATCCAATTCAATACCATTACATTTTTTGACTTTTGATAGCCATTTAGTGGCCGATCCAAAGTTGAGAATGAAGCTCTTTTTTAACATTGAATCAATCTACCCACAACACACAACACCAACAAGAACACAAGCCTAAAACCAAATAGGGGGTAGATCCCACACACAACCACCGAAAAAAGACCTCGAAGACCAACAACATAGATCAAAGATCACTCGTACCAAAGCAAAAGTAAACAGAGGTACAAAAATCACAAGCACTAAACCTGAAATACAAACCCAAAATCTCCCTATTACACTATGTTTGGGAACTTAGGAGAGAAGAGAAAAGAAATGATTACTTAAGTAATAAAAGAAAAGAAAAGAAATAATTGTGATTTCTCTCATTCTTGTTTGGATAGATTTCATTAAGAGAAAAGAAAAGAAATTATTTTATATATATTACCAACATAACCTTTTTATATTTTCAATCATTTTATTTCTTTTATTTTTATAGGGACAAAATTGGTATTATAAAAACAATGATTTATTTTCTCTCCCAATCTCTCCACTTTTGGGAAGATTGAAAATGAGACTTATAAGAGAAATGAGTTTCTCTCCATTTCTCTCAATTTCTTCCCATTTCTCTCTACTTAGGTTATCTAAACAAATAAGAGAAATACATATCACTCTATTTTTTTTCTTTTCTCTCCAAATCACTCAATCCAAACATAACGGTAGTGCTAGTCAAAAACTGGATGTAAATGGATCATATGAAAATTTTAAATAAAAGAAGAAAGAAATATGTTAGGTGAAGCCCAAATCTACACCCTAAGGTTCTAGATCGAAGGATATGGGAGGGAAAGATCGCGTCAACACCGGAAAAAGAGCCGAATATAGCTCAAAGCACAACCGATACACAAAACATCCCACAATGACTTCCCCTCCCCCTTATGCTGTGTTTGGTTGAGGGATTTGAAGAGGGATTTGGAAAGGGAAATGGAAATGGTAGGTGAAATGTGAAAAAAATATACCTACATTTCACATAGTTTCACACACCTTTTCCCTTTCCCTTTCCAAATCCCTCCCCAAATCCCCCAACCAAACACAGCATTAGAAGATAGGATCTGAAAAAAAAAAAAAAAAAAAAAAAATTAGAACCTGATTTTCACCTGCAGTGATCGCTAGAGGTGTCTTCGGAAATCGCCTCAACCAAGTGTTAAACTACAAAAGGGTTCAATTTTATTACACCCCATCAAATCTTTAGAAATCTGGGTGAGTTACATCTCACTTTTGATTAGGCCCTCTGTTTTTTGATATTTTAAATCTTAAATATTTATGATTTTCTATTTTTTATTATAGAGGATGATATATTAAAGAGTTTGAATTTCTCTCAAGTTCATATATAAACTTGAGAGGGTTTGAGAGGCCTGTTAGACTCATTATATGTCCTGTTTTAATGGTTCGAACTGTTTATTTTGTATGGCCTTACGTATATTATTTACGAAAAAAATTGAGTCGATTTGATAATTATAACTATTTATTTTATCGTATTTCTTTTTAAACAACAAATGATATATTTTTGAAAATATAGTTGTCTATTTTTTGGAGATAAACGCGATAAAAAGATTATGATTATTAGATCGACCAATTTTTATTTTTTATTTTTATGAATAATATATATTAAAAATCTTACAAAATGAACGGTTTAAATCATTGAAACAAGACTTATAATAGACTCATGGTATATCTCATGAGCCTCTCAAATTCTCTCTAATTGGCATATTTATTAAAATTAATATATTTTTAAAAGACTTTAACACACCTTTTAACATTAAACAATATTTATAAGACCCTGATTAACATTTGAAACAAAAATAAAAAAAAAAAAATTAAAAGAAAAAGCAAGCTAGAGTTGATGCCGCATGTAAGAGCATCTCCAATGGTTTGCCATTGGAGCTGCCATTGCTATATATAGCAGCTGCTATTGAATTTTGATGCTCCAATGGCAAAACATAGCAGCTGCCAAATTTGAGAAATGCCAAAGCTTGTGTCAAATTTGACACAAGCTTTGGCAGCTGCCATTCATGCCAACTCAGCCAAAACCAACGGTTTCCCTCCCTCCCTCCTTCCCTCCCTCCCTCCCTCCATGCCAATTCAGCCAATTCATCAAACAGATTCACAGATTCACAAAAAAAAAAAATTATTATCTCATGCTGATTAATTACAGATTCATCAAACAAATTAATCTGATTAATTCACAAATTATTATCAAAAATTTGTGAATTAAAAAATTACAGATTAATTACAGATTCATCAAAAATTACAGATTAATTACAAATTACAGATTCATCAAAAATTATTATCCAAATCCAAAAAAAAAAAAAAATAGATTCATCAAACAAATTCACAGGGAAAAAAAAACTGATTAATTCACAAAAAATTGAATTGATGAATTAAAAAACCAGTCAATCTGTTTGAGAAGACCTTTGAGACCTTTGAGAAATAAAACCAGTCAACCTGATGAATTAAAAGACCAGTCAAAAATTTTAAAAAAAAAATTGATTAATTCACAAAAATTAAAAAACTGATGGAATGAAATGAAGACCTTTGAGAAGATGAAGGGCTTGAGATCAGTGGAGAGAGATCAGTGGAGAATCTGTTTCACTACTCTGCTGGAAAGATAATCAGTTTTGAATCTGTTTCACTACTCTGCTGGAAAGATCGGGCTTGGGAATTAGTGGAGAGATCAATGGCGTAATGGATCAACCAGGGCTTGAGATCAGTGGATAGATCGGGTATAGATAGATGAAGATCGGTGTATAGATAGATCGGTGTATAGAAAGATGAAGATCAGTGTATAGATCAGTGGAGAGAGAGAGATCGGTGTATGGATCAGCCACGGCTTGAGATCAATGGAGAGATCGGTGTATAGAAGGATGAAGATCGGTGTATAGGAGAGAGAGATGAAGATCGGGTGAGGGCACCGAAGAGAGAGCAGAGAGAGAGAGAGAGAGAGCTATTGGAAGGATAGACACAAATGACTCAACAACGGGTATATAGGTAGATAGATATTGGGATTGTTCTAGATAGATGGAAGGATGATGATCTATTGGATTATATAATTGTATTAAATTGAAATTAAAAAATTGAAATTTTATTAAATTATATTGAAATATTAAATTGAAATATTATTAGAATATTGTATTGAAATACAAAACAAATTTTAAATTGAAATTTAAAAATTGAAATTTTATTAAATTATATTGGAATATTAAATTTAAATATTATTAGAATATTGTATTGAAAATTTATTAAATTTTATTAGAATATTGTATTGAAATTTTATTAAATGAAGAACATTGTATTGAAATTTTTTTAATGTCTTTTTATTAAATGAAGAACATTGTATTGAATTTTTTTTTTCTAATTTTTCATTTTTTTTAATTTTTTTTATTTGTCTAGTTGAGAATAATATAAATATATAATTTTTTTAACAAATAGGTAAAAAAATGTCACAAAAGACAAAAAATAAATAAAAATAAAATCACAAAAAATCTATATCCAAACAACACTTACAAATTTGGAGAGAAAGTTGGTTGAGATTTGCCAAAAATAGCAAATGACTATTGGAGCACCATTGCTATAATTTGGCAAAATAACACTATTCATTGCCAAATTATAGCAATAGCAATAACAAAATAGCAATAACCATTGAAGATGCTCTAAGGGATTGTTTCGGTACCTTCCAAAAACGTATATTTGTTGTCTTTTCATTCTATTTGGATTGCATTCCCTCTCTCTTATTTCATTTCTAGAATTCACTTCGTAAAAAAATTTATTTTTTGTTTTTTATATTTTTTTATTTTTACTGATTTTTTTTTTACTATTTTAGGTATTTTTTTTTTAATTTTTAAACAAACCATACATAAATATATTTAAAAAGTATAATATTTGTCAAAAAAAATCTTTAAAAAATTTACGAAATACCAAAAATACAAAAAAATATAGAAATTCCCAGAATTTTTTAATTTTTTATTAATTTTTAACAATATTATTTTATAAATATTTTACTATTTACATATATCTAAGTAACGTAAATATAAAAAAAATTAAAAATTGTTTAAAATTCAAAAAATATTAACCAAAAGCAAAAAAAAAAAATTCAAAAAATAAAAAATTCAATTTTTAAAAAATTGAATTAAAAAAAATTAAAAGTAAACACGCGCATTTAACTCACAACTTCTTTATCACATTACATATTTTGTTATAAAAACTAAAAATTATTAAAATAGTCCATTTTCAAACAACTCCTAAATCATAAACAATTGGGGCTGAACAAACAATTCGTAAAATTTATAATCCGATCCAGTCTAATCAAATCTTGTAAGTTTGGATTGGTTTTTTAAATCTGTGGTTCGGTTCTGGATTGAAAAATTAAAAATTCGTAATCCACGAATCTGTTCCGGATTGAACCCCACGGTTCTGGATTGAAACCGATTCGGACCGTATACAAATAGCCTATATTTATATTATACACTCTCCAGCATAGTATCTTCTTTTATTTCTTTTTTTTGTTGATTTTTAGTTTTAATTTGTAATGGCCTAAATATTTATGGTAGAACCAGTTTTTTTATGATTGTTTAAATTCTAAAACAGTATATCACTATTATGGAAAAACATGTTATTATTGTGGAACTAATATGATACTATGTTTATATTTTTATGAAATTAAAATATTTTTTATTTTTTATTTTTTTAGTTATATGAATCCGTGGTCCTAAATCGATCCAATCTACGTTTAAATGGATTGATTCAGATTGATTCTATGATCTAACCTTTTAGATTGATTTTAATTTTTCAAAAATTATAGATATCGGATTAATTCTAACTAGCCTATCACCCGTGCTATGCACGGGATAATTATAGATATTTATATTTGTTTTCATTTTTTTTAATATATAAATTAAATACATGGGGTTTGATCGAGAAGTTTGAAAGAATTTAATAAGTGTTTATTTATTTATTTAAGAGGTTTGACCGAGGAGTTTGAAAGAATTTAATAAGTGTTTATTTATTTATTTAAGAGGCATTTACACAATAATTACATGGGTCTCTTGGGGATGCAAAAAGTAAGGAAATTAGGATTTCATTTATTGTGTTATTCATTTAATATGTGTAATTATTATAAATTAAGTGTTTATTGTAATCAATAGTGTAATTATTACAATCTTTGAACCAATCACCAATCACCAAGTTAATTTTTTTTTTAAATTGAATAATTATAGATATTTATATTTGTTTTCATTTTTTTAATATATAAATTAAATACATGGGGTTTGACCGAAGAGTTTGAAAGAATTTAATAAGTGTTTATTTATTTATTTAAGAGGTATTTACACAATAATTACATGGATCTCTTGGGGATGCAAAAAGTAAGGAAATTATGATTTCATTTATTACGTTATTCATTTAATAAGTGTAATTATTATAAATTAAGTGTTTATTGTAATCAATAGTGTAATTATTACAATCTTTGAACCAATCACCAATCAACAAGTCAATTTTTTTTTTTAAATATTAAAAAATCAGGAAATTAAGATTTTTTAATATATAAATTAAATAGATGAGGTTTAACCGAAGAGTTTGAAAGAATTTAATAAGTGTTTATTTATTTATTTAAGAGGCATTTACACAATAATTACATAATATATAAATTAAATACATGGGGTTTGACCGAGGAGTTTGAAAGAATTTAATAAGTGTTTATTTATTTATTTAAGAGGCATTTATACAATAATTACATGAGTCTCTTGGGGATGCAAAAAGTAAGAAAATTAGGATTTCATTTATTACGTTATTCATTTAATAAGTGTAATTATTATAAATTAAGTGTTTATTGTAATCAATAGTGTAATTATTACAATCTTTGAACCAATCACCAATCACCAAGTCAATTTTTTTAAAAAAAAATATTAAAAAATCAAGAAATTAAGATTGACATGTTGGAGCTTCCACAAGTCTTGGGTTTTAAAAGACTCTTTTACTTAATATATAGTATAGATTTTATCCCAATCCAAACCAATTTAAACTATACTCACCCCTATAACCAATCCGTGACTTGGGTGATTGCGTAGAAAACATAGACGGAAAGAGTTAACGGCGTTAAATTGGATTTTTTTTTTTTTTTTTTTTTTTTTTTTTTTTTTTTTTTGTTACAGGGAAATCCTCTCACTCTTCCGCAGGTCCAAGGCAGCGCCCCTTGCAGAGATCACCAAAGTGTCCTGTTAGCCGGTACAAGCGAGAGACTATAACATGGGAATCATAGACGGACGCAACAAAAATATACGTGTAAGTTGTAACAGTGCTCTTTAAATTTCTGAAGCATCCCAATGAAGAGAATAAATTCGCGTTGAAAACAGAGATTGATAAAATGTTATTTAAACGCGCCCACAGTATTGCATGTTGAGAGATTGATTTTCATTACATTTTAATAATTAATAATGATTCAGAACATTTGATTTAATATTTTAGTAATGCACTAATGATATGAAAATAAAAAAAATAAAATAAATCAAGATCAAAATATCATAGTGAGTGGAGTCTATTATCAATTTATTAGAACTGACTTTAAAATTTAAGAATTAAAATTTTAAAATAATTTTTTTAATTAAATTTTTAACTCATTAGAGCTGATTAATGTTCTATTTTTTAGAGTTCTCAATTAACTCTCGCCTAAGTCCGACCACGCGTTCCGCATGTTTCACGCGTTCCGCATGAATCCGCCAAACCTCTTATCACCTCCTTCATCTAACAAATATTTTACTCAAAAAAAATTCATAACCATTAGACCCTCTGTTTATTGATATTTTAAATCTTAAATATTTATGGTTTTCTATTTTTTATTATAGAGGATGATATATTAAAGAGTTTGAATTTCCCTCAAGTTCATATATAAACTTGAGAGAGTTTGAGAGACCTGTTAGAGTATCCTGTTTTAATTATTCGAGCTGTTCGTTTTGTATGGCGTTACGTATATTATCTACGAAAAAAATTGAGTCGATTTGATAATTATAAATATTTATTTTATCATATTTCTTTTTAAACAACAAATGATCTATTTTTAAAAATAGAGTTGTCTATTTATTGGAGATAAATGCGATCAAAAGATTATGATTATTAGATTGACCAATTTTTATTTTTTATTTTTATGAATAATATATATTGAAAATCTTACAAAATGAACGGTTCAAATCATTGAAACAAGACTTATGATAGACTTATGGTATATCTCATAAGCCTCTCAAATTCTCTCTAATTGAGATATTTATTAAAATTAATATATTTTTGACATTTTTATATATTTTTAAAAGACTTTTACTCACCTTTTAACATTAAATAATATTTATAAGACCTGATTAACATTTGAAAAATAATAATAATAATAATAATAATAATAATAATAATAATAATAATAAAACAAAAAAAAAAGGAAGCCAGAGTTGATGCCGCATGCAAGGGGTTGTTTCGGTACCTTCCAAAAACGTATATTTGTTGTCTTTTCATTCTACTTGGATTGCATTCCCTCTCTTTTATTTCATTTCTAGAATTCACTTCTTAAAAAAAATTATTTTTTTGTTTTTTATATTTTTATATTTTTACTGATTTTTTTTACTATTTTAGGTAATTTTTTTTAATTTTTAAACAAACCATACATAAATATATTTAAAAAGTATAATATTTGTCTAAAAAATCTTTAAAAAATTCACGAAATACCAAAAATATAAAAAATATATAGAAATTCACTGAATTTTTTAATTATTTATTAATTTTTAACAATATTTTTTCATAAATATTTTACTATTTAAATATATCTAAGTAAGGTAAATATAAAAAAATTTAAAATTTGTTTAAAATTTTAAAAATATTAACTAAAAACAAAAAAAAAAATTCAAAAAATAAAAAATTCTATTTTTAAAAAATTGAATTTAAAAAATTAAAACTAAACATACGCATTACATGTTTTGTTATAAAAAATAAAAATTATTAAAATAGTCCATTTCCGAACAACTCCTAAATCATAAACAATTAGGGCTGAGCAAACAATTCGTAAAATTCGTAATCCGGTTCAATCTAGTCAAATCTTGTACGTTTGGATTGGTTTTTTGAATCCGTGGATCGGTTCTGGATTGAAAAATTAAAAATTCGTAGTCCACAAGAGGGTAATTTATGTTCATAAATTGGGCCGAGCTAGGTGTTGGGCCGAGGTAGGCTCACGAATGGAAGGCACCTTGGTAAGGAGAAGTATGGGCAGTTCGGTTGCCGAACGGGCATCCGTACTTCGGTTGTGGCAAATATTGAGATAGTCCGGTCCTAGTTGGTAGACCGGTCGTAGTCATACCGGTTCTTGTATGCTAGATCGGTCGTATATTGACGCCGGTCCGGACTTGTTAGTTCGGCTTGGTCACATCCTAGTCCGATTAGTCTCTCTTATGGTTAGCTCGGTTGTGGCATGGGAAACCGAGGTAAGAGAAGTAGAATTGGAGTCCGGACTATTGGTTACTTCGGTTGTAAAGGAGTTCGGCCATAGCAAAGACATCTCACTTGGCTTAAGCAGTGAGGAGGGTGTTAGAGGATGGGCATTATCTTCTCAGAGTTTGAATCCTAGGAGGACTCTACGCTAGGAGGAGTAATCCTAGAAGGACTCTACACATGGAGGAGTAAGAGTCCTACCAGGACTGTGCCACGCGAAACCTATATAAGCTCACCAATATCACCTTTGGAGAGGTAATACAATTTTGCTCCCTGAATACATTGAGCTTTTGCCTTCTTGTCTTGCTTACTGACTTAGGCATCGGAGAGGTTTCCGGCACACACCCGCCGGCCAGCTCACGTTTGTGTTTTCAGGCGGTGGAACGACGACGTATTGAGGAACGCAGACTTGATCAACAGGATTATACGAGAAGGTGAAATTCTTTCCCGTACACGTAGTCCACAAATCTGTTCCGGATTGAACCCCACGGTTCTGGATTGGAACCGATCCAGACCATATACAAATAACCTATATTTATATTATACACTCTCCAGTATAGTATCTTCTTTTATTGCTTTTATTTGTTGGTTTTTAATTTTAATTTATAATGGTCTAAATATTTATGGTAGAACTAGTTTTCTTATGATTGTTTCAATTCTAAAACAGTATATCACTATCATGGAAAGGCATGTTACTATTGTGGAACTAATATGATGCTATGTTTATATTTTTATAAAATTAAAATATTTTATATTTTTTTTATTATTTAATTATATAAATCTGTGATCCTAAACCGATTAGATTGATTTTAATTTTTCAAGAACTACAAATAACGAATTAATTCTAATTTTATCCCAATCCAAACTAATTTAAACTACACTCACCCCTACAACCAATCCGTGACTTGGGTGAGTGCGTAGAAAACATAGACGGAAAGAGTTAATAGCGTTAAATTGGATTTAATTCATAGACAGACACAACAAAAATATACGTGCAAGTTGTGACAGTGCTCTTTAAATTTCTGAAGCATCCCAACAAAGAGAATAAATTCGCATTGAAAACAGAGATTGATAAAATGTTATTTAAACGTGCCCGGGTCTGACAGTATTGCATGTTGAGAGATTGATTTTCATTACATTTTAATAATTAATAATGATTCAGAACATTTATTTTAATATTTTAATAAAGCACTAATGATATGAGAATAAAAAAAATAAAATAAATCAAGACTAAAATATCATAGTGAGTGAGGTCTACTATCAATTTATTAGAATTGACTTTAAAATTTAAGAATTAAAATTTTAAAATAATTTTTTTAATTGAATTTCTAATTCATTAGAACTGATTAATGTTCTTATTTTTATAATTTTCAAGTAACTCTGCCCTAACTCATTAACCGACCACGCGTTCCGCATGTTTCACGCGTTCCGCATGAATCCGCCAAACCTCTTGTCACCTCCTTCAACTAACAAATAGTTTACTCAAAAAAATTCATAATCATAAGACCCTCTGTTTATTGATATTTTAAATCTTAAATATTTATGATTCTCGATTTTTTATTACAGAGGAGGATATATTAAAGAGTTTGAATTTTTCTCACGTTCATATATAAACTTGAGAGGGTTTGAGAGGCTTGTTAGACTCATTACAAGTCTTATTTTAATGGTTCGAGCTGTTCGTTTTGTATGGCCTTACATATATTATCTACAAAAAAAATTGAGTCGATTTGATAATTATAACTATTTATTTTATTGTATTTCTTTTTAAACAACAAATGATCTATTTTTTGGAGATAAACACGATAAAAAGATTATGATTATTAGATTGACCAATTTTTATTTTTTATTTTTTATTTTTATGAATAATATATATTGATAATCTTACAAAATAAACAGTTTAAATCATTGAAACAAGACTTATGATAGACTTATGGTATATCTCATGAGGCTCTCAAATTCTCTCTAATTGAGATATTTATTAAAATTAATATATTTTTGACATTTTTATACATTTTTAAAAGACTTTTACCTTTTAACGTTAAATAATATTTATAAGACCTGATTAACATTTGAAAAATAACAAAAAAAAATTAAAAAAAAAAGCAAGCCAGAGTTGATGCCGCATGTAAGGGGTCGCATGTAAGGGGTTGTTTCGGTTCCTTCCAAAAACGTATATTTGTTGTCTTTTCATTCTATTTGGATTGCATTCCCTCTCTCTGTTATTTCATTTCTAGAATTCACTTCTTAAAAAAATTTATTTTTTTGTTTTTTATATTTTTTTATTTTTACTGATTTTTTTTTTACTATTTTAGGTAATTTTTTTTAATTTTTAGACATACCATACATAAATATATTTAAAAAGTATAATAGTTGTGAAAAAAATCTTTAAAAAATTCACGAAGTACCAAAAATACAAAAAATATAGAAATTCACAGATTTTTTTAATTATTTATTAATTTTTAACAATATTTTTTCATAAATATGTTACTATTTAGATATATATCTAAGTAAGGTAAATATAAAAACAATTTAAAAAAATTTTAAAAATATTAACTAAAAACAAAAAAAAATTCAAAATATAAAAAATTCAATTTTTAAAAAATTGAATTTAAAAAATTAAAAATGAACATATGCATTTAAATCACAACTTCTTTATCACATTACATGTTTTGTTATAAAAAATAAAAATTATTAAAATAGTCTATTTATAAACAACTCCTAAATCATAAACAATTAGGGCTGAGCAAACAATTCGTAAAATTCGTAATTCGATTCAGTCTAGTCAAATCTTGTAGGTTTGGATTGGTTTTTTGAATCCGTGATTCAGTTCTAGATTAAAAAATTATAAATTCGTAGTCCACGAATCTGTTCCGGGTTGAACCCTACGGTTTTGGATTGAAATCGATCCGGACCGTATACAAATAGCCTATATTTATATTATACACTCTCCAGTATAGTATCTTTTTTTATTATTTTTGTTTGTTGGTTTTTAATTTTAATTTGTAATGGTCTAAATATTTATGGTAGAACTAGTTTTCTTATAATTATTTAAATTCTAAAACAGTATATCACTATTATGGAAAGATATGTTACTATTGTGAAACTAATATGATGCTATATTTATATTTTTATAAAATTAAAATATTTTTTATTTTTTTATTATTTAACTATATGAATCCGTGGTCCTAAACCGATTAGATTGATTTTAATTTTTCAAGAATTATAGATAACGGATTAATTCTAATTTTATCCCAATCCAAACCAATTTAAGGGTTGTTTGGGATGACCTAAATAAGTGTACTTTTTATCTTTTTACGAGAAGATGTGTAGAAAAGTAGAGAGGTAATGTGATGAAAAAAAAGATAAAAAGATGGATTATTTTGTGTATGCCAAACTTGACCTTAAACTACACTCGCCCCTATAACCAATCCGTGACTTGGGTGAGTTCATAGAAAACATAGACGAAAAGAGTTAACCGCGTTAAATTGGATTTTTTTTTTTTTTGGTTACAGGAAAATCCTCTCTACCCTCCCGCAGGTTCAAAGTAGCGTCCCTTGCAGAGATCATCAGGGTGTCCTGTTAGCCGTTCCGAACGAGGAGACTATAATCTGAGAACTTGCCCCGACCTCCCAAGACAAGCTCTGCTTAAGTCAGGACTCGCACAGCGAGGGAGTATTAAACCCACACCAAGTGCTGATTAGACAACTTGAGATCCAACCTCCTAACCAATTGTACTTCGCCCAGGAGATTGACCCAAGGTAAAAGAAATTGAACTCATGACCTTAAAACCTAAACCTCAAATCTTAACCACAATGCCACCTACTCCTAAGTTATAATTCATAGACAACCACAACAAAAATATAAGTGTAAGTTGTAACATTGCTCTTTAGATTTCTGAAGCATCCCAATAAAGAGAATGAATTCGCATTGAAAACAAAGATTGATAAAATTATATTTTAACGCGCCTGGGTCTGACAGTATTGCATGTTGAGAGATTTATTTTCATTACATTTTAATAATTAATAACTAGCCTATCACTCGTGCTATGCATAGAATAATTATACATATTTATAATTGTTTGAAATTTTTTTTAATATATAAATTATATTTTTTAAGATTTTTATAAAAATAATTTAACAATCTTATCACTAATCATAGTGTATGAGAGAAGTTTATAATTATTTGTATGAAAGAATTTTAAATGCTAATCAGGAGATTTTAACTAAATCAATAAATGTAGGCATATGAAAGACATGTGAATTGAAAAGAATTAATAAAGATTGATCAGAGGATTTTAATCAAATCAATAAATACCGATTTTTTTTTAATAAGAAATTTAGAAAATTTAGATTGAGATATTGAAGCTCCCACAGACCTTGGAGTTAAAAACCCCCTTTTACTTAATATATAGTACTAGCCTATCACCCGTGTTATGCACGGGATAATTATAAATATTTATATTTATTTAAAAAAAATTTAATATATAAATTATGTTTTTTAAGATTTTTTATAAAAATAATTTAACAATTTTATCACTAATCATAGTGTATAGGAAAAGTTGAAAAAAGTACTGCAGTAACTATGCACGAGTTGTATCTATAATTATCTGTATGAGGGAATTTTAAATGCTGATTAGAGAATTCTAACCAAATCAATAAATGCAGGCATGTGAAAAACACGTGGATTGTGGAAAGACACGTGGATTGAAAAAAGATAATAAATGCTGATCAGGGGATATATATGTGAATTGTGATTTTTAAACGTCTTCCGTTTTTTTCTTCTTTTTTATATTATATTAAAGTTTAATATTTTGATAATAATCGTACGTGTTAGACTTTTCAATGAATTAAATGTCTTGTATTTTTTTTATATTATATTAAAGTTTAATATTTTGATAATAATCATATATGTTATACTTTTTAAAGAATTTTTTTTATAGTTGTTCTTAATACATTAAAGTGTTATTATGAGAGATAATAATCATATATATTAGGACTTTTTAAAGAATTCATATGTGTTGAATTTTTTAAGAATTTTTTTTTTTATACTTATTCTTAATGCATTAAAGTGTTATTATAAGGGTAAGGCTCGGGGGTTGTGAGAAATTAATAAGTGTTAAGGTGTTTTTCTTTTTTTAAATCAAAAAAATTAAGAAATTTAGATTGGGATAATGGAACTCCCACAAAACTTGTAGATTAGAGGTAGATATAAATAAATATATAGATATAGATATAGATATAGATATTTATATTTGTTTTAAATTTTTTTTAATATACAAATTATTTATTTTGGAAAAGGTACTGCAGTAATTAAGAAAGAAGTCAAAAAGTCTAGTTGGTTAAGAAAAGTTAATAAATGTTGAGGTTAATTTTTTTTTTTAAAAACAAAAAATTAGAAAATTAGAATTTGCATATTGGAGCTCCCACAAGCCTTGGGGGTTAGAAACCCCCTTTTGCTTAATATATAGTATTATATTATACTAGCCTATCACCCGTGCTATGCACGGAATAATTTTAGATATTTGTATTTATTTTAGATTTTTTTAATATATAAATTATGTTTTTTAAGACTTTTTATAAAAATAATTTAACAATCTTATCACTAACCATAGTGTATGGGAGAAGTTGAAAATGGTACTGCAGTAACTATACACAGATTGTATCTATAATTATTTGTATGAGAGGATTTTAAATGCTGATCAGGAGTTTTTGACCAAATCAATAAATGCAGGTATGTAGAAAGACATGTGGATTGAAAAAAGTTAATAAATGTTAATCAGGAAATTTTGACCAAATTAATAAATGCTGGGTTTTTTTTTAAATAAAAAATTTTTAAAATTCAGATTGGGATATTGAAACTCCCACAGGCATTGGGGTTTAAGAATCCCATTTTGCTTAATATATAGTACTAACATATCACCCGTGCTATGCACGGATTGTGTTTACAATTATCTATATATGTGAATTGCAATTTTTAAATGTTTTTTTTTAAATGCCTTTTTTTTCCTTTTTATATTATATTAAAGTTTAATATTTTGATAATAATCATATGTGTTAGACTTTTCAAGGAATTAATTTTTTTATACATTAAAGTGTTATTATAAGGATAAGGCTCGGGGGTTGTGAGAAATTAATAAGTGTTAAGGTTTTTTTTTTTTTTTTTAAATCAAAAAAATCAAGAAATTTAGATTGGGATAATGGAACTCCCACAAAACTTGTAGATTAGAGGTAGATATAAATAAATAGATAGATATAGATATAGATATTTATATTTGTTTTAAATTTTTTTTAATATACAAATTATTTATTTTGGAAAAGGTACTGCAGTGATTAAGAGATAAGTCAAAAAGTCTAGTGGGTTAAGAGAAGTTAATAAATGCTGAGGTTAATTTTTTTTTTTTAAAAAACAAAAAATTAAAAAATTAGAATTGACATATTAGAGCTCCCACAGGCCTTGGGATTAGAAATCCCATTTTGCTTAATATATAGTATAGATAGATAGTATATATATATATATATTGTTAGTATAGATATATATTTTTAAACGTTTTTTTTTAAATGTCTTCTTTTTTCCTTTTTTATATTATATTAAATTTTAATATTTTGATAATAATCATATGTGTTAGACTTTTCAAAGAATTAAATGTCTTTTTTTATCTATACTATATATTAAGCAAAAGGGGGTTTTTAACCCCCAAGGTCTGTGGGAGCTCTAATATGTCAATTCTAATTTTTTAATTTTTTGTTTTTTTTTAAAAAAAAAAATTAATCTCAGCATTTATTAACTTCTCTTATCCACACAAAAAAAAAAACTTCTCTTAACCCATAAGACTTTTTGATTTCTCTCATAATTATTATAGTACCTTTTACAGAACAAATAATTTGTATATTAAAAACAATTCAAAACAAATATAAATATCTATATCTATCTATTTATTTATATCTATCTCTAACCCACAAGTTTTGTGGGAGTTCCAATATCTGAATCTTAATTTCTTAATTTTTTTGATTTTTTTTGAAAAAAAAAAACTTAGTACTTATTAAATTCTTCCAAGTCCTTTTAACTTCTCTAATACACACACTCTTTTTAACTTTTCACATACCTATTGCAAACAGTGAGTCTTTTTTTTGTTTTCTCCTTCTTGACTTCTCACTTCTACACTTTCAACTTCAGTGACCACGTATGCAGATAGTAAGTCTTTTTTTTGTTTTCTCCTTCTTGACTTTTCTTTTTGTTTATTGTTTTAATATTATAGTTAGATAGTGCATAAAAATATTTGTGATTTGTCTAGCGAATAAAAAATTATAACTTGATTTTTTTAATATGATTGAATTTAGATAAATATAAACCCTCACAAAGAGAAAATGTGATTATAATTAGTTGAATGATTCTTTTTTTTTTTTTTTTAATGTGGTTGTAGTTAGTTTAATAGTTTTTTTTTTCATTTATTTATTTTATTATGGGAAAAATGTGATGTGATTGTAATTTGTTCAATGACTCTTTTTTTTTTAATATGATTGTTATAGTTAGTTCAATGGTTTTTTTAATGTTATTTAATCTTTTTATTTACTATTTTCATTTTATTTTTAATATGATTGAAGTTAAATAAATATAAACACTCACAAAGAAAAAAATGTGATTGTAACGTGATGTGATTAGTGTTTGTTCAATAACTTTTTTTTTTTAAAATATGATTGTTGTAGTTAGTTCAATGATTTTTTTTTAATGTTATTTAATCTTTTTATTTATTATTTTAATTTTATTTTTAATATGATTGAAGTTAGATAAATATAAACACTCACAAAGAAACAAAAAATGTGATTGTAGTTAGTTCAATGATTCTTTTTTTTAATGTGATTGTAATTAGTCAATGGTTCTTTTTTCATTTATTTATTTTTTATTATGGGAAAAATGAGATGTGATTGTAGTTTGTTCAATGGTTCTTTTTTTTAATGTGATTTAGTCTTTTATTTACTGTTTTAATGGTTTTTCTTTACAATTATATATGAAAAAAATATGATTGTAGTTAGATAGCATAAAAATATTTGTGATTTCATTTGGTTTTTTTCTGATTTGATTTTTAAAGTACAAATTATTGATAATGATTAGATTGTATTTTGAAAAAAAAATTGTAATTGATTTTTTTAACTCACTGTGTTTTTTGAAAAAAAATTATTATGTTTTTTTAACTATCAAATCACTTAATTTGTGATTTGAATTTTAACTCACTGTGTTTTTTTAAAAACAAAATGGATTGTACTCATTAGGGTCACATAATGTACCAATTATTGATGATGATTAGATTGTATTTTGACCAAAAAAAATTGTAATTGATCTTTTTAACTCACTATATTTTTTGAAAAATAAATTATTGTGTTTTTTAATTATCAATAGACTTAATTTATGATTATTTTTTTAATTATTGATGATGATTAGAAAGCATTAAAAAAATTGTGATTTGTATGATTGAAGTTATCTCCTTTTGTTTATAATTTTATTTTTTAATATGATTGAAATTAGATAAACATAAACACTCACAAAAAGAAAAATGTGATTGTAGTTTGTTCAATGGTTCTAAATAATCTTTTTTATTTACTATTTTAATGGTTATTTTTTACAATTATTTTTTTATTATGAGAAAAATGTCATTGTAGTTAGATAGCATTAAAAAAAATTGTAATTTGTATGATTGAAGTTATCTCCTTTTGTTTATAATTTGATTTTTTTAATATGATTGAAGTTAGATAAATATAAACACTCACAAAAAAAAAATTATGATTGTCGTTTGTTCAATACTTCTAAATATTCTTTTTATTTACTATTTTAATGGTCCTTTTTTTGAATTATTTTTTTTATTATGAGAAAAATGTTATTGTAGTTCGATAGCATTAAAAAAAATGTGATTTGTATGATTGAAGTTATATTCTTTTGTTTATAATTTTATTTTTTTGATATGATTGAAGTTAGATAAACATAAACACTCAAAAAAAGAAAAATGTGATGGTCGTTTGTTTAATGCTTCTAAATAATCTTTTTATTTACTATTTTAATGCTCCTTTTTTTGAATTATTATTTTTATTATGAGAAAAATATGATTTTAGTTAGATAGCATTAAAAAAAAAAAAAAAAAGTCATTTGTATGATTGAAGTTATCTCCTTTTGTTTATAATTTGATTTTTTAATATGATTGAAGTAAGATAAATATAAACACTCAAGGGGGTTTTTAAGGAAAATGGGGTTTTTACGGAAAATGGGGTTTTTAACCCCAAGGCCTGTGGGAACTTCAATATCCCAATCTGAATTTTCTAAATTTTTTATTAAAAAAAAACTCAGTATTTTTTTATTTGGTCAAAATCCCCTAATAAACATTTATTAACTTTTTTCAATCCACATGCCTACATTTATTGATTTGGTCAAAATCCACTGATCAATATTTAAAATTCCCTCATACAAATAATTATAGATACAATCTGTGTATAGTTACTGCAGTATCCTTTTCAACTTTTTTCATACACTATGGTTAGTGATAAGATTATTAAATTATTTTTGTAAAAAATCTTAAAAAACATAATTTATATATTAAAAAAAATCTAAAATAAATATAAATATCTATAATTATCTCGTGCATAGCATGGGTGATAGGCTAGTTATTATATTATATTAAAGTTTAATATTTTGATAATAATCATATGTGTTGGAATTTTCAAGAAATTTTTTTTATATTTGTTCTTAATGCATTAAAGTGTTATTATGAGAGATAATAATCATATATGTTGGGACTTTTCAAGGAATTCATATGTGTTGGATTTCAAATAATTTTTTTTATGCTTGTTCTTAATGAATTAAAGTGTTATTATGAGGGTAAGACTTGTGACTTGGGAGAAGTTAATAAATGATAAGATTTTTTTTTTTTTTTTAAATCAAGAAATCAAAAAATTTAGATTGGGAGATTAGAGCTCCCACAAGACTTGAGGTTAAAAATCCCTTTTTGCTTAATATATAGTACTAGCCTATCACCCGTGTTATGCACGGGATAATTATAGATATTTATATTTATGTTAGATTTTTTTAAATATATAAATTATGTTTTTTGAGATTTTTTATAAAAATAATTTAACAATCTTATCACTAACTATAGTGTATGAGAGAAGTTGAAAAGGGCACTGCAGTAACTGTACACGGATTGTATCTATAATTATTTATATGAGGAGATTTTAAATCCTAATCAGGAGATTTTGACCAAATCAATAAATACAAGCATATGGAAAGACATGTGGATTGAAAAAAAATTAATAAATATTGATCAAGGGATTTTGACCAAATCAATAAATAATGAATTTTTTTTAAAAATAAAAAATAAAAAATTTAGAAAATTCAGATTGGGATATTGAAACTGCCATAGGCTTTGGGGATTAAAAATCTCATTTTTCTTAATATATAGTATAGGTATATTAGCATATTGGAGCCTCCACCCGGCTTGTGAATTGTGATTTTTAAATGTTTTTTTATTTTTTATTTGTAAATGTTTTCTTTTTTTCCTTTTTTATATTATATTAAAGTTTAATATTTTAATAATAATCATATGTGTTGAAATTTTCAAGAAATTAAATGTCTTTTTTTTTTATTATATTATATTAAAGTTTAATGTTTTGATAATAATCATATGTGTTGGACTTTTCAAGAATTTTTTTTTATGCTTGTTCTTAATGCATTAAAGTGTTATTATGAGGGATAATAATCATATGTGTTAGGACTTTTCAAGGAATTCATATGTGTTGGATTTCAAAGAATTTTTTTTATATTTGTTCTTAATGCCTTAAAGTGTTATTATGATGGTAAGACTTGAGAGTTGGAAGAAGTTAATAAATGCTAAGATTTTTTTTTTTATAAAAAAAATCAGAAAATTTAGATTGGGAGATTGGAGTTCCCACAAGGCTTGGGGTTAAAAACCCCCTTTTGCTTAATATATAGTATAGATATAGATAGATAGATATATCTTTTTATTTTTGTGTGGTTTCTATTCGGGTATTTTTTTTTCAATTTATTTAAGATGAAGTTGTGGGTATCTATTTTTTTAATTTAATTTATCTGTGGTTTCCATTTGTTTTTAATTATTATTATTATTATTATTATTATTATTTAGATAAGTTATGATGTGAGTTAAATATGTGATAAACATATGAGTTTTATTGATTTAAAGTTTATTTAGATAAACTTTAAAGATTTTTTTTTAGTTTTTTAGTTGTTTTTTGTTATATTATAATATAATATATAAAATATAGGTAGATATCTACAATTTTAATAAAAAATATTATCTGATTTTTTTGGGGAAGAGAAAAAGAATGCAAGTTTTAATATTTTTTTAAAAAAATTTGTGAGAGAGATTAGGATGGAGAGATTATGAAATATTTTTGTTATTAAATAAATAAATCAGTCAATAGTTTCTTTAATCTATTTTGTAAATTAAAAATCAATAATTTTAGAAAATTGATTAAAAATTTTGATAGATATACATAAAAAAATACATAATTATATTATTAAATCGTAATTCAAATTTAGATGTTATATCTTTTTGAGATCTATAGCTAAATTCTTATTTTTTTTATTTTTATTTTTGTGTATAACCATAGTGTATGGGAGAAATTGAAAAGTGTGTTGCAATAATTATGAGAGAAGTCAAAAGGGATTGTGAGTTGGGAAAAGTCAATAAATGTTGAGGTTGGGTTGGGAGAAGTCAATAAATGCTAAGATTTTTTTTTAAATCAAAAAATTAGAAAATTAGGATTAGGAGATTGGAGCTCCCACAGGCCTTGGGGTTAAAAACCCCCTTTTGCTTAATATATAGTATAGATAAATAGATAGCCTATCACTCATGCTATGCACAGGATAATTATAGATATTTATATTTGTTTTAGATTTTTTTTAATATATAAATTATGTTTTTTAAGATTTTTTCTAAAAATAATTTAACAATGTTATCACTAACCATAGGGTATGAGAGAAGTTGAAAAAGGTATTGCAGTAGCTATACACGGATTGTATCTACAATTATTTGTATGAGGGGATTTTAAATGCTGATTAGTAGATTTTGACCAAATCAATAAATGTAGGCATGTGGATTGAAAAAATTTAATAAATGCTGATCAGGGGATTTTGATCAAATCAATAAATGCTAAGTTTTTTTTTAAAAATAAAAAATAAAAAATTTAGAAAATTTAGATTGGGATATTGAAACTCTCACAGGCCTTGGGGGTTAAAAAACCCATTTTGCTTAATATATAGTACTAGCCTATCACCCGTGCTATGCACGGGATAATTATTGATATTTATATTTGTTTTAGATTTTTTTTAATATATAAATTAGGGAGACTTATTTATAAGTCCTTTTTCAGAACCTTATACTAGGCTAAATCCTATGTAATTTTTTATAGAGTCTCAAGTCCTATTTTCATAAGAATGTATTCCACAAGATCCTAATCTTTTTACCCCCATTTTCCCACCTTCCCTAGACGAAATTCTTCATCTTTCCCAGATATTTACCCTTCCAGCGTCTGAACCTGGGCTACTCGTAGTTGGATTTGTCTGCTACTCCGGCTACTCACCGCTCTCACCAATCCATCTGCCACGAATGGCGCCGACATTTTTTTAATATCAACAAAATCAATCAAACTGACTTGCGCCGACATTTTTTTAATATCAACAAAATCAATCAAACTAACTTTCAAATATCACCTCCACAAATATACCAACCAACCCAACACACAAACACCAAACAAAGCAACCTGGTTGGTATAAATATGAATTTATGCAATTTTTATGAACCAACTTACAGTTGTGTTTTTGGGGTTTTGAGATGAGAAAATACTGATTGCAGAAAATATTTGATTTCGTTTTTGTTGTAATATTTTTTTTTTCTTTAAATGCCTATGTTTTCTTTGATTTTTTTATATAACAAAAATAAAAAAATTCAAAAAATAAATAATTTTTTAAATTTTACAATTAATAATACAAAATAAAAATATATTAAGATTATATATCTATTTCAAAACAAACGGATTAAAAAAATAAAAACTTATTAAGTTTGCGAAACGTAACGTGACACATTACGTTACGTTTATGTAAATGTCACATTACGTTTATATAGGTGTCACGTTACGTTACGTTTATGTAGGTGTCACATTACGTTCATATTGGTGTCACGTTACGTTTATATAGGTGTCACGTTACGTTACGTTTATGTAGATATGTCACGTTACGTTTATATAGGTGTCACGTTACGTTATGTTTATGTAGATATGTCACGTTACGTTTATGTAGGTGTCACGTTACGTTTATGTAGGTGTCACGTTACGTTACGTTTATATCAATTTTCTATATATGGTTTTATTACTTATTTATGATATTAACAACTAATATTGAGGGTAAATATGTCAACAAACTTCCCATAGGACTTATGGGAACATAAATTTTTTTGTGGGACCAAATGTAGCACAAGTCTCCCTAATAGGACTTCTAAATAATTTTCCCTATAAATTATGTTTTTTAAGATTTTTTATAAAAATAATTTAACAATTTTACCACTAATCATAATATATGGGAGAAGTTGAAAATGATACTGCAGTAACTATACACGGATTGTATCTATAATTATTTGTTTGAGGGGATTTTAAATGTTGATCAGGAAATATTGATCAAATCAATAAATGCAGACATGCGGAAAGACATGTGGATTGAAAAAAATTAATAAATACTGATCAGAAAATTTTGACCAAATCAATAAATGCTGTATTTTTTTTAAAATAAAAAATTTAGAAAATTCAAATTGGGATATTGAAACTCACACAAGTCTTAGGGGTTAAAAACCCGCTTTTTAAATGTCTCTTTTTTTTTCCTTTTTTATATTATATTAAAGTTTAATATTTTTATAATAATCATATGTATTGGACTTTTCAAGGAATTAAATGTCTTTTTTTTATTATATTATATTAAAATTTAATATTTTGATAATAATCATACGTGTTGGATTTTTCAAGAAATTTTTTTATGCTTGTTTTTAATGCATTCAAGTGTTATTATGAGGGATAATAATCATATATGTTGGGACTTTTCAAGGAATTCATATGTGTTGGATTTTAAAGAATTTTTTTTATACTTATTCTTAATGCATTAAAATGTTATTATGATGGTAAGACTTGGAAGTTGAGAGAAGTTAATAAATGCTAAGATTTTTTTTTTTTTAAATCAAAAAATCAAGAAATTAGATTGGGAGATTGGAGCTCCCACAAAACTTGGGATTAAAAATCCCCTTTTGCTTAATATATAGTTTGGAGCTCATACAAACTTGGGGTTAAAAATCTCCTTTAGCTTAATATATAGTATAGATAGTATAGAAGTATAGATATAGATATAGATATAGATAGATAGATAGATAGATAGATAGATAGATTGTAAAGAAAAACCATTAAAATAGTAAATAAAAGATTAAATCACATTAAAAAAAAGAACCATTGAACAAATTACAATCACATCACATTTTTTCCATAATAAAATAAATAAATAAATGAAAAAAAGAACCATTGACTAACTACAATTGTCACACCCTGTAACAACCCTCGTACTGATTACCGATAAACCACTGAATTATATACTGATTACTGATAAACCGGACTGTTAATGACTGATAATTGAACTGATTAAAGTACTGGACAGACCGATTGAAATCGAAACTGAAACTGAATAAGTTTACATACTGAATTGCATGTTTTATCTGTTGATTGTTTGACTACCTGTTTAAATGTATGTGTTTAAACTGTTAATTAAAGGCCTTATCGGCGGCCGATTTAGAAACCGTTTGATGTTTTATGATCAGTAGAATATTTATGATTTTATGGTATTTTTATCTGAAAATTGATTAGGAATGATTAAATTAGATTAAAACAAGTTAATTAACAAGTTGGATTTAATTACATGTTTGCCACTTGAGTGGGTCTTTGTTTAATCACTTATACTTGAGCCTATACACCTAAGTTAGACAATTGATCAGCCATTTCTCCTTGCCTTTGCCGACCAAACAAGAGGAATAGAGAGAGTGAGAGAGATTTGAGCTCACTTAGTTGAATTGGCTAGAATTACTTGGATATTGCTTGAAGATTGATGTGTGTATGGCATATTTGAGCTTGTTCATCTTGAATTGAGACTTAGGTAAGGATTATAACCTCTCAAATGTTGAGTTTATGTTGTCCCTTGCATCATTCTTGCATGATTCATGTTCCATTGTAGAGTTAGGCCATGTTCTAGCTCATACATGTTGAATTTGATGAGTTTTGAGATGATTTCATGGTAAATGTTGCATGCATGTTCATAATCATGTTTAAATCCATGTTTTCATCTTGTTGTTGAAGTTTGGAGCTCAATAGAGCAAGATTTAAAGCTTGTAAATGGTTTGAAACCCATGCATTGCATGTTTACAAAGTGTTCTTGAATTGTTCTTGAAAAATGGCTTTAATTGACTCACCTTTGGGGCTTGAATTCTCAAATTGGCTTTTGAAACTTGTTGTTTATTGAGTTGGGATGTATTCCCCAGAATTTGGGCCCAAGAGGTCGAGTTTTGAGTGTTGGAACACTTGGTTTGAGCTTGGAAGGCAAATCTGGAATTTCCAGATTTGGCTTCTTCGCTCGAGCGAAGGATTCCTCGCTCGAGCGACCAAGGTTTCCTCTGAGCTACGCTCGAGCGAGATATTGGTGGCTCGAGCGTAAAAATCGAACATCCAAGATACTTTCTTGTTTCATCGAGACGCTCGGCGAGCGAGGCTCGCTCGAGCGAACCCTTTGATTTTGGAAGCTCGCTCGAGCGAGCATCGAGCGAGCATCGAGCGTAAAAATTGAGCATCCAGTATTTTCACTGTTCAACAGACCGCTCGAGCGAAGGATTGTTCGCTCGAGCGAAGCCTTTGATTTTGCAACCTCGCTCGAGCGAAGGAAGGCTCGCTCGAGCGAGACCCCTGTTTTCAGCAACTTTTGAAAAGTGCCTTCCAACTGTATTTTTGCATCCTCATCTCATCCTAGGCATTCTTAGGCCTAGTTTAATGCATCTTAATGAGGATTTAGACATAGAACCACACCGAGGGAATTTAGAGATTTAATTATCATCCTTTCCAACTGTAAACTTAGTGTGTGTTCTATTCTGTTTACTGTTTAGGGTTGGCTACCGGGGACGCGCTCTAGCTGCTATAAGCCTAATCTCTGTGAGTAACAGATGTGTAAAGATATGTTCAAAATGGTTATCTTTTGAATCATTTCTTGAATTTCTTGATCGATGTTATTTATCGAATGAATGTATGTCCTATTTACAGGCTGTATTGTGGCATCCTTAGCACCTCTTGTTATTGGTATTCTGAGCTCTGTCGGTTTCCTTGTGGAACCATACTGTTTACTGAATGATTGGCCATCATTATTGTTGGGTCTGTTAAGGCCCGGTCCTTTTGGGACCTACTGTTATAGGCTATTGGATGTACCACATATGACTGATTGATTGGAATCTTGAAACTACTGTTTAATGAATTGATTTCATTTACTGCAAGGACATTCATTCATAACCTCTTTACGCTTTATGTTATTCACTGGGTTTTAGCTCACTGTTATATATATATGTAGGTTCTCAGCCGCCAGACCGAAGCTAGGAGCGTGGGATTGGTCCCCAGTTTTGTCAAGCCAGCCTATGTGCCTCACTGTGAGGTTTCGAGACGCCATGCCATGGCTTGGGGTGTTTTTGTGTCCCCACTAGTCTCCTACTGTTTTGTACTGTTGTACTTTTTGTATAGACTGTTTTACTGTACTGTTATTGAGGGATTGAGTTCCCGTACTGAATGTCTGTAATGATTGTATATACTGTACTGGTCTGAATGCATAAATGTATGAAAAATGTTTTTGACATACAGATTTTCACAGCTCAATGGACACTAGTTATTTACTGTTTTGGCTTCCGCCAGGCCCTGTACTCTGATTGATTGTATTACTGTTTAGTAGGCCTTTGGTAATCTCGGATTACTGGCCGGTTACGGTACTAAACCCATAGGGCCGGGTTTGGGTCGTGACACACCCTCAAAAAAATAACATTAAACCCATCCATAGAGACATGCATTGATACACAAAAGATCCACATTCATCTATTCATCAGAGTATTTCATTATAAAAGTATTACATTTTAACAACAAAAGCAAATGCCCTACGGGCTTACTGCTTTCCAAGTTAACATTTGGTTACAAAAGAGAGTGCTAACTCAATTACACATTAAGCCCTTGGTTTGAATCTATATGTAATACAATCAAGGAAAGTAAGACAACAAAAGTATGGCCGCCTCTAGCCTCCCAAGCTATGTCCTTAGAGGTGGCATGCTACCTGTACTTGAAAATGATGTTCTCATATAGGGTGAGCCACAGCCCAGTAGAAATATACTAAACCAACTATGAACAATGACTAAAAGATTAGCAACTGATAGATGGTCAATACTTACACTTCCATTTACATCTTATTACAATTCCATGACAATCAAGTCTATGTTACAATTCACTTTCCATTTCTTATTCAACTTTGTGTTTGAAAACAAGGCTCAGTACTCTGGCCAAAACATTTGATGAGGTTATAGTTCATCACTAGAACACTTTCAAAATTTAAGGTGGATACACATTTTGGTGTTATATCGATAACACATAAGCCACTTCCATACTTCACAAACGATGATGATATACATTTTAGTGCTATATCAAATCAAACAAACCATTTCAATAGATAAGCATATGAGCTATGTGACCACTACAACAGATAAGCATATAAGCTATATCAACACTTCAACAGATAAGCATATGAGCTATATCAGCACTTCAATAGATAAGCATATGAGCTGTATCAACACTTCAATAGATAAGCATATGAATTGTATCAACACTTCAATGGGAGAGCATATGAGCTGCATCCCTAGGTCCATCTCCCATCTTTCCTTAACCATTAACCGGTTTAGAGGTACATCCCCCATCTTCCCCTAAACCGTGGAGTACATCTCCCATCTCCTCCCATACACAAGCAATGCATACAAACACAGAATCATATACGCAATCAATCAATACATAAAGTTAATGTATTCTATCAACTGTCATACTCTATGACATATCCAATTGATTAGTTTTAGTTTGCCTAATTATCATGCATTGTCTACAACAATCAACACTACCCTCCACCGGTAGCCCAAAGCAATTACTTCTAAATATGAAATAAATGCACAAATGGATAATATATTAACATTTCAACTAGGTGAGCAATAAGAGATTCAACTACACCCTTTAGTTCCATACATTCCCAAGTTCAACATTCTTAATTCAATTTCTCATTTTCTTTAATTAATTATATACATTAATTAATTTAACCAATTAGGCAAATTACCATAATTCACAAAACAACCCTAAGGTTCCAATTCCATCAATGTTCCAACATTAATCTCATTTCTCTATGCCTAACATGCATATAGGTTTATATATGTAAAATCTCAATTTTTTGTAAAATTACACAAAGGCTCAAACTTTCTCAAAATTACCCAACAACCCCCCAACGTATCAAAATGCTAAAATTCAAAGACAAAACTCATAAGATGGAGTAGGTTATCCCTACCTCGAATGATGGAACCCAACGAAGGAGATGAAGAAAACGAAAATGCTCAAAATCCCGAAATTTTCAAATTAAAAGATAGCCTTCGATGATCAACACAACTTTTGTAAAGGCCCAAGGTGAGAAGACAACTCCTACTAGATCAATCCTAAGAGAGAAGTTAGGGTTTTAGTGAGAGGAACTCTCAAAATAGCTTTTTGGAAAAGTAAGAGAGAGAAAAGATGTTGAAAAGTGAACAAAAAAGTCGGATCTCGGCTTAATATAAAAGCCTCCCCGCTCGAGCGGCAAAAGCCCCGCTCGAGCCTCACTCACAGATCCCCACTCGAGCGTCAAATCCCCCGCTCGAGCGGCGGATGCACGCTCCCAGAACTTTTGCAGACAGGTCTCCGCTCGAGCGTCCAACTCCCTGTTCGAGCGGCACACACAGACTCCCCCTCGAGCGACCAGTCCCCCGCTCGAGCGTCCAACATTGCAGACGAAAAACTGGATAGGTGACTTCCCCGCTCGAGCGCCAAAACCCCCGCTCGAGCGGACAAGAAACAAAAGGGGTCCCCGCTCAAGCGGCAAAAGTCTCGCTCGAGCGAACAAGCCAAAATCTGGACAACTAGGCTTGGTTCCTAAGCTCAACCAACTTGTTCCAAACCTTCCCAACACAACCCAAGACTCATAAATAAAGAGTAGAGGATGAAAACGACATAAATACAATAATCAATCCCATGGAACCTAAGTCCGGATCACTGTACAACATGGGGTAAAACCCGGGATAGCTATAACAATCACATTAAAAAAAAAAAGAACTATTGAACTAATTACAATTATATTTTTTTTTGTGAGTGTTTATATTTATCTAACTTCAATCATATTAAAAATAAAATTAAAATAGTAAATAAAACGATTAAATAACATTAAAAAAAAAATCATTAAACTAACTACAACAATCATATTAAAAAAAAGAGCTATTGAACAAACTACAATCACATTACATTTTTTCCATAATAAAATAAATAAATGAAAAAAAAAACTATTAAACTAACTACAATCACATTAAAAAAAAGAATCATTCAACTAATTATAATCATATTTTTTTCTTTGTGAGAATTTATATTTATCTAACTTCAATCATATTAAAAAATCAAAAATAAAATTAAAATAGTAAATAAAAAGATTAAATAACATTAAAAAAAATATTGAACTAACTACAACAATTATATTAAAAAAAAGAGTCATTAAACAAATTACAATCACATCACATTTTTCACAATAAAATAAATAAATGAAAAAAAAGAACTATTAAACTAATTACAATCACATTAAAAAAAAGAATCATTCAACTAATTATAATCGCATTTTTCTCTTTGGGAGGGTTTATATTTATCTAACTTCAATCATATTAAAAAATCAAATTATAATTTTTTATTCGCTAGACAAATCACAAATATTTTTATGCGTTATCTAACTACAATTTTAAAACAGTAAACAAAATGAAAAGTTAAGAAGGAGAAATAAAAAGAAGACTTACTGTTTGCATATGTGGCCACTAAAGTTGAAAGTGTAGAAGTGAGAAATCAAGAAAGAGAAAACAAAAATGAGACTCACTATTTGCAATAGGTAAGTGAAAAGTTAAAAATAGTGTGTGTATTGGAGAAGTTAAAAAGACTTGGAAGAATTTAATAAGTGCTAAGTTTTTTTTTTTAAAAAAAAATTAAAAAAATTAAGAAATTAAGATTCAGATATTGGAACTCCCACAAAACTTATGGGTTAGAGATAGATATAAATAAATAGATAGATATAGATATAGATATTTATATTTGTTTTAATTTTTTTTTAATATACAAATGATTTGTTTTGGAAAAGGTACTACAGTAATTATGAGAAAAGTCAAAAAAAATCTTTGTGGGTTAAGAGAAGTTAATAAATGCTGAGGTTAATTTTTTTTTTAAAAAAAAACAAAAGAAAATTAGGATTGACATATTGAAGCTCCCATAGGCCTTGGGGTTAAAAACCTTTTTGCTTAATATATAACTAGCATATCATCTGTGCTATGCACGGATTATTTTTACAAATATCTATATATGTGAATTGCGATTTTTAAATGTCTTTTTTTTTTCCTTTTTTATATTATATTAAATTTTATTATTTTGATAATAATCATATCTGTTAGACTTTTCAATGAATTAAATGTCTTTTTTTTATTATATTATATTAAAGTTTAATATTTTGATAATAATCATATGTGTTGGATTTTTTCAAGAAATTTTTTTTTATGTTTGTTCTTAATGCATTAAAGTGTTATTATGAGGAATAATAATCATATGTGTTGTGACTTTTCAAGGAATTCATATGTGTTGGATTTTAAAGAATTTTTTTTTATGCTTGATTCTTAATGCATTAAAGTGTTATTATGACGGTAAGACTTGGGGGTTGGGAGAAATTAATAAATGTTTACAATTATCTATATATGTGAATTGCGATTTTTAAATTTTTTTTTTTTAAATGTCTTCTTTTTTTCCTTTTTTATATTATATTGAAGTTTAATATTTTGATAATAATCATATGGGTTAGACTTTTCAAAGAATTAAATGTCTTTTTTTTATTATATTATATTAAAGTTTAATATTTTGATAATAATCATATGTGTTAGACTTTTCAAGAAATTTTTTTTATGTTTGTTCTTAATGCATTAAAGTGTTATTATGAGGGATAATAATCATATGTGTTGGGACTTTTCAACAAATTCATATGTGTTGGATTTCAAAGAATTTTTTTAATGCTTATTTTTAATGCATTAAAGTATTATTATGAAGGTAAGACTTGGGGGTTGGGAGAAGTTAATAAATGCTATTTTTTTTTTAAAATAAAAAAAATCAAAAAATTTAGATTAAGAGATTGAAGCTCCCATAAACTTTGAGATTAAAAATCTCTTTTTACTTAATATATACTAGCCTATCACCCGTGTTATGCACGGGATAATTATAGATATTTATATTTGTTTTCATTTTTTTTAATATATAAATTAAATACATGGGATTTGACTGAAGAGTTTGAAAGAATTTAATAAGTGTTTATTTATTTATTTAAGAGGCATTTACACAATAATTACATAATATATAAATTAAATACATGGAGTTTGACCGAGGAGTTTGAAAGAATTTAATAAGTATTTATTTATTTATTTAAGAGACATTTACACAATAATTACATGGGTTTCTTGGGGAAGCAAAAAGTAATAAAATTAAGATTTCATTTATTGCGTTATTCATTTAATAAGTGTAATTATTATAAATTAAGTGTTTATTATAATCAATAGTGTAATTATTACAATCTTTGAATTTGTTATAATCAATAGTGTAATTATTACAATCTTTGAACCAATCACCAAGTCAATTTTTTTTTATAAAAATAATTAAAAAATCAGGAAATTAAGATTGGCATGTTGGAGGTTCCACAAGCCTTGAGTTTTAAAAGACCCTTTTCCTTAATATATAGACTAGCATATCACCCGTGCTATGCACGAGATTAAATTTAAAAAAAAAAAAAAACTATTTATATTATGTCAAACATATTTATAAATTGTTAGCATAAAATACATGTAATTTTAAAAGAAAATGTTGACATTGCATAATTAAAGTAATAAAAATAAGAATTTATTACATTTGTTCGAAATTCACTGAATAAGTAAAACAAAAAATAACTAAAATCTAAATTGTTGTGGGCCTTCCATCAGCATTCCTGCATTGTCAACATGATAGTTAGTATCATAATTAATGAACAATACATATACTATGTATTTATAAGAATATTGTAAAATCATTACTTTTTTGAAGTTATAAGAATATTGTAAAATAAATCATAATTGAAATATAAATAATATTTCATACCTTCTTCCTCAGATATGGGAGGCATGACTATTGCATCATATAATTTTCATGAAAAATATAAACAATATAACTATTAGCATTCATTATGAAAATAGCAAATATTAGTATTTGCAAGTTATAATATAAACGAATCATAATTAGAAAATATTATTACTCGAGGTTCTTACCATTTAGAACATTAGTATTGTTTGTCAATGTGGTGACTCTTGAAACATTTTGGTGGAAGTGAACACCCTCTGATGTGGAAGGCATAAGAACTCCTGTATTTTAAATTGCAGCAAAATATATATATATATATGTATTGAGTATAAAAACTAATGTTTCAATTAATATATATGAAAATGATAATACTTAAGAGCTTACTTGTGGCATTTCGAACATTCGTTCTATAATGCAATTGTTTGTCACGTAGAACACATACTCTTAATTGACGTGCTTCTTTTTGAAGTTGTTTCAATTTATCCTTGAATATGGGATCATCATGATCAGTATGGCGTGAAATGAGTAATTTTCTTTTTCGACATAGTCGATTGATTTTAGCAGTAACTGAATGACGTTCCATCCTGGAAAAACACAGAGATTGTCACAACGCAAACAAATTTATTTCCTCATCATGTGATCGAAATATAGTGTAAAAAAACACAATCAGTTAAAATAAATTCACCGTGTGATCAAAACGGAATGTAAAAAGTACAATCACATCACATTTTTCTCATAATAAAAAAATAAATGAAAAAAAAAGAACCATTAATTTAACTACAATACAATCACATTAAAAAAAGAACCATTGAACTAATTACAATCACATTTTTCTTTTTGTGAGAGTTTATATTTATCTAACTTTAATCATATTAAAAAATTAAAAAATTAAAAATAAAATTATAATAGTAAATAAAAAGATTAAATAACATTAAAAATTAGTTAATCACATTTTTTTAACTATTAAACTAACTACAATCACATTAAAAAAAGAATCATTCAACTAATTACGATCACATTTTTCTTTTTGTGAGAGTTTATATTTATCTAACTTTAATCATTAAAAAAAATTAAATAACATTAAAAATTAGTTAATCACATTTTTTTAACTATTAAACTAACTACAATCACATTAAAAAAAGAATCATTCAACTAATTACAATCACATTTTTTTTTTGTGAGAGTTTATATTTATCTAACTTTAATCATATTAAAAAAGTAAAAATAAAATTAAAATAGTAAATAAAAAGATTAAATAACATTTAAAATTAGTTAATCACATTTTTTTTAACTATTAAACTAACTACAATCACATTAAAAAAAGAATCATTCAACTAATTATAACTAACTACAATCATATTAAAAAATTAAAAATTAAATTAAAATAGTAAATAAAAAGATTAAATAACATTAAAAAAAACAAACATTGATGTAACATTGTTAAAACATTCTAACAATCATATTAAAAAATCAAAAATAAAATCAAGAAAACCATTGAACTAACTTTAATCATATTAAAAAATTAAAATAGTAAATAAAAAGATTAAATAACATTAATACAATCACATTAAAAAAAAAAGAATCATTCAACTAATTATAATCACATTAAAAAATCAAGAAAACCAAAAATAAAATCAAGAAAACCATTGAACTAATTTTTGATTAACTACAATATTTTTTATCTAACTTTAATCATATTAAAAAATCAAATATAAAAACAAGAAAACCATTGATTTTTTCTTTTTATCTAACTTTAATCATATTAAAAAATCAAAAACTAATTATAATCACATTTTTTCTTTTTATCTAACTTTAATCATATTAAAAATTCAAAAATAAGAAATAAAATCAAGAAAACCATTGAACTAATTTTTGATTAACTACAATATTTTTTTATCTAACTTTAATCATATTAAAAAATAAAAAATAAAATCAAGAAAACCATTGAACTAATTTTTGATTAACTACAATATTAAAACAGTAAATAAAATCAAAAAAACCATTGTACTAACTACAATATTAAAACAGTAAACAAAAGAAAAAGTTAAGAAGGGAAAAAAATGTCTTGGGAAGGATAAAATTAAGAGGGAAAAAATTAAGAGGGAAAAATAAATAAACACTTATTAAATAAGACTTGATTACAATTGTCTCTTGGGATGCAAATTACATGTATAAGATGCAAAAAGTAATGGCCCTGAAGAAGAAAACCGAGAAAAAAATGTCTTGGGAAGGATAAAATTAAGAGAGAAACACTTAAGAGGGACAAATAAATAAAACCTTATTAAATAAGACTTGATTACGTTTGTATCTTGGGATGGAAATTACATGTATAGGATATTCTTTATAATCATATTAATAAATCATAAACTAATTATAATCTTTTTATCTAACTTTAATCATATTAAAAATTCAAAAATAAGAAATAAAATCAAGAAAACCATTGAACTAATTTTTGATTAACTACAATATTTTTTTATCTAACTTTAATCATATTAAAAAATAAAAAATAAAATCAAGAAAACCATTGAACTAATTTTTGATTAACTACAATATTAAAACAGTAAATAAAATCAAAAAAACCATTGTACTAACTACAATATTAAAACAGTAAACAAAAGAAAAAGTTAAGAAAGAGAAATAAGGATAAAATTAAGAGAGAAAAAATTAAGAGGGAAAAATAAATAAAACCTTATTAAATAAGACTTGATTACAATTGTCTCTTGGGATGAAAATTACATGTATAGGATTTTCTTTTTAATCATATTAAAAAATCAAAAACTAATTATAATCTTTTTATCTAACTTTAATCATATTAAAAATTCAAAAATAAGAAATAAAATCAAGAAAACCATTGAACTAATTTTTGATTAACTACAATATTTTTTTATCTAACTTTAATCATATTAAAAAATAAAAAATAAAATCAAGAAAACCATTGAACTAATTTTTGATTAACTACAATATTAAAACAAGAAATAAAATCAAAAAACCATTGTACTAACTACAATATTAAAACAAGAAACAAAAGAAAAAGTTAAGAAGGAGAAATTAAACAAAAATAACACTTATCGTTTGCATATGTAGTCACTGAAAGTGAAAGTATGGAAATGAGAACTCAAGAAGGAGAAAGCAAAAAAGTTAAGAAAAATATGTGTATTGGAGGAGTTATAAAGAAAAAATTAAGAGGGAAAAAAATGTCTTGGGAAGGATAAAATTAAGAGGGAAAAAATTAAGAGAAAAATAAATAAACACTTATTAAATAAGACTAAATAAGACTTGATTACAATTGTCTCTTGGGATGCAAATTACATGTATAAGATGCAAAAAGTAATGGCCTCAAGAAGAAAAACCGAGAAAAAAATGTCTTGGGAAGGATAAAATTAAGAGAGAAAAAAAATTAAAAGAAATAAATAAACCCTTATTAAATAAGACTTGATTACAATTGTCTCTTGGGATGAAAATTACATGTATAGGATGCAAAAGTAATACCCTGGGGTTTGACCGAGGCTTTAAAAAATTAAAAGTCATTTATACCGAGGCTTTAAAAAATTAAAAGTCATGTACACAATAATTACATGTATAGATGGGTCTCTTGAAATGTAAAAGTAATTTTTTTAAAAAAAAATAAAAATCAGAAAATTAGGATTGGCATATTGGAGCTTCCACAGCCTTGGGGGTTAAAACCCCTTGAAGAAAACCGAGAAAAAATGTCTTGGGAAGGAAAAAATTAAGAGAGAAAAAATTAAGAAGGAAAAATAAATAAACCCTTATTAAATAAGACTTGATTACAATTGTCTCTTGGGATGAAAATTACATGTATAGGATTTTCTTTTTAATCATATTAAAAAATCAAAAACTAATTATAATCTTTTTATCTAACTTTAATCATATTAAAAATTCAAAAATAAGAAATAAAATCAAGAAAACCATTGAACTAATTTTGATTAACTACAATATTTTTTTATCTAACTTTAATCATATTAAAAATAAAAAATAAAATCAAGAAAACCATTGAACTAATTTTTGATTAACTACAATATTAAAACAAGAAATAAAATCAAAAAAACCATTGTACTAACTACAATATTAAAACAATAAACAAAAGAAAAAGTTAAGAAGGAGAAATAAGGATAAAATTAAGAGAGAAAAAATTAAGAGGGAAAAATAAATAAACCCTTATTAAATAAGACTTGATTACAATTGTCTCTTGGGATGAAAATTACATGTATAGGATTTTCTTTTTAATCATATTAAAAAATCAAAAACTAATTATAATCTTTTTATCTAACTTTAATCATATTAAAAATTCAAAAATAAGAAATAAAATCAAGAAAACCATTGAACTAATTTTTGATTAACTACAATATTTTTTATCTTACTTTAATCATATTAAAAAATAAAAAATAAAATCAAGAAAACCATTGAACTAATTTTTGATTAACTACAATATTAAAACAGAAATAAAATCAAAAAACCATTGTACTAACTACAATATTAAAACAATAAACAAAAGAAAAAGTTAAGAAGGAGAAATTAAACAAAAATAACACTTCATGTTTGCATATGTAGTCACCGGTTGAAAGTATGGAAATGAGAACTCAAGAAGGAGAAAGCAAAAAAGTTAAGAAAAATATGTGTATTGGAGGAGTTATAAAGAAAAAATTAAGAGGGAAAAAAATGTCTTGGGAAGGATAAAATTAAGAGGGAAAAAATTAAGAGAGAAAAATAAATAAACACTTATTAAATAAGACTAAATAAGACTTGATTACAATTGTCTCTTGGGATGCAAATTACATGTATAAGATGCAAAAAGTAATGGCCTCAAGAAGAAAAACCGAGAAAAAATGTCTTGGGAAGGATAAAATTAAGAGAGAAAAAAAATTAAAAGAAATAAATAAACCCTTATTAAATAAGACTTGATTACAATTGTCTCTTGGGATGAAAATTACATGTATAGGATGCAAAAGTAATACCCTGGGGTTTGACCGAGGCTTTAAAAAATTAAAAGTCATTTATACCGAGGCTTTAAAAAATTAAAAGTCATGTACACAATAATTACATGTATAGATGGGTCTCTTGGAAATGTAAAAAGTAATTTTTTTTTTAAAAAAAAAATAAAAAATCAGAAAATTAGGATTGGCATATTGGAGCTTCCACAGGCCTTGGGGGTTAAAACCCCCTTTTGCTTAATATATAGTATAGATATAGATGATTCAGAACATTTATTTTAATATTTTAGTAAAACACTAATGATATGAGAATAAAAAAAATAAAATAAATCAAAACCAAAATATCATAGTAAGTGAGGTCTACTATCAATATATTAGAACTGACTTTAAAATTTAAAAATTAAAATTCTAAAATATTTTTTTTAATTAAATTTCTAACTCTTAGCCTCCGTTTAGAAAGTGGGTTGGTTTTTTTTGACTTTTTTGACTATTTTAGCTTGGGGCTAAAAAGCCTGATTTGGGAAGGGCTTTTTGACTTTTTGGTGAGGTGTCTTCCTGTTCATTTACCAAAGTGCCCTTGTTGTTGTTGTTGTTGTTGTTTTTTTTTTTTTTTTTTTTTTTTTTTTTTTTTTTTTTTTTCGGTTTGGATTTGGCTTTTTTTGCTAACTTTTTTTATTTTTTATTTTTTATTTTGGGTTTGGATTTGGATTTGGCGTATTTTGCTTAAATTTTTTTATTTTTTTATTTCGGGTTTTATTTTGGCGTATTTTGGTAAAATATATATATATATATATTTTTTATTTTGGGTTTTGATTTGCCGTATTTTGCTTTATTTTTTTATTTTTTTTAAAATTTATTTTTTTGTCATTTTTATTTTTTTATACATTAATTAGTTCTTGTTTTTTAATTTATGTTTTTTGCCTTATTTATTTTTATTGGTATACAATAACATTTTTTTATTTATGTGTTTCATTTATTTGTAAATTACGTGGAGAATGGTAATTTATGTTTTTATGTTTTTTTTTATTATATATATTTTTGATGTGCTTTATTTCAAAAATGGTTTTCAGGTGTTTTATTTATTTATAAATTACATGGCAAATGGTAATTTCTATTTTTTTTTCTTTTTGGATGAGGCTTATTTTTGTTGTTCTTTTTTTTTTTTGAATTTACGTTTTTGTAATTTTTTAAATATTTTTGAATGAGCCGTATTTTTTATAAATAATTTATGTATTTTAATTTTTTTTTTTTGAAAATGGTTTTTTCATGTGTTTTTTTATTTTATTGTTATTTTAATTTTTTTTTCATTTTCTGTGAAATGATAAAAAGTGAGGTTTTATTTTATTGTCCTGCCTGTTTTAAATAATTTAATTTAAATTTAATTATAAATATTTAATTTAATTTTAATTTTCATTTTAATTTTATTTTAAATATTTAAATAATGTAAATAATTAATAAGCAAAAAATTAAAATAAATATTCAAAAAATTTAAATCGTAAAAATTTAAATAATTTAAATATTCAAAAAATTATTTTAACAAAAAAATTTAAATAATTTAAATATTTAAAAATTTTAAATAATTTTAAATGTTAATATTTTAAATTTAAAAACAACTCTACACTGAAATCGTAACCAAACACATAAAATAAAATTCAATTAATAAATTATTTTTAAAACTCATAACCAAACACATAACTCGAAATTCATACTACTTTTACAACTTTACACTCAAATCATAGTCAAATACATAATAAAAAAATTAAAATATTTAAAAATATTTTTATAAATAGAGTTTGAATTTATTTTTATAAAATACTTTAACAAAAACCAAAAAAATGTTTTTAATTTTTTTTTTTTTTCAACGTCCTGTGTATTTTTCTGGGAATAGGTGTTTTTTGGGAAGTGATGTGAAGCTTTTGTTTGGGAAACGCTGAGGTGATGCCCCTCTCTCATGTGGGGGTAATTTTGTAAATTTACCCTCACAATGGTTGGTGCCAAGTGATTGCCTCCGTTTTTGTCCCCATATGGCTAAAATCAACTTTTTTATCCTTACATGGCTAATTTAGCCCCCAAAAACCCTTCCCAAACACCACCTAAAACAGATTAATACTCTATTTTTTAGAGTTTTAAATTAACTCTCGCCTAACTCATTAACCGACCACGCGTTCCGCATGAATCCGCCAAACCTCTAATTACCTCCTTCAACTAACAAATATTTTACTCAAAAAAATTTATAAACATTACATCCACTAAATCAATATTTTAACATTAAACCTCAAACAAGACAACAAAATTTAATGACAACTTTTTACTGATTAATGTTAGCTACTCTCTCTCATGATGCACCACTCATAAATCCCATGACACAACCCACATCAGAGCAGAGCAATCAAGTTTCAGCCTCAATATCTCTCTCTCTCTCTCTCTCTCTCTCTCTCTCTCTCACAATGGATTCAAAAGTAGAAATGTTCTTCATACCGAGTGTAATGGGGAGAGGTCACATTCTACCAGCAATAGATGCAGCAAGGCTATTTGCAGCTCAAGGAGCTAAAGTCACCATAATAATAACACCAGCATATGCCCAGCTCTTCCAGAAAACCATAGAGAGAGACCGGTCACTAGGCCATGACATCAACTTTCACATCTTCAAATTACCCACCTCTGACTTTGGCTTGCCCGACGGATGCGAGACTCTCCTCGCTGCCTCTGCCGGCATTATCGCTAAACTTTTCATGGCCTTCGAGAAGCTCCATGAACCCATCGAGCAACTCCTCCGAGAACGCCGCCCTGATTGCATCGTCAGCGACATGTTCCATCCCTGGACTGCCGACCTTGGTGCTCGCCTCGGCATTCCCAGGTTCTTGTTCTATGGTACAGGTTTGTTCCTTTCTTTCTCTTTGATTTTAAATTTAAATTGACACAACCTAAACTATCACATCATTCTGAATACAAATTTTGTATGAATTTTTGTGTGTATATATTATAACTATTATTAAAATTCTGATTCATTTTGCAGGTTTGTTTTCTCTGTGTTGTGAAGAGAGCATTCGACGGTATGCACCACATGACAAGGTAAATTCTGATGCAGAGACATTTGCTTTGCCGGGTCTCCCCGATGATAACATCATATTTACCAAGAGTAAAATCCCATACTGGTTTAAGGAGAAAGGAACTGGTTATGGACAATTACTTGACGAGGTTCTAAAGTCAGAGCTAAAAAGCTATGGGGTTATAGTTAACAGCTTTTACGAGTTGGAACCAGCTTATGCTGAGTATTTCAAGAATGAAATGGGCAGAAAGTTATGTCTCGTAGGACCGGTGTGCCTCTTCAACAAAGCATTCGAAGAAAAGGCGGAGAGGGGTGCAAAGAACTCCATTGATGGAAATACAATTTTGAAATGGCTCGACTCCAAACAACCCAAGTCAGTGCTTTATGTTAGTTTCGGGAGTCAGGCTAGCATGGCCCCTGAACAGTTCCTCGAGGTTGCTCATGGGCTCGAGACTTCTGGTTGTCCATTCATTTGGGTGGCCAGAGATATGTCAGAGTACGGCCAAGAAGAGAAAGAAAAGAAGGGAGGAGGCGAAAATCGAGGCAAAAAGCTTCCAGAGGGATTTGAAGAGAGGATGACTAAGTCCGGACAAGGGTTGATAGTAAAGAGTTGGGCACCACAGTTGCTAATCTTAGAACATGCCAACACTGGAGGGTACTTGACACACTGTGGATGGAACTCGACGATTGAGGGTATAGGAGCGGGCGTTCCGATGATCACATGGCCATTGGTGGCAGAGCAATTCTTCAATGAAAGCATCGTTGTGGATGTGTTGAAGACCGGGATTCGAGTGGGGAATGAGGAATGGTTGTCGTATATTTGGGAACCCAAGGTGACGGTGACTAGGGAGAAAGTGGAGGCAGCGGTGAAGTGGTTGATGGCTGGTAATGGTGGTCATGAAGTGGAGGAGATGAGAAAGCGAGCAAAAGAGGTGAGCGAGAAGGCTAAGAAAGCTGTAGACCATGGTGGCTCATCTAACGCCGATGCTATTGCTTTGATCAACGAACTTAAATCTCGTCGTCACAGTGTTTGTGCTAATTAATTATGATTATGGTATAGTGATATGTGGTATTGATTCAACACTCTTATGTGGTATCGATTCAAACCAAGGTGACGGTGATATGTCGTCACAGTGTTTCTGTTTTTGTTTTGTTTTTTAGGGGAGCGGGTGGGGAGGGAAAATTTGGCCAAAATCGGATTCTTGACTCTTGAGTCATCAATGATTGACATAACTATTTCAAGCTTCTTCTAATGTATGATGTTTGTATTATCATTATTGAATAACGGGTTCATTATAATAAATTACTTGGATTTTCCTCAATAACTTCTGTAATATTATTGTTAAGAAAATTTATTTATAAATTGTAATTGGGAAATGTTGATCTATTTATTTCTAAGAGTTTTTTTTTATAAATCAATTAATCCTTTTTGTTTTGAAAAGTTATATTTGTTTGATTTGGCATCATTTGAGTTTAAATGAATAACTTTTTGTGATTTATTTTTTCAATTTTCTTATTTACTTTTGGGATGTGAATGAAAATGTAAGGCGTAAAAGATTTTTTTTTTTTAGAAATTGGTGGTTGAAGTGTTGGTTGTCAAACATGAAAATCTATATTTCTGCTAGTATAGTTTTCTGATATTATATTAGAGTATTACATTAGAGTGTTATATTTGAAAAAAAGTATACTAAGATTTTTTTGTGTTACATTTATTGGAGTATTATGTTGGGAAAAAATACACAAAAAAGTTTTTTTAAAATTTTACGTTGTTACATTTAAGAAAAGCACATTGAGGAGTTTTTAAATCCCATATGTTTTTGTGAATTACGGGCCATAAATTAGAAGGGACCAAAAACCTTGGAGGCAAAATCAAGTTATATAAATATTTGGGGTCTACATTGAAAAACAAATTCTTATATTAATTATAAAAACTAACAGTTTGGTCGTGCAATGCGCGTGTTATTTTTTTTTTCAAGATATATTTAAAGGTACGATGTGTATATTATAAAGGAATAATTTTAAATTTAATTTAAAATTAAAATTAAAATATGATTTTAATTATTTATTTTGATAATATTGGCACTATCGTTCTATAAAAAATGTTACTTGAATTCTTATATATATATATATTACTTTTAGTTAAATTATTTGTGTATTTTGATAATTTTAGTTTTATTGCATTATAGAATTGTAATTATCATATAATAATATATATTAAATTATAAAATAATAAAATAAATAGTAAATTAGAAGAAGAATTAATAATATAAAATTAAAAGTAATTTTAACTATTTAATTTTCTTTTATATTCATTTGAAAAATAAAAATATGTAAAAATAGAAATTATATAAAATTTAATTAAAAAATTAAATATAAATATGTTGTGGTTGGATTATCATATATAATGATTTTACATAATATATATACTAAATTATAAAATTATAAAATAAACATTCTTAATTAAATTAAAATATCAACTATATAAATGAAATTCAACAATGACTAACCAAGAACGAATCACATAACATCTAAATGCAAAAAGAAAAAATAATGAAAACATCCAAACGATAGATACATCTTAGCGTGTGAAGTGATTAATCATCTATAATATAATGTCAAAATGTAAAAGAATTTACTGTTTAGCAATTAAAAAAGTAACTAAAGTAGTAAATCCAAACTTTAGAGGTTTTTCAAGAGTATCATTGTTACGCAAGTTTTTTCTCTTGTGAGTTGTGATTATATAAAATAATGTGGGAAATAAAGTATAATTTCATATATAGAATCACTATAAAATTTAAACAAAAAATTCAAAATATAGAATTAGTATTGGGTATAGAATAATGCATAAGAAAATAAGAAGGAAAAAAAAAAAGGAGGCAATTTAGCATTAAAAAAAATCCTAATATCCTTAAAAGAATTAAGAATAGAAACGTGAAACGCAAAATTAGTATTGGGTTTGTGGATTATCTCAATTTACCATAAAAATATATTTAAAAGAAATATTTGTTAAATAAAGTTCATATAAATTAGGTAAAATTAGTATAATTTAAATTAAGTTTGGATTTCTGTAGAACTCTATATGTAATTAAGAAAATACATGCTCTAATTAAAAAATATATATATGCTGGCATAACTCTTTTAGAAAAAAATAAAAAAAAATCTTTTACTTTGCCAGCTAAAAATCAGAAAAATATTACTTTCAACAATATATATATATATATTCAGCTGCACTCATGCCCTAAATTAATTTATTATTGTTTTCATTACAATAAAATCTTTGATTTATGATTTGTTTTTGAATGTTTTTGTTCAACCCCTACTTCCTATCTTAATCTATGTAAATAAATTTTAATTTATAATTTTGTTGATTATATATACAAGTAAACATTTTATGACCACTAATAAATAAATAAATAATTGTGGGACTTATTATTTTATCCATAATTTTTTTTTTTTTAAAGAAGGGTTAGGCTTTTCTCAAATTCTCTCAAATATAAATTTGAGAGAATTTGAGATACATACGGGGTACACCACACGTACCTTTTTAACCATCCGAACCATTTATTTTGTAAAGTTCTCAGTATATATCATTCATAAAAAATTAGGTTGATTCCATAATCAGAGTATTTTGATTTTATCTCATTTCTTTTTGAAAATAATAGACGATAAGTATGATTTTTAAAATAGACTTTTTTTAAATAAAAAAAAAAAGCAAATACGATAATAAAAAAATTACAATTATCAAAATCGAATTAATTTTTTCATAGTTGATATACACAAAAAGTCTTACAAAATTAAGGATTTATATTATCAAAATGTGACCTATAATGGAACTTTCAAATTTCTCAAATTATCTCAAATAAATTTTAAACTTGAATTTTTTTAATCAATTTAGGAACTCGATCTAAAATTCAAGCCAGAGAAAAGCTATGAACCCAGATTAACCCACCCAGAAAATTCTGGATGGGTAATTGTGTGGTGGAGATTAATTTGGGTAGTGTGAGATATATATATAAAATAAATTTGAACCACAAAATGAAAATTTTAGATAATTTTTAAATTGAGAAGGGTGAGTTCAGAGTATTACTCACTCTTTAGGCTACCATAATGGGACCGAGGGGCTCTTGAAGTTAAAATGGCCATTATTTTTATTTAAGAGTTGTTTGGGAAGTGAGAAAATAGCTAAAAAATTAAATTTTTTTGTACTTTTATACAGATTTTTTATAAATAAAAATATAAAACTAACTAGAATAACGAATTCTCAAATCAACTACCGTTATAATTGTAAAAATAATATCGTTACATTACTTTTGTTGCTTGTGTTCCTCTCTTTTAAAGAGGAAAATTTAATTTAACACTGCTAAAGAATTGGATGGACGACTTGGAAATTTTGGCAAATCTAGATAAAGAAGTTAAAAATTTTAAAATTTCATACTGTCCAAATCCAGGATTAAATTGTGCAATTCAAACAAGGTTGAATCTGTTTTTCCCCAAAAAAAAAATAAAAATAAAAATTTAATGGACAATGTTTCAACTTCACCACCTTTGTAATCAACTATCCCATTTCACTAATTTAGCATTCTCAACCATAATTCTCTGTTAGATTCATAATTTTGAGTAATTTGGAACCATTAAATTGTTTGCAGCAACTTGCAATTAACACTTTGAGGGAAGTGGAAGCATTCTTAACAGAAAACCCAACTGAGATTTTGACAATTATAATTGAAGACTATGTGCAAACCCCAAAAAGGTTGATAAATTTGTTCACAAATGCGGGGTTAGACATGTCACGACCCAAACCCGCCCCTAAAAGTTTGGCATCGTAACCGGCCAGTAATCCTAGATTACCACAGGCCTTTCTGTATATAACATAAATAAACGGGGCTCGCGAAAGCGAAAACAAAGAAACTAATAGTCCAAAGAACTGTGCATTTATATGAACATACGTATACATGCAAAAAATGAGTTAATTACCCACTACATTACATAACATGCAACAAACATTCATACATACATCTTAGGCTCTTGCCACATATACATTCAAAACAAACTCACTATACGGCCTTCCAGGCCTAGCCTAGCTCGGGGCGACCAAACATCTGGTGGCTTGATGCAAAACTCAGCTTAGGCTTGACTCCCAGCATGCTCACCTATAAATACATAAATACAAACAATGAGCTAAAGCTCAGCAAGTAACATTAACGTAAAGGGGTTAGTGAACGAATTCCAATATTTCTTATAAATCCATAAAACGTAACATATACATAATCATCTCATATCAGAACATACATAATGGCATACTCCATAGATCATAACATAGCATAATATGTGTCGACTAACGACTAGAGTAACCGGTCCCGGACACCGATTAAACACATACCGAGATCTCGTAAACTGGTCATGGGCTTGTCCTTCCATGCCGTCCCCCATGACTCAAGCGCATGGGCCTGCATGTTCTCGCCCCCATGACTGAACTATCTATGGATGCCATACTAGATTCGCAACTAGGACATTCGTTCACAGAAAACATTATCATTTCAAACATATCATATCATTTATCACTTTGAAACATAATTCATAAAAACATATCTTTACGGAAATGTTACTTACAGTGGGTTTCCGATACCGATTGCACGGTCTTCACGTCTTGTCCTGCAAATATCAACAGTATAACACATTTCTTAACATATAACATCATTAAATCACGTTCATGCATTCTTTTAATGGTGTTACCATCTCATAATCTCATTATCTTAACTTCATTAAGGTTTAAACATGCTCAAGATGCGATGAGGATGCCAAAACATTCATTGGAACATTTCCTGAAATTTCTGAAAAATAGGTCCCCGCTCGAGCAGCCAAACCCTTTCGGCGGATCGTGAACGAAGCAGAGATTACGGATGCATGAAATCCTCGCCGAGCGATCGTGAATCGAGGCAAAATACTGGATGTGTGCAATCCCGCCGAAGCGCAAACCGCTTCGGCGGAAAATCTGGGTTCTTCTTCCAAGCTTCAAACCAACATTCAACCTCCAAAATCATGAAATTCAAGGCTCATACACTTGCAAAACAACTTGATTTACCCATCATAAGTTTTAAACAAACTCCATATGCATCATATAAGAGAATCAAACTTGACTTGAGATGAAAACTCATAATACATGCTCATTTAAGTTTCTTTTCTCAAAATCTATGGAGGTTCTTCCTCGATCATGTCAAACATGTAAAGAAACCATGATTTAAAACATAATCTTCATACTATTATACCACAATCTCAAGTCCCACGTGCTAGATACCAAGAATCAACAATCAATTCCATGAAAATCTTACCCTTAGATGGTGAATTGGAGAAGTTTAGCTTGATTCCTCCCCTTTTCTTCCCTTTCTCTTCTTTCCCTTTGCTTTCTCTCTTCTTCTCCCGAGCTCTCTCTTCTCTCTCTCTTTCTCTAGATTTTTCTTCTCTCTTTAGTTGAGTCAAATGGGTCAACAATCCTTATCTTATATCATATATATCAAATAAATCAATTAAGCCAAAACACTTGAGCCAAACGGAACTTAGCGAATCAGACGAAATTCAGTCCTCAATTTATTTTCCCAAATGGTTCTAAAAATTCACGGTATCACATAGACGCGTTCAATTTCATTTTCTGAACTCATTACGGTCTTCAATTTCAGTCCCGAAGTTGTAATTCCAACAGATACTTTTCAAGTCAAACAGATATTCTTCAATTAATTCGTCTAAACACGTAATTAATTACTGATAATTATGACGTACATTCGTCGGGGTCATTACAAGACAAGTATTGGTTTCCAGTGCCTAAAATGCCCCAAAAGGGCGAGGATTGGCCCATTGTGACCGCCATGGTCCAGGAGAACCACCGGTTACTGGTTTTCACTTCTATCGCTTCGAAGGAAGCAGAAGAAGGAGTTGCTTATCAGTGGAGGTAAATGTTAGAAAATGAATGTAAGTATATCATCCAATTGTGTTTACTTGTATGAGATTGGTTTTTGTATTGTTTGCTCAGTAACAATCTTGTAATGGGTTTTAGATGGAGATAATGGTGTGGTACAAGGATCTTTCCTAAAAAGAAAGGAATCACGTTGGTTGAATTCAAGGGGTGTATCTCTATTTCTAGAGAATTACTTCTGCGCAGACCTTGTTCAAGCCGATGCTTGTAAAGAGCATTCAGCTATACTTGCTAATATGGTTGGTGCATGTTACAAAGCAGCAGGGAATGTGATGCCCAATTTTTTGGTAGTGGACTTTTACATGGTAATGAAATTTTTTAACTTCATTGAAAAATGAAACAAATATGAATATTGTATTCCAATTAAGCATTGTGACTGGGAATTATGCAGAGGAGTGATGGAGGAGGTGTTTTTGATGCTTTGGATCGAATGAATGGCCAGGCATTGTGTGGGTGCAATTCTGTTACTGCTTGCTAGGTGCTCACAACTCCATATTACTTGGATGAAATACCTCTGCTTTCAAAAAGCATATCAGTATATTAGTTTATGAACTCGTTTGCATTCTAACTTGGTGTCATGGTTTTTGATTCCCAGGTTGACACTATATAAATGTCTTTCTCCGTATTCAATTCGTTAGCAGTGTTAAATTAAATTTTCCTTTTTAAAAGAGAGGAAAACAAGCAACTCTTATTTTAATGTTGTATTTAAAAAAGTTGTGTGGTAGTTTGATCAGTGCGTTATTGTTAAAAAAAGTTCCAGCTTTTGGTTAGTCAAGTGTTGCATTCATGATGTTTGTGTTATTGGTTCGGACCAAAATATTCAACGAAGCAAAATGAGTTCATAAAACATTTGAAGAAATTACTGCTTCGTTTGGTGAGTCTTTCAAATTATAGTTCTACCAATTGGTTTAAGTGTGATTTTTGTTTTGAGTTTTCAAATCATAATTCTACATTCATTTCTCAAAACTCAATTCAAAATATAATTATTACTTTTCAAAACTCATAACCAAACACATAATTCAAAACTCAATTCAAATCAATATTTTAATTTTTTAAATATTTAAAATATTTAAATATTTTAATTTTGTTAAGATTTTAAATATTTAAATATTTTTTGATTTTTTTAATTTTTTAATTTTTTGAATATTTTTAAATATTTTAATTTTTAAATATTAAAATATTTTATAAAAATAAATTCAAACTCTATTTTATAAAAATAATTTTAAATATTTTAAATTTTTTTTTATGTATTTCGTTACGATTTGAGTGTAGAGTTTTGAAAATAATATAGAGTTTCGAATTATGTGTTTAGTTATGACTTTTAAACATAATTTCTTAATTGAGTTTTGTTTTATGTGTTTGGTTACGATTTGAGTGTAGAGTTGTTTTGAAATTTAAAATTTTAAAATTTTAAAATATTTAAATTTTTTGAATATTTAAATTATTTAAATTTTTAGTTTTTAAATTTTTTGAATATTTATTTTAATTTTTTACATATTAAATTTTTTAGATTATTTAAATTATTTAAATATTTATGATTTAAATTTTTTGAATGTTTATTTTGAAAAAAAATTATTTCCTTCGTAGTATTTTCAATTAAAAAATTGATTAATGTTATTTTTTGTTAATAATAAATTTTTTTAATTGAATTTTAAAAAGAGTTTGGTTATGAGTATTGATCAGAATTTTTAATAGTGTGAAAGTAGTGTGTTTTGTTATGAGTTATAACAATTTGAATTAAGTTTTGAAAACTCTTTCCAAAACGGATAATGTTTGAGAGCTCGAAAATTGGTCCCCCGAATCCTCCTAATGCCCAAAACGATGTCGTTTTGGGCATTAGCTTTTTTTTTTTTTTTCTTTTTTTTGCCTTCATTTTCAGTCATGCAGAGCAGAGGAACGAGAGGCGAGAAAGAGAAGAGAGAAAGAGAAGAGAAAGAGAGAAAGAGAAGAGCAGCAGCTTCGCTTGCCTCCGCTTGATCGTCGCAGCCCCGCCTTGCCTCCGCCTCCAACCCTGCATTTGCCCCCTGCATTTGCCTTCGGCCCCGCCCCCCCTCCACCTCCGCCCGCCGCAGCTATCTTCTTCTTCTTCCTCCTCCTCCTTCTCTTCTTCTTCGTTCTTCTTCTTCGTTCTTCTTCTTCTATTCTGATGGGAAAAAAAAAAGAAAAAAAAAATTCAAACGATAAAACGACGTTGTTTTTTCTTTAGGGGGATTCGAGGGCAGCTCCTTTCGAGCTACGTAGCATGGTCCTTCCAAAACTCATAACCAATAAATTTTCTTAATTCACATGTCAAATCAAACTTTCAAAACTCAATTCTACATACAATTCAAAACTCTATTCAAAAATCATAACCAAACAAATTTTCTACACTCAAATCATAATTCTACTACCCACAAACTTAAAATACAACTCATGTTCTTAAATTATATTTATAAAATTCTACCAAACACAACCTACAACTTTTTTATCTAACTGCTTGCATGCGATCACTACAGCAAATTACAATTTTTTATCTAACATCATGATGTGGCATCCTTTTCAGTCATATTTTTCCTAAATTGATTTCCAATTATTAACTGGTCTTGTTAAGTTTTATAAACATGCAACAACTGATATGGATGCATGCTAATTTTATGCAATAATTTTTGCTTTCTTTGATTTGTCTATCTAAATTTTCGTAACATCAACAATGTACAATGCTAAATGTGATTTAGGGAATTGGCCCACAATACCTAAAATATTGTTCTTTTGCTATACACGGTGTAATTGCCATATAAGTAATTTAATTCGCTGCAAAGTGAATGTTTTAAAAATTAAATAATATTTATAAGACCCTGATTAACATTTGAAAAATATTAATAATAATTTATATCTATACTATATATTAAGCAAATGGGGGTTTTTAACCCCAAGGCCTATAGGAGCTCCAATCTCTTAATCCTAATTTTCTAATTTTTTGATTTAAAAAAAAAACTCAGCATTTATTGACTTCTCCCAACCCAACCTCAGTATTTATTGACTTTTTCCAACCCACAATCCCTTTTGACTTCTCTCATAATTATTGCAACATCCTTTTCAATTTCTCCCATAAACTATGATTACACACAAAAATAAAAAATAAAAAAGATAAGAATTTAGCTATAGATCTCAAAAAAATATAACATCTAAATTTGAATTATGATTTAATAATATAATTATGTATTTTTTTTATGTATATCTATCAAAATTTTTAATTGGGATTTTTAACCCCAAGGCCTGTAGGAGCTCCAATCTCCTAATTCTAATTTTCTAATTTTTTGATTTTAAAATAAAAAAAACCTCAGCATTTATTGACTTCTCCCACCCCAACCTCAGCATTTATTGACTTTTTCTAACCCACAATCTCTTTTGACTTCTCTCATAATTATTGAAACATCCTTTTCAATTTCTCCCATAAACTATGGTTACACACAAAAATAAAAAATAAAAAAGATAAGAATTTAGCTATAGATCTCAAAAAGATATAACATCTAAATTTGAATTATGATTTAATAATATAATTATGTATTTTTTTTATGTATATCTATCAAAATTTTAAATCACTTAATGGGAAAAATTAATCAAATTTTCAAAATTATTGATTTTTAATTTACAAAATAGATTAAAAAAAACTATTGACCGATTTTTTTATTTAATAACAAAAATATTTCATAATCTCTCTCCCATAATCTCTCTCACAAATTTTCAAAAAAAAATATTAAAACTTGCATTCATTTTCTCTTTCCCAAAAAATCAAATAGGAGCTCTAATCTCCTAATCCTAATTTTCTAATTTTTTGATTTAAAAAAAAAAACCTCAGCATTTATTGACTTCTTCCAACCTAACCTTAGCATTTATTGACATTTACCAACCCATAATCCCTTTTGACTTCTCTCATAATTATTGCAACACCTTTTCAATTTCTCCCATACATTATGGTTACACACAAAAATTAAATAAAAAAAAAAGAATTTAGCTATAGATCTCAAAAAGATATAACATCTAAATTTGAATTGTGATTTAATAATATAATTATGTATTTTTTTTATGTATATCTATCAAAATTTTAAATTACTTAATGGGACAAATTAATCAAATTTCCAAAATTATTGATTTTTAATTTACAAAATAGATTAAAAAAAACTATTGGCTGATTTATTTATTTAATAACAAAAATATGTCATAATCTCTCCCTCCTAATCTCTCTCATAAATTTTCAAAAAAAAATATTACAACTTGTATTCATTTTCTCTTCTCCAAAAAATTAGATAATATTTTCTATTAAAGTTGTAGATATGTACCTATATTTTATATATTATATTATAACATAACAAAAAAAACTAAAAAACTAAAAAAAATTCTTTAAAGTTTATCTAAATAAACTTTAAATCAATAAAACTCACATGTCTATCACATATCTAACTCACATCATACTTACCTAAATAATAATAATTAAAAACAAATGGAAACCACAGATAAATTAAATTTTTTAAAAAAAAGATACCCACAACTCCATCTTAAATAAATTGAAAAAAAAAAACCCAAATAAAAACCACACAAAAATAAAAATAAAAACAAAAAGATATATCTATCTATCTATCTATCTATCTATCTATCTATCTATATCTATACTATATATTAAGCAAAAGGGGGTTTTTAACCCCCAAGGCCCATGGAAACTTCGATATCCCAATCTAGATTTTTAAAATTTTTTATTTAAAAAAAAAAAACTCAGCATTTATTGATTTGGTCAAAATCCCCTGATTAGCATTTAAAATCCCCTTATACAAATAATTATAGATACAATTCGTGTATAGTTACTGCAGTACCCTTTTCAACCCCCCCAATACACTATGGTTAGTGATAAGAAAAAAATCTTAAAAAACATAATTTATATATTAAAAAAAATCTAAAACAAATATAAATATCTATAATTATCCCGTGCATAGCACGGATGATAGGCTAGTCTATACTTACTATATATTAAGCAAAATGGGGTTTTTAACCCACAAACCTTGTGGGAGCTCCAATATCTCAATCCTAATTTTTTTATTTTTTTATTTCAAAAAAAAAACTCAGCATTTATTAATTTCTTCCAATCCCTATGCCTTTTGGGAGATTTGGATCAAAACTCCCTCATAATTAAACTTTAATGCATTAAAGACCAGCATAAACAAAATTCCTTGAAAATTTCAACACATCTATCTATCTATATTATATTATCTATATCTATATCTATATCTATCTATCTATCTATCTATCTATCTATATCTATATATCTATATATCTATCTATCTATCTATACTTACTATATATTAAGCAAAAGGGATTTTTAACCTACAAGTCTCGTGGGAGCTCCAATATCCCAATCCTAATTTTCTAATTTTTTGATTTAAAAAAAAAAAACCTCAGCATTTATTAATTTCTCCCAATTCCCATGCCTTTTGGGAGATTTGGTCAAAACCCCCTCATAATTATTTAATCGTTTTATTTACTATTTTAATGGTTCTTCTTTACAATTATTTTTTTTATTATGAAAAAAATATGATTGTAATTAGATAGCATAAAAATATTTGTGATTTTTATGATTGAAGTTATCTTCTTTTTTGATGTATTTGGTCTAGCCAAAAAAAAAAAATTATAATTTGTATTTGGTTTACCAATTTCTTCTTTTGTGTACTATTTTATTGGTTCTTTTGATTGAAGTTATCTCCTTTTGTGATTTGTAAAAAAAAAAAAATTATAATTTGATTTTTTAATATGATTGAAGTTAGATAAATATAAATACTCACAAAGAGAAAAATGTGATTGTAATTAGTTCAACAAAATTTTTTTTTAATGTGATTGTAGTTAGTTCAATGATTCTTTTTTTTTTAATGAGATTGTATTGTAATTAGTTTAATGGTTCTTTTTTTTTTTCATTTGTTTTTTTTTATTATGAGAAAAATGTGTTGTGATTGTAGTTTATTCAATGGTTCTATTTTTTAATGTGATTGTATTATAGTTAGTTCAATGGTTCTTTTTTTTTCATTTATTTTTTTTTATTATGAGAAAAATGTGATGTGATTGTAATTTGTTCAATGGTTTTTTTTTTTAATGTGATTTAATTATTTTATTTACTGTTTTAATGGTTCTTCTTTACAATTATTTTTTTTATTATGAAAAAAATATGATTGTAGTTAGATAGCATAAAAATATTTGTGATTTGAATGATTGAAGTTATCTCCTTTTTTTATTTGTATTTGGTCTAGTTTAAAAAAAAATTATAATTTGATTTTTTAATATGATTGAAGTTAGATAAATATAAACACTCACAAAGAGAAAAATGTGATTGTAGTTAGTTCAATGGTTTTTTTTTTTTTAATGTGATTATAGTTAGTTCAATGGTTCTTTTTTTTTTAATGGGATTGTATTGTAATTAGTTTAATGATTCTTTTTTTTTTATTTTTTTTTATGGAAAAAATGTGATATGATTGTAGTTTGTTCAATGGTTCTTTTTTTTTTTTTAATGTGATTGTATTGTAGTTAGTTCAATGGTTCTTTTTTATTTATTTATTTATTTTATTATGAGAAATGTGATGTGATTGTAGTTTGTTCAATAATTTTTATTTTTGATGTGATTTAATCGTTTTATTTACTGCTTTAATGGTTCTTTTTTATAATTATTTTTTTATTATAAAAAAATATGATTGTAGTTAGATAGTATAAAAATATTTGTGATTTGTATGATTGAAGTTATCTCATTTTTTTTATTTGTATTTGGTCTAGCCAAAAAAAAATTATAATTTGATTTTTTAATATGATTGAAGTTAGATAAATATAAACACTCACAAAGAGAAAAATGTGATTGTAGTTAGTTCAACGGTTATTTTTTTAAAATGTAGATTGGTCAGAAGAATGTTTATACATTTCAGAAGGTTAAAAAAAAAAATGTAAGTATAACATTTTTACTTTATAACATTTTATAAATACATAATATATGTATTGTTCATTAATTATAAAATTAAGCCTTCGTTTGGCAATGACTTTTTTAGTTGACTTTTTTGACTTTTTTAGCCTGAGACTTTTTTGTTCGTTTGGTATTCTTGATTGGCTTTTTTGACTTTTTAGCTTTGGAATAGCAGATTTTTTATTGTCTTTTTGTGATTTTTGGCTTTCTATGATTTTTTAAATTTTTTTTTTTTTGTATTTTTGTGATTATTTAGCCAAATATGATAACCAAACACCACCTAACTATCATGTTGACAATGCATGAATGCTAATGGAATGCTCACAACAATTTAGATTTTAATTCTTTTTTGTTTTACTTATTCAGTGAATTTCGAACAAATGTAATAAATTCTTATTTTTATTACTTTAATTGTGCAATGTCAACATTTTCTTTTAAAATTATATGTATTTTATGCTAACAATTTATAAATATGTTTGACATAATATAAATAGTTTTTTTTTTTTAAATTTAATCTCGTGCATAGCACGGGTGATATGCTAGTCTATACTATATATTAAGCAAAAAGGGATTTTTAACCCCAAGGCCTGTGAGAGTTTCAATATACCAATCTGAATTTTCTAATTTTTTTTATTTTTTTAAAAAAAAAACTCATCATTTATTGATTTGGTCAAAATCCCCTGATCAGCATTTATTAACTTTTTTTTAATCCACATGTCTTTCTACATGCCTGCATTTATTGATTTGGTAAAAATTCTCTGATCAGCATTTAAAATCCCCTCAAACAAATAATTATAGATACAATCCGTGTATAGTTACTACAGTACTCTTTTCAACTTCTTCTATACACTATGGTTAGTAATAAGATTGTTAAATTATTTTTATAAAAAATCATAAAAAACATAATTTATATATTAAAAAAATCTACAACAAATATAAATAACTATAATTATCCTGTGCATAGCAAGAGTGATAGGCTAGTACTATATATTAAGCAAAAGGGGGGTTTTAACCCCAAGCCTTATGAGAGCTCCAATCTCCCAATCTAAATTTCTTGATTTTTTGATTTAAAAAAAAAAAAAAACCTTAGCATTTATTAACTTCTCCCAACCTCCAAGTTTTACCCTCATAATAACACTTTAATGCATTAAGAATAAGCATATAAAAAATTCTTTGAAATCCAACACATGTGAATTTCTTGAAAAGTCCCAATATATATAATTATTATCCCTCATAATAACACTTTAATGCATTAAGAACAAGCATAAAAAAAATTTCTTAAAAAGTCCAACACATATAATTATTATTAAAATATTAAACTTTAATATAATATAATAAAAAAACGACGTTTAATTCCCTTGAAAAGTCTAACACATATGATTATTATCAAAATATTAAACTTTAATATAATATAAAAAAAAGAAAAAAAGAAGGCATTTAAAAAAAAAAAAAAGACATTTAAAAAGCACAATTCATATATATAGATAATTATAAACACAATCCGTGCATAGCACGGGTGATATGCTAGTACTATATATTAAGCAAAAGGAGATTTTTAACCCCAAGCCTTGTGGGAGCTCCAATCTCCCAATCTAAATTTCTTGATTTTTTGATTTAAAAAAAAATAAAATCTTAGCATTTATTAACTTTTCTCAACTCCCAAGTCTTACCATCATATTAACACTTTAATGCATTAAGAACAAATATAAAAAAAAATCTTTGAAATCCAACACATATAAATTTATTGAAAAATCCCAACACATATGATTATTATCCCTCACATAATAACACTTTAATGCATTAAGAATAAGTATAAAAAAAATTTATTGAAAAGTCCAACACATATGATTATTATCAAAATATTAAACTTTAATATAATATAATTAAAAAAAGACATTTAATTCCTTGAAAATTTCAACACATATGATTATTATCAAAATATTAAACTTTAATATAATATAAAAAAAGAAAAAAAGAAGACATTTAAAAAAAAAAGAAAAGAAAATATTTAAAAATCACAATTCACAAGCCGGGTGGAGGCTCCAATATCCTAATATATCTATACTATATATTAAGCAAAAGGGGGTTTTTAACAGTTTGGGCGTGGAGTGCAGCAGATGGCGGTGGAGTGCAGCGGAGTTGGTGGCAACGTGGGTTGTACAGCCATGGTGTTCGGCAGAGGTGCAGCGGTGATGCCTCGGTGATGCGTTGGAGGTTATATGCGGGTTGTACAACCATTATAATATTAGGGTCAGAGGCGAGGTGCTCAGAGAGGTGGAGGTTGCGTGGGTGATGCCTCGGTGCTCAAGAGGAGCGGGTGCGGTGGGCGTTGGAGCATAGGTGTAGGGTGGGTGATCTCAGAGGGGCGGCTTTGGGAGTGATGTAGGGATTATAATATTAGGTTCTTTGTCAGTTAGATGGTTTTTTTTGGGTCGGTTTGGTTGTTGTTTTAGTTAACTTAGTTTGGTTTGGGTGTTTTGGTGGATGTTTATGAGGGGATTCATGTATTTTATTTTCTTAGTTAAGCCCTTCTTAACTGTTTTTTAAAAAAAATCGAGAGGCTTAGGGGTTAGTTGTATGGTTGCGAGTAGCAGTAGTAGGGGTATTTTTATACTACCGAATCTCTCTCGATGCTTCTCATCTTCCTGTACCTATAATTTCATGTTGTTAAATGAAATTTTTCTTTGCTGATCAAAAAAAAAAAAAAAACCCCCAAGGCCTATGGGGCTTCAATATTTCAATCTGAATTTTCTAATTTTTTTTATTTTTTATTTTTTATTTTTTTTAAAAATTCAGTATTTATTGATTTGGTCAAAATCCTCTGATCAGTATTTATTAACTTTTTTCAATCCACATGTCTTTCTACATACCTGCATTTATTGATTTAATTAAAATTTCCTGATCAGCATTTAAAATCCCCTCATATAAATAATTATAGATACAACCCGTATATAGTTACTGTAGTACCCTTTTCAACTTCTCTCATACACTATGGTTAGTGATAAGATTGTTAAATTATTTTTATAAAAAAATCTTAAAAAACACAATTTATATATTAAAAAAAATTTAAAATAAATATAAATATCTATCATTATCCCATGTATAGCACGGGTGATAGGCTAGTATATTATATAAGAAAAATGAGACTTTTAACCAACAAGCCTGGTGGGAGTTCTAATATCTCAATTTTAATTTTCTAATTTTTTTATTTAAAAATAATAATAATCTCCGCATTTATTGATTTTTTCCAATCTGTAAGTCTTTTTGATTTCTCTCATAGTTATTGTAGCACCTTTTTCAACTTCTCTCATATACTATAGTTAGTAAAGAGATTATTAAATTATTTTTATAAAAAATCTAAAAATAATAATTTGTATATTAAAAAAATATCTAAAACAAATATAAATATCTATATCTATCTATATATTATATAAAGAAAAAGTTTGTAAGAGTTTCAAACTCTCATTCCACAAATGTTAATTTTTGTTATTTTAAAAATATTTAAAAATAATTCTATTAGCTAACAAAATAATTATAGATTTAAAAAAAAAACAAAAAACCACCTAAAATTTTAAATTACAAGTTCCTAAAATCTCCCCTCCCCCCTCCAATATTTCTCTCTTTTCTAAATCCCATCTCATAATAAAGTAACTATCCATTACAAAAAAAAAAAAAAAAAAAAAAAAAAAAAAAAAAACACAAATCTCATCTCATAACAAAGTAATTATATATTTAAAACAAAAACATTATAGATTAAAAAGAGCGTAAAATCAAAATTGCTAATTTCTGTAATTTTAAAAATAGTACTATTGGCTAACAAAATAACTATAGATTAAAAATAAAAACTAAAATTGCTAATTTTTGTAATTTTAAAAATATTTAAAAATAATAATATTGTCTAACAAAGTAACTATAGATTTAAAAAAAAAAAAAATTTGAATTACAAGTTTCTAAAGTCTCTCCCCTAATATTTATCTCTTTTCTAAATCTCATAATCTATCTATGCTATATATTATATTAAAGTGACTTTTCATCTTAGAGGCCTTAAGTGTTTCAAAACCTTAAATCTAATTTTTAAAAGAGAATATAAATCTCATACAATTTTTTCTCTCCTAAAATAAATCTAATGAAAAGAAAACTCTCTCACCTCCCATAAAATGTATACTGTTAAAATATTTCACAACTGGTCTAATCTATATAAACCTTAAATTAAGCCTAAAATAAAATAAACATTAAACCATATATCTAGATTCTCTCTCTATTTTATAATTAAACATAATTTTATTCCCAAATAAATTTAAGCATATTTATACTATATATATTTTTAGTTAAATCTCATAATTTATTATTTTTTATAATGATTGCATGATTTATAATTTAGAAAAGAAAAGAAGAAAAAAATTATTTTTATGCACTTTTTCTCTAACCAATTCTTTCTTCTATTCAAAAATCTTAACCATCATACATTGTATTTTTTCCAAGCCATTCATGTCTCGCTCGCCCTATAAATATTATATTCATGGAACAATGAAATTTATTGTTTTTTAACTTTATTTTTATGAGACAAATTGGAGGTTAGTTTATGTTTAATCTGTTCTATTATTTAAACAGACTCTTTTATCTTTTAGGTACACCATTTTTTCTTTTTTCTTTTTATCTACGACCATTTTTTTGTTTTTGTATTTCATATTTTGTGTGTCATTTCTCCCTCTTCTCTACCAACCATTATTTGTTTTTTGTTTATAACTATTTTTTGTTGGTTAATATTGTTTTCCTAGAATTTTTATACTAAAATGGCGTGATAGGATCATTTGTATAATAAAAAAACATGTCACTCACTATAAAATGATAGATAAAAATCCAAACAAAATCTTTATTAATAAGTTTTTTGTATTGATTTTATGTTTGTATATCATTACATTTTTTATAAAAAAAAATTTACTTTTAATATTTTTTTAATATCATGATATGTGTTAATTGACAGTTGGTGCCGAGCATTATTTCAAAGGCATATAATAGTTTTTCAAAGCTATAAATAGAAAATTTTAATTTTAATCAATTTTTTTAAACTATTAAAGGTGTTAGTCAATTATTTAATTATTTATCTTTAATATGTGCAGCTCCTCTATTCTTTTATGGAACTTCTCTCTCTACTCCATTGTGAATTCATATGTTTTTAGAAAAAAATATATGTAATTTAAAATTTTGAATCTTTTTATATAGGATGTTAAAAAATATATTTTAGAATTTAAAATATAGCTATACAAAACTATATCCTTTTAAATATAGCTATATTTATAATTAATTTTAATCTATCTATTACCTATCCGTATTTATATTATTATAAATAAAAATGTTGTACAATAATTGAAGTTCAAAATCCTAATCTGTTTTTTTTCAAAATTTAAAATTGTTAAAATGCATATGTTGCAATATCATTAATTTCTTCCTACCGTAAATTTTATTTTATAAATCTTACAAGATTTATTTCTCCAAACTCACAATCCCTTTTAACTTCTCTCACAATTATTGTAACACTCTTTTCAATTTCTCTCATACACTATGGTTACACACAAAAATAAAAAATAAAAAGATAAGAATTTAGCTATAGATTTCAAAAAGATATAACATCTAAATTTGAATTATGATTTAATAATATAATTATATATTTTTTTTATGTATATCTATCAAAATCTATACTATATATCTATACTACATATTAAGTAAAAGAGGGTTTTTAACCCCAAGTCTTGTGGAAGCTCCAATCTCCCAATCTAAATTTCCTAATTTTTTGATTTTAAAAAAAAATAAAAATCTTAGCATTTATTAACTTCTCCCAACTCTCAAGTCTTACCCTTGTCTTACGCTTGAAAGACTTGAATTCCTTGAAAAGTCCCAACACATATGATTATTATTCCTCATAATAACACTTTAATGCATTAAGAACAAGTATAAAAAAAAAATTTATTGAAAAGTCCAACACATATGATTATTATCAAAATATTAAACTTTAAATATTTATAGTTGTTTTAGATTTTTTTTAATATATAAATTATGTTTTTAAAGATTTTTTATAAAAATAATTTAACAATCTTATCACTAACCATAGTATATGGGAGAAGTTGAAAAGGATACTGCAGTAACTATACACAGATTGTATTTATAATTATTTGTATGAGGGGATTTTAAATGCTGATTAGGAGATTTTGACCAAATCAATAAATGCAAGCATATGGAAAGACATGTGGATTGAAAAATTTTAATAAATGCTGATCAGGGGATTTTGACCAAATCAATAAATGCTAAGGGTTTTTAACTCCAAGGCCTGTGGGAGCTCCAATCTCCTAATCCTAATTTTCTAATTTTTTGATTTTAAAAAAAAAACCTCAGCATTTATTGACTTCTCCCAACCCAACCTCAGCATTTATTGACTTATCTAAACTCACAATCCCTTTTGACTTCTCTCATAATTATTGCAACACCCATTTCAATTTCTCCCATACACTATGGTTACACACAAAAATAAAATAAAATAAAGATAAGAATTTAGCTATAGATCTCAAAAAGATATAACATCTAAATTTGAATTATGATTTAATAATATAATTATGTATTTTTTTTTTTATGTATATCTATCAAAATCTATACTATATATCTATACTATATATTAAGTAAAAGGGAGTTTTTAACCCCAAGTCTTGTGGGAGCTCCAATCTCCCAATCTAAATTTTCTAATTTTTTGATTTAAAAAAAAACAAAAATCTTAGCATTTATTAACTTCTCCCAACGCTCAAGTCTTACCCTTATCTTACCCTTGAAAGACTTGAATTCCTTGAAAAGTCCCAACACATATGATTATTATCCCTCGTAATAACACTTTAATGCATTAAGAACAAGTATAAAAAAAATTTATTAAAAAGTCCAACACATATAATTATTATCAGAATATTAAACTTTAATATAATATAATAAAAAAAAGACATTTAATTTCTTGAAAAGTTCAACACATATAATTATTATCAGAATATTAAACTTTAATATAATATAATAAAAAAAAGACATTTAATTCCTTGAAAAGTCCAACACATATGATTATTATCAAAATATTAAACTTTAGTATAATATAACAAAGGGAAAAAAAAAAGACATTTAAAAAAAAATTAAAAATCACAATTCACATATATAAATAATTGTAAACACAATCCGTGTATAACACGTGTGATATGCTAGTTATATATTAAGTAAAAGGAGGTCTTTAACCCAAAGGCTTATGGGAGCTCCAATATCCCAATTTGAATTTTTTAAATTTTTTATTTTTTAAAAAAAAAAAAACTCAGCATTTATTGATTTGGTCAAAATCCACTGATCAGTATTTAAAATCCCCTCAAACAAATAATTATAGATACAATCCGTGTATAATTACTGCAGTACAATTTTTAACTTCTCCCATATACTATGGTTAGTGATAAGATTGTTAAATTATTTTTAATCTGAATTTTCTAAATTTTTTATTTTAAAAATAAAAAAAACTCAGCATTTATTGATTTGGTCAAAATCCCCTGATCAACATTTATTAACTTCTTTCAATCCACATATCTTTCCACATGCCTATATTTATTGATTTGGTCAAAATTCCCTGATTAGCATTTAAAATCCTCTCAAACAAATAATTATAGAAACAATCCGTGTATAGTTCTGCAGTACTCTTTTTAATTTCTCCCATGCACTATAGTTAGTGATAAGATTATTAAATTATTTTTATAAAAAAATCTTAAAAAATATAATTTATATCTGTGTATAGTACGGATGATAAGCTAGTAATAAATTAAAAAAAAAGTAAGCCAGAGTTGATGCCGCATGTAAGGGGTTGTTTCGGTACCATCCAAAAACGTATATTTGTTGTCTTTTCATTCTATTTGGATTGCATTCCCTCTCTTTTATTTCATTTCTAGAGTTCACTTCTAAAAAAAATTTATTTTTTTGTTTTTTATATATTTTTATTTTTACTGATTTTTTTTTACTATTTTAGGTAATTTTTTTAATTTTTAGACACACCATACATAAATATATTTAAAAAGTATAATATTTGTGAAATTTTTTTTAAAAAATTCACGAAATACCAAAAATACAAAAAAAATATAGAAATTCACTGAATTTTTTAATTTTTTTATTAATTTTTAACAATATTTTTTTCATAAATATTTTACTATTTAGATATATCTAAGTAAGGTAAATATAAAAAATTAAAAATTGTTCAAAATTTTAAAAATATTAACTAAAAACAAAAAAAAAATTCAAAAAATAAAAAATTTAATTTTAAAAAAATTGAATTTAAAAAATTAAAACTAAACATACGCATTTAAATCACAACTTCTTTATCACATTACATGTTTTGTTATAAAAAATAAAAATTATTAAAATAGTCCATTTCCAAACAACTCCTAAATCATAAACAATTAGGGCTGATCAAACAGTTCGTAAAATTTGTAATCCGATCCAGTCTAGTCAAATCTTATAGGTTTGGATTGGTTTTTTGAAGTCGTGGTTCGGTTCTGGATTGAGAAATTAAAAATTCGTAATCCACGAATCTATTTCGGATTGAACCCCACGATTCTGGATTGGAATCGATCCGGACCGTCTACAAATAGCCTATATTTATATTATATACTCTCTAGTATAGTATCTTCTTTTATTACTTTTGTTTGTTGGTTTTTAATTTTAATTTGTAATGGTCTAAATATTTATGGTAGAACTAGTTTTCTTATGATTGTTTAAATTTGAAAACAGTATTATTACTATTATGGAAAGACATGTTACTATTGTGGAACTAATATAATGCTATGTTTATATTTTTATAAAATTAAAATATTTTATTTTTTTATTATTTAATTATATGAATCTGTGGTCCTAAACCGATTAGATTGATTTTAATTTTTCAAGAACTACAGATAACAGATTAATTCTAATTTTATCTCAATCCAAACCAATTTAAACTACACTCACCCCTATAACCAATCCTGACTTGGGTGAGTGCATAGAAAACATAGACGGAAAGAGTTAACGGCGTTAAATTGGATTTAATTCATAGACAAACGCAACAAAAATATAAGGGTGCGTTTGTTTGGACGGATTGGATAATGGGGGATTGTAATCCATCGGACTATTAGTCTTGGGATACATTGTCCCGGGACTATTTGGTTGGACTAAATTTGTATCCTATGTTTGTTTAGTCATGACATTAGATGTTTGGATTGAACTATTTTTAGTTATTCAATATTTGTTTGGGATATTATGGAGAAGAATAAATGCTCAAATGATTATTTTATCCTTTTCAATTATTTACTAAGTAATAGCTGTAACACCCCCAAAATATTACAATAAAGATGACTCATATGCGGAATAAATATGAGAAACAACATACTTTCATATATCAGTGTTCACTGTTTAACAAGCAATTAAATGCCATATAGGCTATCATCTTTCCAAGACATTGCTTGGTTACACAAATTGAGTCTCACTCATTACATCTTAAGCCCTTGGCTTTACAAATAACAAACATGAACACATAAAGTATAAATAGGAAACTCTTGCTTCCCGAAAGTCCATCCATGCTATTGCCTTAAAGGTAACACCTCATCTGCACTTAAAAATGATATTCCCATATAGGGTGAGCTAACAACCCAGTAGAGATATGCTAAACATAATATGAGTAATAACTAAAATATGAGCATTCGATAAATGTTTGACTCACATATATCCATTCATAATCCATTTCAATTACATGACAAATGTATCCATGTTTCATAATAATTTCTATTTCTTAATTCATAATCCATTTCAATTACATGACAAATGTGTCCATGTTTCATTCCATGTTTCATTACTTATTTAATTCCTCAATTCATAATCCTGGCTCAGAACCTGGCCATATACTTTAAATAAGATTACATCTTTTATCAACAATACTTCCATTTCAATTGAGATAACAACTCAAATTAAACATTTCACACTTAACCAAAGATACACATAATTGTTGTATCAATCTCAAACCAAACACTTTCATACTTCATATACGATATACAAATTTGCTATATCAATACTTCAATAGATACACAAAATTGCTGTATCAAGGGAGTCCATCTCTATCTCCTCCCAAATAATATCCGATTTAGGAATTCACCCCCTATCTTCCCCTAAACCGTGGAGTACATCCCCTATCTCCTCCCACACAATACAATGTATATAAACACATATCATATGCAAGATCAATCAATACATAAATACAATGTATTATTCCAATTGTCATATTTGATGACATATTCAATTAATTAGTTTTACTTTGTCAAATCATCATGCATTATCTATAACAATCAAAACTATCCTCCACCGATAGCCCAAGCAGTTATTTCTAAACAGATAATAATTGCCTCAACAGATATAAAATTTTCAACATTTTTAAAGTGAGCGATTAATAAATCAAACTCCACCATTCTAACCCATAATGAGCTAATTCTATTATTTCCAACTCAATTTCACATTTCCATAACAGTTGTCATTAATTATACTAATGACCCAAATATATCCAAACATGGCATTTTTCTCATTTTTCTCAATATTGACCCAAAGGTCCAAATATTATCAACAACATCAATACTATCATTTTAAGACCCATATATATATATTTATGAGCCAAAATAACAAAACCCCTCATTTGAAAATAATACATTTCAAGTTTTAACTTTCCCAAATCAACCCATCTATACAAATAACTCAATGTCTATGTTAAAGCACATAAGAATGAGTAGGAATCCCTACCTCAAGTTTGACGAGAAAACACGCAAAAATCCATTTTTCAATTTTGTCAGATTTTGATCTCTACTTGTTAAAGTGTTGCTCTCACCAAGCTCTTCACTTTGGCCTCAAGAAATGAAATAGCATTCACCATAATCTGCCACCATGCACCGGGGCAATGGAGGCTGTCCATCATCATCATTTCTCTGAGACAAAGCTAGCTTCAAGCATTTACACTTCTTACAGTTGCAACGCTTACAGGCATCACTCTCTGCAGCTTGTTCTGACTTGCTCCTCTTTTTCTTGGGACTACTCTGGTTAAACTTTTCAATAACTCCAAAAGCAGATGCAGCATCTTCCATAACCAAGCATATAGAACAAGTCAAGTCGATATCAAGCTTGATGGAATCAAAGAGTTCGCAAGAGAGTGATGGTTTGTCATCATTAATTACAAGAGAGCAGCCCTCAAAAAAAACACGGAAGCCTTCCTTTTATGGTCCTTTGTTTCCCTCAAGTTTATGTGGAAAGCCATCAGCTCGCATAGCCAATGGTGACTGAAGGATCTCAATGTGCATACTTTGGGCTTGCGATTTGAATGCTTGTCCTTGCTTAGAGTAGTGAATCTTGTCATACTTCTTTAGTATTTTGCGCATTGCAATGGCGTTGATTATTGCATACATAACCAGATCTTTGCCTTCTTGAGTTAAGGCAACATGGTTACCCTGTAGCTTGTCTTTGAACCAAATGAAGCACTTACGGAACCCTGAAGCCATATGCTGCGCGAGCAATTTCTGTGCCCGCTCATTAAAGCAACCAACTACTGCAGACATTTCCTTGAGCAAGGACGGGAAAAAGGTTCCATCGCAAACTACAAAACAGAGTTACAATCCAACCACAACTGGGCAATGGTGGGGGCAATTGGCAGAGTCATCATGGTGGTGTAGGACCATCTTATTGTTGTGGGTTTGAAGATCTATTCTACATTTCTTCAAGATCTTCTTCAGTTTCTTGAATCCTACACGTGGAAGTTTCTTCTGATCTTGCCCTTGCATGTACTCCTCATATTTCTTGCAGAACTTCATCTTCTTCTTCTTGACCGACCCAATTCCACAAACAGTTAGTCTTATGCTGTGTTTGGTTGGGGGATTTGGGGAGGGATTTGGAAAAAGAAAAGGAAAAAGTGTGTGAAATTAGGTGAAATATAGGTATGTTTTATTCACATTTCACCTACCTTTTCCATTTCCTTTTCCAGATCCCTCCTCAAATTCCCCAACTAAACACAGCATTAAGCTCTCTTTCTCTCTCTCTCTCTAATATAATAATTCTCCACCCACAAACATGGGCCCTTCCACCGAAAATCCATTCCACTCGTTCCATATTCTTCTCCATGATTTGGAAAGTTGTTCTAAATAATTGAATATTGAAAATCCTCACTGGATATGTAATTTACCACCGAAAGTGAGTCCAGCTGAAATGTAGTGACTCTCTCCCAAAGTGAGAGGGAGATATATTAAAAAAATTAAAAAAGAACTTCCCACTGACTCCTGTCCCAGCCTTTTCTTTCTAAAGAACATATTTCATTGCTCTCACACATTTTGGTCATCATCTCTCTAATAAAATTATTTATTTATTTTAGGTAATCACAATAGCAATATTAAACATAGTTTTAATATTTTAATTATTTTTAGCTAGATTAAATAAAAATTTGTTTTATTTTATTTTTTGCACAATATTTTAATTATTTTAATTTATTATTTTCAATTAAATTAAATTTATAATTTATAATTTATATTTTTTATTTAATATATAATTTTAAATTAACGACAATAAAAAATAATTTTATTTAATATATAAATTAAATTTTCAACAACACTAAAAAAATTTAATTTATAAGGCCATAATTTAGAATTTATTATTTTTAAATAAATTTAATTTATAATTTATATTTTTTATTTAATATATAATTTTAAATTAACAACACTAAAAAAATTTAATTTAATATGTAAATTTAATTTTTCAACAACACTAAAAAAAATTAATTTATAAGCCCATAATTTATAATTAAAATTTTTTATTTAATATATAATTTTAAATTAACAACACTAAAAAAATAATTTATAAATGTTCAAAAGACTATTTTATCCTTTTCTAATTGTTTGTTAAGTAATAACATGGAGGGTAAAATGGATATTTCATAAAATAATCCCATGGGATATCAATTCCATGGTTTCTATCCCACCTCCACCCATGGGATAGAATAGTCCCATATTTGTGGGACTAATAGTTCGGGGAGACTATTAGTCCGGAGCAAAAAAAAATAAAAAAAATAATGAACTATTAATTTGGTAGAACTAATAATCCAATCCCACTCCCGAATCCTGTAAAACAAACACACCCTATGTGTAAGTTGTAACGGTGCTCTTTAGATTTCTGAAGCATCCCAATAAAGAGAATGAATTCGAATTGAAAACAGACATTGATAAAATGTTATGTAAACGCGCCCGGGTCTGACAGTATTGCATGTTGAGAGATTTATTTTCATTACATTTTAATAATTAATAATGATTCAAAACATTTATTTTAATATTTTAGTAAAACACTAATAATATGAGAATGAAAAAAATAAAATAAATCCAGACCAAAATATCATAATGAGTGAGCTCTAGTATCAATTTATTAGAATTGACCTTAAAATTTAAGAATTAAAATTCTAAAATAATTTTTTTAAATTAAATTTCTAACTCATTAAAGCTGCTTAATGCTCTATTTTTTAGAATTCTCAATTAATTCTCGCCTTACTCATTAACCGGCCACGCATCCCACATGTTTCACGGGTTCTGCATGAACTATGTTCACTTTTACATCATTACTGATTAATGTTAGCTACTCCCTCTCATGTTGCCCCACTTATAAATCCCATGACACAACCCACATCAGAGCAGAGCAATCAAGTTTCAGCCTTAATCTCTCTCTCTCTCTCTCTCTCTCACACACACACACACAATGGATTCAAAAGTAGAAATGTTCTTCATACCAAGTGTAATGGGGAGAGGTCACATTCTACCAGCAATTGATGCAGCAAGGCTATTTGCAGCTCAAGGAGCTAAAGTCACCATAATAATAACACCAGCATATGCCCAGCTCTTCCAGAAAACCATAGAGAGAGACCAGTCACTAGGCCATGACATCAACTTCCACATCTTCAAATTACCCACCTCTGACTTTGGCTTGCCCGACGGATGCGAGACTCTCCTCGCTGCCTCTGCCGGCATTATCGCTAAACTTTTCATGGCCTTCGAGAAGCTCCATGAACCCATCGAGCAACTCCTCCGAGAACGCCGCCCTGATTGCATCGTCAGCGACATGTTCCATCCCTGGACTGCCGACCTTGGTGCTCGCCTCGGCATTCCCAGGTTCTTGTTCTATGTTACAGGTTTGTTCCTTTCTTTCTCTTTGATTTTAAATTTAAATTGACACAACCTAAACTATCACGTCATTCTGAATACAAATTTTGTATAAATTTTTGTGTGTATTTATTATAACTATTATTAAAATTCTGATTCATTTTGCAGGTTTGTTTTCTCTGTGTTGTGAAGAGAGCATTCGACGGTATGCACCACATGACAAGGTAAATTCTGATGCAGAGACATTTGCTTTGCCGGGTCTCCCCGATGATAACATCATATTTACCAAGAGAAAAATCCCATACTGGTTTAAGGAGAAAGGAACTGGTTATGGACAATTACTTGACGAGGTTCTAAAGTCTGAGCTAAAAAGCTATGGGGTTATAGTTAACAGCTTTTACGAGTTGGAACCAGCTTATGCTGAGTATTTCAAGAATGAAATGGGCAGAAAGTTATGTCTCGTAGGACCGGTGTGCCTCTTCAACAAAGCATTCGAAGAAAAGGCGGAGAGGGGCGCGAAGAACTCCATTGATGGAAATACAATTTTGAAATGGCTCGACTCCAAACAACCCAAGTCAGTGCTTTATGTTAGTTTCGGGAGTCAGGCTAGCATGGCCCCTGAACAGTTCCTCGAGGTTGCTCATGGGCTCGAGACTTCTGGTTGTCCATTCATTTGGGTGGCCAGAGATATGTCAGAGTATGGCCAAGAAGAGAAAGAAAAGAAGGAAGGAGGCAAAAATCGAGGCAAAAAGCTTCCAGAGGGATTTGAAGAGAGGATGACTAAGTCCGGACAAGGGTTGATAGTAAAGAGTTGGGCACCACAGTTGCTAATCTTAGAACATGCCAACATTGGAGGGTACTTGACACACTGTGGATGGAACTCGACGATTGAGGGTATAGGAGCCGGCGTTCCGATGATCACATGGCCATTGGTGGCAGAGCAATTCTTCAATGAAAGCATCGTTGTGGATGTGTTGAAGACCGGGATTCGAGTGGGGAATGAGGAATGGTTGTCGTATATTTGGGAACCCAAGGTGACGGTGACTAGGGAGAAAGTGGAGGCAGCGGTGAAGTGGTTGATGGCTGGTAATGGTGGTCATGAAGTGGAGGAGATGAGAAAGCGAGCAAAAGAGGTGAGCGAGAAGGCTAAGAAAGCTGTAGACCATGGTGGCTCATCTAACACCGATGCTATTGCTTTGATCGACGAACTTAAATCTCGTCGTCACACTGTTTGTGCTAATTAATTATGATTATGGTATAGTGATATGTGGTATCGATTCAACTCTCTTATTATGTAGTTTTCTTAAATAATATGAATCTCAACCACATGATTGCTTTTCTGTTTTTGTTTTGTTTTTTAGGGGAGCGGGTGGGGAGGGAAAATTTGGCCAGAATCGGATTCTTGACTCTTGAGTCATCAATGATCGACATAACTATTTCAAGCTTCTTCTAATATATGATGTTTGTATTATCATTATTGAATAACGGGTTCATTATAACAAATTGCTCGGATTTTCCTCAATAACTTCTGTAATATTACTGTTAAGAAAATTTATTTATAAATCTTAATTGAGGAATGTTGATCTATTTATTTCTAATTTTTTTTTTTATGAATCAATTAAGCCTTTTTGTTTTGAAAAGTTATATTTATTTGATTTGGTTTCATTTGAGTTTAAATAAATAACTTTTTATGATTTATTTTTTCAATTTTCTTATTTACTTTTGGGATGTGAATGAAAATGTAAGGTGTAAAAGATTTTTTTTTTAAGGAATTGGTGGTTGAAGTGTTGGTTGTTAAATGTGAAAATCTACATTTTTGCTATCATAGTTTTCTGATGTTATATTAGAGTATTACACTAGAGTGTTATATTTAAATAAAAGTATATTACGATTTTTTTATATATTACATTTATTAGAGTATTATGTTTGGAAAAAATATATTAAAAAGTTTTTTTTTAAAATTTTACGTTGTTACGTTTAAGAAAAGCACATTGAGGAGTTTTTAAATCCCATATGTTTTTGTGAATTACGGGCCATAAATTAGAAGGGACCAAAAACCTTGGAGGCAAAATCAAGTTATATAAATATTTTGGGTCTACATTGAAAAACAAATTCTTATATTTATTATAAAAACTAACAGTTTAGTCGTGCAATGCACGTGTTATTTAAAATTAAAATATGATTTTAATTATTTATTTTGATAATATCGACGCTATCGTTCTATAAAAAATGTTACTTGAATACTTATATATATATATATTAATTTTAGTTAAATTATTTGTGTATTTTGATAATTTTAGTTTTATCGCATTATAGAATCGTAATTATCATATAATAATTCTGTACGATATATATTAAATTATAAAATAATAAAATAAATACTCATTTTGATATTAAAAATAATAGTTAAATTAGAAGAAGAATTAATAATATAAAATTAAAAGTAATTCTAACTATTTAATTTTCTTTTATATTCATTTGAAAAATAAAAATATGTAAAAATAGAAATTATATAAAATTTAATTAAAAAATTAAATATAAATATGTTGTGGTTGGATTATCATATAATGATTTTACATAATATATATACTAAATTATAAAATTATAAAATAAACATTCTTAATTAAATTAAAATATTTACTATATAAAAGAAATTCAACAACGACTAACCAAGAAAGAATCACATAACATATAAATGCAAAAACAAAAAATAATGAAAACATCCAAACGATAGATATATCTCAGTGTGTGAAGTAATTAATCATCTGTAATATGATGTCAAAATGTAAAAGAATTTACTGTTTAGCAATTAAAAAAGTAACTAAAGTAGTAAATCCAAACTTTAGAGGTTTCTCAAGAGTATCATTGTTACGCAAGTTTTTTCTCTTGTGAATTGTGATTATATAAAATAATGCGGGAAATGAAGTATAATTTCATATATAAAATCACTATAAAATTTAAACAAAAAATTCATAATATGGAATTGGTATTGGGTATAGAATAATGCATAAGAAAATAAGAAGGAAAAAAAGAAGAAGGCAATTTAGCATTAAAAAAAATCCTAATATCCTTGAAAGAATTAAGAAGAAAAACGTGAAACGCAAGATTAGTATTGGGTTTGTGGATTATCTCAATTTACCATAAAAATATATTTAAAAGAAATATTTGTTAAATAAAGTTCATATAAATTAGGTAAAATTAGTATAATTTAAATTAGGTTTAGATTTCTGTAAAACTCTATATGTAATTAAAAAAATATATGCTCTAATTAATATATATATATATATGCTGGCGTAACTCTTTTTTTTTTAAAAAAAAAAAAAAAAAACCTCTTTTAATTTGCCACCTAAAAATCAGAAAAATATTACTTTCAACAATATATATATATATTCAGCTGCACTCATGCCCTAAATTAATTTATTATTGTTTTCATTACAATTAAATCTTTGATTTATGATTTGTTTTTGAATGTTTTTGTTCAACCCCTACTTCCTATCTTAATCTATGTAAATAAATTTTAATTTATAATTTTGTTGATTATATATACAAGTAAACATTTTATGACCACTAATAAATAAATAAATAATTGTGGGACTTATTATTTTATCCATAATTTTTTTTTTTTAAAGAATTGTTAGGCTTTTCTCAAATTCTCTCAAATATAAATTTGAGAGAATTTGAGATACATACAGAGTACACCACAAGTACCTTTTTAACCATCCGAACTATTTATTTTATAAAATTCTCAGTATATATCATTCTTAAAAAATTAGGTTGATTCCATAATCATAGTATTTTGATTTTATCTCATTTCTTTTTGTAAAGTTCTCAGTGTAACGCTGCTGCTTTTGTTTGGTATAAATTTGTAACTCCTTCCTGCTGCTGTTTGCTTAAGAGCTTTTCCTGCAGATTGATTTTTTTTTGACGCCGCTGTTTGCTTCATTTCCAACTCTTTGCTTGCAGTTGCAGATTTTGGGTTGGACACGTGGGCTTCAACTCATCCACGTACACAATATAGGAAGAAGAAAACAAATTTCACCACTTGGAAAAGCAAACCTCACCGCCCCACAGATCTAACTCGCATTAATGATGCTGGCTGGATTTTGGTTTTCATGCCATGTGTTTCTGTATCAAACATTGAATTTCGCACAAGAGAGCTTTGAAACAAGGAAACTACTCTAATTTAAGGTATTATATAAGCTATACTAGAGGAAAAAGGAAATCACTCATGAATTAATGAAAATTCAAATTAAATTTATTTTGCTAATATGAACTACAAACTAAAGCATCTTCTGCCATGCACCGAATTAATGATCTTCAAAACCAATCTAACCAACAGATATCAATCAATGCCATCCCAAAAACTTTGGTTGATTTCTCCTAATTCTTTGAGCAGGCCAGAGCATTTCACGATATGATCATCCAATAAACATATTAAATGCCTATGTACATATGTATAATTGCAGAAATTTGGCTGCATAATAACTCCCATTGATTAGAGTTAATGTCTAAAGTCCATGGTCTACTTACCAAACAAATTTGAAGCAACCAGTTGGGAGGAACATACATCCAAAGTCTCTGCTTCCAACATCACAAAATAAAAGTCTGATACTAACCAGGCACCATATTGTCTACCTTAGAAATTAGGCTTTGCATTAGGAGCTAAACCAATAATTGTTTAACAAGACGGCAAAAACCCAACAATTTACCTGCCGCTGTCAGTGCTCAAGCCGCAACTTCTCCGAACATGTCATACTCCCCATTTTCTAAGCACCTCTGCTCAGGTCTGAGCCTTGAATCTGTGAGTGGCAATTTTCCCTGCATAAAATTAAATTTAGCATCTAATAGCATACAGGGACCGGGGCCTTTAACCCATTTAAAACAATCACCATCTCACTTATATAACATTTTTCTCCTAACTTGTTTCAACATTCATCGGGTATCAATCATCATTCATCCAAAAACCTTTTTGGGGGCCACACTGGTGTGTTATTTTATAGGAATAATTTTTACCATCAACATGCAAGAGGAACTAAATGAATGATTTCACATCAGTTCCAGTATCTACACCACAAAGTAGCACAAGAAAGTGGTTGGACCATGTTCATGCTATTCAAGCTCTTTTTGAAGTTCTACCCAGTATAACGATAGCATTTTAAAAATAAAAAAGACGGAAAGATATTAAAACCACAGGCTACCCAGGAACTAAGATGCAGTCATCAAAATGGTCATGCTTATTATGAGACTAGTTAGCTAATGCTTAATGCTTGGGTTTCCACTCGCACAGCAGCTGTTGTGGAATCCGTACCTATTACAGTGCCATCAAGTGTTCCCGACCCACATCATCTTCAGACTCAGATTGGCCAGCTTCAAGCCCAGCTTGGCTCTCTCACTACTCATCACTCGGGCCCATCCACAGGTTCCCTTGCTATAGGTACTTCTACTGCTTTCCATGTTCGGTCTACTCGTCCCACATGGGTTCTGGACTCAAGGGCTAATAATTATATGACTGGTGAGTTTTCTTTTCTTTCTTCTCCGGTCCCCCTTACTATGGATCAAACTGTCTGTCTTGCAAATGGCTCTCTCTCTCTCTTCTGTGAGCCATAAGGGTGTTGTCTCTTTATCTCCTAATATATCTCTCATCTGTTCTTCATATTCCTAAATTTTCCTATAATCTGTTATTAGTTAATCGTCTTGCCAAAACTTTTAATTGCGCCATCATTTTCTTATTCACTTCTTGTGCTTTACAGGACCTGAGTTCAAAAAGGATTTTTGGTAAGGGATATGAGCGCAATGGGCTGTATTACTTCGGGGACCCACCTCCTTTATCTGGTTTACTAGTGTTTGTTTTGCCTACTTCAGTATCTTATGTTTCTTCTAGTCAAGCTTTAGCTTTATGGCACGCTCGTTTAGGTCATACAAACTTTTAAATATTTATGCTTACTTTTCCTTCTTTAAATAAAGCTTGTAAGGATTCTTATTTTCATTGTGTGGTTTGTGAGTTGGCTAAACATACACGTAGTAATTATATTCCTCACGTGACTCGTGCACCGTATGCCTTTGATCTCATTCATTCTTATGTTTGGGGTTCATCTCCTGTACTTACTTTATCAGGCCATAGATATATGTATCTTTCGGATAGAGGCCTATTTTGGGAAGTAGGTTATAATCTACTTTCCAGATTATAACTCACTTTCTCTCTAAAAAAAAAACTGCTTATAAGCAGTTTTTCACCAAAAAACTGATTATAATCATCTTTCCAAAATAGGCCAAAATTGCTATTACACTACTCTTCACATCATTGTCGCATTGTTGCTGCCGTAAGGCTGTTGAAGTTGATCGTCCAAAGCTCCGCTCCCGCCGTTGCAAATCCTAGTAATTACATCTGTATTTTGGATGCCTATTATTTATATGTGTGTTGCATAATATTTACCCACACTATTTTCATTCCTAGGCATATGTTAAATAGATGCACACCAAGTGTTTGTCAATATGTCTCAATGAACAAAATGTTTACCAGCCTGATTTGGGTAATTGGATTTTGATAGTCTTTGTTAAATTTTCATGGATTGCTTTGATCCTTTTTCTATATTATGTGTTTATGAAATGATTACCCTACGGAATTTACTAATACATATGAAATAAAAGAGAGAGATTTTTATCATTTTGTTTCCTCAATGGACTGATAAATGAGTTCGTTGATGGATCCATATGCACTGAAGTCTGTTTCAAATTTACCTGCTTCTGTCCATTTAATTTTTGGTTTCAGGTAATTTTAAGTTCATATTGGAATTTGATGGTTGACCATTTTCTATGGAAAAGTTTTACTTGAAAAAAACCATTTCTCTTTCATGATGCTTCATTTCAGGTATTTGTTATAGTTATTTGTCCATCTGGATTTGGCTGGGCGCCCCCCAAACAAGAGTTGCTTGTGTTCCTCTCTTTTAAAGAGAAAAATTTAATTTAACACTGCTAAAGAATTGGATGGACTACTTGAAAATTTTGGCAAATCTAGATAAAGAAGTTAAAAATTTTAAAATTTCATACTGTCCAAATCCAGGATTAAATTGTGCAATTCAAACAAAGTTGAATCTGTTTTTCCCCAAAAAAAATAAAAAAATAAAAATTTAATGGACAATGTTTCAACTTCACCACCTTTGTAATCAACTATCCCATTTCACTAATTTTGCATTCTCAACCAAAATTCTCTATTAGATTCATTATTTTGAGTAATTTGGAACCATTAAATTGTTTGCAGCAACCTGCAATTAACACTTTGAGGGAAGTGGAAGCATTCTTAACAGAAAACCCAACTGAGATTTTGACAATTATAATTGAAGACTATGTGCAAACCCCAAAAAGGTTGATAAATTTGTTCACAAATGCGGGGTTAGTGTCACGACCCCATTCCGCCCCTAGTAGAATGGTGCCATGATGGCCAGTAATTCGAGATTACCCAAGGCCACTTGCAAGAAAACACACACAAATCAGAGTAAACATATGGGGCTTACTAATGCGGAAGCAATAAACAAAATAAGGTAGTCCATAAGAGCAGTGCTTGAGTTAAATGAAATGACAAACATCTTATAGTAGCTTTGATACAAATTATGAAGTACAAAAATTACATCTTGATCAAAAGGCTTCTCAGCCATCAAATACAAAATACAACGAAATAACCAAGAAGCATGATCTTCAAGATGCTGCAAAACATGGATCCAAAACACATCGGCAAAATGCTACAGCAAAACACGTCATTAAGCACAATTAGGCGTCACCGCCGACCTGCTCATCACCTACATATATATAGAGAGGGTGAGCTTGGATACTCAGTGAATGGCATAAATAATAAAGGGTTTTCATGAATGACATCCGAGGTCTTTAACAAAATAATACATGGAATAAGTCAAGTTCATTTATCAAATCTTCCAAAGCTTCAAGGATGTTTACTAACATCAATATAATACAAGAGATGACATCTCGGACAAACAAGGCCCACGCGGTAAAACCGTCAGTGGCAAGGCAAGACAAGACAAAACAAGAGAGATCTCAAATCAATGGTGTCGTTGCATTATAGTCCCCGAACACTAAGGACTTGTGCCACAAATGCTTAAAGTCCCCTGGCACGTACGGACTTCCAAACTTGTGCTACAAAAGCTTATAGTCCCCTAGCACGTACGGACTGGTGCCACAAACGCTTAAAGTCCCCTGGCACGTACGGACTGGTGCCACAAATGCTTAAAGTCCCCTGGCACGTACGGACTGGTGCCACAAATGCTTAAAGTCCCCTGGCACGTACGGACTGCCCGAGGATGTCATCAAAACAAGATATAATACTTACTGCAAATAGGGATAATCATTCATGCTTACAAATACTTTCCAAACAAGGCAAAACAAGGTTTCATCAAAGCTTTATAACATATCTTTATTAAAATACCACTCACGTAGTTCTTCGGACGTCGGCGTCGAGGTGAGTCCAAGTCCTACAAACACACGGCAAGTCCATTGAATGCGCTTTTAAACAAGCTTCTCATGCATACAAATGATCTCGGCATTCTTCTAAACTAAGTCAAGTCAAAACAAACATTGTTTCCCACCTCGGAGAAACATGCTGGGCACCAATCAAGTCTTGGCCGAGGTCCCACACTCGCCGAGGTGTGGTCCCGAGGGCCACTTACAAGGAGATGAAGCCGGGGAAAATCTGGGTTTCCCCTCTGCTCAAGAACATGAAGGACATGAATATGAAGACCATGAAGGAGATGAATGCAAGGATCACAACTTATGATTATAAGGCTTCAGATTTCATGCTATGAGTTTAAAAACATGGACCTGGATACCCATTCAAGAAGACCATGCAAGAACAAACACAAAAACATGATTCTTGTTCCAAACTTACGGATCAAAACGAGGTTTTCCTTTAAGAACACATGAATACCATTTTTCTCTTTCTAAAACCAACTTTAAATCAATGCATGACATGCAAGACAGATTCAATCAAGCAATGCAGCTAAGTGATTGGTAAGAACAATCGAAGTAGGGCAAGAATCTAACCTTAATGCTTAAATCCAACGGTTTGATCTTTAAGGGTTAAGCTTGAAACTCCACTTCACTCTCAAGTACTCTTCCTAGAGCGTCTCGAACTAAAACAAGGATTTGAGACCAAAATGATTTGGTTTTAAGTCTATCGGCCGTTTTAACCTTCTGTTCGGACACGTGGCATTACCGGGTTGGTGTAACTCAAAAGGTGACTGATGGATAAGACAAGTCTCTGACAAAGTGTGTTCAACAAGCTAGGCAGTAAAGGACTCCGGCGAGTAACGACATCGGCGAATAACAAGACTTCGGCGAACAAAAGACAATGACTTCGGCAAGTCAAGGAATGATGATCTCGGCTAGGAAGGTCAACACTCGACTAAGCTGTGCCACACCTCGGCCTAGATGTGCCACACCTCGGCCTATGTCACACCATTCCAGGACAAGATCACTTCGGTTCAAGGATAGCATCTCGGCCCAGATAATACACACCTCGGCCTCGGCGATACACACCTCGGCCCAGCTAATAATCATCTCCGCCAATATGTCAGGTCAAAGGTGGAGGTCGGCTAAGGTTCCAAAACTGTTCTAAACGCAAAGGCTCAAAGGTAAACTATGCTAAGCTGACCTCGGCTATACTCTAGGCAAGGTGCGAATTCAAGCATGCATCAAAGAACATAACATTCAAGTAATACTTATGCAAGACAAGTCAAGATTTGAAATGCAAGCTTAATCAGAGCAAGATCATACAAAATGCATATGAGTACGGTTAAGGTAGTGTGAGGGTCATTACATCCTACCCCCCTTAAAGAAGTTTGGTCCCCAAACTTGAGTTACCTTGATCTGAAAACAACTCAGGATGTTGAACTTTCATCTCTTCTTCCATTTCCCATGTGACATCCTTGCCGTAATGTTCTTTCCATTCAACTTTCACCATCGGTATAGATTTGTTCCTCAACTGTTTCACTTGTCTGTCAAGAATTCTCATCGGCTTCTCCTCGTAGCCCAAATCTTTGTTTATCACAACCCCGGAGTAGTCAATTACATGCTGTGGGTCTCGAACATACTTCCTCAACATTGAGATATGGAACACATTGTGCACTTGACTTAATTCTGGTGGTAAAGCAAGTCTATAAGCAGTCATATTAATCTTCTCAAGAATTTCAAATGGCCCGATGTAACGAGGTGCTAACTTACCTTTCTTCCCAAATCTGGAAACTCCTTTTGTTGGCGAAACTTTCAAGAATACGTGATCCCCAACTTCAAATTCCAATTCTCTTCTTCTCTGGTCGGCATAGCTCTTTTGCCGACTCTGGGCAGTTTTGATCCTTTGTCGAATAAGCTTAATCTTCTCGGTTGTTACTTGAATCAGTTCGGGGCCGATCAAAACTTTATCTCCTACTTCAGTCCAACATATCGGCGATCTGCACTTCCTTCCATACAAAGCTTCGTACGGTGCCATGCCGATGCTAGCTTGATAACTGTTGTTGTAAGCAAATTCCACTAATGGTAAATGTGCTTCCCAACTTCCCTGGAAATCTAGTACACATAGCCTGAGCATATCTTCAAGTGTCTGAATTGTTCTCTCTGTTTGCCCATCGGTTTGGGGGTGAAAAGCTGTGCTGAACTTCAACTCGGTCCCCAAGGCTCTTTGTAAACTCTGCCAAAATCTACAAACAAACTTCGAATCTCGGTCTGAAACAATGGACATCGGCACTCCATGAAGTCTCACAATCTCATTCATATACAATACAGCTAATCGGTCGGCATTGAATGTAGTCTGAACAGGCAAAAAGTGTGCTGACTTGGTTAATCTGTCAATTATGACCCAAATCGAATCCATTCCTTTCTGCGTCCTCGGCAAACCAATCACAAAGTCCATGGAGATATGTTCCCATTTCCATTCAGGGATCGGCAAAGGCTGAAGAAGTCCTGCTGGCCTTTGATGTTCTGCTTTCACTTGTTGGCATTGCAGGCATTGAGATACGAACTCGGCTATCTCTCTCTTCATGTTCGGCCACCAAAAGGTCTGCTTTACATCGTGATACATCTTAGTGTTTCCTGGATGAACAGCAATTCTGGAACCATGAGACTCTTGTAGAATCCTTCCTTTTAATTCAGGGACGTCGGCCACGCACAACCTTCCCCGAAACTTAAGCACTCCATTGTCAAAGGTGTAACCTGACCTCGGCTTGGTGTTAATCTCATCGGCTACTCTCTTCAGGAACTTATCCTCCATTTGCCTTGCTTTTACTTCTTCAATGATGGTCGGCTCCGCTGAGGTTATAGCTAAACACGCCAAACTTCCCAATGACTTCCTGCTTAATGCATCGGCTACTGAGTTGGCTTTGCCTGGGTGGTACTGAATTTGCATGTCATAGTCCTTCAATAACTCCAGCCATCTTCTCTGCCTCAAGTTTAGTTCCTTCTGAGTAAATAAGTACTTCAAGCTCTTATGATCCGTGAAAACCTGACAAGAAGCTCCATACAAGTAATGACGCCAAATCTTCAAGGCAAACACCACGGCTGCTAGCTCTAAATCATGGGTAGGATAATTCTTCTCGTGAGGTTTTAACTGACGAGATGCGTACGCTATGACCTTACCCCCTTGCATTAATACACAGCCCAAACCCTTATGTGAAGCATCACTATAAATCTGAAATTCTTCATTACCCGACGGAAGTACAAGTACTGGTGCTGTAACTAATCTCGTCTTCAGTTCTTGGAAAACTGACTCTCGATCTTCAGTCCACTCATACGGTGTTCCCTTCTTAGTCAATTGCGTCAATGGAATTGCAATCCTGGAGAAATCTTGCACAAACTTCCTGTAATAACCTGCCAAACCCAGAAAACTACGAACCTCGGACACGTTGGTCGGCGTCGGCCAACTTACCACGGCTTCAATTTTGCTGGGATCAACGGAGATACCCTCTTCATTAATCACATGCCCCAAGAATGAAATGCTGGAGAGCCAAAACTCACACTTACTCAACTTAGCATACAATTTCCTGTCCCTCAAGGTCTGTAGGGCAAGTCTCAGATGACTCTCATGCTCATTTGTGCTCTTGGAATAGATCAATATGTCGTCGATGAAAACAACCACAAACTCATCTAAGTACGGCTTGAAAACTCTGTTCATTAAATCCATGAATCTTTGCAGTGCATTAGTCACCCCAAAAGGCATTACCAGAAATTCGTAGTGGCCATACCTTGTCCGGAAAGCAGTCTTCTCAACATCCTCGGCTTTAACCTTCAACTGGTGGTAGCCCGACCTAAGGTCAATCTTGGAAAAGACTCTTGCTCCTTGTAGTTGATCTAACAAATCATCAATCCTAGGCAACGGATACTTGTTCTTAATGGTTACCTTGTTAAGTTCTCTATAGTCAATACAAAGGCGGAGTGTACCATCCTTTTTCTTAACAAACAAGACTGGTGCTCCCCATGGTGAAGTGCTCGGCCTAACAAAACCCTTATTCAACAACTCTTGTAGTTGCACTTTCAATTCCTTAAGTTCGGCTGGGGCCATCCTATAGGGTGTCTTGGAGATCGGCTGCGTTCCTGACACAATGTCCACAGCAAACTCTATTTCTCTATCAACTAAGTGGCCAGGCAATTCATTTGGAAAGACGTCGGGGAATTCATTAACAACTGGGATGTCGGCTATATCAACATTTCCATTCTGATCATTCAGTATACTACACAAGTAGCCATGGCACCCTTTCTGGATTAGTTTATAGGCCTTAATGGACGAAATCAAGTAAGGAGGGGGCACTACCCCTTTACCTCGGAAAATAACCTCAGCTCGGTCTGGGGGTCTCAACGTGACACTCTTCAAAACACAATCTATAGATGCATGATTCATCACTAACCAATCCATTCCTAGTATGACATCAAAGTGAGTCATGTTTAACGGCATCAAATCAACTAATAGTTCTACACCCTCAATCACAATAGCACACGCCCTATAGATAGATGCAACAATCATAGTTCTCCCAGATGGAGCAGATACATATAACACAGAATCAAGGGGTTCTTGTTCTCTATTTAACTTCTCGGCAAACCTAGCAGATACAAATGAATGCGTAGAACCCGAATCTATCAGTATGTATGCATCTTGAGAACAGATTGGAAGTATACCTGATACTACTATCTCAGTATTCTGGGTGTCTCCTGGCACTAGCGCAAAAACTCTGCCCTGCCTCATCTGCGTCCTTCCGATGTTGCTTCCCTGTGCAGAGCCCGAGGTGCTCCCACTTCTCTTACCATCATCAATCTTTGACTTCGGACAATCTTTCACACGGTGACCCATTTCTCCACATTCAAAACAAGCGCCTGACGCCCAACGGCAAACTCCGAAATGCGGCCTCCCACAACTGGCACACATCGGCCTAGTATTACCTTCCTGGTTCGAGTTACCCGAGCTGCTCACATTCACTTTCTTCTTGGTGTTAAACGGAACTCGGCGATTATCATAATTCTGTCTCTTTCTCTGATTCTCCCCTGCATTCTGATATCGGTTCAGATTAGCCTCGGCAAGAATAGCCTTGTCCAAAACTCCGGCATAAGTCGGCATGTTGAGCATGTTGACTCTCAGACGGTCCACGCAATCCGCTTTCAAACTTCCTAGCTTTCCTATACTCATCACTGACCATATGAGGTGCGTACCTCGCCAATTCGGTGAAGGCACGGTCGTATTCAGCTACTGTCTTGTTCCCTTGTATCAAAGTCTGGAACTCCGTGGTCTTGCGGTCTCGTACACTAATGGGAAAGTGCTTGTTATAAAATAGCTCCAAAAATTTGGCCCAAGTTAAATCAGATTTTCTTCTCGGTCAAGATCCACCATCTTCGGCGTCATCGTCGTCCAACGTGAATGCGGCCAATGCCACCTTCTGTACATCTGTGCTGGGAAAGATCTCAAATAGCTTCTCCATTCCTAGAACCCATGCTTCGGCTTTCATCGGCTCGATGCCCCCTTGGAATCTCGGCGGGTTCATCTTCTTGAACTCCTTAATCAAAGTCAGGGTTCCCTCCCCATACAAGGCTGGTTGTGGAGGTACTTGAGGTACTGGAGGTGATGGAGGCGGTACTGTATGTCAGCCATTAGTCTGTTCGGCCTGGGTAGTTGTAGCACTGACATTTTGCTGTCTCACTTGTCTTAACTCCCGAGTTAACCCTTCCACTAGTCTTTCTAATCGGTCCAGTCTGTCCTCCGATCGATCTCGGCCAACTGGTGGTCTTCCTCTCCTCATAGTGCTATGAGTATGCAAAATGTGACTTTAAAACAAAATGCACAACAAAGTATGTATGCTAGCAACAAGTAATCATGCCGGGATGATACACACATTTGTCAAGTAGCAAGCAACATGATGCAATCCTAACATCTTTCTAAGGGAAATCCTATGCTTTTTAGGACCCAAAGTGTGTGAATAACGTACTACGAGGAACTCGTGCTCTGATACCAATCTGTCACGACCCCATTCCGCCCCTAGTAGAATGGTGCCATGATGGCCGAATTTCGAGATTACCCAAGGCCACTTGCAAGAAAACACACACAAATCAGAGTAAACATATGGGGCTTACTAATGCGGAAGCAATAAACAAAATAAGGTAGTCCATAAAGAGCAGTGCTTGAGTTAAATGAAATGACAAACATCTTATAGTAGCTTTGATACAAATTATGAAGTACAAAATTACATCTTGATCAAAAGGCTTCTCGACCATCAAATACAAAATACAACGAAATAACCAAGAAGCATGATCTTCAAGATGTCTTTGCAAAACATGGATCAAAACACATCGGCAACATGCTGACAAAGAAACACGTCGGCTAAGCACAATTAGGCGTCACCGCTTCATTTCACATATATATAGAGAGGGTGAGCTTGGATATTCAGTGAATGGCATAAATAATAAAGGGTTTTCATGAATGACATCCGAGGTCTTTAACAAAATAATACATGGAATAAGTCAAGTTCATTTATCAAATCTTCCAAAGCTTCAAGGGATGTTTACTAACATCAATATAATACAAGAGATGACATCTCGGACAAACAAGGCCCACGCGGTAAAACCGTCAGTGGCAAGGCAAGACAAGACAAAACAAGAGAGATCTCAAATCAATGGTGTCGTTGCATTATAGTCCCCGAACACTAAGGACTTGTGCCACAAATGCTTAAAGTCCCCTGGCACGTACGGACTTCCAAACTTGTGCTACAAAAGCTTATAGTCCCCTAGCACGTACGGACTGGTGCCACAAACGCTTAAAGTCCCCTGGCACGTATGGACTGGTGCCACAAATGCTTAAAGTCCCCCGCACGCATGACTGCCGAGGATGTCATCAAAACAAGATATAATACTTACTGCAAATAGGGATAATCATTCATGCTTACAAATACTTTCCAAACAAGGCAAAACAAGGTTTCATCAAAGCTTTATAACATATCTTTATTAAAATACCACTCACGTAGTTCTTCGGACGTCGGCGTCGAGGTGAGTCCAAGTCCTACAAACACACGGCAAGTCCATTGAATGCGCTTTTAAACAAGCTTCTCATGCATACAAATGATCTCGGCATTCTTCTAAACTAAGTCAAGTCAAAACAAACATTGTTTCCCACCTCGGAGAAACATGCTGGGCACCAATCAAGTCTTGGCCGAGGTCCCACACTCCTCGCCGAGGTGTGGTCCCGAGGGCCACTTACAAGGAGATGAAGCCGGGGAAAATCTGGGTTTCCCCTCTGCTCAAGAACATGAAGGACATGAATATGAAGACCATGAAGGAGATGAATGCAAGGATCACAACTTATGATTATAAGGCTTCAGATTTCATGCTATGAGTTTAAAAACATGGACCTGGATACCCATTCAAGAAGACCATGCAAGAACAAACACAAAAACATGATTCTTGTTCCAAACTTACGGATCAAAACGAGGTTTTCCTTTAACAACACATGAATACCATTTTTCTCTTTCTAAAACCAACTTTAAATCAATGCATGACATGCAAGACAGATTCAATCAAGCAATGCAGCTAAGTGATTGGTAAGAACAATCGAAGTAGGGCAAGAATCTAACCTTAATGCTTAAATCCAACGGTTTGATCTTTAAGGGTTAAGCTTGAAACTCCACTTCTCTCTCTAGAACTCTTCCTAGAGCTTCTCTCTCTAAAACAAGGATTTGAGACCAAAATGATTTGGTTCTAAGTCTATCGGCCGTTTTAACCTTCTGTTCGGACACGTGGCATTACCGGGTTGGTGTAACTCAAAAGGTGACTGATGGATAAGACAAGTCTCTGACAAAGTGTGTTCAACAAGCTAGGCAGTAAAGGACTCCGGCGAGTAACGACATCGGCGAATAACAAGACTTTGGCGAACAAAAGACAATGACTTCGGCAAGTCAAGGAATGATGATCTCGGCTAGGAAGGTCAACACTCGACTAAGCTGTGCCACACCTCGGCCTAGATGTGCCACACCTCGGCCTATGTCACACCATTCCAGGACAAGATCACTTCGGTTCAAGGATAGCATCTCGGCCCAGATAATACACACCTCGGCCTCGGCGATACACACCTCGGCCCAGATAATAATCATCTCCGCCAATATGTCAGGTCAAAGGTGGAGGTCGGCTAAGGTTCCAAAACTGTTCTAAACGCAAAGGCTCAAAGGTAAACTATGCTAAGCTGACCTCGGCTATACTCTAGGCAAGGTGCGAATTCAAGCATGCATCAAAGAACATAACATTCAAGTAATACTTATGCAAGACAAGTCAAGATTTGAAATGCAAGCTTAATCAGAGCAAGATCATACAAAATGCATATGAGTACGGTTAAGGTAGTGTGAGGGTCATTACATCCTACCCCCCTTAAAGAAGTTTGGTCCCCAAACTTGAGTTACCTTGATCTGAAAACAACTCAGGATGTTGAACTTTCATCTCTTCTTCCATTTCCCATGTGACATCCTTGCCGTAATGTTCTTTCCATTCAACTTTCACCATCGGTATAGATTTGTTCCTCAACTGTTTCACTTGTCTGTCAAGAATTCTCATCGGCTTCTCCTCGTAGCCCAAATCTTTGTTTATCACAACCCCGGAGTAGTCAATTACATGCTGTGGGTCTCGAACATACTTCCTCAACATTGAGATATGGAACACATTGTGCACTTGACTTAATTCTGGTGGTAAAGCAAGTCTATAAGCAGTCATATTAATCTTCTCAAGAATTTCAAATGGCCCGATGTAACGAGGTGCTAACTTACCTTTCTTCCCAAATCTGGAAACTCCTTTTGTTGGCGAAACTTTCAAGAATACGTGATCCCTAACTTCAAATTCCAATTCTCTTCTTCTCTGGTCGGCATAGCTCTTTTGCCGACTCTGGGCAGTTTTGATCCTTTGTCGAATAAGCTTAATCTTCTCGGTTGTTACTTGAATCAGTTCGGGGCCGATCAAAACTTTATCTCCTACTTCAGTCCAACATATCGGCGATCTGCACTTCCTTCCATACAAAGCTTCATACGGTGCCATGCCGATGCTAGCTTGATAACTGTTGTTGTAAGCAAATTCCACTAATGGTAAATGTGCTTCCCAACTTCCCTGGAAATCTAGTACACATAGCCTGAGCATATCTTCAAGTGTCTGAATTGTTCTCTCTGTTTGCCCATCGGTTTGGGGGTGAAAAGCTGTGCTGAACTTCAACTCGGTCCCCAAGGCTCTTTGTAAACTCTGCCAAAATCTACAAACAAACTTCGAATCTCGGTCTGAAACAATGGACATCGGCACTCCATGAAGTCTCACAATCTCATTCATATACAATACAGCTAATCGGTCGGCATTGAATGTAGTCTGAACAGGCAAAAAGTGTGCTGACTTGGTTAATCTGTCAATTATGACCCAAATCGAATCCATTCCTTTCTGCGTCCTCGGCAAACCAATCACAAAGTCCATGGAGATATGTTCCCATTTCCATTCAGGGATCGGCAAAGGCTGAAGAAGTCCTGCTGGCCTTTGATGTTCTGCTTTCACTTGTTGGCATTGCAGGCATTGAGATCCGACCTCGGCTATCTCTCTCTTCATGTTCGGCCACCAAAAGGTCTGCTTTACATCGTGATACATCTTAGTGTTTCCTGGATGAACAGCAATTCTGGAACCATGAGACTCTTGTAGAATCCTTCCTTTTAATTCAGGGACGTCGGCCACGCACAACCTTCCCCGAAACTTAAGCACTCCATTGTCAAAGGTGTAACCTGACCTCGGCTTGGTGTTAATCTCATCGCTACTCTCTTCGAGAACTTATCCTCCATTTGCCTTGCTTTTACTTCTTCAATGATGGTCGGCTCATTGAGGTTATAGCTAAACACGCCAAACTTCCCAATGACTTCTGCTAATGCATCGACTCTTGAGTTGGCTTTGCCTGGGTGGTACTGAATTTGCATGTCATAGTCCTTCAATAACTCCAGCCATCTTCTCTGCCTCAAGTTTAGTTCCTTCTGAGTAAATAAGTACTTCAAGCTCTTATGATCCGTGAAAACCTGACAAGAAGCTCCATACAAGTAATGACGCCAAATCTTCAAGGCAAACACCACGGCTGCTAGCTCTAAATCATGGGTAGGATAATTCTTCTCGTGAGGTTTTAACTGACGAGATGCGTACGCTATGACCTTACCCCCTTGCATTAATACACAGCCCAAACCCTTATGTGAAGCATCACTATAAATCTGAAATTCTTCATTACCCGACGGAAGTACAAGTACTGGTGCTGTAACTAATCTCGTCTTCAGTTCTTGGAAAACTGACTCTCGATCTTCAGTCCACTCATACGGTGTTCCCTTCTTAGTCAATTGCGTCAATGGAATTGCAATCCTGGAGAAATCTTGCACAAACTTCCTGTAATAACCTGCCAAACCCAGAAAACTACGAACCTCGGACACGTTGGTCGGCGTCGGCCAACTTACCACGGCTTCAATTTTGCTGGGATCAACGGAGATACCCTCTTCATTAATCACATGCCCCAAGAATGAAATGCTGGAGAGCCAAAACTCACACTTACTCAACTTAGCATACAATTTCCTGTCCCTCAAGGTCTGTAGGGCAAGTCTCAGATGACTCTCATGCTCATTTGTGCTCTTGGAATAGATCAATATGTCGTCGATGAAAACAACCACAAACTCATCTAAGTACGGCTTGAAAACTCTGTTCATTAAATCCATGAATGCTGCAGGTGCATTAGTCACCCCAAAAGGCATTACCAGAAATTCGTAGTGGCCATACCTTGTCCGGAAAGCAGTCTTCTCAACATCCTCGGCTTTAACCTTCAACTGGTGGTAGCCCGACCTAAGGTCAATCTTGGAAAAGACTCTTGCTCCTTGTAGTTGATCTAACAAATCATCAATCCTAGGCAACGGATACTTGTTCTTAATGGTTACCTTGTTAAGTTCTCTATAGTCAATACAAAGGCGGAGTGTACCATCCTTTTTCTTAACAAACAAGACTGGTGCTCCCCATGGTGAAGTGCTCGGCCTAACAAAACCCTTATTCAACAACTCTTGTAGTTGCACTTTCAATTCCTTAAGTTCGGCTGGGGCCATCCTATAGGGTGTCTTGGAGATCATTGCGTTCACGACACAATGTCCACAAGAAACTCTATTTCTCTATCAACTAAGTGGCGGGCAATTCATTTGGAAAGACGTCAGAATTCATTAACAAGCGGGATGTCGGCTATATCAACATTTCCATTACGATCATTCAAGATACTACACAAGTAGCCATGGCACCCTTTCTGGATTAGTTTATAGGCCTTAATGGACGAAATCAAGTAAGGAGGGGGCACTACCCCTTTACCTCGGAAAATAACCTCAGCTCGGTCTGGGGGTCTCAACGTGACACTCTTCAAAACACAATCTATAGATGCATGATTCATCACTAACCAATCCATTCCTAGTATGACATCAAAGTGAGTCATGTTTAACGGCATCAAATCAACTAATAGTTCTACACCCTCAATCACAATAGCACACGCCCTATAGATAGATGCAACAATCATAGTTCTCCCAGATGGAGCAGATACATATAACACAGAATCAAGGGGTTCTTGTTCTCTATTTAACTTCTCGGCAAACCTAGCAGATACAAATGAATGCGTAGAACCCGAATCTATCAGTATGTATGCATCTTGAGAACAGATTGGAAGTATACCTGATACTACTATCTCAGTATTCTGGGTGTCTCCTGGCACTAGCGCCAAAAACTACGCCTGCCTCATCTGCGTCCTTCCGATGTTGCTTCCCTGTGCAGAGCCCGAGGTGCTCCCACTTCTCTTACCATCATCAATCTTTGACTTCGGACAATCTTTCACACGGTGACCCATTTCTCCACATTCACAACAAGCGCCTGTCCGCCAACGGCAAACTCCGAATCGGCCTCCTGGCCGGCACACATCGGCCTAGTATTACCTTCCTGGTTCGAGTTACCCGAGCTGCCCACATTCACTTTCTTCTTGGTGTTAAACGGAACTCGGCGATTATCATAATTCTGTCTCTTTCTCTGATTCTCCCCTGCATTCTGATATCGGTTCAGATTAGCCTCGGCAAGAATAGCCTTGTCCAAAACTCCGGCATAAGTCGGCATGTTGAGCATGTTGACTCTGTCCTGTATCGGTCCACGCAATCCGCTTTCAAACTTCCTAGCTTTCCTATACTCATCACTGACCATATGAGGTGCGTACCTCGCCAATTCGGTGAAGGCACGGTCGTATTCAGCTACTGTCTTGTTCCCTTGTATCAAAGTCTGGAACTCCGTGGTCTTGCGGTCTCGTACACTAATGGGAAAGTGCTTGTTATAAAATAGCTCCAAAAATTTGGCCCAAGTTAAATCAGGATTTTCTTCTCAGGTCAAGATCCACCATCTTCGGCGTCATCGTCCAACGTGAATGCGCCAATGCCACCTTCTGACATCTTTGGCTGAAAGATCTCAAATAGCTTCTCCATTCCTAGAACCCATGCTTCGGCTTTCATCGGCTCGATGCCCCCTTGGAATCTCGGCGGGTTCATCTTCTTGAACTCCTTAATCAAAGTCAGGGTTCCCTCCCATACAATTTGGTTGTGGAGGTACTTGAGGTCTTGGAGGTGATGGAGGCGGTCTTGTATGTCGACCATTAGTCTGTTCGGCTGGGTAGTTGTATGTCGACATTTCTTTGTCTCACTTGTCTTAACTCCCGAGTTAACCCTTCCACTAGTCTTTCTAATCGGTCCAGTCTGTCCTCCGATCGATCTCGGCCAACTGGTGGTCTTCCTCTCCTCATAGTGCTATGAGTATGCAAAATGTGACTTTAAAACAAAATGCACAACAAAGTATGTATGCTAGCAACAAGTAATCATGCCGGGATGATACACACATTTGTCAAGTAGCAAGCAACATGATGCAATCCTAACATCTTTCTAAGGGAAATCCTATGCTTTTTAGGACCCAAAGTGTGTGAATAACGTACTACGAGGAACTCGTGCTCTGATACCAATCTGTCACGACCCCATTCCGCCCCTAGTAGAATGGTGCCATGATGGCCAGTAATTCGAGATTACCCAAGGCCACTTGCAAGAAAACACACACAAATCAGAGTAAACATATGGGGCTTACTAATGCGGAAGCAATAAACAAAATAAGGTAGTCCATAAGAGCAGTGCTTGAGTTAAATGAAATGACAAACATCTTATAGTAGCTTTGATACAAATTATGAAGTACAAAAATTACATCTTGATCAAAAGGCTTCTCAGCCATCAAATACAAAATACAACGAAATAACCAAGAAGCATGATCTTCAAGATGCTGCAAAACATGGATCCAAAACACATCGGCAACATGCTACAGCAAAACACGTCGGCTAAGCACAATTAGGCGTCACCGCCGACCTGCTCATCACCTACATATATATAGAGAGGGTGAGCTTGGATATTCAGTGAATGGCATAAATAATAAAGGGTTTTCATGAATGACATCCGAGGTCTTTAACAAAATAATACATGGAATAAGTCAAGTTCATTTATCAAATCTTCCAAAGCTTCAAGGGATGTTTACTAACATCAATATAATACAAGAGATGACATCTCGGACAAACAAGGCCCACGCGGTAAAACCGTCAGTGGCAAGGCAAGACAAGACAAAACAAGAGAGATCTCAAATCAATGGTGTCGTTGCATTATAGTCCCCGAACACTAAGGACTTGTGCCACAAATGCTTAAAGTCCCCTGGCACGTACGGACTTCCAAACTTGTGCTACAAAAGCTTATAGTCCCCTAGCACGCATTTGGTGCCTAAACGCTTAAAGTCCCCGCACGCATTTGGTGCCACAAATGCTTAAAGTCCCCGCACGTGCAATTTGGTGCCACAAATGCTTAAAGTCCCCTGGCACGTACGGACTGCCCGAGGATGTCATCAAAACAAGATATAATACTTACTGCAAATAGGGATAATCATTCATGCTTACAAATACTTTCCAAACAAGGCAAAACAAGGTTTCATCAAAGCTTTATAACATATCTTTATTAAAATACCACTCACGTAGTTCTTCGGACGTCGGCGTCGAGGTGAGTCCAAGTCCTACAAACACACGGCAAGTCCTACAAACACACGGCAAGTCCATTGAATGCGCTTTTAAACAAGCTTCTCATGCATACAAATGATCTCGGCATTCTTCTAAACTAAGTCAAGTCAAAACAAACATTGTTTCCCACCTCGGAGAAACATGCTGGGCACCAATCAAGTCTTGGCCGAGGTCCCACACTCCTCGCCGAGGTGTGGTCCCGAGGGCCACTTACAAGGAGATGAAGCCGGGGAAAATCTGGGTTTCCCCTCTGCTCAAGAACATGAAGGACATGAATATGAAGACCATGAAGGAGATGAATGCAAGGATCACAACTTATGATTATAAGGCTTCAGATTTCATGCTATGAGTTTAAAAACATGGACCTGGATACCCATTCAAGAAGACCATGCAAGAACAAACACAAAAACATGATTCTTGTTCCAAACTTACGGATCAAAACGAGGTTTTCCTTTAAGAACACATGAATACCATTTTTCTCTTTCTAAAACCAACTTTAAATCAATGCATGACATGCAAGACAGATTCAATCAAGCAATGCAGCTAAGTGATTGGTAAGAACAATCGAAGTAGGGCAAGAATCTAACCTTAATGCTTAAATCCAACGGTTTGATCTTTAAGGGTTAAGCTTGAAACTCCACTTCTCTCTCTAGAACTCTTCCTAGAGCTTCTCTCTCTAAAACAAGGATTTGAGACCAAAATGATTTGGTTCTAAGTCTATCGGCCGATTTAACCTTACGTTAGGACACGTGACATTACCGGGTTGGTGTAACTCAAAAGGTGACTGATGGATAAGACAAGTCTCTGACACAGTGTGTTCAACAAGCTAGGCGATAAAGGACTCCGTGAAAACGACATCGGCGAATAACAAGACTTCGGCGAACAAAAGACAATGACTTCGGCAAGTCAAGGAATGATGATCTCGGCTAGGAAGGTCAACACTCGACTAAGCTGTGCCACACCTCGGCCTAGATGTGCCACACCTCGGCCTATGTCACACCATTCCAGGACAAGATCACTTCGGTTCAAGGATAGCATCTCGGCCCAGATAATACACACCTCGGCCTCGACGATACACACCTCAGCCCAGATAATAATCATCTCCGCCAATATGCCAGGTCAAAGGTGGAGGTCGGCTAAGGTTCCAAAACTGTTCTAAACGCAAAGGCTCAAAGGTAAACTATGCTAAGCTGACCTCGGCTATACTCTAGGCAAGGTGCGAATTCAAGCATGCATCAAAGAACATAACATTCAAGTAATACTTATGCAAGACAAGTCAAGATTTGAAATGCAAGCTTAATCAGAGCAAGATCATACAAAATGCATATGAGTACGGTTAAGGTAGTGTGAGGGTCATTACAGTTAGACAAGTATTTGTTTCCAGTGTCTAAAATGCCCCAAAAGGGCGAGGATTGGCCCACTGTGACCGCCATGGTCCAGGAGAACCACCGGTCACTGGTTTTCCCTTCTATCGCTTCAAAGGAAGCAGAAGAAGGAGTTGTTTATCAGTGGAGGTAAATGTTAGAAAATGAATGTAAGTATATCATCCAATTGTGTTTACTTGTATGAGATTGTTTTTTGTATTGTTTGCTCAGTAACAATCTTGTAATGGGTTTCAGATTGAGATAATGGTGTGGTACAAGGATCTTGCCCAAAAAGAAAGGAATCACGTCAGTTGAATTCAAGGGGTGTATCTCTATTTCTAGAGAATTACTTCTGCACAGACCTTGTTCAAGCCGATGCTTGTAAAGAGCATTCAGCTATACTTGCTAATATGGTTGGTGCATGTTACAAAGCAGCAGGGAATGTGATGCCCAATTTTTTGGTAGTGGACTTTTACATGGTAATGAAATTTTTTAACTTCATTGAAAAATGAAACAAATATGAATATTGTATTCCAATTAAGCATTGTGACTGGGAATTATGCAGAGGAGTGATAGAGGAGGTGTTTTTGATGCTTTTGATCGAATGAATGGCCAGGCATTGTGTGGGTGCAGTTCTGTTACTGCTTGCTGTTAGGCAATCTTCACTGTATTTAAAATATATTAATTCTATTGTGTACAAAAAAACAATTAGAATTAAAGAAATAAAGAAAATGAGAGAATATGTTTGATTACAAAAATCAAACTCGAAATAAAAATAAATAAATAAATAACAGATTTTATTTTGTTACAAAAATAAAATTAAAATCTGATTAAATAAACAAATTAAAAAACAGAATAAAATTAAACAACTTACTTGGTTAATTTCTTTGAATTACTTTTCTGATCAAGTCCAGTGTTTAATATTGTGTCCTTAAGACAATTCGTCCTCTCCACGGTGCTTGCAGAATTTGGACATCTATCTCCCAGGATGAAATGATCTTACCACAAACAATAGCAGCACTACAAATTGTTTGCCTTACGAACACACTAAGTGTTTACACTCTTTCTTTCAGAAATAAAATGCAGCAAGATGAAGAATAGAATTAGCAGAGGTGAAATACGAAATTTCTGAATTAATTACATCAAATGAGGGTGGTCCTATTTATAGATGTGAATGTGACTCTTGGTTTTGCATTGAACAGGTATGATACCTGTTGGTTTTGAATTTGAATCTGTTTATAATTCAAATAGATAGCAAAAAACGGGAAGGGCCCTGTTTGGGTGTGCGTTAATACCAAACTAGTTTATTTTGGGAAGGGCCCTGTTTGGATGAACATTAAATCCAAACTAGTTTAATTCTGTTTGAAACCGGGAAGGGCCCTGTTTGGATGAACACTAAATCCAAATTAGTTTATTTGAATTAAATTCAAATGTTTTTGGCCCAAAAAGATTAGTATTGAGCCGAACAAGCCCAACCCAACCTCACACCACACATCCGCGCCCAAGCCCAGCCCGCCCGCTGCCGGCGGCAGCGGCGCGTGGTGATTTTTGGGTCCAATGGGTCTAGCCCATTTTGCCTATAACCTCTCCCTCTAAAACACTTGGGTACCCCTTGGGGCACACCCCAAGTACCAAACCCATGCCTTATAAACCCTTTCAAAACCTCCCACCAAATCAATGTGGGACAAGCTATATTCAAACCTTTAAGGAATTTCCACCAAAACTTCATTTCCATGGAGCATACTTTGGCTTCAATTTCCCATTCACTCGGTAATGGTTTTGAGCAACCAAATATACCACGTGAATCACAACGCGGCATAGAACACGTTACCACTTTGACCCGTGTAAATCGATGCACGGGCCCCACCTAAAAATTAGACCAAACATAGGAAAAAATTCTGATTTTACCCAGAATTTTATAACCATTTCCAACAATCCCCCACATGAATGGAATTTGATGACAACGGAAATGCAACAATATGCAGACTTAACGAAAGAGTATAAGTCGAAAATATCTTGTATCAGGATAGGTAGTTTTCGGCCTTGAACCTTCCCTAGTGATAACCTATCGGACTTACTGGCTAACCAATGGACGCGATGCCTTGAATTGTTCAGCCGTTTGTGTAAGCCAAGACAATAGATTTCGCACAAAATATCTTCTAACACATCGTGGTTCTCACTGTTGTGTTCATTTTGGCCTTGAACGCTCCTGGTTTTCATGAGTGTTTCTAGAGAATGTAGCCTCTTTCATTCTCATAGAACCGGCCCCAGTTCAACACTCATATAGGTAATTCTTATTATAAGTATCTTCTTATACTCGTCTTGATTTTATGCCTTAATCAAGATATAAGTAATCATTAAAAGCAAAGCTTATCCTTATGCCCCTGCAGACAACATATGTTGCAGATATCACTCTCACCATAGGAATGAGTAGGGAATTTTAATCCCTTGGTGATTTCTGGCGAGCCATACATAACTTAGTTGTCCCTTTGAACTTAGTTCTTGGGATCTCCAGTCATATAAGTAGGGTTACCATTATGACGACTCTTATGTAATAGGCTTTAATCCCATTCCCTTCGATGAACTATACACTAGCTCTTTTGTCAAACCTTTTGTTAACGGATCCGTAATATTCTCTTTAGATTTTATATAATCTATTGAGATTATTCCGTTTGACAACAACTGCCTAACGGTATTATGTCGACGACGAATATGTCGTGACTTACCGTTATACATATGATTCTGTGCCCTGCCTATTGCAGATTGACTATCACAATGAATGCAAATAGCTGGCACAGGTTTTGGCCACATTGGAATGTCTTCTAAGAAGTGACGAAGCCATTCTGCTTCTTCTCCTGCTTTGTCTAAAGCAATGAACTCGGATTCCATTGTGGATCGTGCGATGCAAGTTTGTTTCGTGGACTTCCAAGAAACAGCAGCGCCTCCTAGAGTAAAGACATATCCACTAGTGGATTTTGAATCTTTAGTATCCGATATCCAATTGGCATCACAATAATCTTCGAGTACTGCTGGATATCGAGTAAAGTTCAAACCATGATTACGAGTAAATTTTAGATATCTAAGAACCCGAATGATCGCTTTCCAATGGTCTTCTCCGGGGTTACTAGTGTACCTACTCAATTTACTGATAGCATAAGCTATATCAGGACGAGTACAATTCATTAGGTACATTAGGCTTCCAATGATTTGGGAGTATTTTAACTGAGACACTGCATCACCTTTATTTTTCGATAAATAAAGACTGATGTCTACAGGTGTTCTAGCTAAATTCAAATCATCCTTGATAAATTTATCAAGTATTTTCTCAATATAATGAGATTGAGATAATGCATATCCGTCAGATGTTTTAGTAATTTTCATTCCTAATATAACATCTGCGACCCCCTTATCTTTCATATCAAATCTTTTGTCAAGCATTTGCTTAGTTGATTTGATCATGTTTTGACTGCTTCCAATGATGAGCATGTCATCCACATAAAGACAAACTATGACATATCCTTGGTCAGTGTTTTTAACATAGACGCATTTGTCACATTCGTTTATCTTAAACCCATTAGTAAGCATTGCATGATCAAATTTTTCATGCCATTGCTTAGGTGCTTGTTTTAATCCATAAAGGGATTTTACAAGTCGACAAACTTTCTTTTCTTGCCCTGATACTACAAACCCTTCGGGTTGTTCCATATAGATCTCTTCATTTAGATCACCGTTTAAGAAAGCTGTTTTAACATCCATTTGATGTATTTCTAAATTAAACAACGCTGCTATAGCAATAAGCATACGAATGTATGTTATTCTTGTCACAGGGGAATATGTGTCAAAATAATCCAGACCTTCCTTTTGTCTGTAACCTTTAACTACAAGTCTAGCTTTATACTTGTCAATTGAACCATCTGCTTTCATTTTTCTCTTGAATATCCATTTATATCCAAGAGGTTTAGAACCTGGTGGAAGATCCACCAATTCTCAAGTATGATTTTGCATAATGGATTCAATTTCATTATTAACAGCCTCTTTCCACAAAGGTGCTTCAGACTGTCATTGCCTTTTAAAGCTTTGAGGTTCATTTTCTAACAAGTATGTCAGAAAATTTGGACCAAAGGATTTTGATGTTCTTGCTCTCTTACTTCTTCTTGGTTCATCATCAGTTAAATCCTGTTGGTGGAGACCATTACTAGTCTCTTGTGTTTGATTGTCATTAGTCTCTTGACTTTGTGTACAATCATAAGTTCTTTTCTGTGAACTTAATTCCTGTCCTTCCTTGTAAGGAAAGATATGTTCAAAAAACACAGCATTCCTTGACTCTATAATAGTGTTCACATTTATATTAGGTATTTCTGATTTATAAGTCAGAAACCGATATGCATTACTATTCTGAGCATAACCAATAAACACACAATCTACTGTTTTTGGTCCAATCTTAGTTTTTTTAGGAACAGGAACCTCAACTTTTGCCAAACACCCCCACACTTTCAAGTATTTGTAGGAAGGTGGTCGACCTTTCCACAATTCATAAGGAATGCTTTTAGTTTTTTTGTGGGATATTCTATTAAGAACATAATTAGCTGACAATATTGCTTCCCCCCACAAGTTCTGTGGTAAGCCTAAATATAGTAACATGCCATTCATCATTTGTTGTGTATGATGTGCTTGATTCATAAATTTCAAATCCAAAACTCCAAAATAATTATGATTACACAAATCAGAATTAATGTTGTGACAAAATCATATCCTCATAAAAATTTTCCTAAGAAACGAACAATTCAAAACCCAATTGATTGTATACATTCTTGTAACTCATTTATAAATAAATGTCACTGTGATAAAAATATTTGTGACAAAAAAAAATTAAATTATCTCAACTAATGCAAGAGATACATCCCCATAATAATAAAATGGTTTATGGTTTAACAATTTCTACTACGCAAGTAAAATAATTATTAACGACATCTCATGCCACATAATTCAAAATAAATCAATAATCAACATAAAAGATTTCTTAAATTACTTTCCAATTAAATGGAACGATATAATTATATACATCTTCATGTTTAAATTTCTCTGGTGTTTAAACACCCATTCAAAATTGATTAGAAATATTCAAATTAACCTGCTTATAACAATTTATCATTCCAAATCACTTGAAATTATTGTTAAGAAATAACTTGAGTTGATATCATACATGCATATCAAACGCATCAACTAAAAATAATGAATTAACAAAATAAATTAAACATGCATGATCCCATCACTTGCATCATGAAATAAAAGGATTCTCAACTCATAAATAAAATCCAACGCATTTAAACTTTAAACTTCAAAATGACAAAATATACCTTCATTTAATAAGTTTGATTTGTACATAAATAAACAATTTAAATATGCATTAAAATGTTCTGGTGAATATATATATATATATATTTTTCAACTCAAGTGCAGAAACAATTCAAGACTATGAATCCACATTGTAATAAAAATAAAATTAGTTTGTAAAACTAATATTTTACTCTAGAAACAAATTCTTCCATGTATACTTACGATGAACTATGATAAAGTCAAAAGAATTAACACATTTTCACAAAGGATTCAAAAATAAGTGGTCTACCAAACGAAACCATAAGTCACTCACAAAATTAATTGATTAACTAAATTAATTTTTTAGTTACTAAAACCAGAAAATAAATTACAATACAAAATAATTTTATTTTCCTTGTTACCAAAACTAGTAAAATAAAATACCGAAATAATATCTGATTACAAAAATCAGAAAACCAAACTACAAATTAATTTTCTAGTTACTTAAACCAGAAAATAAATTATAACACAAAATAATTTTATTTTTCTTGTTACTAAAACTAAAAAATAATATAATTTTATTTTCCTAGTTACTAAAACTAGAATATAAAATATCACAAAATAATTTTATTTTCCTTGTTACGAAAACAGGAAAAATAAAATACCAAAATAATTTTCTGTAATACCAAATAATATTCTGAAATTGTTAATGACACCAGTATCGTACTACTAGTTGTCAAAGAAAAGAGACAGTATATTACTACTATCTGTCAAATAGCATAAATCACTATTTGTTTTTCCAACCAGAATATTTCTTTGAAAAACAGAAAATTAAATACAATGAAGATACCAAAAAGGTTTCTGTCTTAAGATTGTTAGGCAATCTTCACTGTATTTAAAATATATTAATTCTATTGTGTACCAAACTACAATTAGAATTAAAGAAATAAAGAAAAGGAGAGAATATGTTTGATTATAAAAATCAAACTCGAAATAAAAATAAATAAATAAATAACAGATTTTATTTTGTTACAAAAACAAAATTAAAATCTGATTAAATAAACAAATTAAAAAACATAATAAAATTAAACAACTTACTTGGTTAATTTCTTTGAATTACTTTTCTGATCAAGTCCAGTGTTTAACACTGTGTCCTTAAGACAGATTCGTCCTCTCCATGGTGCTTTCAGAATTTGGGTCTATCTCCCAGGATGAAATGATCTTACCACAAACAATAGCAGCACTACAAATTGTTTGCCTTACGAACATACTAAGTGTTTACACTCTTTCTTTCAGAAATAAAATGCAGCAAGATGAAGAATAGAATTAGCAGAGGTGAAATATGAAATTTCTGAATTAATTACATCAAATGAGGGTGGTCCTATTTATAGATGTGAATGTGACTCTTGGTTTTGAATTTGAATCTGTTTGGATGAACACTAAATCCAAACCAGTTTATTTGAATTAAATTCAAATGTTTTTGACCGAACAAGCTCAACCCAACCTCACACCACATTGACCCAGCCTAGCACTTTGACGGCCAACGTGTGAAGAACAGGTGGTGATTTTTGGGTCCAATGGGTCTAGACCATTTTGCCCATAACCTCTCCCTCTAAAACACTTGGGTACCCCTTGGGGCACACCCCAAGTACCAAACCCATGCCTTATAAACCCTTTCAAAACCTTCCACATTTATCAAATCAATGTGGGACAAGCTATATTCAAACCTTTAAGGAATTTCCACCAAAACTTCATTTCCATGGAGCATACTTTGGCTTCAATTTCCCATTCACTCGGTAATGGTTTTGAGCAACCAAATATACCATGTGAATCACAACGCGGCATAGAACACGTTACCACTTTGACCCGTGTAAATCGATGCACGGGCCCCACCTAAAAATTAGACCAAACATAAGAAAAAATTCTGATTTTATCCAGAATTTTATAACCATTTCCAACACTTGCTAGGTGCTTACAACTACATATTACTTGGATGAAATGCCTCTGCTTTCAAAAAACATATCAGTATATTAGTTTATGAACTCGTTTGCATTCTAACTTGGTGTCATGGTTTTTGATTCCCAGATTGACACTATATAAATGTCTTTCTCCGTATTCATTTTTATATATTTAAATATTTATTTACTTATATATATATATATATTTATTCAACTTTGTTTGAATTGCATAATTTAATCATGGATTTAGATAGTATGAAATTTGCAAATTTTTAACTTCTTTTTCTAGATTTGCCAAAATTTCCAAGTTGTCCATCCAATTCTTTAGCAGTGTTAAATTAAATTTTCCTTTTTAAAAGAGAGGAAAACAAGCAACTCTTATTTTAATATTGTATTTAAAAAAGTTGGGGCAAACTCAGTTTTCATTTTTAGCAAGTATTGTGTGGTAGTTTGATCAGTGCTTTATTGTTAAAAAAAGTTCCAGCTTTTGGTTAGTCAAGTGTTGCATTCATGATGTTTGTGTTATTGGTTCGGACCAAAATATTCAACGAAGCAAAATGAGTTCATAAAACATTTGAAGAAATTACGGTTCTGTTTGGTAAGTCTTTCAAATTATAATTCTACCAATTGATTTGAGTTTGGTGTTTGTTTTGAGTTTTCAAATCATAATTCTACATGCATTTCTCAAAACTCAATTCAAAACATAATCATTACTTTTCAAAACTCATAACTAAACACATAATTCAAAACTCAATTCAACTCAATATTTTTATTTTGTTAAGATTTTAAATATTTAAATATTTAAATATTTTATGATTTTTTAAATTTTTAAATTTTTTGAATATTTTTAAATATTTTAATTTTTAAATATTAAAATATTTTATAAAAATAAATTCAAACTCTATTTTATAAAAATATTTTAAAATATTTAAATTTTTTTTTTTTTACGTAATTGGTTACGATTTGAGTGTAGAGTTGTGAAAGTAATATAGAGTTTCGACTTATGTGTTTAGTTATGGGTTTTAAAGATAATTTATTAATTGAGTTTTGTTTTATGTGTTTAGTTACGATTTGAGTGTAGAGTTGTTTTTAAATTTAAAATATTAAAATTTTAAAATATTAAATTTTTTTAAATTTTTTGAATATTTATTTTAATTTTTTACTTATTAAATTTTTTAGATTATTTAAATATTTATGATTTAAATTTTTTGAATATTTATTTTGAAAAAAAATTATTTCCTTTGTAGTATTTTCAATTTAAAAATTGATTAATGTTATTTTTTGTTAATAATAAATTTTTTTAATTGAATTTTAAAAAGAGTTTGGTTATGAGTGTTGATCAGAATTTTCAATAGTGTGAAAGTAGTGTGTTTTGTTATGAGTTATAACAATTTGAATTAAGTTTTGAAAACTCTTTCCAAAACTCATAACCAAATAAATTTTCTAACTTCACATGTCAAATCAAACTTTCAAAACTCAATTCTACATACAATTCAAAACTCTATTAAAAAACCATAACCAAACAAATTTTCTACACTCAAATCATAATTCTACGACCCACAAACTTAAAATACAACTCATGTTCTTAAGTTATATTTACAAAATTCTACCAAACGCAACCTACAACTTTTTTTTATCTAACTGCTTGCATGAGATCACTACAACAAATTACAATTTTTTCTCTAACATCATGATGTGGCATCCTTTTCAGTCATATTTTTCCTAAATTGATTTCCAATTATTAACTGGTCTTGTTAAGTTTTATAAACATGCAACAACTGATATGGATGCATGCTAATTTTATGCAATAATTTTTGCTTTCTTTGATTTGTCTATCTAAATTTTCGTAACATCAACAATGTACAATACTAAATGTGATTTAGGGAATTGGCCCACAATACCTAAAATATTGTTCTTTTGCTATACACGGTGTAATTGCCATACAAGTAATTTAATTCGCTGCAAAGTGAATGTTTTAAAAATTAAATAATATTTATAAGACCCTGATTAACATTTGAGAAAAAAAAAAATAATAATAATAAATAATAAAAAAAGCAAGCCAGAGTTGATGCCGCATGTAAGGGGTTGTTTCGGTACCTTCCAAAAACGTATATTTGTTGTCTTTTTGTTGTCTTTTCATTCTATTTGGCTCGCATTCCCTCTCTTTTATTTCATTTCTAAAATTCACTTCTTAAAAAAATTTATTTTTTTGTTTTTTATATTTTTTTATTTTTACTGATTTTTTTTACTATTTTAGGTAATTTTTTTTTTAAATTTTTAGACATACCATACATAAATATATTTAAAAAGTATAATATTTGTGAAATTTTTTAAAAAAAAATTCACGAAATACCAAAAATACAAAAAATATAGAAATTCACTGAATTTTTTAATTATTTATTAATTTTTAACAATATTTTTTCATAAATATGTTACTATTTAGATATATATCTAAGTAAGGTAAATATAAAAAAAATTTAAAAATTGTTTAAAATTTTAAAAATATTAACTAAATACAAAAAAAATTCAAAAAATAAAAAATTCAAATTTTAAAAAATTGAATTAAAAAAATTAAAACTGAACATAGGCATTTAAATCACAACTTCTTTAGCACATTACATGTTTTGTTATAAAAAATAAAAATTATTAAAATAGTCTATTTCCAAACAACTCCTAAATCATAAACAATTAGGGCTGAGCAAACAATTTGTAAAATTCGTAATTCGATCCAGTCTAGTCAAATCTTGTAGGTTTGGATTGGTTTTTTGAATCCCTGGTTCAGTTCTGGATTGAAAAATTAAAAATTCGTAGTCCACAAATCTATTCCGAATTGAACCCCACGATTCTGGATTGAAATCGATCCGGACCGTATACAAATAGCCTATATTTATATTATACACTCTCCAGTATAGTATCTTTTTTTATTATTTTTGTTTGTTGGTTTTTAATTTTAATTTTCAGGTGCAGGTAGCATGCCACCTCCAAGGACATAGTTTAGACGGAGATGAGAGTTGAAGACTCTTTTTGGTTCTTTTGTTTGTATTACATGTACACCAAGCCTTGGGCCTTCCTTATATAGAGTTAGTCCTCTTCTTTTTGTAACCAAGTGTTGACTTGGAAAGCTGTAAGCCCTTACGGCATTTGCTTTTGTTGTTAACATGTAATACTGTTGTAAGGACTACTCTGATAAATGGAAATATGTTGATTTCTCTTATATCATTGCATGTCTAGAATGATGGGTTTTGTGTATTATTTTGAGGGCATGACATTGTGTATATGACTTATATGTATATATATTGTGTATGTGGGAGGAGATATGGGATGTACTCCACGGTTTAGGAGAAGATAGGGGATGGACCTCTAAACCGGATGTTGATTGGGAGGAGATAGGGGATGGACTCCACTGATACAGCTCATATGCTTGTCAGTTAATGTGTTGATATAGCTAATATGCATATCTAAAGAGGTGTTGATACAACTCATATGTTTGTCATTGGAAGTGTTGATATAGCTAATATGCTTATCTATTGAAAAGTGGATATAGCTTGTATGCTTATCTGTTGAGATGTTGATACAAGTATTATGTTTATTTATTATAAAATGGGAAGCGTTTAATATGAGTCACTGTCTCATATAAGTGGTTGGCCAAGTTCTGAGCCGTTGATGTAAATTGTGAAGTTGATAAGAAATGGAAAATGAAACGAAACATGAACATAGTGGTCTTGAAGTGGAAATGGGTTATAAATTGATTTGTGGGAATTGAATATTTATCAATTGCTAATGTCTTAGTTATTGCTCATACTGTGTTTAGCATATCTCTACTGGGCGTTGGCTCACCCTATATGGGACATTATTTTCAGGTACTGGTAGCATGCCACCTCCAAGGACATAGTTTGGATGATGATGAGAGTTGAAGACTCTTTTTTTGTGCATTTTGTTTGTATTACATGTATATCAAGCCAATGGCTTCTTTTGTATAGAGCTAGCACTCTTCTTCTGTGTAACCAAGTGTTAACTTGAAAAGTTGTAAGCCCGTAAGGCATTTGCTTTTGTTATTAACATGTAATACTTTCGTAAGAATTATTCTGATGAATGGAAATAGTTGATTTCTCTTGTATCAATTCATGTCTTTAGTGATGAGTTTTATGTTTTTTTTCTGAGGGCGTTACATTAATGAATAAAAGAAAAAGAAATAGGTTTGCAGTAGAATTTTTCTTGAAAATATTTTAAAAAATACAAATTTTAAAAAGGTATCATAAAATAAAGGGTTGTTTTGGAAGTGCCATATTAGCTCACTTTTTATTTATTTTTATTATTTTATTTTATTTTATTTTATCTTTTTTGAATCTCATCATATCTTTACTTTTCTACACATTTTTTCAGAAAAATCAAAAAAATATACTTAATTATCTTTTTTGAGTCACATCACATCTCTATTTATTTATACATATTTTCGTAAAAAGTAAAAAAATATACTTATTTAGCACTTCCCAAACTACCACTAAGTTGATATTAAAAAAATTAACTTTTTATAATGGCATAAATAATTTAAATATTTTTTTGAAATTCTTTTTAATTTAAAAATTACAATAAAATATTAAATATAATAAAAGCAAATTTCTTACAAAATAAAAGTATTTAAATAAAAAAAGGTAAGAAGAACATTTAATATGGTATTTTCATTTAATCTGAAAATAATTCTAGATGAATAATAAATTATCACCTATAATCCTCTTACTTTTTATTTTTTTTTAATAAATAAAATAGTTTAACGAACTATCACTTTTAATAAAAAAAATTATCATTTCTTTCTAATTTATTTTAGCAAAACTAACTTTTTATCAATTTGAACCAAAAATATCTTTGTTCTTTATTTTAATTTCTTTAATTGACAATTGAAATTAAAAAAAAAAAATCCACCATATTTGGTAAGTACTAAAAAAGTTATGTTTTATTCTTTTGTTAAAAAAAAATTATATTAAAAATATTATTGTTCAAGTCTTTATAGTTTAGAAGGATATAATTTGAACACATATATTTAAAACAAATTACATTTTGAGCAATAATATTATGACATATGTGAATATTGATCTCATTCTAATTGTAGTAATATAATTTGAAGAAGAATTTAAATTTGAAATTTTATTTTATAATTTAATAAAGGATGCAAAATTTAAGGAATGAATATTGATCTCATTCCAATTATAGTAACATAATTCAAGTAAGAATCCAAATTTGAAATTTTATTTTAAGAATATAAAATTAATTTATAGACCAATCATATTGTAACACGTATTAACAAAAAATTAAACAAAATAAAAAAAAAAATGAGAAAAAAGAATTACAACTTTCAACTTTAATGAAATGACAATATTTTGCAATTATAATAGTATATAGATATATAGATAAATCATGAAATAGATCATTATTTAAAACTTATATATTATGCGATAAATCATTATAATTTTGTGTGGTTTCTATTCGAGTATTTTTTTTTTCCAACTTATTTAAGATGGAGTTGTGGGTATCTATATATTTTTTTAATATTTGTTTTTAATTATTGTTATTTAGGTAAGTTATGATGTGAGTTAGATATGTGATAGACATGTGAGTTTTATTTATTTAAAGTTTATTTAGATAAACTTTAAAGATTTTTTTTTAGTTTTTTTTTTGGTTATGTTATAATATAATATATAAGATATAGATAGATATCTATAACTTTAATATTTTTTTTTTGAAAGGAATGCAAGTTTTAATATTTTTTTTGGAAATTGGTGAGAGAGATTAGGAGGGAGAGATTATGAAATATTTTCGTTATTAAATAAATAAATAAATCAATAGTTTTTTTAATCTATTTTGTAAATTAAAAAATCAATAATTTTAGAAAATTTATTAATTTGTCTCATTAAGTGATTTAACATTTTGATAGATATACATAAAAAAAAATACATAAAGATATTACTAAATCTAGATGTTGTTATATCTTTTTGAGATCCATAGCTAAACTCTTATCTTCTTTATTTTTTTGTGTATCCATAGTGTATGAAAGAAATTGAAAAAGGTGTTGCAGTAATTATGAGAGAAATCAAAAGGGTTTGTGGGTTTAGAGAAGTCAATAAATGCTAAGGTTGGGTTGGGAGAAGTCAGTAAATGCTGAGTTTTTTTTTTAAATCAAAAAATTAAGAAATTAGGATTGAAAGATTGGAGCTCCCACAGGGCTTGGGGATTAAAAACCCAATTTTGCTTAATATATAGTATAGATAGTATAGAAGAATAGACATAGATATAGATATGGAAATAGATAGATAGATTGTAAAGAAAAACCATTAAAATAGTAAATAAAAGATTAAATCACATTAAAAAAAAGAACCATTGAACAAACTACAATCACATCACATTTTTTCCATAATAAAAAAAATAAATAAATGAAAAAAAGAACCATTGACTAACTACAATCACATTAAAAAAAAAGAACCACTGAACTAACTACAATTACATTTTTTTCTTTGTAAGTGCTTATATTTATCTAAGTTCAATCATATTAAAAATAAAATTAAAATAGTAAATAAAACGATTAAATAACATTAAAAAAAAAACCATTGAACTAACTACAACAATCATATTAAAAAAAAAGAGCTATTGAGCAAACTACAATCACATTATATTTTTCCTATAATAAAATAAATAAATGAAAAAAAAGAACTATTAAACTAACTACAATCACATTAAAAAAAAGAATCATTCAACTAATTATAATCATATTTTTTTCTTTGTGAGGATTTATATTTATCTAACTTCAATCCTATTAAAAAATCAAAAATAAAATTAAAATAGTAAACAAAAAGATTAAATAACATTAAAAAAAAATATTGAACTAACTACAACAATTATATTAAAAAAAAGAGCCATTAAACAAATTACAATCACATCACATTTTTCACATAATAAAATAAATAAATGAAAAAAAAAGAACTATTAAACTAACTACAATCACATTAAAAAAAAAAAGAATCATTCAACTAATTATAATCGCATTTTTCTCTTTGTGAGGGTTTATATTTATCTAACTTCAATCATATTAAAAAATCAAATTATAATTTTTTATTCGTTAGACAAATCACAAATATTTTTATGCGCTATCTAACTACAATATTAAAATAGTAAACAACAGGAAAAGTTAAGAATGAGAAACCAAAAAGAAGATTTGATGTTTGCATACGTGGTCACTAAAGTTGAAAGTGTAGAAGTGAGAAGTCAAGAAGGAGAAAACAAAAAGGAGACTCACTATTTGCAATAGGTATGTGAAACGTTAAAAAGAGTGTGTGTATTGGAGAAGTTAAAAAGACTTGAAATAATTTAATAAGTGCTAAGTTTTTTTTTTAAAAAAATTAAGAAATTAAGATTCAGATATTGGAACTCCCACAAAATTTGTGGGTTAGAGATAGATATAAATAAATAGATAGATATAGATATAGATATTTATATTTGATTTAATTTTTTTTTAATATACAAATGATTTGTTTTGGAAAAGGTATTACACTAATTATGAAAGAAGTCAAAAAATCTTTGTGGGTTGAGAGAAGTTAATAAATGCTGAGATTAATTTTTTTTCTTTTTAAAAAAAATAGAAAATTAGGATTGGCATATTGAAGCTCTCATAGGCCTTGGGGTTAAAAACCCCATTTTGTTTAATATATAACTAGCCTATTACCCGTGCTATGCACGGGATAATTATAGATATTTATATTTGTTTTTAATTTTTTTTAATATATAAATTAAATACATGAGATTTGACCGAGGAGTTTGAAAGAATTTAATAAGTGTTTATTTATTTTTTTTCAAAAAACAAAACAAAAAAATTAAGAGGGAAAAAAATTAAGAGGCATTTACACCATAATTACATAGGTCTCTTGGGGATGCAAAAAGTAAGGAAATTAGGATTTCATTTATTGTGTTATATTTGTTTTAATTTTTTTTAATATATAAATTAAATACATGGGGTTTGACCGAGGAGTTTGAAAGAATTTAATAAGTGTTTATTAATTTTTTTTTCAAAAAACAAAACAAAAAAATTAAGAGGGAAAAAAAATTAAGAGGCATTTACACCATAATTACATGGGTCTCTTGGGATGCAAAAAGTAAGAAAATTAGGATTTCATTTATTGCGTGTCAATAGTGTAATTATTATAAACCAATCATCAATCACCAAGTCAATTTTTTTTTAAAAAAATATTAAAAAATCAAGAAATTAGGATGGGCATGTTGGAGCTTCCACAAGCCTTGGGTTTTAAAAGACCCTTTTCCTTAATATATAGACTAGTGATAACCCGTGCTACGCACAGTATGTAAAAAAACTAATAATATATTTTTATATAAAATAATATAAATAGTTTGTATGCAAATTATGAAAATAAAAAAAAAGATTGAAATTTACAATTTAAATCTCATAATTTTATCACAATTTATTTATTATTTTTTAATTTGTCACAAATTTAATCATGTAACTTTTAAATTTCTTATCTAGAATTACAAACTTAGGTGAGTTCAACCCAAATAACTTGAGTCGAGCTTAAAATTTTTTAAAGATTGAACTATATAATTTTTAATTAAGTGAGGACCTATGCAGAAATTTAAAAATTCAAATTAAATTTGAATAGACTTAAAGGTAAATACCAAATAACCTGAGCAACTAAAACAAAATTATATATATAAATATATAAATTATTTGCTAATTTATTTTTTAAAATGATAAATAAAATTAATTAAAAATTTAATATTAATGAATAAAAGAAAAAGCAATAGATTTCCAATAGAATTTTTCTTGCAAATATTTTAAAAAATACACATTTTAGAAAGGGATCATCAAATAAAGGGTTGTTTGGGAAGTAACATATTAGCTCACTTTTTATTTATTTTTATTTTATTTTTTTATCTTTTTTGAATCGCATCATATCTTTACTTTTCTATACATTTTTTCATAAAAAGTAAAAAAAATATAATAATTATGTTTTTTGAGTCACATCACATCTCTATTTATTTGTACATATTTTCATAAAAAGTAAAAAAGTATACTTATTTAGCACTTCCCAAATTACCACTACGTTGATATTAAAAAAACTTAAATTTTTATAATAAATATTTTTTTGAAATTATTTTTAATTTAAAAATTACAATAAAATATTAAATATAATAAAAAAAATTTCTTACAAAATAAAAGTATTTGAATAAAAAAAAGGTAAGAAGAACATTTAATATGGTATTTTCATTTAATCTGAAAATAATTCTAGATGAATAATAAATTATCACCTATAATCCTTTTACTTTTTATTTTTTTTTTAATAAATAAAACAGTTTAACAAACTATCACTTTTAACAAAAAAAAAAAAAATATTTCTTTCTAATTTATTTTAGCAAAACTAACTTTTTATCAATTTGAACAAAAAATATCTTTGTTCTTTATTTTAATTTCTTTAGTTGACAATTGAAATTAAAAAAACAAAAAAACAAAAACAAAACAAAATCCACCATGTTTGGTAAGTACTAAAAAAGTTTTGTTTTGTTCTTTTGTTAAAAAAAAATTATATTAAAAAAATTATTGTTCAAGTCTTTATAGTTTAGAAGGATATAATTTGAACACATATATTTAAAACAAATTATATTTTGACTAATAGTATTATGACACATCTGAATATTGATCTCATTCTAATTGTAGTAATATAATTTGAAGAAGAATTTATATTTGAAATTTTATTTTCTAATTTAACAAATTATATTTCTATTCGGGTATTTTTTTTTTTCAACTTATTTAAGATGGAGTTATGGGTATAGATTCCCAAACTACCACTAAGTTGATATTAAAAAAATTAACTTTTTATAATGGCATAAATAATTTAAATATTTTTTTTGAAATTATTTTTAATTTAAAAATTACAATAAAATATTAAATATAATAAAAAAAATTCTCACAAAATAAAAGTATTTGAATAAAAAAAAGGTAAGAAGAACATTTAATATGGTATTTTCATTTAATCTGAAAATAATTCTAGATGAATAATAAATTATCACCTATAATCCTCTTACTTTTTATTTTTTTTTAATAAATAAAACAGTTTAACGAACTATCACTTTTAATATAAAAAAAGAAAATTATCATTTCTTTCTAATTTATTTTAGCAAAACTAACTTTTTTTCAATTTGAACCAAAAATATCTTTGTTCTTTATTTTAATTTCTTTAATTGACAATTGAAATTTAAAAAAAACAAAACAAAACAAAACAAAATCCTCCATGTTTGGTAAGTACTAAAAAAGTTATGTTTTGTTCTTTTGTTAAAAAAAATTATATTAAAAATATTATTGTTCAAGTCTTTATAGTTTAGAAGGATATAATTTGAACACATATATTTAAAACAAATTATATTTTGACTAATAATATTATGACACATGTGAATATTGATCTCATTCTAATTGTAGTAATATATAATTTAAAGAAGAATTTATATTTGAAATTTTATTTTATAATTTAACAAATTATATTTCTATTCGGGTATTTTTTTTTTTTCAACTTATTTAAGATGGAGTTGTGGATATCTATATATTTTTTTAATATTTGTTTTTAATTATTATTATTTAGGTAAGTTATAATGTGAGTTAGGTATGTGATAGACATGTGAGTTTTATTGATATAAAGTTTATTGAGGTAAACTCTAAAGATTTTTTTTTTTAGAGAAAGAGATTATGAAATATTTTCGTTATTAAATAAATAAATCAATCAATAGTTTTTTTAAATCTATTTTGTAAATTAAAAAATCAATAATTTTAGAAAATTTATTAATTTGTCCCATTAAGTATACATAAAGATATTACTAAATTTAGATGATGTTATATCTTTTTGAGATCCATAACTAAACTCTTATCTTCTTTATTTTTTTGTGTATCCATAGTGTATGAAAGAAATTGAAAAATGTGCTGTAGTAATTATGAAAGAAGTCAAAAGGGTTTGTGGATTTAGAGAAATCAATAAATGCTGAGATTGGGTTGGGAGAGGTCAATAAATGCTGAGTTTTTTTTAAAAAAATAAATCAAAAAATTAAGAAATTAGGATTGAGAGATTGGAGCTCCCACAGGCCTTAGGGGTTAAAACCCCCTTTTGCTTAATATATAGTATGGATAGATATAGATGATTCAGAACATTTATTTTAATATTTTAGTAAAACACTAATGATATGAGAATAAAAAAATTAAAATAAATCAAGACCAAAATATCATAGTAAGTGAGGTCTACTATCAATATATTAGAATTGACTTTAAAATTTAAGAATTAAAATTCTAAAATATTTTTTTTAAATTAAATTTCTAACTCATTAAAATTGATTAATGCTCTATTTTTTAGAGTTCTCAATTAACTCTCGCCTAAGAGTATCTCCAACGGTAAACTTTTTTTTTATCAAATTTGAGGAAAAATAGGACGACTTTCTCAATTTGATACCACTGGCTCCAACGGTGAACTTTCATCAAATCTGTACTGGGACAACCGGTTGGTCGATCGGCCAGTCGACCGGCTGGTCGACTGGTAAGGGCAAGAAAAATATATATTTTTTTTTCCGAATTGTTTGAACATTTTTTTTGAACTGTTTGAACCCTGTAGTGGTCGACCGGTTGGTCGACCGGTAAAGCAAATTTTTTTTTTTTTTGAATTATTTGAACCTATAAATTTGAACTGTTTGAACTTCTTAGTGGTCGACCGGTTGGTCAATCGGCCCGGCAACCGACTGGTCGACCGGTTCCTCTCCCCCAACGGTAACAAATAGTAATTTGTTGAAATCTGGGCGTGTTCTCACTTTGGTGAAATATTTAGTGAATTCTCGATTTGATACCGATTTAGTGAAATCGTTGGAGGTCTAAACAAAAACTTTTTCACCAAATTTCAAATTTAATGCCAAATTTAATGAACCGTTAGAGATGATCTAACTCGTTAACCAACCACGCGTTCCGCATGAATCCGCCAAACCTCTAATTACCCCCTTCAACTAACAAATATTTTACTCAAAAAAATTTATAATCATTACATTCACTAAATCAATATTTTAACATTAAAGCTCCAACAAGACAACAAAATTTAATTACAACTTTTTACTTTTAATTATGTTCACTTTTACATCATTACTGATTAATGTTAGCTACTCTCTCTCATGATGCACCACTTATAAATCCCATGACACAACCCACATCAGAGCAGAGCAATCAAGTTTCAGCCTCAATCTCTCTCTCTCTCCCTCTCTCTCTCTCTCTCTCTCTCACACACACACACACACACACAATGGATTCAAAAGTAGAAATGTTCTTCATACCAAGTGTAATGGGGAGAGGTCACATTCTACCGGCAATAGATGCAGCAAGGCTATTTGCAGCTCAAGGAGCTAAAGTCACCATAATAATAACAGCAGCATATGCCCAGCTCTTCCAGAAAACCATAGAGAGAGACCAGTCACTAGGCCATGACATCAACTTCCACATCTTCAAATTACCCACCTCTGACTTTGGCTTGCCCGACGGATGCGAGACTCTCCTCGCTGCCTCTGCCGGCATTATCGCTAAACTTTTCATGGCCTTCGAGAAGCTCCATGAACCCATCGAGAAACTCCTCCGAGAACGCCGCCCTGATTGCATCGTCAGCGACATGTTCCATCCCTGGACTGCCGACCTTGGTGCTCGCCTCGGCATTCCCAGGTTCTTGTTCTATGTTACAGGTTTGTTCCTTTCTTTCTCTTTGATTTTAAATTTAAATTGACACAACCTGAACTATCACATCATTCTGAATACAAATTTTGTATAAATTTTTGTGTGTATATATTATAACTATTATTAAAATTCTGATTCATTTTGCAGGTTTGTTTTCTCTGTGTTGTGAAGAGAGCATTCGACGGTATGCACCACATGACAAGGTAAATTCTGATGCAGAGACATTTGCATTGCCGGGTCTCCCCGATGATAACATCATATTTACCAAGAGTAAAATCCCATACTGGTTTAAGGAGAAAGGAACTGGTTATGGACAATTAATTGACGAGGTTCTAAAGTCAGAGCTAAAAAGCTATGGGGTTATAGTTAACAGCTTTTACGAGTTGGAACCAGCTTATGCTGAGTATTTCAAGAATGAAATGGGCAGAAAGTTATGTCTCGTAGGACCGGTGTGCCTCTTCAACAAAGCATTCGAAGAAAAGGCGAAGAGGGGTGCGAAGAACTCCATTGATGGAAATACAATTTTGAAATAATTTCTTAATTGAGTTTTGTTTTATGTGTTTAGTTACGATTTGAGTGTAGAGTTGTTTTTAAATTTAAAATATTAAAATTTTAAAATATTAAATTTTTTTGAATATTTAAATTATTTAAATTTTTTGAATATTTATTTAAATTTTTTACTTATTAAATTTTTTAGATTATTTAAATTATTTAAATATTTATGATTTAAATTTTTTGAATATTTATTTTGAAAAAAATTTTATTTCCTTTGTAGTATTTTCAATTTAAATATTGATTAATGTTATTTTTTGTTAATAATAAATTTTTTTAATTGAATTTTAAAAAGAGTTTGGTTATGAATGTTGATCAGAATTTTCAATAGTGTGAAATTAGTGTGTTTTGTTATGAGTTATAATAATTTAAATTAAGTTTTGAAAACTCTTTCCAAAACTCATAACCAAATAAATTTTCTAACTTCACATATCAAATCAAACTTTCAAAACTCAATTCTACATACAATTCAAAACTCTATTCAAAAATCATAACCAAACAAATTTTTTATACTCAAATCATAATTCTACGACTCACAAACTTAAAATACAACTCATGTTCTTAAGTTATATTTACAAAATTCTACCAAACCCAACTTACAACTTTTTTATCTAACTGTTTGCATGCGATCACTACAGCAAATTACAATTTTTTCTCTAACATCATGATGTGGCATCCTTTTCAGTCATATTTTTCCTAAATTGATTTCCAATTATTAACTAGTCTTGTTAAGTTTTATAAACATGCAACAACTGATATGGATGCATGCTAATTTTATGCAATAATTTTTGCTTTCTTTGATTTGTCTATCTAAATTTTCGTAACATCAACAATGTACAATACTAAATGTGATTTAGGGAATTGGCCCACAATACCTAAAATATTGTTCTTTTGCTATACATGGTGTAATTGCCATACAAGTAATTTAATTCGCTGCAAAGTGAATGTTTTAAAAATTAAATAATATTTATAAGACCCTGATTAACATTTGAAAAATAATAATAATAATAATAAATAATAAAAAAAAAGCAAGCCAGAGTTGATGCCGCATGTAAGGGGTTGTTTCGGTACCTTCCAAAAACGTATATTTGTTGTCTTTTCATTCTATTTGGATTACATTCCCTCTCTTTTATTTCATTTCTAAAATTCACTTCTTAAAAAAAATTATTTTTTTGTTTTTTATATTTTTTTGTTTTTACTAATTTTTTTTTACTATTTTAGGTAATTTTTTTAAAATTTTTAGACATACCATACATAAATATATTTAAAAAGTATAATATTTGTGAAATTTTTTTTAAAAAATTCACGAAATACCAAAAATACAAAAAATATAGAAATTCACTGAATTTTTTAATTATTTATTAATTTTTAACAATATTTTTTCATAAATATGTTACTATTTAGATATATATCTAAGTAAGGTAAATATAAAAAAATTTAAAAATTGTTTAAAATTTTAAAAATATTAACTAAATACAAAAAAAAATCAAAAAATAAAAAATTCAATTTTTAAAAAATTGAATTTAAAAAATTAAAACTGAACATATGCATTTAAATCACAACTTCTTTATCACATTACATGTTTTGTTATAAAAAATAAAAATTATTAAAATAGTCCATTTCCAAACAATTCCTAAATCATAAACAATTAGGGCTAAGCAAACAATTCGTAAAATTCGTAATTCGATCTAGTCTAGTCAAATCTTGTAGGTTTGGATTGGTTTTTTGAATCCTTGGTTCAGTTCTAGATTGAAAAATTAAAAATTCGTAGTCCACGAATCTATTCCGGATTGAACCCCACAATTCTGGATTGAAATCGATCCGGACCGTATATAAATAGCCTATATTTATATTATACACTCTCCAGTATAGTATCTTTTTTTATTATTTTTGTTTGTTGGTTTTTAATTTTAATTTTCAGGTGCAGGTAACATGCCACCTCCAAGGACATAACTTGGACGGAGATGAGAGTTGAAGACTCTTTTTGGTTCTTTTGTTTGTATTACATGTATACCAAGCCTTGGGCCTTCCTTGTATAGAGTTAGTCCTCTTCTTTTTGTAACCAAGTGTTGACTTGGAAAGCTGTAAGCCCTTACAGCATTTGTTTTTGTTGTTAACATGTAATACTGTTGTAAGGACTACTCTGATGAATGAAAATGTGTTGATTTCTCTTATATCATTGCATGTCTAGAATGATGGGTTTTGTGTATTATTTTGAGGGCGTGACATTGTGTATATGACTTATACGTATATATATTGTGTATGTGGAAGGAGATAGAGGATGTACTCCACGATTTAGGAGAAGATAAGGGATGGACCTCTAAACCGGATGTTGATTGGGAGGAGATAAGGGATGGACTCCATGATACAACTCATATGCTTGTTAGTTAATGTGTTGATATAGCTAATATGCATATCTAAGGAGGTGTTGATACAACTCATATGTTTATCATTGGAAGTGTTGATATAGCTAATATGCTTATCTGTTGAAAAGTGGATACAACTTGTATGCTTATCTGTTGAGATGTTGATACAACTATTATGTTTATTTATTGTAAAATGGGAAGCGTTTAATATGAGTCACTGTCTCATATAAGTGGTTGGCCAGGTTCTGAGCCGTTGATGTAAATTGTGAAGTTGATAAGAAATGGAAAATGAAACGAAACATGAACATAGTGGTCTTGAAGTGGAAATGGATTATAAATTGATTTGTGGGAATTGAACATTTATCAATTGCTAATGTCTTAGTTATTGCTCATACTGTGTTTAGCATATCTCTATTGGGCGTTGGCTCATCCTATATGGGACATTATTTTCAGGTACAGGTAGCATGCCACCTCCAAGGACATAGTTTGGATGATGATGAGAGTTGAAGACTCTTTTTTGTGCATTTTGTTTGTATTACATGTATATCAAGCCAATGGCTTCTTTTGTATAGAGCTAGCACTCTTCTTCTGTGTAACCAAGTGTTAACTTGGAAAGCTGTAAGTCCGTAAGGCATTTACTTTTGTTGTTAACATGTAATACTTTCGTAAAAATTATTCTGATGAATGGAAATAGTTGATCTCTCTTGTATCAATTCATGTCTTTAGTAATGAGTTTTATGTTTTTTTTTTTCTGAGGGCGTTACATTAATGAATAAAAGAAAAAGCAATAGGTTTGCAGTAGAATTTTTCTTGAAAATATTTTAAAAAATACACATTTTAAAAAGGGATCATCAAATAAAGGGTTGTTTTGGAAGTGCCATATTAACTCACTTTTTATTTATTTTTATTATTTTATTTTTATCTTTTTTGAATCTCATCATATCTTTACTTTTCTACACATTTTTTCAGAAAAAGTAAAAAAATTATACTTAATTATCTTTTTTGAGTCACATCACATCTCTATTTATTTATACATATTTTCGTAAAAAGTAAAAAAATATACTTATTTAGCACTTCCCAAACTACCACTAAGTTGATATTAAAAAAATTAACTTTTTATAATGGCATAAATAATTTAAATATTTTTTTTGAAATTCTTTTTAATTTAAAAATTACAATAAAATATTAAATATAATAAAAGCAAATTTCTTACAAAATAAAAGTATTTAAATAAAAAAAGGTAAGAAGAACATTTAATATGGTATTTTCATTTAATCTAAAAATAATTCTAGATGAATAATAAATTATCACCTATAATCCTCTTACTTTTTATTTTTTTTTAATAAATAAAACAGTTTAACGAACTATCACTTTTAATAAAAAAAATTATCATTTCTTTCTAATTTATTTTAGCAAAACTAACTTTTTATCAATTTGAACCAAAAATATCTTTGTTCTTTATTTTAATTTCTTTAATTGACAATTGAAATTAAAAAAAAAATCCACCATATTTGGTAAGTACTAAAAAAGTTATGTTTTATTCTTTTGTTAAAAAAAAATTATATTAAAAATATTATTGTTCAAGTCTTTATAGTTTAGAAGGATATAATTTGAACACATATATTTAAAACAAATTATATTTTGAGCAATAATATTATGACATATGTGAATATTGATCTCATTCTAATTGTAGTATTATAATTTGAAGAGGAATTTAAATTTGAAATTTTATTTTATAATTTAATAAAGGATGCAAAATTTAAGGAATGAATATTGATCTCATTCCAATTATAGTAACATAATTCAAGTAAGAATCCAAATTTGAAATTTTATTTTAAGAATATAAAATTAATTTATAGACCAATCATATTGTAACACGTATTAACAAAAAATTAAACAAAATAAAAAAAAATGAGAAAAAAGAATTACAACTTTCAACTTTAATGAAATGACAATATTTTGCAATTATAATAGTATATAGATATATAGATAAATCATGAAATAAATCATTATTTAAAACTTATATATTATGGGATAAATCATTATAATTTTGTATGATTTCTATTCGGGTATTTTTTTTTCCAACTTATTTAAGATGGAGTTGTGGGTATCTACATATTTTTTTAATATTTGTTTTTAATTATTGTTATTTAGGTAAGTTATGATGTGAGTTAGATATGTGATAGATATGTGAATTTTATTTATTTAAAGTTTATTTAGATAAACTTTAAAGATTTTTTTTTAGTTTTTTTTTTTTTTTTGGTTATGTTATAATATAATATATAAGATATAGATAGATATCTATAACTTTAATATTTTTTTTTTGGAAAGGAATGCAAGTTTTAATATTTTTTTTTGGAAATTAGTGAGAGAGATTAGGAGGGAGAGATTATGAAATATTTTCGTTATTAAATAAATAAATCAATCAATAGTTTTTTTAATCTATTTTGTAAATTAAAAAATCAATAATTTTAGAAAATTTATTAATTTATCCCATTAAGTGATTTAAAATTTTGATAGATATACATAAAAAAAATACATAAAGATATTACTAAATCTAGATGTTATATCTTTTTGAGATCCATAGCTAAACTCTTATTTTCTTTATTTTTTTGTGTATCCATAGTGTATGAAAGAAATTAAAAAAGGTGTTGCAGTAATTATGAGAGAAATCAAAAGGGTTTGTGGGTTTAGAGAAGTCAATAAATGCTAAGGTTGGGTTGGGAGAAGTCAATAAATGCTGAGTTTTTTTTTTTTAAATCAAAAAATTAAGAAATTAAGATTGAGAGATTGGAGCTCCCACAGGGCTTGGGAATTAAAAACCCCATTTTGCTTAATATATAGTATAGATAGTATAGAAGAATAGACATAGATATAGATATAGATATAGATAGATAGATAGATTGTAAAGAAAAACTATTAAAATAGTAAATAAAGATTAAATCACATTAAAAAAAAGAACCATTGAACAAACTACAATCACATCACATTTTTTCCATAATAAAAAAAAATAAATGAAAAAAAGAACCATTGACTAACTACAATCACATTAAAAAAAAAAAAGAACCACTAAACTAACTACAATTACATTTTTTTTCTTTGTGAGTGTTTATATTTATCTAACTTCAATCATATTAAAAATAAAATTAAAATAGTAAATAAAACGATTAAATAACATTAAAAAAAAAAACCATTGAACTAACTACAACAATCATATTAAAAAAGAAAGAGCTATTGAGCAAACTACAATCACATTACATTTTTCCCATAATAAAATAAATAAATGAAAAAAAAGAACTATTAAACTAACTACAATCACATTAAAAAAAAGAATCATTCAACTAATTATAATCATTTTTTTTTCTTTGTGAGGATTTATATTTATCTAACTTCAATCATATTAAAAAATCAAAAATAAAATTAAAATAGTAAATAAAAAGATTAAATAACATTAAAAAAAAATATTGAACTAACTACAACAATTATATTAAAAAAAAGAGCCATTAAACAAATTACAATCACATCACATTTTTTACATAATAAAATAAATAAATAAATAAAAGAACTATTAAACTAACTACAATCACATTAAAAAAAAAAAAAGAATCATTCAACTAATTATAATCGCATTTTTCTCTTTGTGAGGGTTTATATTTATCTAACTTCAATCATATTAAAAAATCAAATTATAATTTTTTATTCGCTAGACAAATCACAAATATTTTTATGCGTTATCTAGCTACAATATTAAAACAGTAAACAACAGGAAAAGTTAAGAATGAGAAAACAAAAAGAAGACTTACTGTTTGCATACGTGGTCACTAAAGTTGAAAGTGTAGAAGTGAGAAGTCAAGAAGGAGAAAACAAAAAGGAGACTCACTATTTGCAATAGGTATGTGAAACGTTAAAAAGAGTGTGTGTATTGGAGAAGTTAAAAGATTTGGAAGAATTTAATAAGTGCTAAGTTTTTTTTAAAAAAAAATTAAAAAAATTAAGAAATTAAGATTCAGATATTGGAACTCCCACAAAATTTGTGGGTTAGAGATAGATATAAATAAATAGATAGATATAGATATAGATATTTATATTTGATTTAATTTTTTTTTTAATATACAAATGATTTGTTTTGGAAAAGGTATTACACTAATTATGAAAGAAGTTAAAAAATCTTTGTGGGTTGAGAGAAGTTAATAAATGCTGAGGTTAATTTTTTTTTTTTTAAAAAAATAAAAAATTAGGATTGGCATATTGAAGCTCTCACAGGCCTTGGGGTTAAAAACCCCCTTTTGTTTAATATATAGTACAGATGATTCAGAACATTTATTTTAATATTTTAGTAAAACACTAGTGATATGAGAATAAAAAAAATAAAATAAATCAAGACCAAAATATCATAGTAAGTGAGGTCTACTATCAATATATTAGAACTCACTTTAAAATTTAAGAATTAAAATTCTAAAATATTTTTTTTTAATTAAATTTCTAACTCATTAAAATTGATTAATGCTCTATTTTTTAGAGTTCTCAATTAACTCTCGCCTAAGAGCATCTCCAACGGTGAACTTCTTTTTCATCAAATCTAAGGAAAAATAGGACGACTTTCTCAATTTGATATCACTGGCTCCAACGGTGAACTTTCATCAAATCTGCACTGGAACAACCGGTTGGTCGACCAGCTGGTCGACTGGTAAGGGCAAAAAAAATATATATATATACATATATATATATATTTTTTTCCGAATTGTTTGAACCTTTTTTTTGAACTGTTTGAACCCTTTAGTGGTCGACCGGTTGGTCGACCAGCTAGTCAACCGATAAGGCCAAATTTTTTTTTTTTTTTTGGAATTATTTGAACCTATAAATTTGAACTATTTGAACTTTTTAGTGGTCGACTGGTTGGTCAACCGGCCGGACAACCAATAGGTCGACCGGTTCCTCTCTTCTAACGATAACAAACAGTAATTTGTTGAAATCTGGGCGTGTTCTCACTTTGGTGAAATATTTGGTGAATTCTCGATTTGATACCGATTTGGTGAAACCGTTAGAGGTCTAAACAGTAACTTTTTCACCAAATTTTAAATTTATTGTCAAATTTAATGAACCGTTGAAAATGATCTAACTCATTAACCGACCACGCGTTCCGCATGAATCCACCACACCTCTAATTACCTCCTTCAACTAACAAATATTTTACTCAAAAAAATTTAGAGAAAAGGTAGGGATCATGAAAAAACTTTCATGAAAATGATCATGAAAGAATTATGACTTTTGGATTACCTTGATTAGTGTGTGATGCTTTGTTTTAAGTATAATCCAAGAGTCATAAATCTTTCATGATCATTTTCATGAAAATTTTTTCATGATACCTAGTATTCCTCAAAAATTTATAATCATTACATCCACTAAATCAATATTTTAACATTAAACCTCCAACAAGACAACAAAATTTAATTACAACTTTTGCTTTTAATTATGTTCACTTTTACATCATTACTGATTAATGCTAGCTACTCTCTCTCATGATGCACCACTTATAAATCCCATGACACAACCCACATCAGAGCAGAGCAATCAAGTTTCAGCCTCAATCTCTCTCTCTCTCTCTCTCTCTCTCTCACACACAATGGATTCAAAAGTAGAAATGTTCTTCATACCAAGTGTAATGGGGAGAGGTCACATTCTACCGGCAATAGATGCAGCAAGGCTATTTGCAGCTCAAGGAGCTAAAGTCACCATAATAATAACACCAGCATATGCCCAGCTCTTCCAGAAAACCATAGAGAGAGACCAGTCACTAGGCCATGACATCAACTTCCACATCTTCAAATTACCCACCTCTGACTTTGGCTTGCCCGACGGATGCGAGACTCTCCTCGCTGCCTCTGCCGGCATTATCGCTAAACTTTTCATGGCCTTCGAGAAGCTCCATGAACCCATCGAGCAACTCCTCCGAGAACGCCGCCCTGATTGCATCGTCAGCGACATGTTCCATCCCTGGACTGCCGACCTTGGTGCTCGCCTCGGCATTCCCAGGTTCTTGTTCTATGTTACAGGTTTGTTCCTTTCTTTCTCTTTGATTTTAAATTTAAATTGACACAACCTAAACTATCACATCATTCTGAATACAAATTTTGTATAAATTTTTGTGTGTATATATTATAACTATTATTAAAATTCTGATTCATTTTGCAGGTTTGTTTTCTCTGTGTTGTGAAGAGAGCATTCGACGGTATGCACCACATGACAAGGTAAATTCTGATGCAGAGACATTTGCTTTGCCGGGTCTCCCCGATGATAACATCATATTTACCAAGAGTAAAATCCCATACTGGTTTAAAGAGAAAGGAACTGGTTATGGACAATTAATTGACGAGGTTCTAAAGTCAGAGCTAAAAAGCTATGGGGTTATAGTTAACAGCTTTTACGAGTTGGAACCAGCTTATGCTGAGTATTTCAAGAATGAAATGGGCAGAAAGTTATGTCTCGTAGGACCGGTGTGCCTCTTCAACAAAGCATTCGAAGAAAAGGCGGAGAGGGGTGCGAAGAACTCCATTGATGGAAATACAATTTTGAAATGGCTCGACTCCAAACAACCCAAGTCAGTGCTTTATGTTAGTTTCGGGAGTCAGGCTAGCATGGCCCCTGAACAGTTCCTCGAGGTTGCTCATGGGCTCGAGACTTCTGGTTGTCCATTCATTTGGGTGGCCAGAGATATGTCAGAGTACGGCCAAGAAGAGAAAGAAAAGAAAGAAGGAGGCGAAAATCGAGGCAAAAAGCTTCCAGAGGGATTTGAAGAGAGGATGACTAAGTCCGGACAAGGGTTGATAGTAAAGAGTTGGGCACCACAGTTGCTAATCTTAGAACATGCCAACATTGGAGGGTACTTGACACACTGTGGATGGAACTCGACGATTGAGGGTATAGGAGCGGGCGTTCCGATGATCACATGGCCATTGGTGGCAGAGCAATTCTTCAATGAAAGCATCGTTGTGGATGTGTTGAAGACCGGGATTCGAGTGGGGAATGAGGAATGGTTGTCGTATATTTGGGAACCCAAGGTGACGGTGACTAGGGAGAAAGTGGAGGCAGCGGTGAAGTGGTTGATGGCTGGTAATGGTGGTCATGAAGTGGAGGAGTTGAGAAAGCGAGCAAAAGAGGTGAGCGAGAAGGCTAAGAAAGCTGTAGACCATGGTGGCTCATCTAACGCCGATGCTATTGCTTTGATCAACGAACTTAAATCTCGTCGTCACAGTGTTTGTGCTAATTAATTATGATTATGGTATTGTGATATGTGGTATCGATTCAACTCTCTTATTACGTAGTTTTCTTAAATAATATGAATCTCAACCACATGATTGCTTTTCCGTTTTTGTTTTGTTTTTTACGGGGGGAGGAAAAATTTGGCCAAAATTGGATCAACAATGTTAGGTATCATGAAAAGTCTTTCATAAAAATGATCATGAAAGATTTGTGACCTTTGAATTATACTTAGAATAAAGCACCACACACTAATCAAGGTAATCTAAGAATCACAAATATTTCTTGATCATTTTCATGATCCCTACCATTTCTCAAATCGGATTCTTGACTCTTGAGTCATCAATGATCGACATAACTATTTCAAGCTTCTTCTAATATATGATGTTTGTATTACCATTATTGAATAACGGGTTCATTATAATAAATTACTTGGATTTTCCTCAATAACTTCTATAACATTATTGTTAAGAAAATTTATTTATAAATCTTAATTGAGGAATGTTGATCTATTTATTTCTAAGAGGTTTTTTTATGAATCAATTAAGCCTTTTTGTTTTGAAAAGTTGTATTTATTTGATTTGGTTTCATTTTAGTTTAAATGAATAATTTTTTGTGATTTATTTTTTCAATTTTCTTATTTACTTTTGGGATGTGGATGAAAATGTAAGGTGTAAAAATTTTTTTTTTTTAGGAATTGGTGGTTGAAGTGTTGGTTGTCAAACGTGAAAATCTACATTTTTGTTAGTATAGTTTTTTGATGTTATATTAGAGTGTTATATTTGAAAAAAAAAAGTCTACTAAGATTTTTTTGTGTGTTATATTTATTGGAGTATTATGTTTGATAAAGATACACTAAATTTTTTTTTTAGAATTTTACATTGTTACGTTTAAGAAAAGCACATTAAGGAGTTTTTAAATCCCATATGTTTTTGTGAATTACGGGCCATAAATTAGAAGGGACCAAAAACCTTGGAGGCAAAATCAAGTTATATAAATATTTTGGGTCTACATTGAAAAACAAATTCTTATATTAATTATAAAAACTAACAGTTTAGTCGTGCAATGCATGTGTTATTTTTTTTTTCAAGATATATTTAATGGTACGATGTGTATATTATAAAAGAATAATTTAAAATTAAAATTAAAATATGATTTTAATTATTTATTTTGATAATATTGACGCTATCGTTCTATAAAAAATGTTACTTGAATACTTATATATATATTAATTTTAGTTAAATTATTTGTGTATTTTGATAATTTTAGTTTTATCGCATTATAGAATTGTAATTATCATATAATAATTCTGTATGATATATTAAATTATAAAATAATAAAATAAATACTCATTTTGATATTAAAATTAATAGTTAAATTAGAAGAAGAATTAATAATATAAAATTAAAAGTAATTCTAACTATTTAATTTTCTTTTATATTCATTTGAAAAATAAAAATATGTAAAAATCGAAATTATATAAAATTTAATTAAAAAATTAAATATAAATATGTTGTGGTTGGATTATCATATAATGATTTTACATAATATATATTAAATTATAAAATTACAAAATAAACATTCTTAATTAAATTAAAATACCAACTATATAAAAGAAATTCAACAACGACTAACCAAGAAAGAATCACATAACATCTAAATACAAAAAGAAAAAATAATGAAAACATTCAAATGATAGATACATCTCAGTATGTGAAGTGATTAATCATCTGTAATATGATGTCAAAATATAAAAGAATTTACTGTTTAGCAATTAAAAAAGTAACTAAAGTAGTAAATCCAAAATTTAGAGGTTCCTCAAGAGTATCATTGTTACGAAAGTTTTTTCTCTTGTGAGTTGTGATTATATAAAATAATGCGGGAAATGAAGTATAATTTAATATATAAAATCACTATAAAATTTAAACAAAAAATTCATAATATAGAATTGGTATTGGATATAGAATAATGCTAAAATACATATCCAGCAATCACATCTAGAAGCAGAGTCAAAACCAAGTTGCATTATGCAGAACCAAACCCAGGTGCAGTATGCAAAGCCAAACCCAGTTGCAGAAAGCCCAGCTAGAGGCAGAGCCAAAGCTGTAGTCTCATCTTAAGCAGAAGTCAGCATTTGTGTCTTTCAGATATATATCTGTAACAGTTGTATTGTTTGTTAGACAGTTAGAATTTTGTTTCTGAATTAGTTACTGAGTTAGTTAGATAGTTACTGAGTTAGTTAGATGGTTATGGGTTAGTTAGATATTTCTTCTATATAATATCTTGTACAGTGTCTATGTGATTGTACTTGGAGAAATAAAATAGAAATATCTTTTATTCTTCTCAAATAATGCATAAGAAAATAAGAAGGAAAAAAATGAAGAAGGCAATTTAGCATTAAAAAAATCCTAATATCCTTGAAAGAATTAAGAAGAAAAACGTGAAACGCAAAATTGGTATTGGGTTTGTGAATTATCTCAATTTACCATAAAAATATATTTAAAAGAAATATTTGTTAAATAAAGTTCATATAAATTAGGTAAAATTAGTATAATTTAAATTAATAAGTTTGGATTTCTGTAGAACTCTATATGTAATTAAGAAAATACATGCTCTAATTAAAAACTATATATATGTTGGGATAACTCTTTTAGAAAAAAAAAAAAAAAAACTCTTTTAATTTGCCACCTAAAAATCAGAAAAATATTTTCAACAATATATATATATATATTCAGCTACACTCATGCCCTAAATTAATTTATTATTGTTTTCATTACAATTAAATCTTTGATTTATGATTTGTTTTTGAATGTTTTTGTTCAACCCCTACTTCCTATCTTAATCTATGTAAATAAATTTTAATTTATAATTTTGTTGATTATATATACAAGTAAACATTTTATGACCACTAATAAATAAATAAATAATTGTGGGACTTATTATTTTATCCATAATTTTTTTTTTTTTAAAAGAAGGGTTAGGCTTTTCTCAAATTCTCTCAAATATAAATTTGAGAGAATTTGAGATACATATGGGTACACCACAAGTACCTTTTTAACCATCCGAACTATTTATTTTGTAAAGTTCTTAGTATATATCATTCTTAAAAAATTAGGTTGGTTCCATAATCATAGTATTTTGATTTTATCTCATTTCTTTTTGAAAATAATAGACGATAAGTATGATTTTTAAAATATATATATATTTAAAAAAAAAAAAAAGCAAATATGATAATAAAAAAATTACAATTATCAAAATCGAATTAATTTTTTCATAGTTAATATACACAAAAAGTCTTACAAAATTAAGGATTTATATTATCAAAATGTGACCTATAATGGAACTTACAAATTTCTCAAATTAACTCAAATAAATTTTAAACTTGAATTTTTTTAATCAATTTAAGAACTCGATGTAAAATTCAAGGCAGAGAAAAGCTATGAACCCATATTAACCCACCCATAAAATTCTGGATGGGTAATTGTGTGGTGGAGATTAATTTGTGTAATGTGAGATACATATGTAGAATAAATTTAAATCATAATATGAAAATTTTAGATAATTTTTAAATTGAGAAGGGTGAGTTGAGAGTATTACTCACTCTTTAGGCTACCATAATGGGACCGAGGGAAAAATAGGTGGTAGCTCGAAATTCGTGGCCCGATTTTGGCTCGAATTCGAAGAGGGAAAGAAAAGAGGGAGAGAAGAGAGGAGAAGAAGAAGAGAGGGAGAGAGAGAAGAGAGCAACACCGCGAGGAGCCTGCTGCTGGCCGCCTCGCCCGCCGTCTCGCAGCTGCAGCTTGCCTGCCTCGCCTCCGCCTGGCCACACTGCACTCGTCGCCTCCGCCCCCCTCCTCCACCTCCAGCCCTAATAATTGGGCCCCCTCCAATCCTTCTCCTTCTCCCTCCTCCCTCCTCCTCCTCCTCCTCCTCCTCAGCACCACCGTCGTTTTCCAGAGAGAGGGGATGAACAGACGAAGCTCTGTGTGTGTGTTGGGGGGGGTTTGAGGAAGGAAGACGAAGACCCAAAAAAAAAAAAAAGAGGCAAAACGACGTCGTTTTGCTTTTTTGACCCATTCGGGGCAATTGGTTTCGAGCTACCAACCGGGGTTGGGACCGAGGGGCTCTTGAAGTTAAAATGGCTATTATTTTTATTTAAGAGTTGTTTGGGAAGTGAGAAAATAGTTAAAAAATTAAATATTTTTTTGTACTTTTATACAGATTTTTTATAAATAAAAATATAAAACTAACTAAAATAACTAATTGTCAAATCAACCGTTATAATTGTAAAAATAATATCGTTACATTACTTTTGTTTTAAATTTTGTATAAAAATTATGTATAAATATCATATTTCTGTTGTATTAACTAATTCTTCCTGCTGCTGTTTGCTTAAGAGCTTTTCTTGCAGATTGAGTTTTCAGTTCTGATTCGTAGCTCGAAAACACTGTGGCTCGAATTGGCTCGAATATCATAACGGCATCGTTTTGCTTCTTTTTTTTTTTTTTATCTCTGTTCTGGAGAAGGAGAAGAAAGAAAAAAAAGAAGAAGAAGAAGAAAGGAGGAAGAAGAAAGAAGAGGAGGGGATAGGAGGGGAGAGAGAGAGATCAATCCAAATCAAAAACAGGGATATGCAACAGCAACACAAAGATCTTTTCATCAAACAACAAAAAAATTACCCTGAATATTTAGTAAACACAAAGATCAGTGACAAAAAAAAAAAAAACACAGAGATCTGCAACATCAAACGCGAGTTCATCTTCATCATCATAAACACAGAGATCTTCATCAACAACAACACAGAGATCATCTCCAGATAAAAAAAAAAAACAGATCGGTGATGGCAGATCAAAAAAAAAAAAATAGATCAAAAAAAAAAACAAATAAAAAAAAACAGAGATCTTCATCATCTTCTTCTTCAGATCATCATCTTCAAATCAACATCATCATCTTCAGATCGGTACACCTTCATCAACAACAACACAGAGATCATCTCCAGATCCAAAAAAAAAAAAAAAACAGATCGGTGATGGCAGATCAAAAAAAAAAAACAGATAAAAAAAAAACCAAGATCTTCATCATCTTGTTCTTCAGATCATCATCTTCAAATCAACATCATCATCTTCGCTGGTTCCTCTTCTTTTCTTCTCCTTTTCTTTCTCTCTTCCTCTTTTCTCGTTCTCTCTCTCTTTTATGTCTTCTCTCTGTGTATTCTGATTCAAAAAGCAAGAGAAAAAGAAAAAAAAAAAAAAATCAAAACCCAAAACGACGTCGTTTTGGGTTTCGAGCCAAATTTGGGCCACCGAATTCGAGCTATGGATCATTTTTCTTGATGTTTTTTGACGCCGCTGTTTGGTTCATTTCCAACTTTTTGCTTGTAGATGTTGGGTTGGCACGTGGGCTTCAACTCATCCACGTACACAATATAGGAAGAAAACAAAACAAATGCCACCATTCCCCCTACGCTCCTGTTGCTTCGCTATTTTCCAAAGCTTCTCTCTACAAAATTTTCTTGCATTTTTTGGGTTACCCACGTGGGATTCAAATCACCCACGCGGACAATGAAGAAGAAAACAAATTTCACCACTTGGAAAAGCAAACCTCACCGCCCCCACAGATCTAACTCGCACTAATGATGCTGGCTGGATTTTGGTTTTCCTGCCATGTGTTTCTGTATCAAACATTAAGATATGAGAAAAATTAAGAGTCATGAAAATTTTTTCATGAAAATGATCATGAAAAATTTATGATTTTTGGATTACTTTAATTAGTGTGTGGTGCTTTATTCTAAGTGTAAGTCAAGGTTTACAAAACTTTCATAATTATTTTCATGAAAGATTTTTCAGGATACCTAGCATTGCTGTTAAGATATATGTATCTTTCAGATAGAATTGCTATTACACTATTCTTCACATCATTGTCGCATTGTTGCTGCCATAAGGCTATCGAAGTTGATCGTCCAAAGCTCCGCTCCCGCCGTTGCAAATCCTGGTAATTACATCTGCATTTTGGATGCCTATTATTTATATGTCTGTTGCATAATATTTACCCACACTGTTTTCATTCCTAGGTATATGTTAAATAGATGCACACCAAGTGTTTGTCAATATGTCTCAATGAACAAAATGTTTACCAGCCTAATTTGGGTAATTGGATTTTGATAGTCTTTGTTAAATTTTCATGGATTGCTTTGATCCTTTTTCTATATTATGTGTTTCTGAAATGATTACCCTACGGAATTTACTAATACATATGAAATAAAAGAGAAAGAGATTTTTATCATTTTGTTTCCTCAATGGACTGATAAATGAGTTCGTTTATGGATCCATATGCACTGACGTCTGTTTCAAATTTACCTGCTTCTGTCCATTTAATTTTTGGTTTCAGGTAATTTTAAGTTCATATTGGAATTTGATGGTTGACCATTTTCTATGGAAAAGTTTTACTTGAAAAAAACCATTTCTCTTTCATGATGCTTCATTTCAGGTATTTGTTATAGTTATTTGTCCATCTGGATTTGGCTGGGCACCCCCCAAACAAGAGTTGCTTGTGTTCCTCTCTTTTAAAGAGGAAAATTTAATTTAACACTGCTAAAGAATTGGATGGACTACTTGCAAATTTTGGCAAATCTAGATAAAGAAGTTAAAAATTTTAAAATTTCATACTGTCCAAATCCAGGATTAAATTGTGCAATTCAAACAAAGTTGAATCTGTTTTTCCCCAAAAAAAAATAAAAAAAATAAAAATTTAATGGACAATGTTTCAACTTCACCACCTTTGTAATCAACTATCCCATTTCACTAATTTAGCATTCTCAACCATAATTCTCTGTTAGATTCATAATTTTGAGTAATTTGGAATATAGTTCTAAATATCGGTCGGTACGGTATGTACCGGCCGATTCGTACCGGAAAATCATGCCTCCGATTCGGATACTCACCGGTATACCGGTAAGAATGAAATTCACACCCGTAGCGGCCGAGTCCTGGTACGTAGTGGTGTGAATCCGATATATGGGTCGATACGCGCCGATACAGTCCGATACGGTCTCTGTTTCACCTGTTTTCTTCGTGATTTGCTCTGTTTCTGGTTTTCTTGATGTGCTCTGTTTTCTTCTTGATATTCTCAAGGTGGTGAAAAGGAGAGAAGGGGTCTTCACCCATACATTGACACATGCATCTGGTTCTCTGATCCCTCTCTACAATTGAGATAACACACCGATACACACAGAGGGGCACTCGGCTAGATCACACAGTGAGGAGATGGGCTGGTCTCTCTTTTGAATGAAAAAAGACACACATGGAGCGGGAGAGGAGGCACACACTGAGGAAAGACTCACACAGGGGCAAGAGGCACGACCCCTCTGTCTCTCTCTCTAACATGATTATCTCTCTCGATACACAACTGGTTCTGTTGATCCACAACTGGGTCTCTCAACCTGTTATATTATATGTTTTATATTAATATTAATATATATATATATATATATATTTATTAATATATATATATATTTTATTTATTTCTCAGTATAAGAAAAAATAAATATTCAAATCAATTTTTTTATTATATGCCAAAAATAAATACATATCATTTAGTCAAAAATGAGTCAAAAATGTTCTTACATAACGAAATTTTGATTAAAAAGTAACAAATTAAGGTTAAAAGAGTCAAAAAAATGTATAAAATTTAATTTTAAAGGGATTGCTAATGATTTTTAAAATTTCACGGTCGCGACATCCGATTCCCGATACGTACTGGCCGATACTACCGATACCGATACTCCGCGACCGACACCGTTACGTCAACCGTTACCGCGATTTAGAACTATGATTTGGAACCATTAAATTGTTTGCAGCAACCTGCAATTAACACTTTGAGGGAAGTGGAAGCATTCTTAACAGAAAACCCAACTGAGATTTTGACAATTATAATTGAAGACTATGTGCAAACCCCAAAAAGGTTGATAAATTTGTTCACAAATGCGGGGTTAGACAAGTATTGGTTTCCAGTGTCTAAAATGCCCCAAAAGGGCGAGGATTGGCCCACTGTGACCGCCATGGTCCAGGAGAACCACCGGTTACTGGTTTTCACTTCTATCGCTTCGAAGGAAGCAGAAGAAGGAGTTACTTATCAGTGGAGGTAAATGTTAGAAAATGAATGTAAGTATATCATCCAATTGTGTTTACTTGTATGAGATTGTTTTTTGTATTGTTTGCTCAGTAACAATCTTGTAATGGGTTTCAGATGGAGATAATGGTGTGGTACAAGGATCTTGCCCAAAAAGAAAGGAATCACGTCCGTTGAATTCAAGGGGTGTATCTCTATTTCTAGAGAATTACTTCTGCACAGACCTTGTTCAAGCCGATGCTTGTAAAGAGCATTCAGCTATACTTGCTAATACGGTTGGTGCATGTTACAAAGCAGCAGGGAATGTGATGCCCAATTTTTTGGTAGTGGACTTTTACATGGTAATGAAATTTTTTAACTTCATTGAAAAATGAAACAAATATGAATATTGTATTCCAATTAAGCATTGTGACTGGGAATTATGCAGAGGAGTGATGGAGGAGTTGTTTTTGATGCTTTGGATCGAATGAATGGCCAGGCATTGTGTGGGTGCAGTTCTGTTACTGCTTGCTAGGTGCTCACAACTCCATATTACTTGGATAAAATGCCTCTGCTTTCAAAAAGTATATCAGTATATTAGTTTATGAACTTGTTTGCATTCTAACTTGGTGTCATGGTTTTTGATTCCCAGATTGACACTATATAAATGTCTTTCTCCGTATTCATTTTTATATATTTAAATATTTATTTATTTATATATATTTATTCAACTTTGTTTGAATTGCATAATTTAATCATGGATTTGGATAGTATGAAATTTGCAAATTTTTAACTTCTTTATCTAGATTTGCCAAAATTTCCAAGTTGTCCATCCAATTCTTTAGCAGTGTCAAAATTAAATTTTCCTTTTTAAAAAAGAGGAAAACAAGCAACTCTTATTTTAATGCTGTATTTAAAAAAGGGGCTTTGGTTGGTAGCTCAAAAATTAGTGGCTCTAATGGCCCTAATTTCCATATCAGGTAAAAAAAAAGAAAAAAAAAAAACAAACTTACCCAAACAAGAAATTAGGGCCATTAGGGCCACAGATTTTAGGGCCACAAAACATTTTTCTTAAAAAAGTTGGGGCAAACTCAGTTTTCATTTTTAGCAAGTATTGTGTGGTAGTTTGATCAGTGCTTTATTGTTAAAAAAAGTTCCAGCTTTTGGTTAGTCAAGTGTTGCATTCATAATGTTTGTGATATTGGTTCGGACCAAAATATTCAACGAAACAAAATGAGTTTATAAAACATTTGAAGAAATTACGGCTCTGTTTGGTAAGCCTTTCAAATTATAGTTTTACCTATTGATTTGAGTATGGTGTTTGTTTTTAGTTTTTAAATCATAATTTTACATTCATTTTTCAAAACTTAATTCAAAACATAATCATTACTTTTCAAAACTCATAAACAAACATATAATTTAAAACTCAATTTAAATCAATATTTTAATTTTTTAAATATTTTAATTTTTTAAATATTTTAAATATTTAAATATTTTAATTTTGTTAAGATTTTAAATATTTTAATATTTAAATATTTTATGATTTTTTTAATTTTTTAATTTTTTGAATATTTTTAAATAATTTTTAAATATTACGATTTTAATTTTTTAAATTTTAAAATATTTTATAAAAATAAATTCAAACTCTATTTTATAAAAATATTTTTAAATATTTTAATTTTTTTTATGTATTTGGTTACGATTTGAGTGTAGAGTTGTGAAAGTAGTATAGAGTTTCGATTTATGTGTTTAGTTATGAGTTTTAAAAATAATTTCTTAATTGAGTTTTGTTTTATGTCTTTGGTTACGATTTGAGTGTAGAGTTATTTTTAAATTTAAAATATTAAAATATTAAAATATTAAATTATTTAAATTTTTTACTTATTAAATTTTTTAGATTATTTAAATTATTTAAATATTTATGATTTAAAATTTTTGAATATTTATTTTGAAAAAAAATTATTTCCTTTGTAGTATTTTCAATTAAAAAATTGATTAATGTTATTTTTTGTTAATAATAAATTTTTTTAATTGAATTTTAAAAAGAGTTTGGTTATGAGTATTGATCAGAATTTTCAATAGTGTGAAAGTAGTGTGTTTTGTTATGAGTTATAACAATTTGAATTAAGTTTTGAAAACTCTTTCCAAAACTCATAACCAAACAAATTTTCTTATTTCACATGTCAAATCAAACTTTCAAAACTCAATTCCACATACAATTCAAAACTCTATTAAAAAATCATAACCAAACAAATTTTCTACACTCAAATCATAATTCTATGACACACAAACTTAAAATACAATTGACACTCTTAAATCATATTTACAAAATTCTACCAAACGCAACCTACAACTTTTTTATCTAACTGCTTGCATGCGATCACTACAGCAAATTACAATTTTTTCTCTAACGTCATGATGTGACATCTTTTTGGCATCCTTTTCCGTCGTATTTTTCCTACATTGATTTCCAATTATTAACTGGTCTTGTTAAGTTTTATAAACATGCAACAACTGATATGGATGCATGCTAATTTTATGCAATAATTTTTGCTTTCTTTGATTTGTCTATCTAAATTTTCGTAACATCAACAATGTACAATGCTAAATGTGATTTAGGGAATTGGCCCACAATACCTAAAATATTGTTCTTTTGCTATACACGGTGTAATTGCCATACAAGTAATTTAATTAACTCGCTGCAAAGTGGATGTTTTAAAAATTAAATAATATTTATAAGATCCTGATTAACATTTGAAAAATAATAATAAGAATAATAATAATAATAAATAAATAAATAAATAAATAAAAAGCAAACCGGAGTTGATGCCGCACGTAAGGGGTTGTTTCGGTACCTTCCAAAAACGTATATTTGTTGTCATTTCGTTCTATTTGGATTGCATTCCCTCCCTTTTATTTCATTTCTAGAATTCACTTCTTAAAAAATTTTATTTTTTTTGTTTTTTATATTTTTTTATTTTTACTGATTTTTTTTTACTATTTTAGGTAATTTTTTTTTTAATTTTTAGACACACCATACATAAATATATTTAAAAAATATAATATTTGTGAATTTTTTTATAAAAAATTCACGAAATATCAAAAATAAAAAAATATATAGAAATTCACTGAATTTTTTAATTATTTATTAATTTTTAACAATATTTTTTCATAAATATTTTACTATTTAGATATATCTAAGTAAGGTAAATATAAAAAATTAAAAATTGTTTAAAATTTTAAAAATATTAACTAAAAACAAAAAAAAAATTCAAAAAATAAAAAATTCAATTTTTAAAAAATTGAATTTAAAAAATTAAAACTAAACATACGCATTTAAATCACAACTTCTTTATCACATTATTTGTTTTGTTATAAAAAATAAAAATTATTAAAATAGTCCATTTCCAAACAACTCCTAAATCATAAACAATTAGAGCTGATCAAACAGTTCGTAAAATTTGTAATCCGATCCAGTCTAGTCAAATCTTGTAGGTTTGGATTGGTTTTTTGAATCCGTGGTTCGGTTCTGGATTGAAAAATTAAAAATTCGTAATCCACGAATCTGTTTCGGATTGAACCCCACAGTTCTGGATTAGAATCGATTCGGACCGTATACAAATAGCCTATATTTATATTATACACTCTCTAGTATAGTATCTTCTTTTATTACTTTTGTTCATTGGTTTTTAATTTTAATTTGTAATGGTCTAAATATTTATGGTAGAACTAGTTTTCTTATGATTGTTTAAATTCGAAAACAATATATTACTATTATGGAAAGGCATGTTACTATTGTAGAACTAATATAATGCTATGTTTATATTTTTATGGGGGATGCACCAATAAATCCCAAATTTGTATCTTGTAGTCCATTTAGTCCTATGAATTTTCTTATGCACCGTTAGGTCCTATCCCAATGTTAATGACCATTAAATATCAAACATCATCATTGCAAAACAACATTATCATCATCAAAACAATATCAAACATCACAACATCATCATCAAAACAACATCAAACATCACACAAACATCATCAACTACATCACCAACATGACTAAAAAACATCATCAAACATCAACAAAAACCAACTACATCAAACATCAACAAAACATCATCAAAAACACCAACAACATCAAACATTAACAAAATATCATCAAACATCCGATGTTTTTAATGTTTGTGGGTGTTTCAAACATCAGATTCATTTAAAAAAAAATCATCAAATCATCATTAAAATATCAGATTTATTTAAACATCAGATTCAAACATAGATTAATTAATCTAACATCACAATCATTGATGTTTGTGGGAGATCTTTTCGACAACGACAGTAGCGGCCTTCTGGAGATCTGACAAAACAGAGAACGAATTAACCAAAAAAAAAAACAAAAAAACAGTAGATGGTAGAAGAACACTTGAAGCCTAGAACACAAGAACTTGGTCTGATAACAAACTCTAGGATTTTGACAACATCACTTGCACATGGTCTAGCCATCCGATCGCTGGCGGTGCAGTGAAGAGCTAGATTCATGATCTCCACGATCTCGTTATAGTTATTTGATCCTTGTTCCTTGATCGTTGGATCAACCCACGTGTCAAGATGACAATCGGAGTAGTAGTAACGCGCCCATTCGACGATGGTCTCATGCGTGCCGCCAATTTCAGTGTCAGAAGGACCTTTTCCGGTGAGTAATTCGATCAAAATGAGGCCAAATCCATAGGTATCACTCTTCTCTGTGATGTCTTTGGTTTCTCTAGTTTCTGCAATCAAGTGTAGAAAATACAAGTTTGAAACAAAAATCTTCAGATATTTGGATCTAGACTTCGATTTTCTTTCTGTGGACTTTCTAGCAAGTTGGATGTTTTTGATGACGATGTTGTTTGGTTGTGATGTTTGATCTTTAACTGCCGAAACAAAAAGAACTTCTCGATCTGATTCTTTTGAATATTGATGTTGTTTTGACGATGATGTTCTGATGTAAAAATAGGACTAATTGGTATACAAGAAAATTTTTAGGACCAAATAGTTTAACTTTCCTCCATATAGGATTTATAGGTAATTTTTTTTATTTTTATAAAATTAAAATATTATATATATATATATATTTATTTAATTATATGAATCCGCGGTTCTAAACCAATTGAATTGATTTTAATTTTTCAAGAACTATAAATAACGGATTAATTCTAATTTTATCCCAATCAAAACCAATTTAAACTACACTCACCCGTATAACCAATCCGTGACTTGGGTGAGTGTGCAGAAAACATAGACGGAAAGAGTTAACGGCGTTAAATTGGATTTAATTCATAGACAGACACAACAAAAATATACGTGCAAGTTGTAACAGTGCTCTTTAAATTTCTGAAGCATCCCAACAAAGAGAATATTCGCATTAAAAACAGATTGATAAAATGTTATTTAAACGCGTCTGACAGTATTGCATGTTGAGAGATTTATTTTCACCCCATTTTAATAATTAATAATGATTCAGAACATTTATTTTAATATTTTATTAAAGGGCCATGCTACATCCCCTAATTTGGGGAGCCCTAATCCCCCAAAAAATCTGACCAAGGTAAAAAAATAAAAATAGAAATAAAAATAAAAATAAAAATTCTCTAAAACGACGTCGTTTTGGGGATTTGGGAGATTAGGGGGCAGTTTTAAGGGGACAAATAATTTTCCTTTAATAAAACATTTATGATATGAGAATAAAAAAAATAAAATAAATCAAGACTAAAATATCATAGTAAGTGAGGTCTACTATCAATATATTAGAACTGACTTTAAAATTTAAGAATTAAAATTTAAATTTTTTTTTAATTAAATTTCTAACTCATTAAAATTGATTAATATTATATTTTTTAGAGTTCTTAATTAACTCTCGCCTAACTCATTAACAGACCACGCGTTCCGCATGTTTCACGGAATCTGCCAAATCTCTAATTATTAGAGGTGAGCATGGTCCGGATTGGATCAGATTGAGGTAAAACTAGGATCAATCCGTTATCTAAGGTTCTTGAAAAATTGGAACTAATCTAATCCGTTTAAATCATGGAACCAATCCGAACCAATCCATTTAAATACGGATTGGATCGGTTTAGGACCACGAATTCACATAATTAAATAATAAAAAATATATATATAACATTTTAATTTCATAAAAACATAAACATAGTGCTATATTAGTTTCACAATAGCAACATGTTTTTCTATAATAGCAACATACTATTTTAAAATTTAAACAACCATAAGAAAACTGATTTCACCATAAAAATTTAGACCATTATAAATTAAAACTAAAAACTAACGAACAAAAGTAATAAAAGAAGATATTATACAGGTTTAGATTTAAATTTAGATTTTATATAGAATAATAGAAGATACTATGAGGAAGAATGTATAATAAAAATATAGACTATTTGCATACGGTTCGGATCGGTTCCAATCTAGAATCGTGGGGTTCAATCCAGAACCAATCTGTGAACTACAGATTTTTAATTTTTCAATTCGAAACCGAACCACAGATTTAAAAAATCAATCCAAACCTATTAGATTGGACTCAACTAGATTAAATTACAAATTTTACGAATTCCTTACTCAGCCCTACTAATTACCTCCAACTAACAAACATCTTACTCAAAAAAATTTATAATCATTACATCCCCTACATCAATATTTTAACATTAAACCTCAAAGAAGACAACAAAATTTAATTACAACTTTTTACTTTTAATTATGCTCACTTTTACGTCATTACTGATTAATGTTAGCTACTCTCTCTCATGATCCACCACTTATAAATCCCATGACACAACCCACATTAGAGCAGAGCAATCAAGTTTCAGCCTCTCTCTCTCTCTCTCTCTCTCTCACACACACACACACACACACACACACACACAATGGATTCAAAAGTAGAAATGTTCTTCATACCAAGTGTAATGGGGAGAGGTCACATTATGCCAGCAATAGATGCAGCAAGGCTATTTGCAGCTCAAGGAGCTAAAGTCACCATAATAATAACACCAGCATATGCCCAGCTCTTCCAGAAAACCATAGAGAGAGACCAGTCACTAGGCCATGACATCAACTTCCACATCTTCAAATTACCCACCTCTGACTTTGGCTTGCCCGACGGATGCGAGACTCTCCTCGCTGCCTCTGCCGGCATTATCGCTAAACTTTTCATGGCCTTCGAGAAGCTCCATGAACCCATCGAGCAACTCCTCCGAGAACGCCGCCCTGATTGCATCGTCAGCGACATGTTCCATCCCTGGACTGCCGACCTTGGTGCTCGCCTCGGCATTCCCAGGTTCTTGTTCTATGTTACAGGTTTGTTCCTTTCTTTCTCTTTGATTTTAAATTTAAATTGACACAACCTAAACTATCACATCATTCTGAATACAAATTTTGTATGAATTTTTGTGTGTATATATTATAACTATTATTAAAATTCTGATTCATTTTGCAGGTTTGTTTTCTCTGTGTTGTGAAGAGAGCATTCGACGGTATGCACCACATGACAAGGTAAATTCTGATGCAGAGACATTTGCATTGCCGGGTCTCCCCGATGATAACATCGTATTTACCAAGAGTAAAATCCCATACTGGTTTAAGGAGAAAGGAACTGGTTATGGACAATTACTTGACGAGGTTCTAAAGTCTGAGCTAAAAAGCTATGGGGTTATAGTTAACAGCTTTTACGAGTTGGAACCGGCTTATGCTGAGTATTTCAAGAATGAAATGGGCAGAAAGTTATGTCTCGTAGGACCGGTGTGCCTCTTCAACAAAGGATTCGAAGAAAAGGCGGAGAGGGGTGCAAAGAACTCCATTGATGGAAATACAATTTTGAAATGGCTCGACTCCAAACAACCCAAGTCAGTGCTTTATGTTAGTTTCGGGAGTCAGGCTAGCATGGCTCCTGAACAGTTCCTCGAGGTTGCTCATGGGCTCGAGACTTCTGGTTGTCCATTCATTTGGGTGGCCAGAGATATGTCAGAGTACGGCCAAGAAGAGAAAGAAAAAAAGGAAGGAGGCGAAAATCGAGGCAAAAAGCTTCCAGAGGGATTTGAAGAGAGGATGACTAAGTCCGGACAAGGGTTGATAGTAAAGAGTTGGGCACCACAGTTGCTAATCTTAGAACATGCCAACACTGGAGGGTACTTGACACACTGTGGATGGAATTCCACGATTGAGGGTATAGGAGCGGGCGTTCCGATGATCACATGGCCATTGATGGCAGATCAATTCTTCAATGAAAGCATCGTTGTGGATGTGTTGAAGACCGGGATTCGAGTGGGGAATGAGGAATGGTTGTCGTATATTTGGGAACCCAAGGTGACGGTGACTAGGGAGAAAGTGGAGGCAGCGGTGAAGTGGTTGATGGCTGGTAATGGTGGTCATGAAGTGGAGGAGATGAGAAAGCGAGCAAAAGAAGTGAGCGAGAAGGCTAAGAAGGCTGTAGACCATGGTGGCTCGTCTAACGCCGATGCTATTGCTTTGATCAATGAACTTAAATCTCGTCGTCACAGTGTTTGTGCTAATTAATTATGATTATGGTATAGTGATATGTGGTATAGATTCAACTCTCTTATTACGTAGTTTTCTTAAATAATGTGAATCTCAACCACATGATTGCTTTTCTGTTTTTGTTTTGTTTTTTAGGGGAGCGGGTGGGGAGGGAAAATTTGGCCAAAATCGGATTTTTGACTCTTGAGTCATCAATGATCGACATAACTATTTCAAGCTTCTTCTAATATATGATGTTTGTATTATCATTATTGAATAACGGGTTAGGGGTTGGTTGTTTGGATGCGAGTAGCAGTAGTAGGGGTATTTTGTACTTCCGAATCTCTCTCGATGCATGTCATCTTCCTGTACTCTTAATTTCATACTGTTAAATGAAATTTTTCTTTGCCGATCAAAAAAAAAAAAAAAACGGGTTCATTATAATAAATTACTTGGATTTTCCTCAATAACTTCTGTAATATTATTGTTAAGAAAATTTATTTATAAATCTTAATTGGGGAATGTTGATCTATTTATTTCTAAGAGTTTTTTTTTATGAATCAATTAATTTTTTTTGTTTTGAAAAATTGTATTTATTTGATTTGGTATCATTTGAGTTTAAATGAATAACTTTTTGTGATTTATTTTTTCAATTTTCTTATTTACTTTTGGGATGTGAATGAAAATGTAAGGTGTAAAAGATTTTTTTTTTTTTAGGAATTGGTGGTTGAAGTGTTGGTTGTCAAACGTGAAAATCTACATTTCTGCTAGTATAGTTTTCTGATGTTATATTAGAGTATTACATTAGAGTGTTATATTTAAAAAAAAATATATTAAGATTTTTTTGTGTGTTACATTTATTAGAGTATTATGTTTGAAAAAAATATATTAATTTCTTTTTTTTAAAATTTACGTTGTTATGTTTAAGAAAAGCAAGGAATTTTTAAATCCCATATGTTTTTGTGAATTACGGGCCATAAATTAGAAGGGACCAAAAACCTTGGAGGCAAAATCAAGTTATATAAATATTTTGGGTCTACATTGAAAAACAAATTCTAATATTAATTATAATGCACGTGTTATTTTTTTTTTCAAGATATATTTAATGGCACGATGTGTATATTATAAAAGAATAATTTTAAATTTAATTTAAAACTAAAATTAAAATATGATTTTAAATATTTATTTTGATAATATTGGCGCTATCGTTCTATAAAAAATGTTACTTGAATACTTATATATATATATATATATTAATTTTAGTTAAATTATTTGTGTATTTTGATAATTTTAGTTTTATCGCTTTATAGAATTGTAATTATCATATAATAATTATGTATGATATATATTAAATTATAAAATAATAAAATAAATACTCATTTTGATATTAAAAATAATAGTTAAATTAGAGGAAGAATTAATAATATAAAATTAAAAATAATTCTAGCTATTTAATTTTCTTTTATATTCATTTGAAAAATAAAAATATGTAAAAATAGAAATTATATAAAATTTAAAAAAAATTAAATATAAATATGTTTTGGTTGGATTATCATATAATGATTTTATATGATATATATACTAAATTATTAAATTATAAAATAAACATTCTTAATTAAATTAAAATATCAACTATATAAAAGAACTTTAACAACGACTAACCAAGAAAGAATTACATAACATCTAAATGCAAAAAAAAAAAAATAATGAAAACATTCAAACGATAGATACATCTCGGTGTGTGAAGTAATTAATCATCTGTAATATGATGTCAACATGTAAAAGAATTTACTGTTTAGCAATTAAAAAAGTAACTAAAGTAGTAAATCCAAACTTTAGAGGTTCCTCATGTAACAACCCAAATTTTTAATTATTCTGTAAAATTTATACTAATATTATTTAATCTCAGTTCGAAAAATATATAATTTATTATATATTATTATACGTAATTTTGTAAAATAATATAATTATTAAAAGTTTAGTGGTCAAAATATAAATGATAATAATATAGATAATATAAATAATAATAATAATGGGCGTGGTATTAAATAAATAATTAATTTTCTATTAGTATATGATAAAGTGTAATTTAATTAAGAATTAATTTATTTATATAATTATATTAAAATATTTGATCAAAAGGTAATTATCTTAAATATCTATGAATGATAAGAATAAATCTATATAATTATAAATTAAATTTGAGGAAAAGAAACGCGTAAGCCACGCGTTGGCTGATGAATGGCTTCACCTCCCTATAAATGCGGAGTAGGCATTTCACCTGGGCAAAGAGAAAAGGAAAAACAAAGAAGAAAGAAAAGAAAGAAAGGAAAGAAGAAAGAAGAAAGAAGAGAGAAAGAAGGAAAAGGAAAGAAAAAAAAAATAGTGGAAGGTGAAAGGATCTTTGATAGTAGAAAGAAATAGTAAGATATTAAAGTTAAGGGGCGTTATATTATATTTTGAGTCTCCGAAATATATTTTACTTATGTTTTGATTTATCAAAATCTATTTTACACAAATTATGTTTTATTAGTATATTAATAAAAGTTATGTTTTATAAAGGTTTCATTTATGTGATTTATTTCTGAACCTTATTTGTTTAAAAGGAAACTCATGGATATGTTTATTTATATTTTAAAGAATATTTGGCTATGACCTTATATACAATTATGTTTTGTAAGTACCACCACGGGAGTCTCACGCCTTGGGGGACTTAAATAACCATTGGCCTCTGTTTGGTTACTTTGTGGCCCTCTGATCCATTGACCTCTGTTCTGTGCGGACCAAAGTGCTACACTATTGTGGGAGTCACCCCTAGAATCCGCACGAGTCACCTCTTAAATCCGTACCTCTGTTCTGTGCGGACCAAAGTGTTGTGCGGAGCTAAATGCAACATTATCGTGGCAGCCACCTCTTGAATCTGCATTCTGCTCGACCGCTACTGCGGACCTCTGCTCGTTACGTTTCTATACCTTAGTTATGGTGATATATTTACATAATATTTGTATTTCAGTCTCTGCTACTTAAATTATTTGGCTACTAATGATTTATTTACCAAACTGAGTTATGTAAATATTTTGGCCTAACTAACTATCCATGGTTATTTCGTGTCCCTTATACTCTTGGTATAATATTTTTCACTCTGCCATGTGCTTATAGTTGTTTACTAATTTTCAGGAAACAATGCAATTCAAAAATAGCCTTTGGAAAGTCTTAGATACGGGGCTGGGGAATAGACACACACACAGTATTTTTATGATTTTTTATATTTAAATATCGGCCTTTTTGGTCAATAAATTTTGTAATCAAAATAGAAGCTCCAATGATTATTTTGGTACCCTTACTTAAATATTTCTTCCGCTTGCGTTTATTAATTTGTTTAAGAATTGGCCGGAGGTAACCTCAGTTACTGGCCATCATGATGCTTAACCCTTGGGTACGGGGAGCGGGTCGTGACAAGTGGTATGAGAGCAATGATTTTTTTTTTTTTTTTTAAATATCATTGGAGCATAGGACATGCACATTTAGGAAGTAGGATAGCGGGTAATTGATACCTACATATTACATTTTGTTACAACCTAGAGGTTCCTCATGTAACAACCTAGATTTTTAATTATTCTGTAAAATTTATACTAATATTATTTAATCTCAGTTCGAAAAATATATAATTTATTATATATTATTATGCGTAATTTTGTAAAATAATATAATTATTAAAAGTTTAGAGGTCAAAATATAAATAATAATAATATAGATAATATAAATAATAATAATAATAATAATGGGTGTGGTATTAAATAAATAACTAATTTTCTATTAGAATATGATAAAGTGTAATTTAATTAGGAATTAATTTATTTATATAATTATATTAAAATATTGGATCAAAAGGTAATTATCTTAAATATCTATGAAAAATAAGAATAAATCTATATAATTATAAATTAAATCTAAGGAAAAGGTAAACCATGCGTTGGCTGATGAATGGCCTTACCTCCTTATAAATACGGAGTAGGCGTTTCACCTGGGCAAAGAGAAAAGGAAAAGGAAAGAAGAAAGAAAAGAAAAAAAAGGAAAGAAGAAAGAAGAGAGAAAGAAGGAAAAGGAAAGGAAGAAAAGGAAAGAAAAAAAAATAGTAGAAGGTGAAAAGATCTTTGATAGTGGAAAGAAAGAGTAAGGTATTAAAGTTAAGGTGAGTTATATTATATTTGAGTCTCCGAAATATATTTTACTTATGTTTTGACTTACCAAAATCTATTTTACACAAATTATGTTTTATTAGTATATTAATAAAAGTTATGTTTTATAAAAGTTTCATTTACGTGGTTTATTTCTGAACCCTATTTGTTTAAAAGGAAACCCATAGATATGTTTGTTTATATTTTAAAGAATATTTGGCTATGACATTATATACAATTATGTTTTGTAAGTACCACCACGGGAGTCCCACGCATTGGGGGACTTAAATAACCATTGGCCTCTGTTTGGTTACTTTGTGGCCCTCTAATCCATTGACCTCTGTTCTGTGCGGACCAAAGTGCTGTGCGGAACTAAGTGCTACACTATTGTGGGAGCCACCTCTAGAATCCGCACGAGCCACCTTTTGAATCCATACCTCTATTCTGTGCGGACCAAAGTGCTGTGCGGAGCTAAGTGCTACATTATCGTGGCAGCCACCTTTTGAATCCATACCTCTGTTCTGAATGTCACTTCTGTGACCTCTGTTCTGTTCTGTTCTGTACCGTAGTTATGGTAATATATTTACATAATATTTGTATTTCAGTTTCTGCTACTTAAATGATTTGGCTACTAATAATTTATTTACCAAACTGAGTTATGTAAATGTTTTAGCCTAACTAACTATCCATGGTTATTTCGTGTCCCTTATACTCTTGGTATAATATTTCTCACTTTGCCACGTGCTTATAGTTGTTTACCAATTTTTAGGGAACAATGCAATTCAAAAATAGCCTTTGGAAAGTCTTAGATGCGGGGCTGAGGAATAGACATACACACAGTATTTTTATGATTTTTTATATGTAAATATCGGCCTTTTTAGTCAATAAATTTTGTAATAAAAATAGAAACTCCAATGATTATTTTGGTACCCTTACTTAAATATTTCTTCCGCTTGCGTTTATTAATTTGTTTAAGAATTGGCTGGAGGTAACCTCAGTTACTGGCCATAACGATGCTTAACCCTTGGGTACGGGGAGCGGGTCGTGACAAGTGGTATCAGAGCAATGGTTTTTTTTTTTTTTTTTTAAATATCATTGGAGGATAGGACACGCACATTTAGAAAGTAAGATAGCGTGTAATTAATACCTACATATTACATTTTGTTAGTCGATTTAATTATATTATAATTTTATATGATATATATATATAATAATTTTTTTTTTAGTGTGCCTAATTTGTGAAGGATATTAGATATAATTTATATTTGTTATAGTAAAAGAAGGACAAGAAAAAAAGAATGTCGGGTTCAATCACCTACCAAAATTATAATATAGTTAAATACATATAATTTTCAGTTCAATATTCAAAAAAAATTTATTTTGATTTTTTTTAAAAGTGGATTCAAATTATAAAGATACTAATTTTGAAACTATTTCCCATGAATGAAAATTCATCTCAAAATTTTCAATTATTGCTTATAATTCTGTCATTGTGTTCTCATTTTTATTTATTTTTATCGTAAACAAAACGGGTGAAAAGTTTTTAAAGTCGCTCCTTATTTATTATTTTGGCCTAAAACAATTTTTGACAACTAGATAGTGAGTTATTTTTGATAAAGTTTTTTTTTTGAGGTAATATTTTTTATCAGATTAATCATCTAATATATATTTATCAGAGTACGCAGCAGATAGTTTGCACATATAACAAATTTCGAAGACGAAATTTTAAAAGGAGAGAAGATTGTAACAACCCAAATTGTTAATTATTCTGTAAAATTTATACTAATATTATTTAATCTCAGTTCGAAAAATATATAATTTATTATATATTATTATGCGTAATTTTGTAAAATAATATAATTATTAAAAGTTTAGAGGTCAAAATATAAATAATAATAATATAGATAATATAAATAATAATAATAATGGGTGTGGTATTAAATAAATAATTAATTTTCTATTAGTATATAATAAAGTGTAATTTAATTAGGAATTAATTTATTTATATAATTATATTAAAATATTGAATCAAAAGGTAATTATCTTAAATATTTATGAAGGATAAGAATAAATCTATATAATTATGAATTAAATCTGATGGAAAGGAACGCGTAAGCCACGCGTTGGCTGATGAATGGCCGCACCTCCCTATAAATAGGGAGTAGGCGTTTCACCTGGGCAAAGAGAAAAGGAAAAAGAAAGAAGAAAGAAAAGAAAGAAAGGAAAGAAGAAAGAAGAGAGAAAGAAGGAAAAGGAAAGGAAGAAAATGAAAGAAAAAAAAAATAGTGGAAAGTGAAAGAATCTTTGATAGTGGAAAAAAAGGTAAGATATTAAAGTTAAGGTGAGTTATATTATATCTTGAGTCTCCAAAATATATTTTACTTATATTTTGACTTACCAAAATCTATTTTACACAAATTATGTTTTATTAGTATATTAATAAAAGTTATGTTTTATAAAGGTTTCAGTTACGTGGTTTTATTTCTGAACCCTATTTGTTTAAAAGGAAACCCATGGATATGTTTGTTTATATTTTAAAGAATATTTGGCTATAACCTTATATACAATTATGTTTTGTAAGTACCACCACGGAAGTCCCACGCCTTGGGGGACTTAAATAACCATTGGCCTCTGTTTGGTTACTTTGTGGCTCTCTGATCCATTGACCTCTATTCTGTGCAGACCAAAGTGCTGTGCGGAGTTAAGTGCTACACTATTGTGGGAGCCACCTCTAGAATCCGCACGAGCCACCTCTTGAATCCGTACCTCTGTTCTGTGCGGACCAAAGTGCTGTGCGAAGCTAAGTGCTACATTATCGTGGCAGCCACTTCTAGAATCCGTACGAGCCACCTCTTGAATCCGTACTGCTTCGTACATTCTGTTGCTCAAGATCGTGATCTTTGGTTATGGCTATATATTTACATAATATCTATATTTCAGTTTCTGCTACTTAAATGATTTGATTACTAATGATTTATTTACCAACCTGAGTTATGTAAATGTTTTGGCCTAACTAACTATCCATGGTTATTTCGTGTCCCTTATACTCTTGGTATAATATTTTTCACTCACTACAACATTTTCTTAGTTTAGTGACATTTGAAAGTGCCACAAAACTATTCTTCTAATGACATTTTTTGGTTTTGTGGCATTTTGAAAAAGTGTCACTTCTATCGGTGCCACAGTAAATACGAGTACCACGGTAGATACTTGCAAGTGCCACTGCACCATCATGGCTAAAAACTTTCAATGACATTTTAATGTCATGGTAGATATTATTTGTGGCACTATCAAGCGCCATTAAAAAAAGAGTTAGTGACACTTATAAGTGTCATTACACCATCAAAACTAAAACCTTTCAGTGACACTTTAATGTCATGGTAGGCACTATTCGTGACGCTATCAAGTGTCATTCGTGACGATAATTCGTTGTAGAACAATTTGATCTGCTTTTGCGGAGACTCGAACCGCTAACCTCCCGCACCATAAACCTTATACACCACACTCTTCCCACTACACCTCTATAGCACCATATGATTTTATATGCAACATATATTATTTATATAGTACATACATCTATATTAATATAAAAGTATATGTATAAACATAATTATTTTATTGAACATAATTTATGTAAAATAAACTATTTACTGGTAAAATAAAAAAAGACCACTTTTGGCGACTAAAAATATTTTTTAGTCGCCAATTCCATACTTTTTGCTACTAATTATTTTTTAGCTGCTAAAAAACTTAACTTTTACCGACCAAAATCGGATTTGGTCACCGAAGATGCACTTTCAGCTACCAAAATTTTGGTCGCCAAAAAATTTAATTCCCGCCTTAGGATTTTAGTTCTCCCGCACTAAAAATAACCACTTTTGGCGACTAAAATTATTTTTTGGTCGCCAATTATAGACTTTTGGCTACTAAAATTTTTTTAGTCACCAAAAAGCTTTACTTTAGGCTACTAAAATTTTTTTTGTCACTAAAACCCATATAATCAGCGACCAAACTTAGTTTTGGTCGCCAATTGCAGACTTTTGGCTACTAAAATTGTTTAGTCGCCAAAAAGCTTTACTTTTGGTTATTAATGTTGTTTTGGTTGCTGAAAGCTATACTTTCAGCGACCAAATTTTTTTTGGTCAGGAAATTTAGTCGTCGAATATGCTTTTTCCTAGTGTATATTGAGTTTAATTTATTTATTTTTAATCATTTACTGCATTGTAAAAATTTTAAAAATATATTGGCATTTTTTATTTTTTCAAAAATGCCATTATAAGCTTGGAAAGTTTTTGACTTAGTGGCATTTCTCAAAATACTATAAAATATTTGTTTATGAAACTTTTCACCTAAGTGCCATAAAAAGTAATTTGCACCTACCTAGTGTTCTGACATTTTTTAAAAAATGCCATTGCTACTAAAGTTTAGTGGTATCTGTTGGTAAATGTCACGAACATAATTTTTTGTGTCATTATTTTATAAAATATCATAAAATTGATGTAACATTTCTTTATTGAGATGTCACTAGAGCCTTATATGTTTGTGGCTTTGTGGCATTTATCTAAATGTGTCACCAAATATTATTTTTGTGGTATTTTCTAAAAACATGCCACTAGTATAGTGTCACTAAAGTATGTTTTTATTATAGTTTTGTGACACTTGTTCATTGAAATGTCACTAGAACCTTTTATGTTTGTCGTTTTGTGGCATTTTTAAAAAACGTGTCACTAAATATCATTTTTGTGGCATTTTCTAAAAATATGCCACTAGTGTAGTGCTACTAAAGTATGTTTTTCTTGTAGTTTTGTGACACTTGTTCATTGAAATGTCACTAGAGCCTTTTATGTTTATCGTTTTGTGGCATTTTAAAAAAACGTGCCACTAAATATCATTTTTTGTGGCATTTTCTAAAAATATGCCACTAGTGTAGTGCCACTAAAGTATGTTTTTGTTGTAGTGACTCTGCCATGTGCTTATAGTTGTTTACCAATTTTCAGGAAACAATGCAATTCAAAAATAGCCTTTGGAAAGTCTTAGATGCGGGGCTGCGGAATAGACACATACACAGTATTTTTATGATTTTTTATATGTAAATATCGGTCTTTTTGGTCAATAAATTTTGTAATAAAAATAGAAGCTTTAATGATTATTTTGGTACCCTTACTTAAATATTTCTTCCGCTTGCGTTTATTAATTTGTTTAAGAATTGACCGGAGGTAACCTCAGTTACTGGCCATCATAATGCTTAACCCTTGGGTACGGGGAGCGGGTCGTGACACCTCAAGAGTATCATTGTTACGCAAGTTTTTTCTTTTGTGAGTTGTGATTATATAAAATAATGCTGGAAATAAAGTATAATTTCATATATAGAATCACTATAAAATTTAAACAAAAAATTCATAATATAGAATTGGTATTGGGTATAGAATAATGCATAAGAAAATAAGAAGGGAAAAAAAAGAGGCAATTTAGCATTAAAAAAAATTCTAATATCCTTGAAAGAATTAAGAAGAAAAACGTGAAACGCAAAATTGGTATTGGGTTTGTGAATTATCTCAATTTATCATAAAAATATATTTAAAAGAAATATTTGTTAAATAAAGTTAATATAAATTAGGTAAAATTAATAGAATTTAAATTAGGTTTGAATTTCTGTAGAACTCTGTATGTAATTAAGAAAATACATGCTCTAATTAAAAATATATATATGCTGGCGTAACTCTTTTAGAAAAAAAAAAAAAAAAAAAAAAAACTCTTTTAATTTGCCACCTAAAAATCAGAAAAATATTACTTTCAACAATATATATATATTCAGCTGCACTCATGCCCTAAATTAATTTATTATTGTTTTCATTACAATTAAATCTTTGATTTATGATTTATTTTTGAATGTTTTTGTTCAACCCCTACTTCCTATCTTAATCTATGTAAATAAGTTTTAATTTATAATTTTGTTGATTATATATACAAGTAAACATTTTATGACCACTAATAAACAAATAAATAATTGTGGGACTTATTATTTTATCCATAATTTTTTTTTTAAAGAAGGGTTAGGCTTTTCTCAAATTCTCTCAAATATAAATTTGAGAGAATTTGAGAAACATACGAGGTACACCACAAGTACTTTTTTAACCATTTGAACTAGTTATTTTGTAAAGTTCTCAGTATATATCATTCATAAAAAATTAGGTTGATTCCGTAATCATAGTATTTTGATTTTATCTCATTTCTTTTTGAAAATAATAGACGATAAGTATGATTTTTAAAATAGACTTTTTTTTTATAAAAAAAAAAAAGAAGCAAATACGATAATAAAAAAATTACAATTATCAAAATTGAATTAATTTTTTCACAGTTGATATACACAAAAATTCTTACAAAATTAAGAATTTATATTATCAAAATGTGACCTATAATGGAACTTACAAATTTCACAAATTATCTCAAATAATTTTTAAACTTGAATTTTTGTAATCAATTTAAGAACTCAATCTAAAATTCAGGCCAGAGAAAAGCTATGAACCCAGATTAACCCACTCAGAAAATTCTGGATGGGTAATTGTGTGGTGAAGATTAACTTGTGTAGTGTGAAATATATATGTAGAATAAATTTGAACCACAATATGAAAATTTTAGATAATTTTTAAATTGAGAAGGGTGAGTTGAGAGTATTACTCACTCTTTAGGCTACCATAATGGGATCGAGGGGCTCTTGAAGTTAAAATGGCTATTATTTTTATTTAAGAGTTGTTTGGGAAGTGAGAAAATAGCTAAAAAATTAAATATTTTTTGTACTTTTATACAGATTTTTTATAAATAAAAATATAAAACTAACTAAAATAACTAATTCTCAAATCAACCGTTATAATTGTAAAAATAATATCGTTACATTACTTTTGTTTTAACTTTTGTATAAAAATTATGGATGAATATCATATTTCTGTTGTATTAACTAATTCTTCTTGCTGCTGTTTGCTTAAGAGCTTTTCCTGCAGATTGATTTTTTTTTGATGCTGCTGTTTGCTTCATTTCCAACTCTTTGTTTGCAAATTTTGGGTTGGACATGTGGGCTTCAACTCAACCACGTACACAATTTGTACTATATATTAAGTAAAAGGGGGTTTTTAACCCCAAGCCTTGTGGGAGCTCCAATCTCCCAATCTAAATTTCTTGATTTTTTGATTTTTAAAAAAAAAAAAAACCTTAGCATTTATTAACTTCTCCCAACCCCCAAGTCTTACTCTCATAATAACACTTTAATGCATTAAGAACAAGTATAAAAAATTTTTTTTGAAATCCAATACATGAATTCCTTGAAAAGTCCCAACACATATGATTATTATCCCTCATAATAACACTTTAATACATTAAGAACAAGCATAAAAAAATTTTTTTGCAAAGTCTAACACATAAGATTATTATCAAAATATTAAACTTTAATATAATATAATAAAAAAATCCTAATTTTCTAATTTTTTATTTTCTTAAAAAAAATTAACCTCAGCATTTATTTACTTCTTTCAACCCACAAGACTTTTTGACTTCTCTCATAATTACTGCAGTACCTTTTCCAAAACAAATAATTTGTATATTAAAAAAAATTTAAAACAAATATAAATATCTATATCTATATCTATATCTATCTATTTATTTATATCTATCTCTAAACCACAAGTTTTGTGGGAGTTCTAATATCTGAACCTTAATTTCTTTATTTTTTTATTTTTTTTTTGAAAATAAGCCTTAGCACTTATTAAATTCTTCCAAGTCTTTTTAACTTCTCCAATACACATACTCTTTTTAACTTTTCACATACCTATTGCAAACAGTGTGTAACAACCCTCATTCTTGACTTAGCTATACTTGCATACATCCATGTGTGACCTTGTCTTGATATGTTATGAATCTTGTTAATCTTGTTTCGGCTTGCCATGTTTTAGTATTGCTTGCTTGATTTTGATCCTTGCTCGGTTGTGACCGAGATCATCTTGAGATTAGTTCACTTTTGAACCCTTGTACTTAGAACCACTTGGCAGACCTCTATCTTCACTCCGGCATGTTAGCCGAGATGTTTGTGTTTGAGATCCTTGTTCTCGGCGAGGCATGACTGGGCGAGATGTGGCACACCCGGCCAAGGTGTGGCTCGATCAAGTGTCGTCCTCCCTAGCCGAGGTATTTGTTACCTGTCAAGTTCCGCTTTGGCGATGTTGTTGATGGCCGAGGTGTTCTCGCCATCTAGCTTGTCGTGGACGCCTTGTCTAGCTTGTTGTGGACGCTTTGTCAGAGACTTGTCTTGTCAATCAGTCACCTTTTGAGTTAAACCAACCCGGTGACGCCACGTGTCCGAGCTTGTTAGCCGGCAGACTAATGCATCATTTTGTATCATTTTGTTATAAGTCTTGTTCTTGTAGAGAGAGAGAAACACTAGAGAGGAAGAAGTAGAGTTCTAGAGAGAGAAGTCGATCTTCCAAGCTTGATCCTTAGAGTTTGAACCGTTGGATTCGTGATCTGAGGTTAGAATCTTGATTTCCTCTTGTTGTTCTTGTTGAACATCTAGCTGCATTGTACGATTGAGTTTGTTTTGCATGCCATGCATCGATTTGAAAGTTCGGTTTTGAAAGAGAACATGGTGTTCTTGAGTTCTTGATAAAAAGCCTATTTTGATCCGAAAGTTTTGAACAAGAACCATGTCTTTGTGTTTGTTTTTGCATGACCTTCTTGAATGGGTACCTAGGTCCATGTTTTTAAAACTCTTAGCATGAAATCTCGGATTTTGTATAACCAAGTTATGATTTCAGCATGCATGTTCTTGTAGTTCTTGAGGACCCTGTTCTTCACTTTGAATGTGGCCCTTGGACCACACCTCGGCGAGGAGGTGTGGGACCTCGGCAAGACCTGGTTGGTACCCAGAGTATTTTCTTGAGATGAAAAGCTTGTTTTGAGAATGTATTTGCCATGTGTTTGTAGGACCTTGACCCTTGCTTTGAGCCTACACTTGAAGACCAAGGTGAGTGGTATTTCTAGTAAAGCTATATTATAAAGCTTTTAATGAATCTTGCTTTGCTTTGTTTTGATGAAAGTATTTGTTAAGCATGAATGTCTAGCCTATTTCGATGTATCTTGTGTAAACCTTGTTTTGATGCTAACCTTGAAAAGAGTATTTGGGTTAAAAAGGGCTACGGGCCTAAGTAACACAAGTCCCTTGTGCTAGAGGACTCTAAACTTTTGTAGCACTAAGTATAAAAAGGATACGGTCCTTTCTTGAAAAGAGTATTTGGGTTAAAAAGGGCTACGGGCCTAAGTAACACAAGTCCCTTGTGCTAGAGGACTCTAAACTTTTGTAGCACTAAGTATAAAAAGGATACGGTCCTTTCTTGAAAAGAGTATTTGGGTTAAAAAGGGCTACGGGCCTAAGTAACACAAGTCCCTTGTGCTGGAGAACTATAAACTTTCGCAGTACCCTTGTTTAATCGATTACGGATCGCATACCTCTTGTTTTGCCACAGACGGTTTACCGCGTGGATATGTTTTGCTCAGGAAGCTTGCCCTGTATTTGCCGACGTCCGTAGACATCCCTTGGTTTACTCGTTTTGAAGAATGAATACGGTTCATCCCTTGATGTATAAGTTTTGACAGGAAATACTGTTTTGCCGATGCTAGTAAGCATCCTTGAGATTGTAAGACTTGTTAGATGAATACGGTTCATCCCTTGATTGGTACAACTTTGATGTGTTTATTCAGGAAGAACCTCGGCTAAGGTTTGTATGGTTTTGACTCGTTTTGCCTTGACAGAATCTTGATGTAAACTTGAATGGTTCGATGAGTTTTGATTTGAAGGACCTCGGCTATATTCATGCTAAAACCTTTATTATTAGTACCATTCACTGAGTTTCAAGACTCACCCTCTCTATATATATGTAGGTGATGAGCAGGACGGCGGCGACGCCTAGTTGCGTCTTGCAAAGCTTGTTTTGGACTCTTGTCATGTCGGCTTGGACTGTTTATGTCGGCCATTTTGTGTTTACCTCGGCAACGTGTATTTATGTCGGCAAATCTTGAAGATTATGCTTCTTTGGCTTGTAATTGCTGTTTTGCACATGTCGGCTCTAGAAGCCTTTTGATCAAGATTGTAATATGTATTTTTTGTTTGTCAGCAGTTAATGATAAACTATGTCTTGTATGTCATCTCATTTGATTTATGCACAGCTCTTCTGGACCACTTGTGTTTGATTATCGCTTCCGCATTTGTAAGCCCCCTTATGTAAACTCTGTTTGTGTGTGAAACTTTGTAAGAGGCCTTTGGTAAATCTTGGATTACTGGCCATCATGGCACCATCCTACTAGGGGCTGGTTGGGGTCGTGACACAGTGAGTCTCCTTTTTGTTTTCTCCTTCTTGACTTCTCACTTTTACACTTTCAACTTCAGTGACCACGTATGCAAACAATAAGTCTTCTTTTTGTTTTTTCCTTCTTGACTTTTCCTTTTATTTACTGTTTTAATATTGTAGTTAGATAGCGCATAAAAATATTTGTAATTTGTCTAGCGAATAAAAAATTATAATTTGATTTTTTAATATGATTGAAGTTAGATAAATAAATCCTCACAAAGAGAATAATGTAATTATAGTTAGTTGAATGATTCTTTTTTTTTTAAATATGATTGTAGTTAGCTTAATAGTTCCTTTTTTTCATTTATTTATTTTATTATGGGAAAAATGTGATGTGATTGTAGTTTGTTCAATGGCTCTTTTTTTTAATATGATTGTTGTAATTAGTTTAATGTTTTTTTTTAATGTTATTTAATCTTTTTATTTACTATTTTAATTTTATTTTTAATATGATTGAAATTAAATAAATATAAACACTCACAAAGAAAAAAATGTGATTGTAATGTGATGTGATTGTAATTTGTTCAATGACTCTTTTTTTTAATATGATTGTTGTTGTTAGTTCAATGGTTTTTTTTTTTTTATAATGTTATTTAATCTTTTTATTTACTATTTTAATTTTATTTTTAATATGATTGAAGTTAGATAAACATAAACACTCACAAAGAAAAAAATGTGATTGTAGTTAGTTCAATGGTTCTTTTTTTTAATGTAATTATAGTTAGTCAATGGTTCTTTTTTTCATTTATTTATTTATTTTATTATGCGAAAAATGTGATGTGATTGTAGTTTGTTCAATAGTTATTCTTTTTAATGTGATTTAATCTTTTATTTACTGTTTTAATAGTTTTTCTTTACAATTATTTATGAAAAAAATATGATTGTAGTTAGATAGTATAAAAATATTTATGATTTGATTTGATTTTTTTCTGATTTGATTTTTAAAGTACCAATTATTGATAATAATTAAATTGAATTTTGAAAAAAAAAAATTGTCATTGATTTTTTTAACTCACTGTGTTTTTTGAAAAAAAAAATATATATATATATTGTGTTTTTTTAACTATCAATTCACTTAATTTGTGATTTGATTTTTAACTCACTGTGTTTTTTGAAGAACAAAATAGATTGTACTCATTAGGGTCACATAATGTACCAATTATTGATGATGATTAGATTGTATTTTGACCCCAAAAAAAATTGTAATTGATCTTTTTAACTCACTATGTTTTTTAGAAAATAAATTATTGTGTTTTTTAATTATCAATTGACTTAATTTGTGATTGATTTTTTTAATTATTGATGATGATTAGATAACATTAAAAAATTGTGATTTGTATGATTGAAATTATCTCCTTTTGTTTATAATTTAGTTTTTAATATGATTGAAGTTAGATAAACATAAACACTCACAAAAAGAAAAATGTGATTGTAGTTTGTTCAATAGTTTTAAATAATCTTTTTTATTTACTATTTTAATGGTTATTTTTTTCAATTATTTTTTTTTATTATGAGAAAAATGTCATTGTAGTTAGATAGCATGAAAAAAATTGTAATTTGTATGATTGAAGTTATCACCTTTTGTTTATAATTTGATTTTTTAATATGATTGAAATTAACTCACAAAAAGAAAATGTAATTATAGTTTGTTCAATGGCTATAAATAATATTTTTATTTACTATTTTAATAGTTCTTTTTTTCAATTATTTTTTTTATTATTAGAAAAATATTATTGTAGTTAGATAGCATTAAAAAAATTGTGATTTGTATGATTGAAATTATCTCCTTTTGTTTATAATTTGATTTTTTTTTAATATGATTGAAGTTAGATAAACATAAACACTCACAAAAAGAAAAATGTGATTGTCGTTTGTTCAATGCTTCTAAATAATCTTTTTATTTACTATTTTAATGGCCCTTTTTTTGAATTATTTTTTTTATTATGAGAAAAATGTGATTGTAGTTAGATAGCATTAAAGAAAATGTGATTTGTATGATTGAAGTTATTTTCTTTTGTTTATAATTTGATTTTTTAATATGATTGAAGTTAGATAAACATAAACACTCAAGGGGGTTTTTAAGGAAAATGGGATTTTTAACCCCAATGACTGTAGAAACTTGAATATCCCAATATGAATTTTCTAAATTTTTTATTAAAAAAAAAAAAAAAAACTCAGCATTTATTGATTTGGTCAAAATCTCCTGATCAGCATTTATTAACTTTTTTCAATCTGCATGCCTGCATTTATTGATTTGGTCAAAATCTCTTGATCAATATTTAAAATCCCCTCATACAAATAATTATAGATTCAATTTGTGTATAGTTACTGCAGTACCCTTTTCAATTTTTCTCATAATACACTATGGTTAGTGATAAGATTGTTAAATTATTTTTATAAAAAATCTTAAAAAACATAATTTATATATTAAAAAAAATCTAAAACAAATATAAATATTTATAATTATCCCCTGCATAGCACGGATGACAGGCTAGTATAGGAAGAAAACAAAACAAATACCACCATTCCTCCTAGAAACTTCCCCCGCTGGTGCTCCTGTTGCTTCGCTATTTTCCAAAGCTTCTCTCTACAAAATTTTCTTGCATTTTTTGGGTTACCCACGTGGGATTGAAATCACCCACGCGGACAATGAAGAAGAAAACAAATTTCACCACTTCGAAAGGCAAAGCAAATTTCATTCCTAGGTATATGTTAAATTAGATGCACACCAAGTGTTTGTCAATCTGTCTCAATGAACAAAATGTTTACCAGCCTGATTTGGGTAATTGGATTTTGATAGTCTTTGTTAAATTTTCATGGATTGCTTTGATCCTTTTTCTATATTATGTGTTTCTGAAATGATTATCCTACGGAATTTACTAATACATATGAAATAAAAGAGAGAGATTTTTATCATTTTGTTTCCTCAATGGACTGATAAATAAGTTCGTTTACGGATCCATATGCACTGAAGTCTGTTTCAAATTTACCTGCTTCTGTCCATTTAATTTTTGGTTTCAGGTAATTTTAAGTTCATATTGGAATTTGATGGTTGACCATATTCTATGGAAAAGTTATACTTGAAAAAAACCATTTCTCTTTCATGATGCTTCATTTCAGGTATTTGTTATAGTTATTTGTCCATCTGGATTTGGCTGGGCACCCCCCAAACAAGAGTTGCTTGTGTTCCTCTCTTTTAAAGAGGAAAATTTAATTTAACACTGCTAAAGAATTGGATGGACTACTTGCAAATTTTGGCAAATCTGGATAAAGAAGTTAAAATTTTCAAAATTTCATACTGTCCAAATCCAGGATTAAATTGTGCAATTCAAACAAAGTTGAATCTGTTTTTCCCCAAAAAAAAATAAAAAAATAAAAATTTAATGGACAATGTTTCAACTTCACCACCTTTGTAATCAACTATCCCATTTCACTAATTTAGCATTCTCAACGATAATTCTCTGTTAGATTCATAATTTTGAGTAATTTGGAACCATTAAATTGTTTGCAGCAACCTGCAATTAACACTTTGAGGGAAGTGGAAGCATTCTTAATAGAAAACCCAACTGAGATTTTGACAATTATAATTGAAGACTATGTGCAAACCCCAAAAAGGTTGATAAATTTGTTCACATATGCGGGGTTAGACAAGTATTTGTTTCCAGAGTCTAAAATGCCCCAAAAGGGCGAGGATTGGCCCACTGTGACCGCCATGGTCCAGGAGAACCACCGGTTACTGGTTTTCACTTCTATCGCTTCGAAGGAAGCAGAAGAAGGAGTTGCTTATCAGTGGAGGTAAATGTTAGAAAATGAATGTAAGTATATCATCCAATTGTGTTTACTTGTATGAGATTGTTTTTTGTATTGTTTGCTCAGTAACAATCTTGTAATGGGTTTCAGATGGAGATAATGGTGTGGTACAAGGATCTTGCCCAAAAAGAAAGGAATCACGTCCGTTGAATTCAAGGGGTGTATCTCTATTTCTAGAGAATTACTTCTGCACAGACCTTGTTCAAGCCGATGCTTGTAAAGTGTTGGGTTGGGTTTCCTTCCTATATGGAGGAAGGCCCAAAACATTTAGTAAGCCCATGTGAATTCCAAAGCCCACATGGAGAAGTTATGTTTTTGAAAAGATCTGGCCCATAAGTTTAGGATTACAAATCCTTTCTTTGAAACACAATAGGAGACTAGAAGCTGCCACCAAAAACAGAGGAGAAGAAAAATTCTGTCCAGCAGTGATCAAGCTATCCGATCAACAAGCATCTGTGGTCCGATTGAGCTGAAATTTGGTAGGCGAGTTCACAACTCAAGACTCTAAATTCTGCACGGTGGAGATCAGATTTGGAGTATTCTAATGCTGGTTTTTGGCCCGTGAACAGTAGCGTTTTTTTGTGAGATTTTTCCTAAACTTTGTAGTTTGATCTTTGGTTGCCAAGGAAGCTTATTTGTAAGTTGTTCTTGATTGTTTGCCTTTGGTTCTATCTAGAGAGAACTCTTGTATGCCCATTATTTGTTTATAGTAGAGATATTTGGTGGACTACAGTCCCGTGGTTTTTCCTTTCCACATCGGGAAGGTTTTCCACGTTAAAAATTGCTATCGCTTTATTGTGTGATTATTGAATCATCGTTTTCAGATTTTTTTTCAGAATATATTGTGCTCTATTAAATTGTTTCCTAATAGGTTCACACAAAGAGGGAGAATAAACTAATTCCGCTATTTTTGTGCCGGATTCGGATATTTCGAATTGGTTTTTGTTTTGTTTTCTCCCAACATAGTGGTATCAGAGCTAAGTTCATATTGTTGTGGGTCTTGTATTGAATAATGGAAGCAAATTTAAGTAGAATGGTTACTTTGAATGGTTCTAATTATCACACATGGAAAGGAAAAATGGAAGACCTCCTTTATGTGAAACAATTTCATCTACCGGTGTTTGCTACTGAAAAACCAGAAAATAAATCTGATGAAGAATGGACATTATTACATCGACAAGTGTGTGGGTACATTAGGCAATGGGTGGATGATAATGTTTTGAATCATATTAGTGGAGAGACACATGCCCGTACACTCTGGAACAAACTTGAACAATTATATGCTCGGAAGACTGGAAACAATAAAATGTTTCTAATAAAGCAATTGATGACTTTGAGATACCAAGATGGAACCCCATTGACAGATCACTTGAACACTTTTCAAGGAGTAATTAATCAATTGGCTGGAATGGGTATCAAGTTCGACGATGAGGTACAGGGGTTGTGCTTGCTTGGTACATTGCCAGACTCTTGGGAGACATTTAGAATGTCATTATCTAACTCGGCCCCGGATGGTGTAATTAATATGGATCTGGCTAAGAGTAGTATTGGGGTGAGGCTTTGAGCACAGTTGTACATGTTCTTAATCTCACACCATGTGTTCCTCTTCAGCTCGATGTACCAGACAGAGTTTGGACTGGCAAGGATGTTTCCTATGATCACTTGCGTGTCTTTGGATGTAAAGCATTTGTTCATATTTCCAAAGATGAGAGGTCTAAGCTCGATATGAAGACTCGACAGTGCATTTTTCTAGGCTATGGCCTAGATGAGTTTGGCTACAGGTTATATGATCCAGTTGACAAGAAACTAGTAAGAAGCCGAGACGTTGTGTTTATTGAAGATCAAACTATACAAGATATTGAAAAAGCAGAGAACACAATGACCTGGCATAATGATGGTCTAGTTGACTTGGATCCGGTTCCTCTGACAGATTTGCCTGCACAGGTTGAACATGATGTTCAGGATGACCAACAAGGTTTAGGTGATGCAGATGATCCCTTACAGGCTGAGACAGGTGATGAGACTCTTGAAGCTTGGCAACACCAGAGTTACCACCAGATGTCCCAACCAGGAGGTCAGCTAGAGACCGACATCCTTCCACTTGGTATTCTGCAAATGACTATGTGTTAATGACTGATGGGGGAGAGCCCGAGGGTTATGCAGAAGCCATGGAAGATGATCATAAGCTGGAATGGGCTGATATGATGCAAGATGAGATGTAATCATTGCATGACAATCACACTTTTGAGTTGGTGAAGCTGCCTAAGGGCAAGAGAGCTTTAAAGAACAAGTGGGTGTACAGGGTGAAACATGATGAACTCACTTTACAACCACGATACAAAGCTAGACTAGTTGTTAAAGGGTTCAGTCAGAGAAAAGGCATTAATTTTGATGAGATTTTCTCACCAGTTGTAAAAATGTCTTCTATTCGTGTGGTTCTTGGCTTAGCTGCTAGTCTAGACTTAGAGATTGAGCAAATGGATGTGAAAACTGTCTTCCTTCATGGTGACTTGGAGGAAGAGATTTATATGGAACAACCAGAGGGTTTCAGGGTGAAAAGAAAAGAGGATTATGTGTGTCAGCTAAAGAAAAGTCTTTATGGTCTGAAGCAGGCACCCAGGCAGTGGTATAAGAAGTTTGAGTCAGTTATGGAGGAGCAAGGCTACATGAAAACTACTTCTGACCATTGTGTATTTGTGCAGAAATTCTCTGATGATGATTTTATTATTTTATTGCTCTATGTTGATGACATGTTGATTGTTGGCAGGAATCCTTCAAGAATTGACAAATTGAAGAAGCAACTAAGCAAGTTCTTTGCCATGAAAGACTTGGGGCCAACAAAGCAAATTCTTGGTATTCGAATCTATCGAGACAGAAAAGAGAAGAAGTTGTACATGTCACAAGAGCAATACATTAAAAAGGTGCTTGAAAGATTCAATATGAATAATGCTAAAGTGGTTAGCTCACCTCTTGCTACTCATTTTAAGTTAAGCATTAATCAAAGCCCTTCTACAAATAAGGAGAAGGAAGATATGGAAAGAGTTCCGTATGCCTCAGTTGTGGGAAGCTTAATGTATGCAATGGTCTGCACAAGGCCAAATATAGCTCATTCAATTGGTGTAGTTAGCCGATTTCTTTCAAATCCAGGAAGAGAGCATTGGAATGCAGTAAAGTGGATAATGAGATATCTTAGAGGCACTTCCAGGTTGACACTCAGTTTTGGAAATGGACAACGAATTTTAGTTGGCTACACTGATGCAGATATGGCAGGAGATGTGGATACCCATAAGTCTACTTCGGGTTATTTGATCACTTTCTCAGGTGGAGCTGTTTCTTGGCAGGCAAGGTTACAAAAATGTGTTGCACTCTGTACAACAGAGGCAGAGTTTATTGCGGCAACGGAAGCTTGTAAAGAGTTGCTATGGATGAAGAAATTCTTGACGGAGCTTGGTTTCAAACAACAACAATATGTGTTGTTTTGTGATAACCAAAGTGCTATTCACTTGGCTAAGAACTCTACATTCCATTCGAGGTCGAAGCACATCGACGTGAGATACCATTGGATAAGAGAAATTCTTAATCATAAGTTGTTGGAACTTGAAAAAATTCATACTGATGATAATGGTGCTGATATGTTGACAAAAGCTTTGGTAAGGAAGAAGCTTGAGACGTGTTGCTCGATTGCTGGGATGGAGAATCCCTCCACCTAGTCGGAAAGGGGGAGATATGTTGACAAAAACTCCCACTGTTAGAGATTTCCTCACCATCTCAACTGAACTTGGAGTAACAAAATTTGCCTACCCCTTCCCTCGTACTGAGTTAACTAACCGGGTTTGCTACACCGTGACATTCAATACTTACCAAATAGCCGCTCATACCGAACATACAAGCCAACATAGTACCTTCATCCACCAACGACCTATAGGGTCTATCTTTTATTTTAACTCTTATCTGTCACTCATCCCGAGGGTACAACCAAGACATCCAACCCCCGTGCTAGACCACTAGCCAATGCTAAGGTGCGAATCTATTACCTTCGATCCAAATAAAGGAATCTAGAAAACTTAGGAAACACCCATTATACTACTGCCCGAGCTATGGTACCAGGCTACTCACAACATACCACTCCCGATACGACAACCACTACCTCATATAGGGACTAACGTCCCTTTACTCAAAACGGCCGAACAGTATACATACAATCTTGGCAACACTACCTACCATGAAGGTACAAGTCCAATCCTAACAAAATTATGCATTATGCCCCCGTAGGACACCATATTAAATACATACAACAACTAGTATAAGTCGCCCACTTCGCATCCTTTCGAGTTCACCCGTCAGTAGACCAAAATCTATACCACGCACAAAATTTTAAATGGGTAACACCCCTGAAATCCCACACACTCGGCAAGTAAAACAGTTCTCGCCCCAATATTGCCTGGGTTAAGACACGCAACTCTCGGTCACACGCATATACAAAAAAAAAAAAAAAATTTATGGTCTTACAGCAGCTTATTACATTAATAAAACTTTAGAGCTATAACTAGCTCCAATCCACCCAATCCATGGAAATTAACAAACAAGGCATATATATATATAGATAACCAAACAGTTTAAATGTTTCAACATTCCCAAAACACATAGGTTACACAACCGAACCTAATAGTCACAAAACAATAATCCACTGATGACAAAACGAATTAGTCAAAATAAAATCAGCCCATCGGTATCACCACCACTGTTGCCTCGTGCTAGACCGCCAAAGTTGGTCAACTCCAAACATAAGATAATCTACGAGTTCCCAAGCCACGGACAAGAACTACCGACGTGTCCCCTCTGTCCACATCGGAAACAACCACAAAATTCCCCAACTGGGGCTTTGGAACTCGACTCTCCGAGGTCCGCTGAAGTCCGCTCGCTAGTCCCCAAAACGACATCGCCCCGCCTACCGAATGAAATCGAGCGACTAGGTTGCAAAAACCTTAAAGAAGCCCTCACCGTTACAAAACATCGAATATGACCTGGCTGATTACACACCCAACAAGTAGGCGGTGCCTGAGTACGAGATTGGTTCAAAGTCTGGGTTGATGAAGACCCCAACAACTGCCTCTCCACTGAGCCCAGTTGGCCAAAAGATTCTGGTGGTGCTACTACTGGTCGAACTGCCAATCTAGCCCTCTTCTTCTGAGGGCAAACCGTAACCTTGTGGCCCAGCAGACCACGCTTGAAACAAGTGACAACCTCTCGTTCATCCTTACCCGAATCTAGACTAGGCACTGGAAAAGTGGAGCCAGACAAAGCTCTCTGAAATTGCTGCGGATTAAAACTCTTCTGTTTCTTAGAAGGCCTACCAACACCCTGAATCACAGGAGTCGCCGAGATGACCTCTTCCCTAACCCGACCAACACTCATAATCGTGGCCCCTTCCCTATTTTGCCCCATAGCTAGTACTGCTACCTTCACATGAGTTGCAGCCTTAACAAGCACACTGTAACTCCTATTCCAAGAACCCGCAATCCTAACACGGATGTCGTCACACAGCTTACTCTCAAACTCCGCACAACGCAATTCCTCCGTCTCCACTAACTCTAGAGCAAACATTGACAGGTTAGCAAACCACGCTTCAAACTGTACCAAAGGTGTAGTACCTTGGCGTAACCCCACAAACTGTTTCTTCAATTCTTCCCGAGTCGAAAGAGGGAAATCAAAACTTCCTCGTCCTGACATCCTAATACAGGTAACAAAGGCGTTAGCACATTACTAAGTGTGCCAAAACTACAACACTCGCGTTCTAATACATTGGACAACAATAAATCATACCACGTAAGCACATAATCACATAAGCACCTACGAATTTCATTCCTGGATAATGACAGTCCCGAGGCGTCACTAAAGTTCCGGTTGGAAACAACATTGATCAAGTGCCTTTCCAACAAGACTTTCAGAGACTCAAGGATCCAATCAACATCCTAGGAACTACATTTCATACCCACATAATCACATAAACATGTTATCATATAAGCATGTAATTATTACACTAAGTCTCTATCAAACGAGACGAACCCAATGTGATACTAATCACTTCCCACGTACCCAAAGTATTCGAACCCGGTACGCTCTGATACCAAGTTGTAACGCCCTCAAAATAAAACCCATCATATATAAGATTAACATGCATTAATAATAGAAAACGAAACATCCTATCATCCATCAGAGTATTACTATATAAAGCATTACGTGTAACATCAAAATAAATGCCCTACGGGCTTACATCTTGCCAAGCCAACACTTGGACACAAAGAAATAAGAGTCTAACTCAATACAGATAAAGCCCTAGGCTTGAATGTTTACATGTATCAAATAAAAATAAATAAATAAAAGCAAGTCTTCGAGTCCAAATCCTCACAAGCTAAGTCCTTGGAGGTAATGAACCACCTGAACCTGAAAATGAAGTTCCCATATAGGGTGAGCCACAGCCCAGTAGAAAAATACTAAACCAAGCATAAGAATTAACTAAAGCAGTAGCATCTGATACATGATTAACACAAAATAATCCATTTTACAATTTCATGACACAAATGTCTACATTGCCTATGACACTTTGTCTATGGCATAACTCACCTTCCAACTATGGCTCAGAACCTGGCCAAACAACTCAACATGGTTAACAAATCAAGTTAAACCTTTCTTATAACAAAATAAACACACGTACTGATGTTATAACAAACTCAATCAAATCCACTTCCATACTTACCAACTGATAAACATAGTGTTGATATATCATATCAACAACAAATAGATAAGCATATGAGCTATATCTCTGCTATAGGCGCGCATATAAGTAGCAACCCTGGGTTCATCCCCTATCTTCCCATAATCATTAACCGGTTTAGAGGTACATCCCCCATCTTCCCCTAAACCGTGGAGTACATCCCCTATCTCCTCCCATACACAAGTAATGCATATAAACATAAAGTCATATACATAATAAATCAATACATGAATTTAATGTATTAATCCAACTTTTATACTCAACAACTTAACCAAATGATTAGTTTCAATTTTGCCTAATCCACATGTAATGTCTACAACAATCATGGCTATCCTCCACCGATAGCCCAAAACAATTATTTCTAAACAAGAAATAAATATAACAACAAATGTAATTTCAACATTTTCAAAGGTAAGTATTTAAACTAACCAAATACATCATTAAACCACTAAATTCCCCAATCTCATGAATTAAACCCAATATCACAATCTTCCCTTAAATTAATTATATAAATTAATCTATGACAAACCCTAAGGTTTCTCCCAAAATTACCAAACTACCCTCACATACCAAAATACCACCACTTAGGATTAAAACGTATAAATGGAGTAGGAAGTCCCTACCTCGAAGCAAAGAACCCAAAAGAAGAAGACGAAGATGATAGCCCAAATTCCAAAGTGCTCCAAATTCAAGTTTGTTCAGATTAAATGGAAGTCCTCGACCCACTCTACCTTTTTAATGAAGGAACTAGGTTAGATACTCACTCTAAATAGATGAGACCTAGGAGAAAAGATGAGTTAGGAGAGAGAGAACTCGTAACCTAGGGTTTTATAAACTGAAAGGGGCTGAAAAACTATTTTAAAACACGCTGCTGCGTATTTAAACTCGACAGGCCCACTCGAGCGTACAACACACCGCTCGAGCGTAAAGAACAAAAACAAGGTCCGCTCGAGCGCAATGATAACCGCTCGAGCGTAGATTTCCCCATTCCAGAACCCACGCGGAGAACACACTACCCGCTCGAGCGACAACAATACCGCTCGAGCTCAACCTGCTTGAGCGTATAAAAACCCGCTCGAGCGTAGAACTCTCACCTGCAGAAGTTTTGCAGGGACCAAAAATACTGGAAGAGTGTAAACCCCGCTCGAGCGGAAAGGCTAAAAACTGGGCAATCAACATCTAGGCTAAGGCTCAACCCAACCGTTCGAAACACGCCCAACACATCCTAAAACTCGACCAAATAGAATTAAAGGATGTCAACAACCATTACACAAGGATAGAATCTACGGAGCCTAAGTCCGGATACAACATCGAATGGGAAAAGACCGGGGTCGTTATATTGTAGTTTGATCTTTGGTTGCCAAGGAAGCTTATTTGTAAATTGTTCTTGATTGTTTGCCTCTAGTTCTATCTAGAGAGAACTCTTGTATGCCCATTATTTGTTTATAGTGGAGATATTTGGTGGACTACGGTCCCGTGGTTTTTCCTTTCCACATCGGGAAGGTTTTCCACGTTAAAAATTGCTATCGCCTTATTGTGTGATTATTGAATCATCGTTTTCAAATTTTTTTTCAGAATATATTGTGCTCTATTAAATTGTTTCCTAATAGGTTCACACAAAGAGGGAGAATAAACTACTTTCGCTATTTTTGTGCCGGATTCGGATATTTCGAATTGATTTTTGTTTTGTTTTCTCCCAACATAAAGAGCATTCAGCTATACTTGCTAATATGGTTGGTGCATGTTACAAAGCAGCAGGGAATGTGATGCCCAATTTTTTGGTAGTGGACTTTTACATGGTAATGAAATTTTTTAACTTCATTGAAAAATGAAACAAATATGAATATTGTATTCCAATTAAGCACTGTGACTGGGAATTACGCAGAGGAGTGATGGAGGAGGTGTTTTTGATGCTTTGGATCAAATGAATGGCTAGGCATTGTGTGGGTGCAGTTCTGTTACTGCTTGCTAGGTGCTCACAACTCCACATTACTTGGATGAAATGCCTCTGCTTTCAAAAAGCATATCAGTATATTAGTTTATGAACTCGTTTGCATTCTAACTTGGTGTCATGGTTTTTGATTCCCAGATTGACACTGTATAAATGTCTTTCTCCGTATTCATTTTTATATATTTAAATATTTATTTATTTATATACATATTTATTCAATTTTGTTTGAATTGCATAATTTAATCATGGATTTGGATAGTATGAAATTTGCAAATTTTTAACTTCTTTATCTAGATTTGCCAAAATTTCCAAGTTGTCCATCCAATTCTTTGGCAGTGTCAAATTAAATTTTCCTTTTTAAAAGAGAGGAAAACAAGCAACTCTTATTTTAATGTTGTATTTAAAAAAGTTGGGGCAAACTCAGTTTTCATTTTTAGCAAGTATTGTATGGTAGTTTGATCAGTGCTTTATTGTTAAAAAAAGTTCCAGCTTTTGGTTAGTCAAGTGTTGCAGTCATAATGTTTGTGTTATTGGTCCGGACCAAAATAATCAACGAAGCAAAATGAGTTCATAAAATTTGAAGAAATTACGGCTCTGTTTGGTAAGCCTTTCAAATTATAGTTCTACCTATTGATTTGAGTGTAGTGTTTGTTTTTAGTTTTCAAATCATAATTCTACATTCATTATTTCTCAAAACTCAATTCAAAATATAATCATTACTTTTCAAAACTCATAACCAAACATATAATTTAAAGTTCAATTTAAATCAATATTTTAATTTTAAAAATATTTAAATATTTTTAAAATATTTAAATATTTTAAAAATATTTTAATTTTGCTAAGATTTTAAATATTTTAATATTTAAATATTTTATGATTTTTTAAATTTTTAAATTTTTTGAATATTTTAAAATATTTTAATTTTTAAATATTACGATTTTAATTTTTTAAATTTTAAAATATTTTATAAAAATAAATTCAAACTCTATTTTATAAAAATATTTTTAAATATATATATATATATATTTTTTATGTATTTGGTTACGATTTGAATGTAGAGTTGTGAAAGTAGTATAGAGTTTCGAATTATGTGTTTAGTTATGAGTTTTAAAAATAATTTCTTAATTGAGTTTTGTTTTATGTATTTGGTTACGATTTGAGTGTAGAGTTGTTTTTAAATTTAATATATTAAAATTTTAAATTATTTAAATTATTTAAATTTTTATGATTTAAATTTTTTGAATATTTATTTTAATTTTTTACTTATTAAATTTTTTAGATTATTTAAATTATTTAAATATTTATGATTTAAATTTTTTGAATATTTATTTTGAAAAAAAAAATTATTTCCTCTGTAGTATTTTCAATTAAAAAATTGATTAATGTTATTTTTTTGTTAATAATAAATTTTTTTAATTGAATTTTAAAAAGAGTTTGGTTATGTGTGTTGATCAGAATTTTCAATAGTGTGAAAGTAGTGTGTTTTGTTATGAGTTATAACAATTTGAATTAAGCTTTGAAATTTTTTTCTAAAACTCATAATCAAACAAATTTTCTTACTTCACATGTCAAATCAAACTTTCAAAACTCAATTCCACATACAATTCAAAACTCTATTCAAAAACCATAACCAAACAAATTTTCTATACTCAAGTCACAATTTTACGACTCACAAACTTAAAATACAAATCATACTCTTAAATCATATTTACAAAATTCTACCAAACGCAACTTACAACTTTTTTTATCTAACTGCTTGCATGTGATCACTACAGCAAATTACAATTTTTTTCTCTAGCATCATGATGTGGCATCCTTTTGGCATCCTTTTCCGTCATATTTTTCCTACATTGATTTCCAATTATTAACTGGTCTTGTTAAGTTTTATAAACATGCAACAACTGATATGGATGCATGCTAATTTTATGCAATAATTTTTGCTTTCTTTGCTTTGTCTATCTAAATTTTCGTAACATCAACAATGTACAATGCTAAATGTGATTTAGGGAATTGGCCCACAATACCTAAAATATTGTTCTTTTGCTATACATGGTGTAATTGCCATACAAGTAATTTAACTCGCTGCAAAATGAATGCTTTTTTGCGTGTTTCCTATCCCATGTAAATATGGTCATTTCAGCACCAACAGGAAGTGGAAAAACGAGACTTCTTGAGCTTTGCATTTGGAGGCTGATCTCAAGATTCATCTTTGCAGAGGGAAGATTTATTCACTTAAAGGGAGCACTCAAAATAGTAGGTTTTCTATGATTTTGTATATGGAAAAATTTTAGATATTCATTTGAACACTGAAAAACTCAGAAAATTATTGATTTCACACCATCAAGACACCCACCGATACTCTTTGTTTCATTAACTTTGTATTGTTGATGACTGGGGGACTTGTTCCTAGAGCATGGTTTAGTAAGCTACCTATCCTTTCTGCAGAAGTTTGATGCAGTGACTTCGTATCATATTAAAGATGGTGGCTTGAGCTTTTTCAATGATATAGCACTTGTGATGTACAATAATTACTTCTTCACATCAATTTGGATTTATTTGAAAGAATCAAATATTTCATGGATGTGAAGTTTTGATCCATCTCCTCAAGTGTATTCTGAAATGTTTTTTACTTACCTAAAGAAGGAGGTGTTTTTGTGTATATAGTTTCTGTCTACAATAGGGAATTACAACGTTACCTAGGCAATTAGAAATTAAAATTATTGGAGTATTTCTTTCAAATAAGTCAATAGTTGTTTGGATATTGAAAGCGACGGACAAGGATACATACACATATACTGCATATAATTATTGTCATTTATTTCATATCTTGTAATGAAAATATACTATGTTTATCTGTTGCTCTATACATATTCTTAAATATATATTTCAATTATCTACATTAATAATGTCGCAACCTCCACGTGCGAAGCGCGTGGGGGTCCAACTAGTATCTTTTAAAAAAAATGTATCATGTGTATTATTAATTATATTAATTTTTTCTTTAATTATGAATAATTTTTTTCTTATATTATTTTAGTTATAACTTATGAATTTTTTAGTTATACCTCATATTATGTTTAATTATAGCTCAAAAAATTGAAGTTATGGTTTTTTTTTTTTTTAATTATAAGGTGTAGAAGGGTATGTACCAAATTCTAATATACACCCTTTAAAAAAGTCAAATGGTGATAGTTTTAATAAGGAAAAATAATTGAGACACCAAATTTAAGACCTGTAAAAATCATCTTTAATCATGTACCTGATGTAACGTTCCAAAATTTATGCAAAATAATAGTACAATAATTATGGCTCTTTATGATAACTCGAAATAAATACTCAACACTTGCATTACATGATCATGAGGTTCATACAAAATAATTCCACAGGTGAGTATATATTCAATGATTCCTAGTACATGAATCTATAGGATGTAGAATATTAAATCAAAAAAAGAGATAAATACCCTCAAATGCTTACAAATTCCAAAGTTTAAGCCAGGTTATACAAAAATGGTCTCTCGAACCCATACAGTTATAGCCCTCGGCTAGCAAAATATATATCACAACAAAACAAGAGCCTTGTGCTCTCAATATATACATCCACGCCCTAGTTCGACGAAATTACCACATCTTTTCTTGCATCAAAATCTCATAGGGTGAGCATAAAGCCCAGCGGAAAATTCTTAACAAAGTATATACATTTTATACAAGTTTCACCAAATGAAATGCCATGTCATGCTATGCTTTTTAAAAGAAAATCACATTTACATCTTTCAAAAACCATCAAGCTCAATGATCACTTGAAATCTCAACAATCCAAAAATTATCAATTTAGTTCAAGGAGCGATAAATACGACTTAGGTTATCCTTAGGTTGGTGTTTGCAAGTAAGCATAACTAGCACTACCAAAACCCTACTTTACCGGTTGCTAACCGGAAGGGAAGTGGTACCTCCTTCTCGCGTGTTTTCGGTCTTTCACCTGGGACATTTAGGCCAACTTAAATCAATTTTCACTACACCCCCTATCCAGACTTATCAATGTATTTACCCCAAAGCAATTCCATGAAAACTTATTTCACAATATCCTTGTCTCAATGCAAAAGTTTTCAAATCCAAAAGAAAAAAAAAAAATCAAGATTTACCATAATCGAATAAATTGAAATGCAATGCAACAATTATCAAGACAACGCAAAATCCCTTCCATTTTCAACTCCTTCGCATAATTCAACCATGAAGGTCACAATTTCCAATTTTCTTATTCCAATGTGATTTTACAAGATAACCATATATCTATTCAATTCATTAACAATAAAAATATTCTCACATCTCATGTGTTCTCAACAAATTTGTCACTTCATGACTATGTTCACAATTTCAACAATAAGTTTCTAAATCCATATTTCATATATTCCATGAAATTCGTCTTTTACATCAATAGCAAATAAGAAATTTTCCATTTCATTCATCCATTGTGACATATTAATAAATGACAAAATTCATAGATTCTCAATCCATTTCAACAATCTCGAATTCTAGGTTTTTGACTAAAAATAGGCACCTCTTCACCTTTTTAAAAGAAACTCACCCAAAGCATCTTCTCTCACACAATGTAATTGAAACTCTCAAGAAATACTTTAGAAAGAGTCAAAAATTAAGTCCACTTTTAAAACTCTTATCATTCTTGAGTCAAAAACCAAAATTTTCTTAATATCATCAAGAGAGCTCCAAAATCAACACAAATCTTGCAAAAACATATATATATAACTCCAAGAAATCCCTATCTCAAGTTTCTTGAAGGAAAAGAGGTAAAAGCCCCAAATTTGACGGTGTTGAAATCCAATCTCCACCGCACAAGACGAAGCCCTCAATTAGCTCTCCAAAATTTGTGAAGGATGAGGGTCCAAAACCCCAATGGATTGGGAGAAATCAAGGGTTTAAGATATTTAGTGGAGGTTTTTAGAGAGAAAGGGGAGTAAAAGATGATTTTAGAGTGAGAGATATACAAAAGTGATATACACATAGCCCAAAAAGAAAGAAAAAGCTGATTTTCAGACACAGACTGTCCCACACGTGCGGCACCCATTCCCGCATGTGCGAAGCGTACCTCCCGCACGTGCGACGCTCCCATCCCGCACCTATATATAATGCACTAGTCAACCGAGGACTTCCCCTATTTCTCGAACATGCGGCCCAAGGCCTCGCACGTGCGACCCAAGGCCTCACACGTACGGCTCTATCCTCCAGCCAGGAAATTTTTCAGTTCAACACAAGACACTCCGGACCTAGCCTCGCACCTTTTGAAACATGAGAAATTTGACATAGAAATAAATAAAAGTACGGACCTTGAAATAAGCTTCCAAATACAACAAACCCAAACCGCTAGCAAGTCTCCCGGTTGAACTCGACACTCTAACATAGGCAAACCCAAGGTTAAACAAAGAGGAACGAGACGAATAACGTACCCGGTCATCACAACCTCCCCGCCATAGGAAATTTTGTCCTCGAAATTAAATCAAACTACCCAAACAAAGGGGTTTCAAGCAATCAAAACCACACTATTACATTTTCAAATCACAACATAAATTCGTAACCAAAATTCACCATTATCATCATGGTTACCTCATTAACAATAACTGTCCAAGATAAGCATGCGCATGAAGCTTTCCAATAAAAGTAATAACAACCCATAACAACCTTATGCTTAAAACAACAATATACATAACAACACGTGATTAGAAATCTTAATACATTTCCCTCAAACACTATGGAATATTACAAAGGAAAATAACTTAAGCATTTTCAAACAAATTCGGATACTTGAAGCGGACTTCCGCCTCCCATTTCCACGTTGCTTCCTCAACACCATGGTGTCTCCACAACACCTTTACCAACGGTATAGTTTTTCCCCATAGCACTTGCTCCCAAGTATCTAATATTTGAACCGATCGCTCTTCGTAAGAGGTATCCTCATCTACTTCCAAGTCAACCTAATCAAGCATATGAGAAGGGTTGGGTTCATACTTCTTAAGCATAGATACATGAAACACGTTGTGAACCCCTAAAAGTTGTAGCGGTAAGGCTAACTGGTATGTCACTTCCCCAATTCTCTCTAGTATCTCGAAAGGCTCAATGAACCTTGGAGACAATTTACCACTCTTACCAAATCTCATCAAACCTCGCCTTAGTGAGATTTTAAGGAACACGTAGTCACCAACTTCAAAAGACAAAGGTCGTCTCCTCTTATCGGCATAACTTTTCCATCGGCTTTGAGCCGTAGCTAACCTCTTTCGAATGAGGGCAACCTTCTCGGTTGTCTCTCTAACAATTTTCGGACCCAACAATAGTGCATAACCCATCTCGGCCTAACAAACTAGTGATCTACAAGGTCGACCATACAAGGCCTCAAATGGTGCCATCTCAATGCTAGCTTGATAACTATTATTATAGGCGAACTCAATCAATGGTATGTGCTTTTCCCAAGACCCCTTGAAATCAAGGACGCAAGCTCTAAGCATGTCCTCTAAAATCTAAATGGTTCACTCTGACTGTCCATCGGTCTGAGGGTGGTAAATGGTACTAAAGATCAACTTAGTCCCCAACACTTCTTGAAGGCTTTGCCAAAACCGGGCAGTAAAACGAGGATCCCTATCCAACACAATGGTTATAGGAACCCCATGAAGTCGAACTCTCTTTAACATATAACTCTGCCAAGTGCTCAATTGAGTCACCGGTATGCATTGGAATGAAATGCGTGGACTTAGTCAATCTATCAACAATCACCCAAACGACATCATTTCATCGTTGTGTTCTAGGAAGTCCAACTACAAAGTCCATGGTAACGTGCTCCCATTTCCACTCGACTATCGGTAAGGGTTATAGCAAACCCACTAGTCTTTGGTGTTCGGCTTTCACTTGTTGACAAGTAAGGCACTTCGATACAAATAGAGCGACAACCCACTTCATGCCCATCCACCAAAACTGTTGACCAAGATCATGATACATTTAGGTGCCTCTTGGATTTAACGCAAGGCGTGAGTGATAGAACTCCCGAAGTACTTCCTTTCTACAAGATTCTGGCACAAACAAACAGTCTAGATAACGTACACTCAGATCCGAGTGAATGTTCAAACCCTTCTTTTCCTTCCTATTGGAAATTCTATCACGGATTGACTCCACTTCACAGTCCCCTTGTTGTGCCTCTATGACTTTACTAATCAAGGTAGGTTGAGCACTCAAGGTAAACAAAGTAGCACTTTCCCCGGACTCACCCAGGTGCAAATCAAACTTGCCAATATCACTAAGCATAACCCATTCCCAAATGGCCACACTTGCTAAACTACTCACCAATTTTTGACTTAAGGCATCGGCCACTACATTGGCCTTCCCCGGATGATAGTGCAATTCAAAATCATAATCTTCCATAAATTCCATCCACCTTCGTTGACATAGATTCAAGTCTTTTTGGGAAAACAAATACTTCAGGCTCTTATGATTCGAGAAAACCTCAAACTTCTCGCCATACAAATAATGTCTCCAAATTTTCAAGGCAAAAATTACTACCGCTAATTCCAAATCATGGGTGGGGTAGTTTTTCTCATGAGTTTTCAATTGTCGTGAACCGTAGGCCACAACCTTTCCCCCTTACATCAAGACAAAACCAAGCCCATCTCGAGACGCATCATAATAAATGATGTAGCCCAAACCTCTTTCCGGGATTATCAAGGCCGGTGCGGTAGTCAATCTAGTCTTAAGTTCTTGGAATGACTTCTCATAAGCTTCACTCCACACAAATTTGACACCCTTTCTAATCAATCTAGTCAAAGGCGTGGCTAGTCTAGAGAAGTCCCTTACAAAACGTCGATAATACCCCACCAATCCCAAGAAACTCCGGATCTCAAAAACATTTTTGGGTTGCCCCCAATCCTGTATGGCATCTATCTTCGAGGAGTCTACAGTTATTCCCTCTCTAGACATTATATGCCCCAAAAACTTTACATCGGTTAATCAAAACTCGCATTTCTCAAATTTGACATACAACCGGTGCTCCCTAAGCAAGTCAAGCATTACCCACAAATGAGCCTCGTGTTCTTCCTTGGAGGTTGAATAAATTAAGATGTCATCCACAAAGACAACCACGAAACGATCCAAGAATTCTCGAAAAATTCGGTTCATCAAATCCATGAAGGAAGCAGGTGCATTGGTCAACCCAAAAGGCATTATAAGGAATTTATAGTGGCCATGATGCATACAAAAAGTCGTTTTCTGGATGTTCTCCTCCTAGATTCTCAGCTGATGATACCTCGACCTCAAATCTATCTTCAAAAACAGTGAGGCCCTCTAAGTTAGTCAAACAAATCATCTATTCGGGGTAGGTGGTACTTGTTCTTAGCAGTAACCCGGTTCAATTTACGGTAATCAATACACAACCGTAATAGCCCATCCTTCTTCTTCACAAAGAGAGACGGCGCTTCCCAAGGCGATATACTAGGGAAAATGAAGCCCTTGTCTAAAAGCTCTTAGAGTTGAATCTTCAACTCATGCAATTCGGCATGTGCAAATCTATACAACGCCATGAAAATCGGTGCCGCACCAGGCACTAAGTCAATAGAGAACTCGATCTCCCGGTGGAGTGGCAAACTAGTAAGATCCTCGGAAAAGACATCCGGGTATTCACAAACTACTCTTGGCAATTCAACACGAGCCCCGTCACTCTCATTATCCAAGAGAGTTGCAAGAATGCCACTAAGCTGGCTCCTACCACGAGGGTCAAAAACTGGTGACAAGACCCTATCAGCTTGGTCCCCTAAAAAATAAAAACAATCACCACTCGAGGTGCACACTATAACTCTCTGACGATAACAATCAATCACAGCTCGGTACGAAGATAACCAGTCCATGCCTAGAATGACATCAAAACTCGACATGTCTAGCAACACAAAAGCAAACAAAAGTCGACGCCCTGCAACCTCTATCTCACAACCACAACATCCCCGATCTAAATCAACTGTACCCCCAATTGGTGACTCTACTCTGAGCGGAGACGCTAATCGTGCCATCTCTAACCCCAATGCAAAAGCAAATCCAGTAGATATAAATGAATGAAAAACACCAGTATCTATCAACACATTAGCCAAAGAATTACACACAACAAAAATACCTCTCACAACTAAGGAACTTGGTAACTGCTCTAGCGCGGTAACAGCATACACGCGCCCTTGTAGCCTCTGATCAACCTACTCGTCTCTTAGAGCATAGGCCTGTTGCACTAACTGAGTCGAAGCAGCTCCCTGATTAGCTTATAGGGTCTAAACTGAGTGAGCCTGCTAATGGCTTTGAGTCTGCCTAGATCCTGAAGCGCCAGATGCACTTTCCAACTGCAGACAAACTCTCTTCATATGTCCCAACTGACCACTGAAAACAAGTAAGTCCTTGTTCTCTATTCTGGAACTGACTCTGAGATCGGTGTGGTGGTGGTGGTAACATCTGCTGCCCTCCCCCCTTCTGTGGGCATGAAAAGGCCTTGTGACCCAGTTAGCCACACTTAATTACATATGGAGTACATCCCCTTTCCACTCCTAAATAAACATACATAAACAATGAATTTACAACATGATCCCATTCAATAATAATCAACTATGGGATAGTTTCAATTCACCTAATCCACATGCAATTTCTACAACAATCAAAGTTATTCTCCACCGATTGCCTAATACAGATATTTCTAAACAGATATATATTCTCAAGATAGGTAATTTATTCAAAATTTCCAAAGATGAGACACATCATCTATTTCATTTCACCATCCATTTCAATACTTGTCCAATTCCAAGTTTACAACATCAAATTTCATTTATTTATACAAGATAAATAAAATATTCATTCTAGGGCAAACTTCCTCTTTTCCCCAAATCTCAACCAAGTATCAAAATCAACTATTTTGACACCATACAACATTATTTTCAAACCCCATTTCCTTCTCATTCACCAAAAAGCCCTCTTTTCACTTTATATCCAAACTCTAGGTTTTGTTCAAAACACCACCAAAACCCACCATTGTTACGCAATCACAAATAACTAAGTTAAAACTCATAACAAAGTATAGAAAATTTCTACCTTAAAGAGAGAAGACGAGCCAAGCAAGGATGGAACCCCCAAAATGCCAAAATCCAACTTTAATTGTGTCAAAGAGAAGATCTTGAGGAGCTTTATCTTTTAATGAAGGCTTGAGGGTGTAGAGATCAAAGGATCTAGGTCAAAATGTAGAGAGAATGTGAGTTTTAGAGAGAAAGGTTCTCAACTTTAGGGTTTTGGGTGAAAAGATATGAAAAAGTGATGTGAAAAGTACTTTTCGCAATCTGATATACGCGCAGTCCGCTCGAGCAGAAGGTTTCACACTCGAGCGTCAAACATAAAGATTTGTTCCGCTCGAGCACAAGAAAAGACCTCCTCGAGCACGGAATACACACATCCAGTATTTGCAAACAGCAGACAACCTGCTCGAGCGCAAGAAAGTCCACTTGAGCGTACACCAGCTCGAGCGTAGGAAATGCCACTCAAGCGTAGAAAACACTCTTCCAGTATTTTGCAGACATGCAAAGTACTGAGTGTTTGCAAACCCCGCTCGAGCGGAAGACCAAAATTCTAGGCGATAACATTCTAGACTAACTAGCAACCAATCTGTTCTAAACATGCCAAACACATTCCAAAACTCAAACTCAAAGAGAGAAAGGGAAAAGAGATATATATAACAACATCAAACCATGAGGCCCGAGTCCGGAATACAGTAAAGGTCGGGTCAAAACCCGGAATCGCTATAAGCAATCTATTAATTTAAATTTAAAATTGACACAATATAAATTTAAAATTATAATAATCTATCCCATGATTTATAAGTTTTGAATACAAATTTAAAATTATCATAATTATCACATAATTTTTGTATTAAGGAGCAGTAAGAGTGACGTTGAGATTATCAATATATGTATATATTTTACAAAAGAATAACTTTAAGGAGAGATATTATGAGAGTTTCAAAATCTCATACAAAATTATTTTTAAAATTAAAATCTCTATGTGAGATTGTAAAATAAAAGTTAAATGGAAGCTGGTCAATGGAGATTTTCTTAATTGTTTAAAATTAAGAAAATCAAAAAAATTAGTATGAGATATTAATCATAAAGCTTCTCACAAAGAGTCTCATTTTGCTTATATAAATAGGAGTATAAAATTCATTTTATATAAGTGAAACAATTCACTTTTTCTTTCTTTTCTCGATATGAGATTGTAAAATAGAAGGTAAATGGAAGTTAGTCAATGAGAATTTTCTAAATTGTTTAAAATTAAGAAAATTCAATAATTTTAGAGCGAGGGTTTGGAACTCATAGAAGACTTTTTCCTAAAAATCTCATTTTCCTTATATAATATATAGATAGACAGATAGTGAAACAAACTTTATTTTTCTTTTTCTCTCGATGTGTGATTATAAAATAAATCATAAACTATTTAAAGTTTTATATTTATATGATTACATGAAAGTTAGTCAATGGAAAAAAAATTTAATTGTTTAAAATTAATAAAATCAGTATGAAAAATAGCGATTAAACCAGCGAATCAGTCAAATCCAAAATAGTTCAGCCTAATCAGTAAGACCAACTAACTTATACAAAAATTAATTAATTAAAACTTTTAAATGTTATTTTAATTTTAAAATTTAAACTGTCTTCAATTGAATTGAATTATACACAATACTACACTATTAAGATTCACTTTATATAAGTAAAACAACTCACTTTTTTTCTTTTTTTTCCAATATGGGATTATAAAATAAAAATTAACAATTATTTGGACGGAAAGTTCATTTCTAATAAAACAATCTCAGTCTTTCAATCTTTAATCAGATCAATCTTTAGTTATTTCGAATCAAACAAATCTAATCAATATATTTTGATAAAACCGCTAAAATCACAGTTAAACCAACGAATAAATCAAATCAAAAATAATTTAACCTAATCGGTTATGTCAAAATTAATTAATTAAAACTTTTAAAATTTAAATTATATTGAATTGAAACATGCACAATACTACATTATTAAATGGGATTAGAGTATAAGATTCACTTTATATGAGTAAAACAACTCATTTTCTTCCTCACTACAACATTTTCTTAGTTTAGTGACATTTGAAAGTGCCACAAAACTATTCTTCTAATGACATTTTTTGGTCTTGTGACATTTTGAACAAGTGCCACTTCTATCGGTGCCACGGTAGATACTTGCAAGTGTCACTGCACCATCATGGCTAAAAAATTTTAATGACATTTTAATGTCATGGTAGATATTATTTGTGGCACTATCAAGCGCCATTAAAAAAAGAGTTAGTGACACTTATAAGTGTCATTACACCATCAAGACTAAAACCTTTCAGTGACACTTTAATGTCATGGTAGACACTATTCGTGACACTATCAAGTGTCATTCGTGACGATAATTCGTTGTAGAACAATTTGATTTGCTTTTGCAGAGACTTGAACCGCCAACCTCCCGCACCATAAACCTTATACACCATACTCTTCCCACTACACCTCTATACCACCATATGATTATATATGCAACATTTATTATTTATATAGTACATACATCTATATTAATATAAAAGTATATGTATAAACGTAATTATTTTATTGAACATAATTTATGTAAAATAAACTATTTACTAGTAAAATAAAAAAAGACCAATTTTGACGACTAAAAATATTTTTTTGGTCGCCAATTCTATACTTTTGGCTACTAATTGTTTTTTAGTTACTAAAAAACTTAATTTTTGCCGACCAAAATCGGATTTGGTCACCGAAGATGCACTTTCAGCTACAAAAATTTTGGTCGCCAAAAAATTAATTCCCGCCTTAGGATTTTAGTTCTCCCGTGCTAAAAATAACCACTTTTGGCGACTAAACTTATTTTTTAGTTACCAAAAAGCTTTACTTTTGGCTACTAAAATTTTTTTAGTCGGTAAAACCCATATAATAAATGACCAAGCTTATTTTTAGTCGCTAATTGTAGACTTTTGGCTACTAAATTTTTTTAGTTGCCAAAAAGCTTTATTTTGGGCTACTAAAATTTTTTGTGTCACTAAACCCATATAATCAGCGACGAAACTTAGTTTTGGTCGCCAATTGTAGACTTTTGGCTACTAAAATTGTTTAGCCGCCAAAAAGCTTTACTTTTGGCTATTAATGCTGTTTTGGTTGCTAAAAGCTATACTTTCAGCGACCAAATTTTTTTTGGTCAGGAAATTTAGTCGCCGAATATGCTTTTTCCTGTAGTTTATATTGAGTTTAATTTATTTATTTTTAATCATTTACTGCATTTCTAAAAACATGCCACTAGTATAGTGTCACTAAAGTGTGTTTTTGTTATAGTTTTGTGACATTTGTTCATTGAAATGTCACTAGAGCCTTTTATGTTTGTCGTTTTGTGGCATTTTTCAAAAACGTGCCACTAAATATCATTTTTGTGGCATTTTCTAAAAATATGCCACTAGTGTAGTGTCACTAAAGTATGTTTTTGTTATAGTTTTGTGACACTTGTTCATTGAAATGTCACTAGAGCCTTTTATGTTTGTCGTTTTGTGGCATTTTTAAAAAATATGCCACTAAATATCATTTTTTGTGGCATTTTCTAAAAATATGCCACTAGTGTAGTGCCACTAAAGTATGTTTTTGTTGTAGTGCCTTCTTCTCCTGATGTGAGATTATCAAATAAATGGAATAATGTTAAATGGGATGGGAGGATGTGTGATTATCAAATAAAAGTTAGTCAATAGAAAATTTTTTAATTGTTTAAAATTAAGAAAATCAAGAACATTAGTATGAGATATTAAAATTTTTACAAAACTCTTTACTAAAATCTTCCCCTTTTTTTATATAATATATAGATTTTAACTCATTTTATTTTTTAATATTATTTTAACTAAAAATAAATAAATAAATACATCTCTCCAAACCCTCCCAATCCCTATCTTTCAAAACCGCTATCTTTTATATCATGCTGTGCCAAGTTTCCTAGAACCCTAATCCCTATCTTTAAAGCGCAAAAAAACCCCAAAAACAAAAAATTCAACGCACCACGCAAATTCCGTAGCTTTTCTCACATGAAAAATGGTTGGAAGCACTAAAATGAGAGTATTAAGAAAGTACTAATGATGTGATAGTAGGTCATGTCCACTGCCTATGCCTTTTTTTTATTTTTTATTTTGACATTTCTAATACATTAATATTATTAATGGTGTTTTTTTTTAGTGGTATGAATCAAACTTATATATATATAGACTTTAAATTGCAAAAAACAAAAAATTCAACAAACTTACATATTGTGTCGTTTTGGGAACAAAATAAAAAGTCACGTTTTTAGACAAAATATCCAAAAACGCAAGTGTCAAACACGCAACAAAATTGGTTTGGGAAGTGCCAAAAACGCAAGTGTAAAATTACAAATTAAGGCCTATGACAAAAAAATAAAAAAATAAATTTCTTATGTTGGGTAAGGGTAATTTGGTCATTTTAATTTGATTTGACACCATAAACAAATATTAAACTAAAAAGTCAAAAGTCAACTTTTTACCAACTTTCCAAATCATTTTTCAAAAAGCTAAAAAACTTGGTAAAAAATCAAAAGTTAACTTTTTACCAACTTCTCAAAGCAAAGTAGTTTGGTTTTTTGATTTTTTACATAACCCAACAAACTTATATGGTTTTTTATTAATGTTGTTCTCACGTAACCCAACAAACTCATATATAGACTTTCAAAAATGACTCGTAACTTGAATTTTACGCAGCTCGAATGGCCCGAACTGCCCAAAACGACATCGTTTTGGGCAGTTTTTTTTTTTTTTTTGCTTTCTTTCATTTTCATTCTTTCCTTTTCATTCTTTCGAACGGACAGAGAGGGAAGAGAAGAGGAGAGAGAGAAGAGAGGAGGGAAGAGAAGAGAAGAGGCGATCTAAGCAGATCCGGATCTGCAGAGGAATTTTTTTTTTTTTGTTGATGAAGATGATGATGATGTTGAAGATGATGAAGATTTGTAGATCCGGATCTGCAGAGGAATTTTTTTTTTTTTGTTGATGAAGATGATGAAGATGATGATGATGTTGAAGATGATGAAGATGATGATGTTGAAAATGATGAAGATTTGATGCAGATTTTTTATGCAGATATTGATGATCTTCAATAAAAAAAAACACATCGAATATATTTTTCTGCAGATTTTAAAATTTTGCGTTTTGATGATCTTCAAAGATATATATTGATGATCTTCAAAGATCTGATGCGTTTTGAAGATATATATTGATGATCTTCAAGAATATATATTGATGATCTTCAAAGATTTTTTAACACAGAAATCTGCATCAAAACTAAAAAAAAATTCTGCAGATATTGATGATCTTCAAGAAAAAAAAATTCTGCAGATTTTATCTGCATTTTTTTTTATGTAGCTATTTTGATGCAAATTTTTGGTTTTTCAGATTTTTCTATTTTGATGCAGATTCTTCTTCTTCTTCGGATTATCTGCGTTCTTTTTTTTATTTTTCTTCTTTTTCTTCTTCCAAAATATTTGCATCAGAAAAACGTAGAAAAAAAAAATTCAAAACGACATCGTTTTGACGACGGGCCATTCGAGCCACTCCGATTTCGAGCTACGAATCGGAACTGATAGACTTTAAAGTGCAAAAAACAAAAAATTCAATGCATCACGCAATTTCCGTAGCTTTTCTCACATACCACCAACAAAGTTACATACTCTATATGTGAGTTCCTTTGGGAAGTAGTTTGGTTTTTTGATTTTTTAATTTTTTGACTATTTTAATTTGAAGTTAAAAAATTTCATTTGGGTGTAAACTCATTCGATGAGTGTATTATTAACTCCGTAAAATATAAATTTTAATTTTGAATTAAAAATATAAGGTAAATTATAAACACACCTCCTGAGATTTATTTAAATTATAAATTACTTCCTGTAGTTCTAGAAATTACATTAGGTCTCCTAAGATTTCTAATTTCATAACAAATAAGTCATTTTATTAATAAATCATAAAGTTAATTAATAGTTTTTAATAATGTTGAAATTTTATTTCAATTAATAATTCAGATAATTTTATTATTGTATAAGTGAACAATTAGAAATTTTATTTTTTTAATTAATTCTGTTCAATAAAAAATTTTGACAGGGAGGGAGGTATTTGTAATTTTTCAAATCACAAGAGACAATTCGTATTTTAAACAAATTTCAAGAGTGTATTTTTAATTTACCCAAAAATATATATAAGTATTTGTTGATCAACTAATAAAGGTATTGTTTTTTAAACTCAAGACATAGGTTCAAATCTTGTATACTATACTTTATTTTAAAAAAAAAAAAATTTCCTTTTTTGATATAAAAAAAAAAATCACTAGACAAAAGAAGAGATGATATAAAAAAATTCACTTGACAAAAGAAAAGATTAGGCTTTAAAAAATTAAAATAAACTATTCACATATATAATATAGATATAAGTGCTCTTCCTTAAAAGAGAATTTATATACTAGCATGTCACTCGTACTATGCACGAGATAAAATAATATATTATTTTTTTAAAATATGATAATTTTATTTAATTTTTTGTATTTTGTCTCTCTTAAATGAAATTTTATATATAAGTTTAAGAATTTTGTTTCAAATATTTTTTTACTATAATATATAGTATAGATAGATTAAAATTGTTGTATTGACAATTAACAATTAACAATTAACAATTATGCTTTGTTATAAAAAAAAAATGACATAATTCTAATACTTCACTATTTTAGAATAAAAATATATGAATTTTAAAAAAATTGTTATATTGGTTTTTGAAAGGGAAATAATTAAAGAAATTTTAAAAACTTAATGAGTAAAAAAGAATCATCGTAACATGTAATTTAAAATATCAAAAAAAAAACGTTAAAAAATGAATAAGCACTTTAAAAAGATGTGATTAGGATTAAAACTAATGTCATATTTATTAATAAATACAATTTTATTTGGATATCTATTTATACTTTAACATGCTTATTTAAAACAAAAATAAAAATAATTTTGAGTTTTAAAAATATGATTTTGTAGACCTGTTATATTAACTTTTGGAAGGAATATATTGAAATTTTTTTACAAAAATTGAATATTAGTCATTGAACAAATCTTATAAGATTTAAAATAAAATTTATAATAGGAAAAAATTAATAATATTGCAACATATGCATTTTAACAATTTTAAATTTTGAAACAAAATAGATTAGGATTTTGAATTTCAATCGTATAACATTTTTATTTATAGAATAATATAAATAAGGATAGGTAATAGATAGATTAAAATTAATTATAAATATAGCTATGTTTAAAATGATATGGTTTTGTATAGCTATATTTTAAATTCCAAAATTTTAACTTCCTATATAAAAAGATTCAAAATTTTAAATTACATATGATTTTTTTTTTTCCCTAAAAATACATGAACTCACAGTAGAGTTGAGAGAGAAGTATCATAAAGTAAGAGAGAAACTGTACATATTAAAGATAAATAATTAAATAATTTACTAATACCTTTAATAGTTTTGAAAAAATTGATTAAAATTAAAATTTTCTTTTTATAGCTTTGAACAACTATTATATGCCTTTGAGGTAATATTCCGCACCAATTGTCAATTAGCACATATCGTAATATCAAAAAAGTATTAAAAGTAAATTTTTTTTTATAAAAAAAGTAATGATATACAAATATAAAATCAATACAAAAAACTTATCAATAATGATTTTGTTTGGATTTTGATCTATTACTTTATAATGAGTGACATGTTTTTTATTATAAAAATGACCCCATCACGCCATTTTAATATAAAAATTCTAGTAAAACAATATTAACCAACAAAAAATAATTATAAACAAAAAACAGATAATGGATGATAGAGAGGAGGGAGAAATGACACAATTGTGATTTTAAACATTTTTAAAATTACAAAAAATAGCAATTGTGATTTTACGTTCTTTTTAATCTATATTTTTTTTAAATATATAATTAATTTGTTATGAGATGAGATTTGTATTTTTTTTTTTGTAATGTATAGTTATGAGATGAGATTTAAGAAAGAGAGAAATATTAGGAGGAGAGGTTTTAGGAACTTGTAATTCAAAATTTTAGGTGATTTTTTGTTTTTTTTTTTTTTTTAAATCTATAATTATTTTGTCAGCCAATAGAATTATTTTTAAATATTTTTTGACGTGGGTAGGCCCATAAAGGCCATAACCCACTACGAACAACCCAAGCCTACCACTTAAGGCCCAATACATAACCCAACTGATAAGACCCAGCACCATCTGGAAGTCAACATGACATGAAGAACCAATGATATTTAGACACGTGGCAGGTAAAGGGCAAGCCACATCAGTAGACAAAGATCTGCAAAGGTATTGCTACTGCACATTGTAGACACCCCATTTTGACCGGCCCTAAGACTTGAGCGCTTTCTTTTGATTACCCGATGATGACAATTAGAATGTGTTTCTCACAAAATTCTCAGTAAGAAAGATGGAATTTAAGTTTTCATCCCAACCTTCACCCATTTTTTGGTCAAACTATTTTAGACCTTAAAACCCTCTTTTCAAAATATGTTTTTTCTAAATGTTTCTATAATGTCCCGAGGCTCCCATTTCGATTAAAATATTGCACTTTTTAGTAAACCGAGTAAGGACAAAGTGGAAATAAATGGAAGAGAGATGAACTTTTTTGAAAAATATTTAAAAACATCTTCTTTATAGGTTTGGAGTTGAAGGAAATAGGAGGGGATGAAAGAAAACTGGTTTAGGAAAAGGATGAGTATCAAATCATTAAGAAGGAAATGAGCAGCCTTCACTAAAATAGGCATTTTTCTTTGTACACTTGGAATTAAAATGTGAGGCCACCACCATTGGAAAGTAGACTTATGGGGCTTCAAGTTAGACCTAAGAACCACCTCAGACCAAGTCCAAATAAGGGAGATATGCCCATTTGAAGTTGGGCTTAAGAGCAGATTTTGTTGACCCAGCCCGAGACAGCCTTTACTAAATTAGGCATATCTCTTTGTACACTTGGAATTTAAATGTGAGGCCACCACCATTGGAAAGTAGACTTCTGGGGCTTCAATTTTGACCTAAGAACTGCCTAAAACCCAGTCCATATGGGGGAGATATGCCCATTTGAAATTGGACTTAAAAGCAGATTTTGTTGACTCGGCCCAAAACAACAATAGCCCATTTTTTCTTAGTTTTGGTTCGGTTGGGACAACCCATTTACCTATTTTTTGAGCCATTCAAGTGCATCCACTCATCCTCCATTATACATAATCATCCCCCATTGTCAAAAAGAGGTTTTGTTTGCATTCATAAAGGAGTATCCCATGCAACCACCTTGAAAATTTTCCCTCCTATCACACTCTTGTCTCCCACCTTGTCTCCCACCTTCTTTTTGACCTTTACTCTCCCTCATTGCCTATATAGAATGATCATATTGTAAGAGAGAGGAGAGGACCACGAAATTGAAGAAAAAGGAGTGAGAAAAGAGTGAAAAAAAAGAGAAAAATTGAGTTTTTGAGTCAAAAATATTCCTATCTTCCATATACATCCCATACCTTCCATAGCTACTGAAATTCCTCATTTCCATACACCAAAACCACTCCAAAAATTTTGATATAGCCAAAGATCAATTGCCTTGATCATAAGGAAGAGTGTTTAGTGATTGAAAGTGAGAAAAACTAGAGAGTTAGCCACTTTCCATACCACAAACTCCATAAACTCCATAATTTTGAATTGAGGATTTAAGAACACACTTCCTACACTTGAGGGTGATCAAGAGGAAGTTTGGAAACCAAAAAGTTCAATCTTTATTTTGAAGGTGAATTGTTAGTCTTTCATTTTCTTATATTTTATATCTTATATTTATTTTCATGCTTCTTATTTCATTGTGTTTTGTTATAATCTAAGTGGTTTGTTTATCTCATATTTATTTTCTTACTTTATATTTCATAGTGTATTGTTATAATCCTGGTGATTTTTTTAGCTCATAATTATTTATTTATTTATTATTTTTATTCGCATGCTTTAATTTCATATTAGTTTTGTTGTAATCTTGCATATTCTACCTCATATTTATTTTTTTTTCCGTGTATTAGTCTCATATTAGTTCTGTTTAATCTTGCATGTTCTATCTTATATTTATTTTATTACTTTAGGTTTATGTTGTGAGTTTGCACTTTTTATTTTATTTTATATTTGTTTTCTTGTTTTTTTTTTAATCTAACCGATAGTGGTTAGTTGAGCCACCTACATATTTTTTGTTTGTTCCTTTTCTTGGTTTTGCAACAAGACAGGTTTTGCTTGGCCTAGTTGGCCGGCCGATTAGCTTCTTCCGAACAAGTTGGCGTAATCTCCCAATATTGACCAATTTCCGCCGGCGGTTCTAAAGAACATGAAACTTTTATTTTATTTATTTTTTATTTTGAGTGTATTGTGAGGTTTTTATTTTGTTGTATTATTCTCATCATCTCTCTCTAATTTGATTTGTAATTATTCTTTAAAATGTTGTAATAATTCCCCACCCCGCTTCTTTCTATCCTGTTCTTTTACTTGCTTTCTTTATTTGTACATAAACATCATATTTATTTTTCATCATAGTGATGCTTTGCATCCATGTTTCATGCACTTTGATTCGGCTAAGTTTGCATTTGTAGATTTAATTAATTCCTATGTGATTATGTGCACTACCTCATGTTCTTGAGATGATTCACATATCATATTTTAGAAGCCGAATCTTTAGTTGCATCTCATGAGAGAATTGCATTAGGATTTTGTATATAAAATCATGCATATTTTACTAACTTTGTTTTGTAGCTTGTTCGTAGGACGTCAAACATGTAAGTTTTTATGCTTTAGCATCCCGTTTGTGTGTATTTTTCTTACTATGTCTAGCATTCTACCATGAGGCTATTTGCTTATGTGATATAACTATATCAATGCCTGTGGATGAAGGCTTGTTGTTTGAATTGGAATAATTCAATAAATGTACGTTTTAAGCCCATTTTGCAATGACAAATTCACAAACTCTAAGCCCACTTGAGGTGGCAAATTCAAACCTTTTTCGAAAAATAAACATGAAATTGAATTGTTCCAATTTGAGCAAACTAGTCTATAGTTGTATGCTTCACATAGTAAATTTTAGGATTTATTCAATAATCAGAATATGAACATATAAAGAAAATAAAAAAGTCATATCATGGTTTAGTAGAGGTCGATCTTTTGATCGGGTGAGCGGGGGTGCTCATTATTGACCTTCCCCTCTCATACCTTAGGTTCCGAGCCAAGAATCCTTGGTTACGACGAACAGTGGCCTTGGCACTGAGTCATGGGTTTCCTAATTTCCCAAAATATTAGGTGGCAACTCTGAGATCTGATGACACAATCCATTTTTGACAAAATTGCAATAAAATGGATGTTCACTAAAAGTTGCCAAATCTGGACTCTCATCTACGTTTCACATTGCACTCGTGAGACTAGATCAAAGAGATCTCAGGAGTCCGAACTGTTTAACGCGCGCGGGTACCCCTCGGGCATGTTATAGTTTCTGGCGACTCTGCTGGGGATTTTATAAAACCTTGACTCGAACTCCATGATATTACCTTTATTTTCAATTATATGTTCATTGCATTGTATTCATTGGTGCACTTTAAGTCCTTGTGTTGCTCAGATACTGGTGGGAGCACAGGTAAGCTTTTTGTGACACCATACCTATTTTTACGATACTTTAGAGGCCTTATGTTGTAACCTTTTAAGATTTGTCAAAAGGGTAGCTTTACTATGTAGCCCTGCTATCTAGCTTTGCTATCTAAGGTTCTCAGACTTCGAAGAGAGGCTATTTGACTCTTCTGATTTCCTGGGATCTTTATTGGTTATGACCCAAAGGACTCTTTGGTAACGTTACCTTGACTTCAATCCCTAAAGTAGAGCTAACCTTGTACATATAGTAAGCTATAGTACCTTTCAAATTAGGATAGAATGCTTTCCTATTTCTAGGATGTATGATACCGCTTGTTTGAATAGTGAAACCCTAGATGATTTCAAGCTAGGACAGGATAACCCTACCCTCTTTAGGGGTGTTTGTTTTCTTTTCTGCTTTATGTGCAACGTATTGGATCTATACAGGGGTTCTCAAATTCAAGTGAGTGGTTCAGGCATTTCAATTTGTGGGGTTCAGTGTGTTTTTAGTGAGGGCATAATTGGAAGTTCTATTTTGTTTCTATAATTAGGGAGTGACCACCTGTTGATTGCACGGGCTTTATTTTGAATGTTGTCAATGGCCCACACTTTGACTGGCAATTTGAGAATGGTTTTATTCTGAGTTCTGAATTGAGTATTGAGTCTAAGTTTGACTCCACCAAGTTTGTAGAGTTAGAGTCAGGCTCAAGTCAGCCTAATGAGTCAAAGTCTGTTGATTTCGATAGTGCTAACCTAGACATTTCTATCCTGTCTAGGTCCTCTTTGTCATTTTCTTTTGAGTATGTTGTCAAAAGTCTGTTGTCATTGCTGAGTCATAATCTCTTTTCAATAAACAGAAAAACAAAAAACCAAAATGCCATAGAGTCTGCCTACTTCTTTGTGCCTTAATTCATCGCATTGACCAAAGTTTTTTAAAACTTTTTCCAAAACTCTGATAAAAACAAAAAGGAAGAATTTCCTCAGGATTTGCAAATTTTGATCAATTGAGAGGAAGAGAGGTGTGCTAAGCCTTTGATGAATAAAATCATTTTTGTTAATATAGGTACTGAGAATGATCCTAGCTTGGTCCAAATTGGTTCTATCTTATCTTCGTAAGAGTACGGGTGATTAGTCACTTTGTTAAAAGATTTCAAAAACTGTTTTTGCGTGGTCCTACGAAGACATGCTTGGAATTAGTTATACAGCATAGGATCCCTCTTGACTCGTGGTTCGACCTCCTTAGCTCCTTAGCTTTCAAACCGTGATTTGAAGTATTCAATGATCATTCAAAGTGTAAGGCTTGCATAGCCGAATTGGAAATAGCCCTTGAACTAGGGGCCATTATGTGATTCAAATGGAGGCAGCCCTTCAACTAGGGGCAATAAGGTCGAACTAGGAGCAATGATGTGATCCAGATTGGAAACAGACCTTGAACTCAGGGCAGAGAATGTGATTTCGATTTGAAACAGCCCTTGAACTAGGGGCAAAAGTGTGAGGCTTGCATAGCTGAAATAGAGGCAGCCCTTGAACTAGGGGCAATAAGGTACCACCCTTGAGAGGCTCACTGGGCCGAAAACCCGGAAGGGCGACCCAGGCAAAAGTTAGAACACACAAAAAATAAATAAATAAAAATAAAAAGAAAAATGAAAAGCTCGCAAGGTTGAAAACCCGAAAGGGCGGCTTTGGCAAAAGTTAGAGCGTAAAAGGAGAGTGTTAATACCCGAGTGACCCTTAGCCAGAACTATGTAGGGCCTGTGATTCAGAATTGGAAGCAACCCTTGAACTAGGGGCAAGAAGGTCAGATGTGATTTAGATTTGAAGCAGCCCTTGAACTAGGGGCAAAAGGTTGGATGTGATCAAAGAGTTAAAACTGAATTGTTTCCCAATGAAGACCGCCTAGAAAGGCAAAACCCAGAATTTGAGAGAATGAATTTTATTATTGAAGGACAGTCGAGTTCTTATCCACTACACTAGGGGCAACACTAGGGGCAAATTTAGACCTAATTAGCCTAGTCCCTACATCATCATATCTACTGGTCAAGTGTAGCAGTCGTTCTTATAGATGGCCCAGAGATTTTACACCCAATCAACATGGACAAGTTAGAATGAAAGTAACCCTTGAGAGGCTCATTGGGCTGAAAACCAGAAAGGGTGACCCAGGCAAAAGTTAAAGCAGAAAAACAAAAAAATAAAAACTCAAAAGAAATAAAAAAAATGAACAAAATGAAAAACAAAAATAAAAAAATGATAAAAAGCTCGCAAGGTTGAAAACCCAAAAGGGCGGCTTTGGTAAAAGTTAGAACACAAAAGGAGAGTACCAATACCCGAGTAACCCTTAGCCGGAACTACGATAGCCTGATTCCTATCTTTGGGATACGTAGGTAGCTTCATCTCGAAGTTCAGCCCTAATAATTATTCAACTCATTCATCTCGTCCATGTTTGCTTAGTGTGTCTTTAGTCGACTTGGTTGTCCTATTCGTGTTTGATTGGTATATCTTCGTTCTGCTCAGTTCAATTGGTTCTATTTAACTTGGTTCAGTTTGGTTCGATTCGGTTTGGCGGTTCGGTTCGGTTCGGTCCGGTCCAGTTTTGCTCGACTTCATTCGGTTCGGTTGGCTTGGTTCAGATATCACCTTTGATTATCTGGTTTGGGACTATGCACTCCAATGGTTGATTCCATGTTAGTTGAGTAGTGGCCATTTGCAAAAATAGGTTTTGATTAATTTGAATAAAGCTGACTAATTTTTCTCAAAAATTATTCCATTTTTGCAAAACTTGGACCATTCTTTGGATTTGAAAAGGGAAAATTTTCAGTGCTCACAGTTTAGCTTACATAATTTGAAACAAAAAATGGAATAAGTATGCTAATCTAACTCTCATGTTGATTAAAACATTTTTACAAAGAAAAAAAAAAAGAAGAGCAAAGCAATGAATTAGGGGCATAGTTGAGTAAGTGATTCTGTCTTCTCCCTCCACTCGAGTCAACTCATTAGTGTATATGAGTGTTTATTCATACCGATCAGTGTATTTATACTAGTTAGGGTATTCATACTAGTCAGTGTATATAAGTGTGTTCCTTTTATATCAATTAGTGTATTTATACCAGTTAGGGTATTCATACCAGTCAACGTATAGAAGTGTGTTTGGATTATTTTGGCTTCGTTTTTCTGGCGTTAAGTTAGTTTTATTTTTATTCAGGTCAGTATGGATCAATGTCCAATTCAGAATTCAAATTTCAATCATTCTCAAATTCAATCAAAACAAAATTATTTTCAAACTCAAAGTGATATGCCAGTCACGCCATTGATGAGCAAAAAAGAAACTAATTTTGTTACAGTCAGGGGATGATATCCCCGATTACAGAGACTCCAAAAACAAAAACAAAAAAGAAAAGAGAGAAAACAGCAAGCCCAGAAAAGATATATCCGTATATATTTGTGTATATATCTGCCTCTGTTTGTGTATACGTTTGTATATGAATATATATATACCGTATGTACATATTTGTGTATATTTTGTTTATATCGCACGATCACATCCGCACCGTGCATCTATCGCACGATCATAACCATATTGTGCATCTATCGCCAATAAAGCACCTACCGCACAATTTCAATTCCATCGCACTGTCATGTGCATCAATTCAACCACGCTATCTCGCGCATCGCTGCACTTTTACTTCCATTGCACTATCTTGTGCAATTTCAATTCTATCGCACTGTCTTGTGCAAATTCAATTCCATCGCACTGTCTTGTGCAAGTTCAATTCCATTGCACTGTCTTGTGCACTCCTGCGGTCTAGGAGACCTTAAATCATCTAAAGGTGCAATTCATTTGGTGTTTGTCGTGCCCGAACGACTTCAGGTGGTCTAGTATAGCCACCTGCCTGTGATTGCAATGAGTTCCTAAGAGACCAACTGCGACGGTGGAAACTAGAGTTCGAATGGCGATGCCTAGAACGCAAAAGGTTTGGAATTTTCGAGACTAAAGTCTGGTTTAAATACCCAGAGGTGTATCTCCGGCTTGAAATCTGTATGGCAGCTCCATAGGTTGAGGTAGCGTGTATGCGCCTCAATTTTGGATACTGAACCAACCTAGTCTATCACCCCGTTGGAGAATAGGGAAAGTTGTGAATATGATCAGGAAGAAGAAAAGGGGCATCTGTGGCCCCCTTGTCAGCAAGAAATCATTCCACCATTCTTCTACTCGCGTGAGACGCGTTTGGACTTCGAATATGCCTCTTCTCCTTTCACGTTAAACATGTTAGGATGTAACATTTACCCCGGTTACAACCCCTCTTCTGTATGAGATACAGTTAGGCACATCTGTTGGTTTATGCCACCATTTATCCAATCACGTGAGACGTGTTTGGATTCGTTCATTATTTCTCCACTCGCGTGAGACGCGTTTGGATTCATTCACTATTCCTCCTCTCGCGTGAGACGCGTTTGGATCTCAAATACTCCTCTCGCGTAAGACGCGTTTGGATCTCAAATACTCCTCTCGCGTGAGACGCGTTTGGATCTCAAGTGCACTTTCTTCCTTTCGCGTGAGACGCGTTTGGATCTCAAATACTCCTCTCGCGTGAGACGCGTTTGGATCTCAAGTTCACTTTCCTCCTCTCGCGTGAGACGCGTTTGGATCTCAAGTTTACTTTCCTCCTCTCGCGTGAGACGCGTTTGGATCTTAATACTCCTCTCGCGTGAGACGCGTTTGGATCTCAAATACTCCTCTCACGTGAGACACGTTTGGATCTCAAGTTCGCTTTCCTCCTTTCACGTGAGACGCGTTTGGATCTCAAATACTCCTCTCGCGTGAGACACGTTTGGATCTCAAATACTCCTCTCGCGTGAGACGCGTTTGGATCTCAAGTTCACTTTCCTCCTTTCGCGTGAGACGCGTTTGGATCCCAAATACTCCTCTCGCGTGAGACGCGTTTGGATCTCAAGTTCACTTTCCTCCTCTCGCATGAGACGTGTTTGGATCTCAAATACTCCTCTCGCGTGAGACGCGTTTGGATCTCAAGTTCACTTTTCTCCTTTCGCGTGAGACGCGTTTGGATCTCAAATACTCCTCTCGCGTAAGACGCGTTTGGATCTCAAGGGCACTATTCCTCCTCTCGTGTGAGACGCGTTAGGATTGCAAACCGATTAAAAATAGCAGATGAGCCTGTCTGTTTACACCACCCCTTCTCCTTTCACGTGAGACGCGTTAAGATTGCAAATCGGTTAAAAATAGCAGGTGCGCCTGTTTGTTTACACCACCCCTTCTCCTCTCGCGTGAGACGCGTTAGGTTGCTAATTCACTAAGTCAAAAACATCAGGTGCACCTGTTGTTTACACCATCTTTCCTCCTTCCGCGTGAGACACGTTAGGTTGTTAATTCACTCCGTTAAAAACATCAGGTGCGCCTATTGTTTACACCATCTTTCCTCCTTTCACGTGAGACGTGTTAGGTTGTTGATTACTCTTAGTTGAGGTCATCCATCTCTTGCATGATCATAAGTTTTTCAAAAACAACCGGCTTCGCGAAGCGTGTACGTCCAACTTTCAAACTACATTTTGAGCATATCACTTGTATTCTGCCCCTGAACTACGCTGGTTTGATTCCTTGCAAAAGGATACGTAGGCAACCTTTGGGTTCAACCACTTGCATTACATCTTGTTTGTTTGCCCAAGTCTTATGGCCTTGTCAAAAGGTCGTCTTCGGATTTTGACATTCACTCACGTCATGAAATGACTTTGAGCTCTAGAGAGTTAGCCACTTTCCATACCACAAACTCCATAAACTCCATAATTTTGAATTGAGGATTTTAGAACACACTTCCTACACTTAAGGGTGATTAAGAGGAAGTTTGGAAATCAAAAAGTTCAATCTTTATTTTGAAGGTGAATTGTTAGTTTTTCATTTTCTTATATTTTATATCTTATATTTATTTTCATACTTCTTATTTCATTGTGTTTTGTTATAATCTAAGTGGTTTGTTTATCTCATATTTATTTTCTTACTTTATATTTCATAGTGTATTGTTATAATACTAGTGGTTTGTTTAGCTCATAATTAATTATTTATTTATTTATTTTTATTTGCATGCTTTAATTTCATATTAGTTTTGTTGTAATCTTGCATGTTCTACCTCATATTTATTTATTTTTTTTCGTGTATTAATCTCATATTAGTTCTGTTGTAATCTTGCATGTTCTATCTTATATTTATTTTATTGCTTTAGGTTTATGTTGTGAGTTTGCACTTTTTATTTTATTTTATATTTGTTTTCTTGTTTTTTTTTTAATCTAACCAGTAGTGGTTAGTTGAGCCACCTACATATTTTTTGTTTGTTCCTTTTTTTGGTTTTGCAACAAGACAGGTTTTGCTTAGCTTAGTTGGCCGGCCGGCCTAGTTGGCCGGCCGGTTAGCTTCTTTCGAACAAAATGGCGTAATCTCCCAATATTGACCAATTTCCGCCGGTGGTTCTAAAGAACATGAAACTTTTATTTTATTTATTTTTTATTTTGAGTGTATTGTGAGGTTTTTATTTTATTGTAATATTCTCATCATCTCTCTCTAATTTGATTTGTAATTATTCTTTAAAATGTTGTAATAATTCCCCACCCCGCTTCTTTCTATCCCGTTCTTTTACTTGCTTTCTTTATTTGTACATAAACATCATATTTATTTTTCATCATAGTTATGCTTTGCATCCATGTTTCATGCATCTTGATTCGGCTAAGTTTGCATTTGTAGATTTAATCAATTCCTATATGATTATGTGCGCTACCTCATAATCTTGAGATGATTCACATATCATATTTTAGAAGTCGAATCTTTAGTTGCATCTCATGAGTGAATTGCATTAGGATTTTGTATATAAGATCATGCATATTTTACTAACTTTGTTTTGTAGCTTGTTTGTGGGACGTCAAACATGTAAGTTTTTATGTTTTAGCATCCCGTTTGTGTGTGTTTTTCTTACTATGTCTAGCATTCTACCATGAGGCTATTTGCTTATGTGATATAACTATATGAATGCTTGTGGATGAAGACTTGTTGTTTGAATTAGAATAATTCAATAAATGTACGTTTTAAGCCCTTTTTACAGTGGCAAATTCACAAACTCTAAGCCCACTTGAGGTGGCAAATTCAAACCTTTTTCGAAAAATAAACATGAAATTGAATTGTTCCAATTTGAGCAAACTAGTCTATATTTGTATGTTTCACATAGTAAATTTTAGGATTTATTCAATAATCAGAACATGAACATATAAAGAAAATAAAAAAGTCATATCATGATTTAGTAGAGGTCGATCTTTTGATCGGGTGAGCGGGGGTGCTCATTATTGACCTTCCCCTCTCATACCTAAGGTTCCGAGCCAAGCATCCTTGGTTACGACGAACAGTAGCCTTGGCACTGAGTCATGGGTTTCCTAATTTTCCAAAATATTAGGTAGCGACTCTGAGATCTGATGATGCAGTCTATTTTTGACAAAATTGCAATAAAATGGATTTTCACTAAAAGTTGCCAAATCTGGACTCTCATCTACGTTTCACATTGCACTCGTGAGACTAGATCAAAGAGATCTCAGGAGTCCGAACTGTTTAACGCCCGCGGGTACCCCCCGGGCATGTTACACACATCGTCATTAATGCAGCCCCTCACTGTATTTATTACGATAACCTCTCCATCGGGATGGCACGCCCTCACCCTGAACAAAGTAAGCTACAGCATAGACTTTTGGCCAAGGTGACAGGTCGGAAGGGACAACGAAATGATTACCAAAGGATATAAGCAAACGTTGAAGACAAAAAGAAGGTTAAGCTTTTCTATCTCCAATCTATCTACATATTACACTTTCTCTCTAACTTGCTCGTCAGAGGGTTCACTGAGAGACTCCCCGTTTCCCGTTGAACTCTTGTGCAGGTTCATTGGTGGGCTTAACCATTCAGATATTGGTTGGAGAAGCGTGGACCAGTTCGACCCATTCCATCCGGAACTCATCATATCATTGTCGTATCATCAATTGGCGCCGTTTGTGGGAACACTTTGCTCCGCGCGCCGGTTGTGCTCATTGTCGCCAGAGACCCTGTTCCAATAATCCTCTCCTGCTACCCATCAAAATGTATGGTCACGACTAGATCCATGGCTTCTCACCAAAATGTTGCCGACCATCAAGCCGACCCCCCCAATCCAAACAACCCACCACAGTATTTCATCGAGCTTACCAACAGCATTAACCTCATGGCTGAGCAAAACCAAGCCCTGATAAATGCTCTACTCCAAAGAAACCTTCCTATGCCTCCTTCACCACCTCCTGATATTCCGCCCAACCAAGAGCGAGTTCCAAGCCATACTATCCCATAGCCTTATCCACCCAACTTGGAAGGCTTGCAACCTCCTCCTCCTCCTAATATAAATACACCACCTCGACCCCCGCATCCATCGGTCCTGGCACCAACCCCTGAAAGGGAAGCCAGTAGCGTCCAACCCTCGCTGCCTTCCGGTGGTGATAACATCCCTCTCTAGGACGCCGAACTCCGAGCCATGAAGCTCCAACTCTAAGGGGTCATGCAGAACATCCAGCATAAATCCTCTACCACAGCAAACTCACCATTTGTTGCTTCCATCCGGGATAAACCTCTATCTCCCATGTCACGCCTAATATTTTATTACTCGGATAACCTTACCAATATTCATTAATTAAGTCCATTTACAAATAACATTTCATCATTGGGTGAAATGATGAATAATTAAATATACATTTTCCCTCTCATTATACAACAATGACATTTACATACAAATAAAAGAAATGCCCTGAGGCTTACAATAAAAGAGAGGACACTACTCTTTACAAAAAGATAGCACTCAGCCAAACAACCAATCAAGTAGTACAATCCATTTCTACATTACACTTATGAAATGGTAAGACCCATTGTTTGATCTTCAAATCCGAAAAGCATTCCCTGTACACATGTACAAGTAGGGGGTGAGCAAAACTCACCGAGCAATCTCATATTAAAACATTAAAGGATGTGAGAGTACAAAGATACTCATATATATTCGTGAAATCATATCATGTCAAAATCATAAGGTTTTATCACATAATCTCTTAAATCCATTTTATTTAATTAACCACAACCAGTTAACTTAAATAAATAAACATGCTTCAATAATAACATGACATTCTTTTTAATCCATTCAATTATCTCATTATCAATTGAATCATTAAACAATTCATCAAATCCATTTTGATTACATGACAAATGTATCCATGTTTCATAACAATTTTTATTTCTTAATTCATAATCCTGGCTCAGAACCTGGTCATACCCTTTAAGAGAGATTACATCTCATATCAACAGTACTTCCATTTCAATTGAGATAAAGACTCAAATTAAACATTTTCCCATTTTACAATAGATAAGCATACTAGCTATATCAATATTTCAATCACTGATAAACATATAAGTTATATCAACATCTCAACAGATAAGCCTTCAAGCTGTATCCACACTTCAACAAACAAGCATATTAGCTATATCAATACTTCCATAGATAAGCATAGGAGCTATATCACTTCATTATCTGACAAGCATATGAGCTGTATCAGTGGAGTCCCTCCCCTATCTTCTCTCAAACAACATCCGGTTTAGAGGTCCATCCCATATCTTCCCCTAAACCGCCGGTTTAGAGGTCCATCCCCTATCTTCCCCTAAACCATGGAGTACATCCCCTATCTCCTCCCACACAACACAACATATATATATATACACAAAGGTCATATACATATTCAATCAATACATAACGTTAATGTATTCTTTCAACCGTCATACTCAATGACACATTCCATAGATTAGTTTCCATTTGCCTAATCATCATGCATTATCTACAACAATCAAGACTATCCTCCACCGATAGCCCAAAGCAGTTATTTCTAAACAGAAAATAAATGCACAAAATGGATATTATATCAACATTTCAACTAGGTGAGCGATGAATGATCCAACTACACCTTTTAATCCCATACGTTCCCAACTCCATTCTTCTCATTTCAATTTCTCATTTCTCAGATTAATTTCACAAATTAATTCAACAATGTAATTAGGGCATTTTCCATAATTAACATTACAACCTTTTAGGTTCCATTTTCATCAATGTTTCAATATTAATTCCATTTCTCTATGCCAAATATGCATATAGGTTTATTATAAATAAAACCTCAACTTTTGTAAAATTACACAAAGGCCCAAACTTTCTCAAAATTACCCAACAACCCCTAACATATCAAAATGCTAAAATTTAAAGACAAGCTCATAGAGAGGAATAGGGTATTCCTACTTATTAAACATTACCAATTTGATCAAAATCCTCATTTAAATGCAACATAGGAAATTTTCACCGATAGCCAAAATAGTTATCTCTAACATATTAATTAAAAGATAACAACATGGGTATATAATCCAACATATAACTATAACTTAGAATCTCCTATGATTCCCAACATTTAGAAACCAATCATATTCCACATTTTATCAAATATGAACAACTACATTAGTTTTCATATCACAATTACGTCCGGTAACCTCTCAAGGTCCATTTCTAACCGTGTCGGTTTTATTCCGACAAATACATTAAGTAAAATAATATCGTTAATGCCCAAGAAAACATCATTTTCTTTCCAAACTCATTCTCCAAACATTATCCAACTATGACATCCTATTTTGATTGAAAGCCTCGAAAGTTAAACATGATTCCTTTGTTTTCTTTAAAAATGCTCTTTTGGCCACAAACCGGTAAAAATTTCAAAACCAATCGAATCAAAGTCCGTTTTTGTTCAAATTAAAAACATAACTCTTTCATAACCTTACAAACATATTCCAAGTTTACACTTTCGCAATTTGTGCATCAACTTTTTATTTTCTTCAAAAATTTCTCTTTTAAGCAAATAAAACACTAAATTTCCAAAAATTCTAATTAAATCATATACAACTCTAAACTCCATATAATCAAACAAAAGTGCATAAAGAAGTGTAGGAAAAATCTCTACTTAACACTTTACACAATATTCCTCAATATCAATTTATTTTTCTCAAAAAAATAAATTCCATAACTCAAGGATGACATAAATATTTCAACCTTAATTTTTCAAAATAAATTATCTAACCATAATATGATGTAGATATAATCCATACAACTATTAAATTCTATTTTCAGATTTCTTTTACAAAATTAACAACACAAATTGATTTTTCCAAAATCAATTTCAAAATACCAACATTCTTAACATTTCAACATAATTTTTCTTCCAAAAATTACCAAACAAAAATCTAAAAATATACCTATATGCAATACCTCTTATAATGATATATTTTCTCAAAATAATCCGAATATAGCATTAATGTAAAAATATGAAGAAAGTCCCTACCTCAAATATGAAGAAAAATAAATCTAAAAATGCAAACGTCGCCCGATCATGAATTCGAGAACACCATTGCAAAGATTACGACGAGTTCTCCAACTTTCATTTACAACACTCTTGCAAAATCTCGCTCTAAAGACTCCCACTCTAAGTTCAAAGCTTGAGCAACAATGGAGGAATAGAAAAGAAATAGAGAGAACGATAGAGAGGGGAAAGAGAGCTAAACTCTCTGCTCTTTGCCAAAGAAAACCAAAGCAATAGAATTGAAAGGAAGAAGAAATGATTGCAAGGAGACAAAGGGGAGACCACCCACATGGGTGTGTTTTTCCAAAGCTTGATTTTCCCCCAAAAAAAATATAATTTTTGTAATAATACCTCAAAATTTTATAATATAAATTATAAAATGATATAATTTTTCTCACCAAAAGAAATATAATATTTTTGTACACCACAAAATATAATATTTTGATCACTACTAAATATACACAATTACATTCATTATAAAATATATAATTTTTCGCCATATGGTACACACCATAAAATCAACTATCAAATATTTATTATAACTCTATATAATAAATAATAACAACTCCCCAGGTGGTTATTACCAATCATATAATTAAAAAGGACCAAACACCCAAAACTCACTTTCAAATTTTGCTATACACTAGATCGAACACCGATCAGTCTGTGAATTTTCATAAAATAAATACTCATCAATAAATTCTGAAATTTTTACCCAACGTGCTAGACTCGTATGTGAACAACATACAAAAATTTCATAATTTTCTGAGATCGGTAACTATTTTTAAAAAATATAAAATCGAACTGTTTTAGCACAAAATTTACACAGCACTAATAAAATAATAATAAAAGAATCCTCCCAGTCTAAATTCTAAAGGCTTACCAGAATAAAAGTCCTCCTTGAAAGGATTCCCCATATCAGAAAATAGTTGGCTTTCCCTCCTTCCAAGACCTTTGTTTAATAGCCCACCGAAAGAGTAATAATTGATAGCCATGTGTATACTTTTGTTCCCTCCCCTCATTCACATTACTCCTTTATTTATTTATTTATTTATTTTTCTTAAACACTTTCCCACCGAAAGTGAGCTAGTCACTTTCAAAACAAGAATAAAAAAAAAATTCTACCACATTTTTATTCTATTTTATTTTTATCTTATTTTATTTTTAAAAGAAAATTCTAGGTCATTACATCCCAAGTTCAAAATGCCTACCATCGACTCTTTTGATGATACGACGGACCCAGTCGACCATCTGGAAGACCTACAGAACCCTCATGATCCTCCATGCATTCCCTGACGAGATCATGTGTCGAGCTTTCACGTGACCGTGGTTCACCAGCATTAGCAGAACTCGTCTCCACTTTCCAACATCTCAGTTGACTCTTTCTTCAGTCATTTTATTGGAGCCCAGCGCCAACGCCGTCCGGCAACCCAACTCCTCAACATCCGCCAAATCGAGGGGGAGTCCCTGCGCAGTTTCGTTACCCGTTTCAACACCGAAGCCTTGCAGGTGGCGGAAAAACGATGATAAGGTCATCCTTACAGCTTTCATGGCCGGACTACGGTCGTCTGACTTCCTCTTCTCCCTCTCTAAAAACCCCCCCACCTCCATGGCAGCCCTACTCTCCAAAGCTCAAAAATACATGAACGCAGAAGATTCCCTAGCCACTCACCAAGACCCTACAGCAAAAAATCCGCCCCCCCGAGAAAAGCGAAAAGACCCAGAAACCAAAAACACCCAATACAATAACCCAACAACCCACTATACCGACCGACCCCTCAGAGGTGACCGAACGGCACCAGCCCGATCGCCTGTTCGGTTCGAACGATACACACCGCTCAATTCCCCCATAGAACAAGTCCTCAATCAGATCCAGCGGGACTACCTCCTCAAATGGCCCCAACCATCACGAATCCCTTCCAATCGGAAAGACCAGTCCAAATATTGCTGCTTCCACCAGGACCACGGCCATAATACCGATGACTGCGTCAACCTCAAAGATCAGGTCGAGACCTTAATATGTCAGGGACGTCTTAGCCGGTTCACGGACACCCGCCCTCAACAGAAGCAAAGGACTGAGCCCCTCAGAAACAACCGCCGGCATACCCATCCCCGGCAGCCCGCCCAACCCAACCAAAGCCATGATCACCCTCCACAGCAGCCTTGGCCGCAAGGTAATCCCCCCTACCTGTTGGAGAAATCAGAGTTATTTCGGGCGGCCTTGCTTGTGGGGGACCATCCCACTCGGCTCAGAAAGCAGAACTCAGAAAGATAAGATAGAGCTCAGACAAAGTAATTGCCACGGTGGACTGACTCTCGAAGCAGCCCAAGCAGTGGACCGAGCCTATCACTTTCACGGATGCTGACTACATAGGCATCCGTTACTATCATGATGACCCTCTCGTCATTTCTGCCCTTCTCTCCAACTACAAGGTCAGACGAGTTCTCATCGACAACGACAGTTCTTCAGACATCATGTTCCTCAACTACTTTCGCCAGCTCAAGATTGGAGAGGAAAGTCTGTCTCCTCTCCAAACCCCTTTGGTCGGTTTCACTGGTGACCGGGTAACCTCCATCGGCTCCATTGATCTTCCTATCACAATCGGCGAGTACCCGCGGCAGACTACAAAGTTGCTCACCTTCCTTATTGTCGACTGCCCCTCTGCCTGCAACATCATCCTCGGCAGCACCGCCCTAAATGCTTTTCAAGCTATCACATCAACTTACCACTTTGCCATTAAGTTCCCCACCGATCTGGGGGTCGGGACAGTGAAGGGAGAGCAGACAGTTGCCAGGGAGTGTTATGTCGCCTCACTCAAAGAAGTCAAGTTGAAGGAGGCAATGATCATTAAAGGGCTTGACGTCCGAGATAAGGACGAACTGGTCAGAGGGGAGCCTGTGGAGGAGCTCGTTGAGGTTCCCATCGACCCTGCCAACTTGATGAAAACTACCAAAATCGGCAGCCAACTATCCCCCCAAGCTAAGGCCGACCTTACTGCCCTTCTGATCGAGCACAACGATGTATTCGCTTGGACCCACTCAGACATGCCAGGTATTAACCCCTCATTCATAACCCATCGCCTCAGCATTGAACCCCATTTCCGACCTTACCGCCAGAAGCAGTGCATTTTTAATCCGGAGCGCAACACTCTCATTGCTGCAGAGGTCGACAAGCTCCTTGAGGCACAATTTATCAAAAACGTGGACTACCCTAGATTGTTGTCAAACGTCGTCTTGGTCCATAAGAACAATGGTAAATGGCGACTCTGTGTCAACTACTCTGACCTCAACCAAGCTTGCCCCAAAGACAACTATCCTCTCCCCCGTATAGATCTGCTGGTTGACACCACGACCAGTCATCAAATGCTCAGCTTCATGGATGCCTTCTCTGGGTACAACCAAATTCTGATGCACCCATCTAATCGTGAACACACCTCCTTCATTATCGACTGAGGTACCTACCATTATCATGTGATGCCGTTCGAACTGAAAAATGCTGGGGCCACCTACCAACGGCTCGTCAATGCTGTCTTCCATCATCAAATAGGTCGGAATATGGAAGTATATGTCGATGATATGCTAGTCAAGAGCAAACTCTCCGCTGATCATCTGACCGACCTGCGAGAGACCTTCGCTACCCTACGACGGTACCAAATGAAGCTCAACCCGGAGAAGTGCGCATTCGGCGTAGGATCTAGAAAGTTTTTGGGTTTCATGGTCAGTCAATGGGGCATTAAAGCCAATCCTGAAAAGATCAAGGCCTTGATTGAAATGCAGTCACCCAGAACGTTAAGGAGGTTCAAAGACTCACTGGCCGAGTTGCTGCCCTCAACCGCTTCATTTCCCGCGCAATGGATAAGTGCCTCCCCTTCTTCAAAGTTCTTCGAAAAACTTTTGAATGGACGACCGAATCCGAAGAGGCTTTTTAGCAGTTGAAACAGTGCATGGCTAACCCCCCCTCCTTTCATAGGCAATCACAGGCAAACCCCTCTTCCTCTACTTAGCCGTGTCAAGCACCGCAGTCAGTGCCACTCTTATCAGGAAGACAGCTCTATCCAACGGCCGGTCTACTACATCAGTCGGGCTCTCAGGGGAGCAGAGCAGAATTACCCACTGTTGGAAAAATTGTCCTTCGCCCTAGTCACCGCCTCCAGACGACTTTGTCCTTACTTCCAAGCCCATTCCATAGTGGTCCTCACCAACCAACCCATGAAGAAGGTAATGCAGCAACCAGAACTCTCCGGCAAACTCATGCAGTGGTGAATGGAACTCAACCAGTTTGACATCTCCTATCGGCCTCAAACAGCGATTAAGGGGCAGGCTGTCGCCGATTTCATCCTGGAATTCACTAATCCTACCCCAACCACGGCCCCTCCACTCCCACCAACCCCTATCGACCTAGAAGACCTTCACTCTTGGACTCTTAACATCGATGGATCATCCCGCAGGGAAGGCAGTGGGGCTGGTCTCATCTTCACCGCCCCTGAGGGTGGTTATTTCAAATGTGCTCCCGTTTCTTGTTCGAGGCCAGTAACAATGAGGCCAAATATGAGGCATTGATAGCAGGTCTCCACCTAGCCCGGGATATTGGTGTCAGCCACATCTGGGTGTTCAACGACTTCCAGCTCATTGTCAGACAAATTACGAGGGAATTCGATGCATAGGAGGACACAATGTGGGCTTACAGGGATATAGCACTCCCCCTTGTTCGCCTCTTCAATACCTTCCACATCAAGCACATTCCTCGGGCAGAAAACTCTAAGACGGATGAGATGGCTCAGTTGGCTTCTGCAGACCAGTCCGACCTCAGCCATGGTGTCCGCCTCGACTACCTAGCCTACCCTGCCATTTCCCCCAACCAGCAAGAAGTCCAGTTCCTCCAAAATGAACCCATCCCTTGGGCTGCAGACATCTTCCTGTATCTAACAACAAGGGGACTTCCAGACGACAAACAGCAGGCTGCCAAGATCAGGGCCCGGTCGGCTAATTACACTATTGTCAGCGGACTCTTGTACAAAAGGGGCTTCTCACGCCCATACCTGAGATGCCTTAATCCTGCTCAAGCGACCTACGTAATGAGAGAAGTCCGTGAGGGTATATGTGGCAATCATTCGGGCGGCAAGTCCATAGCCCACAAAATACTTCGCACTAGTTATTTCTGGCCTACTCTCAATCAAGATGCGACAGATTTTTTGCTCAAATGTGACAAGTGCCAACGTTTTGCCAACATCCCCCACGCCCCTCCTACAGAATTGATCACACTCTGCAGTCCCTACCCCTTCGCCAAATAGGGGATCGACCTGGTTGGCCCACTGTCCACTGGACGAGGCCAAACCAAATTCGCCATTGTCGCCATCGATTACTTCACCAAATGGGTTGAAGTAGAACCCCTTGCCACCATTACCGAGTGGAACACAACCAGATTCATCTGGCAGTCAATCGTCTGCAGATTTGGTATCCCTCAAGCCATCGTCTCTGACAATGGCAAACAATTTGACAATGCCAAATTCAAGAAATTCTGTGCAGAGCTCCAAATCCAGCCATGTTTCTCCTCCCCAGGCCATCCCCAAGCCAATGGCCAAGTTAAGGTCACCAACCGTTCTCTTTTCAAGATTATCAAAACTAAGCTGGAAGCTGCTAAAGGACTCTGGGCTGAGGAGTTGCCGAATATACTCTGGGCTTATTGCACTACCGCTCGAACTCCCACTGGGGAGACCCCTTTTCGCTTAACATACGGCGCAAAGGCGATCATCCCAATGGAGATCGGTCTTCCTACCCCAAGGGTTCTACATCCGAATCCAGAACTAACTGAAGAGCTGCGTCGGGCAGACCTAGACCTAATTGAAGAGCTCCGAGAAACAACCACAATCAGACGGGCCTCATACCAACAGAAAATGAGAACACATTACAATCGCAGAGTCTGACCAAGGGAGTTCGCCATGGGGGACCTTGTTTTGCGAGAAGTAACTCTTGCCACCAAAAATCCGACTAAGGGCAAATTGGCAGCCAAATGGGAGGGACCTTACGTTGTGAAAGCCAGACCACGTCCAGGCACTTACCGACTTCAGGACATGGAAGGTCGAGACCTCCCCCATCCTTAAAAAGATGAACATTTGAAGCGCTATTTTCAATAAAAGTTATATTTTTGTATCGTCCAAATTGTTGTATGTTCTTTTTAACAATCCATGTTCTTATTTTATCCTCATATAGTATAAATTTATGACCCCATGGGCTACACTTTGTATGACAGCAAGCTTATATCTCAGTTATCTGTGGTATTCCAATAACGCTTTGATTGCAGCCTTAGCCAGACTGAGCATGAAGAGCTCGACCAGACCGAGTCACTTAAAGCCTCAGCCAGACTGAGCATGAAGAGCTCGGCCAGACCGAGTCACTCAAAGCCTCAGCCAGACTGAGCACAAAAAGCCTCAGCCAGACTGAGCATAAAGAGCTCGGCCAGACCAAGTCACTTAAAGCCTCAGCCAGACTGAGCATAAAAAGCCTCAGCCAGACTGAGCACAAAAAGCCTCATCCAAACTGAGCATGAAGAGCTCGGCCAGACCGAGTCACTTAAAGCCTCAGCCAGACTGAGCATAAAAAGCCTCAGCCAGACTGAGCATAAAAAGCCTCAGCCAGACTGAGCACAAAAAGCCTCATCCAAACTGAGCATGAAGAGCTCGGCCAGACCGAGTCACTTAAAGCCTCAGCTAGACTGAGCATGAAGAGCTCGGCCAGACCGAGTCACTTAAAGCCTCAGCTAGACTGAGCATGAAGAGCTCGGCCAGACCAAGTCACAAAAAGCCTCAGCTAGGCTGAGCACAAAAGCCTCAGCCAGACTGAGCATGAAGAGCTCAGCCAAACCGAGTCACTTAAAGCCTCAGCCAGGCTGAGCACAAAAAGCCTTAACCAGACTGAACATGAAGAGCTCGGCCAGACCGAGTCACTTAAAGCCTCAGCCAGGCTAAGCACAAAAAGCCTCAGCCAGATTGAGCATGAAGAGCTCGATCAGACCGAGTCACTTAAAACCTCAGCTAGACTGAGCGCAAAAAGCCTCAGCCAGACTGAACATGCAAAGCCCCGCCAGACTGAGTTACTTCAAGGCCCAGCCAGGCCGAAGCCACCATTGCGACTTCATGATCATAAACATAGTGGCCATACTTAGTCACATTCCAGTCCAACATTTTCCAAATCAGACTCGTTCCTCGCTGGGTCGGGATCCATAAAATTCACTCTACATTGAGTTTTTCTCACATTCACTCTTCATTGAATTTTTACAAGTTAAAACTCACTCTGCATTGAGTTTTTCTTACAAGTTAAACTTCACTTTACATTGAGTTTTCCTTATATTTTACACTTCACAATGATTTATACAAAAGCCTTATACAAGTCGCCATTCTCATTCATTTCAGATGCGCAAATAAAAGAAGTAGCATGAAAACAAGACTCAAAATTTTATTTATTCACAAACTTGTACATAAGTTTCTTACAGTCATTCAAAAGCAAAAAAACAAAAACAAAAACAAAAACACAAAACAAAAACACAAAACAAACCCTAAGCACAGGTTTTGTTCACACCAGTCACTCCTTCCCACTTGACACAAGGTCTTCTTCTTCAACGCCTTCATCTATGAGGGTCTAGGCCACATCGTCTTCATCAATCCTTACACTGCTAAGGTCCAAGTCTGGGAACAGTTCTTCTGCCTTCCGCTTGAACATCTTCCAGCCACTGTCCCAAAACTCAGCCATTTCGTGTTTGTAGAAGTCCGACCGCTGGAAGCTCTCAATAACTTCTGCTTCAGTCCTGCCTCCAACGGTCGTTCCTGACGGGCCTGCCCCCCCAGACACCACCCTTGCCAAGTTGCTGGAGACCGCGGAATCGATCGCCATCTGGAAGTCAGCAGACCCCTTGAATTGCTCTACTGCTGCAACGCACAGATTGAGGTATGCTGCCCTTTCAGAGGCTGCCTTGGTTTTTTCTTCCTCCAACTCCTTCTGCAATCTTGCCTTCTCATCCATTGCTCTAGCACGCTCATCATCCAGCTCTTTTTGCAGCCCAACAATCTTCACGTCTGCTTCATCTTTCTCTTTGATCTACCGGGCGCGCAATTCTTCATTGTTGATCATAGCCTCTTCAAACCGCTCGGTGGCGACTGTGCAGGCATTCTGAGCATCCCCCAGCTTCTTCTGCTCGCCAGCTAGCTGGAACTCGAGCGACACTACCTTGCGGCGTTTGTCCTCTAGCTCCAACTTGACCGCAAGCAGCTCAACATGGGCTCGAGCGGCAACATTACACTGAACGATCGCCAACACTTCCATTTTCTTCGCCTTCTCAGCCTCTTATCAACCCCTGGCACACGCGCTTCGTGCAGCCTTCTTCTAGCTTGCACTCTCCTTCTTGAAACTTGCAAGTTGGGCCTTAGCCTCCTCCGACTTGACCTTCGCAGCCGCCGCCTTTCTCAGCAAAGCCCCTACTAAGGTGGTTACCTCCATTTGGCCCCTTAGCAGCTCAACCTCATTAAACCTGGCCACCAAGCGTACGGATGCATCGTCCACAACCCCCACAAGGCGATCTGCAGCTGCCCTAGCTGGGCCTTCTTCTCCCTCCAACAGCCCAGACACTGCGCGAGCGTGGTAGATAGTAGTCGTCAGTCTGACCCCTTCTCCTTGGGGCGCAGGGCCCCCCTTTGGCTGCTGCTCCATCACTTCCTTAGGGTCAGCTAACCCACTTTCCAATTGCATCTTGGGGTCGAGGGCACTTATGTGCCCTTCTTCCTCTGAGACCCCTTGACTTTTCTCTCTCTGCGCCTCTGGGGCAACCACCATTTCTAGGCTCACCCTCACTCCCTTTTTCCCTGCTTCCTTAGCCATAAGGATTTCCTCCCTACCAACCCTCGCCTTCTTCGATTCAGGCGCATCTGCACCCCCCTCAGGGACACTCCTCCTTTTCTGCTTCTTTTTTAGAGTCTCCCCCTCCTTGTTTGCCCTTTCCTTCACTGGATCAACTGGGGGCGGTCATGGCTCAAAACTGCCCAAGTCCTTCTCCCCTAGCGGCTTGGAGCGCGGTCGGATGTGTTCCCTCGCGATCGGCTTCGGGGCAGGCCCCAATTGGGTCTCATTGTACTTGTCTGCTCGGACGAACAACCTCCTCTCTTCCTCTTCCCCTGCCTTCCTTTATGCTTCTAACTCCTCCCTTGCTGGATCCTCCTCCAACGGTTGCGGCCCTAAGCCCAGGGCAAACAACTTTGAAGGCAGGACCAACTCATCTCACCTCAACCCTTTTTCCTCCCTCCATTCCCTCACCCTCTTCACTCGGTCCTCCGCCGCCTTACCCAGTTTGGGCTCGACCAATTTGGTGGGTACCTTCCATGTCGCACGAATTCACTCTCCACCGTTCGCTGTTACGAAAAACCATCTCGGCCTCCATCCCTTCACTGACGATGGAAGGCTCGCCCCCAGTCCTCGCCCCGCCACCGCTTACAAGGTGACCCAGGTCTCCTGCTGACCAGATGCCTTGTAACAAGAGAAGAACTCGTCCACGGACATTGCCATCCCCCCAGTCGCCTGCAACCAGGCACTCGCGCACGCCATTATTATCTTCCAGGCGTTTGGCATTAGTTGCCCTGGCGCCGCCTCCAACTTGTTTAACACCTCCACCACCACTTGGGGGAGGGGTAGCCTCAAACCCCCTCGCAGCGCCTCATCGTACAAACTGAACTCGCCCGATCGCACATCTGATGCCCTCTCCGTGGATTCGGGCAGTCTTAGCCCTATCTCCGCAGGAATTTGATACTTTTTCCTTATTCTCTCGAGCTCCTCCACTGTCAGTACGGATCTGTCTGGTTTGGTGTGCCAATGGTCCTGCTCCACCTGGCTAATTGGTCTTGCGGCCGAGATCATTGTCCTGGGGCGAGCTCGCACAACCTGACTCGCTCCTTGCCCCTCTCTACGCTCCATACGATATTGTTCTGCCAAATCTAACGCATCGTCCTCCCCCAACGGATCAACCCTGGCGTCTACAACTTCTTCCTAGGCCATTTCTATGGTGTGTCTACGAATAGCTTCAGATGCGGGCGCAAGGAAATTCAAAAAATGTCGCAAGTGTGTATCACTTGCAACGAAGGCATCTACACTTGGAATGTTTTGATTTTTTGAAAAAATGTAGGTAAAACGTATAATACCAAAAGCCCAAGGCTTGCCTGTATCCTAGAGGTCACAATTAATTGTTGTCAGTTTAAAAAATTTTCAACTATCCGCCAAAACTGTCTTTTCAACACCCATTATGACCTATCGTTTCACTTCTGGCCCAACGCCTAACCTCCCCTACCACGAGATGCTGCCACGTGTACGACAACGATTCACTGCCCCCTTCCCCTACCTTGTCTTTCCCACTTCAAGTCATTACGTGACCCACCGCCTCGCGAGCCCCGCACCCCGCCACCTCACCCTTCGCGACCGGCCCTCCTCATGGTCGGTCCCTCCACTCGGTTACCCTTTGCGGTCGGCCCTCCTCATGGTCGGTCCCTCCACCCGGTTACCCTTCGCGGTCGGCCCTCCTCATGGTCGGTCCCTCCACCCGGTTACCCTTCGCGGTCGGCCCTCCTCATGGTCGGTCCCTCCACCCAGCTACCCTTTGCAGTCGGCCCTCCTCATGGTCGGTCCCCTTCGCGGTCGGCCCTTCTCACGGTCGGTCCCTCCACTCGGCCACTTCTGGTCGGTCGTTCCTTTCACTCGACCTTCAACCCCTATCTTCCTCATTATTCCCTTTGTTGGACTAAAGCTGCACTTGGAAATGGGAGACTACTAACGTGGGTAGGCCCATAAAGGCCATAACCCACTATGAACAACCCAAGCCTACCACTTAGGGCCCAATACATAACCCAACTAATTAGGTCCAGCACAGAGCTACAACATAGACTTTTGGCCAAGGTGATGGGTCGGAAGGGACAACGAAATGATTACCAAAGGATATAAGCAGACATTGAAGACAAGAAGAAAGGTAAGCTTTCCTATCTCTAATCTATATCCCTACATCCCACTTCCTCTTCTAACTTGCTCGTCGGAGGGTTCACTAGGGGACTCCTCGTTCCCCGTTGAACTCGTGTGCAGGTTCATTGGTGGGCTTGATCATTCTGATACCGGTTGGAGAAGCGTGGACTAGTCCGACCCATTCTATCTGGAATTCGTTATATCATAAATGCATCATCACCACTAATGCAGTCTAAAAATTTTAATTTTATAAATTTTAATAATTAAAATAATAAATTATTTTATAAATATATAATTTTAAAAAAAAATCACCCAATTAATTATCCAAAATAAAGGCTTATTTTGGAAAGTAAATTTTTTTAATTTATTAATTTTTAAAAAAAGTATATATAAAAAAATATGGATAAATTATAAATACACCTTTTGAGATTTGTTTAAAATATAAATTGACCCATGTAATTTAAAAAATTACAAATATTCCTTTATTGGAATTTTTTATTTAACAGAATTAACTTAAAAAATAAAATTCATAATTTTTTTCTTATATAATAATAAAATTATCTAAATTATTAATTGAAACATACTTTTAACGTCAATAAAAATTGTTAATTGACTCGATGATTTATTAATAAAAGAATAATTAGTTAACTATACGTGATGATTTGTATTTTAATAAAATTTTAAAAGATATTTTTATAATTTATTAAAAATTATAAAAAATGATATGATTTAAATAAATTAATAAATTAATTTTTTGACCTTTCCGGAGGAGGCCAAAAGCAGTCCAAAAGCATACACAGTGAAGCGCACCGACAACTCCATCGCCACTGACAACACACATATGACTCCACTCCACTTCTCCCACCCGCAGTGTCGTAGCAGAAAATTAGGTTAAAGGCATTTATTAACTATAATTTTAAATTCAATATAAAAAATTATATAACCATTATTAATAAGAACAAATTAAAATTTTATAATAGTTTAGAATAATTTAAGGTGAGATGATGATGTAAATTTATAATTTTAGCATAAAAAATTATGGATCAAAATTTTTAATTTTAAAAAATAAAAATATATCATTTATAACACAAATTATTATAAATTTTATTTAATTTTTATTTAATAGAAAAATATTAAAGATATGACATTATTTATAAGTGATGTGTTTTGAATAAAAATTATTAAATAGTCTTAAAGTACTATATGACGTTACCTATGTGATACTCAAAGTATAGAAAATCACAAATCACACAAAGTGTTTTGTCAACTACTTGAAAATAATGAGTTCATTATATCCAATTTATAATATTTTTTGCTACACTATTGAGATTTAGGATGAACTACCAATAGGTCCTAATAGTTAATAGTTTGACTTAATTTTCATCAAGTTCTATTGAAAATAAGTCTTGGTAAAATTATCGTTAAAAATAATTTTTTTGTAACAATTTTTTATATGTCGCTAAAAATTGACAATTAGTGACTTTTTTGTTATATTTTTATAAATTATCGTTAAAATTTATAATTAGTGACCTTTTTTATGATAATTTTTTTTCATAGAACCTATTAGATAATAAGTTTACTTATTAGGACCTACACGTAAGTATCCCATTAATTTAAACTACTATATAAATAATAATACATAATATTCCTAAAATATCAAATAATTACTTATTACGAATAATATAATGAATTCTTAACCAACGAACATATTAAGAAAAAAAAAAAAAAAAACATTTTATACATAGCAATAAAAAGTTAACCCTCCAAAGCAAACTCTGAAGGGTAATATCAAAAGTTTTACTATTCATAAGACTCATTGGTGTGAAATCTATGTACATGAGATATTTAATAAAAAAATTTGATAAAAGTTTGAAAATGGCTAATATTTTGCAACTCTAAAAGCAAAAAGCAGTCATTCAAAAAAAAAAAAAGCAACTAAAATCACACATTCTCTGTGTGTGTCTAGAGGGTGTTTTCATGGAAGACGTAGCACAGGTGGCGGGTGTGGACGCCTTGGGCCTGATAAACCTGATCGTGGCGGCGGCCCGAAACGCCACCACTCACCGGCACAATTGCGAGCACCTGGCGGGGCACGTGAGGATGGTCGGAAACTTGCTGGAGAAGCTGAAATCGACGGACCTGAGGACTTTTCCGGCCACTGGAGAGCCGTTGGATCTGCTGGAGGAGGCGCTGAGGAAGGCTCTCGATTTGGTGGAGAGTTGCAGAGAGAAGAGTTATCTCTACATGCTTGCCATGGGGTAGAGCGTAGTGTATCAGTTCCGTCGGGTTCAGAATCAGATCGATCGGTATTTGAAGCTTGTGCCGTTGATCTCGCTGGTCCATGAGTATGGGATGCAGGTATGCGTATGTTCTGTGGAATCATTGTCCGTTGCTGAGGGTTTTCTTTTTTCGGACAGTAAGGGCAATTTAGTGATTTTCAATTTTTTTCCATTTGTATCAAGTATAAGTTTATTTTTACAATTATAATTTGTTAGTATATATTATTATCAGTATTAGTTTAAAATATTAAGGGTAAATTGGTGGCTTAAACTACGGATTACCTGAGTAGTTAAAAATTTATAATAATATTTTATTTAACAGAATTAATTAAAAAATAAAATTATTTCTTACTAATAAAATTATTTTTATTAATTAAAATAAATTTTAATATAATTAATAAATTTAATAATTTATTAATAAAATAAATCATTTATTATAAAATTAGAGATTTCAAGGATGATATGTAATTTTCATGACATCTCACTTACCTTCGCATCTAATTATCCTCTCCATGACTGCTTGAGCAATTGTCCTAAGTCAAATGAATAATCTACTTAAAAGTATTAAAACTTGGTCGGTTCGAATCAACAAAATGAACGCAAGATAGGTCCATAATGAACAAAACTGGACTCTTTAATCCAAACAGTGGACAGGAGGGAAGCCACATCCTTTAGTTACATAGATTATTACATAGTTTTCTCACAATGTTTATTTGGCTGAATAAGTTGTTGATTTTTCTTTTGATGCAAATATTTAAATTATCTTCAAAAATCTTTTTACACTAGCAATTAAAACAAAATAGATGAGACACTTTTTCCAAACATATTTAAGGATTTCAAGTGAGTTAAAAATAGATATAAATTGTAACCAAAGAAAATCTCAATATTTTTATTTTTTCAAATAAATTTAAAAAGTTATAATTTAAAATTACAACCAAACATTATTAGACCACCTTTTTACACTACTAAAAAAAGTGGTTTTTGCGACCGTCATAAGCCGTCGCAAATAATAAAAATACAGTCGCAAAAGGCCTTTTGCGACGGCAAATGGGGGTCGCGAATGTGGGGGTGGCAAATATTTTTTGCGACGGCAAACAATGGTCACAAATGATTTGCGACCGTCTAAACTACTTATGGCGACCGCTATTTTGCCGTCGCAAAAAACAAAAAAAAATGCTAACATATTTTTTGGCGTCTTATTCTGCCTTGTTAAAAAAAAAAAAAAAAAAAAAAATAGTGTGTAACATTAAACACTCAAAATTGAAGCCATTGCATTTGAGTCTCAAAATTGAAGCCATATGTGAAAATTATTACAACTAGAAATAGAAAAAAATTCTTTTAGACACCATTATTAGCATGTCAAAATTAGGAAAACACAGGAGGCCACACAAACCCTAACACAACAATCTGAATTTTAGATGAAATCTTTCTTAAATCTAACAAAACTACAAGATACCACAACACTGCTCAAACAATCTAGAGTACCATTCCAATACTTCCAACAAAACTATCAAAAGACAGAAATAGACAATCTCCTCGCACAAAACTAAGACCTTGGTTTCTCTTTACGTCCAAATCCAGCAATCAATACCTCATCCTACAACAAGAAATGTTTTAAGGTTAAGTCACCAATGATGACTGCAAAATGATCATCCCAAGCTTTTGAAGAATACTTACATTCTCTTCAATGTAGTTTAAGCAACCGTCGATTGGGACAAATGCTGCAATCTTCTTTCCATTTCTAATCGTTGAACCCTAGCACATTTTAGGATAGCGAGTTTGGCTATTTAGCCTCAATACCCTTTGTAAATGTCGGTTGGCCATTAGTCGTTTGATACTAAATGCAATAACCACAAATGAACATTTAATAAAAAGGAGGTAAATGAAAGCATATTAGAAAAGGCATACATCTTCTCGAGGTGACATGGATATTTTGATTTAATAAAATATTCACATGCAGATTAGTTTAAAACAGTGACAAGTCTTAGGCAACCACATACCATGAACCAAGGATGATCCAGTGTCATTGGGCATCTCAAACTGAAGCTTCATATACCGCTGATTGCTTCTTGTAATTGAGTACTTTGGATGAGTAAACATAAAGACATACACCAGTACAAAACAAGATGTAATTTTTAGGAACCAATATTTTAAGTTCACAAATCACAAATTTGAAAATCCCTATGAAATTGTTATCAAAGGAAAAACTCACAAGTTGGGAGGGTGAACTTCACTGTCATGTCAGGAACTTCCATGGCTTGTCCACATGTCAGTGGAATTGCTACTCTGATCCACTCAGCTCATCCAACATCGACTCCGGCAGCTATTAAATCTGCAATCATGATAGCAGCGGAAATCACAGACCATTCAGGAAGGCCAATAATGTCTAGACCAGAGAGTTGACTGCCAGATCCCCAAGGAAAACAACTTAATGATAATGATAAAAGGCAAAGACAGAAATTAAAAACACAATGGACACCAATCCCTCTGCATTCATACTTAACATTCAAATAAATTACTTACAGATGGTTTGTCTTTGCCTTGCTTGCAATAATAGTCTGAGATTCCCTTGCTATCAAGGACAAAAAACCTTCTTTTCCAGTCACCTCTCAAGTTTGAGGAACGTTTTGAAAGATAACCTTGTCGAATAGTTTGAACCTGAATAATCATCGTGGTTTTAGATATATTAGACGCAGAAGTTTAGGAAAAATCATTCAGACAACAAAGGTGATGAAAATAAAGGTGAACACATTATAGAGTTCCTCATTAACTCAGAATAATCATTTAACCTTTCCCTTTGCGGCCAGATTGCATGAGCTTCTATCATTTTATGTGAACTTCTACCAATTGCTTGTATACCATCTCCATTAGGAGATCCATTAGAACCATTTGAAGACCGCCGCTTTCTCGATCAATCGCCTTTTGTACTCTTGCATTCTTTCATTAAGAGTCATTTGCTCATAGTTGGATCTTTCTCTTGATTGTTGTGCATATGTCAGGACCTGTGATTAACACGTGGTTACTTCAATAGTTCCCAATTATGATTAGCAATAAATGAGCTCAGAAACTTGAGAATCCTCAATGCATTAACTTAACTCAATGAATTTTTACTAACTATATTGGGTAGGCCAAAGTTATCCTCTTTGACACCGAGTTGAAATTTTTCTGTCTCCTTCCTTTTTTTTAATTCTTTTTTCTATTTCAAGGTTGAAGGTTCTGGTCTAGACACTTTAAATTGTGGTGGTGGTGGGTGGGGTGGGGGGGTGGCAGCCATCCCCCACTCATAAACCTCCAACAAATGACCAGAACTGAGATTTTTATGTAAAAAAAAATAAAAATCAAGTTCAAAAAAGTGTTAAAGCACCACATGTGGTTAAGATCAAGGCCAAGTGTAAGAACAAACCTGATTGATATATGGCTCCATCTGATTCAACAGCTCATAGCCCTACAAATAAAAATAAAAAAGTTCTCATGATTACCTAGATATATGGCTCCATCTGATTCAACAGAAAAATAAAAAGTTCAACCAAACCATTTACTGTTTGAAATAACGGAGATGAGCATCCATCGTATCACTAATCGCTTCCAAAAATTCAAACCTCTTTTTTGCTTCAACATTTGAAAGAGCGATTACCTATATAGGCCGCATCCAAATTGTAAAAACTAGATCTTTGCTAGTATAGTATGTATCTTTGGAATTTTGTTACACAACCAGTTATGGTCATAAATGCAAAGAATGTACCCACCAGGTTAAAGCGATCCTGCTCATAAGCAGACCTTGCATTGTGAAGCTCCTGGAATATTTCCAAAATATATTAAAATTTAAAGAACAAAAGATGTCCACAACAAAATTTGTCTATTATATGTATATACATATGTCAGACATCATTTTAGGCACAGTATTGAACAATACCTCCTCCAGAATTGTAGCTATATCATTCTTTGTACCTTTCCTCAGTGACAGAAACTTCTCACGAGCCTGCAGCAATGTACTCAAGAACTAAATAGAAATTCAACATCAAATTTATCAATCTAATTTTGTCTATACTTCATAAAATTGCTCTGAAAAACCACTGCAGGATATCCAAACCACGGTCAATTACATGGTAACAATACAACTGTTGTAGGCTCTTTCTTGCCATAATAACATCTAAATGAGGCAAAGAAATGCCAAATTCCCAAAATTTTTAGGTTTTCATCTAGATATCATGTATCTCTGCAAGGTATTACATGGCAAAAGTTTGTCCAACCTCCATCAAACAGCCAGATGGTATAAATCAAGGAGGTTCTAAAGTGCAGAATGCGCCCTGGAGGAAAACATTTTGAAGGACAAAGTCAAACACAAAAATTAACTTGCTGTCAATATAGAGCCATAAGTCAACACAAAAATTAAAGCATGGCTTCAAATATACTTCCCAGAGCCATAAGTCACACAGAAATCCCATTTTGTGGAGGGGATTTGCCCACAGTAAAAGCTGAGCCAGCAACACCGGTATCCACACTTTCATTCCTTCCATCAAGAGTTTTCAGAGCAACATTAACGATGAATGTATTTCGAAATTTGCTCAAAATGCTCCTTATCTGCCAATTGTCCAGTAAGTGTTATCACCAATAGAGATCACAACATGATAAAATAGTATTGATATATTAGAGAAAGAGAATCTAGGTTAGACAGGCAAAGTGGGTTAGATTTTCCAGCTTCAATTTTCTATGGTCCCTAGAACCAACTAATCGGGAGGAGGGAAGGAGCCACTGGAAACATATCAAATTAAACTGTAGCAATTTGATCATTTCAACTACTAATTTGAAATGCTACTAATTTGGAATGATGAGAAATGACAGCGAAATGAATCAAATAATCATGTATTGTTCTATTACTTCAACTTTATGTTACCATAGAATTTGACAATCCATGTTAGAAGTATAAATTAGTTGATCATTTCAATTTTCTGTTACTTCAATAATGTCAATTGTTACATAGTGTGAAATGCCAATGGGCAGTGGTCACTTTCTGTTTTGATGCATTTCAAATTTGACAATTTATTTAGCACAAGCCTTTCTATAATTTGACAGCAGATCTTTGAAGTACTAGAATGAAAACAAATAATCAGCAACAATGACAGCTAAAAGAAGTTCAGTTAACATGGATTGCTCTACCAATAGCAAGAAATGACAGCGAAAGTTGAACTCCTAATCATGTGTCATATGGAACATTTCAAAACTAATCACATTTTTCTCTAGTCTCTACTATAGGAGATAGCTAATCTATAAGCATTTCATGGTGAATGATTGCAACTTTTAGCTTTAGAATCTTAGTCCAAGTGAGATGAATCAGTCCAATAGTTTTATCCGTGGGAGAAAAAAATACAAACCTAATTTCAAAATCTTTGATCATATAATATACATAATTATGTAGAGTACTAGAAATATGAATCAAATATTTAGTGAAAGGTTTAAAACTTGAAGCAAGAGTGTTTTACATGTTTATGAGTTCATAGCCCACGAGGTTAATCAATCTGTTGCAGACTAGTGAACTAAGGTCTGTTTTGGTGAGTATACAAACATATATATATATATCATTTTTTTTTCTTAGTGGGCTCGTTAATCAAGCATCAATTCAATCATCATAAAGGAACTAAGTAGTGATGCAGAGTGATATCAAATTGAATGAATTGAATTAGGTGTTTCAAGTTTCTGTTAGGGCATTTCATTTTTAATAGGGATTATTAAAATTTACACTTAAGTGAATGGCCATTTAATTGCACTTAAGTCAATTAAAAGCTTAAAATTAGTTTAAGGTCATCCTATTATGAATATATATATATATTTTTTTTTTGGTATGTGAGAATTCATTAAAAGAAACAAAGAATACAAAAATCAAGGGAGGCATACCTTTCAAATACCAAAATCAAGAAAAACACGAACGCTAGACTAATGAGGAGCCAAAATTCCTTGGCAACAGAAACTTTTATTGAATTTGTTGCTTCTAGGTTGAACAGTGAAAAATTTAGCCTGTCCTATCTTCTAATAGAAGTAGAAGCCCTTGCAAGAAAAATATGAGTGAAGTGCCCTTGCTTAAATAAGAATATATCTGTTACATCTTAAAGAAAAATGATAAACAAATTGGAGGGACTGTTGTGAATAAATTTATATATCTATCATTTTAATAGATATATAAACTGGGGATGATCCCAGTGTAGTAATTTATAATTAATTAAATGATCACAAATATCAAATTCCATTCAGCATTTGCAGTGTTCAATTGTTTCACTGATTAGAAATATAAAATGGAGAAGACAAGACAAACCTGGCCGGTCTCTGCTTTAAGCAAGATTGCATAAGCCAATATATACTACATATTGAGAGAAGGAAAAGAATCAGACCAAAAAATAATAAGAAAGAAAAGAAGGGAACAACCCATAGCATCTTCTCAATCATTTCCTTTTTCTTTTCTTTATTTATTTATTATTTTATAAACACCTGTCTCTATCTTCTAGCAGAAAAAATGAATAAATAAATAAAATCATCAACTCACTTGCTGCTGTTCAGAAGCATCCAGAAGAAAGTGAACTGAGCCAAAGCCACTTGCTATGGTTTTCTCATAAAGTGTCTTGTTGACCAGAAGCTGTAAAAATGCATTTCTTATAAAAATCATGTGGTAAACTAAAAACAAAAAAGGGTTAGTATGGCAATAAAGATGTCTACTTTAGTTCAAGATCAAGATCTCCACAGAAGACAGAACAAACTTGGTGAACTCACTTGATACCTATCCCATGTCTGTTTGTAACCCAAGCCACACGGGTCACATATATTATAAGAGCACTGATTGCAATCACGTCTACTTGGGATGATCCCAGTGTAGTAGACTGGGGATGAACAATATAAACTAAACTATCCTTAATGAACAATATAAACTAAACTATCCTTAATGAACAATATAAACTATAATAATTCACAATTGAATGGTCCACTTTTAATAAATCACTATTCAAAGATTGAATCACAACTTATACACAGCAAATTGAGCCAACAATGTTATATGTACACTAATGTCATGATGAAACTATACATAAATGCGGATGCTATGAACCAAGCCAGAGTCATGATGCTCTGACCTTTTACTCTATGAACTAATCTGAGAGACTAAGAGTTATTTCTCTAATATAAAAGAACCCAGTTTGATCCAGTGGGCATATTAAAGGATGAAGTCAAGAATATTGAGGTTCTTCAATGCAGCCTCTATGCAGTTATTGGTGTCAACTACTACAGAGCTTGTTCATGATAATGAAAGATCAAAATTGACAAATTTATCTTTTTTTATTTCCACTAGAAACGAGATCTTGGTGGAACCTCAAACTAAGACAAATTCATGTCTCCAAAAAATTCAAAACTTTTCATCCTCAATGTATAATCTAGCGAGTGCACCAAAAAGGACTCCTAAACAATAAAACTAACAACAATTGCTCAACTAGTCTGCATTAAGTGAGATTTGAAAGATAAAGTACTTGGAGATAAGTAAGGCTAGGAAAACATCTATCGAAAACAGCAATAATGTGACTGTTTAAAACCCTATCCCGGTAATGTAAAAAATTCACCAACAATGAGAAACACAACAGCTGTCCAGGTTTGAGTTGAGATAACAGGTGTAACCTCCCACCCTCTGAAAAATTACTTAACAAAAATGCCCATAACATGTGCTTGATCTGTTTCCAGTACTTTCTGACACTTGATGAACCAAAATAAGTTCTAAATTGTAATCTTACTCTAAGGTAAGGAGAAGATTAACAAGACCCTAATCTGTAGAAAGATTTATTTAACAAAAAAAGATACTCCATTTCCACACTAGATCAGCTTTTCTCCTTTTAAGAGAACCAAATGCTGGATTGATGGGGAATGTTATTTAAGAAGTCCATGGTAGAACCTAAACTATGTAATGACTAAACCAAAAATAATTGAAAACTCATAAAACTTACTCAGTAACATAGCTCTTAACAAGTGTAAAGTATATTCTCCAAAATTGTCGTTCTTTCAGATGACGAGGGTAGAGTCTAAACCTAAGTTGTGACATTTCCTGAAAGTAAGATCAAAATCATGAAATTGAGATTCACTGCAGGTGTAACAATTACGAACTTTGTTGAATAGTACAAGATTGAAGCCCATAGGTTATATGGCAACTAATGAAGTTAGTATCGGATCTTCAAGATAATACATTCTTTAAATATTCAGAAATCACTCTTGAAATTATGTCATAAATCTCCAAGAAAAAATGCAGTTCTGAGAATCCAATGCACACAAATGAAATAATATTTCATCTGGAGAAACATCCAAATTCAAATTCCAACTAATATGCCTTTTTTTTCCACTTGTAATTCCATATTTAGAATGTCCCTATCTATTGAGAGAGAGAGAGAAGGTAAAATCAGAAAATAAAACAAAACAAAATAATCTGCGATGGAACTTTCTTTCTTTATTTAAGTTCTTCAATCCATGCCATTTTCCATTTTAACGAACTGCAAAGCCCGAGAAGATATCTTCCTAGCACCGGTCCGCTAGTTTCCAATCAAAACACGCACCTCTTATCTCTTTGCATTAGGCAAACCATGTGCCAAGCTTAATCCAGCTTGACAACAGTTTTCAACAACCCCTTCTCTAATTTAGTTTTCCCTCTCCAAATTCATAACTTTAAACTTTTAACACTATTTACAGTTATCATCGGTGTGGAACAATTTTTTTTTTTTACTTAGCCACCGTGCTAATCTGTTACACAAAACTGCCCTCCACATGTTATATAAATGAGGCAACAATGTCAATCATATATTTTCAGCAAATATATGGCCGTCCAGGTGGCCTTGAGTCTGAGCAATGAGGCCTATTGAACAATGAAATAGATCATTGGAACATACTACAGGCGAGCAAAGATAGAGAAATACCAGGCGATTACTCCAATAGCACCAAGGAGCATAGAAATTGATAGCCAAAATTGGGTGCCTGAAAACAAATGTTTGATTTCCACTGTCACCACAAAATGAAGAAAATCTCCCATAACAAAACACCAAAGCACAATAATACGAGGGTTTGAAAATCAAATTTAGTCCACTTACTTATGTGAAATTCTATCAAAATTACGTTCGCCTAATATGAAGGAACCTTCAGCGTACTCTTCATCGCCTTCATCATCGTGCTTAATCTCTCCTGAAATTGGCCCCGAGTGAAACTTCGGCGCGATGGGTTTTAAATTTGAATCTATGGGATATTTGCGGATTGTTTTTGTTATATTCAACTTGTTACGCAAATGAAATGAAACAAGTTCGATTCAGTTCACATTTCACGAGATCTAAAATAAATAAATAAATAACAATTCACACTTAGAAAGAGAGATAGACCATATTTTAAATGGAATAAATAAGATGATTAAAACCTAATTCTTGTTGATTAAACAAGAACCACAAACAATTTTTGTAGAAGCAATAACTTGAATGCATTCAATGCTCGAAATTTACTGATCAAAGAATAATGAATTGAAGTGAATTGGGTCATTGAAACTTCTTGTTCGAGGACATCACTAACATCAACAGATGCAAATTCACATGAGATTGCAGGAAAACTACAAAAATGTTAAGGAATGTTAGTTTTAAAACAGACCAATTAAAAGTAGATTGGCATTGCAGAATGAAAAGCAAAGCATTTGACAGAATAAGAGACACACAACCAACATAATTGAAATATTATAGAATGAGTAGCAATGTAAAAGAACTATATATATACTTAGTAGGAATTTCATAGAATTTCATCATGTTAAGGGCACAAGCAGATGTGCCACGACTCATGAAATCTAAAATTACGAGAAGCTTGTTAGACACCATCGGTGTCCCCATAATGCCTGTCCTGCACCGGTGTATCTGGCATCATTTGAAGCACTAGAGATACCCCAAAGGTCTGACGTTTAATTCTTTCCCAGACTAGCCCGATAATACAACATATTTAGGCCATCTCTCAGTATACTGAAGAAGTGGTCTCACCTCCAAAGGTGTGGACATATGCGATGACACCAATATATATGATGCAATATGATTAGTTTATTTTCAAGAGAAGTATGTATCAACATAGTAATTACAAGGAATACAGGCAATAGTGGTTCTCTATTAACGTAATCTCATGACCTCCATTCTAGTCAAAGAACTGAATTTTGCCATCGTTTATTTTACACAAATAAGAACGATGTGGGTTCTTACAATTTACTGTCGCAGATTTGGGGAAAAAAATGATATTAAAAGTACAAAACCATAATGGATATTTTTTCATGAGGAATAGAATTATGAACATAAGACCATACCTAACATTAAAATCAATGCGCAAAAATTCCCCAACAGAACTCTTGTCAACAATTACAGATGTAGATGTGCTCCTTTGTCAAATAATTATTCAGTTCCTGCAAAAAGAATTTAGATATTTATCAGCCTAGACCAATACACTCAAGTATATTTATAGGAATGAAAATCAAGTATATTAATAGGAATGAAAATCAAGTGCACAGACTAATTCGCACATTTTGGTTCATAGCTGATTCATTGCCTAACAGTTATGATTGCTATAAAACTCTTTAGGTACTTCTGCGTCATCTGTTCACTTCTCATACCTAATTGCATGTTTTGTTGTATATATATTCATATATATCAGGAAGAGGGATATACATTCTAGAATTTGATCCACAAACAATGAAGACAAGCAGACAATGAAATTCATATCTAGGTTGCAACACTAGAGAAATTAATTCTAAATGTAGAAAAAAATCATTTCAGATTCAAACTCTCTGGATCATAATTCCAGAATTCGATCCACAAAAGTGAAGATAAGTAGACAGTGAAGGAAACTTACACAAAACTTACACAAAACTTCATGGGCAAATAGCCTTCTCTTTGGATTTTTGTCAAGCATTTTCCGTATCAGATCCTTGGCACTATTTGAAATTCCAGGCCACGGTTCAGATTCAAAATCTAATTTTCCTTGTAATATCTGCCGAAAGATCCCCAATTCAGTTTCTAGAGTTAAAAGGAGGTACAAAATCAGCATTACTATTATGCATTGAAACAGAATGAATTTTTAGAGTATATTGTCCTCCATCATGCATATTAAGTCACAAAAAAAAAAAAAATGAAAAAGATAGCAACCAGCCCAAAAAGGTGGAACCCCACTTAGTAAAATGTACAAAACAACTCTAACACTCCATGCATCTATTTCAGGTCCATAATGCTTATGCAACACCTCTGGCGTAACATAATATGGACTCCCAATCACATCAGAAAAAGTTTCACCTAGAAAAAGAGGAAGCAACCAGCAGGTCATGTCAAATGAGGCCAAAATCCATACTGATAATCAAACAAGACCTAAAAAAAAGAATTGAAGCTAAGTGTAACTCGAGTAATTATACCATCAACATAACAAAGATGGAGTGCAATGTGCAAATTTTCCTCTAGGGGAAAACTGTGCACAAAATGCAGGAAAATGAAATTAAAACTATTAAAATTGATTTAGTGAATGACCTTTGCCAAAACTAGTGTTGTTCTCTAGCTACTAAAACTATTAACAATACAAACTTGAGATTTCTCTCTCGTTAAGTTCCTAATGCTCTGTTTTTGTGGAAGGATTTGTGGAGAGAAGGGAAAGATGAAATATACATATATATATATGTATACCTTGTGTTTCATTAACTTTTTCCTTCCCTTTATTTAGCCTTCACAAATCTAAGATCCAACTACAACCTAACCTGAGTGAAATGCAAAATTTACACAGTAATATTCCGGTGATTAAAAAGCAAGTCATATCCAAAAAGCTAAATTTATTTCTTGATTTCCTATCATTTTCCTTTCCTTCCTTTCTTTTCCTTTGGTAAATTCCTCCACAAATCTATGAGCCAAACATAACCCATCAGTGTCCAAAGTTCAATTTTAAAGTTCAACTTCTATGTAATATTCAGCTAAACTAGTTTGCTTCAGATTCATATGTCTATGTATACACAATCAAAACAACCAAATATTCAGCTAAACTATTTGTTTAGGAATCAACCAACACAAACCTCAATTAATATCCAGCTAAACTAGTTTGCTTCAATTAATATTCATATGTTAGAATCAACATAATAGAATTAAGAATTGGAAGGTCAAGCAACAATAATTAAGAATTGAATGGTTCAGCTTGTACAAACTGGTTTAGCAGATGAGGTTGTATTGATTCAAACCAAAGCTTCATCGAAAGGTGATCTATGGTTGTGACTAGAGAGAGAGAGAGAGAGAATTAGATTGACGAAAAAGTGATTGAATTACAGTGAAAATAAATGATTGAATGAATCACAGTGAGAATGAATTACAGTGATCGAATTACAGTGAGAAAGAGAGTTAGATTGAATGAATGATTCGAAAAGGCTCACTGAGAGAGAGAGAGAGACTTCATACTGTTGGTGATCTATAGAGCGAAATCGATCACAAACAATCCCACAATTCTTGAGAATCGATCACAACCAATTTCTTCAGACGATCGAACGAGCAAAATCATATTTCACGATCGAGCGAAATCAGATTCTTCATCACGACCATGGTCTCTTCTTCAGATGAGCTAGTGAGCGAACGAAATCAGATTTGGGGGAAATCAGTCGGGAGTGTGAGAATGAAAGGGTTAGGGCATAGGTATAAGAAAAGGGCAAGATAAATAAAAGAAAAAATTATCAGGGTGGCATTTTAAAAATTATTTTTTGCGACGGTCTAATAATCAGTCACAAAAAATTAGTCACAAAAAGTGACTTTTCTAGTAGTGTTAAACAAATAAGGTAAGTAAGATGATGCCAAATGGGCCTATGATGTGGAGGAGTTGCTAATTGCGTACACATTAAATTTTAGGATAAATTATCAATAAGTTCTAATAGTTGAACTTAATTCCTATCAAGTCCTATTGAAAATAATTTTTAGTAAAATCGTCGTTAAAAATATTTGTTTGTAACAATTTTTTATATATATCACTAAAAATTAAAAATTAGCGATTTTTTTTGTTACGATTTTTATAAATTGTCGTTAACATTTACAATTAGTGACATTTTTTTATGATGAATTTTTCAAACTGTCGTTGAAAGTTAAAACAGTAGTAACATTTTTTTGTAACTGTTTTTTTAAACTGCCGCTAAAACTTATAATTAATGTCATTTTTTGTGACAAAATTTTTAAATTATTGCTTAAAATTAATCATTAGTGATGCTTTTTTTAATAGTGTTTGATGAAAAATATCATAGAACCTATTGGACAATAAGTCAACCTATTAGGATTTACACGTAAGTCTCACATAATTTTAAGTTTAATCATAAAAAATTAAAATTTTATTCTAGAGTACAATTGCTATTAAGGACGAAATCACCAAAAATCAAATAAATAAATCATTTAAGTGCACCCCACATCCTCCGCCACCACCTTCCACCATCTTCCCATGGAGAGACTTGAGCTGCATAAATCCAAACACATCTCGTCGGGAAGAGAGAGACTCAAAGAAGAAGTGATATGGTGGAGGAATTTTGTGTTAATTTTACCTCAAAAGTGTTGGAACATGACCATAGGAATTTAGTTTAACTTGATCTCTGTTGATTCTAGACTCGAGAATTAAATTTAATGCCCCTGCAAAAAGTTAGTTCTGAACTTCAGTAAAAATGGCTTTCCCATAATGAAGTTGAGCTGCATAAATCCAAACTTGAGCTATATAAATCCAAACACATCTCGTCGGCAAGAGAGAGACTCAAAGAAGAAGTGATATGGTGGAGTGTAGACCGCCCGAACTCGCTCCGCGCGCGAGGGTGCGAATTGGGTTCTAGCTATTACAGTTCAGACTCCTATCACAGTTCTGAATCTAATCTCACAAAGTGCAATGTAAGACTGATAAATCACTAAAGAATCCAAATTCGGTAAATTGTTTTGGAAAATCAATTTTAATCAAAAAGCGCCAAACATGAACTGCTTTGCCAGATTTCAGAGTCGCCACCTAAATATTTTATTTTGAGAAATTTAGGAAATCCTGACTCGTGCTTAAGGCCACGTGTCCGTCATCACCAAAGTTGCCTCGGCTCGAGAACTTGGGTACGAGAAGGGAAGGTCATGAAATGAGCACCCCTGTTCGCCTGATCAAAGGATCGGCCTCTACTAAACATGATATGTTGTTTTTATAAACACATGCGTTCTTATTCGGGTTATTAATCTAGAATTACTATGTGATGCGCACAGCATACAAGTATAGACTAAATCACTCAATTTGGAACAAAACATCTCATGTTTGTTTTTCGAAAAATGGTTTGAAGTTGCTACCCTCAAGTAGGCTAAAATGCTGATTTGCCACCCTCAAATGGGTTTAAAATATGATTTGCCACAAACAAGTGGGCTTAAAACGCACATTTTGATGAATTGTTCCAATTCAAGCAATGTTGTAATAAGTGTGACATGCGTTTGTAGAACGCATGTCAAAGTACAATGTTGCCCAGAGTACAATGTTGGACTTATTACAACACTGTTGGACTTATTACCAGACCTTGGACATTTTGATTCCTCGGTTTGAGAAACTGAACTTCGCTCATCTGTTAAGAGAGAATAACAAGTTCGCCAATTCATTAGCAACTCTATCTTCTATGATAGACATCCTTTTCGGAGTCCGGATGCGTCCGATCATCATTGAACAGAAATTCGTGCTGCCCTACGAGCTGATTGCTGCCATAGATGAGGTACAATATCAAAACCCCTGGTATTACGACATCTAGAACTTCTTGAAAAATGAGGCGTATCCACCAGGGGTAAATGCCAAAGATAAGAGGACAATTCAAAGAATGGCTGCTCAGTTCATCGTCTGCGGGAGTAAACTGTGCAAGCGGGGTCATCTGGGGATGCACAAACTATGTGTTAATGCTGAAGAATCCAAGCGCTTGATGGAGGCCATCCATGGAGAAGAGTGCGGAGCGCACATAAGCGAGGTGATGCTAGCCCGGAAGATCCTTAGACAGGGTTATTACTGGTCAACCATGGAGGAGGACTGTATTGGCTTTGTCCGGCGATGCCACAAATGTCAGATCCATGCAAACCGCATGAACATTCTGCTGTCAAAGCTGTACAACATGACTTTACCATGGCCATTTTCAGTCTGGGGGATTGATGTAATTGGGGCTGTCACTCCGAAGGGGTCCAACGAGCATTACTATATTCTGGTAGTGATAGACTATTTTACAAAGTGGATTGAGGCCCAATCTTACGCGGTGTTGAAGGCATTGCATGTCGCTAAGTTCATCAGGAACAACATTATTTGTCGCTACGGGGTCCCGAATGAGATTATTTCGGATAATGGTTCCCACTTCAAGAAGGATGTGATCGACTTGTTGGAGAAGTACAATGTGACTTTTCATAAGTCATCTACATATCGACTGTAAACCAATGGAGCAGTTGAGGCCGCCAACAAGAACATCAAGCACATTCTGCAGAAGATGGTGAAAACCTACAGGGACTGGCCAGATAAGCTACCATTTGCTCTTTGGGGCTACTAGACTTCAATTTGAACTTCTACTAGGGCAACTCCGTATTCCTTGGTCTATGGGATGGAGGTTGTTCTGCCTATCGAAGTTTAGGTTCCGTCATTGCGAGTTATGGCTGAGTGCCAGATAGCTGAGACAGATTGGCAGTAAAGCAGATTCGAAGAACTCATGCTGTTTAACGAGAGAAGACTGAAAGCACTGTATCACGTCCAGGGTTATCAATGAAGAATTGTCAGGGCTTTTAACAAGAAGGTTAAGTCCAAGAATTTGAAAGAAGGGGATCTATTGCTCAAAGATAACCGAGCTCCTATCTACGACTCTAGAGGCAAGTTCAGACCCAATTGGACTGGTCCCTACATCATCAAGTCTATTTGGTCAGGTGGAGCTGTCATTCTGATGGATTTAGATGGCCTTGAGTTCTCCCAGCCGATCAACATGGACAAGTTAAAGAAATACTATTCCTAAGTGGTTCGCTAGGCCGAAAACCCAAAAGAGCGACCTAGGCAAAAATTAGAGCATGAAAAATTTGAAATAATAAAAACTGAGCTCGCAAGGTTGAAAACACAGAAAAGGCGGCCTTGGCTAAAGTTAGAGTGCAAAAGGAGAGTGTTAATACTTGAGTGAACCTGAACCGAACTACGTAAGGCTTGATTCCTACCTTTGGAATACATAGGCAACTTCATTCTGAAGTCCAGCCATAAATAATTCCAAATCAACTTTGTCCATGTGATCATGTTGGTCATCTTTGTCTTTTCTGCATTCAAGAGCTCGGTTGTGATCTCCAGTGCAGTGCTATTCAGATTAGGGGTAACTTTCCAATTGTTGGGATTCGGGATTGTGCATCTCAAGGATAGATCTCAGGTATGTCCAGTTGTGATCCATATCGAAAATGATTTTGAAAAGTTTTAATAAAAGTTGATTTTGTTCAAATTAATCTTTTTACAACTTAGACCATTTTTGGACCAAACGAAAAATTTTTAGTACCCACAACCTTTAATTACATTGAATTCAATACAGAGTTCTCCTACTCTTGAATACAAATTGAAGTTGCTTTTTATTACATTCATAAAGAAAACTTGAAAGTACTGATAAAGCAATAAATTCGGGGCATGGATAAGTCAGGTGTTCCTGTGCCCTCTCCTAGAGCTTGTGGAAGCCTCTGATGTCAAAGTAGGCCCAACCTGCGCTTCTTCATCGAGCCAAGCTATGCACTCGTCAGAGAGGGTGCAATTGAAAATGGGAGCGGGGCCAGAAGCTTTCTCGTCCTCCATGTTGTGGCATACCGAGCTAGTCGGGCATGCAGTCTGTCCAGTTGTGATTAATGAGTGGGATCAATAATAATATTGTAACTAATATTGGTACACAAATTAATATACTAATTAGTATATGTAACACCACCGATAATCTAAATACTCCTTGTTATTGGGTTGTGGGAATCAATTCATTTAATCAAGAAATATTTAGTAAGTTTAGTATTTGATGTAATATATTGATATACTACATATATATGTGACTTTTTGAAAACTCAATGTTTGATTTAATCACCTAAGATTTGATTCATTTAAGGGTTATTAAATTAAATTATGGTAGTTTGGGGTTACAACACTTTATTCCAGGAGGTTATTGGATATTCTTGGAGTACATTCAAGTGGTGTTTCAGGATATTATAGTTGGTAGAGAAGGTGATGTTTATGATTTTGGATTGGGTGATTAAGGAATATGAAAGGGTATGTTAAATGATGATTAGTGTAGAAGTATGGACATGTAATGCTTCGAAAATACCCAATAATTTTTTCTTTACCCCATATCGTTCAAATATAACCAAAAAAATCCCTACATGAATTTGGACTAAAGTGGTTTATTACACACCATTTTTTAGAATGGTCTTTTCTTTTCTTTTTTTTGGTTGAAAAATTAGAATAAAATTAATATAATGAAAGAATAATTTTACCCCATTTTCTCCAAACCCAAAATTAGATTAATATGTTAATTAAAATAAAATGTAATTAAACATTAATCTAAAATATAAAATATAATTAAGAATTGATTTAAAATGTAATTGAATAAAATATAAAATAAGCAATAATTAATAATTGATCTGAAATATAATTAAATTAAAATTAGATTAACATGTTAGAAATTATGATAAATAATTAATAATTTAGGATTAACTGTAATCCAAAATGTAATTAAACTAAAATTAGTAAAAAATTAGTAATTTCAATAAATAGTTAAATATTTAGGATTAATTGTGATCTAAAATATAATTGAATTACAATTTAAGAATGATAATAAATAATTAAGAATTTATAATTAATTGTGATTTAATTGAATTAATACTAGTCATTATAAATTATGTGTATGAGAAATGAGAGAGAAAGAAAATAACAAAAAATATAAGGGATTGTTTTTTAGGGTCCCTGATATTAAAACTTTATAGTATAAAGGACATCTAATATTTTCATAATATTTAAGGTCCCTCAACATTAATCCAGAGAAAATTCAATCTAGAGAATTTCTCCGGACTTCCCAAAGAAATTCTCTTTATAGAAATTCTAGGAATTTCTCTGCACTTCTCATTCAAACAAGAAAATTTCTCTACCTTCCTAATCACAATGTGCAATACACAAAATTGATCACTCAAATAAGCAACAACAACAACCAATATACATATATATATTGAGAGAGACTCATTGAAAGGAGAATTTCTCTGGGTTCAAACCCAAGAAATTTAGAGAAAATTGAATATTCTCTGGTTTTGTTCACAAATTTCTCTAGCTTTATTTACAAATAATTGATAGTTGTATGCAAAGTTGCTGGATTTTCTTCCATTTCATTAACCTCCCAAAACCCTAATAATTCAATTCTTTGAAAAAACCAAAAAATCCAATTCAAATTCAACACCCAATTGCACATTAGCGCTATTGAATCCGAAAAGTAACTAGTAAAAAATTGGATATTCAACCATTGATCAACTAATTGGCCATTTCTGATGCTCCAAATCAGTTGACTCTAAGGGTTGACTTGAATATATATATATATATATATATATATGTATATAGAAAAAGAGATTCAAAATGTTTGTGTTACTCTCTCTATGTGATCTAGATCTTGAATCCTATGAAGATTTGATATCCTTGGTTTCACTCTCTATATCTATTTATCTTGGATAAATTTCTCAATATACTGTGTACTTGCTTTATTATATATATCTCTCTCTCTCTCTCTCTCTCACTCACTCTATTGCTAAGTCTACTCTCTCTGTATTGTCTAAAGGGCCATTGACTCCAGTCATTAATTAATAATAAGTAAGTGTGTATCACTTTTACCTAATCGAGCCGGCGGAGAACACACCTTAGCCTCCAATTTGTGAGTAAAAGTTTCAGAGCTCGATCTGCTTGAACTTGGTGGTGTTGAGCAGCGTTCGGAACTGAGAAAAAAAGAGACGGGTGGGACATTGGAGGCAGCAGCAGAGAGGTGGCGACGACAAAAGAAGCAGTGGTAGAGATGAGAGAGAGAGAAAGAAGAGAAGAGAAGATGAGAGAGCAACAGTGGCAGAGATGAGTGTGTGTGTGTGTGTATGTGTGTGTGTGTGTGTGAGAGAGAGAGAGAGAGAGAGAGAATAATATGAGAGAAAATGAGAAAATAGGTGTTTGGGTGGGACTCATTTTGGGTGGGTAAGATATATTGTGGATCTCTCTCATTATTAAAAATGAGAGAGGAACCTTAGACTAAATTTTCCAAAAATATATGGTGTGAGGGTATTATAATCATTTTATATCTACAATTAACGGTATTAATAGTTGAATCTAAGTCCAAAACCACATGAAGGCATATGGATATTTTTAAAATATAAGGGAGTAAAGTGCAATCATGTCATACCACAGGAAGGCAAGATGAATTTTACCTATTAAATTATTTACAACCTTTTAATAATTATTTGAATTTAAAATATTAATAAAATTCAATTGTAAAATAAATATGGTTATTTAACAAATGTTTTAATTCAAACTCTAGAAAAATATGCATCTATATATACATATTCTTTTCTTTTATTAGTTACTATTTTTCTAATTTATTTTATAACTAAATAATATAAAATTTAATATTAATATCATATAAATGGAGCAGAGGGGGGCAAATTAAAGCTTATTGTCAACTCAAAAATAGGTTTAAAATTTTTGTCCAGCTTGGTTCTAAGAGGTAAATATTTTTCTTAAATCCTAAAAATATTATACTGGACTAGTGTCACATACCGACTCATTAGAGATGCGCGTTCTACACCAAGCACCTTGCAAGCACATTAGTTTGTGAGCGGCAAGACAGGTAGGGAAGATCCCTATCGCATCATCTAGGTTGGTCTTTCGGTATAATGTACAAGAGTACATAGTACCACTCGTGGAGCTGGCATCTTGGGAGGATAACAAGCGTCCAATCCGTAACAAGTTGTATTAGAGCCAGCCTAAGGGCATTGTGATAGGGACGGTACGTGTAACGTCCCGAAATTTTTATAATAAACCAACTGTAACGATAATTAAATAACAACATAAAAGAGAGTACGATATCCTTCCATTTCATAAAACTCAGTTGTACAAAAGAAGTGGCACATGCAAATATATATTCATAAGTCCTAACCCTAAATCTATAGCATGTGACAACAACAAAATAAGAAGTAGAAGTTAAACAGATAATGAAAATGCCCTAAAAGCTACAAATTTTCAAGATAATGCTTGGTTACATCAAAAGTGAGTCGTAAACCCAATACATATAAAGCCCTAGGATTGTACAAATATTAAATACAAAATAACAAAACTAAGCCTTCAACTCCACGATCCTCCCAAACTAAGTCCTTGATGGAGGCATCTCACCAATACCTGAAAATGGTTTTCCCATATAGGGAGAGCCAAAAACCAGTAGAAATAATACAATATAATATATGAATCTTAACAAAGATACAAGGGTGAAATGCATATGCAGTGTCCATGTCAAAACGTTTTACATTTCTTTTCCAAAACCATGCCATGCTTAGTTTATATCATAATTATCAAGTTATGTATTTTACAATAGAAAACAAAGGGGAAATCTCAACCGATACAACCTTTCATGGATATTTCGTTCGCGGGAAACTGTCAAACGGCACCTATGTAAACGTAGTTTATACAAGTACTACTATTGCCATTTCACGGATATTTTATCCGTGGGAATCGACACCCATGTATACACGCATTTTTCAAGACTTTCACCCTGAACACACATGCCAACTTAATTTGGTGATATACACCTCTTTCCAACATTTACCCATTTTCTTAAATTCATATACATAGACAATGTATTAAATGAGCAACAATGTTCAATGCACAAAGATGGGCTCATGCAATTTTTACAACAATCATAGCTATCCTTCACTGATAGCCCAAAATAGATATTTCTAAACAGATATATAAAGTCTCCAATACAGATAAACTTTCCAAATTTCAAGGTAATTGATAATACATATCAAACTCCAACATCTATATCAATATCTATCTAATTTCACATTCCCAACATTAATTTCATTTATTTATACAAAATAAATATTTGAAACATTTAGGTCAAACCCCTTTTTCTTCCAAAATCCAATCCAAGTATCAAAATCAACAATTTTATGACTACTCAACCTCATTTCCATTCCCACAATCATTTTCCATACAACCATTTGAAAACCTCTCTTTTCATGTTAAACCAAAACCCTAGGTTTGTTCAAAACCCTCCAAAATCACAAGATTGTTCTATAAAACAAATAGCTAAGTTAAAAATCATAAAAGAGTGTAGAGAATCCCTACCTTGAAGCTAGAAGACCAAGGAGAGAATGGAGAAACCTCAAGGAAGCTGAAATCCAAATTTGCTCGGATGAAAACGCGGCTCTAAGTGAGCTCTACATTTTCCTCAAAGGGAGTAGGGTGAAGAAATCAATGGATCCAAGTGTTTTAGAAAAGAGAATGGGAGTTTTAGAGAGAAAGGGTCTCAACTTAGGGTTTTTAGAAAGTTTAGAGAGAGCGAGATATCTATATATGTAGACACCCCATTTTTGACCGACCTTAAGACTCAGACGTCACCGATTGAGCGCTTGGTGATGTTGCATATCGTGCTCGTCCAGAGGTTTCAAAGTCTCGGCCGTGAGCCCTGCCTCCGAACTTCCGGGCTTTTCTGTGCCTTGCTTCGGTTTGCGAACCAAGCTCGGTTTTCTCTGTTTCTCTTCCCAAAGGGAGGGAGAGGTCTCGTAGACCATCTCTCAGTGGCCGTGGGCTACATTTCGTGGTCGTAAGCCATTCTTCCCATTTCGGAGCCCGGTTCCCGGTTTTCGGAGCCGTCAGGCCGTGTGCCTCGGTTCGGGACCGCTTAACTACCTCCGATTACTCCAGTTTTTCGCATGCATCTTATTTACTCCCTTTTGAGGGACACTGTGGTCTGAGAGATCCACTTCGTGGTCGAACACCACTCCCGGTGCCTAACAGGCAGTTTTTAGGGCCTCGGAATGTGCGTCTCGGCCCCCGAACCTTCATTTTGCATCGGTTTTCGTTCATTTTTGGCAGGTACCTCTGTTTCATCACCAGGAAGGCCGTAGAAGGGTGGGAGGCCAGTAATTGTTCCAACAACCAGTTATATTCCATTATCGCCCTCCGACGCCCGCTTTTCTCACTTCAAAGCCAATGTTGACCACCCTAAGACCACTTTCTTCAGCTCCAAACCACATATTTGTGTTGTACACACTTGGGAGGACATCAATTTCATATGGCCGGCCAGTAATTCCATTTGAACCTTTTGAACCCCTTTGAAAAATGACTTGTTCTCTCTCCTGTTTCACTTCCTCCAATTTTGGACCACAGGGCTATGTTGAGAGCATCTTGGAGGACATCAATTTCATATGGCCGGCCATTAATTCACCTTGGCCTTTTTGACCCCTGGCCGGCCGGCCACCTGCAGCTCCAAAAGTTGGCCGGCCAGCTTCCTTACAGGGAGTACACTGCAGAAACACAGTTTTTTTCCCCCCAAAATCTGTATTCGGGGGGACTTTTTTTTTTGAGGGAAACTTGATGCATTTTCCCTCCCATTTTTCCCCCTCTTTCTCCCTCTCATTGGTCTACATAACCAGCTGCCCAACTCTGGTTTTAGGGTTGAAAAATTGATCCTTGGAGCTTACATACACACCCCTCCATTTTCCTCCCATTTCAAGCACCAAAACCATCCAATTCCTACCCGTTTCTATACCACTACCTAGCACCACCACCACCACTCCATTTCCAGCAGCTTGGGGAGTTTTTCAGAGGCTAAGGGTGCTTCCACTTGGTCCAAGAAGCAACCAAAGATTGGTCTACAAGGGTGAGTCCCATTTCCCTCATTTCTAGCTCATTTTTGCAACATTTCTTAGGCCTTTTGTCTTGCTGTTTTGAGCTCCGGCCATAACTGAAAATATCATTTTTTTGAGCTTCTTTTCATCTTCCATTAAGGGTCCTTCACTGTTTGGGACCCCCTTGTTGCACTTGCTTCATTACCCTCCTTTATGCCATAATCTTGCATGATTTTTTTAGCCTATGTGTAGTTTGTTTTGAGCTCTGATGTAAACTTTGAATAGGCTTATTTTGATCCATTATTCAACATTGAAGAAGGGTTCATCCTTTTTTGGGACCTCCATGTGTCACTTGCCATTGAACCCCTCTTTGGTCCCCTTTTTTTGCATGATTTGTTAGCACATTGAGATTCTGTTTTTCGACCCTAATCAGAACTGAAAAGGGTCTTATTTTGACCCTCTCTCCATGTTTCATTGAGGGTCTTTGGCTGTTTTATGCATATTTTGTATACTTCATGTTATAGCCCTCATGATGGCCTCATTTTGCATGAGATCTTTAGCATACTTGTATCTGTTTTGGGGGCTTTCTATAAACTGAAAACAGTCATATTTTTGGTCCCTCTTCAATGTTGTAGAAGGTCCCTTTCCTGTTTGAGGCCAGCATTTGTGACTTGCTTCATTACCTCTCTTGCGGAGCCATTTTTGCATGCTAATTTAGTCCCACTTGTACTCATTGTTTGGCCATGCTTTAAATTGTAAAAATTCTTGTTTTGGGGCTTCCTTGCTTCTTCTTTTACACTTCATGTTCAAATTATGCATGCTTTGTATAGCTGTAGGCCATTCCGTATGCTTAGTTTCATGTTTCGGGAGTGATTCCATGCATCGAGTGTTGTTTTGTCATGATTCAGGGCTGTTTTGCATCATTTATTGCCTCTGATTTTTGCATGTTTGCATACCATATTCCATGTCTTTGCCATGTCTCATTAGAGTGTCATTTCGGTGCCTGAGGGTCGGTCCTCGGTTTGCGTGCACGTGTGCACGCATTTTGAGTTACCTTGTTTTCATCTGATGGCCTCTTGTGTGAGTATGGCTGAGGCTCACTCATGTTGGTGTAAGTCCATTATGCATTGTGTATGCCATTTCATCTCATAGCATTGCGTATGCTAGGGTGTATGTTAGTGCATTGTGTATGCCATGTTACCTCGTGCATTGTATATGCCATCCCATAACATTGTGCATGTTAGGATTGTATCTTAGTTTCATTTCATACATGTCATGCATATTGCATCGTGTTCGGGATAGGAGTTAGCCCGGGCACGGGAAACGAGGTGCGTTTCGTACTCCGAGTGACGGAACGTGACTCAATTCCCCAGTCACCGACACTCCGGATTATCCATGATGGAGTTAGGTTTTGTTATAGTTTTCATGTGCATTCATTCCATATTGAGTTGTGCAATTCGACTCCTCGGCTATCATGCATCGAGATGCGTGATTGGTGGCACGAGGATCGAGGCATGCATACATTTGTGAAAATACATTGCTATGCCCCTTTCCTGCTCTCTGTTGCAGCAAATCAAGAATCAGCAGTCCTCCGAGACTTGGCGCACTTTCCAAGAATAATTGCGAAACAAAGGCTAATTGGGGCATCCCAGTGGATTTCCGCGCAAGGCAGCCCAAACATACATCATTCATCAGAATCAAGGCAGTCCTCGGCTTGCATGCCGGTCTTTTCTTTTCTTAGTTAATTTGTAAATTAATTAGGAATTTGTATTATTTGGACTGTATCATTTGGACTGTACTATTCATTCATTTGGGACTGTATATTCTTTTGGACCCTCTGTGCGATGGCATAATTGTAATAAGTGTGGGTGAGTGTGATGTATGTCTTCCAACCCCACGTCTTTCTTCCTTTTTATTTACCTGCTTATGATGGTTAGATTAGGGCATATTTCAATTAGCATACAGTATGACAGCATGTTTGCATCATTCATCTGTTTTGCACGTACCGAGCTCGGCGCATCATACAAACTGCATTTGTATTTCAATTCCAAATTGAATACGTGTTAGTTGTAGCATTCCACATGCCATGTTTAGAATAGCCGAGCCTGCTATAGTTTGCATCTTTGCATGTGTTGCATTAGGCAATTCTGTGTATCTAGGATCATGCATGGATTTCTAATGAGTTTCTGTTTTGGCTTGGAGTACTCGGTGAGTTTTTATGCTTTAGCATCCTTGCATGCGTGTGAGTGTTGCCATGAATAGCATGCTTACCATGAGGCTAACTGCTTATGTGATATAACTGCCTTGAATGCCTGTGAGTGGAGGTTGTGTTACTTGAATTGGGACAATTCATCAAATGTTTGTTTTAAGCCCACTAGATAGTGGCAAAATCATTGTTTTCTAAGCCCACCCGAGGGTGGCAAATCCACGTCTTAGCCTACCTGCGGGTAGCACCATCAAACCATTTTCAAACAAACAAATATGAAATGTTTTGTTCCAATTCAGGCGACTCAGTCTATACTTGTATGCTGCGCGCATCACATAGTAACCTACGTCAATAACCGGAATAAGAACATACAATGTTTTCAAAAATAGATATCATGGTTAGTAGAGGCCGGGCTTTGACCGGGCGAGCGGGGGTGCTCACGAAGTGACCTTCCCCAATCGTACCCAAATTCCTGAGCCGAGGCAACTTTGGTGATGACGGACACGTGGCCTTTGGCACCGAGTCAGGGTTTCCTAAATTTCCCAAAAATAAAATATTTAGGTAGCGACTCTGTATCTGACAAAGCAGTCCATGTTTGGCACTTCTTTTCAAAAAAATCTGTTTTCAAAATCAATTTGCTGGATTTGGACTCTTTAGTTCAAGATTAAGAACCGTGACATTTGAGTCCTTGAACTGTAGTGACCCCAATATGAACAGGCAGGACTTAACCCTCCCAGGCGTTCGGGGCGTCTACAATATATATAGGTGTGCATAATACCGAAACCGCCGAAACCACCAAAACCAAGACAGAGTCAAGACCCAAGGCAAATTCGTTATTATTTACCAATCGAACGCGGTTTTGGTAAGAAAAATAACAAATTCTAGTGACACTTTTATCAATCCGCCAGTTTCTATTTTTCTTCCGACCCGCACCGACCAAGCACCGCTATTAAATCATGTTTTATAAGATTCTAAAAATTCTTTTTACTTAAGTTTGCTTGTTGTTCTATACCTTAGAATATAGTATTACATTCTTTATCGCCGAGGAATTCAAGATGTCAGTAATCCAAAATAAAGTTGGATTCCAATTCACTTTTCAATCTTTTTTTTTTTTTTTGGCCATGTTGCAAACTTGCATCAGCTCACTTTTCAATCTAAATACTTTTCAACAGTAAACATTTTCAATATATTATAAACCCTGAATGATATTAATTTTATGTATTGTATTTGATCATTATAGCTTCTACAGATGCTTGTAATGAACTGATGGCATAATCGTTGATATTATCATGTTGTTGCTACACTTGCTGTATTAGAAGAAAGCTTCACAAGATGCTTAACATCAGGGTATCTCTCGTCTTTTTTTTACTCTTTGATTTAAGTTTTGTAATTTGAATTATATTTTTTATGAACCGCCAATCCGCCCGAACTGCCAAGGCAAATCCGCCATTATTTGCCAACCGAACCGCCGGTTTTTTATAAGGAAAATGGCAAATTCTAGTGACACTTTTATCAATCCGCCACCCGCCATATGGTTTCTATTTTTCTCTCAAACCGCACCGACCTGCACCGCGCACAGCCCTATATATATATATATATATATGAAAAAGTGATGTAAAATAGCCTTTTTATGAACTGATATACGCACAGCTCGCTCAAGCGCAAGAGATATCGCTCGAGTGACCAGACACAATAAGTTGTTCCGCTCAAGGGCAAGAAGATTCACTCGAGCACAGAATACACACTCCCAGAAGTTTTACAGACAGAAGACCGTCCCTCGAGTGCAAGAAGAACACTACCTTCCCAGTATCTCTGCAGGTCTGCAAAAGTACTAGGAGCACACAAAGCTCACTCGAGTGCAAAAAGCTTCACTTAAGTGCAAAAAACTTCGCTCGAGCGAAAAAGCCAAATTTTGCACAACTAGCAACCAACCTGTTTCAAACACAACCAAGACACTCCAATACCCAATAAGGAGAAACACGGTATGAATATCTAAATAAGACAAAAAGAAGCTTGGATTCAAAACATTAACGGGTCGGGTCTAAACCAGGAACACTATAGTACGTGGGACTTACACCAAACACCTTCATTGTGGGTCCGCACCAAGGGTGATGTTCGCACATGGTGAGTTTCTCATAGGTAGGAGAATGAACAAGCATGGAGGCATGCATGGTAATATTCCCCTGACAAAGGCGTCAAGGGTTGGCGGTGGTAGTATGTCACGTATCGACTCATTGGATATACAAGTTTTATACCAAGTACCTTACAAACATTAGTTTGTGAGCAGCAAGACAGGTAGGATAAATCCCTATCGCATAGGGGTGTTTGCGATTCGATTGCAATAAGGGAACCTCCAATCCATCATCCGTCCGCTGAATTGGCAGATGCGGATTAAGCGGATTGGTGAATAAATGCGAATCGGTTTAGCGGTTTAAACTTTTACAAATTTTGAACACAATACAACTTGTCAACATTTTTTTTTAATAACAATCCAACCCAACATAACCAAAAGATTATCAAGTAAATTGTCAAATATCAATAATAAATACATATAAGAAAATCATGTATTATCAAAACTATTTCATTACTTTTTTATTCAAAAACTATTTAATTTGATTTTTTTTTAAATGACAAAATTAAGCCTTATATTTTCCATACAAAAATACCAAATATCAACACTTGCCATTTGATAAAAGGATTTCCAAATTGAAAACACAACAGAATATCTAAACTCTTTTTCAATTGAAAACACAACAAAATATCTAAACAAATTGAAAACACAAAATCTTAGAAATTACTAGGGGTGCTTATGGTTTGGCGGTTCAGTTGCGGCTAAAGGAATCTCAAATTTGCCATCCGTCCAAAACTAGGTGGATTGGAAAAAATCAATTTGCAACCGTCCGTTCATCATCACGCATCCATTCAAAATGCGACGGATCAATTTGGTTCAGTTGGTTTGGACGAATTGGAATATCCGCTGAACACTCCTACTATCGCATTACCTAGGTTGGTCCTTGGGCATAATGCACAGGGGTACGCAGTATCACTCGTGGAGTCGACTTTTCAGAAGGATAACAAGTGCCTTGTCTGTGACAACTAAGTAGATTAGGCAAACCAAATGTTCTAAGATTAGCAATTGTGGAGCCCAACTCCTTACTATCAAACATTTTTCGAACTTTATTATCCTTTCCTCAAATCCATCTGGAAGCTTCTTGCCTTCACAACTCTTTCCCTTTGTTATTTTTTCCCTCATCGCCATAGTCTGACATATCTCTAGCTACCCAAATGAATAGGCAACCAGAAGCCTCAAGATCATGAGTAGTCTTAAGGAATTGTTCGTGAGCATACAAACCTGGCCCTCGAAACTAACATAAAGTTCTAACTTGGGTTCGTTGGAGTTTAACCAATTCAAAACTATACTTCCATCAATAGAATTCTTTTTGCCCCTCTCAATCTCATGTTCATTTTCTTTGTTACAGAGACATAGGCTCTCTAAGCCAACTTTTTGCAAACTTTATTCGTAAAATACTCGGCATAAGTCGGCTCCAAGTTGTAAAAGATGTTCATAGGTCTTCAACTCGGCCTATTGAATATTGTCCTCAAGATATTCCAAACCAATTTTAGCCAATTTTAGACATATACCAGAATAGAAGCTGATGCTTTGTAAGTTTGATGTTGTTATTGGGGAGACTCGACAAAACAAAGGCCTCTGTATTATAATTTACCATATAAAAACCATATTCATCTAGTTTGATTCAATGTTTAGAAAATCGAATTGGACTGGCAGGTTCAATCGGTGACTGGACCTAGTTCCAATTTGAATGAACCTCTCAAACCGTTTGATGTCCAAAATTGGCCTTATTTGTCAAAACTGGGAAACCTATTGATTGAACCGGTCGAACCAATACTGAGTCATTATAACTGGCCGAGTTTGAAGAAATCTTAAAAAATTGAGGCCTTATTTGTCAAAACCGGAAACCCACTGGTTGAATCGGTACTAGATCATTATAACTGATCGGGTTTAAAGAAATCCTAAAAATTTGAAGATTCTTCAAAAAAATATGTTGTGGGGAGGGTTTGATTATGGAACCAAGTACATAAGAAGTAAGCACAATAATCACTAAGACATTAACACAATTATTGAAGATGTAACAAATATATTTACTAGATATTCAATATTAGCTTAATTATTTTTTTGATAAAAATCAATGTATAAAAAATGTAAAATAAATTCTAAGAAATAATTTTTTTTTTGTAATTGTTTAATGTTTATTATATTTGATATCTATATTTTTTATATTTAGAAATTTTAATATATTTATGATATAATTATGACATCACGGTTCAATTCCGATTCACCCGCGGTTAAACTAATGATCTATCCGCCCGAACACTTTTACGGCTTGCTCATCGATCTGATTTTCAAAACATTTTTTTGATTTAAAAGGAAAGAAACCCATAACATAGAACCTACGAGTGTAAATTTGGCTCGGCCCAACCCAATGGGCTCGGTCCTAGGCTCAGGCTAGCCCATGTCAAGTTGCTCGGGCTCCCGCCAAAATTCAGGCTGGGCTAACCCACGGGACAAAAAATTAGGCCCAGGCCCAAGGGGTCTTAGGACTAGGCTTGGGCTTGGACCGGGTCTAGACGAGCTTGAACATTTTTTTAATATATTTTTTTCACCAAAATTTTATTATTTTCTACCAAAAATGGCACTAGGTCTCGAGTGGTGCGAGCTTCGGGCCGAGCTTTGAATGGGTCTTGAGTGGGCCGATAGGCCAAGCCACGAGCTGAACCAGGCAGGATGGGCCCACGGACTGGGTTGGGTTTCAAAATGATGACCCAGGCCTAGGCCCAAGGTCCTAGGATGGGCTTGGTTTAGGCTTAGACCTAACTGGACCAGGCCTACCCCAGGTCGCAGGCGAGCTTCAAACCGCCCACGGGCCACAAGTCATTTTTACACCCCTAATAGAACCATGGTTTTTAAAAACCATATTCATCTAGTTTGATTTAAATTTTTTAAATTATTAAGTTTTCTTGTTTTTGCGTCTTTTTTATCTATAGTAAACTTTGAGTTCAAATCCTCTCCGGCCCTTCTTTCGGGGGACGGTTTAGATTGGGCTACGTCACTTCACTAAAAATCTATGGCTCATATTAGCTAAAAAAAATTAAAATAAATTAAAATTCCCTCTGACATTCTCTCTCTCCCTCCCTCCGTGATACATGCATACCACTCACACACATACTATCTTTCTATCTCTCTCTCTCGCATTTCTAATAAAAAAATTTTAAAAACTATTTTAATCTTTTTCATTTTATTTTCATAATATATATATATATATAATTTTTAATATAAATTTTATTTTTATAAAATTAATTTCATTGAAAATATACCTTTAAAATGAGACTAATATTAAATATATTTAATAAAAAATTAAAATAAATGAAAAGTAATTACTATGTTTAGTTATGTTTTCAAATTCTTATTTTTTAAATATAAAAATTAATTTGATGAAATAAACACACAAATTATTATGTTTTCAAATGATTTTTGAAAACACATAAATTTATAAAATTAAATATTTTTATTTGTACATTTTTTTATTTATTTTAATTTTTGATTAAATATATGTAATATTAGTCTCATTTTAAAGGTATATTTTCAATGATATTAATTTTTAAAATTTAAAATTTTATATTAAAAATTATATATATATATATATATATATTATGAAAATAAAATGAAAAAGATTGAAATTGCTTTTTTAATTTTTTATTAAAAATGAGAGAGAGAAAGAGAGAGTGAGCGTGGAAGTGGTGTGCATGTGTAGACAGGGAAGTCTTCTTTGCGCCAGCTCACAAATTCTTCTTTGTGAAGCAGCGTCGTTCGGCATTAAATTAAAAAAAAAAAATTTCGAAATGGCTGCTGAAAGGGTTTGAACCCAGGCAACCCTGGGGTGCAAAACACAGCTTATCCACTGTGCTACCCAAACGTTCTATGAATATTATAGACATATATTATATTTAAATGAATCTTTATTCCAACATAAAAAAAAAATTTACAACCTGTTATAAGTAAAATACAAAAAAACAATTGAAGCAAAAAAACAACCTTTACAATCTACTATTATGGACATATATTATATTTATATAAATCTGTATTCCAGCATTAAAAAAAAAAAATTACAATTAGTTACAGCCACCATAAAGCTTATAAAATAAAATAAATATATCATGGACATATATTTTATTTTATATTAATAAGTATAATTACATTAATAAATATAATATAATATAAAATAAATATAATATATATTTTACAATTACTATTATGGACATATATTATTTTATTTTATTTTATAAGCTTTATGGTGGCTATAACTAATTGTAATTGTTTTTTTTTTTTTTATGCTGAAATACAGATTTATTTTATAAAATATATGTCCATAATAGTAATTGTAAAATATATATATATATATATTATATTATATTTATTAATGTAATTATACTTATTAATATAAAATAAAATATATGTCCATGATATATTTATTTTATTTTATAAGCTTTATGGTGGCTGTAACTAATTGTATTTTTTTTTTTTTATGCTGGAATACAGATTTATATAAATATAATATATGTCCATAATAGTAGATTGTAAAGGTTGTTTTTTTGCTTCAATCGTTTTTTTGTATTTTACTTATAACAGGTTGTAAATTTTTTTTTATGTTGGAATAAAGATTCATTTAAATATAATATATGTCTATAATATTCACAGAATGTTTGAGTAGCACAGTGGATAAGGCATGTTTTGCACCCCCAGGATTGCCTGGGATCAAACCCTCTCAGCAGCCATTTGGAATTCTCTTTTTTTTTTTTATTTAATGTCGAAACGCGCCGAAACGACGTTGCTTTCAACTCACAAAGAAGAATCGCTTCTTTGTGGCAGAAGACTGTCCCCTGTGTAGGGGAGAGAGAGAGTATTAGAGGGAATTTTGACATATATATATATTTTATAGTTAATTTGAGTTAGGCGTGCAACTCGGGTTGGTTTGGTTGGGTTGGGAGGTTGTCCAAGCATAGTTCAAGTTGTGCTGAGACCTGTCCAAATCCATCCAAACCCGAATTGTAACCCGAGGTTGCATGTCCAAACTCGACCCGAACTAAACCCGAATTACCCGAGTTACTCGAATTGTAAATAAATTTCAATTTTTTTTTTTGCAGCAACATTATTAAATTATTAAAATTTGACTCTATTTATATATATATATATATTTATAAAAAATCATTAAGACCATCAAAACAAATAATTTATATATTGTAAGAGAGATGGCGCTATAATAGTCCTTACAATTTATGAGTGAAAATAAAAAAAAAAAGTAAGATTTTATGTTATTTGTATATATAATATATATATTTAATATGATTTAATAATCTAAATTACTTTAATATCATGTAATGACTAATAATTTATATGTATATTTAATATTTTTATATATCTATATATGTATAATTCGGGTTCCAGGTTGCTCAGATCGTTTGACGTCTTTGCCCAAGCCCGTCCAAATTTAGTTTGGGCTTCTAATTTTTTGCCCAAGCCTGTACCGAATTTGAAAATATTTTGTCCAAGCCCTAAAAAAATTCAGGCTAGGTTCGAGTTGTTCGGATTGAGTCTGCCTAAGTTACACCCCTAATTTGAGTCATAGATTTTTAGTGGGATAACGTAGCCTAATCTGAGTCATTTTCCGAAGGAAGGACTGGAGAGAGAAATTGGAGATGATCTGAACTCATAAATTCTCTCCCTTTTTTTTTTCTTCTTCATATATTGGTAAAAAAAAATTAATATTTAGATGCATTTAGATAAAGTGCATCTAGAATAAGTGAAAATAAAAAATAAAAAATTTGAATATATCAATAACATGATCAATTGGTGTTTTCAGTTCATAATGAGCAATGTTACATATGCAGAATTTAGGCACAAAACTATGCCAAAAAAATTCATTGTGAGGTCAAGATTAATTCTAAATGTGAGCATCATTTCTTGTGTGCACAGATATTTGGTGTTATTGAAGTATGGATTTGGACATGGATTTAAAAAAAAAAGGGCAAATTATGATGATGGTCTTTGTATTTTGGTTTGTACTATTTTAGTCTCTATAATTTAAATTAATTTGATTTTGACTTAGAATTTATGATTTTGTTTTAATTTCATCAAATTGATTGCAACTCTTAACATTTTTTTTATGACAAATATGAATATAAGTGTCACGTGCCATAAGTTTAAGAGCAAAACTATAAACTTATTTAACTCAATGAGTTAACCTCAACTAATTTAGTAATAATTTTTTAAAAAAAATTACTAATAAGCTTGCTTGGTTAGGTTTTTCAAAAAACACTTTTCAGAAAATTCTACTTTCTTATTTTTCGTATTTTTTGTTTTTACTAAATTTTTTTAATATTTTAAGCAATTTTTTTTATTTTTTAGACATATCTAAGTATACTTAAAAAGTAAAAAAATTGTTAAAAAAACCTTTTAAAAATTCACTAAATATAAAAAATATAAAAAAAAATATGAAAATTCAGTACATTTTTTTGTATTTTTATGTATTTATTAATTTTTTAAAATATTTTTTCACAAATTTTTTACTTTTTAGATATATCTAAGTAAGGTGCATCTAAAAAAGTAAAAAAAAAATATATTTAAAATTTTTAAAATATTCACTAAAAACAAAAAAAAATACAAAAATCAAAAAACTCAATTTTTAAAAAATTTAATTTAAAAAACTCAAACCAAACACACTTATTCTCAAAAAAAAAAAAATCCCAGTGTGACAGAATTATGTGGAAAGTGGACTTTAGATAAAACTGGTTCGAACTCCCGAATTGTCATCCGAGTGGACTGTTAATTCTACGGTGAGATTACGTACCCCTATTGGAGAAGGGATTGAAAAATCATTTCGGTATAAGTGTTTTATCTTTTTATTAAATTTATAAGGTTTTGTTTGGGAAGAAAAAAGTTAAATTTTTTTAGTTAAAATAGTCACAAAAAATAAATAGGCTTTTTAGTCTAATAAGACAAAATATTACCTCCAATTCATAAACATTATATTCTTTCTTTCACAAAAAAATTAAAAAAGTCAAAAAAATCAAAAGTCATTCACAAACAAGACTTTTTAATTCTAAACTAAAATAATCAAAAAATTAAAAAGCTAACTCATTTCCCAAATAAACCTAAGTTATTGTTGGGCTATATGTTTTTTAGGACCATCAATTTTAAAGTAAATTTGATAAAAATTTTAAACTGGAGGATGGATCAAATGATTGGTCGGATAACTGTCCGAATTTGTCGAAGAGCAATGATTGATCGGTAATGTTTGAGATCATAAAAAAAATGTCATGAAAAGGATCATGAAAGATTTTCTATCTTTGGATTACACATATAATAAAACAATACACACTAATCAAAGGATGAAAAACCTTCATGATGCATTTCATGACATTTTTTTCATAATCCCTAACATTACTCATGATTCATACCACTAAATTTGGAACTCTAACAATGGCACTAATGATGTGGCATGGAGCAAAAAAAAAAAAAAAAAGACACACACATCAAATCATTCATAAATGGGATCTACTGTCACATAAATAGAGCTCTCATTAGAACTCTACTTTTAGTGCTCTCAAACATTTTTGATTTGTCGAAACCACTTGGAATGCATAATATCATATTAAATTTTCACTAAAATTTAATGAAAAAGATGATGTAACGTTGGAGATACGCTAACACGAGACCATTTGATTCAGTGTAACGTGCAGTATCAATCATTTACTTGGTTAGAGTTTTCTAAAAACATTTTTCAGAAATTTTACTTTCTTATTTTTCGTATTTTTTTATTTTTACTGAATTTTTTTTAATATTTTAAGCAATTTTTTTTACTTTTTAGACATACCTAACATAAATATAACTAAAAACTAAAAACTAAAAAGTAAAACAGTTGTGAAAAAAACCTTCTAAAAATTCACTAAATATCAAAAAATACAAAAAAAATACAAGATTCAATGTATTTTTTGTATTTGTATGTATTTATTAATTTTTTAAAATATTTTTCACAATTTTTTATTTTTTAGCTACTGTTGGCTTTTTGGCTTTCGAAGGTTATTATTGTAATTTTGATCGTGCCAACAAGGATCAATCAATCTTTATAGAATATTAATTGCTAACCAATTATTAGACGATTTTGTTTTAGTTCTTTCAACCTCAATGAAAAAGACTTTTACTGTTGACTTTGCTTAGGAGAATTAAGCAAACAACGATTAAATGAAGAACAATTGTAGTATTTCATTAAGTAAAATGGAAGACTTACAAAAATCCAAATCAGCCTTGTAGAGATTTACAACAACAAACTACTTGAAACTACTCCTATGAACGAAGTGCAATGTAGGAATTTGAAGTACAGAAATATAAATAACAAGAAATGTAAAAACTGGAAGGAAAATAAAGTAGATAAAACTGGTTTTTTGGATCTGAGTCTGGGGGCTCTTTCTGGGGCCTTCTCTGCTATTTATACTTCTCAATGACAACCGTCGAAATGAACTTCTAACTGTCGAACCACTCCTCCATGATCGCTGATGTTTCCTTATAGTTAGTTCCATTATGTCATATCTGCAGTTAGGCTTCCCTCCTGATTTTGAATTTAAATATATGTATAATCGTTAAAGCCACGTCATCTTGTATCTCTTTACTGATCCAGTGCTACGCAGATCTTTAATAACCAATACTAACTGCCACGTGTGTGATCACGATTGAAGATTTGAACTGTCTTCCCGTATTTCCCTCATCCTACCACGTGTTGGACTGTGATTGGCCTGTACAAAATATGTAGCCAACATTACCCCCCACACTAATATACCCAACACTTAGTGATATTAGTAGATCAAGGTATTTACCTACGTCCTAGAACGTGCATAGGCTTTGCATTTTTCAGAAATGCAACCGTCATTCATCAATGAACATCTGCATTAAATTCTCTTCTATCCTTTGAACATTCCCACTATCTCAGTATTCGAAAAGACTGGTACAGCTCTTATGGCCAAGCAGACCTTTTCTTACCTCGATCAAGCATATGAAGAGTTGTTTGATAATGTTGTTCGTCCTCAAAAAAACCTTTATGCATTGATTAGCCACCTTTATCCGTCTCCATTTATGCAAGTTATAGAAGCTTTCACAAATCATCGACCTTCTAACCAAGAACCTACTGCTTACGATTCTTTGGAGCAAAGATTTGCAACTATGGATATTGGAAGCTCTTTTTCTGCAACAAAGCCTTCCGCGTAGGATGAAGCTGCTGCTTGCTCTTTTTTTGCAGCAAAGCCTTCCGCGTAGGATGAAGCTGCTGCTTTTTCTTCTTCTACGACCTCTGGCTGGAGAACTTGGCCCACCCCTACTCAACCTCAGACGAGGGAACGCATTCATCACCAATTCCCTGAATTCGATGACCCTCTTGAAATCCCCCCTTCCAAACGCAGTTCTGTAGTATATCCATATGTTCCTATTGACCGTATACGCAGTCTTGAGGACAATCTGCTTTCAGCATGGTATACTTCTACCTTGTCATCTCAGATGGTTCGAAGTGTCCCACGTCCTGATGAAGCTTCAGGATCAATCCTACACTTTTAGCCAAAAAAGCAAAACTTTATACCTCCGATTGGCTAGAATGTGTGGCTAGACCTGAATTCCTAGATTCGTTCAGGGAACCTCCGACTGCTCCTCCCCCGCCTTCCAATCCAAATTGGATTGATGAATTAAGGCTCACTCTTTCTGACGGCTAATACTTCACTCCCTACCAGGCCCAATGCCTCCAACTCCCTATCAACAATTTAGGGCTCAGACCTTACATGCTGCTTTTTTCCATTTATCCTTTGAAGTCCTTCGAGATGACATTTCCCACAAAAACTTTCTATGGGCTTGTGATATTATGTCTCGAACTCATCTTCTCAACCTTGTGGCCCAAATAGAGCCTTATACCTTTTTAGACCAACTTCATCTTCTGCTTAACTGGCACTTCAATGCTTCCATTACCAGTAAAGTTTTGGATGAAGCCTTCTCTACTCAAATTCAGGTTCAGCATAAGGCAGAGAACATCCTTGATGAATATGAGGCCTTCAGGAGCCAGGATTCTGAGCATGGGGAGGATGTTGCTATGCATGAAGAAGAGGAGATGGACGCCACAGATAAAGCCCTAAAACAGATAGAATTCGAAGTGAAGGCCCAACAACGCTCTTCTCAATTAAGGGCTTACGAATTAGATAAACCAAACCTGGACAAGATAGAAGATAGAGTAAGAAAAGAGTATTCATTTATTGAATTTTGTTGGACTAAATTCCATGATCTTGTAACTTTGTCCATTCCATATTTCTATGAAATTGAGAATGTAATCAAATGAATCCTAGTGTAAACAGTACTTATCAATAAAACTAGGCTTTCCGAATTTCATTTGTTAGATTTTGATTTACCACTCCAATTGTAAACTTAATCTGTATGGTTGATATGCTTTAACTCCCCAATTTCATCCCAAATTCTAACTCAAACTCTTCCAAAGTGTGAAGTTTTCCCTTGAAGAAAACAATTATTGCCTCACATACTGATTCTAGGATTAACATAATTCTTCAGCTATCAGCTTCAAATTAACCAACTTTGTCTTTCGAAACTTGATTTGATCATATTCAATTCCCCAACATATGGTTAATATAATCAAGTAGTTTCAAATCAACTAATTTTGCTTCGAACAAACAGTCTATATTTTCCGAAATATGAAAACCTTTTTCAATGATTGCACTGTTTTATTCTAAAAAAGTGATTTATTTTGTATACTACTAAACTAACTATTGGTTTGAAACTGTCACGACCCAAACCCGACCCTATGGATTTAGCACCGTAACCGGCCAGTAATCCGAGATTACCGAAGGCCTACTTAATAGTAGAACAGTAAAACAGAGTTTAGGGTCTGGCGGAAGCCAATACAGTAAATAACTAGTGTCCATTGAGCTGTGACAATCTGTATGCCAAAAACATTTTTCATGCATTCAAACAGTTTAGAACGGTACAGTCTATACAATCATATACAATCATATACAAACATTCAGTACGGGGACCTAATCCCTCGATAACAGTACAATAAAACAGTAGACAGTCTATACAGTAGTACAAAACAGTAAGGAGACCGATGGAGGACACAAAAACACCCCAAGCCATAGCATGGCAACTCAGAACCTCGCAGTGAGGCACATAGACTGGCTTGACAAAACTGGGGACCAACCCACGCTCCTAGCTCGATGCCTGGCGAGAACCTACATATATATATAAACAAATGAGCTAAAGCCCAAATGAATAACATAAAGCGTAAAGAGGTTATGAATGAATGTCCTTACAAAGAATGAAACAGTTCATTAAACAAGATTTCATCTTTCAAGATTTCATCAATCACCATATGTGGTACACCCATTAGCCTATAAACAAGAGGTCCAAAGGACCGGTCTTAATGAACCCAACAAAGAATGATGGCCATCAATCAAGAATGATATGGTTCCACAAGGAACCGACAGAGATCTCTCAGTAATAAGAAATGAAGTGCTAAGGATGCCACAATACAGCCTGTATCAGACATACATTCATTCAGTAAACAATATCAATTCAATAAACAGTTCAGTTCAGTATTCAAAAGATAACCATTTTGAACATATCTTTACACAATCGTTACTCACAGAGATTGGGCTAATAGCAGCTAAAGCGCGTCCCCGAGAGCCAACCCTAAACAGTTAACAAATAGAACACACACTAAGTTTCACAGTCGGGAAGGATGGTAATTAAATCCCTAAATTTCCTCGGTGTGGTTCTTGTAACAAGCCCGCGAGGGACCTCGCTACAGTTCGGACTCGATTTTGTTGCGGTTCCAAACCTTGAACCAAAGAGTCCAAATCCGGCAAATCGTTTTTTGAGAAAAACAGATTTTTTGAAAGAAGTGCCAAACATGGACTGCTTTGCCAGATAACAGAGTCGCCACCTAAATATTTTAAAATGGGAAATTTAGGAAACCCTGACTCGGTGCCAAAAGGCCACGTATCCGTCATCACCAAAGTTGGCTCGGGAACTTGGGTACGATTGGGGAAGGTCACTTCGTGAGCATTCTCGCCGTCAAAGACCGGCCTCTACTAACCATGATATCTGTTTTTGAAAACTTTGTGCGTTCTTATTCCGGTTATTAGCCTAGGTTACTATGTGATGCGCACAGCATACAAGTATAGACTGAATCGCCTGAATTGGAACAAAACATTTCATGCCTGTTTGTTTGAAAATGGTTTGATGGTGCTACCCGCAGGTAGGCTAAGACGCGGATTTGCCACCCTCGGGTGGGCTTAGAAAACATGATTTTGCCACTATCTAGTGGGCTTAAAACAAACATTTGATGAATTGTTCCACTTCAGATAACTCAACCTCCACCCACAAGCATTCAAGGCAGTTTATATCACATAAGCACATAGCCTCATGGTAAGCATGCTATCATGGCAACACTCACACGCATGCAAGGATGCTAAAGCATAACAACTCACCAAGTACTCCAAGCCAAAACAAAAGCTGATTAGAAATCAAGCATGATCCTAAATGTGCTGAAATGCCTAATGCAACATATGCAAAATGCAACTATAGCAGGCTCGGCTATTCTAAACATGGTATATGAGATGCTACAGTTAGCATGTATTCAATTTGGAATTGAAATACAGATGCAGTTTGTATGATGCGCCGAGCCCGGTGCATGCAAAACAGATGAATGAATGCAAACATGCTATCATACTGTATGCTAATTGAAATATGCCTTATATCTAACCATCGTAGCGTGTAAATAAAAGGAGAAAGAAATGGGGGTTGGAAGACATACATCACACTCACACACCCTTATTACAACATTGCCCTCGCGCAGAGGGTCCGAATAAATAATACAGTCCGAATGAAAGAATATTACAGTCCGAATATTACAGTCCGAATAATATACAAAAATCCTAATTAATTTACAAATTAAATAAAGAAAGACTGTAAACTGGCATGCAAGCCAGGGGGTGCCTTGCTTCTGATGAGTGATGTATGCCGGGCTGCCTTGGTGCGGAAATCCACTGGGATGCCCCAATTAGCCTCTGTTTGCAATATTTTTCGAAATACGTGCCAGACTCCGAAGACTCGCTGATTCTTGATTTTGCTGCAACGGAGAGCAGGAAAGGGGCATAGCAATGTATTTCACACATATATACATGCCTCGATCCTCGTGCCACCAATCACGCATCTCGATGCATGATGGCCGAGGAGCCGAATTGCACAACTCAATATAGGATGAATGCATATGAATGCTACAATAAAACCTAACTCCATCATGGGTAATCCGGAGTGTCGGTGACTTGGTAATTGAGACCCGTTCCGTCACTCGGAGTACGAAACGCGCCTCGTTTCCCGTGCCCGGGCTAACTCCTATTCCGAACACGATGCAATATGCATGATATGCATGAAATGCAGCTAATATCCAATCTTAGCATGCATAATGCTATGAAAATAAGATGTCTCGAAATGCGTGCACGCGGGCACGCAAACCGAGGGGATGACATAAAAGCATAAAATGACATGAAATATGATATACAATGGGACTAAAATGAAATGCCTCAAAATGCGTACCCACGGGCACGCGAACCGAGGAAATGGCATACGGAATGCAACAGATCTAAAATGGCATACACGATGCAAGATGGGCTTATACTAACATGAGGGGGCCTCAGCCATACTCACATAAGAGGCTGTGAGATAAAAATGGGGCTCCTCGAAATGCGTGCACACGGGTACACAAACCGAGACGATGGTACTAAAATATAAAATGACATGGAAAATGTAAATTGGGCTTACACTAACATGAGAGAGCCTCAGCCACACTCACATAGGAGGCCATGAGATGAACATGAAGTGCCTCGAAACGCGTGCACACGGGCATGCAAACCGAAGCAATGATATAAAGGCATGAAAATGCAAATTGGGCTTATACTAACATGAGAGGGCCTCATCCGCACTCACATAAGATGCCGAGAGACGAAAATGAGCTATCTCGAAATGCGTGCTCACGGGCACGCAAACCGAGGCGGTGGCATAGAGGCATGAAAATGACATACAAAATGCAATGATGGGCTTACGCCAACATGAGAGAGCCTCAGCCACACTCACATAGGCTGCCGTCAGGTGAAAACAAAAATGCCTCGAAATGCGTGCCCGTGGGCACGCAAACCGAGGCATGGCATACAGGCATGAAATGGCATGCGAATGAGATGCGATATATGGCATATGGAAAATGCAAACTTCAGCAGCTAAAATAATGCACAAATAGCCCCCGAATTATGACAAAATTACACCCGATGCCCGAAATGCAATGTTATGTACCCGAAACGGCTTACAGCCCTACTAAACATGCACAATATGGACATAACATGTAAAACAGTAGCAAGGCAGCCCCTAAACTAGCATTTTTTCAGTACAAAGTATGGCCAAACAATGATCACAAGTATGGCAAAAATAGCTTGCAAAAATGGGGGAAAAGAGGAGAATTACAAAGCAAGTGGTATATACAATGCTCAAACTGAAAAACACAGTTCTACAAAATTAAATAGGGGCCAAAAATATGCACATTTACAAGAGATGACATCCCCCAATTCAGTATGTAGATAGGCTAAACATAGCATGCAAAATAATGAGCCAACAAAGGCTATAACATGAGGTACCAAAAGCATGCATCAAACAACCTTGGACCCTTAACAAAACATGAAGCATGGATCATTTTAAGACACTTTCTAAGCCTGATGAAGGCTGAAAACAGAAGCTAAGAAAGCCTAACAAAGCATGCAATTTTACGGAAAATAAGAAGGATATAACATGAAGTACCAAAATAATTCACCAAATGGCCTAAGACCCTTAACAAAACATGATGAGAAGGCCAAAAAAAGGCTCTTTTCAGGCCTGGTTAAGACTCAAAACAGAATCCAAATAAGCTTAAAGAGGCATGCAAAATGGGGTCAAAGAGAGGTATAAAGAGAAGCCATGCATGGAGGCACCAAACAAGATTGGTCCCTTCTACAATGTTGTAGAGGGACCTAAAATAAGCTCAATCTCAGTTTATAGAATGCTTAAAATCATATCACATATAGGCTAAATAAACCATGCAATTTTACGGAAAATATGGAGGATCACAAAGCAAGTGCATGATAGAGCCATCAAACATGATGGAGCCCTTCTTCAATGTTGAAGATGGGCTCAAAATAGGCCCACTCACAGTTTATAACAGGCTCTAAATCAGATCACTCATAAGTCAAATAAAGCATGCAAAATAATGGCATAAAGAGTGATATTGAAAGAGGTGTGTCATGGAGACACCAAACAGAGTTGAGCCCTTCTAAAAAGTTGTAGAGGGGCTCAAAATAAGCCTAAAACCAGTAGGGGTCGGGGCCCAAAACAGAGAGTAAATAGGGTAAAGAATTGATTCAAAATTATGCTAGAAAAAGGGAATTAGTGGCTTACCCTTGAAGACAAGTCTTTTGTTGCTTCTTGGCTTGAATTTGCTGGTCCTTAGCCTTTGAAAATCACTTCTTTGCTGCTGGAATAGAGGTGGTGATGGTGGTGCTTAGGGTTGATGAAGAAAGGAGCTAGAAACTTGAAGCTTTTTAGGGTTTTTGAGATAGAAAATGGAGGTTTTGGAAGAGAGGTTCTTGAGAGAAAATCTTGTCACCCTAGGGAAGGAGCTGTCCAGCCCCTTAAATAGACCAAAAAGGGTGTAAAAGGGGAGGGAAATGCACCCAAGCTTTTCCTCCCAAAATATCCCCCGGAGGACAGGGATATTTTGAAAAACAAATTGGACAATCAGAAGAGGTGAAAAGTAGAAAGTCGGCCGACTGTGGCTTTTCGAAGGCCGGCGGCCACCCCAACCGGTCGGCCACTCCTGGCCATGGCCAAAAATGGGACAAAAAAATTGCTGGCCGACCACCATGTTTTAGGGTCCTCTCAGGTGTGTAGAATAAGGCCCCAGGGTTGGAACTTGGCAACACTGAAACAAGAGTCACAACATTGCACTTGAAGAAGAGGCTCAAAAATGAAAATTTGAATTACTGGCCGACCACCACTTTTTAGTGTCCTCCCATGTTCCCTCATCACAAATATGTAGTCCCGGCTCGAAGAAAATATCCCCAGGGTGTTCAACATTGGCCTGGAAGTGAGCAAAATGGGCGCCGGAGGAGCGAAACTGGTTTTCTGGAACAATTGCTGGCCTCCCACCCTCCAGTGATCTTCTTGATGCTAAAACAGAGGTACCTGCCAAAATTGAACAAAAACCGATGCAAAATGAATGCTCGGGGCCCAAACCGCGAGGTTCGGGGTCCCGAAAATGGACTGCAGGCACCGAAAGTGGCGTTCGGCCACGAAGCGGGCATCAGAGGCCCCAGTATTCCTCATAATGACAAAACAGAGATACCTGCCAAAAATGAACAAAAACTGATACAAAATGAAAGCTCGGGCCCAAAACCAGCATGCCGGTCCCAAAACCCAGAAGCACCGAAGTGGCGACGGTCAAGTGGGTACCAAAGAGCCCCAGTGTCCCTTAGAATGATAAAACAGAGGCACTTGCCAAAAACCGGAGAAATCAGAGATGGTTGGGCGGTCCCAAACCCAGGCATACGGCTCGACGGCCAAAAACCGGAACCGCCCGAAATGGCGAAATGGCTCACGGCCACGAAAAAGTAGCTCACGGCCATCGAGATAGTCTACGGACCATTTCCTCCTCAGGAAAGAAAACAGAGAAAACCGAGTCTGGTTCGCAAACCGAGACAAGGCACAGAAGAGAGTTCGGAAGCTCGGAGGCAGGGCGCACGGCCGCGACTCTGAGACTTCTGAACGAGCACGACATGCAACATCACCGAGCGCTCAACCGGTGACGTCTGAGTCTTAAGGTCGGTCAAAAATGGGGTGTCTACAGTTGCCCCTCTTTGACAGAACTCGGAAGTCAAGAAGTGACGAGAGTGAATGTCAAAGCCCAGAGACGACCCATTTTGACAAGGCCGAAGACTTAGACAAGCATACAAGATGAACAAAGATGTGTGCCCGCAGGCGTGCCTTCAAGCAAAAGGGGGCAAAATGCAAATGATAGGCACGGAGCCAGGTGATTATGCAAGTGCAGCAAGCTGTAATGAAGCAAGTATTGACAAATAGATGCAACAATTCTAAGCAAGAATGCAAAGCAACAACTACATTTCATGCAGTTAGGAATGCGGAGAATCATTCAATTCTCGTCGCGTCTCACACGGAGAAGATACGATACCTGCGCGATTCGTCTGGTCGCACCAGCCTCAAATGAACCGTACATACAATATCGTGCCTGCAAAATAGAGAAATTCAACAAGAGCAATATGCTAACAACATATATTCAATGTGATTCCTGAAAGTTTGGCACACGCGGTGCCGGCGGGTGAATGCATCGCAGTGTGACACGAGTAAGGTGCGCAAGATAGCACGATGCAACGCACTAACAAGTGCAGGTGAGATACGCAAGATAGCACGATAAAATGCATGCACAACACAAGTAATGTGCACAAAATAGTGTGATGAATGCAATGCACAAAACAGTGCGATTGAGGTGCGCAAAATAGAGCGAATGATAAACTGCACAAAATAGTGCGATTGAGGTGCGCAAAATAGCGCGAGTGTAAACTGCACAAAACAGTGCGATGGTGGTGCGCAAAATAGCGCGAATGTAAACTGCACAAAACAGTGCGATTGAGGTGCGCAAAATAGCGCGATTGATGAACTGCACAAAACAGTGCGATTCAGGTGCGCAAAATAGCGCGATGAGTGAAATGCACGAGATAGTGCGATACGCTAAACAGCGCGAGTGATTTGAAATGCACAAGATAGTGCGATACGCTAAACAGCGCGAGTGATTTGAAATGCACAAGATAGTGCGTGTGAAATACAACCACAAGATGCACAAGACAGTGCAAGTGAGATACAAAGTGTAAGTGCACAAGATAGTGCGATAAAATGCATCTTCTATGCAAGTATGAGGGCATTTTATGCAATATTGAAAGCAAGCATATTCTATGCAAGAATCATAACGATGCGCGGCACGCATGCAACAACAGTGTATATGAAAGTTCACATTCTATGCAATAGAGGATCATCAAATATGTACTCTGGTGCCTCTGGTTTGCCTCTTAGAAGACTTTGCAACACACTCAGTTCAAAAAGGGCACACCATGTTCAAATTGGCGAGAGATAACATCTGCATGTAAAACCCTCGGGTGTTGCTTGGACTGCCATTCTGACTTGAAGCAGGCTTACACTTGGGGTTGAGATACACTCATACTCCAGAGAAATGGCGAAGCCTGAGAAGGTGTACCTGGAATGCAGTCTCGGATCTTGCTAAAGTTGAAACATGCTAAGATGCTCCGAATTTTCTCTCTTTTCTTTTGCTTTGCAGTCCGGAACCTAAATAGCTTCAGATAGGTCCTCATTCTACTGTTCACACTTATCGGGGGTGGACCCTGCGGCTTTTTGAAAGAACCAATCCTGTTTTGCATAAATGTGGAGAACGGCACGACACTCGGAGCACAAAACGATTTTTCTTTTGAAAATGAGAAAAGGATTCTCAACCGGGTATTGAGCCTACAACTGACCACAGCCAAACGACTCAACAAAGAAATAAAAGGCACACAACCTAGACACATCGAGTAACACTCGAAACGACTCAAAACAAGAATCAAGATAAAACAAAAAGACACGATACTCAGACGTGCACAGGGAGCCTGTTTCATCGGGTAGTGTTTCCCACCCTTTCTCATTTGTGGTTCTCACATCACTCGGCCCTCAAGCTCTACTTTTCTGAAAAAGCCCTTTTCTCACTTTTTCTCTCATCGCACATCTCTCTATTCTTCAATCTCTCATTTTTCAATCCCTCCCCTAGGTGGTTGATAGATAAGCAGCAAGTTGTGGGGCTCGTGCCCCTAGCATTCTGCTAGATTCTTCTTCTTCTGCACGCGGCTAGTGAGTTTCTCCCACAGAGGGGTTGCGCTACAACTGGGTGTGTAGCAAATCTGCAGCTAGCATCGGTTGATGATGCTTTGCTGGGGAGTTTGGACGTGATAAGATCTGTCTAGATGATGGAGTGGAATATCTTGCCTCATTCCAGTTCGTGTTTCGCACTTGGCTTGATACCTCGTTGCTCGGAGCATAAGAGAGCTTTCAGCCCTTTGTCGTTAACTTCAATTGCCTCTTCTTGGTGTAGAGTGCCCTTCTTGGCGAGTAGGGTGCCCTTTTCAAAGTATGTTGACAATGGGGAAAAGATGTAACACCGACTCAAATGTGCCCCTAGTTCATTATTTCGACCATTTTTTGTTTTTGCTTTCTATTAACACGCTTTTGACCAAAATGAGAGTTAGATTACATGCTTGTTCAGTTTTTGATTTGAAATCATGCAAGTCAGGCTATAAGCACTGAAAATTTTCCTTTTTTGGGTCCAAGAAAATGGTCCAGCTTTGAAAAAAAATGGAATGATTTTTGAGAGAATAGTCAACCTCAATAAAATTCTCAAAACTTTTGCAAACGGCCACCGCCAACAAGCAGGAACCAACTCTTTGAGATGCACAACCTCGGACCCATAGCAATGGAAAATTGCCCCTTGTCGAAGGAATCGCATGGCAACGGAAAGTTGCCCCTTGTTTGAAATGACACCGCAGTGCATTGAATGGCAACGGAAAGTTGCCCCTTGTCTAAATGGCACCGCAGCGTATTGAAATCAATCCTTCAGAGCGACGATCACAACCGAACTCTCGGATACAGAGAAGACAAAGATGATCAAAACCATTTCATGGACACAACTGAATTTGAAGTGTTTTAGGGCTGGACTTCAGAATGAAGTTGCCTACGTATCCCAAAGATGGGAATCAAGCCTTACGTAGTTCGGGGTTAAGATACACTCGGGTATTTAACCTCTCCTTTTTATGCTCTAACTTTTGCCAAGGCGCCTGTTGCAGGTTTTCAACCTTGCGAGCTTTGTTTTTTTCTTTTCATTTTTTCTATTCTTTTCATTCCTTTTTCTTCTCTTTTCTTTTTTTGCATTTTTCTTTTTCTTTTTCTTGCTCTAACTTTTGCCTGGGTCGCCCTTTTAGGTTTTCGGCCCAACGAGCCTCTCAAAGGGTAGAAGTGTAACAAGTCCATGCCAAATGGTTTTGAGATTGAAGCCCTCTATTTTCAGGAAAGTGGCTGTTGTATTGATTTGCAGAAAGATCCACCTTTGGCTCTCCGAGCACATCGGATATTTTTTGCCCCTAGTTCGAGGGGTGCTTCTGATCTAGCTTTGCAAGCTTCTTTTGACGACATCTGATCCTCTTGATCTGACTTCGGTGCCTCTTGTTCGAGGGCTGCTTCAAATCTAGCCCCACAGGCCTTGCATTGTGGTCGACCGTTGAACATTCTGAATGCACGTCCAATGTTTGAAATCAAAAAGGGGGGGGGGGCGAGTCTCGAGGCTGAGAGCGATCCTAAGCTGCACAATCTCAAGAGCGATTCCACACATGTCTTCGCAGGATCGCGCAAAACATTTTTTTGAAAGTTTTTAAGAAAGCGACAAATCGCTCGCGTTAAAGACAGTGTAGGATCAATCTGGATCAAAGCCAGGGTCCTTCTCAGTACTCACACTAACAAGCATGATTTCATTCATTAAGGGCTTAGTATGCCTCTCTTTCTCTCATTTGATCAAAGTTTTGCAAATCCCGAGGAATTCTTCCCTCTTTGTTTTCACCGCAGTGTTCAAAAAGGTTTTGAAAAACTTAGGTCAATACAATGACTTCAAGGCACAAAAGAGCAGGTGGAATGCACTGCCATTTCATTCAAATCCCGGCACAACTAGCACACGGCAGAAGCAAATGCGAGAGTGTGGAAATCATCACGTTTCATTCAAAATCATATATAACTGGCTCCTCGCGTAAACAGACTCAAAACAAAACAAAAGACAAACGCAAAAACAAAATGGTGACGCCGAGGTAAGACCCCTAATCACCCGACTCTATACAACAGATCGACTCGATACAACAAGACAGACCTAAAATAAAAGAGACCGACTCAAAACAAAAAGATCGACTCAAAACAAAGTAACAAATCGACCCAATACCCAAGTCGAAGCACAAACCGGTATTTGCACATTGCTCGTAACAGGCGTGCCATTCCCACGCCTGGAGTTGATTAAGCGCCGCCCGAGTGGTTCATCCCCGCTCACATAACATTATTCCCAAGTTCATCGACCCAAAGGCCGATAGACTTCTTTGAGCTCGGCGGGAGGATGACCCGTTGTCAAATAGATCCCAGACTTCATGGCGAAGACTAAGCGATTATTGGTAGCATGGCCGTTGTTGATGGTATGCGCAGTACTGGGTAGCATCATGTGTAGCCGGAAGAGGGTTCGGGAGAGGCCGAGGCTCAAGGGGTTTGAGATAGCCTTGTCCAACAAGGATTTGGAAAGCTTTGGACAAAGGCATGTGGAGGGCATGGAAGACCCTCTGACCTCGGGGTTGGTACTTCTGGGTTTGTGGATTTTTGCTGGGCACACCCGCAAAGGGATTGGTAGGTGCTGGCCTAGTTTGCTGATCTCTTCTGAGTGGAGGATTAGAGCTAACAGGATCGTATCTAATATGACGGCCCTTCTCCTGGTTTTTCCTTTGATTCGGACTGCCTCTGACTTGAGTAGCGAAAGTGTCATTCACAGTTTTTGCAACAACTGCGAGGACTTGCTCTTTGTTCAGTCCCTCGGCTTTCAAAGCCTCAACAGCAAACATAAGATGTTCATGGGGATCCATGCCCGCCACTGCCTTGTTCTTTCCACTTGCCTCCACTTTGCCAAGGGATTGGCATTCCTCAAATGTAGCCCGTTCCAAGATTGGGGAGCCTTTTGACATGAACTCCCTGGTATGTGATGTGGTTGGTGACAGAGCCAATGTCCCGGAGGCCAAATCTGTCATAGTTCTTTGAAGATCTTCGATCATTCTCTTTAGCTCAGAAGTAGTGGGCTCACGGGTTTGAGATGATTGGGGTCCAGGTGCATCCATCATGCATAAGTCCATGCCTTCCGGAATGAACACCTCAGGCTTGGGTAGACGGGCTGGGGTGATGTATATGCTGGGGTCGTAGGTGGATGGCAGTATATGGATGAGATTGAGGTAGGTGGGAAATGTTTGGTCATTGGGGCCTGAAGGTGGAGTTATCGTCCGGTTATCGATGAGATTTTGGACCTCATGATCATAGGCTGATGGTACATACAGTACTTGGCAGGGTTATGTCTGGCTGGGAGTGGGTTGGGAAGAGGTTGAGGATCGAGGGGTTTGAGATGCCCTCTTTCCATTAAGGCTTTTAGTGCGCTAGTCAAGCTCATATGGAGAGGGGTGAAAGTTCTACCCTGAGCTCGGGCTGGGTCGGCTATTTGCAGGCTTGGATTGGCAAAAGGGTTGGTTGTGGCGACAGTATCGATTTCAGTGGGTTCGGGAATAGTGCTACTTCCGGCATTTGTACTCCTTGAAATCATCCTCCTCGTCGGTTCACTTGTTCTGGGAATGATCTCACTGTTGAACGCATTCTCGACCTGGACCCCCAGTTCATGCAAACTTTTGAAAGTAACTAGAGGAGCCACTATCAATTTCTACAACATATCATGCTCGAGGTTCCGCACCATCATCTACACTTGATCCCTCTCAGAAGGGCGGCGATCTGTCATCAGTGCTGCCTTTGCTCTCCATCTCGCAACAAATTTCACAAAAGGCTCTTTTGGGTTTTGGCGGGTTGCTTCAAGCTCTTGGATGGTTACTGGTCGACGAAGGCTTCAGCCAATTCTTCCCAGTTTTGCTTCACTTTGTCCTCCAACTTAGCGTACCAAGTGGCTGCTACACCAGACAGAGTTCTTCCATACAGAGAGAGTTTCTGTGGCTTAGTCAGACCCATCGGCTTTAGGACATCCAAGAAAAGTCGGATATGTATCATTGGATCCCCAGACCCGTCGAAACGGTCAATATGTGGCATCTTGAATCTGTTTGGGAGCCGTACAGCAGACTCGGTGTGCCCATCTTCAATGTCGGGAATGGAGTTAAGGCCCTGTGCCCTTTTGAATTGCTTCTCAAGGTTCGCAATTTTCACTGCGGTCAGATCGAGGTCATTAGCATCAAGGGGATAACGCCTCTCATTAGGCTGCACCAGGGGTTTGAAAACTTGGACTTGAGCCAACCCTTCTCGAGGATTCGGACACTGCAAATCTTCAACTGGCGGAAGTGGGTCAAAGTTCGGTTGGGGTCCCAAAGCTGGATGTGAGGCAGATGCCCCAGATGGGCGCTGCGTTTCAATACTGGTCTCAGCCTGCATGGCAGTTCCCTGATTCAACGCTGCTATCACGGCCACAAATTCTTCCGAACCCTGTGCCGTCACGGGCTGCTGATTTTGAACAAGGGTGATGTGGATCAGATCGACGGATCGATGAACCGGTAAGCCTCGACCGCCTTTTGCCTTGCCTCAGCGAAAGAACACTGGTTGCCCTTGAACTGAATTTCTGACCCGACAAAGTCTATCAGCACAAGTCTAATGATCCTCGGGGGATATTGGAGCCTTCTGAAGCTATGATTCCCAAGACTACCCTAGCAAAAGAGAAAACAGACAGCATCTCAGCCCGGTTTCATCTGAACAGATACGAGCATAGTTGAATGAATGTGCCCTCTCATCGAATTTCGCCTCAAATTCAACTACCCTCGTAAATCAATCCCAAAGTATCGAATCGGTGCCCGCAGTTCGATGCCCAAACTCATAGATCGATACATGCATTCCTCAGAGAGACGCACTCTAACAAGCACATAACAGATAAGTGCGAGCCACAACACCCCTATGCTGGGGTAGGGTTTCCCTGTCCTATTTTGTCAGCAGCTAGGGTTTCACTACGCACGCAGCGGTTTCAAACCACCTATAAATGCGTAAGCAACCTGTCCTATTTTGGAATGGTCTCTCTGGATTCGAATATGCACTACGTCGAATGGTCAAACAGGGTGCCCCAGAAACCGGGTTTGTGTTCCCATGTTGTCAGAGCCAGAGCCGATCAAATTTTACGGACATGACTTGACAAGACAAGCCTCCCAAGAAATCGTTTGGGAATGGCATATGGCAAACACGGTGTCCTAGGCGCACCAATGCAAATGCAATGCAAAGAAACACACAAGTGTAGTCAAAATCAGATATCACGAGTTCGAGTCAAGTTCTCTAAATCCCAAATGAGTCGCCAGAACTCAGAATAAGCCCGCGAGGACCTTGCTGATTCGGACTCGATTTTGTTAATGTTCCAAACCTTGAACCAAAGAGTCCAAATCCGCAAATCGTTTTTGAGAAAACAGATTTTTTGAAAGAAGTGCCAAACATGGATCTTTGCGGATAACGTAGTCGCCACCTAAATATTTTAAAATGGGAAATTTAGGAAACCCCGACTCGGTGCCAAAGGCCACGATCCGCCATCACCAAAGTTGGCTCGAACTTGGGTACGATTGGGAAGGTCACCGTGAGCATTCTCGCCGCGGCCAAAGACCGCCTCTACTAACCATGATATCTGCTTTTGAAAACTTTGTGCGTTCTTATTCCGGTTATTAGCCTAGGTTACTATGTGATGCGACAAGATACAAGTATAGATCGAATCGCTCGAATTGGAACAAAACATTTCATGCCTGTTTGTTTGAAAATGGTTTGATGGTGCTACCCGCAGGTAGGCTAAGACGCGGATTTGCCACCCTCGGGTGGGCTTAGAAAACATGATTTTGCCACTATCTAGTGGGCTTAAAACAAACATTTGATGAATTGTTCCACTTCAGATAACTCAACCTCCACCCACAGGCATTCAAGGCAGTTTATATCACATAAGCACATAGCCTCATGGTAAGCATGCTATCATGGCAACACTCACACGCATGCAAGGATGCTAAAGCATAACAACTCACCAAGTACTCCAAGCCAAAACAAAAGCTGATTAGAAATCAAGCATGATCCTAAATGTGCTGAAATGCCTAATGCAACACATGCAAAATGCAACTATAGCAGGCTCGGCTATTCTAAACATGGTATATGAGATGCTACAGTTAGCATGTATTCAATTTGGAATTGAAATACAGATGCAGTTTGTATGATGCGCCGAGCCCGGTGCATGCAAAACAGATGAATGAATGCAAACATGCTATCATACTGTATGCTAATTGAAATATGCCTTATATCTAACCATCGTAAGCAGGTAAATAAAAGGGAGAAAGAAATGGGGGTTGGAAGACATACATCACACTCACACACCCTTATTACAACATTGCCCTCGCGCAGAGGGTCCGAATAAATAATACAGTCCGAATGAAAGAATATTACAGTCCGAATATTACAGTCCGAATAATATACAAAAATCCTAATTAATTTACAAATTAAATAAAGAAAGACTGTAAACTGGCATGCAAGCCAGGGGGTGCCTTGCTTCTGATGAGTGATGTATGCCGGGCTGCCTTGGTGCGGAAATCCACTGGGATGCCCCAATTAGCCTCTGTTTGCAATATTTCTCGAAATGCGTGCCAGACTCCGAAGACTCGCTGATTCTTGATTTTGCTGCAACGGAGAGCAGAAAAGGGGCATAGCAATGTATTTCACCCATATATGCATGCCTCGATCCTCGTGCCACCAATCACGCATCTCGATGCATGATGGCCGAAGAGCCGAATTGCACAACTCAATATAGGATGAATGCATATGAATGCTACAATAAAACCTAACTCCATCATGAGTAATCCGGAGTGTCGGTGACTTGGAAATTGAGACCCGTTCCGTCACTCGGAGTACGAAACGCGTCTCGTTTCCCATGCCCGGGCTAACTCCTATTCCGAACACGATGCAATATGCATGATATGCATGAAATGCAGCTAATATGTAATCTTAGCATGCATAATGCTATGAAAATAAGATGTCTTGAAATGCGTGCACGCGGGCACGCAAACCGAGGTGATGACATAAAAGCATGAAATGACATGAAATATGATATACAATGGGACTAAAATGAAATGCCTCAAAATGCGTGCCCACGGGCACGCGAACCGAGAAAATGGCATACGGAATGCAACAGATCTAAAATGGCATACACGATGCAAGATGGGCTTATACTAACATGAGGGGGCCTCAGCCATACTCACATAAGAGGCCGTGAGATGAAAATGGGGCGCCTCGAAATGCGTGCACACGGGCACGCAAACCAAGGCGATGGTACTAAAATATAAAATGACATGGAAAATGTAAATTGGGCTTACACTAACATGAGAGAGTCTTAGCCACACTCACATAGGAGGCCATGAGATGAACATGTAGTGCCTCGAAACGCGTGCACACGGGCACGCAAACCGAGGCAATGATATAAAGGCATGAAAATGAAAATTGGGCTTATACTAACATGAGAGGGCCTCAGCCGCACTCACATAAGATGCCGAGAGACGAAAATGAGCTGCCTCGAAATGCGTGCTCACGGGCACGCAAATCGAGGCGGTGGCATAGAGGCATGAAAATGACATACAAAATGCAATGATGGGCTTACGCCAACATGAGAGAGCCTCAGCCACACTCACATAGGCTGCCGTCAGGTGAAAACAAAAATGCCTCGAAATGCGCAAGCACGCAAACCGAGGCATGGCATACAGGCATGAAATGGCATGCGAATGAGATGCGATATATGGCATATGGAAAATGCAAACTTCAGCAGCTAAAATGATGCACAAATAGCCCCCGAATTATGACAAAATTACACCCGATGCCCGAAATGCAATGTTATAATTCAAAACGACTACACCCCTACTAAACATGCACAATATGGACATAACATGTAAAACAGTAGCAAGGCAGCCCCTAAACTAGCATTTTTTCAGTACAAAGTATGGCCAAACAATGATCACAAGTATGGCAAAAATAGCTTGCAAAAATGGGGGAAAAGAGGAGAATTACAAAGCAAGTGGTATATACAATGCTCAAACTGAAAAACACAGTTCTACAAAATTAAAGAGGGACCAAAAATATGCACATTTACAAGAGATGACATCCCCCAATTCAGTATGTAGATAGGCTAAACATAGCATGCAAAATAATGAGCCAACAAAGGCTATAACATGAGGTACCAAAAGCATGCATCAAACAACCTTGGACCCTTAACAAAACATGAAGCATGGGTTATTTTAAGACACTTTCTAAGCCTAATGAAGGCTGAAAACAGAAGCTAAGAAAGCCTAACAAAGCATGCAATTTTACGGAAAATAAGAAGGATATAACATGAAGTACCAAAAGAATTCACCAAATGGCCTAAGACCCTTAACAAAACATGATGAGAAGGCCAAAAAAAGGCTCTTTTCAGGACTGATGAAGACTCAAAACAGAAGCCAAATAAGCTTAAAGAGGCATGCAAAATGGGGTCAAAGAGAGGTATAAAGAGAAGCCATGCATGGAGGCACCAAACAAGATTGGTCCCTTCTACAATGTTGTAGAGGGACCTAAAATAAGCTCAATCTCAGTTTATAGCATGCTCAAAATCATATCACATATAGGCTAAATAAACCATGCAATTTTACGGAAAATATGGAGGATCACAAAGAAAGTGCATGATAGAGCCATCAAACATGATGGATCCCTTCTTCAATGTTGAAGAGGGGCTCAAAATAGGCCCACTCACAGTTTATAACAGGCTCGAAATCAGATCACTCATAAGTCAAATAAAGCATGCAAAATAATGGCATAAAGAGTGATATTGAAAGAGGTGTGTCATGGAGATACCAAACAGAGTTGAGCCCTTCTACAAAGTTTTAGAGGGGCTCAAAATAAGCCTAAAACCAGTAGGGGTCGGGGCCCAAAACAGATAGTAAATAGGGTAAAGAATTGATTCAAAATTATGCTAGAAAAAGGGAATTAGTGGCTTACCCTTGAAGACAAGTCTTTTGTTGCTTCTTGGCTTGAATTTGCTGGTCCTTAGCCTTTGAAAATCACTTCTTTGCTGCTGGAATGGAGGTGGTGATGGTGGTGCTTAGGGTTGATGAAGAAAGGAGCTAGAAACTTGAAGCTTTTTAGGGTTTTTGAGATAGAAAATGGAGGTTTTGGAAGAGAGGTTCTTGAGAGAAAATCTTGTCACCCTAGGGAAGGAGCTGTCCAGCCCCTTAAATAGACCAAAAAGGGTGTAAAAGGGGAGGGAAATGCACCCAAGCTTTCCCTCCCAAAATATCCCCTGAGGATGGGATATTTTGAAAACAAATGACAAAGAAGAGGTGAAAAGCAGAAGTCGCCGGCCAGTGGCTTTGAAGGTGGCCGGCCACTCCCCCTGGCCGGCCGGCCATGGCCAAAAATGGGACAAAAAAATTGCTGGCCGACCACCATGTTTTAGGGTCCTCTCAGGTGTGTAGAATAAGGCCCTAGGGTTGGAACTTGGCAACACTGAAACAGGAGTCACAACATTGCACTTGAAGAAGAGGCTTAAAAATGAAAATCTGAATTACTGGCCGACCACCACTTTTTAGTGTCCTCCCATGTTCCCTCATCACAAATATGTAGTCCCGACTCAAAGAAAATATCCCCAGGGTGTTCAACATTGGCCTGGAAGTGAGCAAAACGGGCGCCGGAGGAGCGAAACTGGTTTTCTGGAACAATTGCTGGCCTCCCACCCTCCAGTGATCTTCTTGATGCTAAAACAGAGGTACCTGCCAAAATTGAACAAAAACCGATGCAAAATGAATGCTCGGGGCCCAAACCGCGAGGTTCGGGGTCCCGAAAATGGGCTGCAGGCACCGAAAGTGGCGTTCGGCCACGAAGAGGGCTTCAAAGGCCCCAGCATTCCTCATAATGACAAAACAGAGGCACCTGCCAAAAATGAACAAAAACTGATACAAAATGAAAGTTTCGCCCAAATCGCGCAAGGGGTCCCGAAACCGTCAGAAGCACCGAAAATGGCGTACGGCTGCGAAGTGGGTACCAGTAGCCCCAGTGTCCCTCGGAATGATAAAACAGAGGCACTTGCCAAAAATCGGAGAAATCAGAGATGGTTGGGCGGTCCCGAACCGAGGCATACGGCCTGACGGTTACGAAAACCGGGAACCGGGCTCCGAAATGGGCGAAATGGCCTACGGCCACGAAAAGTAGCTCACGGCCACTAGGAGATAGTCTACGGGACCATTCCCTACCCTCAGGAAAGAAAACAGAGAAAACCGAGTTTGGTTCGCAAACCGAGACAAGGCACAGAAGAGAGTTCGGAAGCCCGAAGGCAAGACGCACAGCCGCGACTCTGAGACTTCTGAACGAGCACGACATGCAACATCATCGAGCGCTCAACCGGTGACGTCTGAGTCTTAAGGTCGGTCAAAAATAGGGTGTCTACAGTTCTATGTCTAAATCCTCATTAAGATGCCTTAAACTAGGCCTAAGAATGCCTAGGATGGGATGAGGATGCAAAAATACACTTAGAAAACATTTTGCATAATTTGCTGAAATAAGAGCCTCGCTCGAGCGAGACTTTCTTCGTTCGAGCGAGCTTCCAAAATCAAAGGCCTCGCTCGAGCGAATAATCCTTCGCTCAAGCGGTCTGATGAAACAGTAAAAGTACTGGATGCTCGATTTTTATGCTCGAGCCACCAATCCTTCGCTCGAGCGTGGCTCAGAGGAAACGTTGGTCGCTCGAGCGAAGAAGCCAAATCTGGAATTTCCAGATTTGCCTTCCAAGCTCAAACCAAGCATTCTCAACTCAATTCTCGACCTCTTGGGCCCAAATTCTGGAAAATACATCCCAAAACAATGTATAACAAGTTTCAAGCCCCAAAGGTGAGTCAATTAAATCCAAAATTCAAACCCATTTTCAAGAACAATTTCCAAATATGCAATGCATGAGTTTTTAACCAAATTCAAGGTTCAAATCTTGCTCTAATGAGCTCAATAGTTGGAAAACAAAATGAAAACATGGACTTTGATAGAAACATGAGCATGCATGTACAATTCTACCATGAATTCAACTTCAAAATGCACCAAAATAGCCATGCATGCATGAATTCAAGCATAATTCAACCTCTATGCACTAAATCATGGCTTGATTCTACAATGGAGCCTAGAACATACAAGATGAAGCTCAAGACAACAAGAAGAAGATGGATTTTCTTACCTAAGTCTCAATTACAAGTCTTGTAAGCTCAATTTAGCAATCTATGTTACAAATCTTCAAGTCTTCAAGCAATTCCACAACAATGGCAAGATGAGCTCAAGTCTCTCTAAACTCTCTCTCACTTTATAATTCGGTGGCCTCAAGAAGCAAAGTTGAAGAAGTGGTGTCTCTAAGTGTAAGATAGGATTAGAGTACTGGCATAGTGGGCCACTATGTGTGGCAAATTAGTAAATAAGTGTAACAATGTAGTTTAACTCACTTTAATCTAATTTAATCATTCCTAATCAATTTTCAGATAAATATAACATTAAATCACAAATATTCTACTGATCCCAAAACTCTAAACAGTTCCTAATTCGGCCGCCGATAAGGCCTTCAATTAGCAGTTTAAACATATGAATTCAAACAGATAATCAATCAATCAAACAGATGCAATATGCAATTCAATAGATAAACTTATTCAATTTCAGTTTCGATTTCAATCAGTCCATTCAAGATTTCGATTCAATTATCACCATTATCGATTCGGTTTAGCAAGAATAAAGAGCTAATTCAAGAGTTTATCTAAGAATCAGTACGAGGGTTGTTACAGAAGCCTAGAACAAACAACTTCTAAACGTAAGGTATTTGAAATTTCGCTTCGAAGGATTTTACTCTCATCAAGAAACCTAAAAACCGGTCTTTAATCCTTTTAAAGTAAACAAATACCTGAGCATTTCTACACCCTTAGGTGTGGAATGTGCTTCGAAGTCGATTTCCTGCTTTCGAAGCCGTTTGTCACTTGATTTTGGCGCCAAAACTTGGCTTCGAAGCTAAATATTTTATTTCGAAGCTAAAACTAGTATTTAAGATACATTTCCCTCCATAACTATCAACATTGAGAAAACTTTTTGCACCCGTACCTTTAGTACTTCTTTATGAATTTCGTCCATATAAAATGACTGGGTGTTTTTCAGACGGAAAGGTTTAAAAACCCTTTTATTTTGTGCTCTCAATCCACTTGGTCGTCTAACACACAAACCCTTCATCTTCTGTTAGCTTTCTCTTTCCTTTTACTCTCTTTCCCAACTTTGTCTTCTGAAAAAATTCTCTATCAATGGCTTCTTCTTCCTTGAAAATACCGGTTGTGGAGCGTGCGAGTCCATCTATAGCCTTGAAAATGATCAGTGATGAAAAGTGTGAAAGGTACAAGATTGGTGGGAAAAATGCCATTGACAGATGTATCTTCATTCCTCGTCATCATGAGCAACAAGAGTATGTGCTTGGGCCCATTTTTAGGGAGATTCCTACTGAGCTTCCAACTCTGTACCCACATCTAGAAGACCATTTTCTCCTTTACGAAGGTGGTCTTGACTGGGGAAGCTGAAGGATTAACCGATCCCATCGCTACTGGCCCACAGTGAGACCAAAGTGGGAGGAATGGTATAATCGAGTCGTTCCTGATAGGACTCTAGATCTTCAGGAGCTCTGCCTCTTCGACGCCCTCCAATTATCCAAGTTCACTATTTCGGATGACCCTTTTTTAATACTTACTGCCCTTTGTTTTTGGAATTCTGCTTTTAATTTTTTTCAATTCAGATGTGGGATGATGACTCCTACTGTTCTTGACATCTGCCATCTGTTAGGATTGTCCCCTACTAGTACCCCCATTGGTCTAGACTATTCTGACCTCAAAACCCCTTTTTCCCTCCCCTCTCTGAACTCATCCTATAGTGACTTTGTCAAGGCTGAGAATAAAAGAAAGGGCCCTGTGACTGATAGAGAATTTTTTTCTTTTATATTATATTGGCTTTGCAAGTTCCTCTTTTGCACCTCTTCTCAGGGGATCATGCCTGAATTTGCCCCTCTTGCCAATGCCCTTGTTTTACAAAAAAAACTGGCCTTAGCTCCATATGTTCTAGGTCATGTTTATAGAGTTTGTTCCTTTTTTTGTAAAAAACCCTTAGATGCCAATCAGGGAGGCCCATTTTGGATACTTCAACTTTGGCTTTTTGCATATTTCACCGAGTTACAGTCTAAATGCCTAAAGTTTCTAGAGCCAAACCCTACCACTCATGGCATGAAATTAGCCAATGTTTCACTATATCCTTCCAACTTTGCTTTTTACTTTTCTTTCTTCCACCAACTTCCAGCTTCCCCTTCTTTTCACAGCTTCCGTCCTTTTGAATCTACCAATATTGGCCCATCCTAGTTGAGAACCTTTTTGAGTGATAGGTCATGTTCTACACCCCAGCACAAAAACATGTAGGCTTCTATTCCGATTCCCAGAGAATTGTTCATTGGGACTATGAACCCCAGAGCTTACAAATGCATTGCTGAGCCTTATTGTCCTGCCCAATTTGCTAGGCAATTTGGATTCTCACAAGGGGTCCCAATACCTCTCTACAGTCAGACCAATTTAAGCCTTACTAGCAGGGATCTGAAAGTTCGAAGATATAGATTGAAAGAAGCAACTTCCAAATTCATCCAGGATTTCATTGACTTTGAGTACTTCTCCTTCATACCTCAAAGCAACATATTGTAAAGGTGCCAAAATTGGTGGATGGCCAATATAGAGGTACATTTGGCCATTCCTCCTCAAGATCTGTTAATGGTACTGGATGTACCTCAAGCTAAGTCCAAAAGGGCTAAAGTTGTTACCTCTTCCACTGCTCATATTACTTCAGTTCTTGCACCTGTCACTACAAAGTCTGTTCCTACTACCTCAACTCCTTCTAGAGTTACTCGAGCTACCTCGAAGAAAAGTATGTACTCCCGTTTCTTTTCTCCTCTTCTTCTCTATAATGCTTTTGTTCTTACTTATAACTATTTTTTTGGTGTAGGTGGTGCAGGTGCCTCTTAGTGAGATTCTCCCCAAAAAGTTCAAGCTTTAAATCTTCTCAAGAGCAAACAGCAACAACAGAAGAAAAGAAGGCTCTTACTTGACCTTGAAGAGGAGATACCTGAGGTTCGTGTAGAAGAAAAGGAAGTAGAAAAAGAAAAGACAGAAAAAAAAGTAAGAGACACCCTTAAAGAGAAGGAAGAAAATGACTGTCTCTCTATCTGATTTCACTAGAGATCCCATTCACGAAACATCTGCTAAAGTAGTGGAAGCAAAACATTCCAAAGAACTTATTGTATTTCAAAGGGCTGAAAAAAGGAGGCAACAGCAAATGCTTAGGGATGAAGCTGCTGCTGCTGATGCACTCCAAAGAAAAGTTGCAAGAAAATAACAAATTGCTGGACATTATACTCTTCGCAGCTCTCCGATCATAGCCACTACTTCTGAAACTAGTAATTTCCTTCATGCTTTTATTCTCCTTTCTCAAATTTTTGATACTGAGACTTGACATTACTTTGTATTTCTTCTTTTGCAGCAACAGTTACTTTGCCCTCTCTTTCAATAAGGACTCCTTCAGTTTCATCTCAAGTTGAAAAACCTCAAAACGTGGAGCCAATTCAAGTAATACTCCTACTTCTTAGTCTTATATTTTCCATACCTTTCTTGAGGCCAAGCATTCCTGCATCCCTATCTTTTCGCTTAACCTCAAACTTTCCTTTTCTATCCTTCAACTCTACCCAATTTATTCTTCCTTCAAGCCTTGCTGCTCTTTCCCCTCCTGAGGAAATTCCAACTATTACTTCATCTCCAGTGATAGTTGATTCCCATAGAGAAAGTACTAGTAGCTCTCTAATTCCTTGTCCATTATCTCTACCTAGCTCCAGTCCATCTTCTCTTGACCTACTGGTAGCCAAAACTATGGAGACTGCTAGGGATATTTCACCTTCTTCTCCTATTCTTATGCAGCCATTTCTTCCTTCTACCAGAGTTCTTTTTGCACCCTCCATGTCAACAGATGAGGTGGACATCTTTGAGGCTAGGTTAGCTAGTCTTTTTGACATGCCTTCCACCACTCCACCAGCTAATAATGAAACTGAGCCATTAGTCCTAGCTGATTCTCTCTTAAAAATTTTTGAGAGCTCTTCCTCCACTAGTAGAACTTCCTTGCCTACATTAGACTTGGATAGTTGTCTGGTGTTGCTGATATCCTTCTCGAAGATCCCCTTCGAAGCCTTACAAAGGCCTATAATCAAGAAGGGCTTCCTCTAGTGCTGCAAGGTTTTTGAGCAATCTAGCATGACAATTTCAAGTCATTTATCTCAGGCGGCAGCCACCATTGATTTTTACATCAACATCTACCATGCTGCCAAAGCTGCAGAAGAGAAATTGCTAAGAGACCAGAGTTTTGTTTCCCAAATACATGCTGAAGTGACAGAATTGAAAGAACAACATTCCTCTGTCTCCCAATTTCGAGCTCAACTACTGGAGAAGAAAGCTTAGCTTGAGGAAGAGTTATCAGCAGTTAACTAGGCTTTAGATCGAACTACCACTAAACTACAGATCACTAACCAAGGATTAGTTGATCGAAAGCAGGAGATGGCTACAGCCATTCAGTTGTTCTCATCTCTTAAGAGCAAAAAGTCAATTGTAAAGAAACAGCTGAATACTGTAGGGATTTTTGAGCCAATCTATGGTTATATGTATTCAACTGATTATGAAATAAAATCCTTATGTTATTATTTGAGTGTTTTCATGCTCTTTTATTTAGCACTTATTATATTCTTTGTGTTTCCCATATGGTTGGATAATAAGGCTTTAAATATCTGCCATTAATCTTCTTGGGGTGTACATATCCATTCAAATTTTTCAAATGATATGCTCCCGAAGGCAAGACTCTATGAATTTGATATGGTCCTTCCTAGTTAGGTGACCATTTGCCAAAGTTGTGGTTTTTAATCCTTATTGGGAGTATTTGTCTTCCATACCAAATCACCTTCATCAAAGCTAATATGCTTGAACTTCTTATTATAGTTTTTGACTGTTTTCTTCTTTTGGAAAGAATGCTATTTAGTGTCAAAATTCTAACTTCATCTACGTTCTCTAATTCCAAGCACATACTCTGATAGTACTATTCAGGAACTAACTAGTCTTGGCCTCTTACTCTTAAAGACTTGATGTTAATTTCTATAGGTAACAATACATCATGCCTATATACTGAGGCATAAGGAGTAACTCCTGCACTTGATCTTGGAGAAGTCCTGTAAGCCCATAAAACATCCAACAGTAAGTTATGTCAATCCCTGGGATTGTCCTCCACAACTTTCTGTATTCCTTTCTTCAAAGATTTATTGGATGATTCTGTCTGACCATTGGCTTGTGCATAATAGGGGGTAGAACTAACAAAGCTAATTCTGAACTCTGCCACAAAAGACTTTACCATCTTTCCATCAAAGACAATCCTATTATCAACAGTTATAGTCCGTGGGATGCCAAATTTGTGGATCAGATCTTTAATGAATCCAATAACTTTGATCTGGTTTACAGCCTTATATGGCTTAGCTTCGACCCACTTAATGAAGTAATTTGTGGCCAGTAAGATGAAACAATGATGCTTCAAAGAGGGTGGGTGTATTTTCCCTATCATATCCATAGCCCATCCTCTAAATGGCTAAGGTTTCACAACCGCATACTGATCAGTTATGGGTACATGCCTTATTGCGCCATGCTTTTGGCATGCCTGGCAACCTCTAGCATATTCTATGCAATCCTTAAGGATGGTTGGCCAACAGTAAGAATGTCTTTGAAGCAGCCATCTCATCTTCACACCAGGCTGATGAGCACCACAGATGCCTTTATGAATCTCAGTCATGGCTGTCAATACTTCCTTTGAACCTAAACATTCCAATAATAACCCATCTGCCCCCCTTTTGTAGAGAACATTACCATACATTATGTGTTGCATAGATTACAATTTGATTTTTTTACTAGCTTTCGAAGATGGGCCAGCTAGATACTGCATTATTGGATGCCTCCAATCTTATTCTTGTAAGTCATTATGATTTACTTTTAAGACCATATTCCTTCTATTCAAAGGTGGTATTACCTTTTGATATGTTGTTTGGCTTATGTCCCTTTGAGTGTTATCCCTTCTCTTGAAATTCGAAACTTTCTGAGCCACATCATTAGCTTTATTATTCAAGAATCTTAGGACATAAGTTACATTTGCTATCTGAAAATTGAGAAAGCAAATGTAATGCAACAACATAGTATGGCAACATGCTTACACTTTGACATTTGAAAATTCCTTTCACCTGGTTAACCACCAACTGAGAATCTCCAAATATATCAATTACATGAGCTTGTAATACAATAAGTAGTTCCAGTCCCATTATTAAAGCTTCATATTCAGCTTGATTATTGGAACAACTAATTTCATCCACTCTGAAACCATGTGTGGTTTCTATCCCTTGTGGTGACTTAATCACCACACCAATTCCAGTTAGACCATTGGCCTTTGATCCATCGAACCACATTTGCTATGGTTTAATATTAACCATACCAAGTTCTATTATCTCTTGGCTTTCTGTTTGACATGGATGGTTTACCAAAAAATTAGCTAAAACTTGTCATTTTACTGCCTTTTGGGGGACATATTCTAGATGAAATTCTGATAAAGTTAGTATCCATTTGCCAATTTTTCCTCTCAACATAGGTCTAGATAACATATATTTAACCAAATCTATGGTTGCAATTACCAAGACAGTTGTAGGCAAAAGATTGTATATTAATTTCATTGCAGCAAAATACAATGTAAGGCACAGCTTTTCTACAGCTGAATATTTACATTCACAAGAATTTAGAAACCTATTAAGGTAATAAACTGTTTGCTCTTTGCTTTCTTCATTGTTCTGAGCTAAGAAAACTCCCAGTGAATCTTCTGCTGCAGCTATATACAACTTTAAGGGCTTATCACCCTTTGGTGGCATCAGCACTGGAGGATTGACCAAGTAGGTTTTGATTCCTTCGAAAGCAGTCTGATGCTCTGCTGTCCACACAAATTCTTCTTCATCTTTCAACCTTAATAAGGAAGAAAATACTTTAATTTTTCCTGCAGTATTAGAAATAAATCTTCAAAGAAAATTAACCTATCCAAGGAATTTTTGTATTTTTTTCTTCCTTGATGGAGGTTTGGCTTCAATGTTAGCTTTGGCTTTATTATGATCAATCTATATTCCCTTCTTGTGTACTACATAGCCCAAGAAATTTCCAGCTAATATGTCAAAAGCACATTTAAGAGGATTAAGTTTCAACTTGAACTTTCTCATTCTTTCAAAAGTTGCTTCCAAGTGAAACAAATGTTCTTTCATAGATTGGGACTTTACTACAATGTCATTAATGTAACACTCTAAATATCTTCCAATGAGATCATGAAAGATAGTGTTCATAACCCTTTGATATGTAACCCCAGCATTCTTCAGACCAAATGGCATTTTAACCTATTCGAAGGTGTTAATGTTCCCAGGACATCTGAATGCTATCATGTGGATATCCTCTTCTGCAATGCAGATTTGGTTAGAACTAGAGTGCCCATCCATCATTGATAAAATTTGACGCCCTACTAAACTGTCTACCAATAAATCTACTATGGGTATAGGATACTCATCTTTTGGAGTTGCTAGATTTAGGTTTCTGAAATCAATACATATCCTCATTTTACTATTCTTCTTAACTACATGCACAATATTGGATAGCCATTCAACATATCTGAATGTCCTAATAAAGCCTGCCTTGAGGAGCCTAAGAATTTCCTCCTTGACTTTCTGAATCACCTCGGGACTCATCCTTCTTGGTTTTTGTTTGTATGGCTTGAAATTAGGCTTCATAGGGAGCCTATGTTCTACTAATGACCTATCCAATCCTGGTAATTCATTATAAGACCATGCAAAAAAATCTTTATATTTCTTTAAAATCACTAACAACTGGTCCCTGTTTAGAGCATTTAACCAAGCACTTATATAGGTGGACTGCTGTATGGATCCTTTCCCTAAGTTCACTTCTTCCAAAGGGTCTTGTATCTAAGAACTTACTGATGCTTATTTTTTGATTTCTTCTGTCTTCGAAGCAATCTCCTTGCTTTGTCCTGCTCCCAGTTTCTTTGATTCAACATCTTTGCTCTCCTCCTCATAAACAAAGTCTGTCTATAAGGCTTCTTTTTCCTATATCTCCTGGACTTTCGTTTCAATGTCCAATTGTAATAACCCTCGTACCGATTACTGAATAACCACCGAATTAGATACTGATCACTGATAAACTGAACTGCTAATGACTGATAAGTGAACTGGATGAACTACTGAACAAACTGAATGAAACTGAAACCGAAACTGAATGAGTTTGTCTATTTAATTACATATCTAATCTGTTTGATTCCATGATTATCTGTTTGACTTTATGTGTTTAAATTGCTAATTGAAGGCCTTATCGGCGGCCGAATTAGAAACCGTTTGAAGTATTGGAATCAAATAATATTTGTGATTTTATGGTATTTTTATCCGAAATTGATTAGGAATGATTAAATTAGATTAAATTGAGTTAATTGAGAACTTGGGCTTATTTACCAACTTGCCACCATAGTGGACTATTGTTTATGATTTCCTAGAGCCTTATACACTTCACCTAAAACATTTGCTCAGCCTTTCTTTCACACTCTTAGCCACCAAAACAAGAAGATAGATAGAGAGAGAGTTCATTGAGAGAGAATTTATCTCAAATTGTTGAAATTGCTTGGGAATTGCTTAGAATTGAGCCATAGATTGCATCTTGAGCTTGTTCTTCTTGAAATCAAGACTTAGGTAAGAACTATAACCTTTCCAATGTTGATTTTATGTTGTCTCTTGCATCATCCATGCCAATTGTTGAGTTAGAGTGCTAAGAGGTTGATTCATGCTAGAATTCATGCATGCATGTTGAATTTGTGGACTTTTGAGGTTGAATTCTTGAAGAATCATACATGCATGATCATGTTTATATTATAGTCCATGTTTCCACTTCATTTTCCAACTATTGAGCTCTTTGGAGCAAGATTTAAAGATTGAAATTGGTTTAAAACCCATGCATCACATGTTACATATTGCTCTTAAATATGGGTTTGAAATTGTATTTAATTGACCCACCTTTGGGGCTTGAATTCTCAAATTAGCTTTTAAAACTTGTTATTTATTGAGTTGGGATGTATTCCCCAGAATTTGGGCCCAAGAGGTCGAGTTTTGAGTGTTGGAACACTTGGTTTGAGCTTGGAAGGCAAATCTGGAAATTCCAGATTTGGCTTCTTCGCTCGAGCGAAGAATTCCTCGCTCGAGCGACCAAGGTTTCCTCCGAGCTACGCTCGGGCGAGATATTGGTGGCTCGAGCGTAAAAATCGAACATCCAAGATTTTCTTTGTTTTCATCGACCGCCGGCGAAGGAAGGCTCGCCCGAGCCAACCCTTTGATTTTGGAAGCTCGCTCGAGCGAGCATCGATGCAGCATCGCGTAAAATTGAGCATCCAAGATTTTTTCTGTTTCATCGAGCGCTTCGGCGAAGGATTGTTCGCCGAGCGAATCCTTTGATTTTGCAAACTCGCTCGGCGAAGGAAGGCTCGCCGAAGCGAGACCCTTTTCAAGAACTTTTGAAAAGTGCCTTCCAATCGTATTTTTGCATCCTCATCTCATCCTAGGCATTCTTAGGCCTAGTTTAATGCATCTTAATGAGGATTTAGACATAGAACCACACCGAGGAATTTAGAGATTTAAGTATCATCCTTTCCAATGTAAACTTAGTGTGTTCTATTGATTGACTGCTTAGGGTTGACTCTCGGACGCGCTCTAGCTTGATAGCCCAATCACTTTGTGAGTAACAGATGTGTAAAGATATGTTCAAAATGGTTATCTTTTGAATCATTTCTCGAATCGATGTTATTTATCGAATGAATGTATGTCCTATTTCGAATCATTGTGGCATCCTTAGCACCTCTTGTTATTGGATCACAGAGCTCTGTCGGTTTCCTTGTGGAACCATATCACATTTCTTGAATGATTGGCCATCATTCTTTGTTGGGTCTATTAAGGCCGGTCCTTTTGGACCCATCTTGTTATAGGCTATTGGATGTACCACATATGATTGATTGAAATATCTTGAAGATGAAACTATCGTTTAATGAATTGATTTCATTTATCGCAAGAACATTCATTCATAACCTCTTTACGCTTTATGTTATTCATCGGGCTTTAGCTCATCGTTATATATATATGTAGGTTCTCACCGCCAGCATCAAGCTAGGAGCGTGGGATTGGTCCCCAGTTTTGTCAGCCAGCCTATGTGCCTCACTGTGAGGTTCCGAGACGCCATGCCATGGCTTGGGGTGTTTTTGTGTCCCCACTAGTCTCCTACTGCTTTTGTAATCTTGTTATTGAGGATTGAGTTCCCGTACTGAATGTCTGTAATGATTGTATAATCTGTACTGGTCCGAATGCATAAATGTATGAAAAATGTTTTTGACATACAGATTTTCACAGCTCAATGGACACTAGTTATTTACTGTATAGGCTTCCGCCAGCCCTCAGACTGATTGATTGTATTATCGCTCAAGAGGGCCTTTGGTAATCTCTTGACATCGCCTACATTCTGATACTAAACCCATAGGGCTGGGTTTGGGTCGTGACACCAATGCACAGTATTTATCCAAGGCCAAAACCCTGACTTGTTGCTGCTCCTGCTTACAGCCAATTACCATGGCTTCTTTCTCTTGCTCTTGCACCCTCTAGACTATTGATTTTATGTCAAATACTGAGAACTTAACTAAAGCCAAAGATCTGGCCTCCTAGGTTCCATCTTTTTGTCTACAACCAAGCATCATTGTCATCTTTGGCGACAAACTCTTCATCAGCACTTTCCTGGACTAAGTGCTTCAGGTGTGCTACTTCCTCATCAACCGTCACTTCGGCTGATCCATCAGGTTTTCTCAGTATACTGAGTGGTGCCACTCCTTCAGTATACAATTTGGCCTCTGCAAAATCTGCACAAGCTATGAAGGGTTGAGGGTCTGCGTTGATTTCCTCTGTTTCTCCATTGCATAAGGCCATCATGATCTTCTGATGTAGAGAGGAAAGCACACATTTGTTGGTGTGAATCCAATCCCTACCAAGTAAAGCATTATACTTAGCATTGTTGTCGATAACGAAAAATGCCATCATGCAGTCCCTGGTTCCCACACTCAGGTTGATGGGCAAAATGCCCTGAGCCATTTGTTTGTCTCCAGCGAAACCAGCAATGGTTGTACTAGTTGGGATTAATCTGGGGTTCCTCTTTCCTAGTTTCTTCAAAGAAGATTTCGGAAGCAGGTTTACTGCTGCCCCATTATCCACCAATACCCGGTTCATCTATATCCCATTAAAGAAGGCCTTGATATACAAGGGTTTGACATATTGTGTCATGGATGTCATGGGATACTCAAAAGGGTATGAGAGGTTAATACTCACATTTTCCTCATTTTCATCTCCAGTTTCCATTGGTGTGGCCACTTCGGATTCGTCTTGCACCATACTCACTTGTGAGTCTTCACTAGAAACTAGAATTGGATCAATCTCCTGACCTTGGTTTTCATCTTCAGCTTGAAACTCATGTGGTAGTATATGCACCATATTTACCGACACAAGAGGAAATGAGCCAAATTGGACGACTAGCTGTACCTGCTTCTTTTCCTGGCCAACTGGCTCAATTACTTTAGAAACATTTTCCATACTACATTCTAGCACTTCAGTGCTAGTAACTTTCTTCGAATGGTCTACTTCTGCTGGTTTTTCGACCAAAAATGTCTGTTTAGCCATGAAGGCTTTAAACATTTCCTCCTCAACCATCTCCTTCCTTTGGCCTAGGCCAATTTCTCCCTCTGTCTCACTATCACTTTCCATCAAAGCCCTATCCAATCCTGCTAAACTGGATCTTTCTTTGGCTTTTAGTTCGGAGTGAACTTTGGCCAACTGCTCTCTGCTGCAACTCATTTTGTCTTAAGGAGTCGAGTTTGAACTATGATCTGACTTTGGACTTTTCTTTCCCTCTGTTTGGCCCTTTAACAGGACCAATGAAGAGCTTTCTCCACTTTCTTTCAGATCCTTTCTGGTACTGAGTGTACCTTCGCTGGATCTTCCTCCATTGGGATCTAGAAATCACTAGGACCATATTTGGTTCCTTTGTTTTTGAATGCTTTAATAACACCTAATTATTTGGAGCTACCAAAGAAGGTTTAACCATCCTACCCTAGTCTCCAACAACATTTCTTTAGGTAGACATTTCCCTAGGTTTGTTCTGCATAACAAACCAATCTGGAACTCCAAGTACCCATGAACCCATTAGTTGAGTTGTCGAACTGTCTCTTTCTTCCTTCGAAGCCAATTTCAAAGCTAGCTATGAAGGCCATTGCTTGGCTCTGACCCCCTGTTTTGGGCCTAATTCAGGCCTTCCATGAAGGTGCCCACTTTCCTTTTTGTGTGAGGCTGGTCTAGGGGGCCAATCTCTAGCTTTAATCCCATGACTTGAGCCCACTTCAAGTCTCCTCTCAGGATGATTGCCCTCCATTCTGTAATAGTTGGGTGGTTTGAATTCATGTAAAGGTCTCTTGCCCTTGGAGTGCACTCTAGTGGCTGTTAGCTCAGCCATGAATGGCTGTTGCCTAGTACCAGTTGGATATGGCCTCTTGTTATAGGCATTGGTTGGTTTAGGACGCCTCTGCACATCCTTGTAATATTGTTTCTCATCAATCGGAAGCCCTTTCAACCACTTGTAGCTCAACCTACACCTGGGACACATTCTTTGCATAACAGCTGCCTCTAAAGAATTATCATCCAGTGCTTCTTCATCAGAATCATCCCTCTGCTTTGCAAAGCCTTGTCCAACTGCTGGTAAACTTCTAGCATCTTTCTTGATAGTAGTCTGGCTAGTAACATACATTTGCACATTGACCTCTTCTAATTCTTTCAAGGATAAGTTCTGAAAGTCTGGCATAATAATATTAGCTGCCAATTCTCTAATTTCTGGGAATGGATTAGTGTCAATCCCCATAGCCTTTTCTACCTTAGCTGGGAATTTTAAACTCCCCGTTCGAATTTGCTCTTAGATCCTATCTCGAAAAATAATACAGTTTTTAGTTGAGTGAGACCAAGAATTATGCCATTTACAATACACTTTTCCTTTAAGTTCCTCTGGAGACGAATTTTGACTCATTTTGGTAACTTCAGAAAGTTTGCCGCAAGCAAATGATCAAAAATGTCATATGCCTTTGTTAAATCGAAAGAGTGTTTCCTATGAAAGTCTTTCTTTTTAAACTGCTGGTTTATTGTTGTGTCTTTATGAATTAATGCTTCACAGATCACAGGTTCTTTCCCTACAATCTCTGCCGCATCAATCCCATAATTAGGATCTCTATAATACGTCTTGTATGATGCATTACTTCGATCTTGTTCTTCTTCTAGTAATGTTTCATACCTAGACACCTTATAGGTCAGTTCCACTAAGTCTCTAAACTCAATTGAGTCAAACTTCTTTCGAAGCCTAAACTCTAAATCATTTTGAGCCAATCTCACAAACTCAGGCTCTAGTAGGATGATCCTACATTTGTTTCGTGCTCTTTTGAATCTGGCAATAAATTGAGTAGCTTTCTCATCAGGCCTTTGACTCAACCTTACCAAGTCTGCCATGGAAACTTCTGGCTCTGTTTGGAAGAATTAGGCATGAAATGCCTCCTCCATTTGTTGCCAAGTTTGGATGGAGCTAGGTGTAAGGTTAATATACCATACAAAAGCTGCCCCAGTTAGAGAATTTGGAAACAGTCTTAACTTCATGTAATCATTATTGGTAAATTCACCACATTGAGCAGCGAACCTAGCAATATGCTCTACCGTTGACTGGTTTCCATTTCCATAAAAAAGAGCAAAGTCTGGTATCCTGAGCCCTCTTGGGTATTCATGTACCCGATCTACCCATTCTGGATATGGTTTCCTGTACACAGGAGTTTGAACCCTTCGAGCCATCGGTTCACACATCTCTCTAACAATATCAACAATTTGGTCCCTGTGAATCATATTTTGTACTTGTTGAATCACTACTGGAGGAACAAACACAGGATTTGGTGGACAACCTTGTGCCTGAAGTCTTCTTGGTCTATAGGGCGGTATCTTTGGGACTGGTTGTCCCTGTGGTGCTGGCTGCTATTGAGGGTATGGGTAACCCCTCTGAGCCTGTCATACGAAAGGACCTGCGAAAGATGTTGGAACAAGTGTTGTGTCTCTTCTAGTTGCAGGAAACCCTTCCAATCCCCCAGTTACAAATTCGAACAAAGGATTAGTGAACCTTCTCGTGCCAGGTATGGCTTTGAACATGGGATTTAGAAACATCCTTATGCTATTTTCTTATGTTGGGCCAGATCCACCAATTTGCATGGCTTCACTGTTAAGTAATAAGGCATTTTGATTTGTCATAGGCCTCGAAAGAGGCTCATACCAAGACTGAGGTGATGGTCTTTTATAGTTTTGATTACTGGTTTGACCATTAGAATGTCCATTATTTTGCATAGGCTGTTTATCTCTAACCAATCTTTTGCTGAGGGACATTTGAAATTTCCCTCCATTTGCCTTGCGTTAGTTGGTTAATGAGTATTCATTCGATCCATAAAGGATGTTGTCTATCTTTCCATTGTGTTCATTAACTGCTGTCCCATGGCATCTACTAGGCCTCCCCATGGATTCATTGGCTGAGTAGATGGAACAGTGGATAGTCCAATTCCTTAACCTCGTCCGATACTTTGAACATGCGGTACTTGCTCCGAAATGCTGGTCTGTTCGACCACAGATTCTGATAAAACAGGTACTTTCATAGGATGTATTATCATATTATCCTTTGGATTAGGTATTTCCACCTCTCCTTCCACGCCTTCTTCCAAGCATTCATTTTATCCTTATCTCCTACGTCTAGCCATTTCAATTAGTCCCACTGGACGTGCCAAAAATATATGTTGACTTTTTGGTTTTCGAAGGTTATTATTGTAATTTTGAGTGTGCCAGCAAGGATCAATCAGTCCTTACAGAATATTAATTGCCAACCAATTATCAGACAATTGTGTTTTAGTTCTTTCAGCTTCAATGAAAATGACTTTTACTAGTGACTTTGTTTAGGAGAATTAAGCAAATAACGATTAAATGAAGAACAATTGTAGCATTTTATTAAGTAAAATGGAAAACTTACAAAGATCCAAATCAGCTTCGTAGAGGTTTACAGCAACAAACTATTTGAATCTACTTCTATGAACGAAGTGCAGTGTAGGAATTCGAAGTACAGAAATGTAAAAATTGGAAGGAAAATAAAGTAAATAAAACTGATTTTGTGGATCTGAGTCTGGGGGCTCTTTTTGGGGCATTCTCTGCTATTTATACTTCTCAATGACAACCGTCGAAATGAACTTCTAACTGTCGAACCACCCCTCCATGATCGCTGATGTTTCCTTACAATTAGCTCCATTATGCCATATTTGTAGTTAGGTTTCCCTCCTGATTTTGAATTTAAATATATGTATAACCGTTAAAGCCATGTCATCTTGTATCTCTTTACTGATCCAGTGCTACGCAGATCTTTAATAACTAATACTAACTGCCACGTATGTAATCACGATTGAAGATTTGAACTATCTTCGCGTATTGCCCTCATCCTGCAACATGTTGGACTGTGATTGGCTTGTACAAAATATATAGCTAACAAATACATCTAAGTAAGACGCATCTAAAAAAATAAAAAATATATTTAAAAATTTAAAAATATTTACTTTAAAAAAAATAAGAAAATCAAAAAAATTAAATTTTTAAAAAACTTAATTCAAAAAACTCAAATCAAACCAAATTATATTCCAGTTGAAATCAAACATGGCATCATTTGGAAAGATGGTTTGAGAGTTTTTTTTATTATTTTAATCACAAAAAATAAAATAGACTATTTTAATCACAACAAACAAAATATCACTTCCAATTCATAATCATTATACACTTCTTTCACAAAAAAATACCAAAAAATCAAAAAATCAAAAAATCCTTTCCAAACCAAACTTTTTAGCCCAAACTAAGGTCAAGTTTGACATAATCTAAATAATATAAAAAGTCAAAAAGCCACTATCCTATGTAAGTCACATCATCTTATTTAAATCACATCATCTCTTTAACACATCACATGAAACCCAACCCAAACTCAATCCATATAAGTCAATAAATCAAAAAAAAAAAAAAATTACACCTTTTTAAAACATCCCAACCAACACTAAAATAACTTAAAAAGGCAAAACGCCGACCCACCTCGTATAAAAGAAGAACTGTAATCGCTTTTCTCAGAATTTCTGTTTTCCATCCCACCATACCATTCTAGAGAGAGAGAGAGAGAGAGAGAGAATGGAGGAGGCGAGTCTCATGGTATTGTTGTTATCTGCACTCCTACTACACTCAAACGCTGATGATGGAGCTTTCGACGTTCGCCAACATGTTTCCACTGTTACGAGGTTCTCTCTCTCTCTCTTAATTATTTTCACCTGCATCGCATGTTGGACGATCGAATCGAACGCTATAATCACATTTTAGGGTTTAGGCCTTGGTTGCGGTCAAATCTGGCGAATCAATTTAAGATGCCGAAAGCTCGACAAGCAAGATTTTGAACTCTTTGTTTGGTTACGAAGAAAATTGAGAAGAATAGATGATTTTTGTTTTCTCGGTCCCCAAATAAATAAAAATTTCAAAATAAAAATCCAGCTTATTGTTTTCAACACACAAAATAAAATAAAATAAATAATATTGATCAATTTATTTCGGACTCTTTAGTAGTACTTGTTTTATAGGAATTATTGTGTATAAACGTATCCGAAGAAGATAAGAAAACGTCACACTAAACAGTTTTTTTTTTTTTTTTTTTAACTTATTATTATTTGATTAATGGAAATGTTTGAATGATTACTTGTTTTTATTTATTAAATTCTTTTGGCTTGGCAGGTATGGTGTTGTGAAGGACATATCTGACAATTCGTTTGTACCTTCTAACATTCCAGACCAATGTTCTCCTATCCATTTGAATCTTGTGGTAATTATCGTTTACAACTTCAAATTGTTTATGCATATAGTTTATATGATCATATATTTTGACTTTGTGCTTATCCAGGTCAATTGAAAAGTAGTTTTTTTTTTTTTGATAAATAAAATTTATTGAAGAAAGAGCATCAAGAAAATGCTAAAGAGTACAATACAGGAAACCAAAAATGACACAAATATCTGATTACATCATCAAGAAAATCTAAAAACGTAGATAAATCAGGATCACACGCCCTGACACCTAAACACACAAAACACTCAAAAATCTATCGTCTAACCAAAAATCAATTGAAAATTAGTTGTAGCCACATGTATCCTATTTTGTTAAGCAATGTGGATTTCATATAATAATGTGGGATGAATTTGTTGGGGATGTCTCGACCCGATTCCACTAGGTTGGACCTGGTTGTTGTATGCAGATCTTAGTGGATATATACATATAAATTATGGGTTATTTCGTGGATTAGGGTTATGAGATTAGAGTAATCTATTGTTACAATCAGCTTTGAGAGAGATATCCGCCCTTGTATTTTCTCCTCCTTTTGATAGTAAACCCTCTGCCATTCTTTGCCTGTGGACATAGGCTTGTAGCTGAACCACGTTTTTTTTTTGTGTGATTGCTTGTCTTACTTTCTTGGTTTCGTTTATTCCATCATATCGGAATTTATTCTAGTTACTCTAAACGTGTCAATAAGGTGGTAAACAAAGTCTTTACGTGCTTGATGCTTTGAGAATATATCAATCTTAGGTGTTTGGAAAATAGGTTATGTTTTGTTCAAGTTTTCATTCATAGGCCCAATGATTGATGCTCAAATCAGATGGTGTATCAAAAATATTTTAGTTGCTGTTGATGCTTTGAGAATACTTTTTTTTGATAAATTGATGCTTTGAGAATACTTGAACTGTTTTCTGCCATTGACTAACCAAGTTTAGACACTTGATTTTTCATATGTCTTGATCACCATCTGATTAATCAAGATAAATAAATAAATTTTCTTGATTAATCAAAATTAAGATAGTCAAAATTTTCAAATGGATGTGAGTCTTACTAAAATTATGGATCTTAACCCATTTTAAATTATGGGTCACACCAAAAGAAAAGTAAACCTATTTTGATAATTGGGTCGACCTAAAGATATTTTGTCAGAATTTGGTGGAATAATTCAAATTTTAATACAAATCATTTCTATAATAGATAAATTGTTATTTTCTTGGAAATTAGAGTCAATTTTGGAGTTTCCGAAATTAACCCTTCCCTCCTAAGCCTATAAATAGAGGCTCTCATTATGGGAAAAGGGTGACACACATTTTTTTTTTTTTGCATAAGGTCTTGCAAGCTCCTAATCGATCTGAAGACTCTGCCAAATTCTCTTTTTAAAATTTTCTCTAAAGTTCCTCAAACTTAAAAGAGAGGATTATCAAGCACTCCAAACTTGTGTCAATCCTTTCAAGTTACATGTACAAATTTGGTCTCTCCTTTCAAAGAGATCATTTCAAGACTCGTTCAAGATCAAGCCGTTTAAGCCCTCGATCAAGCTTTTTTTTCTCCAAGTTTCTCCTTTAGAAGATTTGAAGAAATCTATCAACTTGTTCGATTTAATAACAAGTTTCAACAGCCATTGGATTGCAACCCATTTCAGAGATCGAATCGGAGGATTTGTTCTTTTGTAATAGAGCAAACCACAGAGAATTGTACCCAATTTATTATAATTAAATAAAATTAATTATTTGTGCATTTATTTCGTGTCTTAATTGCAGGATACAAAATTTGTGTTTACACCAAGAACTGCATAATCTAGAGTTTTGGAACCTCTGGTGGAGAAGCTGCGAAGGACAATTATCTAGCTGTTGCATATCAAAGAATCTGACATAAATGTGTTTCATCAGGGAAAAAAACAGTAGAGAACAAGACTTACGTTTGGATTTCTTGTGACCTTTAACATATTAAAGCTATATTTCAACACTGAACTGTTCTTCATATGGATGTAGAGCCACATAAGTCTTACCAAATAGGCTGAGACTCATTCTGAATTCCGTGTGTTTGTTCAGAATCACCTTTGATCATTTTCTTTAAGAGCTGTGTTTGTACATAGCATTTTGAGTTGAGGGGTTTAAATTTGTGAAGTGTTGTTTGTAGTAGTTCTCAAGTGTATGTGTGTGTAGTAATTCTTTTCCGCAAATCTTTTTGAGAGAAAGAAACTAATGCAAAGAACATAGAGATTTCCTCACAAAGAAAGATATATAAAAAAAAAAAAAAAAGGGGCAGAACAAATAAAAAAGGAAAATGCCTCCAGAAAAACTAAAGCAGCATAACAGTCTCATATTCCTCTAGACTAAATTAACCATTATACATGGTCATGTTGTACAGATTTTTCTTTTTCATCCTGCTTTGAAAGGCAAATTTTATGTTTTTTTGATGCATTTGCTACAATTATCGAGTAGAAGCAAGTGGTCAGTCAAAATGTGCCACTTGTTACAATTGCTTTCTTAGCTAGCATGTATGTTCTGGACATTTTTAAAAATATGTATGTCTATGTTTTGGACACTTGAAAATTGGCCACGACTTTGTTGGAAAGCTGAAAATTGTTTGGTTTGTGGTTATGCAATTTGCGAAAACATCTTGTTGCTTGCATATTTTTATCAAGGTTTCTATGGAGTCTTCGAATGCTGCCATTGTGGTTTCTATTGTTTGTGCTATGTTCAGCTTGCAATGTTGTGTTATACCGAGTGTTCTATTAAAAGTATACTTTTCATTAGTCAAAATTTTGGTATCCCAGGCGAGGCATGGAACTCGTGCTCCAACCAAGAAAAAGTTAAAAGAGTTAAATGATTTAGCCATGCGTATGGAAGTTCTTCTACAAGATGCAAAAGAGCAGAAGTTGGCTTTGCAGAAAGTTCCTGCCTGGTTTCGAGGATGGAAATCTCCTTGGCAAGGGAAGCTCAAGGGTGGTGAATTAATTAGTGAAGGAGAAGATGAACTGTATAATCTGGGGATCAGAACCAGAGACAAATTTCCACAACTGTTTAATGAGGATTACAACCCAGATGTGTATGCAATAAAGGCAACTCAGGTAGGCCACATTCTACTTTTCCTTCTATTCACTTTTGCAAATGGCTGGCTTTAGTGATGATAATTCATAGGAGGTTTCAGCCAATTGTTCTATCTATTGCCTCGTTACCATAAATGCTGTTTGGGTCTAGTTTCCACTGAAATTTTTTCGATCCACTAAAAGGCTGATTGCATCACACTAACTGTGATTTAGGATTCATTATTCTTATACATCTCTTTTTCTTTGCCATGAATCATGAAATAGATTCCTCGGGCGTCAGCTAGTGCTGTAGCATTTGGCATGGGGCTGTTTAGTGGGAGGGGAAATCTTGGACCAGGGCGCCATCGAGCTTTTGCAGTAACCAGTGAAAGCCGTGCAAGTGATATATGGCTAAGATTTCATGATTGTTGTCAGAACTACAAGGTACATGGAACTCTCAGCATAGCTTATACCTAAAGAATTACACGTAGTTACATAGATTGGCATATTTGCTCTCACTCTTATGTAGTTGAGGTTTGCTTTTTTAATTTTCAATTTGGATGCTTGCACTCTAGTAACTTGTGATATCTATTGAATGCTCGTGAAAACATGGAGGCAACTAGGGAAAGGGTTTCCTCGAAAAGAGTTCTTGGTTACTGTATGTGAGCTTTTCATTTGACACTGACTTGAGTTGTCATACATATGGCCTGGTACTATCATTCAGTACATAGCAGAGTACTACTTTCTTTATAATCACAATACAAAGCTTTTCATTTGATTTTTGTATGCTGCTGAATTAAATCACATGATAATGGATATTTTAAATCCTTGTTGAAAACCATTGAATTACTTGATTTCCTCCTATTGGTCATGGTAAAAAATAGTGGCATTAAACTGCATGCTTAGATGTCGTGGATAAAAGAATATATGTCCCCAAGCTGGTGGCATAAACCCATGGGAATCAGCTTCGTAAGTGGGAGCCTTGTACTCTGAATACAAAATTATTTTTCTATTAAGTTGCATGCTAACACCCACATGTATAAGCTTATTAAGAAGTGGGTAATGCATCCATGTTAACAAATTGGGATTGGGAATCTCTCAAAAACCACAACTATATGCTTTTGTTACTTATTTACCTTTAAATGTCTTTTCGGGCTTTTCTCATTATTATGGATGGTTCACCCTTAATATATTGGTTTTAACATAGTTATTTGGTGGGTACCTTACCAAATAAATATGTATTTACATTTAGAAGGGAAGTAAACCTTAAGTTTTTGGGTGATTCCTTTTTGTTCTGATCTTTATGCATTTTGTACTAGGAAATTGAGATTAAACTTTATACTGCTGGATAATAAGCTTAGGGAACCTATCTTGGATGAAATTTTATGCATTAGTGAGGCATTATGAGCTGAATTTTACAACACATGATACTTCTTTGGTTTCATTGTGTGTATCTCTGAATGCAGGCCTTTAGAAAAAGTCAGGAGCCTACTGTTCGTAAGCTTAAGGAACCTGCGTTGGATGAAATTACCCATGCATTAGTGAGGCGTTACGATCTGAATTTTACAAGACAAGATACATCTTCGCTCTGGTTTTTGTGCAAACAGGTGATTGTTTCTTTCCTTTCCTTTCTTCTCTTTCATTTTCTTTCTTTCTCTGAGAATTCTAGATAGTCTATCTGATTGCGATTCCTTTGTAATTGTTCATCTGAATTTTCAATTTGGCAGGAAGCATCCTTATTGAATGTAACTGATCAAGCTTGTGCTCTGTTCACTCCATCTGAGGTATGTAGGTTTGGTACTTACATACCATGGGATCTATTGTGTTCCTGTGTACGTTATGCACTGATAAGTGCAAATTGTGTATGTTATCAGTTCATGCTTTGTTTCTTGCTCATTATGCACTTGCTAACTTGCCAAATATAAACGTTTTTAGGTTGTTTTGCTGGAGTGGACAGATGATTTGGAGCTGTTCATATTAAAGGGTTATGGTAATGCATTAAACTACCGGATGGGAGTGCCATTGCTTGAAGATGTCGTTCAGTCCATGGAACAAGCTATTAAGGCTAAAGAAGGTTAGATAAACCACAACAATTTCATATTATTGTCATATTATTTTTCACTGTCTTTGTGGTTATTTGCTATTAATGCTATGGCATGTATTTCAAAACTAGGAGTTAATTCCCACATCATGGCATCTATTTCAAAACTTATCTGAAAATTAATTGTGTTATAAACTTATAATTGAAGTCTTCATGGCTAATGCCGGAGGAAAAAATAAAGGTATCTTCTGTTTGGTTCATAATTTATACCTTCTGTTACTGTAGAGGAACATGCTCCTCGCAGTTATGAAAAGGCAAGACTGCGGTTCGCTCATGCAGAAACTCTGCTTCCATTCTCATGTCTGATTGGGCTCTTTCTTGAAGGATCCGGTGAGTGCTTTCATTCTCCTATTTCTAAGAAGCACAGACACGACGGACACAGACACATTGACATGTAAATTTCCAAAAAATGTAGGACACAACACGTGGGGGGACAAATACAAAATATATAATTTTATATATTTATTATGTCATATATAAGGATAATAATTATTATATGAATATTTCAGCCAAAGATAATAATTTTGAAAGTTTAAAGGAGGAGAATATGTATAAATTTACATTATTTTCATTTTATCATTAGATTACAAGTTATTTTATTCAAACTTGTAATATGATTCATGTGTGTCCAAGTGCCCGATGAGTGTCATGTTGTGTCGGGTCGTAGAAGTATCCATGCTTCTTAGTCATATTTGAATCTCTATATATGATGGCACATGCATGCATTTCTTTTTTTCCTTCAGATTTCTTGTCCCTTTTTTTTTTCCTTTGGATCTGGGGCAAATCATAAATAAGCATTTGATTCAGTATGCCAGCTGTCCCATTGTGTTTCTACTTTACCTGTATGACTTCTGCTTTTATGTTGTCTTCTCAGTAAGCATTATTTGTTGAATATTTCAGATTTTGAAAAAATACAAAAGGAACAACCCTTGCAACTCCCTCCAAAGCCACCTCAGAGAAGAAATTGGAGGGGCAGTGTGGTGACGCCTTTTGGTGGCAATAATATGATGGTACTTTATAGTTGTCCAGCTAAGTCTTCAAGCAAGTACTTTGTGCAAGTACTGCATAATGAACATCCTGTTCCAATGCCAGTAAGCTTTTGTTGACTAAATTCTTGAAATTTCATAGATTCTTATTCCTCATATTTGTATATTTATTAATTTTTAGTTTATTTTTCGATTGATGATGTTGAAGTAGCCGTCTATCATGACTAGCAATTACAATTATTATTATTATTTGGGTTTTCATTTTTCTTTCAGTCGTATGGGGAGCACCCTATGATGGATTGTAGATGATTTGATTAGAAATAGCTCACTTCCTATTGCATGTTGGCAAAATTTATTTGCAGCTTATTTAGCTTCAAATTTGAAATTTACATTGAAAAGTTACGATGTTGGGTAAAAAGTTCAGATTTTCAGCTTATTTGCTTTTTCAGCTCAAAAAGGTAACTTTTTAAGCCGCAAATTTGTTTTCCCAAACGGGCTAATATGCATGTATGGACTTTGAAATTTACTGCCTCAATCCTAAGTTATTTTCTCTATCAGTTAATTTTTATAGGGTCTCTAATATTTCAACTGTTGTGAAACTTGGCATGCCCCATTATGGCTTTCTTTTTATATTTCGAAGCTTTTAATTATGTTTTGTGTTTCCATAAATAGGGCTGTGACAATTCTGATTTCTGTCCATTTGAAGTTTTCAAGGTATTAATGTTTTATTCGCACTTGAGAATTTACTTGCAAAATTTTAGACTTCTCTCTTGTTTGTTGAGAAACTTGCTTTGTTTTTTTCTACAGGAAAGAATAGTTGCCCCTCATTTAAAGCACGAGTACAATACAATATGTAATTTGAAGTCGGAAAACCCAGAGCCGATGGCTCTCACCAGTAAGTTATCACAAATGTTTCGTTGGCTCTTCTCACAAATGAGCGATGACACACGGTCTCCCAAAGTAGATCTATAGCGTTAATTTTTCAAAGAAACTGAGAAATTAACTATGTTTTTTTTTTTCCTTCTTGTGGCCATGCCTTCTTAGCTTAATTTTCAGATGCGGGACTGCTGCCCCTAGCACGGTTTCATTTTCTTTCAAGCCGTAGCTCACACAACTGGTCACACTCGCTATCTGGTCCTAAGGTTCTAACTGTGGGGCATATGGGATGAGATATGATCATTCAATTGCTTGTTCTTGTATATGATTCGAGGGATCAAGAAGTTATAAATCTTGTATACAGATTGTCCCGGTGGCTTTTTACTTACCTGTTTCTCTTTTTGTTCAATCAGATTGCCGCTTTAGATTGATGTGTTCATGGAAGTTGAACTTTTTAGTAGGCCCTAATTCTGATATCAAACTCCGGATTATATGCATAATTGTCCATGGGTGAACACTATCCACCTCTTCATTGATTTCACGTTAGACATGGGGAAGAATCAATGGAAAATGTGAAGAAATGTTCACCTACTATGGGTGAACAAAATTGAACTCATATTTTAACTCGTATTATTTATAATTGACGTGGTGTTGTGTAATTGACTCGTGATATAACTGACTCGTGGTAAATGTTCCTCTAGTGCACTTATCTTTTACGCTATATTTGAATATTTGATTTATCAAGGAAAAAGAAAATTAATTCCAATTTTGTTCTTGTCCTTCCCCCCCCCCCCCTTTATATTATTCACAAATTCACTCACTATTGTTCTTGTAGTATCCCAAAACGACGTCGTTTTGCGGCAAAATTTACAAATAAAATAAAATAAAATAAATTGAAAGGCCATAAGATCTTGCTGACACTGCCTCTCTGGCAATCTCGCCATCCCAAACCCTTTTCCACCCCCTTCCTCCATACATCCACCGGCTCGCCGCCGCAACCCACCTTCGCCCACCCTTATCCGCAGTCCACCTCCACAAAGTCAACTTTTCCTCAACAGACTCAGATCCAAACCCAAATGGTTTTGAAAATAGGTTTGCGATTTGAGTTTTTCTTTTTTCTTTTTCTTTTATTCTCCATCGTCTCAAATCATTTAATCTCTATAGACTTACATCGCAAGAACCCAACCCATCCCCACCTCTTCACCCACCAAATCCAAACCCATACTCATATTCAAAACCCAACAACAGAAACCTATTTGCACACTTTTGATAGCCCTTAGAATGGATAATATTTCAGAAAGAGTTCAACAAATAAAGTTATATTCACTATGTATTTGATGAGTGAAGTATTGGAATATAATTATAATTAAGTAAAAAAGGTTTGAGGGTTGAAGATTTGAAGTTTGAAAAAGATTTATGGAGCCAATAATGATTAAAATCTATGAAAATGGGGTGGTAAAGAGTGAGGGTTTTGGTTTCGAAGTGAGATTTGTACACACAGTGATGCTTTCTAAGATTTTGAAAAGAAAATAGCGTTTGTGTGCTCCTTCCAAGTGACTGCCACCGCAACCAACCTCCTCAATTGGAAGAGAAAGAAGAACAAGGCGGAAGATGAGTGGGTTGGCGACAGTGGTGCCGTGGGGGTCAGAGAGTGGCATCGAAGAGTAGGGGTCGCGGTGGTGTGAGTTGCAGGAGAGTGTGCCGGAGAAGTTACTTCTCATCTCTCTCTATCTTTTTCTTCTTCTTTAATTTTTTTTTTGGTAAATTGTCTCAAAACAACGTCGTTTTGGGACGCTGTAGGAACCAAGCCAAAGGATCCGGACTCCCCAAACATAGCTAATAATAAATTGCTTGGTGCCTAGATTTGTACAGACTTCTCGCTAGTCGTTGACAAATTTTTGCTTTGGTTCATAGAAATGCAATTGGCCACGAGTAAATTTCCATGGTCAGTGGTCCAATGAAAGCCTCTCAAATAGGATGGTTAAAAATTGTGGGTTAGCGTATGTGTTTACCGCTAAAAAAGGGTAAAAGATTTGGACTAGTTTAGTTTGTCTCTCAAAATATTTTTTTAGAGAAAAAATTTAAAAAATGTTTGGTTAAAAAAAAAAAAAATTTTAAAATTACTTTTCTCATTCTTTGATTAGAGTATGGTTGTTTTATTGTATGTGTAATCCAAATGTAAAGAATTTTTTATGATCATCTTCATGATTTTTTTTCATGATCCTTAAAATTACTCATGAAAAATACATGTAATATTTCCTGTAATAAATTACACTAACCTCTCCAAAGATTTGAAAAAAAATACAATACACCGCACAATTTTGACATCATTATACTAACCTCCATTTTAGTACCTTAAAAGAGATCAGAAGTATTGCCAATGAGGAGAAGACACGAGGATAAACATTGTATGATATATATTTTAATATAAAATAGATGACATCATTTTTCTGTTGATATGATTCACGAATTACTAATAAAAAACAAGGTAAGTGTTATATTTAACTTTAAGAATAATATACCTATTTCCATTGGAATCATTTTTAGTAAGCCTCTAGTATGACACTGGAAGGATCAATAAAGAATCACATTTCGCATGGATAACAAACAATTATTACCCATCAAAAATTAGTTTTTCATTCAGCTTCAACTCCAACTATTTACCATCAAACAAATTAAGGAAACATTTTTCATTAGGTCAAGCAAATCTGGTTTAGTCACCTACTGTCCTTGGCTGTCAGATCAGACAGATTCTTCTCAAGATGCATCCATCGTGCAGACCTGATCTGGTTGATTGGGTAAGATGTCACAGCTTCAACATGTCCTTCAATATGAGCAATGGCTTCACACACATGAAATGTCCCACCAGAGGGCAGTAAAAATTACCTGGGATTTGACAAATAAAAGCTTGCTTAGGCCAAATGATCTTTTAAGGGAATCCAGTTGATTGAATCTCTTGCCATGGATTCAATTCGATTCTAAAGACATAATATCATCATCGTGCCCACAACCTTCTCATTGACAAAAACTAAGTAACACTGATAAAAAGTAAAGAAACAAATGAAATTTCATTTGATGTAATGTATGTGGAACTCATAATCCTTGAATTCAAAACCCAAGACAGGTTCTTCATAATTCTTTCACTATACCCAACTAAAGAAAGGAGCTTAATTTGTGAAATCATTTCTTACATAAACCAAGCAGTCAGTGATATATTTGGAGATCGTTAGAAAACTTAGACGAACAAGTCAAAGATCCAACTCTGAAGTGTAAAGTTAATATCGCTTAAAAGAGTTCTATATGGTACAAAAAAGAATGTGCCGTCACTTACACAGACAAAAGGAAAACTTCGAAAAAAGCTTCCAAATGTCACTTTTCATCTATGTAAGATATAATTCGAAGATGAATTAGGTGAGTGTACCAAAATTTCTTCGGGAGTTTGCTTTAAACTTTCACCAAGTGTGCTTCTGCCAGAGAAGAATTGAGATCTTCTCGAGACTGTGATCTCCTGCTCTGAAGGTGCATCTGACTTCTGTGAGGGGGCCAGAAAGAAGCCATGCTACTATTTTCAAATTGCATCTGCCCCAAGCTACCTGACGAATAACTATGCACGAAACTGCTAGTAGATGGGTACAAGGAAGATTCTGTGAGCTGAATGCTGCTTCCGCTGAAGCCATGACTCGTGCCGAACGGTCTCTGTTGGGCGTCTGCAACTGTTGGGCTTAGTGGCATCTTTACTCTTCCATCCCCTGGAAAACCAGAATCAACATCGACATTGCCTAAAAATATTAGATAAATGAAAACAAAAACTTTTTTTTTTTTGGTGACATGCGAGAATTTTATAAAGCACAAAACACAATCCACAACAAGAAGCCAGGGCATTCCCTAAGCTAACAATTACATTAGAAAAATAAATCCATGAATGATTCGAGGGGAGAACTCCAAGCACAAATTAGAGTCCTACAGGTCTGATTGTTCTCAATGTTATTCCAAGAAGAAACTCTCCATCTCGTGTCCACTACCAGGCTGAGAACAAAGAAACTTACAGATTAAGAATAAATTCTCCGTGTTAATTGACAATCTAGCTCATACATTAACAGTACATTAACAGTAGTCCAAAATTTTGGGCACATTAAAGAAAAAGTAATTTACTAAATAAAAATCATCTGGGATGAAGCAATTTATCTGTCAACGTTTGTATCCATGCCCAGACAAAATGTTGTAATCCACAACTCTAGAGTCTTGACACGCAGGACAATTGCAGAAACTAACATAACTTCCAGGGGTCTGGCTTTTCAGTTGGATATTACCTAACAATTTAAATTGTCTAGATTGTCAGCACTATCAATACAAACTTTGGCCTCATCATATGATGTTTATGTTGGTACAAGGAAATTCCTCCACAAGGGAAATCTAGAAGTGTCATGAGGTCAAAACGTTGATAATATTCCCTTATCAGCATGAGAGACACATTATTTATCCAACGATAATTAGCAGAAAAATACAAGCAAAAACACGTAGTATTTCATTAACTGGCAAAAATATTACAACAGCGTAAAACTTCCATAATTTTCTCTGCATAAGTCACATATCATGTAGAAGTGTTTACCTGAACTTATGGGACTCCAACGTTGAAACCGGAAAGGACTTGAAATATTGAGAACAGAAGTAGATGATGCACTGTTATGCCCAAAGAGGGGAAGATATGGTCTACGGAAAAATCTTGGCACCCAATTGGCAACACATGACAACGCACAAACTACGAAAAACAGTGAAACAAATAAAATGGCCAAAAGAATGACTGGGTTTATCTTCATCTCAAGTATTTCATAACTGTGAAGCTCTGATCTGGTTAAAATTGCCTTCCCAGCTTCCAATAGGGCAACCCCAAGGGTCCAAGTAATACTTCCAGAACCAATAATGACTTGGTTATCTGTAATGTGTAAGCCCTCTCTTAACAGCAACACAGTGTATGGTGCCCTAAAACAATATTGTTCTATAAAGGGCTGAGGAGGAACGCTGTTCTTTGCAATGTCCCAAGTTCTTTCGCAAAACTCCCGACCCTTCTCTAACACATCATCAAGTGTAGCATCGGAACTCAAGTTAAAAAAACGATACACCACAAAAAAGCCAGACATTGCATAAAATTGGCCATAAGGACGAGGCAGATTATCGGCAAGAGCACAAGGCTGCAACTCACAATCCATTCCTGGACTTAGATCTGACCATTCAGACAAATTCACAGCAACTTTTGCAAGTTCCCTGCATTCTTCCCATTTTGGTGCACCAGTAAGTTGGATGGGAATTCCTTGCTTTCCCCCTTTACCCGAAACTTTTCCACCACTCACAGGACTCCCACTTGAATCAAAAATAGAAGCACATTGAGAACAGAAGTATTGCTCTTTGTAACCAGTTTGCAGGCAAGGATGTTTGATTTCAATATGTCCACCAGCTAGATCTGCATTAGTAATTTCAGGAAGCTTCTTGACAAGATGAACAACGGACTTGTCAAAAGCATCATTCAAACCGTAGCCTGAGAGCGAATAGGCACTGAGATGATGTTTAACAGGACCAATGCTCAGCTGTAAACTAGTTTCATCACGCACGTGTTCCTTACTCTCAAAAGTAACTTGCAAGGATGAGCCTCCCAAGTCAAGTGCACCATACGTAGCTTTTTTGGGGATGGCCCCCAAGACTTCAGTGTGGTAGTTCAAAGCTATCCATCCATAATACGCTTCCTCCATGCCACTGATAATCTTAACCCACCCTCTCTCACACCAGAAGGGTGAACTCTTCAAAATGGACCACGCATTGTTAAGAAGCCATTGTGAGTCTGAACTTGGCAGCCTGCGAACCCCTGCTGTAGCATAAAGGAACAGAGAAGTGGTCTTGTGTGCATGCTCGGGAATTTGTTTCTTGGCCCACTGAATAAGTGGTTTTATTGCTTTCCTCAAGCCAGATATGTTGTGCACCAACTTGTCAAAGCCAGGTTCAGTCTCCATTCGGTTATAAGCACGCCCACTCCGTAGACTAGGTTTTCTCTGAAGACCTTCTTCTGGTAATGATCTCAACAAAATAGGGAGACTGCCATCCTTCTTGTAATTTACAGATGCCTGATATACATAAACCCGGGTACCAGTGCTACCACAATCGAGTACAACATAGAACTTGGATGTTCCTTGAGACCAATTGGAATAAAAAAACAGTAATGTATATATAAGAACAGCAAATAACAGTAGGCACAGTAGAACCACGACCACACGTGCCCACTTCTTTCGTGCAAGGGGACTTCCTGGTGATGCCTTCTCCTTGGAAAAACTTGACCCGGCATTTCCTCTCTGTAAGAGATTAGGCTGTTTTGCGTGGATCAAACTCTCATCAATTCCCAAGTTAAGATCACTTTCTGGATCAAGTCGACGATAAGTGGAGAAATCTTGGAGAGAAGATGAAAGTCTCAAATTATTCTTCTGTCCAGAGTTGGCAAAACCATAACCATAAACAGAATTTGATGGAGGCAACAATCCAGATGATACATATGGCAAGGTTGAAGATTTTGGGGCTGATAAACGACTAGCTGCAGCAGACACAACCTCAGCAATTCTACTAAAAACCATGTCTGCAGAAGTATACAACTGGTGGACCAACTAATATTTCATTCCCATAGCTTTGATGCATAAATATGTGAAGGGACTTACTTCCCGTCTTTCCATGGTACAACTGAGTTCATACAAGAAATAAGTTAAAAGGATAGCTCAATTTTCTGTGCGTTATGATGCATTACACGCACAGAACTAGCAGCAGTGATTAGCATTTAGCTTTTCGCAAATGATAAGATGAAAACAAATTAGGCACACAACACAAACTGAAGTCAAGCTAACAAGCCTCGCTTTATGCTGGGACTTAAGAAACAACCCAATGTTATAGTTATTTTGATCCTTTAAATGCCAAAAGAGAACACACCTTTCCTAGAAATGTTGATGTTGTAAAATACCATGTTATGAAGCAACTAAACAAACTGATAATTCTATTCAATTTCAACTTTAAAGAGCTTTTAATCACTTACAACAGGCTATGAACAGGTTATTTTAATAACTTTTTGACTTTTTACAAAAAGATGCGTAGAAAAATAGAGAGAGTGATGTGACAACTTATAGTGACTTTTTGACTTTTTGGCTAAAACAGAAGGTTGCCAAATGAGGCCTTAATTTTCAGAGCTGTGGAAGGGGATAACCGTTCATGTGTGCCCCTCTCCAGGTTTTCAGAGGTTCTCATCCCAAATTGAATTCAGACGTCATATATGTCTCACATTTAAAAAGCCAATGACCCGTTAACTTTTTGACGAATTTTATTCTATTTTTACAAATTTAACAGTAGTAGAATAAATTTTGGCATACTAAAAGTAATTGCATCACTTCTGTTACTTGCACAGGGGTAACTATGGAACCACTGATTCTTTGTACCAAATATGCCCTTTAAAATTCCTTGTGAAAAGCAATGGTATAAAAGAAACTAATTGCATCTATAATTTCTTGATATATCTAACGGAAGTCATAAATGGGAATGTAGTAGCACTGTCTCTTCGCATACTGCACTGGTTCATTATTACCCCCTTTAACAATTTGCAAAGCCTTTAACAGTGAACTGCAATTTACAACACAAATCAAATGCATACCCTAAATTATCAAAATAGGTATCCCTCTCTCTAATTATTATATACTCAATTTCCCCAAAGTAACATTAGCAGATTAATACAATGATGAATCAGAGTTTTCACCATGAAATCTAAGCCACCGACCACATGAATTTCAAAGGAAGATTCTTTTTCAAACTCCTTTTCTACTGACCAATATTAAACAGACCATCTAAACATATGCACCACCATAACAAGATCAAACTCATACTTCAATCCCTTGTTTACGTTTATTATTGTCATTAACATCTCCATGTTATCCCCATGTGTGTTTTCAATTTTGGTGATTTGTCAATGAAATAAGACAAAAAAAAATCTAAACTTTCCAGTTACATTTTTCAAAACTATCAAGAGTTTACAAATTAAAGTGAACATAGATAAGAAATTCAAATTTCCAGATCGCTTAGAAAGGGTTTATTATCGAAAATTTATCCACAATTAGAGGGGGAAAAAAAAAGAGTAAATCAATTCAAAATTTTAGAGGAAGAGAGAGAGAGAGAGAGAGAGGATGAACTTACAGAAGGAAAGTGTGGTGTTGATGAGGGGATTCGATGGGGGGTTTGGTTGGGAAGAAGAGAGAGAGTAGGTGGGTGGGAGAGAGAGAGAGAGAGAGATAGCTAGATCACGAGAAGCAACAATGGGGGGTCTTGAGAGGATATCACCAAACTGAGACTTGCTCTTGCTGTGGACCCACAGACCATGCAAGATCGATGAAGCGTTTTTCGATAGAGTGTGGATCCGAATAGGGGTATTATTATTTTCTCGGGAAACAAACACCGACTAGTTTTTTTCCCGTGTTGAACAACTCCAGCATTTCTCTCTCCGTCTCTCTCTCTCTCTGTCTCTCTACTGGGCCTGTGGGGACCCATTTTTCACTCTTAACGCAAAGTTTTTGAAATTTCTTTTTAATTATTTTTTATTTGCTTTTACTTTTATTTGTTTGTTTTTTCTCCACCACTGTGATGAAAATTCAGCCTCCGACCACACGTCGTCGTTGCAGTTAGTATTTTTTTTTTTTTTTTTCAAAAATTACGGTCATTTAGTTTTCAGAAGTTTATTTTAAAAATTAAAAAATTAATTTAGTGAGAGAAATAAAAAAATAAAAATATTTATTAATTTTATATAATTTTATCTTTTGGGAGGTTTTAAATAATTTTTAAAATTTTAAAAATATCTTTTTGATATTTATTTTAATCAAATTAATTTCTTTTTTTTAAAAAAAATAGAAAAATTTTTTTAAACAACAAACCAAGCATGTACTACACACCAAAAAAAAAAAAAAAAGTTCAACTCTGTATTAATAAACCTTGACTTTTTTTTTAAATTTTAAATTTTAAAATTTTAAAATAATATCAATTCTAATAGAAACACTTCAAATAATTTAATATTTTCTTCTTTTTTTTTTTTAAAGTATTAAACGACAGCGGTGGTTATGGGTTAGGGAAGGAATGAGTGGAGCAATGAGTTGAGAAAGAGGAGGGATGGTAATGGATGTTGGTTGGTAAGAATAGGAAATGGTTGTTAACAATGAAATAATAATAAAAAAAATGAGTGTGTTTGGTTTGAGTTTTCTGAATTAAATTTTTTGAAAATTAAATTTTTTAGTTTTTGTATTTTTTTGTTTTTAGTGAATATTTTTTAAATTTTAAATATTTTTTTTACTTTTTAGATGCATCTTAGTTAAATGTATCTAAAAAGTAAAAAATTTGTAAAAACATATTTTAAAAAATTAATAAATACATAAAAATACAAAAAATGTATTGAATTCTTGTATTTTTGGTATTTAGTGAATTTTTAAAAGATTTTTTTTATAATTTTTTTACTTTTTAGGTGTATCTATGTTAGGTGTGTCTAAAAAGTAAAAAAATTGCTTAAAATATTAAAAAAATTCAGTAAAAATAAAAAAATACGAAAAATAAGAAAGTAGAATTTTCTAAAAAATATTTTCTGAAAAATGAAAACAAGCTCCCTTCTATGTTGTTATACAAATAGATAATTAGAATTGATACCATTTTAAAAATGCAAAATTTAAATTAATTTGTTATCAAGGTGAAATCTTAGATTTATTTTGTAATTTCACCTTCTTTTTTTTCTGTTTTTTCTTTGCTAGCCCTTTCATAAGGCTATGTTTGTTTGCAAAATATCTTGGGACTATATATTCGCTTATACACTACTTCCATTGAAGATTAATTGTAATATATTTTATTAGAAAAAATTAAATGATAAAGTAAGATTAGAAGAATTATTTACGACAAAAGATGGAATAACAGAGACAATCCATGATATAAGACAACTAATGCCACCCATGGTATTATTTTTATTTTATTTTTTTATCCTAGAATTATTAGCCAATGTCTTTTGCATTATACTTGGAACTATGTTGTCCCTCAAAATTGGCTCCTATTGCCAATGCTTATCAAGATTAAGTTTGTATTAGAGGAATATTGAAAGAGAAAATGAGAATATGATTTTGGATTTTCATAATTTCAACATTTGGAATGAACTAAAATAAGAAAGTGATTTATGATTATCTATTTTTAAATAGGGATCGTAAGAATCTCATTTCCTACTTTTCCTTCCATGATAATCTCTCGTTTCTAAAGAAATGTTAACCATTTCAAAATAAAATGTAATAATTTAACTCAAAATATTTAAAATTTTATCACTTTTTCATAGATAATTCTTAAGAAAACTAAATGCTTGGAAAAATTACCTTTTTTTCTTTATATCATTTAAATAAGTCATTACCAAAAGGTCAAAACAATTCAGTTAAAATAGTAAAGAAAAAAAAAAAGTAAATTGTTTCAGTCCCCAAAAAAAAAAGGACTTTTCTTAAGTGTGCAACTTACACCTTACACTTACGCCTTTTTGTTTGCCGTCCTGTTTTATGTTTATACCTTACACTTACACTTTTTGTGTTGGTTGCATATAGTGTGCAACCTTAAAGGGTTGCACACCATAACAGGACCCAAAAAAAAAAAAAAGGCTACTTGAAGTCCTAAAATTCCCTTTCTTATCTCCCTCCTTGACAAACAAATAAATAAATTATCGTAAAACTGTCACTAATTAACTAATGAAACACACAATAACCAAAAAAAAAAAAAAAAACCAATGTGACACTCCAAATAAATAAAGAGGGGTGGGATCACATGAACTGTTAAATGACAAACAATGTCGGTGACACTTACTTAATTTACAATTTTTTTATTAATGATATTACCTAAAAACTAAGACAATATTAAAATCGGATTCGCTAATCCTATTTTTTCAAACAAACGATGCCTTAATCCCAAGGGGGTTTAAGAGGCAAGTGCACTATACAAACAACAGTGTTACCATCTCTGAAAAAATAAACCGAAAAAATATTAATGGTCAATATTCACTTTCAGTATAACCCCACAATAGGAATTCTAAATTTTCATCATAAATCTAAAATCCTAATTAAATTTGTGATAATTTCTCTAACACCACATGATTTTCCTTCTGCAAAAATGAAGAAAGTTGGTGTTTTCGTGCCGTGCCATACACGTGGAAGACTTGTTCAGTGGATGTGGACGTCTACCACTAAACTGCATTATATATATTTGCAAAAATATAACTATATTATATATAACTGTTTGCACCATAAATAAAATTTCTGTCTATTATAAATAGGTTTAAACTTTTTATTACTTATTATTATTATTGTTATTATTATTATGATTATACAGGAAAAATCTTGAAAGTTAAGAGAAATTAAGTCAAGTTTTGAAGATTTAAGGGATAGAGAAGAAGTGAAAATGTACGAAAATAGAATTTATATGGGTAGTTAAATGATGGTTGATAGAAGTTTTTTCCTATATTTTTTTGTATAAATTGCCATTGGTGGCTTTATTGTAAAGGATCACTAATAAATCAATACATAACTTGAATTTCTATTTCTTGTCTATCCTAAGTGTAAATCTAATCTACATAGGAGTAGTTTAAACTTAGATAAGAGTAATCTTAATGTACTTTACTTATATTTAATTGTTCATTCAATCATTTACATCATCTTCTTCTTTTCTCTTTCTCTTTTTCTTGTTCGTATTGCTATTATTTTTACTCCAAGGAAGTCCTTGAAATTTCAAGTCATAGAATCTCAACACAATTATTTGATCATTGTGTTGTTTGGCGAAATTTTGATTAAGGCTCTATTGATCTAAGCCTAACAAAAATTTTACTAACAATAACATGGATAGATTAATTTGGTAATAATAATTTTTTGGATAATTACAACCAAAAAAAAAAAATCCCTTCAAAATTAAACTATTATAACAAATTAAGTAGTTGTTTGGAATGTTCTAAATAAGTATACTTTTTGACTTTTTATGAAATATGGGTTGGATTTGAAGTGATGTGGTAGAGAGGTAATGTAACTTAAATAAGATGATGTGACTTAAATAGAATAGTGACTTTTTAACTTTTTGACTTTTTTTGAGGATGCCAAACTTAGCCATCATATTTTTAATTTTATCAATTTAAATTCTAAACTTTTACTTTTACTTTTACTTTAATTTTAACTATTTGTCTAATTTCTTCTAATTTTTTTTAACTTGTAGTATAAGTTTTTTTTTTTGTTACTCAAAATTTTATAACAAAAACCAACTGTTCAAATTTTTTATTTTTATTTATTATTATTACTATTTTTTTTAATCTTAACTATAAAATCAAACTCATATTACAAGGTTTGCCAATGATGGTCTAATTCTATTAATGGTTTGGAACCCTTTTATTAGAAATTATAGTATACTAAAAATCTTATTAATTTTGAGTCAGTTAAAAGTCAAAACAAAGAAAATGACTGCTTCCTAACAACAACTAGGTCCAAATCATTTTTATCCCTTTTGTCCTTGAACAAGAAAAAGTTTTGAATATGTCACAAGTTATAATTGCCACATGTGATAATGACATGGCCATGTCCATGTCCAAATAGATGTGCATGGTCATGTTTTAAGGATTGTTTTAGACAGGTGGTTAAAAATTAATTTTTAAATTTTTTTTTTTAATGTATAAAAAATGTAAGAAATAATGTAACTAAAAATAAGTTAAAAACTGGAAAGTGACTACTAACTCACTTCTCAAAAGAGCCCTAAATAGATGTGGATCATTCATATAAGGGAGAGTTACGGGTCAGTCCTTTAAACTTGATTTAATTTCCATGAGGTCCTGACCCTAAATAATTTAGCACATCTTCCCATTTTACCCTTAACATTCAACCCACACATAGAAATCACTCGACCATTCCACACGCTCTCTCTCTCTCTCAACCGGCCATCGAAGACCACGTTCAACCTTTGACAATATTTTTTTTTGGCTATTTTTCATTTCCACCATGTCAATACCGCCATGCTGGCAATAAGAGAAAAAGGAAAAAATATGGATGAAGAAAATGAAGGCGGGGGATAAGGAGTTATATTCAGTAATAAATTTAGTCTTCATAATCACAAATCAACATAAAATTCAAAGACATACTTAATGATAAATTTATCACTGATAGACACATTCAGTGATAAATTTATCATTGACTGTTTGTCAAAAAATTACAAAAAGAAAATCTCACCATCATCATTACAAATTAACACAAGATTCAAAGACATATTCAGTGATAAACACATTCACTGATAAATTTCTCACTAGTTGTTTGTTAAAAGATTACCAAAAAAAAAAAACTCGTCATCTTTGTCACAAATCAACACAAGATTCAAAAAAAATATATCACTGATGCAATAGATTTGGTTTAAGGGAAATAAAAAGAGAGAAAGGGAGTGAGGAAGAGAGAAGTGATATCTGCAGAATCAATGTTGTTTGTAGTTGTTTGAAGTTGATTTCACCGTAAAAACAACTAAGTCGATGTAAATCTAAGACGTTGGAGTGTAGATTGGCGACTGCGTAGTATAGATCGGCGATGGCGGAAGTGGTTAGTAAACATTGGCGGTTGATCGGAGATGGTAAAATATAGATCAACAACGGTGAAGATGGTTGGTGAACAATGATGGTGGTAGTGGGCGGCGAAGTCAGTGGTGGTGACCTGTGGAGGTGGCAATGGTTAGTGACAGACGACGATGGTGGTTGCGGGTGGATGGCCATGGCCATAGCTACAATGGTGGTATTTTCTAGAGAGAAAGAAATGAGAAGGAAGAAGAGTTTTGAAAAAATGATCGAGAAGTTAATACAAATTGAAAAAATTAATGAATAATAAATATTATAAACAATCAAAGATTTAAAAAGTGTTTTAGATGATTTAAATTGGAATTTTTACCAGCTGGTAGTAGGGGCAAAATCAGAATAAAAAAAATATAACAGGATTTCCTAGTGCCTGAGATAGAAACTTATGACCTAATGGATAATAAATTCAATTATTAGAACCGGCTGGTAAAAATCCGTTTATATGAAGCTCACATAGAATCTACATAAATAAATTATATGTTCAAATCTGTTTGTAACATTGTCATGAAAAAAAATGAAAAAAAAAATTAAAATGATATAATTATAGTAATATTTTCATTTTATCACATCAATCTTGAAAAAAAATAAAAACAGATGAGAAGTAAGTTTTTAAAAATAAATAAATAAATAAACACAAAAAAATCAAAAGTTACAATTATCGTATTGACTTAATTTTTTCATGAATGATATACACAGAGAGTCATAGAAAATGAACAGTTCGGATCAACTAAACAGGAACCATAGTGCATCCCACAGGTCCGTCAAGTTTTGAACTTAAAGAGAAGCCCAAGGCAAGCATCCTAATAGATCACCAAGTGGTACTCACAGTTTTGCTTCTTGTATATATAGTCTACAATTTGTATTCACAAACCTAAATTTCTTGATTTACACTACTATTTGATTCCTCTCTCTCTCTCTCTCTCTAGCATGATTATATTTACTGTATACATATTTAAACTGTGAACAGAATAGATACAAGGAATGCACAAAAGAAGATCAGCATACAAGAGTAGGCAATGAACTTGAAGTCTTGAACTCACTACATTGACAAGGCACTTTTTAAGGCTTCATATATTGGTATGGTGGTCGAATCATATTTCTTTCTGGGTAACCTGCACAAAGAGTTTTTAGTTTAGCACAGACGAGAAGAGCAGAAACCCGACCACAACAATAATTTGGAGAATTATTATGACCCTGTTGATTACACGCACCATCAAAGCCCCTCATTTCAAGCTCACGCCATTCCTGGACCATTGCACAGCAACAACACATAAGATGAGTTAAGAAGTCATCGCATGCACCTCCCTGCATACAAAACAGAGTTAGAACTTGATGTAATTTTGTTGTATGATTCCTCTTTTTCCAAGGAGAACCAATTCCATCAAGATTATGGGCCTCTTTGGTGCAGCCTTTTTCAAGCTGAAAGTTGATAATCGTAAAGCATAAGCTAAAAGTACGTCTTCCCTTGCTTTTAGATAATCAATTTTTTTATTTTTTATTTTATACCTCATGTAAGTTATTTGTACCTTATAAACTATCAGCCAAATCTGCACAAAACAGTCGGGCACATGTTCTCTAAAAAAAATAAAAAAAAAAAAGCAACTCTAATAAACTGCACCAAACACGGTCATGTAGACATGATGTCAATGTTATGTATGAGATTTAAAGTTTTGAGAGCATAAAAGGGGTTAGACAGAAGTGGCATTGTGCAAATAAATCCCAAATTATATAGATAGATCATTAAGAAGCATCAAACATGACTGCCATTTGTACAGGATTGAAGGAAATTCTATATTTTTTACCCCACACTCATCACCATTGAAAAAAGGAGTTATTTGAAGTAGAAAGTAAAGTTTGAAGGATGAATAAGAATTTCTAAGAGAACCCTGATGATTGTTTCTTATAACATTCACACTTTACAGTTCTGTAATTTCCCATTATGGGGAAATTTGATTGTTCCTATACCAAGAACTAGCATTTGAGAGTTGTTCTGTTTGGGAAGAAAATACCTCAATGTTAAAAAGCTTGCGCAGTTTCCTTCTAACACAACAAGTGTAACAGCAACAACAACAGCATAGGGAGTATGCCATAAGATCATTGCACGCGCGTTCACGAGCTGCACTTCCAAATAAGTGTGGGTAGTCAGAATTAGCAGTCCTCCATTGTTGAAGGTAAAACATTTATCAAAACTATTATTTTTGGTGCATGAGAAAGAATAAAAATGAACCATCGTGTCTTAAATAAATCCCGAATAGTACTAAATTACTAATAACATATGTGGTTTCAGTAGGAGTACCATCTTTTTATTGTTAACATCGACGAATCTGAAAAAAAAAACTAAATGCCCTCAAGATATTGATTTATGATTATGTTTCAAATTTAAAATAGTGAATAACAATCTTAATCAAACAATCAATGACAAATCGGCACAACAATTTCACGTGGAAAAAACCACACCAATTGTAATAAAAAAAATCACTGGCCAAAACCACAAAACAATCCACTAAGAAGATAAAAAAGGAATTACATATAAGTACTTTCAATTACTTAGCGAATTCATACCCAAATTGAACCAAACTAGATATGTCTCTTCCACTACCGTCTTCACCTCGGAACTGCTTTGTCCAATGTTGAATCCACCACGCCAATGTTGAATCCATGACAAGCCACTCCGGAATCCTCCAAAGTTTCAGGCCCCAAGTTCCCCAAAATCTACCGAATAACACCTCTTTCTTTATATGAATAAACAAACAAAATCAACCCTTAATGTTTATCAATATGTAGTTCGTTGATTAATTGATCACTTTCTATACATCAAGGAAATTCATATAAAAACACCCTCCAATGTAGAACAATTTGTATTTTACTCTTCTCTAAGAATTTGGACGCCTAAAAGCAGCAAATGACGCACTTTACACTAAACAGAGTCACGATGATCGTTCGAGCACACAATTTACCGCTCGAGCGGTGTGAGTAAAGGCAATGCAAAGCATATAGGCCAACCGCTCGAGCGCAACTTTTTGAGCAGTAAAACGAGTTTTCCAAAAGTTCTGAATGCAAGCTAAAATACTAGATGTACCACTTCACCGCTCGAGCGCACAAACAATGTTGGCTTCGGAGCGCTGCCCCTCGACCTCGCCCCCGGACTCACTAGGTGGAGCCGCCCCTTGGACCCCATACATAGTTAGCAAAGTGGCAAACGAGGATGCTCAAGATACGAAATGTTAGCACAAACTTCTCTACACAGACACAACTTGGGTTGGATTTGCATCTAAACACTCACAGTCTCGCTGAAACATAAGAACGAATAAAATTACAACTGAAAGAAGTTTTGTCAAACGGGATTGTTTGTCAATTACCAAAACCTAACAGAATCTAAGCACATGTAATGGAGCATACATAGTTCAGACTATCTTTCAGAACTAGGCATTCATAGATAAGTTTTTGAAAAGAGCTTTCAAAATTTGAAATTTTGTTTGGTTGTATATTTTAAAAATAATTTTGTAGTTGACCTTTTGTAGTTTTGGATGATTTGTAGTTTTTGTAGTTGAATAGCTGGGTGTGAAAGAAAAAATAATTGATTAATATGTAGAATGTGAGAGAATAAGAGAGAGAGAGAGAGAGAGAGAGAGAGAGAAAGTGATTGATTGATTGATTGATTGATTGATATGTAGGATGTGAAAGAATGAGAGAGATAGAAAAATTGATTGAAAACAGTTTTGAGAAAATTGTAAACCAAACAAATTTTGCGTTTTGAAATCTCAAAACTTGATTTGAAAACTAAACCACACAACCCTTGAGTATTCTTAATTAGGCTTTGTTGGGGAAATTGCCTTAGCGTTATGCGTTATGAGTATGATAGCTAATATAACCAAATGGCAGCTTTGTTCTGAACATTGTTGAGCCTGGATAAATGATCGGCAAGTCGCATATCTTATCCAGTGTTGTCAAACAGCAAATTGAATTGTGAGTTGTTCTCTCAAGTAGTGAATCATAAATAGTAAAATTCACTTTATTTAAAATTCAGCTGTATGAATCAAATTGTGAATCGTAAGATTTTAATAAAGTTTTGCTACAAACACAAAATTGGTTCACAAAATCAATCACAGACACCTGTGATTGATTTTGTGAACCATTTCTGTGCACTTAATTTTTCTCATTATAATAACCATGATCTTATCAACTAGGTTGTTACTTGAGATCAATGCAATTAAACACTGGAAAGCTTACATGTATTTCCTTTCGAGGACACATGAGCTATGTGTGAAAATATTCCACAGGGATAGATGCAGGCCTTCAAACCTGTTCAAAAATAAATAAATAAATAACAAAATTAACAGAATTGAATATTTATAATAGTCTAGACAACTACTATATCAAACATACAAAACTAAAAATGTTCGAAAGAATTAGGGTTTTTGGAACTGACTTAGACAAGGCTCACTGCAACAGTCAAAGAGATCGGTTTGCCACTCAGATTTAACTTGATTTTTAGGCTTTAAATCATTAGCCCCATCACTGGATTTTGTGGTTGTTCCATACCTACAACATAAAACCATTTAATGCGATAATAAATCCTAACAAACCTTAAACAGTGAATCAGCACTTACCCGGATCCTGAATAAGTCAATACATCCAGGGAAAGCTTCTTTCCTGTTGGCACATTAACAACATTTTCTGTAACTTCAATAAGGTGTTCAATTACTTGGCATTCCTTCGGGTCATTTTTCACTATGGACCGATGCAACTCAACATGCAGCTTCTCCTTCTCCTCCTGAAGAGCCTCGTGGAATTCAAGCTCAGGATATCTACGAGACAGAGAATTCTCTAATATGTTTGCATCTTTCTTAGTGAAATCTTTTTTTAATATAACTCCCTGGGCCTCCATATCATCTTCATCGAGGGTGTATTCTCTATGGTCCTCTTCAATGGCTTCCAAGCTGTCCTTCAAATTCTGATGTCAAAAGCAGTATATAAGAAATTGTGTTCAAGCTAACAGAACTTCATCATGGGACAAAAGCCATTTTTACAGAAGTTCACGGCTAACTTTTTGCAGGGGCATTAAATTTAATTGTCTTAGTCTAGAATCAACAGAGATCAAGTTAAACTAAATTCCTATGCTCATGTTCCAACACTTTGAGGTAAAATTAACACAAAATTCCTCCACCATATCACTTCTTCTTTGAGTCTCTCTCGCCCTGGCAAGATGTGTTTGGATTTATGCAGCCCAAAGTTTCTCCATGGGAAGATGGTGGAAGGTGGTGGCAGAGGATATGGGGTGCACTTAGATGATTTATTTATTTATTTGAATTTTTGGTGATTTTGTCCTTAATAGCAATTGTACTCAAGAATAAAATTTTAATTTTTTATGAGTAAACTTAAAATTAAGGGATATTTACGTATAGGTCCTAATAGGTGGACTTATTGTCCAATAGATCTTATGATAATTAATGGCATTTTTCATCAAATACTACTAAAAAACGTCAGTAATGGTTAATCTTCGGCAATAATTTGAAAATTGTCACAAAAAGTGACATTAATTATAAGTTTTAGCGACAGTTTGAAAAAAAGTCACTAATTTTTAACTTTCAACGACAGTTTGAAAAATTCGTCATGAAAAATGTCATTAACTGTAAATTTTAGCAACAATTTATAAAAATCGTTACAAAAAAGTCATTAATTGTCAATTTTTAGCAACATGTGTAAAAAATTGTTACAAAAAATTATTTTTAACGATAATTTTATTAAGACTTATTTTCAATAGGACGTGATGGGAATTAAGTTTAACTATTAAGACCTATTGATAGTTTATCCTAACATTTAATATGTTCGCAATTAGCAACTCCCCACATCATAGGCCCATTTGGCATCACTTTACTTACCTTATTTGTTTAAAAAAGTGGTCTAATAGTGTTTGGTTGTAATTTTAAACTATAACTTCTTAAATTTATTTGAAAAAATAACAAAATTGAGATTTCTTTGGTTACAATTTATATCTATTTTTAACTCACTTGAAATCCTTAAATATGTTTGGAAAAAGTGTCTCATCTATTTTGTTTTAATTGCTAGTGTAAAAAGATTTTTGAAGATAATTTAAATATTTGCAACAAAAGAAAAATCAACAATGTATTCAACCAAATAAACATTGTGAGAAAACTAGGTAATAATCTATGTAACTAAAGGACGTGGCTTCCCTCCTATCCGCTGTTTGTATTGAAGAGTCCAGTTTTGTTCATTATGGACCTATCTTATGTTCATCTTGTTGATTCGAACCGATCAAGTTTTAGTACTTTTAAATAGATCATTGATTTGACTTGGGACAACTGCTCAAGCGATCATGGAGAGGAAGGTAAGTGAGGTGTCAGGTTTATGGAGAGACGTTAGCATGTGTTGTAACTTAACAACTAACCTACTAACCACTGTTTTGTGAAGAAAAAAAAAAGTAGATCATTCATTTAAAATAATAATAAACGGTAAATATAATTACAAGAATAGTTCACCAATTTTTTAAAACAAAGTAATTGAAACATATAGTTGATGATTTTCAATCAATTTAATTTTTTTTTTCAAAAAACTACTAAAATTTGAATGGGTCAGATCAATAAATTTGAAATTAGCCCATAATGATCCACGCAAACTTGTTCGCACAAAAGTGGGTGAACATCACACTTCAGTGATCAGTCCATTGTGACGCGAAAAGTAGGACCACTCCACTCATCCACCAATAAAAAAATGTGTAACAATGTGAAAATTTTATTCTCTGAACGAACTACTCCAAACATTGTGTGAGGTTTTTGTAATTAGCAATCTCATTTAAGAAAATTTCTTTCAATTGTAATTTTATTCGATTTTTTATTTCAATGAGGTTATGAGTATCTAGATGCGAATCCAATTCGAATTGTGACTATGCAAAGGAGTTTGTGATCTTAATCTTTTCATGTTTGTCATTTCGCTGACTATGTCAAGGATTGAACTGCCAAGTTAGTTCGCGGGGGTCCAGGGGGTAGCGCCCTGGCAAGGTCAAGGGGCAACGCTCCCGAAGCAAAAAGCAAAATGCAGTCAAAATTGTTTGACAACTCGAACAGTCATTTGTGTGCTCGAGCAAAGAAAAGGATCATTTAGTATTTTTGCAGAACGCCTGAACTTCTGGGAAAAAAGTTTTACCGCTCGAGCGATGAAAGTTGCACTCTAGCTGTCAGCCTATATGTTTCGCACTGCCTTTAGTCACACCGCTCGAGCAGTAAAATGTGCGCTCAAGCGGTTTGCACGATCTTGTTTTCTATAAAGTGCGATGTTCGCTGTGCGATGTTCGCTGTTTTTAGGTTTCAAGCCGCCCAAATTATCTGCGAGGAAGAAAAAACAAAAGGTATGTTTGGTTTGGATTTGTAAAGTGATTTTGAGAAAAAAAATTTAAGAAACTTGTTTGGTTTGTAATTTGTCCAAAACAATTTCTAAAATCACTTTATCTCTCTTATACATCAATCAATCACTTTTTTTCTCTCTTCTCTCATTTTCAATCACTTTTTCTCTCACACACATCTACTCAATTACAACAAAATATCAAATCATTTCAAACTCCCAAACTCCAAAACTACTTTCAAAATACACAACCAAACAAATCAAAAAAAATTCTAAACTCTCTCCCCAAAACAATTTTTAAAAACTACTCTCTCAAAACCAAACTAAACATACCTAAAGTGTTTTATATTAGAGGCTATTTTATATGAGTTTCCTTGGTGTATAGAAAGTGAGATTGTCGAACATCAAGAGTTGTTATTACTACTTTATTCACAAAAGATAGAGTTGGTTTTTGGTGGAATCTAGGGAACTTGAGTTTGAAGTTTTGGTGGATTCCGGAGTAACTCATCATCGTAGATTCGATATCAGTGTTGTGGATTCAATGTTGACAAGACATTTCCGAGGTGAAGATGGTGTTGGAAGAGGCACATTGGGGTCGGTTCAATTCAAGCGTGGATTCGCTAGGTAATTGAAAGTACACTTGTGTAATTTTTTTTTATCTTCTTAGTAGATTGTTTTGTGACTTTGACCCTTGATTTTTTTATCACAATTGGAGGCACTCCAATTATGGTTTTTCCACGTTAAATCCTTGTGTCGATTTGTTTTTGATTGTTTGATTGGGATTGTTATTCGTTATTTAAAATTAAAACATAATTACAAATCAATATCTTCAGTTTTTTAGATTTTTCACATTGGACTAGAGAAAGTTGAATCCTTGACAATTTTTTTATGAAAAATATTTGTGACTCATAAAATTTCTCACAATTTCATCCATAATATTTGCCACATATTCAATTACGTAATCCTCTCAATGATGTGTATTTCGAGGTCAAATGCGGTTTCTACTAGGATTGCTCATGGTTCGATTTTGGATGGTTCAATTTGCAGTTTGGACATGCCCGCATATCAATGGTTTGGGAAAAATTGAACCCGCAACTGCTCGCAGTACGGGTTGCGGTTTGTGCGGATAGAGTTCGCGGATGTGCGGACGGTTTGTGGATTGGACTCTTTTCTTTAAAAATTTATTTTTGGGCCTCCTTTTTTTTTCCCGTTTTGTAAATATTTATTTTGAGCCATTTTCTCTCCATTTTCTAAAATGCTCAACATTAATTTAATAAATTAAAAATTATAAAATTAAAAACACAACAAAATCAATTCCTAACACAAGCAAATTATTCAAAATCCTAAACTTTTAAATAAAATCATAAACTAACACAAGCATGTCTTTCAAAATTCCAAACTAAATTATCAAAATCATTCACTACCCACCAATACAATCGAAGTAAAATTATTCAAAATTCTAAATTTACCTAAAAAATCAATGGTTCAGGTTTAAGAAGAAAAAAAAAAAAAAAAATCTAAATGCGGGTAGATTCTTGTGGGTGCAAGTAAAACCCGCAACACGCAATAATGTCATATTTCAAACCGCATCCACCCACATTGTGTCTGCAAAACTGTCCATTTATATGCGAATCGGTTCGGGTTGGACGGGTTATGTGGTTTGGATAACCCAATGCTCAGCCCTAATTTCTACCATTACTTTTGGGGAGTGGCTAAATTAGCCAATTAGCCAAAAAGTTATCTTTTTAGCCAAAAAGCCAACAATCCATACCAAAAAGTCAAAGATTCTCTTTTCTCTCTACTTTTTGCACAGCTTTTCGTAATTAGCCAAAAAGTCATCTCAAACATACAAATTTTTTTTACCTACCTTTTTAGCCAATTAACCAAAAAGTTACTAAATTGGCTTGTTCCCAAACGAGGCCTCAGTATTATAAATTATTAAAAATTGTACCAAACAAATCTTTAATTTATTTTAATTTTCTTTAAGAGTAATGTTAACCAAATGTGTCATATGAGTATGGGACTCATGTGAGATATTTAATAGAATATTTGGTAAAATATTTGAAATATCTAATATATTTTTAATTTTTGGATAAATTACATGAAAATTACATATCATCCTTGAAGTCCCTAATTTTATAATAATAAATAACTCATTTTATTAATAAATTATTAAATCAATTAATGATATTAAATTTTATTTTAATTAATAAAAATAATTTCAGCATTAGGAGAGCAATTAAGAGATATTATAATTTTTCAAGTACTAAGGCAATCCGTATGTTAAGCCACCAATTTACCCTTAATATTTTAAACTAATAATAATAATAATATACCAACAAATTATAATTGTAAAAATTAATTTATATTTGATACAAACGGACAAAATTTGAAAATCACTAAATTGCCCTTACTTTCCGAAAATAACGGATATCGAAAACCCTCAGCAACGCACAATGATTCCACAGAACATACCTGCATCCTATACTCATGGACCAGCGAGATCAACGGCACAAGCTTCAAATACCGATCGATCTGATTCTGAACCCGACGGAACTGATACACTACGCTCCACCCCATGGCAAGCATGTAGAGATAACTCTTCTCTCTGCAACTCTCCACCAAATCGAGAGCCTTCCTCAGCGCCTCCTCCAGCAGATCCAATGGCTCTCCAGTGGCCGGAAAAGTCCTCAGGTCCGTCGATTTCAGCTTCTCCAGCAAGTTTCCAACCATCCTCACGTGAGCAGCCAGGTGCTCGCAATTGTGCCGGTGAGTGGTGGCGTTTCGGGCCGCCGCCACGATCAGGTTGATCAGGCCTAAGGCGTCCACACCCGCCACCTGTGCTACGTCTTCCATGAAAACACCCTCTAGACACAGAGAGAGAATGGGTTTAGTTTGTGCGATTTTAGTTGCTTTTTTTTTTTTTTTTTTTGAATATTGCTTTTGCTTTTGGAGTTGAAAAAAACTTATTACATTTTTTATTAATTATCTCTAGATTTCACACCAACGAGTCTTATATGAATTCTATGTGATATTTAATAAAAAATTTAGGATAAATTACATTATTATAATTTCTCTTATATTTAGAAAATTACATCCTCTTTCTTGAAGTTTAAAGTTTTATTATAGATTGTTTCCTAAAATTTAAAGTTTCATAATAATTTTTCTCCTTACTGTAATAATCATCATACATAAAATTAAATTAACTAAAGACCAATATAACTTTTTAAATATAAAAAAATAAACTGTAATAAATATAAATCTTAAGAAGTATAGTATAATTTATCTAAAAATTTAATAGTAAAACTTTTGACATTCTTTAGGTGCTGTTTGGTAACACTTACGTTTTCAGTTTTCTGTTTATATTTATAAAAATTTTAAAAACTCAAATAAAAACTTGTTTGGTAAAATTTTTTATTTATAAATCAGTGGTATCAGTTTATAAATTTGGCCAAAAAATGAAAACACAAAAAATATGTTTTCATTTTGAGTTTTGAGTTTTTTTTTTTTTTTATCACCCAACACTAGTCACCACCCGCCACTATTTTCCACCACCGTCTTCCGCCATCACCACCCACCCCCCACCACCTCTTGCCACTACCACTCACCACCCACCTGCCACCACCACTCATCACCCGTCACCACCAGCCACGACCCACCCATGACCCACTCGCCACCACCACCCACCTACCATCCACCTGCCACCACCTGCCGTTACCATCCACTGCCCGCCACCTACTTGCCACCACTACTCACTAGCCACCTGCCACCACCAGCCATCCACCACTACTAGCCACCTGCCACCCACCCACCACCCATCACCACCACCACCACCACCATCACCCACCATCCACCCACCACCCACCTACTACCACTACCCACCACTACCACCTACCACCCGCCACCACACCCACCCACCCACCCACCCACCAAAGACCACCACCATCTACCCACCCCACCCGACATACCACCACTACCCACTCGCTAGCACTTACTACCTGCCACCGTCACCCACCCACCACCACTCGCCATCCGCCACCTATCTGCCACCACCACCCGCTACCCGCCACCACCACCACCCACTCGCTACCACCCATCACCAGTCACTGTCACCCACCTACCCACCACCACCCGCCACCACCCACTATCACCTGTCATCCGCCACTTACCTGCCACCATCACCACCCACTCGCTACCACCCACCACCGCCACCCACCTACCATCATCACCCACCCACCACCACCCACCACCACCCGCTATTCACCACCCATCTGCCACCACCACCACCACCACCACCCACTCGCTACCACTACTTTCTACCATTGTTTTCTGTCGCTAATTGCCACCACTTGTCATTTCTCACTCTTTTTTATATTTTTAAATTTTTTTAAATATTTTGTCAATTATCAAATACGTTTATAATTTTTATTTTTCTAAAAATAAATAATAAATAAATAAAAATTAATTTATAAAAATTTTATAAATACAAATCGAAAACGTAAACGTTATCAAACTCATTTTTAGAGTTTGGTTGGGAGGTCAGAGAAGTCGAGTGGAGCGGAGTGGATTCATGTATGTTGTCAGTGGTGATGGAGTTGTCGGTGCGCTCCACTATGTATGTTTTTGGACTACTTTTGGCTTCCTCGGGAAGGGTAAAAAAAAATTAATTTATTAATTCATTTAAATTATATTATTTTTAATATTTTTTTTGAAAAATTAATAAATTAAAAAAAATTACTTTTCAAATAAGCCTTTATTTTGAATAATTAAATTGGGTGATTTTTTTTAAAATAATTATATATTTATGAAATAATTTATTATTTTAATTATTAATATTTATAAAATTAAAATTTTTAGACTACATTAGTGGCATAGAAAATTGATTATGAAAAATAAATATATAGACAGTCCATATATTGAGATAGAACTAAAATTTTATTGAAAAATGTTTCAAACTCCTCTTCCCTCCCACCCCCTTTGACCCTCTTTTTATTGATCAGCTTTTTTTTTTTTTTTTTTCCTCCAATCACCACCCGCCACGTGTGTGGAAGGGGGGTGGGGGTGATTGAAAGGGGTCTCTATCAATACTGAATTTTATTATCAAGGGGTTAAAAAAAAAATTCACTATATACATAAATACACATGTATGTAAAATATATAGAAATTATTCAATAATCTCGAAATATCACGTGATCATACTCCAAATCAATTACTAATTACTTAGCCTCGTGTTACTTTTTCATCCCTAACATAAATCGTGGGTCTTTACCTCTCTCTGCCAATTAAAACTTTATAACGCATTACGTGTCTATACTTCGGCAATACGAATAATCACCTGTAAAATATGATATATAAATTACATATATACATAGAAAAAAATTAAATACTATATAAGCAATTTTTAATAGGATAAATAAATTTTTTAGTACAAAATAAAAAAAGAATACAAGATAAAAAAAGAAGAAGATATATATTTTTTATACTAAAAGTCATTTTATATATAAAATAATATTTTTATAATGCTATAATAAATAGTATTTTTCACAAAAATAAAAAAGTCATGGGCCCTATAATTATCTCCTAATTCCATCTCTATTCGTGAGGGAGTGTTAACACATAGGAACCTGGGCCCTCTACATGCTCTGAATATTAACAAGTATGTTTAATCTAACAGAAGAGGATAGTGTAAAAACCCCAACCATGTTTTGAGCGAGAAATCCAAAGATTTTACCACTTAATTAACCTCTGTTGGTGAATTTCATGCTAATGAGAGCATCTGTGTTGAAATTGTGTCGATTAGTTTCTTATATAAAAATTAATAAAAGTAGAATTTTAATTTTTTGATTTATTAATTTAGTATGTGAGAGTGTTATAATAAAATATGTTAATATATTGGAGAAAATTATTTGAAAAAAATTCAAGGGTTTTGCCTTTGTAATAAAATAATTTTTTTACTTTTTATTTTATCAATTTAAACCTTAATTGTTTGATTTGTTTTCGCTCTAAATTATTTGCCTCCTTTTCTTAAGTAAAATCAACGAAAACATGATACGTTAGTTTTTAAACTCAATAAAAAATATATATATTTTAAACATTTTATATACACTTACATTAAGTATAATAATTAAAATATTCTTTTTTCGTCGGTTTTACAAAATGAAAATAAACAAACTATTTAAATTGAAAATAAATTAAAATTTTATGATTTAAATTGATAAAATTAAAAATTCATAATTTATTTTATTTCAATAGTAAAAACCTTAATTTTTTTTTATTATAACTTTTTCTAAAATGTATGTTAGAAGTTAAAATTTTAAAACAATACCTTATTGGCAGGGTCTTTTCCCAAATTAAGCCAAAATAACAACTTATTTCTCAAATTAAGCCTAATTTGGACGGAATTCCCAAACTAGATTAAAGCACTGTTACAAATCACGCTTTTACTATTTTCAGGCTCCTCCAGTGAAAAATTTGTGAAATAGTAAAAGCCTAGTTACAAACCACGCTTTTAATTAAGAAAGCGTGATTTGTAACCACGCTTTTAAGGAAATTTCATTTATACATAAAACGTGGTTAGAAAGCACGCTTTTAAGCAAAAATTGTTTTCTTCAAAAAACATGATTCCAAACCACGCTTTTACTATGCTTATAATTAAATTTTGTTTTCTGAAGAAAACGTGATTCACAATCACACTTTCACTATTCACTACATAAAGCGTGGATTACAAATACGCTTTCATTGTTCACTACAGAAAGCGTGGATTACAACCACGCTCTTTTAACATTATAAAATCCGTTTATATTTTTCAACATAAAATTGCCACAAAATATTTTTCATGTAAATTTTTTTTTTCTGTTGTATTTTTTTTTTCTATTGTCTTTGTTCTCGTGTAATTCATAAAACGGGTTTGTTAAAACCGTTTTCTAATACGGCTTTCCTAAAGGCGTTCTAATGTAAAATTTTTTTTTTTTTTTTCTGTTGTCTTTGTTCTAGTGATAATGTAATTCAGAAAACGAGTTTACTAAAACCTTTTTCTAATACGACTTTCCTAAAGTCGTTTTCATATAAATATATATATATATATATATATATTGTTATCTTTGTTTTGGTGATAATGTAATTCAAAATTTTTTTTGGCTTTACTAAAACCGTTCTCATGTTAATTTATTTTTTATTTCTTTTGTCTTTGTTTTGGGTTAGAATGTGTAATTCAGAAATTTTTTTTGGTTTTACTAAAGCCGTTCTCATGTATTTTTTTTTGTTTTTTCTTTTATCTTTGTTTTGGGTTAGAAGGTGATAATATAATTTAGAAATATTTTTTGGCTTTACTAAAGCCGTTTTCATGTAAATTTTTTTTTTTTTTTTTCTTTTGTCTTTGTTTTGGGTTAGAAGGTGTAATTCAAAATTTTTTTTTGGCTTTACTAAAGCCATTTTCATTTTTTTTTTCTTGTCTTTGTTTTGGGTTAGAAGGTGATAATGTAATTTAGGAATTTTTTTTGGCTTTACTAAAGCCGTTTTCATTTAATTTTTTTTTCTTTTGTCTTTGTTTTGGGTTAGAAGTTGATAATGTAATTCAAAAAACCGATTTAGTAAAACTGTTTTCTAGCCGTTTTCATTAAAAAAAAAAAAATTTCTTTCATCTTTGTTTTGGGTTAGAAGGTGATATACATGCTCTACAGTCCGAAGCACACCCACACACTCTGCACTTCGACAAACAACGACGAAGGGTGAGACACGAAGAGCACCGCAGAAAAGGCCAAGAAGACGAAGGCCACCGCGAGAGCTGCAGCAAGAAGGAAGAAGAGAAAGACCTCAAATTTTGGTGATGTATTTTTTACATACGAATGGTACTTTTTCCCTTTTTTGCTATGTAATGTAATTTGTATGTAATTTGGTGTCTGATTATGAGCAGGAACTTATGTACTGTAAATATTGGGTTGGAGTTGATGTTATTGTGATTCAATTGGTTTCGCTTATTTCATAAGACTGATGTTGTGCAATGAATGAATGAATGGAAATGTTATTTGTTTTATTCAATTGGTAGTGTATTTTTTGTAAGAATGAGAACGTTATTTGTTATATTCAATGAATAATAGTTACATTTTTGGATTGTCATGATTGAGAAGATGAACAAGTTAAGAGAATGTGTATTTTCCCTAAAATAAATTTTGTCAACATTTTTGTAATAAAACTTAATACATAATATACGAAGTCACTAATTTACTAAATACTTGTACGGGCATGCAAATAACATAACTGAAATTGCAAATGTAACAGTTTTCAGTTACGTAGGTAGTACAGACATAAGTCTCCCACAAAAATACATTTTGGACACCATGAACTAAACACACAATACATACATCATGGACACCCTGAACTGAACACACAATACATAAACATGGCAGTTAGATAGACAAATATTAGGCAGACAATCTGACAAACTCATTACGGAAACACTTAGTCTAACACACACATTACATATTAATGCATGACCTAATATTGTCGAAGTATAGACATAAACACCTAATTCGCGCTTAAATCGGCAATCTCAGAGTCTGAATAATCCGAAAGCTCAGGGTCAGAGACAAGTTCAGGATCCTCCATGATACCCTTGATAGCCGCAACATTTGGTTCTGTTCTGTTCTTCTGGGTATCCTTCTTAACTATGTATAGTTGCATATCGCGGGCTAACCTACGGCGCATTTGAGAAATCTCACGTTGTAGTCTTTCACATAGTCGATCAACATTATCAAAATCTTCCTTTTGGATCTCAACAGAACGTGCTTTTGGCACCTTAGGTTGATTTTCCCAACTTAAGGTTTCTAGCTGTACCCGCCCTATAAATAGTGCAGGCCACTTCAGACGAGCAACGTCAGATAAACCATATCCTGTTTGATTGTCAGGTGACTCCATACATGAACCTCCTTGAACTCGATAATACTTCGGCATCAAAAAATGTTGCTTCCCAAACCTATCGCGATAACCACAAGCATAATCTAAAACAAGTATTGTTGTTTCGTCTTCAGCATCGCCACGTCCCCTTCTCCCTCCTCGTCATGAACTATCACCCCTTTGCAAGTTCTTACCACCTTTGCGATTCGCACTCCCTCACATGAATCGTGTAGCCATGCTAATTTTTTTAAACAAATGAATGATAATTTCGTAGGGCGAAATGAGTTATAAGGTTGTGTCTTCACCTTTAGTCGTTTATATAGTTAGTTATGAACGACTTTAGAAAGACACTGAAGGAAAAACCATAGAAAATAAATGTCTTTGCATGACAATCCCACATATACGAACAAGGTATGAGTTGTCACTAGAATGAAAAAACAGAGAAAAACAAATACTGTGAATTCACTATTGTCATGTGACTTTCTGAATTGACAATCCCACATATATCAATAAGAGATGAGTTGTCATTGTAATCAGAAAACAGAGAAAAGCCATGTCTGTGCGCCAAGTCACATGACTTGACAATCCATCTGCATATACCGACAAAATAAGGGCATGCTCACTGTAAGGTAAATCAGTGAATTCACTGTTGCCATGTGACTTTATGAATTGACAATCCCACATATATCAATAAGAGATGAGTTGTCACTGTAATAAAAAAATCGAGAAAACCAATGCCTGTGCACCAAGTCACATGACTTGACAAACCATCTGCATATACTGACAAAATAAGGGCATGCTCACTGTAAGATAAATTAGTGAAAATTAAAGCGTATGTGCAAAGTCACTATTGCCATGTGACATTGTCAATGTAGTAAAAAGGGCGCGGAGTGTTAGAAATGCAACTTGAATTTCTTGGAACATAACTCACTTGCATGTTCGATGTGACAACTCAGTGACTACTCACTGTAACGAGGGATGTAAGAAAAATCGAAAAACTGACTTTACAAGTCACTGCATGTTGACAAGTCACGAACTAGTATAGCATTTTATCTTCTACCCTCCTCCATTTGATTTTATGATTGAATTTCAAATTTCTTCAAAACACCATATTTCAGACCTCGATATCGTAACTTTGAAGTGACTACTCACTATATGAAAGAAGCATGCATGCGTACGAAGTTTATTGTGCCCATGTAAAATTCACCAATTCGTAGAGGGATTAATTTATTAACTGTGTTCAATGTCACTGCATCACTGCATCAAATAGATGATCTGTATTATAGAGTTATTTTGAAATGAATATTATAAATACATTTTTTAAAAGAGTTTGTCAAACTTAAAATTTTGTTTGCTTGTATATATTAAAAATAATTTTTATAAATTTTAAATCCAAAACTTACTTGGTTTTCGAATTTCCAAGAACAGTTTTTTGGAAATTTATTAATCCCCCAACTGGACCAACCACTTGGCTTTGAGGTTGTTTGTCCTGCCCCCAAGTTTAGTTTTCTGTCAACCCCACATTCCTTACCAGAGTCATCATTTTGACTGGACTACCAAGAATTGAAAAGCGACTCTTGCTTCTTTCCTGATGGAGATTGAAATTTTTTACATAGAGGATCACTATTTGAGGAGTCCCAGTTAAGGGAAGCTTTTAATTGAGCTACCTGTTCTGTTTTCTGTGTTGTTGAAGGCGGTTGTAGACACAAATTTTAAAACATGAAGTGTTTCAACACATTTCAAAATTTATGTTACAAATGTCCACTGTTTAGTTTTTGGATTAAACAGTGTTGATTAGTTGATTATTTGAATAGCAGGTTCTTATTTCCGATATGTATTTCAAATCGTTAATTACACATTTTATACAAATGCAACCTCCGATTAATGAAGAACAAAATAAACAACAAAAGACAATTTAAGAAAAATAAATATTTTATTAAAATTGTTATGGGTTTTGAACCCTCGAATACAAAATAAAATTCTTGGGTTTGGAACCCTTTACCTATTCATCGCCATTAGCGTAGGCTCTTGAGTTCTCTAGGCTTCTCTTCTTCTTTCTTGTAACGATTTCTTTAGCTCTCTCTTTCTGATCTTTCACTTCTGATTTCTTCCGATCCCCTGTCTTGTGTGATGGTCCTCATATTTATGGAGGGCCATCAAGTGATAGGAATGTTTCATCTTCAATTTGAATTTCAAATTGAATGATAGCGTCATTTGAATTTTGAATAATAGTAATCGTATATTTGATTACCCATTTGAATTTTGAATAATAGCGCTATCTGGTTAATCGTATATTTGATTAACTGGATTGATCTTTGGAGTTTCATCCTGTGTGGTGTTCTTGTTGTAGGCTCTACAGGTGTCATCTTTCGTAGGCTCCACGTGTCACTTGAACATCTTGAATAACGTCGTTGAGATACAACATCGTTTTATTTATGCACTTCAACGGATCATAATGATCTTTTTTTAGGAAGTGATTACCTACAACTTTCCTATCGTAGGCTCTATATGTGTCATAAATTTAGTTGAAATTTATGTGCCAACAAATGCTCCTCGTGACTTGCACAAGTGAATTTTCTTAACTGTGCAAGTCACGACAATTTGGCACGTTTATCTGGATGATCTTTAGGTCTTGGATGGGATTATTTCTTCGGTCCCTGGCCTTTTTTTTTTTTGGGGGGGGGGTTGACGGCTCTTTTTTCATGGGCCCTTTTACTTTTGTTGCATGAGTCCTTTTTGTGGACTTGATCTTTTTTTTAAAAAAAATAAAGGGTTAATTGCCCTGTATAGTCCATGGGCCATTTACTTTTGTTGCATGGGTTCTTTTTATGGACTTGATTTTTTTTTTTTTTTTGAAGAGTCATGAATAAGGTCCAAGATTTTAATTGGGCATTTCTTTTTGTGGGCCTCCAACTTGTCACCACTTTTTTTTACAGTAGATTTTTTTTTTGTAGGCCATCATGGATTTTTTTTAGACCATCATGGACCTTTTCTTTTCTAGGCCACTATTTTTTAATTGGGCCTTTTCGTTTGTGGGCCTCTTTTTTCATTCCATGTGTGCTTACTTTTCATTTTGAAAGAATCTCCTAATCTTCTTCTTCTTCTTTTTCTTTTTTTCTTTTTTTTAATGGGCTGGCTACCGTATGGGCTCTTTTTGTAGACTTCACCTTTGTAAGCTCCACAATCTCAAAAATATACAACCCTTTTATTATTATTATTATTATTATTATTATTATTATTATTATTATTATTATATATCTTGTAGAATCCTTGTGGGACAGGGCTTTACACAAAACTGTTTTTGCATAAACCTGAAAATCTTGGAACAGGACTTCAATCCTATATAAACTATCCTTCTTAGAGAGACACATTCAAGCAAAACCCTTTGCTCTACAAATACTCTACCTTGCACACGTTTATTGTGCACATAGTTTGGTAAATCTAGCCATTCTCTCTCCTCTCCTTCCAGCAAAAGGAGTTCCTTAAGGAATACACAAAGATCTTTAAGTAAACTACCAATAGGTCCTATTTTTGAGACTTATTATCCATTAAGTCCTATTGATAAATTCATTAAGTGATAAAGATAAATTTATCAGTCTCTTTGTTTTTATGAATAAATTTATAGTGATAAATTTATCAATTTATTATTTTTATAGTGTTAAATTTATTAGTTAGGACTTGTAGGTAAATAAGTCTAGTTAATAGGACTGATTGGTAAGTATCCCAAGATCTTTTCATATTAGGTATGCTTTTTTTTTTTTTTGATAACCCAAATATGAACACAGACAGTTTTTTATTATAGCAGCAATTTATTTTTATTTTTTTTGTAGACTACGAATCTAAATAGGCCAAACAAAGTCCTTGTCACAGAGCCCTTTTTTTTTTTTCTTCTTTTTTTTTTTTTAAGAACAAACCAACACAAGTTGCCCTTTTTTATTCCCACACTAGCTTCATTTTTTTAAATTGTTTAGCAGGTTTTATTTTATTTTATTTTATTTTATTTTATTTAAAACCCCTTTTTTTGTAGACCATAAATCTAAATAAGCCAAAACAATTTTTTTTGTTTTTTAAAAAAAAAACTATTTAGCAGGTTAAACCCCCCCTTTTTTTTTGTAGACCATGAATCTAAATAGGCCAAACAAAAGTTTCAAAATTTTTCTTTAGACCATGAATCTAAATACGCCAAGCAATGTTTCAAAAAAAATTTTAAACTATTTAGCAAGTTTTCTTTTTTTTAAAAATACCCCCCCTTTTTTTTGTAGACCATGAATCTAAATAGGCCAAACAAAAGTTTCAAAAATTTTTAGACCATGAATCTAAATATGCCAAACAAAGTTTCAAACTGTTTAGCAGGTCACGTACACTGTTCTTCAGAAGTCAACTTTTGTAGATGTGTGTGTAGTAGATGCATCATACTTGCATGCTGTGTCATGCATTTAGTTGATTGAAAATAGCAAGCTGGATATGTATTGTGACCTTTGTTTCAATTTTATTTTATTTTTTTATTTTTATTTTTTATTTTTTTAGGTTTCTTCTTGTAAGGTTGTTGCAAAATAGAAAACCTTTCTTCCCATAAAGAGACAGTTCTTTACAATCTTTTCATAGTAAAGCCCAAATAACAAAGACTTTTCTTGGTTTAAAGAAAAACTTGCTATACCATTTTTTTGTAACAGCAAATACAGATTTTGCTAAACCCAAGTATGAACAGACTTTTTTTCTTCTTCTTTTTTTTTTTTTTTTTTTTTTTTTTTGAAAACCATAAATCTAAATAGGCCAAAAAAATTTTAGTAATTGGCCTAATTGAACAAAACAACTTTTTTTTTTTTTGAATCTTAATCTAATCAAAGCCTGCTCCCTCGTGATTCGTGCAAGTGAATTTTAATTGTACGAATTACGATTTTTTTTTGGAAAGTATTTGATGTCTTTTTCTCTCTTTTGCAGGCAACACGCCAGGCGTCAGAGTTTGTTTGCAGGTATCATTGCCCTTTCCAACCTAATGGCAATGAGTGGCTTGAATTCTTGGCAGTGATTTTGTCCTTCACCCCAATGGGTTGAATCCTTGGCAGTGAATGTGTCCGTCACCCCAATGGCTTGAATCCTTGGCAGTGATTGTGTCCGTCATCCCAATGGCTTGAATCCTTGGCAGTGAATGCGTCCTTTCACCCCAATGGGTTGAATCCTTGGCAGTGAATGTGTCCTTCACCCCAATGGGTTGAATCCTTGGCAGTGATTGTGTCCTTCACCCCAATGGCTTGAATCCGTGGCAGTGATTATGTCCGTCACCCCAACGGCTTGAATCCTTGGTAGTGATTGTGTTCTTTCACCCCAATGGCTTGAATCCTTGGCAGTGATTGTGTCCTTCACCCCAATGGCTTGAATCCTTGGCAGTGATTGTGTCCGTCACCCCAACGGGTTGAATCCTTGGCAAGGGGCTTTCGTCAATTTCTTTATAACATGACATTTTGCCTTCATTAAACCCTGCTTTATTGTCACCTACCGAGTTGGACCCCTACATCCCTTTACATACGGCTTCCGAAGACTTGTCTATACAGGAATTCGAAATTGTTGTGAGATTCTCGAGAAAGGGCACTCCAAATCAATCGGTTCATTCCCTGTCTCAATCCTCCGTCCATTTTCTGAAGACCTTGATTGCTCCGAATTTAATACTATTCTTAAGAGAATGAAACATGAAAAATTGAAGTGGGATAATTCTTTTAATGTCCGCGGCATTTCTACCCATTTGCAATCCCCTATATGGGTTTTTTGGTTGAATAACGTTCATTCCACATTTGCCCCTATTTTGAAGAAGTGTGGGATTTATGCTGCAATCTATGTATCCCAATTTGCTTATGCTAGGAATGTCGCCCTGCTCAAAGGATTCTTAGAGTGGTGGTCACCCGACACCAACACTTTCCACACCATTTACGGCGAACTTGGGATCTCTTTATGGGACCTTCATCGCATTAGTGGGCTCCCTATCCGTGGCAGGTTTTATGAAGAGTTCACCCCCTCCAATGACATTTTATATTCGTCCCAGACATCCAAGGCATGCTGTGGGCTTTTCAACATTTATGCCAGCTCTTCTCAATCCAAGAAGTTCAACCACTGGACTGACGAATCCCCAACTTCGATTAGTGGTTTTCAACGAAAAGGCAGAATCCCTGATGATGTGTATCTTTCTGGTTTTTTGGCGAGCTGGCTTAGCGGATTTGTCTTCCCTCACTCTTCCGGGGAAATTCGTCCGACAACCTTTCATGTAGCCACCAAAATGGCAAGTGGAACCTTATTTAGCTTGGCCATTCCCGTCCTTGCATACCTCTATCATTCTCTTGGTAAAATGGCATCATCATCTTCACCTGGGAAGGAAAATATTCAGGGTCCTTTGCATTACCTTTTTGGATGGATTTCACTATATTTTGTCAAGACTTATTCTCATGGGGATCCTCAGTCGATTTGTCCAATTCCTGATATTCATTTCATGCCATATCTTAGGTTTATTGGAAACCAATCAGCTGCCCAGTTTTTTACTGATAAATTTCCATTTGTGGACTCTCTCTTAACTTATCATACGGAGTGCCAGTTTAGGGCTCTTACCCATGAAAGTGAACCCTCAGGCGTTCTGGTCGACTCTGAAAGGATATCACCTTTCCATCTTGGCTATCTTATATCTTTGAGGCAAGGGATTCTAACTTTTAAAATGGGATTTAATTTCATTTCTGAACCGTACTCCCCTAACCGATTCGGTCGTCAATTTGGGTTTGCTCAAGCGTGCCCTACACTGCTTAATGTATCTTGTCGGCAGCCCTTTGAGTGGTCTAAATTTTATTACAACTGGCGCCATATGCTACGCTGCGGTACAAAAGTCTCATTGGAGTTACCAAGCTCTCGATCTACTTCTCATGTAATCATGCCTTATGCCAATTGGTGGTTGGGAACTTCCTTTACCGTGCTTCAATATGTTGCTCATAGCCAGCCGAAATCTTCACGCAAGAGAAAACTAGATATGTCAATTAAAGACCGAAAGACGAAGAATCCTTCTTACTTTAGAGCTAGGTCCTCATCTTCACCTATTGCTCTGGGAGTATCATCACCTCAGAGAATGGATAATAGTCGACCACTTATTGCTCCTTCTCGATCTAGTTACTCGGTTTCAGATCTCCTTCATCTTTTCGAGGATATGTGTAATTCTCAATTTAAAATGAGATTTAGCTTTGAGCAAGTAGATTCTGGTCCTCAATTTTCTATTCTCACAAAGCTTTTTCCCGAGACTATGTCTATCAGTGATTGTACAGGAACTTCCCAACCCACCGTAGCGACTAAAACCCCAATGGATCAATTTCGTACATACTTGTACTCTTTTCTTGAAGATAAAGATGAGAATATGATTCAAGAACTCTTTGAGGGAGATGGGTATGAATTAACTGCCTTGGGTCATATTCACATTACGAGTGTTGAAGTTCCTTCTCCTACCAAATCTTTTGATTGCTCTCTCAATGGAAGTAGCGAGAGTGAAGATGAGTTTTATGATTACACCCCCCTTTTAGATGGCACACCGACTAAGATGAGTAAATTGCCCACAACAAATGTAGCTTTTTCTTCTCCTTCTTCGAACGAGCCATCCAAGCTATTAGAGAAAGGTATAATTTTTTTTTTTATATATATTTTTATTTTTTTTAATACCTTTCATTTTCTTAGGCACTGTGCCTCAGACTTCCCTAGCTGCTTCGTATATGCCATTGACTACCTTTAAGGGTATCCTTATTCATTCCTTGTACCTCATTTTATTTCATCATGTATACATACTCAAGGAACTCTTTTCTCTTTAGATCATGCCACATTGCAAAATCCATGGTCCACTTGTGGGAATCACAACTTGTCTCCTCCTCCACCTAAGTCTCTTCAAGCCGTACACCAAGGTATACTTTATTTATATATATATATATACACCAAGGTATACTTTATTCATATATATATATTGTTTTTTCCTTCTATGCTTTCACTGAGTATCTCATTCTATTTTCAGAGAAAATACTTCTGACACATTGGAAGAGACAGACGAAATTACTTCTGATACCTCGGAAGAGACCCAAATTCTTGCAGACTTACTTGAAGCAAATGGGGTTAACAAATTATTTGACAAACTTGAAACACCCTCTGCTCCATCTAGTGTTCTTTTGGGAACTTCCTCTAATGAAGCAGCCACCCATATTCAGAAAGGGCTTACTATTTCTCTCCAATCAATGACGGATGTTAATGGCATGATTGCAGTAGCAAAAAACGTTTTCATGATTTTGAAGTGTTTGGGTGTAGACTTCGTTTCTTTCTACGAGAAGGTGAAGATATTCCTTGGGTGCTTTGCTTTGAAAACCCAACTTGCAAATTCTTCAAACTTGTCTACTGCAGAATTTGAGGCCCAATATTACGAGAAGAAGCTTCATTTCGACAAAGTTTCTGGCGAACATGAACAGTTGTCTGCTTCAATTATCCAGTCGGATGAGCACATTGCGAGTCTTAATCAAAAGATTATTCAAACCAAAGAGTTACTCAAACAACTTGAAAAGGAATTGTCATCCACCCAAGCGGAACATGCATCATTTATGTGTGATTTTGCACAAGCTTCCGAGAGTGTTTCTAAATCAGAAGAAGACGTGCAAACTGCTCTGAATGTTTTGAGCCAGCACAAGAAGAAGAATGGACAACACAATGTTGTGGAACGTGCTTTTGAAAGGGCCAAGGCTTCTCTTAATGAATGAATGCACTTTTATTTTTTTATTCCTCCGAACATAATGTATTTATGAAATTTCGCTCAGTGATAGATTTATTTGTTATATGAAATTTCTCAATACAATACATTGATTTGTCTTATTTTGGCCGTACACAATAGATTTATTTGTTATATGAAATTTCTCAATACAATACATTGATTTGTCTTATTTTGGCCATGCACAGTTTATACTCTTGCGGGTTAGGTGTATCCAATGTTTTATCACCTTAGATTTCGGTGAGGTATTTTAGCAGTTTAACCACATACAATACCGTTGGTGGCTTCTTTTTTTTTTTGACTTTTGTTTGGCCGTACACAGTTTATACTCTTGCGGGCCAGGAGTATCCAATGTTTTACCACCTTAGATTTTGGTGGGATATTTTAGCAGTTTAACCACATACAATACCGTTGGTGGGTTTTTTTTTTTTTTTTTTTTGGCCCTAATTTTTGCCTAGGCCGCCCTTTCGGATTTTCAACCTAGCAGGCTTTTTTTTTTTTTTTTTTTTTTTATTGCCCTAACTTTTGCCTAGGCAGCCCTTTCGGGTTTTCAACCTAGCAGGCTTTCTTAAGGGTAATATCTCTTCAAGAACCTTGCATTGGTTGGGGGAATGATTCTGTCACCATCTATCGTTATCAACAAATAGGCCCCATTAGAATAAACCTTCTCAATCACATAAGGTCCTTCCCATTTGGGCTCAAGCTTTCCTTTGGTTCTTCATGAGATACCAAGTTTCCCTTTTTAAAGGAACGAAGCCTCACTCTTTTATTGAATGCATTTGCCATCCTTTGTTGGTAGATCTCCAAGTTCTGTTGAGCATACAACCTTCTTTCATCCAGGGTCTCCAGCTCAACCAACCTCACTCTTGCACTTTCATCTTCTATTAAGGACTCTTGTATTGCCACTCGCAATGATGGTATTTGAACCTCAAGTGGTAACATTGCTTCTCCTCCAAAAACCAACGAATAAGGGGTTGCTTGAGTAGGAGTTCTGTACGAAGTCCGATAAGCCCACAAAGCTTCTTGTAACTTTTCGTGCCAAGCTTTATTATTCTTATCCACCATCTTCTTAAGAATTTTGCACAATGTCTCGTTGAAAGCTTCTGCCAAACCATTGGCAGGTGCATGATATCTTGATCAATGGTTGTTTTTGATTTTGTACTTGGCAAATAACTTGTTCAAAGCATCACTCCTGAATAGTTGTCCATTATCCATGATGATACTTTCTGGAATCCTGAACCTGTAAATGATATGGGTTCAGATGAACTCAGAGACAACTGTGCTTTTTATATCCTTTAAAGCCACGGCCTCTGCCCATTTTGAGAAATAGTCAGTTGCAGCTAGGATGTATCGATATCTTGCTGAAGATGGAGGTACAAAAGGACCAATAATGTCCATACCCCATGCTGCAAATGGCCAAGAACAAGTTGTTAAATGTAAAGGCTCTGGGGGTTGGTGGAGAAAGTTCCCGTGGAATTGGCAGACTTGGCATCTTCGAGCATAATCTATGCAATCTGCAATCATAGTTGGCCAATAGTATCCCAACTGTTTTAGTTGCATATGTAATTTAGGACCACTTTGGTGTGCCCCACATACACCTGCATGTATTTCTGTCATTACCTCTTGAATATGCTCCTTGGCTATACACCGCATGAACATTCCATCCAAAGACCTTTTGTATAACGTTTTATCTTTCCACAGGACGAATTTGGTAGCTCTGCGTCTCACTTCAATTCTTTTTACTTTATCTTCAGGTAGCCTACCATGTTGGAGGTAAGCTATGAATGGTTCCCACCAATCCTCATCGCTTTCTCCTTTCGTGGTGACGACCAAGATTGGAACCAAGTCAGAAACTTCTTTTAAAGGTTGCAACACCCTTCTTTCACCTACCGTGATAGTAATTGTTTTGCTATCTAGTAGGGTGAGTGATGCAGCCAAACTTGCAAGTGAATCAGCTCGAGCATTTGTTCTTCTCTTCATATGGAAAATATGTGTTTTCCTAAATTGCGAAAGCAATTGATCAGCCCTTTCATGATACGGGATGAGACTTGTTTTCTTAAAAATGTATTCTCCACGGAGTTGCTTTACCACCAGTTCTGAATCTCCATAAATTGAGAGTTCTTCAATAGGAATTTGTAATGCCAATTCTAATCCAGCAATTACAGCTTCATATTCTGCCTCATTCTTGGAGCATCCTTCACTTAAGGCCAAAGAATGGGTGATTATAGCATTGTCTGGAGTCACAAACACAATTCCAATTCCAGCTTTATTGTTTTTAGGATTTTCTTGCTTCTTGCCATCTAGACTCTTTGAAGCTCCATCAAAATACATCTCCCATCCTTTCTGAATTTCTATTTGCATAACCTCTTCATCTGGTAAATCAGTTACTAGAGGTGAGTCATCAGGTATAGGATGTGCTGCCAAAAAATCTGCTAGAGCCTGCCCCTTTACAGCTCTTTGGGGAACATATTCAATTGCGAATTGTTGGAGAATTACAGCCCACTTTGCAATTTTCCCTGAAAGTATGGGCCGTGAAAGTATATATTTCAAGGGGTCTGCTCTTGATATCAACTTGACTTCGTGTTCCAAGACATAGTGTTTTAGTTTTTGTAAGGCGAACACCAAGACAAGACATGTCTTTTCGATAGGAGAGTAATTGGCTTCTACCCCAACCAAAGTACGACTCAAGTAATACAGGGCATTTTCTTTCCCATGAGAAGTAGATCGGGAGCCTGGTAACTCCAATGAGACTTTTGTACCGCAGCGTAGCATATGTCGCCAGTTGTAATAAAATTTAGACCACTCAGAGGGCTGCCGACAAGATACATTAAGCGGTGTAGGGCACGCTTGAGCAAACCCAAATTGACGACCGAATCGGTTAGGGGAGTACGGTTCAGAAATGAAATTAAATCCGATTTTAAAAGTTAGAATCCCTTGCCTCAAAGATATAAGATAGCCAAGATGGAAAGGTGATATCCTTTCAGAGTCGACCAGAACGCCTGAGGGTTTACTTTCATGGATAAGAGCCCTAAACTGGCACTCCGTACGATAAGTTAAGAGAGAGTCCACAAATGGAAATTTATCAGTAAAAAACTGGGTAGCTGATTGGTTTCCAATAAACCCAAGATATGGCATGAAATGAATATCATGAATCGGACAAATCGACTGAGGATCCCCATGAGAGTAAGTCTTGACAAAATATAGTGAAATCCATCCAAAAAGGTAATGCAAAGGACCCTGAATATTTTCCTTCCCAGGTGAAGATGATGATGCCATTTTACCAAGAGAATGATAGAGGTATGCAAGGACGGGGATAGCCAAGCTAAATAAGGTTCCACTTGCCATTTTGGTGGTTACATGAAAGGTTGTCGGACGAATTTCCCCGGAAGAGTGAGGGAAGACAAATCCGCTAAGCCAGCTCGCCAAAAAACCATAAAGATACACATCATCAGGGATTCTGCCTTTTCGTTGAAAACCACTAATCGAAGTTGGGGATTTGTCAATGAATTTGAAAGTCCAGTGGTTGAACTTCTTGGATTGAGAAGAGCTGGCATAAATGTTGAAAAGCCCACAGCATGCCTTGGATGTCTGGGACGAATATAAAATGTCATTGGAGGGGGTGAACTCTTCATAAAACTCGCCACGGATAGGGAGCCCACTAATGCGATAAAGGTCCCATAAAGAGATCCCAAGTTCGCCGTAAATGGTGTGGAAAGTGTTCGTATCGGGTGACCACCGCTCTAAGAATCCTTTGAGCAGGGCGACATTCCTAGCATAAGCAAATTAGGATACATAGATTGCAGCATAAATCCCACACTTCTTCAAAATAGGGGCAAATGTGGAAAGAACGTCATTCAACCAAAAAATCCATATAGGGGATTGCAAATGGGTAGAAATGCCGCAGACATTAAAAGAATTATCCCACTTCAATTTTTCATGTTTCATTCTCTTAAGAAGAGTATTAAATTCGGAGCAGTCAAGGTCTTCGGAAAATGGACGGAGGATTGAGACAGGGAATGAACCGATTGATTTGGAGTGCCCTTTCTCAAGAATCTCACAGCAATTTCAAATTCCTGTATAGACCAAGTCTTCGGAAGCCGTATGTAAAGGGATGTAGGGGTCCAACTCGGTAGGTGACAATAAAGCGGTGATAGGTTTATGTCGAATTATTTTTGGACCAGATTTATCCGATACATCCCTCTCGTCACGTCGAAGATATTCAAGTGTCTTTTCCATGCTTCCTAAAAAAAAAAAAAAAAGGGTTTAGTGAAGGCAAAATGTCATGTTATAAAGAAATTGACGAAAGCCCCTTGCCAAGGTTTCAAGCCGTTGAGGGTGACGGACACATTCACTGCCAAGGTTTCAAGCCGTTGGGGTGACGGACACAATCACTACCAAGGTTTCAAGTCGTTGGGGTGACGGACACAATCACTGCCAAGGATTCAACCCGTTGGGGTGACAGATACAATCACTGCCAAGGATTCAACCCGTTGGGGTGACGGACACAATCACTGCCAAGGATTCAAGCCAATGGGGTGAAGGACACAATCATTGCCAAGGATTCAAGCCATTGGGGTGAAGGACACAATCACTGCCAAGGATTCAAGCCATTGGGGTGAAAGAACACAATCACTGCCAAGGATTCAAGCCGTTGGGGTGACGGACATAATCACTGGCACGGATTCAAGCCATTGGGGTAAAGGACACAATCACTGCCAAGGATTCAACCCATTGGGTTGAAGGACACATTCACTGCCAAGGATTCAACCCATTGGGGTGAAAGGACGCATTCACTGCCAAGGATTCAAGCCATTGGGGTGACGGACACATTCACTGCCAAGGATTCAACCCATTGGGGTGAAGGACATAATCACTGCCAAGGATTCAAGCCACTCATTGCCATTAGGTTGGAAAGGGCAATGATACCTGCAAACAAACTCTGACGCTTGGCGTGTTGCCTGCAAAAGAGAGAAAAAGACGTCAAATACTTGCCAAAAAAAAAAAAAATCGTAATTCGTACAATTAAAATTCACTTGCACGAATCACAAGGGGGCAGGCTTTGATTAGATTAAGATTCAAAAAAAAAAAAAAAAAAAGAAGTTGTTTTGTTCAATTGGGCCAATTACTAAAAAAATTTTGGCCTATTTAGATTTATGGTTTTCAAAAAAAAAAAAAAAAAGAAGAAGAAAAGTCTGTTCATACTTGGGCTAAGCAAAATCTGTATTTGCTGTTACAAAAAAACGGTATAGCAAGTTTTTCTTTAAACCAAGAAAAGTCTTTGTTATTTGGGCTCTATTATGAAAAGACTGTAAAGAACTGTCTCTTTATGGGAAGAAAGGTTTTCTATTTTGCAACAACCTTACAAGAAGAAACCTTAAAAAAATAATAATAATAAAAAAAAAAAAAAAAATTGAAACAAAGGTCACAATACACATCCAGCTTGCTATTTTCAATCAACTAAATGCATGACAAAGCATGCAAGTATGATGCATCTACTATACACACATCTGCAAAAGTTGACTTCTGAAGAACAGTGTACGTGACCTGCTAAACAGTTTGAAACTTTGTTTGGCCTATTTAGATTCGTGGCCTAAAAATTTTTGAAACTTTTGTTTGGCCTATTTAGATTCATGGTCTACAAAAAAAGGGGGGGGGGTTTAAAAAAAAAGAAAACCTGCTAAATAGTTTTAAAAAATTTTTGAAACATTGTTTTGCCTATTTAGATTCATGGTCTAAAGAAAAATTTTGAAACTTTTGTTTGGCCTATTTAGATTCATGGTCTACAAAAAAAAAAAAGGGTTTAACCTGCTAAATAGTTTTTTTTTTTTAAAACAAAAAAAATTGTTTTGGCTTATTTAGATTTATGGTCTACAAAAAAAGGTTTTAAATAAAATAAAATAAAACCTGCTAAACAGTTTAAAAAAATGAAGCTAGTGTGGGAATAAAAAAGGGCAACCTGTGTTGGTTTGTTCTTAAAAAAAAAAGAAGAAAAAAAGAAAAAGGGCTCAGTGACAAGGACTTTGTTTGGCCTATTTAGATTGATGGTCTACACACAAAAAAAAAAAAAAAAATTAAAAAAAAAATTGCTGCTATAATAAAAAACTGTCTGTGTTCATATTTGGGTTACCAAAAAAAAAAAAAAAAGCATACCTAATATGAAAAGATCTTTGTGTATTCCTTAAGGAACTCCTTTTGCTGGAAGGAGAGGAGTGAGAATGGCTAGATTTACCAAACTATGTGCACAATAAATGTGTGCAAGGTAGAGTATTTGTAGAGCAAAGGGTTTTGCTTGAATGTGTCTCTCTAAGAAGGATAGTTTATATAGGATTGAAGTCCTGTTCCAAGAGTTTCAGGTTTATGCAAAAACAGTTTTGTGTAAAGCCCTGCCCCACAAGGATTCTACAAGATATAATAATAATAATAATAATAATAATAATAATAATAATAAAAGGGTTGTATATTTTTGAGATTGTGGAGCTTACAAAGGTGAAGTCTACAAAAAGAGCCCATACGTCAGCCAGCCCATTAAAAGAAGAAGAAGAAGAAGAAGAAGAAGAAGAAGATGATTAGGAGATTCTTTCAAAACAAAAAGTAAGCCCACATGGAATGAAAAAAGAGGCCCACAAACGAAAAGGCTCAATTAAAAAATAGTGGCCTAAAAAAGGAAAGGTCCATGATGGTCTAAAAAAAATCCATGATGGCCTACAAAAAAAAAAATCTACTGTAAAAAAAAGTGGTGACAAGTTGGAGGCCCACAAAAAGAAATGCCCAATTAAAATCTTGGACCTTATTCATGACTCTTCAAAAAAAAAAAAAAAATCAAGTCCATAAAAAGAACCCATGCAACAAAAGTAAATGGCCCATAAACATCTCCTCCAAATTGCTAAGCGTGATGCCAAGTTGTACCTCATATATCCCTTTCGGCTCAACATCATATGACACACCTTCATCGGTATCCCGAATTATATTTTCCCCCTAGTAGAAGATAATTGGAACAGTTGCCATATACTTGCTTTAATGAAACAATAAACATTAAAATATTAACAATATACATATATCGAATTTTACTTCTAAAATAATTATATGAATTTTAAATCATTCAATTACAATTACTTGTGAGGCAATAACTTTATTTAAGTAATCAGCAATTATAATCCAACAATCATTATTCATTTTTTAATTAAAATATGAGTTAAAATAAACCTTATGTTTTGGATTTTTTAGCTTTTTAAGAAAAAAAGCTTACAACACATAAAGAATGTTGGTTTGTTTGGACATAACTGTCTATGGAACTCCTGTGTTATGCTTTTTCCATTATTTATTACGATTAACATCATGCTCTTGTGCACAATAAATGTAAATTTTTCTTTTTCCATGTTTCTTCTTCTTTGTTTTGATAATATTTCAGTGTTGATTTGATTTTTGTAAATTAACATGCTTTTATTTTTGTGTTCGTTATTTGAATTTGTTTAAGCGGACACTTGATGAAAGGAAGTTGTGGGAGTCAAAAGACAATTTATATTTTCCTATAAGTGACATTTATATTATAAGTGACATTTTCCTATAAAAATTAGCCCTCTCATTTGTGTCAATTTATATTTTCCAGGGTAGAAGGAACTGTAGAGGTGAAACATTACTTCAATTTATATTTTGTCACATTTTTATTTGTGTCTGAATTTGTTTATTAGTGTTTATTTTCTCATTTTTTCTCACTTATTTTTATTCGTATAAAACAACAGCTGAGATTTCATCTCTACGTGCAGTTTTTTTTTACTTCCTATGTGGAGACTCTTATCTTTTCTGCGTGAAGGTTCTTTGTTGTCATTGCTCTCTTGTCTTAATTCATAAAAACATCAAAATAACTATACTTCTTGTCTTAATTCTTTGTTGTCATTGGTCTTTTTTTATTCTCATTCTTTTTTAGGTTGGATATGCTTTGTTCATATGATCCTTTTTGGAATTCATACACATGTATAAATGTCCTATACAAAAATGTTTAGTGAATTTGAAACAAAAAGAAATTTTGAATCACATAGCAGCAATAACTTCAGATTTTGAATAAATCTAAGAGCACAAAAATGGTTATAGAACTGTACACAAAATGTATATAGATGGATAAGATTTTTCAAAATAGTAACAAACTTTATAAAATTTTATGCGTATATATGTATTTGTATTCAATTTTATGATCAATTCTGTTTGTTTATAACAAAACTACAAGATTTTTAGCTCGTGACCCATTTTGATTTACAAAATCTGTAAAGGGACAATTTCAAATATTACAGTTATGGCAGAGTTTAGAAGAAGATCAAATATATGCATGCACATTATTCAGTATCCAGAGATGGTGTGTTTGGTTTGTGTTTGTAGAGTAGTTTTTGAGGTAAAAAGTATGAAAACTTATTTGGTTTGCCTTCTTTCAGAAATGGTTGTAGAAAATTGTTTTGGGGAGAGAGTTTTATAAAAAGTGATTGATTTGATGTGTATGAGAGAGAAAGTTATTTTGGAAAGTAGGTAAACAAAATTTTGAGATTTTGTTTGAAAAAATTTGTTTGGTTTGATTACTCTTGAAAATTTGTTTGTAGAGAAATTTTTCCAAAATTTTTTATGAAAAACAAACCAAACAAGCCCATTATTTCTATGATTTGAATCCATAACACTCGAATTATAATAGATTTATTTTATTTTATATTATTGTTAGCATAATAAAACAACCTTACCATTGCGGCAAGGGCCTCCCTCCCTCAATATGATCAATTTTTAAAAGGCATTCACTCCAAATAAATAAATAAATAAATAATAATGACTTTACACAACCGTTAATTTAGGTAATGATTTAATCGTATGCATGTAAGTGGGACCAATTTAAAAAACACTCACTACAACAAAAAACACAAATGGCGACTAAAATTCAAAATTTCGTCGATGAAAGTTGCCCAAATGGCGACTAAACTGGATTTAGTCGCCAAAAATGAAGACTTTTGCCGACTAAAATGAATTAGTCGCCGAATACCAGGGTTTTAGCGACTAAACTGTTTGTTGGTCGTCGAATGTAGCAGTTTTACCGACTAAAGGTGGTTTGGTAGCCAAAAGCGACGGTTTTTGGCGACTAAAATAATTTAGTAGCCAAAAGTGATGGTTTTGGCGACTAAAAACCATTTTAGTCGCCGATTATAGGTGTTTTGCCGACTAAAAAAAGATTAGTCGCTGAAAATGAAGGTTTTTGGCTACAAAAAAAAAATAGTAGCTAAAAACAGTGAATTGGTGACTAAAATTCAGGTTAGTAGCCAAAATGGGACGTTTTTGGTGACTAAAAATAGATTTAGTCGCCAAACGTGCTATTTTTAATTTAAACATATTTTTTTAGCGACAAAAAATTAATTAGTAGCCCAAAAATCATAGAATTTGCGACTAAATAATTGATTTAGTCGCCAAAAGTGGCCTACATTTTTTTTGAATAAATAATTTATTTTTCACATAAATTATATTCAATAAAAATAATTATATTTACATATATGGTTTTGTATGAATACCGGTGAAAATAGTATATAAATAATATATATTGCATATATAGTCGTGTGATGTTCAAGTGGCATAGTGGAGGGAGTGTGTTGGTAAAGGTGTTGGCAGCTGGAATGATTCACGGTTCGAATCTCAAAAAAACTAAAGAATTTGTTTTTTTTATTTTATTTTACGGAAGGACCTTTGGCGACTAAACTTTTAGTCGCCAAAAGTGTTATTTTGGGCGACAAAATAGTTTAGTTGGCGATTCATGGACTATTGGCGACTAAATATTAGTCGCTAAATGTGTGATTTTAAAAAGTGTAAAGCACCAATGGCGACTAAACAGTTGGTCGCTAAAGAGCTCTTTTTTGCCAACTAAAAAAAGTTTAGTCGCCGATACCTCTCGCGACCACATATGCGCGACAAAAGGGGCGACTAAAAAAATTAGTCGCTGAAAGTTAAAACTCGACTTTCGGCGACTAAAAGCGGACTTTTGGCAACTAAAAATTTAGTCGCCAAAAATGATTTTTCTTGTAGTGACTTATTTTGTTTTCTTTTCATAAATCTTGGTCCATTTTTTAGTATTTTGATAAAGTAGACAAATATATCACATATTTAAAAAACACTTCATTCTATCAAGTATTATTTTTATTCAGTGAGATTGGACAAAATTGGACAAGTCATATAAACATCTTAAATCATAGTGTAAGTTTTGTATGAAATTGTTTTTTTTTTCATTGAGTTGAAATAACTCGATTGATTTGGACAATATAAAATAGAGGTTTCAAACATTGTTCTTAATTTTTTAAAATTGGTGATCCAATTCTTCAGATTTATGGACAATTAAAGATAAGTTAATTTGATTTGCTCAAACTTGTGCCATTAGGGACCTTAATAACAAAGTTATTTCCTATGTGAAATAGTAACCCTCGTCCACTTTTTAGAGGTCATAGAGGCTTTGTTATGAAATTCAAACAAAAAGCTCATTTTGGCTTGTTCTGAAAAGTAAGAAAATTTTTTTCATTTATTTACTCTTTTTTTTTTTTCTTAAACATACAAAAAATAAAATAAAAAATAGAGAGATAACATAATCAAAATAAACCAATAAATTAATTTTTTTTCATATTCTCAAAAGAGGTTTGTGCCTTGGCTTATGGGCTTATGTTGGTGGTTAAATCTATGTAGTAAATTTTGGATAGTTATCCATGTCAATCTATTGGGCTATCCGTAACAATTATTTGGTATTATGAAACACAGGCTTACCCATCAAAGTGCCATTTTTTTTTTCCTTCTTACCTAGGAAATTTCTATGGACTATTAGAATGTTTTAAGACTCTTTTGATGCATATATTATAACTAGTGTATGCTCGTGCCTAAAGGTACGGTGCAATTAATAATGACTTCTAATTATATAAATCAAAATAAAATTATTAAAACATAATGTTAAGATTTTCCTTTTCAATGGTAGTGGACAGTCACAAAGCGGAAGTGGCGATCAGTCCCTTCGTTCAATACCCATTTCAAAAACTTTTTTGAATTTTCTTAAGTTTTGTGAGGAAATTTTAATTTATACTATAATGCTATTATATGTATTACAAATTCAGCTCATTAAATTTTTTAAAATTTTTATTAAAAAATTATAAAATTAAATGTTAGTATTTTATGATGAAATGTCTTCAAATTATTCTAATATCAAAGTTAATATTTTTTATAAAAATTATTAATTTTATTGAATGTATATTAAAAATAATACATGATATAGCGGTTTGGTTTGATTTTTTAAATTATTTTTTGATTTTTTTGAAAAAATATAAATAAATTTGACAAAAATAAATTGTTTGGTTTGATTTTCCAAATGGTTGTGGAAATATGTGGCACCTCTCAAAATTCAGTTTTTTTTGTTGGTTAGCTTGGAGGGGTAGAGTGAAAACATCAATTTTCTACATAGAATTGTGGTGTTGGATAATAATGCTAGCACTTTGTCTCTCTTTTGCAGGAAGGAAATTGAAACTGTCAACCATGTATTTTTACATTGTCCACTGGTATAGAGAGTATGGTTTGGATTTTTTAATTGGTGGGAATTGTGTTAGGTATGAGCATCTCCATCTATCCCCCTAAATTATTTCCTTATCTATTTTATGAAGTTGGAGTTCTCTTATATCACCACCAGCTCCCTTATATCATATTTTAAACTAATATTTGCTATTTTTCTATTTTTATGATTGTTATTATTATTTTGCTTTGTTTTGTTTAGGGGCTACAGTACACATTTATAATTTTTATTTTTTTTAAATTTATTATTAAAAATAATATTTTAATAGAATAGAAAAAAAATTAGGAATTTGTTAATAGAATAGAGAAAGAATAGAGAGTTTGTTAAGAAAAATAGATGAAAAAGAGATTTCTAAAATAGAGAATAAATTTTTTAATAATATTTTAAAGTAAAATTTAAGAAATCTAATAGAGATGATCTAACACCTGGATGATGTTGAAGCAATGTTGCAATGGGGAGCATGTGTTAATTTAAAGAAGAAACTGTATTGTTCCAAATTGTGCCATTAATATTACTGTGTTCAATATCGAAATTGAGGAATGATATTGTGTTTATAATGGGGGTCATCCTAATTATGTTGACTTGGCCTAGGTAGATAGCTCCGCGTAGCTCATAGTGCCTACGATAACATTGTGCCTAGCCTGTCTAAGAGCTCGGCCAAGTCTGTGAACATTTTGGACAAAGTTCGTATGGAACTCAACCCGGTCTAAAGAGGTCAGTGTGATTATGTTAAATTTGTAAGATATTATCTTAAGAGATGTGAGTGTAATTTATCCGATATGTTTTGATTTACGAATAGAAATATATAATTTATAAAATATATCTAAAACAACAATTATAATATGTATAAGAAATGTATTAAACTCTAAGATTGATTACTTAATTAGTCATTTTATACCTTTTGTTTTATTTAGTCATTGAAATGAGATAGAATGACATAAAAATGGTCATTTTTTAGTCTCCCATCTAGAATCATCATTCCCTTATAATAATAAATGATTATTCCATTTACAATAAATTTTTGTCTTAATAAATCATTAAGACAAATAATAATTTTTAATTATATTAAAAATATATTTCAATTACCAATTCTCATAAACTAGAAGCAGCGGTTATATGAATTTCATAATATGAATTTCAATTCTCAATTCTCAACTATATGAATTTCATAATATGACATTACCAATTCTCAATTGTATGAATTTCAATTCTCATAATTTTATTCTTAATTAAAAAAAATTCCTTTTATTAACAAGCAAAAAATAAAATTTTCAATTCAACAAATATAGGTTGGTTTATTCACAATTCAAAATTCCAAACCCTAATTTCAAAAAATATAGACAGGATTCACAATTCACAATGTAAAAAATATAGACACGATTCAAAATTCAAAATCCTAATTTCTGAAACCCTAACCCTAATTTCTGATTTCACAATTCAAAACCCTAACCCTAATGTATGATTTCACATTCAATTGAAAACCCTAGAAAATTTTCACAATTGAAAACCACAACATTTTACCAATTCAAAACCACACATTCACATTTTCACAAACACAATAAACACATAAAATTCAAATGAGACAGAGAGAGATAGATGCCATACCAGCGAAAGAGAGCAACCCACGGACGGAGAGAGAGTGAGAGCAGAGGGAGAGCAAGAGCGAGAGTCTAAGAGCAGAGGGAGAGCGAGAGTCTGAGAGCAGGGCAGAGGGGAGAGCGAGAGCGAGAGTCGAAAAAAACGTAAGCATAAAAAACGTGATTGCAAATGAGGGGGCTTGGGGGGTTTTATATAAGTTATAAAAGCGTGGTTACGAACTACGCTTTCATTTAACCACGGATTTTACATTGTTAAAAGTGTGGATGCAATCCACGCTTCCTGTTTTCAACAGTGAAAGCGTGATTGTGAATCACGTTTTCTTAAGAAAATAAATATGCACAGTGAAAGCGTGGTTTGGAACTACGTTTTCTTCAAAAAATAAAATTTAATTATAAGCACAGTAAAAGCATGGTTTGAAACCACTTTTTTTTGAAGAAAACAAATTTTGCTTAAAAGTGTGCTTTCTAACCACGTTTTATGTATAAATGAAATTTTCTTAAAAGCGTGATTATAAACCATGCTTTCTTAATAAAAGCGTGGTTTGTAACCACACTTTTACTATTTCACAAATTTTCCGCGAGAGAGTCCTAGAAACAGTGAAAGCGTGGTTTGTAATAGTGCTTTAGCCTAATTTGGGAATTCCATCCAAACTAGGCCTAGTTTGGAAAATAAGTTGCTATTTTGGCTTAATTTGGGAAAAACCTCTTATTGTCAAGTTTTTAGCCCTTTCCTCTCACGATTTTGACCCCTCCCTCCCCTCCCCCTCCTCTCTGCTCACTTGGATAATTTCCTCTTTATAATTAACAAATATTTTATCATCTAACACAAATTTTAATTAACATCATATACTAACATATACCTAAATATTTCCATCTTTTTTTTTTGAACGACCTAAATATTTCCATTGAAGTAACAAAAGAATATTTTCTCTTATTTTTTTTATTAATATCTTACACTTATATTTAACTATACACATAAAATGCATTTAGATATAATGTAAGAAGTTAGCCCCAAAAAAAAGCTAAAAAAGAAAAAAATTAAGATATGGAAGGTAGAGATCAATTATGCTAGTTGTATTTTCAAATTCTAAATCAAGTTGGTTTAATTTTTATTAGAGCATTTCCAATGGTTTACTTGCTAAAACTCTATTTATCATTATATTTAGCCATAAATAGTAACACAAGCTACTAATATTTAATAATGTTGCTTCAATGGTTCCTTTGCTATATCTTCTTACTTTAATCACAACCATTGAATTGTAATTTTTCTACTTTTAATCACAATAAGTCATTATCATCTCTCATTTCATTTTTTTTTTTTTTTTTGTTACAGAAAAATCCTTCATACCCTCCCGTAGATCCAAGGCAGCGCCCCTTGCAGAGATTATCAAGGTGTCCTGTTAGCCGTTCCGAGCGAGGAGACTATAACCTGAGAACTTGCCTTGACCTCCCAAGACAAGCTCCGCTTAAGTCAGGACTCGCACAGCGGGGGAGTATTGAACCCACACTAAGTATTGATTAGACAACTTGGGAAAGGAATTGAACTCATGACCTTGAGACTTAAACCCCAAATTTTAACCACAATGCCACCGACCCTTGGGTTAATCTCATTTCATTTTATAAGTTAATAATTTTACCTATAACTATTCTTTGTGCCAAATATTTTTGATAAATAATAATACTAAATTATAACAACAATTTTACGTCACCATTGAAGAGAGAATTGTAGGGCTTCTTACTATTTTTTAACAATGCACCGGCTTTACCTAATTACGAGAGTAGCTCTCATGAGACAAGAGGTTATTTTGGCAATTATCTATATCTATACTATATATTAAGTAAAAAGGGATTTCTAACCCCCAAGGTTTGTGGGAGCTCCAATATGTCAATCTTAATTTTCTTATTTTTTATTTTTAAAAATAAAAATAACTTCAGCATTTATTAACTTCTCTCAACCTATAAGACTTTTTTACTTATCTCATAATTATTGCAGTACCTTTTCCAAAACAAATAATTTATATATTAAAAAAAATTAAAACAAATATAAATATCTATATCTATATCTATTTATTTATTTATATCTGTCTCTAATCCACAAGTTTTGTGAGAGTTCCAATATCTGAACCTTAATATTTTTGATTTTTTTTTTTTATAAAAAACTTAGCACTTATTAAATTCTTCCAAGCCTTTTAATTTCTCCAATACACAATAAACCCTAAACCCTAAACCCTAAACATAAACACTCACAAAGAAAAAAATATGATTGTAATGTGATGTGATTATAGTTTGTTCAATGACTCTTTTTTTTAATATGATTGTTGTAGTTAATTCAATGGTTTTTTTTTTTTTGTTATTTAATCTTTTTATTTATTATTTTAATTTTATTTTTAATATGATTGAAGTTAAATAAACATAAACACTCACAAAGAAAAAAATGTGATTGTAGTTAGTTCAATGGTTCTTTTTTTTTTAATGTGATTGTAGTTAGTCAATGGTTCTTTTTTTCATTTATTTATTTATTTATTTTATTATGGGAAAAATGTGATGGGATTGTAATTTGTTCAATGGTTCTTTTTTTTTTTAATGTGATTTAATCTTTTGTTTACTGTTTTAATGGTTTTTCTTTACAATTATTAATGAAAAAATATGATTGTAGTTAGATAGCATAAAAAAATTTGTGATTTGATTTGATTTTTTTTTTATTTGATTTTTAAAGTACCAATTATTGATAATGATTAGATTGTATTTTGAAAAAAAAAATTGTAATTGATTTTTTTAACTCACTGTGTTTTTTGGAAAAAAATTTATTGTGTTTTTTTAACTATCAATTCACTTAATTTGTTATTTAATTTTTAACTCATTGTGTTTTTTGAAAAACAAAATGGATTGTACTCATTAAGGTCACATAATGTACCAATTATTGATGCTGATTATATTGTATTTTGACCAAAAAAATTGTAATTGATCTTTTTAACTTACTATATTTTTTGAAAAATAAATTATTGTGTTTTTTAATTGTCAATTGACTTAATTTGTGATTGATTTTTTTAATTATTGATGATGATTAGATAGCATTAAAAAAATTGTGATTTGTATAATTGAAGTTATCTCCTTTTGTTTATAATTTTATTTTTTAATATGGTTGAAGTTAGATAAACATAAACACTGACAAAAAGAAAAATGTGATTGTAGTTTGTTCAATGGTTCTAAATAATCTTTTTTATTTACTATTTTAATGGTTATTTTTTTCAATTATTTTTTTTCTTATGAGAAAAATGTCATTGTAGTTAGATAACATTAAAAAAATTGTGATTTTTATGATTGAAGTTATCTTCTTTTGTTTATAATTTGATTTTTTAATATGATTGAAGTTAACTCACAAAAAAAAATGTGATTATAGTTTGTTCAATGGCTCTAAATAATCTATCTATACTATATATTAAATAAAAGGGGATTTTTAACCCCCAAGGCCTGTGGGAGCTTTAATATCCCAATCTGAATTTTCTAAATTTTTTATTTAAAAAAAAACTCAGCATTTATTGATTTGGTCAAAATCTCCTGATCAGCATTTATTAACTTTTTTCAATCCATATGTCTTTCCACATGAATACATTTATTGATTTGGTCAAAATTCCCTCATACAAATAATTATAGATACAATCCGTGTATAGTTACTGCAGTACCCTTTTCAACTTTTCTCATACACTATGGTTAGTGATAAGATTGTTAAATTATTTTTATAAAAAATCTTAAAAAAACATAATTTATATATTTAAAAAAATCTAAAATAAATATAAATATCTATAATTATCACTACAACAAAATTGAATTTTTACAGCTTACAATGCATGCCGTAAAAACTCTTTTACGGCATGCACACAAATGCCGTTATATGACATGCCGTGAAAAGTCAAACGTCATTTACGACATATAGGTTAAGTTGTAAAAAGTAATAAATTAAACATTAATGACATACTTTGTATGCCGTAGATAATTTTTTACGACATTTTTGGCATGCCATAAATCATCATTCTTTCCATGACATAATTTTGCATGCTGTAAAAAATTATTTTTAATATATTTATGGCATACTATGTATGCCGTATATAATCTTTTACGACATTTTTTTTTGCATGTCATAAATTATTACATTTTTTACGACATAATTTTGTATACCGTAAAAGGTTATTATTAATATATTTCTGACATACTTTGAATGCCGTATATAATCTTTTACGGCATTTTCTTACATGTCATAAATTATTATACTTTTCACGACATAATTTTGTATGCCGTAGAAGGTTATTTTTAATATATATATATATATAGAGAGAGAGAGAGAGAAGCAAATTCAAAGTTCATTACATGAGTAAACTCAATATATGAACACGTGATATCATTAAAATGCCCACTTTAGTACTTGAAAAGTAAATTACAAGATCAGATAGCAAATTATATGTACAAATGAAAGCAAAAAGATTATACACAACACAAACTAGTCGAGTCTAATTCATAATTAGGAGTAGTAGAGAGAGCTAAATAATCAATTAACTTGGCCAATACAAAAAAGCCTTGTCCCAATACCAATTGTAGGGATTCGAAGAGCAAATGTTGCAGCAGCAGCAGCAGCAACAGATGCAAGCACACATTCCAGAACAACAAAAAAGCATCCAGCTTCCTGGAAAGCCAGGGCAAACTCAACAACCTGCAAAAAAATAAATCCATCTTAAGAGGAAATCTCTTCTTCAAAACTTACAAACTTATGATTTTTTTTTAGAAAATATATAATACATAACAGTTTTATGCAATCTGCATCACTTAACAAATTCAAAATTGACAAAAGCTACCAAAAATTAGATGGTAACCATTACAGTATAATCAGCCACAAATGACAACATCCAAATGGTCATTTGGAAAATGGAGAGGTAAAGTAGGCTCCTTGGAGGAGAGCTGCATTGCTTAGGTATCAGCTAACTGATTAGGAAACTACAACTTACGTTGATCCTCATTTTTGTTATATTATTTTTACAGTAGCTGCTTTATTTAAAAAGAAATACCTCTATGAATGAAAAAAAAAATACCTCATGATTTTTATATTTAAAAAAAAATGCTTTTACATATTATATATACATATATATATATATTTTTGGTGCCAAAGTACACACTGATGCTATTATATAATATTAATATGTGAATAGTCATCCCATATACACTATAAAAATACTCCTCAAATATAGGAAAACCAAAAGAATTTTGGAAAAATTTAGGGACCATGTCATATACATTATAGAAATACTCCAAAATAGAGGGTTATTGGATGAATTTTGGAGACCTTAGGCCATAAGTAGCTTCCTCACTGACTTTGGATCAAGAATCGTGAAGCATATCACAAGTTTAACACTACCTTATAACAACCTTGCAGTGTATATGTACAATAATACCTCTGTAACATTTCAAAAAACAAAAAAGGAAAATAACTGAAGTAGGTTGATTTCCATTAATGGTGTACTTAATAAAAATAGTAACAGGAGAAAGCTGGTTATGCATTACGACAACCCAGTGGTGTACTTAAAAAGAGGTGGCAAACAGACAGGGTCAAAACTGGTTATGCATTACAACAACCCAACTCAAACCCGTTCCTTTAATAAATGAGTTTAAGCGGATTGAGTTGAATTGAGTACAAGTCAAACAAATCAATCCAACAAACCCGTTTACTTTATGAGGAGGAAGTAGTGGGGTCGTGGCAGGATGGTGGAGGTCGTTGAGTGATCACGGTAGTGTGGAGGTTGTGACGGTGGTGGGGTGGTGAGGGGTTCCTAGCTTTATTGCTTATTTTTTATCCAAAGCCAACTGGTAACCATGTCCCATATGAAGCTAATAAAGAAGGCAGCCTTCCTCTGAATGAAACTGCTGCAGCTCCAGCAGCAGCTCGACCTTCTACAGTTGTAGACAACATAGTAGGTTAATACATTTATGCATATATTACCATGTATACTTGTACTATAACGTATGCAGAATGCATATGTATCTTAATACACGCATGAAATGTTTATAACATGTCTAGTTTACAAAAAATCAGTTAAGTAATGAAACACACTGTCACGACCCAAACCCGGCCCTATGGGTTTAGCATCAGAATCGCCAAGAATCCGAGATTACCAAGGCCTCTGAGCGATAATCCGATCCAAACAGTAGAGGCACAGCGAAGCCAATACAATAAATAACTAGTGTCCATAGAGTCAGAAAATCAATGTCAAAAACATTTTATGCATTCATACAGTCCAAAACAGTACACTCTATACAATCATTCACAGTCAGTCAGTACAGGGATCAAGTCCCTAGACAACAGTACAGTATAACAGTAGACAGTCTATACAAATGTACAAAACAGTGAGGAGACCGACGGGGACACAAAAACACCCCAAGCCATAGCATGGCAACTCGGAACCTCGCAGTGAGGCACTTAGGCTGGCTTGACAAAACTGGGGATCAAACCCACGCTCCTAGCTCCGGTCTGGTTGCTGAGAACCTACATATATATATAAACAGTGAGCTAAGGCCCAGTGAATAACATAACGTGTAAAGAGGTTATGAATGAATGTCCCTTACGGTAATGAAATCAATTCATTATACAGTATTTCAATCTTTCAGTCAATCAGTATTTCAATCAATCAGTCATATGTGGTACATCCATTAGCCTATAAACAGTAGGTCCAAAAGGACCGGGCCTTAACAGACCCAACAATAATGATGGCCATCAAACAGTATGGTTCCACAAGGAAACCGACAGAGCTCTGTAACAGTCAATAACAGTGGTGCTAAGGATGCCACAATACAATTCGAAATGCAGGACATACATTCATTCAATAAACAATATCAGTTCAATAAACAGTTCAGTTCAGTATTCAAAATATAACCATTTGAACATATCTTTACACAATCTGTTACTCACAGAGATTGGGCTATAGCAGCTGGAGCGCGTCCCCGGGAGCCAACCCTAAACAGTTAACAAATAGAACACACACTAAGTTTCACAATCGGAAGGATGATAATTGAATCCCTAAATTCCTCGGTGTGGTTCTATGTCTAAATCCTCATTAAGATGCTTTAAACTAGGCCTAAGAATGCCTAGAATGGGATGAGGATGCAAAAATACAGTTGGAAGGCACTTTTCAAAAGTTGCTGAAAACAGGGGCCTCGCTCGAGCGAGCCTTCCTTCGCTCGAGCGAGGTTGCAAAATCAAAGGCTTCGCCGGCGAACAATCCTTCGCCGAGGGTCGATGAAACAAGAAAATATCTTGGATGATCGATTTTTTACGCGATGCTCGCCGATTCTCGCCGAGCGAAGCTTCCAAAATCAAAGGGTTCGCCGGCGAGCCTTCCTTCGCCGAGCGGTCTGATGAAACAAAGAAAAGTCTTGGATGTTCGATTTTTACGCCGAGTCACCAATCTTCGCCGGCGGGGCTCGAGAGAAACGTTGGTCGCCGGCGAGAATCGCCCGAGCGAAGAAGCCAAATCTGGAATTTCCAGATTTGCCTTCCTAGCTCAAACCAAGCATTCTCAACCCAATTCTCGACCTCCTGGGCTCAAATTCTGGAGAATACATCCCAAAACAATGTATAACAAGTTTCAAAAGCCAAATTATGAATTCAAGCCCCAAAGGTGAGTCAATTAAAACCACTTTTCAAACCCATTTTCAAGAACACATCCAAAACATGCAATGCATGAGTTTTAAATCAATTTCAAGGTTCAAATCTTGCTCTATTGAGCTCCAATCTTTGAAGACAATGTGGAAACATGGTCTATCATAAAAACATGGACATGCATGTGTGATTCTCCAAGAATTTAGCTTCAAAAGTCCACAAATTCAACATGCATGCATGAATTCTAGCATGAATCAACCTATATGGACTCAAACATGGTTTAATTCTACAATTGAGCAAGAATCATGCAAAATGAAGTTTAAAGATAACAAGAAGACAATAATTTCCTTACCTAGAGTGTTGAATTCTTGCCTAGAAGTTCAATTCATGCACATACACTTCAATCTTAAGCAAATTCAACAATTTGAGCTTAATTCTCTTACTCTCCCCCTATTTCCTCTCTTGGTCGGCTGGATAGCAAGAAGTGGGAGAAGAAATGTCTTGTATTGAGTTCAATAAGGCTCTATACTAATAATAAACAAGAGTCCACTCACATGGCAATTTGGTAAATAAGCCTAAGTTCGTAATTAACTCAATTTAATCTAGTTTAATCATTCCTAATAAATTTTCAGATAAAAAATACCATAAAATCACAAATATTTTACTGATCATGAAACACTAAACGGTTCCTAAATCGGCCGCCGATAAGGCCTTCAATTAGCAGTTTAAACATAAACTACAAACAGGTAAAATCATACGATCAAACAGATAGAATATGCAATTCAATAGGCAGACTTATTCGATTTCTTTGATTCCAATCGATCATCGATTTTTAATCAGTTCAATTATCAGTCATTAGCGGTTCAGTTTAGCATTAATCAGTATATAATTCAGTGGTTATACGGTAATCAGTACGAGGGTTGTTACACACACAGTAACAACAACAAAGTCAAGACACTGGGAGCAGAACATACAACATGTTCAAATAGATGAGTGACTAGATCTAAAAAGAAAGAATTCAGATGAATGCACTAGAAGTGGCAATTTACACCCCAAAAAATTAGGAGATTTGCAAAAGTAAGCCCTGGAACAAGGTTTTCGATTCCTCAGTATCTACAGGAAAGAACCAACAGGGCTAGCCCGCTCAGGCAGAACATCGTAGGAGATCAGGGGTTCAAATCTTCCCACCTCGTGTATTTGTTGTGAATATCTCTCCCACTTTTTGGGAATTTTTTGTATTAATTATGTCTTGTCCTCGGGTTTCATTTTAATATCATAAATGAATCTAAAAATAAAAAATAAAAATCTACAACAGAGCTGAATACAGATTCTTATTGAAAGTGCACATAGAACAAACGATTACACAAATTGTAGAAAAACAATACAAAATCTTTTAAAAGAAAATGAAACAAAACAAAAAAGGGCAACCCATCTAAGCCTAACTAAAGTACAAGTTTACTTGGAAATTTATAAGGCTTATAGTAGGCGTCTGGTTTGTGGAGACAGATAGCTTGTAAAGGCCCTAGAGCATGCAAAAATTAATCATCAAAAGGTAAAGACCGGTTAATGATTATCATGCAACAAAAACTTAGTAGATAACATTAAATTGCGCAAAAGTAAAAATTATACTGAACTTCACATTTTCTATATACAACTTGATTACTTAACCATTACACGATACCTTTCATCATAAGCCCTGATGTTAAACAAATAAAACTAAAATTTCAGCCATTTTATGAGTTCAAGAGAAACCTAACATAATTGCTAAAAAGCTCTAACCCAAGATATTTCCTTATTTACATAGTTTACCTTCATTCCCAATTCAAATTGTGGTTTTTACTTCATCAATATGGAAAAACAGAAGTGCATTATAACCTAATTGGAGCAGAGATTTAGAGCAAGTATTGTATATTAGATCCAAATTACCCTCATACCAATTCAAGGGGTTAGAGTAGAAGCCAAACCAATTGAGCACATGAATTAGTATCCTCGATAGAGTGCTAGGCATAAATGGTAAGCACCCCCCACTTTATGTAGATGCCTAAATAATTTAGCTCTTACTTCATTCACTTTTCCCTTCACAAATACAAGATCCAAACATAGCATAGAGAAAATAAAAATTAGTTTACATGGAAAATTAACATGGCCAAAGTTGCAAAATGTTCTCAATCTCTTCAAGCGATCAAAAGTTTTGATCACTTTGTGATCATCCATAGCTCAACAACATCCAAAGCAAGAGACAACAAAAAAGTACATCACATTAATCATCATAAGAACATTGTCCAACTAAACTAAACTAAGAGGCATAGCAATTAACCAAACAATGCAGAATATATAAACTGCATTTTTCATTTCATATCATATCACCCAAACAATACTAACATCCCATCATTAAAAATCAAAATCATAGTAATACACACCTTGTCCAACCGATGCAATTTATATTCCATTTCTCAGGTAATTGTGTGCATACACTCAGTATAACATTCAAAAAAAAAAAAAAAGGGGGTCAGATCCTCCCTTTCACTTACTGGGAAAATAAAGGGAAAATCTGATAGAAATGACCACCAAAGTTTGTATCCCATAGAATGTAACTCAAATAGTAGAAGTGGATGTGAAATTTTACTATCTTGCTAAGCGCCAGAATCAATCATGGATCATATCCATTTGGTGTAGACCAATTGGCACATCAGCTGGTTAGGCACTGATGGAGATGCAGTAATTCCCTTGTTTCATGGAGCTCTGTCGAAGGGTTTTGTATCATTATAACAAACATCCCATACAGCTTCCATAGCATCCTTATAAGAATAAAACTTTCACAAGCAGAATTGTAAAAGAGGTTATGAGTGAGTTGCACTTTATAAGGTGCCAAACATTAGCCTACTTTCCACAAAATATCACCTTATAGAACTACCCATCTCCCTACTTTCTTTTTGGAAGAGGAAATTGCTTATCACAACAAAATGGTTCTCCTTTGTAATTGTGAGGTTACCACTAAAGTATTGTACTTTCAATTGGAAATCACAGGAAAGATTTAGGGAAGTTATATACGTGGAATGCCGTGAAGCCATCAAACAAGAAAATTTTAGATAGAATGACACTAATTAATCAAATATACAAGGAAGCGGATCTCTAATTAAGTTGTATTCATATTGTTTACCTTTTCGTATATACGAACTACAATCTCCATCAAATTTGAAAGATACTCTTTACTTGATGCCTTCTAATAAATGTACTCTTTACTTGTCAGAAAGGAAATAAATAAATAAATAATCCTCCTAGCAAAGAAAGAAGGCTACTAGACTAGTATAAAATGAATAGAAAAGAAGAAGAAGAAAAACAATTCACGAAACTCCTATTTTTGGTCCCGTTATAACTAGTTTTATGCACTTATTTTAGCTACTACATTGGATTGCTGATTATTTCAACTTGGCAATTTATATATTGATTCATCAAGCTCAAAATTAGTTGGAAGAGTGGAGTCTTCTTTTCCACGAAAGGTTTGCTATTATAATGATTGAATAGTTAATTCCTTATATTTTGATTTATGGAGTTTTCTGTCCAGGTAGTCAATGTCCCAAAGAAGGGAGCTCGAAAGCATCCTAGAGGTGACAATATTCAGGTACATGTTCATTAGTTATTGTGCAAGTATTGAAAAGCATGATGGCTTAGAAGAATGTGCAATTTATGCCTGTTTGGATGTGGTAATTTGCAGAACTCATTGTGAAAGTGTAATATATAAAATAGCAATGGGTTAACTGTCTAAAAAAGCCACGAAAAAAGAATTTTATCATCTTCTTATTGGCCATATCATTCTCATGCTTTTAGTTAATAAGGCATAAGAAATGATCCAAAACACAGTACAGTACAAAGAATAAGAGTCTACTAGGCAAATTATGGCTTTGTGAAAACCCAATAAGCGTATTGAGCATTAGAGAGAGAAATGGACCTGATTCGAGGAGATTTTCAGTGTAATCGTTGTCCCAATTCATCCGATCGATGCTTTGTCTCTGTTTTTTTTAACAGAGCAAACCCATGAAGACATGAAGACAGAAATAAAATTGGTTTAAAATTCGTTCTTCCGAAGTCATTAACTAAGGGTTTAAAACAGAAAAAAAAACCTTTGACGTACTGTTCAATTTTTTAGCTTTAATTGAGGTGTTTCTGTTACCTTTCAGAGTAGACAAAGCATTCAAAAATGTTGAATTTTTGTCCTTATTATAGGAAAGATTAATTGAAGGAAGAAGGCTAGAATGGACATTCAACTGCCAAATTTGGATGCAAAAAGAAAATATTCATCATGTAATGGAGCTTGTTATCTAATTGCTATTGTCTAAAGAAACATGTAAATAACCATGAACTAAAACCTACATATATGCAACAGAGAAAAACTTATCTTACAATGTGAAGGAAGATCGAGTCAAAACCCTACGACGAAGAGATTGAGGGAGAACCAGAGCGGTCGGTGATGAATTGTTCGTCATCGTCGTTGTTAAATCGACTTCTTCTTAATCAATGCCAATCCCAAAATTGAATCAATATCTCAATCAAAGCAAGACAATCAGTAGCTCAATCAATGCAAAGGCAATTCTGTAGAGCTAGGGCATGAACCCTTCAAATTCAAATACAAATGTCAATCAGACCAAAAATGAAAATCAAATACAAAAGAATATCAGATCAAAAATGAAAATCAAATTCAGATCTTAGATAGAGAGGGCAACGCTTGTGCGATAAAGATAGAGATGGCACACCTTCTGAGACACAACTCTCGAGAGAAGAAGCTCCCGAAAGAGAAGTCATCTGCGATAGCTTCATCATCCATCTTCAACGCAATGTGAGAGGCGGGGATAGCCATGGAATTTCAGAGAGCTCGGCGTGAAAGATTGAGAGCGAATGCTAGGGCTTTTGTTTTCGACAACGAAGATCGGGACTCTCATGTCCTTTTGTCAATTTTTGATTTTTTATAAATAAAATGTAAAATGTTTGTTGAGATTAAAATGATGTGATAAAAAAATGATGTGTTCCAAACAAAATAATGTGTTAAAATAACACATGCTAAACAACACCTAAATACCCTATCATTTTGAATAAATGTTAAAATTTTTAATTTACGTATAACTCAATTTGATTTTGAAATTCAAAAACTGTCAAGTTTTTTTTTTCTTCTTATGTTTTAGTAAATGTTTTCATATTAATTTTTTTTTTTTACTTTCTAAATTTACGTAAGATATTTCAATTTGGAAAGTAAAATATTTTTGACAAAATCTATTTTTTTAGCTAAATACAAATATACATTTGTTCTTTTTCATATTTAGTGAATTTTTTTTTTGGAAAAAAAAAAGTATTTTTTTTTATTTTTCATATTTAGTGAATTTTGTTAGATTTTTTTTTAAAATATATTTTTTTAAGTATATTTAAAAAGTAAACAAAATAGTTAAAATAAAAAATATCAATACAGATAAAAAAAAATCGAAAAGCAATTAATTACGACATGCATTTAATGCATACCGTAAACATAAAGCCGTAGAAGAATGTGATGAGCTCATAAATTACGACATGCATTTTCTGTATTTTTTGTATGTCGTAAAAATATACATTTTTTACGGCATACTTTTGCATGCCATAAAAAGATCAAATTGCATTTTTTTTTGGTACAAGTTTTCACGACATTCATTAGCATGTCGTGTAAAGTTATAATATTTTACAACATGAAATGTATGCCGTCTAAAGTACAAATATTTTACGACATATTTTGTAAGTCGTAAAAACATACATTTTTTACGGCATACTTTTGCATGCCATAAATATATGAATTAATGACTTGCATAGTATGTATGCTGTTATTGACAAAACATTAACGGCTTGCAAAAAAAAAAATGTCGTAGAATGTACTAACTACGACATACATTTAATGCATGCCGTAAACATGATGCTGTAAATAGTTAGTTTTCTTGTAGTGTATCTCGTGCATAGCACGGGTGATAGGCTAGTTATTATCAAAATAAAAGAGGTTTTTAATCCCAAATCTTGTGGGAGTTCCAATCTCCCAATCTAAATTTTTTAATTTTTTGATTTAAAAAAAAAATCTTAGCATTTATTAACTTCTTCTAACTCCCAAGTCTTACCCTTATAATAACACTTTAATGCATTAAGAATAAGTATAAAAAAATTTCTTTGAAATCCAACACATATGAATTTTTTGAAAAGTCCCAACACATATGATTATTATCTCTCATAATAACACTTTAATGTATTAAGAACAAATATAAAAAAAATTCTTAAAAAGTCCAACACATATGATTATTATCAAAATATTAAACTTTAATATAATATAATAATAAAAAAAAGACATTTAATTCATTGAAAAATCCAACACGTATAATTATTATCAAAATAAGAAACTTTAATATAATATAAAAAGGAAAAAAAGAAAACATTTAAAAAATTTTAAAAAAATATTTAAAAATCACAATTCACACATATAAATAATTGTAAACACAATCCGTACATAACATGGGTGATATGCTAGTTAAAATAATTAAAAAGTCAATTTTTATTTTTATTTTTTAAAAAATTCTAATTACACCACCTATTTAACTTCTTACCCCTAGAATTTGAATTTTTTACTTTTTTATTTTATAATTCTTTTATTACCCCTATCCTATCCTTTCTCTTTCTCCTAACACCCAAAATCTAAAAACCCCAACAACCACCACCATCCCTTCCAACCCCCATCTCCGGCAACCTTCACTGATTGACAATCAAAATTGAATACATACATCGATATAGAGAGAAAAAAATATAGATATAGATGTAGATATAGAGACAGAGAGACAGAGAGGATAGAGAATTAAATGGATTTTTGATAGATGTAGGGAAAGGTGGGGACTCCATGGATGAGGAAACCTAGAGCTTTGTTTCGTTCGCTTTTAGCGACGAGGCCCAAATTTGGCCATGAACTTCGTCACCCACGCCGTCCGGCTACCACCTTCACGGCCGTTCCGCCGCCGCGACCCCCACACCACTACCGTTGTGGCAATATCTTTCTTAGTCCCTCCACACCAATTGATACAAATTGAAATTGGGTCTGAGAATTTGCAACCAGTTCACCTGGTTCTGCAACTTTCAGATTGTCTGCAAATTGGGTTTTTTTCATCAATTTGAGGTTTTATCACCTGTTTCAATTTCAATTCTATCTTCTTTCTTTAGGCTTCAAAGCCTTAAATTCTCAATCTTCTTTAGCTTCTGTTCTTGAATTTTGTGAGACTCTGCTTTGAACTGATAAATCTGTGGCTCTTTGTTGAAGAAGAAAGGAGGAAGGTTTCCTATTATCATTGCTGGGTTAAATTATTTCATTCTTTGTTTTGAATTTCATCCCAGAAATGTCTGTGTTTAAGCGAAGGCAGCTTGGCTTATGGATTCGATCTAAAAATAGTGAAATCTCCATCAACTTCAACTAGAACTTCGCATTCATCTTCTCCTTCTTTAATTCTCTATGAGTCAATATCTTTGCCAGTCCCCCCACATCACAGCCCTTGTGATATTAGTGTTTGCAAAAGCTTGATCCAATTGGCCGTTTCAGTTCATGAAGATTCAATTTTTTATTTATTTGAGTAGGTTTCGTTTTGTCATAGTTTGATCTTTCTTATTTTTCTTCTGATAATTGTATTTTTTGTTAGTTGGATAACTTGGATTAGGGAAGTGTATGAGGTGAGCTGAGCTGAGCTGAGCAGAGCAGAGATTCACTGTAAATTTTGTTGGGGCTGTGAAAACTAGAACTCACACAAACACAAGATAAATAGTTTGTTGAGTGATTCAATATATTATTCCTTGACTGAAGCAGTTTTTAAATACACTTAACAACTTGTTAGCAGAAAGTTAGGCAAATAAACAAACTACTAACTGAGTTATCCCTAAACAGTATGAACAAATAACCTATCCCTACAGAATAAGATAACTAAGACTTATTCAATGTAAATCAAAACAGAACATGATCAAATCCTAACACCCTCCCTTAAACTGAATGTTCTAGGGACATCAGTTTACAGAGAAACTTCAGCAGCCTAATGTTAACGTGCATTCTGCATTGAACATACTCCAATCAGACTTCGTAGTTTCAGAAACACAATAGGCTTGAGGGGTTTATTCAAAATGTCTACAATCTGATTCTCACTCTTATAGAACACCAACTCTACAACACCATCTTTGCAAAGATCACGCAAGAAGTGATACCTTACAACAATATGCTTGCTTCTTCTATGTAAAACTGGATTTTTTGATAGTTTCATGGCAAAAACATTATCATAATAAATTGAAGTTGGACCTTGCTGTTGATTGTATAGTACTTCAAGCAACCTTTGCAACCAAATCGCTTGACATGAACTCGACGCTATGACAATAAACTCAGCTTCAATGAATGGTAATGTCACTATTGGCTATTTTTTAGATAGCCATGAAATAGCCCCAGAACCCATCATAAACACAAATCTGAATGTACTCTTTCTATTATCAAGATTTCCAGTATAATCACTATCTGAAAACCCAATCAAGCATGAACATTTGCGTTTTTTGATATTGAATTCCAAGATCAGTTGTACCTTTCAAATAGCGAAGAGATGACTGTCAGTTGGACTCTCCATGTACCTACTAATTAAACTCACAGCATGCATGATATCTAGCCAAGTGGACGTGACATACATAAGACTTCCCATAATTTACTTGTAAAGAGTAGCATTCACCTTCTTGCCTTCTTCATTTTTGGTAAGCTTCAAACCAAGCTCAATTGGAGTGGAGATTGAATTACAAAATCTTTCATTTCAAACTTATCCAAAATCTCTAGGATATATTTATTTTGAGAAATAAAGATCCCGAAAGATGATTGCAGAACTTCAATACCAAGAAAAAAATGCATTAACCCCAAATCTGTCATGTCAAACTCATCCATCATAGATTTCTTAAAATCATTAAACATGGCGCTATCATTACCAGTATAAATAAGATCATCTGTAAGCACACAACTAGCATCTTCATACCATCTCTAAGCTTAGTATAAAGTGTAGGTTCATAAGGACATTTAAGAAAACTTTTTTTTAGCAAAGTAAGCATCTATACGATTGTACCAAGCTCTTGGTGCTTGTTTTAGTCCATATAATGCTTTCTTACTTGATTTATGACCGTTCCTCACATATCCAAGCGGTTGATCAATATACAATTCTTCTTCTATGTCTCCATGCAAAAATGTTGATTTTACATCTAACTGATAAATGGACCATGAGTTTTGGACAGCCATGGATAACACCAGTCGAATGGTGTTGAGCCGTGCAACTGGAGCAAACACCTCTTTATAATCAACACCAAATTCTTGCTTGTATCCCTTTGCGACCAAGAGAGCTTTGTACTTGTCAACTCTGCCATCTTGCTTCAGCTTTGTTTTATAGACCCATTTGACACCAATTGATTTATGTCCTTTTGGAACATCTAACAACTCCCAAGTGTTGTTTTTCTCAATAGAATTTATCTCCTCATCTGTTGTTTTTTGCCACTTTGATTCTTTGATCAAATCTTGAAATGCCACGGGATCACAATCTGCAAACAGAGCCAAATAAGCAATTGCATCATCATCATCAGAGAGTTCATTTACACTTACATAATCCATCATCCAAGCTGGTTGTTTTTGTTGATGCTGGTTTTCTGCACTTGATGGATGTAATGGTTGTTCTGTATCTAAGGAATTGGAAGAATTAGCAATAGAGGAGCAAAGTGTTTGAAGTAGCTGACCAGTTTCCGTTTTAGCTTCTTTTTTTTCAAGAATTAATGGAAATTGCTGTTGATCTATTATATCCCAATTCTATACATTTTTCTCATCAAACAATACATCACGACTAATGATTATCTTCTTTGTAGTAGGATTATACAACTTGTAAGCCTTGGAGGGCTCACTAACTCCCAAAAAGATGCATTTCACTCCTTTGTCATCAAGCTTCTTTCGTTTCTCATCCAGAATATGGGCATAGGCAATATAATCAAAGATTCTAAAATGGTCAACTGCTGGACGGTGCCCAGTCCCTGCTTCTTCTGGTGTCATGTTGATAACAGCAAATGTGGAACTTTTATTCAACACATGGATGTTCCAATTGACTGCTTCTACCGAAAAACTCTTGGGAATGTCTATTGTTGTCAACATAGTGTGTACCATATTCAGAATAGTACAGTTTTTCCTCTCGGCCACCCCATTTTGTTGCAGTGTGCAGGTTGTTGTAAGTTATTTTTTGATCCTATGCATCTCACAGAAACTCACAAATTCTTGCGAGTTAAATTCACCACCACGATCAATACGAAGAGTCTTAATAGTCCTACTAGAGGCCTTTTCAACTAAAGCCTTAAAGTTTTTGAATGCCACAAAGGCTTCTGACTTCTCTTGCAAAAAATAAACCCATGTTTTCCTGCTATAGTCATCAATGAACATAATGAAGTACCTTTTCTCACTATTTGAGGTAGGAGTAATTGGCCCGCAAATGTCTAAATGAACTAATTGAAGTGACTGCTCAGCTC